>OY998177.1:30638517-33305297 GCA_963921935.1 Galeruca laticollis | reverse complement strand
TACATATATTGTGAAGGTAATAACGAAAATGAGAATCACGGTCGACGGGTACATAGAAAAGACTTATTGACGTTCTTGTGCAAGCTTCGACAGGGTCTGTCCGATGAATTCCTGAAACTGATTTTTAAATACTCGAGTCGACAAGCTGTTTCTCTAGCGATTTCCACAGTTCGAAGATGCTTGATGGTCCAATTTGTGCCAGAAAACATAGGCCTAAATGCTATTAATAGACAGCAATACATTGAACAGCACGTGACGGAATTGGCCAATCGATTGTACAATCAAAACCCAGAATTGCCAGTTGCCATTGCATTTCTCGATGCAACATATTCATATATCCCCAAAAGTAGTAATTTTAGTACTCTGAGATAGTCTTACTCTCTACATAAAGGAAGACATTTAGTGAAACCCGCTCTTATAGTTGCGCCAGATGGGTATATCTTAGATATACAGGGTCCCTACTTTTCTGATTCCGCGAACAACGACGCAGCGATTTTACAAAATGAGTATGAAAACAATATTAATGATATCCGAGAGTGGTTTGAAAACGGTGATATTTTCATTTTCGATCGTGGCTATAGAGACGTCCTCCCGTACCTCGAGAATTTGGGCATTCGTTGTAAAATGCCTGCACTCCTTCCACGGGGACAACGGCAACTAGACACAGAAGAAGCTAATGACTGCCGACTTATTACTAAGACAAGATGGCTAGTGGAGGCCGGCAATGGTCATATTAAGTCCATGTTCAAGTTTTTCAACGACAGCATTCCGATGGATCACGCATCCCATTTAGGAGATTTTTACCGGATTGCGGGCGCCTCATTAACCGATATAAGGACCGAATACAAATGCAGGAGGCAGATGGGGAGTTGGCTGAAACAATGCTACGCAGAGCGCGAGAGCCAAACGTTGTTCAAACTAGGGTCGAAAATGATCATTTGGAGCGCCGCAATGGAGGATGGGTTCGCTTGAATGAAAATCATGCGCCCAATTTTCCTAGATTAGATATTGATTACCTTAAAGAGATTACCATGGGGATCTACCAAATCAATTTATCTCCATCTTATATTCAGGACAAGCTACAGAGAGAGGGGACTGAAACTTTCGAATTTGATGAACGCTTTGATGAACCTGGACTGATGCGAGTTCGCCTTTACTCTCGTTTCCGAAATGCAGCAAAATACCAGTTGTTTATTGCATTTAGGGCAGACGATGATCCAGATGAAAGGGCAGCGGAGCATGAACCGCTCATTTTTGGATATTATTGTACCTGTAAAAGTGGAGCGAGAACATTGGGGAGCTGTGCGCATGTTGCGAGTGTGTTATGGTTTCTGGGACATGCACGGCACCAACCTCACACCAGATACCCGACTACGGCTTTACTTGATAATGTTGTTGATGCAGCACACAGACCACGACAAAGACACGTGCAAGAGATCCAGCGGTTGGAAGAAGAGTAGGGTCTTTGAGAATGTTAATCTATTTATTTTTAATTTAATTGTCATAATAAATACTTTGTTGATATGTTCAAGTTTCTTCCTTTAGACCTGCAATAATCACGCCTTCTTTTGGTTCACTTGCACGTTATAGAGTGTTTGCCCCAGTCCTTCCGTTCAAAAACTTCAAGGCAGAGAGAAAGTCGCACATGCGCCCAAGAAACCCCTCCTTTGCACACTCCTCATGGACGCCAAAGATGCGCTCGGTCAACGCAATCAAATCTGTGCCTCAGAAAATCCATGACAATTGGTAATGTCCACATAAACTAGAGTTAGTGTAGGCCTTATTTGCTGGGGCCCACGCCCATTTTTTGGCACCCCTGTCAAGTCGCGTGATTCCAAATATTTCGGAGATCACCTTGCACGCATGGAAAGTCATCAGATAAGTAGTTCATTCATTCTATGGATGCGAACAGACCTTTTTTCCTTAGTGGGTGATGTGAATTCCACCCTATTTCCCATAAATCTGGACGCCCCTGGGGGAGAGTTTGTCTTATATTGTCTTCCGTGGTTTCGTAAATATTTCCACCAATATTCTACACTGAACATTAACGTTAGCTGACTCGCCATACTAAGGTTTACTGTAATAACCTACAGAGATAACCTATATCTCGGAGCTCAATTTTCACTTTTCAGACGCGGATATCTCGAAAACGCGGCATCCCCGGAGTTTGGTGCCGTGGAGACTTTTTTTCTACTCATCAAGATCTGTTCATTCCCAAAGTTTGGGCCAATTTAACCGGGACCACTTTTCCATAAGGTTTGTGCGGGGTCCTTTATCCATACTATTGTCAAACAGCTGCCACCTGTCTTTTGCAAAATGTCAAATATTAGGCTGACGAAATGAGTCAACGGTCAATGAACACTCAAACCTCATACATTCGGTATTGCCAAACTGTCAATCCGTTCCAGCATTAACTATTGTTAGTTAAAAAAGCCAAACAAAACCCACCCGCAAATACTGACGATCTCCACTTTCGTCTGATGTTAATTTCCATAAAAAGCAATAATATTTATATAACATTAACAATAACAGTAATAATGTTGGTTAGGAGAAGTAATGTAAGATCTGTAACTTGTAAAATATGGAAAGGACCTAACCTCTCACGATGAGGCCCGACTGTTTGGAAATCATATGCATTCGCAACTGAGCTGTGCTATCCATTATGTAAAAAAATTTTAAATTGAAATACTAAATAATGTTTGTACTATCAACATTCGACTGACCTGTCACCTCAGCTAACCAATAACTCAAATCACTGATTTGGGAATCAATCTCCTCGTTTCCGGAGTGGACATTATTAAAGTGTATTGTATTACTGAAGTATATCGTATCGACAAAATATCGAAGATTTTAATAATAATACTTTTCATAACGATATTTCCTAATATTGATATTTTTAAAATAATATACCTGTACGGTGCATCGATAATTCATACTGTATCGCCCATCTCTACATATCACACGAATTATTTGACGTACTCCAGAAATGTATCAATGTTGAAGTTAGAATTGTCAATAATACCAAATAGCAAATTAATACGTACTTGCCGATATTTGCCGATATACATATTGTAACGATGAATTCAGATAGTGATGAACTTTCTAGTAAACCAACAGGAATATCAAAAAATATACCCATAAATATAAGTAATAAAGATGTTCAATAGAAACTTTCCGTTCTACAATTGCAGTATTCACTTAACTTATATTTAATAAAAAAAATTAAGGGTCGTGGACAAAGTATAGTATTCAACTCGCAATTTATGGCCATTTTTCCCCCTCCATGAATAATGGCTATCATAAATTGCTCGTTTATTAATATACAATTATCCTGACAGCCGTAAAGTTATATTTTTATTTTGATACAATAAAGAAAGTATCAAAAATAATGGCATGCTACTATTATGAAAACTTTCTTAAAAGATTGTCGTATTTCCCCCATGCGGGTTAAACTTCGTGAAATACTTTCTTAGTTGACCTCTACTGGGTGAAATGAATATTCCTACCAAATTTCTATTCTCTATGGCTTATATTATAATATTAACTGAATGGTAAGCGATAAATATTCTCTCTTGATGTTTGCCAACCAAACCCATATTTATTAGTAATTTATTTGGATATTATCAATAACAAGTACATAATTCTCTTCAGGTGGCAATTTGAGTTTTCTGCCATCGCGTTTGTAACTCCCGTAATATGTTTCTTATCAGCTATTAGGTTCTAAATGGCAACACTCCTTTGCTGATAATGATGATAACACTTTAACGGAGGACATGTAGGAGGAAATTAAGGTACATTGGTGTATTTTATGTAGCCATAAGTTTTTGTGTTAAATGTTAGTTTTTTTTGAGCAGGTTAATTATATATTTCTTGTCAACTATTTTTTTAATCAATCTGGAAGAAGGAAATTTGTAAAATGTATCACATCATAACTGATAAGATGTTCAAAATGCTCAATAAATTTGAAATTCGCAGCATAATACTATTTTTGAAGTTTCCTGGATGTTTTTGATCCTATTTCCTTTGTCTGATGAATATGCTGTCCTAAATTGTGTTGGTTATATTATATATGCTACAGTTTTCAACTTATTCTAGAACCGGACAACCATTTTCCAACCCTGACTACTTCTTCTTCCAACTTCCAACGATTTTGCTTCGCTTTTCTTCTGATGATACCACTGAATTTCTCTAGTTTCCTAGGTACTTTATCAGTACTCTGTAGTAGTCCGATGCTTAGTAAGGTATCTTCATCACTAATCTTATTAAGAAGATAATGAATCTTATCTTAATTTTCCTAATTTGTAGTTCTTTCCGTAATTACTCTCATTCTTGCGTACTCGGGATAATGATAGGTTATAATCTCATTGTCACAATCTTCCTATTTTATTTCATTGCTTCCTCCTCTTCCCACCGTTTTTTCATGGAAACAACAAAATTTTAAAATCGATGGACATATTTTTCTACGTTAGTTTTTCTTGGGTTAACGTCGTTTTAACCACAAGAAATCAATATCAAGCGGAAGAAGTGGACACCAACTATCCTTAATGAAGAGACCTTTTTAAAAGATTAAATAACATAAAAATCCAAGGACTTCGAGTCGTTGGTCGGGGCGAAACATAAGAGGCGAAGTGTGGGAGGGCCAACGGCTGGTAAACATGAAAAGGCAATTTTAAAGATTAAAATTATGAGGTATTGATAAGGGCTATTAAAGGAAACGAGCTACGAGATAAATTCCAAAATGAAGGATTTATTAGAAGGTTTGATGGCGTTTATTAAAGTAAATGGGAGATACGTACAGCTCATTAAATGGTATACATTCAAGATAAGAATTTAACAACATTTTTGGCAGTGTTTTTTGCTGTTAAAGAGTGAAAATTCTTATTGTTAAAAAACTTATTTATTTTTAGAGTGATACATTGGACTTTATCTAATTTTATTTTTATGTGGAATAATTATTCAAAAAATGCTTTTGCACTTTTCTTATTATATGTATCCTCTGTGGAAACTCTTCTTATAATAATTTATAGTAGAATTGAGCAAGTTGATTATTTTTTATCCACTTCTTTCAAAAAATGAATAGTTAGCGATTTCGGTATTATTTCGTCAGTATAGGGAAATATGGATTAGTTGATTTCCTAAAATAAATTATAGTCGTAGGTCGAAATTCTGTACAGTGATTCATTGCTCTTACTGTCCATAAAATCAGTTGCAGAAGCGAACTTCATGAGCGCATCATTTTTATAGGGTTCTTAATAGTCCTAAATAAGAAATAAATAGAAAATGTTCTTGTACGCTCTGGCGTTTACATTTGAGAGAACCGAAATAAGAAGTTATTATGATACGTATAGTTATGAAAATACAGGGTATTATCAAAAATAATACACATTTTAAAGGATCAGCTATAATAAGGTGTATAGAGGATCACAATAAATGTGTTTTTAAATGAAACTCAAGGTCTCTAGTTTTGACAATGACAATTTTTTAGAATTTTCAATAACTTGTATTATATTGTGGAATTAACTAGAGACCTTGAGTTTCATTTAAAAACACTAATATGAGCATATTCCACGGAGTAAGGGTCGAGACAGTCAATTTGATCATAATAAAGTTTTATGCACCGATCATGTAATTATGGTAATGAATACACGAGCTAGCCTCTTGTAGCATACGAAGCAAAACATTTTTTACAATCTGTTGTTTTACATCTTTTAGTTACTTCCAAACGATACAATCTTTTTTAGCTGTAAATTATGGGATGTCATTCATAAGGGGACAATATCAAAACTGAATGTATAACCAACATCAATGATAATTTTAAAAGATTACATACCGATGATCATTGTCTGTTGCAGTTCTATAATAAATGGTTCAGACACCACTTCAACACGTATGTCTTAATCCCAAAACCTTATTTCTCCTTTACATACGTGCTGAATAGATTTATGCCAAGTATAACCAATAACAGTCTCTAAAGCATCGTCAACAGTTTTTTAACGTCAACCATTTTGAATGTTTGGTATTTTCGTGCAACATAGTTTTTCATTTCGGCCCAAATAAGCTCTATCGGGTTTAATTCGCAGTGGTAGGGCGGAAGTCTAAGAACTGAAACGTTAAATTCTTTTGCCATCCCATCAACTATATATTTTATATAATTGGCTCTATGTTGCCGCACCAGGGATAATAATTCAGTTTTTAGCATTGTTTATTCGTGCGGAATACGTTTACTTGCCAGCCAATCCATTACAACACTCTTGCGGCTAGCTGAAGTAGGTATGTGCTCCAGCCGGCGACTGTGGTATGAAGCATTTTCCATAACTGTTTCCGAACCGAGAGCGACTTTTGTTAATATTGACTTAAACCATGCTTCAAATATATTACCATCCATCTCTCTCCGTGGTAATCACCAGATTTTTTTGACTTGAAAGTCAATTAGCCTCCATTCACAAATCCTTCTTCGCTGCTGATATGTGTAATAATTAGTCTGCTCCTTTTTCCAGAAGGAGCTTTCAAACCGGTAGGCCAACCCTCCATAAAGGCTTGTCGACTGATTTGGATATTCAAGTCCTCCATAATTTTGATACAGCGTGACCTTCGTTAACCCAAGTTTCGTCAAAATAATAAACTTGTCTCCTTCCATTACGAAACTGTCGTATCTGCTCAAATAGTTTCTCCGCCATAGAACAATTTTATTTCGTTCGACTAAAGCACTTTTTCTGCTTCTTTTCAGGTAACGAAAGTTCATTAGTCCTAAAGTCATCCTTAAAACGTTATTGCTGATGTTTGGTAACGTTACATCTGCTTCTATAGCTTTACTAATTTTTCTTAATGTGGGGATTTCATTTTTAAAATGTAAAGAATTAATCAGTCTTTCTTCCTCTAGTTTCCTGCTAATAATTTTGATTTTCTTCTCTTGTCAACGTCCCTTCTTGTACATTTCTCAACATTTTATATATGGTACTCTTTGAAACTTTTGTTAAATAACTGCTCAGAGCCACAGCATTGCTAATGCCTAATTGTTTATCCCTGGCACGTAACCCTCCATAAACATTTAAAATAATAATTTTCTCTTCTCCTCATAAATTTGAACGACGCCTTTTATTGTCGCTAACACCACTACATTCGGCCATAATTGTGATTATTACAAAAAAATAGAAAGTAACCCTAATTTACAATGTACAAAAAACAAAAAGCTGTAACTAATCAAATAAAAACACAAAAAGCACAAATTGATAAAATACCAAAACGATCACAATGTTACATCTATAAATAGTAGACACTGAATATATTATGCAGGTGTCCTATTCTATCCTCTCTGCCTTGTAAACATCGCTATATCAATCTGTCTTTTTTCACAAGTAAGTAAGTCTTCGACCTTGTCACGTACGCCAAAATTCTCGCAAATAATATTTTCTTTATTGGTGCCTCATACTACCTTTTTAAAGCACGTGTCAGCGTGTTTAAATCGAACTTTCAAACACGCGCGTTTTTTAAACTCCCTATGGTAACAACAACAGTTTGAGAAACGTAAGTATCAATGACAACGTTTTTAAATTGTATATTTTCATTGGGAACCAATGCCTTATTTGGTTTTTTCTGCAAAATTTATTTATATATTCATTGTATCCTTTTAAATATAAATAAAAAACTTTTTGATTATTGATCTGACAGCAGTACCCCGTAACGTCAAATAAAAATAAATACTATTTGACGTTCACGAAACTTGGCTGGGCATCGAGGACGGACTTCTATTTTTTTGTAGTAATAACATAATAATAATATTTTATGATTTCAAAGTGCACCAATAAAAAAAATAGCGTAAAGTATTCGTGGATAACTGGTCTTTCAAACACTTGCTCTATTTCGAGCACTCTGGCTGCGCCGTCGTGCTCGAAAATCGCGCGTGTTTGAAAGACCTCTTTATCCACTTATACTTTAATATACTATTTTATTGATGCCTCATATTACCTATTTAAAGCAAGCCTCAGCGTGTTTAAATCGTATTTTAAAACACCTATGGTAACAACAACTCAAAAAACGTAAGTATCAATGACAACTTTTTTTATTAGTTTTTAAATTGTATATTTTCATTGTGAACCAATGTCTCATTCGGTTTTTTCTGCAAAATTTATTTATATATTCACATATACATTGTATCCTTTTCAATATAAATAAAGAAACTTTTTGATTATTGATCTGACAGCAGTACCTCGGAACGTCAAATGAAAATAAATACTATTTAACTTGGCTGGGCATCTAGGACGGACTTCCATATTTTTGTAGTATAAATATAATAATAATATTTTATGATTTCAAAGTGCACCAATAAAAAAATAGCGTAAAATATTCGTGGATATCTAGTCTTTCAAACACTTGCTGTATTTCGAGCACTCCGGCTGCGCCGTTGTGCTCTAAAAATCGCGCGTGTTTGAAAGACCTCTTCATCCACTTATACTTTAATATACTATTTTAATAAAATATTCGAATATACAAGCTGCGCTTATGCACAGCTCATCTATTTGAAATCTATAATGAATATATTTAATTAATAATTGCATACATGTTTGTTACAAGTATAAGAAAAAAACTAAAATGTATGGATTTTATTGTTATTTGGGTATTCAATTACCTATCACTAAAATATATCTGGCAATACCGCTTATAATACATTGCTTGCTAGGGGGTGGTGAGTCACTGTACAGAAATTCGACTATAACTTCTCTAGTGCATACATTTAAAATGAATCTGCACCGCATACAAAATCAAAGTTTAACGGAGTAGAAATCGTGGTGGCCGTCACCCTGAGTAGTGAAGGAAGAAATCAGAGTAACATTGCTCGACTACTTAATGTGAATCAGTATCCTATTAGTAGGAATTCAACTCGATTCAGGGAAACAGGGCAGCATACGATAAGACTAGTCCAAGGACGTCCCCTGTACAGTACCGTTTCCTTCGAATAGTAATACTTAGAACAAGGACTGTAACCGCAGCATATTGACAAAGTAGGCTTCTACATGCCCATCAAGTTCATGTAAGTCCTGGTACTGTAGGAAGAAGGCTTCGTGAAAATAATCTGACTCCCCATAATTAAGTTTAACTTTCCGGAACTTGGTTTATAAAACTTTATTTCAACAATTTATTAATACAATTGAACTATATGTAAATGATAACTGTTTAAACTCGTTTAAACTAAATGAGATGTTAATGGCTTTGAAACCTAAATATGCAATTCCCAGACTAGCAGTAGAAATATTTGTTAGATGCTGTACAACCTGTGCCATGAAAAAACAGTTCCCTAAAAAGAGTTTAGTGGTTAAACCTATTCTATAAAAAGATTTTAATCATCGAGGACAAGTCGACCTTATAGATTTGCAGTCAACTTCTGACGGAGAATACAAGTGGTTGATGAACTACCAAGACCATCTTACATAATTTATGCATTTGAGGGCTTTGAAATCTAAAAATGCGAAGGATGTATGTAAGGAACTGCTAAAAATTTTCTTAGAATTTGGAGCACCAATCGTCTTGCGAAGTGATAATGGCAGAGAGTTTGTCAATCATATTATTCATGAAATGGTTGCAAAATGGTCATCTTGCAATATTATCTATGGACGCCCGCGACACCCTAAAACTCAGGGAAGTGTAGAAAGATCAAACCAAGATGTAGAAAACATGCTTAGAGCTTAGTTGAAAGATAATAACTCTACAAATTGGTCACTCGGCTGCTATTTCGTACAGTGGCAAAAAAATCTTCGTATCACAGAAATATTAAACGTTCACCATATAAAGCTTTATTTGGAGTAGATTTCCGAGTCGGCTTGCTTTCTACTAATTTACCATCTGAAATTATTAGAACGATAAATACAGAAGGTGATTTGGAAACAATTTCAAATGACCCTTCAGTTGATAAATACTCTGGAGATACCTCAGCAGATCCTTATGAAACATATAATGGATTAGTAGATAATGTCACAATGTCACGTCTTCAGTTGATGGATGCTCTGAAAATACCTCAGCGGATCCTTATGACACATCTAGTGGATTACATACTGTCACAGCTATCTCAAAAATAGACTATGCTAACAATAACATTGAACACGAATATTCTAGCTATGTAAACAAAGAAATCGAAATCACTGTGACCGATGTAAACAACACTGATGAGACCACAATACTTACCGATGTAAGCAATTCTGATAACAGCATAATACTTACCAATGAGTTAGAAGAACCAAGACAAGAATATACTATAGACGATTTATCCCAGCAGAAATTTGTTTGTTATCAAGAAGAAAATATTGCATGCGTTTCCAATCAAAAATGTATAAAATGTGATCAAAATACGTCAAGTGCATCAAATTCCACAAGTGAACCAAACAGGAAGTGTAATTCATGTAAACATGAAGAAATTGTGAAGAAACAAAGGAAAGGTTGTGCCTTGAACCAAAAACGACCTGAAGAAAAAACGCTGGAAACCAGCAATAAAAATTTAAAACCTCTTGATATCGGCCAAAATATTGCAATTCAAGTTCCTAAAGTAGATAGAGGACAACTTGATCCCAAAAATATATTAGGAACTGTAGTGGACGTATATATATATATATATATATATATATATATATATACGTAGTATATACTGCAAACAATCTAGTAGGGATGCGGTCAATATAGGGCTGATCAAAAGAAAACTATTTTTTGACTAGTTGAACTTTCGGAAATTGTTTATTTCCTTCATCAGAACATCTACAATGGACAAAAAAATTTTTGAAAAAAACACAATTGACTCACCAAAATGAGTTTTGAAAATTATCCATCAAGAACATCACAAGAGTTTTAACAGGAGCATGAAATGAAATGAAATTAATTTCATGCTCCTGTTAAAACTCTTGTGATGTTCTTGATGGATAATTTTCAAAACTCATTTTGGTGAGTCAATTGTGTTTTTTTCAAACATTTGTTCAGCTTTATCAATTTGAAATTTTTTTTGTCCATTGTAGATGTTCTGATGAAGGAAATAAACAATTTCCGAAAGCTCAACTAGTCAAAAAATAGTTTTCTTTTGATCAGCCCTATATTGACCGCATCCCTAACAGATTGTTTGCAGTTTTGTGTTCAACGGTCACTACCCTTCAGCTTTCGTTTATATAAATATATATATATATATATATATATATATATATATATATATATATATTTATATATATATATATATATATATATATATATATATATATATATATATATATATATATATTTATATATATATATATATATATAACAAGATGTACGAATAGTGCGTGACATATGAACAATAAGCAACGAATAGATTAGTGGGTATTGCACGCAAATAGAAGAAGGGGCTACTGAAAAGAGTGGTAACCGCAGACATGCATGTTTCTAGCTCATTAGCCGTCATCGGTACGGTACAACCAAGAAAAGATGTGAAACATGAGAGCAAAGGTGTTGAATGAAACATGAGAAAATATAACAGAATTCAGCAGGATAGTCAAACACAACATTTGTGTCAGTAATATTAGAAGATCTCGAATATTCGAGACAACAACCAACATAGACACGGAGGTGCATATAACACTCCCGTCTGAAACTTCCGACCCAGATTAATGAAATAATAACAAGATGTACGAATAGTGCGTGACATATGAACAATAAGCAACGAATAGATTAGTGGGTATTGCACGCAAATAGAAGAAGGGGCTACTGAAAAGAGTGGTAACCGCAGACATGCATGTTTCTAGCTCATTAGCCGTCATCGGTACGGTACAACCAAGAAAAGATGTGAAACATGAGAGCAAAGGTGTTGAATGAAACATGAGAAAATATAACAGAATTCAGCAGGATAGTCAAACACAACATTTGTGTCAGTAATATTAGAAGATCTCGAATATTCGAGACAACAACCAACATAGACACGGAGGTGCATATAACACTCCCGTCTGAAACTTCCGACCCAGATTAATGAAATAATATATATATATATATATATATATATATATATATATATATATATATATATATATATATATATATATATATATATATATATATATATATATAACAAGATGTACGAATAGTGCGTGACATATGAACAATAAGCAACGAAGAGATTAGTGGGTATTGCACGCAAATAGAAGAAGGGGCTACTGAAAAGAGTGGTAACCGCAGACATGCATGTTTCTAGCTCATTAGCCACTAATCATGTTGCTCATTGTTCATATGTCACGCACTATTCGTACATCTTGTTATTATTTCATTAATCTGGGTCGGAAGTTTCAGACGGGAGTGTTATATGCACCTCCGTGTCTATGTTGGTTGTTGTCTCGAATATTCGAGATCTTCTAATATTACTGACACAAATGTTGTGTTTGACTATCCTGCTGAATTCTGTTATATTTTCTCATGTTTCATTCAACACCTTTGCTCTCATGTTTCACATCTTTTCTTGGTTGTACCGTACCGATGACGGCTAATGAGCTAGAAACATGCATGTCTGCGGTTACCACTATTTTCAGTAGCCCCTTCTTCTATTTGCATGCAATACCCACTAATCTATTCGTTGCTTATTGTTCATATGTCACGCACTATTCGTACATCTTGTTATTATTTCATTAATCTGGGTCGGAAGTTTCAGACGGGAGTGTTATATGCACCTCCGTGTCTATGTTGGTTGTTGTCTCGAATATTCGAGATCTTCTAATATTACTGACACAAATGTTGTGTTTGACTATCCTGCTGAATTCTGTAATATTTTCTCATGTTTCATTCAACACCTTTGCTCTCATGTTTCACATCTTTTCTTGGTTGTACCGTACCGATGACGGCTAATGAGCTAGAAACATGCATGTCTGCGGTTACCACTCTTTTCAGTAGCCCCTTCTTCTATTTGCGTGCAATACCCACTAATCTATTCGTTGCTTATTGTTCATATGTCACGCACTATTCGTATATCTTGTTATTATTTCATTAATCTGGGTCGGAAGTTTCAGACGGGAGTGTTATATGCACCTCCGTGTCTATGTTGGTTGTTGTCTCGAATATTCGAGATCTTCTAATATTACTGACACAAATGTTGTGTTTGACTATCCTGCTGAATTCTGTTATATTTTCTCATGTTTCATTCAACACCTTTGCTCTCATATTTCACATCTCTTCTTGGTTGTACCGTACCGATGACGGCTAATGAGCTAGAAACATGCATGTCTGCGGTTACCACTCTTTTCAGTAGCCCCTTCTTCTATTTGCGTGCAATACCCACTAATCTATTCGTTGCTTATTATATATATATATATATATATATATATATATATATATATATATATATATATATATATATATTCTATATTCTTTAATAATATTATTTGCCCCACGTTCGGGTGACAATTATAATATATCTAATGTGTTTTACCAATTTTTTCATGATTTTATATATGAATATGAATTTATATGATGTGAATTTTATTTGTTGCTGTCGTCACAATTTGTGATAGTAACTGCACTAATGTGAAAACACCTTTACCGCTAAATATAACCTATTAAATTTTATGACAGCAGTTGTCAAATTAATATGCCCGGCTCAGGTAAATATTAAATTTTATATTATGAAAAATAAATCAATACACAATCAATTAACTCACTGTTAACTCAAGGAGGGATCAAAGATTTCAAATAAGAATTCAAATTTTATAAATTTCCAAATAATTTTCCGAATTACGTATTGCACTATTCAAAATCCAAAGTAACTGTTTGTCCAATACACTATAAGACAATTAAATTCTTATGACATATATGAAATTTACTGTCAGGAAATTAACCAAATGTCACTAATTATACTAAATTTTCTCTAGCATAAAAATTATCAAATATAATGGGAATGAATATAAAAAAAAGAACCAAAGAGATTTAGAATTCAAATTTATATAATATATTATCAGATAACAATTACAAAATTAAAACTTTTCAAAAAATATAAACGCATAAACCAAACATAGAACTTTCTATCAAACCTTAATATTAAACAACCTATAATTAGAAATTTCCTATCTAAATAATTTAACCAAAAGTTCAAAATGTCTACTTTTATAATTGATATATGTCAATGTAAAATGAGCAAATTTTCTTGTAAACTGTCGGTTCCAAAATAGTCTTCACTTGACGTTCAATTTTTTTATATAAGTAACGTTACTATAATTTCAATGTATGTATTTAATCATAAGATGCATCTATTTTCGAAATATTTTTACTAAAGGCCTATCAATTCTCGAGAAATAATATAGATAATATGGACTGGACTCACCAACTAGGTTCTGGTAGACTCGTTCGTATTCTAAAACGCTTTTTAGAATTTCAGGAACAACTTTTCTAAATCATTAATTTAGAAACCGGAAAAACCACTCGCACTTTCACGCTGTAATTCTTTGCGAATAATACACGCACTGGCTTTACAAAGGCAAGATATGTTGAACTGATAATAATCATACAAATTACTCTGATATTCTGAATTAAATTTGAGACAACACTTATTCGATTATTGTCTCGAGGGAATTTAAAAATTAATTCTATTTTAAATGAATTTGAGACAACTCTTATTTGATGTTGTCTCACGGGAATATCAAAATCAACTAACTAAACTGTTTCAATAAATAATTCTCCTCTCTTTTGGTTACCAAAAATTCTTTTTAAAAAAAAATACAAATTTAAGTTTTCATATACAAAGAGAGATTTTCATTATTTTAGTATAAATGCCTTTTTGCTGTATTCTTGTTTTCAAATTGTTTTAAAATCTATCTATCATTAAGTCCATTCTGCATTAATGTCATACGAAGTTGAAATGTCAAATTTTATTGGTATATTGAACCTTTCAAATTATTGATAGTACAGTGTGTATCACTAGTATTACAACCAAATAAGCACATTTTCTTAATTTCAATGTTTTCTTTAGAATTAAGATAGAGGATATGTATTAATGTATATATATATATATATAAATATATATATATATATATATATATATATATATATATATATATATATATATATATATATATATATATATATATATTATATATATATATATATATATATATTTATATATATTTATATATATATATATATATATATATATATATATATATATATATATATATATATATATATATATATGCGAGTTTCTTTATGTCGTAGTCCCATCTTAAGTTGGGGCGTCATCTTGTTCTTTTCACACCTCGGGGATACCATTGAGTTATCTTTGTGGTCCATCTATCATCTATCCTTCTAGCGAGATGCCCCGCCCATTGCCACTTTAGGGATCTGATTCTATTTATGATATCTATCACTTGGGTCTTTTGTCTAATCCAATCAAGCCTTTTTCTATCCCTCCTTGTTATTCCAAGCATGCATCGTTCCAAAGACCTCTGCGTTAACTGGAGTTTTCTAATGATATCAGTTTTCAGGGTCCAGGTTTCACAGCCGTATGTTAATACTGGTAGTACGCACTGATCAAACGCTTTCTTCTTTAAACGGAGTGACATTCTAGACTTGAAGATGATAGACTTCTGTCCAAATGTTCTCCATGCTAATTTGATTCTTCTGTTTATTCCTGGAAGTAGAGAGCCTGATATGTTTATTAGTTGACCCAGGTATATGTATTCCTCTACTATTTCCAGGGCAGTGTCATCAATTGTTATTTCTTGTGCGTTCATCAGTTCGTTATACATTATCTTGGTCTTACTCAGATTTATTTTAAGGCCCACTTCGTTGCTTGCTGCATTCAATTCATTTATTTGTTGTTGCATTTCGTCAGGGTTACTCGCTATCAGGACGATGTCATCAGCGAATCTTAGATAGTTCAGGTATTCTCCATCTATATTCAGACCTGTGTTGTTCCAGCCCAGTTTTATGAAGATGCTTTCTAGTGTTGCTGTAAATAACTTTGGTGATATTGCGTCTCCTTGTCTAACTCCTCTGCTGGTGGGAAATTCTGGTGTGCCCTCATATATCCTAACTCTCGCTTTGGCTTCCATATATATATTTGCTAGGGTCTCAATATATGGCTTGTCGACCCCTTGTTCTGTTAGGGCATTTATTACTGCTCTGGGATATATAGAGTCGAATGCTCTCTCAAAGTCGATGAAGGCTAGTGCTAGTGGTTGGTCGTATTCTTTGGTTCGACTGATAACCTCTTTGAGGGTATGGATGTGATCTATTGTACTGAAGCCTTTGCGGAATTCAGCCTGTTCTCGTGGTTGGGCCGAGTCTAGTGTATTTTGTATTCTGTTGTGAATGATCTTTGTTAATACCTTGTACGTCACTGGTAGTAGACTTATTGGTCTGTAGTTCTTAATGTCTCCTTTGCTGCCTTTCTTGTGGATCAACACTATGAGGGCGCTGTTCCACTCTTTAGGTATGCTCCTGGACATCAGACAGTTCGTGTATAGTTTGGCAAGGTACTTCCATGTTTTAGCTCCTGCATATTTGAGTATTTCGGTCGTGATGCCGTCATTTCCCACTGCTTTGCCATTTTTCATGCTTTTCAGTGACATTTCTACTTCCTCCACCAATACTTCTGGTATGGCATCTTCTGAGTGTTCTATTATTTCTTCCAAGTTTTCAGGGGCCTTGTATAGGTCTCCATAGAATTTGGCTACTAGGTCTATTATTTCATTCCTGTCTGTGGTTCTTGTGTTTCCATCAGTTAATGCAACTATCTGTCTTTTCCCTATTATAAGTGCCCTTTTTGCATTTTTGTAGCTTTTACGGTTTTCTATTGTTGTTTGTACCAGGTTCTCGTTGTAATTTCTAATATCTTCTGCGATTTTCTTTCGTATCGTCTTGCACAGTTCGGTGTATGCAATTCTTTGCATGTTTGTTCTCTTTTTCATTTCTCTTCGTTTTTGTAATAGTGCTTTTGTTTCCGGAGTTAGTTTTTTGTGTTCACCTCGTTGTTGCAGACCTCCCACTTCTACGGCGCAGTTTAGAATTGTGTATATCAGTTCAGGGTTGTTATATTCCACTTTTTGTAGTCTTTCTTCTAGTAGTGCTTCATATTGGTTATCTTTCAGCCTTTCGTTGTTTATGTTTTTCGTTGTGTTGATTTTGATTAGTCTTGACCTTTCTAGTTTTATATCTAAGACCAGTCGAGCTATAATTAGTCGATAGTCGCTTCCTGTAGTGAACTTGTTGAGCGTGCTTAGATCTTTTACTGTGTTAATTTTATTGGTGAGGATAAAGTCTATTTCGTTTATGATAGTTGCACCGGCGCCTTCCCACGTCCATTTCCTGTTAGGGTTCTTTTTGAAGAAGGAGTTTGCCACATACATGTTCTGGAAGTGTGCGAACTGTATTAATCTCTCTCCTCTTTCATTCCTTTCTCCAAATCCATATTTCCCCATTCCTTTTTCTTGGTCTTCCCTGTGTCCTGCTTTGGCATTAAAGTCTCCCATTATGTATTTGAAGTGACTATCGTCGTTGCTAAGTGCTTGGGTTATTTCATCATAGAATTCTTCTATTTCGTCGTCACTATGGCTGATTGTTGGGGCGTATACCTGAATAATCTGGATAGTATATCTTTTGGAGAGTCTTAGTGTTATATATATATATATATATATATATATATATATATATATATATATATATATATTTATATATATATATAAACATTCACGGCGTGAAGTGGCATCCGCCCATGTTAAAATCGCGGTAGCTGTGGCGTCCGCGGCACTATGACATCCGATATACGGACGTCACAGTGCATCGAGCTCCAAAATATTGCAATCGGTTCAGTGAATGCTTGGGAATCTGTTGCTGATGGTCACTTTGGTCGTTTTCTGTATAAACCTATACACCAAGGTTCACAGGTTCTCCGTACGCGGCGTTATAGTAGCACACTTATATATTTATTATCCATCTGACGCACAAAGTGGCATCCGTCAGTATACATATCGAAGAACGGTATAGTGTGGCGTCTGTATATGTATTTTTCTTGCATAGTAGCTTTTACTATTGAATGTGATGATTTACATCTGTTTTAATTTTTTGATACCGTTGTTGACAGTGCGGAGGATGCTAGTTATTGTAGAATATCTACCGTTATTAATAGAAAAATCATATTTTCGTGCTACAATTCACTCAAATCTGATTTTGAGGCAAAATAAAACACTACTGGTGAAAAATGAATAATTCTGGCGATAAAACAAACTAAAGAATTCTGAATTTCCGTAAATAAGGGGAAAATGAATTGAATTTTCCAACGCAAACCACGAGATGAAGTTAAATTACTACTCAATTTTCAGGTTAATTTTCGAATGTGTAAATTTTTCTACTTCACTATAGCAGAAGTCAAGTTTTTTTTGTGAAAACTCCGAAAACCTAAATGCAATCAGATTACTAGGTGGATTGTTAGTAGTTGACCCAGAATATTGAATTTCACAGAAATTTCGGAGACGTTGAAACTCTCTCTGGCATATACAGGGTATATCAATGATAACTATTTGGACGATAACTGATCTAAGGCAAAAAATATCTCAAATAAAAGTTGTAGAGAGCCATAAAAGCTATGTAGACACTAGAGTTTATTTTCCAACGCCATAGCGGTTTGGTCTGTTCATTACTACACCACCGGTTCCAAACAGTGCAGAGCAAAAACGAAAGCTATGTTCCAATATATAGGGAGTCTTATAAATGCAAAACCTAAACATGTGCTAATGGTTCTACTGGTGTGATGTCTGTATACAGGGTGTTCCAGACCAGCATACAGTTAATCCTACAGAGTGAACTAGAGCTCAAAATAGGGCGATTGAAATCAACTTTCCTTTATATGCTCCATTGAGCCGTTTGAGTTTGATGAACGTTTTTTTTATACTCTTGAATAATTCGAAGCCCGTGAAAAGTTTAAATTTTGACGAAAAACTTTGGAACAGACGTCCAAAAAGAAAAGTGTAAACACGAAATGTTTAATAAAGTCTTGAATTCACTAGAATTGCTAGACTTAGGTGTAACGCTAATGAAGATCATATCAAAAGAATAAGGAATGTAAAGAGATGATGAAGTAGTGAGGAATCCATCATGACTGTGTATAAGTTTACTGATCAGTATCATAATTAAAGCTCTTTCTATCGTGCGTTTTGGATAGAATAGACATAAAAAATATTTAATGAAACTTATACAAATGTTCGTACAAAAAAGAAACAGTATATATTCCAAATAAACACATTTTCTCTTTATATATAGTTTGCAAACGAAATTACTAGCCTGCCCGCTATTATGTTATTAAATGAGTGGTCGATTCGAGATTTAGCTGATTTGTATAGGTACCTGGAATGATTATTTCAGGTATTTAAGCATCTGACTGTCATTTCCGGTTCAATCGGAAACTTAACGAACTTCATCATTACGAAAGGAGCTCCCTAAATGTTGATGTGGTCAAATCTTTATTTCAAGTGGAAGCCCATCTATTAAATCCCATATTCAAAACCTTCCGAAGTGTTCTGGGTCTAAAGTTGCTATTTTCAGAGGTATCATGATGACATTTTTAATGTAAGGATTTAGATTAATATGATGATGAGAATTAATGTCTGCATGAGAATCATTTATAACGTTGAATGTTTCTGAATATGATACTTAAGCTATTTTCAAAATCAGCGTCTGAATATCAAATTGTACAGCATTAGAATCAGATGGAATGTTTTTAGTAGTGGAACACACAAGGCCACCGAAATAACAATGCAATATATATATATATATATATATATATATATATATATATAGGATTTCTGTTATATTAGTTTGTTTTATTTCAAACTGATAAAATGTGCGACTAATTTGACATTCCTTGGAACCGTCATAGCTAAAAATAGAGTGTGAAGAGTATACATGTTTGGAGTTTTCAAGAATCCAAATATTGAAAAATATTTAGGTTATTCTATTTAAAAAAAAATGAACTTCATTGAATTTCCATTTGAACCGTAAATTATAGTCAGACGTTTGAATACATAAAATCTGAATCTTTATGTCAAAATTCATAAATTCAACATGGTGGCTCCAAAATGGCGGACGAGATTTGTGATTATTGTCCAATTGTGGGTTGAGGTTCGAATTTAGCCGGAGATTGTCGAAATTCAATATCGCGGTTCCACGATGGCAAACCAGTTAATCATAATAATAGCTCATACCTCACGGAAAAATGACCTTATAATAATGAAGCTCTATCAGAATGCATATATTAACGAGTAGACTAAAGAGCATAAAATAGAATCATAAAAAAACTTTTTAAAGACAAACTTTCATTCAAATGCGCTAGAAAGTAAAAAATAATTTCTTTGGATGTATAACGTGGATTCTTCTGTAGCTTTTGTAATCGAACTGAAAAATCTCGGGGCATGCTCTATGTGAAAAAAGTTATATACAAAGTATCGTAAAAATTGTGCCACCTTCTAGTTTTTATTTTCAAATACGAATCTATATTTTTAATTGCATTATTCAAATGCCAAGAATCATGTTTCAAATCGGCTTAGTATTTACATCTGATCTACAGAGTGTTTTGGAAATATTGAAATTGAATCAAATAAATGACCTCTGAAATACACAACTTTGCCCTCATTTAACTATCCCTATATCTCTTACCGTTACCATGATCTCGATGCATAGACTCGAATTTGAATAGGATTGTATATGAAGTGTGGAGAGTGACATATTCCGTACGAGTGCAGGAAATACAATTTATAACGAGTTATGTACTTTATTTTTCCTAAGATCATGAATATACTAATTGTGTTAATTATGAGTGTTAAAATATGAATTCTGAATATATAATTATTATCATGCGGACTAACAAAATGCAAAAGTTGTTTTTCGTTAGTCCGCATTCGGTCCTCTCTATTACTCTTTTTCTATTACGCCTTCTTGCTTCAGACGGATTCTGCCGAAAGACGTAGTCCATATTTTCTTTTTCTACTGATTATACATTGATTTAATTTTAATGACTTCTCTTAACGTTGTCTAATTTTAATTTTGTTTGACGTTTGCATATAATTATGTGAATGTACCTGATTTTAATAAAATTTTCCTACAGTATATTTCCCATATTACCTACTGACTTATCTTGGATTCTGCTGGATGCCACGGGCATCTGACAGCTTTCCTATTATAACAGATTTCATGTGAATGATATATAGATTTAGGACCAGAAGAAAGCTCAGTGTGCCGGAACTAGTTGCCCCTGTAACTTGTAATAATATATGCTGTAGTACGTATTTTGCGTTTTACATACTGCTACTTGCCTACATAGTACATTTGAGATGGATAGTATTTTTCATTAACTTAATTGTAAGTTATTATCTCTGATAAACTACAAATATAAATTGAAAATTCTTTTACATATTTTTGGTTGTGGTAAAAATAAAAAGTCAATTATTCATTAGTAGTTTGTTTGTTTACAGAACTAATTACAAGTTTTATTTCGTTGCTATATATGTTAAGTAGCTCTAAATATGATAAAAGTGTATTTAAAATGAGTAAGGTATCTCTCTCACTTGTAATACAGTATGTGAATGTACAATTGTAGGTACTTTCAAAAACATTTTCACGTCCTTCTCCACTGAACAAAACTTTCCCGTATCTGTGAGATGCCCTGAATAATATTGTTTCATAAAATTGTCACTTGTATACACGTCGCGGGATGAATCATGCTAACAAACCGAAAATTCTCCAAAAATAACCAAAAATGTATTATATCTGGATTTATAGGACCCGCTGTACTCGCTCTAGTCAGCTGAAAATCAATAGGGTACATATGTGAGATACCTTTAAAAATATTCAATTATTTAATTGATCACATTTGTAGGTACACTCCAGAGGTCGGATCGTGCTAACAACCTGAAATTTCTCCAAAAATGACAAAAATTTCTTACTTAAAGTACGATAGCACCTGCTGTTCTGGCTCTGCTGAGATGAATATCAGTAGGGTTCATCTGTGAGACATCCTGCATAATATTCGTTCATAAAATCAGAGACTTGTTGGACTTCGGAGGATGTATCGTGCTAATAAACTAAAATTTCTCAAAATACGACAAAAATTTCGTACTTCAAGTAACATAGCACCCGTTGTACTGACTCTGGTATGCTGAAAATCAATAAAGTTCATCTGTGAGATATCCTGAACTATAGTTAGTCATAAAATTGGTGACTTGTTGCACTCCGGAGGCTGTATCGTACTATCAAGGCATGTCATGAAAAGTGGCCGACGACGACATACACGAGGATTTTTTTTGTAAAAACCGTTTTTCCGTGATATTCTTGATAAAAAAAACGTGAAAATAACTCTAAAGAAAACTTTTTTTGGGGTAAACACACATATTAGATAGGTTGGGGGGAAAAGTAAAAAATAATACGAAAATAAGAAGTGATGGGGTAGTACCCCTCCCACAAAGAAATGATGGGAGAATAAGCAGTATAATTCCCTTATGGGACTGTAAAAATAATAATTTCCTTGGAATGATGTATAAAGCTTGTCAAAATGGCAAACGCCGTGATGTAAATGAGGAGAATAGCGAACATTGTTGTACTATACATCTGAAGAGTAAAGTGAAATCCATAACCCGACACTTGAATAGTAATATTCCGGGACACCGGAAATCAACTTCAAAAATTACTGAATTGAAACTTTTATTAACGTTACAATAATCTGAAGCGCAGTGACTCAGTACTATCACAAATAAGACAAGATGGTTGGAAAACTGACAAATGACAAGAGGCCACTGACAGCCTTCAATAACAAAATGAAAAATCTTTTAAGACAGAGATAAATGAGACATGTTAACAATCGTGTAAAGAAATTATCTAAAACACAGTATAATATAAAGTAAAAGCACAAAGGCTTCCAACAATATCCATTGAGTAATCGTCAAAACTAGAAATTAAGCCATGACCGTTTGAAAAAAATCAACATGAAATGCAACAGTATTCAAATAAGTCGTAACATAAGTTGAAATTTATGGACTGAAACTTTGAAAGAAAATAACAATTCAAACATGGCAATATAAAAATCAATAACAAATACATCAAGTGCCAAATAGTTGTGACCGTCTGAAATATGAAGCAGTTAATTACCAATATGAAAGAAGAATCAATGAAATGACAGCAATTGCACAAAGAAGAAAGAACGTAAATGAAGTTGGTTGAAAACAAACAAATCATGTGTTATAAAAACTAAGAACTCTGAAAATTAAGGAATAAATAGTTTTCTAATGGTTGTGATTGTTCGTTCAAATATAAGATCGAAGGATCGTTTTGTATGCGACGTATTTCATACACCTCTAAAAGGTTGAGTCCAACACCCTTTACACACTGATGTAAAAGTCTGATATCCTGAAAATTAAAATCATGTAGTTCCGATATAATATGGTTAGAAAATTATGAATGAGTATTATATATGTCTGTATTCCTGTATCTGTTGATATAATATTGATGTTCCTTCAAACGAGACTCAAACCTGCGTCCAGACTGGCCCACATATACCGCATTGCAAGAACCACAAGATTATAAAGACCTGTCCTATGCAATGAAGGTACCTCATCCTTGGTGTTGATAAAAAATCGAACCAAGTTAGAATTGGTTTTACAGGCGACTTCCACATTGTGTTTTCTAAAAATGCTTGAAATTTTATAGGATGATGAACCCACGAAGTTGATGGTACCCGAGAATTAATGGTCCTGAGATGTTGATATTGTAGTGTAAAAACTCAGTCTAAACTAAGAGTGAAGTTTCTTAAAAATCTTGTTAAAAATATGTGAGGGAAAATTGTTGTTAAATGCTGTTTGTTTGATAATACTTATTTCCTTATTGAAAGAAGAATCTGAAAGATGTATTTTGAAGCATCCAGTTAGGAAGGAATATAAAGCTGCATATTTATAGGGAGAGGGATGGTTGAATGATAGTCAATAATTGAATCAGTTGTAGGTTTTGACATATATATGTATATATATATATATATATATATATATATATATATATATATATAAAATTCAAAACTAGAGGTATGAATGTTGCGCATGATGAGTAAATCCAAGAAAGTAAGCAATTATCAACCGCAAACTCAATAGTGAAGCTAATTCGTGGGTGAACAGTATTTAAAAAATCAACAAAGAAATAAGCATCCGAATAACTACCTCGAAACAGGACAACACAATCGTCCACATATTTGTAATAGAATAAAATTGAATCTTTGAAATTTAGGTTATTTAAGAAAACTGTCTCTAGGTTATTCATAAAAACGTCCGCCAAAAAGGGAGATAAGCAACTACCCATAGCAAAATCAGTGCACTGTCTAAAACAATTATTGAAAATTTAAAAAAAAATTGATCCAAAGAAACCACCAAGAATAGGAAATACATTTTTGACATCTAGAGAGATTAAGAAGGAATCTTTTGGTATAGAAATGTCGTCAATTCTGACAGATAAGTCAACTGAGTTTTTTTTGACAAAGTGATTATGGAAAGAAGTAATATGATGAAGTATATCATTAACCCTAGGATGCAAAACATGAGTCTCAGAAACTCATGAACAAAATTAAACAGGTACAAGTTCTAATGTATTTGACCTACAGCATTGCTATTTCAAAAATTTGTTTATTATTAGTTTAAATGTATATCTGTGTATTCATAACTTCTGTATTTTTGCAAATTGTTCTCACTTACAGTCGCTAAATGCATATCATGAGTCTGGTAGACTCTTGTAGGTTTTTACCGTTCTGTACTATTTATATCGGCAACTATGTATGTATCTATTCCAATGCGCATGTGCAATTAACAAGTGATGTTTATCATTTGAACTGGTTTGTTCAGTTAGTTTTGTTCTTTTCTAGAAGTAAACCTAAAATGATAGTGCTCACAGTTTCCAACGACTTTTATATGTAATTTTATTGTGCAATACTGGTAAGTTATTTTTGTAAGAGTTTAGGTTAGGTTATTATTTACAAAAACTACAAAACGTCAATATTTATAAGGTTTTTTTTTGTTTTTTACACAGTGTAAATCATGGCTTCAACAAGTACATCTAGAAAACGACCTAGTGATTCTAATTTTGAGGAAACTTTGATGACATGTTATGAAGGAGATGTTGAGAATATTGTTGTTAGTGAAAGTGATACATCAGACTGACGAACAATATCAACCACCTGAAGGAACTAGTGACACTGCAGATAGCGAAACAGAAAGTATTTCGGATCATAACTCACCTTCAGACGTCTCAAATGGTACGTTTATTGAAAGAAATAATTTTTTGTGGAGTTCTACTCAGCCCTCAAAAGGAAGGGTAAGATTACACAATATAGTAAGATTTATATCAGGACCTCAAAGAAGAAATCAAGTTTGGTCTATCAAAGATGCATGGGATAATTTTATTACGTCTGAAATAGATGATGAAATAATACTTTGTACTAATCGAGGAGCAAAATGTGAATTTGAAAAAAAAGGTTCGATTTGGACACAAATCGAAAAAGATGAGATGGATGCTTTTTTGGTTTGCTATTGATGGCTGGGGTTGAAAAAAACTGGGATACTCCTGTAAGAGAATTATTTCTTAATAAGATGTCGAGTCCAATGTACAAAGCTACAATGGCAGTAAATCGTTTTGAAAATATAAAAAAGTATCTTCGTTTCGATGACAAATTAAGTCGTTCGGATAGACTTGAAACTGATAAATTTGCTCATATTCGTCATATATGGGAATTATTTCTAGTTCAGTGCCGAACACAAATGATTCCAGAAGAGTACGTTACGATAGATGAACAATTGCTTGCTTTTAGAGGTCTTTGTAGCACAGCACATGCCCTCAAAGCCAGCAAAATATGGAATAAAGTTTTTTTGGCTTTGTGAAAGTGAAACAGGATATGCCACTGATGGACAAGTATATTTGGGGTGCCAATCTGGAGAACCAGTACAGCATAACGTAGCAGAAAGTGTAAACGCTCTAACTGTTTCCATCAAAAACTCAGGACCGAATTTAGCAGTTGACAATTTTTTTACAAGTATTTCACTAACAGAACATCTACTGCTTATTGCAATATTTTGTGTGGGAACATTGCACAAAAACAAGAAGAAAAGTCCTAAAGAGTTTCAAGCCTCTAAGGAAAGAAGTGTTTATTCCTCTATTTTTGGTTTCAATAAAGATTTGACGTTAGTGAGCTATGTACCAAAAAAATATTTGCTAATTCTTAGCTCTATGCATCACGACGATTCAGTAGATAATTAGAGTACTAGAAAATAACCAAACATAATTAAATTTTATAATAAAACTAAGGGAGGTGTTGAGCACATGGATCAAATGATAGGCAACTATACCACAAAGCGACAAACAAGACGATGGCCTGTCGCAGCTTGGTACAACATAATGGATTTAGCAGCTTTGAATGCTTACTTTATGTACACACATGAAAATAAACATTTTCACGATGGAAAAACTAACAAGAGAAGAATGTTCATCAAAGACATAGCAACCGAATAAGTGTTACCATTTGTAAGAAGAAGAGCACAAAACCCAAAACTTCCAAATACTGTAAGAAGTAGTATGAAACTTTAAACTACACTTTCGGAAGAAGAGAATAGTTTTGAAAAAGAAAAGAAGATGTTCGCAATGTCCCACACGAATTGGAAGAATGAGTACACTGACTTGTACTCAGTGTAATAAACCAGCATGCAAAGAACACAGTGTTTTAGTATGCACAATATGCTTGAATTAAGAAATTTAATATGTATTTCAATTTCTAACGCTTGTTTTTAACCTATTATTATGATAAATAAAGGTAAAATATAAATTCGTGTTTTTTTCCAATTTGTCGAGAATTTCATCTATGCATCCTGGGGTTAAGAAACGAAGATAATTTGAAAGTGACAGTGAAACTGACTACCAGTCTGATGGGGAAGTCCGGTTTATGGATTTTAGTTAAGCCATATAGTAATGGGGTAGTAGGATTCATAGGAGTCATATAATAAACATTCTTGTTAATCGAAGAGAAAACATGATTAAAAACCTCAAGTTGTAATCTAAGATTATTGTAAAAGGAGACAGTGGATCTGAAGCTAACTTCATGAAGGAAGTGTCAGAAAAAATAAAACTCTAAACGTTATCAATGTAAACGGATCTATCCAAAATGACAATACAATTACCTTTGTCAGCGTTGGTGACAATAAGGTTCTCATTCCGAAACGTAGTCTTCAAATTGTTAACAGACTTCCAACTAGGGAAGTGATGTGATGATCTGTAAATATAATTGTTATAAGTTTGAGCAAAAGATTTATTGAGTTCTGTAGAAAGATCAGATCTAAGAAGGTCCTGATAGCAGGGTCTACGTTATGTAACACCTGTTCCCAGTCTATGGCTAAAGTTCTAATGTTCATGTGAAAATTCTGAGAAAAAAAATTATGTTTAAGGCCTCTGTAAAGTAAATCAATTACAGGTTCCGAAAAAGTGGAAGAGCTCTAGTTGAAACATCGGGGATGAAAATGGTAATTCGAAAAACCGAAAAAACCCTGAATAAAAGTTGAATTCTGAGTGTTAACATGGACCGATTGATTACTACTACATTTCAAGCGCTTAAATTTGTAAGTAAGGCGATCAAAGTTACTCTCACCGAAATCCTCCATCAAATCCCTGATAAGTCTGTCCAAAATATCAAATTCAATGTGGGAAAGGTGCTCGCTCATCAAGAAAATAACATATTTCAATTTAACATTAGTGAAATCTTAATGCTTATAAAAACCCTTGACTTCCTGTATAATCCAAATCCTTTTTGCAGCATGAATGGCGAAATGCGAAGTCCCAGTGTTGACAGGAGTATGTAAAGTGATTGAAGGGGGAGGGGATATACTCTGTGCTTCTTGCACTTCTATAGGTGCCCAATCTTGTACAAAGTCTTCTTCCTATGCATCATTGAATCATACTGTTGGATAATAGTAGCCAGATTGGTATTTCCTAAATGAAAAAAACTCAATTGTAGCCTATAAGTAAATAGCAGTAAGTGAAACGCAAAATCCGTACTACAGCATATATTAATAAAAGATGGAGGGGCAACTAGTTTCGGCTCACTACGCCATCATCAGGCCTGTAAAAGGTATCAAGTTAGAAAAAGATCAGACATACAGATCATATCGAATTACTTCAAAAGTATACATCATTCCACAAGGGAAGTATAATGAAAGGAAATCTGTCAGATGTCCGTATTAAATAAATCCCTTCACTGTTTGAAACAGTCCAAAAGGCAATGGTACAAGAAACTAGAACACTATCTACAAACTATAATAGGACGAAATCCTTTGGGGAGCGATAAATGCGTCCACATTTTGAAACAACATGGCATTATTCTGATAAGGGCAGTTATATGTTAACGATTTGATTGTTGTCACGAATAACGTCAACAATTATGAGAAATTAAATGAAGATTTGACTGTAAAATTTCAGATAAATGATCTGGGGTATTTATATTATTACCTCTAGTTTGAAATTAACCAAAGCAAAACTTTGAATTATGTCGTCGTGTCACAGAAGAATTATACCACAAATATCTTGAAGGAATTTAACATGACGGAATGTAAACCAGTTACTATCCCAATAGATGTCAACTTTAAACTAACGAAATATAAGAAGTCTAAAACTGATGATGAAAGGATGGAAATGAAAATATACCATATTGACAAGCTATTGGATTGGCTTAAAGATACCATATTGACAAGCTATTGGGTTCCTATCAGCAACTACCACAAGACCTGACATATCTTTTCCCATCAGATCATTCAGTCAATTCAATAATGATCCAGGAACAGCACATTGGTGTGCGGTGAAAATACTATCAAGATATTTAAACTTAGATTTCAATCTAATATTACGAATGTCTGGCAAATCATTGCACGGATATGTTGATACAAATTGGGGAGAAGATCTGAATAACAAACGATCTTACAGCGGCTTCAATTTTATTTTGTCCGATTCCCCAGTTAGATGGGAGCAAGAAAGCAAAAATCGGTCATTATATTTTCTATTGAGTTAAGTTTCACAAATGTTTCCAATAGGGCAAAATTCTTCAAAATAAAATGCGGGAAATAAATCTTATGTAGGTAGTTAAGCAGTTCTTATCGTCATACAACCGAAAACTTTCATATCTTATAAATCTAAAAATTAAACAAACTAGCCCGCCCATGGCAAGATAGTCTCAGTTGAAGCGTTCCAATTTGCATTTTTGTCCTAATCTCAAATTACATCTAAGACAATTTACATTTTTTCGTTGTTTTTTTCCTCACAACAACGAAGCAGTGGTAATTAATAGGAATTAGCCAGCATTACTTAATTACATCAAATTTATGAGCCTATAAATTTACAACCTGTTACTTACTCCTATTATTGCTTAGAACCATTTCCACCGTGTATGTGTTGTATCGTGATCGTATTTGTAGTCATGCACCTGTTTTGAGTTTTGAAATATGTGACTACTACTTCGTATATTTATGTATACAAGGATATTACACAATGTTTATTTTTTATTAACAATTATTTATTGGGCATAATAAATAGTAGTTAATGAAATAAAAGAGGTAGAATGTAGTCAAAACATGTTTTATTTATATTTGACAACATTGTCAGTATTATGAAAATAGATTGTCAAAACAACAGAATCAATAGAGATTGAAGTAAGATTTACTCAATAGTTAGAAATATCATTATTTTATCCAAGTTCAACGTAACTAGACAATAATAAACAATGGCATGAGTTACTGTAAATTAATGTAATGGGATTTTATAAACATCTTCATACTGTTACTTCAAATATTATCAGGCGACATCTGGCAACATAGGACTTACATATAAATCAGCGCTACAGGCATTGCAGGCCGTTTGCTTCAATATTTTCTATTATCTGTTTCCAGTAAGTACTTCCTATTTGTGACAATACTCATTCAATCCGTTATATTTATCGTTTAGCACTTCTTGTACCCATTTTTTTAGATCTTCCTTATTTCCTTTTAATACTTTCTGCAGTGAACAGGACCTTCCTGGTGCATCTACAGCCTGGAATTCGTATTATATGCACTAGCAATCTGGCTGTCTGCACTCGGACTTTTCTGGTTATTTTTGGTCTTCAATATAAGCTCATTATCTCATTATCAGTGCATCTTATTCATTCTCCGTCTGCTATTCTGTCTCTTCCAAATATCTTTCTAAGCTCTTTACTTTCCCAAATTTTAAGCTTCCTCTTGTTCTGCTGTGTTATAACCTTCCAGTAATAATAAACATAGAGAGGGCTATTCATTCATAAACACGTTTATTTTCGCGGCTAACAATTCTAAACGCCAGTAGTGAAATATTGAATGAATTACAGAAGTGGGGATGGTATTGTAGCTACATGGCCTTGTTAATATCGGCTGATTTTCTGATAAACTTGGCACCAACGAACCATGATAATCCAAAAACCTTGAATTAATTAACTCAAAAGTTTATTTTGTCACTAAAATTTTTGAAAAACACATCAAAACGAAAAAATTAAATGTTTACTCTCTAGTCGTAATGACGGTCGTATAAACAAACCACGTTTGACATTATTTACTACAATACTACGGCGTATTTAAAATGATCATCGATCACAGTCTGACAATAATTGCATCTCTTTTTATATGGTAATTAAACAAGGACAAAACTACTAAATAGATTACTATTGACACATTAAACAGGTACTGAAATTTTGAGCAATGTTGCCACTTTTAGTTATAACCATAAAGGTATCTAAGGATTCAACAAATACTCGTTTAAAATTTATGTAAGAATATGCCTTTATTAAATAAAATTCAAGTATTATTAATTCATTTTAAAAATAGCGACTCAAATGCATAAATTAGTACGATTTTTTTATTTGCATAACTTTTCAACACATTTTCAATTAAACTTCTAATTTCAATTTTCCCTGCAACTAAAGAGACTTTGTAAATATGGCAAAGCAGTGAAAGTGTCCGCAAGTGAGCTTAGAATGTGACACAATGTTTGGGGCAAGGAAAGATCAAAAAACATATCTATTTTATTTGATAATCTGAGGTTATAACAATAACTTTCGACTTTCTTGAAAATTCTTTTGTTAGGGATCACTTTACTTCTTTTTACCATTTTTTCATCGATTTCGTGTTCGTCTTGACTTTTATTTGTAATTGTCACTTCCAGATACTCAAACTCTTGAGCCTCTCCAAAGCTGTTTTCTCTGTTTTGGATTTTATATGTTCGAATTTCCATGAATTTGGTTTTGGCTTCGTTTATTGATAGACCAAATCATTTTGTACCTTCTTCTATTCTTCTAAACACTGTTTTTAACTGCTTTAATGATCTTGTCATCGTCATACATTGTTCATGATGGTAGTAAATTGTTATATTTGCCACATTCTTATGTTTATCATAAGTCATATGTCATTTTTGTCAGTTGTCATTGAGGATTATTCTAGAATGGCAGCTACATTTACCACTTCAACTAATAAAATGAATCTGAATCTTAATTAAAACTTAGTTATCACAAGGCATCCACCCATCTCTATTTCTATACATACACAATAAATAATTTGCGACGAGGTAGGCAAATTAATACAAATCGAGACTACAAAATACATATCTACAAATTTTACTACAAATAGACCAAGCAATACGATTTCAATTATTGCTTCGACAAGCACAATGGGAAGTCAAGGCGAAAGAACTGCTACATACACTACATCTACTTTTACCATAGAAACATTTGACCCAAAACAAAACAAATGGGCCAGATGGGTTGAAAGGCTTGAAGTAGCTTTTATAGTTTTCTAAGTTCGTTGTATACTGAAACTACATTATTTACTACACTACATGGACTCCGATGCATACAACACCCTATGTGATAAATTGGCACCTGAAGTTCCGGAGGACAAAGACAACAACTCCATAGTCATTGCACTGGATACATTTTTTGATCCTGGAGAGACATTGAGTGAACTTTCCCATGCTCTACAAAAATTGGCCATAAACTGTAAGTATGGTATTTTTAAAATCAGTTTTACGAAATCAATTTGTATATGGTTTACATGCTAACAGAATTCAAAGTAGATTGTTGGAAACTCGCGATTTAACTTTTAGAAAAAGCAGTAGACATAGCTGTAGGTATGGAAGTGACCTAAAAGTACGCTAATGTTTATGGATGATAAATAACAAAATTGAAGTTAGTTCCTTACTGTAAAGCTTTAGGTTTTATAAGAGTTACAATCAATAATTACCCGGGCGTAAATAATACAGCATACTTATAAGTAGTATAGGGTGATGGTCATGCACTTTTAGGTAGAGAATGGATTCGAATTTTAAAAATAAACTCACAAGACATTGACAATATACACCTATTAAAGAAATACGAAGCTATTGTTGAAAATAGCTCTGACGTTTCTAAATTAATTTCAAGATACAAGGATATTTTTAAACCTGGGATTGGTACTATGAAAGGTATTCAGGTTTCAAATTATTTGAAAGACAATGTCGTCAAACCTGTATTAATAAAAGCTCGTACAGTGCCTTTAGCTTTACAGCCCATGGTTGGAAAAGAAATTGACTCTGGTGCAACAAGGCATTTTGGAAAAAGTAGACTCTTCTGATTGGACTTCATCAGTGGTTCCTGTAATTGAGGAAAATAATCAAATACGTTTGTATGGCGACTACAAAGTCACTTTTAACCCTAATATTTTAGTTGATCACCATCTATTACCAACCGTGTATAAGTAATTTTCCAAATTGGCTAGTGGTACTAAATTTACACCTTGAAGTTAAGCCAGAAATGAGACATTTATTAACATTACACGCTCATAGGGTTTGTACCGCCCAACCAGATTGATGTTTGGCATCGTGAGTGCACCAGCAATCTGGCAAAGACAGAGGGAACGAATCCTACAGGGTATTCAACGCCGCTTTGTATTTTTGGATGATATTAAAATTAAAGAACACGATTTACAAACGCATCTAGAAAGACTCGACTCAGTATATACATAATTGAGTCAGCATATTTTAATAGTGGATATAGATAAAAGTGCATTCTTATCCGACGAAACCGAATGCTGTGGGTACAAAATGGATAAAAAGGGAATTCAAAAAGTTATAAGTAAAATTGACGCAATTAGTAAAATTCCGATTTCGGAAAATAAAGCGCAAGTCTTATAAACTACTATTAATGGTTTTTCAAGAGTGCGAGTACGATTTTATATTCGTTTAACAATCTCTTAAAATACGACGTGCCCTTTAGGTGGACCAGGGAATGTCAGAATGATTTTTGATGACGCGGAAATACAAATACAATCGGATCAAATTTTATGTCATTACGACCCGAACTTACCTTTTATTTTAGCTAAGGACGTGTCACCCCTGACCGTGGGGGCGATATTAAGCCACGTTTTCCCAGATGGTTTATAGAGACTGATTCAAATTTCCAGTCAAACATTAACAAAGACTCAGCAGAAGTATTCTCAAATTGATAAAGGCGCTTACAGTTTAACATTCGGCGTTAAAAAGCTTCACCAATACCTTTGCGGTAATAAATTTGTATTATTTACCGACCATAAACCGTTAATACATATATTTTTTCAGTCAAAAAGTTTAGCTTCATTGAGCGCAACCAGAATGCAGCCGTATGCGGTATTTTTACAAGATTTTCAAAACGATATTAAGTACAAAAGTACAGGAACACACATGAATGCAGACGCACTATCACTTTTGCTTTTAACTTATGAAGACCTAATGATTTTTGATGAACCTGACGTTTTTGAAATTAGTCAAATCGAGAATTTACCAGTTATCATTGACATGTTAGCAAGAGCTACGGCTCAAGACGTAACATTAAGTATTTGTCGAATGGATTACCCACTGTTAAAATAATTCCTAGAAAAGATCGTTTTAACATTGATCACACTGATTTTACTTTATAATCAGGTTGTATCATGCGAGAACAGAGAATTTTAATTCCTGTTCCTTTCCGAGGTAAAATACTAGCCGAACTTCATTCCGCCCGTTTTGGTATCGTTAAAATGAAAGCAGTAACTACTGCTGGTGGCCCGGTATAGATCAGAGTATTGAAAATATTGTTAAAGACTGTTACGAGTGTGATACGTGTAACAACAACGTAGAAAAGGCAGAAACGCGTGTTTGGGAAAAAGCAGATTATCCTTTTGAACGTGTTCACGCAGGTCCTTTTAATGGCCTGAAATTCGTTTTGTTAAAAATACAATCACTGGCACAACCAATGAACTTTGTTGAAATATTTTCACGTCATCTGGGTTACTAAAATTTAGCGTTTACTTATTTTAAATTTAAACAATTTTCACAGGAAAACGAACAAGCTGAGAGGTTTGTGCAAATTTTAAAGTAAAGAATTAGGACAATGACTACCGAAAGCAAAAATAAAAATTCCAATTTATACAAACTACTCATTCAATATCGTGAAATGCCACATGTAGCTACAAATAAAAGTCACTCAGGATTATTGATTGTTAGACAGATCCGTTCCAGACTGGATTGTATTATGCCGTACTCATAAAAAAATTTAGTAAATATAGGGAAAAAGTAACCGTTCATTTTCAATAAACAGTCGAGTATCGGTTGTGACTACTTTCAAGATGAATGAAAATTAGGTAGAATTAAAAAGGTAAATTACATTACGAGATAAAACTCGATGATGGAAGAGTGTGGCGTAGGCATATCGATCATATTCGCGAAATGGGGCAAAATACACCCCAAAAACGATCATTACCAGACGACTTATCTGTCAACTTACCTAAAAACGACTTACCTATTAATTTATCCAAAACAACTTACCTGATGAATTATTAAGATATAACTCAGATATAACAAGTTTATTCGCCCGATTTGGACTTACCTTCAAATTGAAAACCATATTCTGATAATATACAAAAGAATAAAAATTTCATTCCAAAACTAACCCCAAGTACAAATTCTGAATGTATTCCTGATAAAACACCTTTAAGGCGTTCTCAGAGAATTAAAAAAGGTCCAAACCGTTCTGATTCGTGATTAATTCTTTCATTTTTTTCATAATTTATGTTTTACTTAAATAAATAAGGCGATTTTGAGTACAATATAAACTTTACGAGAGAGATAGGAGATGTTATATTTGACACATTCCTATGTTTAACATAAGGCATACGTCATTTTTGTCAGTTGTCTTCTAGGATTATTCTAGAATGGCACCTACAGTTACCATGTGTATTATATTTCTTTGTTTAATAAAGTGAATCTAAATCTTGATTAGAATTTACTTATTACCAGGCCTTCACCGATCTCTACTTCTACACATACACAACCATAGATAACTCACAGATATATGAGACACTGATTGTGGCGCCATCTAAATAGCCTGTCGACTAAAAAATTGAGATTTCTGTTTTTCAGGTTTTGGCGGTATATTAAAATTTACTGTATTTCAATTATTTCATTCCAAATAACCATTTATAATCCATCATTTGACATTTCATTCAATTTAACTCCAATAATGATCCGATGTTGAGTTAAATTAAATGAAATATCAAATAATGGATCATTAATGATTAAATTGGAAAAAATAAAACAATAATCATATACATAGTTCATTTAATTTGATATAAAAATACACAACAAATAATTTCTTTCACAAAGTACTTTTCTCAACAAACAGACTGACAATAAATAATCTATAATGTAAAAACAATGCAATAATTAAAAAATTATTTGAGTAACAAACATTCTAGATTGGACTATCATTAAATTTTTAGATGATGTTAAATCAAGATGAAAGTAGAGAATTATTTATGATAAGTTTATATTAATTTATTATCATACTACTATAAACACGCGGAGCTGGACAATGAAGGGTATTAGGGATGTGCCTTCCTTTTTAACCCTTTCACTGCGGCTAGGCTATTTGAAAGCTGTGATTGCTGTGCGGCTGTTTCGAGGTACTGCTGATCAATACGGTTCCTGCAGTCAAGCGCTAAAGAGTATCGCGTACTAACACGGTTCTCGCAGTGTATCTGTATATTTGAAACAGGACCGTCTCTGTTGTTTGCTGTACAAAAAAAATAACATCCAAATTTAGAAATATTTATATTTAAATAATTTGATAAAATAAAAAACAAAAGGCTAAAATGAAATTTTCGGTATTTGCTTCAATTTTATAAAAAGATATGAGAAACTTGCAAATCGAAAAAGTGTTATAAGAATGTTATGAAAATTAGAAATATTTCATAGTGTGGTATTTCTCGAAGCATGGTATAATGCATAACGGCACGTCACATTTTATACACGTATAACGAGTTTCTTTACGGATTTTTTGTTTCGCACATACAACACATCGCTTAGATGGTGGTCTTTTATTTTCTTCTGGGACCTGATACATTGCCGGAAAATGTCTTTCAATGAGGCGTAATGGTGAATGACCATCATCGGACTTTCTACTAGTTGATGCTCGGGGTTTAATTTTTTGATGTTTAGCGATAATGTCTTTCACAAGTTGTAATTGAAAATCTGCAATTGGAACGTTTTTACCACTGGTAATATTATATAAAACATTGGAGTTCAGCACAGTCAAATCCAATAAATGAAAAAATAACTTCTTGTACCATTTCAATGTCTTTCTAACCGATTCAACAGAACTAAGAAGCATGTCCGTTTTATCTACAGCACCCATATTACTATTGTATTCAACAATACATTGTGGTTTCTCAATAGAAACATTTTCTATGTTTTATTACCGGTATCTACCATGGTGCTAGAATGTTGTGTGCTCGGCATCCTAACATCTCGTTTATCTACCCACTTCATTGCCTGCATATTTGTTGTATTGTAGCTAATACACTGACCTCTACTTAATTTTTCGCTCATAGGTGGCATATGTTTTCTATTAGCTTTTACTGTGCCACATGCATTAGTTTGATCTGCATGTAGTCTTTCAAATAAAAGTGGACTCGTATACCAATTATCGACGAACAAAGTGTGTCCTTGGTTTAAATAGGGCTCCATTAACGCGTATACAATATTTCTCGATTTTCCCAGTTCTTCGTGGTAGGTTTTAATTTCGGTTTTAGATCATGTGTAAATGATAAAATCCAGGATATATCCTGTCTCACAGTCGCACAAAATAAATAATTTAATGCCAAATCTGTGCCTCTTGGATGGTATAAATTGTTTAAATGCTAGTCTTCCTTTGAAAAGCATCAAACTCTCATCTATACAAAAATTCATGAAGGGAGACAGTAACTGCTTATAGGTAGACTTTGAATGGTCTATAACTAGTCGCAGTTTAAAAAGACTATCTTCATTGTCAACTTCATTGTTGTCAGAAAAATGTAACATACGTAATAAATTAAAATATCTATCCCGCGCCATAATTTGAGGAAAAATGGGTGTGGACAAAAAAGTGTCAGTTGACCAATAAGCATTAATTTTTTGTTTCTTCACTTGAGCCATAAGAATAGATACAGCTAGAAAACAATACATCTCATCCACATCTGTGTCTTTCCACTTCGTGATGCGAGATTTTACTTCTATATCACCATGTTCCACAACGTATTTGTAGAAATTGTTAATTTGTACAACAATTTTTCCCATTAACTCCTCAGAAAAATATAAATGAAAAATATTTAAAATATTTGGATTATTACGTACATTGTCATCCAAACATCCAGATTTGTCACCAAGAAAGGGATGAATGTTTGGCTCCAAGTTTCCCTCCTTCCATTCAAACATCGATGTTTTTTGACGTTTGAGACGTTTGGCTTGTTGACCGGAACCTCATGGCTCTGCATTTGATAAAGAAGTTACAACCCTTTCATCCTCATGTTCACTGTCGCAGCTATCATTTTCCAAGTCAGATTCATTGCGCAAAAATTCATCTTCACTATCACTATTCATTAATATTTCATAAAGTTCCTGCTCGGTTAAATTTTTTTTCGGGACATTTTAAACTACACACGCTAACGAATTGAATAAAAGTATTAATTTTCAATGTGTTTACGAAGAAAGCAGGATATTTTAAAACACTTAATAATATGGCTGATGGCTCCGAAAGTAGCATAAATAAAAACAAAAAAGCAATAAGTTCGACTCTGAAAAAAAATCGCTGATTTATACGGTTCTCGCAATAAAGTCCCTAGAATTTTAAACATTATTTAAAACTTTTGAAATAAAACAGGAACAGTCTATAGGCAACACATAATACGTAATGAATCTTAGTTTCATCCATTTTCCGCAGTAAATGCATTAAAATGCTTCGCGTATTTATACGGTTCCCGCACTCAGGCCACGAAAATATTTTACGTGTATATACGGTTCCCGCAGAAGAAAAGGATAAATCGTTTGAATATTGTGCAATCAAACCCAAAACCCAGTGTCCTTCTACAATCCTTTCTCGATTATACTTACTTTGCCCATATTTGGATTGGGCTGTCTGAATATGTATGTTTATGAATGCATTTTCTAATTCGGAGATCTACATCAGATTGAATTTTCATATACTGAAGCAGATTGGGATCGCTAGCGAAGTGAGCGTGCCGACGCGCATTTTTCACTGACCGAAAGTGATCAACTTGGCAACTGAGCATATCAACATTATACGATTAGGGTTTTAACTCATTATTTACCATCATAACGATTGCCATGACAACGTACAATGAAGTTCAGCCAAGCTGAGGTTGTCCAATTGGCAACAAGGCCTCTACATATTATTTGAGTTTTTGTTGGTGACAACGGTTTTCCATAACTGATTTTAGCTTAACGAACGTGGTCAACTTGGCAACAACGCATTCCCTCACCATATGATTTGGGTTTTTGTTCACTACTTATCTTTCTCTTACCTGTTCCAGGTTATTGACTTAGAGTTTTTCCGCTCTTAATCGTCTTTTAAGGATATCCCACAAGTTTTTTATGGGATTGAGGTCTGGACTACGGGATGGCCATTCCATATAAATAATTCCAACCTCTTCCAAATAACTTCTGACAATCTGTGGTACTACATGCTGTTGTTAGGTGGCCAATTTTATGATTGGATGTTGTTCAGGGCGTCTCACATATGAACCCTATTGATTTTTAGCTCAGCAGAGCCACTACAACGGTCCTATAAATCCAGATATACTACATATTTGGTCATTTTTGAATAAATTTCGATTCGTGTGCACGATAGAGCCTCCGGAGTGTATAAGTGAATATAAGTTAGTTTAAATCTTTAACCACCCGTCGGCCGCATTTCATCTAAGAGGCACATGCCCTAATTACTGTAAATCGCGCAATGCTGCGAAGTTGCCCCTCGGGTTATTCTAATACGTATTCATGGGGAACAGATCAGTGCATGTTGTACTGTGCGCGTTTATATCAATCAAGAACTAAAAACAGAAATAGAAAACTCAAAAAGAGCCGAAAAGAAAAATAATATTATAATCTTCGGAATTGGAAAACGAAGCCCACTATTAACCTGCAAAGAAATTTGCGAAGAGCTCAAAAATCTTCTAAATATTAACATTCCTGAGGAAGAAATAAACAATTTTCACTTTCTGGGTAATAACACAAACAGCCCTCTAAAAATTGAATTTAAACGATTTATTTCAAAACAGCTTGTCATTAAGAATAGAAATCTATTGAAAGGACAGAAAATCAGCATTGCGGACGACCTAACACCACAACAAAGAAAAGAACACCAGTTATTATGGAAACATAGAATATTGGCAAAAAACGATGGGAAAAATAACTGCTTCATAAAAAACGGTAAATTATTCGTCGATGGGGATTCATACGATTACGAAGAACTATTGGAAATTGAAAAAACTAACGAACAACCAAAGTCAAATAGTACTCCTTCCACTCCTACAGTTCAAACAAACCAGCCAAGCAGCGCCCAAGAACTTGTGTTGAAACAGAACCTAAATAGTAACACCAAGATTCAAGCGAATCCGTCAAACATCTCCCAGGAACTTGCTTTTAATAAAAATAATTCAGATGCGCCACAAAAAAAAGGAACTGTAACATCAATAACTGTTAACACTAGGTCTCAAATACAGAAACAAAGAAATAACTCTACTGGTAAAAAATAAATACAATAAGTAATTCTCTAACTTCATTTTTTTCTTTAAGGTATAATATAATCAGCGTTAGTTGTTTGTTTTTGTTGTCGTTTATTTTGTGTTTTGGTAAGATTATGGATCCTTATATACGAGATAATGAATATGTGCCACATAAGGCAATCGAAATTGGTAATATTAGAGATTACAATAAAACTACCACCCTAGCAGATAAAAAAAATTATAATTTCAATGTTTTACACCAAAATATAAGAAGTATTGCAAAAAATTTTGATGCCTTTTTAACTTACTTTTGTCAACTACAAGATACTTTTGATTGCATCATTTTGACAGAAACTAGAAATCTCACAGATCTGGATGCTTTTCATTTGGATGGTTATAATACTCTCTACAACGAGGGAAATATAAACATCTGTGACGGAGTAGTAGTTATCATAAAACAGGAGCTAGATTATACCTTTGAGATAGGGAATATTGGACTGTTTAAAATCATCGACATATTTATTAATGTAAATAATAAAGTAATTAATTTAACAAGCATTTATCGATCCCCGTCGACAAGCGTTGACGTTTTCAATAGTGAGCTACAAGTTTTTATTTCTAACGTAACCAAGAATCACTCAGATTATCATTTAATTGTTGGTGATATTAATATCAATATATTGGAGGAAAACAATGAATCCGTAGATGAGTACCTTAACAATTTATACGAGTTAAATTATAAATCTTTGGTTAATAACATAACAAGACCTCAAAGCAAAACATGCGTAGATCATATTTTTATGAAAAATAGAACAAAAAATACTGAATTCATGTCTATTGTTTTGCAGAGCGATATAACTGATCACTACATGACAATTGCTAAACTACCGATATACACAGTATGTGGCGATTTCAGCACAAAAAACAGATTCAAACAACATATTAATTTTACTTCATTAAAAAACTGTTTACAAAAATATAACTGGGCACATTTTATGGCTATAGATGATATAGAAGAAAGTTCTACTTTCTTCACTAACCTGTTAAAGTCAGTCATTGACAAAAATAGTAAAATGGTGAAAATTTCTCACAATAAAATAAAACGTAAAGAATGGATTACAGATGGACTTGTTCAGTCGATAAACCACAGAAATAAACTATTCCATCAATTAAGAGCAAATCCAATGAATTTTCTTCTAAAACAGGAATATACTAAATACAGAAATACACTAAATAACTTAATAAAACAAGTGAAAACAAATTTCTATAAGGACAAAATTAATAATTTGGGTAATGACTCAAAAGCTCTTTGGCAGGTGGTAAATGAAATATTTCCGAGCAAACAAGAAACAATGATCAAACAAATTAGAAATGAAAACGGACAACTTATAAAAGAAGACGAAGAAATCGCGAACTGTTTCAATAATCACTATGCTTCAATAGGTAAAAATATGGCAAGTAATATCCCAACACCATCTGTTTATCATCTACAAAGAAAGCCGTATCAGTCGTCCCTGTTCCTTGCACCTACAACCAAATATGAAGTACTAGAAATTATAGACTCATTAAAATCCAAAAAAGCGCCAGGTATTGACGGAATAAAAGCTGAAACTTTGAAAGAAATAAGAAACGAAATAGCTCAACCACTTTCTCACTTAATAAATAAAATAATAGAGTCCGGATACTGTCCCACTAATTTCAAAATTGGTTTAATAAAGCCTCTATTTAAAAAGGGTTCTAAATCTGAGGTAATTAACTACAGACCCATATCGTTAATCTCAAATATAGCCAAAATTTTTGAAAAAATCCTTAAAAAAAGAATTATTCAGTACATAAATAAAAATACACTAATTTCTTGCAATCAATATGGCTTTAGAGAAGGTACATCTACGCAGGATGCAATTTGTGCTCTAACCTCTAAATTATATAAATATATAGACCAAACCAAACCAGCTTTATGTGTATTTCTTGATCTAGCTAAAGCTTTTGATTCTGTGGATCACACAAATCTTTTGGAAACTTTGGAAGATCTAGGATTCAGAGGAAATACCTACAACTTAATAAAAAGCTATCTGACTGACCGTTATCAATATGTTAAAATCAACAACTCTATTAGTAAAAAGAAATTAGTAGAATGTGGAGTTCCGCAAGGGACAGTGTTAGGACCAATTTTGTTTGTAATATATTTAAACAATTTACTGGCATTTCAATCTAGTGGTGAGATGATCTCCTTTGCTGATGATACTGCAATAGTGTATAGTGCAGATACTTGGATGCAACTAAAAGAAAAAGCAGAAAGTGATCTTGTAAAAATTTTTGATTGCTTTAAACAAAAAAAGTTATCCATAAACTACGATAAAACTTGTTACTTACCTTTTACATGCCTAGCTTCTTTTTTACCTCCGTATAACTTTTTAACTATACAAGGTCACAATGAAAATATTGTATTGCATTCATCAAATAACATTAAATATTTGGGAGTAACAATTGACAGTCATTTACGATGGAATTTTCATAGTAATCAAATACAAAAAACACTACGCAGTATGTTGTTTAAATTTAAAAACTTAGCGAATATTTTAGACACTCATCAGTTAAGAAAATTATACTTTGCGCTTATAGAATCTCGTCTGAGATATGGGATATTGGCTTGGGGAGGTAATGCAAATACTCACCTTAAGAAAGTAGAAGTCCTACAAAAACAGTTTTTAAAAATAGTTTTTAAAAAACCAAGATTATTTCCATCTGATGTATTATATAAAGATAATAAAGTAATGGATATGCGGCAGCTATATTTTTTTAACATTGCAGTACAGCAGTTCAAGAGAAGGGGATTTCTGGTTTATGTAGATCATGCACATAATACCAGATACAAAAAAGAGACACCCCTAGAAACAGTATTTACTCTAAAAACTGCTACAATGAGATCTCTTGAATACTTGGCCAATAGAGTCTACAACTACCTCCCAAAAGAAATAAAGGATGTAAAAAGTGTTTTTTCTTTTAAAAAGAAAGTTAAAAATTACCTTTGGTTAAAAGAAAGATCTGCAATTAAAGATTTAATTGAACCTAATATGAGTTGAAAATATTGTAATGTAAAATTATTAAATGTATTTATTTTCGTCATATTTTAGTTTTAGTCTTCTTGTTCAATGTTTTCAAATCATAATCTCTGGGATTTTTACATTTTCAAATTGTATCTGTCACTTTTCTTGTCTGTTTTGTTTTTTATTTGACACTGTTTGTTTTACTCATTGTATGTACTTACTGTTACGAACACCGAGCTAACCATGCCTTAGTTTCCCCACACTCAGGCATTGCCTTAGTGGGTAAATCGGTTTGTTTGTCAGCCAGATATATTTTCATAAAATTATTTTATTTTGTCTTTGTAATCCTGTTTCTATAATTATTTTGTAATTGTTTATGATGATGAATAAACTTATTATTATTATTATTATATAATTTTTTAAGAAATCGTTCTCTTACATCGATGCGCCCGACCACGTTGCAAATACAATGTGCGAGAAAGTTTGAATTTTCCGAAATTTTTCTCTCTAGTAGATTATATTATATGTTAATACAATGTATTTTCTATCCCACAAAAAGTATCCATTGATTTTGATGATATTTATCAAATGTGTGCGCTCGATATAGTGTAATTTTTTGGTAATGTGTTTTAGATTTTTAGGTAAACATGAAATAATGGCTACAACACATAGAACATTCAACACAGAGGTTCCTAGACATGGAGAAATATTGCTTGGCAAGTTGGATGAATAATATAACGTACGAAACGAATTTTCGGTATCAGACAGTGGGTTATAAGAAAAAATTGAAACCACAGAGAAAAACTTCAGACCAGGAGAGTTAGAGTTTTCTAGCGAAGATGATGATTAATGATTTCTTTCTTGGTAAAGATAAAGTCAGTGAATGTCTGAAAAGGATACAGTCTTCTAAAATTCGGTATAACAATTTTCTAACACAGCTTGCAGGAGTAATGGGTACAGCTAAACAAGCGAAAACACACCAGTAACAACTTGGAACTGTTTTATCACCGACAACATATTAAAGTCTATTACTATTTGCACCAATCAGAAGATATAATCAATATCGCACACACTTTATCGACAACGGGACCCGGCAAAATTGAAATGGAAGCCGTAATAGCTATATTGTACTTAGCATGTATTTTAAAAAGAGACAAATTATCATTAGAAAGAATTTGATCAACAAATGGACACGGCATATAATATTTCCGACTCATTATGTCAATAAAGAGGATTGTATTTTTGGTACGGTGTTTAAAATTAGATGACCTACATAGTCGTGCCAAAAGAAGGAATAACGATTATGTTCCTCCAAGTCGCGAAATATTTACAATTTTTTAGAAAATTGTAGGAAATTTTGATACGATCTCTAGAAAATCCCCCAAACACCGGGAATCAACAATAAAATGAGTATCCAGATAAAGTTCTCCGAAAAAGAAAATCTTGTACATCTTGTAAAATCGAAAAACGGAGATGGCTAATGCAGTAATTTCGTAGAATTTGCAGTGAAAGACTTTGTCTTCAGCATGCAGTTTTTACGCGCAGAAGATATTTGGAGAACAGAACAAACGTTCAAGACGTTAGTTCTGATAATAATTCCCACACGATATTTGTCGTATATTTTTACAAGTATTATCAGATTTTTTGTTATCCTTCTTTAAATATTTTAAAACTCTATTGTGACTATGGGTTTTATGTTTGAATATGCAACTTTTCGTAAAGTTTTTATTATCGTGTTTAGAGAATGCATTATATATTTGTGCTACTAATCGAATGTTATATTGTTAGTTTGTGATACTCGTTTTCATTTTATGATTATGTACGATAAAATATACTTTTTTCATTGAAAAGAGTTTCTATGACATTTACATGGCAACTGATCTGAGATGCATTTCGCCCGAAGTTGTTTCAAAATTAGTTGCGCCCGACGGAAGGTTAAAACCGTTTATTTCAAATAGGAATGCCCCCTTTTATTACTTATTATGTTTTTTGAATCCCTTCAATATTCTTGATTTCGAAATGGAACTATTAATTTTATTAGGTATATCTGAATTTCAACAATTGCGAATACACATAATATGTTCTTCCTCAATTTCTTCACTAACACTCGTATTCCACGGAACATTTATCCAAAGTATGTATTTATACATCATCAGATATCTGTTAGTTGTCATTGTGATGACTAATGCTCTGTAAAACAAGTGCAAATTATTGTTTATCATTGATGAATATCCAGTATAATAAGCATGCAAGTTTTCTACAGCTTTGCCATAAATCTTAATCTGATGTAGTTGAATTTGGAGCATGCAGTTATTTTGAGTAATAGTAATCTATTACTATCTACTTCACAGGAATGTGATAATTATAACACTTCAACAGAATAGAATAAAACTCCACTCTGAGTGTATCTATGAAAATTTAAAAGTATAATTATATAGGTTTGTTTTTGATTGGGCAATAAAATAACGTGAGAAACAAAGATACTATCTATATAAGGTGGAATTTGTGATAATTTTTAGTAGGGAGAATTATTTAATTCTGCGCCAAATGAATACAACATTATATTTGAACGGATCATTTATTTTAGAACCTCAAAACTATTTCTCCCACATTCTATTACATCATTACCGGTCCAGTTTGTATACAAGAGGTATTTTAATTCTACTTTCGGTGCACTTTATTATGAAATATAATCCTCAGTTATTATCTGAAAATACTCGCCGAATGAGTATCGGCCCCTTTGAAACCATTTGTCTCTTTAACTTTTGTAAAAAAGTCAACTAGTACCCTAAAGTTAAATTTTAGCTTTCAAATTGAATGTATTTCCATTTTCCGAAGCGTCTATATTTGTATTTTTGTTATATGTATCCAGATTAACCTGTAATTTATGTGTTACAACCTGAAGCTAGATCCACACCAAAGCAACATAGAGGAATTTTTATGTTTATGTTGCGTGTTTATTAAAATGTTCCTGAAAGTTCCAGTTAGTTGCTTCTTATTGCTGCACCAACACCTAAAACTAAATGTTGCGCAGTGTGGACAGGTTGTAGCTGGTAACTATAAACATTTACTGTAATTTTATATATTTTCAGTAATATGAACAGAATGTATCCTAATTTGCATGTCCGTCTAATAAATATAAAGAAATTTCATTCATTTCAGGTGAAATATAAAGATAGCAAGAAAGTCAGCTTAAAACAATATTTAAGCAGGGCTGAACGCAAGTACACCAATTATTTGAAACTTTTAAATTAATAAAGAATAAAGTGTGAATATATAGCCATAGCTTACCTTTATTTTATAAAGACTATAGGTATATATAGTACTAGTGTCATACACACCTATTTTTACCTCGCCAAGAGGATTTTGGATATATTGTCTATAGGATGGGTGTTTCCTTTGAGTTTAAAATTAGAGATTTGTCTATAATTTTTGCTACTAAACTTGATGATTTTAGAGTTGGTGACATAAATAAAAAAACACAGTATCTTCATAATAAGCAACAATACGGCAAAAATAACTATAATTTTATTATAGTTATAATCAATAACAGGCTTCAATCCCTTAACTTTGGCTTCGAAAAATCCAAATAGTGTTAAATTGTTTATTATTCTCTCTCCTGTGTTAGGAGTGGATCGTGGTCGATCTGGATATCGTATAGCAAATAAAGCACATGTTCTAGTATTAACTCTGTCACATTCACCATGTATTAATAGTAAATATAGATAATCTTAATTGTTTAATTCCAATCGAACCATTTCTGTCACTGCACGATGCGATTGACTACAAATAATTACAATTAATACTATTTAATTCTAACATGTAAATACACAACCTGCTAAAATAAAAATATAGATCGACACCTGATATGAATAACATTGTAACTATATTTTACTTATTTTACAGGAAAGCACTTTGAAGATTTTCGGCCCATATTTTTTATTGTAACTTTTTTTTTTTTTACATGTCACTAATTTTCTCAGTTAAACTCGAATCATCGAGACGAGTGGTCGTTCCGAAAACGAGTTCAGCCATAGTGTGTATACTTAAAATCTAATCAAAGTAATTAGTGTAAAAACAGGGGAGAGAGTCGATTCCAATATTAAAGTATCTGGGAATTTATTAAAATAATATGATAGAATATCGATATATTCTTCCCACATAAAAGTACCGTTGCCATACCCAAATTAAAAATTTCTGAAAAAACCCACACAGTGATAGCTTCCGACTACGGGGGCGCATCAAATTCTACAACAGCTAGTCAACGTCAATATTCTCAAGTTGTTAACTCTGATATGTTTCCAAAAAAAGAACAAGCGATCGTATTAAATGTTAATGACAATCTCACTCTCGGAGACTATGTGGAAGCCGTAGCAAGTATTGTTGGCTCCAAAAATATACTGTTTGCCTCTAGAATGTCAAATAATAGAATATGTATGTACTTGTCGACTGTCGAAGCTGCCCAAGATATAACTGAAAAGTATCAAACTTTGAATATAAAACAGCACCAAGTAGGAGTTCGACGACTCATTACTCCAGCAAAGCGAATCATCCTATCAAACGTCTGTCCATCAATACCACATGACATACTAGAAGCAGAAATCCTAAAAATAGGTTTTTCAAAAGTATCACCAATGGCATTCCTCCGGGCAAGTCTGTCAGGAAACGAATACGCACACATCCTAAGTTTTCGACGTCAAATCTATGTAGTACCAAACGATGACATAAGTCCACCTCCCTCATTGGTCATTACATTTGAAGATACAACATATAGAGTGTTTCTATCATTCGACGGAATAACATGTTTCCTTTGCAAAACCCCAGGACATGTTGCCAAGCTTTGTCCAAAACAAGCACCAAACTCATCCAACTACCAAGAAAATATTACAATGCCAGTTGAACCAATATCAGTAGAAAGCTCCGTAGAAGATCTTAGCCGAATTGACGAGACGAATGATACTCCTCCATCAAATACCTTTAAACGGCCACGGCAATATCTAACAGCTAGTTCCAGCGACCTTACATCCGAAAAAGATCCTGTGGAAGTGGCAAGTAATACAACAGATCAAAAGACCAAAAGGAAAAAATCCAAACAATGCCCCTCCGCAACCAAACAAAATCCAAATGCCGAAGATCTGGAACCTGTAAAAAAATTCTACAATGAATCACCTCAACAACTCCTTACATTTGAAGAACTCTCCGACTTCATGGATAACGCATTTGGCACAACTGACCCCTCAAGTATAGCCCAACAATACACAGATAATATTCCTGAACTACTCGCCCTTCTCCACAACATTTACCCATTCATACAACACAGGGCGATGAAATCCCGATGCACAAGAATCCAATCCAAGATACGTAAGCAACTGAATTTAGTCTCGATATCAACAAATGAAGAAGATGAAGATAGTTACGATTCATCCACTTCTCAACTAAGTCAACACTAATACTTTCTTACTCCAATGGAATATAAATGGGCTAATAGCCCATCTGGAAAAATTAAAACTCTTAATATCAACAACTACAGAAGATGTGATCTGCATACAAGAAACTAACTTCAGAGATAACAAATACTACTCACTAAGAGGTTACGAATGCGTCCACAAAAATAGAGAGTCTGACAGAGCTAGTGGAGGAGTGGCTATTTATATAAAAAATAATTTTACATGGAAAAATATACAAATTACATCAGAACTAGAGGTAGTTGCAATTAACATACAATACTATGAGAAGAATTTGAACATTATAAATATTTATATTCCATCCAACAAAAAATTCACTTCACAAAGCTTACAAGAAATAACCAACCAAGTAAATGGCACAAAAATAATAGTAGGGGATTTCAATTCACACAATACAGCGTGGGGATCCAAGACTACAGACAAAAGAGGGAGAGAAATAGAAAAATTTACAAACACAAACAGTCTTATAATAATAAACTCTGGAGCGGGTACAAGATTAAATCCACTAACAGGAGAATTATCTCCTATTGACCTAACTATTTGTGACGCACAAATTGCACCAAACCTGAGTTGGCAGCCAAACTCATACTTATATGGAAGCGACCACCTACCTATAAGCATAGAATTTCATTCCAGAAAAGACAAGAACGATCATCTTAACTCAATGGAAAAATGGAATTTGAGACGAGCAAATTGGTTTAAGTTTACTGAGTACATAGAAAGAAATATTCCAGAATTTGATCAGATTGAAGATAACATTGACGAAATAACGAATGTACTTACCGATACCATTATACAAGCTGCAGAAATACATATTGGGTATGTAAAACCACTAAAAACAAAAATTCCAGTACCTTGGTGGACACCACAATGCGAAGAAGCTATTAAAGCGAGCAAAAGAGCGTTATATAAGTTAAAAAAGAACACAAGCCAAACCAACTTAGTTGAGTTTAAAAGACTCAGAGCAAGAGCAAGATACGTCACTAAGCAAGCTAAAAAGGACTCCTGGAAATCATTTGTCTCAACAATCACTCCAAATACTTCAAACTCCGAGATATGGTCAAAAATGAAGAAATTAAAAGGAATTTCATCAAAACATAAAATAACAAGTTTAACCCTCAATACTGAAATTATCTCCAATAACGCACTTATAACACAAACATTTGCAGAAGAATTCTCTAGAATATCAAGCGATGAAAACTACGAACCAGAATTTAGGGAATATAAACGCGATACAGAACAAAGAATAAAATTAAATCATGCTACAGGTCAAAACCACGCATTAAATGTACAAATCGACAGTGAAGAATTAGAAGAGGTGCTGAAACAATGCAGCGATAAATCCAGCCCGGGACCTGACAAAATCCACTACACTTTTTTAAAAAACCTCCCAATAACTGGAAAAAGGTATTTGCTACAGACATACAATAAAATTTATTTAGAACACAAATTTCCAAAATCATGGTCAGAAGCTATCATAGTGCCAATACCCAAGCCACACAAACCAAAGAATTTGGTAACGTCTTACAGACCAATATCCCTAACATGTACAATGTGCAAAGTCTTAGAGAAGATAATAAACCGCAGGTTAATGTGGCATCTGGAAAAACATAACCTTATATCGATACACCAAAACGGATTTCGAAAAAACAGGTCAGCAAACGATAGCATTATAAACCTGGAATCCGAGATACACAATGCATTTGCTAACGGTCAGAAACTGCTAGCGGTATTTATGGATCTTGAAAAAGCTTACAACTTAACATGGCAACATAAAATTCTTCAAACACTGGTAGATTGGAACATTAATGGAAATATAACAGCATTTATCGAAAAATTCTTGACACAACGTAATTTTGTAGTCAAAACGAATGGAGAATTATCTACCAAAAGAAAAATAGAGAATGGAATTCCCCAAGGATCTTCCTTAAGCACAACATTATTTCTTGTCGCCATAAATGACTTCACCTCTTGTATCACATCTCCACTACGTGTAAGCTTATATGCTGACGATATTGTAATATACGGAAAAGGTAAAAATATTAGAACATTGCAATCCCTAATTCAAAATGGATTAAACAAAATTTATGAATGGAAAAACAAGTCTGGCTTCAAAATATCTCACGAGAAAACGAAATGTGTCTTATTTGCACGAAGAGCCCAGAAAGAATACCCGGAACAGACCATAAGAAGCACCAAACTCAGTTTCACGAAAGATATCAAATTTTTGGGAATAATTTTTGATGATAAACTTAACTGGAAAAAACACTTTGACTATCTTAAACGAAACAGTACGCAAAGCTTAAACATATTAAAAATCCTATCACATCAAAAATGGGGAGCAGATACAAACAGTTTACTTAACATTTACAAAAGTACCATTAGATCTAAAATAGAATATGGAGCCATGGCTTTCCAAACCGCTAAAAAAAGTTATATAAAAACTGTGGAAATAATTTCAAATAAAGCACTTAGAATAATAATTGGTGCGTTCCCAACAACCCCCACAGACACTCTCTATAAACTTCTTGGAGAGATGCCATTTACATATAGAGTTCAACATTTATCTTTATCCTACTCGACAAAAATGTTGGCTCTTCCTAACCACCCTTACCACAAAAAAATTTACACTGGATCAGTGCAAACAGCTTTTCCCGCAAATATCAATATTACACCACTTTTTTACAACACAGTTAAAACGTATATGGCAGAAATCAACTACAGTTTTCCTGAAATAATTCCTATAAACAGCTATAATTTTGCCCCCTGGATTCTCTCACCTATCTCCGTGAACACAGAACTTTCCAAATTCAATAAAAAAGAAACACATCCTTCTCTACTGAAAAATGAATTCAATAGAATATGTGGAATTTACAAACCGTCAGAAGTTTTATTCACTGATGCTTCAAAAAATGAATCAAATCGATCAGTAGGCTCATCAGTAGTTACAGCAACTAATACACAAAAATTCAGGCTACCAGAGGAGTGTAGTGTCTATACAGGAGAAGTCTTCGCTATCCATCAAGCTTTAGTTTACGTAATGAGTAACCCAAAACCAAAATATGCAATTTGCTCTGACTCACTAAGTGCCATAGAAGCGATTCGACAAATGTGGGCAAGCAACCCTTTAGTGCAACAAATCCAACAACTCCTCCACCAATTATTTACGCTAGAAGTAAAGGTCACACTTATCTACGTCCCCTCACACGTAGGAATCGACGGCAACGAGTCAGCTGATACAGCTGCCCAAGAAGCAACATCGTTAGAAACCGCAATGTCTCAAATTTATACTCACAGTGATATCGACAACTACCTCAAGAAGTTAATTAAGAAAAAGATGCAAACAGAATGGCATAATGATCAAAATAGCCTGAAGACCATTAAATCGCAATTTGCAGACCGACTAACGTTAACACCCAGCCGGTTAGAACAAATTAAAATATCAAGACTAAGACTTGGCCACACTCGTTTAACGCACGGCTATAGAATATCTAAAGAAGAACCCCCCAAATGTAACAAGTGCAACGTAAGACTGTCTATTAAACACATCCTTGTTGATTGTACAGAATTCGAAGAGGAAAGACAAGAGAACAAAATCTCCACAGATGTTAGTGAAAATCTAAATACTCTGGAACAAATACAAAAAACAATACAGTACCTAAAAGATATAAAACTCTATAATTATATCTAGTGAATACTTAGTGAATGTTTTAGTGAATATTTAGTGAATGTAATGCTGTAATTTACTATGTAGTTAAATGATATTGTAAGTGCTAATGACCCTTAGCGGTCGAAGCACATCTTCACAAAAAAAAAAAAAAAAATTTCTGGAACCGTTCTTATGTTTTTTTCCTCCTGTTTCTACTAGTCTAATCGATTCAATTGTGAAAGTAGCGAAAATACAGTTTTAGTGGAGTTACCATGACGTATATTTCAATATGTTCCCATGAAAATCATTATAACTATACATACAATGTTATATACATAATTTTTTGTACAAGTACGTGAATATTGCTGAATAGTAAGTGATATGAACTGAAGCAAATCCTATTTTTAGTTGTCTATTATTTAATGAAAATAAATGAAATTTACATCTGCGTAATTTTACAAACTACATAGACATTTTAATCAAACATTGCTTTCTTGGGAGTTCTCAAGAGAATTGAAAAAAACTCAAAACTCATTCTTAAAATAGAATGATGAACCAGTAGGTGAGATACTAATCTTCATCATCAGATAACTGTGAATCATTTTGAGAGTGTTTGAGATTCAAGTAGAAGCCTCTGTATTGCTCTGGAATTGCAGCACTAGAGCATAAACTAATCAGATCATTATATTTTGATGTTGATATAGGATGTAATATTTATTACACCAAAGGTACTGCATGGACCCATAGATGTTCAATATTTTTATTATTTTTGTTACTTCTTCTGCCAATTTGCGGTTTGCATGCTAGGTTAATCGAAGAGTATTTATCAGAAATTAAATCATACTGAAAATATAATGAGTGAGGTTCATCTTTACTTATTTTCAAATGTTTTATTTTTGACCAAAAAACTTTTTGTTTGTTTTGGTCCAAGTCCCAATTTGGTATCTTTTTTGTTAGAGATTTGAAATCTAAAATATCATTTTGATTGTTCTTTCAAGTCATATGGTTTTCCTGTGGCTTTGGCACATCTTATTAGTGTATACCATTGCTGTCGAATATATATGATTTGATTCTTTTCCCTTCGCTCTATAGGAGCGTGCATCGAATCACCTTCAGATTGAGAGTGTCCTACTTCAGAGAAAATATGAACAATATTAATGTTCATCAACTTAGAAGCATAGACATACTTTGAAAGGATTATTCGATTCCGGTTTTGTCCCCCACAACAATCTGAATAGAATCTAAACTCTTCTGCTCCATCAGCATCGTCGGAATTAAGTCTAGACGTTTGTTTTCTTACATAGTGAGATTCTTTGGCTGGGATCGATTGTATATGTTCGCGAACTGAAATTTTCACCCATGTTCATGACTATCCATTTTGCTGAACAATCTAGTCAACCATATATCGGTAATATCAAAAGTGTTTAGAAACATCTTTTTACAAACTTGTACTCGGACTTCTCCTATTTGTAGATTATATTCATATGTTCAATTTCTTCTCGATTTTTCGTTCAATCTCAACAATTTTCTCTCTGAGCTGGTAACATATCTAGATAGATATTCCCCTTGTTTATCGGGATAAGCCATTAATCAGAAGCTATTAAATAAATTCAGTCTATTATCATCATATACTTTCATCACACCCAGGATCCAATTCTTCCTTTTTTACCAATTTCCCTTTTTTGTTTTTATACTCTTGACCTGAGTTTCATAATCTTTTCAATACACTCATTTTCTTTTCTTTCCAGAATTTGTTTTCATTGGATACTTTTTTGTAGCGGATGATGTGCTCGGACTTTCAGTGCATGTGGACGTGGAAGTCTCATCTACAGGGGAATCTTGGTTATCTGTTACAATATTTACATGATTATTTGTTGACTGATTTCCTGAAGGTGATGCTTCACTTCCTAAGGACTCCTGTACATTACTCAAGTTCATGTCACACTGAGCTGTTCCCAGGTATGCGCCTTTGCATTCATATCAACTTGATAGGAAGAGCCTGGATGCAAAATATGAAAAAGAAAGCTACGGATAATCTTCAATAGCATTTTTCCAACAAGACAAAAACAGATATCATGAAATTTACAGATTTGTTCCCTAAACTTGTCCATTTTTCAAAATGCATCAAAACAATAACGGGATGTTATTATAGCAGAAATATTTTTATCGATTGGGTAGAGTACTCACTACATAATTCACAAAATTGAAATGTACTGTAGGTACTACTGTACCCACCGACATTCGATAGAATGTACTCCGAGACATCCGGTGGAAAAAGTTTGTCCATTTCAAACTCTTCAGCAAGATACTGCGAGGCTGATGAGGCAGTTTTCTCTTGAAATGCAGTAAATATGCACCTAATGAAAACAAGAAGGTTATGAAAGTTCAAAATTGAAAAGTTCATCAATACAAGTAAAGCTATAAAATCAGGCAAATATGGCCCTTATCTTTATTCCTAAGAAATCATAGTGACAATTGACTCTCAACATTATCAGATGCTAAACTAACCTCCCTCAAGAAATAGAGGTTGGGAACAATCTTCCCTTGCAATGTCATTTTGATCCTCTGCAGTATTTGAGAAGTCTGCAAAATTTTTTGCAATTTAGAGGTTATATTATTCACAAAAATTATAATTTACGTACTTTCACTTGTATTATTTTCCTGTAGAGCCAAATGTAGTAGCCGTTTTCCACGATTCATCATTCCTACTTATGTGAAGATAAAAAACTTTCCAAAAGTACGCAAAACACGTCCAACCACTTTACTATCGAAATACGCACTAATCCCAGTAAACTAAAACTACAGGTACAGTTCCAAGTACATGTCAACAGATCAAAATGAGTTATAGTAACATTGTTAGAACGCTATACAATTTTATTCAATGATCTCATCCCATTCCGACGTCAACTCTCAGATATAAAAGTAAATTTACTTACAATTTTTCCAAATTATTGAAGAATTATGTAATAGTATCACAACATACAATGAATTCATTTTGACTTAAACAATAAATTTGTCGAAGAAAACAACTTTACAATGTTTCAATGAATAGAACTCAATTAATAATGAGATCTTGCGATATTGTAACTTATTTAACCATGTTTAAACAACAAACTGAAGTGAAATTTGCAGTTACGGTGATATTATTTTGTCTAATAAAATAGATGCAATTGAGATACCATGAAAATTCTTGGACTCAAATAAAGATCGCTCGTTAGTGAAGCTATTTGAGTTATAGAAGGAAAAAATGGTAACTTGAGTTACAATGTTATTCATATCAGGTGTCAACGCGTAGGCAATAATAAGGCTGAAATAATTAATTTTTGAGAACATATTGATTGATAACTCCGCTATGCCAGTCCCAGATCTGGAGCCTTACCATGCAAGACGTTCGGATCGAGGAGTAACACCTCGCAAAAAAAGCTAGGTTCAGCTGGCTCTAGCTGATAATACCTTGTAAGGGCCGCTTGTCCCGCGTTACGGATGAAGACCACGCCGGCGGGGAAGGCGAAGAAGAGAACCTTCGATACGGCGGAGTGGCAACCCTGCTTTTTAGAGGTAGTATAAAAGCAATAGTATGGGGTAGATGAGACTTCTTAGCTGTAGTGAAAGCAACCCATCAATGAGAAGGTTACTCTGATTGAAAATCCTGGTCCTCCAGGTTGGGGGTTGATGCATCGGGCCAACTCCTCGATACTCATAAAAATAAAGAAAGGTTAAACATTCTATAAACCAGCCTCGAAATTGTACGGAAAAAAAACGACGACAACGGCTACGGAAAATGACAACGATTTTTAGTACAACGTTCAAGGTCTCTCTAAGAAAATAATTGAAGTAATAGACGAACTTACAAGATTGAAAGTAGATATAACAGTTCTTTCTGAAACAAAGAAAAAGGGGCAAGGATCAGAAAATTTAGGTAAATACGATCACTATTACAGTGGCGTCCCCAAAGACAGTAGAGCTCAACAAGTAGTGTCCTTACTGATTAATAAAAAACTGAGAAAGTATATCGCAACATGGGTACCAATCAGTGAAAGGATAATTAGTCAATATATGTATACAGGGATATAGACTTACTAGCATGGGAGTATATGCATGCAGTCAACGATGATGCTTCAGTGAACATCAAAGACAATTTCTGTGAACAACTTGATGGAGAAATAACAAACATTGGAAATACAAGGAAACTTATACTACTTCGAGATTTTAACAGTAGAGTCGGGAGAAGAGACCGAGATAAAGTAGTAGGACAATATGGAGAGGAAATCGTGAATAACAATGGACAAAGACTAATACAACTATGCACTCAAAACGAACTAAAAATTTTAAACGAATTTTAACAATGGACACAGACCAATACAACTATGCACTCAAAACGAATTAAAAATTTCAAACGGATTTTATCAACACAAGTCAATACACAAGTACACTTTGATTCAAGATACAAGGAAATTAAAATCAATAATCTATTATGCAATAATGAAACAAAAAACACAGTTGAAACCACAAGACGTAAGAGTTTGCAGAGGTCCAGCATGCGGGAGTGATCATTACCTACTACGCACAAAAATTATGTTTCCAGGAAGAAAGAGGTGCCCAAGAACAGAACATGAGACGCACATCACCTCAGAATTCCGAGAACGGAGATACAATCTGAACAGTTTCGGAAATGAAAGCGTTAAAATATTATACCAGAGTAGACTCAATGAGAAGAATTGAAAAATCAAGTGTTTAGAAATGGTGACCAACACTACGAAAATATAAAGAACAGTATTCATGAATCAGCCTTTGAAAGTCTAGAACTCTATGAACAAAACAAGAAAAAAGCACCATATTGGTGAGATGAAGAGACTGAGGAAAACGTAAGGAGAGAAAACATCACAAATATCTAAGCTCAAAGAAAACAAAAGGCAAAGTAGAGTACAAAGCAGCCCAAGCAAAAAATATGTCAAAAAAAAACGAAACCTGGGAAAGATACTGCCAAAGAATCAATACGTATTTAGGAGGTAGTAACAACTCGGAAGTTGGAAAATAATAAAAAATCTACGGAGAATAAAAGAAAAGAAATAATGTCGTCCATCAAACCACAAGAAAGGGGAGAGTATTTTAAACTGTTATCAACCGAAAATCGTGAAGAATTTAAAGACCCATACGATCAAGCCCATGTTATACAAAATATTAATATACAAGGATCCCCAGTAACATTGAAAATGGAAAAAATAAGGAAAGTATGTAAAGAATTAAAAATGGAAAGGCGCCAGGACCAGGGGATATTCCAGGAGAACTCCTAAAATGCGGCACGACGAAACTATATGTCAGCTCACGGTGTTATTCCAAAAATATGTTAGTCTAGCCGAAACCCCAGGAGAATTGAAAATCTCATATATGACAAGTATACATAAGAAGGGAGACGGAGCCAAATAAGAGAACTATCGAGGCATAGCGGTCACGAGCTCGGTAAGTAGAGTCTATGGAAAGAATAGAACAAGAATACAAGGACGAGGAATACGAAGACACGGAAGCAGGAGAGCAGGCAGGCTTCCCAGCAGGGAAGTCTATGATAGACCATATATTCACACTTACTCAAGTAATAGAGAAAAAGATGGCTAGAAACAAAGAAGTTCATCCACTTTTTCAGATCTCAAAAAAGCGTACTTTAGTGTCCCGATAGCAAAGCTTTGGCAAAGATTAGAAGACACCAATGTCAATTATGAAATAATTGAAGCAGTTAAAAGTATGTATACCAAACCAATAACGAAGCTGAAAGTAGGCAGACGAGTAACATCCGGATTCACTTTATCGATGGGACTAAAACAAGGATGCTGTCTATCACCAACGTTCTTCAAAATATATCTCAAAGGAGCTCTGAAAAATTGGAAAGGAAAAGTTAAAAATATGGGTATACCGCTAATTGATTCTACATTGTATACATTAGGTACTGATTGCTCAAGATTATGATGATTTAAATTATATGACCGAAAAACTTATCGAGGAATACAAAAAATGGTGTTTAAAAATAAATAAACAAAAAACAGAGTATATGGACGATAACAAGAACTCATATTAGAGGACGAAAATATAATTAAAACAACTAGCGAGCATCAATATTTGGGAGTGAAAATTTCACAGAACGAAACACTTGATGCTGCAATTAAAGAGAGAAACTGGTTAGGAAGAGAACCATTGCCTCACTGAACAGCATACTAGTGGGATAAAAACATTACGAAAGAAAACAAAAATCTAATCTATAATACTATTTTAAAAAGGATAATTATCTATGGTCCCGAAGTATGGCTCCTGAAAACCCCAACAGAAAAAACCCTACGAGCAACCGAAATGGATTTTTGGCGACGAGCAGCCGAAAAGTCCAGAAGAGAACGAATAGCAACGAACGGATAAGCGGAATTATTAGCAGAACACACAACATTACCGAGGATATCGGAAACTAACAATTAGTGTGGTTCGGACATGTACAACGAATGGACGAACAAAGAATTTCCAAACAGGTTCTAAATTGGCAACCTAGAAGAAAAAGGAAACCAGGCAGACCAAGGAAAAGCTGGAGGGAGGGTATAGACAGAGAAATCAGAGAGAAGGAACTTGTAGACGATCTATGGAATTATAGAGACAGATGGAGACTGGAAATCGGAAGACGTCGGCAAACGTTATAAACCTATACACATGTAAGTACATATTGATACCTAAGAAACGCTTAAGATTGGGTATAGAGAAGTGAACATGAACTGCCTTTATTTTCGGCCTTAGAATTAAGTAAAAGAATATAAATACGATTGTTTCATTTAAAGAAATGAAGATATTTGACATTTTAGAACTTAAAGTCTTCTCATCATTTTTTTAACAATCCTGTATAAAAAAAGGAGTTTTCGATATGTCACCAATTACCTTGATCATTCTATCAATCAACCCGACAAGACGTCTTTTATTTGGGGTAGTGGGGATGTTCACACAGACTTTTCAATAAAGTTCAATACGTGTCAATTTCTCATCAAAAAAATGAATATCTTCTCAAGTATAATGTACAGATATAGGGTATTCTACACAAAGTGACATTAAAATTCAATGTAGAATACGAAAAGTATATACAGGGTGTTACATTTAAAGTAACAAAGCTGTCGTTCACTTCCGGTATAGACGGAAATGGCATGTATATCAAATTATTTTAAATAAATTTGCCGTAACCTGTTATGCATATATTCCAATTTTTATCAAAGTCATGTGAGTAACTTCTAATATATAGATAGTCTAAGCTCGTCGTGAAACAGCCTGTATATTAATCGTTTGAAACTAATACAAAGCATGAATGGTAAATAAAAATCATGGAAAATGAAGCGAAATTTTCGCTCCTTTTTATTTTGAAGTTTTCCTTTTCCTATGACAGTCATTTCACCTATATATAGAAGTATTTGGTGACAATCGAGATTGTCCTCTTTGCCATCACTCAAAACACAAGAGCCGAAATTCGACTGAGGAGTTGTTATCTAACTTTTTGAGTATCAGCTAATTTGAGCGAAGTTTTATTATCAACTTCTTTTGTCTTATCTCAACGCCATTAACTAAAATTTTCGTTGACGTTGTAGTAATCACGAATACGGCGGTAACGGCAGTTCTTATAGCCCCTCACAACTCTTTGCTGATGCCCCCTCTAACCCCGCTCATCCGAGAATCTGAGAGTTGAAAAACCATTCCCGTCTGCTCGCCATTCGCGTGTAACTTCTCTAAAAACACTGTATTGTTAATCTTATCCAGATTTCACTTTTACACTGAAAAAACTGTACTGTAAATCAAGTGAATAGTGTCGTTTTAACCAATGAATCTAAATTAATGACAATGGTATTATATGATTCAAAAGAGGCATTAATCAATTTATTGGAACTTTTTATCGAACTGAAGGTCAAGGTATGAGAAAATTGCAAAAGACATAAGAATTTTCCACAATTTTAGACTCCCGTTTTAAGGATAGCATCTTCAAGTGAACACATTTTATTACCAAAATGTGTGCAACTACTTGGAAGTGACTTTTATCGTTGAAAATGCATACTAACTATCAAACTGATATCAATACCTCATACTACGACGTATTACAGTACCTTCATAATCGATATCAGATTTATATGGAACTACGACTGTGATATAGATTTCATCAAACAATAAAATGAGGGTTCAATTTGAAACATGAATTGTTATACTAGGAACTACGGATTTTGAGAATGGTAGAAATCAATCGTATGTAAAAAGACTGAATACTCTCCAAAGATATAGTTACATTGATCTAGGTAACAACTTTATCATTTCTTGCCAATTACTTATTTTCCTTTGGTAATATATTTATCCTATCAACACTGCCATCTATAAATGTTAGTAAAATTTTGCGCTATGTCCACATCTCACGTGACTCTAGAAAGAATGAAATTTCCATTTGATGAACAATTAAAATTGGATATAATGATGTTAGGATTGAGGGGAACACACATTTACTTTTCGAAATACAGGGTGTTAAAGCTATGAAAAATATAATGTTATAATTTGATAACTTTAAAATGGATGAATATATTGATCTGACATTTGGCAGGTTGTTTTTAAATGTGAAAGGGCATATTTTGATGGAAAAACATTTTTTAATTATTGATCCAGTGGTGTACATTTGGGAGAATATCTCACCTTTACTCTCCCATTTTTACGCCACTGGCATTTAAAGCTATTTTTATTTGATTTTGTACTCCTCAATAGTTTTCACGTGATAAACGCATAACCTTTACACAACAAAAAATTTGTAGTTTTCAAGATATTTGATGTTTTTATGAAGTCTGCAAAATCACTTTTTAATAAAAAAATTAAAAAAAAAATTTTTGAATGTTTTTCAATAACTACCAAACTACTAATGGTTAGAATATGTAACAGTAACTAATTTTTGAAACAGCAATGCGTATAAAACATTGAGAGAGGATTGTTGAAAATACTTTTCCAAACTTGTGATTTTATTAACAAAAGAATTAATGACAATAAAAAATAAGATAATTACAAAGTTAAATAATATCCCATTAAAAAATAATTTCTAACTAAGCAGCCAACAAATTACAAAAAATGTTCAAAATTTTGTCCATTTACATTTACACATAATCTGCAACGTTTTCTCATGAAAATCGCATACCTTGCAAAGACTAGAGATTGCCGGAAATAATTTCTGTAACTGCATGGGTTCTTGCTATCAGTACCTCCTCGGTATAGTAGGCTATGAATGTCAATAATGAAATGGTAAATGTCATTTTGTTCAACGTCAAAACGAAAATGAATTATTTTTAAATTGGTTTGTCGAACTTTCACACTTTATGCTATGATGGATTATACTTTTGAAGAAATGACTGATATGCAACTAATAAACGGGGAAGCCAGAAAGAATGGTAGACGTTCCGAGCGCTTGCATAGAGAAAGATATCCAAATCGACCTAGATATCCATGTCACACAACATTTTCTCAAATTGACAGAAGACTGCGAGTATTTGGACAATTTAATTCAAAATTACAAGGTAGCGGTAGAAAAAGAACTGTGCAATTAGAGGAGGCTGTTCTAGACTGTATTGAAAATAGACCAGATTTAAGCACTCGCACCAATGGCAAATATTCAAATGTAAGTAGCTCAACTGTGTGGAGTATTGTAAATGAACAGCAGTTGTATCCTTATGAGTATACTCAAGTTCAGGCCCTAAAACCAACAGATTGTCCTCAAAGAGTGGAGTTTGCCAATTGGTACACCCAAGAATATTTGGAATCTGTTCTATTTACTAGCCAAATTCACACGTGAAGGAATTCTTAATTCAAGGAATAGCCACGCGCGGGATGACGAAAATCCATATGTTATTCGACAACGTGAATTTCAGGAAAAATTCTCGCTTAACGTGTAGGCAGGCATTCTTGGACATTGTATAGTGTAGTATAAACTCAATGGTAATATTTACTGTAATTTTTCAAGAGGAACCCAGCCTGATTTATTAAACGACGTTGTACCATTAAATATCAGGGCGAATATGGATAATATATGGTTTGAGCACGATGGAGCATCTGTACATTATTCTCTAGCGGCCAGACAACTTATAACCCAACAATACGGAAACAACTGGATATGCCAAGGTGGGCCCAATATGTGGCCTGCGAGGTCACCGGATTCAAATCCAAATCAATTTCTTCATGTGGGGTTACATGAAGTCCCTATTCTACGATACAATAGTAGAAACGGAGGAGGAACTGATAGCAAGAATCCATGCAGCTACAGAAGTTATTTCAGGCAATCGCCAGTATTTCCAAGGTATGCGATTTTCAATGAGAAAACGTTGCAGATTATGTGTAGATGTAAATGGACAAAATTCTGAACACCTTTTGTAATTTGTTGGTCGCTTAGTTAAACATTATGTTTGAATGGGATAATATTTAACTTTGTAATTATCTTATTTTTTATTGTCGTTAATTATTTTGTTAATAAAATCACAAGTTTGGAAAAGTATTTTCAACAATCATCTCTCAATGTTTTATATGCATTGCTGTTCCACAAATTAGTTCCTGTCACATATTCTAAGAATTAGTAGTTTGGTAGTTATTAAAAAACATTCAAGAAAAATATTTTCTTTATTTTTTTATTAAAAAGTGATCTTGCAGACTTCATAAAAATATTAAATATCTTGGAAACTACACATTTTTTGATGTGTAAAGGTTATGCGTTTCTTACGTGGAAACTATTGAGAAATACAAAATCAAATAAAAATAGCTTCAAATGCCAGTGTCGTAAAAAATGGGAGGGGGAAGGTGACATATTCTTCCAAATGTACACCACTGGATCAAGAATTGAAACATGTTTTCCCATCAAAATATGCCCTTCTACATTCAAAAACATCCTGCCAAATGTCCAATATATTCATCCATTTTAAAGTTATCAAATCAGAACATTATATTTTTCATAACATTAACACCCTGTATTTCGTGAATGGGTTGGACCCCTCAATCCCTATATCATCTTGTCCGATTTTACGAGAGGTATCTACATGCAAACGTTGTAAGTGTCATTTGAAAACATCCTGTATATCACTTAAACTTTCCATCATTTTTCCATTAGAACTTTTACTTCAATCAGGCTGTTGGCTTCCACTTTCTGAAACAACAAAAATAAAATGAAGTCATGAACATGCCTGTCACTAAAAATATTATGTTTATTTTTATTATTAATGAAAATCCATTCATCTTCACACAACGCATTAAATTATTAAAATATCCTGTATACTTTCAGGAATGGTGGTATACATTGACTTGAATTCAAGAATTTTATATTATATAATGGAACAATAAACTACGTTACTTCCCAGTTTGTCCCAAGTATAAAATAGGTACTGCATGTCGATTTAAATTTGTTCTCGTTATTTAAGGCTTGGAATTTCCAATCCTCAGAAAAGTGGACATTACATACTCTATAATTTAGAATGATTTTATGTAGACCCTGGGTGAGTAATTATTCATGGTTAATATTATTCAACCACATACGGAAGAGCGAACAAGAAAAGTTTCTTATGATATGGAAATTACTATCTGCACTTTTGAAGTAAAATGGGCAAAATACCTGGTTCGGAATGAAAGGATGAAATAGATCACGAGAGTTGTAGTGACTGAAATAATGAAAGCAAACAAGAAGATAATAACGAAGAATTCATCAGAGAAGGCGATACATCTAAAGAAACGTTCCCATATTCACAGCGGCTTTTAGATAACATCGAAAATTCAGAAGAAGGAAGTAGATTGGAATAGAGAATACAGAAAAAACACTTTATTCTCGGAAAAGATGGAACTAGAAACGTACAATGAATCACGAGTACGTAGTTCAAGAAACCGACTTTGCTGAAACTAGAGTGGTATTTGGGCTACTTTATCATGCAGGGTTTACAAATCTTCAAGACTAAATTTAGATGATCTCTGATGTGCTAATGGCTATAGTATTGGAAAGTTCAGAAAAACAATATCTCTGCAATGATCTATTGTTCCACAAAGCTGTCTTCGATTCGACAATATGGAAAATTACACAGCACGGAGACAAATCGATAAGTTAACAGCTGTAAGAACGGTTTTGGAAATATTTGTGCAGAATTCTCAAAATATATATAGTCTAAGCGAGTAGTTGACTTTTGATAAGAAATTGGAAACATTTAGGGGGAGCTGTCCGTTTCGGCAGTATATGCCTAACAAACCAGCACGATATGGTATAAAAATATTCGCTCTTGTTGACCCAATGTCATATTATATCCTCAGCATGGAGATACATGCAGAAACCCATCCCAACTGACCTTTTGTCGTGAGTAACAAACCAACTGATGTTATCCTAATATTATTTCCACCAGGCTATGATAATTGGTTTAAAAGTTATTAACGCATCCAAACATTACTGAAATAACATCGCCTGACGTCTGTGGGAACAATCCGTAAAAATAAAAGGCAACTACCTCCCAGTCATTTTCTGGCTACCAAAAATCGTGCAGAGGGTTCAATTAAATTTGGATTTCAAATCTCGTACGTACCCATTAAGTATAAAGTAGTGTTATGTCTTCACTCCATCATACCCCAGATATTGATGTTGAGACTGAAAATCCAGAGATAACCACTTTTTATAATGAAAAAAAAAGTGGTGTTGGATGTAGTAGATACAAAATCAGCTTCGTACCACGTATCACGTGATAGCAAGTGATGGTATTCTATGCTTTACTAAACTCTGCTAGAATGAATACTCAAGTAAAATATACGTGGAATACTAATAATGCAGGAATTTGAAAAAAAATTAGCATACGATTTAATCACAGATCATGAGGAAAATCGTTGACGAAATCCACGATTATCACGAAGCCTCCAAACGAAAAGGGAATTGCATAGAAATTTAGACATAGAACCTGCCGGAAGAAAACAGAGATTTTAAGAAGATGTGTCCTATGCACTCGAAATGTAGACAGGAAGACATGTCACTGTCAAAAATGTGCCAATTTTGTACGTATGTTACACTCGTTTCTTATTTGCGGCACGTGCATGAATGAATTTGATGGATACTTTGATATGTTTTTAATTCTTCAATGTAGTCAATCTGACTTAAAATGATTATTCCTTATTTTTTTTCAAAAATTTAGAATATAGGTTTGTTTCATAGTTATTTTCTAACATAGTACCTTAACACAAAACTATATTTGGTTTCTTTAAAATTTCTGATTATATAAGAGCAACTATTCATTCCGAAGGCTTTTGTTCAATATACTGTTGTTAAGAAAGTCAAAAATTAATTTTTGTTTTTGCGTAATTGAAATCATAATGGAGTAAACCATACACCACTACACAGGTGTTTGCAAAATTTTCTACCACACAGACGGAGGGTTAATAGTCCGGATCACAAGTGCCAATTTGCGATTAACCTAGTCTGGACCTTAGAGTAATAATAAACGTAGAGAGGACCATTCATTCTAAACATGTTTATTTTGTGGCCAACAATTCTAAACGCCAGTAGTGAAATAATGATCGAATTACAAAAAGTGGGGATGGTATTGTAGCTACACGGCCTTGTTATCTGTGAAGGGTGGAAGGGTGGGTAGACCCCACAGCACTTAGGCCACAATTGGCCCATTGTGCATCCTTCTGAGGTGCAAAACTTCATTCTAGCTCGTCATCCAGCCTACTTCTCTGAAGTAGGCGATAACGTCGCCTGAATTGAGTTCCCTCATATTGGCGTGTGTTAGCCTGTGCTCGCCGAATACATGAAACCTAAGATGAGAGAGTGGCTGACATTCACAAAGAATATGATCGACAGTCTCATCTTCTTGCTCACATCCTCTACAAAGTGGGGTGTCAGAGAGACCCAGTCTGTGGAGGTGTTTTCGTAGGTGGCAGTGACCAGTCAGAATACCCGTGGCTGTTCGTAGGTTCCGCCTGTTCATAGTCACGTATTTTTTGGCTACTTTGCTGTCCGGATATCGTAGCAGTTCCTTGGCAAGCCTGCAGTCTTCTGCGTCGTCCCATCTACCCTTAAACTTATTAAGGGAGTGTTCCTTTAATAGGTCGACCGTCGCTGACGCCGATAGACCAATGAAGGTGCCAGGTCCAAAAAGTTTTTGGGAGACTGCCTTCTTGGATAGCGAGTCTGCAATACGGTTCCCTTTCGATTTCTCATGGCCCTTAATCCAGCCTAAAGTGACCGTGTTGTTGTTACAGGCTTCGATTGAGGCCATGTGGCATTCTAGTACTAGGCCTGATGTAATACGTGGTCTGTTCAGGGCTAGTAGTGTTTGTCTACTGTCCGTAAGGATGCATATGTTATTACCTATGGCTTTCCTTTTGGTAATCTCTTTTGCAGCGATGCAGATAGCAGTGAGCTATGTTTGAGCAACACTTGCATTGCAACCCATTGCCCATTTTATGTTTAGATTCAGGGGTCTGGAGAAAATTCCACATCCTGAACCCACATTAGATTCATACCCATCTGTGAAGATGCGGATTGCGTCTTCTTCCGTTGGGTCTTGTTCGTTGTTTTTAAAGATTACCTTGTAGGGCCTGTGGAAGGCATATAGCGGTGTAATCGAGTCCGTATTGGCCTGCAGCAGTGGGACCTCCCTGAGGGCCTCATGCCAAAAGTTACATCTCAGTTTACCGGATCCTACATCAGGTTGTATGCCGGTAGAGCGTAGACGTGTCATGGTCATCAAAACAACCTCCTTGATGTGTATGTCAAGGGGAGTGAGACCGAGGATTACCTCCATAGCTCTTGTTGGTGTGGTTCTCATGCTTGCGTAATTGAAATCATAATGGAGTAAACCATACACCACCACAAAATTTTCTACTACACAGTCGGAGGGTTAATAGTCCGGATCACAAGTGCCAATTTGCGATAAACCTAGTCTGAACCTTAGAGTAATAATAAACGTAGAGAGGGCCATTCATTCTAAACATGTTTATTTTTGTGGCCAACAATTCTAAACGCCAGTAGTGAAATAATGAATGAATTACAAAAAGTGGGAATGGTATTGTAGCTACACGGATTTGGTAATTTCGGCTGTTTTTCTTACAAACTTGGCACCGATGAACCATGATAATCCAAAAACAATAAATTAATTAACTTATTTTGTCACTAAAAGTTTTGGAAAACGCATCAAAACGGAAGAACTAAATGTTTACTCTCTAGTCGTAATGGCGCTCCTATAAACAAACCACGTTTGACATTATTTACTACAATACTACGACGTATTCGAAATGATTGGATCACACTCTGACGATATTTGCATATCTCTTTATATAGTAATTAAATAAGGACAAAACTACTAAATAGTTTACTATTGACACATTAAACAGGTACTGAAATATTGAGCAATGTTGCCACTTTTAGTTATAACCATAAAGTTATCTAAGGATACAACAAATACTTATTTATAATTCATATAAGTATATGCATATAATAAATAAAATTAAAGTATTATCAATTACTTTTAACAGCAGCGACTCAAATGCATAAATTAGCATGACTTTTTTTTATTTATTTTCAATTAAACTTCTAATTCCATTTTTCGTGCAATGAAAGAGACTTTGTAAATATAGCAAAGCAGAGAAAGTGTCCACAAGTGAGCTTAGAATGTGACTCGATGTTTGGGGCAAGAAAAAATCGAAACAAACATATCTATTTTATTTGTTAATCTGAGGTCTGGACCACCGAAAAACATGGTCTCATTCGATTCGAAATGGCATCTAGAACATACGACAAACTAAACAATCGGGGGAGGAAAAAATTGCAAAAGTTATAAACAATTACGTGAGATAAAAAAGAATGGTTTGGTCTCTGAAAATATTTCGGTAACTATTTGAGATTATCAAAATTTGGAAAAAGATCCTGAAAGAGCAGAAAATTCCTTAGAGAACGGTTCTACCTTCCGGAACTGTACCGACAATATTTAGCACAATTTTCACCTACAAATTACAATTATAAATATTTTCGGTACAGTTCCGGAAGGTGCGAGTTTTCTTTAGAAAATTTTTTGCTCCTTCAGGATCGTTTTCCAAATTTCTGATTATCTCAAATAGTTTTCAAAATATTTTCAAAAAACCAAACCAATCCTTTTTTTACGTAATTGTTTATAACTTTTGCAATTTTTGCCGGCCCGTATCCCAGATTGCACCAGATATCCATGGGATGACAGTCTGAGAATATATAGAATATCTGTGGGTATACCTAAATCGAATATTCAATGTAAGTTCAGTTGGAATATCCTCAGATTATTCTATGATTATTGATTTTTGTTCAAACGCTCTTTCTGTTCCATGAGCATGCGTCATTAGTTGAAGTTGACAGTTGACGATAACGGCCAGTGAAAAATGGCGGTTAGACCATCTTATATAGGCTATGATTATTGATGAAATAATAGTAGTATGATTAATTATTTTTGATCGTTGATCGTTGATTTCTACGGTGTTTTCTATGCTACGGGTGGAACTAATACATACGACCTCACGCATCAAAACAGGTTCGTTATATTGTACTTTTTTAATGCCTGTTGATTTATCGATTCATTTTTTAGAAAATTATCGATTTGCTGCTAAAACTTCCAATAAATGATAAGGCAAAGTTTGAAGAAGTTCAGTCAGCTTTGCTGAACAAAGAAATCCTATGAAATTTTTGTAAGTTGAACATCTCAATATTACATACAAATCAAAATGAAACTGCCTCGAATTATTGGAGTATTTATGTGTTACTTTTTATATTTTAATGCTGAAAGTATTATAATAATTGTAGATTTCATGAATTTTTGCAACAAAATTAATGGATAAATGTTTTCAATTGTAAGTAGTGTAGAAATTCACCTCATTGCTAAAGGTACAATAAAATTTTATTTTCTCAGGTAGTTTCACGTGATTATGTTACCGAGATGTATGCTATGAGTTCCTTAATCAAATTGCCTATAGTAACCTCTATTACTTCTATTAATTGGTATTGACTAGAAAACTCAACTGGTAATCTGATAATTCAAAGGTAAATTAGCTCTGACATTTGGTAAATAAAAGTTATTGGTGGTCAATTGTCTAGTTTCAAGCATATGTATACTGTTCACACAGATGAAAGCGGTCTTATACTGTTGTTCGTTTGTTATAACTTTGCTTATAAACCGTAATTGTTCAATTTTTAATACTTATGAGATTAACTTCAGAATTATTACAATTTTAGGTTGTACCTCTGGCAAGATTTGAAGGTTCTTATTTGCAAAAATATATTAAAAGATTCTTGCAAAAAATCCTGCCATAGTATTTAATGGAGGGCTGCAGTATGCATAGATATAAGGGGAAAATGCTTTGGAAAAACAAAGCTCTTTGCAGCAGTAGTAGGTATATCATGTTATTTTATTTTGGAATGTACATATAAATTACTTTATTATAGCATGACAAGGAACAAATAACTTCTAATCACTATTTTGTTTGGAATATTTTGCGTTTGACTTGTCTCCTACAAGACTTCTTTTTTTAATTACATGTTTGATGTTTATCTTCATCTTTCAAGTTTCGGTTTTTGGGATTATGTTTTGAGTGTAAATATACATACACAAAGATCTCAGTAGAATAAAATTGCTTATTAACAAAAAATATATTTATTTTATTGGTTCGTATGACATCCAAAAGTTGGGCAAGAACAAAATAAAGAAGCTGAATTGAAAACAGAAATTTTCTTAGCCAAATGTAAGGAACGCCAGAAATCGGTTTCAAAAAGTGTTATCGAGTATGGAGGAAGTCAGTGAATTTTTCAATCTCGGATTTGAAATGTATGTTGATTTCAGTTATGTTATGAGGTACATCTTGTACTCAATGTTTCCCGTACTTTAATTTTTGCCATCACTATACGAGTATATACAATTCAAAATTTCGAGAGATTCCTAAGATATTTGTAAAATATATACCAGGGAACACAGGATCATGGTACTACCCCTTTTCTCCTTTAGTTTCAGAGAATATTTATTTAAATGTAGGACGTCCTGTTGCTTACTGAACGGCACGTATGTACATATCAATTAATGTTTTTCGGTTCCACAGGGAGTGATACCAACGATTTTCAAATGGAACACTCTGTATAAAGTACATGGTCGGTTAGGGATGATCCTAAGGAATCCACGGATACCAGGTTTGATGGTGATATCTCCAAAGACGACGGAGATATATCGCCAATTACTTTTCTCATACTCTCGATAAGTGCGAGAGAGAAGCTTTCTCTGGTGGGTAATTCAATTCTCTCTCACACTAATGGAGCTTACGGATAAAATAATTGGCGATATTGAACGAAAGTTCGTATCACTCCCGGTGGAACAAGAAGTTGGAAAATAATTGATAAGTACAATACTGTCGTTCATTAAGTATACAGGACCTTCCAAATTTCAATCAATTATCTTTGAAACTAAAAATGAAGAAGAAGGTGTACTATGATTCGGTGTCATCCGCTCCACAGGTATCATCCATATTGGGATATTCTACAAATATTTGAATGTTTGCTATATACGTTCCGCAGATATCCTTATAATATTCCTAATATTACTTGGATATTTGTAGAATATGTCTATTGGAATGTTCTATGAATATTCTATTATCTTGCTATATACGTTGAACAGATATCCTCAGAATATTCTTGAATATTCCTTGGAAATATTTATAGAATATTCAAAAAATTTCCCATTTCATGGTCCATAAAATATTCGAGAAAGGATATGAATATTCAAAGTGGGTTTATAGAATATAACAATATTCGAAAACGAATATTTTTAGTACGTCCATTGAATATCTAGTGCTATCTGGGATTGTCCAGTTGATCGTTTGTTCTAGATGCCAATTCAAATCGAATGAAACCAAAATCAAAATTATGGGTGGTCCAGACTAGGTTATCACGAATTGACACTAGTGAACCAGACTTTAATTTGTTTTATAATAATTTTTGCACATTTCGACCTTTTTTCTAGTGTACAGCACTCTCTGTGACATCTTGTATAAAGTTTTTGTCTTCAGATGCTTCTAGACTATCTTGTTAGATTCAATTTCCTTGCCGATGGAATCATCGTTAGTTTAAATATTATTACGACAACGGTCCCGCGTTTCTACTGCAAACTGGTTACTTTTTGCAAATACTCGACCATTTCAGATCTTCTTTCATGATATTCGTCGAATGGAAATGGTAAATTCAATTACTTTACGTACGTCTTTGATATTTGTGTCGGGTTATGTTGGAAAAGTTGATTATAAATCATATTTTTTCCATTATCTTAATTAGATTATGATAAAAACAATGAGAATGGAAATTCCACTGAGGAAACGAGTGCATGCATAAATGAATGATGTTCCATTAGAAAAGAAAATAATTATTAATGGACATTTTATTAAATATAAGCAGTTACACTGTGAGCTTACTGCCTCAACTGTCTACTATAGTACATTTTGTTTCCTCTTTGTGCTTTGTGGTTCTTCTAAGTCTATAAATGCAAAGTATATTTTTTTTGTTATTTCCTCTTCAGTTATTTGCTACACGAAAAGCAGTTGAATTAATTTTCTTATCCTTAGCCTACTGTTTATTATTCTGGCTTTTGGTGTACGTTCGTCCATCCGTTTTATGATTTAGCGGACAAAAGGCAATTGCTAGAGCTTGGGTATAAATGTATTCGGAATTAGCATGGTCTGAAAACTCTCTAATGGACAAAAAACTAATGTTTTTATACAGGGCCCTTCATTAAATTGTAATTACTCGTTAGAAGTCTGCGTGTATCCAGATTCATCGACGCACGTCTAGGATTAATTTTTCAAAAATTCCCATCCTTAAAAATTAAATCATTTTTAGAAACTTTAGACATGAATATTTCCTCTAAAACTGATTACAATTTATCCAAACTCATTAAAAGTAATAAAGCTAAATCTTCAAAATTAAACAAATCAGGAGTTTATAAATTAAAATGTGGTAATGACAGCTGTGACAAAATTTATATCGGTAGAACTTTTAGAAGTTTTAAAACCAGAATTTCGGAACACAAACGTAGCTATGACAACAAAAGAGTAGATTCTAACTATTCAAATCATTTATTAGAAAACCAACACATTTTCGACCCAAATTTTGAAATCCTCATGTAGTCGGTAAGTCCTTTAGTTTCAATTTATTAGAGGCCCTTGAGATTAACAAAAATAAATATTCAGGTAATCTTCTCAACGACCAAATAGATATCAATCACTCTCCTTTAAAAAACCTTTTTACCTAAAAGATAGCTTAGGAATGTTTGTAGAGAATTAATTTCCAGGTAATTTCTTTCAATACCTTTGTTAACATTAGTGAATAGAATTCTGTAGTTATGCACTGTATATATTAAAACATTTTTATATTATACCTTCATTTCTTTTCGACAAAGCTACTGTGTTAGTGAAACGCGTCAACAAGTTTAAATTGAACATTAGTTCAAATAAATGATGTTTTAAACAAATTATATTTTTTTATTTCATCGTTGTTTACTTTTTCAATCATTTCTGTTGCATTCCCATTAAAATCTGATATTTTTTCATTACTTTCTGTGTTTATTTATCTCTCTATTGCATGTTGATTCCTTCTTCTCTTTAGTTTCGTCCCCTCTTATTGGTAATTATTTCTAATTTCCTATTCATATTTCCCTTCTTGACAATCAATCATTCTCCTACGATTTGTTCATATATTTTATTGAATTTTGAACATTCCCTGTCCGATTTCAAAACTTTATAGTAAAGTTTTTCTTTGCTCTGCGTATCATTTTCTCTTCTAATCAAACTTAATCTAACCTAATCTATATCTTCCAAATATCATTTGTAACTTCTTCAAGTTGATTCTGTGTTGTATATATGCGTTGTATCCACGGAGAACATCAATCAAGGATATTGACTCGTAGTTTTGGCTACTGAAAACATACAGCGTAGCAGCGTGGATGATTCAAGTGTTTTTCTTGGTACTGTGGAGAAAACAAAAACATGCTGTATAACGCCGATAAAATTCCAATAAGGGTTACAGCGCCCAAAACAGTAGTTTTCGTTCAAAGCTGTGTACTAGGAACAATGGGGATCGAGATTCAAGAGGTACAAAAGTTAATTCATTGATATATAAGATGGGACCACAGCAGAGTTAATATTTACATCCTTCATGTTATCTAATACAGAGATAGATGATTTCAGTTTGGTTTTAATCAAGTTTCGAAGTCGCTTTGTTCCTTCCAAGAGCATTATATATGAACGTTGTTGTTTCCATACTCGAAAACAGGGAGAGGAAGAGAGGGTGAAGATTTTGTGGACGAGTTACATACGAGAGCTAAGAATTGTAATTTTCCAGCTGGATTCGTAGATCAAGCTATCAGAGATCAAGTTGTAGTAGGGATACTCGATAAGGCACTCTCAGAGAAATTGCAATTGGGCTCCACTCTTACCCTACCTTACCTTACCTAACCTTACATTCTGCTAGACAGCCAAAAAAAGACAACAGGACACAGTTGACGCAGTGGGTGAAAAAAGATACCAGTCTGGCAAAAGATCCAATCCAGAAGCAAATTATGTTGCGGGTCCTTCACAAACCCGGGGCCCAGAGTCTAAAGAAGCATTTAAGCAAACTGGGAATATATGCTATTGGTGTGGCCATTCAGACTTCAGACATACTAAGTTGAACTGTCCTGCTAGAAATGCAGTCTGTGGAAAATGCCAAGTTAATGGACATCATGTTCGGATTTATTAGAAAGGAAGAAACAGGCAAAAAAAGTTAAGGCAGTTCAAAATGAGCCGGATAGATTTAATGATGAAGTAGCATTCTACAAAAATAAGGAGTTATTGCAAACAAATGTTAACATTTTGAACCAGCTTCTATCAGTCAAACTGGATACAGATGCAGACGTGAGTGTTATTCCTGAGACTTTGTGTTATAAGAGGTTCAAAGGCTATGAACTATTATGTGCGGTAGTAACCAGTTGAGTGTTTCTGGAATATTGATGGCAAAAGTTACCGTGAAAAACAAGACATTAAATAAACGATTTATTGTTGTATCTGCTTCCAGGCCAGCATTGTTAAGTTATCATACTTCTGAAAAAATGGAACTTGTACAGCGCTTGTTTGAGGTTAATAAGAATGGTAAAACTTCAGAACCACATATTTCCACAACTCTTCAGTTGACTTGGAAATACAATACAGCCTTATCACACTGTGTGTTCCAAGACCTATGCCCCTACCTCTTATAAATGTGTTGAAACAAGAATTGGATAACCTTTGATCCAAAGGTGCAATTCAACCATTTCGTGAACCAATTGACTAATGTGCACTTGTGATTGTTCCCAGCATAATGGTCGAAATCGGTTGGGTGTTGACCCAACCCAACTTGATGAAAATGTGAAAAATGAAATTGTTTCAATTACATATGTGGATAGTACTCCTGATCAATTGGAAGGACCAGGGATTCTTAGTAAAATTAATGCCAATGATGGATTCTGGTAAATCTCATTAACTGAGGAAGGTATGTGTCTAACAATATTTTTAAATCAATTGGGATGATCATGTTCAGAAGAATGCCTTTTGGACTCTCTTCTGCACCAGAGGTTTTTTAAAAACAAATAAGCTCCAAGGGATATATGGGGTGATATGTATTTTTGATGAAAACCCCTGCTGGAATATTATGAGCGTTTGGAAGCAGTTCAGACAAAACTAGGAACTCTATATTTTCAAAAAATTAAAATGTGAGTAATAACCTATGGTGATATCCTGGATATCACCAAAGGGCTAATAATATCTAAGCTTTAATATTTGTAATATCACATCTTCTTCTTTTCTCTATAAACATATATTGAGCCGATCACAAGTTAGGTTACTTCTTGGTCTAGCCAAAAATAACTACTAAACATTAGGTAGGCATAAAATGAAATGTAACTTCTGTCATTCTGACGATGATATTGATTTATCGAAACAATTGTCAATTTTTTAGAATTTCCTATAACTTGTATTATATTGTGGAATTAACTAGAGACCTTGAGTTTCATTTAAAAGCACTAATATGAGCATATTCCACGGAGTAAGGGTCGAGACAGTCAATTTCGGCATAATATATGTTCAGCCGTTTCATCTGCACTGTCGCAGAATCTACATGTTCCTCTGTCCACTTTCCCCATCTTGCAGAGGTGATATATGAGTGGGCAGTGTCCCGTAAGGAGTTCTGTGATTGATCTGAGATCAGACTTCTAAAGCTCTAAGAGCGATTTAGCATAGTGAGCAGAAGGTTGTAGCAACCTTTTTGCTTGTCTTTGGCCTGGAACATTTTTCCAGTAGGCTGCACTAAGTTCCTTTTCCCATTTCAGGACTTCTTTCACAATGTGGCTTTTAGTAATGCCACGAAACGGTTCGGGTCTGATGAAAGGAGTGCTAGCTTCTTCCTTTGCAAGACCATCGGTAGTCTCATTCCCAGCAATTCCCTTGTGCCCGGGCACCCATAACAAAGATAGTTTGTTATATCTAGCTAGTAGCTTAAGAGATTGTTTGCAGCTCCAGACTGTTTTGGACTCATAAGTTATAGATCTTACGGCTTTCAAAGCAGCCTGGCTGTCGGAGGCAATAAATATTCTGGCTGCGTTGAGGCGCTTTTTGAGGCACTCTTGAGCAAATAAGTCTATCGCTAGTATTTACGGTTGGAATATTGTGGGAGTGTAACCTAGGGCTACGGATAACCTAAGATCAGGTCCTTAGCCCTTATTCTTACTTCTTCGTTTGTTTTTGACCCATCAGTATAAAATGTGAGGGCACCCCTAGTTATTTCTGAGATTTCGTTCTGTGTTAACCCACGATCGTTGATAATAACATCTAGAGTGACTTCGAAATCTTGTTAAGCAGGCATTATGTCCCTAGGCATCATCATAGATTGGGTTGATCCAACCCTTAGTATCTCGAGATGTCCTGTCAAATCGCTGGGTTTTGGAGATTTACCCTCTGTTAACCTATAGGCATTTTACAGAGCAATCCTCCTTACATGTAAATGTAATGGAGGGAGATCTAGCATTACCTCCAAGGCCGCGCCTAGGCATGAGACCCTGACATGAGACGCTGACCCTGACCTCTTCCACCCTTTTGGAATGTATCGCAAGATGAAGTTCATCTTGAATATCTTACATAAGTGGGGAATTAAGATATCGGATCCCTGTTGTAGAAGTGCTGGAAAGATGCCATCCTCTCCAGATGATTTGTAGGGCTTGAAGCTGTTAATTGCCCATTCAATTCTATTCTTGGTGAAGATTTTACCCGCTAGGCTTTTTGCTGATCTAGAAGTTTTGATGAAAGTTTCATCAAGATTAGCCTCTGCGTTATCTTCAATAATTTCAGCACCAGAAAAATGAGCGTCTAATGAACATCTCATGCTTTCCTCTATGGTTTCAGCGAACTCTCCGTTTGGCTTTTTTAGGAGTCCAATACCGTTAGAGTGGTTCTATGCGGTGACTTTTTAAAGGCGCACTGCTGGGGCTACGTTAGAAATCCCTTCGCAGAATTCCCTCCAAGTTCTCCTCTTGGACCTTCTGAGTTCTTTGTTATAATCAGTTAGAGCCTTTTTGTAGTCTTTCCAGTTATACTGTACCGAGGACTACCAATGAGCCAGAAACATGTATGTTTGTATGTCTGCGGTTACCACTCTCTTCAGTAGCCCCTTTTTCTTTCTTCGTGCTTAACCCAATGAAATATTGTATATCTTGTTCTTATATGTATATATACATATATATATATATATATATATATATATATACATTCCCCAATAAAAAAGTTACCCTAACTACTCGTAGGTTCGGCAACGAACTACTTTTGTCTAAAGTTTCAGAAATGGGGTTCTACTACAACATCAAACAAAGATATGGAGAAATAGCTGTACAGAACTTTAAGAATTGGACAAAAACTAAAACTAACTTTGCTAAAGCAATCAATAGAAGAATTTTCCTATTGAAGTGTAGAAAAATCGGTATTATACCTAATCACATTAATAACGCCATCAAACCTATAAATAGATTACTTTTAAGACAAGAAATCAATTCTAACAAGAACGATCAATACAATAACAGGTTAGGTTTTAAACTTTTAAATATAGAAATCAAGAATTCTTATTCAATTATTCACAATCTTGAGAATGATATTGTTAAATTGAAATCAACCATTATAAATACAACTTCTGAAATAATTTTCGATAAATTTAATCATAGACAAAATATAAAATACAATAGATTGTTTCATAGAATTAAATATAATAATATAAAAAAATTAAATGCACTTAGTGATAACATGATCAAAGAATGTCTAATAACACAACCTAATTTGATAAAAAATCTCACAAATTTAGACATTCCTGATGATATTTATAAGTTCCTATCTCTAAGACCAAAGTTTTCAATAGAACCTCATTTAGGTTTTGATATTCCAGTAAAATCATATTTAGCAGATGTTGAAAATACACTAAATACTATTAAAGATACCAACATTCGTTCTATCACTACTGCAAGAAAAACTAATGTAATTACAAATTATGTTCATTCAACATTAGAGAAAACAAAACCATCTTTCTTTCGTTACTTATTATTTAAAACAAAATTTTTTTTGAAAGAACATCCCGAAATCGTTGTAACAAGGTCTGATAAAGGTAATATTACTGTAATAATGTTTAGAGAAGAATATACCAGATTATCATTAGATTTGATTGAAAATAATAACTCTTACAAAAGAATAAATTCTAATCCTACTTTATCATTACAAACATCATGTAACAAACTTGTTAAGAAGTTATTTGATTCCAATCAAATAGATATAAATACAAAAAAACAATTAACCACATATAATGGTACTATAGCTAAATACTATAGTTTACCAAAAATACATAAGCCTAATTTATCAGTGAGACCTATTGTAGCTTCTATGGGAATTCCTACAGAACATTTATCAGCATATATAACAAATATACTAACGAATGTATATGATTGCAATAATGAATATTTTGTAAAAGATTCTTTTCAAATATCACAATTACTTAATAAAATGGAACTTCCATCAAATTATGTTTTGGCAAGTCTAGATGCAATATCTTTATTTAGTAACGTACGAGAAATCACTTTAAAATCTATTGAAAAAAATTGGGATCGTATTCGTTTATATTGTGATATAAACAAAAATAATTTTTTAGAAATTATTACTTATTTATTCAATAATACATTTTTCACTTTTGATAATAAGTATTATGAACAAACTTTTGGTACACCAATGGGAGCAAATATATCTCCAATTTTAGCTACATATGTTATGGATGAATTGTTGAATAGTGTTATTCCTTTACTATCTTTTCGTCTTTCTTTTATAAGAAAATATGTAGACGATATAATATTGGCATTACCTAGTACAGGCATCAATGAAATATTAGGAAAATTCAATAATTATAATCACTTCATCCAGTTTACTATTGAAACAGAAGATAATGAACAATCTGTTCCATTTCTAGACACCAGACTTATAAGAAGTGATGATATAATTGCAGTAGACTGGTATAGAAAACCTTGTAGCTCAGGAAGATATATAAACTATTTTTTATATCATAAATTTTCAACGAAAATTAATTTGATAAAGCAAATGAAAAATAGAATAATCAATATATCAGATAATACGATGCACAATAAAAATTTAAATATATTATCGAATCTATTTATAAATAATGGATATCCAAAAACATTAGTAAGGAAAATACTATTTAACAATCCTCATCCAATACAATTATCTAATGAACCAAATTTATCAACTGATAACGTAGAAAATATAACGAATACAAATTCAACCAATACCTTTTTTGCATCTTTACCATATTTTAGAGATCTTACTCCTAGAATTTCCAAAATTTTAAAGGAAGTAACTAACATAAAACTTGCAAATAAAAATGTTCTGACAATTAATCGTGTTTTTAGTAAATTGAAAGAAATTGATCCTTATACTGAACGTTCTAATGTTGAATATAGATTAACATGCTCTACATGCGAATCTGTATATGTGGGTCAGACTTCTCAAAAAATTACTAAGCGCTTAGCTCTACATAAGAGTGTTATACCCAGAACGTTCAGCATTAGCAGAACACGTTTTATCAACAAAACATATAATTGATTATAAAAACTTTAAAATTTTATGTAAAGAAGACAATTACTCTAAAAGGATTTTCCTGGAAATGACATTCATTGCTCAAGAGAATAATTGTTTAAATAAAAGAACTGATATTCAGTATCTAAATTCAATTTATAGTTATTTATTATCATTCGACAAAAAAGATAATAATGAAGATCAAGGCGTTATAGAGGATTATTCTGTTTATTGATTTACTTATATTTCGTTTAAATATAATAAGAGTATAGTAAACATTTTATTATATACTATACTGATGTACTGAATATATATATTTATATATATATATATATATATATATATATATATATATATATATATATATATAAATGTTTTCTAGGACAACATCAACTTGTCAAAAATTGTCATCAATTTGATAACATGCCAATTTGAATATTTTAACGATTAAATTGTACAATGAAGTTTCTTCATATAAATAGATATTATATTATTGTGAACCATCTCAATTAGTGTAAGTAAAAAATATTTTCACTTTAAAAAATATTTTGAATTTATATAATATTTATTTTGTAGATTCTTTGATAATGATAATAATAAATTATCGAAAGCTTAGGATTAACTAAACAGAGTTTTCTTTATCACATTGCCGCATTATCCAATAAAAAAGTTACCCTAACTAGTTTCGGTAACGAACTACTTTCGTCTATATATATATATATATATATATATATATATATATATATATATCATTGTGATTTGTTATGTGTGAGAAACCTAATTATTATTGTTTAGTTGATATGAACTATTAGTTTTGGTTTGCCCGGTATATTAGAAAATTTTAAAATAGGTCATAAATTAATTATACCTTGCATGAAAAACTCTATGATCTCAAAGTGGGATTCATATGTTAAAACAAAACTATTTTAATTTCAATTATGAGCGCCAAAAAAGTAAAATCCTTGCATTTAAATAAAGAAAATTTTTTTAATCAAAAAATACTTGCTTTAATTCCTTTATAAATCCTATAGATGATCCTGTATGCTCAACTTCAAACCCCTCTACGATTCAGAAACGTTTGGTCAATACTGCCAACTGTTGAATATAGATGGAGCAATCATCAAAAAAAATTGAAACTTCTCAACAATATAATTTCAAGTTTTTCAAGTGAAAAACGTTATTTAATATATTGAAAACACATACATTATCCATTTACAAAAAACTCATGAAAACAAACTATCTATGATGATCATTCATTCAACAAAACATACACTCAAATGAATTATTATTATATGTGATTACAAAATAGGCAACATTATATACACATTTAAAGGGAAGAATCTTGTTACAAAATTGTCTATGAAATAAAAATGACGAAAATAATGATGGCCAGAGTACATGAAATATCAAAGTTCAAATATTTGCACAACACAAGTAAGTTTATTCATATGAATGAAATAGTTTTGAGTACCTGTTCACTCTTCCATTTTAATACACCTCATTGATTGTTTTTAGATTACCTCCTGGAAAGCCAAACAGCCTGTCGTGCTTGGATGATAGCTAAAGTTGATATTACATTTCATCCACATCAATACATTTTAAATGGAATTCCATAGTCCAGTCCTTTCTGAAATGTTTCGTGGAGACACCATTCCCACGATACGATATTTTACTTGGTTATATATATGAAATTTTACGGTCAGTACTCTATAATTTTTATCAATTATTTGTCAAATCTAGGTTTATTTACTTGATTCATAAATTTGCTGAGTTATATTTAAGAATAATGCATTTCTTTCATAATTACCACTCCAATGTGCTACTTTTTTAATAGTTTTGAATAATTTTTCTAAAAATTTAGCTTCTCACCCATTCACTTCTACCAAAAAAAGATTCTACTTAGTCAATAGTGTCCATTATCAACAAATTTTTCTATTCAATGTTTTTAGTTTTCAATACGCTTGTCGCTAATCAAAATATTTCAAATTTTCTCCACCAATCAAAATTGGCTATAAAAATTCTTGTTGATAAATTTCATTTAGAGTCATAAATTGCTCATCTATACTTCTAGGACATTCGGTTTTAAAGTTTTTGAATGATTAAATCTTATATATTACTTCCTTTGAATTATATTCCAAAATATTTAGAAATGACAGCTCTTTTCATTTCAATTAGATCTATTCGGAATTACAATTCATTTCACAAATATTTCAATTAGATCTATTCGGAATTACAATTCATTTCACAAATGTCATACTTTATAAACTTAATGTTATTATTTTTACTTTCTACCTTGACAAATATTAAATAATTACACAATGTTATCAGAAAATTTCTTTCAATATCTAATTATCAATTTTGAAAACAAATCAGAATGTTTTGACTTTTATTGTGTGAGAAATAGATTGTTATAATGTGATGTAACGTTCAAAATTCTCTCTTTCAAAGGCTAAAAATCATGTTATATACCGCACATAAGTGTATTTACAAAGTGTATTGAAAATTTCCTTAATGATTCTCCAGTTTGCCTCTTGTTTACTTTCTCTATTGAATAATGAATAATACAGATTGTCTCTATTTCGGATGATTTAAAAAAAATTTAAATTCTAAAATTTTTTATTTGCTTATAGTGTGTAGTATTTCATTCCATAATATAGTATACAGAGTGTTGCGGGTTCCTTTCTATGTTAACATCTCCTAAATTTTGCGTTTATCAAATATATATATTTATATATACTTATATATATATATATATATATATATTAATACAATTCCTCTATTTGAAATGTAAAAGAAACATTGAAATAAGGGAAACTTTCTATATTTGTATGCACTACTTTCGATACACACTGTATTATAAGTATAATCAATAATTTTGAAAGATTCGGTATACAAATCAAATGTGACATTTTAATTTTCGGATTACGTTTATGTAGAATATATTTAATGATAGACAGTATTATATTACATTTTGGAGAATATATTTGAAATTTTAAAATACAGATGTCTCTGCTATCAGAATTACAATGATAATAAAAGAATTCAAATCTCTCTTTGTTATAGGGAAACATAGATTAGTATTTTTTTTTGAAAAGGAATTTTTCGTAACCAAAGGAGAGGAGATTTATTCTTTTGAAGAAAGTTTAGTTAGTTGAAATCCCGAAGAGGCAACATCGTTATTAGAGTTGTCTCTATTTTTGGTAGATAGTAGAAGTTGTATACTTATACAACCAGATTCAAAAGCCATTTCATTATAAAGCCAGCGCGTGCATGATTGGAATAAGAATTGCATCGTGTGTAGTGAATGTGTTCCAGATTTCTAAATAAAATTCAGAAAGTTTCCTGAATTCTAAGATCAATTAGAATTGTACGAGTTGTCCAGTTATTAGTTGGTCAGTCCGATCCAGTTTTTTTACAATAATTTCTCGAGAAATGATATTTTTAAATTAAATTTGACATAGATGCATCTATTAGATTTTTGATTGCAAACAAAATTGATAAATCATGTAAGGAAATTCACATAAGAGAAGAAAAGTTTTGAACTAGAAAAATTTGAGTGAAGCTTGTTTTTGACATTCATCAATATCAAGATTTAGATCGACAATTGGAACTTTTATTAAACGTTTTCCATTAGGTTAATTTATAGCATATAGGTTGTAGTAATTTTAAGTTTCGTGGAAATTACGACTGTTGTTTCGTTTATAATAAGTTTGAGGAATATTAATTTGTTAATTTGTATTTGAATCTAGTAGTATAATATAGAATTTTGCATTCCTACTCACTAAAGTCTTTTTATAACATAGGAGAAGAGATTTATTTATACCAAAGTTTAAGCAGTTGAATTTCAAACCCCCACGAGACAACATCGTAATAAGAGTTGATTCAAATTTTTTGAGAATTAGATATAAATTGTATAACTATACAATCAGATCATAAAGCCATACATTATAAGGCCAGTGCGTGCATAATTCGTAGAAGAATTGCAACGTATCAATTGTAAGTGGTTCCAGTTTCTAAATCGTAGATTTAGAAAGTTTTGTAGAATTCTAAATACATTTAGAATACGTACGAGTTTTCCTGTACTATTTGGTGAGTCCACTCCAGTTTAAAATTATTTCTCGAGAATTAACAGGCCTTTTTAAATACATTTCGAAAAAAGATGCATCTATATCATAATCTGAGCTGAACCAAATTAACGTTAAACATATAAGATTTTACATCAAGTGAAAAAATTTTTGAATAGACAATTTGAACGAAAAATTGCGTTATTTGACATTGATACACGTCAAGTATATATTAGACGAGTTGAACTTTTGATTAAAATTTCTAATTAGTTGATTTATAGAATAGGTTGTACTAATATTAAGGTTGGTAGATAGTATTATCTTTGTTTCGTTTATAATATTTTTGGGAAACAATAAATACTTTTGTAATTTTGTTATCTGATCGTATAATATATAATTTTGATTCCAACTGACTGTGGTATTCATTCAGTATCTATTTCCATCGTATTTAACATTTTGCATGCTATAGATATTTTGATCTAATCAGTGACATTTGCTTAATTTCCAGAGACAGTAAAATTGTAAATGTCATAAGATAATTCAAGTGCCTTTTATTATATTGAATAAACAGTTACTCGAGATTCTGAATATAGAGTAATATTTGATTTGGATAATACTTGAAAATTATAAAATTTTAATTATTATTATTTAAAATTTTTTGATCCCACCCTGAGACAAGAGTGATTAAGTCAATTGTGAATCAATTTATCTTTCAAAATACAGAAATCAATATTTATATTAGCCGGGCATTGTTTGACAACTACTGTCAAAAGTAAATTAGGTTACATACGCTGCTAAAGGTGTGTGTGCAATAGTGCTGATACAATCACAAATTGTGAAAACGTCGACGAATAATATTTTATATTGTTATATTCATATATCAACTATATATCTATTAATTAGATTGATTATTTAATAATTTGTCATCCAAACGTGGGGCAACAAATATGGAAGAATATTTCTATACTCACTAATTTAACGATATATTAAAATATTTTCAAATCAATTTTAACTAAAGTAACAATTATAAAAACGTACTTAAAGATCTTCGGTTTTACACTTTTTTATAATTTTATAAACAATAAATTTTCAAATCTCATCACTGCGATTACGTCTTCTAATTATTTCTTCATCTAACCCCTTTGATTTGACATATATTCAACTTGCTGCTCCCTGCTCTCTTGATACAAATTTTTCTTAACTTCTAAATATCACACAACAAATTTCATCTTCACAACTTAATATCTTGAAATTACTATACTTATTAGTTTGCTTCTGTTTTGACTCTAACTATGTTTCACGTACAGATTCTCACTCCTCTACCTTACGAATATCTTTTCACTTTTCAAATAATAATCTCCCTAACCGATTTCAACTTCTCTTTCCAATGTAATATATTCAAATGCTGCATCTTATTTTATTACCACCTAACAATACTTTTTTATTGATTTGATTTCTTATAAAATGTTTTAAATTTCAAATTTAGTCTTTCATGACTTTTTAAAGTGATCCGTCATCAATTTAATAGTCCTCATCATAATTTTTTTATCTCCCTAGTAACTATATAGAATTCTTTCAAAATATCCATAGATCATCTATCTCCCAATATAATTCTATTGAAATTTAAATATGTTTATATTTATATTTATATATATATATATATATATATTTTTCTTCAACGATTGTTAAATAATAATTTTGTTGAATTATTGGGTGCTAGGTGGTATAAATAATTAAAACATTTTTTCACTGACATATCGTTCCTGCGCTAAGAACTTTCTCAAAATTTCATATTGAATAAATGATAATTCATTGTTTACAATTTATAAATTGATAAAACACATGTACAATAGGTAAAAAAACATTCATAAACAAACATAAATTCCAAACAATTACTATAGATACAAATTCTACGACGTTATACAGAGGGGATACAGAGAGACTTTAGGTGTATTATTTTACTAAATTATGATAAATGTGACTCAAGTTTGTAACATCTTGCTTATCCTTGACTGTATGTTATTTTTTAATGTTTACCATTTCTTTCACTGTCATTTTTTTATAATTTGAGTCTGTAGCTAGAATTTTCCTGTTTTTAAAGCCAAACTAATTTTTTTCATGTTTGTGGAGAGCGGCGGAAGCATTTTTTTTATATTTATGGCCATTTAATCGGTTTTCTAGTGTCTGTGTGGTCATTCCTATGTATTTTTTTGGGCAATTTAGGCAGGGCATGGAAGATACAACGTTTGATTTTTGGTTGGTTGGGTTTTATTTGAATTTTTAATTTGGTCAATAATGGTGATATGGTGTTTTGTGTGTTGTGACATATTGTGGTGTCAAGTTTGGAAAATATGTGACTGAGTTTTTCGGAAAGCTGCTTTGTGTATGGCATTGCAAAATATTTATTTTTGTTTGACAGGTTGGTTTTGGAATATTTCTTAGATGGGTTGGTATATATTTCATAGACTCTTTTGTTTGCAAATACGTTTTATGTTAAGTATTGGATAGTGATTGTTAATTAAAATGGTTCTAACTCATTTTTTATTATCTGGTCGGTATTCAAGCAAGATTAGTTTAACGGTTCTTTCGACTGATCCAGTAATTACGCAGTTTTTATGAGACTTTGAATATTTGGAAATATAGTTAACGTATCGGCCAGATGAGGTTACTTTATTACAAAGTTTGGTTTTAATATTATTGTGGTTAGTTCTTATGAATGTTATAACTAAAAATAATTTTTTTTGTACCTATCGAAGGATTCAAACGTTTCTTCACCCTCCTCCTACTAAATTTAACAAAACCAAGGAGGAAATGTCCACAGAGGATTTGAATCAGGTCCAAGCGAGGATTCCAGAAGCTGTATTCCAGGGAATATTACTCAGTATGTGCCTGATGAAAAAGGGCATTATTCTCAGACTGAGCAGCCGATATAGGTGAAACTTCCTCCTGAAGTTCTTTTTCGAAGCCAGAGAAGAGTTTAAGCCTAGATCTAGCGGGAGATGTGTTGTATATGTATTCTATTCACGGAAAACATCAATCAATCAATTTATATAGATTTTGTCAGTTAGGACATTTATTAATTTGTACTTTTGGCTATTGATAAGAAAAACGACTACTACCTTGTTTCATTAGCAAAAATATCACAGATTCATTGTACAATTTGATTCGAAAGATATCCTCCTATATAAGATCAAATGGCGCAATGTCTATTTGAATATAAATACTTGTTACTATTCCAAGTTATAAACAGCTTAAAAGATAATATATTCGTATATAGAATAAAATTAATGCATATTGTGTCGACTCATCCATCCGGTATAAACAGAACCAATATAGAGGTCGTAATGAAAACTGAACCTATTTCTATTAGAGGAAATCAAGTCTTAACTATCACTATAACAGCCTTGTGCCTTCCAAGTTATATTTTCCCTTCAGTTCACTAATAGGGTCAGCCCTTAAGTTTTGAAATAATTATACACCTACGAAGTTATTACGAGCCCACAGACCTTTATCTTTATAATTTTATGGGAGGCTCCTAAGATTAAGAGCTACGGAATATATAACTTAAGGTGCGAGGCAATTCTCCTAATAAATCATGCAAATTATAAATACTTAAGCTTCTCAAAGGTAACTTCATATCACAAAAAGACTTTGCATTTATATGTGTTGATTTCAATTAACTATGAATTAATTTTTGGAAATTAAAAGAAACGGGGTATTCGCGGAAATGAGCAGTAAATGTTAGTGAGCAGTACTAAGACGTAATATATCACTGAAGCATGTTATATTAACATTTGATCATGCAGAAGTATTTTCTATTTTTTGCTTCCCATTGCGACCACATTTATTAAGAAAACTAATGACAGTAACTAGAAAAACGATTAACATAAAAATATCCTAACCGATAAATGGGGTGCCAATTACGTCAGGTTTTAATAATCTACATATTTTATTGGAAAAAATATATACATTAAGTTAGGAAAACAATGAGGAGTGTGGTTGCAGGTCCTTATCTTAGACTATTATATATACACAAATATGTCAACTATTCCAATAGGAAATATAATTCAAAGCAAGAGCCCTCAAGGTTCTAACTAAGATAGCAAATTAAGTAATTAAGTTTTGGAAGTTAATGTAGATCTCCTATATTCAGATGGAATAAGTTCAAACTTAAATAAGATACCAATTAAAACAAGAAGTGGAGTCTGGTGAAATATATATTTTCTGAATCTTAATAAACTGCATGCACTGTTTTGTTTATCTGGTGAATTTAATGCCAGTTTATTTGTCTTATAAAGCTACGCACCAAACAAAGTTCAAAAAAATTGTCAGCTATATATATATTTATTTAAAGTGTGCATATGAAACCCGTATAGACGAGTGGTCACTGATGAAATTGCCTTCAGCTTTGTCTTTGTTCGACTCATCATGTTCTTTGTTTTGGTACGTTCAAAGAGTTCCATACAATTTTGTGTTTTACAGTGATTCCAATTTGTACATTTCATTTTTTTTTATTTTCTTTCATTAGAAACGGATTGAAGACAAAATTGTTTCTACAAAAGAATGCAATTTTGAGAGAGCGCTGGAAAAGCTAGTATTCCTTCGCGTTCTGTTATATTTGGTTTTGACTTTTTCCTCTATAGATTCAGGCGATATGTGTATATTGTTTTGTGTGGGTATTTCAATTCAGGTTGAGAATAGAGTGCTAATAACTCAAGGCGTGGGGGCGACCTATGCTCTTTAATCATACATTTCCTCCTAACTATGTAAATGTTGAATGTTTGTGTTCAATACCAAGTTCAATGAAATAATACTAATGACGTAACAAGATTTTAGGAAGTATATGTTAATATTACTTCGACTAGCTCATTAAAAAATTGTAACTTAACTTGATAAGGAATGGTTACTTATGAACTTAACTGTTAAGTCAGAAAGTAGAAACAAGTTACCTCAATGCTCCGCTTCTTTTGGATGATGACGTCATTTGTCTCGGGTCGTAAGTTCAGCTCAAAGTTCATTTTACCAAGTAATTCAAAGAGAAATTGATAACACATTTTATTATCAAAATGTCCCCAAATTGTTTGGAAAAACACAGAAAAAATATACACCACAGTTCTTTTCGAAGCCTTCCAATCCTCTTCTTATAGAAATTTGTTGATTGCTTACCATAAAGTAACTACATAGCAACAACTGCACATCTGCATCCCAAATTTTCGTTAAGTGTACCTATTTCTTCATCTAGCTTCTTTACTTAATAATACTTCTTTGGTCCAGTATTGTATATTAGAGATTTACCAATATACAAAGTGTACTTTACCAAACTTATTAGTCACTTCTATAGCAAAATTCAAGCAAATATTATAATTTTCGCAAACAACTTTTTTTTTAAAATTACACTCTTCTGAGGTGAACTCGCAAAGCAACCTCATCGTGACATTGTTGATTTTTGCAAATTGAGAAGGAAGTAATATTTATTTTAATTTATCTATAAATTTCAAAGTTTATGTTCATAATAAATCAATAGAGGCGTACTTTTTGATTTCTCGCCAATACGCTCACCCCCAATAACGGGAACTCCTTATATAACCGAGTAAACCTGTATAGTAATGCAGTATATCTGGATTTATAGGACCCGCTGTACTCGCTATAGTCAGCTGAAAATCAATAGTCACCTTGAACAATATTTAATCATGAAAGTGATCAATCGTATACTCTCTGGAGGCTGTATCATGCTAACAAACTGAAAATTCTCCTAAAATGACAAAAATTGGGTACTTCAAGTACCATAGCACCCGTTGTACTGGCTTAATTGAGCTGAATATCAATAGGGTTCATGTTTGAGACGCTCTGAATAATATTCAATCAAAAAATTGGTCAGTTGTATATACTCTGGAGGCTGTATCGTGCTAACAACAGTGTAGTGAACACATCCAACGAAGAAGGTGAGCAGCAAGAAGAAGATCAACCGGAAAACTTGGTCACTGATCCAAACCAGGTATTTCCAGAAGCCCTTGCCGCCGGAATCGTCAACAACTGAGATTTTAATCTCATCCTGTCCTTTATAGGACAATATCATCTGTGAAAATTTGCTCCTACTAGAGCAATTTTATTTATGAAATTCCGCTCTTTGTAGAGCGAATTTATTCATGGAAATTGCTTGAAGCAAACAAATAGTGTACGAAGACCAACAAGAAGGGCCAACTACCATCCAGCCAACGGAGGACGGAAACAAATTCAGGTAAATATAAAGACTAACCTGCAAACAAAAGGGTCAGGGTGAGTACGCTGCCGGATTTTGTCCGCATTCCTCCGAAACTAACAACGAAGCAACCTTCTGATTCGTCCTCTTCCACACCACCAACAAAAATGTCATCTTCAACTCGTTCACCCATCCAAACCCGGAGCCAAAAGGTGCCATCTATCTCTTCTCACGAAGAGTTTCCACCGATGGTACCTACACCAGCTCCCTACTACGCATCATTGTATGAGGAACAACTCAAACAAATGGACGAACTCAGGGCCCAAAACCAAGCTCTTATGGAAAGACTCGACAAAATACTAGACAGGAACGATCGACTGGAATCCCTATTCAACTCTCAAAAACCACTAACCAACTCTCCTAAATCACCAATCAACTCTCGTAACTCCTCCAGGTCCAGATCCGTCCATTCCGCACAATCCCACATTTCCGTACAATCTTCACCACGCGCCAACCAACAATCCACCAACCGACAAGAACAAGAAGGATACTTCACACTCTTGGGAACCAAACCCAGGAGAGACGGAAGAATCCTCACCACCACCTCCAACCACCCAACATCAGCAACCGCCCCGATTTTTTCACTGGTCTGCAGAAATGTTGACACAACCATCTCAGACAAAGAATTCGAAGATATCCTCGCCGATATCAATTTCCCCTCCACCAGGTCCTGTCGCATCATGTCCCGCCGCCATGGCAAAATAACCTCTATGTTTCGGATTCTTACCGAAACCGAAAACCACTATCACATGGCCCTAACGAAGGGCCTCCGATTCCACGGCCTCTCCCATCAATGTGAGGCTTCCAACCGCTGCGACTCACTACTCGCAGTATCAAAATACTGCAACAGGTGCTCCAGCGGAGGCTACCTCGCAGAATCCTGCAGATCCAAGCCGGTCTGCCCCTCCTGCGGAGCCACCGATAACAAATCCAACAATTGCTCTGAGGCAAACAACCTATCTTGTAAAAACTGCGGTGGTCCACACCCCGCATTCCACCCTCGGTGCGCCAAGCGGCTGCAAGCACCGAAATCTGCACAAGAGATTACGCCCGTGACTCTTGAAAAACCACAGACCCCCTACGACTTGACCACAAACTCCAAGATCTTAATCGAGATCTTGGCAACGACAATCATGAACGCCGTCCCGACTAGCCGTGGCCTAGTCACCGAAACGCTCACACATCTGGTCCCCTCCTCCTACGGGTACAATTGTACCGTAACAAGTGGCGCTGGCAACCGCGTCCACTTCGATTTCACGATCAAGAGAAAAGTTAGGTCATGGACTTTACAATCGGGACCGTGATTTTCCAAGGTCTAGCCAGAAAGCGACATCTTCTCAAACACCTTCTGCACTCCCAACACATACAAGTACTTTCTATTACAGACACTCTTTTCAAAAAACCCTCCTCGCTTCACTGGCTACACGACCTTCCACCTAGACAGGAACTTCTACTGTCCCGGCAACGGACTTCTCGTCCGAAACGGACTCTCCGCGTCACCACACCCACTTCCTGCACTTCTGTCTCAACAGAATATGGATTGCATAGCCATCGACGTATCGTGGAATAATACCACGACGACATTCTTCTCTTACTACAAACATCCCAATCAACCATTATCAATCGGCATCCTCTCTACAACGAGCCATATTAATGAATGACTTAAACTCACGCTATACACTTTTCGGCGATACATTCATCAACTCCAACGGCAGACTACTCGCCGACCAGCTTGTCTCACTTCCCCTCTCGCGGATTAGAAACAATGATCCAACATTAATAAGTCACCTCGGCTCTTCCATAGTCGACCATATAATCTGCACTGACAGATTACTCAACCACATAGACGATGAATGCTTTATAGTCGACCCCATCTCCTCAGACCATGTCCCGCTACTGGTCAAAACCGCACTACATAACCCAATACCACCACCATCAACAAATTTCACCTTTCGCGATTTCAAAAAAGCCGATCGGAATTCCTTTGCAAACCACGTCTCTACCAATTTACCACAACCCGTCATTCATCAGAATACTGATGACATAGATAATCACGCAGAAGAAATCCAATCTCTCTTAATCGATGCGCAAGACATCGCCTTCCCCCTCACCACCGTACACACCAATTTGCATGCCCTTCCGCAAAGAATTCTACAAAAAATTCGTCAGAAAAGGCAGTTGTACAGGTTATACGCCCGCCGTCAAAACGAAATGGAACCGTCTCAACGACCAGGTTCGGTACGAAATCAATGCTGAAAAGCAGAGAAAATGGAAGGCCGAAACAGCCGGACTCGACTTCAGACAAGGGCGCGTGTTATTCATTCGTATATTACAAATCGACAATTTTTCACTTGTGTAAACGAAGGCTCGACGGGACCATACACCATCCAAGCCGGAATCCCACAAGGCTCAGTTCTATCTTCTCTACTATATTCCCGATTTACACTAGATCTCCCACCCTCCTCTCAAATCCTAATTACCATGTATGCCGATGACACGTGTTTTGTCTCATCTGCAACAACACCAAACTTAGCACTTCGAAATATTCAATCCCACATAATCACTCACATCATACCTTACATGACGGACAACAAACTTACAAACGATGCCTCCAATACAGAGTATTTATTCCTCAGGAGAAGGCGCAAGGAATATTTGCCCATTGCAATCACTGCTATTTATAGATGAGCAAAATATCACCCCCAGTAACACTTTAAAATACCTTGGGTACACAGTGAATAGCAATTCCAACGTCACACCTCACATCATGCATCAGGTACAAAAAGCGAAAATTGCAATTAGCAAACTATATCCTTCTATCTGTTAGAATAGTTGTCTCACAACAACCAACAAACTCATGATATACAAACAGGTCATCAGATCCATACTGACATATGCTGCACCAGTATGCTTTACGGCCACCAAACTAAACTTCCACACACTGTAGATGGTACAAAACAAATGTCTCCGCATGGCAATACAATATAAAACTGCTTATTCCAATCTACCAAGAACCTCATGGTTGCATGAACAAGCCGACATGCCCACTATCAGGGAATTCATAACAATAATTTCTACAATAAATGTCCATCAACAAATCTTCGAAATACTCTCAGAGCCGCTAGTCGCGCAGAAGACACCCGTGATAGTGGATGTAGACTTCTGCATGATAACTTATTCACATAACTAACCGTATAATTCCGAACAACCAAATACATCGAATCAAGGTCTACTACCCCTTTCCAATTTACAAATAATCACTCACCAAATATAACACATCATAAGCAACGTCTGTCATGTTGCCACCTCTTATAAACTAGTACATTGTTCGATTTTGTAACCCTGTTTTTCATGGACTGACCAGTCGAAAATGTTGGGGCGTCATATTTATATACTCATAAATCATAGGAAGTGGATAATGATTGTAGCAAGGAGCCTTGTCAACCTCCAGAATAACACAGGGGTAGATGGAATTGCCAAACCATTCGCATTTATGTATATATTTCATCTCTATATATTTCTTCCTAATACTCACGTAAATTATTCCCATAAACTATTGTGAATTAAGACATTTTAGAACAAAACAAACTCTTTGTAGGTTTTTTCAAGTGTTACCATTTTTCAAAATATTGCAAACTTTACCAACCCCAATTTTTTTTGTAAAGCAATATGTCTACAATGTAATATCATTAATTTCGGTTAGCAACATGGAATTTGTAACAAACTTTTTGATGTACAGGATGTTTGGATTTTTTCATTTTTTACTTGTTTCTGTGTTTATGAATTTTTTTTACATATTATATTGTAAAAGTTATCGGACCAAAAAATAAGTTAACAAAAAATAGAATTACATATTATACATGCCAATTCTTCATTAACAATTATTAATTAAAACAATCTAAAACTAAATATCATATTTTAGTACATTAATATTCAACGTAACCCTGTACTTAATACTTTCAGAAATATGGAGAAATATGGAGTATTGTACGAGGATTGCCTTTTATATTTCGGGATTAGAGAACAAAAACCAATATTAATCAATGAAAATCACTTTATTGTTTTTCAAAATACTCACCATGAAGATCTGTACACTTTTGCCTGCGTTGGAACCAATTGTCGAAGCACTTTTACTACTCTGATTGAGGTATCTCCAAAACATGTATTCTGAATACAGCAAACGCTTCTTCAGGTATCGAAAAACGTTGACCTCTCAGTTTGTTTTTTACGTACGGGAATAAAAAGAAGTCATTCGGTGCCAAGTCAGGACTATACGGCGGATGGCTCATCAAGTCGATGTTTTGGGTGCTCAAAAATGCAGCTGTTTGAGCCGATGTGTGAGAGCTCGCATTGTCGTGGTGAAGAGTGAACCATCTTTGGCGGTTGGTTTTCCTGATTTGGAAGACAACTGGCAAACAAATGGTTGTCTACCACTCAGAATTGACTGTTCTGCGTTGTTTTAGTGGTACGGTTGCGACAAGTCCAGTTTTTCCGAAAAAACAGCTGTTTATTTTCAGGCTCATACGCGCGAATCCACGATTCATCACTTGTCACGATGTCATAGACGTGTTTCGAAAAACCGCGATCGTAATTTTTGAGCATTACTTTCGACCAATCAACAGTAGCCTTTTCTTGAGCGATTGACAAATTGTGTGGGATCCAACGCGAACAAATTTTATTGACAGTCAAATGTTTAACGCAATATTGAATGTATGCTGGTCCCACTAATGCCTAAGGTTGTCTCAATCTCACGATAGGTCACATGGCAATCTTGCAATATCAGTTCGCGCACAGAATCATTGGTTTTCGGAACAACAACTGGTTTTGGACGATCTTTACGAAATTCTTCTTGGAGTGAACTACGATTACGATTGAATTCACCATACCATCGATAAACACTGGTCCTTGATGGAGCTTTATCACCAAAAATTGAATTAAGTTCATCCATGCACTGTTGCTGATTTGATCCACGTTGACAGTTGTAAAAAATAATCGCACGAAAATGTTCACGATTTAATTCCATTTTTGGGCCGATATGAATCTTTTAAGTTACTATAAACAACACAAATAGCGCTCGTATGTCAAAATGTTCTGAGTACGTATAACCTCGAAAATGTCCAACTTTACTATAGAGCTGTCAGTTACCAGATTGCAACACTAGGGTTGACATTTTCGCTTTCAAGCGATTATATACATTTTGATACAGATAACATTAAATATATAAACTCAATTAACAAATTTCCTAATAACTTTTGCAATGTTTATCCAATACCACTTTTGGTAACTAGATAAAAGTAATGGAAAATAAAACTACTAAACTACTGATCTATTATCAGGCAGATTTGATGGTTTTCAAAAAAATATTATAGAATAAGCTTCAAAATTGAATATTTAACTTTTTCTTTAATTTACTTAAATCGCTATCAAATTACAACAATCATTTCACTACTGGAATTAATTTTACTCTCTTTCAAGCTTCGGTTATTCCTGTCTTACTGACATATAGCGTAATTTTTTTATAATATTTCCATTTTGCTATTGTTACTATCGTAGATAGTAAAATTTCTTTTATTTTTCCATATTAATTGATTCCCTTTCTACTTATCTTAATACTCTTTTTCAAATTCTTTTTGACAAATCTTTTCAAAATTACTTAATTATTATCATTTTTACTACGCCATTAACAAATTTTATGAAAGTAGTAATTATTTTCCTAATAATTGTTTTGAATGATATTGTTTATCACGGTTAACAATTATTTCGATTATAAAAATTATCTTCTAGGTAACATTCGAATTTTAATTAATTTGGAGGCACACAACTGAACAGTTGAGTGATGTAAAAAATTGTCCGATATTTTACTCGTCCCTTAAGAAGTTCCAAATTACACTTAACGTAACTTTTTTTTAATTTTTTTTTTCAATCACTTCTGGATGAACGTAGGATGTGATGCTATACTCAATACTCCTGTCCTCTAGAAATTTGTTTATAGCAGCTTGCATATCGTCTCGGTATTTCTATGGAATAGGGTAGCTCTTCCTTCTAAAATTCTGCATGTCTCTTATTTTTGACGTATGCACGTAGTCTCTTACGACTCTTGATTGTTTATTAAAAATATCTTCATACTGATACAAAATTTTCTTAACGTTGTTCTTCATATGCTTACTACAATCCAAATTAATCTGCGTCCATGTATCATTATTATTATAATTATTATTTATTTCCATCTCTTCATTAAAATCAAATTTCCATATTCATCAGAAATAAACTGTTTTTGTAATATTTCTTCATAATCAGATTCATTAATATTAATTGTTTTCATTTTTTCAGAATAAACTATATTTAACTCTTCAACTCTTTTTCACTCTTTTTAATCTCCTCTTGAATATTGAAATTTAGTTCCGCTTTCTTCAAACTAACTTTTTGGGTTTTGTAAATGATATCTGCTCTATTCCTTAGTAACCCATCCGATCTCATCAAAACGTCATGTTACCCAATAGTAGTAGCAACCTCCTTCCATCCAATTCCATGTCCAAGATTATTGATTTGCTGGCTTTCCCAAAAATTGTTTGCATTATTCCTCACCAAGCTTACTTTTGGTACTTTAATAATATGTGGTTGTAAATTTAATTTGGTAACAATAGATTCGTTTATTAAAGACATCTCTGACCCAGAATCAAATCAAAGATTTTTCCTTTATTGGTAATTAATAAATTTTCATCTTGTTTTAGATAGTCTACCGATTTTAGAAATTCTCAGGGGTGCACTTAACTGAAAAGACTGCGCGTCATGTCACCCCTAATGAGAATTCGAAGGATTGTCAATTATAGGAAAATCGACACTAACGAAACATCTTCAGAACGCTCACTAACTATAGGAAGTGGTTTATAGTCAGAGTAGCTCCCTCTATCAGCCCTCCTGTCTATCTATTGAAAATATACATGTATGGTGTTACCTGGATTGCCGTCAGATTTTGTTCGTACAAAACGCCTGGACCTATCATGGTTTCCATAATTATTATTACTCCTATTAAAGTAGTTATTGGATTGAGTGTTTGATCTATTATAGATGTGATTATAGTTAATATTGTTGTAATTACGTTGATTTGAATTATTATCGTTATTTTGATTATAATCTAAATTTGTGTTATCATAATTTTGGAAATTTCCTCTATTATTATTATTTCTGTTATACTTGTTTTGATTATAGTTGGGATAGTTAGATACGTTTTGGTTTTGATTAGACATAATACAATTTTATCTATAAATATTAATATTAATCAACTGATTATAGCTTATTCTCCTATTAGCACAATAATTTTTATTGACACCAACATTGTTCCCCCGATTATTATTACTATTGAATGTATTATTTGTCTTAATTCAATTTCTCTGAATCCTCATAAGGTAGGTCGTGAGTTGTTCAAAATGCCTAATGATTTGCTGTAGTATCTGCTATCTGTGATTTGAAGTGTCGAGAGAGGTACATAACAATTTCCTCTTCACTTGACTCAGGTTCCAAATGCTTGCAGAGACTAATTGTACATGGTGTTGCCACTTTGTTTTTGGTATTGTCCAAAATAAAGTCTTCCACTGGCTTCACCCTGTACAATTTCTACTCAATATAATTTAGTAAAAGCTTCCTCAAAATTTTCGTAATCACAAAATTCTCCCTCTTTACTATTATACCACAACTGTGGTTGTCTAATATCGGGGCAATATCGATCAGCACATTTTTTCAAAAGTAGCGCATAATTTCAGTAGTATAATGGGTTCTGCCAGCTTGCGACGTTATTGCCAAACCAGCGAAAATAAATTATGTGACCCGTCAGACGTCCGTTTATAACACAAAATGAAATTGTCTGTTTGCTTCAGAAAATAAGATTTCTATTTTTTGTGTATTTTTGTATCGAAAATTTGATTAGCTAATGTAATTATTGTATAGTTGTCAATTTATCATGTTATTGGCAACGTCACAATTTTGAGGTTAGGCACTATATTTGATAAATATTGAATTTATGACCATGATGAGTAATATCGATCACAGTGGCCGATACTGCCTACTACAGTGGTTGATATTGCCCTGAACAATGGTCGTTATTGCCCATTACAGTGGTCGATATTGCCTGTTACACTGTTCTCATTTATATATGCCAAGAGAGTTGTGGCGCATAAATCAAATAGAAGCTAAATGTAACAACTCTACAATAGTGGAAATTAAATTAAGAGAACCAAATGAATTTCTAAGTGGTCAGTTAGTTTTATCAACCGATAAAAAAAACCGCCTTTCCCCAGACTATATTATTCTAATCGATTACCCGTGAATGTGCAGGCGGTGGCCCGTCACTAGCTTTTAGACAGTGGAGATGGGTGGGGTTTACAAATACCAATACTCAAAATTTATAACGCGCCACAAGATTCTCACCGCTAGGCACAGATGTATGACTAGAATCTTGAAGAGCCAGATGAATAAGTTTTAATCAATAGAATAATAAGCCTATACTATACCTTACCACGAGCCTTTTACCCTGGTTATCTGGTTCCTATTTACTATAACCAACCAACACAAGGGCAACTAAATAGAAGAGCAAATTCCTGGTTGATGACACAGTTGATTTATTTAAAACTCGTCCTGAACGTTTAGTTAATTGGGAACATTAATTAAAGTTTAGCTATTAAACATTTGTGACAAGATACGGAAGTTCAAATAATACTTTAAAATTAAGTTGAAATCTGATAGTTGAGTTATAATATGAAAATTCAAATAATGATCAAGGTTCAATTTCCATATGATTTGAAACAATGCAATGTGAATTTACTGTATTACTTAAAAATACACCAAATGATAATATGACTTTAAGTCAGAGTGATAATATACTATTTCCTCTATAGGAAGGTTCAATTTCCATATGATTTGAAACAATGCAATGTGAATTTACTGTATTACTTAAAAATACACCAAATAATAATATGACTTTAAGTCAGAGTGATAATATACTATTTCCTCTATAGGAAGGTTCAATTTCCATTTGATTTGAAACAATGCAATGTGAATTTACTGTATTACTTAAAAATACACCAAATAATAATATGACCTTAAGTCAGAGTGATAATATACTATTTCCTCTATATGGAAAGATTACGTAACAATTTAATGTAAGACAGAAATTGTATCTATATGATACCTATTTCGCTCTGAAGGAGAATATTTTAAAGTTTAATTAGCAGGTGGTGTCTACCCAGATTCCCCGATGTGCGCACAACGAGTTTACAGCATAGGTAGCTGTGGCTCACCCTTGTTGTAAGTACTTAGATAGATAATGTAAGCTTATTAACACATATTATTGCAAATGTAAAAGAGGTGCTCACACCATTTGAATGTAAATATCTATAATGAAAATAAAACTATATGTATCACTTAGCTGCACTGGGATGGCTTCTCAATCCAGAAAACGGTCAGTTAATCACTCTGCCCGCCGGGTGCTCTTAGAATATATACTGAGGGAACCTCTCACGTATCTTGAACCCGCCTCACACAAAAAAAACCCTAAATTAAATGAATTAATTTAGTATTATGCACAAACTATACTCATACAACAGCACAAATTAAACCAGAAAGGTTTAGTCAAAAGCATCTTACCTCTTTCAATCCAGAGGGTTTCCTTTTAACTTCCTCAATCGTCTGTGCTTCAAGAAACGTCCAGGAAAGTATAAATCAATATAAATACTCAAAGTAGGGTCTATAAAGAATAGCAAAATGTAAGAATATACCTCATGAAATAAAAATGTAGCGACATACCTGAATAAAACCTCAAAATAGGGCTACCAATCTCTCGGGGTGTTTGATCCCTATATAAGGAAGTGGTACCAGTCACGAAATCCAATCCTGCATCCACAGCAGGCCAAATGCAAGAACCAGTTACCGGAAAAACCGCATGAGCGCTTCTCAAAATCCCCAAAATGGGTGAAGAACAGCAATCTTCAAATGGAGAAGTCCCAAGCGCACCACACTGAGATGGGGCCCCACGATTCGCAATGAACCAAATCCACAAATAATATGTCACCGGCATGGTGAGCAAATCGCTCCACAAACTTGAAACCAATAAAAACCACATTCCAGCAATTTTTCTACCATCAAAAAAATTACACATTTTAAAAGAAAAAAGGTTCCTCGAACACTTCCATTAACCAAGACATACGGCATGTATGACTATCTCCTTTTGTAAACACATCCAAGCCATACGAGACAAGGATATACACAATGATACTATAAACGTGGCCAACGTATACAAGTTGTTCAGCCATAAGATGTATAACGGGCTGTCTACCTTCGAGCATAGTGTCAACAATTAAATATTGAATAACCTTCCAGAACGGATTTAAGTTGGTGGATTCACCACCTAGATATTGAGTATTTCCAAGACGCTTATGAACACTTCATCCGACCGTAAAAATGGAATATATCTTAGGTGAGAATTGGCAAGCAGCAGGCCACATACCGAAACCAAGGCCTTAACGTTGAAGAAGATTTGACATTAACGCCTGACAGTCTATAGATGAACAATAACAAGCTACTTTTGTAAAAAGATATTGTTAAAAATGGTACAAAAGGACGATCAAAATGCCCCCAGCAAGGCAATATGGGCACAGTATCTGTCTACCTGGTAATACGACTTTACACGAATACCATGATGAAGGTTTTATGTCGAGGAAATCAAATTAAAGGAGGAACACACAACAAAGGTAGGTAACCATATTATAACCAACCATACGCAACAATATTAATATTTCATCATTTTCAGGAACCATTAGGAGCAGTAGTGGGTACAGGGCGTGACGAACAATAAATCAAGATTTAGTATGTTGTTAAATTGTGAAATTATTATTATAAATAAAAGATATAAAGCAAAATACCTCCGGGGTTGATTTACAATTAATAGCTAGGTAAGTACTAATTAAAACTATTGTAACGTGATTAGGAAATCATTTTAAAGTCGAAAAATTAACGTTACAGAGTATACTAGAAAAACTATCCGCAGTTCCTGGACAAAATAAGGAAGAATCCGAGCATTATATGCGATTACCCAAAACCAGTGTTCAATTAGAAGAGCAGCATTGCTCTACTAGGTTCCATATGATACCCTGTAGAACCGTCTTAGAAACCGGTTTCCAGCCAAAAAATTGCGTTAGGGGGAAAACCAATTTTTTCTGACAAACAAGAGAATATGCTGGCTGATTATATTATTATATTATCACACCATTTTTATCGCTTAACTACAAACAGTATACGGAAAGTTGCATATGAGTATCCCAGGCAGCAAGGTGACGTTATCTTCACGTGATTCTCACGTCACCTAATACGTCGAAGTGACCAAAATTTCAACGTAGAAGTGACGTGTTCATGACGTTAATTTGTCACAGCGCATCGACGTCGAATGTGACGTAACATTACGTCAATCAAGACGTAGAATTACGTCAATCATGACGTAGTGTTACGTCAATTACGACGTAGAATTACGTCAATTACCACGTAAAATTACGTCAATTACGATCCTTGAGGCATTTTTTGTCGACGCAAAATATGGTGTGATTAAAAGTCCAATTTAATTTTTGTAAATATGGGATACAAAAAATAAAATGTATTTTTCATATATAATATATATATATATATATATATATATATATATATATATATATATATATATATTTAAAATGCAAAAAAAACATACGACACTTGAAAGTACTTTCAAAATTAGACAGGCAGCCTATTAGAAAATAAAATTAATATTTTAAAAATACATTCAACTTAACAAGACCATCCCAAGTATAAAATATTGTTTTAAAATGGATTAAAGTCGATTTTTGATATTACTGCGTTGATTGTGACCAAGGCATGAGAGTGAAATAGTCAATAGTTTGCTACAAACCGAGATATTTTCTTAGCAAATCCACTATATTAAAAGACATAGCCAAAATTTCAAGTGAGTAGTTACAATTTTTTTTATTTGGGACAACCGTAACAACTTGAGTCTTAAGTCTAATATAAGGTTGATTACAAAAAAAAATAGATATAAAATATTACATTTAATGAAATTTTAAAAACAAAAAAAGAAAAGAAAAAATACACACTCTCGCATTAGCTCCTATTTTATATGACCATTTATATTCGATTCTAAAGTATGTAATAATGGTATAGCAACCCAATTTTTGTCAGAAGGCAAAAGTATACATTTTCCCTTTATTTCGGTAATGGAAAACATTTTTATGTCCTCAGATAACTTTGAAACTTGGTGTATGTTGAGTTTAGTGGAATCAAAGGAATAATTATAAAATGAAGTACTATCAGTAAAGTACTTTCCATATATAAACATTTCATTTGTCAATTTGATCAAAGCAATTTTTCCTATTTGAAATATGTGATTATCTGTAAAACAATATGAATCTGCTTTTGAATAGTGGTTAATACTCAAAATAAAATTATTAAATGTTAATTTATTAAATAGACATTCAAGTGAATTTTGTTCGAAAATATTTTTATTATTAAAAGTTTTGTTATTTTCAAGTTCTATAGTAGAACAATTTATTTCACATACTCTTCTACATATTTGTTTAAGGGGTTTAGTGGACGTTTTCAGCAAACTTTCAAGTTGTCCCAAATAGTTTTCAAAGGGGAAAGCTGAAAATTCATCTAAAGGACCATAGTGAATACTATCGTCACTTAGATGGCTTAAAACGTGAACATTATATATATAAAAGTCTTTACCATAGAACTTCCCCCCATGTTCTATAAAAGTTTTTAAAATATTTGAAGCTAGCTGACAATTTAATTCTCTAAAATTTGTTTTTAACAAACAAGTAATACCACAATGAAGTAGAAGGAAATGGTTCTAAATGGCTGTGTTAATATTGCCTTTAAGACCTACTATTCCAGCATACAGTAAAAATGTTCTGTATTCAGTTGCTTTAAAGTGGGCAAGTTCATTTAAAGATCTGGTTTTGCGTTTAATTTCTGTTGGAATATAATCTCTAAATCTTATCAGCTGATCTGAAATTAAATTTGTATTTCTACTAGGCAATCTAACCGACAAGGGTCCCTCAACCCAATATTTTAACAGTTTACGCATAACACCTAGACAAACATTATGCATGTAGTCTATAGGAAATTTGTCAATCATATTAATATTCAAACTAATTAAAGGTGAGTTACCAATATGATGATCCTCATCTTGTTGTTTTCTGAATGAGTCATCTGTTCTTTTAGGGCAATTTAAATCTTTGAAAATCATTCGCCTATTATTATATACCCCAGATACAGTACATTTGTCACAGCATGAATAGCCCGTTGGCCCCTTGATACATTTTATATATGCCTTTGCAGGAGCATCGCATATGAAACTATGAATTTGAAATGAAAATGTTTGTCCCCTGAAAGTAAATCCCTCCCTAGTTAAAACAATGCACTCATTAATAAAATCCTCAAAAAATGGGAAATTGGAATATGTTTGGAATTTCCACAGAATATTCCTACAGGGAACACATGTTTAAAACTAGTGTTTTTTACCAAACCTAATATTGGCCATAACTGTGAATTAGAACTAGAATATAATGGCAGACCGTCAATATTAAAACTAACTGTTAAGCAGTGTCCAACAAAATTTTTGTTTTTGCTAAGGTATGTGTCCAAACCTAGCCTTAACCCTAAATGAATGTACTCACCAGTCTCTAATTTTCTTGTTTTAAAAGTTGTAGGAGTTTTCAACAATGTACGGCTGTCATTAGGGAGTTCAGAGTGATATGGTTTCAGAATGTGCAGCAAATGTGTAATAGCTGAATGTGTAACATGATGGGAAGTTGCCCAAGATCTCAATTCCAATACAATATTATTATTTTCAACTTGTGTACTATTTCCTATATTATTAAATTTTGAGTCACATTCAAAATCGTCAATTTCAATATCTGGATATTCTGTGCTACGGTTTATGTTTTCCTCGACAGGGGGAATAAGAGTATTTAAACTTTCTACATTATTGACATTAATTTCCAAGCTATTTACAATAGTAGTATTATTGTTTACAGGAATGTTTGATGACAAATTAACAGAAACTGTGGTTTCGTTACAGATTTTAGACACTTCAGCAGCAACTCGTCTGAGCATGTGACGCTTTGAAATAATATTCTTTTGGTTCTTTTTTGGCATTATTTTGTTTGAATAGTTAAAATAATAAGAACTCAATAACTCACTATTTGTAGGAAGAAAATGTATACTTTTGCTTTCCTACTACAAAAGTTTAAATAACCTCGTTTCTATTCTGCAATAACGCTAAACGCTTAGGTGCATGTTTTAACCATACTTTTATAGCATTGTGTACATCAGCTTCCATAGAAGACGTACATTTCATTAGTACAGCACCTAAAAATAAATTAAACTTGAACAATATTGAAGAATCCATACAGCTGTACAATTTCTAATTTTAAAGTAGAATTCTTTAAATAAACATAATTTCAAAGTAAAAGGCAAAGATATTATACTTAAAAAAATACTGACTAAAATTCACTCGGCAGTGAGAATATTAAGCAAATGCTATATGGGAATGGACCGTGGTCTTATCACTATTAAAACTCATTGAAAATTACAAAACAAAAATATTAAATGTATCTTTAATTTACTATATCACTAACCAACTCATAAAGTTCATAAACCTAAAAGTAATTTAAACACTCTATACACATGAAAAAAATACTGTTTCATACACAAACAAACTCAATCTAATGCTTAAAGAAGTATGATTATTGTACGTGCAGTTATCAGTTAAAACTATGTTTAGCAAAAAACCCATATATACTAAAATGGAGTATTTATATACTACTCACCAACAATTAGCTTCCTTAGATTTAAATTTTGAAAATTCTTTTTGCCATTTCTTGTTCCCAAAAAGCTGAACTGAGATGCTACAATGTTAGACAGAACTTTTTTTAATATTGGATTAGTCTTACTGACTACATCATGACCTCCAAGAGTAGAGAGATACGTTACCTAAAAAATAGAAGATTTTTTTTAATAAATCAATTCTATTAAACAAATGAAATAAGACCATACCAAAAGATTGAAATTATCAGCTTCATTTAAATAATTGTCAAGTTCCTGCAAATCTTTCAAATTCTGTAGAGGTAAACCTACAGGTATATCTGCAGGTAAATCTACTACTGTGGCATTTATTATGGTGCGGTTACTTTTAAGTATATGTAATATTTCACAATTCTGATTTTTTATTAAAACCATCTGCTGCAAGATTTTCTTATACTCTAAAAAATAATGTTCACCTTAAACACTTTACTGGTTATAAAGAACAGTACAATTGTATTGATATAAAATATAAAAACAATTAGCTAAGTACTCTAATTTTAAGTAATTCTACCAATTAATTCCATTACAAACAATAAGAAAACAAATCAATAATAAACTGTATACGTTTATAAAAGATTTATTTGCATAATACTGCTGAATACCAATCTACCTGTACTACTTCCATCAATAGGTTGAATATTGGTATTAGTCACAGTCCTATCAACTTAGGAATCCTTAGGAGTACTGGTAACAGGCAAGTTAATAAACGAACTACTTGCATCAGTGTCCTCTAAAATATTTTTAAAATCAAATAATAACTTGGAAAGAATTAACACTATAATAAACTATACTTCTGAGCTACATATCTATTATTCTACAGGTACAAAGAAGAATAGTAACTATGATTTTTGAGTATTTTTAGATACCTACTGGATGTGCGTAATTCTAGCAGCCAGTCTATATTCCTTTCCAACGAATAACATAATATCTATAATTCTGCAGCTAGGTCATAACAAATTTCTTGACAGAATAAGTACTTAGGATTTATAAAAAATTTAGATACACGGAATAAGAATGGTAGAATGTTATAATTGGGCAACCACATCACTGTTGTAAATATGTCAACTACTGAGAAGGTGATAGAGTTCAACAATGAAAATTAAAGTTTGCGATTTCTGTTCTCCAATTACAAAATTATAGATACCAAATTTTTTGCTGAAAAACAGTACACACAAAATGTATCTAAAAATATTTGAAAATGTTGGTTACTTGATCTTTGATGGATATTGAATATGATTGTAATCAGAGAGTATATTTTTACTCAACAAAACTAAATTTTAAGCTCTATATGTCTTATATGTTTATTTCATGTTTTTATAAACTTACGATTACAAACTGAACGATTCAGTAGCTCATGAATTCCTTTCACTTTAGGTGGTAAGCAATTTTGACTAGTATCTTCCTCGTCACTGCTTTCAAGAAACCTCCTTGGTTTTAGAACTCTGCGTTTAAGTGGCGGACCTTCATTCTCATTATCTGTAGAATTTAGGTCAGATGTAATTTCTACCTTTTTTATTTTGATTTGGCTTTTGTGGTAATCGTCTAAGAAAGTATAACTTCGTTATACACAGATAAAAGGTTTTTAAAGACATACTAACCTTCAAAAAAAAATTTTCTTGAAATTTTATACAACTTCCACTTTTCTTCGTTTGGACTCTCTCCCTTCTTTAGTGAATCAATGAATTGGTTTGGTTTTTTATAAGGAGGCCACCAACAATCGGATTTTCTAGGCGAAAGCCAATTTTCGTGTACAACTGCCACGTTAGCGCCTTCTTCTTCGTCGAATTGAACCCCTACAAACATCTGAAAATTAATTTTTAACGTAAAATCAACTCTACGCTCTCTTTCACTGTACTTGCCGTGAAAAGGATAACACAATCACAGTAGCTGTAGAAATAGGAAGTATATATAATCTGTGGAAATAATATATTTCAGTTAAAATTATAAATTAACAATTATCAAATCGGAACATAACCTTATTCTTCTTTTCTGTATCTCCTCTTCTATCTTCTTGTGGTTAAGTCGGGTTATCTGTGGTTAAGTTTTAATGACAATAATTGGTCGAATTATCACGTCAAAATCACGTTACAAGTCGACCTGTAATTTTGGTCAATTATAAAATAAAATCCATAAAATAATTGAAAATATATCAAAAGCTTGCGCTTAATGCTAACATTTTATTGTTTTCTAATCTATACAAAAATACATCAAGTTGATTATTTTCGTCAAACTCTTGTTAAAAAGACACGTGAATATGACGTATTACTTTAGTCGATAATAAACTTCGACCAGTACTCACCACAATTCTACGTAATTATGACGTCATCCGACGTCACCTTGCTGCCTGGGATGCTGTGTCAAACAACATTAGATACAACTTCAACTCCAATAAAGAAACATGTGGAGAAGAGGCTATATGGTTTTCTAAGGAGACATCCTTAGCCAATAAGCTACTAGTAAGAATAAAGTATTGGCTTTTATGGAAGCAGATAAAGATTTCCTTTATGTGGCCACACTTATGGAGAAACACAATTTTCGCCCGGATCGCATACACAATGTGGACGAGACTGGGATAACAACTATACACAAACCATCTCGTGTTCTGGCACCAAGGGACGAAGGCAAGTTGCGTTCATTAGTAGTGGAAATCGAGGTCAAAACACTACTGTAGTTTGCTATATGAGTGACGCAGGATAGTATTCTCCACCAATCTTCTTAAAAGAAAGAGAAGGAAGGAAGGTTTGATTAAAAATTGTTGAGTTGTCTCAATACATCCTTGCTCAAAGTCCAGTTGGATGATCCAGGAACTATTTCCCGAGTGGTTGAAACATTTTCGTTATGCCGTCAAAGCCACCCCTGATGATCCTGTTGTGCTCATTTTAGATAACCACACCGCACAATTTATCTTTCACTCCTACAATAACTGGTATCATAATGGTTTCTCTTCATCGGTACACATCGCATAAGGTTCAGCCACTAGATGTCACTTTTCTTTCTGGCTTGGAATTTGCAAACAATCATGAATGTGGCCAATTTATAAAATCACATCACTATGAATCAATCGCTGTCACAGATATTGCAGAGTTATTTGCTAAATCTACGTTTCAAAAGGGTATGGTTTCAAAAGTACAAGACCCTCACTATCTGGAGTGCCAATCCAGTTTGAGAAGGAGGTCCAATATCTGGGTGTTATCCTAAACAAGTAACTGACCTTTAACTTCCATCTGGAAAACAAAATTAAGAAAGCTAGACTGTCCGTCTGGAATCTCAGAAGGATATTTGGTAAGTCCTGGGGCATAAGCCGCAAGATGGTATACTCGATATATTTAACTGTTATTAAACCAATGGTTTTGTATGGCGAGGTCGTCTTGTGGCAAAAATGTTTGAAATGGACGTCCAAAATGAGGCTGTCTGATATACAGCGCCTGGTCATCACAGAAGTTATGTCGACGACACCGACCTTACCATGGAAACGATCCTAAACTTAATCCCTCTGCATATATACCTAGAGGGGCAAGTATAGTGGCCAGGGCAACAAAGAGATCGGTAATCTCCATATACTCCGAATGATCCCAGACTCGGTAGTTCCACAACTGCACATAGTAAAAGTCTACAATGTCCTCTTTTCTGAGGGGTGATTGGTGTAGGAATGATAATTTCTTTTCACCCTCAGACTATGTGCTGTTCACGGACGGCTCCAAAACCGTAAACGGTGTAAGAGCGGTAGTTTATGGAACTAAGCCAAGAGATGAAATATCATTAAACCTTGGCAAGTACACTACTATCTTCCAAGCAGAGATGATAGCTATAGAGCTGGGCGCCAGAGAACTGAGTAACAGGGATCCGGTAAACAGGTCTATAAAAATCATCGCAGATATCCAGGCGGTTCTAAAAGCACTGAGCTTCAATCGAGTGAATTCTAGGCTAGTTTGGAACTGAATTCAGATCCTTGACCATATGGACAAGCGGAAGAAAGTTATTTTGATTTGGATCCCTGGGCACAGCGGCGTGGAGGGCAAAGAAGATGCCGCCGCGCTCGCCAGAAAAGGAACCGACTCTGTCTTCATCGGACCAGAACCCGTCGTTGGCATTGCAATAAGCACCGCCAAAACTTGCATCTTCGATTGGGCCAAGTTTAAAACGCTTAGACTCTGAAGGGACACTCCGGGGCTAACACAATCGAATGCGGTTATCGCAAACCCTCGAATAAAGTCTCCCAATAGGTCCTAGAATGCCGTAGATCGAATTAACGTATTCTGATAGGACTATTGACAGGACATTGTGGTCTAGTAACACATATGAGCAGGATGGGTCTGCCACAAAAATCGGACAGTCGCTTCTGTTACCTGGAAGCCTAAACTGCAAAGCACATTCTCTGTACGTGCTCCGCACTGGAAATACTCAGATTCCAGACCTTCAGCTTTACCCGACTGAAGACCACGGACTCCAAAGGAGTCTCGCATTGTACGATTATCTCCTTCATCAATTAGTGTGGACTGTACAACGAACTCCAGCAAGGTGTGAGTCACAACAGACACATAAAGTCGCAGTGGAAGCCGTTATTTCTAACCCACTCACTCATAACCTTAAAGCTTGAATTACAGGACTATATCTGATTTATGGAAATGTGTTTGAAGAGGAGGACTTCACTACAATACCTGACTCGCCTACTGCTGGAGAAGATAATTTCATGTATGTATCAGCTTTAGTAGTTGATGCAAATATTTCACTATTGGCGAACCAAGTCCCGTTGCTAGTCCCAGTGGTTTGACTTCTATTAACGAGTGTAAGAAAACAATTCATGATCCGAAAAAAGCAAAAACATTCTAGAGAAATTTGTTCAGGCACTGATGATAAATCATATTAAGAGATGCAAGAAGTGTATGACGATGAGGCTAGATATGATGAAGACAAAACTACACAAACCAAGAACTAGTCATTCGAATAAATATATCCAATACCTAAACCCAAACCAAGACAAAGTAAGAGGAAAGAACATGGATCAAAAATTTTGACCTCAACACCGATAAAGGAAGAATTGGAAGGCAAATAAATAATAAAACAATAGAAATCAGGTGCTACTGTGAAGAAACGCGTACTTTGTGGAGATAAAGAAACTAAGGAGCTGAACAAAAAGCTGAAACAGAAACCAAAATTAAAAAGAAAGGAGTTGTTAAAGTAATAAAGGGAGAAGCACCATTAACATGTTATGTTTGTGGTGAATTCGGTACATATAATGAAGAATGGTGGAGATGTAAATAATGTGCTACATGATTTCAAGCTGCTTGTAACCCTGCTGAATTTGCAGAAGACTTTACATCATGTAGTAATTGCGAATAAACAGTTTTCATTTAATTATTAGTTCTTTCATTTTTCGGTCGATATTTCCCCACTCCTTCTCGATAGTTCTCCACTCCTGGTCGATGTTTCTCATTAGTGGTCGAGTAATATCGACCTATCAATCGTTTTGTATTTTTTTGTTTTTTTAAAAATCATATTCACCAGAAACCATTGTCAGTTCAAAGCACACTTTTCATGAATGATTTCGTAAAATGATTGTGGCTCATCCTTACGGCATGTCATGTGTCGTATTTGCAAGATCCAATTTAAGCGCCATGTATCTTATTTCACAGCAATCTTTTTTTGAGGTATCTTTGGACCAATCGCCATATTCTGGTCTAAATAATGTAACAAATTGCTGTCTCCACTCTAACAAATCTATCACCACTCTACCCTTTGTTACTAAATTGCTTAGTAACAGAAAAACGCTGTCACCACTGTAATGAATCTCGACCTTGGGTCACCAATTCTTTTCTCAAATATGCAGACGAGCGTGTAAGGCAAATCCAGTCCGATTTAGGCTGGGAGCGCCTGGTCTTAAAACGGTTTGATTTCCTCCGCCCCGACAGGATTGTTCTCTCACTTAGTCCTCGTATCCGCTATGTATACACACTCTAGGGAAAACTTGGGGTAGGATTATAAATAAAGTATGGGGAAACCCCAAAGTTGGAAAAATATATAATAAAACTTTCTCTGTATACATATATATAAAAAATAAAATCCCAATATCAAGACAAATTATTGAATTTCCCCACTATCAAAGTAACTATACAATTATCTATAAATCGTACGTACTAAATCTTTCGCTGTATAACATATGACTAACAACAAATGACTATAATATCCCTCACCATGAAATAGCATAAAAAATTAATTTCCTACCCATTTATCATTTAACATGTTTAACGGGTGCGAGGCGCCAATTTAACCCTAATTTCGAAGTTCCACTGTCTCGTTGCGAAAAACACCTATGTTGCTATTAAAACAAATAATATACAAAACGACTGTGATTTCGAGTCATTGTCCCCTGTATAAATCGAAAGTGAAATCGGAGTCGTTAAAAGGAATTCTGCTGATCTATGAGTAATAAATGTTTATCGACAAACCCGCTCAGTGCGTAAGTGCCGGGTTGCAAATTTTCAGGTCTATGAATAACTTACAGTGTTTACTTATTTTACTTGATATGAATGAAGTTACCTAATCACGTCTGAATTAATTAGCTTTTATTTATCGTCACGAAAATTTCACTGAAAATGGGACTTCAAGGAGACAAGATCATACGCTCCCGGCCCGTGTTACTCGGTACACATAAATCTCGGTTTAACCTTCTATTTATGTTCCATCTACGAGGTGGGAGCAATTATGTGGCGTAAAACATTCGGATAAATAGAGCTCAACTCCTGTCGGTTATATGGACCCTAGAGAAAGTGAAATGTGCCCACAACTTTTGAGAAAACCTTATTCTGACATCACACACGACAATTCATATCTTATATAGCAAGCAGTGCCCAAATTGTGAGCCTGGACCTGTAGTACCTAATTGAAACCTGCCAACTTGTCAAATCCCCGTGAAAGAATAAATAATGAAATAGGTCTACTGTTATAGCTTCTACCTATGTATATAGTTACGTTATAGATATCAAGTTTATAACCAGCGTACAATAATAAAACGAGTAAATTTCCCCTAAAAAGAACTTAAATCTCGACTTGTTTAAAAACTTACCGCGTGGAAAAACTCCCTTCCTCCGGTCTTCGAATTACTGCCTGCTTTCACTATCTTTCTAGAAACCGCGGGTAACGCTAGTAACCGGTGTCGAGCTATGTTGAACTTCGCGTAGAGGGCGAGTTTTCCCGTTGTGTGTCACCGACGGGGACAGTGTTCACCGTGAAGGATATGTAAGTATCCCTATTACACCTTGACACGACGGAGAAAAACTTCTTCCTCTGAAGCCGCTAACACCAAGAAAACTGATACCCGTTACCGTGACAGGGAAAGGATTTTTCCCTTCGCGTTTGTCGCCCCGACACTGTCTGTCCTTCTGAATCCTTTGTACCTGGTTTTTACTATACCCCCGAATTAGGTTTGGGGTTTTTTGTTGAATTGCATAAATCCATTTTTTGTTCTGAAACGGCCTCGATTTTTTGTTATTAACTAGTTGTATACAAAACAATTATTTAATTTTGACCTAGTAAAATGTTTTATTTGTTTCAAAGCTGTTATGGTTTTGTATAATTTTGCTAAACAAAGAGTGGGTCGCATTCCACTTTTTAATTATATTTGAAATAAACTATGATTTACCGTGTGTTCTGAAAGTTACTAATTTAAATTTTTCTATTTGGTATTCGCATTTATTACATCACTTCCCCCTTTGTGAAAGTATTGCGACCTTCCCTGGTCCAATACCTTCTCTTTAAAGTCCCCGTACATCTATATTCCGCCCTTAATTAAAGTTTGGCCGTCAGCTTACAATAGTGGCCTATAATCTTAAAATTAGTATTACATTTTCATACATTTAACATATTTTTATTACATTTGCTCATTATTGATGATCGGCACTGTTCTGGCAATTTCTACGCTATTACCATTTTATTTCTGACTTAGGCCGCGACTATTTACACTCGCGACACTGTTGGTCAGTAGATCGTTTATCTGCCGACTTCTGTCTGTCCAATGCTGTGACCTTGGTTGGCTCGTCTCTTGCTGCGCTATTTTGTCCATCTCTATTGCTTCCTCCTCTGGTTTCCTCGTCTGATGTAAGTGAATTATCCATGCCGTTAGGGAATCCCATATGCTGTCTATTAGTGCTATACTGCATCCTATTGTTTGGTGGATACGAATTCCATTTAGTATGGTGCCTGCTATATATTTGATGGTGTGGAATGTGAAGTATATTCCAATTATTCTACTTATTACTGAACCTATTTCTGTGAATCATGCCCATGTGTGCTTAGGGTGGATTCTGCGAGGTTCTTGATTTCTTTCGTATCGAATATGTTTGATACGCTGTAGCCTTGACTGTTGGCGTTCATTCCCGCTACTCTGCGAGTAATTATGTTCTCTACTGCTTTTCTCTCTGTCCCGAACGTGAGGGCTCTTTGTGCTGCATTGACTTCTTCTTGCGTGTACGGACCCTTCGCTCCTAGTGGTTGAATGGGGTCGAAATGGAGGTGTATTTCTTCTTCTACGTCTAGTGTTTTTGGTTGGGTGGCTATTGTGGGATGTGGTGTGAGGCCTATCCATTGATTATATATAAAATATAGTGGTGGTATCATGTTATTGCAATCTACCTCTTCTGCGAGGTTTTGTATTATTCTGGTTAGTGGAGCCATAAATTTTGTTTCGTTGTTCACTTCTATTGGTAGTTCGTTGTAACATCTGTTCTTCTAATGTCGACTGTTACTGGTATGCATATTATGATATAAAGTACTTCGCCTAATACTCTGTCTATGTGTCCAGGTTCGTTTTCCATTAGTTGGCTGACTACATTAGGTAGTGTGTGTGCCATTAGCAGTCTATTTTTGAGTATTTCTCGCTCTATTAAGCATCTTCGGTGTATTGTATCTGTGTAAAGCATGTTTACGTCTCGTTTATATGCTTGTTCAATATAGAGTAGTGTACTATTCACGTAATTCATTAGATCGACATTTTGTGTTAGAATTGGCATTGTCGGATGTAATTTTTGTTTGTTTTGAAGTATTATGACAACTCATGGGTGTTCTGTTTGCCATACTTCTATTCCACATAGTATGTTTCGTTTTTGTAATGTTAGTGCGAATACTTTGTCTTTCTCTTCTATTACTATTAGTTCTTCTTGTGTTTTCGTATTTGTGATTTTGTTACCTATGCCCTCGTATAACTGGCTCAGATGGTCTTCGCATGTTGTTGGCTTATAACTGGACCATGTTGATTCTCCTACCATGGAATCGAAACAGTAACCATTTGTGAATTTGCAAGTTATTTCTCCTTGAAAGTGGATCTCGTTTGTTTCCAGCGTTACTCTAGCTAGGTAGTCTTTGGTTGTAATTTTTGCTGTAGCTATTATCACTACGTCGTTCGAACTTCTGCCGTTTTCCTGGTATGTGACACCTATACATGTTTTCATGTTGTCAAGTGTGGCGCCTATTTTGATTGACGCTGTTGTTGTACCGTTCATTAGTATATTGTCTATTGTTTGTTGGTACAATTTTATTGTTTTGTATCTGTTGGTGTTTCTGCATTCTTCTGCTCCCAATTTGTGGATGTAGGTTGATAGTCCTTCGTTGACGACTGATGTGTGGCTGTGCATCCCGCAGTAGAACATGAATTTTGTTACTTCTATTACGCATGTCCATACTTTTTGCAGTTTTATTTCGTTTCGTTGAATAACTTCTATGTCTGTTTTTTCACTCGCATTTTTTCTGTTTCCGTGCACTTTTGAATGTCTTTTTGCGATATCACTGATACGCGATTAGTTCGTCTGCTATATGTAGCCCGTACATGACGAATGTCACCCAGCTCAGGACAATACTGTGTCGTGTCATTGATTCGGTTTATCTTCTCAAAAATTTGTGAAATTCACAATTGTTAATACAACTTATCTTTCTTACAAACATCTCTAAACATTTCTTTGATACAATAATATTTTTCCTACAATTTTGTTATATTCATTTGACATTTCCTCACTTGACCGAGCCTTACAATTATTAGGACTGTCAATTGAGTTCTTTTTATTTGATATTTTTAAACCTCATGACCCGTGAACTTGTTTCCCATTATTTATTTCTACATTTAGATACCTATGTATTCCCCTTGTATTTTTAAATTGAAAAACAACTTACTTTTGTAAAATCACTTAATTAATCGTATTTCTAGTATCTTTGCCTATTTACTTGCTTAGAGTGATTTATTAAGGTTTTATTCCTTCCTCTGTTACGTTTCGTCCCTTAACTTAATTATTCCTATTTATTTAGTTTTTCCAATTGCCTTACTTTGAATTAACCTATGATTTGAACCCGTAAATCCTATTTTAAATTATAAGACAAAACTAACGTATATATATATACAATTTTATTGTGACGTGTTAACTACGTCGTTTCAACTCATTGCTACCCATATTTTACAATTCACGAGAATAATATCTTTCTTCACAATGTTAAAACAATTTTACTTTTTATATTAGTGTTACGTTTGCTTTTTGTTTCAATTGACCGAATTTCCCAACAATAAGGACTGTCAATTGAATTCATTATTTGGAGTTTACAATCGTATCATTTGTGCAACTCCTTATTACTGAATAAAGATATTTATTTGTCCACCTTGTATTTTTTTAAATGAATCTTTTTGTAACACCAATAAAATAACCTTACTTTGCTTATTTAAATACTCTTAATGACCTACTTAATATTCATTGTTGATGTGTTACCTTTAGTAACTTAATTAATGATTATTATTCTGATATTTGAATCAACTTAGTAGTGAAAAAACAAAAAAATATGTATAAACTACGAATTTCAAAAAAAAATGTAAACTTTTTATATGCAATTCGACTGCATCGCCCGTTTTATCTCAATGTTATCCCTCTAGTATTTAAAAAAAAACTATCATATACTTCTAACTCGTTACTTAATATTATTTCCTCTTTTAGTTACTTGCGACAATTTTGTTTTGGGACTAAATGTGGACCTTACTAGATTAAATTTTTTTTTCTTCTTTTTCTTCTTCTTCTTAACTCTGTTATCCTGTTTCTATAGAGTGCTCTATTTTCTTTTCTTGTCTTTGTTGCCTCTGGCTACTGTGTTCATTGTGATTCCTTTGTTTTGTTTCGTACCATTCGGTAAGTTTTGCTTCCATATTAATTGCCTTTGGCTCTTTTGGCCATTATATGCTCCATAATTCCTTGATGCTGTACTCCTCGGTACACCTTGATTCCATTTGCCTCTCTTTGGCTTCTTTGGCCGCTATATCCTCCATAATTCCACAGTTGCGTCCTTTTCGGTACGTCTTTACTCAATATACTTTGTCTGCTTTGGCCACTTTACTCTCAATATACCTCTGTTGCGTACTTCTTCGGCACGTCTTCATCCTATATACTTTGGCTTCCTCTGGACACCGTATTCTTTAATATACCTCTATTGCGTACTTCTTTGGCACGTCTTCATCCTATATACTTTGGCTTCTAATATTAGACAATAAACAGTATTCGGAAAACGTATCTCCAAACCATGTACAAAACTGACTATCCTTATTATCTTTCAAACACAGCGTTATGCGGTTCAGAAAACTAAATTTCAATTCAAAGTTTCAAATGTATCCTCATATCTGATTCCCTTTGTCACTTTTGGTGTGCATATAAGACAAATAGTGTTAACGAACCCTAATTAGTCCATAACAAAATGGTCATAACCTTATTTAAACTACCGTATAGCCCTAATACATAAATATTCTACGAAAAACTTCTTTGATTCCTAATATCTCAAAACCAGATAATTTCAAAATTATATTGGATATGAAATTGTTTATTCGAAAATAGTCCGCCTATCAACAAAAATATGAAAAAAAATTCCCTTGAGCAACTTTTAATTATCAAAAAGTAATATTTTTACCTTTATATACTTTCTGTTTATACTGTATGTATGACTGAACAAACTTATCGTTCCCTGTGTCATTAATTTTTCCATTGTATTTACGTACTATATCGAAAAACTCATATTCCGATTGAATGTTTGTTATTATTATACTAAAATGATTATTCAATTTCTGTACCGAACATATATTTATAACATTGTTAGATGATGCATGTCGTAATTTTTCAATATTTCATAAAATAACGAATTTTGTTATTTTTCGAAGTAATTTTATAAAATTGAAATGAAAGAATGCTACTATGTGGTTGCTAGCTTACATTTTAAAATGTTATTGTTTCTAATTTTTAATTAACCGTCTAATTTTTGCCCTTAACTTCAGTTTCTTCATGTATCATGAAGCCTCTACCTGTGAAATAGGATAGAGTTAAAGCAATCACCCCTAGTGGTTGCGCTTGTGCTACCTTCAACGTGGGTGGCACGTTGCTCATATCTCCCATAGGTTCTGGACCTCCTTGACTGCCTGTACCTAACCTATTTTGCAAATCGACTGGCATATCGCTGTCTAAACTTGGTTATTTCTTTTCTTTATTAAATGAACTTTTATAAATCTATATCTTATATTACTCCTACCTTTTTGGCTTCTACGACGCCTGAAATGGATAGCTCTTTGGTGTACGGATATAATATTCTGGGATGGGTTAATTCCCCCCTTTGTGAAATTGAAACTTACTTCTTTCGACAGTATGATTTTTTGTAACGATTGAAAATGAGAGAAGAAGAAAAAAAATCAATTGTGTGACGAGGTGACAAATCAGACTAATTTGTAGAATAATGCTGTACAATTGCTCTAATTGACGTCTGTTGTACCTGTGGATAGCTGAGATGATGGTGGAGGAGTATCGGCTAATTCTCGGTATTTTGTAGCCTATGTCCCCTCCTGTATGCCGCGTTAACTGCCTCTCGCAGCCTCTGGTTACAGACCGCACAGCTTCGCCGTTCCTGTATTTTCTTGTGCTGTAGCAAGATTGGCATATAATCTTGGCCTGACAGGAATGTCTTGTGTGAAGATCTGGCGTCCCTGCTGACTTACAACCCTGTACTTTAAATTCGCTATTTGACGACTAATCGTTTTCTACCTGTATCTGTAAAATCGCTGTAAAAAGCCGATTCAACCTTGTATCAGAAAACCGATACGAAAACCAAACAAATCAACCCTGTATCGGAAAACCGCTGCGAAAACCAAACAAATCAATCCCGTATCGGAAAACCGCTGCGAAGAACCAACCAAGTCAACCCTGTATCGGAAAACAGCTGTCACCGGTGTAACAAATCTAGACCTTATTGTAAATTTTATGGTGAAGCAGCTATCAACTCAGTCGATATTTGCTGAGTAGGATTATTTTTTCGACCTTGACTGGTCTAGATCCAGTGTGATTTGCAGGAGCTGTGCTGCCCGTCAGGCAGGATGTGATTTTTCATCACGCACACTGATCTTGGTCTAGTGGAAGCTGTGTTTTGCGCAATTACTAGACCCTGGTTAGGAAAACTCCTTTGTCAATGCTTTGTTGACCGAAGTATTCCACCTTACGCCGTTTGGCATGTTCACCTCAGATCGGTATTTCGCCTTTTATCTGATGTATGGATTTTTTCTCGACCTTCTCTGGTCTACATCCAGTGTATTCCGCGCTCGCAGACACCTCGTGTAGGTTGTGGTTCTTCATCACGCTTACTGGTCTTGATCTAGTGGAAGCTCTGGTCCCGTAGGCTCTTTGTTGCGCTATACTAGATCCTGGTTGTGACCATCAATTTTTTTTTCTCTCCTAGGTATGGTAGCTGAACCGCGTGTCATCGCTCGTGGGGTGTGGTTACAGACCACCGGATTCACCTCTCGGAGAGAAATGGTTTTGGACAACCACTGTCACCCTCCATGGGTTAGGTTGTTCCAATAGAGGATGGTTCGGAAACCGCTGTCACCAGTGTAACAAATTGCCGTCTCCACTCTAACAATTCTATCACCACTCTACCCTTTGTTACTGACTTGCTTAGTAACAGAAAACGCTGTCACCAATGTAATTAATCTCGACCTTGGGTCACCAATTCTTCTCTCAAATATGCAGCCGAGCGTGTAAGGCAAATCCAGTCCGATTTAGGCTGGGAGCGCCTGGTCTTAAAACGGTTTGATTTCCTTCGCCAGGACAGGATTGTTCTCTCAGTTCGTCCTCGTATCCGCTATGTATACACAGTCTAGTGAAAACTTGGGGTAGGATTATAAATGAAGTATGGGGAAACCACAAAGTTGAGAAAATTATAATGAAACATTCTCTGCATACATATATATAAGAAATAAAATCCCAATATCAAGACATATCAAATTTCCCCACTATCAAAGTAATTATACACTTATCTATAAATCGTACGTACTAAATCTTTCGCTGTATAACTTATGACCAACCACAAATAAGTATAATATCCCTCACCATGAAATATAATAAAAAAAATTGTTTCCTACCCACTTATTTAACATGTTTAACGGGTGAGAGGCGCCGATTTAACCCTAATTTCCAAGTTCCACTATCTCGTTGCGAAAAACAACTATGTTGCTCTTAAAACAAATAATATACAAAACGACTGTGATTTCGAGTCATTGCCCCCTGTATAAACAGAAAGTGAAATCGGAGTCGTTAAAAGGAATTCTGCTGATCTATGAGTAATAAATGTTTATCGACAATCCCGCTCAGTGCGTAAGTGCCGGGTTGCAAATTTACAGGTCTATGAATAACCTACAATGTTTATTTATTTTACTTGATATGAATGAAGTTACCTAATCACGTCTAAATTAATTAGCCTTTATTCATCGTCGCGAAAATTTCACTAGAAATGGTACTTCAAGGAGACAATATCATACGCTCCCGGCCATTGTTACTCGGTACAAATGAATCTCGGTTTAACCCTTTGTTTATCTCCCATCTACGAGGCGGAAGCGAATTATGTGGCGTAAAACAATATTCGGATAAATAGTGCCCAGCTCCTGTCGATTATATGCACCCTAGAGAAAGTTAAATGTTCCTACAATTTTTGAGGAAAAATTATTCTGACATCACACACGATAACTCATATCTTATATAGCGAGCAGTGCCCAAATTGTTAGCCTGGACCTGCAGTACCTAATTGAAACGTACCAACTTGTCAAATCCCCGTGAAAGAATAAATAATGAGATAGGTCTACTGTTACAGCTTCTACCTATGTATATAGTTACGTTATAGATACCAAGGTTAGAACCAGCGTACAATAATAAAACTACTGAATTTTCCCTTTCTAGAAACCGCGGGTAACGCTAGTAACCGGTATCGAGCTATGTTGAACTTCGCGTAGAGGGAGAGTTTTCCCGTTTTGTGTCACCGACGGGGGACAGTGTTCACCGTCAAGAATATCTGAGTATTCCTATTACACCCTGACACAACGGAGAAAAACTTCTTCCTCTAAAGCCGCTAACACCAAGAAAACTGATACCCGTTACCGTGACAGGGAATGGATTTTTCCCTTCGCGTTTGTCTCCCCGACACTGTCTGTCCCTCTGACTGCTCTGTACCTGGTTTTTACTATACCCCCGAATTAGGTTTGGGTTTTTTTGTTGAATTGCAAAAATCTATTTTTTGTTTTGAAGCGGCATCGATTTTTCGTTATTAACTAGTTGTATACAAAACAATTATTTAATTTTGACCTAGTAAAATGTTTTATTTGTTTCAAAGCTGTTATGGTTTTGTATCATTTTTCTAAACAAAAAGTGGGTCGCATTCCACTTTTTAATTATGTTTGTAATAAAATATGTTTTACCGTGTGTTCTGAAAGTTACTAATTCAAATTTTTCTATTTGATATTCGCATTTATCACAATAATCTATCCTTAGCCTACATTCCAGTAGTTATTAGTCACACTGTACATTAAAAACAACAGCATATCTACCATTTGTGTAGTCTACTCTTTTTGAAAGTACATAAAATGTTGAGTTAATTCCCATGCAGCAACATGGAGCATGTCGATAAAATTTAAATTGTTTTCAGTCAAATACACAACGGTGTAAAAGGCAAATATGCCATCGCATCCAGCTATGGCCCTCATATAACAATTTTAATTTGCGCTCACCGTGGAGGAAAACATTCAGTAATACAAAGAGACTCGTGAAAAGAGGAATAATAAAAACATGTGCTGTTCTCCAAATTGTAACTATATACTCAGATAAACTTTATTAATTTATCGTCAACGTAAGTTGCTAGGTTTTGTTGTTCACATCTTACACTTTTATTGAGTTTGTGATAAAACTGAAAATAACTTGAATATATCGGTATTATAAAATCCATTTCAACTATAAGTCTTTGAATCTCGAACAAATTCCTACAACAGGGGATTTTTATGCCAGTAATTGGAGAACACAGGAAAAAAATACAAGTGATAATGATATAATGGAGATGTGACTCGTTATTGTCAGCACAAGGTTTGAACACAAAGAAATCCACAAAGCAACCAACCTGGTTAACGCCAAATGTGAAATACTTCAATGATATCGATCATTTTCTTATACGAAAACAATCAATGGAAAGGGCAGAAAACGTGAGAAGCCATAGAGGAGCAGATATGGACAGCGACCACTTTTTAATAATCGCGAAACAATACAAAACAGTAAACAATGAAAAGAGAAGCAAAAGTGTTAACAAAAATGAAGGCTACATGTAGAAAGGCGCATAGATAACAAATCAACAAAAAGAAAATATGAAGAAGAATTGAAAAATCCCCTAGAACAGCATCATAACCACAATGTAAACTACGATTGGAACATTCACAGCACACAAGAATAACAACCCCAAAAATAACAAAAATGGGCAAAGAGAAGACCGGTTGGTTACAAAATGTAAAGAAGAACTTAAAAAAAAAGATCTATCCAAACAGAAAATTTAGCAAACTGGTACATGTGAAGGCAAAATGCCGTACGAAGAACAAAGAAGACATATAAGGCGAAAAAACGAAAAGGGATGGGGGTCAGGGTGAAACGCACAAAAGAAAATTTTGTAAACAATCAAATGAAAAATTTTTATTAAGAAATACAATATAGTAACGGGAAAGTTGGGAAGAGGACCAACTGTCCATGGTTACCACTCTGTTTCAGTAGCTCTTGTATTTTTGCGTGAATTACCATGAGTCTCTTTGTTGGTGTTGTTTACATATCACGTGATATTCCTACATCTTCTTTGTTGTTTACTATGTATCGGAAGGTTCAGGCTATATGCAGGGGCTATATGCGCCTCCGTGTCGATCTTGGTTGTTGTCCCGAAAACTCGGGATCTTCCAATTGAAGGCACAAATGAGCGTTTGGTTTCCCTGTTGATATCCGTTGTTTTGTGTTTTCCCATGTATCGATTAACATCTTTGCTCCCAAGTTTCCCATCCTTATTTGGTTATACCGTGCTGAGGACGCCAAATGAGCCAGAAACATGCATGCCGCGGTTACCACTCAGTTTCAGTAGCTCTTTTTCTTTTTGCGTGAATTTCCCATGAATCTCTTTATTTATATATATATATATATATATATATATATATATATATATATAAACAAAATATTGTAATATATATATATATATATATATATATATATATATATATATATATATATATATACATATCATCATCATCATCATATGCAGCTTATTCAACCATTCTGTTAGGGTGTAGCCTCCCTTTACATATTTATATATTCCACTTCCATGTGGGCCCATTGTTGTCTATTGCTAGCTATGCGGCCCCAAGTTGATCCTGCGAGTTTCTTTATGTCGTAGTCCCATCTTAAGTTGGGGCGTCTTCTTGGTCTTTTCACGCCTCGGGGATACCATTGCGTTATCTTTGTGGTCCATCTATCGTCTGTCCTTCTAGCGAGATGCCCCGCCCATTGCCACTTTAGGGATCTGATTCTATTTATGACATCTATCACTTGGGTCTTTTGTCTGATCCAATCAAGCCTTTTTCTATCTCTCCTTGTTATTCCAAGCATGCATCGTTCCATAGACCTCTGCGTTACCTGGAGTTTTCTAATGATATCAGTTTTCAGGGTCCAGGTTTCACAGCCGTATGTTAATACTGGTAGTACGCACTGATCAAACGCTTTCTTTTTCAAACGGAGTCACATTCTAGACTTAAAGATGATAGAGTTCTGTCCAAATGTTCTCCATGCTAATTTGATTTTTCTGTTTATTTCTGGAAGTAGAGAGTCTGATATGTGTATTAGTTGACCCAGGTATATGTATTCCTCTACTATTTCCAGGGCAGTGTCATTAATTGTTATTTCTTGTGCGTTTATCAGTTGGTTATACATTATCTTGGTCTTACTCAGATTTATTTTAAAGCCTACTTCGTTGCTTGCTGCATTCAATTCATTTATTTGTTGTTGCATTTCGCCAGGGTTACTCGCTATTAGGATGATGTCATCAGCGAATCTTAGATGGTTCAAATATTCTCCATCTATATTCAGACCTGTGTTGTTCCAGCCCAGTTTTCTGAAGATGCTTTCTAGTGTTGCTGTAAATAACTTTGGTGATATTGCGTGTCCTTGTCTAACTCCTCTGCTGGTGGGGAATTCTGGTGTGCCCTCATATATCCTAACTCTCGCTTTGGCTTCCCTATATATATTTGCTAGGGTCTCAATATATGGCTTGTCGACCCCTTGTTCTGTTAGGGCATTTATTACTGCTCTGGGATATATAGAGTCGAATGCTTTCTCAAAGTCGATGAAGGCTAGTGCTAGTGGTTGGTTGTATTCTTTGGTTCGACTGATAACCTCTTTGAGGGTATGGATGTGATCTATTGTACTGAAGCCTTTGCGGAATCCAGCCTGTTCTCGTGGTTGGGCCGTCTAGTGTATTTTGTATTCTGTTGTGAATGATCTTTGTGAATACCTTGTACGTCACTGGTAGTAGACTTATTGGTCTGTAGTTCTTGATAGCTTCTTTGCTGCCTTTCTTGTGGATCAATACTATGAGGGCGCTGTTCCACTCTTTAGGTATGCTCCTGGACATCAGACAGTTCGTGTATAGTTTGGCAAGGTACTTCCATGTTTTAGCTCCTGCATATTTGAGTATTTCGGTCGTGATGCCGTAATTTCCCGCTGCTTTGCCATTTTTCATGCTTTTCAGTGCAATTTCTACTTCCCCCACCAAAACTTCTGGTATGGCATCTTCTGAGTGTTCTATTATTTCTTCCAAATTTTCAGGGGCCTTGTATAGGTCTCCATAGAATTTGGCTACTAGGTCTATTATTTCACTCCTGTCTGTGGTTCTTGTGTTTCCATCAGTTAATGCAACTATCTGTCTTTTCCCTATTATTAGTGCCCTTTTTGCATTTTTGTAGCTCTTACGGTTTTCTATTGTTGTTTGTACCAGTTTCTCGTTGTAATTCCTGATATCTTCTGCGATTTTCTTTCGTATCGTCTTGCACAGTTCGGTGTATTCAATTCTTTGAATGTTTGTTGTCTTTTTCATTTCTCTTCGTTTTTGTAATAGTGCTTTTGTTTCCGGAGTTTGTTTCTTGTGTTCACCTCGTTGTTGCAGACCTCCCACTTCTACGGCGCAGTTTCGAATTGTGTCCATCAGTTCAGGGTTGTTATATTCCACTTTTTGTAGTCTTTCTTCTAGTAGTGCTTCATATTGGTGAGAGTTCTCTCTCAGCCTTTCGTTGTTTATGTTTTCCGTTGTGTTGGTTTTGATTAGTCTTGACCTTTCTAGTTTTATATCTAAGACCAGTCGAGCTCTAATTAGTCGATGGTCGCTTCCTGTAGTGAACTTGTTGAGCGTGCTTAGATCATTTACTGTGTTAATTTTATTGGTGAGGATAAAGTCTATTCCGTTTCTGATAGTTGCACCGGGGCCATCCCACGTCCATTTCCTGTTAGGGTTCTTCTTAAAGAAGGAGTTTGCCACATACATGTTCTGAAAGTGTGCGAACTGTATTAATATCTCTCCTCTTTCATTCCTTTCTCCAAATCCATATTTCCCCATTCCTTTTTCTTGGTCTTTCCTGTGTCCTACTTTGGCATCAAAGTCTCCCATTATGTATTTGAAGTGACTATTGTCGTTGCTGAGCGCTTGGGTTATTTCATTATAGAATTCTTCTATTTCGTCGTCACTATGGCTGATTGTTGAGGCGTATACCTGAATAATCTGGATAGTATAGCTTTTGGAGAGTCTTAGTGTTATGCTGGCTACTCTGTCTGAGGTGCTTGTTATTATATATACATATCTATATATATATATATATGTATATATATATATATATATATATATTATATATTATTATATATACATAAATATATATATATATATATATATATATATATATATATATATATATATATATATATATGTTATAATGAAATATATGGCTGTAATAGTAGCATGTGACAATTTATTTGGCAGAAGAAGTTATTGGATATGAAAGTCTTATCGTTTATGTGTAAGAGGCAAGAAAAAACTAAACCAAAATGGCATCGTCATGCCAAAAATAACAATAAATTTTCAAATCTTAACCAAATCTAGTCATTATAAGAAGTTAAAATTCAAATGAATCGTTTAAGATATTTCTAGTTGCAAGAAATGAAAAATATACAATTAAAACCAGAATATGAGTGATATATTTATTAGATCATATTGTTTTTAACTAGCTTTAAGGGGTGTAAGTAATGATAAAATGATTATTGTCAATTTCTGAACATAATAATAATATTTTAAAGTGAACTTTACCAAACAAAATCTAAAATACTATAGAAAACTTATGAATATTTTAAGAAGTTGACAAATGTCAAACCAAAAAGAACCTTAACTTATTTATAAAGAGGAACAGGAATTACTCCAAGTAGTCCAGAGTAGTCTTTTTAGCCTTGTAGGATGAACATAGAAAAAAAAGACTACATTGTTGCTAGGCGACAGTGATGTTTTTTGCAAAGAGGAGCAGCCATATTTTTTGGAGTGGTCGCAGATTTTTGAATGTAGAGTCTCGAAATAGAGAAAATTGATTACGTTTAGTTATACTTCACTAATCATATGAAAGTTTATGAGTCCAAAACTCAACCAACATAATAAAATGGTTAACACTGCCAGTAGCTGAATCCCGATATTCGACGACAGAAGGTATACCTGGAAGAAACACCTATATAAGATCACCAGGTATAAACTATTTATAATATTTTGCAAAATATTCGCACATATGTACATACAATTCCGTTATCTTGGCAACATGATATATAAATGAACATTTAAGTGAATTTAGCTAGATTTTGAAAACTTTTCTTCAAGAAATTGTGTGAAATTAGAACAGAAAAGACTTTGAATTACATACCTAGGTTCGAATTAATATTTTCATAACTTTAATTGCAAGACAATTATTAAATTAGTAAATTAATTTAGATTATTAGTTAGTACGAATAATCTGAGCTTGAAATACGTTTTGCTGCAAACTTTTTTCTTACAATTTACTAAAATTATTAACCTACATAACCTCACAAAAAGTTCGGAAACACAACACGAATTTCAAGATCCACGTTTATTTAACACTCATAAGTTGGTTTTGGTTTAATATTCTGAAATATTTTGAAACAAAATCACATTACAATATCTAATGTACTTACCTGATGTTCAGAAATAAAGTCACACATCAAATTCAATTTGCGTAGGTGACACATATCACGTAAATTTGTTGAACAACTTTCATAAACACAACTACATATTCTTTGTCCTTTCTCCTATATTCCAACAGCGTATAAAATCATATAATATTTAATAAATAATTTCTATAACACCAAACGACTTCTTCTTCTTTTTAAATAACTTGTCTCAATAAACACAACTGAACAGCTGATTACAAAATACGGTGAAGGTTAAATCTTTACAAATAACTCATGCTACAGGGTGACAAATCTGAAGCACGACCCAAATGAGATTTTAAGATTGTTGTAATTGGGTTTTCTCTATTCTTTCTTAATTATAATAAGGTAAGTAATTTCTAACAATAATTAAATGAATATTGTCTTTGTTGCTTGATACATTTATTGTTGTCACAAGGACAAAGACTGGCGTCCAGCGGGAAATTTAAAATATCTCACAGATCATAAGTTAAAAATAGTAACATTATATTTATCAGACTCTTATATATAGTAACCCACGACAATAATGTCAAACCCAACGTGGGGCAGTATCAAATTTGTCACCCTCAACAATTAACAATTAATGTCAAACCCAATGTGGGCTGTATCAAATTTGTCACCGTCACAACTAGGGCTTCAATAAAACTAGTCACATTTAAAAAGTATTGTCTGGCAAAGTTTTCATTACCTGCGTACAGAACAAATTTCATTAAAAAAAAATAAGCTAACATAGGCAATATTGTCTCTTTGAAAATTTGTTAATCAGCTTAAAAATGGGTCAAATAAAAACACTCAAAGATTTAAAAGTCACTAAATTAAAGAGATATCTCGAAAATAGGGGATTAGATATCTCAGGTGAGAAAACCGATTTATTAGAAAGGCTAAAAAAAGAACTAATAAAAGATGGTCAAGATCCAGAACTATACTGCTTCAATTTAGAAGATAAATCAAGTGAAGAAGAACATGGTAAAACGGAAGAAAATATATCAGAAATAGAAGATCCATCAGCTGGTGGAGACGAAGAATTAGTACATGAAAAGGAATTTGGAAACAGGGATATAATGCTAATCAAATTCATGGAAAATCAGTTCAAGAGACTAGAACAAACACAAAGAGAAGAACATAGAAAATTGAGTGAAGAACAAAAAGAAGATGGAAAGAAATTAATGGAGAAGCTTGAGCAATTAAGTACAAACACGGATCAAAAACTAGAAGCACAAAGGAAAGACATACGACAACTATCAGGAAGATTAGAAGAACACATAGAAGAAACGATCAAGAAGTATGAAAATTTAGAGACAGAGGTTCTGATGCATAGAGAGAAAATAGAAAATTTACAAAAAAATATACAAGTAGAAGTTATTAAAGGAATAAGTAAGAACATAAATAAGGTGAAAGAAGAAATAACAAAAGAAAATAGCAAAGAAATTGAACATATTCGAACATGTTTAATTCAGAGGGGTAGAGAAATCACATGTTTAGAAGAAGAAGTAAGAAAAGAGATTATAGAAATCAGAAATGAAACAGAAAGGGACGTTTGTATGAACAGAAAGATGATCGAAAATGAAATAAAGGAAATTAAGAAATCATACGAGGCATACAATGAGAAATTGCAAAATGAGGATCTAAAGAATGGAAAGGAGAATCAAGCTGATCTACTAAAGAAAATAGAGCAAATATCAAGGGAAACGGAGAACTGGAAAATGAGAAATGAAAGGAGTAGGGAAATGGAAGTATCAGAAGTGACGAATCAAATGGAGTGGAACATGAGGAAGAAACTAGGTGATATTTACAAAGAAATGAAAAATGATGTTGAGAATATGAGAAAACAAACATATAGGTCAGGGGTAATAAATAACACTTATATTCAAAGTTCTTCAGACGAAACCCTGAGATTTGATGGAAGCATTAGAAAATTACATCCTAAAGTTTTCCTCAAAATTTTGCAAAATAAAATGAAACATCTTGATAACTTTGATGACATCAGAGAAGTTATTAGAAAACATTTGATAGGTCAAGCACTTTTATGGTATACGAGTCAAGAGGCCAATTTTAATAATTTTAATGATTTTGAGAACAGCTTTGTAAAGTTGTATTGGGGAGAAATTGTACAAGGGGAAGTAAGAGAAAAACTCTATTTTGGTCAGTATGATGAGAAACGAGGGAACTCTATGTACAATTATGCACTCTTATTATATTCTCAGGCTCAGTATTTAGAACCTATTATCAAAGAAGAGGAGATAATTATGTTCATTTCTCGTCATTTCAAGTCTCAAATATCGGAAACAATAGCGGTACAAAATATAAAAAGTTTTGAGCAATTAAGTAACTATTTGATGCGTATAGAGCGAAATCTGGTAAGCAATAAAAGATTTAATAACAATAATGCAAATAATTTTAATAACAGTAACAGTAGTATAAACAGTAACAATGACAACAGAAATTTTAATAATTCTAACTACCAAAATAACTCTTTCCCTAATTCTAGAAATAATAACAATTCTAATAACAACAATAGAAGACAAAACTTTAATAACAATAACGTTACTGGAAATAGACCACAGTATACAGAGGTAAATAATTATCCCAACAGTATGAACAATGATAGTAATGATAATCGAAATACTAGTAATTACAATTATCAAAGTAATTATAGAAGGAATTACCAAAATTTAAATTCAAACTATAATAATGGTAATAACCGTTATAACCCTAACAATAATGACAATGATAGACAGTTTAGCAATGATAGATATAATAATAATCAAGGCAACAATGTCAGTAATGATCGTACTTTCACAAGAAGGAACTCTGATGGTGACATGTTGCAAAATAGGCGAAACGCTCAGAATACAAGTAATGATAACCGCATAATTCATTTTCAAAGGTCTAGAAGTATAGACAGGCCAGGTAGTAGAAATTCTTCACCAATTTCTGTCAATAGAGATAATGTTCGTAATGCAGGTGCAGATTTTTCTTCCAATGATCAAAATTCCAGTCCCACTCTTGCTGGTGCTGGAAATTGACAGAATTTTCATTAACGGGTGAAGTGATCAGCAGTCTGTACAGTTACGTTCACCCCAGAGAGTTTCTAAAAACAAGAGATTGCATTCATGATAATAATAAAAATATTTTAGTTCCAGTGAATGGTAAAATTAAAGATACAGATGTAAACATTTTGATAGATAGTGGTTCAGAGACATCTTTGATAAATGAAAATATTATAAATAAATTGAATTTGCAAGAGCACGTGATTAAAGTTCCTAAAGTAAATTTTATAGGTTTAAACTTAAAGAAATTAAGTGAAGTAAACAGATCAATAATACTTCAATTAAAATTGGATAGTACTGATGTTGATGTACAGTTATTAATTGTAAATAACATGGAATTCGATATTTTATTGGGCTCAGATGAATTATATAAAAATAATGGACACATCAATTATGAAAATAGGAGAGTAACTTTGAAGGGTATAAGTGTAGAGTTTAATGAACAAGAAGGGATAAAGAAGATTTTGAATATTAAAATGAAGAAAAATGAAAGGAGAGAAGATTATGAGGAGAAAGCATCTGAGAAAAATGGAAGATATGATGATGAAAATTTTAATGTTGAGTATTTTAATGAAAAAGTTGATGATGATAATAATGGATTGGATACACAAGTAATGGATAAGAATGAATTTTATGAGTATGAGTTGGATCTCAAGGAAGATAATAAATGGAATGAATTCTATATGGATTGTGATGATGAGAATAGATTGGAGGTTAAAAGATTGTTGGAAAATTATGAAGATTTATACAATGAAGTACCCAGAGTTGCAAGTAATTATATACATAGTCTAAAAGTTAAAAATATGGAAACATTTAAAGTTAAGAACTACCCTATACCCTATAAGTACAAAGATGATATGCAAAAAGCCATTAGTAAACTATTAAAAGATAAAATTATTGAACACAGTACTACTCCTTTTATAAATCCAATAGTAATTGTAAAAAAAAATACGGTGATATACGCATTTGTTTAGATGCTAGGAACCCCAATAAAAGATGTGTACCTGAATTCGAGGCACCTTTAACAATAAGGTCCATATAGGGTTGAAACTCAAAACGGGGTAAACAGCTATCTTTTAGTCCATCCTGATAATGGAAACATCAGAGGTATATTTAACGTGGACGTACTGTACAGATGGCTACCTTCCACTAATTAGATCTAAGTGCCTAATTAAAATAATTTAAAATTTGTGAATATTAGCATTAAATACTATAATAATATAATCTTGAGGAAATGAATCGGAAAATACTTAAATTAGTAATAAATAATGTAGGAAATTTTATTTGCAAAATTCTAAACTTCAAGAAGTTAGAATGTTTACAAAAAAATTTGGGGTATGTTATAATGTAATATATGGCTGTAATAGTAGCATGTGACAATTTATTTGGCAGAAGAAGTTATTTGATATGAAAGTCTTATCGTTTATTTGTAAGAGGCAAAAAAAAACTAAACCAAAATGGCATCGTCATGCCAAAAATAACAATAAATTTTCAAATCATAACCAAATCTAGTCATTATAAGAAGTTAAAATTCAAATGAATCGTTTAAGATATTTCTAGTTGCAAGAAATGAAAAATATACAATTAAAACCAGAATATGAGTGATATATTTATTAGATCATATTGTTTTTAACTAGCTTTAAGGGGTGTAAGTAATGATAAAATGATTATTGTCAATTTCTGAACATAATAATGATATTTTAAAGTGAACTTTACCAATCAAAATCTAAAATACTATAGAAAACTTATGAATATTTTAAGAAGTTGACAAATGTCAAACCAAAAAGAACCTTAACTTATTTATAAAGAGGAACAGGAATTACTCCAAGTAGTCCAGAGTAGTCTTTTTAGCCTTGTAGGATGAACATAGAAAAAAAAGACTACATTGTAGTAGGTAATACACGTATGTTCTGTGACACTTTATCGGATGAACAGGCGGATGGCCTATGGGTGGTTACCGATAGGAAGAAGTTTCCAGAGGGTTTACAAGAAGTAAAAGAAGTCTCTAGATGGTTAGCAAGAGTAATGACGGTAGCGTCTACGGGGGTTATGCAAAAAGTGTGTATGTTGTTACGTGTATAAGGTAGAGGGTGGTTTAGAAAAAGCGAAGGGGTTTTTAAGGGTAGCGTCTACGGGGATTACGCAAGTAAGGGTGTACGGGGGTTATGCAAAAAGTAAATAAGTGTGTATGTTGTTACGTGTATAAGGTAGAGGGTGGTTTAGAAGGAGCGAAGGGGTTTTTAAGGGTAGCGTCTACGGGGGTTATGCAAAAAGTTTTTTGGGGGTTTGGCCTGGGCCAATTGCCAAAATTTTTGGGATAATGACGGTAGCGGCTACGGGGGTTATGCAGAAAGTAAATAAGTGTGTATGTTGTTACGTGTATAAGGGAGAGGGTGGTTTAGAAGAGGCGAAGGGGTTTTTAAGGGTAGCGTCTACGGGGATTACACAAGTAAGGGTGTATACAAGAACGGGGGTTATGCAAAAAGTGTGTTTGTTTTTACGTGTATAAGGTAGAGGGTGATTTAGAAGAAGCGAAGAGGCTTTTAAGGGTAGCGTCTACGGGGGAGGGGAGCGTCTACGGGGATTACGTAAATAAGGGTGTATACAAGAACGGGGGTTATGCAAAAAGTAAATAAGTGTGTATGTTTTTACGTGTATAAGGTAGAGGGTGATTTAGAAGAAGCGAAGAGGCTTTTAAGGGTAGCGTCTACGGGGGGTTGCGTAAAAAGTAAATAAGGATGTATACAAGAAGTAATTAGAAGAAATAAAATATATGGAGAATTGTGTGTGTGTGTGTAAGAGATGAGGGGTAGTGCTTACGAGGGGGAGGGGCTATGCAGTTAAGGGTTCTATATTTTGAAATTCTCAAAGGAATGTTATTAGATTGATAACCAACATTTTTTTTTAAAACGGATATGTGTGTGAATTCATATCATTTTATAGAAGGTTTTTTATATTGTAATAAATGAAATCTCGCATTATTATGAATACATCTAAGACAAACAAACAGATTACAGCAACCACATTAGACGTTGCAACTTAGCAATAAGTGATGGGGATCTAATCATTGGTACAATATTTTGAAATTCTCAAAGGAATGTTATTAGATCGATAACCAACTTTTTTTAAAACGGATATGTGTGTGAATTCATATCATTTTATAGAAGGTTTTTTATATTGTAATAAATGAAATCTCGCATTATATTAAATTCGCTTAGTGGGTAATATTTGCAATAGCTAGCAAACACGTGCAAACCAAATCATTTATTCAGACAATAGCGAACTTGTTTCAAAATATGATAAGATTGGAATGTCATGATTTCTAGTTTATAATTGTTAGTAACAGATTAGATTGTACGAAATCGTAGAAAAATATAGTTTTCTGGAAATAGGATGATGATATCAAAAATAACTCATTGGACTTGTGCATCCCCTCTATAATAAAATATTCTTTTAAATAGTGCTCACAGTAAATACTAGACAATAGACTGTACTTAGGGTTCCAGTGAAAAGTTGTCGTTTAAGGTTCCACAATTCATAGTAAGTTTACTATTTTTTTTTCATTCATCTTTAACTATTTTAAAAAACTTAATTGTTAAATTATTATTATTATTATTCTGTTATCTTTTCAAATAATTCTTTCTTTATTACAGATGAATTTTTTAAATGAGATTGATACAATAAGCACTGCTTTTGCAGAAATAAAACCCGTTATAAAACTGAAAGATTTACCAAGGGATACACCACATAGAATAAACAGCGCAAAGGTGCACCAGGGGCAATTTGGAGTCCAAATACTTCTGGAGCTGGACGAAAATATAGTATTTCTCCCCAAACGAGTGACGGATGCATTTGCGTCGCATGTAAATCAATTTACGCCGGGGAAGTTCAGCATTACATTCCTAGGACTTCAAACTTTCCAAAGGGTTTCCCCCCTTCAAAATAGAGGAGAATGTATAAAAAACATAACAAAACAGTACATATTGAATTTCAACACCTTGAAAATAATCTGGACACAGGTGAACAGCTTCAGTTTTCAAAATCGTAAGTTTTTATAATTTTTTGTAAATGAATTCTGAGGAAATAGCTCTCCTGACTGATAATATTGTTAAAAAGTTTCAAGCAATTGAAAATATTTTATTTCAAAAAAAAATTGTACTATTTATGATATAGAAAAATGGTCAAAACAAGCTAAATGCCACATTAGACTTTGCTACTTAGCAATACGTGATGGGGATCTAACCATTGGTACATTACGTAAACTACAAACCAACTTGGGTCACTTAAAGCGGTTTAGAACAATAATTCAGAATCTAAGTAAATCTGGAAAGGGGCTTACTATTAATAATAAAAAAAGAAGTAATAGAGTAAAATGGGAAGATATTAATTCAATTTTTGAAAGTAGAGTTCGAACCGGGATTATTACAAATAAATCTCATAAAGATATCTTACAGTTTTTTGATGATTCGTTGTTTCTTTTCAGCACTAAAATGAAAAACGCATTAAAAAAATGCAATATGTTGAAAGTAAATACTTGTTTTTGTGAAGAATTCATTATTAGAAAATCAGGTGATACTGAAATTACAGAAAATAAATATTTTTCTACAAAAAATGAAATAATTGATAAGACAACTGACTTTAAAAAATGGTTTGCAGTTAATGTAAGAGATGTCATTTTAAGAAAACTTTCAGAATATTCTGAGGAAGGATCGGGGTGGGCCTTAAGTAAAATTATATCTCTGGAAATCAATATAAATAAATACGAGGTGGCTAGTGGAATATCATCATATATTAAATTACCAGACATAATAGCTAAAAGAAAGGCGTGTATCAACGTTCAGAATGACGATAATGCATGCTTTGCTTGGGCAATTGTTTCAGCTTTGTTCCCTTGCGTTATTAATAAAAATTCTACACGTACTTGTTCATATCCTCATTAAAGCAAAGTTTTGAACCTAAACGGTCTTACATTTCCTGTACACCCAAATCAGATTACAACTTTGGAAAGAAATAATGTTAATATTTCGGTTAATGTTTTTGAATTGGAAATTTTCAGACCATCTAATTTTAGTGTTGTGCCAGTACGTTTAACAAAACAAAAAAAGAGAAAAGCATGTCAATTTACTGATTATTCAAAATAAATATTTTTCTAAAAAGAATGATTGCGAACCAGAGTCAGATAATGATGATTATGATTTTAATGATGATATACAGTATCACTATATTTGGATAAAAGATTTGTCAAGACTTTTATCCAAGCAACTCTCTAAAAATACTAGGAAAAAATATATATGTGATAGATGTTTGAATTATTTTGCTTCTCAAGAAAAATTGGATGACCATTTCAAATATTGTGAAAAAATTGATAATAATTGTAAAATTGAGTTTTCTAAAGATCCATATGTCAAGTTTAAAAATTTTGTATACAAAGAAAAAGTACCTTTTATTATTTATGCAGATTTTGAATCACTACTTATTCCTTATATTGATGTAGATGCTAGAATAAAATCTCAAAAGGGATATGGTTCGCAGTCGGTAACGAGAAGTGCTAGGTATCAAAAACATAAAGCTTATAGTGCTGGACTATATTTTAAATGTAATTTTAACGATAACTGGTCATTTTATGATAGTAATCGAAGTTCTGATTGTATGTTATGGTTTGTAGATAAAATTGAAAATATTGCAAAATTTGTAATGTCAAAATTAAAAAATGTTAAACCAATGAATGTTGAAGTGAATTTAAAAGATGCTTCAGATAAATGTCATATTTGTGAGGAGATATTTAAGGAAGGTGATAAGATTGTTAGGGAACATTGTCACCTAACAGGTAATTTTCGAGGTTTTGCTCACAACCACTGTAATCTTAATTATAAAAAATCATATGTCATTCCAGTAGTTTTTCACAACCTAAGTGGTTATGATTCACATTTCATAATTAGAGATTTAGCTAACCGAAATTATGTTCAACTATTACCTGTTAATAAAGAAAAATACATAAATACATATGTTTTACAATCTGGGATAATAATACAAATATTAGGTTTAGATTTATAGACTCTTTTAGATTTATGGGATGTTCATTAGATTCATTGGTATCAACATTAGAACCAGAAAATTTCATTCCACTTAGAAAATAATTTTCTAATCTAAATACTGAACAATTTAGTTTATTAACTAGAAAAGGTGTTTTCTTTTATGATTATTTAGATGATATAAAGCGATTAGATGAAACTGCATTACCTAGTAAAGAATATTTTTACAACAAACTTAACGATGAACATATAAAAGATATTGACTATAGGCATGCAAAATTAGTTTGGTCAGCATTTAATATGAAAACCCTTGCTGATTACAGGGACTTGTATATGAAAACAGATATTTTACTTCTAGCGTCTGTTTTTGAAACATTTCGTGATACTTGCTGGAAAACATATGGTTTGGATCCTGGTCATTATTATACAGTTCCTGGTTACACTTGGGATTGTATGCTCAAGTATACTCATTGTAAATTAGAGACGGTGCAAGATATTGATATGCTGCTATTTTTTGAAAGAGGTATAAGGGGTGGAATATCTCAGTGTTGTAATCGATACGGCGAAGCCAACAACAAGTATATGCCTACGTATAATGAAAACAAACCTGTGAAGTATCTTTTATATACAGATATTAATAATCTTTATGGTTGGGCTATGAGTCAGGAGCTTCCCTACGGAGGATTTAAATGGGTAGATCATAATATTGATATAACTCAAATTCCAGATGATTCCCCTGAAGGGTACCTGCTCGAGGTTGATTTAGAGTATCCAAAAAATAAACACGATCTACACAAAGATCTGCCATTCTGTGCAGAACATATTTCACCACCAAATTCTAAACAAAAGAAATTAATGACTACTCTGTATAATAAAAAAAATTATATTATACATTACAAAAATTTAAAGCAAGCTATAGCTCATGGATTATTGCTTAAGAAAGTTCATAGGGTATTAAAATTTCAGCAAAGTTGTTGGTTGAAGCCTTATATAGAATTGAATACTTTGATGAGATCCCACGCAAAAAATAATTTTGAAAAAAATTTGTATAAACTTATGAATAATGCAGTATTCGGGAAAACGATGCAAAATTTGCGTAAAGATCGGTTAGTGAAATTAGTTCGAACGTGGTATGGCAAACGAGGAGCTAGAAATTTAATTGCAAGTCCCACATTTCATAGTCGTGTTATATTTAACGATGATGTTGAGAATCCTTTATTGGCTATAGAGCTTAAGAAAACTAAAATTGTATTTGACAAACCTCTTTATATAGGATTAGCAATTTTAGATATTTCAAAAATATGTGTTTATGAATTTCATTATGATTATATGCTGACCAAATTTTCACCTGAACAATCTAAATTACTTTATACCGATACTGATAGTTTAGTATACGAAATTCAATGTAATAACATATATGAAGGAGTAATAAAGGCGGATATTCACCGTTTTGATACTAGTGATTATCCTGTAAATAATGTGTGGGATATTCCTCTAGCTAATAAGAAAGTACCCGGAATTATGAAGGATGAAAATAACTCAAAAATTATGACACATTTTGTAGGTTTACGTTCTAAACAGTATGCCTTCAGAGTGTTAGGTGAGGAAAACGATGTAAATAAAGCTAAAGGTATTAAGTCTAATGTGGTAAAGAAGAAAATAACTTTTGATGATTATATTCTCTGTTTGCAGAAATTCATAGAAAATCCTCAAGAAGAGTGTTTCATGCATGCAACTCAACGTTGTACACTATCAAAGTTACATGATGTATACACCATTGAACAGACAAAAATTGCTTTAAACCCATCAGATGATAAAAGATATTTGATACCTGGTTCACATGACACTCTTCCGTGAGGACATTATAGTATTATGGAGTTATAATAAATTGATTGGAATTTATTTTCAGATGAAGAGTTTGGTAGATCTATGTACTAAGATAATTTGTAATCGTATTACTAGAATTTCAAGTTTTCTTGTACAAGCTCAAATTCCTCAGTTTTTGCTTTTATCTGTATAACTATATTTAATATGTACTGTCAAATGTATAATTTTCATTTTGCCTTTAATGTAATATGTACTGTTTTTTTATTTGATGTAATATGTATATAAATACAATTAATAAAACAATATTCATATAACCTTGAAACTTGATTTTTTATCCTAGCTCCTTCCCACAGGTTTTCAAGAATTTTTAACGTTATTACGTCGATTTGAAGTTTCATAAGTAGTACATGAGTAAGAAGTGCTGTTCCTTTAGACTGGTGTTTAAATTGTAAATTTGGAATTTTGTTGCCAAATATGCCTTTTCAGCAACATATGACGGTGATGCTTGAGGAAAATACCGATTTAGGTTAGTCTTTTTCTCATTTTGTTCTAACGCGATACGAATGTTCACCATCATGATCGTTTTCATTTACACTACATCGAGGTCGCTCTAATAGTTGAATAGTTGCAGGATTTAGAGTGCCATCTACAGGAAAATTTAATTTCTCTTGGAAAGCTTTTAAAATCGATGACATATCCAAATCTTTCGATAATTTACATCAATTTTCTCAGATGCCACTAAAGGTAGAATTATTATTAATAGTAAAAGAAACATCCTTCACTTTCGATGTTCAATACTGATTCCAAATCAACATAAAAGTTTTCATCATCAGCATTACTTGTGTTAGAGGTGAAATGAAACAAAGAATATTTTCATAATTTTATAATGTTAAATCATTGATTACATGGACTTTGTAATAGTACAGATATTCTCTAAGTGCTCTTCCTATTGAACTGCTGTTGTCATAAGAATAAATATCACAAACAGCATACATTAAATCTAAACAATTGGAAAAGCCACATATTGGAGTCGATATAAATGTTTTTAATAAATTAATGATATTATAATAAAAATCGCAAGAGTTCACTTTATTTAAAATTGAAATGTGATGTTGAAGCAAATTCTCATGAACACGTTGAATTTCTACAACTTCTTCTTCATCGAGGAAAACTGTTACATCATCTTTATGAATTTTCAAAAATTTTTGATTATCATAAATAACTTTAGTTATTTGACAAAAATCTTGGTACAACATGATGGGATTAGAATCTACAACATCATCATCTGGAGAATTGAAGAATAACTCGTTACTTTTATGCAGCACTTCTATGATCTCATCCCATTCTAAAGTATTGAATGACATTTTTGAAGGTTCCACGATAAACGATGATAAAATGATGGCAGGTGCAAAAGTTCTGACAGGACTCAGGCAACATCCAACTTCAAATCGACGACCAACATTGAAAACTGTATGCAATAAATAATGTCTTTCTTTTCTTATTGCAATTTCATAATTAAGTACAATTTGATCTAAATCACGATCATAATTTGGTTCTTCATCATAACTACTATTATCACTACATGACATTGTAACACTATAATACCCAGAATCGTGACTACTCATTATGATGACTTCTAAACTAATGTCGATCAATTTATATGTTTATCTCTGTCCTCCACTCAATTAAGGTTGATTGGTTGCTGGTGATCTATACTACTACGTCATCAGTGTTAATCCAACTGTTATGTTTTTCATCTAATCCTAACCATTTAACGTACATTTTGTTACGTTTCCTCTTCAACACCTTTTCAACGAGATAAATGTGGGGATTTTTGGTTTTTTGTAATTCTTCTTCATAGAAACAACCTCTAATAGGCGATCCAGTCATATCTTCTATCAAATACGTTACAGGATTCGTTATTTTGACTTTCGTAATTTTGAATAGTTCAGTTGTAAAATTGGGAGTTTAACCTTTTTCAAAAGCATGTTTCGCTTTACTTATTCGCACAATATCTCCCACATTTAATTTTCTGGGTCCGGCGATTTTCAAATAACTGAATTTCTTATTTAAAATCAATTTTTCGTTACTTCGATTCACCTCTGATGGTTTGTATCCAGTTTTACTATGTTTTGTGTCGTTGTATTCCTTTGTGATTTGAGGTAAAATATCGATCCATTGGTATTTCCCAATTAAGCTGAAATGTTTATAGAGTTTCGTTTTGAGCGTTCTAATAACTCTTTCTGCAATTGCAGCTTTCTTCGTACTAAATGTACTATAATGATTGATATTATGTTTTTTCATTAGCGATTTGAATTTACTATTGTAAAATTCCGTTCCCTGATCTGATTGTAGATTTTTTGGTGTTCGACTCCTGATAATACTCGAAAATGCTCGTGTTATTTCTTCGGCTGTTTTCGTCTTGAGTGGACGAGTCCACATGAATTTCGAGAAACAATCGATAACCACCAAAATCATTTTAAATCCTTTATTATGCTTTGCATAAGGTCTCATTTCGGCTAAATCCATTTGCCATAAGTCATCAAGACCTTTGATTATTGTTCGTCGACGTGGATAATTTCGTCGAATCGGTTTATGCAATTCTTTAACAAGTTGAATCCTGTCTGTAGACATGATGTATAGTGAACAAAGAAGGTTATTTTGTTATATATATATATATATATATATATATATATATATATATATATATATATATATTTTCTAAAGGTCAATTATTGTTCTTCTTCTAAATTACACTGTACGAGAAGATCCATACAAAAATAATCTCTACTACCCAATTTGAGTTCTATTTTATCGTTCTTCTTTATGCTAAGGCCGTTTAACTGTTGATACTGATATTCCATATTATTCTTCAATAAAACGCTGCCATCAGAAGCATAATGTTTACAATTTTCAATTTTACAATCAAAAGGGAATACAAAAGCCGTACCTTCCGTATCCAAAACGTAAAAGTTCTTGTTGAATTTCTTCGTGCCCCTGAAGCTGATTAGACACTTTGTGTGATACTTTTCTGCGAATTGGTGTATCTGTCTGCTGATATTTGTCGATGAAACGAGATTATCGACATATTTTTTTATCGGAATGTTTGTATTGAGAGTAGCAATCCTTGAATCATAGTTTCTATGTATTTCATCCAATGTATCTTTCATTTTTTTGTCAAGTATGTTTACTATAAATTTTCTATTTGATTCTATTGCATTATCCACATACTTTTGAGTTGATCCATTATTTATCAAGGATTTTATTTTATCATTTATTTGCTGAATACTTGTGTTCAACGACAATTGAGCTATTTCGATTTTTTTAAATCGTGCTTCGAGATTTGTATCATACTTCTTTTTATATGCGTCAGAATGTCGACCAAACTTGTCGAGACTCATTTTGAAAATGAACATAAATCAATCGATGGTTACTGTATATAATCGGCTTCACGAAGTTCATGTATAATGACAACAATCTCATTATCATTGGAAGTGTTACCTGCATCCTTGGAAGCTATTAACTCTCTAAGTCTTTCAACAATCTCGTTTACATCGTCCCAGTAAACGTACTCTATATCTTTATCATTATAGGTCATGATGTGATCAGGTAATCCTTTACCTACGATGTTAGTGGTAGTGTTTCGTCTTATAATAAATTGCTTTTTAATGATATTAATATATTTCCACCGCTGAGAACCTTTTAGTGTTCTATCTTTTTTCAAATGAACCCCCATTCGTTCCAATAATATTTTGTATGTAGGTAAATCATCTTCGATATATTTGGGATGTTGGTAGAAAAGTAATTGGTAAAGACCTGGAGTAGCAGGTATTCTATCCCATCCTTTATCTCCTTCTACGAATATATCTCCGTTTTTTGCGTCAAAGTTTATGCGTTTATTCCCCAGAGTCCACTGATCGTTTTCAGCATTATACTTTGGACCGTACAAATCATCGATTTTGTGAGTCTTCGTTAAAGAAATCGATGACACATTGTCGACCCATTGTAGGATATTGTTCGATGTACTCGTTGACTGTTCGTGGTGAGAAATGTTCACTAGTATTCACTTGAGGTTCACCATCATCATCATCATCCGTAAATACTGATTCATTTTTCGGATCATAACTGTATAATTCTTCATCACTGATAAAATTGGGGACATGTTCTTTTTTCTCTTTAGATGATGTGGGCTGTGGTGGTGGTGGAGGTAGGGTTGCTGTAATCTGCTTGTTTGTCTTAGATATATTCATAATATTTACGATATCTTTGAGTGGATTAGATATAGGTTTGAAAATTCTATTTAGTGTCTCATCATGCTCAGTTTTGTTCAGTTTAAAAGATAAATACTTTTTTCTAATCATTCGTTTCAGATCTGCAATTTTTCGTTTTCGCACAGCGTCTGCATCAGATGACATCATAATGAAAAATGAATGGTTAAATAATTATTATATTTTTATATACATATCAAATCCTTTACGATATCTACCATCTTGTAAATCAAAGTCTTTAACAATAACCAAAGCGCCATATTAATCATTCCAGCATTCAGAGCACATTTTCTTGAATTGTTCAAATGACATGTCGGGGGAAACGTGTTCGTTGAAGGCATGTTTAAGGTTAATTTCATCCTGTTTAAACATTACAATCATATTGCAGTTATCACGTATTAGCTGCTTTGGTATTTTCGAATAAGTCTGACATAGGTAGAAGACATCAATACTTCTGTGCCTACACATGGAAAAATATTCTTGAATTGTTTGTTGTTTGTCGCATGACACATCGTCAAAAATGAAAATCGAATTCGGTTTGGATTGTGTAGGACTTACAATTTCATCGTTTTCTTTAAACGGATAATATCCCACACCTTTTACACCAGTCAATACTTCTTCGAGCAGTTGGTATTTTGGTTGATATAGAGATTTAGAATAAACGTAGACATTTTTAAATTTTACACCATTTGGATTGAACAGCAATGATAGCACAATATTTGTTTTCCCACATCCGCTGGGGCCACAAATAATAGCACGAAACGAATCAGGTAATAAAAGTCCATGTTTTTGGCTACGTCTATCTTCCAAAACGCTATCGAAATTTTCAATCGGTAATGACTGCTCTTGTTTAACAATTTCCATCTTATGATACTTTTCAAACAGTGCAGCTATAATTATAGGTTCCATCGTGAACAAATAGTCAGTCTTCATGTTGATTCACGAAGGTGAAGGTGTGCTAAATTCACTCATAAACAATTTGCCTTTTGAGCTTCATTTTCCTGGCTACCAATACTGTGGACGTAAGTTTTACTATTTTTATTTTTTCACAATATTAAATCCTCTATTTATATAGCTGGAACGCGTCTGAAAAAACGGCTACTACGAGGAGATACAGGTGTCAACGCTCTCGACGCAGCTTGCAAAAATCACGATATAGCATACGCATCTAACAAGTCACTCACAGATCGTCATAAAGCTGATTTGGTACTAGAAAACGCCGCTTGGGAGCGAGTAAAGTCAAAAGACGCTAAATTAGGTGAGAAGGCAGCCGCCTGGCTCGTTACCACTGGAATGAAGGTCAAACGCAAGTTGGGAATGGGTATGAAGCCGAAGCGTCGTAGATCTTTTCATCGTGATGTTGTTATGAAGGTGAAGAAATCCATGAAAAAGGGATCTTCGCTGTCAGATACAGCGATGTTTGCATTGCGAGCAGCAAAATCTCTTATTCAAAAATTCGGAGGCCGAAAACATGTTCCAATACCTAGAATAATACCTGTAGCTAAATCTGGAGGATTTTTACCTCTAATACCTCTTTTCGCTGGACTTTCAGCTTTGGGAGCATTATCAGGCGGTGCTGCGGGAATTGCGAAAACTGTGATCGATGCAAAAAATGCTCAAAAGAAATTGGAAAAAGATCATCGTTATAATAAAGCTATGGAGCCTATAGGTAAAGGATTGTATTTGCGAAAGAACGCTAAAGGTGGATATGGATTATTCTTGAAAAAAAACTACCATTGAAGCTACCCAATAGAGCATTATTCGACTATGAATTAATCAAGTTTGCCAAATTATTGAAAATAAAATATTTTCGAGATGTGTACATGCGCGATTCTCTACCGAAAAACGGACCTCGACGATGTGAATCAGCAATACTAAATTTGGATGTGTCTAAAAACTCAGGCACGCATTGGGTAGCATATAGGAAGATGAATGACTGCGTCGAATATTTCGATTCATTTGGTAATCTGAAGCCTCCGAGAGAACTTGTCACTTATCTTGCTGGCAGTAAAATATTTTACAATTACGAGCAATACCAAAATCACAATCAGATCAACTGTGGACATTTGTGTTTGCAATTCCTCTATAATGTTTGAAGCATGGTTGGTTGGCGAAACACAATTGTTGTCGTCTTTTACAAGTGCCGAATTGAGAACTATTCCTCTAAAGTATTTGGTAGAGCGAGTTAAACCTTGGGATTTATTAGACAATTGGCATAAATTACCAAAAGAATATCAATCGAATTTCAACTTGCAAATTTGCTTGCCTTGTTTTGTGCATTACAATCGACCGGATCAACGTACTCATGTCGATGGTCCGGTTAGCTCACAACGCAACTGTCATGCATGTAATTATTATTTGAAAAAATAAAATTGTTTCTTCTAATCTAGTAATATTATTTAAATACACCACTTCCATAAACATCACAGTCATGTCTCAACTGTTGAACTTAACGTCCACATCGAATGAATTCTCCTTCACTCCTCCCACACCGATAATATTGAAACCTGAAAAAGAATACTTTATTGGTGTGTTGGGGTTTCATTCGTATCATTCTATACCGAATATCGATGGTGAGAAATTTTATTTCTACAATAAAAATGATCGTAAGAAAGGACTCATCACCATTAACTTCCCGTCAGGATGTTACGAAATCACAGATATTGAAGCTTATCTCATCGATCAATTCAAATTGAAGACGGATACAACTGTAGCCGATATATCTTTGAAGCCCAACAACAACACTCTTCAGTGTGAAATTTACAGTCGACAGCACGCCATCGATTTTCAATACTCTGATAGTTTGAGTAAAATACTAGGATTTTCTCCAAAGATACTAGATCCTGGTAAAGTCCACCGTTCCGATCTACCTGTTAACATTTGTAAAATATCAACTTTACTATTCGATTGCAATATTGCTGAAGGATCGTTTGACGGAGATAAGCCTGCTCATACAATATTCAGTTTCCCAATTACAGTGGACCCTGGTTATGCAATCAACGAACGACCAAACAATCCGATTTACTTAGCTGTGAGCAGCACAAACGAAATCACCAACATTACCGTAAGAGTGTTGAATCAAGATCTCGAACCAGTAAATTTTCGAGAAGAAAAAAGCACGTTACTTTTACATCTATTGGGACGTTAATGGGTCTACTTATCAACAACGACTATTATAAAAGTCCCTCATCATCTACAACAAAATTAGTCTCTTGCAGATCGTTCAAAAGAACGAAGCTTCATCTAACTCCTGCAAATCGGGCGTTTCTCAAAGCAATCGTATTAAAGTTGAAGAAGAATGACACTAAAAAGAAAGTACGTGCGTTCTGATAGGACACCACCATCAACGAAAATATCTTCGATATTTGACCTTTACCGAGATCCACAATATGAAGAGTCGATAAGAAAAGAAGATTTTCACACCTTTGTTCCTTATGTGAAATCATTCAATAACAGCGATTCTGTGGAATTTGACATACAACAAACTGACGCATTTTTTCTCATGTACGAAACTCATCTTGAAATTAAGGGAAAATTAGAAGTTAGTGGCGGAGGAGGACATGTTAATCTAACGCCAAATTGCGGTGCATTCCTCTTCGATTCTTGTTCCTACATTCAAAGTGGAAAGGAAATAGAAATAGTACGAGATCCCGGTATAGTAACTACCGCAAGAAGTTTGTTGTGTTATAATCCACAATCGAAAGAAATGGCTTTAGCTGGCTGGAATTATCCCAATAAACCGCTATTGAATGATGTTGATAAATCGTTTAGTTTGTTGATTCCTCTAAAACACATTTTCAATGTATTCAATGACTATACTAAAATCACATATGGAAAACAAACTTTTCGATTCATACGTGCTCGTCATGATAACGATGCTGTAATAGTAAATGAAGTAACAACAGGTACTACGACATCTAACACTACAATAAAGTTTGTTATAGATAGCATGGCATTGAAAGTTAAACACGTCTATCCTAACGATGAAATAAAATTACGTATGATGGAGCAAATAAAAAGTGATCGACCAATATTCATTCCGTTCAGGAAGTGGGAACTTTGTGTATTGCCTACGTTAACGAAAGACGCTAAAAATGAGATTTGGTCAGTTAAAACGAGCTCGTCTGTCGAGAGACCTCGATATGTTATCGTATGCTTCCAAATAGATAGACGCAACAAGAAGACAAACGATCCTTCGCAATTCGATCACTTGAACACCAACAATGTAAGATTGGCTTTGAACGGAGATTTATGGCCCACCGAACGATTAAAGATGGATTTCGGAAAAAACGACTATACTCTTGCCTATCATAATTACGCCTCATTCTATAGAAGCTATACCAATTCCAGCATAGTACATCCAACATTGGACTATGAAGCATTCAAAGATCGTGCTCTCTTTGTCATAGACTGTTCAAAACAGGAGGAGGGTATGAGGGCATCGACAGTTGATATAAAAGTGGAAATTGAAGTAGGTGTAGGATTTCCTGCAAATACTAGAGCATATTGTATAATTATACATGACTGTTTATTAGAGTATTACCCCCTAACGGAAATTATCAAAACGATCATATAATACCAGTGTTGAAATACACAGCGAGACAGTTACAAATAAACCACGATGAGAATAGCATTCATTGACATTCAAGGCTTCATTATCGAGGATACATTCCATCCTAAGGAATTGTCCATCGAAATCGGATATAAACATAGACACTACATATTTAAGCCGCCACAACCCTTTCATTTGCTAAGCAATCAAGATAAAATAACAAACAACTGTTTGGAACACCATATCCATGGAATCAAGTATTCTTCTGGCGATGTTGATTATTCAAAATTGGACGAGATTTTGAAAAGTACAATGTCTAATGTCGATTGTATTTACGTTCGCGGTAATCAGAAATATGAATTTTTACAAAAGAAATGTGAAGAATATGGAATTTCTACGACAACTGTTGTTGATGTCTGCAAGTTTGATGGAACGTCCTCAGCCATGGAAAGTTTAAAAAAACATTCGAATGCTTGTCATGCCGATGGGGCTTTCAATTGTACACAAATTAATGTAGAACGATTACGATGTTGGTTTTTAAATGTAATACAATTGTAATTTTACTCAAATAAATAGAAAAAATTGATGAGTTATTTTATTGAAACACATTGTATACTCATTCATGTCTATACTACATGAAGACTCAAACTTTCGTTTTACAATATTCAATATAATTTTCAATATTAAAATAAATACTGATGTTAAAATTATACATGTCATTGCAAAAACGTTATTAATTTCATCCTTGATGGCATCCTGTTGTTCCCGAACCTTCTGTATCCAAAACGTGAAAGTTCTTGTTGAATTTCTTGAGAAAAAATTGATGAGTTGTTTTATTGAAACACATTCTATACTCATTTATGTCTATATTACATGAAGACTTAAACTTTCGTTTTACAATATTCAATATAATTTTCAATATTAAAATAAATACTGATGTTAAAATTATACATGTCATTGCAAAAACATTATTAATTTCATCCTTGATGGCATCTTGTTGTTCCCGAATTGTATTATTCATCATATTGTAGCCGGTTCAATTCTGTGGATATTTTTTTGTCGGCGGCGATTTTTGAAGACGTTATCCTCCAAGCACATTCGCTCCAATTGCTTTATCAGTTTAATCTTATTTTCATAAATTGAAATATCTTTACTCAATTCTCGAACGCTTTTAGAAAATTCCTCCAATTTGCGTCTATACTCTTCCGAGGACATTGTGATACAAACACTCAATTCTCTCATTCATTTATTATAAAAGAAATCATGCACATGCTTTCAAGACTTTCAAAATACCCCGTATAAAAAAAAGACATCAGTTAAATATGATTTTGAAAAAACTGCAACATAAAATCTATTTTTATTAATTCGATAGAAAACTAGATTCTGCTGTTTCATGAATAAACTCAGTTTAGATTTTATCGTAAATGACTAATACAATATCAAGTTGATATCATATATTTTTTAAAAGATACTAAAGTAATATTCCGTAATATGAAGTAATATTCCCTTATCATGACATTCCAATCTTATCATATTTTGAAACAAGTTCGCTATTGTCTGAATAAATGATTTGGTTTGCACGTGTTTGCTAGCTATTGCAAATATTACCCACTAAGCGAATTTAATATAATGCGAGATTTCATTTATTACAATATAAAAAACCTTCTATAAAATGATATGAATTCACACACATATCCGTTTTAAAAAAAGTTGGTTATCGATATAATAACATTCCTTTGAGAATTTCAAAATATTGTACCAATGGTTAGATCCCCATCACTTATTGCTAAGTTGCAACGTCTAATGTGGTTGCTGTAATCTGTTTGTTTGTCTTAGATGTATTCATAATAATGCGAGATTTCATTTATTACAATATAAAAAACCTTCTATAAAATGATATGAATTCACACACATATCCGTTTTAAAAAAAAGTGTTGGTTATCAATCTAATAACATTCCTTTGAGAATTTCAAAATATAGAACCCTTAACTGCATAGCCCCTCCCCCTCGTAAGCACTACCCCTCATCTCTTACACACACACACAATCCTCCATATATTTTCTTTCTTCTAATTACTTCTTGTATACATCCTTATTTACTTTTTACGCAACCCCCCGTAGACGCTACCCTTAAAAGCCTCTTCGCTTCTTCTAAATCACCCTCTACCTTATACACGTAAAAACATACACACTTATTTACTTTTTGCATAACCCCCGTTCTTGTATACACCCTTATTTACGTAATCCCCGTAGACGCTCCCCTCCCCCGTAGACGCTACCCTTAAAAGCCTCTTCGCTTCTTCTAAATCACCCTCTACCTTATACACGTAAAAACAAACACACTTTTTGCATAACCCCCGTTCTTGTATACACCCTTACTTGTGTAATCCCCGTAGACGCTACCCTTAAAAACCCCTTCGCTTCTTCTAAACCACCCTCTACCTTATACACGTAACAACATACACACTTATTTACTTTCTGCATAACCCCCGTAGCCGCTACCGTCATTATCCCAAAAATTCTGGCAATTGGCCCAGGCCAAACCCCCAAAAAACTTTTTGCATAACCCCCGTAGACGCTACCCTTAAAAACCCCTTCGCTTCTTCTAAACCACCCTCTACCTTATACACGTAACAACATACACACTTATTTACTTTTTGCATAACCTCTGTACACCCTTACTTGCGTAATCCCCGTAAACGCTACCCTTAAAAACCCCTTCGCTTCTTCTAAACCACCCTCTACCTTATACACGTAACAACATACACACTTTTTGCATAACCCCCGTAGACGCTACCGTCATTACTTGCTAACCATCTAGAGACTTCTTTTACTTCTTGTAAACCCTCTGGAAACTTCTTCCTATCGGTAACCACCCATAGGCCATCCGCCTGTTCATCCGATAAAGTGTCACAGAACATACGTGTATTACCTACTCATTGTTGCTAGGCGACAGTGATGTTTTTTGCAAAGAGGAGCAGCCATATTTTTTGGAGTGGTCGCAGATTTTTTAATGTAGAGTCTCGAAATAGAGAAAATTGATTACGTTTAGTTATACTTCACTAATCATATGAAAGTTTATGAGTCCAAAATTCAACCAACATAATAAAATGGTTAACACTGCCAGTAGCTGAATCCCGATATTCGACGACAGAAGGTATACCTGGAAGAAACACCTATATAAGATCACCAGGTATAAACTATTTATAATATTTTGCAAAATATTCGCACATATGTACCTACAATTCCGTTATCTTGGCAACATGATATATAAATGAACATTTAAGTGAATTTAGCTAGATTTTGAAAACTTTTCTTCAAGAAATTGTGTGAAATTAGAACAGAAAAGACTTTGAATTACATACCTAGGTTTGAATTAATATTTTCATAACTTTAATTGCAAGACAATCATTAAATTAGTAAATTAATTTAGATTATTAGTAAGTACGTATAATCTGAGCTTGAAATACGTTTTGCTGCAAATTTTTATCTTACAATTTACTAAAATTATTAACCTACATAACCTCACAAAAAGTTCGGAAACACAACACGAATTTCAAGATCCACGTTTATTTAACACTCATAAGTTGGTTTTGGTTTAATATTTTGAAATATTTTGAAACAAAATTACATTACAATATCTAATGTACTTACCTGATGTTCAGAAATAAAGTCACACATCAAATTCAATTTGCGTAGGTGACACATATCACGTAAATTTGTTGAACAACTTTTATAAACACAACTACATATTCTTTGTCCTTTCTCCTATATTCCAACAGCGTATAAAATCATATAATATTTAATAAATAATTTCTATAACACCAAACGACTTCTTCTTCTTTTTAAATAACTTGTCTCAATAAACACAACTGAACAGCTGATTACAAAATACGGTGAAGGTTAAATCTTTACAAATAACTCATGCTACAGGGTGACAAAACTGAAGCACGACCCAAATGAGATTTTAAGATTGTTGTAATTGGGTTTTCTTTATTCTTTCTTAATTATAATAAGGTAAGTAATTTTTAACAATAATTAAATGAATATTGTCTTTGTTGCTTGATACATTTATTGTTGTCACAAGGACAAAGACTGGCGTCCAGCGGGAAATTTAAAATATCTCACAGATCATAAGTTAAAAATAGTAACAATATATTTATCAGACTCTTATATATAGTAACCCACGACAATATATATACATACAACAAGGTGTACGAATAGTGCGTGACATATGAACAATAAACAACACCTTTGCTCCCATGTTTCACATTTTTTCTTGGTTATACCGTACCGATAACGGCTAATGAGCCAGAAACATGCATGTCTGCGGTTACCAATCTTTTCAGTAGCCCATCCTTCTATTTGCGTGCAATACCCACTAATCTATTCGTTGTTTATTGTTCATATGTCACGCAATATTCGTACATCTTGTTGTTATTTCATAATTATGGGTCGGAAGTTTCAGACGGGAGTGTTATATGTACCTCCGTGTCTATGTTGGTTGTTGTCTCGAATATTCGAGATCTTCTAATATTACTGACACAAATGTTGTGTTTAACTATCCTGCTGAATTCTGTTATATTTTCTCATGTTTCATTCAACACCTTCGCTGGCATGTTTCACATCTTTTCTTGGTTGTACTGTACCGATAACGGCTAATGAGCCATAAACATGCATGTCTGCGGTTACTACTCTTTTCAGTAGCCCCTTCTCCTATTTGCGTGCAATACCCACTAATCTATTCGTTGTTTATTATATATATGTATATATATATATATATATATATATATATATATATATATATATATATATATATTATAATATTGCATATATTTATTTTTATTGTTGTTTTATGTAGATTAATAGAGAATGTTGTTCGGCTAGCTCAGGGTAAATGTATCATAGTTGGGCATGAGTACTCCTTAATCTCTTTGATTTCAGGTCTAAAGTTTTTTTTTATATGATTCATTATTTGGTTTTATATATTTTAATAAAAAATTATTTGTTTTTGTCTATTATTTAAAATAAAATTATACCTTGTATAAATTTATGTTGAGACGCCTATGTTATTGTTTATATTCCTGTTTTTAATAGAGGGTATAGAAACAGAAATGAACACTATAATTATATATTGTCAAAACTACGTTGGAAATTGGGGAAGATATACATGTATTAATGTAAACAAATTTAAAATCAAAATAGTGGAACAAACAACTAAAATCTAATAATTCAACAAATAGGTACCTTAGCGTAAATTTATATTGTTTGAAATGGCCAAAATTTGGAATTTCAAATTGGTTAACACTAACCTTTCACTAACAATGATGTCTTCTGGCACCGACGATCACCAATATCCAATACCACCACCTCTCATATTAATATGTCAACTGCATTCACTCAACCTGAACTCCAGCTTAACAAAACTTCTCCAGGTAAGTCTTGAAATTCTTCACCGTGTCCCGTTTAACGTTTCAATTAGCTTCTAAATCTTCTCAACATACTTCTTCAACTTTATTCAACTTTTTTCTGTTACTTTTCTTGAGTTTTATGAGAGTTTTATTCTACTACGTCCTCTCTCCAAAATATCATATATCATCCCTTTCATTTTCCAAAATAAACAACCCTCATTTCTCCTGTCCGTTGCCATGGACAAAACTCATCATCTCACTAGATTTTTTTAACAATAATTTAGAAATCAGAGGTTTTCATTTAATTTCATATTTTTCTTAACTATTTGATGATATTTAATGCTTTGTTTATTTCCAAAATAATTTAATTTATCTATTTGAAACTCTACTTTTCCAAAAATATCCCTATTTATAAAAAAAAACCTCTGATTGTATAAAACTATTCCATTCTAAATGAAACAAATCTACAGTCTGATTACTCTGAAATACATATGCAATCCTTTCCCAATTATATTAGAATTCTTCCACAATTAGTGTTCATTATAAACGCGGACTGAAATTTCTATTTACAAAATTTCTTTATATGTTATTTTACATCCTAGCTTTATACGCTTGTCAAAATTATATAGTTCTATGCCAATGAATCCTATCGCGCACAACGAAATCTGTCGCTGATGTTTCATGTTTTGAAATTATTTTGACATTCCAATCTTGTTGACAGTTCTCAGTGTCATTATAATAGTAAACATCAAAAATAATGAATTTGCTACTAATTCTTATTAAACATGATGTATTATAATGATATAAATACATCTATTTATTCTTTTAGGGGTTTAGATACTTTTAATGACGAATATGCCAAATTTACAAATTATTATATTGTTTAAAGATAATTTTTATGGTCTGATATACAAGTTATGAGTGAATTATTTTAGGAAGCACTGACAATGGTGAGTGTTTTGAATATTATTTTAGCATCTCTATATTTACATTAAACAAACGATATCATAGGTACATATTCAATATATAACTAACTTTAATTTCATTCATATCATGAAAAACAAATAATTCCCTATGTTTTGGCAACTTACAACCAAATTCACGCTTGGGAACCTCAGACTACAACACCTTCAAACCCTTATAGATGTTGTGATGAGTTCAATATATATATATATATATATATATATATATATATATATATATATATATATATATATATATATATATATATATATATATATATATATATATATATATATACGACGGCAATTCAGAAACTAACCTCCGGTTGATTGAAAAAAATACACCAAGTTAAGTAAAAATATTTTAATATATACATCTTACAACTACATCTTTGCACTATTTTTCGACATAGTCTCCATAACGATTGAGGCACTTATCGTATCTCTTCACAAGCTTTGAAATTCCTTCTGCATAAAAATCACCCGCTTGTGCCTTGAGCCAGCCTGTGACCGCATCTTTGAGCTCTTCGTCGTCATCAAACCGCTGGGACCCGAGCCATTTCTTGATATGCATGAAGAGGTGATAATCGCATGGCGCCAGATCTGGGCTGTAAGGTGGATGGTTGAAAACGTCCCACTTGAAGGACTCAAGAAGGGCTGTTGTTCTGCGAGCAGAGTGAGGACGGGCGTTATCGTGCAAAAAAACGATACCGGAAGTCAGCATACCACGGCGTTTGTTCTGTATAGCCCGTCGTAATGTTTTTAGTGTTTCACAGTACACGTCTTGATTAATGGTCGTCCCACGTTCCATGAATTCAACCAACAACACCCCTTTGGCATCCCAAAACACCGTTGCCATCAGTTTTCTGGCAGAAAAATCTTGCCGGGCTTTTTTTGGTTTGGTAGGCGAATCTGAATGTGCCCACATCTTTGATTGTTCTTTTGTCTCAGGGTTCACGTACTTAATCCAGGTTTCGTCACCGGTCACGATTCTGTTTAACAATGGTTCTCCTTCGTCCTCATAACGTGACAGAAAGTCTAATGCAGAGGCCATTCTTTGACTTTTGTGGTGGTCGGTAAAAATTTTGGGCACCCATCGTGCACAGAACTTACGGTAACCCAATCTTGCTGTCACTATCTCGTACAAAAGAGTCTTAGAAATCTGTGGAAAATCAGTAGACAACTCCGCCATTGTGAAACGTCGATTTTCACGAACTTTTGCATCAACTGTCTGAACGAGTTCGTCAGTCACCAAGGATGGTCTACCACTCCTCTCTTCATCATGAACGTTTTCTCGTCCACTTTTAAATAAACGTACCCATTCACGGACAACTCCTTCACTCATAACTTTTGGTCCGTACACGGCACAAAGCTCACGATGAATAGCTGCTGCAGAGTATCCTTTGGCTGTAAAAAACCTTATAATAGCACGCACTTCACATTTGGCGGGATTTTCTATTGCAGCACACATTTCAAACTGCCACAAAAACTAAACTAGCGCAGGTACGATGTTCACTCGGCTACGGCTTGATGCCGACTGACCTGCTGAGCGTGTGAATGCACAGATGGCGCGCTACTCCCCCCACTACCCGCACTGTGACCAATCGGAGGTTAGTTTCTGAATTGCCCTCGTATATATATTTGTCTTAAATTTGGGAAAGGCAGGGAGCAATAAATACCTGTCAAATTACCATTCCAATGGCGTACCAGCTTATGATTCTAAAAATCTCAATAATTGAATTTTATATTCAAGCAATATCCTAAAATCATGTTAAGTTCCTTACACGAAAAATGGTTTTGTCTCAAAAATAACGTATTTGGTCTTCGCCATTAGAGAGTCGCTACTTATCATCTTTTAAGATCTATGTGTACCAAGAGAATATTTGAAATTCGACATGCAATCGACTTAAACTTTCATTGTAGTCAATCATTTATCTTGACAAGCACCTTACCTGATAAGATAATGGCCTCAATGATAGTTAACAGTCAATGTCTGTATTTGTGACGTGAAATATCGTTCAATATATCAAGCATATTATATTATTCTAGAAACAGAAAACCGCATTCTTTGATAAGAAAATTGAGAATTTTTCGGATTTCTCTCCAGTTAAACGTATATCTAAATGTTTTATCCATCAATAAAAGATAATTGTATTAAACGTATTTGATTCGCTTGAACATAAAATGAAATAAGTGTCGACGGTGTAGTGAAACTGTGCTCAAAAATGACCGGGATTGGAAAGTCGACCATCTAGACTCATAGGCGAGGAAACGTGGTACCGTAAAACCTGCAAAGCAATCCCCAGGAAAGCATAAGATAACGTTCGGTTCGGTGAGAAGTGAAAACATATTATGTAATATATATATATATATATATATATATATATATATATATATATATATACATATATATATATATATATATATATATAAATATATATATATACATATATTGATATGGTCTAATATTATGTGAGATGTGTTTTAATTGTTTAATTTTGTTAGAATTTTCTTACGTTGTAGCGACAATTATTGTATACGTAGCTTGAGCAGCGTATTTTTATTATATTGCAAACAAAGCTTAAAACGGCATATATTATGTATATCAAAAGTTGACAGTAGTTGTCGAAAATTTCCCGGCTATCAAATTGTAATTAGTTGAAAGATAAATTGGACATAAAATACTCGAATCACCCATCCTCGGGGTGGGTTCAATGCGCTATTGAAAATAAAATTTTTATATAAATGTCTTTGTTCTGTTTGATCTATCTAATAATATATTGTGACTGTTTGTCCAAGACTATAAAGTCTATTCAATTCCTTTTTTGACATTCACAACGTATAAATGACTTGTATGTCACCAATAATACACAATTGTCACTTTTTCAAATAAAATTCCTAAATTTGATAAATATGTTTAATTTTTATCTACGTTCTTGAATGGTTTGAATGTTATAAATGTTATGAAGTATTTACAATTATAAATCAAATAAATTTCAAAATTTAGTTTTCCTTTTTTTACAACAATAAAGAACCAACTTGTATCTTCCCAAATATAAACTAAATGAGCAACCTACAAACTATAACGCCTAATCTCTAATACCAAAAGTTTTATAAAGAATTTTTGAGAGAGTTCAATCAACTTCAAAATTTTCACTTGACTTGTCAAATATCCGAAATGTCTTTATTTTATTCTATCTTCAAATTATTTAATATTCTATGCGAATTGAAAAGTTTTGATGCATCTATAATTTAATTTTTTTAAGGCATGAATCTTTCAACTAAATAATAATTCTGGAGTGGACTCACCAGTATTCAATTATAACAGTCAGTTCGTACAATTCTAAAAACTTTATAATTCCGGATCTTACACCTCTGCTTCAATCTTGACAAAGTTTTTTTTTATCACTCACGCACATAATTTAAATGGGTTACCGAATAATGCTTTCTATTATTAATCACTGTTGAAATTATTATAATACAAAATTTTTGGATAGATCTAAAATTATATGTTACTCTTTGGAGAGCTCCTACTTAGAAGTTCTCTCTTCGGAGGATTCAACGTTACTGAATATTTTTTTCAATCAACAAACAACCCAAATTATATTGTGGTTACGAAACTTTCTCTTTTTTCAAAAAAAAACTAAATTTTGCTCTCCTTACTATAAATAGATTTGGATTTCTTGTATTAACTAAATACCTTAAAATGACTATTTATTTTTCTAACCTTGAATATCTTTTGAATTGTCATCGGAATGTCATCAGAAATTAAATAGTGTCAAATTTTATGTATACAGGGTTTTTCAATTATATTGAGTGCATAGACAAAACAGGGTTTTCCAAAAGTATTGCCTAAGAATATAGTAAGTGAATTCTTTAAAATTTGAAATAGGAGTACTCTATTAAATTTCATTGTAATTTATCTTATACGAATTTAATTATATGTTATATCTTTGATTTCAATAAGGTTTTTTAATTTGCCGCAGTATATTTAAAAAAATTATTTAGGTTCAATAATGTCACACAGTGCACTTACCTTTAGATCTCTTTCAATTATTAAATTGTTTTAATGAGCACTCAGCTTCTCAGGATCTTGAGTTCATAAGATAAAATATTTATATGATTCCTTTAAAAATAAGCGCCAGATCTTAATATTCAATTTTGATAAAAGAATTTGTAATCTAAAATATTTGTATTCAATAAATAATAAATTTTTCTCTTAAATAGTTTGAATTCTTATTATATCGGTGTCATGTATATATGTACAAGGTACATTATAAAGTTTAAATGAATTTGTTTAGTTTGATTTAGTTTGAATTTGACTCTCGAATAGTTTTCCATTCAATAATTTTATACTCGTTAATATCTTAAATTGTAATTGACTCGTGTTAGATATATATACAGTGTGTAGCATTATATTTATATATATATATATATATATATAATGACGATCCTAGGTAAATTTTTATGTTCATTTAGAGGAGATGAAACTATTTCTGAAATTGGAAGAGACAAATTGAGGAAAATTCAGATTTTAGAAAACTGAAATTAAATAAATATAATTATAAAATCCATTTCAACTATTGGTCTTTGAATTCTTAACAAACTCCTACAAGATTGTGAGAATTACATAAATTTACTATGTTCATCTAATCTTTATAAAGTTTATTTAGTATAGTAAAGTTGATTTTCGATAGCAATCTATTTTATTAACAAATTGCCATCATAATGTCAAGAGCGGCTTGTTTTACAAGATACACTTTTCACTTCGGTAAAAAATTGCCTCTGTACATTGTGATCACATCATCCGATACATTAGCTGCAATTTGACGTCGCATTTTCACGAAAATTACCGCGTTATACCTTATCTCTTTCGTTGCAAACACAAGGGCAGCATCAAGGGCCCTTTTCAAAACTCCCCTGTCGCACTTTTCCACAGAATTTTCTCTAATATACCAGACAAAAGACAAAAGCAATTCAAACAGAGGCGTAATGAGAATATTTGAATTCATTTATTGCAAATAAAAACAACTGACAAGAAATAAAATTGAAATGTACGTTCATCAAATTTTGAGAGAGGTATTTATTCAGAAACTTCGAAGAGGAAAAATAAATAGTTAAGATTTCTAAATAGTCCAAACACATAACTAAGGAGAAAATATATTTTTGATATGAAAGAGTAGTAGTCATATACTATGAAATTAGAGGCAATAAAGGTTATTTCGTCTTCAATAATGATAACTACGGATTCGAGATTGTTGCAAGATTACTACTTTTTTAGAACGTTATACTATTGATATGTGGTTCAGTTTGTTCCGTATATTTTGGTACTTATTCAACATAATTTTAAAACTGGACTGAGATTAAGTGAGTGTAATTAGAAGTTCGTGAAGAAAATGACATAGTTCTTCAGGCTTTCAAGCGTATGTATCAAGCAATGACATTAGTATTAATGAAATTGACTGTCTCGACCCTTACTTCGTGAAATATGCTCATGCTAGTGTTTTTAAATGAAACTCAAGGTCTCTAGTTAATTCCACAATATAATACAAGTTATTGAAAATTCTAAAAAATTGACAATCGTTTCGATAATATTGATTTATCGAAACAATTGTCAATTTTTTAGAATTTTCAATAACTTGTATTGTATTGTGGAATTAACTAGAGACCTTGAGTTTCATTTAAAAACACTAACATTAGTATTAAATTATTGAATCAACAATATTGTTATAAACCACATTACTGGTTGAAGGGCAGTAGGCTCTGATGTTATTGTCCATCTACTATTTTATTTTCTTCGTTTTTACAATTTTTTATCATGATAATATGGTCTGTCATGATTTTGCTCTCATTGTCAACAGATTCTTCAATCACAAACTGTCAGCTAACTAAATACTATCTCTTTATTTGGAAAAAAATTCAAACCAAATAGTATCCATACAGATTGGAAATACACTTTTTCTGTTTATCCAGACATAAAATTCAATCACAAAATTTGCCCAAATATCTTAACTAGTGACTAACGATTTGTCTGTGGTTATGATATCAAAAGCAAAGCATCACTCCGAACAAAAAATCAGAAAAACAAAAAAAAGCAGAGTTCGGTAGAATCTTGAGGTTTTGCTGGCTTTTTCTTACGATTACAATGTCGAGCTGCATATAATAAGGAAGATTGCCTCAGCTATCACATTTCCTCTCATTAATTTTGCCACTATTAAGAGGATACTAATCACAACGCTAGAAAAGCTCAATGCCAAAAAGCGCATATCAAAATTGTGAGGAAGATTGGAGGTAGAGCTGAGATGAGAATTGTTAAATAATATACATTTATATTACTATATATATATATATATATATATATATATATATATATATATATATATATATACAGTGTGACCTATTTTTAATGGAAACACCCCCCTAAAGTTTTAAGTTGTTAACCGATTTTATTAATTTTTTTTGAAATGTCAAGTACTAAAAGGTGTGCCTTGGGACAAAATTTGAGATGTTCATTCCAATTTTCAGGGCATACTACGATATTTTTTCTTAGTCGAAAATCGGGATTTTTTATTAGCGGTTTTTCTATTGAAAAAATCACTACGGTACTGGATTCAGAGTACCTCTAAACAGGTGTGACCAAAATTTCATAGAAAAATATTCATTAATAACATAGTAATGGCAACTCAACAATTCGAAAACTCACACAGCTAACAGTCACAAAAAGACCCTATATCAACAGATACAGCCATGAGAATATTTTTTTTATGATTTCAACAATGAAGTGCCACCAGATGAAAAAAGACAAATAGCGTGAATATTTTTAATGAAAATAACGGAATTACATTCAAGTTTTCACGCAAATCAACTAAATTTAAGACCTAATAGATTTTTCAATTTAAATCTTAGTTGCCATGGATATTATATTACAGTTTGACACTTGTGAAAGATTTAAGTGTACTATTGTCAACAATATTCACCTTACAGTTCTTCGGATGATTTTGTGTCCTGGCTGCAAGATTGAGCGTAAGAGAGAAAATTGAAATTGTACGCCTTTCGGGAGATGACGTTAGAAGTGCTAGAGAGGTTTGTGAAGTATTTAATGGGAGACATCCAGATCGTCCTCGTATTAGCTGCGGTACGGTAAATAAAATATTCAATGAAACTGGTGCAGTATCAAAAATGATGTTGAAAAGTAATCCTGTACAAAGCCGAAACCGGAATGACAGGAATGATCAAATCATTTTAGATTATCTCGAAAATAGTCCTAATGCCAGTATAAGGAATGCCACTAGATTTGAATATTCCAGGAGAAACTATTCGGAGATGTCTCAAGGCGAAGAATATTAAACCTTTCAAGCCAAAATTTTAACACACACTGCAAGAAGGCGACGAAGCAAGACGTATGGAATATTGTTTATGGGCCCAAGGGGAAAATTTCAACAATAGAAATTTCCTACAAAATATTTTATATACCGACGAAGCCACTCTCACTACAAATGGAGTAGTGTCATCACAGAATTGTCGCAATTGGGCAGCGGATAATCCTAACTGGGTAATAAATTGTAAAAGCCAGTAATCCAAAAAAATCAACGTCTGGTGTGGGATATTGAACGAATGAATTATTGGTCCTTTCTTTTTGAGGAAAACATTAATGCGCAGAGGCTCTAGAATTTTTAAACACAGAGTTTTGGGATGCTATTCACGAGCTGCCAATCAATGAACGATCAAATTTAATTGTCCAGTTAGATAGGTGTTCAGTTCATTATGCCAGAGCTGTGAGGCAATGGCTTAACGAAAATTTTCCAAACCGATGAATAGGCCGTGGTAGTCTGTTTCTAGATTGGCCACCCAGATCTCCAGACCTCACAGTTTTGGACTTTTTTCTCTGGGGTCTTATCACACAAAAGGTTTACAAAAACCGCTCAAGATATAGGAATGAACTTTGTGCAAGAATTCGACAGGTATGTGCAGATATTACCCCTCAAGAACTAAGGAACGTAATCAGAAACATTCGTAAGCGCTACGTCAAATGTATCGAAATACATGGTAGATTAGTAGAGGCTACTAGAATATGAGTTACAATTAATTGTTGCACTGACTCAAAACATTTCAATGATTAGTTATAATAGTTACGTTTATTGAATTTTTTTGCTTCATTATTAGTTGAATTGTATGAATGTAACCCCGTTATTTTGATTAAAAAAATTTACGCCATCAATTTTTTTTTCATTTGGTGGCACTTTATTGTTGAAATCATAGAAAATGTTCTAATGGCTATATCTGTTGATATAGGGTGTTTCTGTGAGAGTTTACGAATTTTTGAGTTGCCATAACTTTGTTATTAATGAATATTTTCTCCTAAAATTTTGGTCACACCTGATTAGAGGCACTCTAAATCCAGTGGCGTAGTGATTTTTTCAATAAAAAAATCGCTAATAAAATCTCGATTTTCGATTAAGAAAAAATATCGTAGTATGCCCTGAAAATTGGAATAAACATTTCAAATTCTGTAGGCATTTTAGTACTTGACATTCCAAAAAAAAATTATTTAAATCGGTTTACAACTTCGAATTTTAGGGGGGTGCTTTCATTAAAAATGAGTCACACTGTATATATATATATATATATATATATATATATATTTGAAGTTTTTCTTGGTTTTGGGTCATTTTTAAAAATATAAATACAAAAAGACGGTTTAAGTTGTTGAGATTACCTTCATTTATTCACGTTTCGGCTCATTCAGCCTTTTTCAAAATAAATCTACATCTAAAATAAAATGATTTTCTCACTAAGAGATACAATACTTCAAAAATCCTTTTTACTTACCCCAAACGTAGAATAATAGTTGTGAATATACATTAAAATGTCCAGTCAAGAACTTCGTCGAAACATAAAATATTCTTATCACTCTTTCTTAAAACAACAAAGAATCCACAACGTGTGTACACATTAAAATTATTTACAGTACTGCTAGATATATTTTACTGAGGTTGTTCAAATCTTTTTTATTGTTAATGGCATGCTGGTTTTTTTTGGATAGCTATTGATTCCAAAATTTCTCTCTTTTTTTGTATTTAGTTCCGACCTTATAACTTTTGTGTTTTCAAAATTAAATGTATATTTTTTTGAGTTTTCGTGGAAAGTGAGAGCTGTTGTATTTTTTTTGTCGTATTTATGACCTTTTATTCGCTTTTCCAAATACTGGCTAGTCTTTCCAATCTAAACACCACTGCAGTCGTTACACGGAATTTGATAAATTATATTACTCTTTTTATTTTTCGGAGTTTTTGTATTTAATTTTGAAAAATTATTGGAGAGCGTAAAAAAAAGAGAGAAATTTTGGAATCAATACCTATCCAAAAAAAACCAGCATGCCATTAACAATAAAAAATATTTAAACAACCTCAGTAAAATATATCTAGCAATACTGTAAATAATTTTAATGTGTACACACGTTGTGGATTCTTTATTGCTTTTAGTAAGAATGATAAGAATATTTTATATTTCGACGAAGTTCTTGACTGGACATTTTAATGTATATTGACAACTATTATTCTACGTTTGGGGTAAGTAAAAAGGATTTTTTGTAGAATTGTATCTCTTAGTGAGAAAATCATTTTATTTTAGATGTAGATTTATTTTGAAAAAGGCTGAATAAGCCGAAACATAAATAAATGATGGTAATCTCAACAACTTAAACCGTCTTTTTGTATTTATATTTTAAAAAATGACCTAAAACCAAGAAAAACTTTAAATATATGTAAATATACTAAAAAGGTCAAAGAAAGTATCCCACACATAAATATATATATATATATATATATAAAGGAAAGAAAAAACCAATTTATTTGGGAGATGCAGCAAAACGAACGTGTATACTTACACCATTATATTTCCAATATTTCGACAATGAGTATTGTCATCATCAGGGAGCTACAATACAATTAAGTACTGAAAAGTTTTGAAAGTGAGAAAACCTAACCTTACTTACAATGTTAGCGAATCTGTACGTAATGATGGAAAATATCCAAAACGTCAAGCATAATAATAAACCACAACAGCACAAAATATGCAAATGAACACCACAAACATGTAATTGAAATTATTTAAAAACTTCCAAATTCAAAAGCCGATAAATGGAAAGTCGGGCATGTGTGTCTTAGCTACATCACATACTGATGAAACTGGGAGTTAAATGAATTGCCATGTCAAAAAGTTCGATCATGACTACCAATTGAAAAGTTGGGAGAAACATTATTCAAAAATCAACATTAATCACATCCATATGGATGATAAATAAAATTATCGGATTATGAGGCTGATTACTAACAACCTCACTGACCTAGAATGAGTTAATCAGTTATTGAACATCTTTTTTAAAGAGAAGATATTCACACTAACGTGATCTAAACTGAATCGAATGAACATTCTTGCACAGCTGTGTAATTCTTATCTAGCATCAACGAAAATAAATAGATTTCACAGAGATGATTAAGATCAGTTTTCTCATTCATACAATTATCAGATTGAAATATGAATGCCATCTCCAAGAATGTACGCTTAGATAGCTTTCCTTCTTTAGCCAATACTCTAATTGCCTCGTAGTCCATATTGTAACCTTGTCCTTGACTTTAGTGAATAAGGAGGTAATAGTCAGACTTGTTCTATGAGCAATCCTCACATTACTCACTTTGCTGAAGATTTAGTTTGGGAGTAACCTCAGCAATATAGGGCAGAGAGACATATATGTGATCAGCGAGAGCATCAACCATGTTATTATTATTATTTACAACATTATCCAAATTATTAACATTATTAATGTTATGAATATTAATGAAATTGACTGTCTCGACCCTTACTTCGTGGAATATGCTCATATTAGTGTTTTTAAATTAATCTCACGGTGATATTGATTTATCGAAACAATTGTCAATTTTTTAGAATTTTCAATAACTTGTATTATATTGTGGAATTAACTAGAGACCGTGAGTTTCATTTAAAAACACTGTTATCAATATTATTTTCATTTACATGTTCAGCTAAAACACATCTGTCAGGGTATAATTTACTGTCACTTTTATGACAGGCGAACACTTGTTTTATGAAGGCCATTCCATGGATTATAAATCTGCCAATGTTTTGACCATACAAAGTAATTATAAAAATCGTCTTTTTTTTGGAAACGGCATATATCGCACAGCAAAATGATTGCATAAATAAAAAACAGACTTAAATAACCTTAGTGTAATCTATGCCTATCTTTAAGATTTTGAAAAAACAACGCCACATTCATAACAACCCTTAATTTGGAAACAAAAAACATCAAAATCATAGTAGTTCAAAATCAAAGATTCTATTTGATGTCATATTGTTTTTTGAGTTATCCGTTGAATTATGTTTAAAAGAATTTATTATGAAAATTCATAACTTAACCAAAATTCTCGATAGATTTAATGTAAGTAGTTAACATTTTATTTTATTTTCAGTTTTATGTGAATTCGTGTTTTTCTAAAAGTATATAATTAAAAATAGAAATTGTAAAAATATATTTTTTGCACTGATCCCAATAGAGCCATTGAATATTCATAAGTTTAGCTAAGTCTATGGGGGGAAAGGGGTATATATCCTCTATACACCCCGTATATTTTTCAATTGAGAATTTGCTCTTTTGTTTGATTCAACTGATGATATACTATTTATAATGTATAATTATTTGTTCTAACTCTTGTTCCGGTAAATACTAAGAATACGCTACAATACATGTGATCGTATAAAGCGGCAAACACACATATGCTATAGTAAACATCAAAATTAAAATTTATCCGTGCCTTTTTCCAGTTTTTCTGTCTATTCTCAGTTTTCATTTGTTAATTCCTCAATTTGACATGTTTGCAGATATAGTGTTATACTTATAAACGATCAGGATATTCTATTTCTCAGAATTCCCATATATTCCTGATCCACCTCTGTCGCAACTCGACTAACCGGAAAGTTTCATGTTACAATCCCGTATCCCGTAAAAATAATCAAAACAATAACACTTGACAGTGAAGAGTTGAAGGTTGAAAGAGAGGAGAGAAAAAAGGAGCAATTTCTGGAATGTTTTTAGTAAAAGTAAAGGAGCAACAAGACCGTCAAAGAGTGCAATTTGAATACGAAAAATGGCCCGTTTGATGTCCGACACCACGAGTAGGGACCTACAGTCAAAGTACATTGAGAGCTACTTAAGCTAAAAATACTATTCTGCTGTGTTCACAAATCTGCTGAACAAAGAACAAGTATTAAAAAGAATATACAGGGTGCGCCATTAGTGTGACAAAGTTCGATATATCCATTATTCTAGAAGATATGGATTAAAGTTACGTACGAAAATTGTAGACATCTATAGACTTCACAATTTGAAAATTATTTTAATGTGTACGGGGTGTTCCCTATCACCAGGGTAAAGACAAATACCTTTTTCTAAATGCTATACCAAAAATCATTAATTTCTGAGATAATGCCAATTAAATAACAAAGAGTTGAAAAAATAATTTATTGAAAGAAGTAAGATATATAAAAATGACAGTAAGAAAAAATTCTTTTATAAAAATAACTAAACATGAGTCAAAGTGAACTGTAAATTGATAATTTATTCTATACCAAATGTTCGAAATGTCCACCCAAAACGTCAATACAACATTGCGGTCGATCTTCAAAAGATCGACTTACATTCCTCAACATTTTTATAATAATACTCTGAAATACTTCTCGAATTCTCTCCTTCATATCGTTCTGTGTAGTTGGCGGTATTTGGTAAACACGGTTTTTCACAGAACCGCCACATGAAAAAGTCAATTTAAGTTGAGTTTAGTTTAGTCTGGTGATGGAGGTGACCATGAAATGGGTTTTCCTCTTCCTACCCATCTAACAGGAAAATGGGAATGCAGATGATTGTGAATTGAAGCAGTGTGATGTACCGAATCTCCACCGTATATAATCCACATTATTTGCCAAATGTTGAGCGGAGCGTTTTCCAACAGTAATCGTAAAGGAATTTCCAGAAAGTCTAAATAAACTAAACTATTCACTCTCTCCGATTATACCACCCCAAACATTCAGAAACCACCTAGTTTGACTTTGAGTTGATGTAAGATAGGGATTATTTATGGAATAGTATTGAGAATTATATCTATTCATGGTACCATTCTTATGAAACGTTGCTGCATTTTCAAAAAGAACAAAATCAACGAAATCGATCTGATATGTATTTGTGGTTGAGCCCACTCGCAGAAAGGAACTCTTCACGAATGTCATTGTCGAGTAACTCTGAAACAAAATGCGGTATGGATGCATCTTGTTTTAATGCAGTATTCTTCGGACGGACGTTACACTCATATCCTGTTGGTGCGAAATCTCACGAGTACTAACATGAGGATTGTCCGCAACTACCAGCATACAATTAAATTCATTTTCCTCAGTAACTGCAGTTTTTGTCCTTCCATGTTTTTCATATAATACTCAACCTGTACTATTGAAATGATCCATCAACCTATCCAACGTTCTTTTTGTGGGTTGTCTTCGTGCAATATATCGCTCTTGGTAAATTCTTATTGATAATAAATAGTTCCTACTACATTCTCCCAATACCCAAACCATGTCTGTTAATTCTTCAAATACAAGTAAATGAGTCTCCACACAATTTCAAAAGTTTGTTGAATGACATGCTACTAATCAATACTTGTCATTATTCTATAACTAACTTGTTACAATTAAATGACTTTTAAAAACTTTTTTGTTATTAAATTGACAATATCTCAGAAATTAATGATTTTAGGTATTGAGAATGCTTGATAAAAATAGAGGTTTATAAGGTGTATTTTCACTTTTTGAAATGAAATACAGAGTGATTTATTTGAAAAAATCATGTGTTGGACTCTTGGATCGCCCTGTAATCAGATGCCGTAATATCCAAAAAATTGCACTGTGTCATGAAACTAGACAGATATCAAAATGTGATGGTTGCAAAATGTTATGGCTGCAAAATATTGATGTCAAATTGTTTCGTTTGAACTATACAAGGCAGTGAACTCACAATGATTTTTACGTTCAATTGGGCATAACTTCTGAAATACCCTATATACTTATATGAAACTCTACGTTGTAAGCATGGGGGAGGTGAGCCCAATCTGACTCTGGAATAATATATAGGGTGTATCAATCAAAAAATGGTATGTTTGTTTCAATAATCCATATATTACATATCTTCAATAACAACGGATATATCGAACTTTGTCACACAAATGACGCACCCATATATATTTATAGATATATATATATAAATTTATATATATACATATATATATATAAATATATATATATATATATACACATATATATAAATATATATATATATACATATATATATATATATATATATATATATATATATATATATATATATATATATATATTGAGATGATATATTCAATAAGGAATAATATATAAAGATCATAGATATTAAAGATTAGAAATATCATAAGATAAAACAATTATGATAATAACATATGACAACAAATTCAGTTTCTTTAGAACATTCCGTGAAAAGGAGACGCATGAGGTAACATCTGTGAATAGCGGAGCTAAATTTTTAAATCAAAAGTGATAAATATTATTAATTAAGTCTAATTAAAAGATACTGTGATTAAGTTAACAATCCCCAATACGGATAAACAAGTTTTTAATAGGAGAGTGAGATTTAAACGAGTTATCAAGAAATGAGGAGTCGCTGCCAAGAGATGTGTAATGTGTTTAAACGTGGGCATATTGGAGAAGCTAGTTCTCACCAGGTTGGTGATATTTGAATTTATTTTGGTCCAAAATAATATAACAAACTTACTGAATTGAACAAATGATCATTATAAACTTACTTAAAATTTTAAAAGGCCGAAAATTAATAAAGAAATTGAATGTAACATTAAGAATAACTATATAAGTGAAATATTAAATGATAATGGTATAAGATTTACAACTTACCTGATATTTTGATGAAAAATGTAAATTGCATGTTTATAATTCATAAGACATTATAGTTTTGATAAGTCACAATATTTATCATTTTACACACACACATATATTATATAAATATCAAACTTCACTTTGCTAAAATATTTGTAATAATTTGAAACGATACACCACAAGAAATGATTTTAAACATACTGTTTCAAAGCTTAAAATATAAATTTTTCTCCACATAAAAGTTGTGTTAACAAAAAAAGCTTTCTATCTGCAGGTGTCTTTCTAAGCTTTCAAGATAAACAATATGAAAATTATGCAAATGAGCTTCATAGGCGTCACATTTTACTATTTGTAACCATTTGTATATGAATTTACATAAATGATTTTAGTCAAAGATTTGTTTAATTGCTAATATATCTAATTGCCGTATTGAGACTAATCGCCCCGAGATAAATTTATGTTTCACGAATATTTGAAGGAGAGGAATTTAAAAAAAGGTAAGAAATGAAATTAATTTATGGATTGAGCAAAACATTTAAAAAAAATTTGAGTATATATATATATATATATATATATATATGATTTATTTTTCAAATTCTTGGCTGTTAGGTTGTTTGAATAATTGAATCACTTTGTTGCTACTGACGTTTTTTTCCTGAGATTGGAACTTTCTCATAGTTTATTCTTGAATAAATTAAGTTTCTTCGTTTACAATTTAGAAATTGAAAAACGCATGTACGATTGGTAAAAAATATTCATAAAACAACATACATTTAAAACAAGACTATTATAAAAACACGAAAATTCTAGCTCAAGATTCAAACTACAAAAAACTGACAATTAAAGAAATGGTACACATTGAAAAAGAACATAATACAGTCAGCAATAAGCAAGATGTGAAAAACTTGAATCAGATTTAGCGCAATTTGATAAAATAATTCACCTGAAATAATTCCGTACTTCCTTCTATAATATCGCGGAATTACCTATTGTACATGCGTTTTTAAGCTTATTTCAGAATGAAATAGTGCTATTGTAGAGAGTAGCATGACGCGACTTCGGAAAAATTTCAATGCAGTTTTTCGTTCTGGTGTTCCCTGATGCCAAAATCACCCCCCGTTTCGAAGGTTATATATATATATATATATATATATATATATATATATATATATATATATATATATTAAAACAAACTCAAGGAAACAGGAACTTAACTAACGTACCTCATGTCGATACAATAGACAGAATGGGATATAGATCAGTATCGTTAAAATGAAGATAGGATTAAATCGGCTATATTTTATAGAATTCCATGATATATACAATCAACTTATAAATTTAATCAAGAAGGATCCAAAATAATATTGTATAATTTCAAAAAAATAAATGAAACATCCATAGAATTTCAGTAGTTAATTTATTTATAATAACATCAGCGTTAATAGTTATATTTCAAATCCATATCTCCATCACAAGCTGTTAGTAATAATATTTACTCCTGGATCCATCTAAAAGAGAAATAGAATACAGAATATAAGTAAAACTAGAGTTAAAAAGACTATAGGAATGGAAATTTTAATTTGACAATAATTGTGAGTAGAAAATTGTTAAAAAAAATCAGTTTCAAATATGGAATGGAATAAGAGTTTATATAATAGAAATAGTCATTTAGATAAAAAAGTCAAGTTAGATTGTAGTTTAGTTTTAATTGGGTTTCCAATAAATACCTCCTGAAAGACTAAATATGAAGGAAAAGGGTAGAGTTTAGTGAAAGACTATCAAAAAGAAGTTATACCTAACAATTGGAATTAGAACTCCTAATTATAAAATATGTGTAAATAATAAGGTGACTTCTCGACTTGAACAATATATCAACAAAATCGAGAAGTAGATGAAGGTTGTCAAGAAGAGAGTTTTTTTAAAAAAACAACTAGCGTGGAGAGACAGATAAGAAATTTAAAAAGTGGATGCTGAGGTAAAATAAGATCCGACTGCAAATGTATGAAAAATAATGGTAAAAGTGACATACCGAATATGAAATAATAAGAATAATCCAGCTCCTAAAGGATTAGGGGAGTGTACACGAAATTTGACATCTGCGATTGGAACATCTAATCAAGCCAGGTGAGTGTTCAGTTTTAATTAATTTTGGTACCAAATTAAAGAAACAATAAATATTTGCAAATTATTAATTGATAAGATGAAGATATAAAGGCCTAAATTAGTCAAAATTCACAAATGCTAGTTGAAATGATCGTACGATACTCAAAGACAATATTATAGACACTTACCTTTCATTCAATATATTATTTCTTCTTCATTCTTATAGATATAATCAGTTAACTATCATTTGAACTTCCTGTGATTCATATTTGAACATCGTTGTGTAATTTCATTCCATTTACTATCATTAAATTATCTGGTTATAACGTGTTAAATCATTTTATTCTTATGATATTTCAATATCTTAGAATTAGAATACAAAAATCAATCCCTTATCTCAAGGGTATGTGGTTGAAATGAAATGTCCAGTGGCTGAATACAATAATAGTAAGAGTCCTCTGTTATATGAAGGTTCTCTATCTATTCCATAGGCGCAACATAAACAATATTTTGAATCCCTTATTCAATTTTACTATTGAATTATTATTATAAAATATTGTAATTCTATAAAATTAAAAAAAAGAATACAGTATATTTCCTGAACTCAAAGAGATATAGAGTTTTCATGCCTCCGACAGGAACTATGAGCTTGCTAAGGTAAATATAAAATTAAATATAATAAATACTATAAAAAAATAAACAATTATAAATTTGGCGGCCCAACGTGTGGCGAATTAAAAATTTTTTCGTGATAAGAAGGTTTTAAAATTATAAGAATTAGATACAATTAAAATGGCAAAGAGGATGATGCTTAGGGACGGAAAACAAATAGGTTTGGAAGGCAGATCAGATGAGGATGAAGAAGAGAGGAGACGTGGAATGGGAGATTTAGATGAAGAGGAACAAACCTTAATAGATAAAGAAAGTGAAGATTCAAGGGAACAGCAGGATAGTAGACAAGACAGGCAGGATAGTGTAAACAGAGGAGATCAAATAATGGAATTTTTATTTAATTTGAATGGGAAGATAGATAATATGAGGGGAGATTTGAATGGGAAGATAGATAATATGAGGGGAGATTTGAATGGAAAGATGGACAAGATGAATGGGAACGTGAATGATTTAAATGGAAACATGAACAGGATGGAAAAGAAAATAGAAGAGGTGAAGATTTGAAGGAAATTAAGGAACTTAGGGAGGAAAATGAAGAATTTAGGAAGCAGATAAATAAGGTGATGGAAGATACGGTTGACCAAAATAAACATTTGCGTATAGAAATACAAGAAAATGAGATCCGAATTAGAGAAGGGATAAAAAAACATATGGTGGAAGAAATGCATGAATTAGGGAAATGTATAAATGAAAATTTACCGGGAACTATTCAGGCTGAAGTTGCAAAACAAAATGAAAATATAACAAAAGAATTGGAATACATCAAATTGCAAGGACAAACAATAGAGGAAGTAATGCAGAGCTATCAAGAGAAAGTAAAAAAAAAATTCGATGACTTAGATGATCTAGTAGAGGAAAAAACAGGTACATGCGTTGAACGAAATGAAACAATGGGTAAACAGTTTAATAAGGATTTGGAGGAGATGCATAGGAAATTGAGGGACACTATGGAAGAAATGGAAGAGAATATAAGAAGAAATAGTGGAGGCATAATATATGCAGGAAATAGCAATAACATAGAAATATGAGTTAAATTTGATGAAAACATAAATACAATACATCCCAAAGTTTTAATTAAAATAATTAGAAGCAAAGTACAAGGACTTAGGGACATTGTAGAGATGAAAATAATAATTAGGGGAATGTTATTGGGTCATGCGTTATTATGGTTTTGTAATAGGGAGAAGCAGATTAATAAATTCGAGGACTTAGAGAAACAATTTTTAATGTATTTTTGGGGGGATATACAGCAAGTTAATTTTAGGGAACGTCTCTATTTTGGGAAATTTGAATACAATAAAAGTAAAAACTTAAATAATTATGCAATGCAACTTTATAATATAGTCCAATATCTTGAACCAATTGTGAAAGAGGAAGAATTAGTGTTATATGTTGAAAGACATTCTAACACAGAAGTGTCTGAAACTATAGCGTTACATGACATCAAAACGATGGACAATTTGTCAAAATACCTTCAGAGAGTGGAACGAAGCATGCAAAATGGAAATTGAATGAACAGATACCAAAGAGACATTAGAAATGAATACACGAGAAATGATAGACAGAGAGAAAATTGACATTTTAGAAGAGATAATTATGATAGGTATGAAAATAGAAATTATATAAATAGAAATTATGAAAACAAAAAAAATTATGGAAATGCAAATAGAAATAATGGCAATGAAGAGAGAAATTATAGAAATGGGGACAGAAGTAATGTGTATAGGCAGCACGATAATAGAGAAAATTATGGAAATTTTGACAGGAGAAATTATAACAGAGATAGAAGTGGAAATTGGCATCAAAATGGAGATGAAAGAAGGAATAACTATAATGGGAGAAGAAATAATGGCACAGGAAATGATGATAGAAGGAATTATGAACAAGAAAACCAAGAAAGAAATTATGACAGAAATCATTCAGAAGAAGAAAGAAGACAAATAAATAGTATAGTTGAGAACCAAGGAAATTCGGGCAATGATCAGAGCCAAGGCTCAGATCCAAATTTTGCTTAGATCGCCCTTGCGTACGTAGTAATGTCTATTCCTCCAATTATCAGCATCCGAGGGAATTTATTATAGAAGAAGATTTACAATATAATGACACAGTTAAATTAATTTTTATTGAGGGAAAATCACATAATATTACATGTAAAATCTTATTAGATACGGGTTCCGAGGTTTCTAAAGTAAATAAAAATATTGTTGATAACTTAAATCAGGATGATATTACGGTGGTAAGTACTAATACATTATCATTCGTTGGGGCGAACGGTGAGAAATTATATGAAACTAGTCAAACTATCATGATAAATTTGAATATAGGAGAAGGAAGTATACCAGTACAATTATTGTTGGTAAAGAATTTAAAATACGATATGATTCTAGGAACAGATGAATTAAATAAACATAAAGTTATAATAGATTATGAACAAGAGTGTATAAAATTGAGAGAACAACTTATACCTCTTATTAAACAACATGGAGTTGATATTATTGAAAAAGAAATCAATATAGGACAAGTAAATCAAATTGAAGGAATCAATTACTGTATGAATGAAGAATTATGTTTAACCAAATGTAGGAGCAGATTATGTAAATTATTACAAAATCATAAAAAAATATTTAATGAAGAAGTTTTTGTAGCATCTTAGTATGTTCATAAATTAGAAATCATACCATAGATTAAGAATTTTAAAATTAAAACCTACTCTATACCATATCGATTGAAGGAACAAGTTTATCAAGAGATTACTAAAATGCTACATGATGGGATAATTGAAAGATCTAATTCTCAATATATTAATGCCATAACTTGTGTAAAAAAGGAATCCGGAGAGATCAGACTATATTTAGACGCAAGAAATATTAATCATTATACTAAAAAACAATATGAAAGTCCATTAAGTATTGGTGGTATATTTGGCAAAATTACAAAAGCGAATATATTTTCTAAACTCGATTTAAAACATAGCTTCTGGTTGATTCCATTAGACCAAAGAAGTAGACCATATACAGCTTTCATTGTGGATGGAATAGTGTACCAATTTTGCGTTGTGCCTTTTGGTTTACAAAGTTCATGTGCAGCACTTGTTAGGACAATACACACTATCCTTAATTCATATGAAGATTTTTTTACGGTTCACTATATTGATGACATTCTGATATACTCTGAAACAGAAGAAAAACATCATGAACATTTGAAAATAATATTGAAGGAATTAGAAGAAGCAGGATTAGAACTTAATTTAGAAAAATGTCAATTTTATAAACAGGAGGTAGATTATTTAGGATACGTATTAAATGATACTGGTATAACCATGAATCCAGAACGAGTTAAGGCCATACGAGAATATAAAACACCTCATAACCTTAAGACTTTGAGTTAATTTCTAGGTATACTGAATTATTTTAATAGGCTGATACCAGACCTTAATAAAAAAGAAATTCCTTTGATAGAATTGCTAAAGAAAGATGTAAGGTGGAATTGGGATGAGAAAAGAGAAAGGACATTTCAAGAATTGAAAGAAATATTCTTAAACAAATTAAAAGTGTATCATCCTCAATATGATAAATAATTTATATTAAAGACAGACGCATCCATAGAAATGTTGGCTGGAGTATTAGTGCAGATACAAGAAGAAGGGGAGGTACCGATTAGTTTCGTATCAAGAGTAACAGAGGCGGCAGAAAAGAAATACTCTATTACTGAATTGGAAATGGCTAGCGTTGTTTTTTGTATTAGTAAACTTAGATTTATTTTATTAGGGGAAAAATTTATATTAGAAACAGACCATTCAGCATTAACTGCTATGCTAAAAAATAGGTATGCTAACAATCGTATACATCGATGGATACTACTTTTGCAAGAGTATGAATTTGAAATTAAATATGTACCTGGAAAACTGAATATAGTAGCAGATGCATTGAGTCGAGCAACAGAAATAAGAAACGATGAAAGAAAATTTCAAATAAGAATGAATCAATTGCATTAAACGGAAGGAATATTTACTTTAGAGAGAGCGAAGGAAGATCAAAGGAATATAATAAATGAAGATATAAAAGGGACCTATAAAATTGAAGGAATATGGTATAAGAAATTGGAGGATAGAGAGGTATATGTTATAAGTAAAAAATATACACAAGGAATTATTAAATATTCACATGAAGGGAATGGGCATATTGGTACGAGAAAATTATTGACATTATTTAGGAAGAATTATGTATCAAAAAAGGATTTGAGTATAGTTAAAGAAATATGTAAACATTGTGAGACATGTCAATTTGCAAAGGAAAAAAATTATACAACGGCAAAATCAATTATTACAAATAAACCACTACAGACAGTAGCAATAGATTTGATAGAGAACTTGATAAAATTTGAATTCGAGGGGATTTAAAACACACTCCAGAAAACAGAAACTTAACTAACGTACCTCATGTCGATACAATAGACAGAATGTGATATATATCAGTATCGTTAAAATGAAGATAGGATTAAATCGGCTATATTTTATAGAATTCCATGATATATACAATCAACTTATCAGTGTGATCAAGGAGGATTGAAAATAATATTGTATAAATTCCAAAAGTTACCTGAAACATCCATAGAATTTCAGTAGTTAATTTATTTATAATAACATCAGCGTTAATAGTTATATTTCATATCCATATCTCCATCACAAGCTGTTAGTAATAATATTTACTCTTAGATCCATCTAAAAGAGGAACAAAACACAGAATATAAGTATAACTAGAGTTAAAAAAGACTATAGAAATGAAAATCTCAATTTGACAATAATTGTGAGTAGGAAATTGTTAAAAAAAATGAGTTTCAAATATAGAATGGAATAAGAGTTAATATAATAGAAATAGTCATTTAGATAATAATGTCAAGCTAGATTGTAGTTTAGTTTTAATTGTGTTTTCAATAAATACCTTTTGAAAGACTGAATATGAAGAAAAAGGGTAGAGTTTAGTAAGAGACATTCAGAAAGAAGTTATACCTAACAATTAGAATTAGAACTCCTAATTATAAAATATGTGTAAATAATAAGGTGACTTCTCGACTTGAACAATATATCAACAAAATCGAGAAGTAGATGAAGGTTGTCAAGAAGAGAGTTTTTTTAAAAAAACAACTAGCGTGGAGAGACAGATAAGAAATTTAAAAAGTGGATGCTGAGGTAAAATAAGATCCGACTGCAAATGTGTGAAAAATAATGGTAAAAGTGACATACCGAATATGAAATAATAAGAATAATCCAGCTCCTAAAGGAATAGGGAAGTATACACGAAATTTGACATCTGCGATTGGAACATCTCATCAAGCCAGGTCAGTGTTCAGTTTCAATCAATTTTGGTACCAAATTAAAGAAACAATAAATATTTGCAAATTATAAATTGCTAAGATGAAAATATAGAGGCCAAAATCAGTCAAAATTTACAAATGCTTGTTGAAATGATCGTACGATACTCAAAGACAATATTATAGACACTTACCTTTCATTCAATATATTAGTTCTTCTACTTTCTCATAGATATAATTAGTTAAGTATCATTTGAACTTCCTGTGATTCATATTTGTACATCGTTGTGTAATTTCATTCCATTCACTGTCATTAAATCATCTGGTTATAACGTGTTAAATCCTTTTATTCTTATGATATTGCAATATCTTAGAATTAGAATACAGAAATCAATCCCTTATCTCAAGGGTATGTGGTTGCAATGAAATGTCCAGTGGCTGAATACAATAATAGTAAGAGTCATCTGTTATATGAAGGTTCTCTATCTATTCCATAGGCGCACCAAATTTTTATTAATTCATTCAGTTAAATTAAACATAAACATTATTTTGAATCCCTCATGAAATTTTATTATTGAATTATTATTATAAAATATTGTAATTCTATAAAATTAAAAAAAGAATACAGTATATTTCCTGAACTGCAAGAGAGATAGAGTTTTCATGCCACCGACAGGAACTATGAGCTTGCTAAGGTAAATATAAAATTAAATATAATAAATACTTTAAAAAAATAAGCAATTATGATATATATATATATATATATATATATATATATATATATATAACAAAGAGATGCATAGCTAATTCACGTAAAAAAAGGGCTACTGAAACAGAGTGGTAACCGCGGACATGCATGTTTCTGGCTCATTTGCCGTCTTCAGCACGGTATAACCAAATAAGGATGTGAAATTTGGGAGCAAAGATGTTAATCGAAACATGGGAAAACACAAAACAACGGATTTCAGCAGGGTAACCAAACGCTCATTTGCGCCTACAATTGGAAAATTCCGAATTTTCAGGACAACAACCAAGATCGACACGGAGGCGCATATAGCCCCCCCGCCATGAACCTCCTGACCCATAGTAAATTATAAAGAAGATTTCGGAATATCGTGTCATATGTTAACAACAACAACAAGTTCAATGGTGGATGCGACAATTTTTTGGTATACAGGGTGCGCCATTAGTGTGACAAATTTCGATATATCCGTTACTGTAGAAGACATGGAAGAAAGTTATATAAGAAAATTGTAGTCATCTGTAAACTTCAAATTCCAAAATTATTTTCATTTGTACTGGGTGTTCCCTATCACCAAGGTGAAGCAAACATACCTTTTTTTGAATGAGACACCCTATATATTATTGCAGATTCAGATTGGGCTCACCTCCCCCATACTGACAAAGTAAGGTGTCATAAAAGTATATAGGGTATTTCACAAGTAATGCCCAATTGTACGTGAAAATCACTGTGAGTTCAACGCCTGGTAAATTTCAAACAAAACAATTTGACATCAATATTTTCCAGACATAACAATTTGATATTGGTCTAGATTCATGACATAGTGCCATTTTCTGGATATTACAACATCTGAATACAGGGCGAGCCAATAGTCAAACACATGATTTTCTCTATGTTTTCAAATGAATCACCCTGTATTTCATTTCAAAAAGTGAGGAGGCACATTATAAGCTTCCAGTTTTATCAGATATTCCCTATACCTAAAATCATTAATTTACAAGATATTGTCAATTTAATAACAAAAAGGTTTTTAAAAATCATTTAATTGTAACAAGATAGCTATGGAATAATGACTATTGATTGATTGATTTGATTGATCGGTAGCATGTCATTCAACAAAACTTTTGAAATTGATTATCAATTTACTCATTTACTACTATTTGAAATGAGCTTTCCTGTTGAAGAATTAACAGACATGGTTTGGGTATTGGGAGAATGTAGTAGGATTTTTTTATTATCAATAAGAATTTACAAAGAGCGATATCTTGCACGAAGGCAACCCACAAAAAGACCGTTGGAAAGGTTGATGAATCGTTTGAATTGTACAGTTTCAGTACTTTGTGAAAAACATGAAAGGACAAAAACTGCAGTTACTGAGGAAATAGAATTTAACTGTATGCTGGTAGTTGCGGACAATCCTCATGTTAGTACTCGTGAAATTTCGCTCCAACAGGATATCAGTGTAACGTCCGTCCGAAGAATACTGCATAAAAAAAGATGCATCCATAAAGCATTCAGTTATGTCAAGAGTTACTCGACGATGACTTATCGCACAGAAGTTATGTCTACAGCCTTATCTGAAGAACACCTGCAAAAGTGCAACTTCAACACTTCTATAAAAGTTATATATACTGTCTGTAAATAATTTGAATTACTCTTCAGTTACTCTTCAGTTAATTTTCATTTACCATTGTTAAACTCTGATGTATATTTTGTACAGTTCGAAATAAACTAAAAATTATATTTTGTCTTTTTAAAAAAGAAATTTTCCAATAAGAAAATAAAAGTGGCGCAGTGAGTAGGATCCAGTACGAGTTGTGATTAAAAGAAACTGTCCAGTTCAAGTGAGACTTTTTCGTGAATTTTCATAACTTTTAATGTTTTAACGTTTTAAGTGCGGATCGAACCTTAGTTTTGAGAACATTTGTTACATCGTACCCAGCAGAGTTCCAGAGTGCCCGAAGAGTCAGAGGAAAAGGACAAGACACAGTTTCTTCAGAAAAACGTAAGTGCCAAATAATTCCTTTTCTTGCCTTTCACGCCATTTGTAGGTCTTGAAAGATATATTAAGTAAAAGTAAATAAAACTATTTATGAGTGATTCCGAAATCGATAATATTTTAATAACCTTGAAGAATATTAACTTAAGTGATACAAATAACAGAAACAACATGCCGAATGCAATTAATTGGAACCTCTTAAAACAAAAAGTCAACCATATTAAACCTTTCAATGGTGATTGCGATTATTTAAATAAGTTTATTTTAAAATGTGAAAATTTAATAACTACTTATAGTGCTTATAATGATCCTGAACTAAAAGCACATATTTTTGAATGTGTACAAGAAAAATTAGAAGGACGAGCGGAAGTTATGGTAGGAAATAGAATTGAAATAAATAATTGGGATAAATTGAAACAAGCTTTAATCCAATGTTTTGCTGATAGACGCAATTTAGACTGCTTAGTACAAGAATTGACGCGAAGTAGACCTCTTAAAGGAGAACATTTAATAGATTTTGGAAGTAGGTTACAATCAATTAGAAGTAGAGTATTACAAAGGGTTAGTAATGATATAAATATGAATCAATTAGAAAAAGAATGTCAAATAAATCACTATAATAAAGTTGCTTTAAACACGTTCATAGCGGGATGTAGCGGTATATTAAAAAATAATATGCATTTGAAAAAACCAGAAAGTTTAGAAGACGCAATGGGTTATGTCACAGAATTCGAAAACTTTGAAAAAATGTACGGAAATCTCAACGACAGACTTCATCAGCCAAATAGAACAAATGTTAATATGCAAACATACAATCCTAGAAATAATATCCCCAACAATTCTCAAAATGCTCAGTCTTCAAACAATAATTCATTAAATCGAAATTTTAATAATGGGTCATATTCCAATAATAATTATCGCCCACCTCAATCTAATTCCAACAATAGGTCATATTCTAATAATTATCGTCCACCTCAATCCTTTCAACAAAATAACAATAATGGCACACAATTCCCCAGCCAACCAATTGATATTCAACCAATTCCACAAAACCGAAAATTCTTAACCATTCGTCAAGTATTTGGTCCACCTAAAAATGTCTTCAGACCAAACCAAATTCCAGAAAACCAATTGCCAAATCCAGTACCAATGTCTACAATGTCAAGAAACCCTTCATTGCAAACGAGAAATCGTTTCCAAAATAATTATTTTAGAAATAATACGAATCAAAGACCGAATTTTATATCCGAAGAGTTACACTCTAATCAATATAATGATCCCAATTCACAAAACGAATATTACGAAGCAATAGAACCCGATAATAATCACGAAGTAGAAAACGAAAATTTTTGTATACCAGGCCCATCCAACGAGAGCAAGTAACAGAAATTAACATTGTTTCCAATAACGCCTTGCCATATATAGAAATTAAAAATCCAAAATTAAAATTACTTATAGATACCGGCAGTACTAGATCTATAATAAAACCGTCAATAATTGAACAATTCTATCCAGAAACGATTTATCAAAGTGATATTACTTTATCAACCACTTTAGGAAGTAAAAATATAAGATACCAAGCACTAGTACCAGCATTTAATGAGTTTAAATGTAATAATTATTTTATAGATTTTATCCTATATGATTTTCACGATTTTTACGATGGAATCATCGGATTACAAGATTTAATTAATATGAATTTGAATATAGATCTTATTAATAAAAAATTAGTAAATCAATACGTAGAGATACCTTCTAAATATAGAAAATTTGACGACGTTCAATTTTCCTTTTCCGTAAACACAAATGAAAGAACTATTAAGAGACTTCCAGTTACTATTGATAACGGTGAAATTTTGATAGATGGCCAAATTATAGATAATGTTGAAATCCCCCAAACACTATCAGTAGCAAAAAATGGTTTTGCTCCTGTAGAAGTCCAAAATTACACTGATAAATGTATTTCTATTACTTTAACAAAACCAATAAAAGCCAACCTATTCAACCTAAGTCAATATGAAACGGTTGAGTTCGAGAGCTTCAATAACAATTTTGAAGAAAATAAAATAATTAATTCAAAAAACGACATTTCCAAATTAATTCGCACTTGTCATATGAATAGCGAAGAAAAACAAAAGATCATCAATCTGTGCAAAGAATTCTCTGATTTATTTCTCAAACCCGGAGATAGACTAACCTTTACATCTAAAATTAACCATATAATTCGAACTAAAGACGAAATACCAGTCCATTCAAAATCCTATCGATACCCTTATGTGCATAGAAACGAAGTAAGACGACAAGTCCAAGAAATGTTGGACAAAGGAATAATTAGATCATCATGTTCACCATGGGGTTCGCCAATCTGGTTCGTAGATAAAAAATTAGACGCTTCTAACACACGAAAATGGAGACTAGTCGTTGATTATAGGAAATTAAATGAAAAAACTATTGACGATAGATACCCGTTACCGAATATCTCTGACATTTTAGATAAATTAGGCCGTGCACAATACTTTAGCACTTTAGATTTAGCGAGCGACCAGATTCAAATGAGTGAATGCTCTATAGAAAAAACTGCGTTTAACGTCGATGGCGGTCATTATGAGTTTCTCAGATTGCCGTTTGGACTAAAAAATGCCCCGTCTACCTTTCAAAGAGTAGTTAATGAAGTCCTAAAAGACTTACAAAATAAAATCTGTATGGTTTATATGGATGATATAATCATTTTCAGCACAAGTCTACAAGAACACATACAAAATTTAAAATTAGTCTTTATTAAACTACGCGAAGCACGATTTAAGATACAATTAGATAAATGCGAATTTCTTCGCAAAGAAGTAGAATATTTAGGTCACGTTGTAACACCTCAAGGTATAAAACCCAACCCGAATAAAATTAAAGCAATACAAAATTTTCCTATCCCTAAAACAACAAAAAATATCAAATCTTTCCTAGGTCTTCTCGGTTATTACCGAAAATTTATAAAAAACTTTGCAAAATTAACAAAACCACTAACGATGTGTTTGAAGGGAGATATGAAAGTTGAACATACGACCGAATTTCTTAAATGTGTTGACACTTGTAAAAATATTCTAATATCAGAACCAGTCTTAGCATACCCAGATTTAGAAAAACCATTTGAACTAACAACAGACGCATCAAACTATGCAATAGGTGCCGTCTTGTCTCAAAATAATCATCCGATTTGTTATGCCTCCAGAACCTTGAATTCTTCTGAAATTAACTTTTCTACAATTGAGAAAGAATTGCTAGCCATAGTATGGGCATGCAAATACTTCCGACCCTATCTTTTTGGTAAACGTTTTACAATATTTACTGACCACAAGCCATTACAATGGTTATTTTCCCTCAAAGAACCGAATTCCAGATTAGTACGCTGGCGATTAAGACTTGAAGAATTTAATTATGAGATAAAGTATGTAAAAGGAAAAAATAATCAAGTAGCAGATGCTCTTTCGCGAAATGTTCAAAATCTAAACGCATTCGAAACCGAATCCATAGCTGTAAATTATGATGAGAACGATTCAAATGATATTGACGAAGTTTTGCAAATTAATGATATTCTTCCGAATTTAGATGATATAGATCTAACAGACGAATTACAAATTTTTGACAAAAATCAACAAAACAAAAAAATAAATATCATTTCTGACATAACAATACCTAGAGAACAAACCAACCAAACTATAGATACAATTCATACAGCTTTAGAAAATCCAATACTAAATATTCCCATTCCAGAGAAACCTTTAAATATGTATAAAAATCAAATTTACCTCACGCTAGGAGAAACAATGAATTCTCAAATTACGCGAGAGAAAATTTTTGAAAATTTTAGATTATACGTAACGATACCAAAATTCAACACGGAACAAAATATAATCAAACTTATTAAAGAGTACATTGATCCCAAACAAAACTACGCTTTATATTTCCAAAACGAATCCTTAATGAAAATATTCGTAGTTACTGCACAAAATACATTCAAAAATTCAGCACTTAAATTTATTCATTGTCCGAAAGTCTTAAAAGACGTAGAAACCACTAAAGAGCAAAAAGTAAAAATTGAATACAGTCACATTTATAAATCAGGACACAGAGGAATCAATGGAGTAAAAAAATCACTTAGTTCGCTATATTATTGGCCAAAAATGAACGACGATATCGAAAAATATATTAATAATTGCGAAACCTGTTTGAAAAATAAATACGATAGAAACTCTCCAGTAATCTAATTTAATTTAACACCCACATCATCAAAACCTTTTGAACATATACATTTAGATGTATTTTATATAGCAAACAAATCATATCTAACAATTATAGACTCATTTTCACGTTACGGTCAAGCTTATCCATTAGATAGTATAATAGGAATATTGGTAGTCGATAAACTACTTGAATTCATTTCACACCACGGTTTACCCAATAGAATCACAACAGATCAAGGTACAGAATTCAAAAATTTCGACCTCCAAGATTTTTGTAAATTACATCATATTCATTTACATTTTACAACTGCAAAAAACAGTAATTCTAACTCTCCAGTTGAGAGATTTCATTCGACTCTGATTGAACATTATAGATGCCTACAAGAGGAAAACAAAAATATGAAACCCGATCAGTTAATTAAAAACGCAATATTTTGTTATAATAATTTTTTGTTATAATAATTCCATCCATTCAGTTACAAAATACACCCCTTTTGAAATTATTAAAGGTCATATTAACAACCCCGATCCTTTCGATTTAGATGATCATTTAATAATATCGTCATATGAACAAGACCACAAAGAAAATAGAAAAAGATTATATGAGAAAGTCAAGCAAAATAATTAAAGTACAAAAGAGAAAATAATTCAAAAATTAAATGAAAAACGTGAAGATCCCCCAAGTTTCTCAACCCAAAAAACGTGTTATATTAAAACAAAACAAAGAAATAAAAAATTACCTAAGTTCAAAAAAACAAAAGTTCTTGGTCAAAAAGGTGTTATCATTAAAACCAGTAAGGGTACATATCATAAAAATTTAACCAGAAAACCAAGATCAGTAACTAAAAAATTATTACAGGAATCAAACGATGAACCTCCTGATATTGACAACGACATGCATCCTGATACTTCAGACACACTGTGTTGAAGAAGATGTATCGACTACGAGGATTGAAAACCTAATCCTCCCTATCCAATTAGGAAATTCTCGAGTCATATATAATAAGCATACATTCTTACATTACATAGATTTAGAAATAATATTTAAACAAGTTAATAATTTAGTCAAACATTTTTATATTATTAAAGATAGCATTAGACTATTTAATAGCAGTAATCCTTTATCATACCATAGCTTAGCGCAAAGTATTTTAATAAGAACAGAGTCTCTAATTAATTCCTTAAAAGAAAAATTAAATAATCTATATCCCCATGTTAGGAGTAAAAGAGGACTTGTAAATGTAGTCGGAAAAATCGACAAATGGCTTTTTGGCACGTTAGATTCCGATGACGAAGAACGATATAATAAAGCAATCGACACATTACAGAAAAACCAGAAAAATATCATTCAAGAAGTAAATTTACAAATTTCTCTAAATACAAAACTCATTGAACATTATAATAAATCCATTAGTATTCTAAATAATAATCAAAAAATATTAAAAAATAACTTAGAGAAAATACAAGCCTCATTTTACGATAAAATAGAAACTCTCGAAAGTTACTTAAGCTTTCAAGGAGTTATTTCACAAATAAATTTAGATTGTCAAACTACAATTACCTTATTAGATAATTTAGAAAACGCCATAGTATTTTCCAAACTAAACTCTTTACATAATTCTATAATTTCCAGTTCCGACATATTCGAAATGATTAAATATTTACATAATATATACGATTCTAACCAAATTCCCCAATTTAAGAATCTACTGACTTATTACCAATTCTTAGGAACCCAAGTATCGATATCAGACTCTAAATTAAATTTTGCAATTCATGTACCTATTCTTAAAGACAAGACTTATGAATTTTATCATATTTTCCCCATTATCCAAAACCACAAAATGTATACTCCTTTATTCCCTTATTTGGCACACAAAAACGATGACAACCAATTCGAAAAAGAAGAATGTCCTTTCTTAGAAGAAACATACTACTGCAGACAAAATCTAATATCCCAAGACAACTGTACTATACAATTACTCCGAGGAGAAGCTCCGAAATGTTGCCACATCATGGAAGTAAACGTTCAACAAATAATCATAGAACAAGTTACAGAAAACGAAATTCTAATAATACCAGAAAAGCCTCATCAAATATTTTCCAAATGCCGAAGTAACCAATATATTCCAGTGACGACTCCAGTACTGATCAAAATTCCAGATTCATGCGAAATATGGACCAATAATCAAAAATATATTAACAAAATTCCGATAAGCAGAGGAAAACCATTTATATTACCTAAAATTGAAACAGAATCATTGATCGCTTCCAGAAACTACCATATACCGAATATAACAGAAATTGACTTTGAAGAACTTAAGGAAATCAGCCGAATTTCAAAACAATTAAAACCGATCACAGAAATCGAAAACAACCCGTATAAAGCAAACACAATAGGAACAATCATAGGAATTACAATCGTATGTGTTTTAATCTGCATTTTAGTTAAATATAGAAAGCAAATATTCAAAATCTTCAAGAAGTCAGAAGAAAATCCCATGGAAGAAAATGAAATTTCGAAAATCCACTCCGTGTTTCTCGAAACCTAAAGACGGGAGGAGTTATGTCTACAGGCTTATCTGAAGAACACCTGCAAAAGTGCAACTTCAACACTTCTATAAAAGTTATATATACTGTCTGTAAATAATTTGAATTACTCTTCAGTTACTCTTCAGTTAATTTTCATTTACCATTGTTAAACTCTGATGTATATTTTGTACAGTTCGAAATAAACTAAAAATTATATTTTGTCTTTTTAAAAAAGAAATTTTCTAATAAGAAAATAAAAGTCAGAGTTGTTTTTTGCAAGTGGGCTCAACAACAAATACAGCAAGGTTTCATGAGAATTGTACCATGAATTGACATAATTTCCATTCTTATTCCACAAATAATCCCTATCTTACATCAACTCAAAGTCAAACTGGGTGGTCTCTGAATGTTTGGGGTGGTAAAATTGATTGATCTAGTTCATTATTTAAACTTTCTAGAAAATTATTTACCATTACTGTTGGAAAATGTTCCGCTCAACATTAGGCAAATAATGTGGATTTTACATGAAGGAGTTCGGGTCGGTACTTACACTGCTTCAATTAACAATCATCTAATACCCATCCTTCTGGCAGATGGGTAGGAAGAGGAGGACCCATTGCATTGCCGCATCGATAATCAGATTGACTAAAATTAATTATTTCATGTGGGGTTATGTAAAAACATTGTTTACCATATATCGCCGACCACACAGAACGATGTGAAGGAAATAATACGAGAAGGATTTTAGAGTATTAATGTAGAAACGTTGAAAATCGAATAAAATGTTGTATTGACGTTTTGGGTGGTCATTTTGACCATTTAGTATAGAATTAATCATGTGTTCGACTCGTGGCTCGCCTCGTATTAAAATGTTGTAACACCCAAAAAATGGCACTGTGTCATTAAACTAGACCAATATCAAAATGTTATGACTGCAAAATATTAATGTCAAATTGTTTCGTTTGAAATATATAATGCGTTCAACTCACAATGATTTTCACGTACAATTGGGCATAACTTCTGAAACACCCGATATACTTACATGGAACGCTACATTGTAAATATGGGGAAGTGAGCCCAATCTGAATCTGAATTAATAGGGTATAGGGTGTCTCAATAAAAAAAAGGTATGTTTGCTTCACCCTGGTGATAGGGAACACCCAGTACAAATGAAAATATATTTGAAATGTGAAGTTCACAGATGTCTACAATTTGTGTATATAACTTTATTCCATATCTTCTATAATAACGGATATATCGTACTTTGCCACACTAATGGCGCACCCTGTTTATAACTTTTTTCAGTTATAAATGCAAAAGTTCACGTTTTTGAACATTTTTAGGGATAACGAGTCCCCTTGTGACATCTCGATAAAATTAACGATTTAAGAGATACGAGCAATTTTATGTCGCACTGTACACCTATTACCGCATTCCCATTTTTTTGAATTTACGATTACTGGCAGCATGCCCCAATATTTAGGAGTTTCCTTCTTAACTTAGTCAGTCGAGATTTAATTCTTGTCAGGAGTTGTACACAAAATAAGAAAGATATGGACTGTGAGATCATTTTTAGTCCTGTATTGGATACCACGACACAGATTATTATTTGCCATTGGACCCAGTAGAAATTGGAACATCCAAACACTTGACATCAAGACAGCCTTTTTATAAGATGAATTAGATGAACTAGTCTACATAAAAGTACCTGATGGATACATACAACCAGGGAATATTTGTATGCTACTAAAATCTTTGTATTGCTTGAGACAGGCCCAATGTTAATGGAATAAAAGATGTACAACTAAAATCTGATCCTGGTTTGTTTAAGTTAGAAAATAAAAAATATGTCTAGCGATACATGGGAACGATGGGTTCATTATTAGACAGAATAAAACAAAACCAAAAAGCTTCAAGGAGAACTGAATTAAGAGTTCCAAATAACTGTAGATGAAAAAACATATTCATATATTGGAATAGATATAGAAAGAACTGAATGGGGTATAATAATATCTCAAGAAAAATATGCCAGAAAGTTCTCAACAAATTCAAGATGAGTGAAGCAAAACCTACAGATAGTCCAATTACCCAAGATATTTTTAGGAATATAGACTGATGAAAATGACAAATATAACGAAAACCCATTTAATTATAGAGAGGTTTTATTTACCATCAGCCGGTATTCTCGTTGGTAGCTACCACGCTGAAACTAGCACTGAAAAATCTTTTGAATTATTAACATACATATTGTGATTTTGTAGGAGATGTCAATTTATGTGAAGAAGATGCAAACATACAAATAACAAGATCGTCATAACTATGTTTGGAAGTCCTATAGTATGGTCTTCGAGGCGACAGAGTTTAGTTGCTTGGAGGCTGAACTAATAGATAATTGTGAATGCTACACAGAGATTAAGTATCTCACCGAACTACTAAAAGAAGTGACATGTCAAGAAGTCAAAGCAACTCTTCATATTGACAACTAAAGAGCAATCAAGCTCATTAAACAGGAAGACTGAAAAGAAGCAAACATATCGAAAATAATTGTTTCTTCAAGGACAAATATTACAAAGTATTGTTTAAGATGATATTTGTGCCATCTGAAGCCAACGTTAGTGGTATCATAACTAAACTTCTGTTTCATGTTAAATTCAACGCCGGCAATATACTCCAGACGATATATAAAGACTTGAAATAAGTATGGTTGAATTATATCCAAAATAGTCATGAATTTGTGAGAGAAAATGAAAATATTATCCGTATTCTTGTACTATAGTCGCCTCGTATTACATAATAAAAATTAGTTTGAAATGAAAATAGCTTAAACCATTCCTGACGAGTTTTCTTTCATAAGCCTTTTAGACTTCACGCAAGATCCTCGGCTGGTTTTTGTTTAATTCATCAATGAATAGTTGCCTTGGTATGACTCCTAACTTCTTCTTCTTCTTCGAATGCCGTCCCCATTTAACGGAGGTTGGCGACCACTCTCTTAAAAGCATCTCTGTCCGTAGCAATATGAAAAAGATCCTCAACGCCCATGTCTGTCCATTCTCGGATATTCCTCAGCCATGATTTCTTCTTTCTCCCAATTCCCTTCTTTCCTTCAACTCTGCCCTGCATAATCACTTGTAACAGAGAGTATTTATCATGTCGTAATACGTGACCGAGATATGCTGTCTTACGTATTTTTATTATTTTTAGTAGTTTTCGTTCACGACCAATTCTATGTAGTATTTCCTCGTTAGTAATTCGGGCTGTCCATGGTACTTTCAGCATACGTCTGTAAATCCACATTTCGAAGGCTTCGATTCTTTTAGTTATTTGTGCCTTTAACGTCCATGTTTCTACACCATATAATAGCTGGGACCAAACATAGCACTCCATAAATCTCAACCGGAGTATTAAATTCAAATTTTTATTGCAAAAAATGGATTTAAATTTTAGAAATGCCGATCTTGCCATTTCAATCCTTACACGGATTTCCTGGTCCTGATTTAGGTCTGAGTTATTGAAAGCACCCAAGTATTTAAACTTTCCTACCCTTTCTATTGCTTGATCGTTTATTATTGATTGATCATTATGTGCGGGTGTTTTAGAGATTATCATGAGTTTTGTTTTTTTTGTGTTAATATCTATTCCCATTTGCTGACATTCCATATTAACAGCATTTACAAGTATCTGCAGGTCCTCCAGACTCTCTGCCAAGATCACCGTGTCGTCAGCGTATCTTATCGTGCTTATTACTTCGCCGCCGATTTTAACCCCTTCGCTTCTTTCCCATAAGGCTTTCTTAAAGATAATCTGAGAGTACACGTTAAACAATGTTGGTGAGAGAATACATCCCTGTCTAACACCTCGTGCAATCGAAATATCATTAGTTTCTGTATTATTGATTCTCACTGTAGCTGACTGATTCCAGTACAGGCTCTTTATTATTTCGATGTCTTTTTTTTCTAAATTGATGTTTTTAAGTTCTTCTATTAGTTTTGTGTGTTGTACTCGGTCAAAGGCCTTTTGGAAATCTATAAAGCATGCGTATACGGTTTTGTTGTATTCTCTGCACTTCTGTAAAAGGACTGTTAAGGCAAACAATGCCTCTCTTGTTCCCATGCCCCTACGAAAGCCAAACTGAGTTTTATCTAATTTTTCTTCACATTTCTTATGTATTCTGTTTTGTATAATTTTTGAAAGTATTTTTAGTGAGTGGCTCATAAGGCTTATTAACCGATAGTCATCGCATGATTTGGGGTTGTTCTTCTTTGGCAGGGGAATAAACGTGGACTTGAGCCATTCCGTAGGTATTTTACTTTGCCTGTATATCTGATTTAGAATAACTGTAAACTTTTTCACTATATCGGTATCTAATGCTTTTAGTAGTTCTGTAGGGATTTCATCTGGACCAGGAGTTTTCTTACTCTTAGCCGTTTGTATGGCCTGCTCGACCTCTGACTCCAAAATTTCAAGGTACTGGTCCTCGTCTAGCGTCTCTTGTCCATATTCCCTTGTATCGCTGAAAAGAGCTTGAATGTATTGTTCCCATACCTTCTTTATCTGTCCATCCTCCGTTTCTAAGTGACCCTGGTTATTCCTAGTGACGCAGGGTGTTCTGTGTTTAGTGTTGCCCGTTATATCTTTTAGTTTTTTATGAAGGTTTGCTGTATCGTGTTTATTATTTAGCTGTTCCAATTCTTTACAGTTTTCTTTCATCCAGTTCTCTTTGGCTCTGTCGATTTCGTATTTTATTTTGTTCTTTAGTTCTTTATATTTTTGCCTATTTTTATTTTCAAATTTTCTTTTTTCGTCAATAAGCTGAATTATTTCAGGTGTCATCCATTCGTTTTTACTAGCTTTTGTTTCCGTGCCAAGTACCCTACTGCCAGATTCCAGCAAAGCATTTTTTAACGTACTCCAGTTCTTGTCCACGTCTTCGCTTTGAGATACGATGTTCAGCTTGTCCCTTATCTCTTCATTTAGTTGTTCTTTGCGATTTTTAATTTCATTCAGATTCATTTCAGGTGATTTGTTATGTCGTTTTAGGGTTCTCAGTTTTATGTTTACATTTGCAACTAATAAGTTATGGTCTGTTCCTCCGTCGGCACTTGGATACGTCTTAACGCTCTTAATCCCATTTTTAAATCGATTATTAACTGTTATAAAATCTATTTGATTTCTGATTATTCGGCTGTCATTGTGTCGAGGCGAAGTCTGTTCCTGAGTAGTATAGACTCATATCATTTTTTGTACAACATCCCGATCCTGACCATCGAACTTCGGCAAGGCCCAAAATTGGAATATTAAGCCTATGCATTTCCATCATGACCATATCAAACTTTCCTGCTTCGTGAAGCGTTCTTATATTCCAAGTTGCTAAGCGCTGTATATTAATTTTCCTCCCGGGGATTCTTCGCACCCCTGTTCCATTCAAGGAACGCCGGGGACTCGGGGCCATTAATTGAATAGTGCTCATCATTAGTGGTTATTCTTGAGAAAATAGTGCAGTAGTTTCTCCTTGCTTTCTGCACCGCAGTCTCCTAGCCGGTTAAATCGTAACTTGATATCCGCCTAGGAGTTTCTGGTATTGAACCTTTAAGGAAGTAATTCTTCGGTAGCTTCAATCCAGTGATGATAAAGCTGCTGCCCATTATCATGACGTTGGAGGTTATACCGCCTCGACTCGGTCGCCAGAGCCTTGTCAGTTGTCTAGCAGGGTGCACCACGTGCAGGTAAGGCTGACATTTGGGCCGGTAATTCATAACCGTCACCCCTTACACTCCTAACTTAACCTAACGAATATGTTCCACTTAGTCTTATACACATTGAAAGGACTCTATTTAGAAAGCATGTCTCCTTTGTATGAGTCTCAGCTGAACCACTGTCAGCAGATAGGTCAGTTGGCTTATTTTACTCGATTTTTTGTTATATCATATCTATAGTATCACAATTTTTTTTTAATAATGAATCTCTAATATTGTATAGTAGGAATTTGATTTATTCAACGTTATTATTTTCTCAAAAATCCAATTCCTTTGTTTTCACTTTCCAATAAACATCTACAAAAAGAGAGCCGCAAGTTCTTCAAAATTGTTTCATCTAAACATGTATTTTGGAACGGGAAATTTCTTATTAAAATCCACTTAGATGTTGAAAGTATTTTTCACTACCGTAACGACATAACTTTTTGATCGGCTTTAAAAATGAAAACGGCCTTGCACTATGCATTTTTCCGAGCCAACGAGTTTTCTCATTTTCACGAGACTTTAATGAACCGGTAATTTGAACTTTTCGCATATTTGCGAAGGCAAAATTTCTCCGTCAAAAGCTGAAATTGCTTGTTTAAAATTTATTTTTCGTTGCTTTATACACCAGAAATAGATAGTTATCGAGAATATGGATAGATAAAATATGCTGATAGGTCTTAGAAAATCTTTTAGTCTAATACATACATTTGTGATACATTTTTGATACATTTTTTGCGATTTAATGGTAAATTTCAATTCAATGACTCCAAAATTTTACATTACTCGTATACTCTGTATTTTAGCTTTATTATTTAAGTTTATTTGAAAAATAAATACGTTATCCATACTGAATTTAGCATAATGTAATCGTTCTGTGGAGAGAAAACACGTTCATATATTTTGTTCTGTAGCATCCATTCTCTACCTGTTCAAAGGGCAGTTCAAATAGATTCAATTTACAATTTTAATTCTGGAAATCCTGTGGGTATAGATATAACAAACTCATTAGAAAAATTTTTGAGTCAATAACCCATCTACAGAATAAAAAAATAGTAACAACAATTAAAACGTAATTAAAAAAATCTTGGAGCTGCTTCTCTTCTTACTACTTGTAGAATATATGTTTTTTCTTTATCTACAATACTATCAAATACAATACATATTTTTATGTCGCTTAGAGATGTATATTAAAAAAAAATTGTTGATAGAGTGAAAAAGATAAAAAAATCACGTTTTCTCAGAATATTTTTCAATTCCACGTTAAAAAGTATATTATTCCGCAACTCAATAATCTTTTGTCAAGCTGTTCTGTAACATTGGTCCTTCGAGCTTCTTAAGAACACTTTATAAAGATAAGATTCGGATTAGTGAAAGTGTCTCACCGTGTCGTGCACCACGTAGAAGTACAAGATGTAATTTAGGAATCCCCCTGAGAAGATTTACAAAAACGTATAATTCAATAGAGTTCTGATAGAAAAATCCACTTCTGTGACAAATTATATGAGGATATCCTAATGTTCATAAAATGCAAGTGGACACAAGAATTTATTTAAGTTGTCTCTGATAAAGGAAACGTAACAGAAAATATGTCAACAAAAGATATAAAGGCAGTTACAAAGCGGTCAGATATTATACAGCTGAATTTAGAATTCGCTATTCTTGAACAAAAACAGAAGCTCGATAAAGAAGAAGTTGAAAGCTATAGAAGTAAAGCGTTTTAATTTATTAAAAGAAATGACTATTCAAAATAAGATAATAGAAAATACAGATGATAGTACTGGAAAGGGAATGTTGAAAGTCGCCTATTTTCTCTGCTATCTCTAATATAAAAACACAAGTAACGAATGAATGGATAGAAGCTTCCAAGAAGTGCATTCGTCCAAAAGTAGAATATCCTAACATACCTGATAACGACAAAGATGAAGTGTAGCATGTGCTGATTATTTAAAATTCTTGGGGGCTGCAGAAAAAAATGAGACATTTTTCGATATAGCCAGACGTTGTATATAATATATATATATATATATATATATATATATATATATATATATATATATATATATATATACATATATATAATATATATAATATATAATATATATATATATATATATATGAATGGAAATTTCTTGGATTAAGGACACTAAACAAACTTTGGACGTTTCTTTTAATACATTTTTTATTGATTACGTACGTTTCGGCATAATCCTGTCATTATCAAATCACCTACAATAAAATTAAAATATATCTTCACAAACAGAAACTACACTATAATTAAAAAGTAAAAACAGTAAAAATTTTAACTCTTAAAATAATCAAATTTGTTATATTTACAATGAAATAAATTACCTGTTTGTTGGGACATCACATGGTTAAAAGATCTTAAAACTAATTTAAAATTGCTTTTTTAAAAATATAAGTTTTCATGTCAAACATCCTCCTTTTCTTATCACAGCTTAATTAGTTTTAAATGGTATTTGCAAAACATGCATTATTGGTTTTTAACTCATACATAGTGCACTTTGAAATTTTTATTTGATATTTCACAATTTTTAGTACATATTCAATAGTAAGGTACAAAAAGTTTCAGAGGTGGTACTCAAATACTTATCTGTGTTATTATTTTTTTAATATGCCGTCATAAATAATACTCAGATTTTTGATGTCATTTCTGGAATTGATACTGTTGGAATTTTGTTGATTATGGATCATTTCTAAAACCGTTCTAACCTTATCGTTTTTTTCTTTTGCAATAATTTTAGTTCAGTCATAGTTAAAAGAGTGTCCTGTTTGTTGTTTATGATGTGAGAGTGCCGTAACATCTGTTTTAGAGTATTTGTGAGCTTGTAGTCTTTTTTTCAAATATTGTTTAGTCCGACCAATGTATGTACTGGGACAGTGTTGGCAAGGAATTTGATACACTGTATGTGTTTGTGTGGTTTTATTTATTTTTGGTTTCATTTTTGAGAAAAATATCTTGTTGGTATCATTAAGTTTGTGGGAAATAGATATTTTTTCCTTTTGCGTTATTTTCTTTATTTTTTCAGACAGACCATTTACGTAGTGAAGCGAAATATAAGTATTGGATTTTTTATTGGTTTGAGAGTTGTTGTATATGGAGTGAATTCGTTTATCGATAATTTTGTTAGTGAAATGTAGTGGGTAGTTGTTTTCTGCTAGAATGGTTTTAATTTTTTTTAAGTTAGCTTCTCTAAATTTAGGATGTGAGAGTTTAATAGCTCTATCAGTTAGATTGTTTATAACAATCTTCTATGACATAGTCTTATGTCTCTCATCAACTTATTTTCAATTTGAAGATACATTTTATTCTCAAATTTTTGGAATTGCAATAGGATCTCCTCTTGCAGCAACTATAGCTAACCTGGTCATGGAATATGTTGAGAAACAAGTTTTAAATTCCTTAAGTTTTCATCCAGTTTTCTTTAAAAGGTATGTTGATGACATTTTGACTTGTGTACCTAATGATAAAATTGATGAAATTTTGAATGAATTTCATAATTTTAATGAGATACTAAAGTTCACAATCGAAACAGACAATAACGAAACAATCAATTTTTTAGACACCACCATCTCATACGTCAAAAACGGGAATATTACAACAAGCTGGTATACAAAACCAGATGCATCTCATAGATTCACAAACTTTTTTTCAAATGCGCCACTATGTCATAAGAAGAGTGTTATGAATAATCTTACTGATGGAGATATTAAACTCTCACATCCTAAATTTAGAGAAGCTAACTTAAAAAAAATTGAAACCATTCTAGCCGAAAACAACTACCCACTACATTTCACTAACAAAATTATAAATAAACGAATTTATTGCATATACAACAACTCCCAAACCAATGAAAAATCCAATACTTATATTTCGCTTCCCTACGTAAATGGTCTGCCTGAAAAAATAAACAAAATAACGCAAAAGGAAAAACTATTTATTTCCCACAAACTTAATGATACCAACAAGATATTTTTCTCAAAAATGAAACCAGAAACAAATAAAAACAAACAAACAAATACAGTGTATCAAATTCCTTGTCAAGACTGTCCCAGTACATACATTGGTCAGACTAGACAATATTTGCAAAAAAGACAACAAGCTCACAAATACTCTAAAACAGATGTAACAGCACTCTCACATCATAAAAAACAAACAGGACACTCTTTTAACTATGACCAAACTGAAATTAATGTGAAAGAAAAAAACGATAAGGTTAGAACGGTTTTAGAAATGATCCATATTAAACAAAATTTCAACAGTATCAATTCCAGAAATGACATCAAAAATCTAAGTATTATTTATGACGGCATATTAAAAGAATAATAACACAGATAAGTATTTGAGTACCACCTCTGAAACTTTTTGTACCTTACTATTGAATATGTACTAAAAATTGTGAAATATCGCTTGTACTATCAAATAAAAATTTCAAAGTGCACTATGTATGAGTTAAAAACCAATAATGCATGTTTTGCAAATACAATTTAAAACTAATTAAGCTGTGATAAAAGAAGGAGGATGACATGGATACTTATATTTTTGAAAAAGCAATTTTAAATTAGTTTTAAGATCTTTTAACCATGTGATGTCCCAACAAACAGGTAATTTATTTCATTGTCAATTGAACAAATTTGATTATTTTAAGAGTTAAAATTTCTACTGTTTTTACTCTTTAATTATAGTGTAGTTTCTGTTTGTGAAGATATATTTTAATTTTATTGTAGGTGATTTGATAATGATAGGATTATGTCGAAACTTACGTAATCAATAGAAAAATGTATTAAAAGTAACGTCCAAAGTTTGTTTAATGACCTTAATCCAAGAAATTTCCATACAAATATATATACACGATAGTCAAGAAAAATTAATGAAATAAATATATATATATATATATATATATATATATATATATATATATATATATATATATAAATCTCTCAAAATCTTAGTCAATCTTAGTGATTTATTTACCGTTAAGAATAATCTTTTGGTTTATATATATATATATATATATATATATATATGTATTCCCCCAGATGACGGAGTGCGTTAGAGCGCCGGAACTTGGGTTTTCTCAACCTGAAGGACGGAGGTTCAAATCCCACTCTCGGAATCCCACTCTCGTAAGGGCTTTTTCATAAATAAAAAGTTCCACTTAAAAATCTGGGGGTACAGGGTCCGTCAGTAAATGGCGAAAACTGGCGGACGACATCACTCGCCCCTTGCCAACCCGCACTGAGGCAGCGTGGTAAGGTACGCCTCACAACCCCAGCATGACAGACAAGGACAAGTTACGGCCCTCATTCTCCGTAAGCCCGAAGGGCCCTAGGGGGGGTAGATCCTGGGAACCAGCCACGAGGGCAGAGGGTGCTAAGAATCTGCGGAGTCTAAACCACTACCCAATAACTACATTACACCTAGCAACTTATAACTACCGTACACTCTCTAATCAAGCTAGGATTATAGAACTAGAAACAAAGGCAGCAGAAATAAAGTGGGACATCATGGGCATTAGCGAAGTAAGACGAAAGAACGGAGAACTTATAGAACTTGAATCAGGGAATCTTCTATACCACCAAGGGACACCAACGGGAATAACAAGCGGAGTAGGATTCATAATTAAGAAAACCTTGATAAATAGAATCATAGAGATAACAAGCAGACTGTGTAGCCAGCATAACACTAAGACTCTCAAAAATATATACTATCCAGATTATTCAGGTAAACGCCCCAACAATCAGCCATAGTGACGACGAAATAGAAGAATTCTATAATGAAATAACCCAAGCGCTCAGCAACGACAATAGTCACTTCAAATACATAATGGGAGACTTTAATGCCAAAGTAGGACACAGGAAAGACCAAGAAAAAGGAATGGGGAAATATGGATTTAGAGAAAGGAATGAAAGAGGAGAGAGATTAATACAGTTCGCACACTTTCAGAACATGTATGTGGCAAACTACTTCTTCAAGAAGAACCCTAATAGGAAATGGACGTGGGAAGTACCCGGTGCAACTATCAAAAACGAAATAGACTTTATCCTCCCCAATAAAATCATCACAGTGAAAGGTCTAAGCACACTCAACAAGTTCACTACAGGAAGAGACCATCGACTAATTAGAGCTTGACTGGTCTTAGATATAAAACTAGAAAGGTCAAGACTAATCAAAATTACCACAACGGAAAACATAAACAACGAAAGACTGAAAGAGAACTCTCACCAATATGAAGCACTACTCGAAGAAAGACTACAAAAAGTGGAATATAACAAACCTGAACTGATGGACACAATTCGAAACTGCGCCGTAGAAGTGGGAGGTCTGCAACAACGAAGTGAACAGAAAAAAAAAACTCCGGAAACAAAAGCACTATTACAAAAACGAAGAGAAATGAAAAAGAGAACAAACATTAAAAGAATTGAAAACACCGAACTGTGCAAGACGATACGAAAGAAAATCGCAGAAGATATCAGAAATTACAACGAGAAACTGGTACAAACAGCAATAGAAAACTGTAAAAGCTCCAAACATGCAAAAAGATCACTAATAATAGGGAAAAGACAGATAGTTGCATTAACTGAAGGAAGCACAAGAACCACAGACAGGAATGAAATAATAGACCTAGTAGCCAAATTCTATGGAGACCTATACAAGGCCCTGAGAATTTGGAAGAAATGGTGGAACACTCAGAAGAGGCAATACCAGAAGTATTGCTGAAGGAAGTAGAAATGGCACTGAAAAGCACGAGAAATGGCAAAGCAGCGGGAAATGACGGCATCACGACCGAAATACTCAAATATGCAGGAGCTAAAACATGGAAGTACCTCGCCAAACTATACACGAGCTGTCTAATGTCCAGGAGCATATCTAAAGAGTGGAACAGCGCCCTTATAGTGTTGATCCACAAGAAAGGCAGAAAAGAAGACATTAAGAACTACAGACCAATAAGTCTACTGCCAGTAACGTACAAGGTATTCACAAATATCGTTCACAACAGAATACAAAACACACTAGACTCGGCACAACCACGAGAGCAGGCTGTATTCCGCAAAGGCTTCAGTACAATAGACCACATCCATACCCTCAAAGAGGTTATCAGTCGAACCAAAGAATACGACCAAGCACTAGCCTTCATTGACATTGAGAAAGCATTCGACTCCATATATCCCAGAGCAGTAATAAATGCCCTAACAGAACAAGGGGTCGACAAGCCATATATTGAGACCCTATCAAATATATATATATATATATATATATATATATATATATATATATATATATATATATATATATATGGGAAACCAAAGCGAGAGTCAGGATTTATGAAGGCACTCCAGAATTTCCCACCAGCAGAGGAGTTAGACAAGGGGACGCAATATCACCAAAGTTATTTACGGCAACACTAGAAAGCGTCTTCAGAAAATTAGACTAGAACAACACAGGTCTGAATATAAATGGAGAATGCTTGAACCATCTAAGATTTGCTGATGGCATCATCCTGATAGCAAGTAATTGCCACAACAGGTAAATGAATTAAATACAGCAAGCAACGAAGTAGGCCTTTGAAATAAATCTGAGTAAGACTAAGGTAATGTATAACGAACTAATAAACGCAAAAGAAATAATAATTATTGGCACTGCCCTCGAAATAGTAGAGGAATACATATACCTGGGTCAACTAATACACATATCAGGCTCTCTACTTCCAGAAATAAATAGAAGGACCAAATTAGCATGGAGAACATTTGGACAGAATTCTATCATCTTCAAGTCTAGAATGCCACTCCGTTTAAAAAAGAAAGCGTTTGATCAGTGCGTACTACCAGTACTAAAATACGGATGTGAAACCTGGACCCTGAAAACTAGAATGGATCAGACAGAAAACCCAAGTGATAGATGTCATTAATAGAATCAGATACAATGTTAGCGAGGTTGTACGTAATGATAGAAAATATCCAGAACTTCAAGCATATTCATCAACCATAACAGCACAAAAATATGCAAATGAATACCACAAACATAATAAAAATCAGTTAAAAACTTGAAAATGTAAACACCGACAAATTTAAGGTCGGGCACGTGCGTCTTAGCAACATCACATACTAATGAAAATGGAAGTTAAATGAACTGTCATGTCAAAAAGTACGATCATGACTACCAACTGAAAAGTTGAATTAAACGTTTGTATTTCTACCACTCCAACAAATAAATATATTATTCGCTTATCATATGAGATGAGCGAAAAAATTAACATTTCGTTATCATTTATATTGAAAAAGGAAAATTATTTTAACTATAATTTTATTATTATTATTATTAAAAAATTAACATTGATCACATTCATATTGATGATAAAGACAAATATCAGATGATGAGGCTGATGACTAACAACCTCACTAATCCATAATGAGCTAATCAGTTATAACAGGTTTCTTTAAGGAAAACATATTCACACTAATGTGATCTAAACAGAATCAAATGAACATTACTGTACAGCTGTGTAATTCTTATCTAGCATCAGCAAATATAAATAGATTTCACTGAGATGATTAAGATCACTTTTTTTATTGACACAATTATCAGATTGAAATATGAATGCCATCTCCAAGAATGTACGCTCGGATAACTTTCTTTCTTTAGCCAATACTCTAACTACCTCGTAGTTCATGTTGTGACCTTCCCTAAAAACATGTTCACTCAGTGCACACCCCTCTGGATGCAATCTACTGTCACTCTTATGTGAGGAGACACAGTCCTTAAGCAGCCCACCAGTCTTATCAATATATTCATGATTACAGTTAGAACAAGGAATACAATAAACTAATTTGGGATGAAGTAAAAGTACGATAAAATCTCGTGTCTAAAAAGGAACACTGAAATTATCGTCTTCTTTTTCAATCGTAAATTATATGTGCTGGTCGTAACTGTTGAAAACATTCGAAGTTTCTGTTAACTGTGATCAAGGATGGGAGAGAATGATATTATCAACATATTTCTTGGTAAAGGAAACATTGAAAGGAAGGACATTCAAGACGCTGGCGAGCACATCATTCATCACGTAACAGGCCAAAATTGGGCTTATTTTCGCTCCCATAGGGGTGCTAAAAGTTTGTTTATAAATTTTGTTGATAAAAGAAAAATATGTATTCTCAAAGAGGAGAGTAAACAAGATGATAAAGTTATTCTCACTAATACTGCAAATTTTTTTATTATTGTACCAATTATCATGGACAGCTCCAATACAAACATTAAGATAAACATTATTAAAAAGTGACACCACATCGAAACTGGCCAAAACATAGTCTTCAGGACGTTGAAAATTATTATACTCAAGAGAGAGCTCTAAAGAGTCTGTAAAATAATATTGATTTTCATAATCATAAGCCCTCGTCAGTATGTCAGTCAAGTAAGCAGCTAAAAACTCTGAAGGATTGTCATTAGAAGCAATTATCGGTCTCATTGATTGAACAGGTTTGTGAATTTTTGGTAATGAATAGAATTTTGAAATTACCCCTGTATATGATGCAAGTTTTTTTCTTGTAACTGCATCGATTTGCCTAGAATTATGAAGTTTCTTTATTAATAAATTACATTTTGTTTAAATTTGGAGCGTAGGATCTCTCTGAACCAGTTCGTATGACGAAGAACTATTAATGAGATCAGAAGAGAGCTCAAAATATTGATCTCTGTTAATAATCACAGTGACATTACCCTTGTCGGACCTAGTGACGAGCAGGTTAGTTTTATGTTTAAGAAATTGTCTAGCTTTAGAATACAACTGTTGACAGAAAGATGTTGATTTTGGGCTGAAAAACAATCAATATAAATAATTTCAAATGTTTGGATGCCGTCGGAGTTATCATTAATTTTTGTCGAGGAGGGCTAAGATCATATTTATTAGTTTGACATATTTCACATTTGTTTATAAAATATGTATTATGCAACGGTGATTAGTTTTACCTTCATGAATGTATCGAATAATCTCATGTTGTTCGTTTTTTTCGTCTAAATCTGTCAATTTTAACTAACACTGTACAGGTTGGCAAATTAATGTTGGCAGTCGGAAGTTTGGTAACGTCCGATGCGCCGTAGCGAAGACGTTAGGGGATTGCAAGAGCTCACTTCGTTAGCAGAATTCGTAAGCTTCGTTTCGACAGTACAGTTCAGAGAAAAGTGTGAATACCGAGGTTGCGCAATACAAACTTGTTATGGCTACTCCAGAATGTAAAGCTGTTCATAAGACGTTGAGTGAGCAGTGTCGTTATATAATTATGAACGTTTTTAATTTCATGACCGAAGAGGCAAACAATGGCCAGTCAACAATTCCATTAATAAAGGTAAGTTTTATTTATTGCAATAAAATTTAGACTCGATAGTAAGTTTTTTAAATCGATTTTCGTACATAAAATATTTGATTGTTAAACGATTAAAAAAGTGACATTAGGGTGAGACAAAGTATTTTATGCACTCATGTGTCAATTTTATGCATTCACGTGTTAATTGTATACGCCGTTATGTCATTATGCCAAACAAGTGGACGCCATTTTTAGTCCATTTAGAGCAACATAAATGAGTTTTTTTTGTTTTTTGCATGCCTGCGGCTCATGCGTCAATTTTTGCATTCATGAAGAAAAGCACCACTTTATGCACTTGTTTCATAAATAACTATTATATTCCTGTCTACAGGTCTACATAAAAGGGCACATGTTTATTTTGTGTAAGATGCATATTTAAATATAATAGGTTTTTTGGCTTATAATTATTATACTCATTTCATACCTATCTCTATTACGTTTCGGTTTTATTATTTGTTTTGAACCATCTTCCGATTTCAGTTACAATTGCCGTTTGGTCATATTAAAATATGTTTGAACTAAAATCTAAAGATGGTTTAAAACAACTAATGAACTGAAATGTAATATAGTATTTTTGAATTTATTACTTCTCTCAAACAACATGTATATCGACTTATTTCATTGTCAGGTCATTGAACGAGTCTCTGTGGCTACGACAGCTAGCCAAAGAACGCTGTCCCGTATTAAAAAGAAGCTCTGACAGGAAGTAATGCTGACACTGATGTGCCTACTAAAAACCAAAGAACGTTCAGTATCCATATGGATCAATTCGACAAAACTGTGCTCAGAAGGTGCATAATTAATTATCACATATCCGAGAGGAAAGTACCCACAATAAGAAATGTAAACCAAACATTTGCAGATAGTTATTGCTTCACAGGAAGTCGCGAATCTCTGCGAAAATGAATACATTCTTCAGGTTTTCGTTGAACCAACATGAAAAACAACTGAAGTTTGTTATCGGAACATCCTGAAATCAGATATTTACGCCTACTATATTTAAAAAACATGCGAAAGTGCAGAGAACAGAACAAACTTATTATTTATATGGATAAAACATACATTCATTCATGTCACATGCACGTTAAACGATGGAGCGACAAGAGTGACGAAGGATTAAGAAAACCCGTTTCAAAAGATAATAGGCTCATCATTGTGCATGCAGGAAGTGAAAATGGTTTTGTACCTAGTGCTGGTATTATGCGGAACTACCAATCAAAAACAGGAAATTATCATAATGAAATGGCGTACGAAAATTATGAGAAGTGGGTACAAGAAAAACTTATTCCAAACCTACCAAAAAAGCTGTTGTGGTAATTGATAACGACCCTTATCACAATGTTCTAAATGAAAAATTACCTACGACTGCTTGGACTAAACAGGAACTAAAAAAACTGGCTTTCTCGAAAAAATTTATATTACAGTTAACAAATCTTAAATCGGATATTTATAATGTAGCAAAAATGTACAAGTCGCAATATAAAACTTATAAAATTGATGAATTGTTTATTCGACATGGATTGCAAGTTTTAAGGCTACCCCCTAATCAAATGAACTCAAATCCGATAGAAAGTGTGTGGGCGGCACTTAAAGCATATGTGGCCAAAAGAAATGTTACCTTCAATTTTACGAAGGTTAAAGAACTCTGTAATGCATTTTTTGACACATTTTTTGCAAATGATTGGAACGTTAGATAAGACCAAGTTAAAAAGATTGAAGATGAATTTATGAACAACGAACCACTTTTAGATACTGTTGTAGATAATATTATTATTAATTTGGCCGAAGACGGAGATAGCGAGGATGATGAAGTTGATATAGAATGTGATTTTGAAGAATCGTTTGTAGATGCACATTATTATTTTACTGTTGATGATCCCTGTACATCTAAAACATAATTTTCATAATTGTGGTTGTTTGTAGGTGATATGACTGAATACATTAAACGCAACACATGTAAAAATGTAAATAGGTGTTATACAATTGTAGATATTAGAGACGAATTCCACTACAGTAATATAATATGCGTAGCACATCTGTACATAGTTCTAAATAAACAATAATTGACAGCACCCAGAACCAAGATTTTTTTGTTTTGTCAGTCCTAACTCTGTAAAAAGTGTAAAGGGATGTTCCAATTTCATAGTAAATATTTGCAAAGAACCCAAAAATTCACATATGAAAGTAGAAATATCTTCCACAAAGAAGCTTTAATATTTCATTTATATTATTATTATACTTATTAGACCATCTCTAAAGGCGATTTCCCCAATTTGTTTTTCAAATTTTATGTATAATTCCGAATTTTTACATTATTATCTACTACATATTATTAACAATAACAATTTTAGAAAGCTTAACAGTTAGGTCTGTCATTGACTATTACTACGACCAGATAGGAAATATTGTTGACCATTGTTAAATTTAGGAAGTCGTTTAACAATCCTTATCCATATTGTACGCTTTATCTACAAAATCTACCCGACTTTCAATTTGTATACAAATAAACCTCAATGACGAATATTATGAAGGGACCACTTAAAAGACAATAATTTGAAGTAAAGGTGAAAGTCTCTTGGAATATATTTAATATTTATTATTTACATCACATCAAATAATAAAGGATAATTATAGAACTCCCCGTATTGTTTTTTAAGCAATAAATGTTTATGTCTGTACAAAAAAAAACAATTTTCGTAGAAAAATATGTTTTTCATTTCATTTATCATTTAATTAATAATATAGAACACATTGATGTTATTTTGTTTTGTAAACTCGATTTTTCATAGCATTATACATGTGCCACAATTTATTATTTTTAAATCCAAATTCAAAATGTTGTGTTACCCTCGTACGTATTAGCAGCCTCACAACCTTCAAAACTTTGCATGCGAAATGTACGTCGCCTGATTTCCCCGGTAACTGCGTTTACAACGTTGTCATGTTGTATGGCTTTCTCGCGCATCGTCAACTGTCAAAATTAATTTGCCAACCTAATATGCCGAATTTTTGAATATTTCTTTCAATATTTCCAACATACGTGATATGAGTTCTTCGTTTGAAAAATTTATACCATAAGTGTATTTTGGATCTACATAATTTTTAAATAAATTTATAATGTCGTGTTGTAAATTATTTAATGCAATTGGAACATATAGTCGTTTTTTTTTGTTTTGATAATTTGTTGTATTTTAGGTTAAGCGAATGAAAAACAAAATCTATTATGATCTGATGGTCATAAGAATTCACAGATTTCTCCGTAATTGTCATTCCTAAAATTGGCTCTTGTCTACTGTTATGAACAGTGAGATCGTCTCTTCCTTCCCTGTCGTCATTATTATCATCCAAGTTTACTATTAAAGACACATTTCCATCATTGTCTCGTGGATCTTCTGAAAGAGATTTATTAATATTTTCCATATACTCAAATATTTTTTTGGAACTGTTTTCTACCCTTAGAGCATCAGCATTGCTGTTTGCTACTCCACGTTTATATTCAATCTCATAATCGAATTCCTCCAGTTAGAGGCGCCATCTCACTAACATAGAGTTTGGCTCTCTCAAATTCATAAACCACTTCAATGATTTATGATCAGTAATAATTTTAAATTTTCTACTGTATAAATAGGGTCTATAATACTTTGTAGCATACACAATAGCTCAATTCTTTTTCTATTGTACTATAATTTTATTCTGACTCATTAATAGTCCTAGAAACATAAGACACGGGCATATCTCTCCCAACTGTACCCTGTGATAATATTGCACCCAGAGCAATATTACTAGCATCTTCAGTTAAAATAAAATCTTCATTAAAATCCGGATACTGTAAATTTGGATCGTTCTCTAAAATATTTTTTTATAATTCGCGTATAGAAGAGACTTCACTATAACATTGTTTACAGTGTCACAATGAAGCTCTTTGAACACTGTTATAGTAATTTTTATTGTACCGTTGGTTATTGAATTTAGTTATATTTTTATTTGATATTTGACTTTAACCTTGACACAAATTATAAATAAAATGGTCTAGTGTTGTTCTAGCTAGCAAATTATCATATTGAAGGTAAATTAGAATGACTTATATATTAAAATTATTAATGAATAAAGTACGCTAACGTTTATTTACCAATGATTTGTCAATTTTTATTTTTATATTGTATAAGATCAATATATAGGTATACAAAAGTTCGATTTTTGGGATGAATTACCAGATATCTATGTGAAGATGTATTACAGAAATAATTCTCTGTTTGCTTAAATGAAACTTTGTTTACAATTCACACAAGTATTCGGTTATAATATGTCAAAAGTCAGAAGTGCTGAATAAAACCATCTGTTATCTGACCAATCAGGAATCTACAGAATTGCCAACTTAAATTCAATCCACTCGTTCTAGTTTAAAAACAGGGATTATATGAAATTCTATTTGATTTGAATGATTAAATAAATGCGAATTATAAAAAATATTGTGTAATACTTGTGACACAATGACTTTCTCTAGTACTCGTGATTTGCACAACTCACCGCTTCGCGGTTCGTTCTGCAAACTTCACTCGTTCTACAAAACGAGTCATTGTGACACTTGTTTTACAAATAACTATTATAATTTACAAAGCAGCACTTAAATTCAGCATCATGTATAATTTTTGCATCATTTTTCGAACATTTAGTAAGAGGTTTAGTAATTTTTGCGAAATATTTAATAAATTTTCTATAATATCCAATCAAACCTAAAAATGATTTTATTTCTTTGGTAGTCTTCGGAATTGTTTTTTATATATAGCTGAAATTTTATCCGAGTCTGGTTTAACTCCGAACGGTGTTACTATATGACCTAAGTAAACAACTTCTTTTTAAAAAATTTACACTCATCTAATTTTAATTAGAAATTTCTTTCCCTTAATCGTTCAAAAACTTTATCAAGATTAGTTACGTGCTTTTCTAGTGAAGTCGAAGATATATAATGTTATCGAGATACACTAAACAAACTTCGTTCTGTAATTATCTGAGAATATTATTCATAACCTTTTGGAAAGTTGCAGTGGATTTTTTTAAATCCATTGGCATGCGACAATATTCGTAATGAGCGTTTTAAACTCTAAAACCTGTTTTGGTATATCTTCAGGATTCATCTCTATTTGATGAAATCCGCTAGCTAAATCTAAAGTACTGAAATAATAACATTTTTCTAGTTTAACAATTACGTCACTTTTTAAAGGAATAGGATATCTATAATCTACCAATTTTTCATTTAACTTACGAAAACCTACTACAATTCTATATTTTTCCTCCCCTGATTTTTTTTTGGGTCAACTCAAACATTCGAAGACCGGGCACTTGTAATTGGCCTTATAATACATTGATCTAACATAGATTTAATTGGACGTTGCATTTCTTGTTGATGTGCAACAGGATATCTATAAGATTTTGAATAAATTGGAAGTTTGTCTTCAGCTTTTATACTATGTTTAATTTGATTAGTGAATTTTTGACTTCATACGTTAATTCAAGAATATGTTACATAACAAACGCTACTAAAGCGAATGATAATGCGTTTTTAGAGACATTCGAAGAGTTGGCACAATAAGTGCTAACAACAAGCCTAGACCACTGACCATAGAGTGCATGAACTATTTTTTTAAGACAGAGATACCAGAAAAATCGAAAACCTTGAAAGGAAGTAAATTGTTTTTTGCATACGACCTTACTCAAGCAGACTATCAACTTAAAAAAGTGTTAGGTCAGGATCTAAAGTTAGCCAAGAGTAACAACCTTAAAGCAAATATCGAGAAAAATAGGCTATTTGTAGAAGGCAAGGAATACGGATACGAAGATCTGATAAAAATACCGAATGAACTAATAATAACAAACAACGAGAAAGGCTCTACTTTTTAAGAAAACTCGTCGCTACAACCGGGAACTAAAAGAAAATTGAAGGAAAACACAGAATCAGAAGCTTTGAAACGTGTAACCAGGAATCAAAAAATCTTAACGTCAAATTAAATATTTTAGGAAGTTGTTTTACTTATTTTGTGTGTATCTTGACATTTGTTACATTTGGTTAACCTAGTTCATCTTTTACATGTTACCCTTGTAATTTTAAATATATAAACACCAAATTTGATTTTTAACAATTTTTTGAATATTGACCGAAATGGATGCTTATATTAGGGATTATGAAAATGATCCAATTAAATCAACTAAGATCCAGATCCCGGGTACATTTAGAAATCATATTAACGTTGAGGACTTTAAAATATTCCATATGAATATTTGGAGCGTAACAGAAAACATGTATGAGCTGCTTGTATTATTGGATAATATGCATGCTAGATTTGATTTGATAGTACTAACTGAAACCTGGCAGCTATATGATCACAATGTCTTTAAAATTCAGGGATATGTAAGTATATACAATGATGGTGAACTAAATCAGAATAATGGGGTTTTGGTTTTCATTCAAGATGAATTAAAGTTTAAAAAAACAATTGACTATATTGGTGACATCAGAATCATTTCAATTTTAGTTTCCGCAAAAAACACTAAAATTGATATTAAATCCATATATCGATCACCTAGAACTTGCCCAAAAAGTTTTAATCAGAATTTAATCAATTATTCAAATTTATTAAAAAAACACGACATCATAACAGGTGACATAAATTTAGATTTATTAGACAGCAATAATGGAGTAGTAGATGAGTAGAAAAATATAATGAGCTCTTTTGGATATATTTCATACATTAATGAATACACTCGTTCACCTAGTCGAACATGCTTGGATCATTTTTATGTATCAAGTCGTAACGCAGTTAAAGCTAAATCATATATTTTTAGATATAATATTACAGATCACTGCCCCATAACCATTACAGTAGAAACAGGGCGAAATAACATCCTGTTAAACGAGCAGTTTAATCACAAATATTACATAAATTATCCGTTACTTAAAAGTGCGTCAAAGTACGAAAAATGGGAACAAGGAAAATGAAGTTGATAATATGGTTCCTTAACTTTATTAATTGTGTGAAATATTAAATTAATGAGAATACGCAAAAAGTGAAAGTAAAACACAATAGAAAATATTACAAACTTGGATGAATCCTACATTAGTATCATTGATTGAGGAAAAACATAATTTAGAAACAAAAATTAAATACAATGTGTGCAAAAATAATGTGACTAAACTTGTACAAAAAACAAAAAAGGATTATTATAGGAAAATTATTCAAGGAAATCAAAATTCTTCCAAATCGTTCTGTGAAAGCATTAAAAAGATATGCGGCGAAACAACACGTGAAAAAACTATCGAAAGAATTAAATTGAATGGAACTGAAACTAATGACAAACTGAGTATTATGTCTTTAACACATATTACTGTGAATTAGGCTCAAATATAGCTAGAAACATACCCGAGGTAACACATTTTTCAGAAAATTTAGAGTTTTTGGAAAGTTCTATGTTCCTTAGACCTACCGATGAAGTTGAGGTTATGAGTACAATAAAGGATTTGAAACTTGAAAAATAACCGGAACTGAAACATTAAGAGAAATATCTAATGAGATTGCAAGTCCATTAACATACATAATAAATAAATGTTTAAGCACGGGGACCTTTCCATAAATTCTAAAAAATGGTATAGTTAAACCTCTATACAAAAGTGGAGATAAGACAGAAATGGTAAATTACAGGCCTGTGTCACTAATATCCAATGTTTCAAAAAAAATAGGAAAAATAATAAAAATTAGACTTTGTTCTTTCTTAAACAAACATAAAATTTTATCGGATCGTCAATATGGGTTCAGAGAGTCTAGGTCGACTGAGGATGCGATATATAGGTTAACTTCTCTTGTTTATGATTCGCTTGATAGAAATGTTCCTGCTATATGTATCTTCTTGGACCTCTCCACAGAATTTGACACTGTCTGCCATAAATCGGTATTGGATAAATTGGAGAAGTATGGAATTAGAGGCTATGTATACAAACTCATAGAAAGTTATTTATCTGATAGTGATCAAAGGGTTGAAATCGATGGTGTAATGAGTGCACCATATAAAATTACATATGGTGTACCTCAAGGAACTGTTCTTGGTTCACTTTTATTCCTTCTATACATTAACAGTATGCTTCACTTGAATGTTCAGGGTGAGATCATCAGCTTTGCAGATGACACCGTAGTATTTTATAGTTGCTCCACGTGGCAAAACCTAAAAAGTGAAATAGAAAATGATTTTCCTAGTATTGCTAAATGGTTACAATTGAATAAGCTAACTCTCAATTCCAGTAAAAGAAATTACTTGCCTTTTTCATATTACAAAACTGGCTTACCTAACTTGGGGCCACTGAACATCCGAGTAACAAACCACATTGAAGGAGTAGAAAAAACAAAATATCTTGGTATAACAAATGATCGACATTTGAGGTGGGATCTGCAATGTAATGACATAGTAGAAAAGATAAGAGGCCATCTTCCAAAGTTTAAGTATTTAAAAGAAATTCTTGAGCCTAATGAATTGAAAGTCTTATATTTCTCAATAGTGGAATCATTGATTTCTTATGCCATTGTGGGCTGGGGCGGAGTGAGGGATTATTTCTTAAATAGAGTCCATATTTTCCAAAAATGGTTTTTAAGAATCCTCTTCCAAAAAAAAATTTATATCCATCGAATCAATTGTATAGGGATGCCCAGGTAAAAGGCGTACGTCAAATTTTCAGTCAAAAAGTGTTGTTGTTTGTATTCCAAAGTAAAATAAAATTGGTACATCATGAACATTCTCACAATAAATATGGGATGAATTTTAAACACACGGTATGGCTGCTTAATAACTTATTCAAACACTAAACTAATCAATAACACTTAATTTATATATACTCAACTAATCACTTAAATTTAATTTATATGCACACAAACTTAATTATTAATTTATATCAACACTTTTATATTCACTTATTTACTGTTTATTTGTCAAGATCCCTTTATCAACTAACTAAACTTTCTCGAGTCGTTTACTTATTCATACTAGTGCCTTTTTCACTAGAAAATTCCGGACTGCGGCTTACTCAGAAACAATTGATTTTCTAGCATTTCCTAGATAAGACTGGTCACAAAAACAATGTTTAGATAAGATAGTCGCAGTTATATAAAAAAATCTGCGTATCCGCCATAATGTTAACTTTTATACCTGGCTTAGACAGAGTCGGTTTTAGGGACTATACCAGTGTGCTGTTTCGTAACATTATCCCCTCCTGAAATTGAAATTCCTCCTGTAACTTTTGTGTAGCCGAGACTGGATGTTTGAAACGGCAACTAGCCCCATTTCTACACTTTCCTATCTCATGGAAATAGCAGGGCATCGTCTTCATCGGATACTGATAACGGGGGTTGTAGCTGCAAATTAATATCTGGACACCGGTAACTTGAAACAATTTCTACCATGTTTCCGATGATTCGCCAATCCAACTGGTTACTCGCTATCTTAGGCATAGCCAGTTTCTTCACGTTGGATTCCAGCACATGGTCTCGGAGGTTTCGAAGTGCTTCCCACACATCGCGGTAGGTAGATCGATCTTGAAATTCATTTTTGGTTACCACGTAGAAGACGTACCGCGAATTATGTTTCAGTTTTAGTGTCTTGCCAGGGGCTGGAATCTGGTCTTCAAGTTTTTCTTATTGCCCGAACTTCTTTCGAAAGACGGTTGCCAACCCTCGTGCGTTCTTGACACGGGCGGGAATGTTGTATGTCAGTGAATAATCTTCCGGGAGAGTGAACAGATCTTGTTGTTGTTCCGAAGTGACTCCAGATCTAGCTTTTCCGGTAACTCCATACGCGCCCATAAATTCATCTAAGGTAGGGTCAGACACATCTTGAATAATGTTTACTCCTTCCTCTAGGTCATGGTCTCCTTCGAATGGCGCTAGTCGGTTTTGGTGAACTACTTTTGGTTTTCCGTTGGGGATCTTGCTTATGCGATATGTAACATCATTGATCCTTTTCTTGATTAAGTATGGACCTTTCCAGGATTTTTGTAATTTTGGAGAAAATCCTTTTCTCCTCGTCGGGTTGTGTAACCATACTTTGTCCCCTTCTTTAAAACCGCTTTCTGTGGCCTGCGTGTCGTACCGACTTTTTATTCTGTCGCTGGCAACTTAAAGATTTGTTCGAACTAATTCATGAAAATCGTCCAGCCTTCTTCCCAATTGTATCACGTAGTCTTCACCTGATAGATTTTCTCCAGGCCGACAGCCAAATTCCAGATCACAAGGAAGCCTCATTTCACGTCCATCTGGATTTTCGCCGGTGTTTCACCCGTGGACTCATTGACGGCAGATCGATAAGATAATGCGAATATGGAAAGATATTGGTACCAATCTCTCTGATGGCTGAATAGTAATTTGGACATGTATTTTCCAAAAGTGCTGTTCATTATCTCGACCATTCCACCTGACTATGGATGTAATGCTGTTGTCCTGGTCTTCTTCATTCCCAGCTTCTCGCAAATCTTCTGGAATAGATGACTCTCGAAATTTCTTCCCTGGTTGCGGTGGACTTCCAAGGGCACTGCATATCGGCTGATAAATTCTTTCACCAGTACATCTGCTACAGTTGTGGCCTCTTGGTTCGGGATAGCGTGAATTTCCACCCACTCTGTGAAATAATCCATTACAACCTGTTAGTATTTGCTACCGTTTTCTGTCGTCGGAAATGGTCCAGCGATATATCAAGCAATCCTTTCGAAAGGGCTTCCAACATTGTACTTTTTCATGGCTGCCTTCCTCTTGCGATGTGGTCCATTACTCGTAAAACAAGCGTACTTTTCTTACACCAGTCCTTCACATCGTCGGAGATGTTCATCCAATAAAACCTTTTACGGACTCGCTGAAGGGTTTTATTCACTCCCAGATGACCTCCCGATGGAGTGTCGTGTAAGTTCTTCAGTACCTCAGCTACTCTTGTTCTCGGGATAACTAGCTGTCTCCTCATCTCAGAACCATTATCGTTTTCAAGAACTCTTTTCAACAGCCCTTCTTCTAGGACAAGGGAGTCCCACTGAGCCCAATACGCCTTGAGCTTCGGTGAAAATCTTGACACTTCTTGCCAGGTAGGTCGCCGATTTTCTTCCTCCCATTGCCGGATCAACTTCAGGAGAGGATCATTCTCCTGATCTTCTTTGATCCTGGTAGGTAACCATTCCTCGTTGACTACAGTAGTTCTTGAAACTGCAGCTTCCCTAGATTCCAACTTGTTGCAGTGGGAGCAGTCTGTTGGGCACGGCCGTCTGGACAGGGAGACGGTATTTCGGTGACTCACATCAGCTCGATGTTCGATGTTAAAATCATACTCTTGAAATCGTTCAATCCATCTAGCGATCTGACCCTCGGGATTATTGAACTGCCTCAACCACTTGAGTGCTGCATGATCAGTCCGGATTAAAAACTTCCTACCATAGACGTACTGGTAAAAGTGTTCCACGGACTTCACTACTGCCAAAAGTTCTCTTCTTGTGACGCAGTAGTTTCGTTCTGGTTTGGAGAGGACTTTACTGGAATATCTTAGCACTATTTCTTGCCCTCCTTGTATCTGTGAGAGCACTCCACCAATTCCTACGTTGCTTGCGTCAGTGTCGAGAATAAAGTCTCCCTCTGGTAATGGATATCCTATTATCGGCGCCGAGGTTAAATGCCTCTTCAAGGTTTCAAAAGCCGTTTGACAGTCTGCGTCCCATTGGAAAGCTCTTGCTCCTTCTGTAAGTCGCGTTAGAGGCTTGGCAATATCTCCAAACTTCCTGATAAATATTCTATAATACGTGCAAAATCCAAGGAAACTCCTAATTTGATGTTTGTCGGTTGGTTGCGGCCATTGCTGAATGGAAGCAATTTTCTCTGGATCCACCGCCACTCCTTCATTGCTCACTATATGACCTAGATAGTTGACTCAGTTTTGGAACAGCTGACATTTCTTCGGGTTTATCATGAGCTGGGTAGCTTGGAGTCGTTTGAATACGTCTTCCAAATTCTTCAGACGTTCGTCAAATGTCTTCCCCAGTACTACGATGTCGTCCAAATAGACCAGGCATGTCTCCCAAGACATTTTCCATGAGTCTTTCAAATATCGCAGGCGCATTACAGAGCCCGAATGGCATGACGTTGGATTGCCATAATCCAGATCCGGTGGTAAAAGCAGTCTTCTCTTTATCTTTTGGGACCATTTCCACTTGCCAATAACCGGACTTCAGGTCCAAGGTGGAAAACAGTTTGCTGCCGGCCAAAGTGTCTAGCGTATCGTCAATTCGAGGCAGAGGATAGCTGTCTTTCTTCGTCACGTTGTTAAGCTGGCGATAATGCAACGGCCACCTCGTCGGAGAGCTACTCAGACGTGGGTTATATACTAGTAGATACCCAAAGAGTAGGTCTTACCGGTTCTTGGGTAATCCTACTTATTTTTACGTAACAAGACGGAAAGATAAGTGTGTGTCACCCTGAGTCCTACTAGTCTATAAGTTACGTAACATCGACTAATCTCAGTCAGCAATGAAAGAAGTTGGAAGGTTATATAAAAAAATATGAACAAAGTTATATAAAATTTACAAGTAGTTTTATTGAATAACGGATGAGAATTTATTTACAAGTGGTTTTATTGAATAACAGATGAAGATTGAAAATTTATTAACAAGTGGTTTTATTGATCAAAAAAATTATATTTTGACTGAAAAATTCAAGATAAAAATGTTATCAAATTTGACAATTCAATTTATGAATTTAGAAAAACAAGCTAGAACTGAAAGTAAATTGAAATACAAATAAAAAAACTAGATTCTGAAGGAAACTGAAGTTTAGCCAAGAATTAAATATTTTACAAAGTAATAATTTACATTGGTACAAACTATTAAGTTGATATTATATGAACATTCGTTGAAAATAATCTATAGTTGTCAAAGACTATGGACGTTAGTACTTTCCTTGGTTTTTCTTTCCAATGATGATCTGGATGACATAAAAACGAATCTGGAACCAATCATCTGGCTGTGCCACGTTCAGTCCATTCGGTTCTGCATAGAGCCGTGGTCCCAGCAGGTAGAATTCATCCACGGGAAAATGTTTCTGTCGCTACGAAGACTTAGGCCAGTAAGATGACTTTAGGCCGGCACAGAAAACTTTAGGCCTGTAAGGAAAAGTGCTAGAAAATACACTTGCATTAGATATAGTTCTTGAATTCAGTAGAATACAGGATATCTGGAGATTGAAATTACCGTAGGTACAAGTAACATATGTACAAATTTATGAAATAATATCAAAAAACGTGGTTCATATATCCTGTATTTTACAATATTTCAAGAAAATTTATCCATTTCATAAATAAAAAGCACAATAAAAATCATAAGGAAAGTTACTAATTAATTTAACTTCATTTTAATGGATTTCAACGTAGAATTCCATTGGTATAAAAAAATATAAAAAACCAGAACACGTGGTTCATGTTTCCTGTATCAACAGTTTGATAGAGATTTTAGATATAAAAGCATAATAAAAAATCGTAAGAAAAGTTACGAATTCACTTAATTTTGTTTCAATGGTTTTCAACGTAGAATTCCATTGGTACCAAAAATGTATGAAGAACCAGAACAAAATATATATAACAAAAACGAAATCGACATAATATCTCTAGTACTGAATGTTTTAAAAAATTAATTTTTAATTTGAAACTATTAAGTACCATGTGATAAAGGATTAGCGGAGAAATATACATTTTAAGCGAAAACTTACCATTTCATTGAAATGCACTTCGATACGATAAGATGTCGAACTTGACAATAACTAGATAAATAAAGGGCCGAATGTCCACGCGCATTGGTTTGAATATCCAAATGAATCGAGCTCTTCCAAAAACTTAAAACTCGGTAGCATCGACCAGAAGTATTATTCGATGTTACGAGGGGTAAACAAAATTTACGTTACTCTTTCATCGACGAGAAATATTATGAGTGGTGAACGAAATTCACGTTACAATAATCCACGCAGAATCTCGTAGTTCCATCCATTTTCTTGACGAGCACTACCGGAGACATTCATGGACTAGTAGATGGTTCTATTACTTTTTCTTATGCCATCTCTCGAATTATTCTTTCAGCTTCCTCTCTCTTCGCTCGTGGAAGCCTTCGAGCTGATTGTCTCATTGGCTTAGCATTACCAGTATCGATTTTGTGTTTAACGGCTGATGTTCTGCCAGTCTTTCCTCCTTTTGGTACGAATAAGTCTCGATTTTGCAAGAGAACCCCTCCCATTCTCTTTTTTCAGCTCGATCCAAAGATTGACCAGCTACTGATAACATCTGTTCGAATCTGGCATTAGAATTGTCAGGTGTCGTTGTTCGGCGGTCCGAAGTCGCAGTCTCGTTGGTAGAAGCTTCTTCTTGGGGTTTATTATCTCTGGTCTAATAATGGTTCTAGTTGCTCCGAAGTCAACCAGCAGAGCATATTTATTGCCATCCACTTCGCCATCCACATATACACTGTCGTTGCCACATATGAGAGAAGCTAGTATGAGAGGGTCTTTGGAACGATCATGGGTCGGTGCTGCCTCCTCGTAGCCGACCCGTTCTAGTTTTTCTGTGACTGGGGTTCTTGGTTTGCAGGAGTCTTGAGGCGCTTACACGAACTACTTACATGCCCTAGCTCGCCACAATTCCAGCATCTGATCTTTCTCGGCTTTCTGTCCATCATACTTTTTATTAAACTGACGATCTGATCAAATCTGTCTTCGTCACCTTCTTCTTGGAGGGTCCTAATTTTGTTATATCCTGAAGCCTTCGTTGCTGCTTCATATTCAAGAGCAGCTGTCAATGCGTCAACTAATGTTTTGAGATGGACTAAACGAAGCGTACTCTGCATATCGGGGTCACGTAAGCCATCAATAAAGGCCTGGATGCCCAGACATTCCATCATGTTCTCTGGTGCTGACGGATAAGCAAATCGAACGAGTCTTGCAATATCCACTTCATATTCTTGAAGGGATTCATCACGTTTCTGCCTTCGGTTCTTCAGCTGAGATTGGTACAAATGTTGTAGATGTTCATGACCATATCGCATGTCCAACCTGTTCTTCAGCTGCTCGAAGTCATCCGTTTCTTCCAAAGGTATCGTCTGAAGTACATCTAAGGCATCTCTCCGAAGCGCGATAGTTAAGTTCACTGTCTTCTCTCTATCGGACCAATTATTCACTCTAGCGACTGCTTCAAATTGTTTCACATAATTGGTCCACGACATTTTTCCATCGAACGTTGGGGCCTTGACTCGGGTAAAACTGCCAATGTCTTCAAACTTAGGTAGTGTTTCTGGCTTGCAAGGTTTCGTTTGCTTGGTCTTCTTTTCTTCCTCTGGCGTGCCTCGCGTTCTTGAAGCGGCAATCTTTTCCTCTAACTCCTTGATTTTCTCGTCTATCGTTGTAATCTTATTCTCGATTTTCTCGTCTATCGTTGTAATCTTATTCTCGATTTTCTCGTTTATCGTTGACATTTTATCCTCGATTTTCTCGTCCATCGTTGACATCTTATTCTCGATTTCAGATTTTAGAGACGAAATTTCATTTTCCATGCCAGCGGCAATGTCGCTTTTCATTAATAAGATATCGGCAGATATATCGTTCTTCAAAGTAGAAATATCGTTCTTTATAGCCGAAATATCGCTTTTCACATTTGTAGAAATCTTCTCTTCCATGCCAGAAATATCGTTCTTCATAGCAGAAATCTTCTCGTCCACGTTCTCTTCCATGGCAGAAATCTTCTTGTCCATGCTAGCAGAAATATTAGCAGAAATTGACAAGATTAATGTGGACGCCTCGTCATTACATAAAACTGTTTCTGGATTAAAGCCGTCATTTTCCAGTGCCAATTTAAATCTTTCTACTAATTCACTTTTCTTACCGGACGTTTCCAGCTCACGATCTTTCTTATTCTGCTCTTAATTCCGTCACTTCCAGATCCCTTAGTCTCTTCGCCATTTTCACGTAGATGTTTATTTATATTATCCCACTTCTGACACCAATGTAATGTTATTCTAATTCATTTAAACAATAAACGGGTGGGATAAATTTTAAACACACGGTATGGCTATTTACTAATTTATTTAAACTCCCAACTAATCACTAACACTTAATTTATATATACTCAACTAATCACTTAAATTCAATTTACATGCACGCAAACTTAATTATTAGTTTATATTCACTTATTTACTGTTTATTTGTCAAGATCACTTTATCAACTAACTAAACTCTCTCGGGTCGTTTACTTATTTATACTAGTGCCTTTTTCACTAGAAAATTCCGGACTGCGGCTTACTGAGAAACATTTTCTAGATAAGACTGGTCACAAAAACAATGTTTAGATAAGATAGTCGCAAACAGTTATATAAAAAAACCTGCGTATCCACCATAATGTTAACTTTCATACCTGGCTTAGACAGAGTCGGATTTAGAGACTATACCAGTGTGCTGTTTCGTAACACTATGTAGCAGCAATAATTTATGTGCTGTTACCTGATAATATAAAAAGTTCAACAACACAGTATTTAAAAAGCGAATTAAGAAGTGGATTATGGAGACAGATAGGCAGTTCTTTAGCAATATATTGAATCAAACTCTATCATAATTAACAGCATCCATTTCAGCAGTTCATTTGTCTTACAATTGATATGGTACCCCCTAAAAATTTACTATAAAACTTGACAATTTACTGGATTTATTTTATTACCGGATAGGACAACTTACTGGACTTGACAATTTACTGGATTTGACAAAAAACTGATTTGTTCATGTTTTCCTGTCACAATACAAGTAGTAATAATAACTACTTCAGTGACCTAAACTGTTTATTCAATTTAGTGTAATTATTTTCTATGTATTAATGTATCTTTTTATGTATTATTGTATTTATCTTTATTGAATAAATATTATTATTATTATTCATATTTTTTCCTCTCGCCTTACTATAGATTTGGCGGTAAAATTGGTGAATACAGTTCTCAACTAGAGATTAAAGTCATTCACCCTAGCACCTTTCTTATTATGTGAGCAGTTCCAATGAGTGCAATTTTTTGCAACCCATACATGGATGGTTTACCTGGGATCATCTCTAAGTATGTTTTTAAACTTTCCCGCATCATTCCCAATGCTCCTACAATTACGGGTACCACTTCGGTTTTTGTATTAATATTATTATTATCATTTTCCTTTTTGTGTCACCGGATTTACACCCGGCGTGTTTCAACGACAGTCGGCCTCAACAGCAAGACTTTCGTTGGGTGTCACTATTCTAGAAATGAACTAACAATGTTTGTCGCATCCAGGATTACAGATTTTTGCATCAATCGGTAGGTTGACTCAGGAATATCAATGTCTTTGAGGGAAGTACTTAGTTTCTTGGGAATTAGCCCCATACAGGATAAAACAACTGGAATGATCTTGACTTCTTTAAGATTCCACAATTCTTTTATTTCGGTCCTTAGCTCGGCGTATTTGCTTAGTTTTTCATTGTATTTGCTTTCTGTGTTAGAATTATTTGGGATCGATATGTCAATAAGCAGAGCTTGCTTGGATTGTTTATTAATGACTGTGATGTCCGGCCTGTTGTGTCGTACTGTTACGTCCGTCATGATAGTTTTATCCCAGTAGATCTTAACATACTGATTTTCGATAACTGGAGGGGGCTTATATTTGTAATATGGCTCGTTGTTTTCTGGATCAAGGTTAAGTTTTTTCAGTACTTCTAGGTATACTACTGTGGCATTTTTGTTGTGTCGTTCCAGATATTTAGTTTCAGCTATGCTTTGGCAACTAGAAAGAATGTGTTTAATCGTTTCTTGACTTCTGTTGCACTTTCTGCACCTATCTGTTGGTATTTCTTCCTTCAAGATATACTTTTGGTAATTCCTCTTTTTTATAACCTGATCTTGTATACCAACCATAAAACCTTCAGTTTCTGGAAACAGCGTTCCAGTTTTAAGCCATTCAACCGATTTAGCTTGATCTATCGTGTCTTTCTGTCAATCATTAATGAATCTTCCGTGCAATTCTTTTGAACGCCAATTTCTAATTTTATCTTCCTCATTTCGTGTATTAAAGGGCGTAAAGTTTTCCATGCTTAGGTTTAAAGGTGTATAACCCGTATCTGTTTTTACTATGGCTTTATGAAGTTGACTATTTTGGTGGCGGAAAAAACTCCTCAAGCCTGCAATTTGCTGAGTGCAAGCTTCCACAACATCTTTTATTCCTCTACCTCCTTTTTCTCTAGGTAAATTTACCCTTTCGACGGACGCTTTTGGATGGTGTTTTCTATGTTTTGTTAGCTCGGTTCTAATCTTTCTGTTTACTGCTTCCAGGTCCGTTTGAGTCCATTTAATTATTCCGAAGGAGTACTGAAGAGCGGATATGGCGTAGCTATTTATGGCCGTGGTAAGGTTTCTTGAATTTAGCTTACTTTTTAAGAGGTTGTAAAGGCGTTTTTCGAATTCGGTGGTTAATATGGCTTTTATTTCTTTATGTTCTATCTTGTGTGTCTGAAGGATTCCTAAGTACTTGTAGGGTTTGTCTGTCATGGCTTCAATATATTTAGAATCGCCTGTGGATATGGTGTACACACTAGATGTAAATGGAGTGAATGAAAACGACGAATACTCAGTGTGTATTAGTTTATTACTTTCCGGCTAAGCGCTTTCGGCTATTAAGTCATTATCAAAGCCGTCGTCATTTAAAAAAGTAGTTGTCAAAGCCATCAAGTTGATTAAAAAGTTGAGTTTTTTAATTTTGAGTGAATTTACATCATGTGAATTATAATTTTACACCCTTCCAATAGGGTATTTTAATATTTTTATTCCAATGACTCAATCATAACGATGATTCTATCTTGAGTATTGTTTTTAATCAACTTGATGGCTTTGACAACTACTTTTTTAAATGACGACGGCTTTGATAATGGCTTAGTAGCCGAAAGCGCTTAGCCGGAAACTAATAAACTAATACACACTGAGTATTCGTCGTTTTCATTCACTCAATTCAATATATTTGCCTGGCTCTAGTTCTATAGGTTCTCCTTCTTTCAGCTTTCCCTTTTCAACCGATACAGTTTGGCATTTTTCCATACCAAACGACATTCCGACATCTGTGCTCCACTGGTGCATGAGTTTTAAGTTGGATTCTAGGTGTTTTTTGCACGCGGCATATAGTTTCAGATCATCCATAAAGAATAGATGACTTATGGTTGTTGAGTTTCGATCCGCTCTAATAGTTGCTCCATATCCTGTGTGGTTTAGGCCACGTGATAATGGGTTTAAACACAAGCAGAACCATAGAGCGGAAAGTGTATCTCCTTGAAAGATTCCTCTTTTAATACTGATAGATTCAGTTTCTAGTTCTGTGTGATTTAGGTTAATTTTGAGTTTTGTTTTCCAATTACTCATAGTACTTTTTAGAAACCTAACCACCACAGGGTGTATATTGTAAATTTCCAAAGTTTTTATTAACCAACTGTGGGGCACTGAGTCGAAAGCTTTCCGATAGTCTATATAAGCCATGTATAGATTTCTGTTCTTCTTTCTGATTTGTTCCAATATCACATTATCGATTGGTATTTGTTCCTTGCAGCCCATATATTTTCTTTTGCACCCTTTCTGCTCCTCAGTTAGAATATCATTAGTTTCTAGGTATGCGTACAGTTTATCACATAGTGCTGCAGTGAAGATTTTGTACATTGTAGGAAGGCACGTGATGGGTCTATATTGAGAAGGATCTTGTGTTTGATCAGATTTTGGAAGAAGATAAGTTACACCATTTGTAAGGAAGTCTGGTAGTTGGTCAGGGTTTCTTAGAGCGATATTAAATTGGTTGATCAGGTGATGATGGGTAGCCGTAAGTTTTTTGTACCAGAAATTTTGGATACCGTCGTTCCCTGGTGCTTTCCAGTTGGCCAAGTTTTTTATTACCTTTTTTAGATCTTGTAATGTAAATATTATTTCTTCCATACGTAGATGGTTGTTGTTCTGAATTTATGATTTGATCCAAGGTGTATTTTCCTGGTGTTCGATTTCCTTCGACCACATTCCTTCCCAAAATGTCTGTAAATCCTCCTTCTTTGGCGGTTGTCCTTTAGAACCAGGTTGTTCGTTAAACGATCTATAGAAGCCCTTCTGATTTTTTGAAAAGAAGTTGTTTTGGATTTTGCGTTGGTAGCTCTCCTGATATCTTTTTAATCTTTTAGAAGCAACTGCAAGTTTTGGTTTCCAGGTATCTAAGGTATCATCTATAATCGTTTTCATTTCATTTGTTGTTTTTCCTTCCAGCTGTTGTTTAATCTGGACCGGGATTTTATTTAGCAGCTTTTTGGATTTTTGCCCATTTGCTATTTGTTGAATTCTACCAATTTCTTTTCTCAAATTCTCGATTTTGGTACTAAGTCTTTGTTCCCATCTTGGTTTTTGAGGCGTACGTGTCTTTGTTTGTTGGCTTTGATTGTTGCTAGAGCTGCGCAATACACGTGAAGATGTATTTCCTCGAGGTTTATATCTGCATCCAATTGACTTTCCAGAATTTTATTAGCAATTCCTAAGAGAGAGTGCGTGTTTGGAGTATAAATGAGTTTTGGTAGCGCCGGCCTGCTGGCAGGGTCGGATCCTCTGAATTCAGTAAAATGTTGTTGGTAGTTTTCTTCCCATAATGTTTGACGGTTGATTACTGAGGGTCGAAGACTTAATAGTGGTAGGTCAGCTTCAGGTCCTCTACTTTCTTGTTCCTGAGTCTCTGGGGTCCCATTTATAGGCTGTTGATTAATCTCCCTCTCCACCTCTGCCCTCATTTGTTCGATTGCAAGTAGAGGTATTAGGTTATTTCTTATGATAGCTCTACGTTGATCTGCTATTCGTTGTTCTGAGAGGTGATTTAGGTGTGGCATTTTCTCAATGAAGTGATTATGCAGTCGCATGCGGTACATCGTCATATCAGTCTCCAGTTCCGCATCTGTGAAAAACGAACGTATTACTTGTTTGTTGGTTTCATTGTCCCATTTCATACGTCGTCTTTCTGATTGTGCCTGATTTGGTTCAGTGGGTGCGACAGGCTGTCGCACAACACGTCTCCGAGGCGTCGTAGGTTCAAGCGGTTGATGGGGTACGTTTCGATGAGCGGTGCCCCCACCATTCTCATCTACATGCTGGACATCCTGACGGTCTTGATTGGAAGGACCAGCATCTAATCCTTCCCCGCCCGAGTAACGATTTCTTCGTGTGTTGAAAGCACTTTTTTTCACACCATACGGGATGCTACCCCGCGTGGTGGTGGTTCTCCCTCTCGCGTTAGCCCATCTGCTGCAGATCCGCCACCGGGGATGGTTACCCGATCCTGAATTCCCAGAGATAGTTACCGGGGCTACCAACGTGGATATGCGAGCAGGAATTGGTAGGAGAGGCTATAAGAGACGCTTCACTACCATTTTAACCCCTTATTATTATTATCATTATTATTATTATTATTATTATTATTATTATTATTATTATTATTATTATTATTATAATTATTATTATTATTACTATTATTATTTCTTTTATTAATTGTTTCAAATATTGTTTTATTCCTTTCATGATGACTGACTTCAAACATAATACATATGTACATGTTGTCAATAAACGTATATCTATCTATCTATCTATTATTATCATTCATTACGCAGCCGTAACGTATACGCTCGGAATCGTATGAGCGACATGGCAACACAGCAAAACGTGAGTTGAACATAAGGGTTTTTCGGATTAGATAGATATGTCACCTATCAGCTGATTGCGGATCCTAGCCCAGAACCAGATTTTTATCAGAGTTTTTGAACAACGGATTCTGTTTACTGTTGGAATGTCAAAATTAAAATTAATCTAAAAAAAACTTTTAATTTTTATTACACGTTTCGTGTGTTGATTTTTCACATAGATCAATATTTTTATGTTTATATCTTTGTAGTTTTTGTGTGTTTATAGACTTTTATTCAGTTGTATATTAGATTTTAGTTGTATACTAATTATTATTATTAGTAAGCTAACTGCTTACTTAATAGCGATATACAAAGTCAAATACGGATCCTTAAATGGGAAGGTTTTTTATAAAATACGTCCAAACTATTATTTTTGACGAGGATGGGGAAGACGAGGAGGAATATTTATTGATTTATGCATTGAATGCCTCAAAAAGGCGAAAATTTATTACATATTACTTTGAGAGAGTTATACCTAGACACAAATTTGAGTGAATATTCGTATAACATATTGTTTTACATGAAAAGTGGTTCAATTTCCTCTCCTTAACTACACCTGCTTTGGAATATTCAACAAATTATTACTTTCAGACTTCAAGGTACATTTTAAAATTAGCAGAGTCAATGCAGAGGTTTTGGTGTGGAAATAGCTCCAATAGATTTGAATACTACTGGAAGACTTCCTTGGCCAATACAGAAACAATTCCTGTTGACATTGTGGTATTTGGGTAATCAAGAAGTATTTAGGTAGACACATATCAAATTGGAGAACTGTTTTAGTTTTGTTAGGTATGTTTCAAGTTGCTGATTTCACTTCTACTTGTAACATTTTTAGAAGCATTGCTGATCGTTTTAATACATCCTTTAGTACTGCTCATGGAATGGTTTATCGCATAATAGATGCTGTTATATCATCTGAGGAAAAATATATAACGTGGCCTGACTTGAATAAAGCTATAAGAATTAACAGCAAATATAAAGAGAAAAATATGTATCCAGGTGTCAGGGGGTTATTATATGGTAGTCATATCCCTATATGTAAACCATCAAAAAATTTGGAATCATACATAAACAGGAAAGGCTACCATTCAGTGCTGATGCAAAGGTCCGTCAAGCTGCCCCTCCCCCGGTTAGATTTTTTCTACCAAAATGCTAGCACACATAAAGAGCACCTAGCACAACTTAGCACAACAATTCTAATAGCTAGCACACCAACTGCTCACAATAAAAATGATTTTGAATTCGGGTGGGGCCAGGTTAACGCTAGCCCCCCCGGTTGGAATTTTCCCGCCAAAATGCTAGCACAGATAAAGGACACCTAGCACAACCTTGCACACCATTTTTATAGCTAGCACACCAACAGCTTACAATAACAATGCTTTTGAATTCGGGTGGGGCCAGGTTATATATACATATATTTATATATATATATATATATATATATATATATATATATATATATATATATATGTAAAACGGCTGCTTTAATTGTTTCTTACTTTAGTTACTAGAAAATTTCGGAACATTCCCCTCATATGGTAAAAATTCCAAATGAAGCAGGAGATAACTTCTTTTTGGAGATAACTCTCCGGCAGAGCCGATAATTTCCCTTTCAAGTCCATATCTAAGTAACGTCTAAGTAACAATTGTTGTTATTATTATAATTTTAATTTATAATATCATAAAAATGTCACGGTTTGAAAACGATTCTTCAAGTTTAATCCAAAAATAAGTGATTGGAAATGAACCAAAAAGGGTAAATAAATACCATATAATGTTTAAATAATATAAATTTCGCATTAATACAGTTTCATGTCGTCTAATCGTGAAATATTCTATCGAATTACATTCGTGAAAATAGTTAGATCATTAGTTTTACTTATATAGTCCATGTTCCTTGTAATATTATTAGAAAGAATACATATTATTACAACCATCAGCCCTTCGGGGAAACCCTTTCTTAACCCAAACATCTGATTCGGCCAGTTTGGATGTACCTACAAGAATTTTATTTTCTCTTAAGACCCATAAAAACGGCATTATAAAAATGATTCAAATTTTAACGATAGACTTGATTTAACGACATTAGCGTTAACATGGCCCCACCCGAATTCAAAAGCATTTTTATTGTGAGCTGTTGATGTGCTACCAATAAAAATTGTTGTGCTAGGTGCCCTTCATGTATGCTAGCATTTTGGTAAAGAGAAACTAACCGGGGGGGGGGAGTGGGCAGCTTGACGGACCTCCGATGCAAGCTGTTTGCATAGACATGGCCAAATTTACTGATTTCACCTGTGGTATGAAAATTTATTGGGAAGTTTAATTTTTCCAATTATGTTTTAATGGCCTGGAAGTGTGCATGATGCAAGAGTACTCAGACGAAGTGATTTGGGTATAAGAATGGATGAGAATGAAGAATGGATGAGAATGGAGAAGAAATATTTCATGATAATATGCATCTAATGAGTGGTTCAGCATATCCACTCAGAAATTATTTATTATCACCATATAGGGACAATGGCCATCTGAATATATCTCAAAAAAAATTAATAATTGCTTATCATCAATACGAATTGTAATAGAGCATTCAATACGAATTGTAATAGAGCATTCAATACGAATTGTAATAGAGCATGTATTTGGTATTTCAAAGACTAGATTGAGAATTTTAAAATACATAAATGTATACAGAACAGTATTAATACCAAAAATAATTTTGGCATGTTATATACTACATATTATATCTATAGTCAATGATGACGAATTATTGGAGGATATTGAACTAGATGTTCCTTGCAATGAAATGCTCGCCTTAAATGAGGACCAGCCTATACAAAATTTGGGAATTATGAAAAGAGAATAAACTAATTCTTTTTTGTGAATAAAATACTTTCAATTATAACTTTTATTTCAGAATTAAACCAAACGTAACAAGACAAATAATAAAATACTTCGAAGAAACATAAATATTTCAATAAAAAACGCAATAAAATACTTGTAAAGAGTTAAAAAATATATACATAATTAAAAAAACTATGGCTATTGTCCAGACATTTCCATCCAACCCCGAAACAAATTTAGAAACTCCCTCTGGAACCCCATTTTTTCTTTATCCCTGTTACCCTTTCTTTTACAAAATTCTTCTACCCAATGAGGCTGTTTTGATATTTTTTTCTATTTGAAGGACCTGTAGAATTTTGTTCCACTCCCTCGAGCTTAGCTTTTTTGTTCGGAGTAGGATCACTATCTGAGAAATCACTGTCTTCCTGTGAAACGAACCCTAACTTATTAGATGCCACACTTAATGGCCTGTTCTCAGGTTTCATGCCAAATATGTCATGTAGTGTATCAAAGTAGGGCCATGTTATTTTGCCTCTTCCTGTTTTTTTATTATGATCAAGAACATTTTTCTAACTTTTTTTCAATTTCTTTATTTTACTTTCAATTTGTTCTGGAGTAAACCTTTAAAAAATTTGCAGCTAATTCAGTGTATATAGACGTTTCAGTTACACTATTTGTTGCAACTGGTTCATCTTCAACATTAGCACTGAAAGTAACTTCTAAAAATTTTACAGTGTGACCCACTTAAGATCTCAACACCCAGTTATAGCGTTTAATTGACATTTGATTAAATTTGAATTTTGGTGGTTCCCAAAGGTCGGCAAAAGGACTATTTTTTTTATTAACATTTCATTAATATCAGTAGCGTAGATTTTTAGGGAGCTTTAAAACGTCGATTTTTCAAAAAAAGTTATTAGCGATTTTTTTATTGGATTTTAGGTTACCACACTGTTAAGAATATCCCTTGAAACCCCTTAATCCAAATTTTGAATATTGTCACTTCACCGGTGTCTGAGATGTAAGTCGTCAAAAATTGATTTTTTGATTTTTGAACGGCCCTGTATACATGGTAGTCGACGTTTTATGAACTCCACATTTTAGTGTTCAGTGAAAAACGATTTGTTGAGTGGTTGCTCGTATCAATATGTGGTATCTTGTCAGTAGCGTACGTCTATAGGGGACTTCAAAAAATCGTGTTTAAAAAATCCTGTAGGACCAAATATATTTATTTTGGATTTAATAAATTAACATCTACACCAATTTAAAAATAAGCGAACAATAAATAAACAACAATTACCTCAAATAGCGGTGGCTTCTACCAAACCTCCATTAAGTTCAATACATTTGTCATATCGTTTCCTTATGTTCTGCACTGCATTCCTTATCTGTTGGGGTGTGATTTCTGCACAAGCTCGACGTATTCTACGTGAAAGTCTACCCGATTTGTTGAACGTCTCCATAGGAAAAAATCTAGAGTTGTTAGATTGGGGGATCAGGGCGGTCAATGAATTAGTGGACTACATCCGCCTATCCAATGGTTAGGAAAAATTTGCATTTAGCCATTGCTTAACAATCCTTGCGTTGTGAATTGAGATACAGTCTAATTGAAAATACAAATTTTGCCTTGTCGGCAGTGTAAGTGCATAAATTTCATCAAATATTTAATTTCTTAAAACCCCTAAAAAAACTTGTGCATTGTGCGTCGATTAAGAAAGGTCCAATTATTTGGTCTTTAAATATTCCGCACCACACATTGACCTTCTCAGAAAATTCTTGTTTATAATTTACACGTCAAGCTTGTGCAGAAATCACACTCCAACAGATAAGGAATGCAGTGCAGAACATAAGGAAACGATATGACAAATGTATTGAACTTAATGGAGATTTGGTAGAAGCCACCGCTATTTAAGTTAATTTTTGTTTATTTAGTGTTTGGTTATTTTTAAATAGGTGTAGTTGAAATTTCATGAAAGTTTTGTTTATTTATTCAATCCAAAATATATATTTGGTCCTACAGGATTTTTTTATACACGATTTTTTTAAATCCCCTATAGACGTACGCTACTGACATAAAAACAAATATTGATACGAACAACAACTCAACAAATTGTTTTCCACTTAACACCAAAATGTGGAGTTCATAAAACGTCGACTATCATGTATACAGGGCCGTTCAAAAATAAAAAATAAACAATTTTTGACGACATACATCTCAGACACCGGTGAAGTGACATTACTCAAAATCAGGATTTCGGGGCTTCAAGGGATACTCTTTACAGTGTAGTAACCGAAAATCCAATTAAAAAATAGCTAATAATTTTTTTTCAAAAATCGACGTTCTGAAGCCCCCTAAAAAGGTACGCTACTGACAACTATAAAATGTTAATAAATAAAAATAGTTTTCTTGCCGACCTTCTTAAGCCACCAAAATTTCAAGTTCTTCAACTGTCAATTAAACGCTATAACTGGGTGTTGCGATCTTAAGTGGGTCACACTGTATATAAAACTATAAACAATATGTTTTTCTTCAAGAATATTGTTCTAAATATGCCACGCATAGCTGACAAAGAACTGAGGTATTCTGGCACATTACAAAAATATTTGGTTTTGTATTCATGCTAAATCGACTTTCAACATCCAATGTGTTAAGTTTGTTTTACTTGGAGTAAAGGTGTCACTCGCCTGTAACTTTTTAATCTATGTGACTCGTTACCAAATGTGATACTTTTACTCCCAGTACAGTAATTAACAATCTTTACCTGAACACTGTGCTTTATCTAAATTACCATCTTTCTTGTTAAAGTCTAGTTTATACGCAAGAAGTCGATTTTACCTCTCTATTCCTATTTCTAATAAGGAACGCTCACATAGGTAATCCTTTTTATATTCAGAGGAACCTTCTTACCTCCATTAATTATTCGTTGATCATCATGACTGAGAGTAACAATGTGCTCCTCTCCATGCTCATCTTGTAAAGTTATAACTTGTTTTTTACCCATGTTACACTGAATTTAACAACAAGCTATTTTTTTATATCAAAGAGTACAAAACCCGTAAGACTAAGCAACCTGTCAATTACGCAGCTCACTTTTGAGGTTAACGAAAACGGAACAAGGAAACAACTCGTCAGCTTATCGCATTTACCCACCGGTATACTAGAATAGAAAGGATGACTTGATCCGATCAGTTTGCTCAGTTTCCGAACGTAAGTGAACGTGATCCGGATTATTTTCCGAACATTCAGGTCATGATTGGGTCAACCGGATCATTGTTTCCGAAAAGCCCTATACTAGTTTAATTATTCTACCCTCACAAAGAAGAAGAATTTACCTCAGATGTCATCTGTGATGTTGCCAAGCTGTAGTTTTTTCCTCTACATAACGAAAACTAGAAAAGTCAATCTGATGTTAGATTGACAGTTCGTCTTTTCCATTGTTCCGTTTCTCGTAGGGTGTGAGTCAAAAATATTCATTTGAAAATAAAAAGCTTGTATGATAGGCTTGATTAACTTAATATGAATATTTATTCATGAAAAAATATGGATAAGATACAAGAAACAGTGACCAATCATTCTATATTCGAATTAACATTTAATTATTTTACATAGGAGAGGGTTAAATGACAAACTGTAGGTCCTTATACCTTATTCTATGCTCTATAGAACCATCTTCAAGAGCACTGCAAGGGTTTACGCTAAAAGTAATCAATATAAGCTGTATTCATATTCATGCAAATTTAAATATTGTTTCTATATACAATATCTATTATATTTATTATAATGAAAATAGAATGGAGAATGAAAATATAGATACACAAAATTAAATTTTGTTACAATATATAAAAATAAATAATCTCTCATTTTATCAGTATTATTTATGTAGAGATATTGTGATCGTTGTTTTAATTTGTGTATTATAAAATAACTGTACCTAATTAATTTAATAATAGTTATTAGTGATTTTGAAAAGGTCCAAATAAAGCAAATTGGATAAAAATATACAAAAAATAAAACACAAGATTTCCACTACTCCACTACAACATCATCACTAACTTCATCGTCACTGTCAAGAGTAATAATAAGTGGAGGCACATCCTCTCTATGAAATACAACTTCTCTATCCCACCCATTTTGTATAATTTGTTCAGTGTGCTCTACTGTATTTGACCAAATATCAGGAGTCACTTTTTCTAAAGACTTTTTCCATACACCTATTGCTTGTTCTGTTGAAGAACCATCAGTTCCCACATGATCTCTATAAAAAAATTTTAACTATGCCCCAAGTATCTTCAATTGGGTTGAACATACAGTGGTAAGGGAGAATTCGAAACACTTTGTGACCATATTTTCCAGATAATATGTCAGCTTCACATACTGTTGGTGGTTTATTCCTACAAAAATGTATATATTTAAACAAAATAAGTTATCTAAGTATTACCATAATATATTTAAAAATGTTTATATCATCTTACCGTTGTACTAAATTCAATAATTGGGTTTTCAGGTGAGGATTTTCAAAAGGAATATCATATTGTGTCAACCTGTTCTGTATATCAGCCTTTTTGGTAGCTGTTGTTGGTATTTTATCTATCACTCCACTGTGATAATTTGCATTATACATTACAATTGTGGCAGGTTCTTCCAAGTTTTCAAACCAATGCAAAGAATTTTCTCGGTTCGTTTCACCGTGGTAATCACTATCTTGTTTTTGGAAGAAAAAACCAGCCCTGCTCCAGGAATAAATCCAGAAGAGGAACCAGCATGCAATACTATATACCTGCAACAAGGAAATAATAAATTACTACTAAGTTTCCTAGACAGACTGCATAGCTCAAAACAACTATTAATAATTATATAGATTTAAATAAAATAGTGTGACTAGTAAATATTTGAAAAGGTCTTCAAATGGCAGGAATGTTAGTACATCATTAATTAATTGCCAAATTTTATTATTCAATTACCTTTGTTTGCGCCAATATTAAAATTCTGACTCGTAGTCTTGTAATCTTTAAGAACGGTTAGTTGATTCCTTAGTAATAGGCAACACACCTTGCTTGTTTTATATAAATTAAAGACCGGCCCGATATAGATAATTAGTATTATTAGGAAAAGTTAAGTAAAAATAGTAGTTTGGATAGTGAGTTAGAATAAAGTGCTTGAAAAAGCCATTCTCATAGAAAAATATGGTGAATAATTCGATATATAACCATTTTACAATCTGAAATAGCAGTGAATTTAGGTGAAACATTGTGTAAATTAAGAGTTCGTCAATTTCCTCGATTTACCCTATTTATCCGTACCTTAATCCCTAGTTTTTAGTGGCAAAACTTGGACAGGACAGCTGGAGTTGGGGTTCCTTTGTTTCATCCAGATATTTGGTAAGTGTTCCGTTTAGAATTAAATTAGAATCTACAGTCCTCTATCAGTTTTTAGAATCATACCGTACATTTTTTTAGATCTTATCGAACCGGGTTTAGTATTATTTGTAAAATATAATTTCATTTCACACTTACAATAAAAAGTTGAAGTTCGTAGTTTTAATTGATTGAAAGAGAGAACGATATTTTGGATATTGTTCATGTGCTATATTTTAGGCTTATTCAAACAATAATATAGAAAGTTTCAATAATTTATACGTAATTTCTATAGTCGATTTGATTTAAATATAGAATGGAATAGATTCCTCCTAAATAGCCCGTTTTATAGTATAGTCAAATCGTCATATAAAATATATTTTATAGGTTAGTGATTTAATCCAACATTATCATATTCATTAGTAATTCAGTTGTTGTTTTTGTGCAATAAATTATTATTGGGACTAATTGTCCAGGAAATTTTCGTTACACTGATAGTAGGGATACAAAATGAAACAAAAAAAGAATAACAATTAAGAATTTCAGTTGCAAAAACGGAACAGTATTTTGCCAGAATTCTAACGTTTATTCGATAATAGTAGAGATGTTTCAACGCCAGAAAAGGCAAATCAATTTCTCATTAGATATGAGACTATAGAAACAACTAAAACTAACTTTTTAGATATTTTAGATCAAATTAACACACTAGAGTACGAGATAAATGACAAATTTGTTCCAAATTATTAAATTTTAGGAACATTTGACAAATTGATTCGTTATATTGGGTGTGTAGCTAAAAAGGTGAATGTTGACATTGCTGGAAATCACAACCATTACGTCAAAATAGTAGTAAATCTAGTCGTAAATTACCGGAATTGCCGCTTCCGAAATTTAACGGTGATATTAAAGATTGGACTTTGTTTATCGAATGTCATAATAATATGATACACAACAATTGTGAGTTGACTGATATAGATCGAGTTCACTATCTGATAGGTTCGTTAACCGGTAGAGCTCTGTCTGTTTGCTCAGGTATTGCTCCCACAGGCGATAATTATAGAATGATTTTCCAAGCCCTTAAAGATAAATTTGAAGACAAACGTGTCATAGCTAATACGTTTTTAGACCAATTATTCAATTCTAAGCAAGCTCAACATGAAAATGCTACCACTTTAAATTTATTGTTAGAAAAATTTCATCCTGCAGTTACGTCATTACGTCAATTAAATATCCCTGACTTATCAGACTATATTTTAGCCTATTTAGCATTTAAAAAAATCAATCCTGAGACTCAAAGATTATTTGAAAATACTAGAAGAAGTTCTGAAATGCCTTCTTACAATGATATAGTAACTTTTGTAAAAGAGCAAGCTAAAATTTGTACTGGAACAAGTAGTGGTTATAAATCCAATATTAGTAATAATAAAAATAATCCAAGTACTCATAGTAGCAGTCATTTAAATAATAGCAAAGCAAGGGTAATTCACTCCTTTGTCGTTCAAGGAAATTCCAGTAGTTATAATTGCGTGATATGCAAAGAAAATTTGCATTCAATACTTATTTGTCCCAAATTGTTAGAATTGTCCCCCAAAAAACGCTACCATCTTGTTAGAGAGAATAATTTATGTTTAAATTGTTTATCTAGGCACAAATTCATTAACTGCAAAAGTAGTTATACTTGTAGAGTCTGCCAACGTAAACATCATAGCTTGTTACATTTTAAATCCTCGATGCAAAGTTTAGCCAATAGTGTAGGTAAGTATGACCAACCAATCAGTGGTACCTCGGAGACAAATGGACCTAGTGTCTCTGAAATTTGTAAAAATTTGACTGCATGCCCTTCTTATTCTACTTTGAATAAAAATGGCGGAACTTTCATGGAATATCCACTACCTCCAGTTATCCATAGTCACAAAATCTCTACTTCTAACAATACTGTCTTATTGTCCGCAGCGAAAGTGCATGTTCTAGCTAGATGGTTTCGGTAATTTTCACGATGCCCGATTTATAATTGATAGCGCTAGTCAGGCATATTTTCTTTCCCTGGAATTTAGTCGTCGTTTGAAATTTCCTCTAACGAAATGTCATTCTCATGTTTATGGAATTGGGTCCGCTAGTAGTTCCGTATATGGATGTTCAACTATAGTAGTAATTTCGCGGGTGGATGTCACCAAACGGTATCGCTTCTTTTAGCCGATGGTAGTTTCCATTTTCCGCAAAAAATTGATGGAATTCTTGGAGCTAATGTGTTCGCTCATTTGATGGGTAACAAACGAGTTGTGGGTCCACCGAACACCCCAGTAGCAGAAGAAACCACTTCAGGTTTTATAGTAATGGGCTCAGCACCCATTGTATCCTCAGCTATTGATACTCACAGTTTTTGTGCCATTTTAGAGCACTCTCTCGAAAAATTAGTTAAGAAATTCTGGGAAGTTGAAGATTTTCCAACTTCTTCAGTGATAGTAGACCCAGTTGATTTGGAATTTGAGAAAATCTTCAAATCCACCTATAGTTGATATCACTCCGGAAGGTATACAGTGTCGTTACCTTTCAAATTAGATGGTCTTTATTAGGAAATTCATACACCACAGCTCTCCGGCGATATGTATCATCAGAAAGGAAGCTGAATAAAAGTTCAAACCTTAAATCAAAATATACAGAAATAATTCAAGATTACATAGTTCAAGGTCACATGTCCAAAGTAGTAGAAAATGATGGTTCAATGGTACAATATTTCATTCCTCATTACGCAGTTTTTAAAAATTATTCCCAAACAACACCTGTCCGTATTGTCTTTGATGGTTCGTGTAAGACGGACACCCTGTATTCACTAAATGACTTACTCTATGCTGGTCCTAAATTACAGTCTGACGTCTGTACAATGTTCTTAAATTTTAGATTATTTGAAGTAGCTCGCATATTCGCCGATCCCACTCAATTCAGCATTAGAATATCAACAGCACCCTTATGATTGGTCATTAAATTATGCGCGTTATTTAAATATGAAGGAATGTGAACAGTGAAGTTTGAATATGCCTAAAATTTTTATACTCACTGAAATTTTATGATACACCGTGTAAAATGAGTGAGATCTTCAGAATAAACCGCAATATAATATAAATTAAATTTAAAACGACAATAATACTTGATTGAAATTTACTACCTATACAAAACATTAACTTTGTTATTATTTTCTTTCCAATATATGTTGCGTCTAGTTCCTTTTTTCTCTTGTGACTTATTTGCTTTACAACACAGTTGTACCTAAATAACTACATATTATTAATACCTAAACTAGTTGATGTACCCAGTATATGACTTGACCTTATGTAACGAGGCTATTACATTTCATCCAATATTTCTTTAATAGAAAGTTGACTTGAAAAAAATATTGAGAATATTTTTTAATTTCTTTAAGAACACAATTTACTGCACAATTTTTCCACACATTCACTGTAAACCAAAATTTCCAATTTTTTGGACAGGACCACAAAACATTTAAAATTTTTTTAACATGCTTCCATAAAAAATTCTAAAATTACGAAACTAGGTTATATCTCGATTCCTTTCTTATGCCATTCGAGGAAAAATGCATCTCAATTACTTACCATATTTGAATTCGTCCATTTTATATTGGTATTAAATATACAGGGTTAAAGTTGGAGTACAATTCTTTGTAAAAAATTACCGTAAGTTGTTGTACTACGTATAAGCAATGGAAAGACTGAAATTTGTGAAAATCGAAAGAGGAGTGTTCATACTATTATTAAAAAAACTGCAACTTTCCATCCATAATATAAACAGAAATATAAAACATCAAAGTTGAACTTTTTCCTACATTCATATTCCAAAGGGTCTGAAAATCCAAAAAAAAAATTTTATTTGGATAAAATTTTCCAAATACGGGTTTTTAAGCGTTAAAAAAACTCAATTGTTTTTACAAATTTATTTAATAAATAGATAAACACTATCCCTAATATAAAATGAAATGTGAACACAGCGGTTTTATGCACCCAAAGATTTGTTGTCAAAGACACAAGATTGTAAATTATGAGGCGCTTTTCTTTTCTTGGTCGGTAAGGATCCAAATGATGAATAGTCATGTTCTCTTAGGTTTTTTAAGTCTGGAAGTTGCTGGGACGTGGGTCTTCCCGCACTAATTTTTCTTTTTCCAGCCAATAAAAGTTTTCTTCTTGTAACAGCAGTTGGTTGCACACCAATCTTGTGACATCTACGTGCATTTTCAGTCTTTTTAGCTTTAACTGATTTAAGCGCACTTTAGGAACCAAATGTATGCAAAGCAGATAAGAAGCCCGATTCCGTTTTTGCAAATTGTTGTGCATTTTTTAACATTTTCCTGACAGCAGGAACAAATATGTCTGGACTGGACTCTAAACCCGTATTAATTCGTCTAAAAATATCTTGAAGTTGTTGTTGTTCTTCTTCTAAAATGGCAGATTGTTTTGCAGTAACATTATTATTTTCAGTTCCATTAATGACAACTTGTAATGAAACTTCCTCATTTACTTCGTAACTATTAGTTTCAGTTGATAAAATACTATCACTTCTGACATTTTTATGTAAAGGAGTAAACCATCCCAGAGGCGGCAATGTTCCTTGTGCAACATAGAAAATGTCGGTTTTTATATTTTCACAGTATAAATTAAATGATGTGTTGATATCATTTTCTACCTGTAATACCACAGCTGATGAATGTCTACAGAGTTTTCCAGACTGCCCTGAATCACATGAGCAAATTCCTCTTATAATGTCTACAAAATAACATTCTTCACAGTTTTTTGTTCTTACTTTCTGAATGTGATCTCTGTCTAAGTGTATGTCAAATTCTGTTGAATCACATTCATATGGCAGCATTTTTTTAACATTGAGTTAGAGTATCTGCCATTACTAAAATCAGTTAGTCGTTGCTTCATGTAGAGTTCATATCGTGTGATGATAAAGTCTACCAACTGAGTTAAATTAAATGCCACTACTCTATCTAAAATACAGTCTTTAAGGATCCGAAAAACTACTTCTACATAATTTGTGGTATTATTGCCGCGAATCGGTAGACTGCGTCTATAAAAGGAAAACCCAGATTCCTTTTTTTTCCACAATTCATCAATATGATGAAGTAGATTTTCATACTTATAATTCTTTGCATGAGATTTAAATAAATTTAGATATTCAATTGCTGTGTTTTCAACAAATGAATATAATATTTTTTTAAAATTTAAATAAATTTCTTGCCTATGTTCTTCATGAATCTTGTGTTTGTTATTAGACAACCATGACCATATTGACTCCAGCATATGAAACTGACACAAAAGTTTATTGGAAGTAGGAAAATTTTCTTGCAAGGCAGTGAGTTCTTTTGAGTCATTATCAGTAATAAAAACTTTTGGTTCTTTTGCGAAATAACACACTGATTCACCAAGTAAATCTTTAAGGCAGCTAAGTGATTCAGAAAATATATATTCCTTCTCTGTGTCCGATATAATTGTAGCCAGTGGTAAACCTCCAGCCGCACATGGTGTTACAAGAAAGTACACTCTATGCCTCTGTTTATCGACACCACCAGCAGCATCAACCATAACTAGTTCACCACTTTGTGAAATTTTCTCATGGGCTCTTAACATTATAGGAGTGCATATTACAATAAAATAATGCTTCCCATCACTGGAATGTCTAAAAACTGCTTTAGCATTTTTAGTTTCTACATACTCTTTAAGCAGTCTTTCTACACCTTGCAACATTTTTTCCCCACTAATATTTCCATATTCAGCTTTAAACTCATTATGAAAACGTTTATCTACAACTGAAAGACTGGGTAAATATCTTGCGTTTGCTGCTATTTTATAATATTTATCTCCAAATTCCAACATCAAGTCAATCTTATGTGACTTCAAGGGCTGAAGCTGCATTATGGACATTACGAAATAAAAGACATAATTTCTCTTTTATTTCTGGTAAGAGATCCCCATAACGAAGAACTGCAGCAGAATTCAATTTATGATTGTGCTTAAGTTTCAGTGTTACAATAGCTGGAAAATATTTTGTTAATGGGTCTTGATTTTTTGCTCTTGATTGGGGAAGATAACTAAAATAATATTTTCTTAAAATGTTGATATTAACATAATATGTATTACTAATTCAGACTTTAATTTTATTATATGTACCTATTTCATAAAAGTCACAACTTCGTTTGAGAGGAAATTATGTATTTTTAAAATAAATAAGTTACTTAATATAAAGTTAAACTAAAATTTAAAACTGAATAATACCTTTTAATAACAATTAATAGTTCAGCGGGGCAATGTGTATTTTTTGTAGAACGAATTCCTTTGGCTCTTTCACCCGTCGCATGTTGACAACGCAACCAAACTTTGAAAATATTAACTTTTCCTGGATTTGAGTATGTTCTTAAAGTTCGCCAAGTAACATTATTTTCTTTTGAGAAAGCATCCAACCATTCCTAAAATATGAAAAATTTCAAGTATTCAAGATTCAAATTAATTTTTTAGTTCTGAGGAGATATCTAGGTACTCATTTTATAATATCTCTTGTTACTTACATTTGCAGCAGATTCATCGTTAACTTCTTTTATTCTAAACGTTATTGAACATTCTTCCACAATCTTTTCCGTATATGTAAAATTAGACGGCAGTTTTTCAGTCATTTTTGATAATGAAAGTCAAAGATTATATATAATGACAAAAGTACTGATTTTTGACTATGCTTTGTTTACAATAAATTTCTAAACGTCAACAGCACACGAGTTTGGAGAAATTCGTTAACTAGTAACCACCAATAGGAACACCGCATTTTATGGCCTATGCTGAACTGAGTGGGATCGGCGAATATGCAAGTAGGTCTCACCGCCGACATTCGCCAGATGTATTGGCAAATAAATTTACACCCAGACCAACGAAGATTTCAAATAAGCCGGAGTTGGGGTTCCTTTGTTTGATCCAGATATTTGGTAAGTGTTCCATTTAGAATTAAATTAGAATCTACAGTCCTCTATTAGTTTTTAGAATCATACCGTACAACCTTGGAACACCAATTTTGGTTTTTTTCACGCTTCTATGATTAGAATCTTGCCAAGAACGTCCAAAAGTAGTGTCTTTAAATATCCAGGTCTCATCCAAAAACACAATTTGATATAAACCTTACCTTTTTATCTTGACATATTCATGTAGAAAATGTACACGTTTCAATGCAATATGTGACAACTCCATTAAACCCAGGATCATCTTTTTTGTATTTGAATCCAATATCTTTCTCTATCTTTCAGAGTGATGTAAAACAACCATTAAAGAGTTCAAGCTCCTGGAGTTTGTCTCTTAAAGTTTTCAAGGTTACGTGTACCTCTGAAAAAATATAGTGTTAGTGAATTGTGAATAAAATAAAACAGTAAATTCAATATACTCACTGTTTCCATACAATTCGTATATAACATTTCGGAAAGCATTTTGATCAAATTTATCAATTTCAACAGTAGGTTTTGTGCGTTGTCTCTTTTTAGGTGGGCTTTTAAGCTGTTCACCTCTATTATGCTTGGCTGCAATATGGTTAACAGTGGTAACGCTGAGTTGTAAAGCTTCTGCAACTATCAACAATATAATTACTTCAATTCATGAAAGAATAATATATTATCAAGTTTAATTAACCCAACCTAACATTAAAAACATTCAATCATTTACATTTAAATATGTAACGATGATATTTATAATGATGAATACAAATAGCGAATACTATTACTCACGTCTCTTACAGCACTAAGCGGGAGAAGCGAGCCTCCTTTTCGGCATTCTCCTTCAAAATTGCTAAACGAAGATGTTACCATCTCTTGACATTTACTGTTCAGCAGCTTCGGCATTTTATTAATCACACACTGCTGATATGCCTAAATAATTAGTTATGAAAATATCTGTTTTTTTTAATCTTAGAGAAGCAATGAATTTAAAAGCACAAAAAAAACTAAATATTAGACGATGATCGAATGTCAATAAACGTCAAAACCAACTGGGGAATTTTACCAGTTGATTTGCCAACCCGTTAGCTGTAAATTGCCCTGGCTATTGAGGATAAATTGTATTCACGATTAATAAATTAATATTTATTCTGATAAGCAGGAAAGTAACTAAAAATGACATCATCGTTTTTTTATCGTAAATAAACTATAGTAGTATTTTTGAGTAATTTTTTTTTAAGTTTTGAATCGTTGTTTGATCGTATCATTTCACTCTCCTTGCCCATTGTGTTAGAAATTTAACAGGTGTAAAAAATAAATGGGTAGCTATTACTGAAGTATTGAACAGTTTGTAATATTTTTTTTATCTATGTATTAGAGAATAATGCTATGTAGGTACAATTACAATGACAGGTGACGGGAATGCGCTCGCTACGTAGCGAAGATCAATAGCGTACATTCGCAAACTCACGTGTGACCAAAAATCGTATTTATCATGTTTTCGGACGATATCATGCGCTTCGCTACAAAGCGAATTCTCAAAAATTGATCCCCTGATTTCTCTTCCGAATTTAAATGATCGGTTCTTAAAAGTGCTTCAATGTCAGGTTTCTCAGTGTAACCACTGTCTCTTACATCAGCGTGAAATAACTCATAACAATTTTTGTCAAAGGCAGCTGATTTTATAGGTCCTATTAAATTAAAAATAATGTCTTCGCTCGTTCTATTAAAAATTTCCACAACTGCATATCCGTTTTTCACAATTATATGTCGATATGGGAATATTAACTAAAATTCTACTATATGGTTCTATTTTTGTCATAAGTCTACATTTACGGTTACTCGAAAAATAATTTATAGGTATAAAAGCAAATGTAGTGTCTACACTTAATTTCTCTAAATTATCTTTAGCGTTAAGTAATGTTAACCTATCTGACCGAATTAAACAATCAAAAAATTCATAAAAATCATATGAATGGAAATTACTGTTACCACTTTGTTCAAATTCGGAAAATAAAAGTATTTTAGCACAGTGTTGATGAGTTGACGACCGATATACCGATGTAACAGTAAAAGGTTCCAAAAAAATGTTTTCTTTCTAATATTTTTCAGCAATTTCTGGTCGTAAAAATGATTTTGTAGTACCAGTATGTAATAGTAATTTTACAGGAGGATTTGAAATTTTCAGGTAAGGTAATCCTGGCTTATTTGTGGAAATATTTATTTCAACTATGTCATTTCCTCCATTTTGTGAACCACTTGAAAATTTCCATTTTCCGAATAATTTTCATCTACTTCGTCACTGTAATATTCGTAATTTTGATTAGAAGCATTCATTTCTCGTAATATCTGAAGAATTACTATCAAATATTTCTTTGGCAATATAATTTGGTTTGTGGTTACGATTATAGTTTTGATTTCTAAAATGATTTGCAGTTTGTCTAGTCGAGGTACTCATAGGGGTAGGGGGATTTGGTTTGTTTTGCGGGGTTGGTTTCCATACTTTCTGAGGGTATTCAAGAACTTGATTATTATTTGGATATTTGGGAGAATGAGGAGGATTTGTATGCTGTTGTATTTCAATGGGTCCTCTGGGAAATTGTTGGGACGTTGCGGGTTGTTGATATGATGGATTTCTTAAAGGAGGTTGGTTAGGATACTGCCAATAATTTTGTCTATAATTTGGAAACATTGATTTCCTCACACTGTTATTAGAATTTATGCTAGAAAAATGTTGGCATTTCTGAATATAATTGGTGTTATCTTCCTCTCTTAGAAATTGTATGGCTTGTCCTAGACTATTAGGTGTCATAGCTGGAATTATGGGACCTAGCGGTTCCTTTAACCCTGCGAGAAATGTTTTTGAACTTTGTTTAGTAGAGAATGATCTTTTTGAGTCCCTTCCAGTTCCTTGACTATGCAAATCCATATTATTACAAATAGTGTAAAGTAATTGCAAAATTCTCTCGTGAAATTAATAAAAAGTTACATTGGTTTTCTGTCTCATATTTGCTAAATCCTGATTTAGACAATTCTCACTTCTTTGATCTCCAACGGTTGAAATAAATGTGTTTTTTGTATCTGTCCAATTACTATTTGAACCAATTATAGCTACCAAATCTTCCGCTCTACCTTCTAATTTATTGAGAATACCATTTAGAAGAAGAATATTTTGGAAACTATGTAGATTTTCTCTATCAAAATAATGAGTCAGAATAGATTCGGTAACACTTATAAATATATGTAACAGTTGAATTTCCATCAAAATTTGGAATAATAGACAATGTTTTAATATCTAAAAGTGGCATTGGCATATTGATTGTTAAATTGCTTAAACTATTGATTATATTATTATCTACAAAGTTTGAATTTGAAATAAAGTTATCGAAGCTTTCGAACTCTTCAGAGCTATCGATTTCAATTAAGGATTCTATAGGTGAAGAGGGGTCTGACATGAACTAAATTATAACCACATCCCTTATCTGTTTCTAGCAACGGTTTCGTCAAGATATGCCCCTCGTTTTCACGATGGATTCGACTGGAACTGGTCTGGTTTCGATTTTCGTCACAGAGTTGACTCTCACGGATTGTCCACGATGGATTTCCTACGATAATCCTACTGACTGCGCCACTTATAAGTCTCCGTATTGAAAACGTATTTTTTAAAAACGTTCCAATTACTTTAATACAACTACTTTCAAATCTTAATTAAACAATATTTTTTTATAATTATGATCTTTATTATTTAAAGTTTAATATCAGACTGAATATGTGAGTGAATTAACTAATTAGCAAAACTATATATTTATATATCAGCAATAAATTATATAAAATAAGCAAGTCAGCAGTAAACAGAATAATGAAGTCAGCTGTCAGCATCTACGGTGTTCAACCATATACGGGGTTACCAAATATAACACGTGTGATGTACTACTTTCTTTTATTTATTATGAATTATAATGTGTTTGTGATCTCGCGGTATCTATGTGCGTTTAAAAAAATTTTTAAATTGATCTTGATGACTCCATTGCTAGTTTTCAAAAATCATATAAATACAGTTATTGTAAGTGTTCGCCTCACTTTTATATACCCATATTAGGAAACTCCTACATACCTACTAACGCTTACGTTTTTGAAATTTATTTTTGCAAATTACCGAGTCATAAAAAAGCCTAAACGCTAAAATATGTACATACGTAAGTTCAGGCAAATATTATTGTATCCGACGAAAAATGTCATCATAATAAAAGTCCTGCACGTAAAGTTTATTACCGGATATAATGACGAGTAGAAGCAAGGGCGTGCAAAGGAAGTCGACTTTGAGAGCTACTAGTTCATTTTTTCACATGGTTTACAACATTTTTATTAGTGTTGGAATAGTGTCAGGGTTGATTCGGCATTTTAGACAACAAAGTTTTATTATACTGAATCCGCGAATTGTTATGATATTATTCATAAATAAAAATACCTCCAACAAGGAAAATAAAAACAATAAAAAAGGAGCTCTTTCATAGAGAATGTGCTGATAAGAATCTCTAAGAGACTAACATGCTTTTTATATTTATGAGCCTGAACTGCCAAGATAATTGAATGACAAGGGTACATAAAAATTGAGTACAAAGTAATAACAAGAAAGTTTAAAATATGCATTCTGTGAACAGTTGTTGTTGCTATGGATACAATTAGACATTGGCGTCAGTAATACATAAAAAACATATTAAATCTTCCAACCTTTGTGAACTCTAGAAAACTCATCTCTTATATAATGAGGAAATAACTTTTGGCATATGCACATTTGTTGTAAGTTGATTTAGATTCAGTTTTTGAACCCAGATTTTGTGGTTCACTGCATGACCTACGTTTGGAAGTTTGGTGATGGTTCTCATTTCATCAACCACTCCATTTGATATTCGTGTGTCGTTAATACAATCTTAACTAATTGGCTCGTTTCATGAATTTCAATGAAAATGTCTCGAAATATATTGGATCGGAACTAAGTATATGCAACTAATAACGCCACTCTACGATTTCTAATAAAAATGGAAAAAAAATATTCAAATTTGAATTCTCGTGGTAGACTGTGGTAAGCGAGAGCCAATGGCAATCGAAGATATTTTGTGCTGTTGCCACGAGGGAAAACTTTATGAGTAGACCAGTTATCATTTTTTCATAAAACCCGTACCGAATCACTTATTCTTCTTCTATTTAGGGGAGTTCGAGTGAATTGAGACACAATGTCCACATCCACTTGAGGAAGACTTGTCGAATTAGCTTTGGGGAAACCTGGATCCATTTTAAAGATGTCTTCTAAAAGAAAACAGAAGCACACTTTCTAATATAAAATAAACGGTTTTAAAGATTGAAACTAATTTTTCCGCATCTGTAGCCCTGAACAATATTCTATCATAAAATTGTCACTTGTATACCCTTCGGGGCATGTATCGTGCTAACGAACCAAAATTTCTCAAAAAATAACCAAAAATGTGGTATATCTGGATTTGTAGTACCCGCTATACTCGTTCTAGTCAACTGAAAATCAGTATGGTACATATGTGAGATACCTTGAACAATATTCAATTATAAAATTGTTCACTCTTATACACTCTGAAGGCTGTATCGTGCTAACAAACTGGAAACTCTCCAAAAATGACAAAAATTTGGTACGTCAAGTACCATAGCACCCGATGTACTGGCGTTCGTGAGCTGAATATCAATAGCGTTAATCTTTGAGACGCTCTGAATAATATTGAATCATAAAATTGGTTACTTGTATATACTCCGGAGGCTGTATCGTGCTAACAAACTGAAAGTTCCCCAAAAATTACAAAAATATCGTACTAAAGCACCTGTTGTACTGGCCGTGGTGAGCTGAATATCACTAGGGTTCATATGTGTGATGTCCTGAATAATATTTAATTAATAAATTGGTGACTTGTTGAACTCCAGAGGCTGTATCGTGCTAACAAACTGAAATTTCTCAAAAAATTACAAAAAAGTCGTACTTCAAGTACCATAGCACCCGTTGTACTGGCTCAGGTGAGCTGAAAATCAATACAGTTCATCTACGACATGTCCTTAACAATATGCAATCATAAAATTGGTGCACTCCGGAGGCTATATCGTGCTAACAATATTTATGGAAAACGTGAAAATAACTAAAAAAAAATTCAAAATTCCAACTTTTTTTGGGGTAAACCCATACTTTTTCTCGCATATTAGATAGGTTGGGCGGAAAAGTAATAATATAACTCAAGCAACTAAAAAGTCGGCGAGGATGATATTTGTTTGAGGTTGGTTGTCGATATTGATGTCAATTGTCAAATCTAGTCGACTTTCACTTTGTCTTAATCAACTTGGATAGTCAAGTAGGACTTGTTAACAGAACGTACTTTCAATCTAACAACAATGGCTTCTGCCATTGGTCGACTTATAAAGGTTTAATTAAATCTAATAAAATTTTTAAATCTAATTTTCGAAGATATTTATAACTTTTTGAGATAGATATCGCTATCATAGGAAAATATATGGTAATCATAATCCTTCTGATATGATTTCACTTGTTAATTCATACCCATTGAACCAGCCCATTAGCAGAAAAGAAGATTTGACATCGGCAATTTCTGAATTCAAAATTAATTTTCCGAGACGTTTTTCATTGCTTGAACTAAGTCTTTATATGATAGTCTTTTCAAGAAATTCATACATATTTGTCGTAGAAGGATTATTTGCGATGTCTGTAACATTGCTAAAAATTTTAATCAGTAACATTACTTTCCAAATTAAACTAACTGTTTCTTAATTATTCCACAATATATTGAGAAAATGGTAAAGATTCTAAAAAATTGACAATTGTTTCGGTATTACTATCAACGTCAGCATGACAAAAGTTATATTTCACGTGATGCCTACCAGGATAATTTATAATAATTCAAGGCTAGACCAAGATGTGACCTACCTTGTGATTGACATAAAATACAGTAGAAACGGTGAAGCTTTTTCATCATGTGACCCAATCTACGATTTATGCGACACATATTTTCTACATACTATCTTTTTCTATCAATATGAATCAAATATAACAACGTACAACCGGTTGTCTTTTTCACAAGACCAACTACAAGACATATGTAATAGTTTCATTCAATTTGCTGTAGCAAATGTGTGGATAACTGATCGTACTAATAGTTGAATTTGACATTACCGCATTTTAGGATATGGGAGCTTAGTTTACTGTTTTGTTTTTAGCGATTTTTTGGATTGAAAGTGTATTTATTGTTAAAATCAGTTCTTATGAGAACTCATTTGATTTTTCATTCCATTTGACATTGATAAGTACGAATATAATATATTATCGCATTGTAAACTTTTGACATTTCATAACACCTAAAATGCCATTAGACGGGAATATTACAATACTTATTTTACATCTTATTGATGGTAAATAGTATTTAAAATTTTCCACAATTTGTAAGTCTCTGTAGAATTTTCAAAGTTGCATGAATCAAGTGTCCTATTGTACTTGTAACGGTATATTAACCAACAATTATTGTCAGAAAATGCCTGGAAAACGGCTGAATTCACTAGCACAGGAGTTTATTATATACTTGATTCAATATTTTGAGATGAAAAAAAACAAGGGCGGAGCTTTTCAACCTATTCCATCTCTTCAGGAGGTATTATACTAAAGTTATCATATATTTAGGAACATTTCTATGTAAAATTATATTTCAGAGAATGGCAATTGCACTGATAATTTATGTAAAAACGGTATGTTCCCTTAAGAAGAGGAAGGAAAATAATCCAACTTTCCCAACGTCACTCAGTCAGACACCTCGATTGAAACTAAAAACAGAGGATTTACCCGAGGAAACCAAAATTGCAGTACGGAATACCTTATATAACATGTATGAACATCGTGAGTAAACAAACATGTGAAACATTAATACAACACCTTCCATGTTCCTTAACATTCGATTACAGCCAGCTTACACTTTAAATAAAAGAGAAGTTAGATCACAGTACCTTAATAATTAAGAGTACACATCATAGTGCATGTAGTATTATCTATACAATGTGATTTTTCACCAACAGCTTATAGTGTGGTATATGAAAATCTTATAATAGAGGTTCTGAGTAATGAAAGTTTTAGAATACAGAAAGTTGTGCATATTTGTAATTTAAATGCTATTAGTTATAGCTTCCACATGTGCTGATTTCTAAGTAATGTCCGTAAATGTTTACCAATTTAGTCGGTCAGAGTGTAGATTGTGTATTTCACAATTTAGTTTTCTAATTTCAATTTTTTGATGTCACATATACGGGGTTGTTGAATGCATTACTTGGTACAAATAACAAAAAATCTGAATATCAAAAATGTGTGTTCAAATTTAGTATGGAGTAAATATGAAAAAATATTTTGTTTTGTTTGAGATAATGATAATTTGAAACTTTTCATTCTTTTAGGGAAACATGTTACGGTGAAAACCATAAATGACGAACTAAAAAATAATGAAATTCTTTCTATTAGAGATATCTCTTCATTGATGCTATTGAAACATTTGAGACTTGGATATAAAAAGAAAGACAACAGAAGAGCATTAATAGAACGAACAAATTTTGCTAGCCAAAGAGCATGCTTTCTTCGAAAATGTAGAGAAAATCGTCATAGTGTATTTTCAAGACAAATTATAATTTAAGATTAAACATGGGTATATGCCAATGGAACCAAATTAAGTTCTTGGCAGGACAGTAATGTTAAAAGTATACGTAAACCAGGAGGTTACGATGGTAAACGTTTTATTATTGTTCAGGCTGGTTCATCCAAAGGATTTGTGGAAGATGCCAGTTTAGTGTTTTCCTCTGAATCATCGTCGTCAGATTACCACGGTGAAATTAACGGTGAAATATTTACAAAGTGGATTGCGACACAGTTAATTCCAAATTTAGTAGAACCGTTGTTAATTTTAATGGACAATGCGCCCTATCATAGTATACTAGCAGAAAGTTAACCTTCCACTTTGTCCAAAAATTATCACTTGGTTAAAAGCCAACAATGTTGACTTTAATGAAAACCTCTCAAGACCTGCAGTATCACAAATTGCTAAAATGAAACGAAAAGAAAATGTATATGTCGTTGATGAATTGTTCCGAAAACATGGTCATGATGTCTTAAGGCTACCGCCCTACCATTGCCAATTTAATGCCATTGAGCTTATTTGGGCTCACTGCCAAACAAATTATAATAAGTATATTGATAGAGACGAATACGGTGATGAAAGGGTCTTGAGTATGTGGAAAGAAGCATTGCAAAATTGTAATGCAAATGTTTGGGATAATTGAGTTAGGGATACCGAAAAAATAATCGAAGACTGGTTTACTCGAGATCAAAATTTGGTGAACATTGAACCAGTGATAATGTAATACCAGTAGTAACACCTATGATATTTTCACTGTAATAACCTAGGAATCGCTGTCACCACTGTAATAATCAATCAATGGATTCCACTATGACCCTAAATAAAACAAAATTATATCACCAGTGTAATAACCTAAAAAAAACCGCTGTCACCAAAATGTAATAACCTAACAAAAATATATATAACTCTGCTGTCAAAATGTCCCCAATGGACCGAGAAGGCAGCGTAGCTGGCTGTCACCACCCACGTTATCGTGGGAAACAGGAGTCGACGGGTCCTGTAAGAAATGTCCGAAAGAGCTGGCTTCGGCCTCCGCTTCTACCAGGTGTCGTTGGTAAATGAGAGGTCTTGTATTATGGGGTTACGTCAGTTAGAGGGGTGTGTTGAGGGAAAATTTTAGGTGTAGATTTTATGTGTCTAGGTTAGGTATTCCTTCTCTCCTGGTTGAGTCAATAAATTAACCGATAACGATTTCTTAAACGAGTTTAATAAAAAAATTATAAGAGAAATAGAAATTATTGCACAAAATTCACAAAGCGTCAGGAACAATCGCATATAGTGCCTTGTGACTGTAATTAAATAACACCAGAAATGGGATCGGGAGAAAACTTGAGAAACCCCTTTTAAATCAGCGCGAATGACTCGCAGAAAAAAAATAAATTTTGGTATTTAAAAAAAAATGTTCGCCAGAACCTGCATATTTTCGCGTACCCTATATATGAACTTTGATATCAACAATTTAATATTAAACCTCAAATGTGCTCCCTATTCCTAATTCATACGGTGAGATATCACCATTAAATACTAGTATACGATATGAACTATCATACACAAAATAAATTATATAAATATAATATCATAGGAAGCGGGCTGGCAATGTTAATAATTTAATATTAAACCTCAAATGTGCTCCCTATTCCTAATTCATACGGTGAGATATCACCATTAAATACTAGTATATACGATATGAACAATCATACAGAAAATAAATTATATAAATATAATATCATAGGAAGCGGGCTGGCAATGTTAATAATTTAACCAAACTACAAAAAAGTCATAATACACAGTTAGTATAATTTTGAAATCAGACTTACCAATTCCCTGACTGGGTGTTCACAAAAACGCCGACGGACACGATTCGCGTTTCGAACAAAAGAAGAAACCCTTTCAGAGCGCGTACAGTAGACGTTCCCTTGTAATCTGTTTTTCCCTCTTCGAGAAAAAAAATAATTATGCCTGATTGCTAAAACACTACTTTAATTATAAATTACTGGAACTAAGGACTCCTCAAAAACCGTTATCCGCGAAACCCCAAAAGAAAACAGGACCGTTCCCGACCGCGAGTTTTTACCAACTGCCACTTCAATTCTTACCCTTTCGAAGTTTCGGCATTTGTCCTTTGTCAGCGATCTTTCATTTTTTTTGTACCTGTTACTTTTTGATTGGTGGAACTTATCGTTCGATTAACACTTGGACTTTTATTTGAGTCCGCAAAATTTCGTTATTTTGACGCAATTATTATTTCCGGTTAAAATATTATTTGATTCACTTTTATTCAGCCAGACAAACGCTTAGATAAGTATTTTTTTCATTGTATGAATGTGGACGACCGCTTTCTATAGTTTAAACGTTACAATGTAAAAAGTAATTTGTTATACAGGATGATTCTCCCCATGTTTCTTATTGATATTTATTATAATAATAAATACTGGTGAAGATGGATGAATGAATCAATATTATCTTTGTAGTTCTCTTTTACGTATTTGTTAATAACTGCTGATGTAAAGAACCAGCCGCTAATTAGATATATAGGGCTTTGGGTTCCAGTTAGAACTTTCCCAAAGTTCGTCTGTGTTTTCCAGTTTCTAGTACCTATATATGATTAAATTCTATTTTTGATGTCTGTTCCGGATATTCCTATTTTTTACTTTCAATATGACACGGATTCTATTTGATGTGTTGCCCTGATGATAGTAATATATTTACCGAAACTTCGACCCTCAAGCGGTGTGGGAATCTTCTATTTACAATCTATAGCCTATCCAAAACAAATCGTTCCAATATAATCAGTTTAGAAAGTGCAATTTTAAGTTTTAGAGGACAACCTGTCAGTGAACTAAATATTACGTCAGTTTCATGAACTATATAAACTGTGTGTACTTATAGAAAATCAAATACATCTTACAAAATATCAGCTCTTCACTAATCAGCCAGCGTGGTTAACAATAATTTCTGATTTTGTAACTTATTCACCCAGTATATCGATAGTTTCAATAAATTTAATATGTCAATGTTAACCATATAAATAAAATAAATACAACTAAGAAAGTTAAATTTCTTGTTTAATTACCAATTCGTAAAATACCGACCTTTGGAATATTAGTAATAACGATTATTTCTATTGAGTTGACAGAAGTTTTGATTTACTTCATATGAATATTGTTGCTGACGTAACAGTCACGTGATGAAAAAGCTTCACCGTTTCTACTGTATATGCATAGAAAAAAAGATATATTACAAATATTATAACTTAGATATTATTAGCCCTATGGAGATATCTTGGATATCTTTTTCCCAATTAAGATCAGTACAACTGTGCAATATAGAAAACCAGGAAAACTGTTTCTGTTGATTTTCACAAGTACTACTTGAGAAGACAGTTTAAAATTGGAGAACTCCCTAGATTTATATGATCATTGACGACTTCATAGTGTGGGCCTCTTAAGTGTCTGTTAATTTCCAATTCTTCAAGGGAATCCAGTTCTTGTTTCGGTAAATGTGCCAAAACTGAATGAAATTTGTTTTTGTTAGATGATATTTTATTATCCACAAATTAACTTTATGTCCGAATAAACGATAAATCAGGGTTAATAATATGGAAAGGAGTCAATTTCATTTGTTCAATATCATTAATATTTGAATTTTCCGTCATGATTTAAAATATCAGAAATATCTCCGTCGACCAAAAAATGTCAAAATTATATAACGAAAAAATTGCTTAATGAGAGAATAAATCACAGCTTAGACACCGGTCACGTGGCTTATCATAGCGAAGACACTGCTCAACCTGGATATACTTGTAGCACTCTACACACTAACGTCGGGGTCAACATAAATGTTGGTTGTTCAAGATTGGGGATTCTTGATTAGTATATAGTATAGTATATATTACGATATTTATAAAAATGTATGAAGTATTTGTAGATATGAAACTCTTTGTATCCGTTCGCTATTGTTGTATATTCAAAGCGTAATTTTATTTTATTTCTGTAGCATTGTTAAGAATTTAGAAAAATATCACGTTTTACACTATTTTTTCATTTTGTTAATAGAATTGTAGTACCGTGAAGTAGGATTGTTTAAACCAAACGAAATAAAATTTGTAAAAGACTTACTGTCATATTGTCTTGAATTTCTATGGTTGAACAAGACGGAATCTTGTAATATTGGATCGGTGTCGGAAGGTCTGTAATGAACATTTGAATAACATTTCAGAGTAAATAGTTTCAATAGGAGGGCCTCACTTTTGACGTTCAATAGTAATTGAAATATCTATTGGATGTGTCCATTGTTGATTCTTATGAATGGTTCGAGCCGAGTCAATAATACTGATCAATATGAAATGTTTATTACTTATTAGTCCCATCAACCTACGTGTAACTATACCCTTTTGAAGTTTTCTATTTAACACGTCTTGCAGCGTAAAGTATTCAGTCATCACTCAATCACGAAGCAGTTAAACCATAGTTACGTAATCGGTTACATTATTAACGAGTTAGTAGGTTGAATAGAGAACCGGTTTCTTAAGTTGTGCAATAAAGTCGAAACTCATCGTTTCACCGCTATTAAGTCGAACACATCATTTCTTAATGAGTTTTCAAGTAATCACGAAATTATCAAGTTGAAACACACCGTTTCAGAGGTACTAAGTCAAATATATCGTTACTTAGTTGCTATTCAAGAAAGTGCGTACTCATAAGTCAATACTCATCGTTTATTATTTAGTATTCGAGACCAGAGTGTATTCAAGTTCAAGCATACCGCTTCTTAATTAGTATTCGAGTCCAGTGTGTACTCAAAACCTAACAAATCGTTCTTAATCAGTTTTGAGTTAACACCAGAGTGGAGATATACAGTCGCTACTGTTGGTCACCTAATCAAGTCGAAAAATAACGGTTTTTCGTATCATTAAGTTCTTGTTTACCCTTTTGTTGTGAAAGCAAATATTGGGATGGATATTCATTTTTACTTGGTATGATTATATACCTTTTTATTAATTAAAGCAATATACAAAACCTACAATCTACTAGACAAGTATTTTATATTCTAATATCTATGACATTACATTACTGACAGTTCTTATTAAACTGACAAGATTATATCTAGTCAAAAAAGAGAGAGAGACATTCGTAATGAATTTTGTGTTGGATGGCTTGGTTTTTTGGGTGGTTTCCTCTTCGGGGCCAAGTTGGGGGTGAGTTGGATGGTTTAGTGTGCACTGACTGAGAAATTGAACTGGGGGCTGAAAAGGTGTCTAGTAAATTTTTTGTGGAAAAGTGACTAGGAAAAATTTGTTTAAAAAGTGTATGGAATTGAGAGTAATTGGACGGGCTTTTCGCTAGAAAGTAACTGGAGGGTTGACTTGTGTTGGGATGTATCGGGGGTTGATGTTTGGAAGCGGCGAAGCTCAAAAGTGTGTGAAGATGGTGCGACAAAAAGTGTCTAGGATGGAAGCGTAAATATAGAAGACGAACCATGTATCGCCGCCGATACATAGATATATGCGTTGAGCTGGCTAGGTGTCAGAAATTTCATGAAAATTGAGTGTTATTTACTGAATTTGGAGTGTCTCCGATATTTTTAGAATAAGATATTATGGAATATTGAAGATTTATAATTTTATTGGTTTTTTGGAGTTATGTGAAAAAGTCTATGGGAGACATTTTTCAAAAGTATATGGAATTAGATGATTTGTTGGAGATTGATGAAAAGTTGCGGTGACGTTCCTTCGGTTGTTTGGGACTATTTACGGTGGTCGGTGGAATAATAATAATCAAAAATCTAAAAAGGAGGGTGGGTACAGCTGCGGCTGCATTTATTCCCTGTCGACGATCGTCGGTCCATTTGGGTAGTGAATAAATTCACAGAGTATGCAGGAAAACCGCAGAAAAACCTGCAATACCGACGTGGGTGGTGTGGGGGCGGCTGAAAGTATGGGGATTGTCCAAAGTGTTGAATGACTAATAGTTTGAGATTTAGATTATGAATGATTTTGAACTTTGTTGCGGTAACTTGAGTGAATGGAGATTTATTGAATAGAGTAAGTGTGGGATTTATAGTGAAATTTCAACGATTATCGGATGGAAATTGGGGAGCTGTCCAGGTAGTCAATGTATTCGTCGGAGAGGTCGTCGTAGGCCGTGGCTAGTAAGCGTAACGGAGTAAATGGGAGCTTCCTCTTGGGTATTCTACCGAGGGGTCGTCTGTTAGCGATCCACGGTGTGAGTAGGGTGTTTTTTAATATCTCACTGCCCGTATCGATAGTACGACTAACGTATCGGGCTTGTAAATTATTTAGACGTGATGGAATGGGCTCGATGTCGGTGTTGACATATACGGTGTTACTGGGGGAGTATGGAGTCTTGTATTGGCAGTATCTAAGGATTGACTGCTCACAAATTAGAATTCTATTCACAAGATGGTTGGGGAGGGTGCAATAGACGTTTGCGCTATAGTCGATTATTGGACGGATATATGTTTTATACGTATGAAGTAAGGTGGTAGGGTGAGTGCGTCCGAAAGTGCCATCGAGCCAACTTTATTTAATGTGCCCATGATGTCGGCCATCAAGTTGAGAGTGTGAGTTAATCTCACTCCCAAATAAACGACTTCCCTGGGGATTTCGGGGTGTTTGAAAACAATGGCTTGGGTTTTTCGTGGGTTGAGAGTCACCCGCCATCACCCGCACCAATTTGAAAATTGATTCAGTAGATTTTGGGATCGAATGTTAAGAGAGCGAATGTCTGTGGTCGAAATGATTAGTGCGGTGTCGTCCGCATAAAGTTGGATGTTATCCCGGGAATGTCGGGGAATTGGTGTATCATAATTATAAATTATGTATAGTAGAGGAGCAAGTATCGAGCCCTGCGAAACGCCAGTTTGGGGTGTAAAAGATTCGGATATGCTATAACCAACTTTGACGCTGATCGATCGGTCGGTGAGATAGGAATATATTAATTGGACGATTTGGTTTGGCAATCGGATGCTCAGTAGCTTTCTCAATAGTCCGGCGTGCCAGACTTGATCGAAAGCTTTTTGGACGTCCATGAGGATGGCGGCAGAACAGCGTCGTTGATTCAAAGCTCGGGTGACGATTGTTTGAAGGTTGATGGTGGCGTTCTGACAAGAGTGGCCCAAGCTGAATCTGAATTGAAATGCCGGAATTATATTATTTTCAATGCAGAAGTCCCACATTATTTTCTTCAACAAGCGTTCAAAGACTTTACCTAGGACGCTGATTAATGAGATAGGGCGGTAAGATTCAGGCTTTGTAGGGTCATGTCGGGTTTGGGGGTGAGAACTACGTTGGCTGATTTCCAACAACGAGGGAAGTATGAGTATGCCAGGCAGGCGTTCAGCAGGGCGCAGCGCGAAGGGAAAATCTCTTCTGGCAGGTTTTTAAGTGCCTGCCTCGAGATTCCGTCGTGTCCTGGGTACTGTTTCTCCCCGCTCGGCACGCCTGCTGAACTCCTCCGATTGTGAAAAGTGTAAGGAGCGGAGAGTTATCATTTAGTGGGATACGAAAGTTTGGGCTTCGAGTAATGTTTCGAGTCAGGAGGTCGGCTTCGACGGCAAAGTCCCTGAGAAATCGAGGGTTATCGGTTGGTGAAAAGACAGTTTGTAGGTTATTTTTGAAGATGGTGGCTTTGTCTTCGGATGTGTAGATCTTCTGTCCTTGCACTTCGAGATGTGATTCTACCTTTCTCTTGAGGCCGACGAGGCGATAGAATTTTTGCCAAAACACGCGCCTTTGTCTGAAGTCCAGTCCGGCTGTTTCGGCCTTCCATCTCCTCTGTTTTTCAGCATTGATTTCGTACCGAACCTGGGCGTTGTTTTGACTGCGAGATCTCAAGTCTGTATAACTGTCTTTTCTGGCGAATTTTTTGCAGAATTATTTGCGGGAGGGCATGAAAGTTGGTGTTTACGGTGGTAAGAGGAACGGCGATGTCTTTTGCATCGATTAAGAGGGATTGGAATTTTTCTGCGTGATTATCTATTTCATCAGTGTTCTGATGAATGACGGGTTGTGGTGAGTTATTAGAAACGTGGTTTGCGAAGGAATTCCAATCGGCTTTTTTAAAATCGCGAAAAGTGCAATTAGTTGATGGTGGTGGTATTGGGTTGTGTAACGCGGTTTTGACCAGGAATGGAACGTGGTCTGATGTAATAGGGTCGCCTGTAAAGCACTCGTCATCCATGAGGGTGAGTAATCTGTCAGTGCAGAATATATGATCGACTATGGAAGAGCCGAGGTGACTTATTAGTGTTGGATTCTTGTTTCTGATCCGCGAGATGGTAAGTGAGACGAGTTTTTCGGCGAGTAGCCTGCCGTTGGGGTTGGTGTGTGTATCACCGAAAAGAATGTTTCGTGAAATTAAGTCACCCATTATTATGGCTCGTGGTAGAGAGGATGCATATTCGAGGAGGTCGATTGATAATGGTCGGTTGGGATGTTTGTAGTAAGAAAAGAATGTCGTCGTGGTATTATTCCACGATATGTCGATGGCTATGCAATCCAAGTTCTGTTGTGACAGAAGTGCAGGGAGTGGGTGTGAAGACGCGGGGAGTCCGTTTCGGACAAGAATTCCGTTGCCGTGACTCCGTGACAGTAGAAGTTCCTGTCTAGGTGGAAAGTGGTGTAGCCAGTGAAGCGAGGGGTTTTTTTGGAAGAGTGTCTGTGATAGAAAGTACTTGTATGTTTTGGGAGTGCAGAAGGTGTTTGAGAAGATGTCGCTTCCTGGCTAGACCTTGGCAATTCACGGTCCCGGTAAGAAAATCCATGACCTAATTTTGTCTTTTAGTTGTGAAAGCGAAGTGGACGCGGTTGCCAGCGCCACTTGTTACAGTATAATTGTACCCGTAGAAGGAGGGGACGAGATGTGTGAGCGTTTTGGCGACTAGGCCACGGCTTGTCCGGATGGCGTTCATGATAGTGGTAGCCAAAATCTCGATTAAGATTTTGGAGTCGGTAGTCAGGTCGTAGGGAGTCTGTGGCTTTTCGAGAGTCCCGGGCGCGATCTCTTCTGCAACTTTCGGAGCTTCCAGCCGCTTGGGGCACCGAGAGTGGTGAGCGGGGTGTGGACCGCCGCAATTTTTGTGTGATGGGTCGTTTGCCATAGGGCAATTGGTGGATTTGTGGTCGGTCGCTCCGCAGGAGGGACAGACCGGCTTGGATCTGCAGGATTCTGCAAGATGGCTTGTGCTGGAGCACCTGTTGCAGTATTTTGATACTGCGGGTAGAGGGTTGGAGCGGTTGGAAGCCTCGCATTGATGAGAGAGGCCGTAGAATCGGAGGCCCCTCGTTAGGGCGATGTGATATGCGTTTTAGGACTCGGTGAGAATCCGAAACATCGAGGTAATTTTGCGATGGCGGCGGGACATGATGCGCCAGGACCTGGTGGCGGGGAAGTTGATGTCGACGAAGATGTCCTCGAATTCTTTGTCTAAGATGGTGGTGTCTACATTTCTGCAGACCAAAGAAAAGGTGGGTTTCGGGACCTGGAGCATTGGCAGTCTTGGCGAATGGGGCTGAGGCGGATGATGGTGACTTGTTCGTCACCGAGAGTGTTGCGAAGCCTTCTTGCGAAAGCTTCGTATGGGATGTCGGACCTAATTTTCAGAAGTGCGGTCCTAATAGAGTTGGCTTTGAGGTAGTAAATTTCTCCCCTCAACAGCTCATTTGTGTTGAGAAGACTAAAGAGTTCTCGCTGGGAGACATATTTGTCTGGGAGGTTTCGTATGTTTAATGTCTGTAAAGTTGGGTCTGGTTGTGATTGTCGGGGTTATCTAGCTTGTTGGGGTTGAGGTAGTTGTTGTCGTGGTTGACGCAGTCGTGGTGGTTGCTGTTGTCGGGGCGGTTGCTGTTGTTGGGTGGTTGGGGGTGGTGGCGTGAGGATTCTTCGATCTCTCTTGGGTTTCGCTCCTAAGAGAGTGAAGTCCCCTTCTTGTGCTTGGCAATTGGTGGATTGTCGGTGTCGGTTGGTGCGTGGTGAAAGTATTAACGGAGATGTGGGAGCCGTGAGATTTCGCGTAATGAACAGATCTGAATCTGGAGGAGCTTCGAGAGTTAAGTTGAGATTCGAGTCGTTCGTTCTTGTCTAGTACCTGGTTAAGTCTGCCCATGAATAGTTGGTTTTTGGTTCTGAGTTGGTCCATTTCTTTGCGGTGCTCTGCATACATTGATGCAAAAAAATTTACAATTTTTTAAAATTTTCGACAATTTTTATTATATTATGGAATTGACTAGAAACAGTGAGCTTCATTTAAAACACTAATATGAGTAGATTCCGCGAGGTAAGGGTCGAGACAGTTAATTTCATTGAATATAGTCGAGTTGAATTATTGTATAACTAAAAATAATATTAAATAAATAAATTTGTTAAAATTGTTCAAAATTATTATCATCCACCCCTAGTCATCTATTCTTCTTTTACATTAAGTTATGTCTACTGATTTTGTAAATATAGTCGAGTTAAATTATTGTGTTGCAAACCCCATATAACAATATTTCGGAACGACCTTGATATGGTCTAATTAATTAAATGTTTATGCTTTTCATACCGGTACGCGATACATAAAGCAACAGACTCCGACATTTCAGCATCCACATACTTTATTATCCAACTTGATGGGATTGCAAATGAAGCGTATAATAATTTAGTATTAAGTTACAACACCGTCAGATACAATTTTACGAGAATTACAAGCTGTTGTCGTCTCGTAGCCTATCGGTTTAAATCAAAAAAATTATAGCTATGGTATTAGTTTCTGTAATAGCGGTGAATTAGCTAATATGGTGTGAAAAATATATGAACTAGAAAAGGGTAGAAAAAGAGTAAACAATGAGGTGAATAATATTGAAAACCTGTCATAAATGGCATGAAATATGGCAGGAGTGTATTCAACTTTTCAGATTAATGATGTGTGGTTTATTGTTTCCTGTCTATTATTTGGGTAAACCACCACCCCTACAGTTTGAATAAAGAAGGGACTCAAATTGGTACAATTAAAAAAAAGAAGACAATAATGACAAAACTAAAACTTCTTGTGGTTAGTGTTATTTTGGATCTACTGAAAGAGTCTTTTGTTGAAGTACAGGCCAAATCATATCAACCTGGATGAAAAGTGTGTCAAATGGTTAACTTGTAATTTTTTTATTTAGTTTAATGTGCTCAACAACTATGGCCATTTGAACAATTACAAATGAATGAATACATGGTTAGAGATAAAAGTTTAACCATTACAATTGGATATAAAAAATAACATGTGAATTATTGTGATAATTATGAATGGTGAGTTCAAATTATGTTGTGAAGTTGAATGTCCATTCTAAACCGAGCTGTCAGACTGTTCGAGTGTTATAAATTAATTCCTGAATATAATAAGCATCCTCAGTAAATTATCAATAAATCACAATAATATCTTATCTAAATTAAAAATGAATCAGGTAGAGTACAATAGTTCTACGAAAAGTAGCTAAATCGTATAAATCGATAAACCACATGGCAGAACAATCGGGTGGACATGATCCACCCAACTCTCAAGGGGGACCTAACTGAAGTTCGAGAAGAAAATCAGTTCTACAAGACCTACAATACAACAAATATGATACAGGCCCATATGAGATTATGATGCAACACTCAGAACATAACGTAGGTAACCTACACCCAGTAGAATTAGGCAAACTATTACATGAAGAACGTATTGAAGGAATAAAAAAGGCAAAAACAGAGTTGCTATCACTTTCAAAACATCAACTGAAGCTAACAATTTCATACATAATGAGTCAACAGCAAAACTGGAATATAAAACTTTTATTCCAGCTACGTTAATATCCTGTACAGAAGTCGTAAAAGGTGTAGGAGTTAACATCACTGAAGTTAACATCATAAGGATTGAACCCACAAAAAGTCAAAGAAGAAGAAGTTGAATGTCTTTTAAAAGTTTGATAACAGCAAATATTTTATGCGCATCATTGAAGATGATTGGAAGAGCCTGTCTTCCCGCGGTCAGGGTGTGTTTTACTGTCAATATGGATTGGCAGAATGGACATATTAGATTAGCACTTGATGCCATTAGGTGAACGTTCGTTAGTTTCGAATGGCTAATTATTAGTCATCTTACAATAAACAGTTCTTTTCAGGAATGTTCGGGAAAAGATGGTCGATCAAGAATCGGTCGGATTTTTGTTTGGTATAACTGCCATGTGTTATTTGTAATTCTCCTTATTTCAGACTCCTAATCCTTATAGATCTGGATGTTGCAAAATCCAATATTGACTTCAACAGATTTTTTTGCATAACTATCAGCGAGTTCATTGCCTTAAGGTGGCGCCACACATTCGGTATTCGCCGAATCTCGATTATTTGCCATTGGAAAAGGTATTTGCCAAAACAGATTGTTAATTGGCGCGCTGTATATACACACATATGCTCATTTGCCGAGTATAGTTTCTATGCGAGCATTCTATGCGGGAACAACAAATGTTTGTCCGAGCAAAGGCCCATGGTTAATTTGAATTGTTTTTTGGCAACTGTTGTTTTGGAAAAAGAATGCTGATGATGATGAATCTGCAGTAATTGCTACCGCAGCTTTTGTAGTTTTGAGTTGTGCTTATATGCAGTTAGTGAAAAATCAAAGGAAGCCTGGAAAAAGAAGATGGTGGATGGTATCACTTAATCAGAGCAGAAAAATGTGAGCATATGATTATGTTTTCGCTATTGTGAAAAGCTATATGTTTCTTTGCATTATTTTATTGAAACGGCATAATTTGTAGATATAATGGGACGACACTTTCAGCAGATCGGTAAAAGAACCATCTGGGAGATTTGAAAATTTTTGTAGAATGTCATTTGAAGATTTCGAATATCTACTTCATAAAATAGAACCAATCATTTCAAAAAAAAGACGCAAAGTGGAGTCAGGTGACAGCTACAAAAGCCTTCAATATTTGTTCAAAATTTCACCTCAACTGATTTCAAAAATAGTTCCCGAAGTATGTAATGCTATCCTCAAAGAAATGAAGAATTCTATTAAGGTAAGAATATTTTTATTCTCTAATTTAAAAAAAAAGTAAGCTTACCAAAGTCATAAACAAAATTATAAGTATGAACAAGTACTTAGTGAATTTTTTTATAATTTACATAAAATTGTCTCAAATCCGCTTCTTCAACGTACGCAGCATCAGGGCGAGAAGTTGCATTGGAATCAAATGCCTGGTTATGTTCATAGGGTGATGGTGGATGCGATGGCATACTGCTATTAGTAGAATGAGAGTAGATAACATTGATGGAGATGAAATATCTCGTGAATAGTGAGGAGAAGTTAATAGTTAAATTTTGGTTAGGATGGATAGACTGGTGAGTATTAGATAACGAATTTTGATTTACTATAATTTCAAAAATTATATTGTCAATTCTGGTCATTGCTACATCCCTATTGTTCTCGAGTTTTTTCAATTTTGCAGCAAATAATTCTCCATAGATGTCGCAAACATCGTTTATCTTAACATTTTTCTGCATATGATTTTCTAACAGAGAATATGCTGCATCCATTTTAGTTTTCACTTCACCCATTTCAGAAATCATCTTCTTTTTTTTTAAAGGCCGCTTAAAGTAGGAATTTGTCGAGTCGAGGGCGATGCTTCTGATGCTGCAAATTATATCATTAAGTAGGAACTTCATTGTTTTGTATTATAAGTGGAAAAATACCTTCATTTTCACTAGTTTCCTCACTAACTGGTGAATTTTTTAAATTATCTTGCAAGTCATTATATGGGTCAATTTCTTTATTTTGTTTTTCGTCCAGAACATCCTGGGTATCCTAAAATATTTAAAAAATAAATTACTCACATACAAATAATAAATATTGAAATTGCAAGTTTTTAACGGATTTATCGTTTATTTTTTGTTTCAGATTCCAACAAATGAAGATGAATGGAAAAATGTAGCTGAAAGGTTTAACAATGTATGGAATTTTTCCCACTGTATGGGTTCCATGGATGGCGAGCACATTGTTATACAATCTCCAATCAATAGTGAATCTGATTTCTACAATTATAAGCAGTACTTCAGCATAGTATTAATGGCTCTTGTAGATGCTGACTATGACTTTCTGTTTGCTTATTGTGGATGTCAAGGGAGGCTTAGCAACGGTGCAGTATTCCGAAATACTGAACTGTTCAGGAGAATAGAAAACGATCAACTTCATAGCCCTCCAGAAGATCAATTAATAGGTCGAACGAAACCAGTACCATTCGTATTTGTAGGCGATGATGCATTTGGTTTGAGCAAACGATTTATGGAACCTTATCCAGGCCTACATGAAAAAAGTAGTAAGCAAAGAATTTCCAACTATCGGTTATCAAGAGCTCGCCGTGTTGTCGAAAATGTGTTTGGTATAATGGCTTATAATTTTCTTCGAAAACGCAAAGCGTCACGTTCAAATTATTCACCACCAGGAACCTTTGATTTTGAAGAAGATGGAAACCTAATACCTGTTACGTGGCGGCAAGATCATGATAACTTGTCATCACTACTACCTCTTCATAGGGTCGCAAGAAAACCCAGCATGGAAGCAAAGGATATTAGAGATGAATTTGCAGAATATTTTGTAACCAATGGCAAAGTAGAATGGCAAGACAACTACTGTTGAATTAACTAAATAAATCGTTCTTGTGTTATTATATAGAAGGGGTTTTAAATGATTATTATTAGATGATTGCAAAATAGATTTTACAAATTGCTCACCTCTGTATCTATCGCATCCCTTGGCCGATCTTTGTCTTTTAAGAAGCTTGCCATCTTCTCATACGCAAACCCGTTAGGCTTATATATATCGGCTGTTCCCGCTCCGCTTCTAAAACTTTTTTTTCACCTTGTTATAGCAAACTCTAAACGACGCCATTAAGAACTCCTTTTTTTTCTTTAGTTCAGTTACGGAATAGGTACCTCCCAAATTTCTCTCGATTCTTTTCCTCGCGTCGTACACCAAATTTCTGTTTTTGTGATTTTTATCGTACACATTCCAAATAACGGGTTCTTGTTAATGAAAATCCAAAAATTGCATCACTTGTTCGTTACACCACTCCAAAATTATCAATCTCTAAAAATTTTTTTTTCTTCAAATGTCAGTAAATCTGTTATTTTTCGACTGTGTAGGCGACCGTAAAGTTTCATTTTTCCTCTGCCGGAGCTTCAGTTTTCACTTTCCCGCCACCGGAGGGATAAGTGTTATCATAGCAACATAGATAGAAACGCAGCCGGAGACGCAATAATTGTAAAAAATAAATTAATATTGTTGACGGTGTCCACTGACAGTTTTATATTACATTAGCTTAGCAACAACCTGTGCCTATTCACCGACACCGGTCTAAGCCGCTTTGCGATCCCAGTTATGTTTAAAAATTATTACTATCAAAAATAGATGTTTTTGCATTAATTTGTCGACATTTGAAGGAAAAATAGCATATTTTATTTGGAGGAAAAGCTACTTTTCATGACTTGCTCTCTATTATCAGCCTCACTCCGTTCGGCTATTAAACACGAGCGCGTCATGAAAATTATCACTTTTCCTCCATATAAAATAATATACTATTATTGTTTATTACACCTATTTAGTACCTACGTATTATCACTACGATTCGCTTTATTATTAGAAAGCTACGCGATAATTTCACTACGTGTTACTTGTTTAGTTGCCTGCGATTACCCGAGCGCTGTTTTGTAAGTAGGTCATGCAGCGAATACTTGTGCATTTTGATGTGGCATAAAATACCGACTTCTGATGGGAAACAGGGAGCATCGAATTTTTTTTACGACTCAATACGAGCAATACAAAAGTCACCTATCCACACTAATCGGTATTTCCCAAATCGATGCTTGAAATTCGGCGAATACCGAATGTGTGGCGCCACTTTTATATGCCTATGTTCGAAGAAATCCAAATGAGAGTGACTGTTACACCCTGGGAGATAAGGTTTTGATGGGAATCAGGGATCCTTTGAACTAGAGGATGGTCAGTGGTACAGTGATGCTATTGAATGCTAAATGTGCACTAAATAATTTGCCAGTGTGGATACTGCATAGGGAAGAGGTAAGTGAGGATTTTATGAGGTAATGAGCAGTGGTGACTGAACAACCTCCATCAGTTTGGAATTTTGGAGTGTCCGTGTATAGGACCGATAATAAATATTTGTACGGACATTTTCCAAGAAATTCTGTAATATTAGATGTTTTGAAGTAACTTGTTTGTCATAATTACTAAAGGATATATTAAAGAGAGTGATAAGTTTATGCCAGGGAGGTATTGATGGAGTCTGAAACGGAAATGTATGTGAAAGGTTGATGCTCCTTATTATTGGCGAAAGAATGAATTTTAATATTGATGGATCGGATTGATTGTTTGAGATATGAGTAAGGAGGGCATACGTAGGATTTGAGGGATTTGATGCTGTTGAGGCAGCGTATGGAAGGAGAAAGTGTTGACGTCTCAGCCAGAGAGGGAGCTCATCCGCTTTGTTATAGAGATTCTCTACCGGACTGGTGCGTAATGCTCCTAGGCAGGGCGTAGAGCGGTGCTATGCACAGAGGTTAGTAGGTTTAAATATGTTTTGCCTGCAGACTTGTACATAAAGCTACCACAGTCAGTCAGTGTTTTATATACTTTTATGAGGGTATTTTCGTCGGCACCCCAGTGATGATGCGTAATGATATTTAGTCTTTCAAAGCAGTTGCTCTTAATTTTCATAATGTGCTGTTTACAAGCTAGACATGAGTCCCAAATCAATCTTAATATTTTACATTGTTCAACAACAGGAAGAGGGGAGCCATTAATTAGGATGCAAGGGCTTCGTGTCGAAGCTATTCTGATGAATTTGATGATTTTCAATTTTTGGAGACATAGAGACCCAGGAACTTCGTTCTACTAAGTAGGAGATTCACTGCGTTTTGCAGCAACGAGCATATAGTGGGTGTAAAGTTTTGCATGGCAATATAACACTAGATCGTCAGCATAAAGGGTATGTTTTGACAGGGTTTGAAACGCTTGTGCTTAGAAACGTAATGAAATAACGAATACCGTAGAACTTAGGACGGGGCCTTGAGGCACACCGTCTATTTGAAGGAGGGAAAAGATAATGACACCAATAACGGATACTTGGAGATTTCTGGTGGATGAAAAGTTTTGAATAAAGGACATAATGTTATAATAAACGTTGTGATGTTTCAATATGTTTTCTATCGCTGCTCTGGTAATAGCGTCAAAAGCAACCTCTATATAAAAAATGGCTGCGATCATGTTCTGTTTATTATTCATTGCAACAGCAATATGTGTTTGAAGAATGCCCCGGTTATCATTAGTAGAACGATGGGGTCTAAAGCCCCATTGGACTTCTGGGATATTGTTATGTTTGTTAAGAAACCACAAGAGTATTTCATTTATCATTTCTTCCATTATTTTGCACTTCGTGCAAGTCAATGAGATAGGTTATAAAATTGAGGTAATGCTGAAGGATGGTCGGGCTTATTTATGGGCAGGATAATAGAGTTGAGCCATGGTTTTGGGAAAGTATGTGAAGTCCAGATAACGTTATAAATTTCAAGAAGAACGATGGATTTGTAAGTTTCTTAAAAAAATGCAAGCACCCGCAACTGTATTTTCACAGGAATTGAGAATGGAAGTTAGTTCGAGATAGGTGGATGGTGTTTTCAAAAAGTAAACATCTTATGTTATAGTTGCTGATATGGAGAGTGGTGGAAAATTTTTAACAGAAAACTTGATAAAGGATTATTCTTGTTTTAAATTTTTCTTCAAAGCTTTGTGCTAAACAGTATACAGTTTGTAAGTTGTCTGTCATTACTGAGCCATTATATAGTAGACTAGGTATATCGTGATTAGTTTATTTCCTTATTTTTGTCTGATTTCGTTCCATTCTTGGCTTGGATTAGTATTTTGATATGTAGTTTTGCCATAAGGAGATTCTTTGCTTCCTCTTATTATGAATTTCGATTTAGCTCTATACTTTTTCAGAAATAATTTTTTTCTTCTCTTTTGTTTCTGCGAAATTTTTTAGGGGCGGTTTCGTACTTCTCAACAGCTTGTTAACAGGAGGTATTCCACCAAGGTACAGTTCTTTGTTTTTGTGACATAGTCGCCTTTCCAATGTGGGTGAATGCTGCAGAAATTAATGCATCAGTTAATGCATTGGTAGTGTCATCGATGCTGTCATATACAGGATGATTCATATCTATTGGGACATACGCTAAGGGTAGATTGTTTGGACCAAAATATGGCGATATGACCAAATATACACCAATAAAATATTGCTGTGGAAAAAGATACACGGCGTTAAAGTTGAATTTTTTTTTCGTTTTTTGCTAATAATTTCACTGTATATTTATCGATTGTTATCAAAATCGGCACAAAGCCATAATTTCATACAGGCAATATGATTTTATGTATTATTTGACATTTTGTTACAGGGGGAGCCCCGTGATGAATTTCGGATGATGAAATTGACTGGTAACTTTTTTAACGAAACTTTTTAGTGATTTTTATTAAAAAATATGACATAAACATCATTTCTACGTAATAGTGGTACTCCTGTGCGAACACGATATTCTCATTCGTTTTCGAGAAAAACGCAATTGACCAGTTCAGAGTATCAGAAGGGGATTTCAAATATTATTTCATTTCTGAAAAGTGTGCTTTGGACTGTCAGATAATTGTTGCAGGTATATCACATTTCTTGTCAGTGAATATTTTTTCTGCGGGTTTATAATCAATTGTTGCATTTTTTAAAGTTATCATATACTTTTTCGATTTAAATGCCCCGTCACAATCATTGTACGAATCAAAAAATGCGGGATATGATTGGTATATACGCACAAGAACATTTTAGCTGGCGCTCTGCAGCCAGAAGGTATGAATTGTTATATCCAGACAGAAGGCAACCAAGTCACAAAACTTTTTCAAATCTATTTCATCGTTTGGGTAAAACCGAGTCATTTCATAATAAAAATCAAGGTGGTCGTTCGAAACAAATTTTACCTATTCAAGAAGATGGCATTTTGGTTCAAATAGATGAAAATCCTACAGTAAGTTTTCGTCATTGGTCATTAGCAACAGGAGTAAGTCAGTCGTCTATTATTAGAATTCTAAAAAAAGAAAAGTTCCATCCGTATCACTTCACACCTGTTCAAAATTTGATTCCAAGCGATCTCCCACGTATTCTCAACAACAACGTATTCTCAACAAGCATAATGGTGATCGAAATTTTATGAAGAATATTATGTTCACCGATGAAGCGACTTTTACCAGACGAGGGGTATTTAATTGGAGAAACAGCCATTATTGGGAAGAAAAAAATTCGTATGCTCTGAAAGGAAGACATTTCCAGCATGGGTTTAAATTTAAATGGAGATTCTTATTTATTTTTTTTGCAAAATACTTTTAGCTATATTTTGGATGATCTGTCACTAGCTGTAACAAATTAAATGTGGTTTATGCAGGATGGAGCTCCACCTCATTTCCCTTTAGTTGTCAGAAATCATCTAAATGACATATTTCCTCAACGATGTATTGGCAGAGGAAGTGATTTTGAATGGGCACCAAGAAGTCCTGAGTATAACTCACCTGATTTTTATGTTTGGGGACATATTAAGTCTCTAGTTTGTGCCAATGAAATTAACTCGAGAGACGAACTGTGGAGGAAAATATAAAATGCGGCTAACTTTATAAGGGGACAGAATAATATGTTCTTTGAAGTTCGAAAGTCCTTTATTAAAAGAATTTGAAAAGGCATAGAAGTCGGAGGAGGCCACGTAGAACATTTAATTTGAGTTTGCTCTTTTTATGTGACATTGTTTGTAATTATACTTTATCGTCGAAATAGAAGCCTTAAGATACTTTTTTTTTATTGTCTGTTACTTGAAATCCTTTTCCCATACTCTGAACTGTTCAATTGCGTTTTTCTCGGAAACGAATGAGAATATCGTGTTTGAACAAGAGTACCAATATTACGTAGAAATGATGTTTATGTCATATGTTCGAATAAAAATCTCTAAAAATATTCGTCAAAAAAAGTTACCAGTCAATTTCATAATCAGAAATCCTTCACAAGGCTCCCCCTGTAACAAAATGTCAAATAATACATAAAATAATATTGCCTGTATAAAATTATGCATATGTGCCGATTTTGATAACAATCGATAAATATACAGACATTATTAGCAAAAAATGAAGAAAAAATTCAACTTTAACGCCCCTTATCTTTTTCCACAGCAATATTTTATTGAGGTATGTTTGGTCCTATCGCCATAGTTTGGTCCAAACAATCTACCCTTAGCCTATGTCCCAATAGTTATGAATGACCCTGTATAGGAATTAAGGGTATATTGGCTACGATTTGGAAAATATGTTTTTCCCCATTAGTATTTTTATACCGCCAAATACTTCTAGTTGCGATTTGGTTGCAACTGCTCGTATTATTAGTAATAATTATAGAACCCAAAGAGGCGTCAGACAGGGAGATGTAATTCCCCCAAAATTGTTCACTCTGGTTTTGGAGTATGTCTTCAAGAAAGTCAATTGGAGGGAAAGGGGAATAAACATCCATGGTGAATACCTAGGCAATTTAAGGTTTGCTGATGATGTCGTCCTGTTTGGAAGAGATAAACAAAAACTAATTAAGATGGAAGAACTACATGTAGAAGCAGCAATGAATAATGCAAAAACACAATTCATGATAAACGTTCCCGATGCAGACCAAAACATTACGTTTCATGGACAAACTATGAACAAAATACAATCATACATATATCTTGGACAATCAGTGATATCAAGTAAACAAAACCAAGAAATCAAGAAATTGAGATCGATGCGAGAGGCCTATGGTAACTTAAAATACGCTTTCAACATGAAAATCCCATAGCATTGAAAAAAAAATCTACAACGAATTCATTCTCCCAGTAACTACATACGGATCCGAGACCTGGGTCCTGACTAAAAGGATTATTAACAAACTAAGAATACATCAGAGGGCCATAGAGAGAAGAATACTAGGAATATCACTGAGAGACCACAAAACAAACCAGTGGATACAAGAGAGCACAAAAGTAACCGACATCATACAGAGAATCAGTTCCTTGAAATGGCAATGGGCAGAACATGTTGCAAGACACAGAGAGAATTGGAGTGGACACATCACTAGATGGAGACCTTGGGGAGAACGAAGAAATATTGGCAGACAACAACAGAGATGGCACGATGATCTGAATAAATTCGCTGGGCTGAACTGGTACCAGAGAGCAAAAAATAGAAGTGTATGGTCAAACATGAGAGAGGCATATATCCAATGTATAGAAGATGGCTGAAAAAAGAAATAAAAAGGAATTATGGGGAAATGGGTCTGTCATGCAAGTCATCATCAGTATGCCACGTAAGTGATGAGACTGATCTGGGTAACAAATACTTAGATCAATGGCTAAGGATGTTCCAGTGAAAATAATGAGTTGTGTGTTTGAGCCAGTGTTTAATAGACATGACCCAGTTATGATATTTTACCTTTACCAAAGGTATGTATAGATCCCCACATGGTATTGTGGACATTAAAGTCACCTATATGAATATATGGATAGGGTAACTGATAAATAAGGTCAACTATTTCTTCTTTATGCTAACAATTGTAGTTTTATATGGACACCAAGTAGTTACAGTAATGGCTTCAAGATTTGTATTGATGGGAAGATGAGTTGCATATATGTTACTAGATACTAGTATTAATTCCCTCCCCTTGCTCTGTATTGGCATTGGTACGAATGAAGTGTAATCCTTCAAAGCTTTTCAGGTAAGGTTAGGTTAGGTGAGGTTCTATTGGACTAATATCAAGATCTTTCAGAAAAAAGGAATGGAAGGGATTCAACAGTTATAAATTGTTTGTGTTTGTAAGGTTATCTCTAGATGCATCAGATGAGAAATTTTTACAATCAAAAGAACCTTTAGGGTTATATTGAAAAAAAAATTTCAATCTGGTGATATGGTTCTTTAAGGATCTCACGTTTACATTTGACTGTATAAAAGATAAATCTTTTAATAGAGCTCTGATATTATAAGTGAAATTATAAGCTTTTTCTTAGGGATCAGTGTGACCAGAAGAATCTTCAAGGAAGGCAATACGTTGTATTTCGTCTAGCGAGAAGGTGTCAGATGCATTTTCATACAGATTATGAATTGTTGTTTGGGCATTAAAGCTTAGTTCATTATTTTGGGACGTGCTGGTCATAGTTTCTTTCCTGATAGGATTGGGAATATTTTAGGAAGCTGTAAATTTCGGAGTTGGTATTTCACTATTCTTTTGCACATGTACTTGCGTCAAAACCGGTGAAAGATCAAGGGGAGAATCAAGGTGGCTGTCGTCGGAGCGAACTCTTTCTTGACCTACTTGAGAGGATGAGATATATGAAAATGGATATCGGATAATATTTGAGAAACAATAATATTGTTTTCTTCGGTGGGCTGTAGTACAGGTTGTGAAGGTAAAATAGAAGGGGATGGATTATTGTTGTAGGAGGAGCTAGGATAAGTATACGATGGCTGTTGATCGATGCAGGGGTGTTGGGTGCGTGTGTGCAGGTATCGGCAGTGTGACAGGTTTGTTTCCAAATAAAATACTCCAGTAGATATAAATATTCGATGTTGCGTATTTTCATGATAGACCGTTAGAGGAATTTGCATTTAAAATTGTCACTATCACTCATAAGAGATTCGTTTAAAGCTCATGATATATGCATATTCATTACCGGTGGCTCTACATTTTACGATGGGAACTGGTGAACCAAGGTCTTTGAGAGCTAATTCAATTACAGAATGGGAGATGGATGGGCTCACATTACGTTTAGCAGAAATAATTAGTCTTCTTACTGGGGAAGAAGAGGAATTTATTAACACGGTAGGGCTTGATTTGAGGATATCATCCATGATGGAGATAGAATAAAAAAAGAGCTAATTTTTTTAGATCATAACTCGATTATTTGATTCAAAGTAAAATTCAGATATAAATTGCCTATTCATCATAAAACCAGACAGGTTATGAGCCCAGTCCATGCAAGAATAAGGTATTGCTCTAGTTGATTGTTTAAGCAGGTGAAATAGAAAAACTAAAGCAATGGAGATGAAGTTTGGAGTCGCAAAGCTAAACAATGATAATGACCAGCCCTGGAAGTTCAAAAAGTAGATGCTGTTGATGAAAGGGAGATCTTGGAGGGTTCACTGAAAGATAACCTGATGTTTTAGAAGAAAGAAGAAAATGTATCCTATTGGACGAGAAAGCTCAAAGTACAATTTCACTATCGATTCAAAATAACCAGATCATCAATACATGTAGCTGTACATCCGCAAAAGAGAGTCCTAGAGAAAGTCCATGAGAGAGCAAATTTGAGTAATAAATTGTCTCTACACTGTAAGCTCTACCAAACTAAGCTATAACGTGGTCAATCAATATCTGAATATATTAGAAATAGGAGAGGATATCAAAGATTTTCACGTTGCTTCTATACTTCTTGAAGGTGTATCAGAAAAATATGATACTTTAGTTACAGCACTATATGCCCGCCTTGTTATTGAATTAACACTGGAATACGTCAAACGCAAACTATTTGACAGATTCAACAAAAAAAATCCCAATGGCACAAGACCAATTGGACGTAAAGTTTTGCATCAGATTCAAAACAAAAACCAAAAAAAAATTTAAATTTTCTTAAATAAATGTTTTCATGTACGTTTTAGAAAAAAGTTTTTTTTACAAAAATTGTAGAACACGTTAAGTTTTAAACAAAATCTCTGTAACTTTTTTGCGTCAGATCAGAAACAAAAGGAATATGATTTTTTTTCAATTTTGACAGGCCGCCATTTTGTTTCTACTGGGCCGATTTGGCCCGTTAACGAACTCGTCCAAGATCTTGGCCGAACCAATTTTTGTAGCGAGTTTGGTTCCGATCCGTCAAAAACTACACCCTCTATCGTATATATATATATATATATATATATATATATACAGGGTGTCCCGGGACTAATGGGAAAAAAGTCGGGAGCGTATAATATGAGCTAAAATAATGTTAGTACTTCATATAAACTTTTTCTATGCAGGCCCTCGTTTTCGAGTTATAGGCCTCCAAAGTTTTAATTTTGAATTCGGTTTTTATTTTTACTTTTTGTACTAGTTATTTGATCTTTATAAAATTTACGGCAAAGATATAATGTATGTGTATGTTTATTTTGGTAAGGTAAACAGATTTACAGTAGTGCATTGAAGCCAGGGACGAACTACTTGCAATGGTTAGTGATCCAAAAATTTTGCAGGGATGGCACACCCTGTATGAAATTATCGAAATTCACTTCCCCACACATTAAGCTAACGGAAAGATACTTTTGTTGGAATTCGATAAAATAAGCCGTTTGGCTAATATTTACAGTTTTATTCATGCAATACGTACCAATTTACGCATTCACCATTTTTATAAGTACACAACGAGGTAAAACGTAACTTATTAATAGATGTCCAAGATTTACCTACAGTACTACAAAAAAAAATAATAGCAGAAGATGAAAAACATTAACCACTTATTAATTCGAAAGTTGGTAAAAACTTTTTATAAGTGTTTTTACCGTTTATCAAGTTACCATAGGATTAGTTGTCAAACGTTGTGTAGAATAGTTCGTAGTCAGTACTTGTCAATAATTCATAAGTCCTTAATTTAACAGTTACAATGGCAAAATTCGCTTTTATCGAGTACGCAGATATGCATCTAATGTATGGACTGGCTTCTCGAAACTGTTTAGAGGCCAGAAGGCTTTATGAAGAACATTTTGCAAACAGAGCATTGCCAGACAGACGAATGTTTGAGTGTATTGATCTCAGGTTACGAGAAACAGGTATGAATAAGTAAATGTAATTTTCTATGTATACAAAACAAAATTTTTAATTTAAGGAATATTTTGCCAAAAAAAGGTGGGGACGGTCCAGTACGAAGCATACGTACTGTGGCAGTTGAACAAGACTTGTTAAATGCAGTTGATAATGAACCATCAACGAGTTTTCTAAAAGTATCAAGAGAACATAACGTCTCGAAATTAGTTTTCATCGCGTCCTAAAAGAACAGCTGTTATATCCTTTTCACATGAAAAAAGTACACAGTATGACAGTGGCTGATTATCCTGCACGACTTGAGTATAGCCAGTGGTTTCTGCGACAACAACAAGCAGACAATACATTTATTAGTAACGTTCTCTTTACGAACTAATCCGGTTTCACCAGAGATGGAATCATAAATTCTCATAATATGCATTTATGGGATGATGTGAATCCACATGGCATTATCCAAACTAGGAGCCAGCATCGATTCATGGTTAATATTTAGGCAGGAATAGTTGGCAATCATTTGATAGAGCCATATACTTTATTGACGGTACTTTGACTGGTCAGAGATATTTGGAGTTTTTGCAAAATTAGTTATGGAACCTGTTTGATGATGTGCTACTACAAACTCGTAGGAATTTATGGTTCATGCATGATGGGGCCCCTCCTCATTTCAGTTTAGATGTACGATAGCATTTACACACAAGGTTTCCTAATAGATGGATTGGTCGTGGAGGCCCTTTTCAATGGCCACCGCGATCAGGAGACGTTAATCCCATGGATTTCTTTCTCTAGGGTTATCTCAAAAGTAAGGTATACGCAACACCTGTGCAAACAAAACAAGATTTAATAGACAGAATTGTGTTACACTGCAATGTTATCAGAAATAATGTGGGATTGCTCATTCAAGTGCAAAGAAACAACGTTCGTAGACTTAGCATGTGCGTGGAAGTGGGAGGAGCTCATATTGAACATTTATTAGAATAACGTTAGTTTTTGTTGTTGTTTAGGAATTAGTATTAGTCTTATGTTTCATAACTTGTATTTTTTGAGGTTTTCTTAATGGTTTAATAATGTTATGTTCGTAATTTTGATTAAAAGGAAGTAAATTCTGGACATCGTATTAATAAGTTAGTCAGGTAGATTTGTACGTAGTGCATTACTAAAACTGTAAATATTATCCAAACGGCTTATTTTATCGAATTCTAACAAGAGTACCTTTTCGTTAGCTTAATGTGTGGACAAGTCAATTTCGATGATTTCATACTGGGTGTGCCATCCCTGCAAATTTTTTGGTTCACTAACCATTGTGAGTAGTCCGTCCCTGGCTTCAAGGCAGTACTGTAAATCTGTTTACTTTTCCAAAATAAACATACACGTACATTATAGATTTGCCGTAAATTTGATAAAGATCAAATAACTAGTACAAAAAATAAAAATAAAAACCAAATTCAAAATTAATACTTTGGAGGCCTATAACTCGAAAACGAGGGCCTCCATAGAAAAAGTTTATATGAAGTACTAACATTATTTTGGCTCAGATTATACGCTCCTGACTTTTTTCCCATTAGTCCCGGGACACCCTGTATATATATATAAGGCATTAGCGTCCGCCCTGGCATCCGTATAAAAAGTAACCACCTTAGCCTCCGCCCAATATACAGCGTGTATATAGTACCACTCAGTTAGCGTCTTTAGCGGCCTCCTTACGTTTGACAACGTTGCGTCTCTTGGTATCGATGAAATGACCTTGATTTTATTAAAATTATGATATTTTAAACCGCTATATACTTTTGTTATAGAGATCGCGCTCGAGTTGGGTTCCACCTGTTTCACAAAACTTGAGTTATCTATACATATTGAATGAGATTATTATTTCGACCGTTGACCTTCACAGCTGGAAAATTATCTATTTCAGAAGGCATATTTCTCTCTAGTTTTAAAAACCTATTTATCAAACATATATTGGAATATTTTGTACATTTTAAGAATTGTATTAGATTTCGAGATTCGCGTAACTTATCTAAATGAAGTTTGAAATTGAAATTACTAAAACAAAAATAGCCTTTTATATTCTTGTTATTAAATTAATGTTTGTTATAATATACGACTATCCGCAATCTCATTAATATTTTTTTATAAAATTCAGATCCTGATTAGTAAATGATTAATTTGGATAGAAAGTAATACATTTATTAATAAACGATTTATATTAGAATGTTTTATTAGGAACAATAGTGGATACTTTTGTGATGATTCTGTTGGTTTGCAGTTTACAGACTAGCCATTAAGGCTGTCCAAAATTAACGCATTATTGTTTTAAAATATTTTTCTTCTGAACCATTGATTGGATACCGATTATTTTTTTCATGTCATGGGACTACTGTTTTTCACATCATGGGACTACTGTTAGAATATTTTCTAAGAAATGTCGACGTTTTACCCATATACGAGGTGTATAAATAAAGTTGTGTTTTTCCATCCCATTTTGCATCACCCTGTGGAATTTATTAGAAACACATGCTAAAATCATCAACATTGCGAGATAGCTTCATATTTTCTCGACATTCTCGTAAAAAAATCATCTGGATATCTCTGTTATCAAAGTGAAAAAGTACGTCCAATGCATAACGTGATTTTTTTGAATTGTAATACGCATAAAGTTCATTCACATTCAAAACAACTAAAATGTAAGAAAACACATCCCAAATAATCTTAAACAATCCTCTAGCAAAGAAACACTCTCTATTTTTAATTACCTTGTCACAGCGACTAGGCATAATTAAAATCAAGCGTCGTATTTGTTTTTGCTCAATTGCACCAAAAAACTTCAATGTCGTCAAGAAAGACAGGAGATGGTTGCCGGATCCTGAGTTCACTATTAATAATATTTCCTATGGGATTTAGATCAGGGCTGCAGGGAGGGTAGTTCATGGTTTTTTACTAACCTCATCCAAATAATTACGGATCCTACGTGCAACATGTAGTCGCGCATTAACATTCATGAAAAGAAGATTATTTCCTATGTGAGGAGCAAAGTCTATTTTACGATAACTTAATCCTTCATTGGTAAAAATAATTACCTGCACACATTCATCGCGGCTCAGATCTCTTGAAATACTGTTCATGTCAATCAACTAACATACGCATAGCAGCAAGACAATTTATTGAATTTTGAACAATATTGTCAAGTTTAAACTGACCAGACAAATTTTTTGCTTTTTCATAGCAAACTACCTATTTATATTCCATTAATGCGTATTAATATTTATAAATTATCAGTAAATCAAAGTTTGTATTTTACAGACGAAGAAGTAGTATATTTTATTGTCGCAGGTATTTCAGATAAACAAATCCAATTGGCAATCAAGGCTGCTAACTGTGAATCATTTTCCGAGCTTACAGAATTCGTTACAAATTTTCCTAGCGCTAGTAATGAAGTAACAATGCTGTACAAATCTGTGACAAGTAAATCCCTTAATTTTAAACGTGGTTTTTCGATTCCACAACCAGATAGTTTCAACGAAAAGTATGAGAAATGTTAGATCCATGTTATGCATGCGGTGAGATCGGATATAGAGGCTTTCAATGTACCAGAGTAAAACCGAAAACGACATGTTCCTTTTGTAAAAAATTTTGACACAATGAAAGTGAGTGTCGTATAAAGAAGAAATAAATAAATAATATTAGTAAAGCACATATAAAAAGTATTTATAATAAAAAGGCTGAAATTGAAAATCATACAATACAAGTCATTTCATCTCAATGTCATTTCATACGTATGTAGGTATGGTAAGAACAATAACATTACTCCCGATACTACAAGAGGTGGTGTTAAATCTGACAGTCAGATGTTGATAACGTCAGATATTTATTTCAAGTGGAAGCCAACTATTGAACCCCATATTCAAAATCTTCCAGACTGTTCTGGGTCTAAAGTTCCGATTTTCAGAGGTATCATGATGACGTTTTCAATGTTGGGATTTTTATTAATATGATGATGAGAATTAATGGCTGCATGAGAATAATTTATAACGTTGAAATTTTCTGAATATGGGACTTGAGTTATTCTCAAAATCAGCGTCTGAATATCAAATTTTACAGCATTAGAATCGGAAGGAATGCTTTTAGTACTGAAGCATACAAGGCCGCCGAAATCACAATGCAATATATTTAGGATTTCTGGTATAATAGTTTATCTTATTTCAAACTGAAGAAATGGGCGACTCATTGTCTTATGTCTTGGAACCGTCATAGCTAAAGATGGAGTATGAAGTATGATACATGTTTCAAGTTTTCAAGAATCCAAATATTAAAAAATATTTAGGTTATTCTATTTGAAAAAAACAAACTTCATTGAATTTCTATTTGAATCCTAAATTAAAGTCAGATGTTTGAATACCTGAAATATTATTATTTATGTCAAAATTCATAAATTCAACATGGCGGCTCTAAAATGGCGGACGAGATTTGTGATTATTGTCCAATCGTGGGTTGAGGTTACGAATTTAGCCGGAGATTGTCAAAATTTAATATCGTAGCTCCACGATGGCAAACCAGTTAATCATAATAGCTCAGAGCTCACGGACAAATTACTTTGTAATAATGAAGCTGTATGAGAAATGCATAGACTAACGAGACGACTAAAAGAATAAAATAAAATCATAAAAAAACTTTTTAATGACAAACATTTATTCAAATGCGCTAGGAAGTAGAAAATAATTTCTTTGGATGTATAACGTGGATTATTCTGTAGGTTACAGATTGAAAAGCTTTCGTATTCGAACTAAAAAAATTTGCAGCATGTTCTATGTCAAAAAAAATTATATACAAAGTATCGTTAAAATTGTGCCACTCTCAAGTTTTTATTTTCAAATACTAATCTATATTTTTAATTGCATTGATTCAAATGCCAAGAATCATGTTTCATATCGGCGTAGTATTTATATCTGAACTACAGACTGTTTTGAAAATATTGAACTATTACCGGTAAAATTTCAAATCTACAATAATTAAACAAGATCTTGTTGTATGATCAACTTGGGATTGATCCACTTCTTACTCACTGATATTTTTTCAATTATAGCTGTTGGAATATTAAAAGAGGTGAAAATTGTTCTGGTCATAGTTCAGTATACGAAAAGTTGTTATGGCAAAGTATTGGAAAATCCTCGCAAAATAAAGAAATGTAGGCAAGAGAAGACTTTCAAAATTTTCAATTTTTCCGGTAGAACTCCAGAACTAAGGAAGCTAGATTGTCTTGAATCAAATAAATGACCTCTGATATACACAACTTTGCCCCCATTTAACTACCCCTATATCTCTTACCGTTACCATTATCCCGATGCATGGACTCTAATTTGAATCGCTTTGTATAAGAAGTGTGGAAAGTGACATATTCCGGACGAGTGCAGGAAATACAATTTCTAACGAGTTATGCACTCTATTTTACCTACGACCATGAATATACAAATGGTGTGAATTACGAGTATTAGAATATGAATTCTGAGTATATAATTACTATCATGCGGACTAACAGAACGCAAAAGTTGTTTTCCTCCCTATTACTCATTTTCCTAATAGGACTATTCAATTACTTCTTGCTTCAGACGGTTTCTGCCGTAAGATGAAGTCCATATTTTCTTTCTTTTTCATTTAATTATACATTAATTTAATTTTCCTGATTTTATTAAAATTTTCCTACAATATATTTTCCATATTACCTACTGACATATTTTGGATTCTGCTGAGTGCCACGGGCATGTGACAACTTTCCTTTTCTAATACTTTTTATGTGAATGATATATATATATATATATATATTTAAGTCCTGATGATACCTCAGTGTGCCCAAAACTAGTTGCCTCTGTAACTTCTAATAATATATGCTGTAGTACGTATTTTGCGTTTTACTTACTGCTATTTCCTTGCATAATATATTTGAGATGGACAGTCTTTTTCATTAACATTAATGTAAGTTATAATCTCTAATAAAGTTTAAATACAAATTGAAAATCATTTTAGATATTTTTGGTTGTGGTAAAAATAAAAAGTCAATTATTTATTAGTAGTTTGTTTTTTTACAGAGCTGATTTCAAGTTTTATAACGTTGATATAGATGTTAAGTAGCTCGGAATATGATAAGAGAATATATAAAATGAGTAATGTGTCTCTCTCATTTGTAATAAAGTATGTCAATGTACGCACCATTATAGAATCAATCTTCGATAAGTTACAGCTATTTCTTTTGATGGATCCAGTCTCCATTGTGATAAAAATCGTAAAATATTATCGTTGTTCCAACAAATTATCAAGAAAAATAGTTCATATTCATAACTGGGTTATGAGAAATAACTTTAATTTTGAAATAAAAATAAGTTTTTTAGAATGTTATTTTAGGTTTCTAAAAACTATCTTTTATGTGTAAAATATAACTCACATGGATTTGTACCAACCGTCAACATTCCTATTACTACAAAAAACGTTTCATTCTCCTCTCTCAAAAGAAAAATAAATACACATTTGAGATCTCTGGAACTCACTACGTACGCGATCTATATACAATATACAGCACACACCGATTCTTAAAGAAATTCAAATCTACCTACTAATAATCGATCAAGGTGCCAGTGTTGCCAAATAATGGGAAGCCACTCTGTGCGTGATCTCTATGCATTGGGGTTGTTCTATATACATATTGTGTATATCGGAGGATGCCACAGCGCTACAAATCTATACGGACGCCACTTCTACCGCTATCGCGATATATATATATATATATATATATATATATATATATATATATATATATATATATATATATATATATATATATTATATGAAATGTTATTCACTCGAAAAAGTTGGTTTTTAAAAATAAACTTTATTTATAACACAAGATTTGGAACTTTCACAATGGATTTATTAAATTTAAACTAAAACGTACAGTGATAAGAACTCGAACCAAAATTATTTCTTCATATTTATAATATTTCCTTGCTGACGCATCTTCTTCGTGTAACGCTTACATTTCTCCTTCCTCCTTTGGATTCGACTTCGTCCACGAAGTCCTAGTTATTTCTTGTAGAAGTTCTTGTATGATTTGAATTTGAGCGGGTTGTAATTTTCGTCCAAAAAGTATTTCCGAAATTTCTTCTTCTCTTCTTCAGGAAAATAATTACTAAAAAGGTTAAAACAAACATGGTTAATAAAAGTGCGCTGATGCTGAGGCCAGTTGAAATCGGTGGTAGAACTTCTGTTTCTTCTTTCTGAGTTTTTCAATTTCCAATTTATGATCGGGCATCAACTTGATTGGGACAATGTCTGGAATCGTTACTTCGTTAATGGTCTTTTTACCATACAAGGTTCCTTCTATAATTACTGGTTCATCTAACATCAAAAGACTGCTAAATTTGACGGCTTGTTCTTGAATTTTTGTGGGATTAACTACGACCAACAAAATTGTTTTATTAGTTTCTCTATAGAAATTTTCTGTTACAATAGTTTTTGTGCAATTTTGGACATTTGGTATTTGACATCTGGATTTATTATATTTCGTACACATTAAATATTCAGTTTCACCTTTGCATTCTTCGTACCATTTATTATTGGCATAAAAGGATGAGGGTGGCAAAATCATTACGTGTTCATTATTAGGAACGGGATACATTTTATGGGTCAGAAAAGTGTTGGTATGGAAAATGGGAATTTTGATTTTTATTAGCATGGTTTTTTGTGTGACGCAGATTAAAGATTTAGAGGATTCTACTAATTCATAAGGATGTTCATCATTGATAAGGAGGGCTTTTCTTGAATAAGTTTTGATAAGTTGCTTTTTAAGAGTTTCAAGTTCATTTAAAGTGAATAAAATTCGATATTTGAAAGATTTAAATGAGATAAAGTGATTGTTCTTACTAGTTTCATAATGAATTCGTTAGTATTTGCAAGATTATTAATTTCATTGTGAAGTGCGACGTATCCATCGAAGTCAGCCGAGAATTTATTGATAGCAGTAGAGACTATTAAGTTATTATTATCAATTTTTTCTAGTAGTTTACTGAATCTTGTATCTAGTGATATACCGAAAGATATTTGATTGTTGAATTTTCTCACAATTTCATTCTGTTTTAATTCTATAACGGTTATGTGTGTTTTAAGTAGGTCTAGGTCAGTGTCGTCTGGATTTCCTGTGACGTACTTTATCGCAGTACCGAGAAAGTTGAATAAACCTCTCTTCTGTTTACGTGTAATTTTATGTAAATTGTCTTCCGTTTCGTCAAGTAAATGAGTAAACTAAGAGTATAGGGTTGATAGGGGACTATTATTTAATGGAAATATAAAATAAGTTTTAGGATCTATCGTCAGTATTTCTTCTAATTTGGCTAAGTCGATGTGTAAGATGTGTCTATGGTAGTGGGAAACTTCTCTGGAATTTCCAATTTATTCAGCATAGTAGCCGTTATTTGGGATCATATATATTCTGATAGGATGTCCCAGGGATAGGATTGTCCTCCTGTAAAGAATTATCTTCTTCAGAATTTTTATTCGTTACATTGCGAATTCGTTTTACGTATTTCAAATGAGTAATAGCTTGATTTTGTTTTTTAGTTTTACGTATTATTTTTGTTCTGTTTTGTTCTTCTGTTTCTATAGTAGTATAATGTGCTCGTAATTTAGGTTTGTGTTCCTTTTTTGTAACAAATAGGATTTGTGCAGGGTTAATTTCGGGAATAGGTTCTGCATGTTGGTTTTGTTTATCTAGTATTTCTTGTCTTTTTTCTTCTTGTTTTTGGTATAAATTGGCTATGAAAGGTTGCAACTCGTCTTTATGTTTTTGGTGATAAGTCTCATATAGGGTGAGATCGAAATCGAAATGTAGTTCTTCGGCATAAGGCCAATAAAGAATTGAAAAAGGTGAAAAATTTGTAGCACTATGAATTGATTGGTTATAGATTAAGATAGCGTGGGTAAAAATATCGTCAAGAGGGTCTTGAGGGTTTTGTTCTCCAAGAGTTCTTAGTTTTTCTATAGGTGTCAAATGGAATCGTTCGACGGGGGAATAAGATGATGAATTATTTACAGTTGTAAAGTGTATTTCGATTTTATGCAGTTTTAAAAATTCTTTTATTACTGCAGAATTGAATTCTGTTCCGTTATCGCAAACGATTTTGCGTGGGTAATTATGGTGAGAAAAGTGATGTCTTAATTTACTTAAGATTGAAATGGATGTTTTGTCCGGTACCTTGTAACATTGAGCGTACTTAGAAAATGAGTCTATAATTGTGAGATAGTTATTTTTATTGCAATGGAATAAATCTAAGTGTGATATGTCGAACGGTTTCTGACCTAATAGGGGTCCAAGTTGGGTTACTTTATAAAGGTGTCTTTCGTATTTGTTTTTTAAACAAATTTCGCATTTATTGATAAAATATGAAATTGTAGTTTGCATACAAGGCCAATAGAGTTTTGATTTTAGGTGTTTGTATGTTTCGACAATTCCGTTGTGATTATCTGTGTGATATTTCTTCACACATTCAATTTGTTTTTCTTTTTCTTCGATATCTGGTAGAATTTTATCGGAAAATATAGTTTGAACAGTTCAATTTATGTTATCTCTAAAATAGTTACAAATAAAAGGTCGGAAGTCGTGAGGTACCTTTATTGCAAAATTTTGATTCGGTTTTAAAATTTGTTTCAAGGCGTGTGGAATTTCTGATTTCCAATTGTATGTAACTGTTACAATATGTCTATGTTTGTTAAATATTTTTGTGTAAGTTATATCGTATTCCGGAGACTGTGGTGTTATAATAATTTGATTAGTAGATAAATTAATTGGTTCTTCTTAAATTTGGATTCCAGTAATAGGATGTTCAACATCAGAATGTTGTGTGTCATCGGAAGATTGAGTTTGGTCAAATTCATCTAGAAATTTGTCTATGTCAAAATCAGACTCGTCTGGGGGTTCTGCTTGATTTGAACTGATCGTATCTAGAGCATTAATTTTCACGCGAGATAGGGCGTCAGCGACTTGATTTTCTTTACCTTTTTTGTATTTAACTTCAAAATTATAATCTTCAAGCTTAAGAGAAAGGTGGGATCTTTAATTTTGTATATCCTCGCTAGAGGATTATGGTCAGTTTCGACAATGAATTTTTGCGAATAAAGATATGGGCGAAAATGTTTACATGAATCAATAATAGCCAGTAATTATTTTTCGACTGTCGAATAATTTTGTTCAGCGGAATTTAATGTGCAAGAATAGTAAGCAGAAGGGTGATTGTCTTGTGACAAAACTGAACCAATGGCTATGTTTGAAGCGTCTGTAGTGAGTATAAACGTTGTTCAAAAATAGGGGTATTGAAGAACCGGAGGGAGCATTGCTTAATAACTGTTCACATTTTTCAAAACATTTTATGTATTGAGGATTATTAGGATCGATAACTGCTCCCTTGCGAGTACATCGAGAAAAAGGGGATGTAATTTTTGCGAAATTCGGAATAAATCGGCGATAATAACCAATGCGTCCTAAAAACGATTTTATCTCTTTAATAGTTTTTGGAAGTGGATATTTTTGAACAGCTTCTATTTAAGCGTGGTTTGGTTATATTCCTTATGGAGATGTGGCCTAAGAATCCAACTTCTTTAGTGAGAAATTCAGATTCATTTAATTGTACTTTAAGATTTGTTTTTCGGGATACTTCAAAAATTTGTGCAATGTGCACGAGGTATTCATGCAATGATTTAGAAAAAATGATAACATCGTCCATTATAGACGAAACATGATTTGTATAGATAGGGTCTGAGGATATTATCCATTAGTTTTTCGAAAGTCGAGGGGGCATTTTTTTATTCAAATGACATTCTTAGAAATTCGAAATGACCGTGAGGTACGGAAAAAGCAGTTTGTTCTATAGAATTAGGATGGAGCTCAATTTGATGAAATCCCTAAGCGAGTTCAAGAGTAGTGAAGTAGGTTGCTTTACCTAGATTATCTAAGATTTTATCGATTTTAGGAAGAGGGTATTTGTCGTCTACCGTATTCTCATTAAGCTTGCGGTAATCAATTACCATGCGAAACTTTTTTTCTCCAGATGCGTCCGCCTTCTTCGGGACAAGCCAGATAGGCGCGGAGAACGAATATATGGAAGGCCTAATTATCTTATTGTCTAATAATTTATTAGAAATGCCTGTGGATATGGTGTACACACTAGATGCAAATTGAGTGAATGAAAACGACGAATACTCAGTGTGTATTAGTTTATTACTTTCAGGCTAAGCGCTTTCGGCTGTTAAGCCATTATCAAAGCCGTCCTATGAAAAATTACAAAGCTTGTGAAATTTTGAAAAAACAATTTAAAAAAGGTTGAACTTACGTCATTTAAAAATATAGTTGTCAAAGCCATCAAGTTGATTAAAAACAATACTCAAGATAGAATCATCGTTATGATTGAGTCATTGGAATAAAAACATTAAAATACCCTATTGTAAGGGTGTAAAATTATAATTCACATGATGTAAATTCACTCAAAATTAAAAAACTTAATTAAAACAGATGACAAGTTTGACATTAGAATTACGGTGGCTAATAAGCCAACGCGCCGTAAAAACAAGTGCATGACAATACAACATATTTACACGACGAACACTGGATCAAAAGCATGATTGAAAAGATGAAAAAATTCCTATAGTGAACTGAAAATTGTAGGGAACCCCGAATATTACATTTATTTTTAAATTTGAAAATGAAGTTAAAGATGTGAATAAAGCAAAAAAATTGAAAAACTCTATTCAAATTCAATTCCCAACATTCATCCAATTTAGATGAATAGCAAAATCCCCCTCATCCCTCAGCTGCATACTGAAACTGAATTAAGAGGTTGGATCCATTCCCCAGCCAGTCAGGAACAAGCGTAGTAACCTAAACGTGCGAAATGCTAGATAACATAAATCAAATATTTATTTGTAAATGCAAACATGGAGGAGCTTATATAATCTATTGACTAAGGTGGAATAAATACGCTGGCAAGGTGAACCCAACAACCGACGGTCTCACATATGAATTAGATGTAATGGCATAGTGATTGTGACCTAATGGACCAAACTATGTCCCATACATAGCCCGACGTCAAGAACACAATGTGATTATGAATTTAAGTCAGTTGTTACAAACCTAGACCCATACTAGGCATGTACAAGGAGAGAAGAAATCATAGGAGTATGTTAAGAGTGGAAGGGGTAGGACAGAATGTGATAAGAGCTGCAAGATAAAGAAGTTGATGAACCCAACTATGACCCATACATAGCTAGGTTAAACGGGAACAATGAGGTTAAGAAATTTTGGTAAGTATGACAAACCTAGATCCATACTAGGCATGTACAGGAAGAAACGAGGTGGGGTGTAAGGAGAAGACAGAGAAGGCGTGTAGTAATAACAAACCTAGATCCATACTAGGCATGCATAGAAGAGAAGAAACAAAGTTTATAAAGAGAAGAAAGGATAGCAGCCATGCCATGACTGTGACAAACCTAGATCCATACTAAGACCGTCAAGAACCAGGCATGCGCAAAATAATAAGAAAATAAGGGAAAGTGAAAAGGAGGATAATTTGCTCAAGTTTGGTTAAGCATATAAGCTACGTAATAACTTGAGCAAATCATCCTCCTTTTCACTTTCCCTTATTTTCTTATTATTTTGCGCATGCCTGGTTCTTGACGGTCTTAGTATGGATCTAGGTTTGTCACAGCCATGGCATGATTGCTATCCTTTCTTCTATTTATAAACTTTGTTTCTTCTCTTCTATGCATGCCTAGTATGGATCTAGGTTTGTTATTACTACACGCCTTCTCTGTCTTCTCCTTACACCCCACCCCGTTTCTTCCTGTACATGCCTAGTATGGATCTAGGTTTGTCATACTTACCAAAATTTCTTAACCTCATTGTCCCCGTTTAACCTAGCTATGTATGGGTCATAGTTGGGTTCATCAACTTCTTTATCTTGCAGCTCTTATCACATTCTGTCCTACCCCTTCCACTCTTAACATACTCCTATGATTTCTTCTCTTCTTGTACATGCCTAGTATGGGTCTAGGTTTGTAACAACTGACTTAAATTCATAATCACATTGTGTTCTTGACGTCGGGCTATGTATGGGACATAGTTTGGTCCATTAGGTCACAATCACTATGCCATTACATCTAATTCATATGTGAGACCGTCGGTTGTTGGGTTCACCTTGCCAGCGTATTTCTTCCACCTTAGTCAATAGATTATATAAGCTCCTCCATGGATGCATTTACAACTAAATATTTGATTTATGTTATCTAGCATTTCGCACGTTTAGGTTACTACGCTTGTTCCTGACTGGCTGGGGAATGGATCCAACCTCTTAATTCAGTTTCAGTATGCAGCTGAGGGATGAGGGGGATTTTGCTATTCATCTAAATTGGATGAATGTTGGGAATTGAATTTGAATAGAGTTTTTCAATTTTTTTGCTTTATTCACATCTTCAACTTCATTTTCAAATTTAAAAATAAATGTAATATTCGGGGTTCCCTACAATTTTCAGTTCACTATAGGAATTTTTTCATCTTTTCAATCATGCTTTTGATTCAGTGTTCGTTGTGTAAATATGTTGTATTGTCATGTACTTGTTTTTACGGCGCGCTGGCTTATTAGCCACCGTAATTCTAATGTCAAACTTGTCATCTGTTTTAATTCAGTTTTTTAATTTTGAGTGAATTTACATCATGTGAATTATAATTTCACACCCTTACAATAGGGTATTTTAATGTTTTTATTCCAATGACTCAATCATAACGATGATTCTATCTTGAGTATTGTTTTTAATCAACTTGATGGCTTTCACAACTATATTTTTAAATGACGTAAGTTCAACCTTTTTTAAATTGTTTTTTCAAAATTTCACTAGCTTTGTAATTTTTCATAGGACGGCTTTGATAATGGCTTAACAGCCGAAAGCGCTTAGCCTGAAAGTAATAAACTAATACACACTGAGTATTCGTCGTTTTCATTCACTCAATTTAATAATTTATTAACTTGTTTTGATATTTCTTCCTGCATCGTTTTAGGATGTCGAAAGCCTCTAACGTATATTGGATGTTCATCTCGAGTTCTAATTTCGTGCTTAATAGCTGATGTAAATGATAAATCGGATTTTTCATAGAAAATGTCTTGATATTTTTTACAAAGATTTAAAAATTTTTGTTTTTCCTCGGGATTCAAATGTTGCGTTCTTATAATTGTGGGGTCGAAGTTTGCGGGTTTGAAATTTCATAATTATCAAGACGTTCAACATGTGTTGTATTAAGATGCAATGGGTAAGGTAATATAACATTGTCTACATAACCGTTCTTGACTGTGTGAATGGATTGAGGAATTTTTATGTTATTAATTTTTATTTCCGGGAGTAGTATGTCACCGTGAGATACGTCGACTGGAATTTTATTGTATAAAGTTGAAAAAGGAATTTCAATATTAAATTTTCGTAAAGTCAACATTTAATTTTTATAATCATTTAAAGCATTTAAACGTTCTAAGTCGTAATTTCCGAATAAGATATCAAAATCTGCTACTCGAGCATCTATTGAATCGTTAATACCAATTTCGGCAAATAAAGGTGTCTTAATATTAGAAAAATATTTATGGGTTATCTTCATAGATGTTAATAAAAAGGGTTTGTCGTATTTATGTGATGGATCGAAGTACGCGGAAGCCTTTGGCGAGATTATACTGTTGAACCTCCTGAATCGATTAATACTTTCAAATCTGTTTCTGGCAAAATAAAATAGGGTAATTGAGTACATTTTTTGATATTATTTAGGCTTATAGAGGAGGTGGATCGGAAGTCGGGCCTATCTGGAAATCCTGACTGTCTACCACTTCGTAATTTTCGTAATTGTTTTCAGAAAATTCGGGCTGTTCGTCTGCGGTATTCACGTTAAAATGATGAGTTCTTCTAGTGGAAATACTCATGGGTTCATTGTTAGGATTAATAGTTTGTACGCCACTCATCGGGGCGTGATAGGAATTATTTCGATAATTGGTGGGGTTTCTATGAAGTGGAGAACGATTAAAAGGTTGAGAATAATTATTATTTCTGGAATTATTGGGCTGAAAATTGTTTCTATGAATATTTGTATTGTTTGGAAGAGTGTTTCGGAACGAATTGAAATGTGGTTGAGGTTGATGGTTGAAATTTCCAGTATTATTACGTGAAAAATTGTGTCTTACGTTGTTTGATTGTGGGACTGAAATATTGGACCTCTTTGTAGGCGAAAATGTTTTCTTATTCTGTTGCCTTTTCGAAAAGTTCATGTACTGCTGTTGATTTTTGTGATTGTCATAAGCAATACACTTTTGAAGAGCTTCCTCTAAGGAATTTATTTAAAAGTGCGAAAGGTATTCGCAATAGGGGTCGTTTATTCCTGTACAGAACGTTTTCAATGCAATATTTTTGAAATAAGGAGTTTTGAAGTTTACTGTTTGTATATTGTCGTTTAGTGTTATGTGTTGTAATAAATCGTTTAAGTTACTAGATATTCTCTGGTGATATTGATCGTAGGTTTCGTTTAGTTTTTGACAGTTGTCGATAGTTATGTCACTAATATGTCTACGGATCGTCGGTCACCGTATTTAGATAATAAAGCAGGTCTTATTTCTGTCCAGTTGATTTATTTGAATAATTTAAGAAATCTCTAGATCCACCTTTGATGCGAGATACAATGTTTACATTTAAAATAAATTGTTGCGGTAGAGATAGATTTTGGTCAACAAAAAATGTGACTTAATTATCAACGGACTTGATAAACGTGGAAATATTATCACTTTCTTTTAAGAATTCGGGAAGAGTAGCATGTAGGCTAGCAATATCGTTATTAGTTATTGACATATTCTTTTTACAATTAATGTTTCGAGATTCTTCAGAAAATAACTCTTTGATAGAAGATCGAGAACTGTTTGTATTTTCAGAAATATCGTCAGAGTTTAGATTATTTTCGGCTAATAATAAATGTGAATTTCTGACGGAAATATCGTTAAAAATGCTCATAAAAGAAAATTAAGGAAAACAAGGAAATGTACTTACAATAGGATGATCACGAATTATGCCCTCTGCATGCCAATTTCCGCTGGGATGGAGTTCTTTATTTATAACACAAGACTCAAAACTTTCACAATGGATTCATTAATAATTTTTATTAAAATGATGTGACACAACTAAAACGTACAGTGATAAGAACTCGAACTTAAATGATTACTTCATATTTATAATATTTCCTTGCTGACGCATCTTCTTCGTGTAACGCTTACATTTCTATAATATATATATATATATATATATATATATATATATATATATATATATATATTTGTAAATAGAACATATACATAACCTATATAGAATCCTGATAAAGGATATAAAATTAAAATTTGTCAATAAAAATAATTTTTTTAAAGATAATGTATCAAAATAATGAAATACCTTGTATAACAATATAACCAAGTACGATCAATGGGTATAATCAAAAAGAAAGTAAATAAATATAAAAAGAAATCATAAACAAGCATCAGAAAAAGAGTTGTAAAATTAATTTTTCCACTCAATAAAAACAACCTTAGACAGAACCTCACAAGTAAACGCAGATCAAGAAATAATATAACGCTGCATGGAATCTTAGACACCCAGAGCATCTATTTATATTTTAAAAATAAATGGAATCTCCTAACAAAATCAACAAAAACTATAATGATTAAACAATAAAAAGACATTTAGAAGTAATAAAATATATAGAATAAGATATTTAGTTAATAATTAATCATAAAAGTAGATATAGGAAATATTATAATAAGTAGTAATCTGTAATATAGGCCAGGTCAAATTCATACCAAATGAAACAGTTGAGACAAATTATACCAACATAAATAATTTTGAATATAAAATACAATAATGAAATAAATGATTGCCGACATAGTTTATGTGTATAGATGTAATAACATCAAACATAATGAGAAATAAATTGTATACATGTATAATAGGTAAATATGTAGGTTGTAGAAAACGTAAAATTAATGAAATTGCATTGACCAATCAAAACATCGCAAATAAACAGTAATATGGAAAATGACAATAATAATAAGGTGTGAGTGAATAAGTCAATGACAATAAGTGTATTATGAATAAAAAACAATAGTTTGCAATAAGTTTAAGTTAGAAAACAATAAAAAACAAGAATAAACAAAGTGACAGGTGAATTTTTCAATCGAACTTTCGAAAACAAAATCTACTTCCGGTGACAAACCATAAAAAGGGTTTTGTTCGATGTAAAATGCGGGGAGTTGAGCGTCAGTGATCATATAAGTAACACGAATATAAAGTTATCCAATTTTTTCATTGTAACAAATTTTATAATTAATCAAGGCAAAGGTATATAAATCCATATAAATTTAATCAGTTATAAATAAATCAAGTGTAACAAAGTTTTTGTGAGACTACGAATAACAGAGGAAACAGTTATCACCCAGATAATTACGAGCAAGATATTCATCCATCGAAGGCGGGAAAATCTATTGGAAGCGTCTCCCTGGTGTGGCATCATTTCAAGAAAAAGGAACAAAAGGTCGGTTGTGTGTTAATTAAATATATTTGGTACCAAATAAATAATAACTTTCAAATAAGAACGTATGAATAATAATTTAAAATAATAATTTCGAATGATATAAGAAAATTTAAGAGCTCATATACCTGGTAGTAAAGTTCTTTTATCTTTACATGAAGATAATATACCAGAGAAAAGTAATATTAAAACTTACCATTGTAAAGTTTAGATAAATGTATAATTTCTTTCATGTCGAACTTCACCAAAAATATATATAAAAATTTCCACTAGTAACAGACCACAACTTATTCCAGTTTATACCAATACACAATTATTACCATACGGTAAAATAATATTTAAAACGTAAATTTTGAGTCGATAAAAATATCAAATGTGTTCCCAATTTCACGTCCCGAATAAAACTAAAAATTAGCATTTAAAATCATTTCCTAATCCTCCTAGTTAGAAAGAAACATTTTAAAAGTTTTTTTGTTTAAAGTAGAAGCAAATTTAGAAATGCAGGTGCTTGTAAATTTCTAAGAATTTCAACGCTCACAAGATTTCGACCAAGTTATGCAAATGAGCCAGAAAAAGTCGTTTTAAAAAGGAAGGTATAATTTTTTTGTAATATATAGAAAGTCATATTCAAAGTGGAAATTTAGATATATATGAAATAACTCATTATTTATGTATAACGTAAGAATTGGTAGAACAAAAGGTTAATCATTTATTTTATTAATAAGTAGTTTCATCAGTCTAACTGTGTAATGAGACGTAACAAATAGTTTATATATGAATCATTTTTTTTATGTTATTTTAAAAGTTTTTTAAACAATTTTTTTATCAATCACATAAATATAAGACATTAATAAGTAAGGTTGATTTTATTATAATAATATGCCCAGAACCCGACTGATTTTAAGAGTCGTAAACGAATAAGAGCAGCCGAGGTAAGAAAACATAGGAATTAAATAAACTACATGTTTATAAATAGCATACTAAATAAAAGGAAACATTACATTATTAAAATATATGTGTAATTTGGCGAACCCAATAAGAATTCTAATTATTACTATAATAATTATAACAATATTATATACACACACACACACATATATAATATATATATATATATATATATATATATATGTATATATATATATATATATATATATATATATATATATATATATATATATATATATATATATATGTATATATATATATATACTTTTCCTAGAAATGGCTCATATATTTCAAGAACCTAATACTATCAACAAAAACAGTGACCATAATAATCTGAGTGATATTTATCATTATCTACTAACAATTCGTAATAAAAATAACTAAATTTCAAATTCGTATACATAATTAAAAAAATATAAATAAAATTTGATGATTTTTAGAAATAATTTTATTTTAGGTAAATGATTCTAAATTTTTTCAATAATTTTAAATAAAATGTAATTATGAAGATATTATTAAGATGACATCTATAATAATTTGAGGTTGGATTCATTTTCGAAAATATCATTGAATTATTTTTTAAATTATGGCGGGAGCGCGATTTTTACTGATTAAATACGTTTTTGAGGTAGTAGACGTTAATCTACAGCTGTCTGAATACCAGAATATCATCGAGCAAACTCCTATCAATCTTTTGACACCAATATCAAGGTAAGCAAACTGCTGGGAATTGAAAAAAAAATTAGTTTTCAAAAATATCATTGAAATATTTTTTAAATTATGGCGGGAACGCGATTTTTACTGATTAAATACGTTTTTGAGGTAGTAGACGTTAATCTACAGCTCTCTGAATACTAGAATATTATCAAGCAAACTTCTATAAATCTTTTGACACCAACATCAAACTGAGCAAACAGCTGAGAATTGAAAAAAAAATTAGTTTTCAGAAATATCATTGAAATATTTTTAAAATTATGGTGGTAGCGTGATTTTTACTGATTAAATACGTTTTTGAGGTAGTAGACGTTAATCTACCGCAGTCTAAATAGCACAATATCATCAAGCAAACTCCTATCAATCTATTGTCACCAATAGCAAGCTGAACAAACAGCAGAGAATTGAAAAAAAAATTAGTTTTCAATAATATCATTGAAATATATTTAAAATTATGTGGCTCTTTGGTACGACAAATCGACTGGTGTTGTCCATTTGACGATGAGATGAATGTTTCAAATTTTAGTAGAGGATGTGTGTGCACTACAACGATGGAAGAAATTTCATCTAATCGAGCATGTTTCGAGCGGAAGATAGGCCAAAAATATATTTTTGGAGAATTGCGAATAATGCAATATTTTCCATACTATATAGTTCAGGTACATATTTGTCGACAAATATTTTTTCTCTCAGAAAATAGTAAAATTATGAGGAAAGGGGTTCTTTGGTACGACAAATCGCGTGATGATGTCCATTTGTCGATGAGATGAATTTTTACTGATTAAATACGTTTTTGAAGTAGTAGACGTTAATCTACAGCTGTCTGAATAGCAGAATATCATCGAGCAAATTCCTATCAATCTTTTGACACCAATATCTACCTGAACAAACAGCTGAGAATAGAAAAAAAAATTAGTTTTCAAAAATATCATTGAAATATTTTTAAAAATTATGGCGGGAGCGCGATTTTTACAGATTAAATACGTTTTTGAGGTAGTTGACGTTAATCTACCGCTGTCTAAATAGCACAATATCACAAGCAAACTCCTATCAATCTTTTGACACCAATATCAAGCTGAACGAACAGCTGAGAATTGAAAAAAAAATTAGTTTTCAAAAATATCATTGAAATATTTTTAAAATTATGGCGAGAGCGCGATTTTTACAGATTAAATACGTTTTTGAGGCAGTAGACGTTAATTTACCACTGTCTAAATAGCACAATATCATCAAGCAAACCCCTATCAATCTTTTGACACCAATATCAAGCTGACCAAACAGCTGAGAAAAAAAAAATTAGATTTCAAAAATATCATTGAAATATTTTTAAAATTATGTGGTTCTTTGGTACGACAAATCGACTGGTGTTGTCCATTTGACGATGAGATGAATGTTTCAAATTTTAACAGAGGATGTAAATTGAAAGAAAAGATGCCTCCACATAAAAAATCACACAGACCAAAATAATAAGATCATACGTTTATTTTTTTAGTAAAGTACTGACAAAGGTTCAATCTATGATGGGAAGAATCAGGAGAGCACTAAAACGATGCGATTTAGAAGTAGAGTGCGTCAAACTTAGAGTATGGAATGAAGAGGGGTGATATCAAATATCCATAATTACTGAGAAATTAATAGAGTTAGGAAATTAACAAAGTCGCCCATCGATTTAAGACGAAATTTCATCTAATCGAGCATGTTTCAAGCGGAAGATAGGCCACAAATGTATTTTTGGAGAATTGCGAATAATGCAATATTTTCCATACTATAGTTCAGGTACATATCTGTCGAAAAATATTTTTTCTCTCAAAAAATACTGAAATTATGAGGAATGGGGTTCTCTGGTACGACAAATCCACTGGTGATGTCCGTTTGTCGATGAGATGTATGATTCAAATTTTATGGGAGGATTTAAATTGAAAGAAAAGGTGCCTTCATATTAAAAATCACACCGCCACATTAATAAGTTCATTCGTGTAATTTTTTAGTAAAGTACTGACAAAGGTTCAATCTATGATGGAAAGAATCAGGAGAGCCCTAAAGCGATACGATTTAGAAAGAGAGTGCGTCATACTTATGTATGGATTGAAAAATAAATTCATTTTCGAAAATATCATTGAATTATTTCTTAAATTATGGCGGGAGCGCGATTTTTACTGATTAAATACGTTTTTGAGGTAGTAGACGTTGGATGATAAAAGAAGAATATTCTAATAACTATTAACATATATTACAAATATAACCTATTTTCTTCTTTTGTTTCCAAAAACATTTTAGCATATAAAGAAAATGTTTACATTTATGAATCTGTCGAAATGTCAAAATGATTTATGATTGAAAAAAAAATTTTTAAAAATTCAAATATAATTATATTTACCAATTTATAACAATCTCAATTTACTTATCCTTGATAATGGAAATAAACGTTTCCGAAAGCTTGGAAGAAAAACAGTAAGAGGAGTTTTCTTTAAATAACTTGCCGTTACTCCAATATACGTGGTTTTATATATATATATATATATATATATATATATATATATATATATATATATATATGTATATATATGTATATATAAAATATATATATAAATATATATATATGTAATATGTTAGATGATACGGGAGTAAATAACACACAATTTGATTGATCTAAAAAAAGAAAAGTTTATTGTTATTATAAAATTAAAACACTCAAATTAATTGAGATCAAATATTTACACATTATGAATTATAATCTACTAACCTAAAAATAGAAAAATGGACAATTAAAGGTTTTTTACTTCCAATATTTTAGTAAGTCGACACTGTATTACTTTTATGAAGTTTGCTATTAGATTCTTCAAATAAATCACTTCACGAGCAGGTTTAAATTATGTATCGCCAATGTGCTATCTGTCACTGTCACCCTTCGTGTGCTACGTCATACTTGTTAGGCGGCGTTCATATACTCGTTTATTGGGCTACGTACACCATACAGTATACGAAGCTTACATATATATATATATATATATATATATATATATATATATATATATATATCGCGATAGCGGTAGAAGTGACGTTCGTATAGATTTGTAGCGCTGTGGCATCCTCCGATATACACAATATGTATATAGAACAGCCCCAATGCATAGAGATCACGCACAGAGTGGCTTCCTATTATTTGGCAACACTGAGACCTTAATCGATTATTAGTAGGTATATTTAAATTTCTTTGAGAATCGGTGTGTCCTGTATATTGTATATAGATCGCGTACAAAGTGACTTCCAGTAATTTTAAATATGTATTTATTTTCTTTTGAGAGAGGAGAATGAAACATATTTTCTAGTAATAGGGATGTTGACGGTTGGTACAAATCCATGTGAAGCTATACCTTACACATAACAAATAGTTTTCAGAAACCTAAGATAACATTCTAAAAAACTTATTATTCGTTTTAAATTAAACTTATTTTTCATTACGCCTTTATGAATATGAACTATTTTTCTTGATAATTTGTTGGAACAACGATAATATTTTACGATTTTTATCACAATGGAGACTGTATCCATCAAAATAAATAGCTGTAACTTATCGTAGATTGATTCTATATAATGGGGCGTACATTGACATACTTTATTACCAATGAGATAGACACATTACTCATTTTATATATTCTTTAATCATATATAGAGCTACTTAACATCTATATCAACGGAATAAAACTTGAAATCAGCTCCGTAATCAAACAAACTACTAATAAATAATTGACTTTTTATTTTTACCACAACCAAAAATATCTAAAATGATTTCCAATTTGTATTTGTTGTTTATCAGAGATTATATTTTAGATTGATGTTAATGAAAAAGACTGTCCATCTCAAATATATTATGCAAGAAAATAGCAGTAAGTAAAACGCAAAATACGTACTACACCATTTATATTATTACAAGTTACAGGGGCAACTAGTTTCGGCACACTGAGGTATCATTAGGGCTTAAATATATATATATATATATATATATATATATATGTATATCATTCACATGAAAAGTATTATAAAAGGAGAGTTGTCACATGCCCGTGGCATCCAGCAAATTCCAAGATGTGTCAATAGGTAATATGGAAAATATATTGTAGGAAAATTTTATTAGAATCAGGAAAATTTACATGATTATGCAAACGTCAAACTTAATTGAAATTAGATAATTAAAATTAAATTAATGTATAATTAAAAGAAAAAGAAAGAAAATATGGACTTCGTCTTACGGCAGAAACCGTCTGAAACAAGAAGTCCAGTAATTGAATAGTCGTATTAGGAAAATGAGCAATAGGGAGGACCAAATGTAGACTAACGAAAAACAACTTTTGCGTTCTGTTACTCCGCATGATAGTAATTACTTACTCGGAATTCATATTTTAATACTCATAATTCACACCATTTGTATATCCATGGTCGTAGGTAGAATAGAGTGCATAACTCGTTAGAAATTGTATTTCCTGCACTCGTCCGGAATATGTCACTTTCCACACTTCTTATACAATGCTATTCAAATTCGAGTCTATGCATTGCGATCATGGTAACGGTAAGAGATATAGGGATAGTTAAATGGGGGCAAAGTTGTGTATTTCATAGGTAATTTATTTGATTCAAGACAATCTAGCTTCTTTACTTCTGGAGATATACCGAAAAAATTAAAAATTTTGAAATTCTTATTTTGCCTACATTTTTTTATTTCGCGAGGATTTTTAAAAAACTTTGCCATAACAACTTTTTGTAAATTGAACTATGACCAGAACAATTTTAACCTCTTTTAATATTCCATAACAGCTGTAATTGAAAAATATCAGTGAGAAAGAAGTGGACCAATGCCAAATTGATCATACAACAAGATCTTGTTTAATTATTGTAGATTTGAAATTTTACCGGTAATAGTTCAATATTTCCAAAACAGTCTGTAGTTAAGATGTGAATACTACGCCGATATAAAACATGACTCTTGGCATTTGAATCAATGCGAACAAAAATATAGATTCGTATTTGAAAATAAAAACTTGAGGGTGGCACAATTTTAACGATACTTTTTATATAATTTTTTTTCACACAGAGCATGCTGCAAAATTTTTTAGTTCGAATACAAAATTTTTCAATCTGTAAACTACAGAATAATCCACGCTATACATCCAAAGAAATAATTTTTTACTTTATAGCGCATTTGAATAAATGTCTGTCATAAAAAAGTTTTTCCATGATTTTATTTTATGCTTTTAGTCGTCTCGTTTGTCTATGCATTTCTGATACAGCTTCATTATTATATTTTGAATATGAGGTTTGATAGCTGGCTTCCACTTGAAATAAATATTTGACGTCATCAACATCTGACTGTCAGATTTAACACCACCTCTTGTAGAATCGGGAGAGATGTTATTGTTCTCATCATACCTGCATACGTATGAAATGACAATGAAAAATAATATCGGACTTCTCGCACACACTTCCACTTTTTGTTAGAAAGGATGAAATCTACGACTCAAACATCGTCAAAGAAAAGTCAAGGATATGATAAATGTTTAACATACTTTTCCTTGGAATACAAATTTAAAAAACAATTAGGGAGCTCCTTTCGTAATGACGAAGATCGTTAAGTTTCCGATTGAACCGGAAATGACAGTCAGATGTTTAAATACCTGAAATGTTCATCCAATTTACTTATACAAATTACTCAAATTTCAAACCGACCGCCCATTTAATAACAAAATAGCGGACTGTCTAGTAATTTAGCTGGCAAACTATACATAGATAGAAAACATGTTCAATTGGGATATGTACTGTTTATTTTTTGTACGAACATTTGTGTAAATTTCATGAAATATGTTTTATGTCTATTCCATCTAAAACGCACAATAGGAAGAGCTTTAATGATGACACTGATCTGGAAACTTGTACTCAGTCATGATGGATTCCTCACTACTTCATTATCTCTTCAGATTCCTTATTCTTTTGATGTGATCTTCATTAGCGTTACACCTAAGTCTAGCAATTCAAGGCTTTTTTTTTAAATTTCGTGTTAAAACTTTTCTTTTTGAAGTTCGGTTTCAAATTTTTTCTTCAAAATTCAGAGCCTAACTTTTCACGGGTTTCGAATTATTCAAAAGTATGAAAAAAACATTCATCAAACTCACACGGCTCAATGGAGCATATAAAGGAAAGTTGATTCCAATCGCCCTATTTTGAGCTCCAGTTCACTCTGTAGGATTAATTGTATGTTGGTCTGGGCCACCCTGTATAACGACATCACACCAGTAGAAGCATTAGCACATGTTTGAGTTTTGCATTTATCAGACTCCCTATATATTGGAACATAGCTTTCATTTTTGCTCTGCATTGTTAAGAACAGGTGGTGTAGTAATGGACAGACCAAACCGCTATAATGTTGAGAAAAAAACTCTAGTGTATACATAGTTTTTATTGCCCTCTACAAGTTTCATTAACGACATTTTTTGCCTTAGATCAAATAAGGATGCATGTATCGTCCATACAGTTATCATTGATACACCCTGTATATGCCAGAGAGAGTTTCAACGTCTTCGAAATTTTTGTGAAATCCAATATTCTAGGTCAACTACTAACAATCCATCTAGTAATCTGATTGCATTTAGGTTTTCGGAATTTTCACAAAAAAACTAGTTCCACTATAGTGAAGAAGAAAAATATACCCAATCGAAAATTAACCTGAAAATAGTAGTAATTTCACTTCATCTCGTGGTTTACGTTGGAAAATTCAATTCATTTTCCCCTTATTTACGGAAATTCAGAATTCTTTAGTTTGTATATATATATATATATATACATTCACGGCGTGAAGTGGCATCCGCCCATGTTAAAATCGCGGTAGCTGTGGCGTCCTTGGCACTATGACATCAATATACGGACGTCACAGTGCATCGAGCTCCAAAATATCGCAAACGTTTCAGTGAATGCTTGGGAATCTATTGCTGATGAAATCAGCAGGACGTCACTTTGGTCGTTTTTTGTATAAACCTATACACCAAGATTCACAGGTCCTCCGTACGCGGCTTTATAGTAGCACACTTATATATTTATTATACATCTGACGCACAAAGTGGCATATGTCAGTATACGAGTACATATCTAAGAACGGTATAGTTTGGCGCCTGGATATATATTTTTCTTGCATAGTGGCATCCTGGCAGTGTTGCTGATCTCACTTTTGTTTATAGAAAGCGTTTAACATTGAGTGTGATGAATTACATCTGTTTTAATTTATTGATAACATTGTTGACAGTGCGGAGGATGCTAGTTATTGCAGAATATCTACCGTTATTAATAGAAAAATTATATTTTCGTTCTACAATCCACTTAAATTTGATTTTGAGACCCAATTTAAAACTACTGGCGATAGAACAAACTAAAGAATTCTGAATTTCCGTGAATAAGGGGAAAATGAATTGAATTTTCCAACGTAAACCACGAGATGAAGTGAAATTACTACTATTTTCAGGTTAATTTTCGAATGGGTATATTTTTCTTCTTCACTATAGTAGAAGTAGTTTTTTTGTGAAAATTCCGAAAACCTAAATGCAATCAGATTACTAGATGGATTGTTAGTAGTTGACCTAGAATATTGGATTTCACAAAAATTTCGAAGACGTTGAAACTCTCTCTGGCATATACAGGGTGTATCAATGATAACTGTATGGACGATAAATGCATCCTTATTTGATCTAAGGCAAGAAATGTCGTTAATGAAAGTTGTAGAGGGCAATAAAAACTATGTATACACTAGAGTTTTTTTCTCAACATCATAGCGGTTTGGTCTGTCCATTACTACACCACCTGTTCTTAACAGTGCAGAGCAAAAATGAAAGCTATGTTCCAATATATAGGGAGTCTGATAAATGCAAAACTCAAACATGTGCTAATGGTTCTACTGGTGTGATGTCGTTATACAGGGTGGCCCAGACCAACATACAATTAATCCTACAGAGTGAACTAGAGCTCAAAATAGGGCGATTGGAATCAACTTTCCTTTATATGCTCCATTGAGCCGTGTGAGTTTGATGAATGTTTTTTTCATACTTTTGAATAATTCGAAGCCCGTGAAAAGTTAGGCTCTGAATTTTGGAGAGAAAATTTGAAACCGAACTTCAAAAAGAAAAGTGTTAACACGAAATTTAAAAAAAAAAGCCTTGAATTGCTAGACTTAGGCGTAACGCTAATGAAGATCACATCAAAAGAATAAGGAATCTAAAGAGATAATGAAGTAGTGAGGAATCCATCATGACTGAGTACAAGTTTTCAGATCAGTGTAATCATTAAAGCTCTTCTTATTGTGCGTTTTAGATGGAATGGACATAAAACATATTTTATGAAATTTATACAAATGTTCGTACAAAAAATAAACAGTACATATCCCAATTGAACATGTTTTCTATCTATGTATAGTTTGCCAGCTAAATTACTAGACATTCCGCTATTTTGTTATTAAATGGGCGGTCGGTTGGAAATTTGAGTAATTTGTATAAGTACATTGGATGAACATTTCAGGTATTTAAACATCTGACTGTCATTTCCGGTTCAATCGGAAACTTAACGATATTCGTCATTACGAAAGGAGCCCCCTACTTGTTTTTTAAATTTGGATTCTAAGGAAAAGTATGTTAAACATTTATCATATCCTTGACTTTTCATTGACGATGTTTGAGTCGTACATTTTATCCTTACTAACAAAAAGTGAAAGTGTGTGCGAGAAGTCCGATATTATTTTTCAATGTCATTTCATACGTATGCAAGTATGATGAGAACAATAACATCCCTCCCGATTCTACAAAAGGTGGTGTTAAATCTGACAGTCAGATGTTGATGACGTCAAATATTTATTTCAAGTGGAAGCCAGCTATCAAACCCCATATTCGAAATATAATAATGAAGCTGTATCAGAAATGCATAGGCTAACGAGACGACTAAAAGCATAAAATAAAATCATGGAAAAACTTTTTTATGACAGACATTTATTCAAATGCGCTATAAAGTAAAAAATTATTTCTTTGGATGTATAGCGTGGATTATCCTGTAGTTTACAGATTGAAAAGTTTTGTATTCGAACTAAAAAATTTTGCAGCATGCTCTGTGTGAAAAAAAAATATGAAAAAAGTATCGTTAAAATTGTGCCACCCTCAAGTTTTTATTTTCAAATACGAATCTATATTTTAGATCGAATTGATTCAAATGCCAAGAGTCATGTTTTATATCGGCGTAGTATTCACATCTGAACTACAGACTGTTTTGGAAATATTGAACTATTACCGGTAAAATTTCAAATCTACAATAATTAAACAGGATCTTGTTGTATAATCAATTTGGCATTGGTCCACTTCTTACTCACTGATATTTTTCAATTACAGCTGTTATTGAATATTAAAAGAGGTTGAAATTGTTCTGGTCATAGTTCAATTTACAAAAAGTTGTTATGGCAAAGTTTTGAAAAATCCTCGCAAAATAAAAAAATGTAGGCAAAATAAGAATTTCAAAATTTTTAATTTTTTCGGTATATCTCCAGAAGTAAAGAAGCTAGATTGTCTTGAATCAAATAAATTACCTATGAAATACACAACTTTGCCCCCATTTAACTATCCCTATATCTCTTACCGTTACCATGATCCCAATGCATAGACTCGAATTTGAATAGCATTGTATAAGAAGTGTGGAAAGTGACATATTCCGGACGAGTGCAGGAAATACAATTTCTAACGAGTTATGCACTCTATTCTACCTACGACCATGAATATACAAATGGTGTGAATTATGAGTATTAAAATATGAATTCCGAGTATGTAATTACTAACATGCGGAGTAACAGAACGCAAAAGTTGTTTTTCGTTAGTCTGCATTTGGTCCTCCCTATTGCTCATTTTCCTAATGCGACTATTCAATTACTGGACTTCTTGTTTCAGACGGTTTCTGCCGTAAGACGAAGTACATATTTTCTTTCTTTTTTTTTAATTATACATTAATTTAATTTTAATTATCTAATTTCAATTAAGTTTGACGTTTGCATAATCATGTAAATTTTCCTGATTCTAATAAAATTTTCCTACAATATATTTTCCATATTACCTATTGACACATCTTGGAATTTGCTGGATGCCACGGGCATGTGACAACTCTCCTTTTATAATACTTTTCATGTGAATGATATACATATATATATATATATATATCAATGTAAAATATAATCTCTGATAAACTACAAATACAAATTGGAAATCATTTTAGATATTTTTGGTTGTGGTAAAAATAAAAAGTCAATTATTTATTAGTAGTTTTGTTTGATTACGGAGCTGATTTCAAGTTTTATTTCGTTGATATAGATGTTAAGTAGCTCTAAATATGATGAAAGAATATATAAAATGAGTAATGTGTCTATCTCATTGGTAATAAAGTATGTCAATGTACGCCCCATTATATAGAATCAATCTACGATAAGTTACAGCTATTTATTTTGGTGGATACAGTCTCCATTGTGATAAAAATCGTAAAATATTATCGTTGTTCCAACAAATTATCAAGAAAAATAGTTCATATTCATAACTGCGGTATGAAAAATAAGTTTAATTTAAAACGAATAATAAGTTTTTTAGAATGTTATCTTAGGTTTCTGAAAACTATGTGTTATGTGTAAGGTATAGCTTCACATGGATTTATACCAACCGTCAACATCCCTATTACTAGAAAATATGTTTCATTCTCCTCTCTCAAAAGAAAATGAATACATATTCGAAATTACTGGAAGTCACTTTGTACGCGATCTATATACAATATACAGGACACACCGATTCTCAAAGAAATTTAAATCTACCTACTAATAATCGATTAAGGTCCCAGTGTTGCCAAATAATAGGAAGCCACTCTGTGCGTAATCTCTATGCATTTGGGCTGTTCTATATACATATTGTGTATATCGGAGGATGCCACAGCGCTACAAATCTATACGAACGTCACTTCTACCGCTATCGCGATATATATATATATATATATATATATATATATATATATATAAAACCACGTATATTGGGGTAACGGCAAGTTATTTAAAGAAAACTCCTCTTACTGTTTTTCTTTCGGAAACGTTTATTTCTATTATCAAGGATAAGTAAATTGAGATTGTTATAAATTGGTAAATATAATTATATTTGAATTTTTTAAAAAAAATTTTTTCAATCATAAATCATTTTGACATTTCGACAGATTCATAAATGTAAACATTTTCTTTATACGCTAAAATGTTTTTGAAAACAAAAGAAGAAAATAGGTTATATTTGTAATATAGGTTAATAGTTATTAGAATATTCTTCTTTTATCATATAAAATCCAACCTCAAATTATTATAGATGTCATCTTAATAATATCTTCATAATTACATTTTATTTAAAATTATTGAAAAAATTTAAAATCATTTACCTAAAATAAAATTATTTCTAAAAATCATCGAATTTTATTTATATTTTTTTAATTATGTATACGAATTTGAAATTTAGTTATTTTTATTACGAATTGTTAGTAGATAATGATAAATATCACTCAGATTATTATGGTCACTGTTTTTGTTGATAGTATTAGGTTCTTGAAATATATGAGCCATTTCTAGGAAAAGTATTTTTTCTGGTATTTAGTTGTATGTCCAAAATATTAACAGATTCAAAATCCATAAAGTGATCATTATCATTACATGTTCAGATAAGGCACATCTTTCAGGATGTAACTTATAATCGCTCTTATGGAGACTTATACGGTTCTTTAATTTCTGACCAGTGTGACCAATATATTTTTTATCACAATTTTTGCATGGAATAGAATATATTACATTCGAAAGATTAAGAATTGAAGTTTCGTCTTTCAAATTAGTGAAAATAGACTTTATGGTTAAGCATGTTTTATTGTCAATTCTAATGTTGTTCATTGGCTTGAAAATTCTACTGAACTGTGGTGTTATTTCTTTAATATATGATGAAGGTACATAATAATTTATATTATCTGATTGGTCGTTTCTGATATTAATGTCTGCAATGTCTATAGTTGGAGAATAATTAAATAGTTTGTTCCTAACTAATTTATTTGGATAACCATTATCTAAAAATAGATGATATAAAGTTTTTTTGTTCTTTTCATGAAAAATAGGATCTGATGTTTCGGTTATTTTATTTCTCATTTGTTTGATTGAGTTAATTTCCATGGAATATTTATGGTAAGACCAATAGTTCATGAATCGTCCTGAGCTAATTGGGTTTCTGTACCAATCAATAGACAATGTGTTATCATTATTTCTTATAAATTTTGTGTCTAGAAATGATACACTTTGATTACTGTTTTCATTTTCCATTGTAAATCTTATATATGGATCATAGTTATTGAATATTAAAAGAACTTCATCTAAATTAGTTTTTGGTAATGCTAACATAATATCATCAACGTATTTTTTTAAGAAAATGATTTTAAATGGTCATAATGGTATAATTGTATCCAATGAATTATCCATTGCATAACAAGCTATAATGGGAGAAATTGTAGCTCCCATTGGAGTACCAAAAGTTTGTTTATATATTTTATCATTAAATGTAAAATAGTTATTTTCAAACAGGAATGTAATAATTTCTTGGAAATATGTTTTAGATATTTTACAATATTTACTGATTTCATTCCATTTTTTATCAATTGCTCTTACAGCAAATTCTGCATATACATTACTGAATAAAGAAACAACATCTAAACTGCAAATTACATGATTATCAGGTAATTGAAATTTGTTAAATTGATTAAAAACTTCAAATAAATCTTTAATGTAATATTCTGTATTTAACTTATATGTCTTTGTTAAAATATCAGTGATATATGAACCTAATAAATTAGTTGGTGTACCTATAGAAGCTACAATGGGTCTAATTGATAATATTGGTTTATGAATTTTGGGAAGGCCATATAATTTAGCAGGAATTCCAGCATAACAAGTAAGTTTATCTTCCGTAATTATATCTATTTGTTTTGCATTAAACAATTTTTTTATTATAGTATTACATTTATTCTGAATTGTTAGTGTAGGATCTTTGTTTAATACGATATAAGAAGAATTACTATCTAGAATTTCTGTAGATAGCTCAATATAGTTTTCTTTCAACATAATAACAGTGCAGTTACTTTATCACTGTTAGTTACAATTATATTTGAGTTCATCTTCAAAAACTCTCTTGTTTTATAGTATAAATTACGGAAGAATAAATTATTTGGTTTTTGGTTTATTTGATTTGTAATTATATTTGTTGATTTTGCTATTATTGTTTATTTTTCAAATGGTCTTCTGAAGTTTGTCATGTAATATATTCAAACTATACCGTTCTTCGATATGTGTACTGACGGATGCCACTTTGTGAGTCAGATGTATAATAAATATATAAGTGTGCTACTATAACGCCGCGTACGGAGAACCTGTGAATCTTGGTGTATAGGTTTATACAAAAAACGACCAAAGTGACGTCCTGCTGATTTTATCAGCAATAGATTCCCAAGCATTCACTGAACCATTTGCGATACTTTGGAGCTCGATGCACTGTGACGTCCCTATATTGGATGTCATAGTGCTAAGGAAGCCACAGCTACCGCGATTTTAACATGGGCAGATGCCACTTCACGCCGTGAATGTATATATATATATATATAGGTGGGGATAACGGGGATTTCAGTCCAAAGAATCAACGCCAAGATCTTTTATTTACAAAATGCCGCCAAGCTTTCGTGTCCTTATATATATGTATATATATATATATATATATATATATATATATATATATATATATATATATATATATATATATATATATATTTATATATTTATATGTATGTGTTAGAGCGCGTATTTTTTGACGGATCGAAACCAAACTCGCTACAAAAATCGGTTAGGCCTAAATATTGGACGAGTTCGTTATTGAGCCAAATCGGCCCAGTAAAAACAAAATGGCGGTCTGTCAAAGTTGAAAAAAAATCGTATTTCCTTTGTTTTTCATTTTGACGCAAAAAAGTTACTAAGCTTTTTCATAGACCTTAATACGTTCTACAACATTTGTGTCTAATATTTTTCTCTAAATCGTACATTAGAACATTTATTTAAGAAAAGGCACAAATTTACCAGAATTTTTTTCCATTTTTTGGTTTTTGATTTGATGCCAAAATGTTACTTTGGTTTTTCGTACATCTTATAACATTATATTACTTATGCAAAAATGTTACTGAAATAAGCCTATCCAGTTGGTCCTGTGCCATTGGGATTTTCTGTTATAGAAGTGTAGAAACGAATTAAATACAAAGGAGATAAAACTGACTTATTTTTAACTCCACTACTTATGGAGTTTCAAAATTTCTATCGAATATATTAAAGGATGCTTTAGAGGATCGAACTATAATGTTCAGGACTCGTTTTTTTGTCAACCTAGTAAGATATTATTTTGGTTCTGATCTCTTTAGATGTTTCACTTTCCACCAACATTCCTACATATTTGGTAATTGACATTTTACAGAGGAGATGGAACAGAATTGGAAAGCACGCTGCATTATTCAAAGAAAGTTTAATTCTCATAAAATTTATATTAAACAATACCTACTTTAGTTTCAACAACAATGTTTATCAGCAGAAATTTGGATGAGTTGTGTTGGATGAGTTACTTGATAATGTAATTCCACTGTTACCTTTCAGCTTACGCTTTTATATGAATATGTAGATGATACGATTAACGCTATTCCAGCTGACGATATGCAAACAACATCAAATATATTTAATTCATTTAACGATAGATTGCAGTTTACAGTGGAGATCGAGCAAGAATCTTCTGTATCTTTCTTAGATACGAGAGTAGTACGTACCGAAGCACAGAAAATAAGTTTGGATTGTTATCAAAAACCCACAACATCTGATAGATTTTTAAAATTTTTCTCTAACAATCCAAAAAATCGAAAATACAACACTGTAATTGCCATCAAAAATAGAATCTCACACATCTGTGATGACAACTTCATATAAGACAATATCAAGAAGCTTTCTGATGTTTTTGCAAACAACGGGTATCCAAAGAACATTTTAAAAAAGTTAATATACAACGCAGACTTTTACGATGGTCCCACAAATGAAGAAAAACCTACTAGCATAATTTATAAAAGGATTCCTCGAATACACTATTTGACTCATCGTATTACACCAGTGTTTAAAAATAGTATTCATAATTTGAAAATTGCCCCTTACAATCCGATCAGAATCAGAAATATTCTCTCAAAAGTAAAAGATAAAACACCCAAGTTATTTAATAGCAATGTTGTTTAAAGTTTGCCCTGTTCTGGTTGCAATGGATGTTACATATGATGATTCTAGTTCATTATGGCCTTAGCGATCGCCACCATATTTTAACTTGTAGAGAAGTCGCTTATTCAGTAAGGTTGAAAAGCACTTAACCCGCGACTTCACCATTTAAACGAATTTATTGTGACCACCAAAACTGGTAATTATTGTTGCACATTAAGTAACACTAATTCAAAAAAAGTTCCAACGCTGATCTAGCGCCATCTATAAATGAAACTTTACGGAATCTATTGTTGATATGGATAATATTCTGAGAATTTGATTTCAATCAAACATTCGAAAGCTTTATTGAACTGATTTTTGTACTTCACTTTATTTAATTACCGGAATTTAGTCTATTCAATAGCTCATATTACTGTTCCCATAGGTTTCTTTTATCATGTATTATACTTCCATATTGAATTATCTCACTTTTGGTATGGATGAAATGAATGATTTTGTTTAGTACAACAATTGAAAAACATATTTGGACGTGAATACTTTCATTATGGAAGCTTCTGCATGAAAAATATTTTTTGTAGAGAATTTAATTCAGGATATACATAATTTTTTCATCCTATAAATTAAATTTTCAGTACGAAAATCAATAATTATCAGTTTAAATATTATTTCAATGAGAAAGCAAACATAAATCTAATTATCGTAAAAACCAATTACCATTCAGTTGACGCTAGGTGCTCTATAGTTTCAATTTATCACTAATATAAGCTGAGTGCACAATTCATATTATGAGCATGAATTTTAATTAAATCTCATGAATTTATAATGCTTCTGAGGTACGAATCATTTTATTACGTTAACTACGCTTGTGGCCAACAATGCATTGCAACAACATTTATTGAATTCCAGCTGAACCAGGATAATTTCTAGGAAGTAGGATGGTCATGCAGGAAAGCAAGCTGTAGACCCTCGAGGTAAAGCCGAGAAATCCCACTAACTTATTTTCCATCCCTATCTACATTGGCTTTCTCGAAATTCATAAATCGCCTCCAGTCAACTTCACTTAACGAGTGTATGTGTAATCCTATAATCCCTTGGACATGCACTTTCACCAGGGATAAAACCCTCCCACAGGATATGAAGTAACGGTAATATTTCAAGGATCCTAGTAAAAAATATGTCCTTCATATTTATTCAAAAAATATACATACTCAGACTACTGGTAATTGCAAAACTCAAAGTGACCGAGTTCAAAAAATTACCAAAAAAACTGGATATTGTATATAATAGAAACTGAAAATAACATACTATCTTGAGTATACGATATAAATTTTGGTGATATAATAATAATGATAACTTTATTCAAAACGATGGTTTTACAAGAACACTACATGATTAAGTTGATAGAGTAGGTTGACGATAACTGTTATTAAACCTTTTTCGCAAAAAAATTCAATTGAATCATATACAATGGTCGCATGCAACGAAATTACTTATAAACTAGAGATCGTGAGTTTCATTTAAAACACTAATACTTATAAACTATTTTTTTTACAATAATCGCATTAATCACGTAGGGTTATTAGCGAATTGAAATGATGTAAGTTCCCTTATTGTAGCTTGGTTATAGTCTCTATATTCTGCTACTTAATTTGCAGTCTTTTAGGTAGTTTATAAGTTTTTTAGTTTCTTGGTTTTCTGGTAATAGTTTTTTTAGTGATGGTGGTTGTTGATTCTTTTTCCGTTCCTTGTCGTATTTCGCACATTCGATTACCAGGTTAGGCGACTGCCATATCGGGCTGCTTAAAGCAAACAATATGGGCAAACGAATACATGCGAAAGGATAGCAAGGTTAGGATCTATAAGACTTGTATCAGGCCAATCATGACATACGGAATAGAAACCAAATAAGAAACCAACAAAACGAAAAGCGTGCTTAGAGTAGCCGAAATGAAAACGCTCAGGATTATAGTGGGAGAAACAAGAAGGGACCGAGTTAGAAACAATGACATCAGGGAACAATGTGGAGTACAAGACATCGTAAGATGGGGGAGACAAAGAAGAAGACATTGGTACGCTCATGTGAGAAGAATGGAGGAGAGCAGACTGCCACGCATCGCACTTGAAGGGAAACCAACAGGGAAAAGAGCACCCGGTAGACCACCTAAGAGATGGAAGGACAGTTGGCAGTCCACCTCCCAGGAAACGATAAAGAGGAACCTTCAAAACTAACAGATCGCAAGATCTTAAATACGAATAAGAAGAAGAAGAAGATTACCAGGTGTTTCACGGTTAACTCACTATTACACATTTCGCACATTGGTTTATTTTTTCTCGCTAGTAAGTAGTCGTGTGTGATGCGCGTATGACCGATTCGAATACGAGAAAGGATCACTTGGTCTCTTCTATTTATGTTTTTACAGTTCCAGCCGTGAGAATTTGTAGTGACTTCGTATGATTTGTGTTGGTTATGTCTTGCTTCTTCCTGCCATTTGTTGTAGATTTTGCTCTTGAACGCTTTCAAATCAGTATGTACGATGAAGTCGTTTCTTTCTAATTGTTGATTGGTGTATGCATTTTTTGCTATATGATCTACTCTCTCCTTCCCTCCTATTCCAGTATGGGATGGGACCCACATGAATTTAATATGTATGCTGCTATTTTTGCAATTCTGTAGCTCTTACTTGGTCAGTATGGCTATAGGGTGATTAGAGTACAGTTGACGAAGTGCTGTTAGTGAACTTTGAGAGTCAGGTATTAAAAGGACATTGTTATGTTCGATTTCCTGGATTTTCTTGAGTGCTTCTAAGATGGCGAATAATTCAGCTGAATGAATAGCTGTGAAGGGTGGGAGTATGTAGGATTTCAAAAAGTCCTCGGAGTAGGAGGCAGCCCCAATTTCATCTTGGTTTTCTGAAGCATCTGTTCATACCTTATAAATGCTACCGTATTTATTTAAGGCTCTTACGAATTACTGTTTTATTCTGGCTGTTGGAGTCTCTGATTTATTAAGGTAGGTGAGGCTTAGGTCTAAGATAGGGAGTGTTATTGTCCATGAAGGAGGCTAATTTATGGATGGGACGTCATAAAAATTTGGGAAATGCGAATTTATTTTGTTTAAATATGTTTTGACTCTGTGATAGAAAGAAGGAGTAGTTGAGCTGGATAAAAATTTAGCTTTAAAACGATCAGATAAGACGTTGCGGGCTACTGGATTTCTTTTGTTTGTTATTACAGAGACACCATAAGAGATGCTTAGATATTCTCTTCGGTAAGAAAGCGGTAACTCTCCAGTCTCCCAATGTAAGATTTGGATAGGACTTGTACGATGGGCACCCAAACAGATGCGAAGAGCTATGTTTTGTATAACTTCCACTGACTGGAGAAGGCTTTTGTTGGCAGAGTTATAGACAATCGCTCCGTAGTCCAGTTTTGATCTGATCAATGATTTTTAGATGTGCAGTAAAGTTGAGTAGTCTGCGCCCCAGTTTTTGAATGCGAGTGATCTGAGTAAATTAATTCCAGGTTGCTATTTTTTCTTCAATGTCAGAATGTGTGATTTCCATGTCAGTTTTTCGTCGAGTATCCCTAGAAAACTTATTTCTCTCACATATTCTATTTTCTGTCCATAAAGGTACACGTTTTCAAGTTGTTGTTGAGTCCATTTCGAGAAAGATAAAGTTTTGGTTTTTGTCGTGTTGAAACGCAGTCGACTTGTTTTTGACCAATCCTTTATTGTAGCTATCGTTTGTTCGATGGTTTTATGTATTGTATATTGTAGACATATTTTCCCTCTGCAATAGATAACCAGGTCATCTGCATACAGTCTGCATTTCACGGGTTATTTACAGTTTGCTATAATTGAATTTATTGCTATAAAAATGATATCATGCTGAGATTTGACCCTTGTAGAATGCCGTTTTCTTGGGTGTTCAGCTGTGAGTATACGCAATCGACTCGTACTTGGTACTGTCGTTGATCTAGACAGTTCGATATATATCTCAATATGTTACCCCGTATTGACCAGTCGTAAAGAGTTTTGATTATTGAGTATTCCCAGACTATATCGTAGGCTTTACGAATATCAAAAAATACTCCGATGCAGTTCTGCTTGATTGCAAAGGCGTCATGGATCTCAGATTCTAGATCGATAAGATTGTCTAACGTGGAGCGATTTTTACGGAAACCACACTGTTCGGGTATAATTAGTTTTTCTGATTCTAGGTGCTAAAAAAGTCTGTTGTTAATTATCTTCTCAAGAACTTTTCACATGCTACAGGTGAGTGAAATTGGTCTATATGTGTCTGGATCTGATATCGCTTTACTTGGCTTAGGAATGGGAATTATAATGGAAATTGTCCATGCGGATATACTTTCTTTGTTAAGATTAGGTTATATAACTTCAGTAAATGTTCTTTGGTTTGTTTACTTAGATTTCTTAGAAATATAAGAGGAATGTTATCAGGACCTGGGCTGGAGTTTTTAGAGTTCTGGAATGAATTTTCAAGTTCGTCAATGGTTATTGCATATTTCAAACTGCTCATTTGCTGGTTATTATTATTATAGTCAATTTCTTGCTGCTCTGTTTTGCTTTTACGATTCAAAAAATCTAATTTGTAGTTTGAGTTGCTTGACTTTTTTTGATATTCACTTGATAAGATGTTTGTTATTCCATTTCGGTTTTTATAAATAGTGTTATTTATCTCCAGAAAGTTTATTGTATTGATATGTTTTGGTATGGATATCCTTTTAACTTTTTCCCATATAGTGGACATTGGAGTTGAGCTGTTTATTGTTGAAACATACTCTTTCCAGGATTCCCGTTTCGCCTTTTTCATTGTGTATCTGGCTTTGGCTCTCAATCGTTTGAATTCGATTGAATTTTGTTCCTTCTCACTCCTTTTGAATCTGTTGAAAGCTTCTTTCGATCTCTTCACAGCCACTGTGCAGTCCAAGTTTCACCAGTTGTAGTGTTCGTACCGTCCAATATGTTTAGTTGCTGATTGCGTTATTTATCATGTGATAATGTGTACTTCTTGATCAATATCCGCATCTTCCTTCAACTCGTGGAGATTTTCTTGTATAAATTCTTGGAATTCGTTCCAATTTGTTGATTTTATTTTCCATTTTGTTATTTGGTCCGGTGTATTTTCCGGTTCGCAGCTAATTATTATGGGATAGTGGTCACTATCGTATAAATACGTTGATACATCCCAATTGAGTATTTGTGAGAGAGATGGGTGACATATTGTTAGGTCGATTGCTGAATCTTCACCAGTTCTTATGTCATGTCTGGCTTTTTGGCCGTCATTTAGGAGGTTAAGATTGTACTTTTCTAATAGATATTCAAATTTTTCCGAAAAGGTGTCTGCTTAGTAGAGCCCCAGATATAGTGGTGGGCATTAAAGTCTCCCACTATTATCTGAGGAGATGGAATTTGACTCAGCAGCTCAGTGAGTTCTTCTGTAGTAGGTTCCTGATTCAGGGGAATGTATATGCTGCACAATGGAAAGGTCATTGTATCTTTCACTCTAACGGCGACTGCTTCAGTAGTAGCTTTTAGATGAATTGATGTTGCGTCCATTGTATTTCCTATAGATGTTGCCACACTTCCACTGGCATGTTGCCACACCTCCACTGGCTATTCTTGCGTTTTCTCGATTTTTAGCGGAACAATCATAATTTTTTAGATTATGGATTCTTTTGTTTTTGGAATTGGTTTTTTGTAGACATAGTAGTATGGGTTTGTATTTTGAAATCATTAATTGCAAGTTTTATAGGTGGGTATGGTACCCATCTATATTCCACTGAATTAAGGAAGTGAAGGTAAACAAGAATAATAGGTTTCAATAGAGGTATCAGTGTCCAGTTCTGTTTGCTATTCAGGGTTTATCTGTTTGAGAATTTTATTTTTAATTCGAGTGCATCTCATTTTTTTATCCTTTAAATAGGGATATATTGTGGTAAGTAGGACTGTGACTTCCGTTATTTCTTCGGTGTACATTTTCACGATACTGAGAGGAGCTGTGCACCCTTCACAATTTTCAAAAAAATCTCTAAGTTCTTCATAGGTTAGAGGATAATTGATATCTGTATTCTTGAAAAGTGCCATAGTGTGACTTAACGTTTCTCCTATTGATTTTTTTGGTTTTTTGTTTTGGGTTTGTTTTATTCTCTTTTCACTATTTGTTGGTTTTACGAATGTAGGTAGGTGTTCAGTTGTTGTAAGTGATGGGGAACGTTCTGTTGATGTTCCTTTATTTTGTGGTTTGGTTGTTTCGATTTCATTTCTGTTGACTGTCGGTGTGCTGTCTTCACTCTTTTCGGTGCGTTTACCTACTTGGATATTCATTGTTTGAGGTTCGGAAATTTGTTCTGAGTTTTGGTTATTTGATTGATTCTGTTGATATTGTGAAATGTTGTTTGTTTCTTCTTCAGTTTGATTGTCGGCTGGATTTTCTGATGATGATTCTGTTGATGGGTTAAAGTGTAATAAAGTGATTGTTCTATTTGGGCAGTTTTGTATTGTATGAGTAGTTTGTTTACATTGTAAGCATTCTTGATTATCAATGGACAAAAATATCCTATATGAGGTTTGTTCAAATGAGATTGAAAATGGATCGGGAAGGGACCGGTTATTGAATGGAGATATAAATATTTGTCTTCTAAAACTTAGGATATGTTGAAATGCGGGGTCTGAGATTCCTATTCGCAAGAAGGATAAGGGTGGAAGAGAATTAATCCCTAGCTTTTTAAGTTCATATTCAAGGACTGAGTGGGGGATAGAGGGGCAGACATTGGATAATATTAATCTTTGGCTAGGAGTGACTAGTCGACGTGCCTGTAGTATTTGTTGGTTTATTTGGATTTCACCGTAATTGTTGATGAATGTGCTCACTAAATTTCAATTTGCCAAATATATACATGTTCTGTTGCTGGATAGCTTTGAGCAAAAAATTATGTTATTTGGTTGGATTATTTGGCATAATGCGTTTAGGTAGTCTTCTAGCCTAGTGTTTTCGATTGCGTCGAATAGTATAGCTTACTTCCTGGACGGGAAATTGTTTGTTTTGGTTTGTTGGTTTGCTACTGAGGAATATGTTTTGGGTTGTTGGGTTGTGTTATTAGTGAGATTTGTTGTCATCCATTTCCAAGTATCATTTAAGTTTACCTTAATACGAATCTGGCGAAGTATTTTCTATTATTTATATCCGATATTAAATTCAGATTCACTTCTAGTTATTAATTGTTGTTTCACTAACGTTTAATAAAAAGTTGACCTAATGTTCTTACTTGTTTATTTTAGTTCACTTTGAAATATACACTAATTAAATTAACTGGCTCGACCCTTACTTTTTAACTACTTATTAATCGTTTCGGAGCGCACAACTGTTCTGTACAAAGGTTCGACACATATCCTTATAAACTATTTGAATTTTATGTAAATAAAAACACTATAAATTATATGTATGAAATTGAATCAACCACACAAGGAATTTTAAATCATAATTGGGCCTTGATACAGTAGGAACTAAGCATATAATGCATTGGAGTGAAGTCAATAATACTATTATGTTATAAACTACAAACAACATGAACGAACTATAGTAATGAGTATCATAAAATGAAATATTATGTAAATAATATTTATTCACCATTTTAGGACATAAAATACAACAGATAAATTGGAATGTTAATCAGTTACAACAACAATTTTGATATGGGTAAATGTGTGAAAAATACAATATATATCAAAGTAAAAATGTAATAAAATAACAATATTTCTTGAGGCGTATCCATATTTAACACACACGGAAATGGGATAAAGATGAAAAATGTATACTAAATATAACGAGGAAGTTTTTTTATCAAAATTGATTGATTGATTGAAATAATCATTCTCAAAAGACTCGAACTTTTGATCTCTTCATGAACATTTTCAGCTGTTTTTTGAATTGGAATGAGTTGGGTATAGTGTGAATTGTTTCAGGTAAAGAATTGAACATTTTTGGAGCGTTGTAGAAAAACTAGTGGTCAGCAGTGATTTTGTTATTTGTGGTATTACGTAGTTATTTCTTTGTCTACTGTTATAGGTATGTTTTGGTAAGTTTGACGAGTGTTTTGTTGTATAGTACTTTAGGTTGACATTGTAGTAATATTGTCGTTTAAGGTCGAGTACCTCTGATTCTTGAAATAGTCGATCACTAAGATATCTTGAGTTTTTACTTAGAATAATTTTCAGTAATCGTCGTTATAGAACTTCAAGGGGTCGGATGTAGGATTTTAGTGCACCTCCCCATGCTAGTAAACCGTATCGAAAGTGACTTACAACGAGTGCATGATATAGTGTGAGCAAATGATGAACAGGAAGGATTTTTTTCATGTATCTTAATTTATAAACGATACATTGTAGTTCTTTGGTTACGTAGTTGATGTGTATGTCCCATTCGATGTGCCAGTCTATTACGAATCCTAAGTACTTTATGTTACTTTCGGCTGTAATTGTCAGATTGTTTTTACCATCGAGGATGTTGAGCTGAGTGAAGTGAAGAAGATTTGTTTTATTACAACTGAAAGGTAGTAAGTTGGTTTTTTGAAAGTTTACAGTTAGCTAGCAAGCCATTTTTTAATGATAATAAAGTCTGTTTCTACTATTTCTTTTACTTCTGTCCAGGTATCCGCCTCGTATAAAATCGCGGTATCGTCTGCGAAACCGATAATGTTGCCCCTGTTTTTCACAGAAAACAGTCCATTCATGTAGATGTGGAAAAATAAGGGTCCGAGGACCGTATCTTGAGGCACTTCACATTGTACGACTAACCATTTACTGTAGACACCGTTTATTCGGACTGTCTGATACCCATTTGTAACATAGCTTTTGAATAATTCTAAGCAGGTATTTCTGATACCGATGTTCTCCAGCGACTGAAAGAGCAACTTGTGGCTAACAGTATCAAATGCCTTCGATAAATCAATGAAAACACATAGACATGGTTTGGTGTTGTTTAACGAGTTATATATTTTTTGAGGAAGGATCTTGAGTGGACGTTTTTTCTCGAAAACCATATTGTCTTTCGTGAAGTGTGTTATATTTATTTATAAAATTTTGTAGTCTGTTTTTTAGAAGTTTCTCGAATATTTTTCATGAGTGGGTGATTAATGAAATCGCTCTATAATTTTCTGTCAGTTTTTTGTTACTTTTTTTATATATTGGAATGATAACTGAAAGTTTGAATGCTCTATGCCAGATACCAGTTTCTATGCATTTGTTGAAGATGTAAGTTAATGGTTCAGTTATTAATGACGCGATAACTTTGAGCGTTTCCGTTTGTGGGTAGGAGTGTAATTGAGTTTGGAAGGGGGGTCTACTGATTTTGTAGTTGGGATCTGGGTTTATATTTTGAGCAAGTCTCTTCCCAGTGCCATTGAATGATGTACTGAATTCGTTTGCGATGTCTCCTAGTTCATTTTAAATATTATCAATGGAGATCTTGGATTTTTTCGTGTTACTCACTTCTTGAACCACTTTCCATAAAGCTTTTGTGTTTGATTTTTTGAGTTCGATTTTGTTTTTATAGTATTCGAAGTTTTCAATTAGAGTCGACAATTTGTTTATATATTTTTGGTATTGAAGTTTTAGTTCGTTGTTATTTGGGTTTCTCCTCCAAAGTTGAGCCATTTTATTTTTTGTGGTAGTTGAGGTAAGTAAATCATTTGTCATCCAAGGGGCGATCTTCGTGTTTTTCCTTTTAAATTTTTTTGTATATGTACAGTCGTCTATATATTTTTGAAGTGTTTCAATGCAAGTATTTGTTGCATAGTTCGGATCTAGATTCAAGTATAAGAAATCCCAAGATTTTTGTCTAATTGTATTTTTAAGTTTTGTTTCATCTATGTATTTCACTATTTCTCGTTCCTTTGGGCAATGGATCTTTTCCAGTACTATCTCTAGTATTGTTTAGAAATCATCTGTAACATCGGTTTGCAATACTAGGGGCAGTATTTGATCGAGTACGTTGAATTTGGATTTTAAAAATATATGGTCAATGCATGAAGTACGTCCATCCTGTATTCTTGTTGGATTATTAATCGTGGAAATGTAACCAAATTGGTTAAGTGTGTTATAGTCTGTATTATATTCATTATAATCTAGTAGGTCGATATTCAAATCAACAATGAAAATGTTATAACTTTCTGGTTGGAAAGCTGAACTCTCAAAGTAATGTTGAAGACTGATAACGCATTGATCGAGATTGCTTTTTTGGGATCTCTATATAGCATTGATAAGAAAGTTGTTCTTGTCAATGAGAATGATTTTAATCTGCAGCATGTTGCTTTCATTCAAAAGTATGATTGAGATACTCTGATTTTATGTATACAACTCCATCGTTTTTATTGAAATCCCCCTCGTTATATAACTTGTTGCCCATGTTTCTGATAAGACAATACAATCGAATCAGATATGTAAGTTTTCTAAGAGAATTTTGAATTCGTCTAGGTTTTTTTTAATGCTTCGTATGTTATTATGGATAATTTCTCTGCATACTTGTATCTGTTCCAAAGAGTGAGTTTCTATTATATCAATGTCGAAGTCTCTAACATATTGATCCATTTGTTATCGTTTTACTTCTGGCATTTTGATGTATTACTTTGAGGTTGTTTCTTTATAGTTTGTTATGAATTTAATGATATACAGAAAGAAGATAAATAAATTCAAACTTATATGATTATGAATATATCTCAATCTCCGTATACTTGACCTTATTCTAAATGAAGCACCAATAAGTTTCCTTTCCTAGTGATATTAGGATCGAATTCTTGATCTTAAACTCTCAATTGTTTCTTTTTGTTGAGGATGACCAGATGTCTTCGTTGCCTTCTTATCACTTTCAGATTTTGACGGAGTAATTTTATCTTCTTTTTTTTTCGGTGTTTAATCTTGACCGAGATTTTGTCCAGTTGGATTATTGAGTTATTGATTATATGAGTCTATTCAATACTACAAGGACAAATAATTTACAATTTCGCCTGATTGCTTTCTACACCACGTTATTAAAATATCAGCCAGAAAAATGAAAATTCTCCCCAAATGCATGCACCTATTGAATTGTTTCCTAAAAACGGAACAATATATAAGACGAGATAAATAGGAGCAAAATAAAGTTGATGTAAATAAATATTACATTGCGCGACAATCACTAAGTTAAACGGAAATATACACTCAACAGTGACATGGCACAAGAAGAAACATCCACTCGAAAAATCGTCTTTAAGTGTCTCCCACAAGTCACAGTGTGTGTCAATATTTTTGCTGAAGACGTACGCTACTTTGTGAAGTTGATCAAAACTACACAGGTTTTGCCATCATGAGATTCGTCTTATAACTTCACTACCTTTCCCTTCTGCAGTTTCTTTCGGACAATCGGGTATAAACGCTGTTTCTCTTTTTCTTGTGTAACATGGCTCATTTAATGTCTCTGGATCGCTTTAGCAACCACTTTTTCTCTGCCGACATGTACATGAATAACCTGAGGAATACAACAATCAATTATTTTGCCTGGTATAGCAACGAGAGCGGTTGAAGAGCTTCAGAAATATAAGATGGATATAACTGCAATAAAAGAAGTGAGATGGACAGGAACGGGAAATATGGTGATGGAAAACGATATAGTGTACTGGTCAGGTAGTGAGGACAGACATGAATACGAATGCAGCTTTGACATAGCAAAGAGGCTGAAATCAGTAGTAATAGACTTTAAGCCAGTCAACGAGAGTATTTGTTATATCAGACTTAAAGGTAAATGGTTCAATCTCACGATATTTTCGATTGATGCCTAGAGGATGCAGAGAAGGAGAACAAAGATTAATTTTATGAGCTACTATATCAATAGTATAGGGCGGCTCGGAGGCATGATATCAGGGTAGTGATGAGAGATTGTAACGCTAAACTGGCAAAAGAGGAGTATCTCAGAGAGATGGTAGGAAGACATAGCCTACACGACATAACGAATGTTAATGGGCACCAATTAGCAGAATTTGCAATTTCTAATAATAGATAAAAATAATAATAAAAAATTTAAAAGCTTAACATACTTCGGAATACCATCCTTAAAAATTAAATCATTTTTAGAAACTTTAGACATGAATATTTCCTTTAAAACTGATTACAATTTATCCAAATACATTAAAAATTATAAATCTAAATCTTCAAAATTAAACAAATCAGGGGTTTAGAAATTAAAATGTGGTAATTACAACTGCGATAAAATTTATATCGGTAGACCTTTTAGAAATTTTAAAACTAGAATATCGGAACACAAACGTAGCTATGACAACAAACAATTAGATTCTAACTATTCAAATCATTTATTAGAAAACCGACACATTTTCGACCCAAATTTTGAAATTCTCCATGTAGTCGGTAAATCCTTTAGTTTAAATTTATTAGAGGCCCTCGAGATTAACAAAAATAAATATTCAGTAATCATCTTCTTAACGACCAAATAGATATCAATCAGTCTCCTTTATTAAACCTTTTTACCTAGAAGATAGCTTAGGAATGTTTGTAGTAAATGAATTTCCAGGTAATTTCTTTCAATACCATTGTTAACGTTAGTAAATAGAATTCTGTATTTATGCACTGTATATATTAAGACATTTTTACATTATACCTTCATTCGTTTTGACAGAGCTACTGTGTTAGTGAAACGCCTCAACAAGTTTAAATTGAACATTAGTTCAAATACATGAAGATTTAAACAAATTGTATTGTTGTTATTCCATCGATCTAATAATATGGTAGTAAGATCTACACAATTTGAAAGAAAGAACATATATAAAGCCACATGGGTTTCCTATGATGGAACAACGCGAAACCAAATGGACCACATTCTCATAGATGCAAGACACTCTAGTAGCATCATCGGTGCTCGAAGTATGAGAGGAGCAGACAGCGATACTAATCACTTCTTAGTTAAATCCAGGCTGAGAACGAGAATAACAACACAGAAACCTGAACAAAATGAGTCAAGAGAAGGATGGTACGTAGAAGCTTTCCAACAACCCAAAAAGGAAGGTGAGTACCAAATGGCCTTGAGCAACAAATTCGAATGCCTAAGACACGAGGAAGATAATAAGGAAAAAGAGGAAACATGGCAGCAAGTGGCAACAGTCATAGAAGAAGCAGCGACAGAAACCATTGGAAAAAAGAAGAAGCGCCCCAAAAGAAGGTGGTTTGACAGAAAATGTGGAGAAGCGCTTGACTGGAAAACAAATAAGAGACTGAAAATGCTAATAAACCCTACGAATGAGAACAAAGAAGAATTCCACAGAATAAGAGAGCAGACAAGGAGTCTACTCAGAACTAAAAAGAAAAACTACCTAGAACAACAAATACGGGAAATAGACAGGTATAGAGGCATGGATCATACAAGGAACTTCTTTAGGCAAGTGAAGAGAGTGAGGAGGAATAGGATTGTAAGGAACGAAAGGCATGAGAAATGAAAGTGGTGAACTGATAATGACAGAAACGGAAATTGTTGAACGAAGGGAAGAGTACTTTAAACAGTTACTGAATATTGAAAGGGAGATAGAGGAAGAAGGAGACATTACCTTCCACTCAGCAGATGTAATAATACCACCACCAACACTCCAAGAACTGAAAAATGCGATAACATATCTCAAAGATCATAAAGCACCAGGCAATGATAGTATAAGTGCAGAGTTGTTAAAAAGGGAGGAAATGTTTTACACCGAAAAATATATGAAATGATCCTCAATATATGGGTACAACAGAAAATACCTAAAGATTGGAGCGGAAGTATCATAATACATATACATAAGAAAGGAAACGAAGAAGAATTTAGAAATTATAGAGGAATATCACTTATCAACACAACATACAAAGCATTGGCAACCGTACTACTGAGAAGGTTGATCCCTTATGCGGAAGACGCTATCGGCGACTATCAATGCGGGTTTTGTGCTGGAAGGTCAACGATAGATCAAATATTCAGGATCAGACAAATATTAGGAAAGAACTTAGAATTTAACCGGGATGTTCACCAAATCTTCGTTGATTTCCAGACCTATGAAAAGAAGCAGGTTGTGGGTGGCAATGTTAGAAATGGGCATTCCAAGAAAATTGGTGGAACTAACACAAGTGTGTGTAGTAAGCTCATATGCTCAGATGAGGATAGGAAGCATAACATCATTTCAATTTAGGGAAACATCAGGACTCAGAGAAGGAGATCCCCTCCCACCGTTGCTATTCAGATTTGCCTTGGAGTATGCGGTTGGTAAAATAACATTGGAGCTAACTGAATGTTTTGCTAAGCAGGGTTCAAAACTATTGTTGGCTTTTGCTGATGATATAGATACGGTGGCTCATTCAACGGGAGATATGAGAGAAGTGTTCTCCCAACTCGAGGAGAAAGCAGGTAACCTGAGTCTATGAGTAAATGAAGAAAAAACGAAATACATGGTAGTAGCCATGAACCCAAGACCTAGTATCAGACAGAATATTTTCATTAATGAGTACAACTTTGATGTGGTTAAGGAGTTTAAGTACCTAGGAGCGATAATTACAGATGATAATCGAGTAGAAAGAGATGTCTCAGCAAGAATAATGGCGGGAATTAGGATGCTATATTCTCTTACAACACTCTTGAGATCTAAACTGTTGAGAAGACAATCCAAATTAACAATATACAAGTCAATTATTCGCCCAATGGTTACATATGGCAGCAAAACCTGGACCCTCAATCAACGGGAAATAAATAAGCTCCTTGTCTTTGAACGGAAGATTCTTAGAATGATATTTGGATCACAACAAGACAAGACAAAAGGACACTGGAGAAGACGCCACAATACTGAGTTGTCAGCGCTGTATGGCAGTGAGAACATAGTGAGACACATAAAGGCTAATCGAATAAGATGGGCAGGACATGTATTGAGATCAGAGGACCACAGATTGATAAAAACAGTATTCCTTGAGAGACCAGTTGGTAGAAGATCCATAGGCCGACCCTAGAAAAGATGGAAAGATGCCGTCGCAGCAGATGTGTCTAGAATGGAAGTCCAACAATGAGAAATGGAAGCACAAGGTCGAGGAAGATGGAGGGCGATAGTGGATGCGGCCAAGGCTCACCCAGAGTTGTAGGGCCGGGAGAAGAAATAAAAAGAAGAAGAATCATTTTGCCAACAAATTACACTATCAGGGAGGTTAACCAATAAGAGAGCTCAAGATATCAACTGTTCAAAATGTATATATATTTATGTCAATTTCACATCTAAAGATGGAGGCTCTGGGTGTCGTTATTCTATTCTTAACGAATCCCACATTTTATAAATGAAATAATTTCAGTTACTGTTGAAAATGCTGATTGAAGAAGTTATTTCTATTAATTTTTGAACATCCAATTGAATGATTGGAAAAATGTATATAAATAAATAAACATGTAAACCATATCTGGGAGGCCACCAGGTAAATAATCGAAATCTTGATGGGAACCACAGATGTGCTTGTCTTGACTTTGTAACATTCAGACTTACCTTAAGCATTAAGAAATGAATGTGTGTCTACTTTGAAATATATTTTATTTCAAATCAGTAATCATCTTAAACAGTCACTAAATTATCTACACAAAACATTGTTATTAATTAACACAGGTCATTGCACCTTGAACAGTGATTTAGTTAACAGCTACACAAGTTTCTAAAAGAAATTAAAACGTTGATTCAATATATAATTAAAAGTTAATGTATTGTTTACTTACCAGTACTGGATAATGATAAAACTCATCAAACTGCTTCTTTCAATACAATGTTTATATTTGAATAAGGTAACATTTCGTAAACAGTTCATACAACGACTACACAAAGTTTAGAATGGCTTCAGACATAAAATAAATAATCTTTGTCGTTGATTTCAGTCGTCGTTTGGTAAAACCTTTATTGCGAACGCCTTATTGAATTTTGTTTGGTTTTCAAAGTCATTCACAATGACATTCATAATAGGTGCTACTTTTGATTAGTTTGACGTTGAGACTTCTCATTTCACCAAACAGGTTGAGCACTAGGGTACTAAATAAATCTGAAATTCACTAAGCCAACTCGGTTGAGTTCGGAGTTCGTTATATGTATTGAAGATATTCCATTGGTCAGCCGAAAATAAGAAGGTATTATAGGGATTATTAGAACTTGATTGGCCGTTGAAGTTTACAAAAAGTTGCAGTTCGTTTAGTTTCGGGTTAACTTCTCCAGTTTTAGAAATATCGAAAGGAAGTAGCAGATTTTTGGTTTTTCGTTTGCTGGCATCCTTAAGTAACGGTTTTCTGCCGTTGTGATTTGGTTAAAAGGTTTTCCTGTAACAAGGAGGTAAGCGTAATATTTTCTTGAAATAGTACAGTCGTTAAGTGGTACATTAATTCCAGATTCGCCGACCTTTCAATGTTCCTTCATCGGTAACTTTTTCTTCCAACACAAATCTAATATTGAGAGAGCCATTTTGGACCTAACCACATAGTATATTTGAATGACTAGAAATAGTTACATCGGCACCCTGACAATCCGCCTGAGACCTTTGAGAGAGGAAATCCTAGAGGAAACGGCGTCTTGAGCCATTCACCACCCTGGACTCGAGTTTTCGACATGATTGATCTCGTTGATGCACGTGTTCGCCGCATGTTCTAGATATTTTTCCTTCAAGATTGATGGGGCTCGGCAGAATAAATCTAGTTTCAAAAATAGGGTCTAGAGGTCTCAAGTCGTCTTCCAATATAACAAAAATCTACTAAGGAAGTGCACCGGCATACCCTTACTGCCATTTCATTACGTAATACTATATTCTTAGTATAGTACAGTGATTTATTGGACTTTTCATAACGTAAATTCCTAACTTAATTACTAAATATCTCAACGGAGGAAAAGTTTGTTTTTTAATCTTCAATAAACTGATATATTTTTTTTGGTACAAGGCATATGCTCTATATACATATATTTCTCAATTTGAATAAATTGTTCACCCAATGTGAACTTAAATACAACTGTATTTAGGGGTTCTTATGGTTCTTGTTTACATTAAATGCACTTACCAAATATTTTTTATTTTATTATCATAATTAGCTGATTATATGTGATTATGAAGTAACTTGATTAAAAAACCATATAGTGAGGTTCTGTTTTTTTATTTTTTATTTTTAATATTATTTTCTTCTACGAAATTAGGTTGAATTAATCCAAGAAAGTAGTTAGAGTTAGTAATTTCTTGTTTTTGAAATAATACCAAAAAATAAGTGGCGCCCTATTCCTGCCAATTCTTGTAATACGTAAGAGCCTACGACCATTGCGCACCAGACGAAGAGCTACCGGAGCTTTGTAACTCCAAGAAAGGATTACAACTTCGCCGTCGTTGCTCTGTGATCAAGGCCCAAAAACATCAAAGCTTATTTTTTTACAATATCTCTGTCAAATCAACATTGGCGTTCAATGATTGACAGAAATAGTTTCGACTGCGGAATATCTGTCAAAATTATAAGCACTACAAAAACGATCTATTCAAAACAAACGCAACTTTCCTCGAATTACTCAAAGAAATTGCCTCCTTAATATTGTAATGTTTTTCTTATTTATCTAAATATACAATGGGTGGGGTGCATTAATACACACGGTATATCTACTAACGGAATTTATTTACACACTTAACTTAACACGACGACATTCAATTTTAAACTAACTATCCCCGCTGGTAGGTAGTCTCTTATATATTGAACATTTTTCTAGTGCCTTATATTCCGGAAACTTCTCGATTGCGGCACCCAACAAACAATCGACCTTCTTGGAAGTCTCTATAAAAACAATTTAGAAAAATGATAGATATTCGCCAAAATTCAAACTTTCATATATAGTATTAGACAGAGTCAGATTCAGGGACTACACCAGTATGCGATTTCGTAACATTACCCCTTCTTTAAAAGGAAGTTCCCGCTGGAACTACTGTGATGCCGAGACTGAATGTTTAAATCGGCATCTGGAACCATGTCTGCACTCTCCTCTCGTATGGAAATAACAGGACACCGTCTTCAACGAGTACCGATAACACGAGGGGTATTGCTGCAAATTAAAATGTGGACCCTATATCTTGGACGATCACCTCTTTCATGTTCCTGATGACTCGCCACTCCAACTGGTTGCACTATTTCCTGGGCACTGCTAGTTCCTCCATGTGGGTTTCCAGGACATAATCTGGAAGGCTGTGTAGCGCTTTCCACACATTCCGATAGGTGGAACCTTCTGGAAATTCGTTTCTAGTTATAAGGTAGAAGACGTACCGGGAGCGAGCCTCAGTGTCTTGCAAGGGGCTGGCATCTGATCTTCAAGATTTTGTTATTGCCAAACTTCTTTCAAAAGACGGTTACCAACCAACTGTAGTTTTGGAGAAAATCCTTTTCTCCTTGTAGGGTTGTGTAACCATATTTTGTCCCCTCCATTGATACTGCCTTCTGTGGCCTACGCGTCGTACCGTTTTTTCATTCTGTCGCTGGCAACTGGAAGATTTGTTGGAACCAATTCGTGCACATGGTCCATCCTTTTTCTCAATTGGATCACGTTATCTCCTCCTGCTAAATCTTCGACAGGCCGACAGCCTCATCCCAGGAAGCCTAATTTCACGTCCAAACAGGATTTCCACAGATTTTTCGCCTGTGGACACATTTATGGCGGATTGATCAGCCAATGCAATTAGGGAAATATACTGGTGCCAAACTCTCTGGTAGCTGGAAACCACTTTGGACAGGTATTTTTCAATGGTCCTGCTCATTATTTCTAACATTTCATCTGACTGTAGATGCAACGCTATTGTCCTGGTCTTCTTCATTCCCAGCTAGTCACAAATTTCATGGAATACCTGGCTCTCGAAACTTTTTTCTTAATCGCTGACTTTCAAGGGCACTCCATATCGGCTGAAAAATTCTTCAACCAGTAGATCCGCGACAGTTGTGTCCTCTTGATTCGGATTCGTATAAATTTACAGTCACTTTGTGAAATAATGCATTAGAACCAGGATACATTCACTCCCATTTTCTGCCGTCGGAAATGGTCCAGCGATATCTAGAGCGATCATTCCGAAAGGGCTACCAACATTATATTGTTTCATGGATGTCTTTCTCTTGCTTGGTGATCCAATACTTGTAGCATAAGTCATACATTTCTTACACCAGTCGTTCACATCGTCAGAGCTGTTCATCCAATGAAACCTTTCACGGACTCGCTGAAGGATTTTCGTCACTACCAGATGACCCCCCTATGGATTGTCGTGTAACTTCTTCAATACCTCAGCTACTCTCGTTCTCGGGATAACTCGTAACTCGTGACTGTCTCCTCGTCTCGGAATCAGCATAGTTCACAATAATTATTTTCAACATGCCCTCTTCCAGGACAAGGGAGTAGAGGGCCTTGAGTTTAGGTGAAAATCTTGACATTTCTTGACAAGTAGGTCACCGATTTTACAGAATTTCTTCTTTCCATTACCAAATCATCTTGAATTTGCGTCTTCCCTAGATTCCACTCAATTGTGTGGGATCAGTCTGCTGGGAACGGCCGTCTAGACAGTAAGTCGGCATTTCGGTAACTCACACCAGCTCGATGACCGATATTGAAATCGTACTCTTGCAGTCATTCAATCCATCAAGCGATCTGGCCCGCGGGATTGTTGAACTGCACCAACCACTTGAGTGCTGCGTGATCAACCCGTATTGAGAACTTCCTTTCACAGAGATACTGGTAAAAGTGTTCCACGGACTTCGCTTCCGCTTCCGCTTCTTGTGATGCATTAGTTCCGTTGTGGTTTGGAGAGGACTTTACTGAAGTATCCCAGCATTATTTCTTGCCCTCCTCCTTGGATCTGTGAGAGCAGTCCTACAATTCATACGTTACTTGCATCAGTGTCAAGAATAATGTCTCCCTCTGCTAATGGATATCCTCATACCAGTGACGTGGTTGAATGTCTCTTCACGGTTTCAAAAGACGATAGTCTTCGTCCCAATGGGAAGCTCTTATTTCTTCTGTGAGTCGAGTCAGGGGCTTTGAAATATATCCAAACTTCCTGGTCCAAGGAAACTTCTAATTTAATATTTGTCGGTTGGTTGCGACCATTGCTGAATGGAACAAATTTTCCCTACATCCACCGCCACTCCTTAGTTGCTCATAATTTGGACCAGATTGTTAACTCGGTTCTGCAATAGCTCACATTCCTTCGGGATTTACATAAGCTGGGCAGCTTGAAGTCGCTTAAATACACCTTCCAAATTTTTCAGGTGTTCGTCAAATGTCTTACCCAATACTGCGATATTGACCAGGCATGTCTTCCAAGAAAACCCTCTCCAGACATTTTCCATGAGTCTTTCAAATGTCGCGGGGGAATCACATAGCCCGAATGGAATAACGTTGAATTGCCAAGATCCAGATCCGGTGGTAAAAGCGGTCTTCTCTTTGTCTTCTGCGTCCATTTCCACTTGCCAATAACCAGACCTCAGGTCCAACCAATGTGGAAAATAGATTGCTGCTGGCCAAAGTGTCTTGGGTATCGTTGATTCGATTCGTCACGTAGTTTAGCTGGCGATATTCCACGCAGAATCTCGTAGTTCCATCCTTTTTCTTGACCAGAACTAATGGCATATTACGAGAGATACAAATGATCACCGAACAGTGAAACAATATCAACAATCAATTAATAATCTCATCAAAGAACATAAAAATAATGGATGGGAATTTTTTTAAAAAACGCGGAAACCGGAAGAGAGTTCGTTATGGAAAATCGCCCGTCATTTCAGGAAAAAACAGCGTGAAATTAAACAAAATTACAAATAACGGCCAAATTTATAATCCCGGAAATCGCAGAACATTTCGGATAATATTTCGGAAGCAACTTTATTATTCACACACAACACACGCCATTTCATCAATACATAACTTCACTCAACACTTTAAACACAAAAAATTTAACAACATGCACCGAAATATATAATACTATACAACAACTTAAAAATAAAACAGACAGGTTCAGACACTACACACAATATTTTACTTAAAAACATTCCAAAAAAAGCCATAGTACAACTCACACACATAACTAATTTTATTATTAAAGCAGGACAATATCCCACAAATAATCCGAGAAATAAATTACATTAGGGATGCTTTTCATAAGAAAAACAAAGCCATCATGGTCACATTGGATATACAGAAGGCCTTTGATTCCGTATGGCTCGAGGCTTGATTGAACTAAATAATAAATCTTGAAATCTCTGATTACTTGATTAGGTTTTAAAACTCCTATTTGACAAACAGGAGATTTTAATCTAAAATCGACATTTACACAGCTGGGCCATACTTCATGCAAGCTGGAGTCCCGCAAGGCTCTGTATTATCACCTTTGTTATACTTCCTATTCGTCCACGATTTACCAACATCCCCACAATTGTTGACCGCAATGTACGCCTACGACACCACTTGTTTTGTAGCCACAGCGCAGAATCCAGACCACGCATTGGAAACAGTACAAACACACATAAACACAAAAATCATACCATATTTTCACGAACACAAATCAGCTATCATTGCATCCAAAACAGGAAAATAGCTAAGAAAAACACATCATTACAAACTAAGCTTTGTGTAGATGGGCATTTTATTAAGCCTAGTAATACACTAAAATATTTAGGGTACACGGTTAAAGGCAATACAAATGCGAACGCACATATTATGCAACACGTACGCAAAGCAAAGTTTGCAATGAGCAAACTTTATCCATTCATTTGTACACATAGTAGCTTAACAAGTCACAACAAAACTGTCACATATAGTACATAATAAGACCTATACTTACATACGCAGCTTCCGTTTATTTTAAAGGGGCGAAACACAATTTCCACTCCCTGCAGGTGGTTCAAAACAAATGTTTACGGATGGCAATGAAACACAACTGCTACCCAAGACTACCCAAAAACTCTTGGTTACGTGACAAAGCCAACACGTCTACTATCAAGTCTTTATAACAAAAAATTCATCAAATTTTTAAAAGTATTGTCTGCCACAAGATCTTCGCAAAAATCGCAAAGACGCAAATCGCGCAGGAGACAACCGAGATAGTGGATGTAGGTTTCTACATGGCACACTAAGTACATAACAAGGTTGATTAACTCAAAAGCTATATTATCACACAACATAAATCAATACAAATAAACAAATTAAGTTAAAATCAACGTCAGTCATGTTGCTTTGTCTAAAACTAAAAACCCAGTACCATTTTTGAAACCCTTTTTTTTAGCTACTTTTGAGGGAATACACAGCCGAAATATACTAGGAATCATAAACAAATCACGGGACGAAGTTATTATAAACAATGAAAATCTACGGATGATGCTACGGCAAAAAGGAGCCTAAGACAAATACAGACGACTTACACAGGGGGATGAAAAATTGCCAGACCATCGGCCCATATATTTGTATACTTATTTTTCAGAATCATGTAAAGGGATCAAAACATAAAATGAAGACTATTATTAATAATAATAATAAAAGAATAATACTACTACTTCCTAAATTCCGTAAACAGTCCGAGACTTGACTTTAACTAGATTTTTAGTTATAAACGTATGCAGAGATGCATTGCTAATACTGCTCCAGTTAATGATAGTGTTGTCTACGATACCTGGCTTCTACGGGTCTCTTTTTGCCATTTGTTTAGAAAATTGTTGCTAATAAATTGAACAAATTAATTCTTGCTATTCTATGATAGTTTTTTATAAATAAAGGAAATGTTTTTGTTTGATAGTAATATATTTTCACTGCATTTTTAGATATGACATCTAAAGTCCCACTTCACATAATAGTACTGTACGAAATTTACGTTCGGGACGATTCTGGTTACGGCTACAGAAAAATATTGTGCCTACCACAATCTAAAAGTGATTTTAAAGAACTCGCAAGAAAATACCTACTCATCACTTCTGGAACATGTTTCGTAAATTACTAATATGAATAAACAAAATATGTCTGTTTGACAGTAATCTATTTTCTGCTCTATTCAATCCAATTGAAATTTGATAGCACTACGTAAATGCTCTCCATACTTGGTTTCTGAGCTGTCCATTCATTCAATTTTCATAATTTTTGCTCTATATCTGCATTGTAGAATTAGTTATAAATTAAGTCTGTATTACCAACAGTAACTTTTACTTTATTATTTTAGTATCTACAGCACAAATATACTTACGATGCGGTAGTTTCAATGTTCGTGACAATAACTGTAAACATTAATTTTAAATTAATTGAAAAAGGTTGGTTACAGTGAATGTAATGAATAGTTAACACCGAATGCTCCGTTATTGATAATTGGGAAAACTGCAGGAGTTCCGTTTCACACCTAGCACAACATGCAAGCAAATACTTAAATAAGTAAGGACTCAGGAAGTGAATATTCCGCACTTCATTAAAGTTAGGCATCATTCGCAAAGTTTAACTAACACCTGACTAGAACAACAATGCTGATACCTCCTGCAACTCCATCCGTTCTAAAATTTAGAATTTGAATTTACCAGAGCCGTGTTTCTCCATATAACATTAACGGTGCTTCTGTGTCATTTTCAGAAATGAAATTGTACACATTCGCGCGTAGAATATAATAAATTTGATATTCCAGTTTATAAATCATTGCCAGAAAAAAATTCTTCCGAATAAGCCACCGTCACAACTGTTTGTCTGTTCTCACAAACTACTGAACCAATTTTTATGTGGTTTTCGCGGATAGATATAGTGATTTATGAGGAAGGTTCATGTTCATAATATGTCACAGTTTTTTGTTGAATTGATGGATATATAACGATAATTGTTGGGAGTATTGGGTTCAGATATTCAAAATGACCTCAACTTTTACCGAACTACCTGAAATAATTGGGAAAGTGTTTTCAATCTTTATGAACAAAATGCTTTCGTAGGACACATTTTTTCTTAAATGTTAATCTTAATGACCAACGAGCGGAACTATTTGTTGGTGCTCAAGCTAAATATAGAGTGATATTGTTAAAGAAAATATTAGTTCGTTGAATATAAAGCACCGATCTGTTTCGTAAATAAGTTTTATTTGATAGTAATCTTCACAAAAATGATGTTACAAACGTTTTTTAAATTGAACTGTCAAGTTCCAGTTTTTATTATATCTGTCAGTTTACAATTATCTTTTTAATGTCACTTGATATTTTTGACATCCTCCCGCGGCGGAGAATCTTCAACTTCTAACGGAAAAAGAAGTTGCACTGGTCTACGAAGTCTAGACCCGTCACTCAATCGCACTTCACAAGCCCGCACTCGACCATCGCGCCCTACAAACACATCGACGACTTTAACCATCGTCCACTGTAGCCTGGGCGTATGCTCTTGATGCAATAGAACGATATCACCTATTCATAAGCTCCTAGAATTAGGACGATGATTATGGTGAAACGTTCGCAGCTGCTGAAGATACTCCGTTGTCCATTTTTTCCAACACTTGGAAACCAATTGTTCCCTCGATTTCCATTGTTTGAGTATAATAGTTCATTTAGCGATTCAAAACCTGGCGCATGCGCAGATGCATCAAATACTACCCGCATCTTTGTGGTTTTCTTGTTCTCGCGATAAACCGGACAATGCGGCATGTAATAAATGCGGTTTTGTTCGTTTTCATCAGGCGAAATTATTTTTGCACATCCGTTTATTAAGTATTCACGCACAGCAATGTCATACTCAGCGAGCTTACCGGTTCGGCGGAACTTAGACACTAAACTATTCATACGTGCTATACTACCAATATAATTAGAGTCCATACTAGAGTTTGCTTTCCACGGCAGCGAAACTTCCTATCGTCCGTTTTTAGAATGAATTTTTTCCTTAATAGAAGCTTCCGTACAATTATTTTTTAAATGTTCGTTTCCACTAATACCTAATGTCTCTAATGTCCAAAATTTCTTAATATCTACATTGTCCTGTTCAAAGTCTGCCTGTACATTTAATGCTGATACCCAATTAAAATTTACAAAAAATTCACAGTTTTCTACAATACTTGAAACTCCATGTATTGTCCACCCTAATTTTGTGTTTACGGCAGTTAAATCATTGGATATGCGTTTTGTGTCACCTGTAACAATTTTCCAATAATGATCAGCTCCAACCAGTAAAGCTATACCGTTAATTAACTGATTATTTGTAACGTTAACATCAGCTAACTGGTATTTAGAAACGAAATCTCTAATTATTGGATCGTTAGTAGAAGGTGGTTTTAAAGCGTCAAAACATATTTCTGGAACCTCTTCAGCTGTAATTTCGATCAGTTTTCCGTTAAACTGATTCTTGAGACCTACTTGTACCCGATTGCACAAAGTTGTCGGTGCGCTACGAGTATTTCCAAAACTATTTATGGAAATTTTGTGAGTACCGACTACAGGTACACCCAGTGAACGCGATACACATTGTTTTATGAAAGTTAATTGGCTACCTCCATCTATAACTGACCGAATCACCATGTCATTAGCGGTATCATTAATAATTATTAAACATTTTGCTGTCATTAAATAAACGTTATTATTTGCCCCGTTAGCTATTAATGCAGTAGAGTTATCTCGATTTGTCACATTATTAGGGGTGCTGTCAACAATCTGATTATTTTGATTTTCGGTGAGACTAGACTGAGAATAGCTGCTGTTTCCGTTTCGAATATTGTTACTGGCAATTGAAGGATCGCACATTGAGGTCGCGTGACGACGGTTGCACTTTGCACAAGATAGGCGCGATTTGCAAAATTTTGAAGAATGCCTAGGTCTGGTACAGCGAAAACAACAATTGTTTTCTTTTAAAATGTCCTTTTTTCGCGAGATATTTACAGACGCTTTGCAATCTTTTGTTTTGTGCGTTTTTGATTTGCAAAACAAGCAGTTTTCATTATTTACAGTTAATAAACTCGCGGCCGTGAATTCATCGTTTTCTGATGCACTATTATTTTGAGTTGACAATGTTCGTTTGCTATTATTATCTTTGCAATTTTTATAGTTCAATACCTTTTTACAGTGAGCTTGTTCGACTGAATCCATTTCTAATTTAATAAATTGCAATAAACTGCTAATTTGCTTATTATAGTCTACGGTATTGTCTGAATTTTCCGATTGCGAAAGAGAGTTACTACTAACCGTTTCACTTGTAATTTTTTGTTTGTTGAACAAAACGCGCCAATTATATGGTGGAGCCTTAAAAATGATAGATTTAACCATTAGTCCGTATTGTTGAGGTGACAAACCTAGTGTTGACAGTGAACGGGTAATCGTTGACGCAGTATTATACAGTTTACGAAGCGCGGAAATGTCTCTTTCACTTTTTACTGGAACTATTGTTAAAAGTTTTTGTATATATTTGTCCACAATACGTTCAGAATTAGCATATTCTTCTTTTAAAAGTTCTATCGCGTCTTTGTACGATGACTGACTAGAAGTCAATCCGTTAATGGTGACAGCGGCTTTATCAGACAAATAAGACTTAAGATAAGCAAATTCTGCAGCATCGTTTAAAGAACTATTCTCGTGAACGACCAAACGGTAATGTTCCCAAAATGCCGGCCAAGCCTCAATATCTCCGTTAAATTTAATGAAATTTAGTTTTGGTAATCTTACCGACATGTTTTCCTGACTATGAACGTTACCGTTAGATGACAGTTGCTGCAAACTTCTCTGATCGTTTTGTGGCGGTAAAGATTGTTGCAGTTTCAGACGTTGTTCCAATCTCGCAACTGTTGCAACAGCGAGATCATCGTATTCCACAATCTTCGCGCACTCAGCTTCAGCATGTTCATCACTAAACGTGGGATACAGACGTTCATTAACACTATTTAAACTGTCCTTCTGTGCTTTAATGCGAGCTATTAACGCGAGCACGTCACTAGTATTTGCAGTTTCGTTATTAATAATGTCGTTCGCGTTATTCACTAGCTTCGTTAATGCTGCGCGTAACGTTTTTCGAAGTACTAAATCCATTATAATCGTTTTAGTTCGATCCGATAAAAATTACTAGACAATAAAACTTCCCTGGTTTCGGCACCATAAAGAAAATATTAGTTCGTTGAATATAAAGCACCGATCTGTTTCGTGAATAAGTTTTATTTGATAGTAATCTTCACAAAAATGATGTTACAAACGTTTTTTAAATTGAACTGTCAAGTTCCAGTTTTTTTATATCTGTCAGTTTACAATTATATTTTTTAATGTCACTTGATATTTTTGACAATTGTGAAAGTTATTTACAATATGAATTGCCCAGAAATTTTTGGAAAAACCTGAGCAAGAAAGTAGGCAAAAACAATCGCTCCAGAATTGCGTAATGAATGACTTCAATACGTGCGCCGCGCAGATAGGCTAGGAATGGATGTTTTCTTGTCGTGCCGTCAGCTACCGGACAAGTGTGTTTGAGAAAATGGGTTTCATGAATTTCAATGAAAATGTCATAAGACATTTTGGGTCTAAACTGAGTATTTGCCACTTATAAGGCCACTCTCTACGATATCAAATGAAAATGAAAAATAAATTTGAAATTTGAATTCCTGTGGTAGACTGTGGTAGGCTAGAGCCAATGTCAAACAAGGAGATTTTGCGCTGTTGTCAGGAGGGAAAACTGTATAAGTAGACTAGTAATATTTTTTTTACATTCGTTAAACCGAAACGCAAAGTACTCTCAAAACGTACTCTATCAAATAATGCTCTCAAAATCGGGTGCCTCTCATTAAAAAAGGCAACTCTCGCGTAGTCAAAGAAATTTGGAAATATATATTTTCAACCTGTAGTTTTCGACATGACGCTTTCAAAGTAGAAAATATAATGTGACGATGATATAAAATGATATATCGAAACAATTTTCAATTCTATTAGAATTTCTCATTAATATAACTAATATAGTGGAGTTATTTAGAAATAGTGTGTAGCATTAAAAACTAAAATGTAAGCAACTTTTAACATATTGCAGGCAATGCTGTAGTGAGCGTTGAAGGAAAAACATTCCACAGTACACTAAAAGTACCTATACTTATAAAAAAAACTATAAATCTCTAGTATTACCGATTTAATGAAAACTAAATGTTCTCTATGTATGTTGAGTTGTTAGAAAAACATGTGATATAACACACACGCATAAATTGCGTTACCCTAGAATTCCGAAGAATTCGAAACTCAATTTAGTTACGTATCGCTTATTCTTCCTCTTTTTAGGGGATTTCGGGTGCCTCCTAAAACAATAGCAAATGCCATAGCCTACAAATGTTTTGTTAATGTGTGGTTTATTGTTTTGTGTGTTTATTCATTGCCGGATTTCATTAAAGTATTTGTGGTGGTGACTTTTATTAGTTTTTGGACATTGGTGTAGTTTAAGGAAACACGTTCTGGCAGTTTCATTGTTAAGGTAATTTTTTTGATGCTTATACTTAACTAATTTATAAATGTCTATTATATAATATAATATATATGGTTTACTATGTGTGAGGAATTTTATTATTGTTTAGTTTATGTTAATTTGTTTTTATTGTTATAATTGATCATATAAAAGTTGCCCAGTATATTTCAAATATTTTAAATGATCTTAAGTAAGTTACACTCACCTTTATATGCCTTTTATATCCTTATAATTTTTTTATATATAGATGAGTACTCAAAAACCTCAGGTTCTTGGGTTCACAGAGTTTAATAATTTCATAATTGTTTATATATATATTATTATGAATTGGCTATGGTGTAATAAGAATGTTATACTTATTTTATTTTAGTTTAAATTTACTTTAAGTTTATTGTTTGCCCGGTATATTGATGATTTTATATATATGATAAACAGTTTATATTACTAACATGAAAACTTCTCATCTCAGGATAAAATGATTTTAGAATTCTATATATATTACCGCCAAAGTTAATAAATGCTTTATATTTCAAAAATAAATTTGTTAATCAGAATATGTTACTTGTTCAATGATTCCAAACTAAATACGGTCCTGTCCTGCTTAAAACAAATCTGCATAATTCAATAGATGTCATTCAGAGCTTCTGCCTATGGTAAGTAGATGGTGCGCAAGTCACCAGATGAAATGAATAACTGAATAACTCAAAAATAGTTTAAAAACGTTCTTCAAAGGAAAAAACGATATTTAATTTAATGAAAATAAATACATTACACTTTTACAAGTGTTCTTGAAGAAATTCAACTATCTAAAAGGATGACTCTTTCATACAACATACACGCACTCTGGTGAGATATTATTATAAGAGTGAAATACAATTATACAACTTCATAAACATATGATTTTTAGAAAATGGCGAAATACACTCCTAAAAGCGTCTATGCGTCACAAATTTTTAGTTCTTTGCATAAATTGGTAAGTACGCTTGACTTTTTAATATATTAATAAATTAACTTGTACTACCTTATTCACTTCACTGTTTTGTTTGTTCACCTCAATGATCCGTTTCTTTTATTTGTTTCAGATTCTCCTCCTGGAAAAAACTCCATGCTGGCATTCCGTTTCTACCAGAACAGGAATCGATGCTGTGTTTCATTCAAAGTCCAAGCAGTTTATATAAATTCCATTATTCAGTGTTTTCCAAAAGCTATTGTGGCTATTTTACTTCCACAAGACACAAGACACCATATTATAAAATAAAAATCATGGTTAGTACTGTAAAACATTCGACAATTCCTTTTTTAATTATTAATATAAACTTAACTACTTACACTGATGTATATCTTGTAAGTATAATGTATTAGTTCTTGAATTCTATAGTCAAATTTTCATCTTCCAAATAATTTCAAATGATTTTCTTTACCAAAGAGTTTTGCTGCTTACAAATTTTTCTTCCCAAAAATAAACCTCTAGTCAATAGCCCCCATAATCAACAACCTTTTTACATTCCGATTTTTTTTTCGTTAGTAACATAATTGTCGCCGATATGATCTTTTTTTAAATGTTTATTTACAAATCAAATTTGACTATTTATTTTATCACTCAAATTCTTCATTTCAACCAGTGAAATGTTCATCCATTATATCAGGATGATGTATTCTAAGGTTTTTAATTGCTTAGACTTCCTATATTATTTTCATTCAATAATATTTCCTAGTATTGTTAAAATGACATTTCCTAACCTCTGAGTATGTATGTCAAATGAATATTCTTAATGTTTTAATAGATGACAGCTGTTACCTTTAAATATATATGCAAAATGAAAATTCGTTTTTTTTATGAGTCATGTTCTCTGAAATTTACATTATTATATACTTTTCTGCTCTGTTATGTCTAAACAGCTACACTAACTTACTTTAATGTTTTGATCAACAAATATTATGAGATTAGCTTGACTTAACAGAATAAAGCATTATTAGTTTCTTATCATGAACAAATTCTGATACTTGATCTTTTTAATAAAAGTTTGGTTAATTTATTTCACATAAATTGTTTATCACACCTATTCGCAATTATCCCTACATTATACAGTCTGTCCTTTCTGTATGCCTACTCTATCGAATAGTGGATCGTACAGATTGTCTCCATTCAAATGTTAAAAAAAAATTTTGATCTAAAAAAAAATTCTTCTAGATTACAATGCACAATCTTAATTCTTTATTGTTTGATATACAGGGTGTTTCACTCTATAATATATATATATATATATATATATATATATATGTATATATTATAGTAATTTTTTTTAATTCATAATAAGCATACACTTGTCATAAACATGCATTTATAAAATGAACACCCTGTATGTCAAAATAGTTGACAGTTCAGGGATTTGTTATTATTGTTGCGAATAAAAATTCTTTTATAGTTATGTACAATGATTTCCGAATATAATAACAAAATTTAAATTTATTATTTATATTGTAACATAGTTATTTTCATCATTTTTACTTATGTACTAAGTTTTATAAAAACCAACCAATGAAATGTCATATTGATTGATGACACCAATTTAGCAATCGAAATGAATTGTTTGAGTAGATCCTGTTTAAGATTTAAACCAATCAGAGAAGAAAAAAACTCTGGTATCCAGGAAGTCAGATTTTGGTTGCTAAGAGGGAGGACTATCAATAAATTTTGAAAAAAAAAGAAAGAGTTGGTGGTTCAGAGCTGAATGGAAGAGATCTCCATATTGAATTTGGCGAGAAATTTTATGAATTATTGACAAAATCATAAACAATATAATTTAAAACTTGAAGATAAACATACCTTACAAATGTAAATTATCCATTTGTATATTTTTCTTGTTCGCAACAAAACATATTTTGAATTAACTACATCAAAAAACTTTGTTCCTGGTTCTAGAATCTGTAACTACTCAATTACATCCTGCAATTAACAATTATAATATCAACAGTGTTTCCTGTATCCTGTGTGCAGCAGTTTTTGATTAATAAATAAACCTTGCTGGAGTTTTAAGGTTTAAATCTCTTAACGACTATATTGCAGTCCTGACCTGACTACATCAGTTTCAACCCCGAACTGTATTTATTCTTTGCTGAAACAGTGAAGAAAATTATTGAACTGTGGTAAGACACTATTTCTTTGTAAATTAGATAGTATTCAAGTGTTTATTCAGATTTAAGGATTACTTACATGCTTGTTAATTGTTCGTTCATTATTGTTTCTAAATTATCTCAATTTTTCATTTACTTATCCATAATTGGCTTCGAAATTACATAACTTCTTCAAATTTTGAAATAAAATAACATAACCTAAATTTGCGTTACAACAAAAAGTAATTGTTATCTTAGTACAGTCACAAATATTCTGGTATTTTCAAGCCAAATCATGGTTCAAATTTATCATATGTAAATTCACCCATTTTGTGTCCTTTCATTATATTTTTTATATGTGAAAATTATTAAACACTAATTAGAGTTCGACGCTTATTTGAATTGTCCTTAAAATATTCTGCGGAAAAATAAAGGCCTTACTCAGAACCCTGTTTGTTTACAAATTAATAATAAAAAGAATTATCATTTTCAATTGAGTATAACAGTCCATGCCATCTATTGAGCTATAGCCGAGGTAAGTACTAAAGCAAGATCCAGAGTAATATACGAGGTAAATCGAATTAGCATATAATAAAAAACTTATTAAATATAATTATTAAATACACAGATTGAAAAAAAATATTAATATATATATATATATATATATATATATATATATATAAATATATATATATATATATATATATATATATGTATATAATATATATATATATATATATATATATATATATATATATATATATGTGTGTGCGCCAAATCTTTTATAAATAGTTCTAAATACCTTTCATAATTCACTTATGTCCAATACACCATTTTTTATTTCCTTTTTTAGGCTTCTTTCTGGATGTATTGCAGTCCTTCTTGTTTAGAAAGGAACCAAAGACGATTTAAATTACATTTACATCAATACATTATCGATGGGCTTTCAGTTGTCAAATTCAGGTATCGTGGAGATATTATTTCCGCTACATGATATTTTATTTTCATTCACGGATAAATGTTAGAGGTTAGAAATCTGCTATTTACATTTCCCTTATTTTCTTTTATCCACTATTTTCTTTCACAAATCTTATTAATTTATTCAAGGAATAATGTATTTCTTTTTGTTTCTACCGTTGAAAGTCACAGCTTTTCTTTTAATACCCAATTTTTTGTTCAAAAATCAATCTTCACTTCCTTCAATACAAAAAATTTTTCGACTAGTCATTGGTGCTCATTATCAACAACTTTTTTCTTATTTTTTTCCAATCTAAGAATCAGCTTTCCGCTGATTGAAATATCAAAAGTATTATTTACCAATCAAATAAGTTATACATTTTCTTATTGGTAGATTTCATCTCACTTTCCAAATTATTTATTTATCTGTTTTAGAACATCCTGTTTTATATTTCTAAATAATCAAATTACATATTCTACTTCTTTTTATATATTTTCCAAAATATTTCAAGCTGACAGCTATATTTTCTTTCACTTGCTCTATCCAAAATGACAATTATTTTACAAATGTTAGACACTATAACCCTAATGTTTTTGTTATTTTGACTTTTATCCCTTGACATATTATAAAAGAATTTCCTAGTGTTTCTAAAGATTTTTTCGCGGTGAATAATAGAATATTTTATAACAAATCATGAACTTTTGATTTTTGCCATTTGAAAAATAGATTCTTACAAGTTATAAAAGGTGACGTTCTAAAGATTTTTTCTAAACAGCTGGAATTCAAGTTATCTCCAACATGTGTGCATGTACTAGGTACATTATAAAGTTTTTTTATATTTCTTTGGTTCGATTTACATTTGTTTCATCTCTCGAATAGTTTTTCTTTCATAGATCAGCCATTTCTTAGTATTTAAGTGGTTACTAAATTTAAATTGAATATTCATATACAATGTGTAGCATGTTCTTTTCCATATTAATATATATATTCTCAATATCTCATGGATTCCGTCGTAAGTAGAGCTGAATTAAACTTAAACTATTATTTACTACCCAACGTTTCGAAAAATTTTCTTTTCTTTTGTTTTTCAAGGGTGTGAAGTGAGTTCATAATTATTAATACTTTCCAAGTACTAATTCAAAAGGATCTTTTCGATTCGAAGGAACATTATATGTTTGTCAGATCCTTTTGAATTAGTACTTAAAAAGTATCTATACATGAAATATTTTTTTTGTTGTTCCGAGTATGAACTGTTTATATATATATATATATATATATATACAGATGACAAGTTAACTTGTTATCTGTTTTCGTTCAGTTTTTTAATTTTGAGTGGATTTACATAATGTGAATTATAATTTTACACCCTTCCAATAGGGTATTTTAATGTTTTTATTCCAATGACTCAATCATAACGATGATTCTATCTCGAGTATTGTTTTTAATCAACTTGATGGCTTTGACAACTACTTTTTTAAATGACGACGGCTTTGATAATGTCTTAATAGCCGAAAGCGCTTAGCTGGAAAGTAATAAACTAATACACACTGAGTATTCGTCGTTTTCACTCACTCAATTTATTTTACTTTAGTTTTAACAATTCTAATATTATTTCTAAAGAATAATGTATTTCCTTCTTTTGATTTTTTTATCCTACTCGTCAACAACTTTCTTTATCCTCCTAAGCAACCACTTTTTTCTAAACAAGAAACCTTATTTTTCATTAACCCTCTGTTTATTGAAATCATAAAAATATTTGTAACCAATCAAAATAACTCATAGTAGTTCAGTCAAAAGATTTCATTTTATTATTTAAGATATTTACTTTTTTAATTATAAAACATACTTTTTAACGATTCTAAACTAACAATTCATCTATTTATCTTCTACATTTTATTAATTCTTAAAATTTTTTTAGCTGTCATGGATTTTTCTCTACCCAGCTGACACATACTTCCAGAAGTCAAAGATTTTATAACCCTAATGTTTTTATATGGAATTTCAATTTTGGGTATATTGCAAGAAACATTTCTAGGGCTTCTAAATAGTTTAATGGTATCTAATGAGAATTTAAGATAATGTATAAACACTTAACGATTTCAATTGAAGACTGGACTCATTCATTTCATAACAGGTGATGTTATTTTTATAAACTTTTCTCTTAAATAGTTTGAATTCTTATATCGGTGTCATGTACATATGTATAAGGTACATTATAAAGTTTAAATACATTATATTTGTTTAATTTAGTTTAAACTTGACTCAAATAGTTTTTCCTTCAATAATTTTATACTCGATAATATCTTAAGCTGTAATTGATTCGTGTTAGAGATATACAGTGTGTAGCACTATTTTTTCACAATAATATATATATATATATATATATATATATATATATATATATATATATATGAAGCAAAATGATATTCTTGACGGTAGATAAATCAAAAATCTCTCAATATCTTAGGGATTCCGTCGTAAGTAGGGCTGAATTAAACTCTTATTTACTACCCAACGTTCCAAAAAATTTTATTCTCTTTATCAAGGGTGTAAAGTGAGTTAATAATTATTAGAACAGTTCATACTCGGAACAACAAAAAAAATATTTTATGTATAGATACTTTTTAAGTACTATTTTAAAAGGATCTGACAAACATATGATGTTCCTTCAAATCGGAAAGATCCTTTTGAATTAATAGTTAAAAAGTATTAATAATTATGAACTCACTTTACACCACCCTTGAAAAAAAAAGAAAATAAATTTTTTTGAAACGTTGGGTAGTAAATAAGAGTTTGAGTTCAATTCAGCCCTACTTACAACGGAATCCCTAAGATTTTTGATTTATCTACCGTCAAGAATACCATTTTGCTTCATATATATATATATATATATATATATATATATATATATATATTTATATGTTATATACCTTAAATTACTTAGTACATATTAAATAAATTGCTTAATCAGCATATTGTGTAATAACCTGTTGTTTTATAAATTGTTGAACCTTATTTTTGCTCACATTGTATTTTTTATCATTTGGAATTGTTTAGTTTATATAGTCAGTCTAGAATTTACTTCGAATCTTAGAACTTGTAACTTTTTTTGAATAAACAATTTTTTAAAAGACCTTTTGGCGTGAGTAAAAAGTTATTTGGCGCAGTCAGTAGCATATGTTAAACGGGCGTTAGTGAATATAACGATCGGTTCGTATCAACGAATTATTAACATACCTTAAGTGAATTATTGGGACTCTTGGTTAAGTGAATTAAGTAGCTTAACTCGAAGACAGTTGGCTCGTACGAAGAGGAGTTTCAAGGGAACATTGGTAATTCCAACTACAGTTCAACTAGATGGCGAAAGCAGTCCTAATTTTCATGTAAGTACTTAATGTCGTATAGAGGAAATAATAGTTTATTTAAATCAGAAAGCTCTGACAACTCCGATTCTGATTTAGATTCTGGCTCACAAACATATCGTAACCGTAAAATAAATATTGAATTATCAAAACCTAGATTTAAATTAAATACATCACTAAGAGTATTATTGCGCGGATTGATGGAAACTCTCGGTATACTAATGCGTACCAAGAATCCTAGCGATCTAAATTCAGCTTCATATGTTTTAACGAATGATTTTCAAGTTTATTTGAGTAATAATAATAACAATCCACATCCAAAAAATTCATTTGATAAGCCTAAATCTCAGTTTATTGTTACATCACATAAAAATACTTATCCTAATAATAATCAAACGGTAAGCAGACCATATTTTGCGAATCGAGTGGCATATCGCTGTGTGAACTTGGTTATTTTTTATCTTTATTAAATGAAATTCTTTAACTTAATAAACCTATTGGTGTTTTTAAATGAAACTCAAGACTTAATTTGTAGAGGTCCAGCAAAATCGATACCAGTTTTGGAAAAGGGGCGAGACTTTTGCACTCGATCAAGGGGTAACGGGGACAATATTTGAGAGGCGAACTGGGCATTAAATCTAAAACAGGTGATGCAGCTTTTTATCAATTTTTTGACGAGACGAGTGCCATTCAACGGCCAGTACTGTAGCCTTAAATTACCTAACACATTTTGGGCTCCACCATGGCCAAGACGGCAATGTTCCCGTATTATTAGCAAATCAACAACATGATCATTTTGTGGTAACAGCAAGGGAAATTTTTGATTGAAAGGTAAAGTAGAAAATTGTAATCGGCCACCCACTCTCAGAAGGCCGTTATTATCCAAGAAAATGTTTAATGGAATTAAGTCTTTATTTGCAATCGGAACGTTAGTTTTGAAACAACGAATTTCGTTGAAGAAGTGTTTATGTTGAATTTGTTTGATTATAAAATCATGGGCAATTCGGAGATCGTCAACAGATAACGGACCAACGTCTCTGAATTTTCTCCTCGATAGGTTTATAAATTTGAATATATGGGCTATAACCCTATTTAAGGTTATAAATTTTGAGAATCGGAAAAATATAGGTTCCCAAAAGTTTAAGTCGCTATTGACTATAGCAAGGTTGACCTTTTTGACTTCAGGCAAGTCGTCAATAGGTTCGAAAGAATCCATAGAATCAAAATCTTTAGATTCAAGTAGAAATCGAGGACCCTCGAACCAAAAAATCCAGACATCAGATGAGAATTTACCACGAGAAAGTAAATCGGCTGGGTTTAAATCGGATTTGACATGTCGCCATATAAAATATTTACTATTGTTTTGTATGGTCAGGACACGCCGAGCTACAAAAGGAGAAAAACCATTAGGAGACCGTTTCACCCAACTGAGAGCGACTTGAGAGTCGGACCATAAATTTATTGAAGAGATGTGAAGAGAAATGCACAGAATCTGAACTTTTCTACGAGCTAAAGTGGACAACAGCTCCATTGCACACAGCTCTAACGTGGGAATAGTCAAAGTAATTTTCAAAGGATTCACACGATATTTAGCAGTAATTAGGCGAGAGGATCTAGAATTATCAGCGTAGATCGCTACTAAATAGAGACACCCTCATTATGCCTTTTGACTGGCATCGCAAAACCCGTGGAGAGAACACGAAATAATAATTTTTTGGTTAAATAGGTATCTGGGTACTCGGAGGTGAGCAGCTTCAGTTAATAAAGAAAGGAATTTATTAAACTGAGTAATTATGGATGTGTCGGAAATGGGAACATCCCACCCTATCTGGGATTTCCAGACCGATTGCATTAACAGTTTGCCAAACACGGTCAGATTGTTTACAAACCCAAGAGGGTCAAATGCACTGGCGACGGTACTTAATATCCTTCGTTTCGTTATATGAGAACAATCAGCCAACTTGGCAGTTTGGATGTGTAAAATATCAGACGCAGGATTCCATTTTAGTCCTAGAATTTTGCTTGACGAATCGTCAAAACTGCGATCCAATTCAGCGTTAGGTAATTCATCGATTGACTGTAAAAACTTGAATGAATTTGATTGCCATTAGTGAAGTTCGAACTCATGTTTTCCAAGCATATTGGTCAATTCGGCATAAAGGGCCGGTAAGTCCATTTCCTTATTGGTTTCAGTTAAGATATCATCCATGTAGGTTTGATGAAGAATAGCCTGCTGCGCATTTGGACAATCGGGACAATTTAAGGCAATGTCTTTCAAGACTCGGGTGGCCAAGAAAGGGGCACAGTTCTGTCCGAAACTGAGCCTCGATAATTGGATACATTGAAGGGGTTTCGTGGGGTTATCCCTCCACAGTATGTTTTGGAGATAGCGTTGCATGGGATTGATATCTATGAATCTATACATCATTTTGATGTCAGCACACAGGACATATTTGTAGCATCTAAATCTGCACAAAATGTCGAATAGGTTATCCTGAACTTGGTATCCCTTCGACGTTAAATCATTAAGAGAGAAACCTGAATCGGATTTAGCCGAGAAATCGAATACGATACGAAGTTTGGTGGATGCGCTTTCCTCACGTATCACCGCCCTATGGGGTATAAAATACTTGAAATCGTTAGACACCATGTTATAGAAAGACAGAGGAATGACTTGAGCATGATTGAGTGTTAGATATTCTGGTAATACTTTTTTATATTCAGAGAAAAGGGTAGGATTAGCATTGAATTTTCTTTCAAGAGAAGAGAATCGTTGGATGGCCATACTGAATGACTGGCCTAGTTTTTTATTCTGATTTGCGAGTAGAGGCATATCTACCTGATACCGCCCTGATGGTAGGATAACGGTTGTATCCCGAAATAGTTGTTCAACATATTCCTCGCTAGGATCTTGTGATGGACATTCGGGAATTTCCTCAAGCTCCCAGAATTTCTCCATTGTCCTTTGTAGGTCAGAATATTGATAGACTTGATCATTGTAAACCGTCAAAAAGGAATAAGCAGACTTAGGATTATGCTGGGAGGAGGTAGCATTTCTCAAAGGGATAGGACCCGCTATAACATATCCCAGGTGAGTATCTATGAAGGAAGGAGAATAAGGATCCGTTTTAAGTACGATCCCCTTAAGCAGGTAATGATATAAATCACAGCCAATAAGAGGATCTATTGGACCGGATTCAAAGAATAAAGGATCAACTAGCTCAAGTTTTATATGGGATGGAATTTTAAAATTAGGAGGTGAGATAGAAGATTGTGGTAAACTATTTGTTATTTGATCTATGACCGAGCAAGATATAGTGAAAGTACTGTGAGGTGCAAAGAGGAGATTCAAGGGAACATTGGTAATTCCAACTACAGTTCAACTAGATGGCGAAAGCAGTCCTAATTTTCATGTAAGTACTTAATGTCGTATAGAGGAAATAATAGTTTATTTAAATCAGAAAGCTCTGACAACTCCGATTCTGATTTAGATTCTGGCTCACAAACATATCGTAACCGTAAAATAAATATTGAATTATCAAAACCTAGATTTAAATTAAATACATCACTAAGAGTATTATTGCGCGGATTGATGGAAACTCTCGGTATACTAATGCGTACCAAGAATCCTAGCGATCTAAATTCAGCTTCATATGTTTTAACGAATGATTTTCAAGTTTATTTGAGTAATAATAATAACAATCCACATCCAAAAAATTCATTTAATAAGCCTAAATCTCAGTTTATTGTTACATCACATAAAAATACTTATCCTAATAATAATCAAACGGTAAGTAGACCATATTTTGCGAATCGAGTGGCATATCGCTGTGTGAACTTGGTTATTTTTTATCTTTATTAAATGAAATTCTTTAACTTAATAAACCTATTGGTGTTTTTAAATGAAACTCAAGACTTAATTTGTAGAGGTCCAGCAAAATCGATACCAGTTTTGGAAAAGGGGCGAGACTTTTGCACTCGATCAAGGGGTAACGGGGACAATATTTGAGAGGCGAACTGGGCATTAAATCTAAAACAGGTGATGCAGTTTTTTATCAATTTTTTGACGAGACGAGTGCCATTCAACGGCCAGTACTGTAGCCTTAAATTACCTAACACATTTTGGGCTCCACCATGGCCAAGACGGCAATGTTCCCGTATTATTAGCAAATCAACAACATGATCATTTTGTGGTAACAGCAAGGGAAATTTTTGATTGAAAGGTAAAGTAGAAAATTGTAATCGGCCACCCACTCTCAGAAGGCCGTTATTATCCAAGAAAATGTTTAATGGAATTAAGTCTTTATTTGCAATCGGAACGTTAGTTTTGAAACAACGAATTTCGTTGAAGAAGTGTTTATGTTGAATTTGTTTGATTATAAAATCATGGGCAATTCGGAGATCGTCAACAGATAACGGACCAACGTCTCTGAATTTTCTCCTCGATAGGTTTATAAATTTGAATATATGGGCTATAACCCTATTTAAGGTTATAAATTTTGAGAATCGGAAAAATATAGGTTCCCAAAAGTTTAAGTCGCTATTGACTATAGCAAGGTTGACCTTTTTGACTTCAGGCAAGTCGTCAATAGGTTCGAAAGAATCCATAGAATCAAAATCTTTAGATTCAAGTAGAAATCGAGGACCCTCGAACCAAAAAATCCAGACATCAGATGAGAATTTACCACGAGAAAGTAAATCGGCTGGGTTTAAATCGGATTTGACATGTCGCCATATAAAATATTTACTATTATTTTGTATGGTTAGGACACGCCGAGCTACAAAAGGAGAAAAACCATTAGGAGACCGTTTCACCCAACTGAGAGCGACTTGAGAGTCGGACCATAAATTTATTGAAGAGATGTGAAGAGAAATGCACAGAATCTGAACTTTTCTACGAGCTAAAGTGGACAACAGCTCCATTGCACACAGCTCTAACGTGGGAATAGTCAAAGTAATTTTCAAAGGATTCACACGATATTTAGCAGTAATTAGGCGAGAGGATCTAGAATTATCAGCGTAGATCGCTACTAAATAGAGACACCCTCATTATGCCTTTTGACTGGCATCGCAAAACCTGTGGAGAGAACACGAAATAATAATTTTTTGGTTAAATAGGTATCTGGGTACTCGGAGGTGAGCAGCTTCAGTTAATAAAGAAAGGAATTTATTAAACTGAGTAATTATGGATGTGTCGGAAATGGGAACATCCCACCCTATCTGGGATTTCCAGACCGATTGCATTAACAGTTTGCCAAACACGGTCAGATTGTTTACAAACCCAAGAGGGTCAAATGCACTGGCGACGGTACTTAATATCCTTCGTTTCGTTATATGAGAACAATCAGCCAACTTGGCAGTTTGGATGTGTAAAATATCAGACGCAGGATTCCATTTTAGTCCTAGAATTTTGCTTGACGAATCGTCAAAACTGCGATCCAATTCAGCGTTAGGTAATTCATCGATTGACTGTAAAAACTTGAATGAATTTGATTGCCATTAGTGAAGTTCGAACTCATGTTTTCCAAGCATATTGGTCAATTCGGCATAAAGGGCCGGTAAGTCCATTTCCTTATTGGTTCCAGTTAAGATATCATCCATGTAGGTTTGATGAAGAATAGCCTGCTGCGCATTTGGACAATCGGGACAATTTAAGGCAATGTCTTTCAAGACTCGGGTGGCCAAGAAAGGGGCACAGTTCTGTCCGAAACTGAGCCTCGATAATTGGATACATTGAAGGGGTTTCGTGGGGTTATCCCTCCACAGTATGTTTTGGAGATAGCGTTGCATGGGATTGATATCTATGAATCTATACATCATTTTGATGTCAGCACACAGGACATATTTGTAGCATCTAAATCTGCACAAAATGTCGAATAGTTTATCCTGAACTTGGTATCCCTTCGACGTTAAATCATTAAGAGAGAAACCTGAATCGGATTTAGCCGAGAAATCGAATACGATACGAAGTTTGGTGGATGCGCTTTCCTCACGTATCACCGCCCTATGGGGTATAAAATACTTGAAATCGTTAGACACCATGTTATAGAAAGACAGAGGAATGACTTGAGCATGATTGAGTGTTAGATATTCTGGTAATACTTTTTTATATTCAGAGAAAAGGGTAGGATTAGCATTGAATTTTCTTTCAAGAGAAGAGAATCGTTGGATGGCCATACTGAATGACTGGCCTAGTTTTTTATTCTGATTTGCGAGTAGAGGCATATCTACCTGATACCGCCCTGATGGTAGGATAACGGTTGTATCCCGAAATTGTTGTTCAACATATTCCTCGCTAGGATCTTGTGATGGACATTCGGGAATTTCCTCAAGCTCCCAGAATTTCTCCATTGTCCTTTGTAGGTCAGAATATTGATAGACTTGATCATTGTAAACCGTCAAAAAGGAATAAGCAGACTTAGGTTTATGCTGGGAGGAGGTTAGGTTAGCTTAAGAGTTCGGTTAAAATAAACCTGTGTTCCGTCACGTCAGGATCCACAAGCACCGTCCACTGAGGGTCTTGTCGTTGTATTCGGTCACACACCACAGTAAGATCGATGTATGATTGCCCAGTGTCTCTAACAAGCGTGGGGACAAGTCCATCATTAATGACATTTAAGTTCGTAGCATTGCACCAGGACAAGAATTCTCTACCCCTACGGTTTGTTACTCTGCCCCCCCAGACTTCGTTCTTTGAGTTAAAATCTCCAGTTATCACAAATGGTGTGTTTTTATTCCCATGCCGAAGGCGCAGAACTATATCCTGCAACTCCCCTAAGCAGTTTTGGAAGCTTTGAAAAGGGATGTTTGGGGAGATGTACACTGACATTACAAACAAGTTCGTATACTGGACACACACAAAACAGTTCCCACTAAACACATTTAAAACAGGCATGGAGCTATCTACATTAACAATTAAAGCGTCTTTGGTAGGGTTTACGTATACATTTCTATTCCCAGTTTCACACTTTTTGATATTGGGCTCGCTGATGCAAATAACATCACATTTCTTGTTAGAAGCAGTAAGTGCAGCAATGTCATGGACTAGGACACTACGATTGGCGTTAATTTGTAATATTTTCATTACTGGGGTAAATTTTTCGACGTTTCATTCTTTTAGTCGTACTCAGAGCTCTACAGAAGCTAATGCATTTTCCGGTATTTGACTTATGCGTCTCTTTGCAAACTGGGCAGAATAGTATATCTTTGCATTCTTTTGACAGATGTCCTTCCTGTCCACAATTATTGCAGCAATTTCTACGATCCGGACCCTTACACTCTTCAGTCTGGTGGTTGTATAACCAGCATCTTTTGCAACGATCGACCCTCACTCTGGGTTCGATCCTGCAATTCGAAAGCCCGATACGAATATACGGATTCTGGGTTAATTCACGGGCCTTGTCTTCCGATATAGATATTGTAACTGCCAAAGTGCTGCCAGCATTTGGCCTGAGATTTCCAATAGAGCAGTTTTCCTTAATCTGCTCCCCGACCTTTCGCTCTATTGCTCCAGCCACATCTTCTACTGTGGCTGTTGCATCAATCCCACGAATGTGGAATGTTTCCTTTTTAGGCCAATGGGTACCCCTCGTGCTCACTTTCATGTTGGTGGATTCCACTGCTGCCTTTGTCCATGGTTATTAGAACTTTGCCGTCTTTGGTTTCTCTGATTTTCCTTATGCTGTTAGCATCTTTCGCATTTTGAACAGCTTCCTTAATGGTCTTCAGAGCTTCCAGGTACGTATTATTGTGCTTGCTGACTATAAGGGCGTATGATGTTGGTTGTCGTTTGCTTGTCACTGGCTGAACACTTTACGTTTCCTGTTTTTTTTTAGTGGTATAGATGAAAACCTCTATACCCGAACCATGAAAGACACACTCAACGAGTTTCCTGAACTTCCCCAGGGTCATATTGTCAACATGGTGCAGTGCAACCTGACCATCTTCTATTGTGTTATCTCTGACAGTCCTTAGGAAATTCCATAGGTCTTCTTCACTGGAAATTTGTGACAATTTTATGATTTTCTGAGTGATTGTGTCTTGTCCATGGTCAGTCCTGAGTTTTGTGACTTGCTCAAAACCGCCGTGTCTGTCTTTGCCCTAATGATTCGAATTTCGTCACATTATTTTATGAGCCATAATGCAGAAACCATATGAAAAAAAGTATGACGAAATTAGCACACAATAAAATGTAGAGTAAATAATATTAATTCCTGCAATGACACGATAATACGTCTGCTAAATCAAGGAAAGAATTTAGCTATGAAAGTTTAGTGTCATAGGTGCTAACTTCGTCAACACTGACGAAAATGGCAACAAGCTCACTTTAATGTTTCTAATTTCGTCACGTAATTTTTAATTAAAAAAAGTGAAGAAACCATATCTATTTGCACTAAAACTGAATTTAGAATCTTCTAGATGATTCCAAAACTAGAGAAAACAGATAATCAACTAAGAAATAAGCAAATTTTATTACGTTGATAGCAGCATGTACGGCACTTACCTTATAAGGACACGCGTCTACGCTGTGCGGGCTCTGACACACGACTAAATAATTTGTTTTCATGATATTGTTTTTCGAAATTTTGCAACCAAGAACGCTTAACATTGTTGCCAGATGTAAAAAGCTTCATTTAGCATGCATTAATTTCTAATATGTTGTTTGAAAATGTTAATAAATACATATAATTGTGAAAACTGACGAAAATAGCATCACTGACGAAAATAGCAGCATTTACCTTAATATATGTGATATTATATTTTCTCTTTTTTTCTGTTCATATATTATATTAAGTCAATCACAATGTAGGTCACTTCTTGGTCTAGCCAAAAATAACTACTAAACATCAGGTAGGAATCAAATGAAATGTAACTTCTGTCATTCAGACGATGATATTCAGTTATCGAAACGATTGTCAATTTTTTAGAATTTTTACCAGTTTTCAGTATATTGTGAAACTATTTAGACTAGTTTCATTTGAAAATACTAAACAAAGAGAAAATTCAACTTCTAACTGAGTTAAATATGTTACAGGAACAGATAGTGAACTCAATGAGGGAAATATGGGAAAAGGAGAAAATGCCAAATAGTTGGAACCAAGCCATTGATGCACCTCTAATAAAGAGAAGAGACAGTAGGGAATGCGATAATTATAGAGGATTTGCATTATTGGATGAGGAGTATTGGAAAAAATGATATTAAGGAGAATAGTTGGAGGAAAACATGGATAGTATCTGGTAAAGTAGAGATAATAAAGATCTATATGCCTTATATAAAGATGCAGATATCGTCAAAGTAATAAACGCTCAAAGAATACGGTGGATGGTGCACGTACTACGTAGTAAAGATAGCTCAATAATAAAATAGATCCTAAACAAACAAGTACCAATAAATTGAAGTACAGGTTGACCGAGAGTAAGATGGAAAAACAAGGAGTCAGCAGGTGGAGAATGGACAAAAACGATAGATGGAGATGGATGGAGCTAGTAAATTTAGCCAGTTTAAGGAAGAGATAACTGAGGCAAGTAATTCCATTATACCTTGAATTTTGCAAAACGTTCGACAATTTCAAGATCGGTAGGCGCACTGTTTAGCAGCAGAAGGAAAACATTTAGAGCAATTTCTTCGATGAGTCTTTATCTGGTAATGTTAATTGTCATTTCCTTATTTTTTAGGTATTGTTCTTCATCATCAATAAACTAAAAATTTATATGTTCCATGTTTCAAGGCCCAGTATTATATTGCAGTGGGAAGTCAATTATAGGTAAGTGAAAGAGCTCCAATATCATTAGGAATAATAAAGTTAATGAAATGCCAAGAGGAATAAAAATCTTGACACAAAAACAATCAGTTTAAGAAATGATTAGAGTCATTTTTAAATTCAACTGTTTCTACAACATTACAAACATTCTATGATTATAAATCTAAATTATAGGAATTAATTGACCGCCATCTTTTCTTAGCCCTTAAAATGATTGTAAGCAACAAGAAAATTCCTTCGTTGTTCAATGGTATCTCAGATCATTCCATATCATTTTGAAATTAAACACTATGAAAACCTTAAAAATTGGTAATATGTCAGTTTTGACAAATATATTTTTATTTTATTCCTCTTAATTTGGCCACATTTATTTGGGTTTTCTTTTAAATTTCAACGACAAAATAATTAAAATAAACAAGTTCATGTTTTCGTGCAACTGTGCAATGTAATGTAGAGGGCTTCTACTATTATTAAAAAATGAAAACGGCCGCGAATCTGAGGGAGAACATAAGTTAACGTGGGGTGCAATTTTTAACGTACACTTCACTAATGCCGCTATTAAAAAATCGCACTGTAGAAATATGGAGATAAAGGGTCAAATGAGCCATTCTATACACTGATGACAATTAATGAATTTCTCAAATGTTTGATTCCTCATCATTGAATTCCATTTATCAGATAATTGCAATGAATTTCTTTATTTGAAACTGTTGTTTGAAAAAATAACTGATTCTTCTTAATCATTTGTGGCAGTACTTATAGAGTGATAATACACCAAATCTCTGATCCAGCAGATCGCAGTAGCGACAAGAGACCATTCAAATTTTTTTTTTTTTTTTTTTAATTCCATTTTTATTGTCGCATCAACCATGTCGGTTATTAGCGACAAAGATTATTTTACAAGGTTTTGATTACATTAATTTCAGTAAGATATCGAACTAATACATTTATGTCACAGTTTTGTCCTAATACCGATTTCAACGTGTTTGGTATATTGTTTTTCACTCGGGCGTCCTCATATCTGGGACACTCAATCAGAATATGTTTTACTGTTATCTGCTTGGAACATGTAGTACACTGAGGCATTTCTGTCCTGGCAAGTAAATGTTGATGCGTCAGTTTAGTGTGCCCTATCCTTAGTCTTGTCAGTAGTACTTGGTTGCGCCGCCTGTTTGGTATTGTATTCCAGGGTTTCACACTGGGTTTCACCTCGCGTAATTTTGCTTTCGAATCAAGCCACTGATTTTGCCACGCACTTATCGCTTTTTCTTTCACGGTATGCTTCAAATCACTGATGGTCGTCGCGTTTACAACTACCGCACTATCACTTTCTGCTGCTTGTTTTGCCAGTTGGTCTGCTTCTTCATTACCCTGGATTCCTATGTGGGAGGGGATTCACATAAATTTTACATTTATTTGGGATTTTTGTAGTTGGAAGAGTTCCTTCTTTATTTCCATAGCAATGGGATGACTACTATAAACTTGCTGGATGGATTTTAATGAACTGAGGGAATCTGTGATTATGAGGATGTTGGAAGAATTCGCATTTCGGGACAGTTTAAGGGCTTGTAGCAATGCATATATTTCTCCAGTGAAGACTGTACTGCAGGTAGGTAATTTAAAAGATAAGTTCTGATTTGCCGTAACAACCGCGACTCCGACGCCAACTGTAGTTTTCGAGGCATCCGTATATATTTTGAAATGGTCATTATATTCAATGAGTTTTGTTTGGAAGATGTTTTTTATCAGCAAACTGGGTAGTTCATATTTTTTAAAAGATGTAAGAGTGGTGTCAATTATTGGTTTGGAATTTTGCCAAGGAGGATATGTTTCTTCAAACTTGAATATAGGAACATGTTTGATTTGAAGATCTGCTTTGTATTGTCTAAATCGATTACAGAAAGTTGGACTTGGTTGTTGTTGTGCGAAATTGTCAATTTCATCTGTATGAATTTTTGGGTACATTGGATGCTCAGTGTTATCTTATATAGAGGTAGCATATGACAATGTCAATATCTTTCTTCTCATAGATAAAGATGGTTCCCCTAATTCTGAATAAAGGCTTTCCACCGGTGATGTACGATATGCACCAGATATTATTCGTAAGGCATTATTGTGAACTGTATCAAGTTTCTTTAAAATATAGCTTTTGGTGGATGCATAGACAATAGATCCATAATCGAGTTTGGAACGTACAAGATTTTTATATATAATATGTAGTGTTTTTTGATCTGATCCCCAGTTACGGTTAGAAAGTATTCTTGTTTTTTCGAAAATGATGACAATTAATGAATTTCTCAAATGTTTGATTCCTCATCATTGAATTCCATTTATCAGATAATTGCAATGAATTTCTTTATTTGAAACTGTTGTTTGAAAAAATAACTGATTCTTCTAAATCATTTGTGGCAGTACTTACTAACCAAATCTCTGATCCAGCAGATCGCAGTAGCGACAAGAGACCATTCTAATTGTACATCCGTCGTTTAATTGGCAAATAACAAGACTAATGGCTATTGCTCCGATTAATCAAGTGATCTCCAAACTGTGATCAGCAATTATTTAAGGATTGATGAACGATGCGATACCGCCACTACAGCAAAATGGCTTTCATTTCAGTAGAAAATCAAAAAAGAATCGTGTATACACTAAACTATATTATGAAGTTATGTAATTATAATATTATGGTAGAGATTAGATTATAAAAAATGTCGAAAGGAGTTTGAGAAACTCGAATCAAAACAGTTCCAAAAGCTTACCGTTTTCCATAAAACTTTTCATCTACTCAAATTCCGCCTACGATGTAAATTTCAATCGGAAATAACCTCCATATCTATATAATCTAATACATCAACATTTCCTCATTTTCCACAAAAGCCTCGGAACGTATCAATTTAGTTGAACAAGGGGAAACCCAAAATGAAAGTATAGTGAAACTCAAACTCAGAATCAAACCAACCTGCTGACTAAGAATATTCCGTAAGAAAGGAAGAGAAATGGAAAAGAGCATAATGTAAAGGCAGGCGGAACACTATGTAGGTAAACATCAAAGGGAACAGGAAATATAAAGGGAATACTAAATCTCAGCCAGTAGCAGACAATTTTTTTCGATCGTTTTTTATAATATACGAGGACGATGTGAAAAAGTTATAAATGATGTAGCCTAGATAGAAACATGAATGAGGTATTATGTGTACAGGGTAGGGAGCTCTACTTTCATAAAAAGCGGAGTCTTTCGCAGATCTCCCCGCATTTCTTAAAAATTTTCAATAAACTGAAATGGTAACAAAGTTTGATTTTAAAAGTAGGTAAGTAAGCAAGGACTTCATAGTTCTCATAATGAACGAACTAATGAGCGTAATCAGTTCCCCGCAAAATGGAAGGAGAACAAATCGACCTTATTACGGAAAGCAGGTAGAACTTGGAGTAAGGCGGTTTCTTACAGAGAGCTGTCATAAATTCAATGTCAAAACTGTACGATCATCTCCTGAAAAGAGGTTGTTGATAGAAATAGAAAAATGAGGTGGATTTGCCAACAATTACTATGGCTTTATCCAGGGGAGATCAACAGTGATGGCGGTAAAGGAAGTAATGGAAAAAGTTTTTTCACGAGACAATGAGATGTGGTGCACCGTGGTTACGTTAGACGTTCGAAACGGATTCAATTATGTACCTGTACCTATTGGAAGTATTATGAAATAATTAGATATCTAGTGAATATAATTAGGAGAGACTTCAACGGAAGAAGGACATTACTAGGAGGTCGAGACTTCTATGATGCTATGGTGGACATATTTCACGAAATATTCTCAGAATGGATACACCGGATAGCGTGAAAGTTATTTCCCACCCAGACGATGTTGCTATAGTGGCCACCGCTCCTAGTGTTATAGACCTTCAGATCAGGGTGTATGTAACAATTTGGGAGTTACAACAATGGCTGAAAAGGCGGCAAATGACACTAGCATCGGAAAAGACTGAGATAATGATTATGATTTGGCATAGGGGCAGTTTTGAAGTTGAAGATACTCTTGTGATACCCAAACTTGAACTGGAATAGTTAGGATTTTGATTGCAAGCGGTGATACATTTCAAAAGACATACAAGATATCCCAGGAGTTTATACCAAAAGATGGAGATGATAGAGAGACTAATAATTGCCCAAACTTCATTCGAAAGACGGTTGCCAACCCTTGTGCGTGTTTGTTACTGGCGGAGATGTTATATACCGGGGAATACTCTTCCGGGGGCGTGAACCAATCTTGTCTTCGTTCTGTAGTGACTACGTATCTAGCTTTTTCGGTACCTCCGTATGCGCCCATAAATTCTTCGAAGGCTGGGCTGGACTCTTGCGAATGGCACACTCCTTCCCCTTTGTCATGGTTTTCTTCGAATGGCGCTAGTCGGTTTTGGTGAGCCAGTCTCGGTTTTCCATCGGGGATCTAGCTTATGCAATTGATGACGTCGTTGATCCTCTTCTTTATCAAGTACGGACCTTCACATGATTTTTGTAGTTTTAGAGAAAATCCTTTTCTCCTTGTCGAGTTTTGTAAACATACTCTGTCCCCTCCTTTGAAACTGCCTTCTGTGGCCTGCATGTCGTACCGTTTCATCATTCTGTCGCTGGCAACTTGAAGATTCGTTCGAACTAATTCGTGCACATCGTCCATCCTTCTTCTCAATTGGATCACGTAATCTTCTCCTGCTTGATCTTCGCCAGAGCGACAGTCAAACTTCAGGTCACAAGGAAGCCTCATTTGACATCCAAATTGGATTTTCGCAGGCGTTTCACCCGTGGACTCATTTATAGCAGATCGATAAGCCAACGCAAATAGAGAAATATACCGCGCCCAATCTCTCTGGTGGCTGGGAACTACTTAAGACAGTTATTTTCCAATGGCCCTGTTAGTTCTTTCGACTATTCCATCTAACTGTGGATGCAACGCTGTTGTCCTGTCCATCTTAATTCCAGCTTGTCACATATTTCCTGGAATACCTGGCTTTCGAAATTTCTTCTTTGATCGCTCTGTACTCCCAAGAGCACTCCATATCGGCCGATAAATTCTTTCATCAGTGCATCTGCGACAGTTGTGGCCACTTTGTGAAATAATTTATTACTACCAGAATGTATTTACCACCATTTTATGTCGTCGGAAATGGTCCAGAGATGTATCAAGCAATCCTTTCGGAAGGGCTTCCAACATTATGTTGTTTCATGGGTGCATTTCTCTTGCGATGTGATCCATTACTCGTCTCACAAGTCGTACATTTCTTACACCAGTTCTTCACATCGTCGGAGCTGTTCATCCAATAAAATCTTTCACGGATTCGCTGAAGGGTTTTCTTCACTCTCAGATAACTCCCTATGGACTGTCGTGTAACTTTCTCCATACCTCGGCTACTCTCGTTCTCGGAATACCTATCTGTCTTCTTCATCTCAGAACGATCATCGTATTTAAGGAATCTTGTCAACAGCCCTTCTACTAGGACAAGGAAGTCTCACTGAGCCCAATGTAGTGTCGGTGAACATCTTGACATTTCTTGCCTGATAGGTCGCTGATTTTCTCCCATTCATTGCCGAATCTTCTTTAGGCCAGGATCATTCTCCTGATATTCCTTGATTCTGGTGGGTGACCATTCTTCGTTGACTACTGTAGTTCTTGGAACTCCGGTTTCTCTAGATTCCACCTTGATGCAGTGGGAACAGTCTGTTAGGCACGGCCCACTGGACAGGGAGTCGGCATTTCGGTCAATCACACCAGCTTGATATTCGATGTGGAAATCGTACTCATGAATTCGTTCAATCTATCTAACCATCTGGCCCTTGGAACTCTTAAACTGCATCAACCACTTGAGTGCTGCATGATCAGTCCGGATTAAGAACTTCCTACCCTAGAGATACTGGTAACCACGGACTTCACTACTGCCAAAAGTTCTATTCTTGTGACGCAGTAGTTTCGTTCTGGTTTGGAGAGGACATTACTGAAATATCCCAGCACTATTTCCTGTCTTCCTTGGATCTGTGAGAGCACTCCTCCAATTCATACGTTACTTGCGTCAGTGTCAAGAATAAAGTCTCTTCAGGGTTTCAAAAGCCGTTTGACATAATTGAAAGCTCTTGTTTCTTCTGTGAGTCGAGTTAGGGGCTTGGCAATATTTCCAAACCTCCTTATAAATCTTCTATAGTATGTGCAAAGTCCAAGAAAACTCCTCATTTGGTGTTTTTCGGTTAGTTGCGACCATTGCTAAATGGAACCTCTATTGCTCACTATATGATCTAGGTAGATTCGATTTTGGAATAGCTGACATTTCTTCGGGTTTTAACATTAGCTGGGCAGCTTGAAGTCGTTTGAATATATCTTCCAAATTCTTAAAGTGTTCGTCAAATGTCTTCCCCAGTACTACGATGTCGTCCAAATAGACGAGGCATGTCTTCCAAGACAACCATCTCAAGTCATGTTCCCTGAGTCTTTCACATATCGCAGGCGCATTACAGAGCCAGAATGGCATGCCGTTGAATTGTCATAATCCAGATCCGGTGGTAAAAGCAGTCTTATCATTATCTTCTGTGTCGATTCCTACTTGCCAACAACCAGACTTCAGGTCCAAGGTGCAAAACATCTGGGGGCCAAATTGTATCCTAGAGATACTAGAGACACCCATGGACTAGTAGATGGCTCTATTATTTCTTCTTCCGCCTTCTCTCGAATTACTCTTTCAGTTCCCTCTCTCATCGCTCGTGGTAGTCTTCCAGCTTATTACCTAATTGTCTTGGCATTTCCCGTATCGATTTTGTGTTTGACGGCTGATGTTCTACCAGTCCTCTCTTCTTTAGGACGAATATATCTAGATACTGCAAGAGAAATTATCTCATTACCCTTTCCTCACCTCGATTCAAGGATTAACCAGTTACTGATAACATCTGTACCAATCTGGCATTAGAATTGTGAGTTGCCGTTGTTTGGCGAACTATATGGACGTCACTGGTTCGCAGGATCCAATTCTTCTTGATGGTATGTGGGTAATCGTTCACATTTATCACTCGAACTGGTATCTCCTTCGCCGTCGTAACCAATCCTTTTCCAATTAGTACTCCTTCACCAACTTCTTCTTCGTTGTTCCTTGGCTCAATCATAACTGGTGTACCTTCCTCCATGATTCCCTGTAGACGAGCTACTATCATGGTCTCGCTTCGTGCAGGTAGAACGGTATCTTCCTGTACAGCTGTCAACACCGTGCTGCCTTCATATGTATGAAGGAATACTTCCTCAGAACCAACATTAATTGTTCTGTTTCCAAAGTCCAATTGGAAACCATTTAGACTCATTATTTCCATTCCCAGAATCACGTCTTCTTCGATGTCAGCTACAATTACCGTATGCGTGAACTTTTCTGCGCCAATTCCAAATTGGATTTGTGTCTCCCCGTGAACGTTAGCACTCTTGCCTGTGGCGGTCCGCAGTTGCAGTCTCGTTGGTAAAAGCTTCTTCTTGAAGTTTATAATCTCTGGTCGTATAACGGTTCAAGTTGCTCCAGTGTCTACCAGCAGGGTATATTTCTTGCCATTCACTTCGCCATCTACATATACACTGGCGTTGCGACATCTGAGAGAAGCTATCAGTATGAGAGGGTCTTTGGAACGATCATGAGTGGGTGCTGCCCCCTCTATGACGGTTATTGAACCAAAAGGTCACTAATAAACTTAGTAAGGTAATGAGAAGAGTGAACCACGATTCTTCAGTGAATACGTTTATTTGGTTAAATAATTAGACAGGTTCAGAATAGAACGGTAAGAAATCGTAAAACAATCAATTCGGGCAAGGTTAATATTGTTAAATGTAAACAGTGTTAGCGGACTGAAGAATATTGACTAAAGATGTATGAACAGTTCAATTCTGTATAGTAATGACTAGTTGTATTTCTTACTCGTTAGTGTAACTCTGGTCATCGACATATTGACGGTGGTCATAGTTAATTGTTATTATTTGTGTTGAGTATATTATATCCCAGTGAGCTTTTAAACATATGGTATTATTTCGTTCCCACGGATTGGAGGTAAGTGTTTCCCTAATTAATGGTCTGGAATATAAATGTTTCAATATGTGGCATGCTTACCTCTAATCATCACACCTCGTAACCGACCCGTTCAAGTTTTTCTGTGACTGGGGCACTTGGTTTGCAGGTGTCCTGGGGCGATTACAAGAACTGCGTTGATACCCTAGGTCATGACAATTTCAATATCTGATCTATCTCGGCAACTTGTCCATCATACTTTTTATCAAACTGATGATCTGGTCAAGTCTCTTCTCGTCACCTTGTTCTTGGATGATCCCGACTTTGTTATATCCCGAAGCATTCGTGGCTGCTTCATATTCAACACCAGCAGTTAATGCATCCACCAATGTTTTGGGATGATCAAAACGAAGCGTCCTCTGCATATCGGGATCACGTAAGCCATCAATAAAGGCATGGATGCCCAGACATTCCATCATGTTCTCTGGTACTGATGGATAAGTGAATCGAACTAGTCGTGCAACTATTATGCACTGCACAACTATCATGATATGTGGTTCAGCGGACGGCACATTGTTTCCTCCTTACGTTGTATTCAAGAGTATCCACGTTTATGATTCTTGGAAGGAAAATGGTATACGAGGACCTCCTTGCTGCGACAAACCATGTTGTAGTTCAGGCACACGGTTCATTCGCACGTCAAGCGGATGGATGGATGGCCTTACTTTCAGAGACTGGTTTCAAAGCTCTTTCTTACCGCATGCCAAACGATTAGAATGCAGAAAGGCTCTTATTGGTGCCAACCTATCCTCTTATATGGATGTTGACGTAATAAACATGTGTGCGGCAAATGATATATATTTCATCTGTTTATTCCCACACTCCACATACATGTGCCAGCCGCTAGACGTTGGGTTCTTTCGGCCAATGAAAGAAGCTTGGCGCAAGGCACTGTCGGAATGGAAATTACAAAATTTACGATTGTCCATTGTTCTGAAAGATATATTTGCCAGTCTTATGAAAAAAACTTTAATTGACATGGACACGATAGCTCCAAGAGTTAGTAATCAGCTACGGGAAGACACCTGCAACTCATCGGCCAACAGACGAAACTTGATAAGCTCATTTCGTTCTTCTGGTATCTATCCTTTAGATCGTCAGTGAGTGTTCAAGAAATTATCAAAGGAAACTGAACAAGAAAATCCAACAAATGAGGTTGAAAGTGCACTAATTGCTATGCTAAAAGAGCAAAGATTTGGTGGCCCAAGTCAGCCACAGAGGAAGAAAAAAAGGCTGGTTGTTGCACCCACCCGGATGTTCCCTGTTTAAAACAACCAAAATTCGCAGTGAGGCACCAGATACGATAATTTCATCTTCGCTATTCGACAGTATTTTGGCAACTGAATTGTTTTTTGAGTTTGTGTCTATTTAAAAAGTCGTGAAACGTATCGTTCTACTATATGTCGTTCTTCGTGTTTTTCATCTCGTAGATAGTCTCTAACCTCGTCCATCCACTATGTGTTTATCCTATGACACTTTGTATAAATATGAGCTCACATTCTCATCTTCAAAACGCGATATGGAGCGTCAAATTTAATACAAGATCTATACTTTCCCTGTTATATATTTCTCATTTCCATTTAAAATTATTTGAAACAAACTGCGCTAAGAAATTTCGTATGTTCCTGTACCCTAAAACTCCCTACCTATGGAGCGGATCCGACAGTAAAGGGAATAATAAATTCTGAAAGGTACCAGGAAGAGACAAGATATAACCAAGGAGGTTGTCGGGATAGGACTGTATAGCTCCAACAACGCTCAAACCTTAGCATCCTGGCAAACGGAATAACAATCGCTTCCGGGGAGGAAATTCCTAAATTGCCGGCTGACGTAATAAAAATGATAAAAACAAAAATGTGTCCGACACAGAAAATAAGTTTGTGTTTTATTATATAAAAGCAGAGGCGTGGCAAACAGTATTATTTTGATTAAAACAATATATATTCTCAAAAAATATATATAATTGAATATAGCTAATAGGAGAAATACACAGTTCTGCAATTTAAAACTTTTATCCTCACATGGACAATTATTTAATTAAACCACCAAAATTATACTCTGTGATAGTCTGGTGCTTCCACAGTTTAACTGTTGTGATGTAATATATGGGCCAGCCCTAGCACAATTAAATCAAAAGCGATTGCAGCGAATTGAAAATATGTGTGTTCGCTTTATCTGTGGTACCAGACGTCAAAATCCAAACTGTATGCATCTTGCAGACATTGGCTGGCTGAATATAAGAAATAGAGATATTCTTCATGGCTTGGTACTATTTCGTAAAATTATGCCAAACATTTCTAACTATCGAAAAAAATTTAAAAGTGATCAGAAGTACCCAATATTAATGTAATATTTAAAAATAAAATTAGTATACCAAAACATAAAACTTCCTCATTTCAATCCAGCTTCTCATAAAATACTGTGATACTCTGAAGGAAAATGCAATAATCCTAAAAAAAATCTGTCACCACTGTAATAATCTATGAAAATTCACCATGTATTTATTCGCTGGGTTTTTGCTGTCTCCGGTGTAATAACCCGTAAAATTCCACTGTAATAATCCTTTTTTTTGCGGTTGGGAAAATCTTCGAAAGACGCCTGTGAAGAAGTCCCAGGTGTGCTGGATTCACTCGGTTGTCTGGACGCCTACCAGCTAAAAACCCACCTTCTTCTCCACCGACGCCCATGTCACCGTTCTTAGCGAACATATCATCGTGGGCGTCGGTTGTACTCACATTTCTCCCTGGAACATACTATATGTTTAACTTATATATAAAAAGAACAACAAATTGTATAAATAAAATTCTAAATAAAATTCGATACAAATACGACAAATAAGTAGCACCTAGTTAAAAACGAGATAGCACATTGTATCAGCAAGGTATAAACGACACATTGTATAAATAAAAAGAATACACATATCATTATATAAATAAAAAAGTAAATGACACAATATATAAGTAAAAGAAGGAAACAATATTGTATAAATAAAAGAATTAATGAGTGTATTTAAAAATAACATGTAAATAGATAAAAAAGACAGATATAGAATCAGACACAAATAAATAAATACATATATAGTTAAAAGAGCACTTACGTTACCCCATATGCCTTTATCGTTCTTGTTCATATTTAATTTTCACCATTTTTGTAATCTTCCCAATGACCTGGGCGTACTTTTTCCTGTCATTTTTGGCAGCTTCCATTATGGTATTACAATCAAAGGTCCCTGCAACCTGCCTTAGCTCTTTTTTCAATTCTTGGTTTGCCGGGCATTCCGACACCAGATGTTGCGGGTCCTCCAGCATACCGCAGTGTGGGCATAGGTCGACACTGTTTTTTTTTATGCCAAAAGTGTATTTATGGAAATGAAACCAAATTTTGTATTTTGTTACAAGTATTTATTATTAGCAGAGCGTTTTCGGTTTAATGATAAACCATCATCAGTGCCCCCATTAAAAGTAAGAAAATTGATCTTACATTCTCGATATGAAATAAAAGATTTAGAAGGGCCTAAAGCAAAATAGATACAATTCACTCACATGGTCAGGGTGTACACCAATTCCTCACAAATTAGATGATTTATAAAATGAATTAAAATATAGTGCTTGAAACACAGTCACTATTTCATTAAAATAATAATAAAAAGCACACACCATCCATTGTGCAATGGATGAATCCCTAAAACAGGGGATGAAGTTTAACTCAATCCAACATTTATGAGTCAGCTGTTTTACATTTGACAATTGTGAAGGGTAAGTTGGAAATGAACAATTTTTGAAGGTGTTAATTAGTAAGGTAGGCTAACAACAGCCGGTGCTATGATGACGTCATGAGAATCATAAAAGCAAAAGTTGACAAAAGCTTCAAAGATAAGAAAATTTCATTAACAATTACGTTCTTATTACCTCCTCAGAGAAACAAATGTGTGGTTGTGTGAATAACTGGAAATAGTCCAGGATTTAAAATAAATAAAGTAAGAGCCACGAAAGAAAAGCAAAAACGACTTTAGTGAAAAAATTACTCACAATCAGACAAGAATAATCGCGCCCGCACACCACCCCACCCCGGAATCCCAATCAGGGAAGCGACCCGATCGTCTCTAAAGGAAAAACAACTACTCCTCGAGCTTTTTGCTCCGACAGACATTGGACTACATCCCTTCAGCAACGAATCGGCCGATTCCCTGGAAGAGACACCGAAGAGAAGAGGCGCAGAAACACGAAACCTCCTGCCCTGGAAGTTGGAAATGTAGCTCGAATTATGGTGTTGTGGTCACGTGTTGTATTGGTCCCAACTGATCTGAACTATTATGATCATTAAGTAGGATCTCACCATCAAAAAGTTTTCTATGTAGAGGGGTAAAAGTTCTGTCAAACCCTATCTGTACATTAAGTACAGTACTTATTGTTTTTATCGACCTCCTTCATGATTTACAAATCCTCGTACAAATCAAGTTTTAAAAAATGTTTGGTTGTAATGTTGTGTAAGAGTGTTACCCCGCTCTCTTGATCGATATTGTGGTTGTTGCATTTCAAGTGATGTCCAAATACGAATTTCTCCGGAGTTTTTTCATGTTCAATAACTCTAGCTTTTAGGGATCTGCAAGTCCTACCAATGTAGGTGGCAACACAATCAGAACAAGAGAGCTTGTAAACCCCACTATTCTGTAATTTATGTAGTTTGTCTTTGGCACTGACCAGGCAAGCACTCAAACTGTTTTTAACATTATAAGAAATTTGGTTGTCGGGAAAATATTTTTTGATGCAAAGACTTAATTTGTTGAACAAGTTGTGGTCAACAAAAGGAAGACTCACATACTTGATGGTGACATCAGCAAACGCAGGGTAGGCAGTATGCATTAGCAACTTTCTCTCCCTCCGCCTGATGACATCGTCAACAATAGTTGGCTCATAACCATTATTAACAGCAATTTGTTTTAGTATATTGTATTCTTTATTGTAATTATCAGCTGACAAATGGATGGTTTGTAAACGGTATACATCGCTGTTTAAAGCCGCTAGTTTGTGCTGTATAGGGTGGAAAGAACTAGAATTTACGACGTGGTCAGTCTGAGTGGGTTTCCGGTAAATGCCAAATTCAAATTTGTTGTTAGTTCTATTAATATGTACAAACAAAATTCGACTCTAATTCCATAGTGAATTTTATATTAGGGTGTACGTTATTAATTTTGTCTAGTAAAGTATCAGCTATATGGAAGCCACCCTTTATGAATACTAAACAATCATCAACATATCTAGACCAATGCAATATTTCACTGTTCTTCAAAATAAATTTGTTCTATAAATGATCCATAAATAAATCTGCCAAAAAGGGAGACAAACAACTACCCATTGCTAGACCTTCTAGTTGTTGATAAAATAAATTATTGAATACAAATTAATCCTGACAAAGACAAAATTCAAGTATTTCAATAATGGAATAAGAATTTTGTTGATTGATTTTAGAGTCATACAAAAGTTCAGTTACCAGATCAAGAGTTTCCTGTTTAAGGACGGTGGTAAATAAGTTACTTATATCAAATGATAACATAGTCATATCATCACTTGGTTAATTATAGATAAGTTGTTAATAAGGTGCATGCTGTTACTTACCGAATTAGCAGGCTTTAATTTAGTCAAATCGACAATCAAGTTCAGTATAAACTTAGACAACACAGAAACAGGAGTGCACACAAAGCTAACAATTGGTCTGATAAACCATCTTTATGTATTTTAGGAAGTCCATACAACCGTGGTATAGTTGGATTGCTAGAAATCTTAGTAATAGGAGCATTGAATTCTGAAAAAATGTCTGAGTAAATTTTTATGAAATCTTTCGTTCTTTTGATGAACCGGTACAATGGATTGTATAATATTTCCTTGAAATTATTGTCTGCAAGAAAAGTGGTCACCTTATCAATGTATGTAGTTTTGTTCAAGATAACTAAACAATGTCCTTTATCAGCTTTTGTAAAAATTGAATTCTGATTTCTGATTTTAGACTTCAGGTTGTTAAGTGTTCTAAAGAAATTATTTTTATGAAAAGTATTGTATGAGGATTTAATATAATTTAAGTTGGTATGGTTGTTATGATTAAAACGTTTGTTCAAAAAAATGTTACAACATTCATCACTGACCATTGCCCTTAATTTATCATTCGAAGTGAGGTTATTGATGATAAGATCAACCTCGATAGAAAGTTTATACAACTCGCTCTCAGAGGGTTCTTTATGTAATGAGAACTTGAGTCCCATTTTCAAGAGGTGAAGCTCATCGTCTGTAAAACTGACATTATTGAAATTTTTGTCTCTAGGGTGAAAAACAAAACTGGAATATTTGTTATGGTTTTTAGTCACTTTATATTGTCCTGAAATTTGCTTATCTTTGATTAAGTTATTCAACTTTTTTGGACTCAACTGAATTTAGATCTGTTCAAATATCTGACTTTATCGTGAATATCTGATAAAGTTTGTGTCAAGAAATCATACCCCTGTGATTGTAATATAGTATCGTACAATATTTTTCGTTGACAATCGATAAAACTCAACTCGGCATAATTTTTACAAATTTGACTTTTCAAATTTTGACTTCCATATGGGTCTTGATCCTGATGGGAACGTCCTTCGATGTTCGAATCTTAGCAAAGGCTGGAGTGCCTTGTGCTTTAATGCAATTTTTGATGAACCAAACGTCAGTATGAATAAAAGCTCTTCTAATAGATAACCTGGGGTACTTGTCAGCCATTACTACCATACCGTAGAAATAATAAATAAGTGAATTCAGCTGAGTGTACCAGAGAAAAACAATTATGGAAAGGAAGCCAAATTTTGTATTTTGGTACAAGAATTTATTATTAGCAGAGCGCTTTTGGTTTCGGAAGTGTATTTCCTAAAGGACCCATGCCCCAGTAGAAATTGTGTAAAATAATAGTCTATGCGGCGCTGTGCACATTTGTACTACCTCACAACATCCGGTATCAGAGTCCTAGTCCAGGCTGCCTTGGTTCCCTCGTTTTGCCATTCTTGCTGCCATTTATTGAGGTTTGTCTCTCTTTCCTCTCCTCTGACAGCCTCAATATTCTCGTCACCTTTGCTTCTTCTATGTATCCTGACCCTCTCATCTACCAATATGTTTATGGGTATTTCCCCAGCGATGGTCTGCAGCGCTATCGTTGAAGCTGTTCTGTATGCACTGCAGACCCTAAGCAGCGGTTTCCCAGCGGGGCCCCATAGAGGAGAGTGGAGTGTATTGATTGCAATTACACCCTTCTCCTTTGTGTCCCGGGCCCCCAATATTCGGCATGATCTTTTGCAAGGCCGAGGTCCTATCTTCTGCTCTCAGAACCACCGCTCCTACATGCTTCGAGAAGGTCAGTCTATCATCGAAGAGCACACCCAGGTATTTTGCTGTATTTTGTGGTACGATTTCGAAGTTTTCCGTTTCGAACTTTATTCTTTCGCTATCACTAGGTCCCCTTAATATAATTATTTTCGTCTTTTCTACTGCCAGTTTCAGATAGTTCTGCTCTATCCAGCTTTTTATTTCCTTTATTGAGTTATTTACAATATCTATTATTCCCCAATTCATATCGCTTTCGGCTATTATTGCTAGGTCGTCCGCTTATGCGATCTATTCGGCGCCTTTATTCAATTTTATGTTGAATATCCCATTGTATAGGATGTTCCATAGGGTCGGGCCGAGACCCGCTCCCTGGGGCACTCCGGCGGTCATTTCCATAGATTTCCTCCTCGATACGCATACGGTTCTTTCAGTTAGTAGTCCTCGATAGTGTCGGTCAGGTACGTTGGAACCTCTAGTTTTTCCAATTTTTTAATGATGAGACCCTAGTTTGCTGAATTGAATGCGTTTTTTATGTACAACATTACCAGGATCCCCCACCTTTTCTTCGATCTTTTCTTCGGCGTCGACTGCCGAACGACCCTTCCGAAAGCCATATTGCTGTTTCGATTGAGCTTCTTTACTGTCCAGGAATTTTTGTAGTCTTTTTTTATCAATATCTCATAATATTTTCCCAGGTAGTCTAGTAGACATACCGGCCTATACCAGGCCGGTGAATTAGGGGGTTTCTCAGGCTTCAGTAGTAATGTCAGATTTGCTACCTTCAATTCCCTGGAAACACTTGCCTGTGCATTAGGTCCGGCCCGGCGGCAGACAATCAGGGCCGGGGGCTTTACCCTGCTTAATCTCTTCTCCAGCGGTTTGGATCTCTTCCAAAGTGACCAAAGTGAATGATTCTATATTTGCGGTGCCCTTCCGCCGAAAGTTGACTTCTTCTTTATGCGGTATGAGGAGCACCGCTGAGTCCCACTGCAGGTCTTCACTTAACTTGTATGGGGCGATCATTTTCAGTGTTTTCATGGTTATTTTGTAGTCATCACCCCACACGTCGTTTTCAAGAGCGTCGCATATGGCCTGCCACTTTTTCTTTCTCTCGTTTTTTATAGTTTCACCCAGAGCTTTCTTCAGTAGCCTACAATCTTTTTTCAGTTTTTCGTTACCCCCCATTCTTGTGTATATTCTCCGGGCACGGAGGCATTTTTCTCTTAGGTCCTCTACCTCGTCGTTCCACCAGTAGGGAAGTTGTTTTTTATTGTTGTTTCTTTTATTGTTCATGTCTTTTATTTGTCTTCAAACTAACTGCAGGTCTTCATAGTTCATCACCTCTTCCTCTTTTATGCTTCTCATTTTTTCTTTTATATGTTTTATGTTTGTCTAATCCCTTTTTATGTCTACTTTTTTTATTTCTGTTTTTATTTCGTAGGTGATGAACTTATGGTGGGTAAAAATTTGTTCGTCGAGGACATCCCAGCCTACTATTTTCCTTCATGACCCTTCAGTTGCCAGAGTCACATCAATGTGACTCTGACTTTTACCTCTTACGATTGTAGCTTCATTATTGTTTAGCGTTATGATATTTAGTTGGGCCATCCATTTGTCCCAGAGGTCGCCCATTTCATCGTTAAAGGGGGACCCCATTGGGCGAATTTCACGTTAATGTGTCCGGCAATTACTAAGTTCTTCCCCTTGGCAGCGGTGCTCATTATTTCATCTACTTTTTTCTTGTATTCTGGGAATTTGATGTTGGGGGAGATGTAGCAGTTCACAATTGTCAGCTCTTTGAGCTTGACGACTATGTGGCCCACCTCATTTATAACATTCTGCACCCCAACATCTTTATTTCTAAAGAACACTGCTACGTCGTTTCTTAGGTCCTGTACCCACCCGTTACCGCTAGTTAGTTTTTTGTTGGGTTTTTTAATAATCCTAAGTGAATTCAGTCATGTAACTATTCGCTCTGTTTCTAATGTAATGGTCCTTGACGCTGAATTTCTGGGTGCGTTGTAATATCTATTACCCCAGAAAACACCCAGTTCGCTGTACTATCAGCATTCATATTTTCTTCCAACTATGCGGTTATAGCCACTATTTGGAAAAGCAGTTGTAGCGCTGCACACAAAATCTGGTTGATTATGGTGACGTTGACGTATTCTGCTTGATATTCGAAGAGGCACACTTAGTGTTGTGCTTTTCATTCTCTTTCTTTTTGTGATGGATAGTACTGGTTTGGAATTTGCCGCGTTTCCCCATAGGGGTAGTGTTGCCACTTTGGCAGGGATCACTCCCGTTCCATCAATTTCTGTGTCCACTATATTCGTTGCGTTCTCATTTGGCATTTCATATTCTGCTTCGAGGACCATATTTTATGTCTCCTCGTCTCCATAATATCTATTAATATGTACAACTTGTACCTTTTTTCATCTAGAAGATTTTATGAGGTGCGTTACTGGTCATATCTTTTCTTTCACTATATATGGTCCTATCCAATTTTTTTGTAATTTCCTTGATAGTCCAACTGTGTTACTTAAGTCTTTGAGGTATACCAAGTCTCCTGTGTTAAATTCTCTATATTCTGTCGATTTGTTAAATCGTTTCATTCTGTCGTTTTTTGCTCTATCCATATTATTATGTACTCTTTCGTAAGCTTGTGCTAGTCTAGCTTCTTGCTCGACTGCGTAATTTTCATCCATATCATACCGTTTCCTTTTCGGCCCGATAAATGTGTCTATTGGTAGCGATTGTTCGCGACTGTATAATAGGTTGATGTGTTAATTCTGCCCCTATATGCCATGAGGACATATGGTATCCATGGGTTTCAATCCTTTTGGTTGTCCTAAATGTAGTGAGAAAGCATATCTTCAATAACTCCGTGAATTCTCTCAATTTGCCCATTAGATGTGGGTGCATAGCTTGCAGTGTGAATCTTTTGTATATTTAAAATTCCGCATACTTCTTCCATCAGTTTGGATATGAAGTTACTACCTCTGTCTGCGAGTAATTTTTGTGGGGTTCCATGTCTGCACATTATTTCCTCTACAAAAGCTCGTGCTATGGTTTGCGCCGTATGATCGGGTACATGTATAGCTTCGCAATATTTTGTCAGATGGTCTTGGAAAGTCAACAAATATTTGTTTCTCTTATCTGACGTTATCAATGGACCAACTGTGTTCATTGAAATTATTTCCCATGGTTTGATTATGGGGGTAAATTTTTGTAGTGCTGCTTTCTTAAAATGCGGAGACGTTTTACGTCTATTGCATGAATCGCATTCTTGGCAATACTTTATAACATCCGCCTTTAGTGTGGGCCAGTAAAATCTTTTTTCTATCCCCGTCATAGTTTTTTGTTTTCCTTGATGACAATATAAGGGTGTGTCATGAAAATCCTCTAGCACCTTTCCCTGTAGTGATTTAGGGAGTATCAGTTTGTCAGACCCCTTTTTGTTACTCCGGTATAGTATGTTCTCTTTGGCTAAATAATATAAAGCCGTGGTATACTCATCCTTTGCATTAATTTGTTAGATAATTTCGTTACAAAAATTGTCTTTTCCTTGTTCCTTCAACAGTATGGCTCTATCCCATATGGGTTCCCCTTCTGCACTTTCTTCCAATATTTGTGCGATGTTACTGCCCTTGTACTTTTCCTTAATTATTTCTATTTTTGTGTTAGAGTTGAAAAATAATAATTCACTAATTTTTGCAACTTCTTCCCATTGTAGTCCCATGAGTTGACCACTTGATTTTACTAATGCTACCGTTGGCTGTTTGTTTGCCTCACAGCTTTCTTTGAGTTGCTTGATGCACTCCCGCATATTTTCGTAGGAGGATTGATCTTCTACTGTAGATTTTTTATGCACTATTCAGCTTAGAGCTGGTATCATTTACCTATTCCGGATATGAACTATCAAAAGGATTCGGCCGTGCTCAGTTTGGACACATTTTCGTACGAATTTTACTCGTACGAACACGCACGAACGTTCATAACCTTCCAAGTACCATGGGAGCGCACATACTGGATGCGAGTTAGTCGTACGTATAGATACGTGTAGTTGAGACCAGGCTAGGGACACTGCAGACCGTGCCATCTATAGAGCCCGTCGAGTAACTAAAATCGGTAGATAATTCCAAAAATTTAACGAAAACTGTAACGTCGTTAGTAATCTAATTTTATTCATTTTTATAACTGCGTATGCGCGATATCATATTGCTCGTCCCCATCCCCACATGTTATATGTTATACTGTTATCATTTCTTAGTTCAAGTGTAGAGGTTATTTTATGGTTACGGTATTTTAGTGTTTTTTTTAATTTCTATAGTGTAATATTCATCTGTTGTTTTGTTGCTTTATTGTTAATAATTGAAAAGACAATGTCAACGTGTATTCTGAAGGAGTAATGAGTGCTGTACTCGGTAAGTTTTATTAAAAAAAATTGAGCATTTTTTCTTTGACAATTAACAACCATTATTTTCATTTTTATAAAACACAGAGAATTTTTACTAATTTAATCGAGATCATGGTTGTGCTTTACATTATAGCTAAACTGAAAATTGCTGCATTAATAAAGTAAATATTTCTTTTTACAGTTTTGTTCCTCCAACCCAGGGAGATAAAATTAATATGGCTGAAAAGCAGTGGTAATAAATCATTAAATTTGTCGACGCAGAAACGATGGAGGATATGATCCTTTCATTTACAAAAACAGTGTTTCTTTAGATTTGAGAAAGACGAAGAGAGGTTATTAAGACAGTTTGATTTGCCTTCCCATATGAGTGGAAATTAACAAGAATTGATGGTAAGTTTTATTGTATTGAATATAGCATGCTATATATTTGGACATTTTAAAATGTAAATGGAGTGAACGAAAAGACGAGTACTGAGTGTGTAATCTTATTAAAATTCCAGGTAAGCGCTTTCATCCATTAGACCATTCTGAAAGCTCTCGTCAAGAAAAAAATATACAGAAAGTGTCAAAAAACATCAAACCCTGTAACTGCTACATACAATGAAATAAAATGTTTGATGTTACATCATTATTCAACTAAAATTTGTTAAAATTACTCTATAAAGAGTGTGTACAATTGTAATTCACATAACGAAATGTCTAATTTGATTACCAACTAAATGATATGTGTGCACACCCTCTTTATAGGGTAATTTTAACAAATTTTACTTAAATAATGATGTAACATCAAACATTTTATTTCATTGTGTGTACATTGTACCTGTTGTATGTTTTTCTCTTGTCGACAGCTTTGAGAATGACCTAATGGCTGAAAGCGCTTAGCTGGAATTTTAATCAAATGACATAATCAGTACTCGTCTTTTCATTCATTCAATTTATATCTAGTGTGTACACCATACTCAGACAATTCCATTTTAAAATGTATCCATTGAAAAAATAATAATCTGGGTTCTATTTTATGTTATAGCTATATTCCCTCTACCAGATATGGGATGGAAGGTATTGATCCCTTGCCGATTCTCATATATAGCCCATGGTGTGACAATTTATGGGAAATGAAAGTGAGTATTAACTTTGGTTGACGCATTACGTCTAAGTATTTGGTCTAGCGGTAACCAAAATTCCAAAATATCCAATAAAGACAAAAAAATAGTTAAGAATCAAGAATTCCTAAAAAAATCGAAAGCTTCAAAAAAGTTAATCAAAAAAACCAAACAAATGTATACATTCAAATATTTTTTGATATTTTTTGGCTTAGTACAAAAACATGTGTAAACTTATTATTTCGATAGTAAGCGCATTTTGTTTTCTTTTGTTGACATAAATTTTCGAACATATTTGTGTTTACTTATTTATTGTTGTTATTTTGTGTGTTTACTTGTAGAACCTCAACCAGAGACGAGAAAGGACTCCATGAGACGGTGGGATTTTAAGAGCCCTTAAGAAACATTATAACAATCATAGACTGCCATGAGCTGCAGAGTAACTTAAACTGCCTTATGCAATGGTTTTATAATAACGGAATGCTTTTAAATGTGGAAATATGCAATATACTAGGTTTAAGCTTGTGGTATAAACTTATTTAATACTTCCAGTAAAGAAATAAAGATGTGTTTTAAGTGGAAATGAAATGTTAGATATGTTATTTTGAATGTTGTACAGTCACAAGTGCTGTTTAGCATTCTTATATATAGTTACTTGGCACCTTGTATTTACAGAGCTGGGCAGTATTTAACAACTTTTCCTATAAAAGTATTTCAATAACTTTTGTTCTAACATTCACAGTAATTATACTCAAACGTTTTCTTTCACAGGAAGTTGCCAAAAATAGTAGTTAACAACTTATTGCTAACACTTTTTTTGATTAGTTAGCAGTTATACTCCAGCAGTTTGTCCAGCTCTGTGTGTTTATACGAGTGTAATTATAAATTAATATAAACTTATCATACATAATTTTCTACTCTTATCTTGATTTACCACCATTTGAAAATCTAATGATACTCCAATCTAGAATGTATGTTAGTCAAAATATTTTTTAATTATTGCATGATTTTTACACTATAATTTATTTGTTGTCATTATGTTTGTTAAGAAAAGTACTTTGTGAAAGAAATTATTTGTTGTGTATTTTTATACCAAAATAAATAAATTATTTATATGATTATTGTTTTATTTTTTCCAATTTAATTAACCATTTATGTTCCATCATTTGATATTTCATTTAATTTAACTAATTTAATTTAATTAATGGAATTAAATTGAATGAAATGTCAAATGATGAACTATGAATGGCTATTTTGAAATAAAATAATTAAAATACAGTATATTTGAATATACCACCAATCCGCCAAAACCTAAAATCACAGAAATCTTTCCATCACTCAGTTGTTCACTCGACGGCTCGTTAGATGGCGCCACAATCAGTATCTCATCTATCTGTGGGTTATCTGTGGTTGAGACGTCCGAATACAATCCGAAGTTGTTGCGATTTTTCACACAAGCAGATGCGTAAGAATGAATTTGTAAAAATGTACTACCTTAATTTACGGACATAAATGTTTGTGGGATCAGAGTGATTCAAGTTTCCAATTACGTGATGTTCAGCGCAGGGTATGGCTAGAAATATCCAATAGTAAAAGTAGAGTAGCTTGGCTTTAGCTCCTTGTCCTGCAAAAACAAGGTCACAAAATTTCCCTCGGAGGTAACTGTTAAACGAGCCATAAATTTCCTTTTTTACAAGTCCACTTCCTCCATTACAGTCTTCCGAACCGCATAACTTGACTACCATTATATTGTCGTATAGGTAAAATTCTAGATTACCTCACCTTGCTTAGATTACCTTACCTTTCACGATCGAGTTTCCACGACACCCAGTCCTATCGCCTCACCACCCGTTTTGCCACCTTCCGCTGCTTATGTTGCGGGTTTGTCACATTATGTATTTTTGTTACGCAGTACTCTCCGAAGATAACCGAAATTCTTTGCACGATTGCTATGAATAATAGCGTTTAAAGCAATTACCCATTAGACCAATTAGACGCTTTTATTTATAGCAATCGTGGAAAGAAGTTCGGTTATCTTCGAAGAGTATTGCGTAACAAAAGTATATGATGTGACACACCCGCGACTTAAGCTGCGGAAGGTGGCAAAAAGGGCGGTGAGACGACAGGAGTGGACGTCGTAGAAACTCGATCGTGGAAGTTGAGGTAATCTAAAATTTTACCTACTTGAGGCGACAGGAGTGGGGGTCGTGGAAACTCGATCGCGGAAGGTAAGGTAATCTAAAATTTCACCTATATGACTATATAATGGTAGTAAAGTTATGCGGTTCGGAAGACTGTACCGGAGGAAGTGGACTTGTAAAAAAGGAAATTTGTGGCTCGCTTAACAGTTGCCTCCGAGGGAAATCTGGCGACAATATTTCTGCGAGACACGAAGATAAAGCCAAGCTACCCTTCTTCTTGCACAGCGACAATCAGATGACCAAAGGTCTTCGAGAAGTTCTTGGAGAAAGTATAGAAAGAATTACGAAAGAATATGATTAACCTATATTCATACCATATACCAAGTGGAACTAGCAGATGTAAATAAACACTGATTAAAGAATTACCTGAACTATTAAAACAATTACAAGAAAAGACTATTATCTTCTATATCTCGATATTACTCAAGACTTCTGTGGGGTGTTTCAGAAAGCGGAAATGACAAACTACTTAACAAGTAACTTTAAACTTCGGAAACATGGAGTGTATCGGGAGAATTGTAACGTAATTATAAATAATAATAATAATACATTTGGAATTGATTGCCTCACATGGTTAACTTCTAAAGCCGAAGCTAAAATTCATAACAAACATATTTGCCAAGTAACAAGTCGTAGTGTTAACAAGTGGTAACCATATAATTAATTATTCATACAGTCTAGATAAGTGATTAAAAGACACATTTTCCATCATTTTAGCCAGAGAACATGGAATTACAAGATTAGAAGCAACTATATATAATTATTCCATAGCCGATAACATGACAGGGGAATACAACTGCTTAGAAGACTGTCTAACCTTACTGGAGGATAGCAAACTTTATTTCCAAAATGCACCATTAGACAACACAATAAAAAAAGTTTCAAATTATTGTCTTTCTGCATTTAGTTTTAACTTTTAACCTATCAATTATATAGAGATCGTCGAAGATATGAGTAACAAGGAGAAAAATATTCGAATTTCTCAAAATGCTATATTAACCCTCAACTGCTATAGTTGGGTCAATGGTGACCCAGAGCAACTTCAAGCATGTAATTTGTTCCTGAGTAGGCATCACTCGATATCTCGCGTGAACGTATTGCCCACTATTCATTGCTCTGCCGAGCAGTACACTAGCAGTTCAGTTCCCGTTTATCGTTCAAGCTGTGTAGTCGTTGCGGGTCAATTTTGACCCAACCATACCAGTTAAGTACGTAAATAGCAAAACGGTGTTTATATCAAAATGACGAAATACCTTAGTGATAAAGAACTGGAAGGCATTGCTAATAACTTGGAAAGCTTGAGTGACAATGAGGTGGACCACAAAAATACTTTTGAGGATAATGATGAAGATAGTAGTGACGTTGAAGTGCAAAGTGAGCACTCAGAGCATGGAACGGACACGGAAATTGAAGGATCCAGTGATTAAGAACGTATTTAGGATGAAACGAGAGAATGCGTTTATGGTCGTAATAACTTCAAAGGGTCAAAAAATCCACCGGCACCTTCTAGAACACGAAAAGAAAATATTATAACGAAACTACCAGGTCTCAAAGGTTTTGCTGCTGTAAACAAACAACGTTCACCTTTAAATGCATGGTCTCTGTTTTGTACAGACGATATTCTTGAAATGATAATAACGTATACCAATAAAAAAATCACACTACTTCAACCAAACTATGGAGGTACCGCTTTTCTACCAAGCATGTTGATAAAATAGAGCTAAAGGCATTTTTAGGATTACTATATCCAACCGGTATTTTCAAATCGCCTCACGAAGACGCAAGTTCCTTATGAGATACCGATGGCACAGGACAAGATATGTTTCGTCTCACTGTGTCTTTGAAGCGTTTTCTGTTTCTGTCAACAGCTTTGCACTTTGATGATGCAGAAACCCGGCAAAGCAAGAAAGGCAGAGGGTGGTAAACATGCTCCTATATTTGAACACTTCCAGAAATTTATTGATAATTGCAAGGACAATTATACACCATATGCTAACACTACTGTTGACTAGATGTTGGTTGGATTTCGAGGTAAATGCAGTTTTCGTGATTCCAAAACTCATTACCTTCTGAACGCTTTCGTTTACACTGGAAAAAAATTATATGCTGATAATCCTAAGAAGCTGTCTATTCCAACACTCTCACTCTTAGAATTGGTAACTCCAATTATGCGCACCAACAGAAACGTTACTGCGGACAATTGGTTTTCATCCATGGAACTGCTGAATGAGCTTAGAAGCAAATGACTGACATATGTAGGAACAATACGAAAAAATAAGCGAGAACTGCCTCCACAGTTTTTACCCAATAAAACTAGTAACGCGAATTCTTCCTCATTTGGCTTCACTCGGGAGAATACCTTGGTTTCATTCGTGCCAAAAAATAATAAGAGTGTAACTTTAGTGTCTTCCATGCACTATGATAAATCGGTTAGTGATGTCACACATAAACCTGAAATCATTGAATTTTAAAATTCTTCAAAAAGTGGAGTGGACTCTCTGGACCAACAATGTGCGGTATTTTCTTGTAAACGAAGAACACGAAGGTCTTGCTATATTTTATGCTATTATGAATACAGCTGGTGTAAACAGTGGAATCTTATTCGCGTTCGTAAATGTGAACAATGTGAAAACAGGGAGACTAAAAAAATTAGGACTATCTCTGATTGAAGATCATATGAAGAGACGATCCGAAAATCCGCATACTTCACGGCCAATACGACAACAAATAAAACGTAGTCTAAATATCGAAGAATAAGCCAATGAAAAAGAACCACCGACCAAGCGCAGACGCTGCATGGAATGCCCTTCAACAATCGATAGAAAGCACTCAATCTTTTGTTCAATCTGTAAAAAAAACATTTTCTAAGCCACACTTGCTCATAAAAAATTATTGTGCTTCATACACTGAAGGCCTGTGATGTGTCGAGTCACACACTGTTCGCCTGCAGTCTAGGACTGCCAATTTGTATATGATTTTTCCAGATTTTCATATTATTTCTATATTGTCAGTTGAAACTTCTCAATATTCATATGGAGTGTATTTGTATTGATAAATTCCACTGACAATATAAAAAAATATGCAAATCTGACACAATAATACGCAAATCGATAGTCTTAGACTGTCCCAATGTTACGCCTCTGGTAGAATTTTCAAATATAGTTCAAATGTTTTTTTGTTTCCTAGAAGTTATTGATTCAAGTTATTTTATGTTGGTTTTGGGTCATATTAATATTTTTGTTGTTTTTTTGCCAATGAATAGAGCTATTAATTTTGTTAAATCATGTTTCTTCCAAGCATTATAAAAAATAAATGATTTTTTTTTCTAACAAAAACTTGTTTTATTACTGTTAAATTAATCTATAAATAGTTGGTTATATAAGAAAAATAAAATATTTATTAGGTTCTTTAAATTTCGAATGGGTCGTGGGTGACCCGACCATACTAGTTACGTCATTTGAAATCACCATACCAGTTGAGGATTAATGCTGGAGATACATTCTTCACCCGGTCTTTCACACTGTTTAGCACTATATCGGAAGATATCGATACATGTAATAATAAACCCAAAGTTTTAAGAAAGAGGGTAAACAAAAATAGTAAGCGAATGCCTTTTGCATTAAAAGAAATAACACCAATTTCCCATATTTCTGTATTATCTGTAAAGAAACGCAAATCAGAAATGGAGGAAATCGAATTAAAGAAAATGAAGATAGAGTATTTAGAAAATACAGCTCCATTTTTTGGAGAAAGAACAGAAGATAGCAGAATTAAGGGAGAGACTAGAGGATTATTTCTACACCAGATGGAAAAACTTAGGACCCTCTAGAGAGTACAGCGTATCCGCGTTCACCGTTAACATTAAAAATAAATATACATATGTAGGAGTTTTGGCGGATAAGGAAGGGCGAAGAGACGTCTACTACTTAAAGGGTTACCACAAAAATACGTTTTTACTTGTTTACAATAATAAAGAAGCTCTTGCTGCAGACGGTTATGTCACATTCCCTTATAACATTGGAATGGAATAATTATGTTTGCCAACCGAAAAACCATTTGCTACCTTTACTACAAATGGATATACGAGTTTTAACGAAAACACATTTGTCAAAATCGACGCGTGGAAAAATGCAGACTTTCCATTTACCCAAGTGGAGGTGGAGATGGTTAACGTCGTAACAATGCAAGAAATTGCGGATAACATGAAATTTAAGGATTTTCATCCACTAGAAGAAATTGCAGAATGTACAGAACTGGTTATATCTGTAAATAAAGAAGTATTGCATAGAGGTAGAGTTCGGTACATATAAAAACCGGACAATATAAATGCATTGTACCTTTCGAATTACTGGTTGGAACGAGAATTAGAAGAAATAGAGCTAGATTATAGGATAAAAATGAAAATCGACGTGTTAAAATGTACACCCAACATAAACCAAGAAAGAGTTGTATTTTGGGTATAAATTTTGTTAAATCCATATATTCTAATAAAATGTTTAAAGACATAGTTGTGTTACGAATTTTTCCACCTTTGTTCTTATTCAATGTTAAACCATATATCTGGAAGGGAAGATGGTGGAGGATAGCAAAAAGGGTGGGGGGGCGATAGGAGTGGGGGTCGTGGAAACTTGATCGATCGTGGAAGGTAAGGTAATCTAAAATTTTGCCTATATGAACTGATAAAATTAAGTTATGTATTGATATAGGTGATGCAAAACCATTTACCTGAGTATTTAATTTCATCATAAATTTAAAATATCTTAAATAAAGAGTTGGACGATATGCTTAAATTATGAGTACTAAGAAGTTCTTTTTAACTCCTTTGAATGGAACAGTTTTATTAGCAAAAAAAAGGGTAGGTGAGTATCGTTTATGCTTGACAGTAGGAACTTTGATGAAATAATAAAAAGCAGGATTCATATCCATCTCAGATGAAACGTTTTACAACTAATTTCTTCAAAAGAGAAGTTTGCGTTTAGTATACCAGGTAGAAGTTTGTTTCAATTCATGGTAATTCTATTTGGGTTGTCTACATAGCCGCAAAAACTACTTGATTCGATTTTTATCCTAAATTTGAACTTGGAATATTGGGCATTTTCCAATTTGTTGGAAGATGATGTGGAAATAATCATATTTGCTAGATCAATCTAGATATCGGTTAATATTTTATTCGTTATCGTTAATATCGTGAAAAATAGCAAAATCGTACGAATATAGATAATGTTAGATATTATTAAATCCATCTGAATGATCATAAATGATGCTTTTTTCGGTAAACAGCCATTATCATCGGATAAAATGAGAAACTCGTCTGCGAGGAGTGATGTGTGTCGTCTGTCATGTGTTAAATGTTGACAAAGTATGTTGGATAACAGTAGGTGGATGTCATTTATTAAGATTTTAAAAAAGCTTTTGATCAACTCGACCATCATGTTCTATTGGATAAATTGTTATGTTTTGAATTATCGGAAAACTTGTTACGCCCTTTTAAATCAAATCTGAGTAACCGGTTTCAATACGTTGAATATTTGGGGTTGAGTTTGATGTTCCCCAAGGGTCTAACTTAGGTCCCTTATTATTTCTCATGTTCATTAACAATATAACAAGAGTTATATCAGTTCCTCATTCACTCTTCGCGGATGACATAAAAATCTATACATCGATGCAAGATATTAGTAACTGTTTTCATTTACATTTTCATAAGACAACGTTTTGCAGTGATGCGATATCAATTAATTATGATTAAATACTTTTAAGTTTCAAGTCCTGTTATTTACTAGAAAATGTAATGTAATTAAGTTTGATTATACACTAGATGGGATAATATTGGAACGCTGTTGAGAGGTGAGAGATTGGCGTATCTGGCACGATTCTGAATTTACTTTTAATATACATACTGAGGAAGTTATTGCAGAGGCTTTAAGAATATTAGGTTATATTATTATATTAGATTTAAAGAATACACTTCCACTGAGACTCTTATTTTAGGTCTAAGCTGGATATGGTTCAAAGGCGATTTCTTAAATACATATCGAAGTACTTATCAGGCGGTTATAAGGTGTGGTGGTTGGGCAACCCCCTCGGCATACTCTCCTCTGGTGCACGTCATACCCATGACTGGTGCTAGGCATGCCCTCGTCTGGTGCTCGTCGTACCCTCTTCTGATGCTCGTCATAACCTCGTCTGGTGCATGAAAGATGTAATCTATGGAACTTAAAATCTCCCGTTTTCCCCGATTTTTGTAATTCTTCATATACCAAACCATTTATCGTGAGTTTCTTCCATTTATTTTGATTTGAATCGACACTAAGATATAGGTTTTCAATTCGCATCATAACCCTTCTCTTATCTTCATAAAAAGTAGTCATACCCTCGTCTGGTTCTCGTCATACCCTCAAGTCTACGTCAATTTCGCATATTTTTCAAAATTCTGATGGTTATCCATTCGCTATCCACACCAACAACCACAGCAGGATGAAAAGAATTTTTGCCCTATCTTTTCCCAATTTGAATTTTAAGGGTTCTATCGTTGATCCTCAATTATACAAATACCGACAAGCAATGCCATATTTCAAACCAATAGCGGTAGAAGTTTTATTTTTTACGACACTTATCATTATATAGACTCCAACTTCAACCCCTATTTTTCAATAAAGATGCGTGAACGAATTACCGACCAGTTTCCCAGACTGCCTATTGACCTAACATTCGCGTTCAAGTTTACTGATGGCCACATATATTTTTTGAAGGATGATACATATTACCAATATAGTGAATACACAAAGAAAGTTGTTCAAGCAGGAAAATTTAGTTGGAATCGTTTTGGAATACCCTGTCCAGATGAAGAATTGAAACAACAGACTTTACTATACAAAATTACACCTTTTTAGGATTGATAATAAAACATACTTTTTAAATCACAACAACATATATTGTTTCATTTATACTAAAAAGTGCGGGAACTACGGTTTTTGGAATAAAGTTAGAATTTTTCATCATTGCAGAAGTTGTTTTTACAAAAAATTTATTTCTTAACATTGAATAACGTACAGGTCACAATTAGACCCACGTATATATTAATTTTAGTGACTACACACTGTTTAATGATCATTTTTATGACTACATCCTGTATAATGATGATCTTTATGAGCATATCGCGTATAATAATAAACGATATCTTTCATTTGTCGTCAGGATTTAATTTTAAACTTTGTGTTGAAAATGATAGAAAATATAAATAACATGTTTACATACTATTTTTCTTCCGTTTACAATTTTTATAGCTGGTTATATTTAATATTAAAATCGTCGATGTTCCCACACAATGAGATTATTGAATCATTTAATAAATTGTATGTGAAGACCTGTTGTGATGTCAGTCAACGTGTTATTATTTTCAAACATACCCTCTTACAAATATAATTATCACTGTAGACAGGAGAGAAATGTAGCGATAATGTGAGTTAGTTGCATAGACGAGTGATTTCCATAAAAGATGAATGTGTGTTGTATTGACACCTAATGTTAACAGTATTTTGATGATAGAGTATTTAGACAACAACAATATAGGATGACTATATTGACGACGACAGATGATGTAGACAACATTACTAAAATTCGCTAATATTTTTCTAGAATTGTTGCAGTTATTAACGATATTTTAATTCGATTTAATATTATCGTCTTCGTGATGCAGGGGTTAGCACGCTGGATCGATAGATGAGAGGTTCATACCCCAGTGGTTATCAGATTTTTTTTCTTATTCTGATTTAATTGTACGAAGACATGCTGTTTAAAATTCAATAAAAATTTTCTGCTATTTTTTTACTGCACCGTATATTGATCAATTTCATATTTATAGTCATATTGTGAATGTGCGTGAATAGTTGTTGCTGTTGTTACTAAACATATTTAATTCCATTTAATATTGTCGTATTCGTGGTGCATTGGTTAGTACGCTGGCCTGTGGATCGATAGATGAGAGGTTCAAACCGCCGTGGTGACAGAAATTCTGATTTAATTATACGAAGGTATGCTGTTTACGTCACACACCTAGGAGATGGATAACACAAAATACATGACATATGATGGAGGATACAGAACACATGAGAGAAGAAGCACATCACAGAACACAAGATGGATGACAGACCTGACTGATAACACATATGACAGATGACACAAACGACACATGTGACAGTCGACAGATGGTGAATACGTCACAGAATACAAGATGGCCGACGAGGACACGCCTCGATATACGTAATAAATAAAATATACTGCTAACTGCCTATATCTCCAATAAGCGAAATGCGTTCTATTAAGAGTGAGAGGTCCAACTACATTCTGTGTGGCCATGTTAGTTATGCGCAAGTGCTATATTTGCCGCCAGTAATATTTTTCAACGAAGATATTTGAGTCAACAAAAACTTCGTGACTGATTTTTGATTTGACCAAATAAAGTGCAATTCTGTAATTACATTTTTTTTCACTTCTAACATAAATCTCAAATAACGTCTAATATAGTTGTCTAGGTTGCTTCAAAAGGAATAGAAATTAAGTAGATAAATATGAAATATATAGTGAGCACATAACCAATTAGAGTTATTATTTTTATAAATCATTTTGGGAAACGACCCAAACAAAGAAAAAATTTAACATATTTTTTAGCAAATAAAATTAAGTACGGCACTTTTTTTCCTTACAATGTATTAACGTCAAACATATGCAACCAACCGTACAACATACAGTTAATCCTAGTTAGCTGATTGTCAAATCAATACATTTTATTATTTGATTGGTCAAACAAGGAAAATGGCAGCTGTCAGTTTTTTGTCACTTCTGCCTTCTTCTTGATCTGAAACTCTCTCGTACCGACACATCGTTTTTTTCTAGCGAGGTATAGAAATCAAGCAAGATACCGCTCTTCTTTCTAATACCAGGCAGTGGGCAATATGGTGTTATATTAGTGAACAGCGACATATCTATAGTGCAATTTGAGTGTTAGTGCAACAAGAACTAAATTGATACTCGACCCAAGGATATTTTTTACATCAACAGTATTAAGTTTTTCAGGCAGTTTACAATAGCCTAGACCTTTTAAGTTTAAGAAAAGCGCACATCCACACATGTTCAGCTTTAAATAGTAAGTAAAAAATGCTGTAGAAACGATCCTACGTGGTTTTGAGGTTTTTCAGGTGAATCAAGTGATACCTGCAAAGGGTGAACACTGGTATTTTAAAAAGAGGCGAGTAAAGTTCTGAATTGCATGACGGCGTCCATTTTGTATAACTGCTAGTTATTGGAATCTTTTGACAATTGGAAATTGGATCTTTGATGGTGCAAATAGGCCAAGTTAGGAGCTTGGTATAGTGCATCCGGGCCAAATGGTATAAAACAGATGAAATATTTTCAATTTTTATGCCATTATGAGTTAACCTCAAATTTAGACTATAAACATTCAAAATTAAAATAAGTCTCACACAACAAATGTTCCACGTTTTAAGTTTTTAAAGACAGTAATTGTTCAATAAGATAAGTGAATGAAAAAGTAGTATACAACTTCTATGTATGTATCATATAGATGACCCTTTTAGTTAACGTAGAAATTGTCCATTTTTTTCACATTTGTTTAGATTTGAACAAATTTAGTTGGTTAAGTTAGCTTATTCGTTTTATTTACAAGTACTATAGTTTTAATACCTACAATTTAAATCCAATTACCTATGGAGCTCCCTAAATAGAGCTATTTCAGCTTTATTGAGCTAGTCCACTAGCCAGGTTTATTAGTTAAACCTACTGAAAGTGGTATCAAGAGGAAAAGCGAACCCTCTTTTGATCCACATTTCTTCGATATCTACACACTAATATAGTCATCTATATTGACAAATTAATTGAAGATGGAGTACCTTGTGGGATGATTTGTTTTAAAACGGAATTTACTTTTATATTCCTATAGATACTTACCTATGAAAATTTAAATTAGGACCAATCTCATGTCGGCAATCTAATGATCTCCACGCTTCCCTGATCGCTAGGCGCAGTATATTTTATTTATATGTATATGCATGCCCCAACCTCCTCGTGTTGTCAAACCCCCCACCCCTCATGACGACACACACCCCACCCCTCATGACGACACACCCCACCACACATCACTACGAAATCCAAAATGGCCGACTACACGTGGGGTTTGTTATGTTAAGTTACCCCCATTCCAGCTTCCATCTATGACCATGAAAGTGCCCCAGAACCCGTGTTGCTTATCTACGATGGTCTCTGATGTTTGCTTTCTGCATTAATCACATTGATGATGTCGACCGTGCAATGTCTTCTGTGAGACCATTGCTCCAGCTTCTCGGTATCCAATACTAACTTGAAGTGGGCTTCAGGCTAGGTGAGATTCAGAGTTGAGTAATCTTTATCCGCCTTGGATATAAGTCGGTGTTAAGCAGAGGTTTCTGACTTCCTGTAAAAGAATGTAGAGAGTGTAGATTTACAAGGTCAATTAACTCTCTTCCTCCTTCCTTTCAGGGTAACGTTGTTCTAGTAGTTGATGACGTCTGATGTATTGTTCTTATTATTTTGAATGAAACTAAATCTTTCTAGATAATTCCACAATGTTATGAAGATATATTGAAAATTCTAAGAAATTGACAACTGGTTCGAAATTAAATATCATCGTCAGAATAACAGTTACTTTTCATTTCATCATCATCACGTAGCGCTACAACCCTGGGTGGGTCTTGGCTGACTGTACAACTTTTTTCCAATTTGTTCGGTCTTCCTAGGGTCAAATGGAATGTTCATTTTCCGGAGATCTGCTTGGATGTTATCTCTCCATCGCATTCTGGGACGTCCGAGTGGTCTTTTGCCTGTGGGAATCTCCTCCCATACCAGTTTTACAAGTCTTTCGTTATTCAGTCTGTGCACGTGGCCTGCCCATCTTAGTCGCTGTGATTTAATTTCCTGGACAATATCGGCGTCGTTGTAGAGTGCTTTGAATTCGATATTGGTTCTGATCTTGTACTGGTTTGTGGTGATGTCATGGTGAGGTCCGAAAATTTTTCTAAGTATTTTTCGTTCAAAGCGTCTGAGCTTTTCTTCGTTTGCTTTGGTCATGGTCCACGTTTCGCATCCGTATCTTATTACAGGTCTGACGATGGATTCATAGATTTTGATCTTTGAACTTCTTGTGAGATTTTTTGATTTTATGAGCTTATTCAGTGCAAATAGACAGCGGTTTGCAGATTGGATTCTGTCTTTTATTTCTTCGGTAACATCGTTGTCCGCTGTGATTACGGCCCCCAGATACTTTAAACGTTGTACTCTTTCGAAATTAAAGGTGTTGATCGTCACATTTTGTCCTATTCTGTCTCTTTGTGTCGTTCTATTTATACACATATATTTCGTCTTTTCTTCATTAATCTTCAGCCCTACTTCACTTGTTGCTCTTTCCACCTTGTTGCAAATGTCTTTCGTGGATAGGATGGAGTCTCCAACGAGATCTATGTCATCTGCATATGCGAGTAACAGCTTGGGACCTTGAACCGATAGCAATTCTGTTTTTATTTCGGCCGACCTCATGGCTTTCTCTAATACAAGGTTAAAAAGTAGTGGAGATAACGCATCACCCTGTTTAAGTCCACTGTTGATTTCAAAGCTACCAGACAGTTTATTATTTACACGTACTTTAGATATTACACCCTCCATACAGACTTTGGTCATCCGAATGAGTTTCTTTGGTATTGAGAACTCCGCCATGGCATTCCATACTTGGCTTCTTTCTACGCTATCATATGTCTTTCGAAAGTCTATGAAAAGATTGTGTATGGGTCTGTTATACTCCCATCCCTTTTCTAGAAGTTGTCTCAGCGTGAATAGTTGATCTATTGTTGATCTGTTTGCCCTAAACCCGGCTTGATATTCGCCTAGGACATTTTCAGCATAAGGGATTAGTCTACTAAGAATGATGTTTGAGAGGGTTTTATATGCCGTGTTTAGGAGTGAGATTCCTCTATGATTCGCGCATCTTGCTTTGTCCCCTTTTTTGTGGATGGGCACTATTATGTTTTCCTTCCATCGTGCTGGTATCCTTTCTTCTAACCATATGTGCGTTACTAGCTGGTGGATTTGGCGATGTAGTGCGTCTCCCCCATATTCCAGAAGTTCTGCTGGTATCTCGTCCGTACCCGGCGCTTTGTGATTTTTTAGCTTATTTAAGGCCTTTTGGGTTTCTTCAAAGGAGGGATTTTTGACGGGCATGTCCGCTGTGATATAGATCTCTTCTTTGTGCTGTTTTTCCTGTATGATGTTTAGAAGGTCTCTAAAATACTTTTCCCATTCTTCAGTTATTTCTTTACCGTCGATTATCATGCGGCCTTGGTTGTCTCTCAGTGTATGGATGGAATTGGTTCTATGCCCTCTTTTCTCAGAGGAAATTGCTTTATAGAATTCTCTGGAGCCTGGTTTGGGCCGGTCTCTCTCCATAGTTTCATATTTTTGTTGTTCGTAGTTTCTTTTCTTTGTGCGTATTATTTTTCTTGTTTCTTTTCGGCAGTCGTCATATTCCTTTTTACTTTGGTCTGTTTGCAGTTGTATCCAAGTCTTTCTTACTGTTTGTTTTTTTTCCAGTTGTTTCCGACATTCCTCGTCATACCATGTTTTTGCCCTCTTCTGCTTACTCCTTCCAAAGATCTTGCCAGCTGTCTTGGTTATTATTTCGGCAGTCGCTTCCCATAGCTGTTCTATATCATTGTCTTCTCTTTCAGAGTTCAAGGTTTGTTCAAGTTGTTCTCACTTTTCATTTGATACCTACCTAATGTGTAATAATCATTTTTGGCTAGACCGAGATGTGACCTACCTTGTGATTGACTTAATGAATATTAATAGGAAAAAGAAGAAGATATGATATTACAAATATTAATATCTGCTAATATTTTCAATTATCATTCTTATTCTTCATCATCTTTGTTTGTGTTAACATCTGAATGCCTTCTACCTCTGTTTTCGTTCATCTCAAAACTCAAAATGAGTACATAAAAATAGACATGGCATACGTATTGATTGTATGATTGTCTAAACTTCATAAGTGATTTTAATTTTTTTGTATATTGCTCCTGGATTCTACATTTTGCCTGCCTGAGGTGCCTGTTGAAATCACAGGTAATTGTCTCTCCCCTTCATGTTTGAAATGGAACAATATTTTTCACTGCGAAAAATATACTTTTTTTCCATATTCTTTGCTTTGAATATAGCTGGAGCTAATGCACATACGGTTGAAGAACATCATCGATCTTAAGAGTAAATCGTTTTCCATTTTTAATACTTTTTATCAAAACATCAGAAAGTTGGGTATATTCGCTGGTAATCGACACCTGTCATTCCCGCTAAATATACACAGATTTTCCAATGATGAAAAATGCGAAGGGAAAAGAAATATGAGAAAATTCGACTCTTACAATGTTCAAGGCACATAAACACTCTAATATTGAATTTCATAAGGGGTGAAGTTCATCCGTATTAGAAGTATACAGTGGAATGATTTTCGTACGAGACCATTAGAAGTTCTTGAATAATTATAATTCAACAAATTAACAATTATTCTTAATTGCAAAGAAAATTAACTATATCAGCGGTTTCCACACCGGGAGACACAGGTTAATTGCAAATTTGCAATCATATCATCATTATATCATAGTAATTGTGATAAAATCATGGTTTTTTTTATTGATGCCACATGTTACCTTTTTAATGTACGCCTCAGCCTGTTTAAATCGAACTTTCAAAAACGCACGTTTTTTTTAGTCCCTATGGTAACAACTTGAGAAACGTAAGTATCAATGACAACTTTTTTTATTAGTTTTTAAATTGTGTATTTTCATTGGGAACCAAAGTCTTATTTGTTTTTTTCTGCAAAATTTATTATATTTGTTATATAGGGACCGAGAAAGATGACGTTTATGCCATCTGCCGTGAAAAAACACAAACAATGTGATGTAAACACTATTAGTAGTATTAGTAGTTTTGTATAATCAGCGTTTTTAAATGTTCATTTTTTAGAACTGATATTAAATGTTTGTGATGTCGTCATCAAAAGTATCTTTCTGTATTCACGGCTGTTCAAATATGCCGTATAAAAATACTACGCAGTTGAAATTTTAAAGTTTTCCCGAAAGTCCATTGAACATTGCGTGGATAACCTTAAAACGTCAAAAATAGATAAATGCAGTAAAAATCCATATGTAATTAAATTGTTGTAATTAAAACATTTTACTAACTATCATTTTGTGTATAATCAGTATGATACTACAATTGGCAGCTATTAGAAAAGTTCTAAATTTATTTTACATAAAAAAAAGATTATTATCGAGAGAATAAAATGTTGTTTTCTGTACGATTCCATTGATTATATAAAATAAAAAACTAGTTATGTGCTTGCTGACTTTAATATTGTATGATAAGTTCAAATAATTAAATACTATTAAGGGGAAGAAAGTAAACATTTGTACAAAACGAATCACTTCAAGTTTTTTAATTACATTTCAGAAAACATCGGGAGGATTGGGAACCAAATAAAAATACTAGGATTTGCAGTGCTCATTTTGTCAATAATAAAAAATCATATTATTCCCTTACACCCATCTTACATACCAACAATTTTTCCTGGCAAAAAAAATAAAAAGATCTATTCATTTTTTGCATTTTGTAGGTTGTTTATTATATTATTTACATCACAATGTTTTTCTTATTTCACACCAAGGCGCTCTACTTTCGACAGAAGTGCTGCCTCTATAGTTTGGTCTCGATCCCTATACATTGTATCCATTTGAATGAATATAAAGAAACTTTTTGATTATTGATCTAACAGCAGTACCTCGTAACGTCAAATAACAATAAATACTATTTGACTCTCACGAAATTTGGCTGGACATCGAGGACGGACTTCCATTTTTTTGTAGTAATATTAAAATAATAATATTTTATGATTGCAAACTGCACCAATAAAAAGAATAGCGTGAAGTATTCGTGGATAACTGGTCTTTCAAACATTTGTTCTATTTTGAGCACTCCGGCTGCGCCGTCGTGCTCGAAAAATCGCGCGTGTTCGAAAGACCTCTCCATCCACTTATACTTTAATATACTATTTTATAAGTGCTCAAACAGAATTATGAAATAATGTACTTTTTATATCAACATTGATTTTTTTCCCGCTACTGTACGTAATATTTTAACAATAATAATTTTCAAGCGGGGAAAAATCATGTTAACGCTTAAGCATAAAATACTTAACTTGGAAACATCAAGAAATAATACAGACTTGTGGTGCTTTCTATTTTGACAGCTTGCCGAAACTATTTCTGTCAATCAATGAATGCCAATTTTGACTTCACAGAGATATGGTAAGAAATAATCTCGACCATCGGAGTGTCTGTCAAACTTAAAAGCACCACATTCCTTCCTCCCAAAAGAACAATATAAATTAAAAACAAACGTCACTTTCTTCAAATTATTCAGTTATCACAGCTGCTAATCTCATTGAGGTTAGAATCGAAAGTGATTGTACTACATGGGACTAAGCACAAAATTATAAGACCGGAGGCGTTAAAACTGTACAATGAAAACATGGGAGGTGTGGATGAAGTCGATTTTTTGCTAATTACGTATCGCTCCTTCATCAGATGTAGAAAACGGAATGTTAGAATGATATGTCTTACAATTGACATAGCACTAGTCACTTCATGGCTGGAATATAAGCTAAAGCTGTTGCATTAAGAATTCAAAGGAAAAAGATAATGAATAATAGAATTTTGAGCAAGTGTTACAGTGCATCTGATACTGTTTATAAATCCTCCTAAGAGGGGACAACCAAGTAGTGAGATAGATTCGCCAGTTTCAGTCATAAAAAAGTTTTAGGTAATATTTTTTGTAGAAGTGAGGTATGATGGCTATAATTGTATTCCAATTGTAGACAAATGGAAAGAAACTTCCAGTTGCAAATTAGAAGGAAAATAAGACCCATATGCTTTGTTCATTTGTGTTTGATGGAGGGGTGAAATGGTTTTTCAAATAATTTCCTATCAAAAATTTCGGTCAACATTTTCTACAAATAAAATGAAACTGTACAAAACATAATTATTTTTCAAAAGAAAACAGTCATAAAATCCATTTCTTGATATTTTATCTGATATTTCACATATCCATAAAGAGGAGTACCCAATCAGACCAGTTGTTTCTGATTTCACAGACCTTCATTAAAAATTTCAAGGATTCTCATAGATGTCATTTCTAAATATTGTTCCTTCGAACCTCGATTTTCAGTTGAAAACTCATCGGAACATAATTAATAATATTCAAGATATAATACTACCCCATAATTCTAAATTCATATCGTTCAATGTAACAAATCTATTCCCTAGTATACCTCCTAAAGAAACTATAACTCTTGTTGATAACTTGCTCACATACATTATTGTTAATCCTATAATTCTATCTGATATCATTACTTTATTAAAAGTGCGTTTAAATAAAAATTATGTGATTAAAATTATATCGGTAGAACTTTTAGAAATTTTAAAACTAGAATTTCGGAACACAAACGTAGCTATGACAACAATAAATTAGATTTTCACGATTCAAATCATGTATTAGAAAACCAACACAATTTCGACCCAAATTTTGAAATTTTACATGTAGTCCGTAAATCCTTCAGTTTAAATTTGTTAGAGGATCTTGAGATAAACAAAACTAAATATTCAGGTAACCTTCTTAACGACCAAATAGATATCAATCACTCTCCTTCATTGAACGTTTTGACCTAGAAGATAGCTTGTAGTGAATTAATTTCCAGGTCATTTCTTTCCATAACTTTCTTAACATTAGTATAATAGAATTCTGTATTTATGCACTGTATATATTCAAACATTTTTCAATTATACCTTCATTTGTTTTGAAAAATATACTATGTTAATCAAACGCGTCAACTAATTTAAATTGAACATTAGTTCATATAAATGAAGTTTTAAACAAATTAAATTGTTTTATTTTCATCGTTCAGTATGGATCTTCATCAAGTGAAAGCCTCATTTATTCAATTTTTAAATATATATATTCCCAGTTAAATGCGATATTATAAATTCTGAAAATGATTCTTTCTTTTATTGGCGGTAGTAGAAAAAATAATGTTTGCAACTGTCATGTGATGGCAATTATTGAACTCGTATATTATATACGTAACCTACAATATGCTCATGTATTAATGGCTACATAACTAGGTCTCTGCGTAAAATACTAGTTTATGGTCGTTTATTATTCCAATAACATATTTTGCAATAATTCACGATTGTAATTGCAGATTTTAATGAAAAATTACTTCAGTTGATTAGAAAAGAAATTACTTTATAACAATACTCCGAGATGACCCTGTATGGAAAGTCGGCATAAAGATCCAGACAAAAATACTCTACTATTGGACTCAAAGATAGATACTTGCCTTTATCAGTGAGCTACATCAAAGCAAGTCCTCTCCTTTTGTGGAAACTAATCTCTATAAAATTTATTTTTATTTGTTAGTTCTTTGCAGCGGATGTGGATTCAGCTAATTTATCGTTGATAAGATTTTCCGTTAATGTTCAGATGAATTTTCCAGGGATTTCCTTTTGTCACGATCTATGAACTAAGCAGATATTCTGTGAGTTTTCAAACTGGAAGAAGCATTAAATGAATTGATTCTTCAACAAGTTAACGATTCTTAAGTTTTTTTAGTATCGATAACATTATTTCATGAAAGGGCACATTCAGAGTCGAAATCTTCATTGTGTCGTTATAAAATTTATCTCATTGAATACAGAAAAATGCATTACTGAACTGTTATTATGAGCTTATCATTGTTCTTATTAGTCCTAGAGAAAAAAAAACACATTTTGCACAACGAGAAACTGCACACACAGTTAATAATAATAAAAATAATAATAAACGACTTTGCTGTTTCTATACCACGCTATAACATTGTTTTATATCAATAATATTATCAGATATAGTGTGTTGTGAGCTTTAGATTTTAATGAAATTTACTGTTTCCACCCTTACTCTGTGGAATCCACTCATATTACTTTTTTAATTAAACTAACTGTTTCTAGATAATTCTGCAATGTATTGAAAAAATGGTAAACATTCTAAAACATTTGACAATTGATTCGTTATTGCTAGTGATACCTACCTGATGTTAAATAATTATTTTTGGCTAGACCAACTAGTGACCAACCTTGTGATTAATTGAATATATGTGAATAGAAAAAAGAAGAAGATATATTACAAATAATAATGCTCACATATTATTAGCCCTTTGAGGATATTCTGGATATATTTTTCCCATTTACGATCAGTATAACTGTGCAATGATATAGAAAACCAGGGAAACAATATCTGGTGATCTTTACAATTATTACTACAGAAGACACTTTAAAAAAAGTGGAGAACTCCCTAAATTCATCTGTTCTTGACGACTTCATATTGTGGGTAACTTAGGTGTCTTCTAATATCTACCTCCTTGAGGAAATCCAGTTTTTGTTTCTTCATCACAAATAAGTACTACTTCTAGGGCTGTGTTAGGTGTAAATGAATGTTTGGTGTCAAGTAGGTGTTTTGCGTAGTGGGATTCCTCTGGATGTTTCAATCTGTCGGCTCGTAAGTATACACTATACCTAATTTCAAAATTTCTATGGGCTTGACCCAAATAGACAGCATTAGATTCTGGACATTTGAGTTTATACAGTGCTATTCAAAAGTCCCCTCCCCCCTCGTATCTTTTGAACGGCTACACTTACATTAATAAAATTTGTAGGGTGAAAATAAAGTGTTGTAAACTTCTCTACGAATGATAACAGGTGACGCAATAGTAATAGATGACGTCACAGTGCCACTCTGGCCAATAATTTTGAATATGGCCTTATGGCGAGTGATATCTCGTTTGAAAGGCATTGACATTGGCTACACAGCCATATTAATTTTGTTTGCATTTAAATCAATTTTGACGGATAAATTAAATAAATACAAAAATTATCGAAACTATTTTTTTAAATTTAATTAATCAAATATCAACAATGGATTCTTATAGCAAGTGTTCGAAATGTGCTCCGTCTACTTCCTGACAGTAATGTAATACTTCTGACCTAATGTAATAAATTTCTCTGCTCCTTTGGGGTGTTTACCGTTACCGCTGTCCCCACACTAATAGGTCATTGGTATATTCCAATTGGTATAGGAAACGGTATTATTTCTCTGGCTTCTTTTCCTCTGATTGTGGTGACCGGAGGGGCCCTACTATATACTCCTACCCTAGAAATCTTTGCAGCCTGCTGTCACCAGTGCCTTACGGCACAAAATTTAGAACCAGGAATCTCCCTGCGGGTCACCTCGAGGGAGGGGTTTTCCTGGCACGAGCGGTCAAGGTCTCCGTGGGGCCTCTTGAGCTTATACAATGTGCCAAGCCTGAGTTCGAATGCAGGTCGTGTCAGCCCGTTCTATTTGCTGGTACGAGGGTAAGGGTTGTTGTTAAAGGGAACAGACTGGATGAATAAGTATCTACAAGTATATATATTACAAAATAACAGTGAATAGTACAGCCCTGCTTTGGATAAAATGACAGTAACTCGGGGAAACACCCCGGTAAAAAAAATTCAGATAAGGAAAAACGTCTTTCCAAAATCTGGAAGTAGTTACCCGTTCTCGTGACACCCGTAAAGGATGTCTTATATAGGACTATCCCTGTATAAGAATTGAAACCAACGAAAACAAAAACCTGACTAGGGCACAACGTCTTCCAAACTCTTGAAAAGGGGTCGTTCCTGATTATGAAAGATAAAAGGACGATATAACGTATAGTTAAATATTTGGTATAATATAAGAAACAAATGATTACCGTAGAACCCTTCGTAAATTTAATGGTATGTATGTGAAATCCCGTACCGTTAAATATCCCGTACAAATAGTAAATAATATATCAACAAACCTTCGAAATCTAGTAGAATATTAATGATATCTCGTGCATTTTGGATATCCTGTACAATATAGTAAATCATATATATCAACAAACTTTTGGAATCTTGTAGAATAATTATGATATCTCGGGCATTTGGATATCCTGTACAATATAGTAAATCATATATATCAACAAAATTTTGAAATCGAATAAAATAATTATGATATCTCGTGAATTTGGATATCCTGTACCGTATAAGGTAAAACAAGACTTTTGGAATTAAATCAGAATAAATATGATATCCTGTACAGTTGAATATCCTTGCACAATACAGAAAGCAAAATATATAGATAAATTATTTTATTATTAATTGATTTCGAATTAAGAAAATTTTATCTATATAGGGTGTTCTTAAAATTTCCTATGTCATATCTCGTGTTTATCACAGTAATACATCGGCCGGCGAGGTCCTATAGAATGGCCACCTCGGTCACCAGAGCTGACACCATTAGATTTTTTTCTATGGGGGTACTTGAAATCCGAGGTTTATACTACGGAACCAGATAGCATTGGCGTTTTGAGAGAAAGGATAACTGAAGAATGGAATGCTATTTCCCCTGACACAGTACGACAAGAGTTTACTAATAGGATGTATTACTGTCAGGAAGTAGACGGAGCACATTTCGAACACTTGCTATAAGAATCCATTGTTGATATTTGATTAATTAAATTTAAAAAATAATTTCGATAATTTTCGTATTTATTTAATTTATCCGTCAAACTTAATTTAAACCCAAACAAAATTAATATGGCTATGTAGCCAATATCAATGCCTTTCAAAAGAGATATCACTTGCCATGAGGTCCTATTCGTAGAGAAGTTTACAACACTTTATTTTCACCCTCCAAATTTTATTAATGTAAGTGTAGCCGTTCAAAAGATACGAGGGGGGAGGGGACTTTTGAATTGAACTGTATATACCAGACTTCTTCAATGATGATAATTTTGTTTTTACATTCAACAAGCCTCTGCGACCCTAAGTCGGCCCCTCTACTAACTTGGCACGTTGAAGACGATCTGTATGACAGCAATCATTTTCCTATAGTCATATCTTCCGATGAACCTCCTAAACAACAAATTTCAACAAGAACATATAGACAACTAAACAGCGCTAATTGGGACAGCTATATGTCTCAAACAGAAACTCCATTATACTCCCTTATTTTATCTGAAAATATGGATAATAACGTACTGCTCTTCACAACATGCATTATATCTGCTGCTGAGACCCACATAGGTAAAACTAAACATTGCTACGGGCACAAAACTATTCCCTGGTGGAATTTTTCCTGTAAAAGTGCTGTAGAACAGCAAAAACTAACATTAAAACTGTATCGATAGAACAGAACACCCGAGAATTTGATTAAGCTCAAGAGAGCCAGAGCAAAAACAGAATATATTATAAAGCAGAGTAAAAAATCCTTCTGGAAAAGCTACATTTCATCCATAAATGAAAGTACTACTCCAAAGCAGGTTTGGAAAAAAATTAAGTGTATTCAAGGGAAAAAAATGGTAAAATACCAAATTTCATGAATATTGGAAATATGATAAATAATAATCAAGAAATAGCGGAAATTACGGCTAAACATTACGAAGCTAAATTCCGTAGTAAAATTTCCCCAAGCCCTGCAAAAACGATGTCAGCAGGCCCTTCTCTAATCAAACTTGACGTAGATTCCCTCAATATACCCTTCTCTCCACAATAACTTACTACTGCATTAAAATCCTGCAAAAAAATGCAGCTGGGACTGATGACCTGCCCTATATTTTTCTCTAGAATCTTGATACCCTAGGACACCTAAAACTTCTGGAACTATTTCTAATCTGGTCCTCCAAAAAATTTTCATCCCAATGGCGATTATCCATTATAATACCTATTAAAAAGCTTGACCAAGCACCTACCTCACCTAAGTCCTATATACCCATCTCACTAACATGCACTATGTGTAAAATTATGGAAGAAATGATTAACAAGCGACTTACTTGGCACCTAGATAAATACAAGATTATATCGAAAGAACAATCTGGATTCCGACGAAATCGATCAACTCGAGATAATTTGGTTATGTTTCAAACACACATTGCTACAGCGTTAAGTAAAAAACAAGAAATCATACTCTCCTCATTTGATATAGAAAATGTATTCGACAACATAAATAGGCAGACAATACTCAATAAATTAATGCTTTGCAATATCAATGGAAACATGTTTAAATTCAATGAAAACTTTCTATCTCTTAGGTTCTTTAGAGTAAGTCTTAACGATATTTTTTCAATAACGTACACCCAAACAGATGGAGTACCTAAAGGCTCTGTGCTAAGCCCTACCTTGTAACAAATGATCTCTGCTCCTACTTCACTGCTCCCATTAAACATGCAATGTAAGCCGAAGACCTAGTGATTTATTGTCACGGGCAATCAATGATCACTACGTCTTCCCTCATTCAAACTGTAGTAAATACTCTACAAAACAAAACAAGCCAACTGGAATCAAGATTATCCACGACAAAATCCAAAATCATCTGATTTAGTAAACATTCATTACCACCAGTACCCAACATTTCAATCAACAACATCCCTCTCCCAGTAGTCAACCATTGCAAAATCCTGGGTATGGTATTCGATACCCATCTTTCATGGAAATAACACATCCTCAAAATAAAAAAGTAGGGGTGTAGAAGAATGAACATCATTAAAAAGCTTCCAAATTATTACTGGGGTGCTGATGAAAACTCTCTTTTAAAAGTGTACAGAGCACTAATTCGATCGAAGCTTGATTACGGCTGCCACATCTGCGTCTAAATCACAAATCAATCTACTGAATTCTGTGCAAAATACAGACTTCCGCTCCAGTCCGTCAGTAATCTTTTATTTCGAAGCAAGTTAACCACCTTTGTGGATAAGGCGCCAACAACGACTACTAAATTACGCAGTTTCTGTATCTGCCGATCCATCTAACCCCGTATACAACCTAATAATACCAACCAATCACAACATACCGAATATGTCACCAACTCCTACAATAAAAACCATACCGATGATTATAGAATCAATGTCTATTAAAGTCGATATCTCACGAACAACTCCAATACTCCTTTCTTTAATCCCCCTCCCCCTTGGACAAAAAACATTCCACAAATCAATACATCCCTTACCAAATTCAAAAAAAAAACGAAACCACCAACGCTTTAATTAAAAAATCATTTCTAGAGATAATAAACAGATGTCAACACGACTTAATATTGTACACTGATGCATCAAAAAATGAGACAGGAGTGGGATGTGCAGTTACAACTTCAGAATCCCCTATACATTCATCCAAGATATCCTCAATCTGTAGTGTACACACCGGAGAATTATTCAGTATCCTACAAGCATTCAAGCACATATCCTTACCTCATAAGAACGTATGTATATGCACTGATTCTCTTGCATCAATTAACTCCATTAAACACATTTTCACCGAACATTTTCTTGTACAAAATATACACGCCACCTACCAATTAATCACTTCCCAAAACATAACAGTTACCATCATATGGATACCGTCCCATATTGGTATTGAGGGCAATGAACTGGCCGATCAGCTAGCTAAAAACACCACAACACCTATCGACATCGATAACACTATACAAACGGCAAAAGATCTCAAGCAATTCATCCAACAAAAATTCAAAAGCCTGTGGCAACAACACTGGGATTCCATCAATTCAAGCCTACACAATATCCAGCCTTCAATAAATCACCCATACCTCACCGAACCTTCTAAACTTTCGAGACAAAATTCAGCAGTGATGAGAAGACTACGAATTGAACACACCAAACTCACCCTCGGTCACCTGATGTCCCGTAGCAACTATCCATATTGTCAAAACACATTCTCACTGAATGTCAACAATACCTAACAGGAAGACAGCAGCTCCACCTTTATTCCAACATAGAAGAATTATTGAGTAACCCTACCGAAGCAATTAAAGTACTGCAGTTTCTAAAAAATGTACAACTTCACCACAAAATTCAACACAATGTACTATATATTTATATATTAACATTAATATGTACTCCTACTATTGATTAACTGTACCTGTGTGAGTGGCCATTGTAGCCGAACACGTTAAATAAAGAAAAAAAAATCATACTCACATTACTTTCTGTTACAAAATAAGTTGTTGTATTTGTTGCTATGGATATTATCTTCGGAATATTATAAGAAATATTTCCTGCATATGATATGAATATAAATATATTAATCACAATTATTTCAATTTTGACAATAAGGTATATGTTCATTTATGGTCAGTTTAGAAAGTATTATCTTTGAATAAAACACTTCAAAAAATATCTTATTTTGGTATTGATATTGTAATGTTTTTCATATTTATTTAAAATAGTTTATCCTGACGGGTGGGATAAATTTATATACACGTTATATTTACTCACATAATTTATTTGTACACGTAATTACTCAACTAATTTATATTGAATACAGTTTACTAGTTATGTTTACTTGTTTACTGTCCTGCTCACGATTAAACTGTAAACTGACTCGCCGCTGGTAGATAGTTTTTATATAATAAACGTTTTTGTAGTGCCTTCTATTCCGGAAACTTCTCGATTGCGGCTACCAACGATTAATCGGCTTTCCTGGAAATCTCTATAAAAAGCGATGGCAAAAAATAATAAACAGTCCTAAGAAATCGGTCCTAATTCGCCTAAAGTTTTACTTTCATATTTAGTATTAGACATAGTTGGATTCAGGGACTACACCAGTGTGCGATTTCGTAACAATATGTAGATGAAACTTTAGCTTGTTTTATAGGTAGTGAACGACAATTGGATGTATTTTTCAACCATAGTATTATTATACACCCAAAAATTAAATTCGCATCAGAAGTTGAAGAAAATAACTCAATTCTCTTAATTTGGAAATTCGAGGACCAAATAGTGTATTTGATTATTCAATTTACAGAAAACCAACACACACTGATGTGACTATTCCATATAATTCTAATAATCCCATGTCACATGAATTAGCAGCATATAATTCAATGACAAATAGAGAATTTTCCGTTCCAATGATGAAATATGATTTTGATAGAAAAATTAATACTATTAAACATATAGCAACAGCCAACGGTTATACATTACATAAGTATCAGAAATAAATGACTTATAAGAAATAGGAAAAAGTAGTATTACCACTAATATTTCCTAAACAAACCAAAGACATTAAATATTACAGAACCATCACATATGCAGGTAATATTTCTAATAAATACATGTTTCTTTTTGCGTGCATTGACCAAGAATCTCTTCGTTGTTATTGTTTACATATCACGCGATGTTCGTACATCTTGTTTGTTGTTTACTCAGGGTCGGAAGGTTCAGTCATAGAGGCTATATGCGCCTCCGTGTCGATGTTGGTTGATGTCCTGAAAACTCCTTATCTTCCAATTGAAGGCACAAATGTTGCATTTGGCTCTCCTGTTGAAATCCGTTGTTTTTTGTTTTCCCATGTTTCGAACAACAGCTTTGCTCCCAAGTTTTACACCCTTATTTGGTTATACCTTACTGAAGACGGCTAATGAGCCAGAAACATGCCTGTCTGCGGTTTCAGTACCCCTTTTTTCATTTTTCTTTCAAGAACTTTATTGAAATAATGCTACGAGAGTTACATGTATATCACAATAATAATTAGAAATTGAGATAGCAGCACTATCCAAAAAAAGGTTATTCCAAAGCAGCACACACGTGCTGGTCTCGGAAAAGTAGTTAAACATTGATAATACTACTATAAAAATTACATCAAACAACATCAATACAATAAAAATTCACTTGAGGTTATATTGCACAAATGTATCTTAAAATCAGTTCTAATAATTGATTTTTCACAAAATAACATAGTTATTCCAGTCTTATTTAATTTTATAATACAGAAGAAAGAAAATAAAAAAGGAAAGAAAATGGTGTCAATCATTCGTTGAGTATGCAGGTATGATAACCCTTGATTTTATTCTTAAATATACTGATATTAGAGCTGTCTATTATTTTCTTGGGGAGAGTATTATAAGTTTTCATGCATAGAGTATTGTATTCATGGAGCTGATTAACAAATGTAAAGTTGGTATTGCATTTAATTTGCTCGTTTCTAACCTTGTAAGCCAATTTACTTCGTTCAATTTGTAGAATATCCTGAATAGGCAGTATCTTGCTTGCTCTGTATATGGTATCAGTTGAGGTTCTGTAATCAAGGCTAAATAAAGTTTTCACGACTTTGTTTTGAAGTGTTATCATTTGTTTGAATAATGTCTGTCCACATAATCCCCATATAGGAATCAGGTAGCTAAATATTGATAAGAAATATGCACTGTATATTTGGTGGAGTGAAGATGGGCATAGGTAGTTTCTACAACGATATAAGGTACCAACCATTGGAATTACTTTTTTTTCTATATGGATGACATGATTATTCCAGCATATGTTTACATCGAATATTGATCCCAGATACTTAGCATTATGGACTCTCGTTATTTCTTTGCCTCCTATCTCCAATATAATGTCCTGTAGTTTCATGTTTTTCTGAGAGAAAGTTATATAATTAGTCTTTTTTACATTGAGCTGAAGTTTATTTTTTGCAAGCCAGCTGTGGTCAGCATTTACTATCGTTTCCAGGTGTTTCAGATCTTCACCCTTGCAAATTTGAAATATCTACCTATAATGTTAGCAGTTTTCAAAGACAGAACATGTATGGTATGAAGTAGGTGTTTTCAGTTTGGCTCGAACAGACATCAGCTACTGTAAATTGTTCGCGATCTAGAAAATATGTTTTATTAATTAGAGAGCATTTCCTCTTATATCCAATTCTTCAATTTTTGTGAGAAGTATTGGGAAATAACCACATCAAATGCTCTTCGTGAATCCACAAATTCGGCGAGAACATAGTATTTATCATCTAGTGATGAAGCAATGTGGTTAACAAAGTCTATGCTTCCACTCAAGGAGCTACTATTTTCTTGAAATCCGTACTGATCTTGGTCCAAATCAACACAATTTTTATGTAAGTGATAATAGGTTTTTTCAAAATAACTTCTATGAAATTTGATAGAGTAGAAACTACTGAAATAGGTCTATAATTATCTATGATATTATTTGGGCCATATTTGAGTATGGGTGTCACTTTGCTGACTTTGAGAATATCTGGGAATATACCTTGTTTGAATAACTCATTTATTAGTTTCACTACAATAGGTACAATGTATTCCTTGAGTGTTAGAAGATCTTTTATATTTATGTTATTATAACCAGGTGCTGCATTTTTATTCAATTCATATAATGCTTCTTGAACTTCTTGGGCATTGGTTTTGTATAGGTGCATTGAACAATTACTGCTGATTTCCTCAAAATTAGCAGATGATTCTGATTGTAAGTTTACATTTTTTATTATTGATTTACGTATATTAACAAAATACTGGTTAATTTTTTCAATTCAATTGGATGGTAGTGTAAAAACTGCCAATAATCTATTATCAAAAATAATTGGAGTACATCCTAGAATAAAGTTCATACTTGAGGTTGAGAGTGACAATAAATTGAATTTTTTAGACATCACAATTCACAAATACTCCAAAAAATTGTCTTACAGTATATATAGGAAACCTACACAGACAGACCAACTCAATCCATGTTCCTCTTGCTAACTACTAGTCTAGTCGACAACTTCAAAATGGTACAACATAGAGATACTGCTCTTAAAATTATGGGAGATAGGCTCATTGGATTCGTAATGACGCCTAGAAAAATGTGCTGGAAGCGTGTATTAGCACATAAAAAATTGCTAAAGTTATAAACAATTAAAGAAGAAAAAAAATGGCATTTCGTTTTTTGCCAATATTTCATAAACTATTAATATTTAAGTAATTCCAAAGATAGATTCTGAGAGAGGAGGAAATTTCCAATAAACAACTCCCTGAATTCTATCTCCATTATTCATAATTTTAATTTACCGCTGAAAATAGGTCTGCGCGCGACATTTTTAGTTTGCGTCAAAAGCGAGTACGGCACATAAATTAATTTATTTAAGGTATTGAAAATTTTTTTTAATTTGAAAAAATTATGGTGTATTCTGAATACTATACATAATTTATTCCCGTTGGACATTTCACTTGAAGTTAATTTTTCAACAAGTTAAACAATTGTTAACTAAAAAAATTTTCTTGAACTTCAGTCTTAATTGAAAGTGAAAAAAAAATGGTTAAATAATAGTTGTAAAAAATGTTCGCTTCGTAGAGCTTTTCTTACCCACATCTTAACAAGATCGTGCCATAAAAGTTGAAAAAATATTTATACTTTGTTCATAATAATTAACAACAATAACAACATCACTTGGATTTTTCATTTTTTGTTCCGTTCCGCTTTTGTTGGCAGATTTTTTGAGGCTCATTTGTTTATTGGCATAAAGTCTGTTTAATTCACTAATTCAATAAATTTCTCAGCTCTTTATTATTATTGTTTCGCATTGAACTGCTTTAATGATGGAATTGAGTTGGGGTTCTCTTTGTTTCTTATATGTGCCTCATGATAAATAAGAATGAGGGATGTGGTTACTCATTATAATGGTTGCTTGACTCGGGCTAGGAGTTTTTTCTTATTAGACTGTCCTCTCGACTTAATCCTTGTTGCATGGTTTGTGAGTCTCTCCTGCCTTTATACTTTTTCATGTTTGAATTCATATACAAATAATTTTAATCGTTCAATTTTCATCAACAAATTGAATTAATAGATATCTTTTGCGATTGTTTGTGTCGTTGCATTTCGCTTCTATTGACAGATCCTTTGAGGGTTATTTGTATATTAGCATAAAATCTGCTATTCACTAATTCGATATATGACTCAGATCTTTACTGTTTTTGGTTCTCATTAGATCGGTGTTAATGATGGAATATTATATATGCCTCACAATAAATAAAATAGAGGGAATTTTATTACTCTTTATCAAGGTTACTAGACTCAGGTTAGGAGTGGGTTCTCATTAGACTGTCCTCTTAATCTGTTTCTTGTTTCGGTGGTTTTGGCTACCATAAACTCTGCTTCTTCTCGTATTATATAGAATCAATAGTTCCATGTCAATGGGACTTCGCTCCTTAGCACTCTGTGTGCACAAGTTGATTTGTCAGCCTGCCGACTTCACCACATCATGTTGGATTTGTAATTTTTAATCTTTATTAATCCCCTATAGGGATGGATTTTAGATAATCATTTTCAATTAATTATTCGTATTTTAATATGTTCAACTGGTTTTTGTTGTATGGACAATTTTGTTGATTCATTCTAGTATTTCCTGACGAGTAAGTAACCTCACTTCTTTATTCCAATTTTTCTTTTTCAATCAATTTATTGGTTTACTTGCTTGTAGGTGAGCACTGATGATGACTTGACTTTCGAAAGCGCTTTGCTCCGATTTTAAAATTTTATTAAAATTTACACGAATTACGAAAGGTTCATTCAACTCAAACGATATTAATCCAGGATACATTAACTAGAAATTTTTTCGGACATAAAAATGATATTTTTTCTTAAATTCCAGTACAAATCTTATTTAATCCTGTATTCAAGGAAAACAAAAATGCATTGTTACAAGATTGCTTGGCTGAGGGGGCCGCAAAGTAGATTTAGAGAATTGAATGTTGATATAGATCATGAATAGCGTTAAACAATAGAATAAGTAAATGCGCACTTCATAGAAACAAAAGCGAGTCGTTGGGTGGAAATGAAATTATTCTCTGTACAAATCGTGGAAAGCAATTTTCATTCCGAGTTTTCGAATTTGCCGTCGCCGCCGTATCTCCAAAGACTTCACAATTCAAAATAAACAAACACTAAAAGGGTTTATTGTTAATAATTCATCCGCGCGGATCTCTTTTTCTTCTTTGAATCCTTTTAATCAATTATTTACAGAGCTTAAGAGGGTCGAACTCACTGGCGTTTCACTTAAAATGGGAAAAATGGTAATGAAAATGAGAAAAAAATGTTGGAAATTATATAAAATTCTAAAAACTTGTCTTTAAGGTATACGGGATGTTGTCACTATATGAACATTACACGGCATTGGGACTCTGCTCAGGTGATGAATTCGGCCTCAGTTACATTATTTTTTATTACCTCAATTGGGATAAGGTGAATCAATCAACAGAATTTCTGCGTAAATGGATTTATTTAACGCCACAAATAAATTCAGATGAACCGTTTATTCACAATACAATACGAATAAAAATCAGTATTACAATAAAAATGTCCAACTCACGATTTTATATCTACCGAAAATAAGTTAGTAACTTATATTGGAGAGACTTGAAACGTACAGCTCTCAACGGTATCGACCGGTTCTTGAGCCGTTAGTGGTCTGGACTCTAGACTGGCGAGGGCGACTTCTGGGTTAAATCGGCCTGGTTGATGTCCACTTACAGGTACAGGTTGGCCAAATAATTTTGCCAGTCGGAAGTTTGGCAACTTCCGATGCACCGTAGCAAAGACGTATGCGGGTTGCAAGAGCTCACTTCGCTAGCAGAATTCGTATGCTTCGTTTCGACAGTACAGTTCAGAGAAACGTGTGATTACCGGGGTTGTGAAATACTAACTTGTTATGGCGAATCCAGAAAGTAAAGTTGTTCATCTAAAGTTGAGTGAGCACTGTCTTGAAATAAATATGAACGTTTTAAATTTCATGACCGAAGAGGCAAACAATGGCAAGTCCACAATTCCATTAACAAAGGTAAGTTCTAACTATTGCAATAAATTTTTTAAACCAAAGTAATTTTTTAACAAATTTACACTCGATAGTAATTTTTCTAAATCGATTTTCGTACATAAATATTTATTTGTTAATCGAATTAAAAAAGTGACATTAGGGACAGACAAAGTATTTTATGCACTCGTGTGTCAACATTATGCACTCATGTGTCAATTTTATGCACCGTTATGTCATCATGACAAACAAATCGACACCATTTTTAGTCCATTTAGAGCAACCTAAATAAGAAATTTTTTGATTTTTGCATGCCTGCGGCTCATGCGTCAATTTTTCTATTCGTGAAAAAAAAGCAGCACTTTATGCACTTGTTGCATAAATAACTATTCTGTTTCTGTCTATCAGGAGTATATAAAAGGGCACATGTTTATTTTGTGTAAGATACCTATTTAAATGTAATAGGTTTTTTAGCTTATAATTATTATTATACTCATTTCATGCATATCTCTATAACGTTTCGGTTTTTGTTATTTGTTTTGAACCATCTTCCGATTTCAGTTACAGTTACGGTTTGGTCATATTAAAATAAGTTTGAACTAAAATCTGGAGATCGTTTAAAAAAACTAATCAACTGAAACGTAATATAGTATTTTTTAATTTAATACTTCTTTTAAATGACAGAAAACCACGACAAAAATTTTTATTTCAAAGAACGATCACCGAAAACAAATTTAACTACTTCCTTATTTTATGTGTATGAAAATACACATAAGTAAAACTTTTAATACAACATTTATATCGACTTATTTTATTGCCAAGTCATTGATCGAGTTTCTACTGCTACGAAAGTTAACCAAAGAACGCTTCTCATATTAAAAAAGGAGCTCTAGCAGGAAGTAATGCTAACACTGATGTCCTACTAAAAAACAAAGAATCAGTATCCGTATGAATCAATTCGATAAAACTGTGCTTAGAAGGTGCATGATAAATTATCACATATCCGAGAAAAAAGTACCCACGTTAAGAAATGTACACCAAACCTTTGCAGATAGTTATGACTTCGCAGGATGTCGCGAATCTCTGCGGTAAAAATACATTCTTTGTGTTTTCATTAGACCAACATGAAAAACAACAGAAGTTTATTAATGGAACATCACGAAATCAGACATTTACGCCTATTATATTTAAGAAACATGAAAAAGTGCAGAGAACAGAACAAACCTATCATTTATATGGATGAAACACACACTCATTCATGTCACACGCACCTCAAAGGATGGAGCGACAAGAGTAACGAACGATTAAGAAAACCCGTTTCAAAAGGTGATTGGCTCATCATTGTGCATGCAGGAAGTAAGAATGGTTTTGTACCCAATGCTGGTATTATGTGGAACTCCCAAAGGAGATTATCATAACGAAATGGCTTACGAAAATTATGAGAAGTATCTATAATAAAAACTTCTAAACCTACAAGAAAACGCTGTTGTGGTTATTGATAACGCCCCCTATCACAATGTTCTAAATGAAAAAATACCTACGACTGCTTGGACTGAACAACAATAAAAAAACTGGCTTTATGAAAGAAACATATATTACAGTGAACAAATGTTAAAACCGGATCTTTATAACGTTGCAAAAATGAATAGACCGCAATATAATACTTATAAAATTGATGAAGTGTTTATTCGACATGGATTGCAAGTTTATATCACCAGGACTTAAATCCGATCGAAAGTGTTTGGGCATTACTTAAAGAATATGTGGCCAAAAGAAATGTTACCTTCAATTTTACAAAGGTTAAAGAATTCTATAATGAATGTTTTGACACATTTTCTGAAAAGGATTGGAAAGTTAGCTGTGACCATGTTAAAAAGATTGAAGATGAGTTTTTGAACAATGAACCACATTTAGATACTGTTGTAGATAATATTATTATTAGTTTGGCCGAAGGACATAGCGAGGATGATGAAGTTGATATAGAAAGTGATTTTGAAGAATCATTTGTAGACGCACATCATTATTTTACTGATGATGATCCCTGCACATTCAAAACATATTTTTCATTATAGTGTTTCTTTGTAGGTGGTATGACTGAATACATTGAACGCAACAAATGTAAAAGTGAAAACGTGAATAGGTGTTATGAAATTGTAGATAATAGAGACGAATTCCACTAGATTAATATAATATTTATAGCACATCTGTACATAGTTCTAAATAAACAATAATTGATTGCACCCAGAACCAATATTTTTTTGTTCTGCCAGTCCTAACTCTGTAAAAAGTGTGAAGGGATGTTCTAATTTCATAGTAAATATTTGCAAGAAACCCAAAAATTTACATATGAAAGTTGAAATATCTACCACAAAAAAAATTTAATATTTTATTTATATAATTAGAATACTTATTTGACCATCTCTAAAGGCGATTTCCCCAGTTTTCATTCAAATTTTATGTATAAACCCGAATTTTTACATTATTGTCTACTACATATTATTAATAATAGGGGAGAGTGGTCGAATATCAACCGCTGTCCAATATCGATCACACACCCCTACCCAATTCTTGAAGCTTTTCAACTTCTTAATAGAGCGAGACCGCATGCGCTGGGATGGTATTTACTATGTATACAGTCACCTACGCACTTAGTCGATGTTTGACCGTAGTGAATGCTTGATGTTAAATTTTGCCTCATTCCTTATAATATTTGTGACACCGATACGAAAGTAAGTAATGATTTAATTTGATTGTAGCTTTGATTTTTGTGCAGTAAGGTAATTAGATATGTATGTGCTTATTATGTGTGATGAATTATCGTTACATTTTCACAGATTTTTTTTGTAATTCATCTTTTTTGTCTACCACGTGCAGTCGGCTAATGTCAACCGGGGTGATCGATATTTTCCTACTGTGATCGATATTGTACCAATGGCGTTTATTCTTTTACAGTTGCCTCGTCAAAAGTATACACGCAAAACTTCTCGCGCTTCGTGGTCTGAAAAGGATATGGAACGTGCGCTTAAGACAATACATGACAAAGTTGCTTCCATACGAAAAACTGCACAAATGTTCAATATTCCATATGGAACATTACAAGACCGTTTAAAAGGTCGCTTCGCTACAAAAAAGTACAAAATGGGCAGAAAATCTGTTTTTACTGTTCAGCAAGAAGAAGATCTCGCAAAACATGTTATAAACCTCTCTCGCCTTTTTTATGGACCAACATCTTCGTCCATAAGAAAACTTGCATTTGAATTTGCACAAACCAATAAAATAAAAAACACTTTTAATAAAGAGAAAGCAATGTGTGGAAAAGATTGGTTCTATGCATTTATGCGGCGCAGCCCGACATTGAGCTGCCGTAAACCGGAAGCCACAAGTCTGAGCCGTGTGTTGGCATTCAATAAAGATGAAGTTACGATATTTTATGATAATTTAGATAAGCTCTACTCTGAACACACTTTTGAAGCTCATCGCATCTTCAATGTAGACGAAACAGGGATTAGTAACGTTCACGTGCCAAGCCGCATTATTGCCCAGAAAAGTCAAAAACAGGTAGGAGCTGTCACAAGTGGTGAGAGGGGCCAACTTGTAACTGTTGTTGTAGCGATGAGTGCTGCAGGTTCGTTTGTTCCACCGATGTTTATTTTCAAACGAAAGAGAATGAAAGAAGCTCTAGAAAGAAACGGGCCAACTGGTGCTGTATATAGGTGCTCTAAGTCTGGATGGATTACTGAGGAGATTTTTGAAGACTGGATTCAACATTTTGCAAAATTTACAAAAGCTAGTAAAGATGATCCGGTCCTGTTATTAATGGATAACCACTCCACTCATTCAACTTTAAGGTCATATCATTATTGCAGAGATAATGGCATTAAAGTTGTTTCAGTTCCGCCCCACACTTCACACCGGTTGCAACCGCTCGATGTTGGTTTTTTTGGACCATTAAAGAGTGCATACAATCAATAATGCGATAGATATATCAAAGCAAGAAAACACGAGAAGATTCTGCAAACGGATATTGCGGAGTTATTTAAAACTGCTTTTAATAAAGTGGCAGCTGTAGAAAAAGGGGTCAAGGCTTTCGAAACTACTGGCATTTATCCATTTAACCGATCTGTATTCAGTGATGAAGAGTTCAGTACCTTACTAGTCGATCCAGCGCCAAATGCTGAGCAGAATCAAGAACCGATAATTGCTGAAACAAATGCAATAACACGATTAGAAAAAACACTGCATCCTGTACCTGGACCATCTAAGATAAAACAACACGATCCACCTTCCATAAAAAGAGCACTTCCTATATCACCTACCTCCACAGTTCAACAACCATCTCCATTAAAAGCTCCGTCGCCTATACCTGGACCATCTAAGACAAAACGTCACCGTACACCTTCCTTTGGTAGTGAATCTTCAGAATTAGAGCTTGAAGAAATTGTAGACGATGAATTGACCGACGATGATGATCCGACACTTCAGCTACCCGTGGAAAATAGAAGCTTTGCAGAACTTCTACCCTTGCCAACAGTAACAACTAGAACCAAATCGCGAAAAACCAAGCATTCCCAGATACTGACCTCAACGCCATTAAAAGAGGAATTGGAAAATAAAGAAGAGAAAAAGCAACAAAAACTGAAGAAGTTAGAAAAACAAAAAGATATTAAACAGGAGAAGCTGAAAAAAGCTGCACGACGTATAGTTCCCGAAAAGAAAGATAATTCTACAAATGCCGACATATGTTCTGTTTGTCAAGAGTTTGGAAAATCAAATGAAGTATGGTGGAGATGCCGTTCATGTGCCGTGTGGACGCATGCAGATTGCACAATCATTGAAAATGCTAAAGATTATGTTTGTAGTAAATGTTAAAAAGTTTGTTGTAACCTTACTTTTTGAATAAACTAAATTTAAAAAATTTGGTTGATATTACCCGATATGGTTGACATTACCCGACTTTATGGTTGATTTTATCCGACTGGTCGATATTATCCAGAAAAGTACCGGTATGAGTTTTGTACATTAGAAAAGAACAAACATTATTTATTCCATTATCTTTTTTTGCCATAACGTTACTTATAGTTTTTGAGGTAATTTCATATACAAAGCGTCTTTATACATATATTACATATACAGTTATGAACAATTTTGCTTAAGTGGTCGATATTCGACCACTCTCCCCTAACAATTTTAGAAAGATTAACAGGTAGGTATGTTATTAACTATAGCTACGAACAGATAGGAGAAATTGTTGGCCATTGTTAAATTTAGAAAGTCGTTTAACAATCCTTATCATATTGTGCGCTTTATCTACAAAATCTATCTAATTAATTATAAAGAACATATTAAAATTATTTTATTTTGTAAACTTGATTTTATATAGCATTATACATATGCCACAATTTATTATTTTTAAATCCAAATTCAAAATATTGTGTTATTCTCGTACTTATTAACATCCTCACAACCTTTAGAATTTTGCATGCGGAATGTACGTCGTCTGCTCTTCCCGGTAACTGCGTTTACAACGTTGTCAAGTTGTATTGCTTTCTCGCGCATCGCAACTGCCAAAATTAATTTGCCAACCTGTACGGTACGGTATGGCACGGTACCGTATGGACTGTCCAATTATATAAAAAAGTTTATTACATTTTTTAATCACCCCAATCAAATAAGTTTTAAATATGAAAAAATAAATTCTAAATCTTTTATACTAAAAATTATAAACCTCCATAGGGTTTTCTCGTCTTTTAATAAAATTTAAGCTTTTGAAATTAAAATAAATTTTTATAATAATTAGACAGAAACAGTTTTTTTTTCATTCAGCCCATCATTCCAGCTTCCAATTAAAAAACTAATGACAATGCTACCGTAGCACGGTCAAAATACCGCAGCCATTCAAATTAATTAGAGGGCAGAACAGACTTTGAATTTAAAACAAACATAAATGTTTTCAAAAAACAGGTGAACAATAATTTGCTGAATTCCTTCATTTAACCTATAAAAAATGTATATTTATATAATACTGTGAAGGAGAAAATAAAAAAACAGGAGAAACAGTAGGAAAAATTGAAAGGGAGGAACAAAATGTACTGATTACTCCAATACAGACAAAAATTGAATTGAATTTTTAAAATAAAACCACAGAAATCTGTACATTCTCATTCGTCCTGTTCCCAAAATAATCGGAAAATGCAAATTTAAATCAGAGGGATATAACTGGAAAGAAACTGGCATAAATTTGCTTCATAAAATGAATTAGGACGCCCCCAATTTTTTCAAGAAAAGATAATAACGGTGAAAATATTGGAAACACCATGAAAAAATAACGTTTTAAAATATCGAAATATTTTAACCAAATAGAAAAAACGGAACAGATTGATTTGTAAGCACAAAACTGAAATTTGAAAAGATATACAAAGACATACCAGCAAGAAAGCGTAACACCACACATAAAATATTATTTGAAACTTAATTATTCATTTGCTTCTCAGCGAAGAATGATAAAGAGACCGATTCGACTCGAATCGTTGTTCAAATACATATTTTTACGTGTGTAGAAACGGTCATTCGACGCTTTTTTTAACATTTGAAATAAAATTATTTTGAATTAGAGGTGGGAGTAGCTGAAGAATAAGTAACGCTCCTAAATAAATAAGGAAAATTGAAACATGTCACAACGACATGTTACAATGTTTTCTGTTATTTGAAAGACAAAACCAAGTGTCTCTACATCAAAATGAGCATCGTCATTCTTATTAAAGATATCTCTAGTACTGATAAACAGGAATAGAAGGAAGAGGTATTGGAGAACTGGAATTTAGAAATTATAAGCTGAAAATCTCACAATTACCAAGAAGCATGCTTCGACATTGTTATGTTTGATTAGCCAAATAATTTGTTCTTCACTTAAAAATATTCTTCTCCTTCTTGCCACCAGTCCATCTTGCACCTATCTTTTCCCACGTTTTCAGTATTTTGCCATCTTCCTCATTTCCTTAAAATGTTCTCCTCTTTTTGTCACCATTTCCTTTATTTGCTCTATCCATTTCTTTCCTTGATCCCCCTCTTTCTTTTTATAATGGAGTATTCGTTTCGTCAATCTATCTGACTTCGTTCTTATGATGTTCATACCAATTCAGTCATTTCTAGTTTATTTTTTCTATTCATGGTTCTTGGCTTCTCGGCCTATGGATTAGATTGAAGTATCTTCTTCTTCTTGAAGTGCCGACTTCTTGCGAAGGCTGGTGACCATCATGACTAATTTTATTTTGCTGACTGCTGCCCTCAACAGGTCGTTTGATGTACAGTTAAACCATTCTCTTAGATTTCAAAGCCACGACATCCGTCTTCTTCCTATGCTTCTTTTCCCTATTATTTTACTCTGGATAATTAGTTGTAGCCGCTTGTATCTTGTACCTCTCACCACGTGGCCCAGATATTGGAGTTTTCTGACCTTTACCTCTTGGGATAGTTCTAGATCCTTTGAGACTCTTCGCAAGACTTCTTCATTGGTAATTCTGTCAACGTATAATAACCGAAGTACCCTTCTGTGAAGCCACATCTCGAAGGCATCTATCCTTCCAAGCATTTCTTCTGTTAGAGCGGCAGCTTCTTCTCCATACAGCATTATTATAAATATATAATATCTTAGCATCCGTATTTCAAGGTGCTCACTTAAAGTTTTGCAACGAAAGAATTTCTTCATTTTAATAAAGGTGTTACGTGCTATTTCAATTCTCGTTTTTAATTCAGATGAGTAATCATTGTTGTCGTTGATCAGGGTTCCTGAATATATATATTTATATATATATATATATATATATATATATATATATATATATATATATATATATATATTATAGACTCGCTCTATTATCTGATGTTTTACGATCAGTTGTGTGTTTTGATTTGGTTTGGATCGTGAATTTTCTTTTAATAAAGTTCATATTCAAGCCATAATGGATATTTGTTTCATTCACTTTTTGGACCATTCTTCGCAGGTCATTTATACTTTCTGCTAGCAGTACGGTATCCTCTACGTATCGAAAATTGTTTATAGGAACTCCATTTACTACTACTCCAACTGCTTCATTGTGTAATGCCTCCCTCATGATGACTTCCAAGTACATATTAAACAATAGCGGAGAAAGTATACACCCCTGTCGTACACCACGTTTGATGTTGATGTTTTCTGTGTATTTATTATCTATCTTGATGTTTGCTGTTTGGTCGTAATATAGGTTTCCACTAATTCTGGCATCTCTGGTTTCTATTTGCTTTTCTCTCAGAATTCTGATAAGTTTTTCATGACGGACTCTGTCAAATGCTTTCTCATAGTCCAAAAAGCAGGCTTACATATCCTTGTTAACGTCCAAACAGCATTGAGTAAACACGTTCATACCAAATAATGCCAACTCCATTACGGAACTCGAACTGTGTATCGGTGATGTCGTTATCCAGTTTTTTATACACACGGTTGAGAATTATTTTTAGGAATAATTTGAGTGTATGGCTCATTAGACTTATGATCAAATGATTTTTACATAATCTTGCATTGGCTTTCTTGGGAATCACAATAAAGATCAACACCAACCAGTTACTAGGTATCGCTCCTGATCTGTAGATCGCATTGAAGAGCTCAACAAGTGCATCCAAGCTATATTCCCCAAGCAGTTTTATCATTTCAATGTGCAGTTCGTCTGGACCAGGTGCTTTCCCGTTCTTTATGTCCTTCAGCGCATATTCTGTTTCATCTGTTGTTATTTCTGGTCCGATTTCTATATTATTTTCTGGTGGTAAGGGGCTATTTCTGTCATCTTCGAACTGCGTTTCGATGTATGTTTTCCATGTCTTAAGCTTTGATGTCAGCTCCACCACTAAATTCCCATTATCATCCATCAGTATATCTGCGTTCTTCTTTTTATAATTTACAGGTATCTCCTTAACCTTTTTATGTATACTAAAGGAGTCATGTACTTTTTGCAGTTTTCCAACTTCGGCACATTTTTCATTCAACCATTGTTCTTTCGCCTCTTTTACTTTCTTTTGTTTTTCCCGATGTATACTTTTAAATCTGTTGTTATCAGTGGTTTTAGCCACTCTTCTTGTTCTGATTAACTCGATCATTTCATGGGTCATCCAATCGTTTTTCTTTTTCTCATTCACCCCGCTCAACTCTTTGTTTCCTATTCAAAGACTATTTAAAGAATAGTGTTTTCAATTTTCTCCCATTCGATGTTCATGTCTCCCTTATCTCTGCTGTGTGCCGTCTGCAACGCTTCTACAAGTCGTTATTCAACCCTTGATCAAAGTTTCGCTGTTTCTTAATCTCGTGACCCCCATTTTGTTACTCTTCTTTGACCGTTTGATACGTTTTAAAGCTAGTTTGAATGTTACAACTACAGGGTTATGATCCGATGCTATGTCTACCCCTGGGTATGTCTTGGCTGAGAGTATGCTATTTATGTATCGTTTATTAATCATGACATAGTCGATCTGGTTTCTTACTATTTGATCTTTTGTGTCCTGTGGTGAGTTCCACGTGTATAATCTTCTTGGTGGTAGTTTAAATGAGGTGTTCGTCACTACTATATCTTTCTCTTGGACAAATTCAACCAGCCTCTCTCCTCTCTCGTTACACTGTCCCAGTCCGTGCCCTCCAATGACATCCACAACCCCTCCTCTACTGATTTTAGCATTTAAATCTCCAATTACAATTGTCACTTCGTGTTTCTTAATGTTTTTCCATAATTGTTCTATTGGTCCGTGAAATTCATCAGTTTCTCTTTCTTCACTTTGTGCCGATGGGGCGTACACTTGAATTATATTTGTTCGTATCTTTGATGTTTGATGTCTAACTGTGTCATCATTACTCTCTCTCTCTCTCTCTCTCTCTCTCTCTCTCTCTCTCTCTCTCTCTCTCTCTCTCTCTCTCTCTCTCTCTCTCTCTCTCTCTCTCTCTAAGAGGGGTACAAATCCTTTAATTTATTCACTTGTTTCCTTGTCTACCAAAATTTCAACACCGTTTAGATGCTTCTGTTAATCGTCACTACCAGAGTAGTAAACTATGCCTCCATCAGTTATGCATTTGCCACTACCAGGCCATCGGGTTTCACTAATTCCAAATATATTAACTTTCAGTCTGTTCATTTCCAGTGTTAAGTTGCCCAGTTTGCCAGCCTGGAAAAGGCTTCTAACATTCCACGTTCCAATTTTTCATTTCGTCCCGGGGATTCTTAACACCCTTTGTCCATTGTAGGACTACCGGGGACTAAAGGCCATTGTTTTAATTGCATTTGATTGTACTAGGGAAATATAATGATGTGGTTTCCCCTTCCCTTTCTCAACGCTGTTCAAACGCTTTTCTGTTGTTTGATGTCTGATTCCCAACTAATGCAGTTTTTTCTTCACTCCTTGCTTGGGGTCAGTTCTGAGCAGCCAGCTGCCGTTGCTCAGTGCTAGTTGCCTTTATACTACCCCTAGAATCAGGGTTTCCATTTACGCCGGATCTGCTGTGTCGGAGCTTCTCTTCTTCGCCTTCTCCACCGGTGTGGTCTTCATCCGTAACCCTGGACGAGGGGCCCTTACAAGTTACTAAGCCGGAGCCAGCTGAACCTAGGTTTTTTAGCGAGGTGTTACTCCTCGAACCCTCCTCCTTTCTTAGCTCTTGCGTGGTAAGGCCCCAGGCTTGAGACTGGCCTAGCGAATTGAAGTATAAAAATTTCTAAACAGTCATAAACCCAATGAAAATGATAGAAGTTGATAATTAATGAATTTAGACATTCGAGTGTACAAAAATTCGCACCAAGCTTAAAGTTGATAAAATTGTTCGAAACATCATCATAAATGAAATCTAAAAAAGTCCTCATCGATTCGATACCTGGAAAAGATTTACTCGGAGTTAATGTCACAAAAACGGAGTTTTCGTGATTATTAGCAAAACGGTAAATTTCATCATAAAATCAGTTCAGATGAAAATTGTAGAACAGATAATTATCTATAAAAATCGTTTAACACGTTGACTACCATATGAATCACTGGCGATACATCATTTGTGGTTGCCCTTGTACATTTAGCTATATGATAATGATTTCTCTACTGTACCAAGGATTTTAATGAATCCTAAGTCGTTACGGAGCGCAACAAATGTCGCCATGATACTTAAAATGTAAAATGCAAACTTATTTTGATTACTTTCAATGTGATCCCCGGTCATTCACACGGTCCACGGATAAACCTTTTTTGTATTAGCACGTGCTACTTTGTCAGCTGAATTGTATAAAGACGTGTGTTTGTGATTTATAAGTTAGATAATGGATAACAAAACTGAAGAAAAACATTTGCAATGGTACGTCGATTTGGACAGTGATAATGGTATACAATATAAGACAGAAAACAGGTGAATAGGGGTATGTAGATTTTATTCATATTTTCTAGGTTTTAATGTTGATGCAGGGGTCATAGAGTCTTAAAGTTCGCACTCAGAAATTGAACAGGAACAACCATTCCCACCGCCTGAGTCTGAGTATGAGCCAAGCGGATCGGAATCAGACACAAATGAGTCCAAAAATGACAGTGACGATCAAGTACCACCGGTGCCTTTGCTATCTCATGTGGGCCAAGCTCAGCAAATCAACCAGTGGATGGATGTGGATGTATCATCTCTACAACAATTTTCATTTGTCAGTGCATGTAAAATTAATATTGCCAATAGTACGGAACCCGTAGAATTGTATAGACTCATCGTAGGCGACACCATACTTGATATGATAGTACAAGAAACAAATAGAAATGCAAAGAGATACAAACCCCAATGGAAAGACGTTTCTATTGATGAGTTGGAAGTTTTTTTTGCCATATTGCTTTATATGGGACTTGTTCCTTATTCTAAAAATTCCGATTATTGGTCAAAGAAAATTTTATATAGGCACTGTTTTGTACGCTACGTCATGGCAAGGAGATTTCAGTGCATTCTAAGATTTATTCACTTCACTGATAACGAAACGGCAGACAAACAGGATCGTCTAAACAAAATAAGACCGCTCGTAGAAGCACTTACTAAAAAATTTAAAGATCTAAAAGTTCCACCGGAAGTGGTAGCTATTGACGAGACAATGGTGACTGCTTTGTTACAACATATTCCCGGTAAAGCCTCAAAATATGGTGTAAACATTTTCAAAATTTGTGATGAAGCCGGATATACGTGCGAAACTCAAGTTTACTCAGGTCAAAGTAACACAAGCACAGAAGGAAGACACAACAATAACGTTGTACTCAACTTGCTCAAAGATTATCTTAATCAGGGACGCACATTCGTCACAGATAATTTTTATAATAATATGGAATTGACTAATATTTCATTGCAAAGAAAAACTCACAATGTGGGAACTCTGAGAAAAAATGTAAAAGATGTATTAAATGACAAAAAAATTAAAATAATTAAAGGCATTCTAGTAGGTCACTGGAAAAACAAAATAAGCGTAAGGCTCATAACGACAAGGCACACGCTAGGAATGACAGGAGCAAGGAAGAAAAATCATGAAGGGAAGCTGTTATATAAGCCGGAGGCTATTATATTTTATTTCATAACAAATATAAAATGGGTATAGACTCTCTGATCAAATGTCTTCTTACTTTTCCGTTTTAAGACGTACCATAAGATGATACCACAAAGTGGCTGTTGAATATTTATTTGGAACTGCAGTAGTCGATGCATTGCTACTATACCAAACATCAAGCAACATAAAAATTCAGATTGCCGATTTAAGGGAGCAGCTGTTCATGGGCTTGCTAAAAAAGTAGTAGACAACAAGAACGAAAATAAGAAAATTAAACATGAATAGGAAGAAACTGAAGAAAGAACAGTGGATAATCGAGAGAAAAGAAAGCGCTGTGTCTCCTGCTACGGAAAGCAGTACAATCTATTTAAAAATTTCCGGTTGGTGGCCAAGAAGACAAAATTAATATCAACATTTTGTAGGAAATGTCTCAATTCCCCTTCACTTTATTTGGAACGCTTCCAAAAAAAACACCAAATGCTTATTTTCATAGTTTTTGAAGTTGTTATGTCCATTATGTTCTTATGCCAAAAAAAAATTATAAAGTACTTAGAATATGCAGTTTTATGAGTCACCCGTGATACCCACTTAGTTATGAGATATTTGGATTATTACTATACCAGTAGTTTGGCGATTTTCTCTTATATTTGTCCCATTTAATTTTTGGGGCAATTTGGAATAACGTTATTTGATATCACCGGTGATACACATGGTCTATGAATGAACCTTTGTTGTGAATCAACCGTGATAGTACACCACATTTTTTGAATCTGGCCATGGTAGCCAACGTGATACATCCTTTTTTTTTGTTCTAAAAGCCAGCGTTTCTGAAATATATCAAGACTCAAAAAGTTGGAAGAGCTGTAATCGTCATAATATGTGTGAGTAAAACAACAGTTTCTGAAATGTTTGAAAAACAAGGTTTAGATCAATGTGCTGAAGTTTTCAAAACGAGTAATTTAACTCCACAGGAAGTTATCACCAACGAAATTCACTTTCTCTCTCTATGTATGGAGCTCCTAAGAAAACTACGTGCTAAGATGAGCGATATGCATGTTTCGTTAAAAATACTCGAAATAAAAAACAAGTGCAACTAACTTGTCTTCTCCCAACCTCAGCGGCTACTTATCAACATCTTTTTCGGGTATATAATCCAGGTCAGTTGTAGCTTGGTTATCAGCTACACCCCAAAGGCTGGGGTTAGAAGTTAGTCGACAATACATTAAAACCCGTTCACGCGTTACTCCTGACTGCACCAGAAAAACAGCTAAGCACAATTTTTTCAATTGCAAAAAGTTATGTAGTGCTAGATGTGGTTGCAAAAAAATGGGACTGTTTTGTTCTCTATCATGTACAAACTGTCAAGGATGGTCATGCTCTAATGTTGAATCACCAACAGTTGAGGATTCGTTTGATACCAACGAGGAGACTTGCGACGTATCAGTGAGACAAAATTTACTGGCACCCAGGATGAAGAAGAAGAACAAGGAGAAGAAGAAGAACCAGGAGAAGAGGAAACAGAAGTTATGATAATTATGAATCGGACGAATAAATTTCTATATTTATTTTTAATTTACAGCGCTTTCATAATATTCAACACTTGTCAATATATTTTATTATCCAATAGTTAAAAATTGAACTGAATCACAACCGATCCGTGGAATAAACCTACCGGGGAAATCAAGTTTAAAAAAACGCGCTAAGTACACTACCCCAAAGGTGGTGTGGAAACGTGTGCATATTATGACGATAACAACTCTTCCAACTCCTTCAATCGTTATATCTCAGGAACGGTGTCTTCTAGGAAAAAAAATATATGGATATTCTTCATAGACAATTACCTGATCTACAATTTGTGTCGTTTGGCTGAAAATCACGAAAGCCCCGTTTTTGTGATCTTTGACCCTGTAAATTTTTTTCCAGGTATCGGATCTATAAGGACTTTTTAGATTTCCTTTATGATGGTGTTTTGAACAATCCTATCAACTTTGAGCTTGGTGCGTATTGTGATGTGGTGAATGTGCCCTGAAATGCTAACACCAATTCTCCACAAGAATAGGTTCGTGTCACTATCATTGAGTCTCGTAACAGGAACGGAATCAATAAAATGTCTTCATATTAAATTATTGGTTGGTTTACCATGATTAAAACTGGTACTTACATAGAGCGGAATACGTTACACTCAGTAACAAATAACTATAAAAAGTATTCGGGTGTTAAATTCTACATAACCAGCAACACTAACCTACGTCTACTATTTTTACCACTACATTACTATGTTACTGTATATATCTGCACAATCAGCTGGTCAAAGGCTTACATTCTATAAAGATCAAGGTGTCGTGATTTCAGTCAAAGTGAATTCCATGGCTGAACGATGTGTTTGCATTAACTATGATTTGGTTTGTATATACTTGTTATCGCGCGCTGTTTACAATATGTTTCCAACAACTTTTAATTTAAAATATTCATCGTCTTATGACATTCATGTTTCAATTTCTATAATGCCTAAAATTGATTTTATAGGGATTCACTACAGTATTTATGTTCTTTCACTCCTATTTCTTTGGTCTAATTTCACCGGAATAAAAGTTCCTGGCTAACAATAGAGATGACGGTTAAAAGTTAAATCACAAGTAGTTCTACAAGTTTTACTTCCTCCTTGAGATAATTGCCAATAGTTATATTGTGAATCAACAATGCCCAACGTATTTTGAAGTTCTACTTCATCAACATGATCGTCAGATAAAATATCTACTAACAATTATTAGAATTAAATAGTTCTTAATAATATTTGCCTGCGAATTAAAACTAACCTGGAAAGGCAGTTATTGTACTTGTTGAAAACAAGAAAACATCGTTTAAACAACTTTCTCGAGTGTACATTTAATTTGGAACGTATTTCTTCTGTACGCATATTTTTCTTTTACATATTTGAAAAGTGAATTAATATTTCAAATGCGTCCCTGCAGAGACTCATTCTCTCTTTCAGAAGCCCTATTATTTATTCAAAAAGTAAGGAAAAAAGACAAGCTCGAATCTGTCTCCTACGTATAATTTTAAAATGAGCTCTTATCGCTCAGAAATTGTTAAGATGTTCATTTGTCAACGGAAAATTTACTTCTGAGTCGATACGCTGTGAGTAAAGGGTTAGAGTAAAGCTAATCTTACGCAAATACTGGAAAATTATGTAAAACAGATTTAGAGATCTAGAAATAATACTGATATTCATTGTTTGATCCGGCTATAGCACAGGTGTTTGTTAGAGTATGACTTGAAGGACTTTATTGTGAATTGAGTACTAGAGTAATAGGTAACATAGAAAGCGTTCAGAATAAAAGGGGAGTAATATTATTCTCAGAGCAAGGGTGCCACAAATACATTTTTGATATCTAGAGAATACCTTTGAAATTTAGGCAGTAGATATGGACAAATTAGACGCAGTTAGAAACCTGCAAGTCAACGAAGTTTATTAACAAGAAGAGGAAACAATTAAATTTGAGATAGAACGGAGCCAATCTAATCAATGTGAACTTCTAAAACTGCATGTTATCGAATAAGTTTGATATATATTATGTTATTTAGTTATTGTAAATGTATATAATATGGTTTCCTGTTATAAAATCATAATTATTCCACTTATGTGACTGTTCAATCTTTTGCTCATGGTTACCTATTGTAAAATTACAGTATTGCCAATGCTGTGTGTGTATAATACTGTGATGCTGGGATACGGAGCATGGACGATAAAAATGAAAGAATGGTCACGTTTTACCTCATTTCTTCATTTGTCATGGTCTCAAGTATTAAACTAATTTGCTTAATATAAAAATAACAAGTCGGCAATACTGAATATAATTCAATGAATCTATAGGATCCAGCTCCTACACTGAAAGATGTGAGGACTCTATACTCTTTATCTAATGGAATTTGATGAAATCCTGAAATTAGATTGATTACAGAGAATCATTCGCCTCTGTCCAATTGATCTAGTATAGAATCAATTCTTGCTAATGGGAATTCATCTAGTACGATTTTCTTATTAAACTGCCTAAAATCAATAGACAATATCCATGCCTCATCTCCTGTTTGAGATTTTTCCCGCTCTAACAGCACTAGGCTTTGTATTTGGATTCTGATGGACAGACTATGATATTTTTGATCAGTTTCTACACTTGCGCATTAATTTCTGCAATGCGTGCATGTGGAGTTCAGTAAATATCAATATAAACTAGTATACTGTCTCTCAATCTTAATTTTTGCGTATAAAGTTGTTGCAGATTGATATATCATTTTTCAAAGCAGATAAATATGAAAACTCGGCGCACACATTAGGTAAGTTTTTCTTCTGGCATATTCTGATGTAACGGTTGAAACAATTCTTTATCTCTGTTATATTTCTCTTCGTAAATAATGTAAACATGAAACTGATTTAAACCGATTGTATTTATTTTGTTCTACATTCTGAAACTGTCGCTCTCTGATTTTTTTTGGGTTTTTTGCGACTACTGTGTTGTACTGAATTCTAATATGGACTAGGTTTCTCCCTATCACCAACAAGTGTATAGAGAAGGAGGAATATGAAACTCCCAGTTTATAAGCAATCTAGTGGTGAATATTGGAAATTGAGAAAAAAAAACACGTTTTTTTACAAAATATACTTTCTATTGTTTCAAAAAAAAAATACAATAAAACAACTTTTCGCTTGTAATCGCGAGGAGCCGTTTCATGTTTAATGGTCAAAATCAGTAGTCCTCTAGCATATTCGGTGTCCATTTTCCACTATAGCGCTTCTCCGTGTGAGAAATTTGCTGGAGAAATATCTCGCCGTGCTCATCTGAAACTGTATCCAAAATGTCAGGGAACAATTCTAAATGGGAGTGAATAAAATGCAGCTTAAGAGACATATTGCAAACCAAGGCTAGATAAGATTGGCTAAGCTCTGTTAGAAAAAAATACTCAAGATCGCCAAATTTGTAGATGTGATCTCTCTGTATGATATTCTTGTTTTGAAGTTGTTGTTGTTGTCTGTCAAGTTTTGACAATAAAGTTAATTTTGCAGTCTACATTTCCGAATAGTATTTCATTAGTAAAATTAGGCTGTTCTTCTATTTAAAAACCATTAGGTGATGGGTCCATGAGTTGAAGACAGACTGTGTAAAAAGTGAACAGGAAACATAAGGCTGCAGTAAAACCATACAGTAATGGAATCGTCCTCTGATAATTTAAGATTTGGAATTGCCAAATTGAATAACAGTAATTATCAACCATGGAAATTCAAAATGAAGATGATGTTGATTAGAGAGGTAACATGGAAGGTTGTCGACACACCAAAATCAGAGATTTCAAAAAGAAATTGGTCAAGTTTTGATGAGAAAGTACAGAGTTCTATATCCTTATCACTAGAAAATAACCAAATAATCCACATCTGTAATTGTACATCAGCTAACGATATGTGGGATATTCTACAAAAGGTTCACGAAAGAGCGAATTCATCCGATAAGCTTTATTTACTGAGAAAATTATACCAAGCCAATTTTGAACCTGGACAAAATATGTCGGAATACAAAAGAACAACTTTAAAAATGGTCGAAATGTTAAGAGGAATCGGTGAAGAGATAAAATACTTTCACGTAGCAGCACTTTTATTGGGTGGTCTCCCACAAAAATTCGAAACTTTAGTTACAGCACTAGATGAACTCTTTCTAGAATATGTGGAAGCAAAATTAATAGATAAGTTCTATAGAAAACAGGGAGACGATAGTGAGAAAGGGAGAGAAACTGCATTGAAGACATATAACAAGCAGAAGAAAGAGACAGCAAGTAGATTCGATAAAGAATAATTCATCTGTAAAAAGAAGGGTCATATTCAGGAAGACTGTTATTTCCGTGAAAATAATATTCAAAGAAGCAATGAAAAGACTCAGAAAAATGATAAAATTGCAAAGAGTGCAGTAGAAGAATTCTGTCTTTGTGAATGTAACCGGAATTCGACGAATGGTACATCGATTTTGGAGCTTCTAATCATATGACTAGCAACAAAAATTTCTTCGTCAATCGTCGATGTGCCGATGGAAATAAAATATTTGTTGCAAATGGTCAAGAAATGGTATGTTCGGGAATTGGAGATGGATACCTTAAATGTCAAGTCGACGAAAAATGTCGAAATGTTCATGTCACAGACGCTTTATATATACTTCAATTACGAAGTAATCTATTATCAGTGAAGAGACTAACAGAAAAAGGATTCAACGTTGATTTTGATCAACAACATTGTTCAGTAAAAATGGGCGAGAAAAATATTGATATGGGAATAATTGAGAATGGTGTTTACAGATTATGTTTGAAGTCAGATGGGCCAGCAAATATAACAACACAAAGTCGGCATGAAAATTGTATTCACGCATGGCATGAACGACTAGGTATTAAAAATCGGTTCGATATCAAAAGACTTGTTTCACATGATCTAGCCTCAGGAATTAAAATCGGAAATTGCAATGAAATTATGAATTGTGTGAGTTGTATAAAAGGAAAACTAATAAAGAAACCATTTTTGAAGAATTGTGACAAACGATCAAATCAATGTCTAGATTTGATACATTCTCATGTTGTGGTCCGATGAAAACAGAAACCCCACGAAAGAAACGCTATTTTGGACATTTATTGATGAACACTTCCGTTATACCATATCATACCTCCTACATTCCAAGAGTGAAGAATTTCAGAAATTTAAAGAATTCGTCGCTCTTGTTGAAAATAAATTTTCGGAGTGTTACCGAGAATGTTCAGATTTGATAATGGAGGAGAGTATTGTGGATCAGCAGTTCAAGGTTTTCTGGAGAAGAAAGGTATTTCCTTTCGAAGTACAGGTCCGTATTCGCCTGAACAAAATGGCATAGCAGAACGTGAAATTCGAACCTTATGCGAAGCAGCAAGGTGTATGTTGTTTGATGCAGGATTGTCAAATAAATATTGGGGTGAAGTAATTGCCACTGCGAATTATCTTCAAAATCTCTTTTCTACAAAAGCTATCGAATGTTCCTCATATGAACTGTGGAATTTAGAAAAACCAAGATTGGATCATCTCAGAGCTTTCGGCAGTGTGGCCTATACCTATGTTTCTAAAGAAACAAGATCAAAATGGGATGCTCGAGCACAAGCAGGGATTTTGTTGCGATATAATGGAACTTCCAATGGTTATAGAGTTTTGAATCCAGAAACCAATGTAATAATAATAAATAGACCTATAAAATTCTTCGAAGATAAAAACTACACTGATATGAAATCTGAATCTATCAAAATCTTGGATGAAAACAGTGAAATAGTTTTGTAAACGAAGAAGAAGAGAGTATCGAGAAAAAGGTTATTGCCAAAAAAATACTAATATTGAAAGTGGAGAGACACGTTTGGATGATGAAGGGTTGGAGTATTTAAGACGATCTCCAAGAAATAATAAGAGGAAACCTCCTGAGAAACTGTCCTACTTTACTTCAAGTGAAACAAATGATGATCCTGAGACTTGGTACGAAATAATGAAGTTACCAGGAATGTAAAATTGAAATGGATAAATGCTATAGAAGGTGAAATGCAATCATTCAGGAAGAAAGGCGTATGGACGCTGACCGAGCTACCTCCGAACAAAACAGTTATAAAATATACGTTGATTTTGAAGACCAAAATCAATTTAAATGGTGGAATAATGAAATATAAGGCTCGTTTAGTCGTAAAAGGTTGCACACAAAAATATGGGGAGGACTATGATAGTATGTTGGCTCCGGTGATGAGACAAACGACTTTTCGAATACTGTTGTCAATAGCAGCTGTTCGTAAATTAAAAATCAGGCATTATGATATAAAAACCGCATATTTGAAGGGTCTGTTGAATGAAGAGATTTATATGTCTCAACCAGAAGGTTATATAAATAAAAGTGATTCCCATCTTGTATATAAACTCCACAAGGCAGTATACGGTTTGAAGCAATCCGCGAGAACATTGAATGATACTATTAGCGGAAAACTTTTGGAATGGGTATTTGAACAGAGTAAACATGATCAGTGCCTGTATATGAAAATGAAGAGAGGGAATATACTATATGTATTGTTATATGTTGATCATTTGTGTATACAATGGATTGGAGATAAACTCAATGAGAGTTTCGATACAGTCAACTAAGGAAATATTTCATCATTTTTGGGGATCAGGGTTCAAAGAACTGAAGATGGAACCTTTCTACTGGATCAAAATTCAAAAATTGATATCCTTCTCAAAGAGAATGGATTGGAAAACGCCTCATGTGTAGCTACTCCAATGGATACAAAGTACCCCAAATTCGATACAAATTCCCCTTTATTACCCAATAATGAAAAATATAGAAAAGCAGTGGGGGCACAGCTATATCTTTCAACTACAACCCGTCCGGATATATCTCTTGCTGTGGGATATTTGTGCAGGCGAGTAAGTCAGCCAAGTCAGAAGGATTGGGATGCAGTCAAGAGAGTGCTCAAATATTTGAAGGTTACAAGTAAAAATAAACTGAAATTTAGTTCGAATACTGAATTGACTCTGAACGGATATGTTGATTCCGATTGGGCAGGCGATGTCTCTGATAGGAAATCTACAGCTGGTTTTAAATTATTTCTTGGGAATAATCCCATATTATAGGCTAGCAAGAAGCAATCTTCAGTAGCCCTATCATCTACAGAGGCTGAATATATATCAGCGGCCTTGGCAAGCCAGGAAATAGTTTATTCAAAAATAATTTTGGAAGATTTCGGAATTACTTGTGAAAATGAAACTGTCCTTTATGAAGACAATCAAGATTGTGTCAAGCTAACAACCAATGAAAAGTCTAGTTGCAGAACAAAACATATCGATGTCAGATTCCATCATCTACGTGATTTAGTTGACAGTGATATAATTCAATTCATGTATTGTGAAACTTCAAATATGATTGCTGATGCTTTCACAAAGCCTCTCCCTAGAGAAAAGTTTCAACGTCTCAAAACATCAATAGGACTTATCGAGGAATAATCTGTCGAGTGGGGGTGTTAGAAAGAAATATTCAAGATAGCCAGATTTGTAGATGTGATTTCTCTGTGTGATATTTTTGTTTTCAAGTTGTTGTTGTTGTATGTCAAGTTTTGACAATAAAATTAATTTTGCAGCTTACGTTTCCGAATAGTATTCTAATAGTTAAATTAGGCTGTTCTTCCATTTAAAAAACATTAATCTCTTCAGCTAGATCTTTGTAGTTGTCCGACTTATTGTTACCAAAGATGTTGCTACATACATTGTTGAAGGCATTGTCACTATAAGAACTTCACCCAGCCTTGTGGCTCTGCTCAGGTGGTGAATTCGGCCCCAGTTACACTATTTTTTATTACCTCAATTGGGATAAGGTGAATCAATAACAATAATTTCAAGAAAAATGGATTTATTTTGATACAAAAACAAAATCACATCAACCATGTATTCACAATACAACACGAATAATAACCAGTATTACAGTAGAACTGTCCAACTCAAGATTTCATATCTACCAAAAATAAGTTTAAATACTTATATTGGAGCAAAACCGGGATATACGGCTCGCAGCGGATTCTTGAATGGACAGGTTTGGTTTCCAGGCTATGGGGAGTGGCTTCTTCATCGGAAGTCCAATTACGGGCTTAGATGTCCTACTCAAGGTTTTGAAGTCATCGGGTGTCACGTATGGGCTGCAGAGCAGCAGGACAGGGTACCACCACGAGCAACAATGTATAATTGTCGACTGAATATATAAATGCGCTTCTTAGTGAAGGATATTTAACGAAAAAGAGACCAATTCCACTGGAATTATCATTTAAATAGGAACATTACCAATTGAAAAACGGTCATTCGACGCGATCTTAACATATCGAAGTAAAATAATTTCGAATTAGAAGTGGGAGTAGCTGAAGAATTATTAACGCTCCTAAATAACTAATTAAAAACTGAAACATGTCGCGATGGCATGTTACAGCATCCTGTACCCTCTTACCTTCCCAAAAGTGTAGTAACAAAATTTTGATCCATAAATACTTCCCGTATTTCAGGTCCAACCAAGTTTCCTCCTTTGAGATTTGTTTCACTTATACGTGGAAATTTCCGTCTCAAATAAAGGAACGCATTTCCTTGTCTATCTAAGGCTTTGACAAAATTTTTAATAAACCCTAGTTTTATGTGCAGAGGAGATAAAATTTTGGCTGATCTACCAAGGGTTCATTAAGGACGTTTTGGTGATCGGGGACAATGTTCTCACGTAACTGCCAGTCGTTAACTAAATAATGTTGGTTTCGGATTCTACTGTTCCATTCGCATAAGGAACAACAATATTTCAAATATTTTATGAAGCCACTCTGTAGTCCTGTGAGCAGTGCAACAACATTGAGATCGGCAAGAATATTCCACTTATAATCTGTGTGTGTGTAATGAGCCGTCGTAGTGAGTAGAACGATTTATGCATCGCTTTGGCTGAACGAGTGTAAAAGTCGTTTATTTTTAATATCTCCATAAGCATATTTTCGTGAAATAAACATAATACCTAAGCACAATGGTATGAAAGACAAAAAAGTGAATTAATGCAAGTTGTTAAAGACACTTCACAAAAAGTGTTTGCTGATATTATTAGTACCGACAAGTTTTTAGAACAGTTGACAAAAAAAGCAGCTGACAGTGTTATAACAACAATTGAAAAATATATAGAAGATATCAATAATAAAATTACAGTAATTGAATCTAGAATTTCAGATGTGATTAGTGAAAAAAAAGATTTATATGTCAAGTTGGAAAACCGAGAACAAAGAGATAAAATAAATCAGTTACGAATATATGGATTACCAGAAGATACAGAAAATACGTTGGAGCACAATCTACCAACGATGTTTCGAGATAAGTTGCAGGTAAATGACATTAAAATTATGGAGTGTTACAGACTAGGAAAGAAACAAACGGAGCAGAATCATCCAAGAACTGTTCTGGTGAAGTTCGTTAGCTATAAAGACAGAAACAAGGTGTTTTTAAATAGAAGGTGATTGAAAAATACAAACTTAATTATTACGGAAGATTTGATTAAAAGTAGATATCGTATATTGCTTGCTGCAAAAGACAAGTTTGGGAAACAAAAAGTATGGACCAAAGATGCTTTGATATACACAAGTGTTAAATGCAAGGAAATATGTTTAAAGGCAGAAGACGAGGTTAAAAATACTCAAGTTCAATAGCCACTTGATGCTATTGCGAAGCTTACTGTTATTTCAGTTGTTATAGTTGAACAGAAAGAGCTAAAGAGTGGGAAGTAAATAACGGTACGTTAGTAACTAATAGTGGATAGTGGTATCAATTTTGTCTTTTGATTGCGTTTATTGATCTAAATATGGAACATCTCACTGTAAGCTGCTTGAATGTGAAAACTTTAACCAGCCATTTTGCAAGCGTAAAAACACTTCTTATTAATAATAAATACGATGTTCTTGGCATCACGGAGTTATGGCTTTCAGAGCATGTTACCAGTGACTTTGTTAATATTACAGGATATAACATGGTAAGAAGGGATAGAGGTTCCGGAGGTGGTGGTGTGGGTATGTATATCAGCACAAAATTTCAATTTGATATTTTGAACACACAAAATAATTCCTATTTGGAACAGTTGTGAGTAAAAATTAATAATAACTATTGCGTTATAGATTGTCTATACAGGCCTCCAAAACAAAGTTTCGTTGATTCTATTGAGTCTTTCGAAGATACACTATCTGACTTCACAGTTTCCTACAATAACTTAATTTTTGGTGATGATATTATCACAAATTTATTGGACTTAGATAATGCGAATAATCAAAAATTTAATTCACTTTTAGAAAAATTTTATTTGCAACAGGTAATATATAAACCCACAAGAGTAACTAAAACTTCAAAAACTTTGCTTGATGTTATCGTATTTTCAAGATCTGTATCTGCTTATAGTGCAGATAATCTAGAAGTTTGGCATATCTCTGACCATTGTTTAGTATTTTGTAAATTTGGGAAAAAACCTTCGAAAATAAAACTTATGTAACATTTAGAAACCTTAAACGAGTCGATCACAATTTGTTGCACGAATTCATATTAAATGCCCCGTTTGAGGACATTTTTTATATAAACTGTATTGATGAGAAAGTAAGCAATTTTAATAATAAATTACTTAATATTTTGATGTATTAGCACCTCTAAAGACAATATTAATTAGATATCAAAAACCTCCGAGGTTAACGGATAATATTCAAACTATGATTGATATAAAAAACAAAGCTTAAAATAGATTTAAAAAAACTAGAGAAAGTGCGCACTGGAATTATTATAAACAAATTCGTAATCAAACAAATATAGCGATAAGTAATGAAAAAAAGAGTTATTTAGATTTTTGCATAACAATACCAATTCACTCTGAAAAAGACTGTACCAACTAAACATTCTTAATAAGCGAAAAACAAATACAATACCTGAATTCATTAATAAACCAATTGAAATAAATGACTTTTTCATGCAATATTCTTCACAAGAACAACAACCTGATAACAATTTGTTAAGTTACTATGGTACCAATCTAAAACAAAATTTCGATGAACTTTTCTCCTTTTCTACTGTTAGTATTGAAGAACTTGAAGCATATTTAAATGAAATAAAGTCTCTTTCTACTGGACCTGATTTAATTAATTTAGAAATGATACCCTTGTCCTGTCCTAGAGCTTTACCGGCTATTGTTAATATTATTAATTCTTGTTTGTTGGAAAATATTTTCCCTAATAGCTGTTACTCCTTTACCTAAAAAATCTGATGTTCTAAACTATAGCGATTTGCGTCCAATTAGTATTTTACCATGTTTGTCAAAAGTTTTGGAAAAAGTCATGAACAAACAAATTAAATGTCATCTCGAGCAGTATTTGATTTTACCTGAAAATCAATCAGGCTTTAGAGCCGGTTATAGTTGTCCCTCTGCATTAATGAATATAACTGATGATATTTTGAGATAAATCGATTTAGGGAAGTGTACGGCTCTAGTATTGTCAGATTTTTCAAAGGCTTTTGACACCATTAGTCATAAATTGTTGTATGATATTTTGCATTTCGTAGGCTTCGCTGATAACGCTGTTCATATGATGAGATCTTGAAAATAGATTCCAGTATGTTGAAACTTGCTTGGGGCAGTCCCCTAGAGCAAAAACTTGTTGTGGCGTCCCACCGGGATCTATTTTGGGTCCACTATTATTTAATATATATACAAATAACATAACGTCGTGTTTGCAATATTGTGAAAGTCATTTATATGCTGACTAGGCGCAAATTTACTTTTCATTTCAACATGCAAATACAGGTATAGCTAAAAATTGTATCAATCGTGATATAAATGCTCTACTTCAATTTGCTAAATTACATTTGTTGCAAATTAATTCCAATAAGTCATCGGTTATATTCTTTGGAAAGAACTATGCGACAGTTGAACGTCAAATATCTGTCAAGATAGACAATAATGAAATCAAATGTACTCATGAAGTGAAAAAGCTTGAACTAACTGTTGATAGTGATTTGTGGTTTAAAAAACATATTGATTTATGCTTGAGTGAAGCTTATCTTAAACTATTATATCCACATCGACATTTACTATCATATAAACCAAAAATTCAACTGACAAATTCGCTGGTTTTGAGTCACTTTAATTACTGCGATGTCGTATATGGACCTTTTATAGATGCGACAGACACAGCACGTATCGAAAAAGTTCAGAAATCATGTTTAAGATATATTTATGGCATTCGTAAATATGATCCTGTTTCATATAAACTTGTAGATGCTGAATGAATAAATATGCAAAAACGTAGGAAATTGCATGCAATTATCTTCTTTCACAATATTATTTTGAACAAGAGACCCACTTATTTGGTAAATAAAATAAAATATCGTACTGATGTTCATACGCTCAATTTGCGTTTTAAAGGGCTTATATCACCACCACCTCATAGGACACAAATGTTCAAACGAAGCGTTTGACTCATTTATTACCTTGTATTCGTGTATGCATATGTTATGTACATGTATGTATGTGTATGTGTGTATATGTATATATATATATATATATATATATATATATATATATATCCAATTCAAATTATGATTTCTTTTGATATTTCATGTTCTACTATATGTACACATTAATTATTGTAAGGCTTAACTTTATTTGAAATTGAGTTTTGTAATTAATACAAGGGTCAGACTAGACCTTTTTAAAATTGTTTTCTGGCTCCTTTTTGCATTAGGTCAATTGTCATATTATTGTTATGCAAATGCATGCAAATAAATAGTATTATTATTATTATTTTTTTTTTCTGTTTAAGCGGCATCAACTACTGAGGTCATTAGCCGCATACATTGACTGTTTTTATATCTCGCTAATTATATCTTCGTATATAATCTTGTTTGTAGGAGAAATTCTATCACACAGTGTAGTGAACACATCGACCGGGAAAGGACACCAGCAAGTAGGAGCTCCAGCGAATAACCTGGTCACTGATTCAAACCAGGCATTTCCAGCAGCGCTTGCCACCGGACTCGGCAAACAGATTGAGATTCTCATCTCAACTCGTCCTTTATAGGACGCTTTATTCGTGAAAATCAGCTCGAATTGAGCAATTTTATTTATGAAATTCCGCTCTTCATAGAGCGAGTTTATTTGTGAAAATTGCTTGAAGCAAATAAACAGCGAACAAGACCAACTAGAAGTGCAATAATACCACCCAGCCGCCGGAGGACGAAATCTATCAGGTGAATATAAACACTAACCTGCAGACAAAAGGGTCAGGAAACCTTTAACCGTGGAGGAAACTCCCTCCGGCAGTGAGTCCGCTGCCGGCTTTGGTCCGCATCCCCGAAACTAACAACGAAGCAATTTTCTACTTCGTCCTCTTCCACCCCACAATAATCTACAATGGCCTCCTCAACCCGTTCTCCGATTAAAACCCGGAGCCAAACGGTGCCACCGATCTCTTCTCACGAAGAGTTCCCTCCTATAACATCTACCCTACCCACCGACGCTTTAGCCGCCCTTGAACATATAACCAAAGAACTCGCCGAACTTAAATCGGAAAATCAACGACTCAAAACCGAACTAAACCAACCTAAAACCCAAACCAACTCTCGACGCTCCTCAAAATCCAGTTCCATCCACTCCGCGCAATCTCACCAATCTCACACTTCCATCCACTCAACTCCAAAAACCAACCAACAATCTAACAACCGCCGAGAACAAGAAGGGGACTTCACTCTCTTGGGAGCGATACCCAAGAGAGATCGAAGGATTCCTCCCCCTCCACCACCTGCCACCAAAACCCAACAGCCCCCTTCTACCCAACAACCTCGCCCTACACAACCATCCCGCTCTACCCAACATCAACAGCAACCAACTTCCCAACAAAACCAACAAGTACCGCTTCAGACACTTAACATTCGCAACTTACCGCAAAGATACGTCTCTCAGCGGGGGCTTTCCAATCTCCTCAACACGAACGAATTGTTGAGAGGGGAAATCTCCTACTTAAAGGCGAATTTTAATTGCACCGCCCTCCTCAGGATCCGCGCTGGCATCCCCCACGAGGCCTTTGCAAAAAGGCTTCGAAACACCATCGGCGACGAACGAGTTATCGTCGTCCCACTCAGCCCATCCCCCCGCACAAGATCTCAATCACGCAACCGAAAACCCACCTTCTCACTCGTCTGCAGAAATAAAGACACTTCCGTTTCCGAAGAAGAATTCGAGGAAATCCTCACCGATCTTTAAGTCCCCCACAGCAGATCCTGGCGCATTCACTCCCGCCGTCGCGGCCGACCCACCACAATGTTTCGAATCCTAACCGATTCCAAAATGGAGTACCACCGAGCCCTCTCTCACGGCATTAAATTTCACGGCCTCTCACATCCATGCGAGGCCTCCAACCCAACAAACCCCCTACCCGCAGTACCCAAATACTGCATAAGATGCACCAGCACAGGCCACCGCCAAGTCATGCAAGGCCAAACGGGTCTGTTCTTCATGTGGTGCATCCGACCCCAAACCAAACGATTGCCCTAAGGCAAAAGAACCCACTTGCAAAAATTGTGGCGGTCCGCACGCCACCTACCACCCCAAATGTCCGAAGCGGATTGAAACTCCTAAAACCCCACAAGAAACCGCTCAAGTAACACTAGAAAAACCACCAACCCCTTACGACCTCTCGACCGACGCTAAAATTTTAATTGAAATTTTAGCTACGACAATAACGAACGCCGTCCCCACAGCTCGTGGCCTAGTGGCTGACACACTCTCTCGTCTCGTTCCTTCGTTTTTCGGCTACAATTGTACCGTAACAAGTGGCGCGGGCAACCGCGTCCACTTTGCTTTCACCCCCAAACGTCAAAATTAAGTCATGGACGTGAATTGCCAAGTTCTAGCCAGGAAGCGACATCTTCTTAAACAACTTTTGCACTCCCTAAACATTCAAATTCTTTCAATCACTGACACTCTGTTAAAAAACCCCCCTCGTTCCACTGGCTATACCACTTTCCACTTAGACAGGGACTTCTACTGTCACGACAACGGACTTCTTGTCCGCAACGGACTCCCCGCGTCACCACACCCTCGCTCCGCACATCTGTCTCAACAGAACCTGGACTGCATAGCCATCGACATCTCGTGGGATAATACCACGACGACTTTCTTTTCTTATTACAAACACCCCAACCAACCATTATCAATCGACCTCCTCGAATATGCATCCTCTCCACCACGAGCCATAATAATAGGTGACTTAAACTCACGAAATACCCTTTTCGGTGACACACACACCAACCCCAACGGCAGATTACTCGCCGACCAACTTGTCTCACTTCCCATCTCGCGGATTAGAAACAATAATCCAGCCCTAATAAGTCATCTCGGCTCCTCCATAGTCGATCATATAATCTGCACTGACAGATTATACACACGCATGGACGACGAGTGCTTTATAGGCGACCCTATCACATAAGACCACGTTCCACTACTGGTCAAAACCACATTAAATAATCCAATACCACCACCGTCAACGAATTTAACATTTCGCGATTTCAAAAAAGCCGATTGGAATTCCTTCGCAAACCACGTCTCAACCAATTTACCACCACCCGTCATTTATCAGAACACTGATGACGTAGATAATCACGCAGAAGAATTCCAATCCCTCTTAATCGATGTACAAGACATCGCCGTTCCTCTCACCACCATACATACCAACTTTCACGCCCTTCCGCAAAGAATTCTCTAAAAAATTCGTCAGAAAAGACAGTTATACAGGTTAAACGTCTGCACTCAAGACCCCGCCGCCAAGACACAATGGAACCGTCTAAACGCCCAGGTTTGGTACGAAATCAATGCTGAAAAGCAGAGAAAATGGAAGGCCGAAACAGCCGGACTGGACTTCAGACAAGGGCGCGTGTTTTTTTTTGGCAAAAATTCATCCGCCTCGTCGGTCTCAAGAGAAAGGTTGAATCACATCTCGAAGTGCAAGGACAGAAGACAAAGCCACCGCCTTAAAAAATAACCTACAAACTGTCTTTTCACCACCTGACAATCCAAGATTTCTTCGGGGCTTTACCGTCGAAACAGACCACCTCTCCCGCAATATAACACGAAGCCCACATGTTCATATTCCGCCAAATGAGAACTCTCCACTTCTAACACCCTTTACAATCGAAGGAGTTCAACTGGCGTGCCGAGCAGGGAAAAACAGTGCCCCCGGGCACGACGGAATCTCGAGACAGGCACTCAAAAACCTGCCAGAAGAGATTTTTTCACCGCTCTGCGCCCTGCTGAACGCCTGCCTGGCATTTTCTTACTTCCCTCGTTGTTGGAAATCAGCCAACGTAGTTCTTATCCCCAAACCCGGCAAAGACCCCACAAAGCCTGAATCATACCGGCCCATCTAATTAATTAGCGACCTAGGTAAAGTCCTTGACCGATTGTTAAAGGAAAGAATCTGGGACTTCTGTACCGAAAATAATATAATTCCGGCTTTTCAATTCGGATTCAGGCCGGGCCACTCTTGTCAGAACGCCACCACCTACCTTCAAACAATCGTCACCCGAGCTTTAAATCAACGACGCTGTTCTGCCGTCATCCTCATGGACGTTCAGAAGGCTTTCGATCAAGTCTGGCACGCCGGAGTGGTGAGAAAGCTACTGAGCATCCGATTGCCAAACCAAATCGTCAAATTATTATACTCCTATCTCACTAACCGATCGATCAGCGTCAAAGTTGGTTATAGCACATCCGACGCTTTCACACACCAAACTGGCGTTCCGCAGGGCTCGATACTCGCTCCTCTATCGTACATAATTTATACGTATGATAAACCTGTCCCACGACATCTTCGTGACAACATTCAACTATATGCGGATGATACCGCACTAATCATTTCTGCCACAGACATTCGCTCTCTCAATATTCGATCCCAAAATCTACTGACCCAATTTTCTAATTGGTGCGGGAAATGGCGGGTGACTCTCAACCCTCATAAAACACAAGCCATCGTCTTCCAACACCCTGATACCATGAGCGAACGACTTCTTCCTACAAACTTCCGCCTCGTGCTCTGGGGTGATCGACTCGAAATCCGTAGGGAAGTCGTCTATTTGGGAGTGAAATTCACTTACACTCTCAACTGGATGCCTGACCTAATGGATACTTCAAACAAAGTCCGACGGAGAGTTAATCTTCTCAAGGCGCTTGGCGGCACATTCGGACGCACACACCCTACCACCTTACTTCATACGTATAAAACATATATCCGTCTAATAATCGACTATAGAGCAAACGTCTACTGCACCATTCCCAACCATCTTGTCAAAAGATTACGAACTTGCGAGCAGTCAATCTTGAGATACTGCCAATACAAAGCACCATACTCTCCCAGCGCCACCGTCTATGTCAATACCGACATCGAGCCAATTCCTCAACGTCTCTATAATTTACAAGCCCGATACGTTAATCGTACAATCGAATCGGGCAATGAAAACTTGACAAACACTCTACGCACTCCGCCAATAGACGACCCCTCGGTAGAAAACACAAGAGGAAGCTCCTCTTTCCTCCTCTACGTTTGTTAGCCACTGCCTACGATGACCTACCAGACGAATATACTAACTACCTAGACGAATCCCCAATTTCAATTCGTTCACTTGAATACAAACCTCACTATAATATCACATCATCTTCTGACCACAACAAATTCTGCCCTACATTTTCACCCAGCACCTAAAACACTATTTCTTAGATAATCGGCCTATACTCAATAACCATCATTTCAAAACTCTCATTAATTTGTTCAACACTTTGGACAAACCCTGTACTTTTCAACCGCCCCACCCCACCCACGTCGGTGTTGCAGGTTTTTTGCGATTTTCCTGCATACTATGTGAATTTATTCACTAGCCAAATGGAACGACGATCGACGCACCTGCATTTTTAGATTTAAAATTGTTATTGTACCGCCGACCACCGGAAACAGTCCCAAACCACCGAAGGCACGTCACCGCAACTTTTCATCAAAATTCCAACAAAATATCATATTCCATACACTTTTGAAAAATGTCTCCTATACACTTTTTCACATAACTAAAAACCAAAAATTATAAATCTTCAGTACTCCTAATACATCGCTCTTAAAATATCGGAGACATTTCAAAACCAGTAAATAACACTCAATTTCCATAATTTCTGACACCTAGCCAGCCCAACGCAAATATCTATGTATCGGCAACGATACATGGTGCGTCTTCTACACTTACAATCCCATCCTAGACAATTTTTGTCACATCATCTTCGCACACTTCTGAGCTTCGCTGCTTCCAGACATCAACCCCCGATACACCCCAACACAGCACAACCCTCCAGTTACTTTCTAGCGAAAAGCTCACTCAATAACTCTCAGTCCTATACACTTCTAAGAAAATTTTTCCTAGTCACCTTATAAATAATTTTTTACTAGACACTTTTAAACTCCAACTTTATTTATCGGTCAGCGCACATCAAACCACCCAACACACCCCCAATTCAGCCCTGAAGAGGAAACCTATCCTACACCAGGGCACCAACAAGAAAAGAACACACAACCAAGAAAACTCCAATCCATCCCAAATTCATTCACGAACTTCTCTCTCTCTCTCTCTCTCTCTCTCTCTAGAAATTCTATGACTATGTTGAATTGGTGAGATAGAAGTGTTTTTATGTTGTCGGACATCTGTAAGGTTCTTCGTATATTACTATATTGTGGACATGTCATCAGAATGTGTTCAACAGTCAATCTTTCATTACATTGTGTGCATCGTGGTCTTTCTCCACCGGAAAGTAGATACGAGTGGGTAATATTAGTGTGGCCAATTCGCAAACGGCATAGAATCACCAAAAGGGGTTTCAGACGTGATTGAGGATATATTATACTACTCCCATGATTTCTTTTGTCCATCACTAATTAGCCTACGGGATTCCGCTCTTAGTTTTTTAAATCGGATCATGTTTTGAAGCGATGGTGATCGTTTAGATCCATTTAATGCTTTTTTCTTTTCATGTATTGCCTTGGCGATATTGTTGTTCCACCAAGGTAAGGATTTATTAGAAGTTGTGCTAGAGAACTTTGGAATACTTGCATCGGCAGCAGTTTTGATCTTGTGCGTGAATTCTTGTATCGCTTTTTCGGGGTCCTCAGGTAGCCGCGTTATTGTGATGTTTTGAGAGTATTTATCCCACTGAGCTTCATTTGTTAGACACCTCTTGGCGCTTGGAAAGAAGATCTTTTCTATGTCAGTGGTAATTAGTATTGGATAGTGGTCAGAAAAATGCAGGTCGTCCAGTGCTTTCCACGTTAGTCTGGGTGTGAGCTGCGATGAACACAAACTCAAGTCGACAACTGACTGGTCAGCAGGTATGTATATTAAAATGCGTTGGGGATCCCGTGTTACGCAAAGTAAGTTGTGAATTTTCGATGAACCCTTCAATTCTTCGTTCTCGTGTATCCCGACGTTTGGAACCCCATACCTGTGAATGTGCGTTAAAGTCACCTAGTATAATACAAGGCTATGGCAGGTTTGCAATGAGGATATTGAGTTGGTCAGTGGACCAGTTATTGTCTGGTAGATATACGTTACATAAAGTGACAATCAAAGGTGTCTCAATTCGTACAGCTATCGCCTGTAGGGATGTGTTCAAGTTCAGTTCTTGCATGATTACATTTTCTTTCAATAAGATTGCGACACCCCCTCTAGCTCTGCGTTCAGGTGTTACATCTTTCCTATATATCTTGTATCCTCTCAATGAAAAAGGGATGTTCGGAGTAAAATGTGTCTCTTGTAGTGCAAGACAAAAAGGATCATATTATACGAAGCTCATTCAACTGATGTACACATCCATTGCAGTTCCATTGTAGTATATTTTGCATTTTTGGAGTTAGTTGTGTTAATCATTGGTCCTTTTACGAGGAACACATAAATGTATTATTCGTGTAAAAGTATAAAATATATGTATGTATATGATGAAAAAATATGAATACAATTTTCTAAATAATTTTTCATCGTTATATCACAGATTATTTTCGTAGATTATTGTCATCTCCTCTAAAGAATTCGAAGATCTTGGGCCCCGATCTGGGGTTATCGAAACGTTTATCTGAGATGCGCTTGTTATTTTACTAGTTGCTGAATCCATTTTCTCTTCTGCTTTTTTTCTTGGTTCGCCTTTTGGCCATCCTCTTTTTCCTTTTTGTTTTTTTCGATAACTTACACCGCTTAATACTGGTTCATCATCTGATGAGCGTGGATAATCCCGCTTGTAAACAGATGGTAGAGATTGACGATCAGATACTTGTGAAGCGATGCTGGGTGCCAAAGGAAATATATTAGATCTTTGTAATGCATTCAATAATAATGGTGTTAGCTCTCTCACATATTCAGGTATATTCACTTGTGGAGGAGTAGTTGATGGTAAGTTAGTTGTAGTTGCACGTGCATAAGATACGTTAGGCTTTGGTGTAGTAACAACTACTTTTTTCTTCGCATCGAAGTAAGAGAGGTTTTCCTTGACCTTTATTTCCTAGATTGCAGCCTCCTGCTTATATACTGGACAGTCTTTGTCCCTAGCTGAGTGTGAACTATTACAGTTCACGCATGAGAATGGGGTTCACAAGGTTTATCGGTGTGTAGTGGTTTGCCGCATTCACATATCTGTTCTTTATTGCACCTTGCAGCTGTATGTCCAGATTGTTGACATCGAAAACATCGAAGTGGTGACGGAATGTATGGTCGGATTTTGAGAAGATAAAAAGTAATTTCAATTTCAAGTGGCAATTTTGGACAATCAAAAGTTATAATATGAATAGGTGTATCCGAGAGCGAACCACCATTTTTTGTTTTTATTCTTCTCACTGCTATAACTCCTTGATCTTTTAATTCGTCCAATATTTCTTCTTCGGTGCAGTTTAAGAGATCTCTACAATTTATTACACCTTGGGATTGATTGAGTCTAGTATGTGGAATTATTTCAACTTCATAATCAAGTACATGGGTTAATTTTTTAATTTGGATCGACTGTGCTGCAGAAGCTGTCTCAAGTAGTAATCCGTCCTTTATTTTTCGCATATTTCTCACTTGTCCTACCTTTTATATATGTACCTATGTCATAAGAAGGGATTCGTTTTTGCGAAATCTCCTTCCTCTCTCTTAACGATCAGAAACCGAGGTTGGATTCTCGTCTCCTGATTCGTATTTATTGTTTGTTGGTCCTTTTCCATGGTCGCAGATCCAGCACCTCTATCTGCGAGCTTTGGTGCTTTTTGACTAGCAGAAATCATTTTTTCCCACGAGTAGGGTAGATTTTCAATATCCACTGTGGCAGTGCTCCCTTACCACAGCAAGGTTGTATACAAGTGAGGGTCACCTGGTACTCACAGGGCATCGTTAATAACCGCATTTTGGATGGGCCAATCATCTTGTTAGCACGATAGCTTCCACCTTATGATTCCAGATTTTTTATCGAGGTCTACTCCTCCCCATTCAGGGTTTGTGAGCCCCATGAATGGTTGTTCTCCCTCTCGCGTTTGCCCAACTGCTCTAGATTCGCCACCAGGGGTAGGTTACCGGATTTTGAATTTCCAGAGATGGTTTACCAGGGTCTACCGACGTGAAGGTGCAAGCAGGAATTGATAGGAGAGGCTGTGAGAGACGCTTCACTACCCTTTAGACCCTAATTATTATTATTATTATTATTATTATTTTTTCACACTTGTACGTGGTTGGTGGTAGCAGTTTCTACCGGACGCAGTTGCATCAAGGTATAAACCTACTTATTATTATTATCATTATTATTATTCGTCTCTATTTCTCACAATTGTGGTTTCTTATAAATAGCAGACGGAGTTTGCACTCAAGTCTACTTTTACTTTATCTTTGGTTTAGAAATGATCTGGTGATATTGCATGTGTGTAGGATGACTGCTTTTTGTATCTGGATGTGGGTGTAATGTGGAAGATTCAACTGCGTGAGGTGTGTGATGAATGTTTTTGGGGTAATTCCTGTAACAGATATTATAAAAAGTATTACAATTACTTGTCTCTGTTTCCATATACGTTCTATTTCTATTGCTAACTGCTGGTATTTATCTTTCTTTTCTCTGTATTTGTTATTTATATTATTGTCAGATGGAACAGCAATATCAATAATGTATGTGATCTTCTCTTTTTTGATTTTTAATGTTATATCCGGTATTATTATTATTATTATTATCATTATTATTATTTTTTTTTTCACAGGGTTTTCCTGGGTTTGCTTGGCTAATCCGGGATGCCATATCAACGGATTAGTCATGTGTGAGCGCCCGCCGGACTGCTCGACAAGTGCCCAGAATTGCTGCTTTTTGGGCGGTGAGTATCAGTTTCGTAGGGTCTTCTATTTCCAATCTTTTTAGTTCCTGTTTCAAATTTATTTCAACAAGGCCGGTCGCAGATATAACTAATGGATGTATTGTGACCTGATCGAGCTGATAGATAGTTTTTATTTCGTGAGAAAGATCTATATATTTTGTGATCTTTTGGTTTCTCGCTTCTCGGAGATTGTGATCATTAGGTACTGTAATGTCGATTATTCTTGCTACCTTTTTATCTTTTTCTATCACCAATATGTCGGGTCTATTGTGTGCCATTTCCCGATCACTAATGATAGGCTCATCCCAATAGATTTTTGTTTTCTCGTTTTCCATATGATCCCTTGGTGTATATTTGTAGTACTGTGTTATATCTTTTATTAGCTCGAATTTTCTACATAGCGCTTGATGAAATACCTTTGACACGTTGTCATGCCTTGCCTTATGGTCACGCGGTGCTAGATATGAGCACCCTGCTGTTAGGTGCTGAATGGTTTCTGTTTTATTTCGACATAGTCTGCATCTGTCATCCGATGTATCCTGATGCAGTATAAACCGTCGGTAGTTTCTTGTACAAATAACTTGGTCCTGTATGGCTAGTAGAAATATCTCTGTTTCCATCATCAGTACACCCCTAATTAGAAATTGTGTTACGGTTTTTCTCGTTAATATATATCATTCGCATAAAAAAGACAACAATCCTGCAGTTTTGGTCATAATAAATGAACATTCCTACCTTAATATCAAGTCAGGCTAGCTTCGTACGTCGTTAATTTCTAGGTATATCATTAATGCAGTGAGTCAATAGCCTGGTCGTCAATTTGTTTAGCACCAACTAATAGTTTAAAGGAAATAAATACACTCAGTAGGATAGTTACAGTAATCTGTATATACACTTAAAAAGAATGAATTTTGTTATATGATGTACAATTGAATGTAAACAAACTTTTCACTACTCGAATCAAACAGCTGATTCGCCATATGTCATATCCTCGTTTATTCTTCTTTTTCAAACGTTAAGAGATCTGTGATTCGTACGGAAGGTGGCTTACCGGTGTACTGTGGTTGTACATCAGGGTATAATAAGTGATGTTTTATGTTGTAAATACAGTCGAGGGGTGTGGTATATTTGCGAATATAAGTTATTTTTGATTAGTTAATTATTGTATTTATACGGGGGGTTTTATTATGCGATGTGCAAGTAGAGTAATTTCACTCCGAGGTCATAGAACGTATGTGCTCCAAACTGCTCGAGTGAGAGTGTCTCGAACGGAAAGGTGGGTTGTCAATGAAACCTGTCGTGTTTCCTTTTCTTTCTGATCAACGTTGTGTTGTATGCAGGTGCTTATTGGGAGCCCCAAAAACAAATTCGCATGAAGATTCCACATTCATCCCGCAGGGGAATAAGAATTTGAGGGGGTAGTTGGGTTTGGGTGGAGTAGTGAGAGTTGGAGAAGTTGGTGGAGTTAGTATTTCGTCCAGACCTCATCTGTGAGAGGCAGATGGATTTGTAAGCCCAGTCACCTACATCGCCATGCGGTTAAGTTCAGATAACGGCTTTTAACTACTATATTAGCAGCACACAGGAGAACCCTGTCTTAGCCAAACAGGTGAGATTTATTTGTTTTAACATTTTCTGGAACTAGTAATTGTTCCTCATAGTGTTGCGGATAAGATAACACCACCTAATTATATGTTCAGGATAGAGCTTGTGTATAGTATGTTGGGGGTAAAGTACTTGTTAGTAAGGGGTGGTTATCTCGGGTTTGTTACTTTTAGACTTTATAGGGGGTAATATACTTACGTTATCGAATAGATGGTATAATTGAAGTCTACCTTGGGTTTTTTTCAAAAAAAGTGGGCCGTCCCACTCGGGTAGTAAATGGTTTTGAGTAGGATAATATTAGGAGTCACACTGGGATAAATGTGATGAATTCCCAGGGTGGTTCAATGTCAATTGAGTGTAGTGACAACACTAATTAGTGTATTTTTTTTCTAGGGTTTTGTTTTTTTTTGGGTTTTAAACACTTATTCTGGGGTATTGTTGGATCTTTGGTGATTCGTATTTACCGTATTGGATTAGTTCCGGAGTCCCCTTAGTGTTGGTTCGTAGTACCACGGCATTCCTGGGATGCTTACAACCTCACCTTAGTGACTGCTACCTCAGAAACAACTTGTGGTTCGTCAGGATTTATCACCAGCGGGGGAAGACGCGCAAGTTTTAAACATTTAATATTTTTTTTTTATAATCATTTCTTTTTATAGCATATATATAACTTGTACGTATAAATAATTCACCATTTGTGAACATACAAGTGGCTTGTAATTTATTTTTTTTCTTGGTCATTTATTACTCTAGGTAGAGTAGGTAAGTTGCGTCTGAGCTCACACGGAACGTTTATGATAATTTATATTGTTTTTTTTGCTTTTGGTAAGTTTACAATTTGATATGCGCAGATAAGCCACGGTATGGGTAACCCTTCAGGTTCTCACCGTTTTCATTTTATATGATTGTAATTTTTTTTTGCAAGTTTCAGAAACTAACTTAACTCAGAACTGGTCTCTGTTTCAAATCCTTCTGAGCATTCATTTATCAATTTTGGGGTAGGGGTATATAGGATTTTAAATAATTGTATTATTGTAGATATTGAACTATAAGGGACTTTTGTAAATGTCCACAATTCGTGAGGGATTTCATATCGATCTGTTTATATTTTTTTTTATAAGTAAGGGTTGATGGACCTTAAATGTCCACTGTGGGAATAACTGCTTCCACAATTTTCATACAACTGTACTCAAACCAGACCACCACCGCAATAAATCATTTCTCTTGTGAGTTGAGTTACGAGTTTGATTTTGGTAATCCTCTCCTAATTGGGGGTAAACTACGATTAGGGAAGTAAACTGGGGTATTTACTCGGGTACGGTTTACCTGGCGCCTTGGGTTTTATAGCTTATTTTGATTGTTCGTTACCAGCATACGAACCTCCCTTCTTCGGCTGAAGTCTAGCGGGTAAAATACCTTGTGGCATAGATCGGCCATCCGATCTGCTGGTAACTTGGTTAAATTAGTAGTAATTGATTTCGGGGCCACAAGTTCGATCTATCTTCAGTAGGTCGCTAACGTAAGTGGGATAAGTGCATAGGTGCACGGGGTTTGATTTTACGTTACATAGGTGGCGCCCAACGTGGGGCATAGCATTGCCTTGCATCTCACTACATAGCAATTTTTCTTGGTGGTTTAAGTAAGTTTTGCGTTTTTTTTATGTGAAGTTAAATTTTTGTAAATTTAAATCTTAAGCTCAGCTAGTTGGATTTGACCAGTATATGTTCTGAGATTGGGTTGGTAGACTGAGTTATTCAGGTCCTATAGCATATTATATCGTAGTTGTAATAAAACTTCGATTTAATTTTGATTTTAGTAAGTAACTGGCAGGTAAGGTTGATTTTAGACAACGCCATACGTGTATATATTGTATTTCTTGACCTATTTAGAATCTACTCACGGGACGTGCGGTAGTAGACATTTTGAGATTGAGACACCTAGACATTGGCGGCTTGGGACATTGATTTTAATTGTTAGGTTATCGCAAGATGGCTTCGTATAATATGAATGTACATAGACTTAATCAAGATGAATTGACTTATGAGGTAAGAGTAAGAGGTGTAGCCACAGGTACTGTCGATGAAATGATAAAGAGTTTAGCCATGGCTCGACGACTAGAGAAGACTGGTGAAAGTTTTACATACCCTGTTTATCCTTATAAACCGGAAGAGGACATAGTAGCTGTACAAGCGAAGCTGGATGAACTCACACCGTTGGTTGCCGATTTTAGGGATACAATTTCGAGTGGAAACTTCAAGAAATATGAGACGAAGTTGCATCATGTTCTTTACAGGATGGATCATATTCCAGAAGATAGGGAAGAGCGTCCGATACTGCGGTCGAGAGCTTTGTCATTGTTGGATGATCTACATCAGAAGGCAGCGGATTACAAAGCGCCGGAGAATGTTCCACCACAACTTAGTTTACTTCAACAAACTAGCTTTAACGCGAACATTGACCCCCACAGGAGGTCATCAAGCACATCATTGAGTCCAAGTCGTGATGTACACACTGTCGCACCTCGAAACTCTACCTACGTTACACCAATATTACCAAATAAATGGGATTGTAAATTTTCGGGTGACAAGAAAGGTTTATCTTTAAGTGCATTTTTAGAACGCATAGAAGAATTGCGTATTGCTCGCCATGTTAGTAAGGAAACTTTGTTGGAATTGGGTATAGATTTGTTTACTGGTAGAGCATATCAATTTTATCTTGCATATAGGGGTGAAGTGTCATCATGGGATGAACTGGTCGTTTTACTGCGAGAGGAGTACCTGTCTCCATCTTATAACGAGAAACTTTTTGAGGAGATCCGTAGGCGAACACAAGGCCCAGATGAATCTATTGGACTTTATTTAGCTGTAATGATTGGGTATTTTAATAGGTTAACGTGTACTGTCTCTGAAGAGGTTAAACTTAAAATATTGCTCAGAAATATTGCTCCATTTTACCAGAATCAGTTAGCTTTGGTGGACGTCACCTCGTTGTCGCATTTGCGGGAATTAGGCAGGAAGCTTGAGGCTAGGAAGGAAGCAGTCGAGAATTTCGTTCCTCCTTCACGTAAGTTGCAAGTTTTAGAACCGGATTTGGCTTATGTCCAAGTAGCAGATGAAGTAGAAAATCTTGCTATAGCTAGTACTTCTTCGGCAGTATTTCCAAAGAACGAGGTGAAGCAGGTCAATTGTTATCATTGTAAGCAGCCAGGTCATTATGCTAGGGGTTGTCCTAAGAAATTTTGTTTCAAGTGTAAGTTGGAAGGTGTGACCGTTAAATCGTGCCCAAGATGTAGTAGAAGTCAGGGAAACGACGAGCGGCATGCCTAAATGATCGAGATAAGCATGTCGACCATTCCTTCTCGGTCGATAGAGTGAAGGTTTTGTTGGATTATGTTATTGAGCATGCATCGGGAGATGAGAGACCATATATCACTGTAAATATTTTAGGTAAATCATTATTAGGACTGCTTGATTCCGGAGCATCTCGGACTCTGATAGGCGGTAAGGGTGTATCCCTCATTCATGAGTTAGGTGTAAAAATAGATGTAAGTCGTCAGTCGTCTTGTATAGTTGGGAATGGGAACCGGTGCAGTATTGTTGGGGTTGTTGAGTTGCCGATTACTCTCAAGGGTCGATTTCGGGTAATTGAAACTATAGTAGTGCCGGAGATTCCTCATTTGTTGATACTCGGGATAGATTTTTGGAAATTGATGGATATTATACCAGATCTGCGACATAATGAATGGAAATTTTCCAACGAGCCAGTGGTTGTGAATTCCGTGGTTCATATTAATGGCCAGTCTCATTTGTCACCTTTAGAAAAATCTAGGCTACAAGCAGTTGTAGATAGGAATAGTACTTCGATGGAGGAAACCTTGGGGTGTACTAATAGGGCAGAACATGTCATCATTACCAATAGTGCACCAATCAAACAACGTTACTATCGAGTGAATCCTGTGGTTCAGAAGCAGATTGATAAGGAACTTGATGAAATGTTGAGGCAGGGTATTGTTGAACCTAGTAATAGTCCTTGGGCATCGCCGATTTTACTCGTGAAGAAGAAAGATGGCAAGTTTAGATTTTGTGTGGATTTTAGGAAATTAAATTCAGTAACGGTGAGAGATAGCTATCCTCTACCATTAGTTTCAGATACGTTAGATAAGCTGAGAGATGCTAAGTATTTATCTAGCTTAGATGTTAAAAGTGCTTATTGGCAGGTGCCAATGGCTGAAGAGTCGAAACAATATACGGCCTTCACAGTACCCAATCGTGGGTTATTTCAATTTCGACGACTTCCTTTTGGTCTTCATAACGCTCCTGCTACGTGGCAGCGCTTGATAGACAATGTTTTGGGTTATGACCTCGAACCCCATGTCTTTGTATATCTTGATGACGTGGTCATTGTTAGTCAGACTTTCGAACAACATTTGCAGATTTTGGAGGAAGTGTTCCGTCGTCTTCGGGAAGCGAATATTACCATCAATACAGAGAAATGTCAATTTTGTAGACCGGAGATGAAGTACTTAGGTTTTGTAGTCGACCGTAATGGTATCCATGTCGATGTTGACAAGGTAAGAGCTATGCTTGAGTTACCAACACCTAAAGGTGTTACAGAAGTTCGGCGTTTAGTAGGAACATTTTCGTGGTACAGACGTTTCATTCCTGATTTTTCTTCTATTATCGCTCCCATAACGAGTCTACTTCGTAAGGGTTCCAAGTTTCAATGGACTGTAGAATGTGCAGAGGCATTTAGGGTTATCAAGGAAAAGTTAGTGGCAGCACCTGTGCTCAGTTGTCCCGATTATTCACTACCATTTGTTGTACAGACCGATGCTTCAGGTTATGGAATTGGTGCCGTACTTTCCCAACCTCATCCTGATGGAGAACGTGTAATAGCATATTTAAGCAGGTCATTGACGCGTCAAGAACGAAATTATTCCACTACGGAACGAGAGTGTTTGGCAGTTTTGTGGGCAGTCGAGAAGTTAAGACCCTATATTGAAGGAGTACAGATTACAGTCGTAACTGATCACTATAGTTTATTTTGTGGCTTCAGAATTTGAAGGATTTGAGTGGACGATTATGTCGTTGGTCAGTTCGTCTTCAACAGTACGATTTCAAGGTGGTTCATCGTAAGGGTAAATTGAATGTCGTACCTGATATGTTATCCAGGGCAGTTCCTATAGTTGATGATGTCAATAATGTTGCAATAGATCTTATCTCTGATGAAAATGTAGCTAGTACTTGGAAGGCAGATGATGACAGGTGGTATCAGCTGATGGTGGATAGGGTGAGTAAAGATCCTAAGAAGCTCAGTAATTGGCGGGTGGCAAATGGTCGTCTGTGGAAATACGTGGTTCCATTGTATCCAGAATTGTCTCCTCCGTCTGACTCCTGGAAGTTAGTTGTCCCCAAAGCCGAGCGAAAGGCTACAATCTTAAAGGCTCATGAACCAGCCACTGCAGGTCACCCTGGTGTCTTTAAAACATTCTGTAGAGTAGCCGAGAAGTTCTATTGGCCTAAGATGAGGAGCGACGTTGCTAAAGTCGTCCGACGCTGTCGAACCTGCGCCGAACACAAGGTACCACAGACCGTGCCGGTTGATAAGATTGTCTCCCATCCTAAAGTAGGACGTCCATGGGAAATAATCTGTACGGACCTCATGGGACCCCTCCCTAGATCAAAACAGGGAAATTGTTATATTTTGGTAGTCACTGATTATTTGAGTAAGTTCACGTTAATGTGGCCCCTTAAGAAGGCTACAAGTGTGGCAATTTGTCGTAAGTTAGAACAAGAAATATTTTTAGTATTTGGTGTACCTCGCACCATAATTCTTCGTTTGGGAGAGTCCAATCAGGACTCAGATATGGGTTGGATGGGTCTCAAGACAATCGAAGTCATAAGGTTCGAGGTTTAAAATTCCACATTGAACACAAGGCCATGAATCCGAAGTAATTCATAGATCATCTGGCCATTGACAGCACGTTAGTTGTGAAGTTTCCCGTGGGTAAACTTCTTCAAGAAGGGGGGGGGGAATTGTTACGGTTTTTCTCGTTAATATATATCATTCGCATAAAAAAGACAACAATCATGCAGTTTTGGTCATAATAAATAAACATTCCTACCTTAATATCAAGTCAGACTAGCTTCGTACGTCGACAATTTCTAGGTATATCATTAATGCAGTGAGTCAATAGCCTGGTCGTCAATTTGTTTAGCACCAACTAATAGTTTAAAGGAAATAAGTACACTCAGTAGGATAGTTACAGTAATCTGTATATACACTTAAAAAGAATGAATTTTGTTATATGATGTACAATTGAATGTAAACAAACTTTTCACTACTCGAATCAAACAGCTGATTCGCCATATGTCATATCCTCGTTTATTCTTCTTTTTCAAACGTTAAGAGATCTGTGATTCGTAGGGAAGGTGGCCTACCGGTGCACTGTGGTTGTACATCAGGGTATAATAAGTGATGTTTTATGTTGTAAATACAGTCGAGGGGTGTGGTATATTGGCGAATATAGGTTATTTTCGATTAGTTAATTATTGTATTCATACGGGGGGTTTTAATATGCGATGTGCAAGTAGAGTAATTTCACTCCGAGGTCATAGAACGTATGTGCTCCAAACTGCTCGAGTGAGAGTGTCTCGAACGGAAAGGTGGGTTGTCAATGAAACCTGTCGTGTTTCCTTTTCTTTCTGATCAACGTGGTGTTGTATGCAGGTGCTTATTGGGAGCCCCAAAAACAAATTCGCATGAAGATTCCACATTCATCCCGCAGGGGAATAAGAATTTGAGGGGGTAATTGGGTTTGAGTGGAGTAGTGAGAGTTGGAGAAGTTGGTGGAGTTAGTATTTCGTCCAGACCTCATCTGTGAGAGGCAGATGGATTTGTAAGCCCAGTCACCTACATCGCCATGCGGTTAAGTTCAGATAACGGCTTTTAACTACTATATTAGCAGCACACAGGAGAACCCTGTCTTAGCCAAACAGGTGAGATTTATTTGTTTTAACATTTTCTGTAACTAGTAATTTTTCCTCATAGTGTTGCGGATAAGATGACACCACCTAATTATATGTTCAGGATAGAGCTTGTGTATAGTATGTTGGGGGTGAAGTACTTGTTAGTAAGGGGTGGTTATCTCGGGTTTGTTACTTTTAGACTTTATAGGGGGTAATATACTTACGTTATCGAATAGATGGTATAATTGAAGTCTACCTTGGGTTTTTTTCAAAAAAAGTGGGCCGTCCCACTCGGGTAGTAAATGGTTTTGAGTAGGATAATATTAGGAGTCACACTGGGATAAATGTGATGAATTCCCAGGGTGGTTCAATGTCAATTGAGTGTAGTGACAACACTAATTAGTGTATTTTTTTTCTAGGGTTTTGTTTTTTTTTGGGTTTTAAACACTTATTCTGGGGTATTGTTGGATCTTTGGTGATTCGTATTTACCGTATTGGATTAGTTCCGGAGTCCCCTTAGTGTTGGTTCGTAGTACCACGGCGTTCCTGGGATGCTTACAACCTCACCTTAGTGACTGCTACCTCAGAAACAACTTGTGGTTCGTCAGGATTTATCACCAGCGGGGGAAGACGCGCAAGTTTTAAACATTTAATATTTTTTTTTATAATCATTTCTTTCTATAGCATATATATAACTTGTACGTATAAATAATTCACCATTTGTGAACATACAAGTGGCTTGTAATTTTTTTTTCTTGGTCATTTATTACTCTAGGTAGAGTAGGTAAGTTGCGTCTGAGCTCACACGGAACGTTTATGATAATTTATATTGTTTTTTTTTTGCTTTTGGTAAGTTTACAATTTGATATGCGCAGATAAGCCACGGTATGGGTAACCCTTCAGGTTCTCACCGTTTTCATTTTATATGATTGTAATTTTTTTTTGCAAGTTTCAGAAACTAACTTAACTCAGAACTGGTCTCTGTTTCAAATCCTTCTGAGCATTCATTTATCAATTTTGGGGTAGGGGTATATAGGATTTTAAATAATTGTATTATTGTAGATATTGAACTATAAGGGACTTTTGTAAATGTCCACAGTTCGTGAGGGATTTCATATCGATCTGTTTATATTTTTTTTTATAAGTAAGGGTTGATGGACCTCAAGTGTCCACTGTGGGAATAACTGCTTCCACAATTTTCATACAACTGTACTCAAACCAGACCACCACCGCAATAAATCATTTCTCTTGTGAGTTGAGTTACGAGTTTGATTTTGGTAATCCTCTCCTAATTGGGGGTAAACTACGATTAGGGAAGTAAACTGGGGTATTTACTCGGGTACGGTTTACCTGGCGCCTTGGGTTTTATAGCTTATTTTGATTGTTCGTTACCAGCATACGAACCTCCCTTCTTCGGCTGAAGTCTAGCGGGTAAAATACCTTGTGGCATAGATCGGCCATCCGATCTGCTGGTAACTTGGTTAAATTAGTAGTAATTGATTTCGGGGCCACAAGTTCGATCTATCTTCAGTAGGTCGCTAACGTAAGTGGGATAAGTGCATAGGTGCACGGGGTTTGATTTTACGTTACAATGGTGTGGATAAGTTCTTGTCTGCTTCTTGACTGTTTAGTATTGCCGCATAGCGTCCATGTAATTCTTTATTTTTCCAGCTTTCTTCCAACTCTGTGTAATAGTTCTCATTTTCTTTTACTGGTGGCTCTTGGTTCGACAGTTTCAAAGGTGTCAAGTTGTTGTCTAACGTTGAAATTGCCACATACGTTGGATGGGTTCTAGATTTAAGGTAAGTGAAAAGGTTTTCGCATTATTTGTTATGTGCCTCTCTGAGGTTCCTCAGTCCTCTCCCCCCTCTGTTCCGTGGTAAATACAGCCTGTGCATGGAAGCATTTGGGTGGTGCAATCGGTTCTTTGTTAGGGCCACTCGTATAGATCGATCGAGACTTTCTAAATCTGTGGTACTCCATTTGAGTATTCCAAAACTATAAGTAATAGCAGGTATTACCCAAGCGTTTATTGCTGTTATTTTTGCCAAGGAGTGAAGTTTTGTTTTCAGTATTAGGCGGAGTCTAGTTTTAAGTGTTTCTTGAATAAGCTGCTTACTGTGTGCTTGTTCTATATTGAGAGTTTGTTGCATTCCATGATATTTGTACTTTTGTTCCAGCGGTAGAGGTGTAAACTGGTTGTGATCTAATCAGAGTATGTTTTCAGTTTCCTGAGTTTTTCCCGCTTTAACGTAAACAAAAGCACATTTTTCAAGTCCAAACTCCATTGAGATGGCTTTACTAAATGATGCGACCAGTTCCAGGAGGGCGGTAAGTTGTTCTGGATTAGAGGCATACAATTTTAAGTCATCCATATAGAGGAGATGGGAAAGTTTAATGCTTGGCCTTTTAGCTATGGTGTATCCGTAAGTACTTTCTTCCAGCATATTACTGAGTGCATTAAGCGCAAGACAGAACCACAGAGGACTAAGGCTATCTCCTTGGAAGATTCCTCTTTTAATTTTAATTCCTTCAGTAGTATAGTGTGTGTTTTCTACGCTGACAGATAGGTACGTTTCCCAGTTATGCATAGTAGTTTTGAGGAATTCAATTAGGTCTTTGTTAATTTTGTAAATTTGTAGTATTTCCAACAGCCATGAATGCGGCACCGAATCAAATGCCTTCCGGTAATCGATCCAGGCAACTGAGAGGTTCCTCTTTATAGTTCTTGCGTGGTTCGTAACTACTGAGTCCAGGATTAACCACTCTTTACTTCCCTTTGCTTTGCTTTTACATCCATTTTGTTGCCAAGCTAATATTTGGTGTTCTTTTAGATGTTGGTTGATTTTTTGTTCAATTATTCCAGTGAGAATCTTATAGACAATAGGTAAACATGTAATCGGTCTATAATTTTGTGGGTTTTCGACGTTTTTATTTTTTGGCAACATGTAAGTAATTCCTTTGGTGAAAAATAAAGGGATCTGTGTTGGATCTGTGTTATTATTATTATTATTATTACTATTATTACTATTATTATTATTTTTTTACGTTAACCGGATGTTTAGCGTGGGAACCGGCAAGGTTAGTTGCCAGGTTTCCAGCATTTCCTATGTATTTTTGTTCAACACTTTTCTCATTATATTGCACGTGCTCAAAATGACCGCTTTTTGCAGCTCGTAGAAAAGATTTTTCTGGAGTCCTAGGCTATCCAGGTTCTTTTTCAGGTCTTTTGGTACTTCTCCAGTGGCTCCAATAATAATTGGGATGGTTTTGACTGTTTTCGCCTGCCATGTCTCTTATTATTATTATTTTTTTTTTGTTGATGAAGGTGTCGACTACGTGGTCGTTAGCCTTATATATGTCTTAACTATTTACATTTTGATATTAGTTAAATTAAATTTTGTTATATACATTTATCATTTTCAAATAGGTAATAACTTTTTTTATATTTTTTGTAATTGTTAAACAAAGTGTTATATCATTTGGAAGCATAACCTGTTGGCGTTGGTTAATATATTGTGTATATTCTAATAATAAGTGATCAATTGTTAAAATTGTATTGCATATTTCACATTTTGGTGGATTTTGTCCTAGTAACATGTAGGAGGATGTAAGATGTGTATGTCCAATTCTCATTCTTGTCAATTTCACTTATTCCTGTCTCTTTAGTTGCAAATTCGCTGCCCAGGGTTTGACATGAATCTTTAACCTTCTCAATTTTGACACATGTTGATTCCATTGTTCTTGCCATGTTGACATAATTTTCAGTTTCATGTAATTTTTGTAGTCTTCGGATCTTATTGGGATGTCTTCTGGTTGATTACTTAGTGCTCCTTTTGTGGCTACGTCGGCATACTCGTTACCAGCTATACCAATATGACTTGGTATCCACACAAATATAACTTTTTTTCCGACAGTCTCCTAGTGGAATATATTGTTATGAATGTGTCTAATTAGGGGGTCGGGATTGAAGTTGTTTTTCAATGCCTTCAGTGAGCTAAGCGAATCAGTACATATTATACTGGTACCATGGTTTTCATTTTCTATGTATTTCAAAGATTTCCAAATGGCAAATAGCTCTGTGGTGAACACTGTAGTAGTTTCTGGTAATGACCAAGATCTAGTTATATTCTCAGTGTAGAAGGCACATCCAGCGCTATCATTACCTTTTGAGCCATCCGTGTAAATAATTTTGCTATTTGGATACGAGTCTAAAATAGATAGAAATTCTTGTTTAATAAGGTCGGTTGGGTGTTGCTCTTTTTGATATTTTAGACAATCAAAATGTATTTTTAATTTACTTATTAACCATGGAGAGACTTCATATTCTTGATAAGAGTAGAATGGGGGACAAGACATATTTAACTTTCCTAACAACTCTTTGAATCTAATTCTGACTGGTCTGGTAATTGTTGACCGCATTTCAAATACTTCATTCTCCCGAACAGTGAGGATCTCAAGAACAGGATGTTTATGTAGGGCTAACATTTGCAGAGAGTAATTTGGAAGTAATAGCTGTCTTCTGTACTGTAGTGGTGGTATAGATGCTTCACAACAAAGTGATAATGTTGGACTTGTTCGAAAGGCACCAAGTGCAACAAGTAATGCTGTTTTTTAGGTAGCTTCCAATAATTATTCTTATATTATTATTATTATTATTATTATTATTATTATTATTATTATTATTATTATTATTATTATGACTCAAGCGACTCACTTTCTCGGCCGTAGCCGGAAAACATTCACCGACCCCTCGCGCGCGCCATTGGGGTTTGGCTCTGTGGGAGCTCGGGCCAAATGGGTTAGGGTTTTCTAAGTTGGATTAGATGGTGTTAGACTAGGGCCCGAGCCCATCGCTGGTAGGGCTCGGCACGGTTAATGGGGATGAAGTTCATCATGTCCCATTAGTCCGGTGGATGTTTCGATGGTCTATCCTTCGTCGATCAGAAGTTTTCTGGTGATATGACATGTCTGGAAAATCACCGTCCTCTGGATAATTTTTGTGAGGCCTTTAGGTAGGTTGAGTTGCTCCAAATATTTCAAGAACCTCTTCGTCACCACGCCTGTAGCCGATATTATGACTGGGATTGTTATTATTATTATTATTATTATTATTATTATTATCATTATTATTATTATTATTATTGGAACTGAGGCACAGGTTCGTCCTGGTGTGTTCCGCCTATACGGGTGGAGGCCAAGTATAGGAGGACTCTATTGATGTCGGAGGAATGATCTAACAATATTGCATGTTTGCAGTATTACGGCTTTCTGTGTTTGGTTGTGTATGGTTGCGGGTAGATAGAGTTCTGATAGGTGTCCGATGAAGGATGTGTGAGTGAGACCTGTTGATGAAATGATGATTGGTATGACAGTGACCGTTTTTTGTTTCCATATTCTTTCAAGTTCTATGGCAAGCGGGATGTACTTTTGGATTTTTTCCGAATATTTAGCTGGTACGTTGTGGTCGTTTGGTATAGATATGTCTATTAGGTATGTGTGCTTCTCCTTCTTGTCCGTGAACGTAATATCGGGTCTATTGCATGATAGGGGTTTGTCAGATTGGAGAGTTTTATCCCAATATAGTTTATAGTCTGCGTTTTCAAGTATGTCAGATGGTGTGTATGTGTAGTAGGGCGTATGTTTGTTTAATAATGAATGTTCAATAGCAATGCTTTGGTGTATAATTTTTGCGGCGGCGTTGTGTCTATCTAGGTACTTGGTGGGTGCTAGTGTGCTACAGCTATTAGTTATATGTTCAATTGTTTCCCGTGCATTGTGACATCGTCGGCATTTATCGTCCGTTACTGTCGGGTCCTTAATGATGAATTTACTGTATGCGCGTGTGTTGATTATACCGTCTTGGATCGCTAACATGAATCCTTCTGTTTCGGGGAACAGGTTTCCATTGTGTAGCCATGTGTGGGAGTGTCTTTGGTCAACGCTTGTATTTTTAGTGTGGTTGTAGTAACGTCCATGTATTTCTTTCCCTGACCATAGGTTAATTTTTTCGTTGTGTATGGTTGGTTCGTCTTTTAAACTTAGGTTTGTGTTGCATAGCTCCAATGGGGTATATTTTTTGTCGGCTTTTGTGATTGCCAAGTTATTATTATTATTATTATTATTATTATTATTATTATTATTATTATTATTATTATTATTATTATTATTATTATTATTATTATTATTATTATTATTATTATTATCTCCGTATTTTATGCATTGGAGTAACATGCACCTGGTTTGGAATTTTTCTTTCATATGTACAGCATAACCAATGGGAACGGATGACTGTGCGTTTCCATTGATCAACGAATTTGCCGTTAGACTTGTGTCTGAAGAGTCAATGAATAGTCGCCACTCTGTAGATACATAGGAAATGCCAAGTTTATTCATTAAACCTGTATTATCGTGACTGTAAACTAAGTTATCGTTATAACTTTCACAGCTTTATTCACTACTTGGCGAACATACTACTTTTTAATAATACAACTTATTAACACATCAAACTGACTGACTGACTGACTCTGCCACAACTGATCTTTATTTATATTGTAACGCTAATTTTTCAACTTTTGAGTTACTTCCTAATCACGTTACAATATCTTAATTAGTACTTACTGTCATTAATTGTAAATCAAGCCAGTAGGTATTTTTCATAATATATTTTATTTATAATCATAATTTCACGATTTAACAACACAAAACATCTTGTTTCATTTTTCCTCACGTCATGTATCCGCTGTTGGTCCTAATGGTCCCTGTAAAAGATAGTCTTTCTAATATTATGTATGGTTGGTTATAGTGTGATACCGACCTTTGCTTGTATTTTCCTCACACTATTTGAGTTTCTGAACATAAAACCTTCATCATAGTATGCTTGTGAAGTCGTATTCCCAGATTGACAGACACTGTTTTCATATTGTGTTGCAGGGGACATTTTTAATGTCCTTTTGTTGTGGCACTTGATATCTGTGTACAAGTAGATTTGTAATTGTAATTCATAGGCTGTCATGTGCTTAATGTCAAACCAGTCTTCTTATATTTTAGGGCCTCGGTTTCGATATTTCGCCAACTATGTTGCTACTTTTCAACAGAGACTGAATTGGATATCTTCTATTGTTACTGTCTGATGAGAAATTCAGCAATGTCTTTTAAGAATTCGCAATATCGGGTTGGTGGATCGATCAACAAAGTTACCCTTAAAGGTTATTATTTAAATTTTATTTTTAACTCTAAGCTCGAAGGTAGGCAGCCCACAACACAGCGTTTATAGGATCGTTCTGTCTATCTTTGTCTCGCTCAGCTCGGCTGGGTTTCAAAATGAGATAGATATACTTTCTGTCTGTCCTGACTAATGGATGTACTTGAAAAACCGTATGTCTTGGATAATAGAATTATTCAAGGACTTTGCTTTTCATATGTTGGTTTTTTTGGTATGCTATAAAAAGTCGCCGGAAATGTTGTTCGTGAGGTTTTTATTCTTTTTCGCATCAGGTATCAATTTGTTCACGATGTGGGTAATAGTTAATTTTTGGTATTGGTTCATTGAGAATCGTGGGGCCCCATCTCAGCGTGGTGCGTATAGGACTTTCCCATTTGAAGATTGTTTTTCTTCACCCATTTTGGGGATTTGAGAAGTTCCCATGCGGTTTTTATAGTACTAGGTTTTTGTAATTGGCCTGCTGGAATTGTAGGAGTAGATTTTGTGACCGGTACCGCTTCCTTTATAGGGATCAATCACCCCAGAGAGACTGGTAGCCCTATTTGTGGATTTTATTCAGGTATGATATTACATTTATTAGTTTATCTTGGCATTTTATTACGTTTTGCTATTCTTCATACACCCTACATTGACTAACCTCACCAATTTATATTTTCCTGCTGAGTTATATTTGCCTGGATGTGTTTGCCATGAGCAGACGTCTACGAACACTACAGAGAAACCCTCTAGAGTGAAAGAGGTGAGATGTTTTGTCTACACCTTTAGGTTACATTTTTGCTGTATAAGTTGTATGAGCATAGTTTTTGTTTGCGTAATACTAAATTAATTCATTTAATTTAGGGTTCTGGTGACGTGTTCAGATATTCGAAAGGCTCCCTGTTCACTCGAGCTAAGAGTACCCTGAGGACAGAGTGAATAACTTCCTGGATAAGAAGCTGTGACTGTTACACCGTCCCAGTGCAGCTAAGTGTTAACTTAATCTCATTACCATTATGAATTTTTGAATATCTATTTATGTTTGAGAGGTGTGTGCACCCATTTTTTTGATAATACTTGTTCAGAATACAAGCTTATTTGAACAGTTATTACAGAGGTGAGCTACAGCTACCTATGCTGTAAACTCGTTGTGCGCACATCGGGGAACTGGGTAGACGCCACTTGCTGGTGTAACTTCAAAATATCTTCATATTCCATTTAATGGTTATGTAAAAGGACTGAAAGAATAGTTCACTATCATATTTACTTTATGTTATGAAGTAAATTCAGGTCATATTTTTATTTTTTATTTATCTTGTAAAGTAAACTCAGCACATTCATATTGTAATACTTAATATTCAGGATTGAGAAAATAGTTCTCTATCACTCTGACTAAGACAATCATTTTAGTTTTGCGTAGAGTAAATGCAGGTCATATTTTTTTTGTTTATCGTGTAGAGTAAACTCAATACATTCATATTTTAATACTTAATATACCTTTTATTTAGTTACCCTCCCGATATTTGGTTTTGGTAAATAGGTACCAGGGAACCAGGTACAGTATCGATTTACTATTTTGTTCATCAAAACCGATTTAGTTGGCTCTTCAAGATTCTAGTCAAACATCTGTGCCTAGCGGTGAGAATCTTGTAGCGCGATATAAATTCTTTCAGTAAAGGTAATGGTGTACCCCTCCCTTCTCCACTGTCTAAAAGCTAGTGACGGGCCACCGCCGGCACATCTTATAAGATCAAACGATAGTCTTCAGAAAGCTTGGTTTCTATATCTGGCAAAGTACGCCTGCCACGAATAATATAAGATTATATTTTGTGTCTCTCAATTTACTTTTACCTACCTAACTCAGCTAAAAAAACTAGCGCCACAACATATAGAAAGACCTTTCAAGAACGAACTAGAATATTCTATAACATACTAGTACGTCAATATGGAACACTATAGAAAAATCTTGGAAATTCTAGACTATCACCTTGACAGGTGACTGTGACTACTCCGCCTATACATCCCTCTTCTTATTCTCAGTCCATGCTGTCATTCTGGCATTCATAGAACAGGTGTAACATTGCTTGGCCTCTACAAGTTATTTGCCTCGAATAACAGAGACTTCGACGTTTTCTTGAAACCAATTGGGTGGGTCATCACCGTAATAGCGAGACAATCTCTCGATATGAACGACCTCAGCTTTACTTTTTGGTGTCAGATTTATGCGATAAATGAGGTCGTTGATTTTCTTGACCACCAGGTAGGGATCTTCTCGAGTTCGTTGAAGTTTCTGAGTTGACCCATTCTTTGTTCTGCGCTGGTACAACCAAACTGCTTGACCGGTCTCAAATATCGTTTCTTTAACGTTTTTATCCAACCGTCTCCTCATCTTTTCGCTAGTTAGTTTCAGTCGCGTCCTTGCAAGCTCGTGAATCTTTTTGTTGTAGGTTTTCAACATATTGCGGCATGATTTGGTCTTCTTCTCTGGACGAAGAAGGAGGTTTTCCAAAGAAGATATCGCTAAGAAGCTTCATTCCTCGACCAGTGACCAACATTGAAGGTGTATAGCCAGTGGATGCATGCTGTGCACTCCGATAAGATAAGAGGAGCAGTGGAATGAGTTCATCTAAATCTTGCTGGTTTTGCGAGGAAAATACCAGTAGATATTAGCAAATTGTCCTGTTATACGTTCCACTAAACCATCAGACTGTGGATGCTTTAGTGAAGTTCGAGTTTTCTTAATTCCGAGGATTTTCATTAATTCTGTCCACAATTCTGATTCAAAATTTCTTACGCACTTCCAATGGTACTCCGTGTCTTGCGATGACGTTATTCATAAATACTTCAGTGACGGTTGCGGCCTCTTGGTTAGGAATTGGTACCACCTCTGGCCACTTGGAAAAGTAATCCATAGCTATCATTAAGTACTTGTTACCTTCTTCTGTTTTTGGTAGTGTCCCGAGTATGTCTACTCCTACTCTCTGAAAGGGTTCACCGGACAGATATTGAGCCACTTTTCCATGATTTCTAGTATTTAGTCCTTTCTTTCCGCTGCATAAGTCACATTTCTTACACCATTCTGTAACGTCTTGGCGACAGTTGGCCCAGTTGAATCGTTCACGAACTCTGGCTGATGTTTTCCTAGCTCCCTAATGTGTCCTCCTGAACGACTGCTATGAAGTTCTTCCATCACTTTACGAACAAGTGATTTAGACAAGACAAGTTGATGGATGGTAGTTACCCCGTCTGAGCTCTGCCACGTCCGATGGAGTACACCATCGGGAAGAGTAAGGGAATCCCATTGAGCCCAGTATCTTCTGATCGTTGAACCATACTTGAATACTTCTTGCCAATCGGGTCTAACTCGATTTTGTAGCCAGGTCGAGACAACTTTTAAGTATTCATATTTCTTTTGAAACTTCCTTATGTTTTCTACTGACTTCATGTTTTTGTTCGAGTCGCTTCCTATTGTTGTTGCATGCAGCAATTCTATCTTTTCATCTTTGTGTATTTGGTTATTATTACTTTCCCTTCCCTCAATTATTTGGCAATATCTGCAATGTTGTTTAGTACTTGACCTTCTGGATAGGGTATCCGCATTAACCTGATAGTGACCTTTTCTATAACTTATTTCAAATTGTACTGCCGAAGTCTTCCTAACCCACTTGCAATTTGTCCTTCCACATTTTTTAAATTCATCAGCCACTGTACTGCTTTATGGTCGCTTCTGATGATGAAAATTCTGCCACAAACGTATAAGTGAAAGTGTTCAATAGCCTTTACAATTGGTAACAGTTCTTTTCTTGTAACGCAGTAATTTTTCTCCGCTCTTCCCAGGTTTTACTGAAATAAGCAACTACTTTTTCTTCGCCATCTTAATGCTGTGGAAGGATAGCTCCTATCCCATGTTGTGAAGCGCCGCAGTCGAGAATAAATTGACCTCCTTCTTTAGGGTACACTAAAACCGGTGCAGTAGATAACCTCTTTTTCAATTCAGTACAAAAATATTGGCATTCTGGTTCCCAATCGAATGAAGTGTTTTTTCAGTAAGTCTATGTAAGGGTTTGGCCATCTTTCCAAAATTTTGAACAAATTTCCGGTAATATGCACAAAGACCCAAAAATTGATGTACCTCATGTTTATCTCTTGGTTTTAGCCACTTTTGAATCGCTGAAATTTTTGCCGGATCAGTTTTTATTCCTTCTGCAGACACAACGTGACCTAACGTTGAAATGAGGAGCATTTCTTGGAATTTAATTTTATGTTTGCATTTTTCAGTCGGCCAAAAACTTCTTCTGGATTATTTAGATGTTTCTCGAATGTTTTTCCCATTATAATGATGTCATCTAAATGACACAAACAAGTTTCGACGTGAGTCCTTTTAACACCATTGTCATAAATCTTTTAAAAGTGGATGGAGCATTGCATAGACCGAATGGAAGTACATGTAATCGTTAGAGGCCATTTCCAACAGAGACATCTCTATCATCGGGATGAACTTCAACTTGCCAGTATCCACTCTTTGAGTCTAATGTGGTAAACCACTGAGAGCCGGATAGGGTGTCCACTGAATCGTATATACGTGGCAGGGGGTGGCTGTCTTTAACAGTAATTTGATTTAAGTTGCGATAGTCGACGCAGAATCTTGTACTTCCATATTTCTTATTTACTAAAACAACTGGAGAACACCATGGTCTAGATGAATCTTCAATAATATTCTCATTCAACATGTCTTGTATCATATTCGCCACATCTTATTGTTTAGCAAATGGAAGTCTTCTTGAGTTTTGACGTATCGGTGGTGCATCTCTTGTATTAATTCTATGATGGACCGAGTTGGTTCGCCCTGTAGATTTTCCGGTTTCGAAATGGCTTAGGAGGATTCATGACAAATTCCTTAGTTTGTCAAAGTCTGTGATGAGTGTCTCTATAAGTTGTTCGTCGACATTATTTTGTGACTCTTTTTCGGGTTTGGGATTATCTCTTGAATTCACTATGATCTTCATTGGTTCACAATATCACAACTCGTGATTTTTCTTTAGATCAATTGGTCTTCAAGATGTGTTGGCAACGCGAACGGGAATTTGCTGTTCTATTTTTACCTGACATTTGGCTACTATTACTCCATCTTCTGTCCGGTTCACGTGGTTCAATAAACACAATAGTCAGATCTTTAGATTTTTCTTTAAGATGAGCCATGACAATGCTTTCTCAATTTGCCGGAATTCTTATATCTTCATCAACTTTCATTTTGTACAAATGATCATTTACACCACTGAGGATTACTTCTTCGTTGTCGTTGGATAAGATTCTGTTTTTCAAATCTCATACAAATTTGTCTTGCATAATGTCTAAACCCAAAACACATTCATCCATAAAAATGAGTGAACTATGACCGAGTTTCCAATTCGAATGGATGCTGTTACTAGTCCCAAAATCGGAGTAGTATGATCAATTGCGGTTTCCAGCAGAAGGCCTGTAGAGGAAGGGAATAAAAAACTTTGATTCATTATGCGCTGGTTCGATGGTATGAGAAGGAATCCAACATCATATTTTTCCATTCCTACATATCCTGGGGCGATGTGATAGCTAAATATATCTTGTTCTCGAAGGACCACTCTAAATTGACCGTTAGAGACGGTTTAAAAGTGAAACGGGAGTAATAGGAAACTAATGAAAGCGAGACATAATATAAATATACCTTACGATTTATTAGTCAATTGACTAGGATTCAGGAAAAGGTATACAAAAACCAGAAGTGACCGGATGTTAAAATCACTACACGTAATAAACAATTTGCTGAAATATTTTCCCTCCAAATCTATCAATAATTAAATATAAAGTCATTACAAAATACAAAAATCGAGTAACACTGATGGAAGAGAGCCGGCAACGATGTAGAATGCAATTAATTTAATTATATAAAAATATTGTTGAATGTTCGAATGCCATCAATTTTATGTGAGTGAATACAACTGAAGAAAAATCTAATCTTACTTGTTTCGTTCCTTAACTCACTAGAAACATTACTTTAACTAATTATGGTGGCGAACTACATGTTTACTGTTGGACGGTTCAGGGAAGAGTGTATGAAATGTGAAATGAGCGTCAGCCAGCTAGGGCTAGCAATGAACTAGCGTTTTTTCCTATTCGTTTCGGGTTCGTTTATAACAGCCGATATTGGAAATATTTGAATTGTTAGATTTGCAGAAAGAGAATCACTAAGTTTGGAAGGAATTTGAAACAAGGTGCTCTTGCGTATTTCTTTGTCAACATATCTGGGCGTACAAATGATCTAGTTGCCCCAGTGTCGACAATAAATTGCAATCGTGATTTTCTAGTTGTCCACTAACAGTTAAACTTCGGTCAATTTTAAACAAAGAATATGTGCGAATCGTGTGGCTTTGAATGGTTTTAATCAACGACCGCCCCGAATAGTCGACTCTTAGTAGTTGTCCTGGTTGCTGGTATTTGAGCACCGATCAGGTGTTGGTGATCGACTTTGGTATGGAGATGATCTTCTAGGGTTGTTTTTTCTGGGGCTATGAGCTCTGTTTCTCACTGGGCTCTGCGGGGATGTACGTTATCTGGTTATCCGAGTTCCTAACTTGGCTTCGAGATCTTGATGGAACCCTACATGTTCTCTGTAGATGTCCAATTCTTCCGCCGTTGAAACATTTCCGGGATTCTTGAATTGGTGTACGACTTTGTATCGTGTCTTTTAGTAGGTATTCGATTCTAGCCATAACTTCGGTTAAATTCTCCTACTCGAAGTGTATTGCTCGTGATATGTGAAATCGTTAAACAATCTAATTAAATTATTCCGAATGTCAGTTCTAGTATTTTTTCCTTAAGGTATTCTCTTTTTAATCGCCCATTTTGAACGCCCTTTACTATCCTCTGTTAAAATGTTTAATTTAATATTTAAAGTTTCCCATGAATCAGAGATTTATTAACAAGGTAATTTTAAAACGAAATTCCATTACATGAGAGATTGCAGACAAAGCACAATTTTTGAATAATAAAGAAAAAAAACAAAATGTTTGTAAATAAAACAATCGGAAAAATATTCACTCATCGACGTTACACTGAACTGGCTCTCGACGCCCTTGAAGAATTGTGTTCTAAGCTGCCTCCGGAGATTTTTCCATACAGATATTATAAATTTAAGTATTATTACCACTGCTTAGAGGTATAGGATCATTCTGACATCACCGTTAATTTGGATTGCGCTTCCATGTGGACTATAAAGCTTGAATTTACCACTCAATGTTCTTGTACTTTCTAATTTGTTGGCTCTCTTTGACCCATCGCTTTCCTAATTCTGCCCTACTTAATTTTGAAGATAATTGGTTCTTAGTGGCAGGATCGCCATATGATGCTGATATACGGAGCATGGCTAAGGTAACAAAAGTAATTTGTTTAATATAAATATAACATGTCGGCAATATCAAATGTGTATCGAAGTTAAAACCTCCAAAAAACGTTATAAGTATTACCTACTAATAAAATATAGAAATGAAAGAATTATTTAACTTGGTTTCACGTTTATCATGATTGAGGCTAAGTCGCATATTACATTCATATTAATATCACGAATATTTTTCCACCATTTTGCTCCGAACTCCCACGAACTTTTCAGCTTTTAATGCGCTGAAATTATACACAAGTGTGAGTCGTAAAAGGAAGAGCCACAAAGTTCCAGTAGAAATGAAGATATAAAAATGCGAAACGACCATTTCCGCAAATAAAAAATAATTACACTGAAAATACGTTATAAATAGACCAACCGGGAGTAAATTTCTCCAACAAAGGTAACATAAGCATTCGTAAAAATCTTTGGGTACAATATGGGAAAATGGAATGAGCATTTTAAGACAATAAATTGAAACAAATAACTTTATAGCATAGATACTGACTTTCCTTGATAAAGAATATACAACGCATTGTGTTGGGGCCCTGTATAGAGTGAAAAAGTATTCCAAATTCCTTTTCTGAATTTTCCGTCGTTTCAAAACTTGTCACGACATACTTAAAACAATTTTGTAAATGACAGAACCGACGCCAGAATTTTCGTGATCCTACATAAAACAGTTTACGAATTTATGGAACAGAATATAGCATTTTATTTTATCTTCCGTCTATTCTATATTTACATAAAATGAAGAATTGTGATGTATGTTATAATATGCGTCAATGCGGCATGCATTAAGTGCTTTCACGAACTTTATCTGCATCAAAAGTATCGCATACTTACAGGGCCGAAACGTAGTATTAAAATAGATTCCATAGAATGTATTTGAATGTTTATGTGAAAGACTGTTAAAGGCAAACAAAAGAATAATTAATCTGCTGGAACGAAAAGTATGAAACACAATTTTTGGAAGAAAACAATCGATAGAATAGGAAACTACATAGAGAACCTATTGTTGAAGGTCACAAAAGAAGAGACATTAGAATATGATTTATATAAAATAAATACCAAAGACCGGACTGTAATTCAATTTCAAAATAATTCACCATGTTTCTGAAGTATTCGGTAAAGATTAGAGATCTGAAGAGAACTCGAAAGTCTTTTGTACGATTATAAGGAGAAAAGAAATAATAAAAAAGAATGATCGAAGCACTCCATTATTTCAATGATTACCATCGAGGATTTTTTTAGCGATGGAAAAATAGAATGTAATTTATTTTCCAGTAAAAAGTCTTTCAGTCAACTGATATTTCTGAACGTCGTTTTTTATCTTTTTAGATTTATGTATTCTTTATCTGTTGCCGATTCTAATTAGCAAATATAAAAATTCGAAGATGAATGTGTTCCGTTTTCATATTTGTAGGGATGGTCTGCATTACAGTGTTAAATATTGATTCATCGATTTTTTTATTGCAGCAAACTACCTCACAACATAGTATGTTTTTTATTAATAGCTGTGTTTCAACTATTACGAATTATTCCTCTCTTTTCTATTCTTCACTGAAATCTTTGCTTTGTTCGTTTTTCTCAAGTTTTTAGTATTGATCGTCTTTCTTCATAACGTCTTGGTATCTTATCTCCTCTTTCTTGAAAATTTCATTGTATTTCTTTATACATTTCTTTCTTCTTCATAATTTTATTCAACATTTTGGGTATTTTTTTCATGATTATTTCCATTTTCATCATTTTTATATTCGTCCTTTGACACATAGATTTTTCTAGTCACTGGGTTCCAGATCCTGTATCCGTTGGGAGCATAGCCAACAAAAATTCCCTTATCACTTCTGTCTTGGAGTTTTTTAGATACTCCAAGTTCTTCAAATTTTCTCAAATGATTTTTCTGCTGGTGTGCTATCTATAGTGGTTGTTGGGCTCCTATTGAATAGGTATGCAGCAGTCAATACAGATAATCCCCACAATTTTATTCCCCAGCCTGGCATTTAACAACATTGCTTGGACTCTGTTGAAGAGAGTTAAGTTTACGCTCTCTGCTTTTCCGTTCGGCTCTGGTAAGTGTGGAATTGAATAGTCAAACTAAATTTCTTTTGTTTTACACCACAGCGTCAGATCATTACTTGAGTACTCCCCTCCGTTATCTTGTCTCAGTTTTGAAGTCTTCAGACTGAAGTGCGCCTCAACTTCACAGATATATTATTTGATGTATTGTTCAGCTTATTTATTGATGTGAAGTAGATACACTTTAAAAAGTGTGCATAATCGTCCAGATATGTCATGATATATTCTTCAGATAGATGTAACGAGAAAACACAAAAATAAAGAGAAACCCTTCAGTGCCCATTAAAAATAGTGGTATTGTCCCGCGTAACAATCCGTGCTCTCCAGTCGAAGAAGGGGTGGATTGTTCAAAATGTGAGTTTTCACTAATAGAACGCCAGAGGAGTTTTGGCAAGCACCGAAGACTTCTTTAAGTTAGCCCACAACTCCTCATTGGGTTAACGACACTGTCTCCACACAAACAAATGGTAAATTGACGGGTAAGTTTCAAAATAAAAGTCAGTAAGTATCCCCTAATTAGTGTTTATTGATAGGACCTTGTGACTCTTTTCTAAATATTCTTAATTGAAATACAAAGTTACAAAACTATTATCACCTGAATTTAGCTAAAGGCTACAGATTCAGTGTATATATGGGGCCGAAGGCCAGAAAATCTCCATTATTACTTATAATTACAATATTGATTGATAACTAAAGTAGTTAATTTTAATAACCAATAAGACAGTAACATTACCAGAAAGTTAAATTACAGATTAACAAACTCGTGAAAATATCAGAAAATCAGTTACAGTTAAATAGTCAAATGGTTCATGAATACATGAATAACGTCTCAAATAAATTTATTGTCTAATAACAAATGCAATAATCATGTCAATTACATGGGCCACACCTCCGCAAATCTATATATATATATATATATATATATATATATATATATTGAACATAATTCAAGAACACAGAAACTAAAATAATATAACTCATATCAGCATACTACACAGAATTATATAAACCAGTATCGGTTAATGAAAATATTTCCAATATACAGAAGATTTAAATGCAGTATTTAAAAAAAAACTGTATATGTCTTATGTGTACAAAATATTCTGGAGCATATATACATCATCTGATAAGTGTTAGAGAATTATTAGCAACTATTTTGATCAGGATACATAATATCTATTACCTTATAAAAGTAAAAAATATATATATAGAGGAGATAGTTCTTCACTACTTAGATGGAAGTATATTTGAAATTCTCACTCTCACAAATATATTGAAGTTTGGAACATTTGATTCAATATCTTTAATATGATACCAAAAGAATTTATTGATGAAGTAATCTATTCATAATGGAATACAATATATGAGCAATAGTAATAAGAAATTTGAATAAAAAGGATAAAACTTACCTTTAAACACAGTAGTTCATTTAAGAAGCATATCGACAATCCATTGTAAGTAATAAATAACAAGTTATAAATCAAAATTCCTTAATTAAAAGAAACATGTAATCCATATTCTAAAAATATTCATTGAACATTAATAATAGATACAATAAATAAACATGTAATAACTTAATTATTCAACATTTAGAGTTTTGGTTATATATATCAAATAATGTCAGAAATGTCAAAAAAAATCATTTTATAAATTGACTGGAATAAGGTTATAAATTGAAAAAGAAGCAGAACCATAGAAATCTATATTTATTGAGTCAAGAAAGATGTGAATTTTATGGTTTGTAATTATATATTAGGAATTAGAAAATGAATCTGAAATCAAGATATTTCTGATTTCGGATAGCAACGGAAAAATAAAAAGAAAGGCGGTGGTTGTTGAAAAAGAATTTTGAGATGCGGAGATGAAATAGAGTATTGGAGATAAAATTATAAGAAATTTAGATAAAAACTAAGAAATTTGTACTAAAAAGGTCCAAACAAATGAAGATATAAGAAGCTACATACAATAGATGAAACAAGACATACAAGTTATTGGAGGTGATGTCAGAATAAAATGAATATTTAAAATTCAATCAATTCAATTGGAGATGATACTTAATGGAAAGTTACTGAAATAAACATTATAGAGCAATTAAATCTAAGAAGCTAGAAACTAATAGAAATCACAAATATTTGTTTTCTGAAATAAGAAATCCTGTAAAGAAGCATTATAAGGTCGGCGGACCTGTACACAGCTTGTTTTTGGGAAGATAACTCTTCAAGAAAGGAAGATGAGTGGATTGTGAATCAGGTTAGTGTTTAATTTGTCTTTGTTGGTACCAACATTTAGGTTACAGATGTACATCTATGGTAAAAGTCAAAAGAAATAGAATCTGAAACTATTAAAATTTAAAAAAAAAGGTTCTGATAAAACTGATAACAGAAACTTAAGTACTTACCATTTCTATTGAACAATTTTCATTTTTCGACTTAATAATTTTATATTAGCATATAAGATTTCATCACTTTGTTTAAATTGATAATACATATTTCTTGACTCATATAATATATGTGTAGTAATAAATGTATTCATGAAATCATTGTTTTCATATATATATTACTTCAACTGATATGAGTGACATTTGGAATCGATTATTCTACTGAATACTTCTAATCATCTATTCTTACTGTGAGATTTGGAATCGATTGCTATATTGAAATTTTCTATCCATAGGCGCACCACATAATATAAAATAAAATATAGTAAAAGTTATTTGAATGATTCATATATAAAGTGTTGGAGATAAAGAGTTAAAATCACTTCCAGAACCCAAAGAGTAGTAAGAGTTTCTCATTCTCTCTACCTAAATATATAAATACATAAAAATTTTTCTTTATTTCATTACTGAGCTAGCTATACTAGAGTTTAATATATTAAATTGATAATATAACAATTATAGTGGTATTGTCGGCAAAGTATACAACTATAACAATCCATTATAAACATGGCGCCCAACGTGGGGCAAATTAAGATTTTTTCGTGATAAGAAGGTTTTAAAAACATTAGAATTAGATACAATTAAAATGGCAAAGAGAATGATGCTTAGGGACGGAAAACAAATAGGTGTGGAAGGCAGATCAGATGAGGAACAAGAAGAAAGGAGACGTGGAATGGGAGAATCAGATGTAGAGGAACAAACCTTAATAGATAAAGAAAGTGAAGAATCAAGGGAACAGCAGGATAGTAGACAAGACAGGCAGGATAGTGTAAGCAGAGGAGATCAAATAATGGAATTTTTAATTAATTTGAATGGGAAGATAGATAATATGAGGGGAGATTTGAATGGGAAGATAGATAATATGAGGGGAGATTTGAATGGAAAGATGGACAAGATGAATGGGAACATGAATGATTTAAATGGAAACATGAACCGGATGGAAAAGAAAATAGAAGAGGTGAAGATGGAAGGTTTGAAGGAAATTAAGAAACTTAGGGAGAAAACTGAAGAATTTAGAAAACAGATAGATAAAATTAAAATTGGTATAAAAGAAGAAAATACGAATTTGAGAGTAGAACTTCAGGAACATAGAATTAAAATAAGAGAAACAATTGAAAAACAGGTAGAAGAAGAAGTTCAAAAACTAGGATCATGTTTAGAAGAAAATTCATCAGGAGCAATTCAAGTAGAAGTGAAGAAACAAAATGAGAATACAATTGAAGAAATACAGTCTATAAAAGTACAAGAACAAACAAATGAGGAAATAATGCAAATGTATGAACAGAATTTAAATAAGAAATTTAATGACTTAAATGGAAGGATAGAAAAACAAACGGGAACGTGTAAAAAAAGGAGAGAAAGTATAGAGAAATTAGTTAATTGGGAATTAAAAGAAATGAACAGACGATTACAAGAAACTAAGGAAGAAATAGATGAAACCATAAGACTAATTGAAGAACCAATAATTTACACAGAGAATGGCGAAATCAGAGTGAAACTTAAGAGAAACATAAAAATAATTGATCCAAGAATATTTATTAGGAGAATTGAAAATGAAAGAGATCGAATTGAGATTATGGTGGATATGAGAATAATAAAAAGCAATTTCAATGAGAAGGAAGAATTTGAGATGCAAATTTCAATGCATTTATGGGAAGAAATTGATGAGATATGGGACTTCAAAATTAAAAAAATTATGGTGGTGAACAGAAAGAAGTTACAGAAACCTATAGGTAATCAAACAATAAGAGAAGAGAATAAGACGAAGTTTAGGAAAAGAAAATAAAATTGAATTATATGACAGGATTATGGGAACGAAATCTGGAAAACGAAAAGGAATTGTACATGCTAAACAATGGATATAAAAACGATGTGTACATAAAAGGTTTATGATTAACAAGTAATATTTAAAAACATATTTAAATAGAAATTATATAAACATGGATTGATAATAGAAGAAATGATAGACATGTTGATATGAATTATGGAAATGAAAATAGAAGTTACAGAAATAAAAAACGAATATATGGAAATGGAGATAAAATTTATGACAACAAGTATTGTGAGAATAGAAGAAATTTTAGAAACTTTGATAGAAGATATGATAATGAAAATAGAAATGAAATTAAGCAACAAAATAGATGGACAGGATGAAATAATTACATTTATAGGAACAAACGGACGGAAGTTATATGAACTAGGCAAATATATGATACAAAAGATTGAATTAAAGGATGAAAAATAACTTGATATGTAAGCATAGTCGATGAAGAAGTTAGGAACAGACATAGTTATTGATGAATTGATGAAATATGAGGAAATAATTGATTTTGAATAGATAGATAGAATTAAATGGTAAAATAATTGAATTTGAGGAGGTAAATATGGAAGTATTGGCAATTGAAGAGGATAATAGGAAGTTATGGAATATAAAGAGGAATGGAATTATGGTAGAACTGGAGTTAGTGAGTGGAAATAAGGAATATGAAGAGAAAGTGAAGAGTTTGATGATGAAATATGAAGGATTGATTGAAAAAGAAATTAGACTGGCTAACCATTATGAGTGTGAGATAGAATAAATAGAAGATGTGAAAAGTAATGGTAATTGGACAGATTGTAATGAAGAATATTATGAAGTTATAAATGAATTATTAAAGACGTATAACAAAAGAATTTCGAAGGAACTAAGGGTTGCTTAACTAAAATATCGATGTAATAAAGGAGAAGAATACTGAGAAATGTTAAAGTAAAATCATATCCAGTTCCATGTAAGTTGTTTAGGCAGAGGAGAATAAAAGAGAGTTGAAATATTAAAGATCATAGAAGAAATTGATCAACATGTATATAGGGAATTTTAGAATAACAAATAACAGTACGTTACGTGAAATTTCAATAGATATAGTAGATTTAAGAAGTTTCATGGGAATTAGGAATAATAGTTTAATTTGATTCAAGATAATTTTGATATATGTTGATAATTATTTAATAGATAATATTATGTTACTAATTTATAAATAGTTAGATTTAGTGTAGATATATGATAGGTATTAGAGATATAATAATAGATTGGGAAATTAATCGCCGTATTCAAAGAACATAATGAAAGAAGGATAATACACAAATTTAGATTTGCCTCCAGAAAAAAAAGAATTAATTTTAAATTGGAAATTTAAATGTGAAGAAGATCTCAAGGTATTGAGAACTCTTAAAATTTAAATTTGAGGGGATTTGAACATAATTCAAGAACACAGAAACTAAAATAATATAACTCATATCAGCATACTACACAGAATTATATAAACCAGTATCGGTTAATGAAAATATTTCCAATATACAGAAGATTTAAATGCAGTATTTAAAAAAAAAACTGTATATGTCTTATGTGTACAAAATATTCTGGAGCATATATACATCATCTGATAAGTGTTAGAGAATTATTAGCACCTATTTTGATCAGGATACATAATATCTATTACCTTATAAAAGTAAAATATATATATATATATATATATATATATATATATATAGAGGAGATAGTTCTTCACTACTTAGATGGAAGTATATTTGAAATTCTCACTCTCACAAATATATTGAAGTTTGGAACATTTGATTCAATATCTTTAACATGATACCAAAAGAATTTATTGATGAAGTATTCTATTCATAATTGAATACAATATATGAGCAATAGTAATAAGAAATTTGAATAAAAAGGATAAAACTTACCTTTAAACACAGTAGTTCATTTAAGAAGCATATCGACAATCCATTGTAAGTAATAAATAACAAGTTATAAATCAAAATTCCTTAATTAAAAGAAACATGTAATCCATATTCTAAAAATATTCATTGAACATTAATAATAGATACAATAAATAAACATGTAATAACTTAATTATTCAACATTTAGAGTTTTGGTTATATATATCAAATAATGTCAGAAATGTCAAAAAAAATCATTTTATAAATTGACTGGAATAAGGTTATAAATTGAAAAAGAAGCAGAACCATAGAAATCTATATTTATTGAGTCAAGAAAGATGTGAATTTTATGGTTTGTAATTATATATTAGGAATTAGAAAATGAATCTGAAATCAAGATATTTATGATTTCGGATAGCAACGGAAAAATAAAAAGAAAGGCGGTGGTTGTTGAAAAAGAATTTTGAGATGCGGAGATGAAATAGAGTATTGGAGATAAAATTATAAGAAATTTAGATAAAAACTAAGAAATTTGTACTAAAAAGGTCCAAACAAATGAAGATATAAGAAGCTACATACAATAGATGAAACAAGACATACAAGTTATTGGAGGTGATGTCAGAATAAAATGAATATTTAAAATTCAATCAATTCAATTGGAGATGATACTTAATGGAAAGTTACTGAAATAAACATTATAGAGCAATTAAATCTAAGAAGCTAGAAACTAATAGAAATCATAAATATTTGTTTCCTGAAATAAGAAATCCTGTAAAGAAGCATTATAAGGTCGGCGGACCTGTACACAGCTTGTTTTTGGGAAGATAACTCTTCAAGAAAGGAAGATGAGTGGATTGTGAATCAGGTTAGTGTTTAATTTGTCTTTGTTGGTACCAACATTTAGGTTACAGATGTACATCTATGGTAAAAGTCAAAAGAAATAGAATCTGAAACTATTAAAATTTAAAAAAAAAGGTTCTGATAAAACTGATAACAGAAACTTAAGTACTTACCATTTCTATTGAACAATTTTCATTTTTCGACTTAATAATTTTATATTAGCATATAAGATTTCATCACTTTGTTTAAATTGATAATACATATTTCTTGACTCATATAATATATGTGTAGTAATAAATGTATTCATGAAATCATTGTTTTCATATATATATTACTTCAACTGATATGAGTGACATTTGGAATCGATTATTCTACTGAATACTTCTAATCATCTATTCTTACTGTGAGATTTGGAATCGATTGCTATATTGAAATTTTCTATCCATAGGCGCACCACATAATATAAAATAAAATATAGTAAAAGTTATTTGAATGATTCATATATAAAGTGTTGGAGATAAAGAGTTAAAATCACTTCCGGAACCCAAAGAGTAGTAAGAGTTTCTCATTCTCTCTACCTAAATATATAAATACATAAAATTTTTTCTTTATTTCATTACTGAGCTAGCTATACTAGAGTTTAATATATTAAATTGATAATATAACAATTATAGTGGTATTGTCGGCAAAGTATACAACTATAACAATCCATTATAATATATACATATATATATATATATATATATATATATATATATTATAACGTATAAATAAAGATAGAAACACTGGTATAAACAGATTAGTTGGAAACTGATTAGAAATTGAAACATTCGACTATATTTTGTTAGAATCATAAATATGAGACATTAAAAGTGCTCATATTAACTAAATAAAGTAATACAACTTATGTATATAATTAATAATTTGAGAAGAATCACATAGAATTGACAAAAGAAACATTACCTTGATCATATTACAAAAGCCATAGAGTAAATATCGTCCATCGTATTAAATACCTCATGTCAGAAATAATGATGAACATATAATCTAGAAAAAAAGCATGAATTAATAAATATTCGAAATAAAAAAGGATATTGTTCAATATTATAACACATTGTTTACTAAAAACATATGGGTTAGAATATTTAACGATGTAATACCAATACGCTTAGCGACATACGCTAGCGACACACGCTAGCGACAAAATATAGATGTCAATATGTATCAGCGACAAACGTTGAAAGTAGAGTAATTCCATAGATGACATGAATAGGAATTAATTAATGTATTTAATCCAATATAATGAACATTAAGAATTAGATTAAGGAATATTAATAAATGTTTTAAAAGAATTTATGTTGATGACTAAACACAATTGATAATTATAATAAGAAATTAAACTGAACATTGATATTAAAGACTATTGTATATCGCTTGAGAAAAACTATTCGTCACATAATAACAAGAGGAACTTCAATATTAAATAAACAATTTTAGTGAGAATAATTTTTGTATGTAGGTAAAGATATTAGAATGTTAAGTGAAATCATAATTTTGAGTGCGTTAAAAAAAGAAAAACGGTGATTGGTTTATGTGACATGACAGAAGGAACTTTCAAACAACAACAAGTGTAACAAACATTTTTATGGAGATAGTGAGCTGAATTTAAACAAAAGACTAATTGTTGATTGTTGAAAAAAGTTGAAGAAAAAGGGTCGGTGGCTTGGCTTCGTTTCTGGAAGGTTGGGTTTTGGAAGTGCTCCAGAAATTTTAAGAAATTATCCTCAAAATGAGGATAAAAACATAACAAACCATTGATAAAACATTCACATGTACTTACCCAATGATTGTAGCTGATTTTCCAGAGTGAAAATCATAATTTCACATAACTATTCAACTTTAAAACTTCGGAAGCTGTTTTTCCCGAATCCCGAGAGGCAGATCCTGGTTCCTGAACACAAGGTCAGTGTATTGTTGTACAACAAGAATTATATAAAACTCAATAACTTCAATCAAATGTTTTCTTTAAAATCTCATGAGTAAAATAGACTTTTAAATAATGATCGATCTGAAAAAGAATTCAAATTAGAGACTCAATATAGCTATATTCTTAAATAATTTCTCAATGATTAATGGCCAATTTAAATAAATAAAATGTGATACTTACGCATTTTTCAAATAAGAAGCTTGAGAAAGATGCATCCAATTCTTTCATGTAATATTTAGACTCTATGTATCTAAATTTCATAACTATTTCTTGTACCATATTATTTGTGTTTCTGTATGTATAAATTTCTAACATAAATTCTTTTAACTTGTATATAATTTGAAGTACGTTCTATCACACAGCATATAAGCTCGCTGTGAAACTGAACAGACCGACGCGTATAGCAAATGTTTACTCTAGCGCATCGTCACCTCATATTTTCAAGCATGCGTACAGAACGCCACACGAAAGAATAAATCAATAATTTTATTTGACCCATACATGGGCGGCCCATAAAATTTTTATAAATAAAATTAAATATTGTTTCCAAGTAAAATGTTTCTTTATTTATTTATCAACTGAATTTATTCACAACCTTAAGAACCCAAATAACAAAAGGAATCTCATACTCTATAAATACATAAAAATTCATTACAATAATTTCGTCCCAACGTAGTGGGCTATTCAAATATCTTGTTAATTATATCATTATTATAACATTTATAATATTAAGTATTATAAATAAATGGCGCCCAACGTGGGGCGTTGAATAAATTCAGTAAATAATTAATTGTTCATAAAACAAAAATAAATTTGACCAATTTTTGTGACGATTTAACTTTAAAATCAGTAATAATTTCGGGGAAAATTTGTTTGGAGTTTTGTACTGTTTTGTCTATTACAAATAAAAATTCTGAACAATGGAGTCAAACAAAACAATAAAAGAATTAAAAACAACGGAGTTGAAGGAAATTTTGGAAAACAGAGGATTGGACAAAACGGGAACCAAACAGGCGCTCGTTAGAAGGTTACAGGAGGCTGTAATTAAAGAGGGAATGGATCCAGAAACATACTGTTTCAATCAAGAAGAAACAGAAATAACTGGAGATACAGAGAATACAACAGAATCAAGAGAAAACATGCAGCCAAGTGAGGAGAATATCACACAAGCTGAGGAAAAACAAAAAATTGAAGAACCGAGAATAATACATGAGGGAGAAACAAGTAAGGGAGACAGTGAAAACCAACTTCTACAGAGCATAAAATACATATTAAAAGAACAACAGGAAGATAGCAAGAAAATGATGGAAGAACAAAGTAAGAAAATGATGGAAAAAATAGAAGAACAACAGGAAGATAGTAAGAAAATGATGGTAAAAATAGAAGAACAGAAAGAATATTTGAAAGAAATAATTAGAGAGAAGATGGACAAACAAAATCAAAAAATTGAAAGAATGAATAACTCATTGGAACTAAAATTACGGAAACAAGACCAAAAGGTAGCCGAGATCAGAAGAAAGCAAGACGAGATGGAAAAAAATTTAGAAAACCAAGAAGAAAAATTCGAAAACTTAAAACAAAGTCTAATAGAGAAAACGAAGAAGGTCACGGAAGTAAATATTACCAGAGCTGTTGAAATAATAGAAAAATCCGGAAAGAAGGATATAGAAGATGTGAGAAGGAGCATAATCAAACATGGAAAGGATATCGAATCCATCAGAAGTGATGTAAAAAAAGAAATACATGAAGTAAGAGAAGAAACCGAAAAGGACATAGTGAAAACAAGAAACGAGATTAAAAGAGATGTGAAAAATGAATTGGAACAGATTAGAATGCAACTAAAAGGTGAACAAGGAATGATCACTTACGCATATCAAGGTGGGAACGAGGAGAATATCAAATTTGATGGTAACATCAGGAAGATACATCCAAAAATATTTTTGAGGATATTAACAAATAAGATAAAACATATAAGAAATTTCGAAGATATAAGGGAAATATTGAGAAAACACCTTACTGGACAAGCTCTATTGTGGTTCACAAGTAATGAGATAGACTTCAACAACTATAAGGAATTTGAAACAGCGTCTCTCAAATTATATTGGGGTGAAATCACACAAGGAGAGGTTAGAGAGAGACTATATTTTGGACGATATGATGAGACTAGAGGGAATACCATGTATCTCTACTCGTTGCTACTCTATTCTCAAGCGCAACACTTAGAACCAGTGATTAAAGAAGAAGAAATAATCATGTTCCTATCCAGACATTTCAAGTCACAGATAGCTGAGACAATAGCTATACAAAACATCAGGACGTTTGAACAACTATCCAATTACCTGATGAGGATAGAAAGAAACCTAACTAGTAATAGAAACAAACAAAACGAGAATAGAAATAATATAAATTACAACCGAAACATAGAACATTCTAATAGAGCAAACAATGGAAATAATTCAAACAATACCCACTACGAATACAATAACAACAATAATAGAAGTTTAAATAGTAATATAAATAATAGAACGATGAATACTACAAGATACAGGAATTATCCAGCAAATAATTACAATCATAACAATCAAGGAAGGGAAAGAAATAATTTTAACAATGTAAACAATAATTATAATAATAGAAGATACAATAACTACAATAATAATAATAATTTAGATAACAATAACAATGGTTATAACAATAATAGAAATTCAAACAATAATAATCATCAGAGCAACTACTTTACAAGGAGGAACTCTGATGGCAATTTAAATCGAAGAAATGATGACGGCCAAAATAGACGGGTCAACTACCAGAGGAGAGCTAGTAGTCAGGACAGGGCAAACTCTCCAAACAATCGAGTTGAACTACATGAGTCGTCAAACAATAGTCATTCTCCCATGACAACGACTGCTGATGGTGGTGTACAAAATGCCACTAATCAGAATTTTCATTGGAGGATGGTGTAGCACGCAATCGGTATAGTTATGTCCATCCTAGAGAATTCCTCAAAGACATAGATTGCCTAGAAAATATAGAAAACAATTTATTAGTATCTATTACGGGAAAATTGTCACATTTAAATGTAAATATTTTAATTGATACAGGTTCAGAAACATCATTAATCACAGAAAGTATTGTAAATAAATTAAACTTGCAAAAATATATTATGAAAGTGCCAAAAGTAAATTTAATAGGTCTAAATGCAAAAAAGTTTAGCGAGGTTAACAAATCTATTATTGTAAAACTACAATTACAAAATATTCATTTAGAAGTACAATTACTGGTTATACAAGGTATGGAGTACGATATATTATTAGGATCAGACGAATTACTAAAGCATAAGATAGATATCAATTATGAAACAAGAACGATAGGTGTCAATGGAATTGGAATAAAATTCAATGAAAACAGAGAACAAATAACGAACAAGAAAATTATGAAGATTGCAGAAGGAAAAATTAGCAGGCTAGAAGTAGGAGAAATGGAAATGAATAATGATTGTTATGATAAGAAAAATGAATTTGAAGAAAGAAGAGATGAAGAAATAGTTTTAGATGATGAAAAGAATATTGATAATTGTATTGAAAATGATATGAAATATAATAATTGTGAAGATGGAATATGGAATGGAGAATATGAAGAAAATGATATTAATAATTATTTAAAATATAATATGGAATGTGATAATTATGAAGATGGGATATGGAATGAAGTACATTTGGATTGTGGAAGAGGAAGAAAAGAAGAAGTACGGAAATTGTTGAGAAAATATGAAGGTTTATTCAATGGAGATGCAAGAGTTGCTAAAAATTTTATACACAGTTTGAAGGTGAAGGACATGGAAACGTTCAGAGCAAAAAGTTACCCAATTCCATACAAATACAAGGATAAAATGCAAGATGCGATGAAAAAACTAATGAAAGACGAAATTATAGAATATAGTAATACTTCATATATAAACCCTATTGTTATTGTACAAAAAAAGGATGGAGACATGAGAATCTGTCTAGATGCAAGAAACTTAAATAAACATTGTATACCAGAATTTGAGGTACCATTAAATATTGAAGCGATACTTGGCCGAATTTCGAAGAGAATTAAGAAGAGAACTACTTTTAAGGAAGGAGAATTAGTAATAATTAAAGCACTTAGAATTCCTAATCATAAGCGTAATATTTGTGCAAAATTACAATTACCTTACGAAGGTCCATATAAAGTAGTAACATCTAACGGCATAAATAGTTACAAACTCGTACATCCTGTAACTGGCAATGTTAGAGGAATTTTCAATGTGGACCAATTGTATCGATTCCATCCCGAATTCAATGAAATTCAATAAGTTTAATCTGCAAAGAATTAGTTATAATTAGAATGAAATATTTTTAAGTTGGAACAGGGAATTAATTACTTGTAGGAATAAGGTGTAAGATAGGTAAAGAATTAGAAATAGATTAATTAGGTATAATAACAAATTAATGATTGATTTTCACAAAGATAGAATATAATGAAGTAGATTAAATGATAACAGATTATTACAAAATAAGAAAAAAGTTAAGTACTATTGAATGAATTTTATATAAAACATTCTAAATCATTGTAAACAATAATTAGAATGATTTTATAAAAATTCAGGGAATGTTATAACGTATAAATAAAGATAGAAACACTGGTATAAACAGATTAGTTGGAAACTGATTAGAAATTAAAACATTAGACTATATTTTGTTAGAATCATAAATATGAGACATTAAAAGTGCTCATATTAACTAAATAAAGTAATACAACTTATGTATATAATTAATAATTTGAGAAGAATCACATATAATTGACAAAAGAAACATTACCTTGATCATATTACAAAAGCCATAGAGTAAATATCGTCCATCGTATTAAATACCTCATGTCAGAAATAATGATGAACATATAATCTAGAAAAGAAGCATGAATTAATAAATATTCGAAATAAAAAAGGATATTGTTCAATATTATAACACATTGTTTACTAAAAACATATGGGTTAGAATATTTAACGATGTAATACCAATACGCTTAGCGACATACGCTAGCGACACACGCTAGCGACAAAATATAGATGTCAATATGTATCAGCGACAAACGTTGAAAGTAGAGTAATTCCATAGATGACATGAATAGGAATTAATTAATGTATTTAATCCAATATAATGAACATTGAGAATTAGATTAAGGAATATTAATAAATGTTTTAAAAGAATTTATGTTGATGACTAAACACAATTGATAATTATAATAAGAAATTAAACTGAACATTGATATTAAAGACTATTGTATATCGCTTGAGAAAAACTATTCGTCACATAATAACAAGAGGAACTTCAATATTGAATAAACAATTTTAGTGAGAATAATTTTTGTATGTAGGTAAAGATATTAGAATGTTAAGTGGAATCATAATTTTGAGTGCGTTAAAAAAAGAAAAACGGTGATTGGTTTATGTGACATGACAGAAGGAACTTTCAAACAACAACAAGTGTAACAAACATTTTTATGGAGATAGTGAGCTGAATTTAAACAAAAGACTAATTGTTGATTGTTGAAAAAAGTTGAAGAAAAAGGGTCGGTGGCTTGGCTTCGTTTCTGGAAGGTTGGGTTTTGGAAGTGCTCCAGAAATTTTAAGAAATTATCCTCAAAATGAGGATAAAAACATAACAAACCATTGATAAAACATTCACATGTACTTACCCAATGATTGTAGCTGATTTTCCAGAGTGAAAATCATAATTTCACATAACTATTCAACTTTAAAACTTCGGAAGCTGTTTTTCCCGAATCCCGAGAGGCAGATCCTGGTTCCTGAACACAAGGTCAGTGTATTGTTGTACAACAAGAATTATATAAAACTCAATAACTTCAATCAAATGTTTTCTTTAAAATCTCATGAGTAAAATAGACTTTTAAATAATGATCGATCTGAAAAAGAATTCAAATTAGAGACTCAATATAGCTATATTCTTAAATAATTTCTCAATGATTAATGGCCAATTTAAATAAATAAAATGTAATACTTACGCATTTTTCAAATAAGAAGCTTGAGAAAGATGCATCCAATTCTTTTATGTAATATTTAGACTCTATGTATCTAAATTTCATAACTATTTCTTGTACCATATTATTTGTGTTTCTGTATGTATAAATTTCTAACATAAATTCTTTTAACTTGTATATAATTTGAAGTACGTTCTATCACACAGCATATAAGCTCGCTGTGAAACTGAACAGACCGACGCGAATAGCAAATGTTTACTCTAGCGCATCGTCACCTCATATTTTCAAGCATGCGTACAGAACGCCACACGAAAGAATAAATCAATAATTTCATTTGACCCATACATGGGCGGCGCATAAAATTTTTATAAATAAAATTAAATATTGTTTCCAAGTAAAATGTTTCTTTATTTATTTATCAACTGAATTTATTCACAACCTTAAGAACCCAAATAACAAAAGGAATCTCATACTCTATAAATACATAAAAATTCATTACAATAATTTCGTCCCAACGTAGTGGGCTATTCAAATATCTTGTTAATTATATCATTATTATAACATTTATAATATTAAGTATTATAATATATATATATATATATATATATATATATATATATATATATATAAATATATATATGTATATATATATATATATAAATAATTTTTTTTTCTTTAACCTTGTATATAAATTCCTTTCATTGTTCTTGGGCATCAGGTTAATCATTAATAATGTATCAAATTATATTTTAATTTAACGTTTCGCTCTCGAGTTCGGAGCATTTTCAAAAATTTTACATTGATCTTAAAATAATAAATTGAAAACGATTGAACTATTAAAATTAAATGTACACACAGAGACGACAAAAACTGGTAACTAATAAAACAATTTCAGAAATAATAAAATCGAAAGTACCTGCCTTAGAAACAACGGTTTACAATATACCAGGGACATTATACTATATCTGCCTCAGATTTTTGATATCTTGTTTATCGTTCACTGCATTGTTCTCCTTTTTTATATGTATCATTTCTTTTATTGTTAGTTTTTTATAATTAGAATCTCAATTTATTATTTTAGTATTAATAAAGTCAAATTTATGTTTTTCATTTTTCATATATTTATGAAGCGCAGTGGAGGCGTTTTTTGTATATTTATGGCCATTAGGTCTATTTTCGAGATGTTGGGTTGTCATACCTATGTATTTTTTGGGACAGTCTAAACATGGTATAGAATATATGACGTTAGATTTTTTTAATCATTTATTTGAATTTTTAATTTGGAGAACAATGGTGATAGAGTATTTTGTGCCCTATGACAAACTTTTATGTTATGTTTAGATAATATATAGCTTAGTTTTTGTGATAGTTGATTTGTGTATGGCATTGCGATGTATGTAATAGGGGCTAGTGTATTGGTTTGTGTTGATTGGATTTGACTATTGTAAAATTTATGTGTGCGTTGTTTAATAATTCTGTCACCGTTGTTCACCGAATTAAAAAGTCAAATAAATGATTTAAAAAAATCTAACGTCATATATTCTATACCATCTTTAGACTGTCCCAAAAAATATATAGGTATGACAACCCAACATCTTGAAAATAGACTTAATGGCCATAAATATACAAAAAACGCCTCCACTGCGCTTCATAAACATATGAAAAATGAAAAACATAAATTTGACTTTAATAATACTAAAATAATAAACCAAGATTCTAATTATAAAAAACTAACAATAAAAGAAATGATACATATAAAAATAGAGAACAATGCAGTAAACGATAAACAAGATATCAAAAATCTAAGCCAGATATATTATAATTTATTATAATAATAACATCAACTTGTTGAATGTCCCTGGTATATTGTAAACCGTTGTTTCTAAGGCAGGTACTTTCGATTTTATTATATTTGTAATTGTTTTATTAGTTACCAGTTTTTGTCGTCTCTGTGTGTACATTTAATTTTAATAGTTCAATCGTTTTCAATTTATTATTTTAACATCAATGTAAACATTTCTGAAAATGCTCCGAACTCGGGAGCGAGACGTTAAATAAAAAAATAAAAATTAAATTTGATACATTATTAAAGATTAACCTGATGCCCAAGAACAATGAAAGGAATTTATATATATATATATATATATATATATATATATATATATATATATATATATATATATATATATATATATTTCAAAATAATTATTCTTGGGATTTTTGGTTCTGCATAAAATTAAAATTGGAAAGTATTTTCAGTTTTTTATTTTACATTTTAGTTTAGTTTTGACGTTTCGGACAGTCAATGTCCTTCATCAGAAAGGTGATCTACAATAGACTGCTACAATTAACATGACGTTCAATACAAATAAATTTCCTGAAACTTACCATAAAACATGGGCCTGCGAGCGCTATGTCCATCACGTATAATTAAAATATCGTTCCTAAATTAAAAACAACAACATACACTTTTATCGGTGCACCACAATATGCTTCACCGTCCCAGATCTCACATGTATAAGCAACATTTATCGATCGAAGGCCAACAAGTAGCAGTATTATCGTGTAAGTAAATTAGTTGTAAACACAGGAGCAGCTAATATCCGGAATATAATGTTCCTATTTCGGACATTTAGAAATTATTATCAGATTAAACACACAATGATTATTACATTTTAAGATGTTAGGAATTAACTGATAAAACTCCAAATGAAAACAAATGATAACAAATGGTAAAAGTGACAATTAGCATGGAACAACACGGTGAGCACGGAACAACGCAAAATGGCCTTTAACTAAAATGCAAACCAGCGAAAACTACATTAACGAAGATGTTATGCATTGTTAGTGTGCTGTGTTAGGGGAAATATTTTAGGAGTTTTGTTCTTATTATTCTCATACTTCAAAATGTAATTATAGATGAGACTCAGATTTTGAGTATCTGATCTAGTGTTGAGGGGTCTTTCAATTTTATTAATAAACACCATCTCCAAGAAAGCCATTTTATAGTAGTTATTTTCTCCAATTAAAACTTCAACTCCTTCGAAATCCTTATCATGTTGTGAGTCAATAACATAAGTCGACAGAGCGCAAGACGGCTTTCCCAATCTGCATACGCTTTTGTTAGATGTTATTCTACCCTACAAAAGCCAATCCTTGCAATAAATCTTATACACAACATTGTAACTTTCTTACGGTTTGACTTTAGTTTTGGTGCGGGTAAACAGGGAACCTACAGTTCTCACATTCCTCGTTGAAATCTTAACATGTGGAATGTGTTTCAAAACAGAAATAAGTTTGGGAGTCAGATCATTGATATAAGGTAAGGAAATAAATTTCATATCTGTTTCACGTATATCATCAACATTAGAACGCTTAACTATAGCCAACCGACGTTGGATTGGAAAAGAAGAACTGAAAATAATGTTGTTGAGAAGGATTAGAATTATCAATAAATATGTTGTAAAGCATCTTCAAATCACCATTTCTGTATTGAGGATGAGACAATTGGCATACGCGGCTTTTCATACTATGAATTAAATTAACTTTCATTTGCATGGTGTGATTGGAATGGTAATTAAGAAATCAATTACTAATGGAACTTGATAGAGAAATGGCAGTGGTAAATTGTCGTTTAAAAAATGAAAATACGATGCTGAATTAAGTCGGTTAGGTAACATATTTGGGCCGATTACAATATTATTTAATAATCCAGCCCAAATGTTTACTGACCATCGTCTTTGGTGACATCTCTAACGTATTAAATAAGGGTTTTCATCTCTCCACTAGTGCAAATTATGAGTATTTATAATCCCTGTCTGGGTAAATGTACACTCATCAGTAAACATAATATTTTCTATAAAATGTGGATCATTGTTTACGTTATCCAATAACCAACTAAAATTAATCCGAAGCTCCCTATCTCCTTCATGTGAAACTTTAACTTTTTGAGGCCTAAATGGATATAAGCCATTCCTTCTTAATAATATATGAATGGTATCTTTTTGGAAATGCGTTTGTCTCGATGTAACTCGAAGACTTCCGCTTCAACAAAATCAAGAATTTGCTCTTCTTGGACGACGTTGAGCGTAGAATGGCGTCCTCCCTTATTTAATCTGGGATATAAATTACCTGTTTCCAGTAATCTTCCTTCAACCCGTCGTATAGTTTTTGCATCAGGGTGCCGTCGATTTGGGAATTTCACGGTATATGCTCTAGCTGCAGCACTGACATTATCATTATGCGCACCTAATACTTTTAACATATCAACATATTCTCGATTGGAATAATAACCTTTCATTTTTAGAACAAATAACCGTATGAAATTATACTTATTATGACAAAAGTTGACAGAACTAATAATTAATTAACATTTTACATTACCATAGCAACCTATGCTACTCATTTGTTTTTAGCTGCCTTCGTTTTTAATAAAGTGTAAAAATTGAATGTTTTTTGTCAATAACTCTGTAACCATGGACATAACGCAATCTTTTTATTCTTACGTTTTAATTCGTTTTAGCCCCCCGATTCTTATTCTGAAAGGACGGGCGTCAATTTTGAGACACCCTGTATATATATATATATATATATATATATATATATATATATATATATATAAAACTCGAGAAAAAGGAAAAGTGTAGCTTTCGAGGATGATTATCGTCATCATCAGGGAGACTGAAATGAAAAAACAACAGTTAAATACTGTGGTAAAAGGAAGAATAAAATTGTAACGAATTTCACAACCACGTGTGTACTTACCTCCGAAGTGAGGTCAGACTCCATTATATTGTAATAATTTGAACTACGGATTATGAGATGTGTAATAGTTAAGTGGAAAGGAAATTCACATTGATCAACCACCTAATCATGACTATAAAAAGTCCAAGTGCCGCACCATTTGGTAAATTAAAAAATTAATTCACCCTAAAGGGTTGTTGTGTTGAACGCCGGTAAGGAAATGATATACTGTTTCCTCTAATTGGGATGGAACAATAGACAGACAATGTTACCAACTGTCACAAATCAGCCCATTGTAGGACGATGTACCCACTTTGATAATGACCTGTTATAGTGCCAACGCATAAGGATTAGTATGAAGATGGTGAGAGAGAGAGAGGGAGGGACCTTTATATTCTAGGTTAAAAGGAATGATGATCGTATTGGTGTATGGAGGGGAGAAAACCCTAACAAAATGTATACGATGGAAGACAAGAAACACAGAAACAGCAATAATAATAATAATAATAATAATAATAATAATAACATAATTATCTATGTACAAAGTAAACCCCAACATAATTGAGCTTCTGAAAGTGATGATGGCACAATGGGAAACCAGACTAATTGATGGAGCCGCAGACAGTGATGAAATCAATATAAAAATCATGCGTGGAATCTTTCAAGGTGACGCCCTAAGTGCGCTCTGGTTCTGCCTAGCCATCAACCCACTCTCTACTGCTCTTAATGATCTAAAAAATGGATATGAGATAAATGAACATGTTCAACTCTCACACTTAATGTACATGGATGACATCAAAGTATTCTCGGCAACTCAAAATGGATTACAAAAAGAGCTTCGATGCATTGAGAACTTTTCGAATGATATACGAATGAAATTTGGATTAGAGAAGTGCAAGATCAACAGTATTCGGAAAGGAAAATGGCACGAAACAGAGGATTACACGCTCACACTGGCATCAGGTGGTGGAATCATCTCTCGCATGGAAAAAAGTGATACTTACAAATATCTGGGATTTGCTCAATCGCTAGGCATCCAAGAGCGGGAGGTAAAAAATCAGCTTAAAAATAAATTGAAAGAGCGAACCAAAGACATCCTCAAAACACAATTATCCGCACAAAACATCACGACGGCAATAAATGCTTATGCTATTCCTGTAGTAACATATAGCTTTGGTGTCATAAACTGGACTATTACGGAACTCGAAGACCTAAATAGAGCAACTAGAGTATGCTTTACTAAACATCGGAAACATCACCCCAAAGCATGCAAGGAGAGGTTCCACCTACCTCGGAATAAAGGAGGCAGAGGTATAGCTGACATGCGCATTATGCACAAAAAACAAATAGAACTCATGCGCAACTACTTTTACAACCGAGCAATAGATTCCCCCCTCCACCATGCAATCATAAATGTCGATAAAAATATAACCCCGCTAAACCTAACTGATACAGAATACGCATGCGACCCGCAGCACTCCGTCTTAGCACTGGAATCACAATGGAAAGAAAAAGAGCTGCATGGACGATATCCAAATACACTAAATAATACTTCCTTAGACAAAGCTGCTTCCATAGCATGGCTCAATAGTGGTAATCTTTTCCCAGAGACAGAAGGATTCATGTGCGCCATCCAAGACCAGGTCATCCCTACTCGTTCATATCTTAAATATATAGTCAAAGACCAAAACATTATATCAACACAGTGCAGAATGTGTGGAGACAAACATGAAAATGTTGAACACCTCCTTAGCGGTTGCAAAACACTTGCTCCTAGAGAATACACTACTCGACATAATAACGTCGCTAAAATCATACATACAGAACTTGCCCGCAAACTAGATTTAACTGAGGCGAAAACGCCATACTACAAGTGCACACCCCAACATGTGTTAGAAAGCGACAAGTTTTTGCTATACTGGGACAGAGATATCCAAACAGACAGGACTGTACAACACAACAGACCCGACATACTGGTTTTCAATAAAACTGAAAAAGAAATACTCTTGGTGGATGTTTCGGTTCCAGCGGCTGCTAACATACAAAAAAAGGGCATGGAAAAAATAGAAAAATACTTACCATTGTGCGAGGACCTGAAAGAGACATGGCAGGCGAAAACGGTTAAAACCATCCCAATTATTATTGGAGCCACTGGAGAAATACCGAAAGACCTGAAAAAGAACCTGGATAGCCTAGGACTCCAGAAAAATCTTTTCTACGAGCTACAAAAAGCGGTCATTTTGAGCACGTGCAATATAATCAGAAAAGTGTTGAACAAAAATACATAGGAAATGCTGGAAACCTTGCAACTAACCTTGCCGGTTCTCACGCTAAACATCCGGTTAACGTGAATAAAAAAAAAAAAAAAAAATAATAACATAATAGTAATATAGTAATAATATAATTAAATAATTATGTAATATTGTGTTATCTGAGTGTATTTACCAACACCAATACACTCTAATTTCAAGGTTTCCGTCAAGTTATAGTAATAAGGGTGGTGCTGTTAGAAGCAACATGGTTGTTATTAGTGACAGTGAGACTACAGTAAACATATGAGGACAACAAAAAGGAATAGATCTCAGTCAAGTGGTCAATGTCAGTTTTTCAATTCATAACATTGTTAGACTGTGAAATAAATGCCATTTCTAAGAATGACCTTTTTGTTTTGTTAGACTCAGTCGCTAACACCTTCACAACCTCATAATTCATAAAGTCTGCCCAATATATTGTTTATCGCAATCCCTATATGGAATACTATACACTACATCAGGAAGTAAAGTCAATGTACTCTTATCTTTCAGTCTAGTGAAGATCGGTCTGATTTATAATACTATTATTATTGCTGTTTCTGTGTTTCTATTCTTTCATCGTATACGTTTTGTTAGGGTTTTGTCCCCTACATACACCAAAATGGTCATCATTTCTTTTAACCTAGAATAGAAAGGTTCCCCCTCTCTTTTTACATCTTCATACTAATCCATTTGTGTTGGTACTACAACAGAGGCCATTTTCAAAGTGGGTAAATCGTCTCACAATGGGCTGATTTTTGACAGTTGGTAATATTGTCAGTCTATTGTTTCATCCCATTTAGAGGGAAAAGTATATCATTTCCTCACCGGCGTTCAACACAATAACGCTTTAGGGTGAATTAATGTTTCAATTTACAAAATGGTGCTGCACTTTGATTTATCGTAGTCATGATTGGGTGGTTGTTCAATGTGAATTTCCTTTTTACTTAATTATTGAATATTTCATAATCCGTAGATCAAATTATTACAGCATAAAGGGGTCTAACCTCACTTTGCAGGTAAGTACACATGTGGATGTGAAATTCGTTACAATTTTATTCTTCCTTTTACCACAGTATTTAACTGTTGTTTTTCATTTTAGTCTCCCTGATGATGAGGATAATCATCTTCGAAAGCTTGGAAATGTTCCTTTAAAAGTACACTTTTCCTTTTTTGTTGCTGCGATTCCCCAATATTCAACATTTTTATTCCTAGCAGTCAGCATTAACTATCCTCCTTATTTATATATACATATATATATATATATATATATATATATATATATATATATATATAAATATATATATATAAACATATACCATTGAGACGTTAAAAAACCGTAATAACCAACACAGAAGTGATTGCCGAGTAGGTAAGAATAACTGTGCAATAGTTGATCATTTTATAAAAACAGGACATACATTCAATTATGACGAGACAGAAATTCTGCAGAAAGTTGACCATTACAAGAATCGTTTATTTTTTGGAATGTATCACATCAACAAGCAAAGGATACCATTAATCTCAAATCTGACACTAATAAACTCAGTGATATTTATTGTCACCTGTTAAATTCATTTTAAGATTGTTTTGTCACATCAGATATTTCTATGTTCAGATTACTAATTTTATTGTTCCTCCTTCTAATTTAAATTATATTGTTTTTGCCTATTCACACTAGAACCGTTTTTGTAAATTAGTACTTAGTCTATTAGACTAATTGTGGCTTGACATGGTGTACGTGAGATCAGCGCATTAGTTCTATTTATCAACGCCTGTAGAACTGGTCAGGGCCAGTGTTCAGGCCTTATCAGTCATGCCTAGAAGAAGATTCCCTCACTATGAAATTCGGAACAAAAGAATTATATATGATAAATAGGATGTAAACAATTGAATTGTTGATCCATTGTGTTATACAATTTGATTTTAAAATAACAATGTGAATAATAATGATAAAAATATACTTTAGGTACAGTGGTATTGACCAGCACAAATACCCTGATAATTAATTGATTGTTAGGAGCGTGGTGTTCTTGTTATGTGCAACTTGAAGAGAGTTTATGTTGTGTAAACTGTGATTGTTATCTAACGACAGTAAAAAGGAGAAAATCTCAATTAAAGGACTGATATCTGTCTTCTTGTTTACAGTCGGATAATTTCATAAACATGAAGACAGACATCAATCATTTAAGTGAGATATACTCCCTTTTACTGTCATTAGATAACAATCACAGTTTGCACAACAACTCTCTTCAAGTTGCACATAACACAATGGATCAACAATTCAATTTTTACATCCCATTTGTCATATATAATTCTTCTGTTGTGAATTTCATAGTGAGTTGACATTTTATGGGAATATTCTTCTAGCCATCACTAATGAGGTCTGAAGCCTTGCCCTTTCCAGGTCTTGTGGCATTGGTAAATAGAACTAGTACGCTGCTTTCACGTTTCGAAAATTCTTGTTAGCAACTATTGTAGGCGGTTGGTATCAGTGGACTTCATTTGACCGTTTCCATTTCTGTTTTGGAAGGAATATTGTTCTACCCCTGAGCTAGAAGCGTCGTTTCATTTTGTGGTTGTGTAGATTGATTGTTTTAATGATTTTACGACAATAAGCTCGTGTATGTGTTGCGTTTTTATTGTTTTTATCATTATATTAGCTTATAACAGCCTTAATGTTGTTATTATTATTGGTATTTTTAAATGCAGTTTTTCCGGGACTGACACTATGTGATGAGTTCTTCAATCTTATATTCTACCTATTGTAACGTAAATTTCGTTTACCCCTCGTAACATCGAATAATACTTCTGGTCGATGCTTGCCAAGCTTTAAGTTTTCGGAAGAGTTCGTTTCATTTGAATATTTAAACTAATGCGCGTGGACATTCGGCCCTTTATTCATCTAGTTATTGTCAAGTTCGACATCTTATTGTATCGAAGTGCATTTCATAGAAATGGTAAGTTTTCGCTTAAAATATATAATATTTCACCGCTAAACCTTCATCACATGGTACTTAATAGTTTCAAATTAATTTTCCTTTAAAACATTCAGTACTAGAGATATGTCGATTTCGTTTTTGTTATATATATTTTGTTCTGGTTCTTCATACATTTTTTGTACCAATGGAATTCTACGTTGAAAACCATTGAAATAAAATTAAGTGAATTCGTAACTTTTCTTATGATTTTTTATCATGCTTTTATATCTAATATCTCTATTAAAATATCGATACAGGAAACATGAACCACGTGTTCTTTTTTTTTATTTTTTTATACCAATGGAATTCTACGTTGAAAAGCCATTAAAATAAAGGTAAATAAATTAGTAGCTTTTCTTATGATTTTTATTGTGCTTTTTATTTATGAAATGAATGAATTTTCATAAAATATTGTAAAATACAGGATATACGAACCACGTTGTTTGATATTATTTCATAATTTGGTACATATGTTACTTGTACCTACGGCAGTTTCAATCTCCAGATATCCTGCATTTTACTGAATTCAAGAACTATATCTGATTCAAGTGTATTTTCTAGCACTTTCCCTTACCGGCCTAAACTTTTCCGTACCGGCCTAAAGTCATCTTACTGGCCTAAGCCTTCGTAGCGACAGAAACATTTTCCCGTGGATGAATTCTACCTGCTGGGACCACGGCTCTATGCAGAACCGAATGGACTGAACGTGGCAGAGCCAGATGATTGGTTCCAGATTCGTTTTTACGTCATCCAGATCATCATTGGAAAGAAAAACCAAGGAAAGTACTAACGTCCATAATCTTTGACAACTATAGATTATTTCCAACGAATGTTCATATAATATCAACTTAATAGTTTGTACCAATGTAAATTATAACTTTGTAAAATATTTAATTGTTGGCTAAACTTTAGTTTCCTTTAGAATCTAATTTTTTCATTTGTATTTCAATTTACTTTCAGTTCTAGTTAGTTTTTCTAAATTCATAAATTAAATTGTCAAATTTGATAACATTTTTATCTTAAATTTTTCAGTCAAAATATAATTTTTTTTATCAAAAAAACCACTTGTGAATAAATTTTCAATTTTCATCTGTTATTCAATAAAACTACTTATAAATTTTAAATAACATTGTTCATATTTTTTTTCCATAACCTTCCAACTTCTTGCGTTGCTGACTGAGATTAGTCGATGTTAGGTAACTTATAGACTAGTAGGACTCAGGGTGGCGCCCACTTATCTTTCCGTCTCGTTGCGTAAAAATAAGTAGAATTACTCGAGAACCTGTGAGACCTACTCCTTGGGTCTCTACTAGTATATAACCCACGCCTGAGTGGCTCTCCGACGAGGTGGCCGTTGCACTATATAAAGGAAAAAAAATTCGCATTGGATGTAAATACAATTTTATCTCTTTATTGATCGAGTTGAGAATATAAAAGTAATATAAGATTTAGTAACAACACAAATCTATAACAATAATGTAAGATTAATTAATGGCCAAAATACATAACAGTAATAATTAAAAAAATAATAATAATGACCAAAGAAATATATATGGCGTATCGCCAAGGTACGTTCCGTGGTATATCAGAACGTCCCTAAGTATAAAACTTTATAAACCAGGAATAACAATTTTGTTATATATATTATATCAAAATTTCGAGTGAAGAAAGAGGAATGAATCTAATATTTCAATTTGACACAATTTTCACGAAGTGCTGCAAAAAGTAGCAGAGGAGAAAACTTATCAAAATTCACACTGTGTGGATTTTACTAAGTCACTTTTTATATAAATATAGGAGCTACTTCGATATGAAGAGCAAAAAAAGAATTAATCAAATATGTTGAGTCTATCAAATGTATACTATTTGCAGCAAAATGAATGAACAAAGGTAATACAAAAGAAATTTTAGTGAAGTTTCACAAGAAAAAAGGATTTTTACGAGTAATCTCCTGTGTACATAGTCAAATCCCTTGATGACGATGCTTCAAAAAAATTCCAGCTTTCCTGGCTTTCATTCAGTTGAGTGGACAGGTGAAATTTCTACACAATTCGAATTGCACAAGTGGACAAACTTCACGGTCAACAATCAGCAGATAAGAAAATCCAAAGCCAAAAAAACTCCATAAGAAAGTGAATGAATTAGCCCAGAATACAAGAACTCTACTTCAATCGTAACCGATTTTTCAACGTCTTCCCGTAACACTTCATGATATTAATTTCATTATCATTATCCAAAACTCATAAAAATGCATACACGTCAACTCTTAGCAGTATAAAAGCCGACACAAACTACTAATTTAACAATAACTGAATTTAATTTTTAATTAACCAAAAACACTATGATTTTTACCCCAAATTTAACGATAGCTACACAACCCAAGTGTTATAATTTAGATTCAATATGCACAAAGCCATGAATAATAGAATAGTAGAAATAGAATATGTAGTGGAAATGCTCGTATGAATTCCAGTTATAACCCTACATAATGCAACATTATAAAATTAATTCAATAAGGATGATAGATTATCACACTAGACTATGAAATTACTATACTCAAGAAACGACTGTTAAGATATAAATATAATTTATAAATTTACCTGAATAATGAGCTCATCAAACTCAATTGCCGATTAATTTGAACGCAGTTTTATATCCGTGAATATCGTGAAAATTTCTGGTCATCCACCGAATCTACCCAGACAAATCGTGGAGTTTAACGTTCAGAAACCGATATGGTGGTATTTTCGCTCTGCTCAGTAATATCCACCCTCCGTGGTCGACCTTAACCTTTCAATCTATGGCTACCAAAGCAAGTACTTAATAACTCCATTTGACTCGTCGATAATCATGGTAGAACTGGCTTTCCAGTTACCTCGAGCTACCGGAGTCACTTGTCCACAAGCAAGCCTACCACACGCATTGATTATTGGCTAGGCTATTTCTCGCGTCGCGTAATTTTTAACGTTACAACTATCATATGTTTCAGCTATTGTTGCTCATGATATTCCAGAGTTTGATGGATTTCTTATCAGTTTTCTTCTGATACAAGGTTCAGAAATTTTTTCATTACATTTTTCAATTACAGCATTCACTTCATCACAAAATTTGAGAATTTTACTCAAGTCTTGAAATTTCGAATGTCCAAGTTCTATATGCCATTCAATTGGCATTCATGTTTGAGTTAACAACGCCTCTTTATCGATATTCAAATCAACAGTGTACAAAACCATTTTTGCTGTTTTTCTTCAACAAATACATCTTCTCCTTTGTAGGTATATTTTCCCTTCCACTTCCTCATCTCCTTATTTTTAAATACGGAATATACCATGCGTAGCCAATGATAAGAAAGGCATTAAGAACTTAGTATTAAGACATAATGATCCTCATCGATTTTTTACGATACTTAAACAGTCTTCGCAAAAATAGTCTTAATTAATTTGAAATGCAACACCGCTTCAAAATGAAACGCAACGACTAATTACCCATCCAATAATAGTTTTCTGTATGTCCATTTTTGTTACATTTATTACCACATCTGAACTGGCCACTTTTTGATTGAGTCATATGATCTTGATTGGCCTTTTGATTTGTGTTTAATTTTCTTTCAACCATTTTATGACCTTCTTTCCCACAGTGGTGGCATGCACCTCTAAATTTGTGAGCTTTAAAGAAAACTTTTGCTTCGTTGTTATTTCCTTTTGTCGTCTCCTCTCCTTTCAGTAGTCTTGCTCGAAGATTGTCGATGGTCCTTTCATCCTCAGGTGTCGAGTCTCATACACCAAAATGCTTTTATTGCTATCGCAGAGTCAGGAATATTATTCTATATCAATTGCAAGACCCATCTTAGTGAGTTTGAAAATAAGGGTTCTGTATCTCTGTATCTGTGAAGGTTGGGAGGGTGGGTAGACCCCACAGCACTTAGGCCACAATTGGCCCATTGTGCATCCTTCTGAGGTTCAGAACTTCATTCTAGCTCGTCATCCACTTCTCTGAAGTAGGCGATAACGTCGCCTGAATTGAGTTCCCTCATATTGGCGTGTCTAAGCCTGTGCTCGCCGAATACATGAAACCTAAGATGAGAGAGTGGCTGACATTCACAAAGAATATGCTCGACAGTCTCATCTCCTTGCTCATATCCTCTACAAAGTGGGGTGTCAGAGAGACCCAGTCTGTGGAGGTGTTTTCATAGGTGGCAGTGACCAGTCAGAATACCCGTGGCTGTTCGTAGGTTCCGCCTGTTCATAGTCACGTATTTTTTGGCTACTTTGTTGTCCGGATATCGTAGCAGTTCCTTGGCAAGCCTGCAGCCTTCTGCGTCGTACCATCTACCCTTAAACTTATTAAGGGAGTGTTCCTTTAATAGGTCGACCGTCCCTGACGCCGATAGACCAATGAAGGTGCCAGGTCCCAAAAGTTTTTGGGAGGCTGCCTTCCTGGCTAGCGAGTCTGCAATACGGTTTCCTTTCGATTTCTCATGGCCCTCAATCCAGCCTAAAGTGACCGTGTTGTTATTACAGGCTTCGATTAAGGCCATGTGGCATTGTAGTACTAGGCCTAATGTAAAAATGAGGGTTTCCAGTCGAGATATTTTTCCAGGAACATCTTTCCTTTTATTATATTGTAAACTCAGGTACTATGATATTAGCTGATTTTTTACTTGTTCTGTATCTCTCTTCTGCACTTTTGTATGGCCATAGCATATTGAGTTTTTTATAAAGCGATGGCCTTCGCATCAGTTTCTAAAATTTTCACCTAGCCTTCCACTATGCCTCGAAGATTCATGGAAACAATTTTTATCTCAAATTTCCATAGAGCGAATGTCTGAAGCTTTATCGCCGACTTAATATCCTCTTTGGAAGACATCTTGAAATTTTCAGCAGCACATTTTCACTAGCACAGTCTTTTCTCGCCACTTTCACACTGTCTTTTTATTTCAATGCCTATTTGGGCCCATAACCTTTTCGTTTTTAGTACCTATCTTGTAGTCTTTTAATTGATATTTTATTCAATTTTTGAAAGAAATTATTATAAATAAATATCATCGAATTTTTATTCTTTTACACAAACATTTTATTTTAATTTTTTTAAGAACAGCATTACACAGTGATACTAACACTAACGTGTTACCAACATAACAATAAACATTCATCCTACCGAGTTTAAAAATAGACAAAATCTGTGTAATCAAACATACTCCATTCTACTTTCCTCCCTTCTTACTCAGTATTACTGCTATACCCAGTTGGTGTTTTATCTCTTCATTTTGGATTTTGTCTCGACGAGATATTCCTGAAGATTTTCTGAACACGTCCATTTCCACTACTTCTAATTTTCTTTCATTATTCTCCGTTTGCGGCCATGTATCGGCTCGATACAGAAGACTACTTTTGATGAGTGATATCATATACTTTCGTTGTGTTCCTATTTCATGAGACCAAAGAATGCCATTGAGGTAACCAATTGGTCTTCGGGCTTGTGTGCTCTTTTTCATTTCATTTTTGTCTCTCCCTGTAGAATCGAAAATAACGCCATGATAAGTGCATTCATTGCAGAATGTAATCATATCGCCATTTTCAAATTGGATATTGGCGGATCAGTTCCAATCGGGAGATATTTTATTTTTTGTACAATGATTTCTAAGCCCCATATCCGATATTTTTCCTATAGTTTTTTAGCCATATACTCGATATTTTCTTCATCATTGGACATGATAACCTGATCATATGCAAATTGTGACCTATATAGATATGTATCGCCTATGTCTATTCCCATACCCTTACATTTACGTTTCCACAAATTTAGTGCTTATACAATATATATCTTAAATAGGGTGGGTGACAAACAGCAGCCCTGATGTAGGCCTTTGTTAACAAAGAATTTTTGTGATAGTTCACTACACACTTCTATTTGAAATGTTGATCCATCATATTTAATGCTTTTATAAGTGTTCCACTCAAGTTGGTTTCCTGGATGACATTCAATTGTTTATTTATAGAAAAGGTGTCATAAGCTTTTGGCAAATCAGTGACCATTGAATGAATTTCTTGGTGGACGGCTAATTTTTTCTCCATAATTGGTTTAAGCCAGAACACATTGTGGGTAAAGGATCTTCCGGCTCTAAATCCTGATTGCCCCACCTCCTCTCGCAGTTTATTCTCAGTTTATATTATACCCCGAATGATTCTGATTCTTTTTTACAATCGGCTTATCGTTCTGGTAACCGATATGCAATGCTTCTATAGTTTGCGCATTTTAATTTAGTTATTTTTTTAATAATGAATATGTATACATTTTTCTATTCCTTGGTTACCACTGCTCCTTTAAATACTTATTTAAACGCCAGGTGAGAGCTTCAAAGAGTGTTTCCGATTTATTCCTAATTAGTTCGGCTGGAATTACTTCCGCTCCTAGGGATCGTCCATTTTTCAGTTGTCTTATTTACTTCTCAGATATTAATTGTTTTTGCTGTATTTTCTACTTTGATTTATATGTTTTCATGTTTCTGCACATCTTATTCCCTCCAAGTATGTATTGATTCCTTAGCATTTTGTCCCATATATTTCTTTTGGCTGCTGTTTCTGCATGTTTTCTCGTCCTTTTGATATCTTTTTCCATTAATCCTGTTTGACACTCTGAGGCCTCCGTTATGCTTTCTAGTAAGTGAATGTTTTACAAGTAACAGGGAACCAACCTGACAACCCCTTAACTTGAAGTACCATATAGCTTTTTTTTTCGGAGTTTTCCTATCCTTTAGCCTTTGATGATCCAACATATGTCTACAAGGTATTAGATTGTCGTTAGTTCTGATCCGCGCTGACTATTTCATTTCCCCGGTACCACCGATATCTGGAAAGCTTTCCCCCATCCACCACCTGGGGTCGAACCCGATGGAGGAGTAGCGACTACACACGTTGGAAAAACATACAAATATAATTCTTCTTCCTATAATCGAAAACAGTGATGTTCTAAACTAGTAGGCAATATATTATAAAGCTAATAAGGCTTGCATAGGGTGTAAGGGGTGGCGCTAAAGACAACGATCCAACAAAGCTGCTCAAAAGTCAACCTCAGCTGCACGAGTGATGACAATGTCATCCGGTACACCCTGCTAAAAAACGAACGAGGCTCTGACGACAGAACATTGGCGGTATAACTATACATCGCAAAAATACAGGACTAAATCCCTGTACAACGTGGAGGAAGGCAACGGGATACCACCTCCTTTAATTTGATCCCAAGAGAATCACATGAAATGAATACATTCAACCCAAAATGTTCCGGAGGTTTAAATAGCTCCACAATCGGATCTCCGGGGGAACTGTATTAAATGGGCATAGAAATGGGAGATTAAGTTTAAGGAGAGAAGTCAAGATCGGTACTTGGATGGTGAGAAGGTTATACGAAGCTGGGAAACTGACCAACCTGATACCAGAAATGAAAAGATTAGAAATCGACGTCCTAGGCGTTGCAGAAACATGGTGGCCTGATGCCGGAATATGCCTCGTCACCGGCGGAGTTATGTACTACTCAGGAAACAATGAACCAAAACATAGGAAGGGAGTAGGAATAATAGTGACTGAAAAAATATCCAGATCTGTGATGAATTTCCTCCCTCATTCAGACAGAATCGCACTACTTAAAATTCATGCCAAACCAGTTAACATCAACTTCATTCAGGTGTGCGCACCCACAGCGTATTCGTTTGAAGAATATATCGAGGTGTTCCACGAGGGACTAAAACAGGTAATAATATGAAATTTTCAACTCTAAAATTGGAGGCGGAAGAGTCGAGGAAATAGTGGGCCCTTATAGATTAGGAACCTGAAATGACCGGGGTGAACGCCTTCACCAATTTTGCCAGAAGGAAGCCATGAAAATAACACTTGGTTCAGGCTACCACCTAGGCGATTGTACACATGAAGAGCTCCAGCCGATCGCCCAGACAATATCGTACATAATCAGATAGATATCATACTAATTTATAAGCGTTTCGGAACATCAGTAAAAAAAGTATGTACATATCCTGGTGCCGACGTTCCCTCGGACCATGTTCTCCTGGTAGCAGTAATCAAAACTAAGATCACGAACATCAAAACCCATATAGAACAGGAAAAGGTAAACTACGATATAATTAGAACCGGAAACATTAAGAACAAAATGGTGGCGGAAATTAATGAAATAATAATGACTTCCGTAGAACCGAAGTTGGAGGAGGATGCAAGTATAGATGACGTATGGGGAGGAGCGGAACGGGTCATGACAAAGGTCGCATAAAATGAGCTAGGGTATAAGCAAAAAACACAAAAACAGAATTGGATGACAGCAGAAATCATGGCACTTTTTAAGGAAAGAAGAAAATGTTAATATAAAGGAAATTCTGAGAGCTATAAACACATCCGAAAAATTATTAGAGCAAAGTACAGCAAAGAATGACTGATTGAAGAAACAATGCGAGGAGACAGCAAAACTACAGGAAGTACACGATGAATTCAACCTACACAGAAAGATAAAAGAGGCGTCCGGAGTTTACAGGAAAATACACTACTCTAATATAGAAAACGATTATGGAGAGATGGCGCAGGATGATCAGCAGCGAAAAATTATTTGGGAGAAATATATTAGCAGCCTTTTCAACGATAACAGACCTGATATAGAAGCCACGGAGAGCAAAGATCTGTCTGGACCCCCTATCACCAAAGAAGTAATCATGAGAGCAATACTTACGTCAAAGGACAGAAAGGTAGTTGGTCCGGACGGTATACCTATCTAACTACTGAAAATATTAGACGATAAAGACATTTCCGTTCTGCATAAAATATTTTGCAAAATATATAACACGGGGAAGTACCCTGCCAAATGGGTTACATCATGTTTTATCCCCTTGCCAAAAAAGAACAATGCAACGAAGTGCGAGGATCGTAGAATGATCAGTCTGTTGAGCCATACGTTGAAGATATTCCTCAAGATTATTCACTACAGAATTTTTATAAAGTGCTAAAGAGATGTCGGATCCACACAGTTTGGATTTAGAAGGGGACTAGGTACGAGAGAGGCTATAGCTGCAACTCAAGTATTAGTCCTGAACTGCAATGATCAGAGGAAATATGTGATGCTATGCTTAATCGATTACGAGAAAGCGTTCGTCAAGGTTCAACAACACAAACTCATTCAAATTCTGAGGAGGATAGATATAGACCAGGATCTGCTGCATACAAAGCCTTTATTGGAACCAAACAGCCGAAGTCAAGGCTGGCAATGAACACACAGAACCGACAAAGATCCTTAGAGGGGTCATACAGGGATGCGTTCTCTCTCCACTCCTTTTCAATCTATACTCTGAAAACATCTTCCAGGAAGCACTCGAGGAACGCAGCATGAGTATTGGGGTGAATGGAGTGTGGGTCAACAACATACGATACGTAGACGACACAGTCCTAATTGCTGACAATATGAAAGACTTGCAGGATCTTCTTGATACCGTGGGCGATAGTAGCAGAAGCTTGGGCCTCAATATTGTAATAAAACACAAGATATGACATAGGAAGTTTCAAACACCCTATATAAAAAAATTATTTTTCTTTACACCATAATTTATAAACTGACCTCAACCAAAACCAACAATATGTGTTACTACAAGGTTATTAGTGACGAAAGATTATGCATAGGTCAGGTTCAATTATTGAAACATTAAACAATTACAAACACGACTTATATAACTAACCTTCAAACAAGGTTAATTGTTGAAATAAATATTGGGAATTTTTCGGAGGAAAACAGAGAGAAAAAGTAACTCTCCCATAGTGAGGAACATAGGTAGTAAACCCAGGCCCTCATTTCCTCGAAGAAAAAGTGTACAGTTTGTGTTTTGTGAATATTTCCGAAAACGTAAGTTTTTAACCCATAATTACTTTATTGTTTGTCGTTAGATGAATTTATATGTTGAATTATTCTTTTGCCAGAAGGGTAATTAATTAAGCAAGGGATATTGTTCCTTCATCATTATTTCCTTGCAGTCATATCGAATGTGTTTTATATATCAGCGCCTCTCATCATTTTTTAGATAAGTATTAGACGGATATTGTGGATTTTAGCAGAAGTATTCAAGTTTTTTTTGTTTCTCTCGCAGTTATAAATTTGTTTATAAGATTTTTTTCTCATAGCACAGGGATTATAAATTAGCATCATAGTGACGTATTTATAAAAGTATTTTCGCCGAAATTGTAACATAATTTCTCTAATTGTCTACTCTTATCGGAAATTACACTTATAGTTTTTTCCGTCACTATGGTATATCAGGGAATATAGATTCAGTATTACAGTGACCGAATGGTTTATAAAAGTATTTCTTTTGCTGAATCAATATCGAGTTCGTTCCTTAATTTTGTTGAGTTGTCTAATCTCATAATTAATGTTTACTAAGGAATCTATTTATATATTTGATTTGTTTATATAATATACCGTGGACTCCAATTGTTGGAAAGCATATTTAGAAATTTTGTTTTGTTTAGATACGTTTGCTCACCTGATGTTAGAAATTTACTGTTTTTTTTTCTTGTAATATATGTATATATTCTAGGTTAATCCTCTACAGTTTAATTCTCTAACCCTACCTCTCACAGCCGCAGTACAGGCACAGAATAAGGACTCAATCTGCAGTACGGACCCGGGCTTGGCACACTGTATAAGCCCAAGGGGCCCCACGACGACCTTGATCGCTCGAGCTAGGAACAGCCCTTCCACGAGACAAACCTCAAAGAGGGACTCCTAGTTCTACTCCTTTTGTGCCGTAAGGCACTGGTGACAGCACGCTGCAAACATATTGTTCTCTCGACAAGAGAGTACAATAGGACCGTCCGGTCTCTCCCTCGACATAGGGGAACGATAGAAGGAGAAAACGAGGAGGATCATTACTCACACATTACAAGTGGTGACAGTGGTTACAGGAGATACTACGGCAATTTATTACAATATCAACACCAAGAAGACAAAATTCTCACAAGCCGGAAGAACATGCCTAACACATAACAGATGCCCCATTGCAAGAGTATATAAATTTAAATATTTAGGCACGAGGCTATGTGAAAGCTGGATGTCCGAAACGGAAATCAAATACCGAATCGAAATTACCCGAAGCACATTTATGAAATTCAGGAAAGTTCTTACTAACACCGATTTTGACCTCGACCTATGAATCAGATTTGTAAAACGTTACGTGTGGTCAGTGTTACTGTACGGTATGGAATGCTGGACGCTAAAAGTGAACACCATGAATAGACTTGAAGCCTTCGAAATGTGGACTTATAGGCGAATACTGAAAGTCCCATGGACGGCCAGGAAAACAAATGAGGGGGTCCTAAGAACGATTAAAAGAGAATGCGAATTGCTGGAAACCTTCAAGCGCAGAGAAACAGCATATCTAGGCCACATTCCTACAATTGGTAATCGAGGGAAATATTGAGGGGTGGAGAGGAGTCGACAGGAAGAAGATGTTATCACTCTGAAACATGAGACAATGGACAGGGCTGAAAACAGTAGGAGACCTATTCAGCACCATCAGAAATAAAGAAGAGTGGGTACATGGGATCGCAAACATCCATTAATAAATAATCAGTGGAAGAAGAAGAAGGCTTGCAAAACAGCTAAGATGGATACAAGGTTCAAGGTAAGCAAGTGCGCTAAAGTACTAGGTAAGTAGAGGTCAACAAAATCTGCCGTGAAAATCTGGCGACTAAAAACCTGCCAGAGGCGATACTAGGCATTTTGGCGCTCCACTGCCACCCATCTCCCTTCCCGTCCATTCTTGGTAGGAAGTTACTACAGTCCAATCGAATACTGATTCATCCCTAGTTTCATTTAAAGGTACGGGAAAACTAAACTTGTTAAATTATAATTTATTCTTAAAATCTCAGACTTTATAATATCGAAATTCACTTTCCGAGCCTTTGCATAAGAAAAATCACTCAAAATGTCACTGATTTCTGTATCGGCTTCTTGTTCAACACTTATTAGAAATGAATTCGTTGATACATTTTACGACAATATCGACCTTAAGTAATTTTTAATTATTTTAATTTAGAAGAAGAGATCTTTTAGTATGTGTCGCTGGGACTGGTAATGTTTCTTTAATAATGAAACTCGCAAATATGTCTGTTTACTTTGCTGGTACGAAATTTGTGTTGCCAAAAATAAATTATTTGATCACTTGTCGATTTTTATGATCATAATTCTAGATGTAATTTCGCCAAAACAATTTTCAGGTAGAGAGTCTATTACTCTATATTTGGGGCTATAGATATCATGGTTTCATGCGATTATTATCACGTTCCAGAACCAGATAAACTGACTATAAATAATAAATATCATGAAGTAGAAAAACTCAAAGCAGTTTTTAAAATAGTTGCAGAAGATAATTGACGAGACAATCGTCCAATGTACATATACACCTTGGACACTGAAAATTATTTCCGTCACTAACAGGTTTTACTTAAATATCGTTTTAAGCTAAAATAATCTGTTGAGGAAGATCCAATGATTATGTTCGATAAATACCATTTTTTGACTAATTTTGATCATTTTTTCTTAAATAAATAAGAAATTTTCAACTATCTACACAATTTCTTCTAAAACAATCATGAAAATAAATCTTTTCCTATAACGTATACTTTGTGCTTCCCTCTCATTCGATTTGTTCATTTCGAAGACTCAAATTGAATTGCACAAAGCAAAGTAAAAACAAAAAATATAATAGTCGGAAATACTCGGTATATTTCTGAAAGAGAAAGCTCCCGAGGGCAATTGAAGACAATGAGTATAAAGCAATGTCTTTTACTGTGACACAACGAAAGAGCTTCACAGATAATTTTCTTCTGGGAAAGTTCGGAAAATATTGAGCGAATTCTAATACCTTTTATCTCTGGAGAAATGGCACTGCATTTGAATGTTACCAAATACATCTTTTGGCGCTTTAGCTAGAAATAAAACGTGTTATACAGAATGTCGATATTGTTTCGCAACCGAAAGTCACTAGAGAAAAGCAAATATTGTTTTCTTAACGACACACTTACATACATATAGGAGAACAAAAAAATGCACAATCACCATATTTTTCATACAAAACACAATATTACGCAAACTACATAATTCAATTCATTTACTATAAAAAATTCATGGAATATAACAATCCTGTCATAATGTTAATTCTCAGATCTAACAAAAGCATTTGATAAAATTGAACTAAGTGAAATAAAACTGTACTCTAATATCGCCAATATCAATTCTCAAATTATTTGTAAAAGCATCACCCAGTGCCATACCAACACAAAGAAAATATATTAAATTATTGTAAAAGCAACTAACACGACATATTCATGTACAACGAGCTAATTACAATATAACCATTCAACCTTCGACAAAGAATTAAGTCTACTGCAAATATTTGAACAAATAATAACGCGATACCTTCAACATCTCTAAATTCAGAAATTAAACCAAGATGTAGTTTCTCAGCAGTAAAAAAGAATAGATTTACCCAACAAAAATGCATCAGTTGTCCAACTCCGATCTGTAAAGAACCCACAACTATAACCATTTTCACTAACCGTCTCTTCGTAACCATTAGGTGCAAATTGGAAGATGAAGGTGAATTACAAACCAGATGATGTTAACCAAAACATGTGGGAGTAAATACAACAAGCCACCAAAACGACAAAGATACTAAGGTGAGGATCACTACTAGAAGTTTATGCTGTTAAGTTCTATGTTGGGAGATGAATAAAAGTCTATGGATAAGTTTTAGATAATTCTACTAGAGTCAGATAACGTAAATCCTTATATGCGTAGGAGAGAAGCGTATCAAAATTAAACTAACTAAATTAACAATTCAAACAAGTCAAACTCGATTCAATAATAGTTTAAAGAAAGTATTATATATTTTCCTACACCCTCAATAATTTTCCTATAACCTACACATACTTATAAATATAAGAATAAACATGACAAAAACAATAAAAATCAAGTGAAAACACCCAGAATATATTATAAATCAAAAATAATCCTCTCTGAATATTGAGCATATTTTTTTGCAAAATTCATAGAAATTAATTCTGTTCAAATCTTTAGCTAGCATGTCAGCTAGCTGAGACTAGTTAAATCTTCAAGACAAATGAGCCCACCTTTTTCTTTGTCACATACAAAATTATATTCTAGATCAACATGTACAACGAGTGCTATGGTACTTGAGGTACCAAATTTTTGTCATTTTTGGAGAATTTTCAGATTGTTATCACAATACAGCCTCCAGCGTGTATACAAGTGACCCATTTTATGATTGAATATTATTCAGGGTGTCTTATAGATGGACCTTATTGATTTTTAGCTCACCAGAGCTAGTAAAACGGGTGCTATGGTACCTGAAGTGCCACATTTTTGTCCTTTTTTGGTAAAATTTCGGGTTTAGTACGATACAGCCTACGGAGTGTATACAAGTGTCCAATTTTGTAATTTTGTATACTGCATTTTTGGTTACATTTAAAGAAATTTGGATTTGTTAACACGATACATCCCCGGAAGTGTATACAAGTGACAATTTTGTGATACAATATTAATCAGTGCATCTCACAGATGCGGAAAAGTTAGTTTTAATCTTTAAAACCGTTTATTTTGATTTCTTCTATATAAGTTAAGTCCTGCCCCGCTATATATATGTCGTTAACGTAAAATATTTAGTATACACATTGTCCCTTTATTTCTACCATACAGGGTATCTCCTAAGTAATCTAAAATATTGTAGTGGGCTCTTCGTCACTCCATTTTAAGACAAAAAGTAGCAAATCGACTAGATGGGATTTGGCGCTTTTAACGGCGGCCTCCAATAAACCCCCCCAATATGGGCTGCGAGCTGGAATAAATTTCAATGAGATCTCTTTATGACTCAGGAAGGTTTAAATGTGTTTAAATCTCTTGGGAAACCGGAAAAAAGAAGCCAGTTCTTTCAATTGATTGTTAGCTCCAATGAAATTTGTTCCATTGTCGCTATATATCGTATTTGCTTCCTCTTCGCCCAATAAATCGGCGGCTACAAACGATTGATTTGAGAGATCACTGACGACCTCAATGTGCACAGCTTTAGTGACCATGCAAATGAAAATGGCTATGTAAGATTTCAATAGAGGAGATTTCTTCAGATGTGAAGATCGTGTTTGAATGGGGCCGGCAAAATCAACTCCACACTTACAAAACGGTCGGAAAATCTGGACTCTATCTGGAGGTAATGGAGCCATAAGCTGGGTGCATATTTGAGAGTTGAGTCTATGACACAGTACACATTTTTTCAAAAGCTTTTTCAGTTGATGAACTCCTCCCAGTGGCCAATATCGCCTGCGAAGATTTCCAAGAACATTTTGAGGACCACTATGTCCTAGACATTTGTGCTCTTGCGAGATTAACAATCTTGCAACAAAATGATTGGATGGTAACGATAGCGGGTGTTTCTGGCCATAATTTAGATCGGCGTACTGCGGTCGTCCTCCGACCCTTAATAGTCCAGATTCATCGAGGAAAATGTTAAGAGGTAATAAAAGCTAATTTTGAATAGGCCTTCCATTCCTTAACAACTCAATTTTTTCAGAAAAGCACTCTTTCTGAATTTATCTAATTATGAAGACATAGGCTGATTTCAGTTCTTCGATCGACAAAAGAGTTCCACTTTCTATTGAAAGGCGCCGAACCTTTGCGGCAAATCGAAGTAGATAGGCAATTACGCAGTGTAGTCTTCTAAATGTAGAATATTTATTCAGGATTGAATTCTAAAAACTTTCCTGGGATAATAAACCAACTAAATTCACCTTTCTTGTTTCAGGTAAACTTTCGACCATACGAGAAGTGTCTAATAAATCAAATTTATCAGTTTCTACAAGAAATTGAGGGTCATTAAACCAGAGCATTCTGCTCTGCTCGGTGTCGGTCTCGGATTCGATTCTTTTAGTATGCGAGATCCTGGAATCCGCAGATGTCCTTCCACAACACATTAATTCGATAATTATCTTTTCAAAAATTTGCCTCTCTCAGAACTTCTTCACTTTTAATATTGTTATTTACGAACAACCCAATGGATTAGCCATGGGAGGTGGCTTATCTCCACTAATTGCAGAAATCTTCATGAACAAGAAAAGAAATTTATAATTCCACAGACTACTGAACATATCTTTAACAACAGCTCACTATAACAATGAAGTTAACATCATCAAACAAATTGCAGTTAACAATGAGTATCATCATTCTATGATTGACAATATGATACAAAAAATAATCAGGAAAAGAAATCAACAATTAGCTTATCATTCTATCACAGACAATAATCTTTCATATATTTCGATACCTTTCATAAATTCTCACCGTTCTCATCAATTAACAAACATTTTTAGAAATATTTCTAACAACATTAAAATTTAATACAAAACTTCAAATTCTTTATGTAATGACTTAGTCAATTCTAAAGATAAATTAAACAAATTGTCTAAAAGTGGCATTTATGCGCTGAGGTGTGGAGCTTCATATGGGGGAATTACTTGTAGACCTTTGGAGGTACGTATAAGCGAGCCTATAAAATATCCTGATAAATCAGCGTTTGGTTTCCATAATAAATACAATAACCATAAGTTTCAACCAGAAACTAATTTAACATTAATAAAAAGTATTAACACCAGAAATTTCAACCTATTAGATTTCTATGAGGATATCGAAATAACAGCTGAGGTAGACAAAAACAATAAATGTTTTAACATGCAAGACAATTTAAATAGAAAATTCACTCCTTTGCATAGACTTCTACAAAGCCTTCAATGATGACGACAGGTCATAAGCTTAATTCCATTATTTCACCAGATCGCAATTGTTAGAGGTTGGCGCCCTCATCGGTGAGCTATCAAAGCTGTCTCCGAATTTGTTATTTTTATAGACAGCTGATGGCTCTACGGTTAGGGCGACGACCACTTATAATATCAACTTTCATATAATTTTTGCAGTAACTTTGGGTTTTCATTACATTTCACATTTCAGAATGCAGTGGGGTGTGCTATACGCGTGTTTGAAAGGATAAAAAATCCTTCGCATTGAAAGTTTTCAACATCTGTAAACTCCTTAACGTTTTGTTTCCACAAATAATCCAACGAAATAAGTTAATATAGCCTTTTCCTTTGCTCACATTTTATCTGAATTTTATTTCTCCCTGTAAATTAATACGCTTCATCCCTCACTATTCCATAGTAAGAGTCGAGACAGTTAATTTCAGTTATTTTCTTAACTATTCTCTATATCTGTTGTATCTCGCCCAAAGCTACTACATCAGCAACCACATCGTAATTGTCCATTTTTTATTATCATCCAAATAAGTTCTCACTTTTTCGTTTGTTTTAATTCTTACCATTCTTCATTCATACGCTTCATCGAACTCTTATCAATAATATTTTCTCCTAGAGCCCTGTTTTTTGGTCTTCAATTAATTTTCATTTCATTCGCGTGTCTGGCGCATCCCAATGTATTCATAGATTTCGCCGCCCTCACCGGATGGACATCAAATCTGTCTAAAAATTTATTATTTTTGGTAGATGGTAGTTGCCTACCTTTTGAGGGTCACGAAATCTCTTCACTTAACAATACCACCACGATGTTTGTCTATGCTCCGACGATTCGGAACCCGCTTGATGGAATGGAATGACAATTAGGGTTTTGCAGTTTCTGGTGAAAAAGTTTTTCTAATGACAACTTGGCAGAATGGTCGACCATAAAGATGTAGTAGTACATATTTAAGGGATTTTATTGAATTTTAATATTTCAAACATATTTTTAAGAGTGTTCTTAAACCCACAATGTCAAACACGAAATAAATGAATGTACAGACGTACAAATTTGGAAGCCCCTGACTTGGGATTTTAACAGGTATGTATGAATTTTATCAAATTTCATGAAATGTGATTTACAAATTTATAGTGACGGCACTGATGAAGGCATAATGCCGAAAGCGCTCTGCGAAATTTTAATAAAAGAGAATTGCACAACGGTACTTTGTTTCTTTTGAAGAAATCTTGGGAAATTCTGCTCTTTTCTGAAAAACAACGTCAAGATAAGCTGTCGGCAGGGTTGAGATGAGTATTAATGTTGAGAAGTCGTCGGGAAAAAAGTGAAAATTTACTTGCCGTATGCTTTATCAAGCTAAGAGAAACCAGAGAATCACTCCAATGATTAAGACTATCAAATTGAACTCAACCAGAAAACATTTGAACTATTCGATTAGCTAGTAGATCAACTACATAGAACAGAGTTCTAGCTAAGGAACTGTCAACACCTTTTTCAGTGAGTTTACTCTCGACTTGGCAGCGTCTAAACGAGATGACCTAGAATGGTCGGAGCACATAACTACAAAATAAATGCAATCACCGTAAGCTACTTGGCTTGCATCAGAGAACCTGTGGAGGGATATGGAAACGACTTTTTTGTCTTCAACTAATCTTCATGGAATAGATACATTAGTTATTTCCAATAAGAGGGATAACATTTTTTACCAACTTTGTAATATATCTGCATCAGAAATGGGAGAGTCCCAGCCCAGATTGAATTGCTAGAGATTTTGCATAATCAATTTGCCTGAAACCACTAAAGGATTAATAACTCCTAATGGGTCATAAACGCTACTTAGAATTCATAGTTTGATACGTTGGGTTAGGATATAAGGGACTACTAAAGTTATTATATTCAACCCAGTTGAGTTGAGATCGATTTCAGACTTGAAAACTAGCGATTGCTTGTTCAAAAATGCGTCAGAGTTTGATTTCCATTCATGTAGCTCGAAACCGTTTTGGTTTTTTTCTATATACAATTTATCTAGGTTACGGTAGTTTTTAGTACCGCTCAAAACATCGTCCATATATGTTTGATTCAAAATCTAGGAAAAAAAGAATCAATAATTGGAGCAAACAAAGGGTACAGAAATTAATTTGTATTACTTTGTTGCTATATAAACTCACGCTGTCTTTGCCAAGACAAAGGTACTAACTGCTTTGCTATCTTCTCAGTTTCCTTTATCTAGAAGCTCAACTTCTGCCTTACAATGTACCTTTTTTTAACCACCATATAAAAAAAACAACATCACATATAGAGTCGCCTCGACTACTTAAAATAAAAGTAGATAACAGGTTATGCGACTTGATTAAAAAAAAGCTTGGTATCCTTCCCTCCAGAGTGTACTGTTTTCGGATACTTCTAGTCTCCCTATAGAATCGCATAAAACTTGAAATTATCACCAGAACGAGTATAACACCACCAGATAACAGAAAAAATCCAGTCAAAAAAGGATGACAAAAAGTCCTTGAAAGAAGAATCCTCGGCAATTCGCAGGGTAAAATTGCGAAATAAAAGCCTAGTATTAATCCGTGAAACTTCGCCACTGATACGATATGTAGAACTCGTATAATTTATCGCTCCCAATGAAAGTGACAAATTTAGTGGTTTAAAATGGTTATTTTGACTTCAAACTACATCAGTATGTACAAGAAAAGTAGTTAAAGTTAAGTGTAGAGTAAGTCATAGAAAAAATTAGACTCCATATGCAAAAATCCTAAAATGCATGTTACATTCAAAATAAATTATTGCCTTTGTTAAAGTAGACAGTAGCTAAATTTATCATAAAATAAACAGTTTTAATGATCAAAACTATTTTTTCCGCATCTGTGAGATGCCCTAAACAATATCTCATCATAGAATTCTCACTTGTATACACTTCGGAGGCTGTGTCGTGCCAACAAACTGAAATGTCTACAAAAATAACTAAAAATGTAGTATATCTGGATTCATAGGACCCGTTGTACTCGATCTAGTGAGCTTAAAATTGATAGGGTTCTTCTGTGACACACACTGAAAAATATCAATAATATTGATAAGATTCATCTATATGATACCCTGATCAATATACAATCATAAAATTAGTCACTTGTAGACACACCAGAGGCTGTATCGTGCTAGGAAAATTGAAAATTCTCCATAAATTACAGAAGTTTGGTACTTTAAGTACCATAGCACCCGTTATACTAGCCCTTGTGAGCTCAAAATCAATAAACACAATCTGTGAGACGCTCAGAACAGTATCCAATCATAAAATTGGTCACTTGTACTTACTCCGGAGGCTACATCGTGCTAACAAACTGAAATTTCTCCAAAAATGTCGTATTTCAAGTACCATAGCACCCGTTGCACTGGCTCTGCTAAGCTAAAAATCAATAAGGTTCATCTGTGAGATATCCTGAACAATACTCAATCAGAAAATTGGTGACTTGTTCCACTACGGAGGCTCTATATTGCTAAAATACTCAGATTTCTCCAAAAATGACAAAAAATGTCGTACTTCTAGTATCTTAGCACCCGTTGTACAGGATCTAGTAATCTGAAAATAAATAGGGTTCATCTGTGAGATGTCCTGAACAATATTCAATTATAAAATTGTTGCACTCCGGAGGCTGTATCGTACTAACAACACTATGTTACGAAAAGTGGCCGACGACGACGACGACATACACACAGGATTTTGTTCTTCTTAAAACCGTTTTTTCGTGTTGTTGTTGGTGCTAAATGAGAAAATAAGTAGAAAAATCCAAAATTCCAACTTATTTTGGCGTAAACCAATACTTTTGTCGCATATTGGATAGGTTGGGCAAAAAAGTAACAGATCGTTATTACTTATGAGAGCGGACAATTTAGAGAGATAAGCATAGGCATAGATAATTATGAAGTATATTTAAAGTGGTTGAAAGATAAAAACAGCTACTTGGGTCAGAGGTGAAAGCCAGTGTGCGTGGGTTAGAGGATGAATTGAAGTAAGCTTCTAACATAAACTGCGAGAGCAGCGCGGACAACAATTGGCAAGGAGGATACTGTGGAATTTGAAATTAATTCATAAGAAAGGGGTGAAATAATCTTAATGTTTTAAGAGATAACAGACAAATGATGGGACATAAAAAACAAATGAGATAAAATTATTACGTCAAGAAAGCGATGAAATGAGAACAATATCAATATTGTCGTAATACAAGGAATAATGGATGAAAAAGAAGAAATAACATAAGAAATTGAAGGAAAACTGTTTAAAATATTAGATTAATGGAGGTGGCTATTAATGACAAGGCGGAATATAGAAAAAGTGGACAGATTAGTTAATTATCAAGTAGGAAAAACCAAACCAATTTTAGTAAAATTAAGAAGATTTTAAAAAAAGATTGAAATATTCAATCAAAAAACAAAATTAAAGGAACAAACATTTTGATTAACAATGATCACAGCAAAAAAGTGGTAAAACATTTAAAGCAACATAAGCAGAAATATATCCAATGAATGAAGATAGAAGAGAGCAAACCAAAAAAACAACAGGCGCCTTCTCAAAAAACAATTAAAAATAGACGATCGATGTGGATTCAATGATGATGACCACGGCGATGTAATATGAAAAAGAATAAAGTGAAGAATTAAAACAAATTACTAAAAATCAGCACTTGGAATGTACTCGTAAGAACCATGTTATCATCTGGAGAGATAAAAAAAACTGCAAATAAATTAGATAGGTACCTATAAAATAGATGTAGCGGCGTTACAGGAAATTAGGTGGGGAAGAAGGGAAATGGGTAATTGTAAATACTACCAAAACTGCTATCTACGGATGTTAGTAAAACTTTGCGCCATTTACACGTCTCAAGTTACTCTAGAAAGAATAAAATTTCTATTTAATAAACAATTAAATTACCTAATTAAATTAAAATCACAAAAATTTTTGAAGTCACGTAAAATACCATGTCGTATATTAAATTTATCCATCTTTTTCTATTTTCAATTGAAACATTCTTCCAAATAATTCTCAATTTATTGACTGAAATTTATTCAGATAAATTTTTAATTTATACATAGCTATTTTCCAACTAATTTTAAGCTGATCTAAAAAATCAATTGGCAATAAAAAAATTTATAAGACTTGGCCCAATTTTCGGTATAATGCAGCAAAAGTTGGGCCAAGTCTTATACATTTTTTTATTGCCAAATGATTTTTTATATCAGCTTAAAATTAGTTGGAAAATAACTATGTATATATAAAAATTTTGTCTGAATAAATTTCAGTCAATAAATTGAGAATTATTTGGAAGAATGTTTCTTTGTAAGTATCAATTGAAAATAGAAAAAGGTGGATAAATTTAATATACGACATGGTATTTTACGTGACTTCAAAAATTTTTGTGATTTTAATTTAATTAGGTAATTTAATTGTTTATTAAATAGAAATTTTATTCTTTCTAGAGTAACTTGAGACGTGTAAATGGCGCAAAGTTTTACTAACATCCGTAGATAGCAGTTTTGTAGTATTTCAATTATTTTTGTAGTTTAATCTTTCAATTCGTTCTATTGTTCATTTAGTGATTCGTTTTTTCTACACTATCTCCAAAATATTTTCTTCAATTTTTCGACTACTGTTTAAGCCAACTAGATGAAGTGTGGACAGTCTTTTTTTGGTAATATATATATATATATATATATATATATATATATATATATATATACATGAATCATCATTACCTGACGATTATATTGAAACAAGTATATTGGCATTAGTTAGAGAGGTTGGTAGAGAAAATCTTTTTCGAACTCACGGAATTTTTTGAAGATCATAGAAAAAATGATTGACGCTGGACTCCAACAACATTTACGTTTGACGAGGTCTGCTTATAATTATTTATTTAACAAAATTGTCCATTTGCTAAAAAGCAACAACACATTCAAAGAAAACATTGATCCTAGTTTACAGCTACTATCAACTTTTTGGATTTTGAGCACTCCAGATAGCTATAGGTAAAGTAAGAAAAATTAATAAGTTATGAAATAATTACATTAATTTTATTTTGCAGAAGCATTGCAAGCAGGTTTGATATGGCAAAATCCTCTCTGTTTGTGTCAATAGAGAGAGTAATCAATGCAATTATTTCGATTACCGATAAAGTTTTGAAATGGCTAACACTAGAAGAAAGAACTCAAAGTGAGGAACACTTCTTGTCTATGTGTCAATTCCATGGTTGTATTGGAGCAATCGATGGAACATACATTTCCATAAAAGCCCGTCATGAAAATCCAGAGACATACATATATAGAAAATGTTTTTATGGTGTACCTTTACAAGCCATTTGTGATAGCGAAAGAAAGTTTCTAGACATTTTATGTGGTTATCCCAGCAGTGTTATTGATATTCGAATTTTTAGAAATTCAACCATATTTAAAAACTTCTTAAGACAAAAGATGTTTATTTTCAACCAAGCTCTTTCATAATCGGAGATAAAGCATATCCAGTATATGATTGATGTATATCACCTTATAAAGATAGGGGATATCTCCATCTTTATCAAGTTAGATTCAATACTCAACTTGCTAAAGCCAGGCAAGTTATTGAAAGGGCATTTCATCTGTTATTTGGAAGATTCAGAAGAAGAAAATGTTTAGACATAAATCGTACAAATGTAATTTCCCACGTTGTTAAAACTGCATGGGTTCTACACAACATATGTTTAATGTTTAACGATGATGAGGCAAATTATGCAAATTAGTTCGGCATGAAGTCAATGCAATAGTGAATAACATTCAAAATATTGAAGAAATGGAGAATGAAGGAACAAATAATTTTAATTAATCTAGTTTTGTAGTATTTGGTTAAGTAAGTTATACCTATTTGTTTTATTTATTTTGTTATTTTGAAGCCAGTTGAAACATTTGTTTCATTTTTTCTGCATTTTATTCCCTGATCTTAGTGTATGATTGTGTTTCTATCGAATGCATAAGTATTCCATAATAAGCTACATCTAGATGAGAAATAAATACCCGAAATATTTTCACTTATAATATCTTTAGATCTTTAATTATTCCGAAAAAATTTTCTGAGTGCGAATTTTCTTGACAAAATTTGCAAATGAGAAAAAATGTATGGAAAATAATTCGAGATCGCGGGAGATTCGGTGAGAAAACAGCTACATTGTATTTGAAATAGTTCCGTTTTTTTTACTTTCCCTTTGCCCTAGTAAAAAAAGTAGGAATCGGTCTTAAATAAATGTATTACTTCTAACTATAGATATTAGAACTAGAGTCACAAAGAAAACATCATAAAATGAATCGTACAATTTTTGTTCCTTCTAAGCATACTCAAATTTATCATAAAAATATGAATAAAATATTTTTTCTATGACCATAAAGAAAAATGTACATTTCAAGTGCGTCTTCGATTGAGGAAACTACCACATTGTTATACCGATTTCCATTTCCCATGGGCTAGCTGTATCGAAATACCTATTTCATTTCCCACGGCTATCATGCGCTACTAGACTGTCATTATATTAACGAATTTTTTGATCATCTATATTATAATATATGACAGAGTCATGTTTGTCAATGTCTATCTAATAATTTGACATTTCACATCGGTGTTTACAAAATTCGTTTGTAAAGAAAATTTATAATCGAAAATGGGTCGCGATAGTGAGGATGATTTGACATTGACATGATGATCCAGATTTGTAAACTAGCCATTGCTTCGGAAGGACATCGGTCACTATCCTGGTACATGCAGGAAGTGATATGACTCCTCTAAAGAGACACGATTATTGATAACTTTTTCCGCAGGTGAATTATAACGATTTTTTTGCATAAAGTATTTTTATTTCCAAGTTGTCAAAATTTTAAAATTCTGAACATTATTTGATTCAGGACGTAGGTAGATACATGTACAAGAAGAAAAAAATATATGGGCCATTCAAAGGGCTAAGAGCCAGACTTAATAATATGAGAGAAAAAATTCTCTAAGCCATGCAACAATGACGGCAGGAAAGTTTATAATAAAAATTGTTATGTAAAATATTACAGTTTTGTTTATGATTTATGATGGTCGTAGAAAAAGTATAGTGTACAATGGGCATGAAATGACCCATTTCCAACTCGTAGATATATGAAATTTTGTATTACTCGCCAAGCTCGTACTACAAAATTTCATATACCTATTTGTGGGAAATGTATGTCATTTCGTACTTTAACATATTTGGTGAACAATTTTGGTTAAAATTCCGAACAAGTAGATTTATTCAAATATATTATCAATATTTCACATGAAATTTTTTACTATTTAAGGAGTAAACAATGTCCCGTTTATAAATTCACATCTGGTAATTTTAAAAATTTAGCAATTATTTTTGTCTGATTACCAATTTTGTTAACTCCGACTACTTTCGCCGAACATTTTCCTTTTTGGTAATTAACAAAAAATTGTTCTAAATCTGGAGGTCAAAGCAGAAAATATTTTTTGGAGACCTCGTAAGACATACAAGAAATTACAAAGGGTCTGGGTTTGTTTATCAATTAAAAAAATTAGAAATTCATTTTCTAAATCTTTACATGATTTATCTTTAAAATTTTCAATTTTTGACAAGGACGTACTCCATAAATTCCAAAAATGAACACTAACTAAAATTTTATGAAAATTACTGTTTATAATACAAACTTCAGCAATAAAAATAAACGCATGAGGCGGGGATTGAACCAACTATATTCTCTTCTGTATACAATTGGAGATGTGCGTTAACACACTGATCCATCACAAACTTACATAAAGTGAACGCAATTTACGGTAACTTGAAATATCAATGTTACTTCTAATATTTATCATTGTTTTTTACATAGAATATGTTGTCCAAAGGGTTGAGAGCTTGTTTTTATTCGATTTCTCATTCATATAAGCAGTGATAACATGTTCTGATAATATTTTTAACTCCCTTTACCAGAGATTCATATTTATTTTTTGATTTTTGGGGTAATGATGTGTGTTATACATCTCCTTTGCGGCAAAACGAATATCTGATGGATTAATATTTATTGATTTTTGATTCATCACTGGAATAACTCATTTTACCAAAATATTTTTCTTGATAACTAAAGAAATATTTTGACAACTTATCTTGACGTTACATTGAAAAAAAGAAGAGTTGACGGGTACTAAATGCAAATGCTGATTGGTGAATTTCATATACATCCTAGGATGTAAATGAAATCATATGCGTTCAGTTAACCGAAATGGTCACATTTCCATTCTGTAAATTGTGCAGAAAATGGATAATATACATGTGGGTGTAGAAAAAAGTGTAAAAAGTTGAATATTAATTTATTATTTGTAATTCTGTAAACATAACCCAACCTTCTCAATCATGCATTATAAAATGTAAAGCGCATGCGGGTTAATTTCTACCGATGCGTCGACTGGGTTAAATGGTTGGACGATTGGTAAAATTTACCGTTAACATCTGAACGACCCGACTAATTACCAGATGTAAGCATCTGATCGCATAAAACGCGCCCGACGTAGCATCTGAATGCACCCTTACATTTGACATAACCAAATGACATTTGTATTGTAACGTCAACTGAAGCTGTTGTGAGGGACGATACAATTCGATGATTTTAGTAACGGTGCTCGAGAGCATCATTTTAGAAACTATTCGCAAATAGAGCATTCTCAGGCTTGCGTATGCATGACGTTGGGAACGACGTCAATAATAACGCCCGATTCGAGATTCAGGGTATCAGTGCGAATGAAATTCAATCATCGACCACCACTCCTGCAAGAAATGGATCACCGGAGGCGACATTGATTCTCTTTCCGAAATATCAAAACCACACATGGCCAACGTTCAACTTCAGAAATATTTTAACAAAAATTACAACTTTTATTTTTTAGAACTGAATATCTTTTTAATAAATACATGGAAAATTATCATTGAATCTGCAACTGGAAGATCATATATGAATTATATGGCAAAAAGTATGCATACTTTGCCCGTAGATAATTTACTTGTCAATTAATTGAAAAATATAGAATTGCGGGGAGAGGGAAAAGACGAAATTTTCGGTATGAGTGTCTGTCGTCTAGCGCAAAAATATATAAAAGAGGGCGGAGTCGAGACGTGACATGGCGCGAGTTACGAGAGTTGATAGAGAATGCAAACTATTATTTTTAGGAAGAGTGAAACAAGGTCAACAGGGAGTAGCATTTATTGTGGGAAAAACTAAAGAGAGCTATCTTGGATCTTCCAATTTGAAGCAAAATCTCATAATTTATTAGTCCTAAATGTATACGCGCCAAATGAAACAACGAAAGATAAAGAAAGAGAGATGTTTTCCGATCCTGTCCATATCAGTCATTTTTACCAAAGACCGTGGAAAAAACTGATCCTAGTCAACCCATCGAAAATCTGTCTTTTATCGATAACGTGGTTTTATTTTGTTGATTTCTACTTTCCTTTTATCGTAACTTTGATTTTCTTTTCTTTTCAGGCTGTTTTAAAAATCTGGCAACACCGATTTACATTTGGTGAAGGTTTCAATTCAAGTATTGGTAAATTGCCACGGATCACTTTTTATCACTCTCACTTTATCAATGTGTTTGCGTAAACAACTTGTTCATTTTTGATAATTTTCAAAACTTTTTAATTTATCAATAAGCTTATAATTGTATTGAAATTGACTGTCTCGACCCTTACTTCGTGGAATATGCTCATATTAGTGTTTTTAAATGAAACTCGAGGTCTCTAGTTAATTCCACAATATAATACAAGTTTTTGAAAATTGTCAATTTTTTAGAATTTTCAATAACTTGTATTATATTGTGGAATTAACTAGAGACCTTGAGTTTCATTTAAAACACTATTATAATTGTATTGTCACTAATCTCGATTTTCACTAAATAATATGCTATGCACCTCTCGAAATTTTGGGTTTAATGCAGTAGTATATTGCAATAGTTTATACGCACTTAACGCCACGTCACCACTCTGCCAACAATAACATATGGAGCTGAAATTATGATAATGACCAACAAGCAATAAGAGGAACTGAGAATTTTTGAACGAAAAATACTGAGATTCATACTGGGACTCAAGGAAATATCGGAAAATAATATAGGAAAAGAACAAATAATGAACTATAATAAGACAACCAGAGGGAAATCATTAGTGAAATAAAAGAGCAGAGATTTAAATGGTTGGGACACGTTCGGAGAACAGATCCAAATAGCACAATTTATGCAATAACTAGGAATCCGAAACTGGAAAGAGAAAACAACATAGGAAACAGTGAAAAACCATAACAAACTTGAAGAACTGGAAATTAGAAGACATTTAAGAAACCCACAATATGAAGTTGTCAACGAACAGTTAAATCTAGGGAATTCTCCACTCCAAAACTGTCTTCTTAAGTGATAATTGTAAAGATCAGCAGATATAGTTTTCCTGGTTTTCTATATCATTGCACAGTTATACTGATCTTAATTGGAAAAATGATATCCAGGATATCACCATAGGGCTAATAATATCTAAGCTTCAATATTTGTAATATCACATCTTCTTCTTTTTTCTATAAACATATATTAAGCCAATCACAAGTTAGGTTACTTCTTGGTTTAGCCAAAAATAACTACTAAACATCAGGTAGGCATAAAATGAAATGTAACTTCTGTCAGTCTGACGACGATATTGATTTATCGAAACCATTGTCAATTTTTTAGAATTTTCAATAACTTGTATTATATTGTGGAATTAACTAGAGACCGTGAGTTTCATTTAAAAACACTAATATGAGCATATTCCACGAAGTAAGGGTCGAGACAGTCAATTTCATAACAAACTTGATTTAAAAACATAGAAATGGTGCCCGACCCCTCAAAAAGAGGATCTAATAAGCTAAAAAGCCCATATTGGGAAATATAGGCACCAGATTAATATGTAAAAATAATTTTCGAGTTGATCCTCCAAAAATACTACCAAATAAAACTCAATCTAACGTTGAAATTAAATATTAAGTTGTCTCGGATGATCCCTTAGAAAGGATGGTTCAAGAATCAAACAGATTGACTACTATAACCACTACACGAGGACAACTTCTTCAGCAGAACCTTTTTATCAAATAAACAACTCAACAATGGGGATGGAAATAAAAGTCGAAAGACCTAGATTCAACGTAATTCAAAACTATTCTCCCAACCCAGATATTTAAAACTCCACTAGATTGAAAGTGAAAAAAATTATGTAATACCCAATACCAGAAGTCGGTATACATAGTTGCCTATAAATTAAATCTTGCCTTTAAGAGGCCATATAATGGACGAAAATAGAATGTCAAAGATAATTTATGAACTAGAACAGGACATAGCGGGCACGATATTAATAGAAAGACCAAGTTCGAGAAGAGGCAGAAAACGGAGGCTCGAGTAGAGATGTTATACTATTAGCGCAGAATAGGAATGTTTGGAAAAGATGCGTGATATAAAATAATAAATGATTATATAATGAAGCTGAATATTTTTATTATATAATGAGATATATTGTATTTATTTTGTACTACACCTCGCAGTAACTGGACAGTATTTACTTAATATAATGAAAAATAAACGGTTTTAAAGATTAAAACTAACTTTTCCGCATCTGTGGCCCTGAACAATATTCTATCATAAAATTGTCACTTGTATACACTTCGGGGGATGTATCGTGCTAACAAATCGAAATATCATCAAAATAACCAAAAATGTCTGGATTTATAGGACCCACTGTACTCATTCTAGTCAGCTGAAAATCAATAGGGTACATCTGCGAGACAGCTTGAACAATATTCAATCATAAAATTGGTCACTTTTGTACACTCTGGAGGCTCTATTGTACTAACGAACTGAAAATTCTCCAAAAATGACAAAAATTTGGTACTTCAAGTACCATAGCACCCGTTGTACAGGCGTTGCTGAACTAAATATCAATAGGGTTCATCTTTGAGACGCTATGAATAATATACATACATATCATATACAATCATAAAATTGTTCACTTGCATATACTCCGGAGAATGTATCGTGCTAACACACTGGAATTTCCTCAAAAATTATAAAAATATCGTACTTAAAGTACTATATCACCTGTTGTACTGGCTCTGGTGAGCTGAATATCAATTGGGTTCATCTGTGTGGTGTCCTGAATAATATTCATTCATGAAATTGGTGACATGTTGAACTACAGATACTGTATAGTGCTAACAAACTGAAATTTCTCAAAAATGTTGTACTTCAAGTACTATAGCACCCGTTGTACTGGCTTTGGTAAGCTGAAAATCAAACTCGCGTCTAAGGGGACCGAGATACTCTGGCAGATTGGCTTCTTGACATATATGACAAGAACAGAGGCGACTATTTTTCACAAAAAAGAAAAGAATAATTAAAACAAACGTTTAAAAAACATGATTTATGGACATTCAAGAAACTGCTATTAAACTTTTAAAATAAATGTTTCTTAAATAAATGATATTTTAATATGTATTATTATACAATATATTCATAAACATTTTAACAGATACCATGAATAATAATTAACAAGCTATTTGTTCCCAAACTCATTTTTAGGTTTGTAAGAATATCATTTGATTGTAAAAACAATTAGATACTAACGGAAATGGTGTACCTTTCACTATTACTTTCTTGCTTCTTATTTAAAACTTTCTCAAATATTGTGAAAAGGGGCTATTGGAAAGATGGTAACCGCAGACATGCATGTTTCTTGCTCATTAGTCGGCCTCAGTACGGTATAACAAGCAGAGCTATTGACTGAAACTTGAGAAAATGAAACAGATTTCAATAGGACAGACGGGAGGGCTATATTGTCTCGAAAATTGGAGATGTTCCAATATTGATGTCACAAATGTTACGTTTGGTATTTGGCAAAGGGCAAAGGAAGAAGTATGCAAGACCATGTATTTACATTGAAACAAGTAAGAGACAAAAAACTGAGCACAAATAAAAACTGTACCACGGTTTTATAGATATACAAAAAGCATTTGACAGTGTTCGCAGAAATCAAATATGGAAAAGTCTATAACAAAGAGTAGTTGGAGCAAAATTGAGAAATAACATTAAATGTATCCATAAAACAACCAGGAACCGGTTAAGAAAAGATAATGAACAGTCCGATGACTTCATGACAAAATAAGTATTAAGACAGGGAAGAGTACTGAGCCCGGCGTTATTCATAATGATAAGGGATGATGTACTAAAGGAAGTTAAAACAAAAGTTAAGCAAATACAAATAGGATACAGAAATATGGAAATCGTTGGAATATCCGAATGTGTTTTTGCCGACGATTTAGTACTGTTCGTTAGAAACGAAAATGAGTTGGAACATAATTCAATGATATGGAAGCACATATTAAAAATATGAAATATGACCATAAATATGGAGAAGACAAAAATAAAGGTGATTAGACAAAAAGCAAAGAAACTTAATATCGAAATAGATTAAATACAGTTAATAAAAGTGAAGCGTTTCAAATATCTAGGAGTCGACATAGAGACTTAAACAGAGAGCCTAAACTATAAACAATTGAGAAACAACAACTTAGATAGTTTGAACACATCTGCAGAATGGGGAACAACAGACCTGTAAAAATAATCTGGCAAGCTAAAGATGTAAGCAAGAGGAAAAGAAGACGCCCAAAGAAAACATGGGATAGCACAGTAGCAGAAATTATACGGGAAAAAGAAATTACATGGTCAGAGGCTGCAAAAAAGCTAGAAATAAAATGGAGTTGCGAAGGTTTGTCCCAACGGATGTTTTTGAAAGTATGTATAAAACAAATGATTAAATTCTATTTTCTCAAGACTGCTCGATTTGCAATAAAATAAAATGAATATTTCAAGCACAAACCATTGGTGTGTTAATAATTTTTCAACAATAATATTGCTTGAACACTTGAGTTAACCCTGTTTTGGGGGAGTAGGAGGGGGTATACGTTTTTATCTTTTTATTTACGTAACTAACAGTGGATGTAGTTCGAAGGGGGTGCATTTTAGGACACATGTTTATTTGGAAAATTCTTATTTCGATCCCAACAATACGTCCTTGAAATATCTATATCGAATTAAACCACCTTGTATAATTATTAAAATAAGAAATGATAAGGAATTGTCACTTCTTTCGTTATAATCGATATACCACAACCATATACAACGTGAAGGAAAACATTCAAATAGTCGACTAAACGCGCGAAATCAAAGTAAAAAATTCCCATGCTAAAATATGTCAAGAGGCCAATCGCCAGAGTATCTCGGTCCCCGTAGACGCTAGTTCAATAGGGTGACTTGTTGCACTCCGGATGCTGTATCGTGTAACAAGTCATGTAACAAAAACTGGCCGATGACAACGACGACGACGACGACGACATACACACAGGATTTTTTTTCTAAAAACCGTTTTTTGGTGTTGTTGTTGCTGGAAAACGTAAAAATAACTTAAAAAAACTTCAAAACTCCAAATTTTTTTGGGATAAACCAATACTTTTCTCGCATATTGGATAGGTTGGGCGGAAAAGTAATAAAACAAATACTGTAGAAATAAGTCATGAATATGTGGCAATATGTACCAATCTTTGAAAAGTATTTCAAATTGAAATTTAAAACTTCCAACAAAGTTGTATTGGTTATAAAAATGTTTTATTTAGCTTTATTTCGTTCCAATTTGATCTCCTCGTATAATAATTGATAGAGAGAATTAGAAAAGAAAAAGTAAAGAGCGTTGTAGCTGTGAAGATTGTCATTTACAACTTAACACTCGGCTCTACTAGAGCTATAGAGAATGGAAGAGGCGGCAATCGGAATTTAATTGTCACTTGATGATGTGCACAGACAATTACCCCTATACACTTGTTTCGGAGGAGGAGAGCAAGTAATGTTCTGTCGTCTACTGGAAATTTCATTGTTTGATGTTAAATGTGCTGTATAGATTAAGGGTGTCAAGTAACTTGCGTATCTGAGATGAAGTTCACACAATTTTCGCTAATATACTTTGAATCAGTGAACAAAATGATTTTTTATTTCTTATAGGTCTTTTATATTAAATCAAAATATCTGGCTTTCTCCAATGGGTGTTATTGAATTGTAAAGTGGACATGTGTCGATTATGTATGGAATGAAATAACCGGCATAGACGCATGCCCTTACTCTTTTGCTGAAATATTTTGTGACTTTTTGACAAAGAGAATCCGATGGATCTCGACCTCAACTTCGAGCTCGAAAATTATTTGTGGATTATTCACATAGACCTGAAATTTGAATAAAGCCAAAGAAAGAAGTCGCACCATTATGGTGGCCAATTGACATCGGTTTCGTACGCCGAGTGGAAAATAGTGCCGCCTGCTGAAACCACCCGTCGATTAAATCCATATTATCCAGTTAAGGCCACAAAAACTACGTTATCAAGTCCCTGTAACGAATGTCACTCAGTGTCTCTGCATTTCTTGCCTCATTTATTAAGAAATAAGGTTCTTACCAAAATCCGCAATAGACAGTGGCTCGTTGTGGGTGCATTTCTTTCTCATGGATTAAGCGCGGATTTTCTAAGCCTCAAATTGAATAATTTTGTTTGGTAAAGAACCCTAATTGCTAAAGATGATTGGTTTCGAGGAATCTGCATTCCCTTCATTGTGCTATATCACTCATTGAACCAGCGTTTCCTTACCTTTCAGCATTTAGGGCCCAATTTTCAATAACAATTTTAATGGCGCCCCATTCCTTTGTTTTTCGTATAATACTAAATTACGACGAATATTATACGTTGAAAATGTAGATCCTAATCCTTATCCCTAAACTTTAGGACTCTATGCTTAGAGCCCTAATATAGAACTTAAATTACAGACCTTCAAAATTACAGAGAATCCATATAGGTGTAATACCAGTTGTAACACCTATGATATTTTCACTGTAATAACCTAGGAGTCGCTGTCACCACTGTAATAATCAATCAATGGATTCCACTATGATCCTAAATAAAACAAAATTCTCTCACCAGTGTAATAACCTAAAAATATATATATATAACTCCGTTGTGAAAATGTCCCCAATGGACCGAGAAGGCAGCGTAGCTGGCTGTCACCACCCACGTTTCCGTGGGAAACAGGAGTCGACGGCTCCTGTAAGAAATGTCCGAAAGAGCTGGCTTCGGCCTCCGCTGCTACCAGTTGTCGTTGGTAATGAGAGGTCTTGTATTATGGGGTTACGTCAGTTAGAGGGGTGTGTTGAGGGAAAATTTTAGGTGTAGATCTTATGTGTGTAGGTTAGGTATCCCTGCTCTCCTGGTTGAGTAAACAAATTAACCGATAACGATTTCTTAAACGAGTTTAATAAAAAAAATATATGAAAAATAGAAATAATTGCACCAAATTTACAAAGTGTCAGGAACAATCGCATAAAGTGCCTTGTGACTGTAATTAAATAACGCCAGAAATGGGATCGGGAGAAAACTTGAGAAACCCCTTTTAAATCAGCGCGCATGACTCGCAGAAAAAAAATAAATGTTGGTATTTGAAAAAAAATGTTCGCCAAAACCTGCCTATTTTCGCGTACCCTATATATGAACTTAGATATCAACAATTTAATATTAAACCTCAAATGTGCTCCCTATTCCTAATTCATACGGTGAGATATCACCATTAAGTACTAGTATACGATATGAACTATCATACACAAAATAAATTATTTAAATATAATATCATAGGAAGCGGGCTGGCAATGTTAATAATTTAACCAAACTACAAAAAAAGTCATAATACACAGTTAGTATAATTTTGAAATCAGACTTACCAATTCCCTGACTGGGTGTTCACAAAAACGCCGACGGACACGATTCGCGTTTCGAACAAAAGAAGAAACCCTTTCAGAGCGCGTACAGTAGACGCTCCCTTGTAATCTGTTCGAGAGAAAAAATAATTATGCCTGATTGCTAAAACACTACTTTAATTATAAATTACTGGAACTCAGGACTCCTCAAAAACCGTTAACCGCGAAACCCCAAAAGAAAACTTGACCGTTCCCGACCGCGAGTTTTTACCAACTGCCACTTCAATTCTTACCCTTTAGAAGTTTCGGCATTTGTCCTTTGTCAGCGATCTCTAATTTTTTTTGTACCTGTTACTTTTTGATTGGTGGAACTTATCGTTCGATTAACACTTGGATTTTTATTTGAGTCCGCAAAATTTCGTTATTTTGACGCAATTATTATTTCCGGTTAAAATATTATTTGTTTTACTTTTATTCAGCCAGACAAACGCTTATATAAGTATTTTTTTCATTGTATGAATGTGAACGACAGCTTTCTATAGTTTAAACAGCTTATTGAAAAGTTGCGTAACAAATTGACAGCTTGACGAGGCAACAGATATCAATAAAGATGCTCATTTAATTGCCTATATCCGATTTTGTGATTGTATATCGGCAGTAGAAGAACTAGGTACTTTTCTGCAAACCCATGGAACTCAAGGCAATTCGACTCGCTTTGTTTGATATTTTAAATGATTTTATTTATGAGGCAAACATAAAGTGGAAGAATTGGATTGGAATATACACCGATGGTGCTCGTACAATGTCTGGAAGATTGCATAGTGTACAAGCACTTGTTAAACAAAAATCTATGCAATGTGTATAGACCCATTGCACGATCCACAGACAGGCTCTGGTTTTCAAAGAAATGAGTTATTTTCTCAATATTGTACTAGCAATGGCTGTAACTGTAGTAAATTATATGAATATGAGACCCCTAAAATCAAGAATCCTCAATGCACTTTGCAAAGAGATGGGTGCAGAACATTCGACGTTGCTTTTTAATTGCGAGGCCAGAGTGTTATCGCGTGTGAAAGTTTTGCAACATGTTAAAAGATATAATTGCCACTTTTCTAGAAGAGAAAAACCGACGGGAAGCCGAAGAGTTTCGAAATGCTCTATTTGTGATGAGATTGAGTTACTTGGTCAACATATTCGAGAAAATGATTACCCTGAACCTGCAACTCCAAGGAGCAAAGACACATGTTGGAAACCAGTGATGAAGTCAGGGCTTTTTGTAGAAAATTGAAGCAGTGGTGCAGAAATGTGCAAAGAAAAAACCTAGAAATGTTTTCAAATGTGAATGAATCTGTCAAAACATACAAGGAAGAAGAACAGTATGTGAAAGTTGTTTTTTTAATAATAGAAAGTCATTTAGACATGTTGGCACAGAATCTTGAAAAGTATTTTGTTGCTGACGATAAATTCGTAGCAAGTTACGAGTGCATTAGGGATCAGTTTCGAATAACATCTGAAGGTCTCTCAACTGCAGAAGAAAAAATTTAGACTTCACTTCAAGCGGCGAAATCAAAAGAGAATTTAGTGATAAATCTCTCTTTAAATTTTGGGCGGGAGTTGATGATGCGATTTCTTCACTGAAAACAAGAGCATTTAGTATATTATTGCCATTTCCAACATCCTACCTTTTCGAAGCCGAATTTTCTGCGGTGGCTGCTTTAGAGACAAAATATTAAAATATAGGTATCGATTGAATATAAACAAAGAACTGAGACTGGCTGTTTCTAATATACAACATTATTTTGAAAAGTTTTGCTATGCGAGACAAGCCCAAGGGAGTCACTAATAATTATTAAAGTTACTTCCAATTTAGTACTAGCGACTTTTATATTAGTTTCACTCGGCATTTGACAGTAAGTACCTACTGATACAATCATATTTTAAACATGCTTATAAATAGTATATTACTATAAAAATGCATCGTAATTACTTAATTTTTTCTATTGTAAGAATGAACATCATTTTGTTTTTGTCTCTGGGAATAAAAATTTTTTATTAGTAATTATATTTTCATTTAGATGTGCTGACCCGCCCCCCACGTGGAGTTGTGACGCCCCCCTAGGAGGGCGCGCCCCACAGGTTGACAAACGCTGCATTGAACAGATCGCTGAATCTGTGAGTGGTCTGCTGGTTTGAGCTCCTTAGTGCACTGAATCTTGTTTGGAGGAAGGTGGAGTTTTTTTGACAAAATTCGCTACGTTATGCATTATGAAATTTGAAGTTGTGAACTCTGTCGAATTTATGTTCCCGGTACTTAGATGAACAGTTTAGGCTCTAATTAAAAAGTATGAAGTTGAAAGTGGAGATCGCGTGACGAACATCTTTTTAAGCCTATTGTATCAATAGCGACTAAGAACAAGCACCGTAACCACCCAAATTGGTCGCTAGCTTCACTAGTATCGACCCTATGGGCTACAGCTATGTCCAGCTATCCCCGGGGAGAACCTTTTGGGCTTTCAGATCACATAGTCGGTGATTGAGTGCTATCAGATATCCGAGATGTCATAAAATAAAACGGGCGCCACCCAGGTTACTGTTTTGTCAAAAGTTTCGTCCTATCCTAAACCTAGCAAATAAATAAGAAATAATAAAGAATAGAAGAATCTAAACTTACCAACGTGTCGCTGTAATTAAGTGACAAACAAAAATAATTAATGACAAACACTGATATTTTCTTGACGAATGAAATGTTTTCTAACAATTGATATAGTACCGTAAGATGCATAAAAAATTGAGAAATTACTGGACTATACCGTCTGCCAAGTCATTGAATTAGCTATAAAGTAATAAAAAAACTATTTGAAAAATAAATGGGCTACACAGAGCACCGAGTTATCAGTAATACATGTGAACTAATAAACAAACGCGAAATGAAATATAACTGGGCTATACAGAACACCAGTTATATGTTATACATGTGCTTACACTTAGTTAGAATATAACATACGTCATCAAGGCAAAATATAATACAAACCTTAATTCAGGGGAAAGCTTTGGTACCAAGGCGATCTACTGTTGGATGTGATTCAACATGATAAGTTTAAAAAATTATATGTTACATAACAACAAAATATAAATATAAACAATTAAATCCACCCCATGTTATCCCCTTATCTTCTCGTCCGTAGAACGGTGGTCGCCTCATCATCCCGGTCCAGGCGGAACCAAATGGTAAAGTACCCAAGAAAAAGGTATCCCTCCAGGGAAAAGGTAAGTATCCAAAAAAAGATTTCTCCAAAAACCGGTAAGTATCCAAAAAGAAGGTATCCCTCCAGGAAAGATGTAACACTCCAGGAAAACTCTCTAATTGTACAGATAGCATTGACAATGTTATCATCAACGTTGAAACCATTAACTGACTGAACTAGCTTGAGGCTATATGCCCAGACTATGTTATTATGTACACCAGATGTTTTGTTAAAATTTGATGAAAATAATAACTGAAATGAAAGATTTTACCCAAAGAGTTATCATCTAATATACTGATGTATTACCTCTGCGCTTAAAAAACTATATTTACATATCTAACCAGAAAATGCTTTTCCCCTTGTGTTCTACTGAGTGAGTTAAAATTTACTTGAAAAACCTGAATAACTTCTACGTGAATAAAATGTATACAAAATCTAAATGATAACTGAGGAATAAATCTTGCATCATGCATAGCAACTGATTGAGAAAATGAAAAATTACATTATTAAGCCAAAAATTATCTGATGTGTGATCACACCTTACTGTAGTACGTACATATATGAAACAGAATAATACATGTCAACTATTCAACTAAGAATATTGCAAGTACATATGCCGATATTTTATACGTAACATGCTAATCTTTCGATCAGTCAATATAAAAGCTACTTGACATCTATCACCTGTTCTTTTGAGTATAAAGCTCATGTGAAGAATATCAAATATACAATCATACGTAGAACATAGGTAGGTAATAGCCATGAAAAATCCATAGATATTTATTTTGGATTCAAAACGACAAAAATACCCTAAACAGTACAAAAATATATACTACTGTACAACGAATTGAAATATATTTTTTGTTACAAATTCAAACCCACCCAAAATCCTTTTCTTTAGTAGAAAATTAATGAAAACTGTCTAAACATGCTTTGCAAAAACATTATATAAGATCTCTTTTACAAACCTCTAATTGAGGGATTAAAATTTCCTCGTAACTCCAACAACCGTCTCGTCAAAACGAGAATCAGAAGAAGCTATCCAAATCCTAAAGACGCTATGATTTCAGTCAAAAATCTGTTCAAAAAAGGTCAGGCAGCGGGGTTTCCAAAAACTGTCAATATCCACAAAATCTTCAAAAAATACACCCAACAACAGCTTTCCGAATGAATTTACACACTCCTTATTTATATCCCCAACTGGGATAGCTTCAAATACCATATATAAAACAAGAACTTACTGACAATCATGTAGAAATCTTGGAGTTCAGGTTAGAAACAAGATCAAAAGTCAAGGATACGCCAATAACACCTGTAACTCAACTTCTTCCTACAACGCATACTCAAGAAAGTTTTCCAACCTATAGCAATACAGCTGACAGGAATTCGTCTTAACCACAGATCATAGAACCACAATCTGCTTGACATTGAACAAAAGTCGAGTAAACCCAAAAATATTAACAATAAAAGTTCGCATGTCATCTACGAGCACATCAGATATAAAATCTGTAATCATAACGAGTTTTCTATGACTCGTGAAGCCAAACAGCAAATAGTAGACAGAGATCTCGACTACTCCCAGCGCGAAACGACAAACGAATGGAGCTATCCAAGACGTATCTGTCATCGAACAAATTGTCAATTCCAACATGACCAAACTTCTCAACAAATAACACTACAGTAATTCTTAAATATAAGAAATTATTTAAATGATTTTAGACAATAATAGTACCATAGTCCCATTGCAGATGTTAATGTACAAAGCCAAAATACCAGGAATTATCACATAAATCAGATGTAATCAAACAATTAACGTCTTGTGGGTGAATGTTTACAACATATTCTGATGACATCCACGTCGTAAACAGAAGTTTCTCACCAATATGGAAATACTTACTGAAGCCATAACATGGTATATACATGAACATCAAATGAACAACTATCTCTAGAGACAAGTGTGTATAAACTAATCAGCAAATTTGTTTTAACCTAACATTAGTAAAATGTTTTAGATAAAGCGAGGAGTCGGCTATACCAGAACCCTAATAAGTTATAGCAGTTATCAGATGAAGCGGGCAGTTTTTAGGACTACTGAGGCTAACACCCCATTATGATGTATCCAAAGCAAAAATCAGTAGTCTCACGGTCACTTATATCTACAATAAAAACCGCAAGAGAGAGAGAAAGAGAGAGGGAGAGCGAGAAAATAAACCCTCAATACCCATGAAATACACAACGAAAGAACCAACAAGAACCTAATTACAGGACTTTTCAAAAGGTAGGCACACGTTTTGTATCATACACTAATAAAAACGTTTCATTCAAAACTTACCCAGCGACAAGTGTGACAAATATGAAATCGCTGTCAAAATGTAATGAAACATTGGTTACAGCCTGCACCAATTCGCCGGTGAGATGATGGCAGAGTCATCACTAAAACTCTGGGCTGATAGAAATGATTACAAATAAGATTAGCTGTAGTATAGTCGAACTGTGACTGTTTCAGTACGTATGCTGTAATGTCGAGGCCAATGAAAGAGCCGGCTGATGTCACGTTCCCCTGACAAATCGAATCAATAGTCATCGCGGCATATAAACAGACAAGTAGTTGTTTTTTCTCAGGAAACCTGTTTGAGGAACTTATTTTCGAACTTGCAGAGCTGCAGGTCTCTAAATATGAACAATAGACGTTTCCATTCAATTGAACATGTTTTTTTATGATAATAGGCTTTTGACGTATTGCACTATTCCAAACTATCATTGTTTTGCAAACAAAAACTATACTCGCCTTCCAAAAAGCTCAGAATTTTATTATTTTTATTTGGCAATAATAATAGAGGCTTGATGCGCCATTATTTGCTCCATGTACATAGTGAATTGTAGAACGAACCTCTTTCTCTTACAATTTTCAATAGTATTCACGGGATATCTGCATTATCTGCATAAAAATAAAAAACGAGAACACCGTTATGCTTTGCCGTAACCCATTACCCCACATTCACTATCAGGATCGCCAAAGTTTATGTTAAAAGAATTGCATACTACCACATTAACCGAAGGAAATGTAGAACAGTTTTTCCAAGCCACAGGTAAAGTATCGATCACTAACGTTACAATGGGTAAAAGGGTTAAAAGACCAAAATAATATTGAACTAATATGCAGGGAACATAAAAAAATTTTTATACTTTCAACTGAAACTTGTATTACCAGCCACATATACAGAGCCATTATCAGGAACTACGTCAACGTTTTAAAAAAAACGCAGAGACTCGTCGATTGTTGATGGAATGTGGACACTTTTTCCGGTATCACTAACTTCGCTATTTTCACTCCCGAGCATTAGCATTAGAAGTCTAATAAGATATAATTTCAAAACCTTTTCAATTCTCTTCACAACAGTCTTTAAATTTCTATATTCGGCTCAATACTTTTTAATAAATTACATTATTATTAATATTACACAGTGATTACGAGCCAAAGCAAAGCTTATACGGCTCAATTACAAAATCAAATTACATAGGTACTAATAGGTTAGCAAAACTAATTTCACAAACTTAGCTTAAAATAAATTGAGATTTAAAAAGATAGTAGCACTATAGAATTACAAAACACTAATCAAGTACAACACCAGATCCAGAACACATGTCCAGCCCATTCTTGAAGCCATTCAGAGAATGAGCTGATACGATGGCACTACTTAAATTGTTCCATTCATCTCATACTCTATTTACTAGAAAGTTTTGCCTAACACTAGATCTAAAAGATTCTTTTTTTAATTTACAATTGTGATCCCTTAACCTGTTATCTTCATTTGATGTAATAAAGGTAGAGGTGTCCCAAAAGCCATCTCTTAGAACCCTAAACGTTGTAATGACATCACCCCTCTCTCTTCTCTCAAATAGTGTTGTCAGCCCGAGGCTGCTTAGTCTTATTTCATAATTTAAGTGAGGAAAATTTAGTAGCAATTTTGTAGCTCTACGTTGAACTCCCTCTATAAGGTTTATATCACGTCTGAGGTGCGGAGACCAAACGGAGATAGCAAATTCTAAATGAGGTCGGACGTAATTTTTGTATAGCCTCAAGAACAAGCCTGGACTCATTCTTGGAAATGCCTTAGATATCAAGTACAGAGCTGAGTTTGCCCTGTTAACCGCTTTTGCAGTCTGCGATGACCAACAGAGACCCGCATTAATTATTACACCCAAATCACTGACTTACGGAACTGATTTTATAGGCTCTGATTCAAGATAATATATGACACATGGATTGTTGTAATCGCACTGCAAAACACAACACTTGTTAATGTTTACTGGTATGCTCCATTCCTTGCACCATTTTAATAATTCATCCAGGTCGCGTTGAATAAAGTTTTGAATATCAGGACAATGGTAAAACTTCATGTCATCGGCAAACGATTTGTTTTTGCATTTAAACTTAGCAGTTAAGTCAGAAGCGTATACCAGGAAAAGGATAGGACCCAAAATGGAACCTTGAGGTACCCTACTGTGCACTTCACGGAAATTACTCAAGTTATCCTCATAGTGTACTTGTAAAATTCTACCTAATAATAAATTTTCAGCCATGTCAACAGCTCATCACGCACTCCGAAGTGTTCCAATCTCGCTAGTACCTTTTTAATGGATACCTTATCGAAGACTCGAGAATTAAAATTTGAATTATGCACTTGCTTAATTTTCAATAAGTGTATTTGAAATTGGATTTCTTTCATTTTTGTCAAAATAGTGAAAAGATCCTGGAGGGAATTCTGTGAGGACATACAAGGTGTTCCTGACAAGGTCATAATTAACAGGATTCTCAAAAGGGACACTTCTAATAAAGTAGGCTCTATCCAGTTAATGAGCGGAGAGTACACAAATACTAAGGAGGAAGCTTTAGAGCACCTCCTTAGTGTGCACTTTCCAGGCTCGGCAAAGATGGACTTAAATTACGATAACGTGCCGGTAGCCAAATAAGGGCTACCAAAGAGGACTGGAAACTAAAGCTTTTGAAAGAGATAATTGACATCATCATGGGCCCTTTAGTTTTGATATCACGCAGCAACCATGCTCTATGGTATTTACCAACTGCATGGAGATAGTTAAGTGTGGTGTTTATTTCCAAACCAGGGAAAGAAACGTACACCCAGGCCAAATCCTACAGACCAATCTGTCTGACATCATTAATGATGAAAACCATGGAAAAATTGATATAGATGTATCTGCAAGAAGGAGTGCATAAGAGCATCCCTCTAGACAGACTACAATGGGTCTATAATATATACAAAACTTGCCTTCGACTTGTTTTGTATCCTACAACATGCTTGTTGCATAAAATACGATTTCAGCAAGAGAATGGCAATCTCCATGTGGCAGCGGTTACATTACAGTAAGTCCTTAAGAAGCCTGTATCAATACCCTTCCTTGGCATGCCTGATCAGCAGATCTAGTGCATATAGAACATGTTTGGGTTATTATTTGTAGAAAAGTTTCACTTCAAAATCCTCCAATGACTTTTGCACAGCCACGCGATGCCGAAGAAACGGCAGGCGGTTGAATTTTGTTTGTACAAGCATAGATGTCGTGTTGTGATTTAAGGGGTTATGCGTTTTTCTTTTATCATTCAGTATAATTATTTTTGTTTCTTGATCAAAGTCTTTATTCCTTATTAAAAAATGTTTCAGAAACGTCCTTGGAATTATTCCATATCAAGGGCCGTTAACCCAACGACCGCTTTTAGATTGTAATGGAGATTACTAGACAACAGATAAGGCACAAAGCAGGTAATCGTTGTTATCGTCGTTCACTGAGGGCGATCCGGACGTACGTTTGTTCGCCCCTGATGAGCATTTCTTCTGATTTGCTTTTGTAGACCAACTACTACAGGATATTGCTGATCTGTCGACGTTTATAGAGATAAAACATCATCAGAAAGTAGGTTATAGTTCAGGTATCGAGAACAACAAATTTTCCATATAAATATTTCAAAATTCTTATCAATTATATTAACATACACTTAGCAGCAAAAGTATCGCATAGTTGTAATTTGTCTAAAAACAGATATATTCAAATACTTATAATATTACTCTGTATAATGAGAAATAAAACAAATGAAACCAAATGTGTTTTAAAATGATTATTTTTTATCAACTTTTTTACAAAATAAAACTTCAGAGCTTTCGTTATTATCGTTATTATTTCTTCAGTATAGTAAAATATAGGCTAGTTGATTTTCTACAACGAATTTGAATTTAACATGAATCCACACGGAGGCAGGGAACCAGCAGAGACCAGAAGAACAAGTTTGAGAAAACTCCCAACCGTTATAATCAACATCAGCCGAAAACGCCGTACTACAAGTAGAGGTACCACAAAAAAATGCTTGTCGTTCGAATTTTTTTACAAAGAATGGCTAGAAATTGTCCATAATAAACAAGTTTTAAAATGTATTGAGGGTATAAGGATACCTTTTTGTATCCAACCAAAATAGATTCTGTTGAAAAATATATCACCTTATGATATGGAATTTGACAAGGAAGAAATATCTACCCTTCTTAAAAAGGAGCACTTGCAAAATGCAAGAAAACTAAAAACCAATTTTTATCGTATTATTTTCTTATCAAAAAGACTAATGGAAAAAATCGCTTTATACAAATCATTTTAAACTTGATGATTATAGAACAGCGATTGAGATAATAACAAAAGATTGCTATTTAACCAACTTAGATTTGCAAGATGCTTATTTTCTATTACCAATCCATGAAAAACATAGGAAATATTTACGGTTCTCATTTAATAATCAATTATTCCAATTTAACTGTTTACCATTCGGTATAAACCTAGCGCCTTATGTTTTCACTAAATTAATGAAAGAGGTCGCTAGACATCTTCGAAATTTGGGGTGTAAGGTATTAATATATTTAGATGATATTTTAATCATTGGGGAAAATTATGAACAATGTTATGAAAGCATATATACAACGGTGAGCTTCTCAAAATCACTAGGTATGGTAATAATTATGAGAAAAGCGTTCTTCAACCCGTTAAAAAGATTCAATTTTTGGGCTACAATTTTAATTCTCACGAGATGACAATTAGTTTGCCTAGTAACAAAATTACAACGTTGTTTGAATTGCTCAGTGGAACAGGAAACAAAAAAAGAATAAGAATAAGAACTTTCGCATCACTCGTTGGGAAATTGGTGTCCTCTTCGCCAGCCATGAATTATGGTTGGTTCCACATAAAATCTTTCGAAATAGTTAAAATGAATAATTTACGAAAAAATGGCATGAACTATTACAAAAAAATAATAATTCCAGAGAATTTAGTACAAGAATTCAACTGGTGGTTGAAAAATATTTCTAAGTCAGGTAAAAGCATCTCACCCAAACAATTCTCCTTAGAAATATCCTCAGACGCATCCATGAGAGGTTGGGGTGCCCATTGCAATGGTCAAACAGCAAAGGATTTTTGGAGCAACGATGACTCTAAGAGACATATCAACTATTTAGAACTAAAAGCCGCCTACTACAGTCTAAAATCATTCTCAAAAAATACATTTAACCTTAATATTCTGCTTCGAATCGATAATATGACGCATTTGCAACCATTAATCGAATGGGAAGCATTAGATTTAAGCAGCTTAATAACATGGCAAAGATGTTATGGGACTATTGCGAAACTAAAACCATTTTCATTTATGCATCTTACATAAAAGCAAAAGAAAATGTAGAAGCGGATTCGCTAACAAGAGTTACATCACCAGAGACAGAATATGAATTAAATCAACAAGAATTTACGAAAATCGTATATCTTTTTGGTAAATCATATATAGATTTGTTTGCATCCCAACTAAATAAGAAATGTGATAATTCCTTTTCTTGGAGACCACACCCCGATTCCTTATTAGTTGATGCTTTTACAACTAGCTGGGAAATCTTAAGGTTTCACGCATTTCCCCCTTTTGCCTTAATCCATAAAGTTATTAAAAAATTTGAAGGGATAAAGCCACAGGCATTTTGGTTGTTCTAAATTGGCGGTATCAGTCATGGTCCCAGTGTTCTCATGAATTATTAATAGAAGAACCAATTTTTTTCCCACCACATGATTATTTAATTTATTCTCCTTCCTGATAGATGCACCCACTACACAAAACACTTTCCCTGGTGGCCGGAAAATTATCTGGGAATCATTCCACAAATGAGAAATAAACCACGCCGTTATTCCTGTGATGTTAAATTCTATTGGGGAAAAACCATAAAACAATATTTAGTTTGTTATAGGAAGTGGTGGCATTTCTGCCTAAATCACAAAATTAATATTTACACTTATAATCTAGATTTAGTACTTGAATTTTTGTTGAGTTGCTTTAATGAAGGATTTTCGCGTTAATACTAAACTGCAGCCAAGCCGATGAAAACATATTAAAACGGTTTTTAAAAGGTGTTTATAACAACAGACTATCCACACCAAAATACTAGGTAACTTGGGATCCTAACTCAGTATTACTTTATTTAGCAAAAATATACCCATAACATGATTTCACTTTGAAAGATATAACTGAAAAGCTTGTCACCTTGTAAGCCTTAACATCTGCTAGCAGAGTACAAACAATATCAAACATATCTCTGAAAATTATATTCTGTAAACAGAGAAAAATCGAAAGAAAAATCGAAGAGCGAATAAATCCCAACCTTTTTCAGTATTACCCTTTTTTCTCTGACTAACCTGAATTATGCGTGGCAAAAACTCTTGAGTACTACCTATCCATCACAAAACTATTCAGAATAGACGATACGGCATACCTTATATTGACACATAAGAAACCATTTCATCCTGCTTCTACCCAGAGTATAATTATGTGGATTAAGGAAGTTCTTCAAAAAAGTGGAAAAGACACACGCATTTTTGATAGTCATAGTGTTAGACATGCTGGTACTTCTGCTGCCTACAGAGCAGGATTAAACATAGATTCAATAAAAAATACTGCTAGATAGACGCCAAATGTATCAGTATTTGCAACATTCTATAATAGACTGATAATAACCAGTGAAGATACTTTTGCAAATTCTGTTATTAAGGGATGTTTTAAAACACCACGTAGTAATTATTAACGGTACTATTTATATCGGTAACCCATCATTGTTTTACTTCAAAAGCTCTCCTTCCTTCCAAAATAATGATTTTAATATATAGTAACTCAGTTGTTGTTATAATTTTTTTTTGTTGTTTTGTTGTGCTGTATTAGTTTTTTGTTAGGTATATTATTATGAAATTACTATTATACACTGCATTTAATCGCTCTAATTGTATCTTCAAACATCTACCAAATATATCATAGAAGAACTCCGATGAGAAGAATTATTGAAAGATGGTTCGACTTACCTGTGAGGAAGATCAATCTCAATTATTCGAGTTCTATGATATAGCCCTCCCTCCCCCAATCTCCCAGTCAATAGAGCGATTAGTTCAGTCAGCAATGAACTGTTCGATAGTCGCCTTGATATCGGATGATTTGTATATACGACCAAAAATTGTTCACTCTTCTAAATACAGTGCGTGATTCATCTGAAATATGAGTCCTACCAAATATATCATAGAAGAACTCCGATGCTCGAATAATTGACATTGATCTTCCTTACAGCTACGTCGAACAATCTTCCAATTACCACTAACATTATTTGAATTATATATTTCTTCCCATTTCTCTTTTTGTAAGTCCAATTTCAAATTATTGTAATTGATGTAAGTTTTATTGGTACGCGCAAAACATATCGTGCAGCAATGTAATGGTATATCCCCTTTAAGTTATGTTGCAGAGCTAGACTCTGAAAGGTATTAATATTTTGTTTACTTTTACCAATATCTCTACACTCTATCTTGATGTCAGCCTATCAACTAAAAAGCGAGTGTGACTTGTATATGATGAACACCTGCTGTGTTCGAAAAAATTGCTGTCTCAAAATAAACTTATAGTTCAGTCAAAGATGGGAAAAATAATAAGTTATTTGAAATCAAATTCGCTAATTATTCTTAATAAATCGAGATATGAGGTAGTGTTAATTGTCTGGTGTTATGTTTAAGATGTTTTTAAATATAAATAGGTTAATATTATTTAAAGGAATGCATTTTGTTCTATACAATAACGCTAAGTATCAAGAAGTATGGACTGGAGTATGACAGTATTCAAATCAAAGGATGAGCCGAAACTTCAAAGTTCGCACTATACTCTTACATGGACTATACTTTTGAATTTCTGATTTAAATACTGTTATATGTTAGGGTTACTTGTGAGTGATCAGTAAAATCATTTCTAAAAATAAAACTGATGTGTTCGTCTGTTAATTGTTTTGAGGAACATATAGTCGAGACATGATTAACTAGTTGGTCTAGTAAGGTTACTTATATATGATGAGAAATTATATGAGTTTAGGCAATTTTCATAGTCTTTCACATATTCTTCGTAACTTAGATGAATAATGTTTATATTTCCTATTAATATATGATTCTGTGGATTTTTACGGTTTTCAAGATATTTTAGTAATTCAATATTAAATATATCAGGTGTAGGAGTAGAATTTGGCAATCAATATATAGCGGTCAAACAAGGTTATCATTTTTAAAGGAAATATTAACTTCTGCCGCCTTGTACTGACCTATATACTTTGTGTTAAATTTATAATCCAAATTTGGTTTTATGTGTACAACTATACCATAATCTCTGTTAAAACTTCCATTGTTATATAAAACATCATAATCATCCAAAAAAAATATATCTATTGAATTTGAAAGTTGGAAGGATTATGTCAAAATAATCACGTGAAAATCAGTTTTTATTGAATTTAGAAACAAACTCAACTTCTCATAGTTATTATTCAAACTTCGTAAGTTAAAATGTAGACTTCAAACAATTCTTTGACTAATCCTGTTGAATAGAGAGTATTAAATGTGAATAGATCTTCAATAACTTAGGTATCAGTCTTCTTATAGTGGTAATTTCGGATATATTCATTAATTTTTTGTTGATCAAACCAAATGGTTCATGGTTCACGACTCTAATTTAAAAATACACAGCTATATTAAATTTTATATGATTTCACTTTACTTTATTGCACCTGATGATGAAGAATTGTTTCTCGTTCTATAAGGATTCCTTTCGAAATGTTTAAATTCCCTGGAAATTTTCTTGACCGGTTCCTTTGGTTTTATATTGGGGCCTTTTGGAGTTATCACTTGTGGAGTATTTTCCGATGAACTTTGATTCTTTGGGGCTTCTATTTACTATTGTTACAGTTGGATTCGAGGGATCACTTTTTTTGTGTTTCGTTTTTCTACTTCTACAACCTCATAACCCTCATAGGTATGATTCATAAGTTGCGAGGGTTAGAATATAGCTCCATTTACAATAAGTTTTCCGTTTTTAATGAGGCAATGTTTTACCAATTAGGAATGAAATTCCAATTTTAAAATTAGCTTTCAAAAACGTGGCAGAGACCATTCGAATTGCCCTTAGTTATCCATATCATATAGAATTAGGAAATTTTATCAAAGGTGTTTCTTATCAATTAAATAGTGCAGGAAATAAATTAGAATCTTTAATGCCTTCTATTAGGGTCAAACAAGGTCTTTTCAACGGACTTGGCAATGTAATAAAAGTCATTTCCGAAAACTTAGACGCTGATGACGCATTACGATATGATCAAGCGATTTCAACACCACAAAATTCTCAACAGGAAATTGTGAACAATCTAAATCAGCAAATCTCACTTACAAGTGATATAATTCAAAACTTTATTGAAACGATGAACTTAATAAAACATAATCAAGATATAACTTTCTCGGGAATAGAAAAAGTCAGAAATTCGCTTAATACGTTTATTTTTGAATTTGATGATTATTTACAAACGCGAAATATTTTAGATCAGTAAAATTTGAATATAAATATAATTTTACAAATATTAGGGGAAATAGAAAATGCTATGGCATTCGCACGCCTCGGTATACTTCATACAAGTATAATTAAAATTGAAGAAATGGAATCAATGGTATAAAATTCCATACAGTAGATGAAATACTTTTTCAAAATTTAGAAAATGACACTTATAAATATTATGGAGTATTAGATGTAGAATCATATTGCTCAGGCACAAAGATTATTTTTGTTATTCACTTTCCTATAATATTACCTAATATATATTCCTAATATCACGTTTATTCCATACCTACCTCAAATTGTACTACGATTATCCCTCGTGATACCTATCTTATAATGAATGACGATATCTACCAATACATTCAACCCTGCATCAAGATAGAAACCAGCCACTACTCTCGAGATGGAAGAATGTCCAGAGGAGTGGAGAGCGAAGATTGTGTATTCGAATTACTACAGTTACAGCATCCGAAACCCAAGAGTTGCCAAAGAACCCCAATCAAAATTTCAAGAAATCTAGTTCTACAAATTGATGACGCTCACTACATAGCTATTTTTATTAATCGAACCAAGATAGAAACACGATGCGGAAGAAATGACTTCACATTTCTAAAAGGAAATTTCCTTATCAATGTAGCCTATAAATGCGAATTTATTTTAGAAAATTAAAATTTTATCAATGAAAAATTTATAATGAAGGGTTAACCCCTATTGCTGCATGGAGTTACCATAGGTTACTCAAGAAAGGAAGAGGAACTACCCGAAATACATTTAGAAAATATACCACTAGATGACATCTATTCACTTCAAGAAAAACAAAAACAAATAAAACCAATGGTCTTGAAACATCTCAACGTAAACCCAGTTCCACCCTGGAATATAACGGCATATATTATAGTAGCCATTTTAATATGTATCTATGTCGCAAGAAAACTTATTGAATTTTATTAATTAACTTCAGAAGCATTCATATAAGAGGTAGAAGATGAAACAATCCTGAGCTACAACCAAGAGCATTTTTCACTACTTGAAATATGCCAAACTCCAAGGGCGGAGGTGTTATATTTGGTAACCCCGTATATGGTTGAACACCGTAGATGCTGACAGGGGACTTCATTATTTTGTTTATTGCTGACTTGATTATTGTACATATTATTATTGCCGATATAGATAGTTTTCCAAATTAATTAATTCATTTAAGTATTTAGTCTGATATCAACTTTTAAATAATACAAATCAATCCAATAAAATAATATTGTTTAATTAGGTTTCGGAAAGTGGTGGTATTTGAGTAAATAAATTGTTATTTGAAGATAAATTCTCGATACGGAGACTTATAAATTGCGTATCCAGGTGGTCAATGATGTGACATGCAGTTTCAAACCAGGTTAGAATTCATTTGTTTGGAGGTCAGTGCTTTTAGAGCCACCTGGCTATGTGAGATGATTACAGTAGACCCTTTCACCGGATGCCTGTTACTGAGCTCTCTGGTGCCCACAGCTCTATAGTTATAATCTCTGCTTGGAGATTGTGGTGATCTCTCCAAGGTTTAATTATCAATATTTACACACAATTTGAATAGCTACATATTAACCCTTCTACTGTTTACTGGAGTCTAGCAAACCCACGTGCACTTTATATTCTACCTTGTGCGCAGTGTTTCGATTATGACCTTGGGCCTTCAGTTGACAGTTGTATACGAGTGAGGCAGGACGTAAAACATTCTATCGCTATAGGTAAGTGGTAAAATTTGATTTCAACTGCTCCTGGGTTACTGAGACCCCAGTGTGCAGGATTGAGTTACAAATTTTCTATTAGAATTTCTATTTTCTATTATTTTGTAGGAAGATGATTTTCTATTAGAAGTTCTATTTTTTGTTATTTTGTAGGAAGATATCGAGGCCTAAAAGGAACGGCAATCGTCCGCTAAAAGATGACGAACTGCAGGAGATTGTAGATAATCTTGGGAGCAGTCCAGACAATGAAAATGGATATGATATTGTAGAATTTTCAGATGGCGAAAACAATTATGAGATGGAGTAGGATAGGAAGACGATGAGCAAAGTGTTTGTGAAAGTGAACAGGGTAATGAAAATAAACAGAACAGTTACAATGAAAATGATGAACATAGTGAAAAGGAAAGTGAACAAGCTGGTGAGAATAACAGTGAACAACCTAGTGGAAATAACAGTGAACAAAACAAGGCTCATGAAAATGAACAAAGCAATGAGCTAGAAAGGCCTCCAAGAGCGACGAGATATAAAACCGTCCTAAGAGGTAAAAATAACCAACTGTGGTCATCTGTAGTTCCTCAGAGGAGAGGTCATTTGAGAGTTGACAACATTGTTTTACATTTGCCCGGCGCTAAAGATGATGCTGGAAAAGTAGAAACCCCCTTAGAAGCATGAAATTTGATTATCAGTGAAGATATAATTGAAACAATTACCATACGCACCAATGAACAACTTGAGAGAATCCACGGTGAGACTAATAAACTCAGGTACACCAAAACCACTAATGTTATTGAGGTACGATCTTTCATTGGTGTTTTCTATATAGCGGGAGCTTTGCGTGTCTCGAATTACAGCACAGAAGAATTGTGGTCCCCCTTGCTTTTGGGATTGGAATATTCAAGACAACCACGTCCCAGCAAAGATTTCAGTTTTTAGCTACTTACTTACGCTTCGATAACAAGGCTGATAGACATATACGACGTCAAACTGATAAATTTGCTGCAATTAGAAAAGTATGGGATGTATATATAAGCAACTGCGAGGCATTTTATACACTTAATGAATATTGTACAATAGACGATCAACTGATGAGTTTTCGAGGTCGCTGTAGCTTTCACATGTATATGGTCTGCAAACCCTATAAATACGGCTTAAAAATACTAATGTTAAGTGATGCTAAGACATATTACATATTGAATGTTATTCCTTATGTGGGAAAAGTGAACTGCGAAAATAATGAAAATGAGCCAACCTACTATGTTAGAACATTGTCCGAACCCATACACAATACCAATCGTAACATAACTTTCGATAATTGGTTCACTTCGATTCCATTGGCTTATCTTCTATCTGAGCAATATTAGCTTGGCAAACAAGGAAGCCGAGTCATCGTTATTCGCTTTCGATAATAACTAAGTTCTAGTTTCCTTCACACCTAAGGGCAAGGGTGACCTTCATACCAAAAATAGGGAAAAAGATGGGACTGATCCCCGACTTTTAAGACCATCTGTCTAACATCGTTTCTGCTCAACACGATGGAGAAAGTAGTGGTTAGCTACATAAGAACAGAGAACTCGGAGAATGCACCACTATATAAATGTCAGCATGCCCACAGAGCGGGTCGATCAACTGAGACGGCTCTGTATCAGCTGACAGAAGTCATCCAGAGAACTCTGAATAACAAAGAAATCGCAATGTGCGCACTCCTGGATATATCTGGAACCTTTGACGACACAACTCATATGACTGTCGAAGAAGCACTAAAAATGCGAGGAGTAAATGAAACCATTGTAAAATGGACGCATGAGTTGTTGACGACGAGAATAGCTGAGACACAGGCGGGGAATTAAACCATCTCAGTTAAAGTCACTCGGGGGACACCTCAAGGAAGAGTGATATCTCCCCTTCTATGGACCCTTGTAGTAGATTAGTTGCTCTACAGGCTAACGGAGTTTGGCTTCGATGGTATGAGCTATGCTGATAACAAAGTTCTAATAGTCAGAGGCAAGTTCGAGAGCACCTTGTGTGATTTATTACAAAAGGGCCTCATCATCATTGAGCAATTCTGTATGTCAGTGAGGCTAAACGTTAACCCAAGCAAGACCATAGTAATTCCTTTTACCCGGAAAAGAACACTTCCAGCCATGAAACCCATATCCTGAAACGGGGAAATCATAGAATGGAAATCAGATGTTAAATATCTAAGGATAACCCTAAACAGTAAGCTTCCGTGGAATAAGGATGTTGAAATAACTGCTAGTGAAGCAATAAGAGCTTTGATGGCGTGCATAAATCTAGATAGTAAGAGGTGGGGCTGTAACCAAAAAGTACTGCGATGAATGTACGACATGATTGTGAGACTAGCAATTACATATGGGCTTATAGTTTGGGATACAAAAGCAAGTCAGTACAGTACGAGGAAGACCCTCGACAAAGTTAAGAGGTTTGCCTGTGTGTGCATCACTGGAGCTATGAGAACCTGTTCAACTAGGGCACTTGAGTTCATTACAGATCTCACACCTACACATATGGTGATTGAAAGATCTGCCCAAGAGGCAATTGTTAGAATATATAAGGAAGGTTCAGGCAATGAAAGTATTAAAAATCAGGGAGCCTGGTCCTCTCTAATAAAATACATCTCATCAGCGAATCTTCCCAGTGACGTAATGATCAAGAAAGTGAGTATCGAGAATAATTTCACTACGATGCTAAATAAGAGAGACTGAGAAAGGCAATACAACACCCAAACTCTCAAAAAAAACACTATTAAATGGAGTATTTGTGCCTGCCACCAGATACTCCTTATCTTTAAGCTCCTTCCCGAGTATATTTCAGGCAGAAATATTTGCGATCAAGAGTTGCGTGGAAATGAACCTAGAAACAAACTATCAGAAATGTGACATATCAATCCATTCTGATAGTAAAGCAGCTATCAAAGCATTGAGCTCCCATGTCATTGACTCAAAGTTGACATGGGAGTGCCGAAGAAAACTTGATGAATTAGGCAAGAATAACAGGGTCTCTTTAGTCTGGACTCATGGCCACTCGGGAATCACTAGAAATGAAGAGGCCAATACACTTGCCAGGAAAGGAGCACAAACGCCCTTTAATGGCCAGGAGCCTTTCTGTGGTGTAGGAAAATGCTCCTATAGGAAAGAGTTTCGGAATAAAGAGGAAACCGAAAGAGAAGCACTCTGGCGGTGCCTTCCCGGGCTGGAACATCGCAAAAAGTTCCTGCGGGACTTTGACACTGCTAGATCCAAAAAATATTTGGACCTCGGTAAAAATAAGCTACATCTCCTCAAGGGCTTTCTCACAGGACTCTGCCGCCATAGGAAGCACCTAATGAGAATATGTCTAGCAGAAATTGACGATTGTAGATTTTGTGGGGAGGAGGATGAAACTCCGGATCACCTAGTTCTAGAATGCCTCGCCATTGCAAGCCAACGCAAGAAATGCTTCGGACAAGATCTAACCACGTTGAAGTCGTCCTAAATACTAGAGTTCATCAGAGCCCTGGAACTGGAAGGCCAACTGTAGCAGTAGCGAGAACAGCTCTGATAGGGGGGCACAATAAACCTCAGGTTTCAGTGCATTGTTGCCCCGTTAAAATCTAATCTAATCCTTCACATCTAGGCAAAATAAAAACGTTCATCTAAATTCCACCTTAGATCATGACGATTCCATTGATCACGAGGCAAATAAACCAACTATAATTGTGACGTACAACACAATCAAATGTGGTACAGACACATTCGATCAGTTGTGCCATTCATATACCACAGCACGAAAAACAAATAGATGGCCTATGCGAGTGTTTTATGGTATGCTTGATGGAAGTGGTATCAATTCGCTGATTTTTCTCACCTTCGCTAAGGGAGATTGCGCAGAAAAAATCGGACACGCAGGTATTTCCAAAAAGAACTGGAAATGTCCTTGGTAAAACCATTGCTCATAGAACGACTACGTTTGCCAACGCTTAGAAGATCACTGCGTCAAAATATAATGGGAATCTTTAATGAGCCTGTGCCAGATCCTGCACCAAATGACGAAAATTTGCGACGAAGAATTCGTTGTAGTATTTGCGATAGGAAAAAAGACAGAATAACAAATATGCATTATAGCGTGTGCCATAAATCGTTTTGCAATGTACACGGGGCAATGGTATATAGGAGCTGTGAGACTGATTTATTAGACTGACTACGGAATTTTTTTTCATTTGCATGATAAAAAAGAATGACATTTAGTTAAAACGTTTTGTATACTTAGAATTCGAGAATTTTAGAATTTGTTATTTTCTGTGAATTTTTAAAAAATCATTTTTTTTTCTTTTTATTAATTTGAAATTTTTAAAATGGAATCATTTGTTTCGACTAATTTTTAATATGTTATATGCTCTCCTGAATAACCACTTTAACCATTTCATGTGTGCTAACAATAAAAAAATATTACCAACTTGAAAAAACTCCATTTTATTTATTGGGTTTTTGGGACCCCAATGTGCAGTTTGTGTCTTGAAAAATAAGTGTGCAGTAGCAGGGTTAAAAAGATGAAGAAGGATGTTTGAAGCAATAGGAAGAACCAACACAAGCGTACAGACACCTCATTATATTGTTTTGAAGTAAGATATAAACTTTATTGGTAGTTGTATTTTTCCACTATACTCCGTTAATGATAAATGTAAGGGATATTCCTATAATCGGAATCATATTGAACACGCTTGAAAAACTATGAAACACAGTACGTAAACGATACCTACTTACCTCTCTAATTGAATAAACTAGCTTAAAATGTTTCAAAAGCTGTTATTTGATCATCAAAACTTTTATTTAGAAAACTTCTGAAACAAGACACGGGCAGAAGAATAGTTTTGTGTGAGAAGCTAGCCAGGAATCTAATGGAGATCCCGAGCCGGCACTAAGCTTCCTTTTGGAAGTTTAAGCTTTGCGGGTAGGTAGAAGAGTTTTGACAATACTCCGGAAGTTTGGCAATAATGTTAAGGGAAATCTGTTCTTGAGGGAGTCTCTTTAACTCAGAACAAAAGAAAACGAATTACCGAGAGAAAAAATCTTGATAAAAGAAGTGGAAGAGACGAGTTGAGTTGTTTTTTTCTTGAATTACAAAGACAGGTTGACGGGAAATTGGATAGGAGTAAATTTCAATTTATATTTATTGCGTCACTTCCGTAGGGTTCATGTAGAAATAAAAGCTGGAATATCGGAGGAACTTCCAATAAATGTTGTACAACAATGGTATGTGAAAAGAGAGATATTATTGCATTATCTTCCGTAAAAAAATGTTTGTAAACTACAGAAAATTGCATTTGATTACAGAATGGCATATTCTGTCACAAGATTAAAATGAAAAAATGGATGCGAGTGTCGACTTTTTGTATTCTAACTGAGTAACAGATTATACTTTTCCACGACCGGGGAGTATGAATCTGGAGGTTGAGGGTTCGGTTAGTGGCGAATTAGATCCAGTAATTGCAGATACTAATACACCAAGAGCCATGACCAATTTTAGGTGGTCATTTCAAAAGTCACGAATCCAAGAGCCATGACCAATTTTAGGTGGTCATTTCTAAAGTCACAAAACTTGCTACAGTACATCCTCTATACCTACTAGAAATGAAACTTCTGGCAGCCCTGTGTGGCCGGGGTAGACTACCCTAAAATTTTAAGGGGGGTAAGAAATAAGATTTATTTTAAAGAATCAGTCATAAAATTTTAGGAAATTACTTTCGACAGTATTTTATATTCATGGAATTTTTGCCAGAGCATTCACATCTCTCCTAATTGTTGACAGAACGCTATAAATCTTTTTAAAAAAAAATCGATTTTTGTCTTTTTATCAGTCTTCTAATTTTAACAGAATAAATAAAATAAATAAACAAATAACAATATACAAAGCCAGAAAGAAATTCCATCACCAACAGTCTGACACAGCGAAAAACTTGTCCGTGCGAGTGCAAGTAAGACAGTAATACGGAATCCTGCGGGCTGGAGTGAGAGCGCTTATTGGTCCTATCAAAGGTATGAACAAAAAGTGGGGATGCTCTAACAGTTTTATGTTGCATACGATTCAACATCTCAGTAGTCGACATGCCCTGCGATCTTTTATAGCCACTGCTAAACTGCATTTTTAACGCCATCTATTTGCTTGGAAGGTTACTAACGACATCAAAATGTCAGGAGTAAAACAATAACAAATGGATCAGTATATTAGAGACATTGACAGAGTATTATTGTATTTGTCATTTTTTAAAGAGAAATCATTTTTTAACTTGTGGATGACTTTACTGTGGCACAAAGAAAAGCCAAAGAAGCTTTAATTACAACAGACCTTCCGTCTAGTTCCGATATTTACAAAGGACGGGGATCAAGGATACGGAAAAAAATACAAGGTATATGTCCCATCACTCTAGTTCTGATTCAGACGAGAGTCCCTCATTGAATCGTAACAGTTATCCTGTTTTTCAATCTACACCATAAATAAATTGTAAGTATTTGAAGAAATTAATTAGAATGTTTTGTGCAAATAATATATTTTTCAGTATTGTAGAAAAAGTCGGGGAATTATAAATTGGGTAGTACTTCTCCAGAGGTTCAAGTGGAATCTATTGCCTAAACTATGAGGTCTAAAGCTGAAGGAATTTCCCTTGATAATAAAGAATCAAATGATATGGCGAGATTTGCTATTCCTAGAGATAATTTGTTTCTTAAGTTAAATCATAATTTATAATAACCTAAAGTTTGCATATTAAATTTGACTTTTAGTATAAAAATACTTAATTTTATAATGTACCTTTTTTATTTTTTTTGAGTCAAAACCTTGTGGCAGTGGAATCAGATGAACACTTCACAAAAGAGATAAATCATCACCACAAATAGATACACTTGATGATCAAAGTGACTGAACTAAATAATTCTAATTAATTTTTATATTTAATCATGTTTTAAATTTATTTTAGAATTTAAAAGGTTGATGATAGATGAAATATCTCAATTAAATTTAAAAATCAACACTTTAATTGAAAGCGTTGGCACTCTCTTGAAAACACGAAGAATTCCGAGTAACCTGCAAGTAATATCGTTTGAAAATAATGGGAAAACGTTATATGAAAAAATTCCAGTAATTCGATATTCGACGCATATTTTTAAAATCCAAATTCAACGTACTCGATCAAATATTTCCCCTAGTATTGCAAACCGGCATTTCAGATCATTTCTGAACAATACTACAGATAGTACTGGAAAAGACCAAATGACCCAAGGAACGAGGAATAGTGAAATACATAGATGAAACAAAACTTAAAAATACGATCAGACAAAAATCTTGGGATTTCGTATACTTGAATCCATATCCTAACTATGCAACAAATACTTTCATTGGAACACTTCGAAAATATGTAGATGACTGTACATATACAAAAAAATGTGAAAGGAAAAACACGAAGATCGCCCCTTGGATGACAAATACACTAGAAAAGACACAATGTATATCGGAAAAAAATTAGTGTTTGAAAAACATTGGAATCCATTATATTGTATCATATGTGTAATATTTGTTAGCACATGCTATTATCAATAAATTATTCTTATCTTAAGTTCGAGAAGAAAATAAAGAAAATCACCTGTACTATTTTATAAACAAAATTTTAAATTAAATTTTTGAAACTATTTGTCGACATAAACTATCCTGGTTAATAAAAGCGGATAAAAACTTTTTGAAACAACCTATCCAACTTTTAAGCCAAAATAAAATAACAGGTTGTTTCAAAAAGTGTTTAAACTGTGTGTGACTGTTTTGATTTGTTTATTTAAGAAACAACAATATAGGCATAATTTAAAAAACCTTCAGTATTTGCTTGGCTTGCCATCTAGTAGTAGCTAGTAAACTGTGACTAATCATGCATGTCTCTTCTTTTATTTTTTCCATGTTGGTGAATAGTAACCTTCCACCTCAATAGATGGCGCAGCACTCGACAAAACTTTGTGGCTTCGGACTTAGTACAGGAGATTCCATTCTTCCCCGTATTAAAAGTATTTATCTATGGTAGTCGTTTACGAATATTGTTGGAGTGCAGTTCCGTTATACTCGTGCGTCGATTTAGCTATCAGAATAAATATTCTATACAGAAGTATTGCAAAAACCTTTTTTTGTTAATGATTGACAATATATGCGTGTAATGACAATTTTAGAGTATCGTGAGGTACATTTCTACGTGTGTTGATTTGCCTACTTCATTATATAATACTTCAAACTCGTATGCTATAGCCTTTTTTATACTGAGCTCTACAGTTACATTTTTAGAAAATGATTTGTGCAATTTGCAAAAAAACTGGTGATAAAATTTCGCTATGCAGATTCAATCGGAAGAAAAACCACGATTCAATGATATTTTTATCCATTTAGATGGGTTTCACATATTTCAAAACGATTGGCAAATTCATCATTGATTGTGGCTTAACAACAATTATGATGTTGAGTGATCTATTGGCCAGTGGATCAATCTCAGGATTTATTGAAGGTAAACATTTTAATTGGTGCAAGCATCTGCATCCTATAACAGCATCTGCATCTGATAATAGCACTAGGGCTGGAAATATTACACTCCAGATCTTTCTTAGAGACTAAAAATATTGGAATCGATGATGAAATCGTATCCGAACTCAGAAGCCTCTGGACAAATAAGTCTCCTAACGCAAAAGCAAATAAACCATCACTGAAAAACTCATTGACTGAATAATCTGAATATCAGGAGAATACATTAAAAGGAGAAGTTGGTCTGACACAAAAATTTAACAAGACTTATATTAAATTAATACGTTATTATTTGTATTTAAGTAGAAGTTTTCGTACTGGGGACTTCGAATTGTTTTACCAAAAATAACAAATTTGTTTTTCTGTTGTAATCAACAAAATTACGCTAGATGGTTAGTTGAATATTATGACAATTTCTTGAAAGTTGAAGAGGATTACCCTGAATTATATGAAGCATTCAAAAACGGATTTTTTGGAGTTAAACAAACGAATAAGGCTTTCTCTAGACAACCGATTGATTTTACGTTAGAACAAACAGTCAATGCAGATGCTGCCAAACGATTAACAGGAATTTTACATTTTACAAACTTCATATCTGCTCGACAAATATGGGCAAAAAGCCATGATATAAGAACAACAGCTACACTTACGATGAGACGGGAATAAAAAATTTCCGCAGATTTAGAGAAACATTCCATGCGACAAAGTTCTATACAACTTCAGAGATTTCTCGACGCTTTCTCAAAATATATAAATCCGTTCAGTTCAGCATTATCCCAAGATTTTCTTTCAACATCTGTACTGGAAAAGCAGTATCAGGAGAAGTTGCTACTTATTCATTAAATATTGAAAACAGTGGAGAAAATCTATGAAAGAAGTTTATTTCTCAATGTTCTACATCAACTGTGAGATTTGAACAAGCCATCAACAAAATAGAAATACGTAATTTTTCATCAGACCTGAGGAAAAAAATTAAAATTGGACAACAAATCCAAGAAGTTCGTCTGCAAAGAGATTTGTTTGGTAGGCTATTAGCAATATCAATAAAATATAAAGTAGGTATTACTTAAGTTCTATCATATCCATTAACACCAGTACCTTACTCTATGTGTCACATAGATCGAGCAATCTGTAAAACAGAAAAATCTTCGCTCTTAAAATTTTTAGAAAAAGGTGTCCATCATGATGAGCCAAGTTCTATAGGTGTGGTAGTCACCGACGGAATAAGAGAATGGAAAAAGGTGAATATGATCACTCAGGATAAAATCAAGCGATAAGATATTAGGTAACTAGGTAAATCAATCAAAATATCTGAATAACTATTATAGGAACTTGTTTTATTTCAATGAGATTTATAGAACAGATTCATAACTTCCATCCCATCTAAAGATTATAAAATTAAATAATTTTTTATACATTTTTCCACTCTTTCTGTTATTTCTAACCTAAAAATATATTTTTTGAATGTAGCTGACAGACTCTCGGCTAGAGATGGGTTACTTTATCTAGAACAGGGGTTCTTAATCTTTTTCAGGCACTCTACCCTTTTTTGCCAACAAAACATTTTGGGTACCCCTTTCTCATTTAGTAAGCTAGAATATAAAAAAATCACAAAGTATAGTCTATGCATGTGCAAAACACGCTTCATGTTCAAATAAATATCGATATGATTACACACATTTTCATTATATTTTAAACACACACACAAAAGTTATGGAACAAATGGCATTTATTCCAATGAAATTAGTAAGTAAGGTGTGTTTGCTTCTATTTTCATAGTTCATCAATATTGGGCTATAACTTAGTTAAATAATAATCTTGAATCTTAGGTCATCTTAAACATTTAATTTGGTTCTATATTTATGCAAAATAAGTTAAACCTGAGAAACCATTTTCACATAAATATGTAGTGGAAAACCCAACAAGAAATTTTACAGCAGTGGTCACGTATGCAGTTATGCTGTATCCAAACGTGGAAATTACTCTCTTATACGGATTTTCAGTGCATTCAAGTGCTGGCCCATTGGAGTCTTGAGTTCAGAAAATTAGATATGTCTGTCTCATTATCTTTCAAAAACTGGTAAAATCTTTCAAAAGGCTCACAATTGTGTTCCCAGAGAATCATATTTTTAACTTCACCTTATGTATAGTATATGAAATATATTACCAAAACTGCCATCTACGGATATCCGTAAAACTTTGCGCCATGTACACGTCTCAAGTGACTCTAGGAAGAATAAAATTTCCATTCAATAAACAATAAACATAAATATCTAATTAAATTTAAATCACGAAATTTTTTGAAATCACGCTAAATACCATGTCGTTTATTAAATTTATCCAACTTTTTCTATTTTAAATTGATACTTAGAAAGAAACATTCTTCCAAATAATTCTCATATTTTTTTTATTCAATTTAACATGCTTGAGACAGCTATGGCCATTAGCGCAAGGTACAGTAATTTAGAATAGATTTTAAATACATTATGTGGAAATAATTACAATCAATAATGAACAGTCTCTAAATTTTACTCAGTAGGTTCTCTTCTTCTAGAAACTGAATAGCTATGGTGATTTGGTGTGTACTAGTAAGGATATCCTTAATGTCTGTTTTCATGCCCAGCTGCTGACGTCTTCCGGAGTAGTAGGGGCAGTCCACGAGAATGTGTTGAATGTCAAGTAGAGCTTGGCAGTTTGGCTGGGGGGAAGAGGTCATAAGGTGGCCATGAGTAAGTCGGGTGTGACCAATACGCAGTCTTCTTGCTACAACCTTCTCGTTTCTAAGCAGATGGGGGATATCAAACTGTTCAATATTCGGATGGATTTTCCTTAAGAATGTTGTAGAATGGTTCCAGTCGTTTAGCCATTTCTTCCGCATACGTTCTTTCATAGCGAATTTTAGGTCTCTAGAAATTTGCAGAGTTATAGGTGTAGTGGTGAATGAGACAGCTTATTTAGCAAGACCAACGGCGTTTTCATTACCACTTATACCAATGTGTGAGGGAATCCATATAATAGTGATAGTTACATCATGACAAGTAAGGGTTTGATATGTGTCGTGGATGAGTTGAACGACGGGATGATTTGCGAATGAATTGTTGATGGATTGAATAGATGAGAGAGGGTATGTACAAATAGCTACTTTTTGATGGGGAGTTACGCAGAGATTGAAGGCTTGTAGGATGGCGAATAGTTCACCGGTGTGAACGCTACAAGAAGCTGGGATCCGGTAGGACTCCACGGCTGTTTGCGTAGTGGTAACAGCACATCCGACACCAGTCTCGTTTTTTGATGAGTCATTGAAGAGGATCCGGTCGTATTTCTTCGAGATTAGGATTTCTAAGAAGGATTTCCTTATGAGTTCGTGACTGGTTTCTTCCTTGCTGACCATGGTAAGTGAGGTGTTACATCTTGGGAGTGTTTCGGTCCAGGGTGAGTTATGTGGGATGAGGATACAGCTGGTTAGGGATAATTGAGTGTCAGGTATTAATTTTTGAAGAAGGAAGGGAACGGTATGTATGCACGAGTTGGGTGGAGGGGGGCTAAGAATTTGAGGTATTCTGGTTATTAAAGAGGAAACTGGATTAGAGGGGTTGGATGAAGTCGTGGCTGCATAAGAAAGGAGGCGGATATTGACGTCTAAGCGAGAGTGGAGGTTCATTGGCTTCAAGGCCCATGCTCTCAGCTGGACTAGAGCGAAATGCGCCTAAACAAAGTCGGATCGCAATATTGTGTATAGAGTTTTGTGTTTTCAAGACGTTTTCAGACGCTGACATATATGCTATACTGCCATAATCTAGTTTGGATCGAATGAGAGCACGGTATACTTTCAGGACGGTAAATTCGCTAGCTCCCCACTGATAGTGGGAGAGTGTTTTGTTGATTTTCAAGAGTTTTAGGCAGTATTCTCTGGTTTCTTGGATGTGGTGTTTCCAAGAAAGTTGGGAGTCGAACGTCACTCTCAGAATTTTGCAGTGTTCGACGACAGTGAGAGGGTGGTTGGTCACTAAAATTTCAGGGTGAGGGATGGGGCTTTTCTGCCGAATCTTATGAGCTTTGGTTTTGTAGCGGAGAGGGAAAGGCCAAGTGAAGATATTCTACTATGTAATAGGTTCACAGCAGATTGGAGGAGTTTGCATGTAGTAGGAGTCGACGCGCCGTGACAGAAGATAACAAGGTCGTCTGCATACGCAGCAGATTTAACAGGGTAGGGAGGATTGTTACATAAATGACTAATAGTTAGAATGAATAATGTAGTGTTAAGAATAGATCCCTGGGGCACACCGTCTCGTTGGACGTGAGTTAATGATAGGCAGCCATTCACAGAGACCCTAAAGGATCTATTACTAAGAAAGTGTTTGATAAATGAGACAATGTTACCGTTGAGGCTATAAAATGGAAGTTTATCAATAATCGTTTGCCTTGGTAAGGTGTCAAATGCAGCTTCTATGTCAAAGACAGAGGCTAACACCTCTTGTTTACGATTTGAAGCATCGGCAATGTGGGTTTGTAAGATTGCGAGGTTACCTCTTGTGAAACGGTGACGACGGGAACCGGATTGTTCTTTTGGTAAGATTTGATGTTCTTCGATAAACCACATGAGTCGTCTGTTTATCATCTTTTCCATTAATTTGCATGTAGTACATGTAAGAAAAATCGGTCTAAAGGACTGTGGTAATGTAGATGGTTGTGACGGTTTTAGGACGGGAACGATAATGGATGTGTTCCATTGCGTAGGTTATAATTGAGAAGACCAAATGGTGTTATAAATGTTTAATAATTCAGTAAGACTATAGGTGGATAAATTTAAAAAAAAATGTAAGGGATATCGTCAGGGCCAGCGGCATAGTTCTTACATGAATATAAGGCAGTTGTTAGTTCAGTGAATGAAAAAGGTAAACTATTATCGTCAATATCTTGTAGGTGAGATAAAGCGAGTTTGGTGTAGGCAGATTCATGAGAAGTTGTTGTAAATAGGGGCTTGAGTTTGTTCTGAAATTTTTCATCAAATTTATTAGAAATACTTTGGCTATTGCTGGAGGAAGTGCCATTATAACAAAGATGGGGAATTTCGGTGTTAGTTTTGTGACCTTGCACCTGTCGAATTTTTTTCCATGTTTGGGAAGGGTTTGAATTATTATCCAAGGTTGTTACATAATTATGCCAGGAGTTTCTCTTGCTCTGTTTGATTACATATTTAGATTTTGCTTTAAGTCTTTTAAATTTAACTAGGTTTCCGGGACTTTTGTGTTTGCGGAAAAAGCTGAGGGCAGTTTTGGATTGTCGCACTGCTTGTTCGCATTGAGGGTTCCACCAAGGAATGATTTTGTGATGGGGGGTATGGGTGGTTTTGCCAATGTGAGTGAATGCTGCTGTAATGATGGCATCCGAGGAAAGCTTAATAGAATCATCAATATCATTGGGGGCAGGTAATTCACCCAGGAGAGATTCAGCCTCCCGAGAGAACTCCGGCCATTTCGCTTTCTTGAGGCGCCAATAACTTTTCACGAGAGCTTGTTCATTTGAGTTGTTACTCATAATTATGGGGTAATGATTGCTATCAAATAAATCATCAGCAGTTTGCCAGGTTAAGTTAGGGGCAGTTTTGGGATCATAAATGCTTAGATCAATGGCAGAAAAGGAACCAGAAGCGATATTTAAGTGGGTACACGATCCCGTATTGAGGAGGCATGGATTAGTACAATTTAGTATATTCTCAATAACTTCACCTCGTCCAAATGTGCGTGAGGAACCCCACATACTGTTGTGGGCGTTGAAGTCACCCACAAGTACAAAGGGCTGGGGGACATCGTAAACCAAGTCAAGTAGCTCTTCTTCATTTAGTTTGTGGTCGGGGGGAATGTGTATGGAGCAAATGGTTAATTTTTGGGGACATTAAGCTGTTATGGCAATGGCTTCAAGATTAGTAGTAAGGGGCAGATGAGTTGAGTAAAGGTCTTTGGATACAAATATGGATACTCCACCACTGGCTCTGGAGCAGATAGTTCGGATATAATGATATCCTTCGAAGGCCTTTGGTGTAGGGATATTGGAAGACATAAAATTAGTTTTCTGAAGACATAGGAAATCAGGGCGGTACAGGGAAATGAGTTGTTGAAGACGCTTAAGGCGAGGATAGTATCCGTCGCAATTCCACTGAATTATAGTGAGTTTTTAGTAATATCAAAAGAGGTCGGTATCGTCACAATTGGAGTCACTATCATTGGAGCTAAAATATTTAAGGCTAGCAGATTCGATTGCTTCGTTGGGATTCATGGTACATTGTATTTTCTTTGTTAGACGGGTAATGCAATTTTTGAGTGACCTATCGGAGATGGCGTGATATATTTGACGAAGATCTGCAACGAGGGATTTAATGTTTGAAGTAAATTGGTGAGCTTCAGCTTATGGATCGTTGCTTCCGAAATAATTTTCCAAAAATGCTATTAATTGTTCTGAAGTAATTGAGAAGGATGTAAGGTATTTTTTTGTTTAATCTTCAATAATTGAGCGTGCAGAGGGGCTGATAGTTGTTGTTAGAGTCTTAGACACTTTTTTCATTTTGGAGGCAGGCTTGGGTGTACGAAAGGCGTTGTCAGATAGTGAATCTGTTTTGTCTTGGCTGCGTGTGAGGGGAATAGACGTGATAATTACAGGGGGTGATTCGAGACTAGAGTCAGTAGAATGAAGTCGTTTGAGACCAGAAATACTAGGAGTAGGCTGGTCTAAAGGAGGGAGTGTGTTGGCGGAATGATTGTCGGTGGAGGATATAGGCAGGGGTTGTAGTGAAAGTAGAATCAGTGGAAGTAGGATCATTAGAAATATTATCGGTAGAATCATTCTGGATAGGGGTAGTTTTGGAGAGGGAGGAAGTGTCAGAGGATTTTGGCAGGTATCAACAGTATGTCCAGATTGTTTGCGGAGGAAACACTCCAATTCATCTGAGGTAACGAAGATCCGGAAAGCAGTATTTTCGAAATGAATTAAAACTGAAGTTTCTATTTCAAAGTTTTCTTTGTCTGGTATGATATAGATAGATATAGCTTAGAATATGGCAATAATCTTCTTCAGGTGAGCCAGTACGAATATAGGTGATGTGTGATGCAAGTTGAAGTCCGAGATCGTTTTTCAGTGCCTGTTCGATGAGTAGATTAGGAATTGAGGGACATACGTTAGATATTAGTAATCTTTTAGAGGGGCTGATAAGTCTGCGTATGGGGACGATTTCTTCTTTAACTGAAGAGTGTTTTTTAAGGAGGTTATCAACGACTAAAGTAGAAGAGAGAAATATACAAATACGTTGATTAGATATACGGGAAGCGTGGGTGATTCCTTTCGGTGTCACAATTCCACCTATTGCTTTGATGTAATCGAAGAGAACTGTATCCGAAAGCGCATTTATCACGATAGCTTGATTTCTACTAGGATATGTTGTAGGTGTCAAATTTGATTTTCTTGAATATGTTTTAGTTACAGCAGCAAAGCTTCGTGGGGTGAGTTGAGTTAACATGTTAAAATATTTTGGATGTCAAAATAGTTAATAAACGATATAGTCCAAGGAACTGGCCCATAGAAGAATTAATTTCAAGTATCAAACAGTGTGATTAGTGTAAGTAAACCCATACCAATATGGGCCAGCAAATTTTCGACATAATAAAATCTAATCACTTGTGTTGATAACGATAATGAGCACTCGAACGAGAAGTAATACCTTCACGTTCGGAGGCCACACGTGGAATTATTTTCAAATTATTAACTGAAATTTATTCAGATAAAATTTATATATATGTATATATATATATATATATATATATATATATATATATATATATATATATATATATATATAATTATTTTCCAAATAATTTTAAGCTAATCTAAAGAAAATGTTTGGCAAGAAAAAAAAAATTGGCCCAATTTTAGGTAAATGGCTGCAAAAATTAGGCCAAGTCTTATACATTTTTTTAGAAAGACCCAAATGAACAATTTTTGATTCTGTGTTGTTCTATCTTTGTATAAATGAATTGTTTTCAGTGAGCAGTACTGGATATACAATTAGATTTGCTCAAGACACAGCCATAATTTATGAAATAGATAATTGGTATGATTTGGAATAGATGAAAATGATCTAAGATTGATTGAGGATTGACTTGATCATAAAAAACTTACTCTAAATTTCTATAAAACATATTCGCCATTTCTTAATTCTAATAGAGATATAATTGGAGGTTTTAATAGATAAAAATATAAAACGGAAAAATCATAATAAGTTTACTATAAAAAACTAGAAATTATGCTTTATAAATTTAAATGTTCAAAAATATATACATCATGTCAATATTTGCAGATATTGTACTACGATCTAGTAGACATTATTATGTCTAATTCTAGCATGTATCCTAGCGATGCACTGTATAATGACAGCAGAATGAAATTAACTTACCTGTACATACATATCAATCCAGAAATCATATGAACACAACCAGGAAAGTTTTGTGAAATTAATATAGTCGCTTAAATTCAAACTTAGATATAAATTTTAAATACAATTTATACGTATTTATCTGCAATTTCTCTTCATTACCTGCAATGTCTATCCACTTCATATATTGTATGTATTATAGTGAATTTACTATTCAACGAAACAGTTGTTGGGGTTAAGATATTCATCTGTGGCATGAATTTTTTGTATTTATAATTAAGTAATAGGTCTTCATACTGATTATAGAATTCATTTTTATAGAAGAAATTGATAACATATTTGAATAACTTCTTTACATTTAACATAAAAAAATGACAAATGACATTTGTATTGTAACGTCAACTAACGCTATTGTGAGGACGATAGAATTGGATGATTTTAGGAACGGTGCTCGGAAATATCATTTTTTGGAAGTATTTGCATATAGAGCATTCACAGGCTTGCGTATACATGACGTTGGCAACGATGTCAAGAATAGTTCCCCGGTTCGAGATTCAGGACAGATAAAACTCAATCATTGACCACCACATCTGCAAGAAATGAATCATCGGTGGTGACAGTGATTTTGTTACCGAAATATCGAAATCACACAAGCCAAACATTCAGCTTTAGAAATATTTTTTCGAATGTTCTAACTTTTATTTTTTTGGAACTAAATATCTTTCTAATAAATACATGGAAAATTATCATTGATGCTGCAAATGGAAGAGCATATAAGAATTATATGGCAAATGTATGCATAATTTGAGCTCATTCGACCCCTCCCCCTAACGACAATATGCAAAGATGGTATACTGCAGTCGAATTCACTTCTAATGCACTCATATGCACCACCAAGAAAAACAAAATCCCCCTTCCCCTTACTTAGTTAAACCTCAATATATAAAGTGAAGTTGCCCCCTCTCCCAATGATATTTTTTTAAAAACACAAGTGGCATCGGAGTACATTCCTAATATACTTATATACACCACAAAGAAAAACAAAATCCCCACTCCCCATATTTAGTTAAACCTCAATATATAAATTGAAGTTGGACCCCCCATTGATAATTTTCAAAAAAAACAAGTGCCATCGGAGTCCACGTCTAATGCACTCATATGCACCACCAGGGAAAACAAAATCTCCCCTCCATTACTTATTTAAACCTCAATATATAAAGTCAAGTTGACCCCCCTGAATGATAATTTTCAAAATAAACAAATGGCATCGGAATCCACTTCTAATGCACTCATATGCACCACTAACAATAACCAAATCCCCCTCTTTTGGTATAAGGCTGCAAAAATTGGACCAAGTCTTTCAAATTTTTTTCTTGCCAAATGATTTTTTAGATGAGCTTAAAATTAGTTGGACAATAACTAGGTATGTATATATAAAAATTTTATCTGATTAAATTTCAGTCAATAAATTAAGCTATTTGGAAGAATGTTTTTTTGTAAGTCTCAATTGAAAATAGAAAAAGGTGGATAAATTGAATAAACGACATGATATTCTACGTGATTTCAAAAGTTTTTGTGATTTAAATTGGATTAGGTACATTAATTGTTTATTAAATGGAAACTTTATTCTTTCTAGATTAACTTGAGACGTGTATATGGCGCAAAGTTTTACTGACATCCGTAAATGGCAGTGTTGGTAGCATTTCAATTATTTTTGTAGTTCAATCTTTTATTTCGTTCTACTGTTCATTCAGTGATTCGTTTTTTGTATATGTGACAAGAAAATACTCCTTAATCGAACAAATTTTTATCAAGAGTGGGCTATCAACAAAATATTTTCTTCAATTTTTCGTTTATTGTTTGAGCCAACTAAATGAATATATATACATATATATATATATATATATATATATATATATATATATATATATATATATATATTATATATATTTTTGTGTTATATTACATATGCACCACGTTGAGATGCTATATTGCTATATGTTATAATATGTGTGTATGATTGATAATGTAGTTGATTTAATAATAATTTTTAAAAGTTAATTATTTCTTATATGTATTTATGGGCGCCATTATAATAACATGAATGTAAATAATTGAACTCTTTTTATTTAATGAAATCTAGTTCAATAGCAATTTTTTTCAATTTTTATTTTTCCCTTAAATGACTAGCTCAAACTATTGTATAAATTTTTATAATTACCTTCATAGCCAGGGCATGAAAAATACTCTTTAATTCCCTTCAAGTTCTGGTAGTTATCAGCTCTTTAAACTCTATCGATTTGCACTTTTGAGATATTATATTTTTGATATAATTGCCACTGCGATACGCCTATGGAGGTTAAATCGTTCGCTCTGCGGGAATCGATTGCGACAGTTCATCATTCACAGAAAGACTCGTAGAACATGATGGAATGTTTACAACGTTTTGGTTATGTACATTTTAATAAACAATAAACTTTTGATAATGAAATGTGTGTGTGTAGATAATGATGGAGTGAAATGTGTAAATAATGATGGAATGGAATGGATAACTATATTTATAATCAGGTGAGTACCTTACAAACTATGTATTGCTTAGTATATATGTATATATATATATATATATATATATATATATATATATATATATATATATATATATATATACATACTTTTTTATGCTGTCAATAACAACACAGAACTTGAAGAAAATCTATTTATAATTAAGCTTTTGAACCAAATTATACATCAACAGTAAATATAATTAATAGTACAGAAAAGGAAAAATTTATTAAACTAACTAAAGACAATGTAGACATAAACTGAACTTAGAAAGTTAGCCTATACGATTGCCCTTAAAAATAAACTTAACGTAGATAATACTTGTTCATTAAATGTTAAATAATCACATGCAATTTTTTTAAAAAGAGGAAGGGATATTATTGTGCTTTCTTATTCATTTAAACATAACATACAACTTAATTACGCCTTTCAGAGAAATTATATAATTATTACTTGTTTGTTTAGCATCATATTATTTTGAGAACGCTAAAAGAGCAAAAACTACATGCTCCTATATATAGGGTGACACTTAGATGTTAAGTGCGAACGAAAAACGCCAAATTCTTAATATAGAGTCTCTACAGCCTTTAGGCCCTTTTCTGAAGGTCGCCCACCAAATCATACTACTTTTCAACTTCTAAATATAGATCAGTTCATCGGTTTTGTCTCTATTATTTTGAAATACTATATGCTGCCTACTGTCAACACTGCTGGTTATTTTCTTTTCAAAGAAAAAAATACATGGTGCACAGGCATCCCTAATAGGGGATATTTATCTAAAAGAATTATACAACACAGTTTTGTGAATGGTCATGTGAATGCAAGTGTTGTGTATGAACTTTGGAAAAAAAATTATACTATTGAAAAGGAACCTGAAGATAAAATTCATAAAAAACAGTCATTTTGGAAAATAGTTGTTCAAAGATTATTCAATGTCATACTCAACGTAGCAAATGATTCTTTGGCTTTTATAACACATCGAGAGAACTTAATTGAGGAAGGGCACCTTGAAAAGTTCCTGCCTGTTGTACAACTTCTTGCCCGATATGATCAAATATTGCTGCAAGTTTTGGATATGTCCAAAGGTATTCTTGTTTATTGGTTAAATTTTGTTTCCATTCCATTTATTCTTCAATTCTATTCGATTGACCGTTGAGAATTATATATTTAACAATAATTTTCATTCAGAATCATGCTTTTTTTTAGGCTCATTTCAGAATGAAATAGGGCTATTGTAGAAAGTAGCATGACGCGACTTCGGAAAAATTTCAATGCAGTTTTTCGTTTTGGTGTTTCTAGATGCCAAAATCACCCTCCGTTCCGGAGATTATATACATATATATATATATATATATATATATATATATATATATACATATATATATATATATATATATATATATATATATATATATATATATATATATATATATATATATATATATATATATATACATATATATATATATATATATATATATATATAAATGTACGTTTGGTTGTCCTGGTATTTTCCGTTCTTTGTGTTCTTCCATGTTTCATTCAACATCGTTGCTCCCAAGTTTCACATCCATACTTGGTTATACCGTACTGACGAAGGCTAATGAGCTAGAAACATGCATGTTTACGGTTACCACTCCTCTTCAGTAACCTCTTTATTTTTGCGTGCTTTCCCACGATAACACTTGTTGTTTGCTCTTTGTTTTTATATATATATATAACAACAAGATGTACGAATAGTGCGTGACATATAAACAATAAGTAACGAATAGATTAGTGGGTATTGCACGCAAATAGAAGAAGGGGCTACTGAAAAAAGTGGTAACCGCAGACATGCATGTTTCTGGCTCATTAGCCGTCATCGGTACGGTACAACCAAGAAAAGATGATGAAACACGGGAGCAAAGTTGGTGAATGAAATATGAGAAAATATAACAGAATTCAGCAGGATAGTCAAACACAACAATTGCGTCAGTAATATTAGAAGATCTCGAATTTTCGAGACAACAACTAACATAGACACGGAGGTGCATATAACACTCCCGTCTGAAACTTTGAATATGACGGCTGTGCTCGTCATGTGATGAAAAGTACAGGGGTGGGTGAAAATTGATAGCCTCGTTACATCAGGTGAAGTCATGTGCTGGGTACATCATTTGATTATTATGGCATCAGTTTTCTTTTCTACATAAAAAATATCAGAAACACTGCCACGGACTAAGAAATTCCAGATGTTGAGTTTTTAAAAATATCACATAAATGAGCCAATCAAATTCAGTAATTACTGAAGACAAATGCGATCTGTGTTCAGTAAAAAAAATATGCAATTTATTACACGGGTGTTGAAATAATTACACTATTTCTTCAAAAATCGCTGTTTAATAATTCTACCACTGTTCCTCTCGCCGTAACACAATAGAATGAATGATTAAAAATATCCAATACCTTATTTCTTTCTGTTATCGAATTTATATGCGCTTAGTCATACTCGTTTTTATAAAAGTAAAACACATTTATTACATTTTAAATATTTTCCACTAGCTTATTTACTCAACAAAATATAATATGAATTCATATTATTTGATACTGAAATTAATTGTCCTATTAACTTAAGAGGATTATTAATAATTCAACTTATGGATTATGTGAATGAATATAAGTAATGCCTCTTTGTCTCATATACAGTGTCTAACAATAATATGGTTTGGTATATCTAATCTACTCAGTGGGTAACAAATACATAACATTCGGCCATCCTATTCACTGAGCGTCCTCGCGAGTCGACTGGGTAGGTAGGTTTTTATAATATTTTTATTGTTTCTTCTTGTTTCTGAAATATAGAAGAATTTGTAGGTATAAAAGTTCACACAAAATATTTAAATCAACTTTCTCCATTATTATTATTATTCATCTTCTTTCATAAGGTGATCCATTATCAACTAGTATAATATATATCAAATAATTGTTGAATATCCATATATACACATACACATATGTACACATATACATATTTTTTAAGCACATTACTCACAAGTAATTATTCACTCTAGGGTTATATCTTGTGAACATCTTTCAGTATGGTGTTCCATACTTTTCAAAACGATCATCTTGTTTTACATGGTGTTCCATTTTTTCAATTTTTTTTCAATTTTATTTTTGTTTAAATTTATTAGGACTCTAATAAATCAATCAATTCATCCGTGCTATAGACATCAGAATCTGAAGATGTATCAGATTCGATAATAGCGCCGGATTTAAATTTTCTCATTGTATCTGCAGCCACTACTGCCGAGTATCGTCGGTAGCCTTTCATTCCTTTGAGGGCGACAATTTTATATCGAGCGTTTTCAAAAACTTTGGATATTTTGTAAGGCCCTCCATAATTTTACCCCTGTCTTACGGCTGGCATCTTTGGGGTATTTTTTAGCTCCGCGCCAAAGAACAAAATCTCCTATATTGTATTTGGTACTTTCTTTTCGTTTTTTATCAATCCGCTTTTTCATTTTCTTACTTTGCAAGTCCATAGTTTGTTTAGCATTATCTGCAATTTGTTCCCTATTTTCGGGAATGATGTCATCTTGATATAAATTTCCGTGACGGTCCTTACTAAAACCAAACATTAGTGTTTGAGGGGTGTACCCCGTACTTTCACTAATGGTATTATTCATTCCCCAGACAACATCCGGTAGTTTATCATTCCATTCGTTTTGATTTTCTATGCTTGTATTTATATTGTCTAAAAGAGTATGATTATAACGTTCGACTTGACCATTTGAACGAGGTGAAGATGCTGCATTTAGAACTAATTTAATTTTCCTTTCGTCGCAAAACTCTTCAAATGTTTTGGATTTAAAAGCATTGCCACGATCTGCAATAATTCGCTTTGGTACTCCAAACATACTAAATAAATATTCTAAACAATAAATGACTTCTTTTGAATTTGTCGTTTTAGTTGGCCTGGCAAACAAGTATTTAGAAAATAAATCGACGATCATAAAAATGTATGCGAAATTTTTGATTGTTTCACAGAAAGGTCCCAAATGATCAATATGCCATGTACAAAGAGGTTCCTTCGATTTAGGTATAGGACGGAGGAAACCTTCCTTTTTACTATATTGACTTTTTTTATACGCGCAGTCAATACACGCATAAACATATTTTTACATAAATCTCGTCATTTTAGGAAACCAAAACTTACTTTTTATTAAATTTTCACAACGTTTCCAGCGAATATGGCCTATTTCGTCATGGTATTTTTTCATTATATTAAACCTACATACTTTTGGAATTACAAGTCTTAATTAATTATTTAATATTTTCCTATAAACCTTGTCATTTTTAAGACAATATGTGGATTTTATCTGTTGGTCCGCTGAGTTTGATTCTAATTTTTCGCGAATTATTCGAATTTGTTCGTCTTGCATTTGTGCTGTTAGTGCCCAATCATCAATTCGAATTTTTAAAATAATTTCACGGTTTCGACTTAATATAGGTTGTCCTATAATAATATCGATGTCATTCATAGGTGTATTTACTATTATTATTTCTGAAAAAATTCGTATGTCATCATTAATTACTACCTCAATTTTTATCGTGCCTTTTGGCATAACTAAAGACCCACCAAAACCTTTAATAACCTTATTAGAGGGCATTAATTGTAGTTTCGGTGTATTTAAAACTTTCATAATTGCCACATTTACTGAACTTCCTGTATCTAAATACCCTCTAAACGGTATATCATTTATCTTAATGCATATTTTATATAAACTATTCTGTACTTGCCCTAGAGTATTGACTTCTTCGACATTTTTGTTTGTATGCCAACAATCTTCTGTACGGTGTCCCGTTTTTTTGCACACATCGCATCGCTGTTAGTCTTTTCTTTGGTTTGATCCACTTTGCCGTTTGAAACAATCCTTGGTGGCATGATTTGTAAGGCGACATATTGCACATCGTGATAGACCTGATGATCCTCCCTGTCTTGAAGTGCCTGGTTCACTGCGGCTCCAACAGTCCTTAGCAAAGTGTCCTAACTTTCCACAGACGTAGCACTCAATCTTTGTTCGCTTTCTCCAATTTCACTCATTTTGTTGTTGTTGAAAGTTACTTTTAAGCAAAAATAAATACAAAGATAACTGTACTGTCTATCCCTCTTCTGAATTATTACACGGGTGTTGAAATAATTACACTATTTCTTCAAAAATCGCTGTTTGATAATTCTACCACTGTTCCTCTCGCCGTAACACAATAGAATGAATGATTAAAAATATCCAATACCTCATTTCTTTCTGTTATCGAATTTATATGCGCTTAGTCATACTCGTTTTTATAAAAGTACAGCACATTAATTAAATTTTAAATATTTTCCACTAACTTATTCACTTAACAAAATATAATATGAATTCATATTATTTGATACTGTAGTTAATAGTCTTATTAACTAAAGAGAATTATTAATAATTCAACTTATGGATTATGTGAATGAATATAAGTAATGCCTCTTTGTCTCATATACAGTGTCTAACAATAATATGGTTTGGTATATCTAATCTACTCAAAGGGTAACATATACATAACAAATTATTTATGGAGTTCAAACACACGGTATAAAACATTTAACACTGGAAGCAATTGTACTTCAACTTGGAACAACAAGTTCTCATGAAGGCTCCGCATATCCTAGTATATAATTCTAAAGTAACAAGATTTTTGAGGACTGCTTTCGAGAAAGATGACAAGGACTTCTTTCAGCTCCTCTGGAAGATGCTCAGCCGCCACACACTCACGGTGAAGAACACATTGAGTGTACTTACCTTCATATGAAACTATTTTAATATGACCTACCAGTCCTGAGATGTGACCGCTCATATCCTTGTCACCATCAATACAAACTAATACACAGTTTTTCTGGTTATCTGAAAAAAAAAGAATCTAACAACTTGGAAGTATCTTCTCCTTCGGTAGATGTTTTAAGTGTGTTACAAAATTAAAAGTCTTCAAGTACTTCATTTTGAAATATGTCACGAACAAAGGCGATCAAATGGGCTAAGCCAACCACATTAACAAACAATTTTTCATGGGCAACGTATTTTTTTTTAATTTAATCGAGTATCCGGTAGGTTGTATAACTATAATGTAACCTTTTTTTCATTCTGAAGGAAGAAATCAATTTTTCAATCCGTCAACAATTGAAAAATTTAACACTATCACTTCTAAGTATTTCCAAGTTTTATTTACTGGAACATTTAACCCGCATAAATTCATTAAAAATTAACGGACATATTCTGGATTTTCTGCTTAAATAGTACACTTCCAAAAAAGAAAGGCAAAACTCACAAACATCAGAATAAATGTAGTGTATATTTTAATGTAGCCATGGGCTGTTGGAAAGGACAGTGAAGAATAGACAAAAACGAGGAGCAGAACGGCCCAAAACGCAGTAAAAAATAATTGCACCGAATAAAATATTTCCAGCAGCTTTAATTAAAAAATTCGGTCAATTACATTTACATAGTGAATTACAAACGATTTTTTTGCTTTTTTTTGGTCAATTTGAAACATTATATATATATATATATATATATATATATTTCCTTGATAAATTTGAGATATTTCTCTTCTTTCAATGTTTGTAAACAAAATTATATTTCCGTGAAAAAATCGCATCTAGTAAAATATCTTTGAGCGAAATATTTGAGAGTAAAATATAGCAATAATATATTCAGAAACTATAACATTTATTTATAAAAAGTTTGAGTCTATTTAATGAAATCATTAAATTTTTTGATAATAAACAAGGAAGATTCAATTTCAGTGTTTAAAGACAATCAAACAATTTGATTTTTGAAACAGAAGGCTCTTTAATTGAAAAAACAAAAAAAACAGGGAGTCGGGAATTACGAGAGAAGAAAAATGTAATTGATATCGTCATTTTAATTCAAAAACAATTTTGTAAAATTTAAAGAAATAATTATGTTAAACATAGTATAAAAAGTGAAGCTAGCCTCCTGAAGTAAGTTAATTTCAAATCGTGAAATAAAATTCCTCCCATTGATTTATATTGATAGTAGAAATAGCTTAGTAATCTACAGAAACTATAAAATCAGAGACTAGTTTGAGTACAATTAGTTGCCTATATAGGGTAAGAGCCCCAATTGTTGGCACTGTCCCGATGATTGGCAATGTTGTATATTTTCGTTATATAGGAAGAATTCCTTCATAATCAGGAACTTAGTTAAGCTATTTTCATGAGGATGGTGTTGTCTGCTAAGCCGGCAGTAGAGATTGATACATGTGATTGCAAAAGGCTTCCGTGTATGTCAACAGATAGTAGTAAACTCATTGATACTGCTAATTTAACCGTTTCCATTAGCAAGGTGATATTAGTAAAGGTATGTAGATCTGCAGTATTAATGGAAATGATTATACATTTTGTTTGGATGTAATTATAAACCTTCCTAGGATTGTTTTTTAACAATATTCAGCAAAAAACCTTTTATTAGTTTATTTTCTAAGGGTGCCGACTACTGTGTCTAATATTAGTAAGCTTTGTAGTTATTGGTCCGTCTGCCAATGATTAGTGCAATACAAAATTCGTATAGTTCTAGTGATTGGCACTCTTTTATAACTGGGTAAAAGAAATAAAATAGGTATTAAATTTCGTGATTCATACTATCTTGGGATATATTGGATATTAATATAATTATTAGCTCCAGTTAAAATATCGCTATGGAAAACTAGCATTTTTTTATCAACAGATTGAAAATATATAACGAAGAGCTAATGCAAAGAACTATGATCGACGTACAAAATGGGATGCCAAAGAAGGAGGCTGCTATAAAATATGGGATTCCTGGGCAAACAATTCAATACCGTATGGGTGATAAGTATCAGAGAAATCCTCACAGTCACTCGGCCTATCTCACAGACGAGGAGGAAGATACTTTGGGGAAATGGATCATTGATAGTTACCGAAAAGGCTTTCCTAGGCGAAAAAACGATATACAAGCATCTGTTAGAAACATAATGGATATGAATCCTAGGCCAACTCCATTTTCAGAAAATACACCAGGAAGACATTGGTACAAATCATTCTTGAGCCGACATCCAAATCTTGTCAACCGAACACCGGAAGCAGTTACCAAAGCAAGCAGTGCCGTATCTGAGAGTGATATCAGAAACTGGTATTCTAATATAGAGAAATATCTCAAAGAAAATTTTGGGGATGAAACGTGCTTTCTCCTTTCCCCCAAAGAAGAAAAAGTTTGTACTCCACGCGGTTCAAAGAATGTGTATCAAGTGGACCAAGGACTTGCTAAAGCTAATTTAACAGTTATGTTCACATTTGCGGCATCTGGTGCGATAGATAGATAGATAGATGGTTTATTGACCCCATTCACATACATAGTACATAAGAAGTCAGTGAGTAGTACATATGAATACATTTTACAAAGTAAAAATATTAAAAATTGTACAGTGACAAATTTAAAATATAATCAAAATAATAGAAAGTGAAAAGTTGACATAAATACAGACGTACATTTCATAAAGTTAAAATATTGACGAAATATAACAATTTTAAAATATAAAATAAGGTAAGAAATAATTGAACGTAAAAATTAAATTAAACAAAACGAACAAATATATAAGCATTAAGCCCAGGTATTCAACTCCTCCAAAAACTCATCAACTGTATAAAAACAATAATTCAACAGAAATGACTTAGCAAAATGCTTAAATTGAACTCTCGTCATATCACTTATATTTATATGTTCAAAATATTTTACAAATGAATTGTACAATGTATCATCCAACTTATTATTTTTTGTTGTTTTCAGTCTAGACTTGAGAATGACAATGTCTTTACTATTTCTAGTGTCATAATTATGAATATCTGCATGTTTAGTCTGAACATATCGATTTTTATGTGTTTCAATTAACACTTCCAAAATATACAAGCACGGAAGCGGCAATATTTCAAGTTTTTTGAATATTGTTTTACAATTAGTGTTTCTTGGTGCATTGTAAATTATTCTAACTACAGATTTCTGTAGCACAAATACTTTGTGCACTGATGTGCTGCTACCCCATAGCATAATACCATAAGTTAAATTCCTATGAAACAGTGAATAATATACGGATTTTAACAAATGAGTTGGTATACATGATTTTAATTGACGAATTACAAAAACTTGGCTCGCTTATTTTGAACAAAGGTAGTCAACATGAGGTGACCAACTTAAATTTGTGTCCGAATGAATGCCCAGTAATTTAACTGGCTCTGATTTTATAGCCCATTTATCTAAACTAAAAAGAATGTGTTTAGTTGTAGTGTCGTTGAGTTTCAACTTATTTGCCAGGAACCACTGATTCAACAAAATATTATCACCAGCTTGTGTGCCATCAGATAAAGTTGTAGTATCGTCAGCGAATAAAATACAAAATGTGTCAATAGCCTCTGGTAAATCGTTAACAAATATTATAAAAAGAATTGGACCCAAAATCGAGCCCTGAGGAATGCCGTTGTCTATATTACGTAAATCAGACTGGTTGTTTCCACAAACTACATACTGTTTCCTATTACTTAAATAAGATGTCAGTAATTTGTGTGCATTTCCTCTAATACCATAAAATTCCAGTTTATTTAGGAGTAAATCCGCTGGAACACAATCAAAAGCCTTCGTCAAGTCGCATAACGTGGCAACAGAGTTGACGCCTTCCTCTAGTTTCTGTACAACTTCATCTAAGAGTCGAAGAAGAGCACGTATGCATGATTTATTTTTGCGATAGCCGAATTGAAATTCCGTTAGAAGTGACTTATCTTCCTAGTAATTGATTAATTTTTCTTTGACTATCAATTCAAATATTTTGTTAATCGTCGGTAAAATTGCTATGGGTCGAAAATTTTCTGGAGAATCTATATCACCATTTTTATATAATGGAATAATTTTTGTTATTTTAAACGAGTCAGGCCAAGATCCTTCCTCTAAGCATTTATTAAATAAAATGGTCAGTGGATATGTCAATGAGTGTATACAACGTTTCAATATTTTGCTATTTATATTGTAAAAATCTAAACATGACGAATGAATTAATTTCAATATTGCCTCATGGACATCACTTTCCAAGATTGCACTCATAAATAATGAAAATGCAGGTTTATTTAGTTTATTTAAAAAGAAACTCGACTCGTATTGAGAATCACCAAGAGATTTTAATACTATTTCCGATACCGATGTAAAAAATTCATTAAATTTTTGTGGTGATATATCGGACTGTTTGGTTTTATTAATTATAGTTCTTCTTTCCGAATTTACGATGGTCCAACATGTTTTATTTTTATTATCCGAATCTTTTATTATCTTTGAGTAGGCTAACTTCTTTTCAGAGCGAATTGCTTTTTTATATATTTTGTTTAAATTTTTGTAATTTACCCAATCACCTTCCGAATAAGTATTCATAAATTTGTTTTTTGCTGTAATGACATTCTTTCTCATACTACGCAATGTGTTGTTGAACCATTTGATATTAGATTTATTTGTTTTAACAGTTTTTCCACAAAAACAAGTATCAGAGATATGTTTCAGCGTATTCAATATGTTTTCTGCCAAATTATCTGCACCCATACTATGAACATCCAAATAATTCCAAGAAACTTCGGAAAGTTTATTAGAAAAAGCCGTTATTGTTGTGTCGTTAATAACACGTTTAGTAATGGGGACATTTTCATTCAATAGGTGATTAAAATATATATATTGGCCGTTGTGATCAGACACTAGAGGATCTACTACTCCCACTTTAGTGAGAGTAGGGTCTATGTTTGTAACTATGTTATCTAGACAGGATTGACTATTCAAGACTATTCTAGTGGGCTCCTCAATCGTATGGCGCAATCCGAAACTTGTGAAGACTGTTTTAAGATCTTTGGATTTATCGTCGTTCTTTGAAATGTCTAAATTGAAGTCCCCTACCAAGACAATGTTTTTATATTTTCTATGAATATATTCAAGAAGTTTAATAATTTGATTTTTAAATATGGTAAAATTATCTCTACTTGACGATCTATAAAGAGCAATTATTATGGTATCTTTCAATTCTAGTCCGCAAAACTCGGCATCGTAGATAACAGAAAACTGCTTCAGATCAAGTGCCTTGCATATTAGATGTGATTTTGAAAATATTGCCACTCCCCCATGTTGCTTTCTAGAACGAGTAAAATCGGAAATGAAGTTATAATCATTTAATTTGATTAATTCCAAGTTATTCTTATCTAACCAATGTTCTGAAAAACATACGATATCAAATGGATGATCACACCCCCAATGATAATATACCCCTACAAGAGACTACCCGCTATTATTGCCAGATAACTAAGGTCTAGGCATTAGTGATAATGGGTGGATGAAGTCGGAGTTATATCTCAAATATACTACATACCCATCTAGTTGAAGAAAATATTCTATTTTCCTTAATTTTTTTTGTGGATGGTCATAAGATGCATATGACGTACGAACTCAAAGCTACAGAAAATATTGGTTGTATCATATCCAAACGCTACAGCCAGTGGACGTCTCGTGTTTTAAACCTTTGAATAACTCTTGGAAATTAGCTGTTTCATAATGGGGGAGAACTAACCCATTCGTTCGATTAAACAAGGTCAACTTTGCTCCCATTTTAAAAGAAGCCCTGAAATATCTGAAATCCAAATCTATTTGTAACGGCTTTAGAGCTTGTGGTTTATAACCTTGGAATATTGATTGACAGTATAGATTTTTCTTACTGTCTCGGAAATACTTAAAAAGAAATATCATCTAACGTAAAAGTTGATGATAAGCCCAGCATGACTTATGACGACTTTATTAAAATCTTTGGTATTGAAAAGCTAAGAGAAATTAAACAAAAAATTCAAAGTGAAACTGTGGATGATTCCAGTGAAGATTCCAAGTCGTTGGCTGAAATTTTCCATGAATTATCAAATAATTATGAGAGCGATGATGCAGACGAAGAAATAAATGATCATGTAGTCGAAATTGAAGATATAAATTTAACAGAAACTGAGTTAATTTATGAAGAACCAAGATTTGAAGAAGAACAAATTACTGCTATGTCAATTTTAACCCGAGAACGCTCGCATCCTGGTCGATTTGCCGCCAAGGATGTCTTTTTCCCCCTCCCACATTTATTTAGGCCGCCATTTTACGACGCGCTTTGGAGTCTTCCTAAGTCGAACCGGCGCGCCAGTCTACTTTTGGGTTTAGTTAGAGAGTGTTGCTAGAAGCTGAAAACTGATAATTGGTCGTTTTAACCGACGCGCGAGCATTTTAAGGTTTGTACCAAATTATTAATTGTTTACAGGGAAATTGGGGGTTATAATCAAATAAATGTGGCAAAATCAAATAGATAATAGCAGATAACATATTATAGAAATCTATTTATTTTGTAGAATGGATCATGAAAAAGAAATCGAACGTTCACAAAGATTGTATAAGGAAATAGAAACAGACGAAGAGATAGTTGGAGGTGATTCGGACCCTGAAGAAGATATTCTAGAAGAAAGAATGATAGTGATGATGATGAGTCATACGACGATGTGCCTTTGTCTGAACGCCTTGAGAATTATGTGGGAAAATCTGGGATGTTGTGGTGTAAATATCCTCCGATAAGCCGTGTCGCAAAAGTAAAACCAGCGAATATTGTAAGATTTCGGGAAGGTCCCACAAACAAATCGAAATTTGCTGTAACACCACTAACCTCTTGGAAGTTATTTTTCCCTGATGAAGTTAAAGAAGAAATAGTGGTATATACAAATATAAAAATTCAGTCCGTTCGTGCTAACTATACACGGGAAAGAGATGGCAGAGATACAGACGCTATTGAAGTAGGAGCATTTATGGGATTGTTGTATTTGGCCGGCGTTTCACGTGCTTCACACCTAAATCTTTCGGATTTATGGGCCACCGATGGCACCGGAATAGAATACTTCCGATGTGTTATGACTTTGTCTTTCTTCAAAAATTAGTGTTGCCATATGGCAACGCGAGTAACTTACACTGCCCATGTTTCATTGAAAAAAAAATTTTATTGATTGAAAAAAAAACTACATTCGTGTATGGTATTCAACATTGCACGACAAACAAACTCCTACATTACATTTGATGCATTTTGTGCACATAATAGATTTGCAATTGTCGCCATTGCATCTTATTTTTTTTTCTACTGGTGTGAGGAGGTGCCCTATATTATCATATCGCACATCATCGCCAACACGGTTGAAAGATCTGCTCGATTTACTAGCAGATGGTCTACCTTTTCCTTTCGGTGGATTCTTGTACTTGTTGAGGTACGTTTTGACAATTTCTCGACGAAAGTCTAGTTGAGTTATTTTGTTGCCAGACTGTTTGTACAGGACCCAGGCATTTTGAATTGCGGCATCAAGTAGCCATGTGAAAAGACACCACCACCATTTTTTTCCACGTAAACTAATCCTATAGCGTGCAATATTTTCATCCATCAGATCCGTGCCACCCATAGATGCATTATATTTGGAAATCAAGTTCGGTCTTTTTACTTGAACAATTTTTTTCTCCTTCGCGGAATATCGTTGGACACTAGCAAGTGGGGCTACCCCATATTTGGTCGAAGCTGCTGAAACTACATTATTGTCAGTCCAACGCGTTAGTGAAATTCCGTTGGTTCTATCCAAACAAGAATCGAAGTCACCACGTTGTTTCTTACTCATATCCTTTTTGGATAGTAACGGGCAATTTTTAGGGATTCGGTTATCGCGAATGGTTCCTGTGGATGAGAAACCTCTGGATTTCAGATGACTAAGAAGGTGAAAGCTTGTAAATAAATTGTCTATGAATAGGTTGTATCGATGTTTTTTTCTTTTCTTCTGGTAACTCATCCAAAAGCATCGGCAATGGAGCAGTAGATTTTCCAAACACAGTTTGGTATTCTGTGTTCACGCGCCTATCTTTGCCTTGATAGAAGGAAAAATTCACAAGATATCCGTATTTGTTTTCAGCGACCATATCTTGTATCCAAATCTGATTGGTTTGCCACGGATAAATTGCTTGCATGAGTGCTTTCCAAAGTATTTGACCATACACTCATCGTAATTCAAATCTTCTTCTGGAACAAAATAATTCAGAAATTTTTGCCGTAGTAGATCACTTAGAGGTCGCAGTTTATAGAATTTGTTATTTGGATCTAGTGCATTATTATCTGCGCAGTGTAGATACCGCCAAATTGTTAAAAATCGGTCTCTCCTCATTGAATCCTTCACTAGTTGGTTACCAAGATCTGCATCAGTACTCCAGTAATGTTTTTTTCCAGGTAATTGACAATATCCCGATAAAATCAGAATAGCAATAAAATATTTCATTTCATTCAAAGTAATTTGAGGACATGGCAAGTTTTTAAATTGTGCGTACTTGTTTGATTCTTCTACCAGTAAAGAAAGTACGTCTTGGTCTATGAATAACTCGAACATTTCTGTTGGGGTTAAAGTTTTAAAACTTTCATAATCCGAACGAAAATAATTTTCTGAACTTTCTACCAGATCGCCTTTGATCCATTCAATGTCCTCATAAGTAACTTTTTCTACATGTTCCGTATCTGGTTCAACTAATGCATCATCTTCCCATGTAAAACAAGTTGAGCTGGAGCATTCAATCGATTCCGAGATAAATTATCAACGAGTCCGCCTTCATCTTCCTCACCGGAATCCTCATCTGTCATCGCACCCTCATTCGGAGGCTCAATATAAATTTGGTCGACATCTAAATCATCATTATACGCAATCTGAAGAGCTTCTTCGAAAGTCAGCCCACCGCTAGAAAAAAAAAAGCAAAATGTAAAAAGGTAGTCCACAGAAAGGACTCGTGTTGCCACATGGCAACATCGAGTTCCAAAGCTTCACGATCTCAAAGGTTTTTGCAAACTCCCGTTATTCTGCCGCCTCTACGTTGATAATATATTCCCAAAGCTGTTGTAACGAATTTATTTTCGAAAGCTGTAACAATTAATTTTTATTTATACTTACGTAAACTTGATATCCATTTTTGAGAAGTCTTCTTGATATTCCCTAACAAAATCGTGTTTTTATATCACTGGAGTGAACAGGCAAACACTACACACGGTTCTGTCAACTGACACTGCAACAAACTATTGCCGTGTATACCGCCATCTATGTTTTAAATGAAAAATCTGATGAATTTTAAGCAACAGAAAACTGTTAATTTCTGTTGCCGTGTGGCAACACCTGTCCTTGATGGGTTAACCAATGTAAATACCTCTTGTTGAACCAGATGGTTCTCCTGAACTTGGTGAATATTTTCTATGGCATAATACACCTGAGCGTAAAGGAGAAACTCAAACAGAAAGAATACCTTCTGTTATAACGTCGTCAGGGTGTGAAAAATTCAGAAAGAGAAACAAAAAGAAAAAGATGAAAAAGAAAGAATTAAAGATGAAAGAAAGCGTATAAAGGTGACTTAAAACGGCCACGAAGACAACAAAAAGAAAAACTGTGATAAAAACACGGAACGAAAATATCCCTCCAGCAATAAAAAATACAGAAGACACGGGTCTGGCAAGAAATGTGCCTAAGGAAATAGAAACAAACAACCTTCACATATCAGAAATTTTACATCAACCATGAACATTGAAGGCAACGATGAAACGAAGGATCCTAAGAAAAATATATTCGTCGAAATGCCGAAAATTTCTAACAAGGAAAAAAATAGTTCTTTACCAAGAAATATTGAAACAAATGATATTGGTTTATGTTTTATATGTGCAAATCATATTTCCATTATTAACTTTGCTATAAAGTGTAAGATTTGTACCCGCACTAACCATTATCGCTGCTTAAAAAAAATAACTTGTAAGTGGAACATTTTACATGTAAAGTTTGCTTGGGAAAAATATAAATTATGAACCAAAAAGAAGTTTTATGTCTTAGCTTTTAAAGTCATTAGTAAAATTGAAATTTAAAATAGCCTGCCAATAACTGGTGCCCCTACAGTGCCAATAAATATTGCTCCGTGGCAATAACTACAACCAAACATATGCCAATTACTAGTGAATGGTGCCAATAACTAGTACTTTTCCTGTTTTCGCACGAAATAATAACAATATCTCGACAACAATATAATTTATAGAAAGTTCAAAGTTTCTACTATAACAGTCTATAAAAATTATTGAAAAATATTGTTCCACATTTCTGAAATATATATTTTCATTCAAAAATTTCCTTAAGGTGCCAATAACTGGGTACTCTCCCCTTTCATTTTATTTGGCGCAAATTATTTCATTTGTGTGTTTGAGGTTGAATGAAAGATCATTGTAGATAGGTTAATTAATGTAGAAAATGACGGATCGTTCACAGGAACGAATTTATAGAATTAAAGTTTAAATTAATTCTCTTGTTTTCTTCACTGTATTTGTTTATTTTTTTATATAAAAATTTATGTTAGTAATTTTAGATAGGATGGCGTCAGAGGTGCATACCCTTATGAAAGGCATACAGGATCGTATCTAAAATTTTAATGTGATTAAAATCAAGAAATTTTTTTAATAACTTGGAGAAAATTTTGGTTATACATTTAAAAAAGTTATTCAAAATTAATTTATTTGGACGCTTATTAAATATTGTCTATATTTATTGTACCTATGAACACTGAGAAGCTGAGTTTTCATGGAGTTTTTTTTATTTTCACTGCATTATTTAAATAGTGCTAAATTTTTTTCAAATATACTGCGAAAATTAAATTAACAATTTATATTAATAATAGTCGAACCCAATAGGGGTTTCCATTTTTTTTAATAGGATACCGTAAAATAACACCCATATCAATTATCGCAGCCAATGGAGTTTCTTTTTCACCCCAACATAGCAAAAATTAGCGTGACAAGTCGAACTGTTTCAGAAATATACAGGGTTTAAAAAGAAAGCATAATATATTTTTAGGCTTATTTCAGAATGAAATTATAATTGTAACTGACTATTTTACATAAAGTCAAAGAATTTATAGATTTTGTTAAAATGTCAGCGTTTATTTTCATGGAGAACTCGATGTAGCGTCGCTCCCATGAAAGTGCAGAAATTATTATTCTTCTGTAACATGATATTTGTGTTACTCAATGTGTTCATTTTATGAAAACGCAACGTAGCATCGTTCTCATGAAAATACGGAAATCGTAATCTGATGTTTGACATTTCGTAACAATACTTAAACATAAACATTTTTTCCTATATAACAACCCCCCCTTAATTAAAATTGTTGTTTAATAAACAACAATTTTGAGAATAAAAACCAAAATACATAAAATATAAGATAGACAATACAATATATACAGAGATTTCAAGATTAAAAGGAAAATACACAAAAAATAAAAATATGAAGGTATAGATTAAACCGTTAAATTGTCAATATTCGGTTTCCACTTCCTCAGAGGTTTCGGTTCCAAGTTTGGGTCTTCTTTTTGGCAGAATGTTATGAATTTTATTAAAACTATCATTTGGTTGGTCTGGAACAGGCTTTCCTGACGATTTGTTGAATTTAATGTTCCTACACTTGTAACAGGTGTAGAGGAGGATCAAGGCAACGATGAGTGAGATCGTAGTATATGTGAACCAAGAAATATTTTTCTCAACAAACGGTTTGTTTATGAGTTCATCTAAACTTTTCGAGTATTGGTCCAGTTTGTGTTTTATCACTTGCAGATCATTCAAGTTATTGTTATTAAGATCTAGTGGTTCTATTTTGGGTACTTCTACTTTGTTTGGAATGTCCAGACAACAGTTGTAATCAACCATTACGGGATGAAGTACATGAGGAATGTTTATAGTTTTTCTGGTACTAGCTTGTATTTTAGTAATGCCAACAAAAGCGGAACATCCTGAGTATAGCTGTAAAATAGAATTTTCATTTACGGTTAATGTTTTCGTTTTTGTGTCTGGAAGACTGATGGTCACGTGTACCGGTTCGGCAATCGACACTAGCCACACGTTTTCTTCGAGTTTTTGCACATTATAACCTTGTCCATTGACTACCGCACTTTTACAATTGGAAGGAAATGTCTTATATTGTCTTAACAAACGGGCGTCACATATCGCGTTATCGTCTATAGGGTACGCGTAAACATCGCGACACAATTTTTGATGCGTAGCTAACTGTTTACATTTTTGTAAATCGTGGATTGGAATGTAGGATAAAGAATCATCATCTCGCGCTAAATATTTTTGTGAAAATGATAAAATGTGGTGAAATCCAGTTCAATTATCATAAATAGGTATTGGGTATAGGTGGAATAAAGTAAATACTTGTGGTTCAATCAAAGGTATTTTAAGAACGAAAACAAGGTCTGAATTTGTTTGATATGCTTCGAGATCGATTATTTCCAAATACTGTGAAATTTCACAATATTTTATTGGTAGCGGTAAACCTATCCTTACTGTATTTTCTTAAGAGCAGTGATCAAATTTTCTGGTTGAATAATAGGAGTATGAATTATTTGAAGCTGTGCAAAAGTGATAGAGTTTAGAATATCATTAATAGTATTTTAAAGATACGAATAACTCTCCATTAGTTGTTCGCAAATTTCAAAGAAATTTAATTTGGCTTCGATAAGTGCAATTTCGTTTGTTGATTGTCGAATGGTGGTTTAAATTTTTTCTATATCTGAACTAAATATTTTCTCATTTAATTTAATTGTCCTATGGTACTGTTGAGATTTGTTATGACTGAGCTTGTGATTGACATTTGATTTCTTAATAAGTTATCTATCTGGTTTTGATCAGTTTTTAATTTGAGTTTCTTTTACGTAAACTTTGTCACCTACTTCATAATTTGGTTTGTTTTCGGAGACATGTTTGTTAAATCGGTCTTTAGCTCTTCTTTTTTGCTTTATGGTTTTTTCTCTCGCTATTTTATAATAATAAGATATGCGGTTATTTAGATCTCTAATATATTTAGTAATTAATTCTTGTTCGTTGTATAATTTTTCGGGAGGTCTACTGGACGTGTGTCCAAATACAAGTTCGTATGGTGTGAATCCGTGTGTTTTGTTTATAGAGTTAATATAAGCGATAATAGAAAATGGTAAAATACTGAAGGGGTGTTCATTGGGGTGGTCTGCTAAGTTTATTCGAATCATTTCTAACAGAGTAGCATGTAATCTTTCTAGAGATCCGTTACTTTGCGGATGACCGACACTTGAATATGTTAACTTAATATCGAACATATTACAAAGGTCTTTCATTAACGCATTAAGTGATGCACCAAAATGCTGAAAATAAGCTAATAATGAAGTAACAACGGTTTTGGCACTTTTATCTTCGAGCGGATATGCTTGAGAGAATTTTGTTAGTTCGTCTCTTATCGTAAGAGCGTAATTCCATTGAGGTACCTCTAAAATATCAATATTAATACGTTCAAAAGGTGTTTTAGGCGTTTCAGTTATAACGAGGGGACTGTCCAAATTTTTGCGACATATTTTTGTCTCTTGGCATGCCCGGCAGGACTTAATAAAATTTTCGACATCTCAATTGAGGCCGGAGTAGAGGATGGGTTACTTTGGACCAAGGTCATTGTGTGACGTCACATGACCACGCCCTATGACGTAGCTGTCATATGTCATCTGTCACACGTGTCATCTGTCATCTGTCAAATGTGTCAACAGTCATGTGTTCTTTTCCATATGTAATGAGTGTCGTGTCATCTGTCAACAGTCATATCCATCTTATGTTTTGTGTCGACTCTCATGTGTTCCGTGTGTCATCTGTCAAATGTGTCGTATGCCCCATCTGTTCTGTGATTTCATATTCTCTATGATTTGTCTATATACTGTATGTGCGTTCCGTCGTATGTGTCATCCGTTTGTCTATGTGCCGTACGAACGTTCCGTCGTATGTGTCATCCGTCAAATGTATCATCTGTCATATGTGACGTACGTGCCGTATGGCCATCCGTCAAATGTCTCATCTGTCATATGTGACGTATGTCCTGACATCTATCGTCGTCGTCGTCAACCTACACTATCCAACAGGTGTCGGTAATACAGTTACCTTATCCTGCCATCTGTTGTCGTCGACGTCAACCTACATTATCCAGCAGGTGTCGGTAATACAGTTACCTTGTCTTGCCATCTATCGTCGTCGTCGTCATCGCCATAACGGCACTAAGATATATCTATTTGTCATTCACCAGAGTGCCAAAACGGCCGTGGGTAGCTGGGTAGCGAAGCTACTTTTTCCGTATACTGCGCATGTTTTCCGTTACATATAGGACTAAAAAGACACATTTCAACGTTCTGCGCACGTACTGAAGGCATTTCCCCCATATCTCTGTTATTATTTGTCGGATTGGAGTCTAATAAACGGTAATATGTTTGTTAGAATATTATCGTATACAGGATGTACAAAAAAAGATGCCATTAGGGCACTAACGTATATCTCTGCTTTTATTGGTCGGATTGAAGTCAAATAAACGTTAATATATTTTTTAGATTATTATCGTATAAGGGATGTGCAAAAGAGATGCCATTAGGGCATTAGCACATATCTCTGCTATTATTGGTCAGATTGAAGTCGATCGAACGCGCTGGAAGATGGACTTATACCAATAACAGAACCAATTTCGTGGAAACATAATGATTGTAAAGTTATGCGACTTAGAGGACTGCGATGAAAATTCTTAACTTGTTAGAAAAGAAATATATGGTTCTTTTAATAGTTATATACGTGGAAAGTTTGACGAATTGGTTTCTGTAAAACACGGTGTTAAGGCTAAGCTGTCTTTCCTCTTACTAACTAACGACAAAGTAGAATTGACGGCTGTTAAACTCGATAGGCTACTTAAAGGAATACCAAATTTTCCGACAAACAACTTTTTTAACTTTTGCATCCAAGAAGAGTACGAGGAAAGGTGCAACGTTATAGTAAACAACAATAAAACAGTTGGCAAAGATTTCCTCACTTGACTCACATCTAATGCAAGATTTAAAATATACAACAAATTTATTTGTCAAATAACCAGTCCTGGATTTAACAAGAGCAATGGAAACCATATTATAGATATCGTTAACAGCATGACCAGATTGGAGTAAAAGTGAACAATATACGGTGGAGTGAAAAAGATAGAAGAAAAAATATTATTTGAATTTCAAACAGCATGCCTTCGTACAAATAAATCGTATAGGTAAGAAAACCACATTACTTTGTTTATAAGGGCTCTTTGTTAATATTAATCAGATTAATGTTGAATAAACGGTATTATGTTAGGTACATCACTACGACGATGTGTAGTTGTAAAATATTATACAGGGTGTAGTCGTAAACATATTGGAGTGTAAAGGTATACAGGGTTGTGTCAAAGAAGCAAACTCCACGAGGATGAGTCAAGTCGGGGCATCCTCGTCTCTGGTTGGTCAGCGTCCTGGTGTATGATTGGACTCGTTCTCTGGTTGGTTAGCGTCCTCGTGTCTGATTGGCCAAACTACATAATCCACCAGATGTCGACAATGCAGTTACCTTGCCATCTATCGTCGTCGACCTACAATATCCACCAGGTGTCGGTAATACAGTTACCTTGACTTGCCATCTGTCGTCGTCAACCTACATGGTTCACCACGTGTCCTTAATACAGTTAACCTTGTGTCATCTTCTATCTAGCCGTGACGTCACCGGAAGGTCGAATGGCGATAACCTAACATAGCAAACCCACGAAATCTTGTGTAGTGGAAGTAAACTCAAATTATCATCGGATTGGACTCGTTCTCTGATTGGTTAGCATCCTCGTATCTGATTGGCCAAACTACATAATCCACCAGATGTCGACAATACAGTTACCTTGCCATCTATCGTCGTCAACCTACATTATCCACCAGGTGTCGGTAATACAGTTACCTTGTCTTGCTATCTATCGTCGTCAGCCTACATTATCCACCCGATATACAACTACTCTATTGGAAATTTCCATGTAGAAGGCTATACTTCTTTAGAAGATTGCATAACTCTGCTACAAGATAGTAAATTGTACTTCCAAAATTCTCCGTTATACTCTGTGTCGATTGCAAAAATGTGGGCAAAGTTGTCAAAAAAAAAGTCTGCAAAACAGTTGCTGTCTTGTGTTTAACAATATGTTGCAATATGTTCATAGGTGTAACAACAATACAAGAAAACTGACGGGGATACAAATAAATTTACTACTAAAAGAAATAGACGCAAGGAAGAAGGTTATAAATTACATTCCCTCTGCATACACCTTCAATAGCCTCTCCTGTTAACCATATAGAAATTGTAGAAGGAGAAAGGAGAACAGAGACAATGTTCGAATTATAAAAAAGTATTACATTATAGCTGGAGAGACTTACTTGTCTAGAGCCAGCACCCTATTACCATAAACAATAAAAAAACAAATATATGTTTTTCAAGTGTTTACAACAACAATAGAGCAGTTCTTATTGCAGATGGTTATGTTACAATACTTCATAATAAATGTATGGAGATAATATGTTTGCCTTCAGAAGAAACGTTTTTTTAACATTTACTTCAAATGGTATTACGTCTTATCTAAGACAACACATTCGCTAAGATAGAAAATATTTATAATTTTGTATAACAGAGTAAGATGGACTGTATTGGGAGAATTGTAACGTAATTGTAAATAATAATAATAAAACAGTTGGCATAGATTGCCTTTACTTGGCTCATCTCTAATACAAGGATTAAAATATACAACAAATTTATTTGTCAAATAACCAGTCCTGGTTTTAACAAGAGCATTGGTAACCATATAATAGATTCCGTCAACTACCCCAGATAAGACGTCTTACCTATTAATTATATAGAGATCGTAGAAGATACGAATAATAATGAGGAGAAAAATGTTCGAACCTCTCAAGAATGCTATATTAAGGTTGGAGATACAGAAGTGGTAATATTTGGAATTGAAGAAGTTATGCATAGAGGTAGAATCCGGTATATATTAAAACTAGAAAATATATGAATGTTTTTTCACCTTTCGAATTACTGGTTAGAATGAGAATTAGAAGGAATAGACTTAGATTGAAGGATTAAAATGAAAATTGACGTGGTAAAATATACACTCGACAGAAACAAAGAAAGAGTTGTATTTTGTGTATACGTTTTGATAAACCTGTATTAATGTTCTAATAAAAACTTTTAAAGATATCGTTGTTTTACAAATTTTTTTGTCCACTTTTGTTCTTATTTGATGTTAAAGGAATATATAATGAATCCCCATATTTTAATTGAGATAATGAAATGCAGTAATACTTTGCATTGACCTTTCTGTTATAAAAAACCAGCATGAGTCTTACGCAATAGTGGAAATATATATTTAATTTTCTATGAAATTTTAACATATGTTTCTATATATATATATATATATATATATATATATATATATATATATGTATATATATATACATATATATATATATATATATATACCAATAAGATGCATTTTTTATCGAATAACAACAATAGGTCAATACATCGATTGGTCAATATACAGGGTGTCGACATAAAGATGTAAAAAAAAGACACTCTGCTATTATTGGTTTGATTTTCATCGAACGAAAACAATACGTCATTACGACGTTCGATCAATATACAGGGTGTCGACATAAAGATGTCAAAAAGGCACTACTACGTTCGATCAATATACAGGGTGTCGATTTAAAGATGTCAAAAAGGCACTACTACTTTCGATCAATATACAGGGTGTCGACATAAAGATGTCAAAAAGGCACTACTACTACGTTCGATCAATATACAGGGTGTCGACATAAAGATGTCGTTAGGAACTCAGCTACTATTGGTCGGATTGAAGTTGAACAAACGGTATTATGTTAGATATGTCACTACGACGTTTCTTCTAAGCGCTGGCAAAACCTTAATTTAATACGATCTTCAATCTTCTGCATAGTAATGTTTTTAATTTCGCCTCCCCACCCTTTTTGCCACCTTCCGCAGCTTAAGTCGCGAGTTTGTCACATTAAGTACTTTTGTTATGCAATACTGTCCGATGATAAGCGAAAATAACCGAACTTCTTTCCACGAATGCTATAAATGATAAGAGCGTCTAAGGCAATACCCAGTTTACAGATCGCCAGATCGTAGAAGTGTTAACATGTCATCCAACCAAGTTCACACCGTAAGCGAGTTATACGGAAGAAAGGTTCAACCGACTAACGAAAGATTCGGAACATGGTTACTAACAGAGAATATAGACAATCTAATTACGGATATTGGAAATATCGGAAGGAGAAGAGCTACTGAGAGAGGTACTTAGATCGATAACGGATACATTTTGTGATAATATAATGGTTGTAAAGTTATGCGGTTCGGAGGACTGCAATGGAGGAAGTGTACTTGTAAAAAAGGTAATTTGTGGCTCGTTTAACAGTTACCTTCGAGAGAAATTTAGTGACCTTGTTTCTGCGAGACACGGAGCTAAAGCCAAGCTACCCTTCTTCTTGCACAGCGACAATCAGATGACCAAAGGTGTTCGAGAAGTTCTTGGAGAAAGTATGGAAAGAATTACGAAAAAATATGATAAACCAATATGTATACCAAATAAAGTGGAACTAGCAGATGTAAATGTGGAAACACTGTTAAAAGAATTACCCGAATTATTAAAACAATTACAAAAAGAAGACTATTATCTTCTAGACCTCGATATTACTCAAGACTTCTGTGGGGTGTTCCAGAAAGAAGAAATGACAAACTACTTAACAAGTAACTTTAATTTTCGTAAACATGGAATGTATCGGGAGAATTGTAACGTAATTGTAAATAATAATAATACAGTTGGCATAGATTGCCTTACTTGGCTCACATCTAATGCAAGGGATAAAATAAACAACAAATGTATTTGTCAAATAACCAGTTCTGGTGTTAACAAGAGCATTGGTAACCATATTATAGATTTCGTCAACTACCCAGATAAGAGATTAAACGACACATTTTCCAACACTTTAGCCAGAGAACATGGAATCACAAGATTAGAAGCAACCATATATAATTATTCCATAGTCGATAACAAGACAAGGGAATACAATTGCTTAGAAGACTGTCTAACCTTACTGGAGGATAGCAAACTTCATTACCAAAATGCACCATTTTACTCTATCTCGTTTGCTAAAATGTGGACAAAGTTGTCAAAAAGTCTGCAAGACAGTTGCTGTCTTGTATTTAAGAATATACTGCAATATGTATATTGGGGTAACAGTAATACAAGAAAATTAACTGGTCTACAGATAAGTTTACCAATGGAACCCAGCGCAAGAAAAATAGTTGTGAATTACTGTCTTTCTGTATTTAGTTTTAACTTCTTACCTATTAATTATATAGAGATCCTAGAAGATACGAATAATAAGGAGAAAAATGTTCGAATTTCTCAAAAATGCTATATTAAGGCTGGAGAAACATTCTTTACCTGGTCTTCCACACTGTTTAGCACTATCCCGGAAGATATCGACATCCAGGAGCTAGGACTGGTATCTACATGTAATATTATACCCAAAGTTCTAAGAAAGAGAGTAAACAAAAATAGTAAGCTAATGCCTTTTGTGCTAGAAGTGTAACACCAATTTCCCATATTTCTGTATTATCTGTGAAGAAACGGAAATTAGAAATGGAGGAAACAGAATTAAAGAAAAGGAAGATAGAGTATTTAGAAAATACAGCTACGATTAAAAAGGAATATAAACATTTTTTGGAGAAAGAACAGAAGATAGCAGAATTAAAGGGGAGACTAGAACATTATTTCTGGACCAGGTGGAAAAACTAAGAACCCTCTGGAGAGTACAGCGTATACGCGTTCACCGTTAACAACAAAAATAAATATACCTATGTAGGAGTTTTGGCGGATAAGGAAGGGCAAAGAGACGTCTACTACATAAAGGGTTACCACAAAAATACGTTTTTACGCGTTTACAATAATAGAGAAGCTCTTGTTTCAGACGGTTATGTCACATTACCATATAACAATGGAATGGAATTAATATGTTTGCCAACCGAAAAACCATTTGCTACCTTTACTACAAATGGATATACGAGTTTTAACGATAACACATCTGCCAAAATCGAAAACTTGCAATTTTACACAGGCGCATGGAAAAATGTAGACGTTCCATTTACCCAAGTGGAGGTGGAGAGGGTTAACGTTGTTAAAATGCAAGAAATTGCAGATAACATAAAATTTAGGGAATGTCATCGATTAGAAGAATTTGCAGAAGGTACAGAACTGGTAATATCTGGAATTAAAGAAGTTATGCATAGAGGTAGAATCCGCTACATGTTAAAACTAGACAATATAGATGTTTTGTACCTTTCAAATTACTGGTTGGAACAAGAATTGGAAGAAATAGACTCAGATTATAGGATAAAAATAAAATTTGACGTGTTAAAACATACACCAAACAGAAACAAAAAAAGAGTTGTATTTTGTGTATAAATTTTGTTAAACTTTTATAAACTTTTTAATAAATCTTTTAAAGGCAGCGTTGTTTTCAAATTTTCCCATCTTTGTTCTTATTTAATGTTAAACCATCTATCTGGATGGGAGGATAGTGGATGATGGTAAAAGGGAGGGAAGCGACAGGAGTGGGGGTCGTGGAAAAATCTGACCAATAATAGCAGAGATATGTGCTAGTGCCCTAATGGCATCTTTTTCACACATCCTGTATACGATAATAATCTAACAATCATAATGTCTTCTGTTCCAAAAAAATCTGACCAATAATGGCAGAGATATGTGCTAGTGCCTTAATGACTTCTTCTTTGCACATCCGGTATACGACAAAAATCTAACAATCATAATGTCTTTTGTTCCATAAAAATCTGACCAATAATAGCAGAGATATGTGCTAGTGCCATAATGACATCTTGATGTCGACATCCTGTATATTGATCGAACGTCGTAGTGACGTATCTAACATAATACCGTTTGTTCAACTTCAATCCGACCAATAGTAGCAGAGTTCCTTATGACATCTTTACGTCGAAACCCTGTATATTGATCGAACGTAGTAGTGCCTTTTTGACATCTTTAAATCGACACCCTGTATATTGATCGAACGTAATAGTGCCTTTTTGACATCTTTATGTCGACACCCTGTATATTGATCGAACGTCGTAATGACGTATTGAAGTCGTTCGATGAAAATCAAACCAATAATAGCAGAGTGTCTTTTTTTTACATCTTTATGTCGACACCCTGTATATTGATCGATCGATGTATTGTTTTTGTTCGTTAAAAAATGCATCTTATTTGTATATATATAGAATCATATGTTTAAATTTTTTTTTTAAATTAAATACATATTTCCACTATTGCGTAAGACTCAAGCTCCGAGTGCCTCAGGGTGGGCTGGTTTTTTTTATAACAGAAAGGTCACTGCAAAGTATTACTGCATTCCATTATCTCAATTATATATTTCTTTAACATTAAATAAGAACAAAAGTGGAAAAAAGAATTTGTAAAACAACGATATCTTTAAAAGTTTTTATTAGAATATTAATACAGGTTTAACGAAACGAATACACAAAATACAACTCTTTCTTTGTTTCTGTCGAGTGTATATTTTACCACGTCAATTTTTATTTTAATCCTTCAATCTAAGTCTATTTCTTCTAATTCTCGTTCTAACCAGTAATTCGAAAGGTAAAAAAAACATTTATATATTGTCTAGTTTTAATATGTACCGGATTCTACCTCTATGCATAACTTCTTTAATTCCAAATATTACCACTTCTGTACCTTCTGCAAACTCTTCTAGTCGTTGATAATACCTAAATTTAATGCTATCCGCAATTTGTTGCATTGTTACTAATTTTAGCACAAAAGGCATTGGCTCACTATTTTTGTTCACTCTCTTTCTTCGAACTTTGGGTATAATATTACATGTATATACCCCGTCCAAGCTCCTGGATGTAAAGAATCTATCTCCAACCTTAATATAGCATTTTTGAGAGGTTCGAACATTTTTCTCCTCATTATTATTCGTATCTTCTACGATCTCTATATAAATAATAGGTAAGAAGTCTTATCTGAGGTAGTTGACGGAATCTATTATATGGTTACCAATGCTCTTGTTAACACCAGGACTGGTTATTTGACAAATAAATTTGTTGTATATTTTAATCCTTGTATTAGAGGTGAGCCAAGTAAAGGCAATCTATGCCAACTGTTTCTTTATTATTATTTACAATTACGTTACAATTCTCCCGATACATTCCATCTTACTCTGTTATACAAAATTATAAATATTTTCTATCTTAGCGAATGTGTTGTCTTAGGTAAGACGTAATACCATTTGTAGTAAATGTTAAAAAACGTTTCTTCTGTAGGCAAACATATCATCTCTATACATTTATTATAAAGTATTGTAACATAACCATCTGCAAAAAGAACGGCTCTATTGTTGTTGTAAACACTTAAAAAATATATATTTGTTTTTTATTGTTTATGGTAATGGGGTGCTGGCTCTAGGCAAGTAAGTCTCTACAGCTATAATGTAACACTTTTGTATAATTCGAACCTTGTTTCTGTTCTCCTTTCTTCTCCTATAATTTCTATATGGTTAACAGGAGAGGCTATTAAAGGTGTATGCAGAGAGAATGTAATTTATAACCTTCTTCCTTGCGTCTATTTCTTTTAGTAGTAAATTTATTTGTATCCCCGTCAACTTTCTTGTATTGTTGTTACACCTATAAACATATTGCAACATATTGTTAAACACAAGGCAGCAACTGCTTTGCAGACTTTTTAACAACTTTGCCCACATTTTTGCAATCGACACAGAGTATAACGGAGAATTCTGGAAGTACAATTTACTAACTTGTAGCAGAGTTATGCAATCTTCTAAAGAAGTATAGCCTTCTACATGGAAATTTACAATAGAGTAGTTGTATATCGGGTGGATAATGTAGGCTGACGACGATAGATAGCAAGACAAGGTAACTGTATAACCGACACCTGGTGGATAATGTAGGTTGACGACGATATATGGCAAGGTAACTGTATTGTCGACATCTGGTGGATTATGTAGTTTGGCCAGTCAGACACGAGGACGCTAACCAACAAGAGAACAAGTTCAATCCGATAATAATTTGGGTTTACTTCCGCTACACAAGATTTCGTGGGTTTGCTATGTTAGGTTATCGCCATTTGACCTTCCGGTGACGTCACGGCTAGATAGATGACACAAGGTTAACTGCATTAAGGACACGTGGTGGATCATGTAGGTTGACGACGACAGATGGCAAGACAAGGTAACTGTATTACCGACACCTGGTGGATAATGTAGGTTGACGACGATAGAGGGCAAGGTAACTGCATTGTCGACATCTGGTGGATCATGTAGTTTGGCCAATCAGACACGAGGACGCTAACCAACCAGAGAACGAGTCCAATCATACACCAGGACGCTAACCAACCAGAGACGAGGATGCCCCGATTCCGCAACAACAAGAAAAACGGTTTTTAGAAAAAAAATCCTGTGTGTATGTCGTCGTTGTTGTCGTCGGCCACTTTTCCTTACATGTCTTGTTAGCACAATACAGCCTCCGGAGTGCAATGAGTCACCAATTTTATGATGGCATATTGTTAAGGACATGCCACAGATGAACCCTATCGATTTTCAGCTCACCAGAACCAATACAACGGGGGCTATGGTACTTGAAGTACAACATTTTGTCATTTTTTGAGAAATTTCCGTTTGTTAGCACGATACAGCCTCCGGAGTTCAAGAAGCCACCAATTTTATTATTGAATATTATTCAAGACATATTACTGATGAGCCCTATAGATTTCCAGCTTACCAGAGCCAACACAACAGGTGCTACAGTACTTTAAGTACGAAATATTTGTCATTTTTGGAGAAGTTTCAGTTTGTTAGCACGATACAGCCTCCGGAGTATATACAAGTGACCAATTTTATGATTGACTATTATTCAGAGCGTTTCAAAGATGAACCCTATTGATATTCAGCTCACTAAAGCCAGTCCAACGGGTGCTATGGTCCTTGAAGTACCAAACTTTTGTCACTTCTGGAGAATGTTCAGTTTGTTAGCACGATACAGCCTCCAGAGAGTATACGATTGATCAATTTTCTGATTGAATATTGTTCAAGGTGTCTGACAGATGTACCCTATTGATTTTCAGTTGACTAGAGCGAGTACAGCGGGTCCTATAAATCCAGATATACTGAATTTTTGGTTATTTTTGGAGAAATTTTGGTTTGTTAGCAGGATACATCCCCCGAAGTGTATACTAGTAACAATTTTATGATAGAATATTGTTCAAGGCCACAGATGCGAAAAAGTTAGTTTTAATCTTTAAAACCGTTTATTGTTATGAATGTTACCCTTGCTCTTCTCCATTTTCTAGGTATTAGACCCACTGCTAGACTGCTTCTTGTGATCTTTAGCAGGTGAGGAAGTGTTGGAAATATTCCATCTACAATAAAGGTATTATTTCTAATTAAATACTTATGCATGTAACATAATAATATTTTATTATTAGGTTTATTGTAGTTTTATCTTAGTTTTTATTCTGCTCATGAATTTGTTCCACTCGTTCAGCATTTTTCCCCATTCACAAAATAATTTTCACTTTAACACTTGCATTTTCAATAACTAATATAACTACGTACTTACCAAAAATTCATAATGTTTAGCAGCCGCCTCAAAGTTCTACTTATAGTAAACTATACCTAGAAAAAAATCAGTATAGTTCAATATAAAACTAATTTCTTTTCTTTAACAATATTAATAATAAACGGTTTTAAGCATTAAAACTAACTTTTCCGCATCTGTGGCACAGAACAATATTCTATCGTCTACTTATGTGCAGTAGTGAACGACAAACTCAATAGTCCACTCCACTAATCTAGTTCATTACAAACACTAAGATTGATCCTTTGAGCCGTGATGAAAACCAGTGCAACTCCAAACTAAACGTAATATCATACACGTAAATCGAAATGAACTCTCTCGCTAAACAAAGTACAAACAGAAAAAGTGATAAAAACAGTGTACCATCAGAAAAATTCAACCGATCGAATCATCTATAAAATCACACCTGTAAGCAAAAAACTGCTAGATTGCAAAATGTCAGTTTATTCCAATTGATTGAACATCACTATCTCACTGGAGAGAAATTGAAAAAAGACATTTACTTTTGAACTCTTTAAATTGCCCAGTATATTTTAAGTTCTAAGTAAAATCAAATATTCAGTGTAATTACAGTAGCTCGTATAAAACATTATCTCAAAAACTCCTAGCATCCTAAACTTAAAACAAGCAAACCATAACAATGGATATAAAAACTTTAATCAATGAATGCGAGTTAATCAAAAGTAAGTTCACTAGAATAAATATCCAATTAGAATCAGAATTAAACAACTTAGATATATTCGAACTGAAAATTCTACAAGAAGAAATTATCAAAAACTTCAACCAATATGAACCTAAACAAAATAAAATAGAAATTTGTCCACTTAAGGAGATTGAAAAAGGAATTCCAGGTCAGGAAGATAGGAACAAAATAGAAATTGATTATCGTAAAACATATATATATATATATATATATATATATATATATATATATATATATATATATATATATATATATATATATATATATATATATATATATATATATATATATATATAAATATATATATATATATATATATATATATATATATATATATATAAATATATATATATATATATATATATATATAAATATATATATATATATATATATATATATATATATATAAATATATATATATATATATATATATATATATATATATATATATATATATATATATCGGTTTTAAAACGTCTTTCGACGTTGTCGGATGTCTAACTTCCATCTCTTCCTATCATCCCATTGGCCCTCTCTCAGGTCTCGTGAGCTCATCGCCTTCGCTATTCCTTCTTTCCATGTTTTCCTAGGTCTTCCGCGTTTTCGACGATTAGGCGGCATCCAGTTCATTACTTTCTTGGGAAGTCTTTTCTCTTCCATCCTCTGAACATGCCCGTACCACACTAATTGTTTTCTCTCGATGTCCGTTATTAAGGAGCCTTCTATCCCCATTTGGAGGCGTACGTCCTCATTTCGTATTCTTTGTCTTCTGCTGATTCCTAACGATCTTCTGAATACATCCATTTCTACAGCTTCTAATCATCTTTTGTTGTTTTCTGTTATTCGACACGTTTCTGACCCATATAATAGGCTGCTCTTTATGAGGGTTTCGTAGATATTATATTTTCTATGTTTTCCGATTTCCTTACTCCAAAATATCCCATTCAAACACCCAATCATCCGTCTAGCTTGTGTGATACGTTTATTTATTTCTTTGTCGTCCTTCCCTGTTATGTCGGAAGTTACACCTAAATATGTATATTCATCGCAAGCCTCAATTTCCTCCTTTTCCAGTTCTATGTTCATCTTCTCTTGTGCTATGGGTAAATATTTAGTTTTTGGGGTATTAAGTTGCAAACCCCATTTTTCGTATTCTTCCTGCAGTTTACGTGTCATATATTCTAAATCATCTTTGTCATTTGCTATTAAGACTTGATCATCCGCAAACTGTAAGGTATATAGACAGACACCGCCAAGGTCAATACCCATTCCCTTACACTTTCTCTTCCACAGGTTTAGTGCTCGGGCTACGTAGATTTTAAATAGTGTGGGTGAGACACAGCATCCCTGGCGTAGTCCTTTATTTACTATAAATTCTGGTGACAATTTATTGCCTACTTTTACTTGTGATATCGTTTGGTCGTAGAGATTTTTCAAGGCTTTTATTAGGGTATGACTAATATTAGTTTCTTGTAGGACTTTCCATAACTTATTTACAGGAACCGTATCATATGCTTTTTGGAGGTCAATAAACATGAGATGTACATCCTGATTGGTACCCATTTTTTTTTCTATCATCTGTTTTAAGCAAAAAACGTTGTCTGTGCAGGTTCTTCCAGCTCTAAAACCCCATTGCTCCTCTTCTTCTTGTTCCCTGTATTCAGATTCTATTAAATCTCGAAGGATTCTTCCATATAAGCGGCTCATGGTACTAGTAACAGATATACCCCTATAGTTTGCACAGTCAAGTTTGTTTCCCTTCTTATGAATAGACGAAATGTAGGCGATTTTCCATTCTTTTGGTATAGGAGCGCAATTTAAAAATTGATTCATGCACCATGTTATTGCTTCAAAAAGTTTATTCGTTCCGTTCTTAAGTAACTCGGCCGGAATGTCTCCTGGTCCTGATGCTCTATTGTTTTTCAAGTGTTTTATAGCTTCCTTCACTTTATCATTATCGATTTTAATCATTTCGCCTTCAATAACAACATCCGTCGGTGTGGTTATCACATATTCGTCTCTATTTTCTGTCAGGAGCGTCTCGTAATGTTGTTTCCATTTGTTGATAGAGATTAATTGTAAATTTGTGTCTTTCTTTTCTGTTGTTTTCACTCTGTTTATAAACTTCCATGTTTCTGTACATTTTTTGCCTCCTAAATAGGTATTTATTTCTTGGCATTTTTGGTCCCACATGTCCCTTTTTGATTGATTTACTGTTCTTCTCGTCGTTCTCTTCAGTTCTAGGTATTTATCTCGGTCATCTGGTTGTTTGGTACTTAACCATTTCCCGTAAGCTTCCTTCTTTTGTTTTGCATGTGTTTCTATCTCTTCATTTATCCACAATTTACTACTACTAGTTTTATATCTTTCTCCTAGGGATTCCTCTGCTGCTTCATGCATACTGGCAATTATATTATCATAAACAATTTCTACAGTTTGGTCAGCTGCTAAACTTAATAGTCTGCTATCTAGTCTGCGTTGGTACAGCATTTTAGTACTTTCATTTATTAGGCTGTCTAAGTTGTAGAGTTTGGGTGTTATTTTTATTATGTCCTCTGTTTCGACATCAATATTGGGTTTTGTTCTCGTGCGTCTGTATGGTAAGAATATTTTTGACTTGACTATATAATGATCTGAGTCGCATGTTACCCCTCTGTACACTCGTACATCATTTATTTTTATCGTAGAGGCTTGTCTAATAATAATGTGGTCTATGACTGATCTTAAGTTTCTTGTAATTTGTATCCATGAATATGTATGAATGTCCTTATGTTTATAGAATCCGTTTGCTATTTTTAGTTTGTTATTTTCGCAAATTTCTATTATTCTTTCTCCATTATTGTTTCTAGTCAGTTCCCCATATGGGCCTACTATTTTGCTCTGTAGTTCTCTTCCGACTCTTCCATTTAGGTCTCCCATTGAAATGATCTCTCTTAGGTTTCCAATTTTGATAATTTCATCGTTAATCTTTTCAAAAAATTCCTCCTTTATGTTATTGGGTTCGTCATCGGAAATACCATATACTCCCAAGATTGTAACAGATTTTTGATTTAAAACTAGGTTTACTCGTAGTATATTTTCATCTATGGCTTCGAAATCCGTAATTTTGTGTCGATGTTTTTTATGAATCAAAATAGAAACTCCTCGACTTGCTCTTTGGTATTTAGGGACACCACTAAATATATGCACATATTTGTCTAGTATTTCTGTACCGGTGCCTTTCTTATCGTAAAACTAGGAGTCAATTAGCTAGAGCGATTAAAAAAAAAACTATACGTGACAGTAGCCGTAATGAGTTAGGGAAACCCGAATAGAATCAAACAACTCAGGTACCAGACTACCTGAAATAAAAATAAAAAAGTTTTTAGGAAATCACACTGCATGAGAAAGTTTCTATAACCTGTTCAAAACTAGTGTCCTCGAAAATCCACAACTAAAATCAGATGCTGAGAAATTTTATTATTTAAAAAGTTATTTTGAAAGTGATGCCTTACGTATTGTAGATGTATTACAAGTGAACGATAGAAATTTGCATGTAGCTATAAACTTGTTAAGAGAAACTTATGAAAACAAAACAAAATTTGTACGTGTAAATTTCTTTGAATTATTGAACATACCACAGTTAAATAAGCACAATTCTACCGAACTTTCAAATTTTGCTACTATTTGCAGGCGTAACTGGACACTCTTACAGAATCTTGAACTTGATCACAAACTCTTATTAGAGGCATTAATAACTCATCTCCATCAAAAAAAATAAGATCATGGGTTCAAAAAAAGAATTTGAAAGATGCAGGAACACGGACGTCTTACCAACAGTCGATGAATTTTTACAATTTCTTAAAGAGGAAACTGAAACTCTCGACAATGCCGCTTGTAAAACAAGCCAATCACGAATGTTACAAAACTCATTTTCGCACAAAAGGCCTCAAAGTAAAGTAGCCTTTCACTCGCAATCCCAACCGAAATCAACAAAAATTTGAACAATCAATCATCTTATCTTAAAAACAATTCGCATAACCTAAATCAAAACATTGACGGGTGCGTTATGTGTTCAGACACTGCGCATAAAATATATACCTACGAAACTTTCGCATCATTACCTCTAACTAAGCGGAATAAATTTGCTAAAAATAAAAAACTATGTGTAAATTTCTTAGGCACTAGACACAGTGCTGATACCTGTTTGTCACAAAGGTCAGGCTCCCATTGTCACAAAAGACATCATTATCTTTTACGTTTTCAAAATATATGTAATAACGGACAAAGGCCTTCAAACAATGACAATTTTAAGCCAAATTTCAACTCTGACAATTCTCGGTCCCAAAATTCAAGTTTCCAACATAACACTCAAACTTTCAACAATCATTCAGAGAATCCTACTCAAACTCAGGACAGACCGTCCACATCTCAAAGCATCCAAGAAAATCAAACACTTCCAAATTCGTCCAATCTGTCAGTTCTCTCAACAAAAAATAACTTAGTGTTGTTAGGAACTGGACAAGCAACAATCTACAATCGATAAAATCAACCTGTTAAGGTTAGAATTTTTCTGGATAACGGAAGTCAGAATTCTTTTATCAGCAAACAACTTCTACAAAAATTCAACTATACTCCGTACAAGAAAATCTTGAACAGGCATATCTGAAACTAATACTCTGTCGAACGAAATAATTGACATAGTGCTACACTTAAATGTTGACCCCTCGAAGAAGGGCTATGCTTGTAAAAATTACTACAACTATCCCTCAAGTGAAGTTGAATCTAGATCACGTAACAATACCTTCGCGGATTGTGAACAAGCTAGCAGACCAAGCTTTTGGCCCACCCGGTAAGATCGATCTATTGATAGGAACAGATTCTTATTATCATCTTTTAAGCTATGGCCTCATAAAACTAGGGGACGGCTTACCTACTCTTTTTAATACCCATTTGTGGGTTACATTATCTCGGGAAAACTGAACTCCCAACAAAAATCAGAAAACACACCCGCTATATTGTATCATGTAGCCAGTGAACCCGAAGACTCCAATCCGGACATTGAATTACAAAGCACTCTCTCTAAATTCTGGGAAATCGAAGAACTCTCATAACTCAAATCTCTCTCATCCGAAGTTGATTTGGCAGAGTTAATCTTCAAAACCACAATTAACATTCTCCAAACCGGACATTTCCAATTGGATATTCCCTTAAAGTCTGTCACAAAACACAAAAAGTTAGGTGACCCCCTCACAGTTGCTAAGAATAGATTTTCCTCTTTGAAAAAACGATTGCAACAAAATCACGACCTCTATACTGAGTATAAGAAATTTATTCATGAATATATATAGAACATGCGAAATATGTACCGCTATCGTCGCAAAACTCATGTTCAGAAAACAAATATTTTATTCCTCATTTGCCAGTTTATCGACAAGATCGAATTACGACTAAGCTGCGAGTCGTATTTGATGCTTCTTGTAAAACCAACTCCGGTTTTTCATTAAACGACATTTGTCTTAAATGTCATCAAATTCAGCCTGACATATACGATGTCTTGTGCACGTTCACAACCTTCTAATACACGTTAATTGTTGATTTGGAGAAAATGTTTGAACAAATTCGAATTAACCTCAAAGACGTGTTTCTTCAAAATATTTTGTGGAGAGACTCACCTAAAGAATCGCTAAAATGTATTGAATTACAAACAATAACTTATGGTATGAATTGTTGTCCACTCTTCTCAACTAGAGTATTGAACGAGATTGCAAGTACCAATAAAAATCTTCCTCTAGCCTCGGACGCTGTTCTCACACGTACGTAGACGATATTTTAACAGGGTGCGATTCAATCGAAACCCTCGAAAAACTCTATTTCGAACTGAAATCATTGCTTGAACCGGCTAGTTTCCATTTGCATAAATTGGGTTCTTACTCTCAAACTTTTCTAAAAAAGATATCGCAAGCACAAAATTTCCAGTGGCGGCTCGTACGATCAAGTGATAATCTAGCTCACATGCTGTCACGTGGAAAATTCTACCCCATGTGGTTTAATGGACTCAAATTCCTCAGTAAATTTAGTTCCGATTTCCTCCAACACGAGATTAATAAAAATCTTGTCAACCAACCTGAGGAAAGAAAAGTAGCCCTAACAATAATTATTGACTAATACAATTTTTGGCAAAAAACTTTCTCAAACTTCCCTTCGTTTTCCAAACTACAATGCACAGTGGCGTACGTTCTAAAATTTACTCACAATTCGGGAAACAAAGTGCGGGGTCCTTTAAAGATATATTAATTAATTATTTAATTTAATTCGATTTAATTAATTTTCTCCAATTATGAGAAAGAATACTTTAGACACTTATAAGTTATTTTAAATGTACTGGATAAAGCAGGATTAAAGAAAAATCAAAAGGAATGTCAGTTTTACCAGAAAGATATGAGGATACAAAATTGACAAAAATGGGATGAAAATAGAATAAATGCAGTAGAGTATAGGAGACTATCACACTTGAAACCTCTTCGTGGATTTTTAGGAATGATGAACTATTTCAAACGTCTGGTACCCGACTTAAGCCGGAAACGAATAATGGACCCAAGAGAGGGAAATGGCTTTTATCGATTTAAAGGAAGCGTTTTAGAAACAATTGAAAGTCTATTATCCTAATTACGATCTACCTTTTATATTATGAAGACATGCGTCTAAAGAGATATTTGCAGCGGTATTGTAACAAACACAAAATTATATGGACGTGTCCATAAGTTTCTGAATTAGAATTGGCAAGTATAACTTTCTGAATTACAAAATTTGGATTTTATTCACTACTTAGGAGCAAAATTCACAATAGAATCGGATCATTCTTCTATAACAACAATTTTCAAAAATAGGTTGGCAACAGTAGAGTTCACAGATGAGATTTGATACTACGAGAGTATGCTTTTGAAATCAAATTCATTCCGGGAAGATCAAATGTCGTGGCAGATTTTTTTAGTAGAGAGAGTAAGGGGGATAATAGCATAAACAAGAAAATTGTCCAAATTGAGATATATGTTAAGAAGGATATTTTCATTAAAAAGTATAACAGTTGATCAGATAGCACTGACTGAAGAGGAGGAACAATGGGAATATCTGAAAAACAATATAATTATAAAGGGGGAGATAAAGGCATTTATAATAACAAAAAAAGTAACCAGAGAAATATTGAAAAGTTTACATGAACAAAATGGGCATATGGGATCTAGGAAATCGTTCCTGTTATTCAGGGAAAATTATATTAGCAAAGGGGATCAAAGTCTTGCCAAATAAATCACTAGAACGTACATGTATGTCAACTGGAAATAGAAAAATATGAGGAATGGAAACAATGCAATGGATTTCTTAAGTAATTTGATCAATACTAAGCAGGGCAACTCTTACATTTTATTAATAGTAGATTTATTGTCCAAATTTGTGAAACTGTATCCTACTAAGACAACCAAATACAAAATTGTCATACTGGAAATGTCGGACTACATGAAGGAAGTTGTAAAACTCGAAAAATGTATAGTGGATATTGCAACATATTTTATCAACGACATATTGAAAAGGTTTTGTAATAACAACAAAATAAATTTAAAAATCAGCAGCACCTGTAAACCTCTCATAGAGATACATTAGATAGGTAATAAAGTTCCTAAGAATAGCTTAACGGAATCAAAATCATGATAATTGGGAAAATCATATTGAGGAAATTCAAAATTATTTAAATAATATACCTCATCATGGAATGTCCAATATATTTAATGAAGAATCTGAAGTCTGGATAGAAATAGGAGTTAGAAGTTACTAAAAGTTATGACGAAGTTCTAGAAAGGGTGAATAAAAATTTACAGAACAATGCTTGCATAGAATGGATAAGAAAAAGAAGATAAAAATGAAATTCCAAAAGGGAGATTTGGTGATAGTACGAGCTCTTATGGTATCAGACAGAAGTGAACAAATGTGTGCAAAATTAAAAGTACCTTTTGAAGGAACTTATGTTATAGATAATGAAGATGGAGTAAATAGCTCTGTTATAAAACATATTGAAGGAGGAGGAATTAGATTGACTATATGGATCACATTGAAGACATTTAATATCACCTAACAACCCTGAAATTCTATTATATTACAGATATGTTGATGATATTATCTGCTTTATAAATAGTGACATGTATACTGACAATACAATACTTAAAAAAATTAATAACATTCACCCTACATCATGTTAACTCTTGAAGTGGAAGACGGAGGAGCTTTGAATTTTCTTGACCTTACAATTTGAATTTAATATTTACCATAAGCCAACTCAAACTGACCATGCAATATATGTGACTTCCAACCACTCAGTTCAACATAAATTCTCAGATTTGCATTATAACATCCATAGACTTTTAAACACCTTACTTTCCGATCTTAATTATGAAAATGAACTAAACACCATTAAACAAACTGCTGTCAACAATGGATTTAGTCATACTCTGATAATCATCTAATCAATAAAATAAAAATTGACAAACCCACAATTTCATCTAATGAACAACTATATATTGCTGTCCCTTTTATAAACCAAAAGTTTGCCAACAACATTTCCAAAATATTTTCCAATATTTCAGATAATTTTAAAATTTCCTTCAAAACTTATTATAAGTTGAGTAACGAACTAGTTAACTCTAAGAATAAAATTGATAAACTAACAAAAAGTGGAGTATACAATTTGAGTTGTAGTGATTGTGACGCTACATATATTGGCAGAAGTTATAAGCTCTGGGAACTCGTATAAATGAGCATCTCAACCGTCCTGACAAGTCCACTTTTGGTCACCATTTAAATTTTAGTAATTTTGACCCAGGTCTGAATTCAGTTCTCTTAAAACCTGTTACACAAAGAAATTTCACTTTATTAGACTTCTTGAAGGATATAGAAATTAAGTTTGAACTAAGTGATAATAATCATTGCCTTAATATACAGGTGGACCTAGACATATACATCATCCTCTTACACAGTCTTTTATCGTGACTTGTTATCACGATGGCAGTGTCATTTCAGACGTTTCTTTTGAAATCATGGAGTATTGATGTTTGTAGTTCACTCTCTATATATTTTTGTCGTTTAATTATATCTTGCCACTTCATCTGTCAGAATGTGGCTGATAGTGCTATGCACAGGTACCTAGGACCTTAAGATTTCTCATAAATCCAAACGTTTTAATGTATTTGTATAGAAGCTGTATGTGATAGCCAACTCGTTATGTCATTTTGTCTCAATATTTTAATGTAAATTGTACTTCCTCCACGATTGATATGATTAATCATGGATTTGATTTTTTGTGACCCTGGAGTATGTATTTTTTTCGATATTTTGACATTTCAAAATTTTATTCATTATACTTTTCTAGAGAAGCACTGAGAAGCACAATTTTCATTTTGGATTCTAACCTCAAAATTGTGCACATAGGTTATCAAAATTGATTGTTAAACATTATAAATTTCATTGCATTACACCTTGTCTACGATTAAGTTGAAAAATTATTTGGTTGAGATGTATTTAAGATATACTGGTTTTAGTAGAACAACTATTTGTTTATTCGAAAAATGGTATTCATAGCAAAATGTATATGTATTTTTCAAAATGAACTTTAAAAATATACATCTAGACTTAGATGTGCCAAATATGAGCCAAATTACAATTAAATTTCCAATATGGTAAGGTGGATAGGAACAGTATATTAGTAGAAAATGGCAAAGTTATTTGTTGGTGGTGAAAATACATTTGATATAAAACGACAAGGAAGGAAGTAAATACAGTGCCCAAAAAAATTTAAGAAACACTCTCAGATAATCGTGTAACTTATTAAATGATATTTGTATACACATGAACATTTATATTCTGAAAGACACATATCTCCTTCTAATAAATCGATTAATAGAATTTTCAAGTAATCTTTTATTCGTAAACTAATATTCACAATTTGAAAAAAGTGCGAATAAAAAAACATAAGAAAAGATTTTTTAATGACAATGCTTCGCTATCTGAAAACCAATGTTTTTTAGTATCCAGTGTGCCCTCCAGCAGCACGAATTACTTCTTGGCATCTTCTTGGCATACTTCTCACGAGCCTTCAAATGCCTTCCTGTGGTATACTGAACCACTCTTCGACTAGAGCTTATGTTAGTTGCTGAAGTGTTTGAGGTGGATTTCGACGACGTCGAATACGTCTTTCTATTGTATCCCATAAGTGTTTGATTGGATTGAGGCCAGAGCGTATCGCTGGCCACTCCATTTCACGAATTTCAAGCTCGTTAAGAAAATCTCTATTAATCACAGCAGTATGACGTCTTGCATTATGCTGCATGAAAAAAAAATAATTAGGGCCTATAACATATGCTGCCGGAATAATGTGATCCGGCAGGATATTATCAATATATCTTGCAGGTGTATCACTACGACATCGGTTTTTTCCTCCAAACATATTCCACTCAGACCATTACCGAATCATCTCCAAATCTGGATACTCCCTGTACGGCAGCAGCGGAGTATCGTTATTGGAACGCCTATATACACGTAGTCGGCCATCGCAACGAGTGAGACGAAATCTTGATTCGTCTGTGAATTGTACTGGTCTCCATTGTCTCGAAGTTGCCATCCCAAATGATCACGAACAAAGTTTATTGGCATAGTTTTATGATGTCGAGTTAAAACAGGTTTTCGTACCGGTCTTCTTGGCTTTATATCTGCTTCCCGTAACCTGTTTCTATCAGTCTGGTCAAAAATAGTTACCTGGTGAGCCAACCAAAGTATACTTTGAAGGTATTTCCCGTCTCAATAATCTAAAAGTCCGATACGCTGATCGCACTATAGAATCGAGCAACTTAATCTCTAATAACGCCCTCCTCATACCCTGGATTGCAAACAGACGGCCACTCGGCAATAAATCCAAAAGGACACTTCCTTAACCTCGAGTTCGATTACTAGCCACCGCTTACGACGACTTTCCCGAGGATTATCTAAACTACGTAAATCATTTACGATTTCCATTAGATAACCATAATAAATCCTTATAATTATACCCATTTTCCAACCACTCTCAACCCTCGTCGGTGTTGCAGGTTTTTTGTGGTTTCCCTGTAACCTGGTGAATTCATTCACCAGCCAAATGGCCGACGGCAGGGAATAATAAAGCCGCAGCTGTACCCGCCTTCTCAATAAACTATTACGACCACAGAGATACCCCTAATTCCTTCAAATCTAACGTCTACCTCTCTATTCATTACTAATTTCGAACACCAATCAAACTCAGTCATATAAGTATCCGCAAAGTTTGTTTTTGTTTGTTTTAAAATGTCTTTATTCACAATAGATTTACATAGAGAATTTAAAGTTACATCCACGACATATACATATAAAATATATACAAAAGCCGATCTTCTGACCGTCCTGGTGCAATCATGTGATTTGGCATTCGATACATGGCACCTTGCTAAACGCATAATCCATTTATTATTGTTATGTAACTTACTTTGTCCCGAATTCACAAGTATGACTCCACAGCTATTTCGACTTGTATATCCCTGAAAAGCAGCTGAAAAACAGGGTTTCAAAACGAACAGGTATTAGTTTATGAGAGACGGCAACATGTCTGATGTTCATTTCAGGGAGGTATATGTTTGGGTATAGGAATGTTTGGTTGATTAGGGGTGACTACGTTACCCTCTTAATCGATGTATTTGGTTGTTGAGATATAACTTGTTATGTGAATAAATTACCATGCAAAAGCCTACACCCACTATCACGGGTGTCTTTTGAGCGATTGGCGGCTCTGAGTGTTTCACGAAGGTTTTTGGTAAGCAGTAATTATAAAAATTTGGTGAGATTTTAGTTATAAAGTCCTTGATAGTGGGCATGCCGGCTTGTTCATGTAACCATGAATTTTTTGGTATTTTTGGATATTCTATTTTATAGGGTAATGCCATGCGAAGGCACTTGTTTTGCACCACCTGTAAAGTATGGAAGTTATGTTTTGTGGAGGTTTAATAAGCGGGTGCAGCGTAAGTTAGTGTGGGTCTGATGATTTGTCTATAAATCATCAATGTGTTGTGTACTTTTTTTGCAAATCGAAGGGTACAATTAACCCATTGCCATCTTCGCTTTTTGTACTTGCTTGGAAATGTGTGCGTTGGCGTTGGTGTTGCCCTGCACAGTGTAGCCAAGGTACTTTAACGTGCTACTGGGGGTGATCGTTTGCCCATCTACACACAGCTGAGATTGCAATGAGCCATTGTTCCTTGCTTTCCTCCTGAGTAACATGTACTCTGTCTTTGAGGGATTGATCGTCAATTTATTGTCTCTCATGTATGTGAGTATTTGCGTGTTAATGTATGTTTGTATATTTTGAAGTGCAGTGTCCGGTGTTAATGAAGTTGAAACAAAACCAGTGTCATCTGCATACATGGCTGTTAGGATTTGTGGGGAGGAGGGTATCCGCAACGTAGCGTGGTTCGTCGACTCTCATGATACCGCAAATACAACCAATTCTAAACACTTTTCTATTTTACCATTGTAGACACCTTTGAACCCCTAATATCAACTCCCATTACTGACCGAGCTATCCTTTCTTTTTGTCCAGTTTCTAGTGAAAAGCGTGCTTTCACAGTTAATTTCATAAACCTCTTTAAAAAAACTAATTCTAGACATTTTTCTACGACCCAACTCTTGACGGTTTTTTCCACTAGGCTGTTGTAAGCCTACCCACTAAATACAGCCTTGTAGAGGAAATTGATCCTTTTTCAGGGTCTTTCTAGATAAAATAATTCTCGTTAACTTTTTAATTAAGAATCCCAATTCCTCACAATCCTATCGATCTGTAATATAATATTCCAATAACTTCGCGTATTATTTTTGGAGAATGTTTTCCATTTTGTTTTTGAGTCCCTTATGCCAGACAATATCGAACACCTGGGCTATGTCGAGGACAGAATAGTGCCTACTGCTTTATGTTCGTAGACTTTTTCTATTATGTCTATGATCCTGTGCACTTGCTCTATTATCGAATGTTTTTCACGGAATCCTAACAGGTGCTAGTTCAAGGGCATATTTCCTTCTATAATATTTTTAAGTCTCTTCAGAAATAGCTTTTCAAAGAGTTTTGGTATTACATGTAAGAAGGAAATCGGCCTGTAAGATTTAACTTCGCTTGTAATTTTCTCTCGCTTTAGCTATTTGCCAGACCCTTAGAATATGCTTGTCTGAAAGCTGCATTGATCAAATTAGTGAATTTCACAATGCTTTTTTTTAGTAGTGGGCAACTTCTCTGGAAGTAACCAATTTGATTTATATTCTTTCAGCTGATTGTCTAAGAGGGTTCTTTGTGGCAAAGAGGATTGCTTTTTGCATGTTTTTTTTTGCTCAACCTCCCTCTTCTTTCCTAATTGCTGGGGTTTGAGTTATTGTCCTTTTAAGTATTCTTGTTGCTTTTCAGAGTAAGTACTCCTGTATTCTTGTCGTCTGTAAGTTGGTATCGATTTGAGCAAACTTTTCCGTTTTTTCATTTCATATATATTTTTGGCTACTTCACAGCCTCTATAACTTGCTGGGTGGGATTCTCTACAGTTTATACATTAGGCAGCTCCATTAGTTTGGTTTTTGGTGTGTCACCTTTTCCGGCGCACTCTAGGCGCCTGGGTTCCCTTCTTCAGTATCTAATAGTGTGTTCAAGCTGTTGACATCTTTTGCACTGTGGAATAATGTTGAATTTTGTTAGAGCAGTAACTTTCATTTTTTGTATTTCAGTTATCTATATATTTCCTTTACGTCTTCTTTGCTTTCAAATGTAATCATGAAAAGTGGAAGTGGAATTTTATCTCGGCTATTCAATATATTCACTGCACTTACCGTAACACATCCTCTCTCTTGTAGTTCTTAAGCTATTCGATCTGATTGGCACGTCGAGTGCCGTCTTCTGACCATTGTTTTGACGGTCTATTTCTCTTATCTTCATATGAGTGCCATTCGTAGTTTTCTAATTTTGCTACTGCCATTTTATATACCTCTTCGTTTTAGACCCTAATTTTTATTTGGTCATTATTCATCATTGTAACTTGACGTTTGACACTTCCTTCCTTTAGATTTGCAATTTTACTCACTATTATTGGAGCAGGCGCTGGAGGTTTTTTAGACACCACCTTTTGGATATTACAAGTGCTTTTGATTTTGGAAGCAGTTTGTTCGATAGGTGATTAAATGGGTGAGGTATCTTATTTATTTCTCTTCTTTCACTTTCTTCCATCACCCATTCTGTTTCCCTGTCTGATTATTCGTCGGTTATTTCATATCAATATAATCACTACTGATAACTCTCCCTACACCTATTCAAGTAATTAGCTAACAATTATTCTTTTATTAATAACGTAACTGTTCGTAATTCACTTCATTTTCTATTGACATTCTACATAGATGAAAAAAGTGATCTCAAATAGAATGTAAATACAGGGTATACTATTTAAAATAATAAATTCAATATCAATCTTCGGTATAATTGAAACTGTTGTCAGAATAATAATATTTTGAATGGATTTGCCGTATCGAAGGACTCCCTAATAGAAAATTTCATTTCTCAATTTCTGAGAAATGCCCAATGAGCGGTTGTCGTCCAAACCGCTGTATAACAATAATTAATATACTTGAAGGCATTATTTTATAAATAGTACAAAAAATATGTATCTAACACCGTATCGTAATTTTCAGTCCTATACATTTCTACTCTAACCACCACTCCCCCCACTAGTCCCTAATAAAAGTAGTTATCTATTCGGTACACGAAACTTAGCGCCCTCTAGAGACGAACTTCTTTTTACGACGATACCACTATTTATTGGTAGTTATATACAACGAGTAGGGGCGGAGTCTGTAGTTTTATCTACAGGATTACTAGATAAATAATTTGAATAAGGAGTAGTAGTAGAAGTATAGATCTTCCATGAGGGTTTCTTTAAACTTACTTGGTTAATTTTATTGAGAAATCACTCATTTATTTGTGATTATATCATTCATGATAAAATTTGCCAATACAAATTACAAATTGATCATAGTTACGGCGTGTAGATAGTTAATCATACACTTGACGACGTCGTTTAATCAGACAGTAACCACCTTTTGAAGTTTTTCAAAAAGTCAGAAAACGTTTTAAAATCACAATGAATTACTTCGGAATAGCTTCAAGCTTAGAAATAAGCGAAGCAATTGGATCTTTAATGCCTCTGAACATGCTGAAAACAAAGAAATGCGTTTTGAAGCAGTGTTCGGAGTTCTGTGAAGAGCGAATATATGAATTTCTTGAGGAGGCTTCGAACGAACACTTGGCAGGTATTCTTAAAGACTGGGCTTTCAATTTGACGCGAGATAATGGCACCGATTATAAGGAGGGAGTTGTGAAATCGATTTGGCGCGAAGCTTCAGCAGAAAAAGTATTTTTAATATTCTAATCGGATAATAGACCTATTTGAAGCCAGTTTTTGAAGTTGCCAGAAACGCACGTACAGGCCAAAAAAAAGAGCTACAAGCGCTTCCAAACAAAAGAAAATCAGTTCTGCAGCTCTGACAACTGAAGTGATCAGCAAGATTATGGAAAAATATAATGAAAACTCACCAGATGGCTTACAAAAAAGCGTCTATCAATATCTACCATCGAGCTCGCGTGGCAAAGCAGTAACCTTATGCCTAGTACAATTATTCAAGGACGAAATCGACATTTATGGTGAATTTACGGGCCATATTGAATACAACACCATATTCTCCAAAATTGCACAGGTCGGAGAAAACCCTACCGATGCATATAAATGGTTATAGTCGAACAAATAATGACAAGACAAGTGTCCAAAGCGTCTACTACAGAAGACGTTAAGCGAAAGGATACCGAATATCAAAACTAATCGATTTTTCTTAACTCCTAATACCGATTGGAAGAAGACAGGAATTTGGTACAAAAATTGTCCATTAGGTATTAACCAACTCAGTAAATGGGCACGTCTAGGTGCGCAGAATAAGCAATTTGACAAAATCGGGAGTCCACAACTTACAAGAAGTTAATCAAGTTACTGGTCATTCTTCAAGAGAGTCTCTCACCTTAATATAGTGGAAAAATGAGAGAGAAAACGCTGCAGTGCATTATCAATATAGAAAGCTCATTAACAAATAACAATGTTTCTCAAATATTAATACAAAATAAATGATTTATTATTATCGGACCATTCATCATATATTCGTAGTGAATACCACTCGAGCAATCGAAAGTAATCGATTATTATTTAAAACCACTCGAGCTACGCCCTCGTGATTTTGCGAAAATTACATCTCGTTGCTAGTAAAATATTCGATTATTCTCGAAGCTCTATTATTCTAAATTTCCTTTCAACAATACTACTCTACTTTTTTATCTCAGCCAAGTCAGTTGAGAAAATATGGAATCTTAAGAAGGATAAAATACGAAAAAAGAATTTTTCGATAAAAATTTTGATAAGGTCATATTAATAAGTTATGTGATTCAATTGCTTGAGAATGTTTGACAATGTAGTTTTCGATATACTAAGAATTGAAAAATTGCAATTTAACATTATAAAGATAGAGAATTCGTGCATAAAATCATTTTTGATAAATATATGCCTTGTTGATGTAAAGCTTGTATAAAAATTATCATAATATCATCCAGCAGTTGAGTTGTGCTCAAGAAACATTCATACGGTCCTTGTACGCCACAAATAGCAGTTTTCGTTGTTCAGTGAGTTTAACTGAAACAACGGTTAACAATTTAATGCCCTCAGTGGCATTTTATCCTTTTCCTTATTGAAGTTATCCACCAGGCTGTGTGTATCGAAATGTCCACAAGTTTCCTTCTGATATTGATCCCTGGAGATTATAACAAAAAAACGTTACTTTGTCGTATTGAAAGTTGCTTGGTGATCACAAAAACGATTACCAGTGGCGTTTTGTCGTTTGCTATTACGTTAAAAAAAATTCAATATTTAAATCTACAGTATATTTAAAATGGTACAAATATGTACCTAGTTTCTGTGAATATGTCTATATATGTACAATTGAAAAGTGATATGATGTATTTTCTGAGATTCTGACAACGTATTTGATGAAATAATTTGTAGAAGTAACTTTTATTTTTAGATGAGATTTGCTTTACAGACCTGAAAAATTTCACATATTCTACCATGAGCGGGACACTCATTCTTCCGAACATCTTTATTATGTTATTATAGACGCATTTTTCTACACCACAGAAAGGTTCCGTGCCAATAAAAGGCGTTTGTGTTCCTTTCCTCACGAGTATATAAGCCACTCAATTTCCTTTGTTACCCGAGTGTCCAAGAACCCAGACTAAAGAGACCTTGTTAATATTGCCTATTTTAGGATCGCCATGTAGTGGTTAATTAGTAAGTGCCCCTCGTATAGACTACTTCAACCATAAAACCATGATTCTTTGAGAAACACTTACCTGGTGACCATTCTTTAAGGGTTGAGTAAATAACATCATTTAAAAACTCACTGTGATAAATATAATTAAGAATTATTAATACAAATTATAACTATTCAAAAATAATAATAAATCATTTGTTGACACTCTCCATTTATAGGAAGTGTACGATTGAATGTGTCAGTTACCCGTATTCATGACCTTCCCGATTCAAAACGAATGTGATATTTACATTTTCCTATGAACGTGCTTTCGATGTGGTTGATTGACCTCGATAGATGACTGCCCGCTGACCACACTAATTATATATATATATATATATATATATATATATATATATATATATATATATATATATATATATATATTATAACGTATAAATAAAGATAGAAACACTGATGTAAAACAGATTAGTTGGAAACTGATTAGAAATTAAAACATTAGACTATATTTTATTAGAATCATAAATACGAGACATTAAAATTGCTCATATTAACTGAAAAAGTAATACAACTTATGTATATAATTAATAATCTGAGAAGACTCACATAGAATTGACAAAAGAAACATTACCTTGATCATATGTCCAAAAGCCATAGAGTAAGTATCGTCCATCGTATTAAATACCTCATGTCAGAAAAAACGATGAACATATAATCTAGAAAAGGAACATGAATTAATAAATATTCGAAATAAAAAGGATATTGTCCAATATTATAACGCATTTTTACTAGAAACATATGGGTTAGAATATTTAACGCTGTAATACCAATACGCTTAGCGACATACGCTAGCGACAAAATATAGATGTCAATATGTATCAGCGACAAACGTTGAAAGTAGAGTGATTTCATAGATGAAAGGAATAGAAATTAATTAATGTGTTTAATCGAATATAATGAACATAAGTAATTAGATTAAGGGATATTAATAAATGTTTTAAAAGAATTTATGTTGATGGCTAAACACAATTGCTAATTATAATAAGAAAATTGAACTGAATAATGAAATTAAAGACTATTGTATATCGCCTAAGAAAAACTATTCGTCCCATAATAACAAGATGAACTTCAATATTGAATAAACAATTTTTAGTGAGACTAATTTTTTGTGTGTAGGTAAAGATATTAGAATGTAAAGTGAAATCATAATTTGAGTGCGTTAAAAAAGAAAACGGAGATTGGTTTATGTGACATGACAGAAGGAACTTTCAAACAACAACAAGTGTAACAAACATTTTTGAATATAGTGAGCTGAATTAAACAAAATACTGATTGTTGATTGTTGAAAAAAGTTGAAGAAAAAGAGTCGGTGGCTTGGCTTCGTTTCTAGAAGGTTGGGTTTTGAAGTTCTCCAGAAATTTAAGAGATTATTCTCAAAATGAGGATAAAAACATAGCAAACTATCGATAAAACATACACATGTACTTACCCAATGATTGTAGCTGATTTTCCAGAGTGAAAATCATATTTTCACATATTTATTCAACTGTAAACTTCGGAAGCTGCTTTCCAGAAGTTTCGAGAGGCAGATCCTGGTTCCTGAACACAAGGTCAGTGTATTGTTGTACAACAAGAGTTATAAAAAAATTATTAACGTCAATCAAATGTTTTCTTTAAAATCTCATGAGTAAAATAAACTTTGAAATAATGATCGATCTGAAAAAGAATTAAAATTAAAGACTCAATATAGCTATATTATTAAATAATTCTAAATGATAAATGGCCAATCTAAAGAAATAAAATTTAATACTTACGCATTTCTCAATTAAGAAACTTAAGAAAGATACATCCAACTCTTTTATGTAACATTTAAACTCTATGTATATAAATTTCATAATTATTTCTTGTACCATATTATTTGTATTTCTGTATGTATAAATCTCTCAGCATAAATTCTTTTAACTTGTATATAATTTGAAACATATTCTATGACACAGCATAGAAGCTCGCTGTGAAACTGAACAGACCCGACGCGTCTATCAAATGTTTACTCTAGCGCATCGTCACCTCATGTTCTTGAGCATGCGCACAGAACGCCACACATAATAATAAAATCAATAATTTCATTTGACTTATACATGGGCGTCGCATAAAATTTTTATAAATAAAATTAAAATATTGTTTTCAAGTAAAATGTTTCTTTATTTATTTATCAACTGAATTTTTTCACAACCGTAAGAACCCAGATAACAGAAGAATCTCATACTCAATACATACATAAAAATTCATCATAATAATTTCGTCCCAACGTAGTGGGCTATTCAAATATTCAATTAATTATATCATTATTATAACATTTATAATATTAAATATTATAAATAAATGGCGACCCAACGTAGGTGCGTTGAATAAATTCAGTAAATAATTAATTGTTCATAAAATAAAAATAAATTTGACCAATTTTGTGACGATTTAACTTTAAAATCAGTAATAATTTCGGAGAAAATTTGTTTGGAGTTTTGTACTGTTTTGTCTATTACAAATAAAAATTCTGAACAATGGAGTCAAACAAAACAATAAAAGAATTAAAAACAACGGAGTTGAAGGAAATTTTGGAAAACAGAGGATTGGACAAAACGGGAACCAAACAGGCGCTCGTTAGAAGGTTACAGGAGGCTGTAATTAAAGAGGGAAAGGATCCAGAAACATACTGTTTCAATCAAGAAGAAACAGATAAAAATGAGGAAACAGAAATAACTGGAGATACAGAGAATACAACAGAATGAAGAGAAAATTTTCAAATAACAGAATATAGAACAACAGAAGTCGGAGAAAGATCAGAAGTTCGTGAACAAGGAAATATACAGGGAAGAGAAACAAGTAGCAGTGATAGAGATGATCAACTACTACGATATATACAACTTTTAATTGACGAGCAAAAGAAAATGAGAGAAGAACAGAAGCAAGATAGTAAAATAATGAGAGAAGAACAGAAGCAAGATAGTAAAATAATAAGAGAAGAACAACAAGAAGACAGTAAGAAAATAAGGGAAAAGATAGAAAATCAACAAGAAAATAGCAAGAAAATGATGGAAAAGATAGAAAATCAACAAGAAAATAGCAAGAAAATGATGGAAAAGATAGAAAATCAACAAGAAAATAACAAGAAAATGATGGAAGAACAGAAAGAATATTTGAAAGAAATAATTAAAGAGAAGATGGACGAACAAAATCAAAAAATTGAAAGAATGAATAACTCATTGGAACTAAAACTACGGAAACAAGACGAAAAGGTAGAGGAGATCAAAAGAAAACAAGACGAGATAGAAAAAAGTTTAGAGAACCAAGAAGAAAAATTCGAAAACTTGGAACAAAATTTAATAGAAAAAACGAAGAAGATCACGGAAGTAAATATTACCAGAGCCGTTGAAATAATAGAAAAATCAGGAAAAAAGGATATAGAAGATGTGAAAAGGGGCATTATCAAACATGGAAGGGATATCGAATCCATCAGAAGTGATGTAAAAAAAGAAATACATGAAGTAAGAGAAGAAACCGAAAAGGACATAGTGAAAACAAAGAATGACATTAAAAGAGATATGAAGAATGAATTGGAACAGATTAGAATGCAACTAAAAGGCGAACAAGGAATGATTACTTATGCATATCAAGGTGGGAACGAGGAGAATATCAAATTTGATGGTAGCATCAGGAAGATACATCCAAAAATATTTTTGAAAATATTAACAAATAAGATAAAACATATAAGAAATTTCGAAGATACAAGGGAAATATTGAGAAAACACCTTACTGGACAAGCTCTATTGTGGTTCACAAGTAATGAGATAGACTTCAACAACTATAAGGAATTTGAAACAGCGTTTCTCAAATTATATTGGGGTGAAATCACACAAGGAGAGGTTAGAGAGAGACTATATTTTGGACGATATGATGAGAATAGAGGGAATACCATGTATCTCTACTCGTTGCTACTCTATTCTCAAGCGCAACACTTAGAACCTGTAATTAAAGAAAAAGAAATAATCATGTTCCTATCCAGGCATTTCAAGTCACAGATAGCTGAAACAATAGCTATACAAAACATCAGGACGTTTGAACAACTATCCAATTACCTGATGAGGATAGAAAGAAACCTAACGAGTAATAGAAACAAACAAAACGAGTATAGAAATAATACAAATTACAACCGAAACATAGAACATGCTAACAGAGGAAATACTGGAAATAATTCAAACGATACCCACTACGAATACAATAACGATAATAATAGAAGTTTAAATAGTAATACAAATAATAGAACGACGAATACTACAAGATACAGGAATTATCCAGCAAACAATTACAATCATAACAATCAAGGAAGGGAAAGAAATAATTTTAACAATGTAAACAATAATTATAATAATAGAAGATACAATAACTACAATAATAATAATAATAATTTAAATAACAATAACAATGGTTAAAACAATAATAGGGATTCAAACAATAATAATCATCAGAGCAACAACTTTACAAGGAGGAACTCTGATGGCAATTTAAATCGAAGGAATGATGACGGCCAAAATAGACGGGTCAACTTCCAGAGGAGAGCAAGCAAGCAGTCAGGAAGTCAGGACAGGGCAAACTCTCCAAACAATCGAGTTGAACTACATGAGTCGTCAAACAATATTCATTCTCCCATAACAACGACTGCTGATGGTGGTGTACAAAATGCCACTAATCAGAATTTTCATTGAAGGATGGTGTAGCACGCAATCGGTATAGTTATGTCCATCCTAGAGAATTCCTCAAAGACATAGATTGCCTAGAAAATATAGAAAACAATTTATTAGTATCTATTACGAGAAAATTGTCACATTTAAATGTAAATATTTTAATTGATACAGGTTCAGAAACATCATTAATCACAGTAAGTATTGTAAATAAATTAAACTTGCAAAAATATATTATGAAAGTGCCAAAGGTAAATTTAATAGGTCTAAATGCAAAAAGGTTTAGCGAGGTTAACAAATCTATTATTGTAAAACTACAATTACAAAATATTCATTTGGAAGTACAATTACTGGTTATACAAGGTATGGAGTACGATATATTATTGGGTTCAGACGAATTACTAAAACATAAGATAGACATCAATTATGAAACAAGAACGATAGGCGTCAATGAAATTGGAATAAAATTTAATGAAAACAGAGAACAAATAACGAACAAGAAAATTATGAAGATTGCAGAAGAAAAGGTTAGCAGGCTAGAAGTAGGAGAAATGGAAATGAATAATGATTGTTATGATAAGAAAAATGAATTTGAAGAAAGAAGAGATGGAGAAATAGTTTTAGATGATGAAAAGAATATTGATAATTGTATTGAAAATAATATGAAATATAATAATTGTGAAGATGGAATATGGAATGGAGAATATGAAGAAAATGATATTAATAATTATTTAAAATATAATATGGGATGTGATAATTATGAAGATGGGATATGGAATGAAGTACATTTGGATTGTGGAAGAGGAAGAAAGGAAGAAGTACGGAAATTGTTGAGAAAATATGAAGGTTTATTCAATGGAGAGGCAAGAGTTGCTAAAAATTTTATGCACAGTTTGAAGGTGAAGGATATGGAAACGTTCAAAGCAAAAAGTTACCCAATTCCATACAAATATAAGGATAAAATGCAAGATGCGATAAAAAAACTGATGGAAGACGAAATTATAGAATATAGCAATACTTCATATATAAACCCCATTGTTATTGTACAAAAAAAGGATTGAGACATGAGAATCTATCTAGATGCAAGAAACTTAAATAAACATTGTATACCAGAATTTGAGGCACCATTAAATATTGAAGCGATACTTGGCCGAATTTCAAAAACTAAAATTTTTACAAAACTGGACCTGAAACACAGTTTTTGGTTGATACCACTGGATGAGAATAGCAGAGATTATACAGGTTTCATGGTAGATGGAGTAGTATATAGATTTAAAGTAGTACCATTTGGAACACAATCGGCTACGTCAGCTCTACTGAAAGCTCTTCATAAAATTTTGAATCAGTATGAAAAATTCACACTACACTATATAGACGATATCTTAATATATTCCGAAGAAGAGGAGGAGCATATCAAGCACATAGAGATAATTTTAAAAGCTTTGGATGAAGCCGGTTTGAAATTAAACATAAAAAAATGCCAATTCTACAAGGAAGAAGTAGTATATCTTGGATATAAAATTGACAAAGATGGAGTAAGCATGGATCCAGATAGGATAAAAATTATAAAAGATTATAAAAGACCTACTAATCTTAAAACGCTACGAGGCTTCCTTGGTGTATTACACTACTTCAAGAGATTAGTGCCAGATTTAACGGAAAAGGAAATACCACTTATAGAACTACTAAGGAAAAATGTGAGATGGAAATGGACTCATGAAACAGAAGTGGCTTTCAATAAAATTAAGGAGGAGTTCACAGAGAACGTGAAATTATATCATCCAGATTACACGAAGACATTCATATTAAGAACAGATGCTTCACAAAATAGATTTGCCGGAAGTTTGGTACAACAACACGAGCACGGAGAAGTTCCCATTTCATTTGTGTCAAGAATTACGAAAAAGGCTGAGAAAAACTATAGCGTTAGCGAGATGGAGTTAGCTAGCATATTATTTTGTGTGAACAAATTAAGATTTTTTTTATTAGGTAACAGATTTACTATTGAGACGGACAACCAATCTCTCACAACTATTTTAAAGAACAAATATGGAAACAATAGGATACACAGATGGGCTTTGCTTCTACAGGAACATTCATTCGATATTAAATATATACCTGGTGCCAAAAATATAGTTCCAGACGCTTTGACGAGAATGGATGGGTAAAGCAAAATACAAAGAAACAAATACGTAGGAGTGAACTTAATGAAGGAGGAATTAGGTGTATTTTCAATATATGCAATCATGGAAGACCAGAGAAATTTGACAGATAAAGAAAAACATAATTGCCAAACAAAGGACAATATAATCTTCAAAATTATCAAGCCAAAGGAGTTATATGTAATTACAGAACATTTGACAAGAAAAATAATCAAAGAATTACATTTACGGTACAATCATGTAGGAATACGAAAATAACACAATATTTTTAGGGAAAACTACATTGCAAAGAAAGATCTACCTATCACAAAAAGCATAGTTACTAGATGTGAACTTTGTCAACTTGGAAAAGAAAAAAATCATCACAACGAAAATATGCCAAAATCATTAGTAACGAAACATCCTCTTGAAGTCATAACGGTAGATTTCATTTCAAACATAATACCCAGTGAAGAAGGTAATCAAAACATATTTGTAGTCTTGGATGCTTTTTCAAAATATGTAACCTCATATCCATGTCAACGAACAAATAAAAAGACGGTAAAGAAATGCCTGACAAGCTAATTTCTAGAAGTGGGCATACCGGAAAACTATTTAATGGATAATGCTACTTATTTCAGTAACGAAAACTTTAAAGCATGGTTAAGAAAGTCAAACGTAAAGCCTCTCTTTACAAGTATTAGACATCCATGTGCTAATCAAACGGAGAGATACATAAGAGAAGTCATCAAATGTCTGAGATTATTGGTTCACGATCAACAACGAAACTGGGAAAGGAATTTGAAGAATATAGAATTCTGTTTAAATAATGTACCACACGAAGTAACTGGAAGATCACCCATATTAATTATGAAAAACATAGTACCTGAAAGACCATGGATATCAGAAAATGTAGAGAAATATGAACAGATAATCAAGGAAACGAGGGAAAGAATTTCCAAGAATGCTGAAAAATACATAAGAAAACGAAGCAAGAGAATTAAGAAGAGAACTACTTTTAAGGAAGGAGAATTAGTAATAATTAAAGCACTTAGAATTCCTAATCATAAGCGTAATATTTGTGCAAAATTACAATTACCTTACGAAGGTCCATATAAAGTAGTAACATCTAACGGCATAAATAGTTACAAACTCGTACATCCTGTAACTGGCAATGTTAGAGGAATTTTCAATGTGGACCAATTGTATCGATTCCATCCTGAATTCAATGAAATTCAATAAGTTTAATCTGCAAAGAATTAGTTATAATTAGAATGAAATATTTTTAAGTTGAAACAGGGAATTAATTACTTGTAGGAATAAGGTGTAAGATAGGTGAAGAATTAGAAATAGATTAATTAGGTATAATAACAAATTAATGATTGATTTTCACAAAGATAGAATATAATGAAGTAGATTAAATGATAATAGATTATTACAAAATAAGAAAAAGTTAAGTACTATTGAATGAATTTTATAATAAAACATTCTAGATCATTGTAAACAATAATTAGAATGATTTTATAAAAATTCAGGGAATGTTATAACGTATAAATAAAGATAGAAACACTGGTGTAAAACAGATTAGTTGGAAACTGATTAGAAATTAAAACATTAGACTATATTTTATTAGAATCATAAATACGAGACATTAAAATTGCTCATATTAACTAAAAAAGTAATACAACTTATGTATATAATTAATAATCTGAGAAGACTCACATAGAATTGACAAAAGAAACATTACCTTGATCATATGTCCAAAAGCCATAGAGTAAATATCGTCCATCGTAATAAATACCTCATGTCAGAAAAAACGATGAACATATAATCTAGAAAAGAAACATGAATTAATAAATATTCGAAATAAAAAGGATATTGTCCAATATTATAACGCATTTTTACTAGAAACATATGGGTTAGAATATTTAACGCTGTAATACCAATACGCTTAGCGACATACGCTAGCGACAAAATATAGATGTCAATATGTATCAGCGACAAACGTTGAAAGTAGAGTGATTTCATAGATGAAATGAATAGAAATTAATTAATGTGTTTAATCGAATATAATGAACATAAATAATTAGATTAAGGGATATTAATAAATGTTTTAAAATAATTTATGTTGATGGCTAAACACAATTGCTAATTATAATAAGAAAATTGAACTGAATATTGATATTAAAGACTATTGTATATCGCCTAAGAAAAACTATTCGTCCCATAATAACAAGATGAACTTCAATATTGAATAAACAATTTTTAGTGAGACTAATTTTTTGTGTGTAGGTAAAGATATTAGAATGTAAAGTGAAATCATAATTTGAGTGCGTTAAAAAAGAAAACGGTGATTGGTTTATGTGACATGACAGAAGGAACTTTCAAACAACAACAAGTGTAACAAACATTTTTGAATATAGTGAGCTGAATTAAACAAAAGACTGATTGTTGATTGTTGAAAAAAGTTGAAGAAAAAGAGTCGGTGGCTTGGCTTCGTTTCTAGAAGGTTGGGTTTTGAAGTTCTCCAGAAATTTAAGAAATTATTCTCAAAATGAGGATAAAAACATAGCAAACTATCGATAAAACATACACATGTACTTACCCAATGATTGTAGCTGATTTTCCAGAGCGAAAATCATATTTTCACATATTTATTCAACTGTAAACTCCGGAAGCTGCTTTCCAGAAGTTTCGAGAGGCAGATCCTGGTTCCTGAACACAAGGTCAGTGTATTGTTGTACAACAAGAGTTATAAAAAAATTATTAACGTCAATCAAATGTTTTCTTTAAAATCTCATGAGTGAAATAAACTTTGAAATAATGATCGATCTGAAAAAGAATTAAAATTAAAGTCTCAATATTATTATTAAATAATTCTAAATGATAAATGGCCAATCTAAAGAAATAAAATTTGATACTTACGCATTTCTCAATTAAGAAACTTAAGAAAGATACATCCAACTCTTTTATGTAACATTTAAACTCTATGTATATAAATTTCATAATTATTTTTTGTACCATATTATTTGTATTTCTGTATGTATAAATCTCTCAGCATAAATTCTTTTAACTTGTATATAATTTGAAACATATTCTATGACACAGCATAGAAGCTCGCTGTGAAACTGAACAGACCCGACGCGTCTATCAAATGTTTACTCTAGCGCATCGTCACCTCATGTTCTTGAGCATGCGCACAGAACGCCACACATAATAATAAAATCAATAATTTCATTTGACTTATACATGGGCGTCGCATAAAATTTTTATAAATAAAATTAAAATATTGTTTTCAAGTAAAATGTTTCTTTATTTATTTATCAACTGAATTTATTCACAACCGTAAGAACCCAGATAACAGAAGAATCTCATACTCAATACATACATAAAAATTCATCATAATAATTTCGTCCCAACGTAGTGGGCTATTCAAATATTCAATTAATTATATCATTATTATAACATTTATAATATTAAATAATATAATATATAATTTATATATATATATATATATATATATATATATATATATATATATATATATATGAATTAACAATGTCTTTTCTTTTGATAATGTCTTTTGGGATCATCACAAGCACTCCCGTATCAGCTTTGCGTCAATGACATGAGAGCTCTGATAGCTGCTTGACTTTCAGAATGAAACGTAATGTCAAATTTCTGATAGTCTCTAAGTTTATTTTTACGCATCTTTCAATTGTAAGTATTTTTGCCTTAAAGACGCTAGGGAAAGAGCCTAACGATAAATACTCCAGCGCCTGCTCCTGTGGTGGTATTTAATAGTATCTTCTTTGATATTTTGGTTGTATGACAACCATTGAGTCCTGGTAATCCAAGGAGTATTCCTAGCGATATTTTACCGGCAATCAAGCAATGGCAGTAGCTCTAGAATTGTGGGAGCTATAGTAGATATAGGATCTCATTAATATTATATCAATAAATGTACAGCATCTCAATTAGGTTAGGAACAACTTAGGAAGAAGTCGTCGATACATTTGCTTTTTGGAGGAGATTAGTCTGAAGTAATTGATGATGCTGTTTATAGAACCAGACTGGGAAGTGTGAACAAACGATATGCATGCAATTTGGAAGCCCTTTATCGGCCCTTTATCTGTAGCAATATTACGTCTATCAAAGAAAGTCCTCAGATGTTAAAACTGAAAGAACTTGTCATAGAACTATCAGATACACGAGCGAATCCTATTTAAGTTCTAATTAGTGCAAAATGTATTTTTGCTTGTTCTCCCCAAATGAGATGCAAAGTGTGAGTTAGATGTAACAAATGCATTATACAAGATATCTATTGGGTTAGTATCTAAGGAAAAGTGTGTTTGCCTCCAAATAAAGCCTAACATATGATTTGCACTAGCAACATATTTACTAATATGAGATGCATAATATAGTTTATTATTATATGTTACACCTAAACATTTAAATTCTTGCAATCTACATAAAGCATTATTTTCAATTTGGTAATACACTCTATTCTTCGAGACACTGACATAACAGAACACTTATTAATATCGACCTTTCATTGGATATCAATACTCCATTTGTAAATATTAATTGTATCTCTTTGTAACACGACACAGTCCTTAGCTGTTTGTATTTTTTCAAATATTCTGAAATCGCGGGAAAATGATAAAAAGTCAGAAAAACGAACATACTGTGAGAGATCTTTCACAAACAAAACAAATAATAATGGTCCTAAGTTAGGTCCATGAGGAACTCTTGAATTACTGTGTTATTTTCCAGTAGTATTCCCTAGCTGTTTCACAATAATGTACCTATCCTGTACATAACTTTTGAGTAACCTTAGTAAATTAAAGGACAAGCCATAGCTATCAAGTTTTTTTAATAATATAACGTGGTTTACTTTATCAAACGTTTTCTGGAAGTCCGTATAAATGACATCTAACTGTTCTTTAAAAACCTAATTAGCAACTTCTGTAAATAGTAACAGATTAGTATTAATTGATCGACCCAACATAAATCCGTGTTGTACATCAACTATAATATTTTTTACATGACTAACGATATAGAAATGCAATATTTGTTCGAAATTTTTAGCAGGAGCACACATTAACATCAGCTCCTGCTGAAGAACACTACAGAAAAGGAGTCGAATTTGCAGTATTTGAGCATTGTAAAAATACTATTCGGATCAATGAGGAAGGTAGATACGAAGTTATTATGCCATGGATCGAAGGTCATCCACCTCTACTCAGAAATTTTACCCAAAAGAAAATTGGATAATTTGTTACTGAATCTAAGAAATTAATTTTATAGCGGTGATTATCACCAAGTTTTCAATGAATGGCTGACTGAATGGTATCATAGTACATGTTCCACAAAATGTGGTGAACAATGCTAGAAATTACTTTCCGCATCTCCATGTCGAGAAATTGAACAGTTCCACGACGAACATCAGACCAGTCATTGATGCTTCAGCGATTGACAAAGAACACCTTTCATTAAATTAATGTCTAGAGAAGGCCGTTAACCTGATCGAACTTATCCTTTCTATTCTCTTAAAATTCAGATTTCTCCGAATTTCTGCTGATATTAGGAATGCTTCCCAGGAGATCAGCCTAGCTCATTATGTTAGAGACGTACTTCGTTTTTTTTGGATTGATGAAAATGGTCTTTTCACCCACTTTCGACACACTAGGGTAGTGTTTGAGGTTAATTGCCACCCATTTATTTCTGGTGCTATGATACAATATCATCGGAACAATGTTTTAGAAAATGATGAGATTTCCTATGAGAAAACAATCGTCCAAATATGAATGAAAAGTTGTTGTGCTGATAACTGTGTCACTATGATTTAGAAGGAGATTTGGAAAATATCATGACGCTGTCCATTCAGACAATGAATGATGCCAAATTTTACTAGCGCTGTCGGATCACACCAATATGAACAACGACACTACGGACAATGTCGTGTTAACTGTTTTGGGGTTGAAATAGGACCGTTTGCAAGATATTTGAATTCCATCCATCCATGGCTCTACAACCCGGGGTGGGTCTTGGCCGCCTCAACAATTCTCATCCATTCATGTCGATCCTGAGTACTTTCTTCCCAATTAAGGACTCCCAAAGTTTGCAGGTCCTTGTGTATATTATCACGCCATCGAAGTTTTGGGCGCCCAAGTGGTCTTTTGTTGTTAGGGGCTTCTTCCCAGACCATTTAAATAAGATATTTGAATTGAGTGAATAAAATGACGGTTACTGAGTGTGAGGTTTATTATAAATTCAGCTAAGCGTTTCCAGCCCTTAGGCCAAAGCTGTCTTATAAAATTACTGAGGTTAACTTATTGAGAACAAACAATTTAAAAAATTAAACTTACGTCAAAATGTTTACAACTGCAGTGCTGTTCTTGACCGTCCGCTAAAAAACATAAAACATTGCATTTGTTATGCATCACTAGTTGAAATTGTTAAAAGTTAGGTTGTCAATATTTGTAATTAATTAAAATAAAATAAATTGAAATTAACCCCATAATATGGGTGTACAATTATATGTTACATGCCATAAATGTCCAATTAAAATTATCAACTAAATGTTATTATGTCTAAACTGATGAAAAGTTTGACGTCAGTAGGTGGTAGCTAATATGCCGGTGTACAAGACCACAATTAATGGCTAATATTACAACGTGATCTTCAGGTGAACATTGAATCAAGATATGTTTAAAAAAACAGTGAAAGGAAATATTGCAAATAGTGAATTGAAATTGGGAAGAAAATTTTTAAGAATAGAATAATTCGTCTAAAAACAAAACTTTCAGAAAGAGACGATATCCCTGATCTTAGATATCCTATGATATTACCTTCGAGATACATAGTTGTTTCCATAATGATTTATGACTTCCATTTTAACAATTGTCACATTGGCACTCGTGAATTGATGAGTATTTTACGTAAGAAATTCTGGATAATTAGAAGTAGGAAAACTATAATCTGTTTTCTCCAAATGTGTCACATGTGGAAAATACAATGTGAAGATTACAGCGACAACGGGACAAATTTTGTAGGAGCTGAAAATGCATTTGCGAAAATTGATTTGGATGAAATTGCTGAATATAGTAAAACCAAACATTTCACCTGAAAACTTTCTCCCCCCACCGCTGAATGGTGGGGTGATTGGTGGGAGAGCTTGATAAGACTTTTAAATACTTTGTGAGAAAAACGATAGGCAGATAATCGCTTATTTGCGACGACTCATCACCTAGGCTCTATGAATATGAGGTATTGATGGATTCTAGACCACTGACTATGTGTCTGATGAGATTTCAGATCGAACTCTACTGATATAATCAATATTTTTACATGATTTGAGAAATACTGGTGTCTCAGCCCTTCAAGTTATAGAATAAAGCTTAAACAAGAGTTGATGAGCGGATTCCGCAAAGAATACGGTCAAAGAAATATTCTTCTAATGATATACAAGTTGGAGATGTTGCTCTAGTAGGGAGTGATTCCACAAAACGAATAGACTGGCCTCTAACATTAGTAGGCAATAAATATCCAGGGAAGGATGGAAAACCCGAGTCATTCAATTGAAAACCTCCTCAGTTTTACTTACTTGATCAATCCAGAGTTTTTTAATGTTTATTAATATTGACATTGACTATTAGTGTCAGTGAATCAGAAATAAAAAACTCGTTAGCACTATAAGTATATAATTCATTTAATTCTTTTAAAGTAACTGAACATTTTCCGGGTAGGTTTTCTTTTCATTATCGGCAAACATTTGACCTGTGTGTCAAATAATATTTTTTCCTAGTGTATGTCAACGTCAGTTCGTGAATGTTCCGTTGTGTGTACACTTTGAAACGCATAATTGTTAATGTGTAAGACTTTCAATGTAATTTGTATTTGATAAAAGAATGTTCAACGCAGTTTTTCATAATATGCTGTGAACTAGACTAAATTTTCTTATTTGACATTTTGGTATTGTCAATAAATTATTATTCGCATTAGTATAACCATTTTAGCCCGCCCTCCTATATAAAGATCGAATGGAGGAATACTTAGCAGTATTTCCAATGCTGTGGTTGGAGTGCCTTTCATGGCGCCTGTAATGCTCAGACACGCAGCTGGCTGCACTTTAGAAAGCGTTTTAGCGGCTGTGCTTTGTTGAACTTGAGGCCACCACACAATTGCACCGTACACCATCATTCGTCTGCTATCTCTGATGTACAAACAGTTTACCATTGATGGAGTTAGATCTCAGGTGCACCCATTTGCTCGTCTCATCGTTATTAGCGTGATCTGAGAACGGCTTGTGATGCTCGCTAGATGGCTGCTGTTCCAGGTTAGCTTGTCATATAACCGGATTCCTAGGTATTTTGCTTCCCTGGCAACTTTTATTTGATTGCCGAAAAGTTTTGGCTCACTAGTGATCTACACAATTCGCTGTTTTGTAAATGGTACCATGATGGTTTTCGAGGTATTGACAGGCAATCCCTCCGCATCACGCCACCTCTCCACTAAGGACAGTGCCCTCTGCATTAGTTCCAGCCAGATGCACACGTGTTTTCCCCGTATTAGAATAACAATGTCGTCAGCTTATCCCTGAGCATACCATCCTTGCTCGTTTAGTGCAACAAGGAGGCCGTCGACTACCAGATTACACAACTTTGGTGACAGAACACCTTCCTGTGGACATCCTCTTTCTGTCTTCACCTCTCTTGTGGCACCACACAGGGATACTTGTGCTCTCCTGGTGCTTAGCATGTTCTCTATCCATCGGGTGATTGTCATGTCTGTGCCCCTGGATTCCAGCTTTAATACTATTGTGCAAGTGCTCGTGTTGTCAAATGATCCTTCTATATCCAGGAACACATTCAGTGCAACTTCTTTGTAAGTAATGGCTTGCTCTATCTTATCCACCAAGCTATGCAAGGCTGTTTTGCAAGATTTACCATTTTGGTAGGCATGTTGGTTAGAGTGCAGCGGCTTATTGTCTAGCACTGCGACCCTCAGATACCTATCTATCATCTTCTCTATTGCCTTGTTTTAGAAATGACAAGAGACTTATCGGGCGAGGGTCTTCCAGGTTTCGGTATAAATACCACCTTGGAGATTTCCCAAACCATGGGTGTACTCCTGTGGCTAAGCTTAGTCTAAATAGACTCACAAGTCTTGGAGTTATTATATAGGCGCTTTTCTGGAGTAGCACTGGGTAGATTCCATCTAGGCCAGTCGCCTTGAAGGGATCAAAGGATTGAATAGCCCATGTCACGTTCCCATATGTGACTATGGACTTTACACAAGTCCAGTTATCACGAGTTGCCAGACCACGGGCAACTTGCCGTTCTTCTCTGGCTTCGCTTGTTGCTTCGACTCATATTTAGGTGGAACCCGGGAAGTGCATGAAGTTGCTCGACGAAAAATTTAAATAGCTGGATCGATCTCCTTTGGATTGAAAAGTTGTACTACTATCGATCAAACGCTTAATTTGTATTGCAGTGTGTTGATTTTAATACATCAAAAGTTTCTTGTCTGTGTGTTCTTTCACCTTAGAATGAAACGTATGAACACGAAGTAATATGTTACTGAGTATAGGAGGTACACAGTACCTAATTTTTGTAACATTTCTAAAATGTTTATAGAGTAAAGCACAAACTATAACTTCATTGTTAATTGATATACAATTTGTTCCAAGTCAAGAAATGATCGTACAATGCGTCGTCAGAAGCCTGCACAGTAAATAAAAATTGTTTGAACTGAAAATGTATCGTTTGGTTCCATCATACGTTGAGATCGTAGAGGTATGCACAGATTATATAACTATTATGGTTTCAACTCTTCCAAACATCTTTCTCAATTCCTGTACGGTCAAAATTAAGACACGCGTATAAGCTTGATTACTAACACTTTTGTCATCGTCAAATTGCAATACAAAATTACAAGATGGAACAAACCTGTAGTTTGTAGCGCCTTAACTCGAGCGTTGCTGAAAGGAGACTGGTGATTTGTTAGGAGATGAAAAAAATGAACGATCGATTGTGACATATCCATAAACTAAATGGTTTAGGACTAGAGCATAAACACAATTTCTAATTGAACAATTGTTTTGTCGTGTATCATAAGTTTATAGAAATATATTGAAGCGCATATACTGACAACGCGATAGTTGTTCAACAAAAAAGTCAAAAAGCTGTAGCTATCTCCTTTTGTTCAAAAATTGAACAACTATCGACAAACTCTCAATTTGTACGGCGTTGTATTGATGTGCGAATACAATCGACTAGATAGTCGATCCGCGACTGTCATAAAGCATTGTTTCTATCACTTTGACTCGAGCGTTTCTGAAAGAAGATTGATCGATTTGTTAGGAGATAAAAAAACGACGATCAACTTCATCAATTGTATGCGCATCTACATCAAGTACACAACTCGACAAAACAGTTTTGACGATGCAAAAGTTGTATGTATGCGCTAGCCCTTAGTTGTGTGGAAATCACGAGAAGTCCCACAACTCGACAAAACAGTTTAGTTGATGCAAAAGTTATATCATCGCCCTAGCCCTAAAAGACATAAGACTTTGCCGAATTTAGAGTCACATAATAAGTCATCAATCTGTTTACGCTTCCTAGTAGTTACCTATTTTGCCGCTGTCACTGTGGTTGTTGTTCTACTGAGTTCGGAAACTCAAACTTCGAGCAGATCATTGGTGGCTTTTGAAGTGTTAGTTGTGTGGAAATTGTATTATATAAATACTTGTGCCTGTAAGTTAATACCTCATATCTTCTAAATTCTTGCTTGTACCACCACCTGTGTACTAGACATAAGTGCTATTCAACGCGACAATCGAATACAATCATTTCCTGTCATTTAAAAAACAACATGTTCAACAATACATTTTCGATACCAATCGATCACTCTGATTATAATCAGTCAAAAATTATGATGCTATTGAAAAAAATCGTAAATCGGAAGCATGTGATTGGTCGAAAAATTTAAATAAACTACCGTTTGTCTATGGGTTATGTGATGTGAGTAATATTTTGCAATTGCATATTACATTTTTAGTTAACAGAACAGCTTCTATGAAATTAAACGTGATTAAACTAAATTAACTCGTGAGAAGTGTGGAATACACGTGAAATGAACTAAAATAATGATGATGTTATGTCACTATTGATTTGTAAAGTGACATGAGAAATGACAATTCTTTTTGGTCGTTCAACAAACATCAATCCTTTTTCGATTTCGTTTATAAGCAAAATCGGAATGAAGATTGAAGTGTTGAATAGCACTATGTTATAGTTCTCTAGTCCAGTAGGTGATCCTTTAGTTTTTGACAGCTTGTCAATTTTGATGTACTACTTTCACTTCAATGAGTAAAAGCAGTGTTACTAGAACTTATTTGATGTTTATTTTATATCCGCTCGGATCGTTACATGTTACATGGTGTTAGGTGAAAAAAACTTGATTGCAGAACTCTAGAAAAACGTCCTAGAAAAGCTCGATTGAAAATGAAAAGTGTTTGTGAGTAGCAAGCAAATTGGTATCTGCTGGATTAGTACCATTCATTGCATATAAATACACTCTAGTTCTTGTGACATGTGTCCAGTGCCAGGGTCTCAATCATTTCGCTAGTGTGTGCAAAAAATTGAAAAATACTAACCAGAAGAAGAAGAAATCGGAGATAAAGAAAGGTGATAGAAGATCGGGTAATAGAAAAGTGCATAATGTGCAAACAGGAAATTACAGCGATAGTGAATAAGAAAACAGTGATTGTGAGAGCAGCTCTGATGAGTTGTATGTCCAGTCAATAAGAAAAGTTGATACTGTCAATAATGCGAAGAAGGCAATGTCATGGTTTCAGGCAATTGATGTTGAAGGACATAAGGTGATATTCAAGTTAGATAATGGATGTGAAGTAAGCATTTCAACGTTGAATATTGTTAGAAAACTAGTGTTACTTGACAAAATGCAAAAAACCAAAGTCAAACTAGCTCCTTATGGCAATTCTGATTATGTATACACTCCATTAGGAGAAATCACCTTAAGATGTCAAGTTAACAACATTATTAAAAACATATTTTTTACAGTTTGTGATAATTATGAAGTGTCATTACTGAGTTGTGTTGATTGCGTTGATCTAAACTTGGTTAGAATAGTAGACCCAATATTTGCGGAGTCTTGTCAGTATACGTCACTTGATAACGTTGTTAAAAGATATCCTGTCGTTTTTGGGGGTCTAGGTTCTTTTCCTAGAGAACATCATATGGCATTGAAAGAAGGTGCAATTTCAGTAGTTCAACCACTCAGACGGATTCCAATTGCTCTGCATGACCGTTTAAAACTTAAACTTGATGACCTTGAAGAACAAGGAATCATAAGAAAAATTAATAAACCGACTGAATGGTTGAACCCTTTAGCGACATCTGAAGAGGAAAACAAAGATTTAAGCTTGTGTCTTGATCCAAAATACTTGAATTTGACAATAAAACGAGAAAGATTTTTAATACTTACAGCAGAAGAAATAGCTGTTAAACTTCACAATAAAGAATATTTCACAGTCTTGGACATGAAAGACGGTTACTTTCAAATTCTTATTGATGAACAAAGTCGAGAATATTGTATCTTTGGAACTCCCCTTGAAAGGTATGCGTTTTGTCGTTTACCTTTTGGAATTTGTTCAGCTCATGAGGTCTTTCAAAAACAAAACTATGAAATATTCGGTGATATTGAAGGCTTCGGCCTGTATTTTGATGACCTAATTATAACATGCATTAATGAAACTGAACATGATAATAATTTACGGTTGGTTTTGGGAAGAGCACACAAATATAATATTAGATTCAAAAAAGATAAAATTCAATTTAAATCTAAATGTGTTAAGTTTATGGGTCAAATTTACTCAAAGGAAGGAGTAAAACTGAATAAAAATTATGTCAAACCAATTTTATAAATGCCAAAACCAAAAGACAAAACTGGGTTACTAAGAATATTAGGTATGGCTAAATATTTAGGAAAATGTTTACCAAATGTGTCAAAAATAACTGCCCCGTTGAGAAACTTGACCAGAAATGATGTTCGTTGGGATTGAACTGAATCGCACGATGAATCTAACAAAGCTGAAAAACATGTTATAACTAATGTCCGAATTCAGTCATTTTTTGATTCATCAAAAACTAGAGAAATAGACACCGATGCATCTAAGGATGGTCTAGGTGCGTGTCTGTCTCAAGAAGGTCAGCCGATAGCTTTCGCGTCTAGGAGCTTAATTCCCTGTGAGCAAAAGTATGCACAAATAGAGAAAGAGATGCTAGCAATTGTGTTCGCCACATAAAAGTTTCATTATTTTATTTATGGCTTTGATATAAAAATTAACTCAGATCACAAACCATTGGAAACATTCATGGAAAACGATCTAGCATCTATATCATGTCGCTTGCAACGGATGAGACTCCGTTTACTAAATTATAACATTACCGTGAATTACAAACCTGGCAAATTTCTCTATGTGGCTGATACTCTTTCGAGAGCATTCTTGCCAGAAAATGGATTGAAGTCTGATCAAGAATTTAATTTTGCAGTACACTCTGTGTCAAAGAATGTCTGAAGAGAGAAAAGAACAGTTTAGGCAAGAAATCTTGGAAGATGAGATCCTTAAACTAGTCATTAACTTTCATAAAAAAAGGCAGGCCCAATAAAAAGAATGAAGTTCCTGTTTCTGGAAAGCATTACTATAAAATCCAAGATAACCCAAGCTTTATTGATAAAATGTTGTTTTTTGGTGATAAAATTGTTCCATCTTCTGTAAAAAGTGATATGCTGAAATTATTGCACGAGGGTCATGTTGGCATTGATAAATTCAAGAATCGTGCGAGACAAATATTCTAATGGCCAGGGTTATCTGTTTATATTGAAGCATATGTTAAAAAATGTCATATTTGTGGAACTTTTGCTAAAAAACCGCAGAAAAAGTCGCTATAACCTTACAAATTACCTAAACGTACGTGGGAAAGAGTGGAGTCAGATATTTTTTCATATGCTAATAAAAGTTTCCTTGTTGTATTTGATTCCTACTCTAATTGGCTGGAAATGCCTCAAACCAAAAACAAATCTGCGAAATCAGTTATTTTGACTTTAAAATCTATTTTTTCTATACACGGATCACCTGATAAAGTAACTGCTGACAATGTACCATTTATTAGCCTCGAATTTAAGACTTTCGCAAGAAACTGGAATTTTGTAATTAGTCTGCGAAGCCCTTATTACGCACAATCTAATGGACTGGCAGAAAAAGGAGTAGATATAGAAAATAAAATTCTAAAAAAATGTTTGAAAGAAAATTCTGATATACATACCGCTTTATTGCAATATAGAAATTCACCGCTAAAGTATATTGGTCGCTCACCTGCACAGTTATTAATGAATAGGATTTGTAAGACAAAAGTGCCGATATATTCCAGTTTGTTGCAATCCAAACTCTGTGAAGACGTTTCTGAGAAATTGTTACTTAGACACTATGATAAGAATAGTGAAGATCTAAAACCGTTGGACCCTAAAGCCAATGTAACAATTTTTGACCATGTAAAGAATAAGTGGGAGCCTGCACAAATTGCTTCTAAGCACAGCTCTCCCAGATCTTACATCGTAAAATGTTCCTTTGGCAATCTGGTCAGTCGCAATCGGATTGACCTTGAAGAATCATTAAATGATTATGTTCCTAAAACTAAAGAGCCTGACTTAGATGGTAGTCATATCGAACCTTCAGCTCAACCTGCCGTATTGCTTAAAAATAAAAGCCCTTCACCGGAAGCTTCACCAAAATCTTCATTATCCAGTCCAAAAGTTTTAGATCACGGTGTTGCAACTAGATCTGGTCGGGTAATAAAAAAACCGGAAAAACTTAACTGATAGGAGGGGATGTATTATATAAATACTTGTGCCTGTAAGTTAATACCTCATATCTTCTGATATCTTGCTTGTACCACCACCTGTGTAGTAGACATAGTTATAGTTCTCTAGTCCAGTAGGTGATCTATTAGTTTTTGACAGCTTGTCAATTTTGATGTATTACTTTCACTTCTATGAGTAAAAGCAGTGTTACTAGAACTTATTTGATGTTTATTTTATATCCGCTCGGATCGGTACATGCTACAGAAATCACGAGAAGTCCAACAACTCGACAAAACAGTTTAGTTACTGCAAAAGCTCTACCATTGCGTTAGCCCTTAAAGACATACAAGTTCATGAAATTGACTGTCTCGACCCTTACTTCGTGGAATATGCTCATACAAATTCGCCGAATTTTAGTGTCACATAATAAGTCATCAATATTTTTACGCTTCCTAGTAGTTACCTATTTTGCCGCTGTCACTGTGGTTGTTGTTCTTCTACTGAGTTCGGAAACTAAAAGTTCGAGCAAATCCTTGGTGGCCTTTGAAAAGCATTTCCTAATGAATTGTTCGCGCAAACTTATTATTTTATAAAGTTTTATTATCAAAAAAATATATATTCTTTTTGTAAAAATGTAATAAAATTTTTCTTGTTGAAGTTCGTAATAGATTTTAGTGCTTCATCTCAACTTTTCGGTGAAAATTCTATATTATTTATAATGTACAGATAGTATATACCGACATCCAGTCATATAATTTTCTATTCCTAAAAAATACATACTATAGAATTCAATATATTACTTTTCCGCCAACCTATCTATATGCGAGAAAAGTATTGGTTCACCCCAAAAAAAGTTGTAATTTTGAAAAAAAATTTTGAGTTGTTTTTACGTTTTCCATCAACGACAAACAACAACACGAAAAAACTGTTTTTAGAAAAAAAAACCTGTGTGTATGTCGTTGTCGTCGTCGTCGTTGTCGTCAGCCACTTTTCCTTACATGTCTTGCTGGCACGATACAGCCTCCGGAGTGCAATAAGTGACCAATTTCATGATTGAATATTGTTGAGGACATCTCACAGATGAACCCTATCAATTTTCAGCTCACCAGAGCCAGTACAACGGGTGCTATGGTACTTGAAGTACGACATTTTGTCATTTTTTGAGAAATTTCAGTTTGTTAGCATGATACAGCCCCCGTAGTTCAACAAGTCACCAATATTATGATTGAATATTATTCAGGACATCTCATTTATGAACTCTATTGATTTTCAGCTCACCAGAGCCAATACAACCGGTGCTACAATACTTTAAGTACGATATTTTTGTCATTTTTGGAGAAGTTTCAGTTTGTTAGCACGATACAGCCACCGGAGTACATACATGTGACCAATTTTATGATAGGATATTATTTAGAGCATCTCAAAGATAGACTCCATTGATATTCAGCTCATTTAAGCCAGTACAACGGTTGCTATGGTACTTGGAGTACCAAATTTTTGTCATTTTTGGAGAATTTTCAGTTTTTTAGCACGATACAGCCTTCAGAGAGTATACAATTGATCAATTTTATGTTTGAATATTTTTCAAGGTGTCTCACAGATGTACAATATTGATTCTCAGCTGAATAAAGCGGGTCCTATAAATCCATTTTTGGTTATTTTTGAAGAAATTTTGGTTTGTTAGCAGGATACATCCCCCGAAGTGTATACAAGTAACAATTTTATGATAGAATATTGTTCAGGGCCACAGATGCGGAAAAGTTAGTTTTAATCTTTGAAACCGTTTATTTTTAATTCAAATACAAGAAACTTATTTATAAACTTGTGATTTTAATGTTATCCTCATTTTCTTCGTGTCTGTCAGAAGGACACAGCCTGTCAAAAATAGGATCACATCTCGCTGTCGCCATATCGTTTTATATTGTTCTAAAGCAGCTATTACCGAATATTTTTTGTTATAAGTGCTAGAATAATTTCAAAATAGTGAAGAATTTTAAAGATAATTCAAAAAAATTTAATAGCAGAAGTTGCAATCACAGCTTTCTCTCTTTTCCTGTTTTTGTGGGAAGGTAAGCAACAAAGTCAATACAAATATATTATTATATTACTTTCTCCACGGTTCGTTACATAAAGCACGAGTAGTACAAAGTGTCATTGTGATAAGTGTTTTACATACTATTTTTAATAATGAACGTGCAAAAATGTATTTCATGAAAATATAATTGCAATATTAGGGATTTTTGCGCTCATTTATTTATGTTGGTAAACCTCACATATACAAATGACAGTTGACAGAAGTTTCAAATTTGAATGTTCATTAAGTTACTAATACATAGTTCGGAATTTATGAAAATGGAACTAAACAGCAAATTATCATGAACTCCACCAGTACTTCGCAATATTACTGATAATGCAGTTAATGATTTACTAACTGAAAAATCTAAACACGAATATGTATATGATATTTATGTTTCGATTTGCTCCCATTCACGTTCATAATTCTGTCATTTATTCTATACAAAATTTCAATGCTGAAAAATTTAAATGCATACGATTGACATTACAAATCATGACGTACCTTATAATTATATATTGTTCACATTTAATATTATTCACATTCTTCAAAATTTATAGAAAATGTATCAAGCCAAGTGTCCACCGTCCAATGCCAGTTATAAATGCCAGTTTGTCAGCCATAAGTGAAACAATGCCTCCAATTGTATAAAAAGTTACCAAAAACGATGCTGAAATGGTTATTTTGTGACATTGTCATTGACAATGCCATTCGTCATTCATTAGAGTCATTAATTAGCATTAAATTAGAGTACCTTTCTTGGAAACAAGCTTCACTAACTGTTTCATATGGTGGTTTAGGAATTCGCTCAATCGTTTCAGTAGCTCTTCCTTCTTTTTTGTCGTCATTAAATAGTTCAAAAAATTTCAATAATTACATTCTGCCTATATTTTTCAACACACAAGACCCTTTATCAATAGAGGCAGAAAATATGTGGTCATTAAAGTCTAACAAAGTTGTACTCGATGATTATAAATCCTTTCAAAAATCCTGGGATATTACTTTATTGAATATTGAAAAAGAAAATCTGCTTCAGAAAGCTATCAATTCACCAGACAAGGATCGTTTGAATGCAGCATTTCCAAAGGAATCAGGAGCATGGTGGAACGCTTTACCGTCGACCCCATTAGGTACGCTTTTAGATGACGAAAGTTTCCGTATTTCTATTGGTCTCCGTTTAGGCTGTCAAATTTGTGTAAAACATCGCTGTCGTTGCGGAGCTGATGTTGATGAATATGGTAGACACGGCCTAAGCTGCAAATTAAGTGCCGGCCGTTTTCACGTCATTCTGCAGTAAATGACCTAATCAAACGAGGCATGGCATCTGCAAAGATTCCCTGTTCGTTGGAATCGTTAGGTACTTGCCGCGACGACGGTGAACGTCCAGATGGTATGACCCTCATTCCATGGCAACGCGGCAGACCAGTTATATGGGATTTCACTTGCACTGACAGTTGGGCTCCGTCCCATGTCCGATCCACATCTACTTCCGCAGGCGCTGCAGCTTTACACGGCGAAACTTTTAAAATCAATAAATACAAAAATTTGGAGAACATTTACATTTTTATTCCTGTAGCAATTGAAACCTCTGGTGTTTTCGGTCATGAAGCTTTAAAATTCGTTACACATTAAAGAAATCGGTGAAAAAATATCAATAGAAACCAATGATTCAAGAGCAACTTTGTTCTTTATACAACAAATAATTATTGCAATTCAAAGAGGAAACGCTTCATCTTTTCTCGGTACGTTTCTCCGTTCTAAGCCTCTAGAAGAACTTTTTATGAAACTTAATTATAAGAAACGTAATTCTTCTACAACTTTCAAACTTTCTCACATTACAGACCCTAAAACATGTGATCTTTCCTTTTTCCGAAATTCTTATTTAACATCTTCGTTCTCTTCTTCAGAATGTGTGCCTTCTGATAATATATGCATTGACAATTTGATAATTTATGCCCCCAACAATCTTTTGGGCCTCAGTGTACTGAAAAATACAGATTACCACCAGCCAGATGATGTCCCATTCATAGGAATACTGAAGAATATGACTATGCTAGAGAATGATGCGATTCCTATACGCAATAGATTATCTCTAACCAAAACAGTTTTCAAATCCGTAATATCTACATCCAATTCAGTAGCAAACATCATCAATTCAAATTCCTTATCACGCCGATCAAGTGAGAAAGACAATCATAGAATCCGAGATTATTCGTACAATGATAGTAGTTGCGAAAGAGCTTTTAACAATATTTCCATATTCAGATCCATAAAGGATATTTCCCAAGATTCTTTGGGTGTCAAAGGCCTCAAAAATATTGGTAACATATGTTTCATGAATAGTATTATTCAATGCCTATCAAACACAAGGTGCCTATTAGAATATCTAAAGAAAGACGCATACATAAGAGATATTAACATAAACATATCTAGCATGAAAGGAACACTAATTAAAGCATTTGCTGAAGTTATTCAAGACCTTCGGTCTGAAGACGGTTCAGACAGAGTGGTTAATACAGTATCATTGAAAAGTAAGATTCAGCGATTTACTTCAAGGTTCATGGGATACACTCAACATGATGCACATGAGTTTCTTCGTTACCTATTAGCAGGACTTCACGAAGATGTCAACAAGGTATATGAAAAACCAAAGCCCATGCTAACAGAAATTGATAACAAATTTAGTGATATCGAGAAAGCACAAGAATTTTGGTTAAGATATGCCAGAATGGACAACTCAAAGATTATGGATAACTTTGTCGGTCAATTAAAATCAACAATCAAGTGCACACACTGTGGTCACTGTTCAGTAACCTACGATCCTTTTTGGGATTTATCCCTTCCGATACCACAAATAACAGGTCAATTACGGTTTTCACAATGTTTAGATTCGTTTACAAGAGAAGAAACACTCGACGGTGATGAGAAACCAACTTGTTTTAAATGTAAGGAACGAAGACGATGCATTAAATCATTCTCAATTCATGAATTTCCGAAAATACTGGTTATTCACCTGAAGCGCTTTTCGCAAACAGAAAGTTTAAGTGGAAAACTTAATGATTCAATAGATTTTCCAATAGAAGAGCTTGATATGAATCATTACGCGGCTGATAATCTGGCACCTTGTATGTACAACCTCTACGCTATATCTAATCACTGTGAAACCTCTTATAATGGTCATTACACAGCATTTTGCCGACATCCCTATACGGGACAGTGGCACGAATATAACGATTCAAGAGTGCTATTAATATCGTGGAGAAGCATATGTTCTCTTCTATGAACAAGATGACACAAAATACCACTTTTAAGTTTAATAATTTTTTTTATTAGTTTTCAAATTGTATATTTTCATTGTGAATCAATGTCTTATTTGTTTTTTTTTCTGCATAATTTATTTATATATTCATCTACATATTGTATCCGTTTAAATATAAACAAAATTGATTTTGTTAAAAAAAATTATAATTAAAAACCTTGATACACTGATATATGAAGGTTATGAAAAATGTGACGTTTCCTAATGTCAAGGAGTGACTTAAAGTGTCACATTTGATAGCGGAATTAAAGTAAATTTTGTATATGCGAATTATAAAAAATATGTTTGGAATTCTTGCGATTTCTTCGAATGTGTTCGAAAATTTGATTATTATTTTCAGACAAGGTACTTATTTTTCTCTCAAGGTTGTATGGGAGGTTGAAGTTCCTTTAAGCGGTGAAATACGTTGATAGGAATTTTGAAAATGTCCCTGAATACACTAATGGTAAAAGTATGAAAGAACATAATTTTAAGTGAAAACCGAATACGCCGCCACTGTTTGAAAACCGAATACGCCGCCACTGTTACTAAAGAGAATTGTGAGGATTATTCACAATAAGGTATATACATATTGGTGAATAAAGGCTTTGAAATGAGTTAGATAACAAATGTAGAATGAGTAGTCGAGAAATATATTTGGTTGCGAATAGTTGTGTTTTATTTTGAGAATTATTTTAATAGTAAAAATACGATAATTTTTACAGTGCAGCCGCGGGATAGATCTCGCGTTATACCGAGTAACTAGGTGATTAGATTAGTTCTGTTGTGAACAGTGATATTAAAAAAAATGGATGACAAAAAAACTGTGAGTACAATTAATTATTTCTTTGTTTAGTTAACGTATAAACTAAACATACGATTATTCTTATTAGGATTTATTTTCGGGTTTTGCAGTTGAAATATCGTTGACACATTTGATTTCCCTTCTTTCTTCTATATTCTATATTTTGGGGCTTATCTGTTGTAATAAGTATTGATAAATATATTGTTTCAGTTTAGTTAACGTATAAACTAAACAACGTTATTATTTTCAGGAACTATTTTTTGATACTTTTTTTTGTTGCTAAGTCATCTCTCGAGTTTATTAGTTATTAGTTTATAATTGCATTGTTAAAATTGGGTTTGCGTTTATTTAGTTTTCAGTTTATGTTTAAAGTATAGAGTACGTAGAAATTAACATGGAACGATCAAGTTCAAGCTCTAGCTCTAGTTCGGATGAATGTTGTTCAAAGAGGTATGACTATAAACGCCATAAAAATCATGAGTTACAGCGTTCCAGTTCGAAAAATCGGAATGTTGATTATTCAAGGGTGTCCAGAACTAAAATGAGTTACGCACCGCCACCGAACACACAAGACAATGTGCGAAGATTAGAAAAATTAGTCGAGCGACTGATAGAACATGGTACATCTTCCCAGCCGGGTCCAAGTAAGGTTTTCATCAGACCTGAATGCATACCCGAATTTAGGCCAGGAAATCCTAACTTGAGTTATTCCAAGTGGCTCGACAAGATAGAACAGTTAAGAGAAATGAGTAATTGGGACGAACGTACTACGATATATCACATGCAGAATCGATTGGCTCGAAAGTGGTATGATAACCTATCGTCTTACAATATGTCTTGGGAGGAGTGGAAAGCATTATTGCTCAAATCATTTCCAGATCATCAAGACTTCGCGGCTAGTCTCCGAAAGCTAATGAATCGACGAAAGCTTCCCACTGAAAGCTGGGAGCAGTACTATTTTGAAAAAATGGACTTGATACAAGCGTGTGAAACAAATCCGAAAAATTCAGTGTCGTGTTTGATTGATGGAATTGGTAATCCAACAATTGAAGTCGGAGCAAGGGCGATGGCCCAGATGCACTCTACTCAGAATATTTGTCATCTCTCAGACCGGAGACTGTACCAACTCGTTTTGTAGATTCCTCAACACCCCGAAGGCGGTTTTATTCTGACAATCGTAGAGAAGAACCATTACAGAAGAAAATCAAGGTCAACATAACAAGCGAACAGAAATGTTACAACTGTAAGGAGAGAGGACATTTTGCGCAAGCGTGTTCCAAGCCCAGAATTGAGTGCACAAAATGCAAACGATTGGGACATACTGAAAAGGATTGTCACAGGGGAGCGATTGCAAGTAAAATCGTCGTGACGAACGGCCAACCACTTACTAAAACTTACTTCGTGGACTGTACTATAAACGAAGAACCGTCTCGTGCCTACGCTGACACGGGTGGTGGTGCAGTATTGATTAGGTAAGATGTGGCACAACACCTGGAACTAACGATTGTACCTAGCTCAGTCACGATAACTGGGTATGGTGCTTCAGTGGTGCTAATAATAGGTGAAACTGTCATCACCTTAGGTTTGGACCGTGTAACCGCAAACGTAAGAGCTTTTATCGTTCCAAGTGTCATACAAGAGATCCCAGTGATGATAGAGCAACCTTTTTAAATTTGCCGGTTGGTATTCTCATCGTAGCCAATGAAAAATTAAGGGTCTTAACAGCTGGAGACGATATAGCAGAAGCCTTAAACGTTAAGCCAAGGAAAATTCCATTGTGGGCCAAGGAGTCTGTAAAAGTGCCACCCAAAACATCCGTTCTAGTTGCAGTGACTTCACGTAATCTATTTGATGGAGAGGTCTACGTCCCAGGTGGCTTAAGAGCCGTGCCTACCAGGGAGTATTATGTTGGCGAATGCATAACCACGAGCGAAGATGGTTACGTGTCTGTTACGAATGTCGCGCCACAAGAATTTACTGTAAGTACAAACCAAATACTAGTCCATTGTTTACAATGTTTTGAAGATATATCGCCAGTATCTTCAGTTAATTGTTTGTCATTAAAAGTTAATCATTGTACATTGTTTCACCTAAACGATTTGGTTTATAATAAAAATCTTAACTATGAACAGGTAAAACGTTTACTTGATTTAATAAACTCATGTCGGTGTTGTTTTGCCCAAAATACAAGCGAATTAGGAAAAACCGATATACTTAAAATGTCTATACATCTCAGAGACGATAAACAAGCAGTTTATCGATCCTATCGTCTCTCGCATATTAAACGTGGAGATGTGAAAAATATAGTCGACGACTTGTTGAAAAATAATATAATTCGTGAATCGGATTCCCCGTACTCAAGTCCAATTCTCCTTGTCAAGAAGAAGAACGAAGAAAACCGAATGTGTGTAGACTACAGGGCTTTGAATTACAAGACCATCAAGGATAGATTTCCATTACCCCATGTCGACGATTTTATAGGAAAACTCAGGCAATGTAACTTCTTTACTAGTTTGGACTTGGCATCTGGTTATCACCAAATACCAATAGAAGAAAGTTCTATACCAAAAACTGCATTTATAACACCGGATGGACACTACGAATACATTCGTATCCCTTTTGGTCTATGTAATACTCCTGCCGTTTTTCAATGAACTGTGAACAAGGTATTAGGTAATTTACGTTATGGCAACGTCGCCGAATACATGGATGATGTCTTAACACGGTGCAAGGATTTTGACTCTGGAATCAACGTTTTAAAGGAGGTACTTACTGCAATCAAAAGCGCTGGTCTAACTTTAAGGTTGACGAAATGTCAGTTCTTTATGAAGAAGGTAGATTATCTCAGACATGAGGTTAGCCGTGATGCAATTCAACCTGACAGCCGAAAAACCGAAGCTGTGAGACAATTCGCAGAGCTAACCGATGTTCGTCGAGTATGCCAGTTCCTCGGATTGGCAGGATATTTTCGTAAATACATTCAAGGCTTCGCAGAAATTGCCAGGCCACTCACTCTTTTAACGAGAAAAGATGTGACTTTCACATGGAGGGCAGCTCAGCAAAAAGCTTTTGAGACCTTGAAGGAAAAGCTTGTTTTAAGGCCAGTATTGGCTATTTACGACTCAAAACTTACGACGGATGTACACACGGATGCTTCAAAATGGGGTATAGAAGGAATCCTTCTCCAGGACCATGACGGAAAACTAAGGCCTGTTATGTATTATTCCAGGCAAACCAGCAAGGAAGAACAGCGATATCACTCCTACGAGTTGGAAACAATTGCTGTAGTAGACTCATTAAAACATTTTAGAATATACCTCTTTGGCATTCAGTTAAAGGTTGTAACCGACTGCAATGCTATACGAAGTACCTTATGCAAAAGAGACCTTGTACCGAGAATAGGTAGGTGGTGGTTAACAATCCAAGAGTTTACGTTCGACGTCGAGTATCGCCCAGGATCGGAAATGGCAGACGCGGATGCATTAAGTAGAAATCCGCTTAATCAGTCGACGTTAATTGGCGTTAACGAAGTTAATATCACGAATACTGATTGGATCTCACACGCGCAGCTTATGGACGACAGATGTAAGTACCTTATCGAGGCACTTAAGAAAGAACCCGTGGATAAGGAAGACAAACTAATTCATGGGGAATATTGTTTGAAAAACCAACGACTGTACAAGAGTACCTCGGGAGGAAAAAAATAGGTAGTACCAAGAAGTGCAAGACAACAAGTAGTACTTCATTTCTATGATGGTATTGGACATTTATCTTTCGATAAAACGTTGTCAGCCATTAGCAAATTGTATTGGTTTCCAGGAATGCGACGTTACGTTAAAAAGTTTATCTCTGCATGCTTACCTTGTTCGTATAATAAGGAACCTGGAGGAAAACGACCCAGGTATTTACACCCCATTCCAGAGATCGACACACCTTTCGATACCCTTCATATCGATCACTTAGGGCCCTTTGTTACTTCACGACTAAAGAATCGTTACTTGATTGTGATAGTGGATTTATTTACAAAGTTTGTATTTTTACGGGCCGTAAAATCTAAAAAGCAACACCATTGGTTTCTTTTCTCGGTAACGTAATCGAGAATTTTGGAGTTCCTAGAAGGATAATAACCGACCGTGGAAGTTGCTACACGAGTGAGCAATTTGAACAGTTTTGTGAAAGTTTAAATATCAAACACGTTTTAAATGCTACTGCAACTCCTAGAGCCAACGGTCAGGTGGAACGGTACAACAGGACGATATTGTCTTCTCTTCCTGCATCAACGGAAGATGAAGAAATATGGGATACAAACGTAGAAAAAATTCGATGGGGGCTGAATTCTACGATGAATTCTGCAACGGGCAAATCTCCTTACGAAATGCTTTTCGGATACGCTCCAAGGGGAGTTTGTAACGAGGTTCTGGACAACGAAGTCTGCGTAGAACCACAACATATTAGTAACCTGTTAGAAACCAGGGCAAAAGTAAAAGCTCTGCTCGACAAGAAACAGGACAAACAGGAGTCTCGCATTGACGCACGGTGTGTAAAAGCGAAGGATTATAATGTCGGTAATCGGATATTGACTAGAACAATTCTCACAACCAATGACGGAAGAAGTAAGAAACTACTGCCAAGGTATAGTGGACCATACGTAATCGTTCAAAAGCTGGACTACGAACGGTACCTGATTGAGGACCCCGAAGGAACTTCTCGATCGCAGTAGAAGTATTGCGGGGTCGTCGCAGTTGACAAAATTAAGGCCTTCAACGTAGATGTTAGCTCAGATTCGAACGACTAACCTGAACTGAATGATAATGAAAGTGGAAGCACTTCCCGAACGTGCAGGAAGGCTGATTAACAGACGCTGTTGATTGGCCCTGCATATGAGCATGTGTGCAGGAAGTCTGATTAACAGAAGTTGTTGATTGGCCCTGCATATAAGCATCATAATTATTTTGCATGTTAACTTGTTTATTTATTTCATATTTTACTTGTTATTAATGTCGTTGATGCATCAACTATATATCTTGTTTCTCTTTACTTCTAGGCATAGCGACTCTGAAGGAGGCTGTAGCTGATCACTGTAATTTTATATCTTTACCTTTTTGTTAGAGTCTAAAAATGAATTGATGTACTATTGGTTTGTTAAGGTACAAGCAAGTCCACGGGGACGTGGACAATGGTAGCCTGGCCGACTGAAAACCGATTACGCCGCCACTGTTACTAAAGAGAATTGTTGTGAGGATGATTCACAATAAGATATATACATACTAATAACTGAAGGCTTTGGAATGAGTTAGATAGCAAATGTAGAATGAGTAGTCGAGAAATATATTTGTTTGCGAATAGTTGTGTTTTATTTCGAGAATTATTTTAATAGTAAAAATACGATAATTTTTACATAAGGAACTTCTTATACAAAATCACCTACCCGTTGAGAATATATATCTTTTCTGATAGAGGAGTAATTACAATGTAAAATATGACTGTTGTAGGGCGTGAAATAACAATTAATTTATCAGCCGTCTTTATTTATTACTTCAACTTGCTGGTATAACCTTTACAATTTATTTTTAAACCTATTATATTATAAAACAAACATGTATCTCTGACATCTGACTCCAATAATTATCAAAGAATACACCAGCCCAATAAGAAACGAAGCTTGTGCTATTTTAGAATTCATTTTCTAAGTGCGCATGTCTGAGTCAGAGTCAGTTATCTGTCAATGTCATGTGATTTCATTATTTACATGTTTACCAAAGAATATTCTTTGCTGTACGGTTTTCCCTTATTTACAATATAATATATATACTTTGTTTGTGTTTTCAATTGTTTAAAAAACTATTATATTAGTTATGGCGCCAAGAACTTGTGCAGTTCGTGGGTGTCATTCAAGAGATGGAGACGGAACAACTATTTTTAGATTTCCTGAAGATCCTGTAAGGTAAGAGGAATTGTTTCTATATGCAACAAACTATAGATATATATTTCTTTATTTTAAATCTGTTATTCTTCCATTGCACCTATGCATTGTAAGTTGCGTGAATCTATGTCTTGAGTGTTAACACATTCCTCTGTCTCTGTGTCTTTGATAACATAAATAATAATAATACAATCAATGAATACACTACAATTAGCGTCACTGCTGATGAGTTCAGCTTGAATATGTTGAATAATATTACACAATATTCAATATAAATTGGTAGGATTTTATTTCTTTTATACACGTTACAATTATTTTAATAATTACAGATATCATGCCGTTTGAGCAAGTGGGACATTCGTCTCAAGCCGCCACAAGACATACTGGGTGATGCTGCTCCATCACTTGGTGAATATAATCATCATTTAGATTCACTTCTGTAGGATAATATGCATCAGAATAGATGGCTTTCTTATAATTAGATTGCATTTAGCCTTTTTGTGAATCGCCATATGCTTTGTATTTGAACAGCTGAATAGAATTGCAATGTAAATGTTATATATTCTTTGGAGTGTAGAGTGACAAATCTAAGAATGCTTGACATTTTTTGAACCGATTATTTGAAATTGCTGTTTATTACAATTATTTTTATAATTACAGATACCATGCTATTTGAGCAAGTGAGACATCGTTTCAAGCCGCCACAAGACATTTTGGTGATGCTTCTCAATCTCTTGGTAAATGTGATCTTCATTTAGATTCAACTCTTGTAGATAATATGCATCAAAATAGATGGCTTTCTTATAATTAGATTGCGTTTAGCCTATCTGTGAGTAGCCATATGCTTTGTATTTGAACAGCTGTATAGAATTGCAATGTAAATGTTATGTATTCTTTAGAGTGTAGAGTGACAAATCTAAGAATACTTGACATTTTTTGAACAGATTATTTGGAATTGCTGTTTATTACAATTATTTTTATAATTACAGATATCATGCCATTTGAGCAAGTGGGACATTCGTTTCAAGCCGCCACAAGACATATTGGTAATGCTTCTCCATCTCTTGGTAGATGTAATGATCATTTAGATTCAACTCTTTTAAATAATATGCATCAAAATAGATGGCTTCCTCATAATTAGATTGCATTTAGCCTAACTGTCTTGTTTTTCTTATACAATAGTCTTTTTTATGGTTTTGGTAAAATGGAAAAATGTTCGATTATTCATTCCAAGTTCACTTGCTATCAGTGTAAGAAAATGTTCCTACTGGTCTTCAGAAAATAGACACTGGAAAATGTGATGGATGAATAAAACAACACGTTCTTTACAATAAAGCCTGTGCATATAGTCTTCCTCTATTTTCCTTTTTTTTCAGATAATCGATCTTCTAAAATTCTTATTGAGATGGAGGAACCCGTACATTTACAATATCCCTCAGCTTCAACTCAAACACCCATTCTCACATTTCATGCAGTTTTATATGTTCAATCTAATGAATAGTTTTAAAATATCTGAACCACATGTGAAATACTTTGGCAAATAAACACTTCACTGAACATTAAAGTAAATAAATGCTTCTTCCAATTTATAGAGTGTTCACTTGGAACCATAAAGCCTCCATAAATACTTTTATCCCTATCATACTTTTCAAAATATGTCAATAGCTGCTTTGTATCCAGATCTCCACATTCTTTCGAGAATTCTATGCACGTTTAACACCTGTGACATTATAATGCTTTCTTCATCAAATAGCCACAAACAAAATTGAACGCATGTAAAATTGTCAGTTCTTCGTTCCTGTAATCTTAATCTGGCAATGATATTGCTACATTCTGAACTGCTGCTTGGTGAGTTTCAGGAATAATACAAACAGTTGCTGAATTCAACTTAATTAATAAATTGTGAAGGTCATCTGTACATTTCATTTGAATTGGTAAATTGTTGGCAAAACACTTTTCTAAACACATGTTCAAATTGGATAGAAGTGGGTTTAATACAATTGCCACCTTGCTTCCTCACACTACCGAAGAAACTTTCAAGAGAATTTGTATTAGTTCTGCGCAGTGTAAATATTCAAAATCATTGGATAACAATTTATTACAAATTTGTTTTAACTACTTATTGTGATTGTTCTGCATTTCTTCATCCTTGATCTGGAAGTAACACTTCCTCCCTTTCCATTGACTCTCAAATGTTTTAAAAAAGCAACATTTCACCCAAAAATTGTATTTGATAGTCTGCTGATACAAACACATTTTTGTATTTGTTAACGTTTCTCGGTTTTGTGGAATGAAATAAGTCTGTCAAATTTCTCAATTACTTTAATGGTTCCAAGCTCATATACATATTCATACTACTTGCTACATTATTATTTGGAGTTTGAGTTGGTAGATGTACTTTCATTTTGTCGAAATTCGATGGATAAGTTTGCCTGTTTGTTAATTTTTGTGTACATCTAATATAACATGCATGTTTGTCTTTTAAAATGACCAGGATGTTTGTTTGCCATCAAAACAATATGTACCTATTTTCAAATTATTTCTTGTAGCTTCAATTAAGTGACTACAATCAAAAAAGTAAATAATCTCCTTGACATCTACTGTGAGTACTGGATTATCAGAAGTTACTAAAAAGGAATTGGCTAGTTTAATTAAATAACAAGCCATATCACTTGAGAGACCATCAACATGCAAACTTCGGCTCTCCTACTTTAGTATGCATGTTTCAATGAAAGGAAGAAACTCTTTCACTGCTAATTTGGTACCCACAAAAAAAATGCCATTGCCTCCACTTCGCTTACAGTCCTTTTGCATAATTACGAGTTCATTGTTTGCAGGACAAAGGTCTTTTGATCCAGTCCCAATATCAATCAGTCCAGTATCTTCAACTCATGCAGTACTATAGAAGACATGATTTTTCAGTGACATCCCATCAATACATATGGTATACTGTTTCTTACCAATGGACATTGTCTGAAGCTTTATTTCTACAGCTTTAAATATTGAATCGTAACCTGAACCAGGCTTGCGGCCGGCGAGGTCCTATAGAACGGCCACCTAGGTCACCAGATCTGACACCATTAGCTTTTTTTCTATGTGGGTACTTGAAATCCAAGGTTTATACTACGGCACCAGATAGCATTGGCGTTTTGAATGAAAGAATTACTGAAGAATACAATGCTATTTCAGCTGACACATTCGAACGAGTACGACAAGAGTTTACTAATAGGATGTATTACTATCAAGAAGTAGACGGAGCACATTTCGAACACTTTCTATAAGAATCCATTGTTGATATTTGATTAATTAAATTCAAACTTAATTTAAACCCAAACAAAATTATTATGACTATGTAGCCAATGTCAATGCCTTTCAAACGAGATATCACTTGCCATAAGGTCCTATTTAAAATTATTGGCCAGACTCGTACTGTGACGTCATCTATTACTATTACGTCACCTGTTACCAATCGTAGAGAAGTTTACAACACCTTATTTTCACCCTCCAAATTTTATTAATGTAAGTGTAGCCGTTCAAAAGATACGAGGGGGGTGGGGACTTTTGAATAGCACTTATATATCAATCGGTGCTTTAGTGTGCTTATTTACCTTATTTCTCTGACAAGGAATGCAAGCCTGTGTCCTTTTAGTCACATCTTTCTTAATTCCAGGCCACACATATTTTGATGTCATAAGTTTTACTGTGACACGTACTCCTGGGTGAGCCATGTCATGAATTTGATGGAAAAATTGTTGTCTGAATGTCTTAGGTATAAATGTCTTCATTATATTTAAATTTGATGTATCACACCACAAATGTTTTCCCAATGAAAGTGGATAACTGATAAGTTCAAGAGAAGAAGTTTTTTTAAGTAATTGGTTTAATTCTTCATCATTTTATTGACCTTCCGCTACTTTGTCAAAATATAAGACTGAAATAGCTTCGATTCTTGATAATTGGTCAGCTACTACGTTATCTTTACCACTTATGTGTCGTATATCTGTTGAAAACTGTGATATTTGTTGTAATTGTCGCAAATGACGTGTTGATGCTTTTCCATTTTTTTGTTGAAATGCGAATATCAAAGGCTTATGGTCTGTATATATAACAAAATTTCTTCCTTCTACAAAGTGTTTAAATTTTTTTACAGGAAGATATACTCCCAATAGGTCTCGATCATATGTAGAATAAAAAGTTTGAGCCTCGTTAAGTTTTTTCGAGAAGAATGCTATCCGTTTCCATGTTCCCTCTTCAAATTATTGTAAGACATTTCCAATCGCAAAATTGTTTGCATCTACGAATAATGCAATAGGTAATTCAGGATTTGGATAAGTCAACAATGCTGCATTTGCTAATTCGTTGTTACATTTTTCAAACATTTGTTTTGACTGTTCTGTCCATTCTATTTTGCGTTTGTCGTTTTTTCTTGCTCCTTTGAGATAATTATGTAGGCCACTTTGAGTTTGTGCAGCGTCTTTCTAATATCTACGATAAGAGTTTACTAAACCAAGAAATGTCCTTAACTGGTGAATAGTTTCAGGTAGTTTATATTCTAATATTGGTTTTACTTTTTCAGGTAATGGTGTAGATCCTTTTGAGTTAATTAAATACCCTAAAAACTCAATTTCCTCCACCGCAATTATCGATTTAGAAATATTAATTCGTAATCCATATTGACTAAGTCTCTGAAATATTATATCTAAATGTTTCTTGTGTTCATCCAACGATGATGACGCTATTAAGGCATCGTCAAGGTAGAGGAAAACAAAATCCAATCCTTGGTAAATTTGGTCAATAAATCTTTGAAAACTGGCAGGGGCATTGCGTAACCCAAATGGCATAAAATTAAATTCGAATAACCCAAATGGAGTTGTCATAGCCGTTTTGCATTTATCCTCTTCCACTATGGGTATTTGATGATAAGCTTTAAATAAATCAATTTTTAAAATTACCTTTTTATTTAGTAGTATATATGGAAATTCTTCTTTCTATTCTTGGTATTGGATAACGATCAGGTACTGTGATACTGTTTAATTTTCTGTAATCACCACAGGGACGCCATGTTTTGTCTTTTTTTTTTCTACTAAATGCAGAGGGCTGGACCATTGCGATTGTGATGGTCTTATAATTTCATTTTGTAACAAAAATTGGAATTCTTCTTTAGCTACCTGTAATCTTTTTGGATCCAGTTGTCTAGGTCTGCAAAATATAGGTTCTCCAGTAGTGCAAATATGATGTTTTATATCATGTTTAATATTATTCAGGATCCAATTAGGTTTAGTTATTTCGTAAAATAGGTAAAAAAGTTCACCAAATTTGAATAATTTTAATCTATTGCTTAAAATGTATTCGGATGTGATGTTTGAAACTTGGCCACTAACTGTTAGCTGGGTTTCACCATCTTTTAAACGTTGGTTTCTTAAATCCACTATTAAATTGAATTTTTTCAAGAAATCTGCTCCAAGGATCCCTTTTTGCATTCTTGCTACAATGAATTGCCATTGGAAATTACCAGGCAGACCAATATCAATGGTTAATGTTTTATATCCATAAGTTGGAATTTCCGTTTCATTTGCGGCAAATAACTTATATTCGAAATAATTATTATTTGATACATTTTTCGTGTATGGAATAATTGACACATCAGCTCCGCTGTCCACATGGAATTCTATTCCCGTTTTTCTGTCCTTGATAAACAGACGATAGTGACAGCTGCTCTGATTCAGTTCCGCAGACGGAGCAGCTGTTAATTCGTCTGCTGTTTTGACTTTTCCGCTTGTTTATTAAATGAACATGGTTGCACACATTTCTCGGGGTAACATCAATCGCCAAATTTAAAATGGTAATAACAGTATTTACCTGTAGGATTGTAACGACTACGAGATTTATTTCTGGTACGACTTCGGCCCCCTCTATTATTTGAACTGCGAGATCTTGCTTTCAGTTTAAGTTCTGTTATTTGTTTTTCCATTGAAGCCAACTGTGCTGAGATTGATGCTATACACTCGTTAGATGATGCACTTTCACTCATTGGTTTCTGTATAGTCTTTTCTTCAATGTTGTATAAATTAACTCTTGGATTCATGTCCACAATTTTAACTGCCATTTCTGCTAATTTTTCAACGTCCTCAGGTCCCACTGTAACAAGAATATTTTTGATAGAGTCAGGAAGTTTTTCAAGCCACAGAGCTTTGAGTGATTTTTCTGAAAGTTCACCGCTGGATAGTGATTTCATTCTTCTATATAATTGACTGGGCTTTAAGTCTCCTGACTCCAATCCCGTTAACAATTTTTTCAATTGTTTACCATCACTTTCATTGAAAATATTGGGAAGCTCCTCATTAGTAATAATGTCCCATATATTTTCCAGGATCCTAGGTTCCAAGTTCGCCACTAAATGGTTTAATTTATTGTTTCCACTACGAATTTGTTCAATACGGAACTGTGCTCCAACTTGATAGAACCGAATTTCCCTTTCCGTTCCAAAATGGCGGAAGACGAACGGTTTTAACTTCATTTTCTGAAATTAAATTGTTTATGCGAATATTTTCTGATTTTGATGTTGTATTGTTACTTCGTTACTTCCTTTAGGATTGTTTGGATCACTCACATCATTATTAGCCATATTAAAAGTTTGATTTTTATTTAACCAAGTACGATGTTCAAGTTGTCTGTTGTATGCAGCAATTTACAATATTATCGTACACGTTGCCACGGACGGTATCACCATTTATGTAGGGCGTGAAATAACAATTAATTTATCAGCCATCTCTATTTATCACTTCAACTTGCTAGTATAACCTTTACAATTTATTCCTAAACCTATTATATTATGAAACAAACATGTATCTCTGACGTCTGACTCCAATAATTATCAATCATAATTATGTCACGTTTTGACACATGTTACAATGACAACCCCTACAACTGTCAACGCCAATAAATCGATGAAAAAGTACAAATCTATATTCACCACTCAATTACATATTTTTCTATCTGTCATCAACTTACTACGTTCAAAACTGTCACATACAAAGTGAATCAAGAACACAAAATAAAGTATTCCAAAGTATCATTTGCAACACATAAGCCAATAATCTGGAGGCATCAGTGAATATGGAAAAAGCTTTTTGAAAAAATGTATGACTTCATGTTTATATAAATATATATATATATATATATATATATATATATATATATATATATAATAGCAATTGAGGAAATAATTTATGTTATTATATATTATTATTGTTTTTATTCTCAATTATTATTAAAGAGTCGTTGTCTTGTTTTGACTTGACTTACTTTCGGCTAGCTCTGAATTATTATATGTTAATGATGGTTTCATTTTAATATTGAGTCGGTGGCATGTAGACTCCTCCCTTTGGGCTCAGGACGCAGATAAATAAATGTATTTCAATCTTGAATATTTAATTCTTAAATTTTATGGTTCGCTATATTCAGAAATTGAATCTTTCATGAATATACACCTCCGAGTTTAATGATTTAGAATATTATTAGACAGAATGAATGAAGTGAGCAAATTTTAATAAATCTATTATGGAGATTGAATAAAAATAAAAATACCAACACTTTAAAGAAAATATTTTAATAAATTGTTAAGATCAAAATTTAGAATTATTTTTACACCAAATTTCCTGATGCCACTCCTGCATTCTATTCAGTCATGCGCACTGAATACCATGGAGCATGCAAACTATTTCGTCGGCGCATAGGAGAAACTTATGCTCTCATAAAGTGGCACGCGACACTAAATGTGGAATTCACAGTCTATGTTACATGTATGAAATGTTTATACGATTTTAACGTTCATATATTCGTTGAAATTATCGATGTATTATTTGAAACTGACTATACAATTACATATATATAAAAGGAAATACGAGTGAAATGAAATTAGAATAGTGAAAGATAGAAATAATTAAACATGCATTAGAAGAAAGAAATGGAAGCTAGATGATCATTTACGTACAGCGTAAACAATGATGGAACGACTTAATTATAACAAGTAAGTACAATACTATATCTATTAATTAAAATCCATGGATATCCATGTATACGATATGATATTCATCATCTTATAATGTTTTGGCTTTTTTCAGAAAATCATTATTGAAACGTTCAAAATATATTTTATTGTTCACTAGTTACTCTTTTTTGGAATTCCAAAATTAATATTTAAATAGCACAGACCTTAATTTGTACCTTCGGTACACGGTACTGCTGCTAGCGTCTCCCAGTTCTTGCGGATTTCTCAGCGGAAGAAATGCTCCTTCTGACCACTTCCCGTTCTCACACAGTTTAATTATTAATAATGTTACTATTTCTTAACTTTTAGCTTCAAATTTTACTTTTATATCATTAGAAAATTTTGTAGAGGACATTTACACTCATGCTTTCTATTCTACAACCCAAGCGCGCGACCTACTTTTTTTTACAAATCAACAAACTTTTTCCTCATAAAATGCAAAGCCTCCTTTTAACTGTCTTTTACACAATACTTGTTGATTTGAATGTTTTTAGTTCAAAATGTAAAATTATTTATTTTAGCAGGATATCAACACTTATTTGTATATCGTCTTAGGGATTCCATAAAATGTCTTTTTCATTTGTTACAATATCATATTTTGTTATATTTCCCTTTTCAAGGTATATTTATTTACATTAAATTATAAAAAATCTACAACCTAAAATAACTATTAATATATATGTAACTGTATATATATATATATATATATATATATATATATATATATATATATATATATGAATAAACTATTAGTTATTTCGAAATTTTCTGTTAGTATTTAATATTCAATTAATAACCAACAAATTTGAGTTGGCAATAAAGTCACTAATTTTTATTACTTCCTGTTTCTTAAACTTTTTGAGTTACCATACTTCCTTGATAGATAGCTTGGCTCTGTTCCGTATGTCACCTACTATAAAGTCTTTCCAACTCTTGTTCAAATTTAACCCTTTTCTATCATCGTCTGTAAATACTGATAACCAATTATTCAGTTGAATACTAATTTATGTTATTTCAGGTTTCAAGTTATACAACATTATAATTATTCAGATATTTACATGGCAGTGTTCAGAATATTTTGAAACATGTTGATATTTACTTGACCTGGGATTAATTGTTAAGGTAAAATTTTATACTTATTTAAACAATGCTATTATTAGAATTTTTATTCATTATCCTTCAAGTCCTTTTGGTAACTGTTTTTCTTAATATCTGACCATATATTTGCTCATTTCATTCTATTAGTTTATATTAAATCTTAGTTTTTAACTTGGTTGTGTCTACTGGTACACCCAACGTATTAATATAACATATTTACGTTTGTTCACATTTGTGAATTATTTTAATATAATAGAGGACTAGTTCAAGATATATATATATATATATATATATATATATATATATATATATATATATACAGTGTGACCCATTTTTAATGGAAACACCCCCCTAAAATTTGAAGTTGTGAACCGATTTTAATATTTTTTTTTGAAATGTCAAGTACTAAAAGGTCTACCTTGGGACAAAATTTGAAATGTTTATTCCAATTTTCAGGGCATACTACGATATTTTTTATTAGTCGAAAATCGGGATTTTTTATTAGCAATTTTTTTATTGAAAAAATCACTACGCCACTGGATTCGGAGTGCCTCTAAACAGGTGTAACCAAAATTTCATGAAAAGATATCTATCAATAACAAAGTTATGGCAACTCAAAAATTCGAAAACTCTCACAGCTAATAGTCACAAAAACACCCTATATCTACAGATATAGCCATGAGAATACTTTTTTATGATTTCAACAATAAAGTGCCACCAGATGAAAAAAAATTTTTAATGAAAATAACGGGATTACATTCACACAATTCAACAAATTATGAAGCAAAAAAATTTTATAAACGTAACTATGATAACTAATCATTGAAATGTTTCGAGTCAGTGCAACAATTAATTCTAACTCATATTCTAGTAGCCTCTACTAACCCACCATCTATTTCGATACACTTGTCGTAGCGCTTACGAATGTTTCTGATCACGTTCCTTAGTTCTTGGGGGGTAATATCTGCACATACCTGTCGAATTCTTGCACAAAGTTCATTTCTATCTCTTGAGCGGTGTTTGTAAACTTTTTGTGTGATAAGTCCCCAGAGAAAAAAGTCCAAAACTGTGAGGTCTGGAGATCTGGGGGGCCAATCTAGAAACGGACTACCACGGCCTATCCATCGGTTTGGAAAATGCTCGTTAAGCCATTGCCTCACAGCTCTGGCATAATGAACTGAACACCCATCTAACTGAACAATTAAATTTAATCGTTCATTGATTGGCAGCTCGTGAATAGCATCCCAAAACTCTGTGTTTAAAAATTCTAGCAGCCTCTGCGCATTGATGTTTTCCTCAAAAAAGAAAGGACCAATAATTCGTTCGTTCAATATCCCACACCAGACGTTGATTTTTTGGGAATACTGGCTTTTACAATTTATAACCCAGTTAGGATTATCCGCTGCCCAATAGCGACAATTCTGTGATGACACTACTCCATTTGTAGTGAAACTGGCTTCGTCGGTATATAAAATATTTTGTAGGAAATTTCTATTGTTTAAATATTCCCCTTGGGCCCATAAACAATATTCCATACGTCTTGCTTCGTCGCCTTCTTGCAGTGTGTGTAAAAATGTTGGCTTGAAAGGTTTAATATTCTTCGCCTTGAGACATCTCCGAATAGTTTCTCGTGGAATATTCAAATCTAAAGTGGCATTCCTTATACTGGCATTAGGATTATTTCCGAAATAATCTAAAATGATTTGATCATTCCTGTCATTTCTGTTTCGTCTTTGTACAGGATTACTCTTTAACATCATTTTTGATACTGCACCAGTTTCATTGAATATTTTATTTATTTTATTTACCGTACCGCAGCTAATACGAGGACGATCTGGATGTCTTTCATTAAATACTCTACAAACCTCTCTAGCACTTCTAACGTCATCTCCCGAAAGGCGAACAATTTCAATTTTCTCTCTTACGCTCAATCTTGCAGCCATGACAAAAAATAATCCGAAGAACTGTAATGTGAATATTGTTGACAATAGTACACTTAAATCTTTCACAAGTGTCAAACTGTAATATCATTTCCATGGCAACTAAGATTTAAATTGAAAATTCTATTAGGTCTTAGTTTTAGTTAATTTGCGTGAAAATTTGAATGAATGTAATACCGTTATTTTCATTAAAAATATTTACGCTATTTGTTTTTTTTCATCTGGTGGCACTTTATTGTTGAAATCATAAAAAAAATATTCTGATGGCTATATTTATAGGGTGTTTTTGTGACTGTTAGCTGTGAGAGTTTTCGAATTTTTGAGTTGCCATAACTTTGTTATTGATAGATATCTTTTCATGAAATTTTGGTTACACCTGTTTAGAGGCACTCCGAATCCAGTGGCGTAGTGATTTTTTCAATAAAAAAATTGCTAATAAAAAATCCCGATTTTCGACTAATAAAAAATATCGTAGTATACCCTGAAAATTGGAATTAACATTTCAAATTTTGTCCCAAGGTAGACCTTTTAGTACTTGACATTTCAAAAAAAAATTATTAAAATCGGTTCACAACTTCAAATTTTAGGGGGGTGTTTCCATTAAAAATGGGTCACACTGTATATATATATATATATATATATATATATATATATATATATATATATATATATAACAGTAGGTGTGGTTGCCCGTTGATAAATGTCACAATTCACCCTATCTCACGTAAGCTTTTTTCAAAGATATATAGAGCCTCTTCAATTCTTGCGGATAAAGTAATTTTGCTAATCATTTTAACATCCACTATGAGCTATATCAATTATTATTCAATAAAAGGAACTTCAAATTGATTGGACTCATTGGAGATTAACTCTTCTTCATTTCTGAAAACGTGGGTATATAAAACGTTGAAAACGTGGGTTTATAAAACGTTGAAAACGTGGGTTTATAAAACGTTGCATGGTTTCTTTTAAATGAGATATTGTTGATACATTACCATTGATGTTATGAATTTCTTAGTTTGAACGTATACCGTCAAACCTATGTAACTATACTTAAGGCACTTTGTTCGAACTAACCCATTTATATTCTATATAGCTTTTGAATAAATAAAGAAATGGAAAATATTTGTGTTTCATTTCTTGTGACACCGGTATTCACTGGCAACAATAAAGTTGATGCGATTGAAAGTTTCGAGTAAGTTACGCAAGATTTATACAACTGATGACATATAAACAATAATTATGACAACATTGATATCTCCGAATAATTGAAATAGAACTGTAATTTTTATTTCCCACTAATGAAAACGGTAAAGCATTAAACATATCCAAAAATCAATAATATTCCCAGTAATGTGCTGAACAATTAAAATCTAGTAGATTCGGAGATCAAATTTACGTTGGTAAAATCGTCGAATTATTTACAAAGTAATTATATTTGACGCCATAACCGTTAATCTTAAAACCATTGAATTTATTTAGGCCGGCTCTGATGTTAGGATCACAAATTTGAATGTCATTCAAATTTCTTGCTGAAATACTTCTAAAGAGCCGGCGAAAAGAGACCCTTACGATTGTTTTCATGTTCGTGGTCAAATATCACACAATACAATTAACACTGAGAGTAAATTGTTAGTGAAAATGAATGAGAATAGAAATAAATATAAAAAATGGTGCAAGCCAACTAAGTTCCAGCTAATAATAATTTAGAATCTAATAGGAACGATGCAAGCAATTAGAGATTAAACTCGACTTCTACTAAAATTTACATAATTCACAGCCAATCTAGTTAAAACTGGCACGTTGATTAAACTATCATTTAGCTGTAGAAATTCAGTTGCAAGCATGCAAAATGGTGGCGGAATTCTAATTTCTTCAACTACAACACCCTGTGATACACAATTTGTCCGTAAATTGGGAGAAATATGTAAAATGTCAAATAATTTAGCCGGGCATGAATATTCATGTTTCCGAGAAAATTTGGTTTGCAAATATGGCTACCCTGATCTAGTCACTGCAGTTATGTCGTGTACTCTCTACACTCTTATTATTGGTTATTAAAACATAATTAGAACAAGTTAGCGCAGAGACGGTCTCAAAAGGTATCAGTAGATAGTAGACAGAATTTAACAAATAAAATTGGCCAAGCATGTACAATTAAAAAATCTTACTGGCCAGGCTTACTTCAAGTAACATTTTTGCATCAAATAAAAAAGAAAAAAATATTAATTTTTTTTTGGCGAATTCGTGAATTTTCTTAAATAAATGTTTCCATGTACGTTTTAGAAAAAAGTACAAAAGTTGTAGAGCGTGTTAAGATCTATAAAAAATCTGAGTAACTTTTTTACGTCAGATAAAAAACAAAGGAAATACGATTTTTTTCTACTTGGACGGCCTCCATTTTTTTTCTTCTGGGCCGATTTGGTCCGTTAACAAACTAGTCCAAGATTTTGGCAAACGGATTATTGTAGCAAGTAGCGACCCGTCAAAAAATGTGCCCCCTATGGTGCTTACAAATTCCGTTATAACACATACATATTATATACAATGCGTTCATAAAGTGTGGAAACGGTCCACCATATCACGACTTTCATTTTGATTTTTTAATTGTTTTTCCTCAAATGAAATAAACTGTTTTAAGGATTAAAACCAAGTTTTCCGCATCTGTGAGATGCCCTGAATAATATTCTATCATAAAATTGTCACTTGTATACACTTCGGGGGATGTATAGTGCTAACAAACTGAAATTCTTTAAAAACAACCAAAAATGTGGTATATCTGGATTTGTAGGACCCGCTGTAGTCACTCTTACTATATTCACTTACACTAATTTATATAAATACTTCAGTATTGTTTATTTACTTAGATTCAATTTTTATATTTACTTGTTCACTGTTTATCTCACGAGATCAAATTATAAACTAACTCCATGGCCTCTCTTATATATTGAGTGCCCTTTTTTCTATATAATTGTAGATTGCGGTTCACAAAAACAATCGCCTCCCTGGAATTGTCTAGATAAGACTAGTCACAAAAACAATGGACCTCACTTCAAATGTCTGTGAAAGAATAGTCACAAAACATAATGGTAAACAGCTCAAAGCTTTATCGGTACCTCCGTATGCGCCCATAAATTCTTCAAAGGCTGGGTCAGTCTCTTGTTGTTGATGGTTCACCCCCTCCTCTTGGTCATGGTCTCCTTCGAATGGCGCTAGTCGGTTTTGGTGGACTACTCTCGGTATTTCATAGGTGATCTTGCTTATACGATAGATGATGTCGTTGATCCTCTTCTTGATTAAGTTTGGACCTCCGCATGATTTCTGTAATTTTGGAAAAAGTCCTTTTCTCCTTGTCGAGTTCTGTAACCATACATTGTCCCCTTCTTTGAAACGGCCTTCTGTGGCCTGCGTATCATATTGTTTTTTTATTCTGTCACTGGCAACTTGAAGATTCGTTCGAACCAATTCGTGCACATCGTCATCCTTCTTCTCAAATTGATCACGTAATCTTCTCCTTCTAGATCTTCGCCAGGCCAACGGCCAAACTCCAGGTCACAAGGAAGCATCATTTCACGTCCAAATAGAATTTTTGCAGGAGTTTCAACCGTGGGCTTATTTATGACCGATAGATCAGCCAACGCAACTAGGGAAAGATACTGGTCCCAATGTCTCTGGTGGCTGAAAACTGCTTTGTACAGTTATTTTCCAATGGTCCTGTCCATTCTCTTGACCATTCCATCTGATTGTGGGTGCAGCGCTGTTGTCCTGGCCTTCTTCATTCCCAGCTTGTCATAATTTTCCTGGTATACCTGGCTCTCGAAATTTCTTTCTTGATCGCTGTGGACTTCCAAGGGCACTCCATATCGGCTAATAAATTCTTTCACCAATACATCCGCGACAGTTGTGGCCTCTTGATTCGGGATCGCGTAAATTTCCACCCACTTTGTGAAATAATCCATTACTACCAGGATCTATTTACCACCACTATTTTCTGTCGTCGGAAATGGTCATGCGATTTCTAAAGCAATCCTTTCAAAAAGGGCTTCCAAAATTATATTGTTTCATGGTTGCCTTTTTCTTGCGATGTGGTCCATTACTCGTAGCACAAGTAGTGTATTTCTTACACCAGTCCTTCACATCGTTGGAGCTGTTCATCCAATAAAACCTTTCAAGGACTGGCTGAAGGGTCTTCTTCACTTCCAGATGACCCTCCAATGGACTGTCGTGTAACTTTCTCAGTACCTCTGCTACTCTCGTTCTCGGGATAACCATCTGTCTTCTCTTCTCGGAACCATCATCGTTCTCAAGGATTCTTATCAACATGCCTTCTTCCAGGACAAGGGAGTCCCACTGAGCCCAATATGCCTTGAGTGTAGGTGAAAATCTTGACACTTCTTGCCAGGTAGGTCGACGATTTTCTTCCTCCCATTGCCGAATCTTCTCTAGATGAGAATTATTCTCCTGATCTTCTCTGATCCTGGTGGGTGACTATTCTACATTGACTACTGTAGTTCTTGAAACGGCAGCTTCCCTTGCTTCCGCCTTGTTGCAGTGGGAACAGTCTCTTGGGCACGGTCGTCTACAAAGGGAGTCGGCATTTCGGTGACTCACACCAGCTCAATGTTCGCCCTTATCTAGTTTCCCCCATGACTGGAGTTCTTGGGTTGCAGGAGTCCTGGGTCACTTAGACGGGCTGCGTACGTGCTCTAGCTAGCCATACTTCCGGCATTTGATTTTCTTCGGCTTCGTGTCTACCATACTCTTTATCAAGTTAACGATCTGGTCAAGTCTGTCTTCGTTACCTTATTCTGGCATGGTACTAACTTTATGGTGCCGCGAATTCTTCCTGGCTGCTTTATATTTAAGTGGTTCATGGTTTGCAGGAGTCAGAGGACGCTTACACGAACTGCGTACATGCTCTAGCTCGCCACAATTACAGCACCTGATATTCTTCGGCTTCCCGTCTACCCTACCTATCTACAAGTTGACGATCTGGTCTAGTCTGTCTTCGTCACCTTTTTTCTGCACGGTCCTACCTTTGCTATATCCCGAAGCAATCGTATACTAGTACAACAAAATTGAAACATTTACCCGACAATTTGAAATTTTAAAAACTCCCGCTATTTTAAAGTTTTAAATATTCCCGCCAGGGATCAATGACAGTATCTATGTCACTCACAGAACAAAAAGTTCTGTTATGTCACTGCTATGGCAGCGCCTTCGTGTTGTTAGTCGTAACTAAAGCCTACTTTAAGTGAGCTATCTCCTTTTTGTAATAGTAGTTATATGATCTGTGATTTCTACCATAAAACCTTTTGGAAGCAGCACAAAAATGTTTTAGCAAGAATTTGTTATGACGCACGCACGAATTTTGTCCCCATTTATCGCCGGTGTATGAATGCAGAGTATTATTTGGACACTATTATTGAAGAACACGTTATGCTATGTGGACCATATATAGGCGATACTTCCAAGCACGATAATGCACGTCCTGAGCATCATTGGGATGTTCTAAAAATCGGTCCGAAGTCATGTACCTGCTTCAATAAATATACAAAATTTGGAACGTTTAGTTCTCGCAAAATGGAAGAGCATTCCTCGGCGGATTATCAATAATTCAATAGTAAGCTTACCTCGACGAATGCAAGCTGTTATAAGAGCACAAGTAGGAATTACGCTTTAAGAATTTGTTACTTGTTTATGTTTAATTTTAATGTACTCATTGTTGCTTCTGATTTAAACAATAAATTATTTTTTAACTTTTTCTTAGAATATTAAATTTCGTCACAAAAATGTAGTGGTTTCTTTGAAAATTTGTAACATTTGTAAAGGGAAAGATATTAGAATGAATCAAAAAACAGAATATCGAGAATCAATTAGTCTTTCTTGTCACTTGCATGAAAACTGTGTAGCCTCTAGTTTACCTCACAGGGTGTTTAAAATTTACGGTACAAAAATATTGTTTCATTGCACACGGTATACTAAATTGCCAAATCAATTTTTATAAAAATTCAAAATCCTAGAGATAATTCCAATTGTCCATGAGTTTATAGTACTTCGGAAAAAAGGACTGACATTCCTAATAACATAACATCAAACTTAGAATACAGTGACACTAGAACTGCCAATAATCATATGCCAATTTATGTGTATCATATATACCATATACTATATATATATATATATATATATATATATATATATATATATATATATATATATATATTGAACCAGATATCATAGATCGTAAGAGAAATAGTACTATTAAAATATGTTGCTAGTATTAAAATATATGAAAATAATATAATTTAAGAAAATAAGTAAAAAGGAAACACTTTTCTTAATTTAAACAACATATCAAGTAAAGATATATTAAATAATAACCTATAACAATATAATAAATAAGGAATTACCTCAATATTAACACAAAATATAGAGATTGCCTAACCAATGTAATTATGTAAATAAAGTTGCCTAAGACGAAGAATAATTTCCATATCATAATCAGCTGTTCATCTGAAATGAAAACAAATATTATTATAGTTAATTCATTATAATCATTAATTTAAGAATAAGAACAAATACAAATATTGAATAGAATATAATTCAATAGATTTCATAGATAAACAAATAATGACATATAGACAAATGATATATGGTAAATAAAATAAACATAGGATCAATAAATAGTAATATGTTGAAGTTTATTATAAATAATATAATGCAAAGAGTTTAGACAAATAACATAAGAGAATTTATATTTATAATTAATATGAGTGTAACAAGGATATACTATCAATAACAATATTGAATGTTGTACCATGTAAATGTATCTATGTATAACCAATTTTAATTTATTAGTATGATGAAAAAACTCATAGGAACTCTATAAATTAACTAATAATGTAAAATAGTGTATGTATGAAATTTTTTAATAAGTGATAGAAGTTTCAATTATCTGATTGCAAAAGACAATATCTTATTGGTTATATAAAATATGACAGAACAAATTGTGAATCAATAAATAAACTTTGGAATAGTGACCTGAAAAAGAACAAAAGCCTGTTTGTTGAAAAAAGTAGAGAATCGAGGGGACGCTTAAAAAAGAAGGGAAGCTGGTCTCAAGAAGCGAGGAGTGTGTGTGATGGTGTTCCTGAAATTTCAAGATATTCCCGGTTTAAGACATTTAAATCTATAAAGTACTATTAAATACAATATTAGTAATACTCACAGTCAAGTGCATCAAGTTTTTCGGCAAGAATCTGCGAAATTTTCATCAATTTTGGTTTTTTGGAGCTTCAGCGGAGTGTTCCTGGTATCCAGAGACTTTCATCCCAATTCAAGAGCAACAGGTCAGTGTTTTTTAATCATTTATTGGCCAATAATCAGTGTAAAAACTCAAAATACCCAATTAAGTACTTAATTTCATAAATTGATAAACTTTTGCAAATATGATCGATCTGAAAAAGAAAGAAACAGACTTTGTATAGTGAATTCATTGCATAAATCGTTAAATTTAATAAAAGGCCGAATTTTCAATAAATTAAAATATGTACTTACGCCACTTACGCCATCTTGTAATCGCATAAATCTGGTGATTGAAATTTCATAATGTAATAACTATGTCCATCTGTATATAATTCCTATTTTTCTATCCATGTATATAACTAATTTCTTTCCACAGCAATTTGTATCATATATAACTATGATATATATATAAATTCTTTTATGTGTTTGAACCATTTACTTGTTTGCATCTTCAACAAACTTGGTATAATATGAATAGATGTTTCTTACGTATCAGAATTGTTCGTTTTATGTTAAAGCGCATGACTAGTTTTTCACGCATGCGCATTGATGTAACTATTAAAATAGATAAGTAGATACAATATAACCATTGGCGTCGCATATTAATTTTATCAAATATAAATATTGCATTGAAAATTAAATCTATTTCAAATAATGTGTTTTCTTTTTATTTAAACAATTACAACAATATAAAATGCCAGGACTCAAAGAGAAAAAGGATTTCATGCTCCCGAATAAACAAATTAAAATAAATTACTAAACAAAATAACAATAACCAACTGAGCTAGCCAAACTAAACAAAAAAATTCTAAATAATAAACATCGACATATAAATTTCACAATAAAAGTAAATAAATAAATTCAGTCTATATATATGATAATATATATATATATATATATATATATATATATATATATATATATATATATAAATATATATATATATATATATATATATATATAGTTATTTTATATTCTTGGGATTGAGGACCATTTTTAAAGACATTTGACTAGTAGTTAATACATTTTTATTTTACGTTTCGGTCTTCCACGACCTTCATCAGAAATAAAATTTTTTGTTAAAACTAAAAGAAATGGTACAAGTTACAGAAAGAATTTTTAAAAAACAAAACAAATAAATCTTACCTTCGACAGAACGTTCATTTGATTATTTAATATATTTTATAGATGTTTTAGGATGCATCACATAATAGAATACAACTCACACCACAAAACAAAACGAACATTTTAAAAATATGACATTCATTGATTAAAATTTGTATTGGAATATACGAGTATTTGTTCTATACAATGAAAGCAGCCGTAACGAGGTTTTAATGTGTCGTTTTTGTGTTGACTGGTATTAAATTGAAGTTTATATTTATATAGGGAGTGGTAATAAATGGATTTTATATTTATATAGGGAGTGGTAATAAATTTATTATATTTGGAATGTGCCACGTGTTTCTCTATATTTCTAAGTTTTTATAATGTTATTATAAATTTTACTAAGATTTTTTGTGTCAGTCTTTAAATTTACGGAACTAGTTTTTCTTTGTATTTCTATCATCTCCAGAACTTCGCGTTTTTTTGTATGGTTTTCACTTCGAAGAATTTTTGTGTTTTCGAAATCAAACTCGTGCTGGTTTTCTGAAACATGGATAGTGAGTGCCGTTTTGTTTCGTTTGTCATATTTGTGACTATTTATTCTGCTTTTCAAATACTGACTTGTTTGTCCGATGTAGACCCCTTCACAGTTTTTACATGGTATTTCATACACTATATTGCTCTTTTTTTCTTTTGAGATTGAACTTTTTAGATTGGTGTAATTGGTTTTTAGTAGGTTGTACCCTTTATGAGCAACATGTATGTTGTGGTGCGAAAATGTCTTTTTTAGGTTTTCTGATAAATTTGGTATATATGGCAAAGTGAGGAATTGGTTTGTTTTATTGTCTATTTTAGTTTTTGTATTATTATGGTTATAAAATATATGTAAACGTTTTTTAAATATCTTATTTATCAAATTTGTGGGATAGTTGTTGAGTATAAGGGCATCTTTAGCTTTTATTATTGCAGAGAGAATGCAATAATAAAAGCTAAAGATGCCCTTATACTCAACAACTATCCCACAAATTTGATAAATAAGATATTTAAAAAACGTTTACATATATTTTATAACCATAATAATACAAAAACTAAAATAGACAATAAAACAAACCAATTCCTCACTTTGCCATATATACCAAATTTATCAGAAAACCTAAAAAAGACATTTTCGCACCACAACATACATGTTGCTCATAAAGGGTACAACCTACTAAAAACCAATTACACCAATCTAAAAAGTTCAATCTCAAAAGAAAAAAAGAGCAATATAGTGTATGAAATACCATGTAAAAACTGTGAAGGGGTCTACATCGGACAAACAAGTCAGTATTTGAAAAGCAGAATAAATAGTCACAAATATGACAAACGAAACAAAACGGCACTCACTATCCATGTTTCAGAAAACCAGCACGAGTTTGATTTCGAAAACACAAAAATTCTTCGAAGTGAAAACCATACAAAAAAACGCGAAGTTCTGGAGATGATAGAAATACAAAGAAAAACTAGTTCCGTAAATTTAAAGACTGACACAAAAAATCTTAGTAAAATTTATAATAACATTATAAAAACTTAGAAATATAGAGAAACACGTGGCACATTCCAAATATAATAAATTTATTACCACTCCCTATATAAATATAAAATCCATTTATTACCACTCCCTATATAAATATAAACTTCAATTTAATACCAGTCAACACAAAAACGACACATTAAAACCTCGTTACGGCTGCTTTCATTGTATAGAACAAATGCTCGTATATTCCAATACAAATTTTAATCAATGAATGTCATATTTTTAAAATGTTCGTTTTGTTTTGTGGTGTGAGTTGTATTCTATTATGTGATGCATCCTAAAACATCTATAAAATATATTAAATAATCAAATGAACGTTCTGTCGAAGGTAAGATTTATTTGTTTTGTTTTTTAAAAATTCTTTCTGTAACTTGTACCATTTCTTTTAGTTTTAACAAAAAATTTTATTTCTGATGAAGGTCATGGAAGACCGAAACGTAAAATAAAAATGTATTAACTACTAGTCAAATGTCTTTAAAAATGGTCCTCAATCCCAAGAATATAAAATAACAATATATAAGTAAATAAAAAAGACCAAGAACCAAAAAAAAAGAAAAACAATATATATATATATATATATATATATATATATATATATTGGTTACTTTCTTGTATTAAAGGTCAAATATACTTAAAAAAACATTTAATAACGACTTACGTTTCGACTTATGGAGTCATCTTCTGGTTAATAAAATAATCTAAAATTATTACATGTATAAATTAAAATTATGTCAATATTTATAAAATCAAATTACACGAAAACAATATAAATTATTACCTTTCTTGCATTATTTCAGATATCACATGAAAGACAAAACAATTTCTGAACAGTTACATATTTATCACGCATTGCTTGGACATTGAACTAAATACAAATTGGTCTCTCTATAGATTAGTTGTAATTTTTTTATCATAATTAATACTTTTCCTTTTTATACTTTATCGTAAGTACGGACAAATTATGATTTTAATGCTGTTAAATTTTATAGCAAAGTGCAAGAGATCAGAGCTAATATCATTCTCTCAAGATACCATCATAGATGATGTTTAAATTACTAATATCGCTTCTATTATTTATGCTATTAGGATCTTTTTTAATGTTAATCATTTCTAAAAACGTTCTAACTTCTTCATTTTTTTCTCTGGCCAATATTTTCACATCGTTAAAGTTAAAACTATGTCCAGTATTTTTGCAATGATTTGATAATGCTGTGACATCGGTTTTTGCATATTTGTGTGCTTGAATTTTTTTTTGAAGGTATTGTTTACTTTGACCAACATAGGTGCAATTGCAGTCATTGCATGGAATTTGATAGACTGTGTGCGTTTGTTCGTTTATGGGAATTTTTGGTTTCATTTTTTAAAAGAATTGCTGGTTTGTGTTTTTTAGTTTATGAGACACTGATAATTTTTGTTTTTTTACGCATTTATTAATTTTTTCTGATAGTCCATGAACATATGGTAATGACATGTATATCTCTTGTTGATTTATTTGTTGACTAGAATTGAAAATAGCATGAACTCTCTTCTTAACGTGTTTATCAATAAAAGTTAACGGATAATTATTTTCTAACAATATTTTGCGAATTTTGTGCATGCACACACCCTTAAGAAAATTGCAAAGGAAAAGAACAGGCGAATTTTTCTGGTAAGGTGTAAGGGTTCAGAGCTGGTACCTACTTTCTTAAAATTAACAAAACATTTAATTTCAAAAATAAACAGTCAACAATCAAATATCAGAGTATTTTACGCATATTTTATTTCAAATTACTTCAACTGTTCATCAGTGAGTCACTTACACATTTTAATCATCTAAATAAAAACCTGAATGAAATTACAAACAATCTCGAAAGAAATATTCCAACTAATATTCTCAATGACTTTATAAAATATCAACAAAAATCATATGAAAACATTTTCAACAAAACCAAAAATAAACAAAGAAATAAAATTGATAATCTAACATCCAAACAAAAATCACGTTTATGTACAAAACCAAATCAAAACTGGATCACAAACTTGAGAAATGAAATTATACCGGATGATGTTTTATTTACACTTAGTCTAGGCCAAAATTTTAATTACAGAACAAATGATACACACACAGAATTACTAATAGCACATTTGGAAGCTGGAATAAGTAACAGTACGGCTGAAATCCAAAGTGACATAAGGTATAAAGTGAACAACATAATTTTAAATTTTAATAATAAATAAAATAAACAATTTGATAGCAATTCATCATTTTTTAACAGACTTTTTAGCAAGACGAGAACATGTTTGAAAGAAAATAGTAATTTGTTGGTAACATATGCAGATAAGATAAATAAAACAGTAATATTTACAACTAATCTATAGAGAGACCAATTTGTATTCAGTTCAATGTCCAAGCAATGCGTGATAAATATGTACCTGTTCAGAAATTGTTTTGTTTTTCATGTGATATCTGAAATAATGAAAGAAAGGTAATAATTTATATTGTTTTCGTGTAATTTGATTTTATAAATATTGACATAATTTTAATTTATACATGTAATAATTTTAGATTATTCTATTAACCAGAAGATGACTTCATAAGTCGAAACGTACGTCGTTATTAAATGTTTTTTTAAGTATATTTGACCTTTAATCCAAGAAAGTAACCAAAATATATCTTAAGTGGTCAAAAAAGTAAATAATTTATATATATATATATATATATATATATATATATATATATATATATATATATATATATAAAGACAAGTCACTGAAGGTGGAAGAAAAATAACCAGGTACAGAGCGCAACTTTTAGAACTATGGAGAGGAGCGTATCCAGATAAGCCATTTACCGCGCAACATCTTGCCGTATCAAACATTAAAACCTGTCGATTGATATCACCAGACGAAATGCGAGCTATGGAAGCAGAAGCTGAACGCAGGGCCCAAAACAAAAGACCGGACGCTATCAGAAGGTCAATTGGTAGACTAGGCTTATTCCCACCAGCAGCGGCAGCACCATCTACAAATGAACCGGCTGTTCGAAGGGAAGATGGCGAAGCACAAGAGCAGACACCACAACACCACGACATAAATCTCCTGTTCCAGGAAACTAACCACAACTTTGAGGGTATGCCAATGCAAGTCAGACCAAAAATATTAAGGCTTAAAATAAATGCTGAAGCGAAGAAGATCATCACCTCAATCAACACAGCGTTGTGCGCGGAATTTGATAATTCAGAAGATCTGGAGAACCTATGTCATGAGATATATTGTGCGGCCAGAGTGGCCAATTGCATATTAGACCAAAAACCACCCTTAGAAGGAAATAAAGGAACGTGGAAGCCACCCTGGGAACGGAGGCTTGAAGAAAAAATCGCTAACCATCGTTAAGAAATAGCTATTATTTACTCATTCCTAAATGACCCACAGCCTAGCCAGAAGGTAAAAAAGAAAATGAGAACGTTTGCTCGAAAGGCAAAAATAAAGCCAACGGACCCGAAATACCACCAAAAGCTAGTAGAACGGTCAGAGTTCCTAAAACGAAAGATAACCGCGCTGGGCTGCAGGATCCGAAGATACCACAAAAGAACGCAGCGATACCAGCAAAATGAATTGTTCAATAACAACCAAAGACTGTTTTTCCGAAATCTCGACGCGGACAATACAAACCAGCGCGCGGCGGCTCCAACGCGAGAAGAAATGACAAAGCTCTGGTCAAAAATCTGGTTCGGGAGAATAGAACACGACATGCGAGCAGAATGGATAGATGTAGAAAGAAACAACTCCCATAAATATAGACCAATGACTGAGACGATAGTAACAGTGGAAGACATCCACGCCACAGTAAAAAGACTCAAAAACTGGACATCTCCTGGAATAGATGGAATCCACAACTACTGGTGGAAAGCATTTACTAATGCGCACAAAAAATTGGCTCACTTCATACAGCACTCGGTCAGAAATCCACAGAGCATACCTTTATATTTCACTCATGGTATGACTCATATGCTTCCAAAGAAAGGAGACCATCACAACCGAAAAACTATAGACCCATTACATGCCTTCCATCAGCATACAAAATACTTACCTCCATCATAAGACACAAACTAGACTGCCACCTAAAACATAACAACATTCTAGCATGGGAACAAAACGGCTGTAAGCAAAAGGCTAGAGGAAGCAAGGAACTCTTGATAATCGACAATGTAATCACAAAACAGGCAAGACAACGTCAGAAAAACATATCTATAGCCTGAATCGATTATCAGAAGGCATTTGACTCAGTTCCTCATTCATGGCTGCTGGAAGTTTTAAATATCTATAAAGTGAATCAGCAAGTTATCGACTTACTCCGGCATCTGATGACATCATGGCGAACCACTCTATTAGTCAGAGGAGCAACAGACACGTACACAACGGAGGAGATCCCTATTAGAAGGGGCATATTCCAGGGCGACAGTCTGAGCCCATTATGGTTCTGTCTCGCCCTGAACCCATTGAGTAATATGCTTAACCGGAGCACATACGCATATGGAATCGATGACCAAGCAAAGCTGACCCATCTTTTTTATATGGATGATCTTAAGCTCTTTGCTAAAGGAAGACAGCAACTGGAAGGAGAACTGGAGATAGTCAGACACTTCAGTGAGAGCATCCAAATGAAGTTCGGGCTTGAGAAATGTGCTACCATTCACATTAAGAGAGAAAAACTCACTGAAAACGAGGATATCACTCTGGCAGATGGCAGTCGAATTAGGGAGCTGGGAGCAGAAAACACTTACAGGTACCTTGGAATTCAGCAGAGCTACGAAATTCGCCATAAAGAAAACAAAGAGAAAACCGAAAAAGAGCTTATGAGGAGAACAAGCAAGATATTAAAATCCCAGCTTAATGCCAGAAACAAGGTGGCAGCAAATAATATATGGGCCATACCAACAATAACCTACACTTCTGGAATACTCACCTGGTCCAAAACAGATCTAGAGAGGTTAGACAGGAAAATCAGGACACTAATGACCAAACATGGCATGCTGCACCCTAACTCAGCTATCGAGCGCATATATTTGCCACCATTAGAGGGAGGACGAGGACTAACTAGCCTGGTGGCGGCCAATCTGAAAGAAAGGGAAAAATTAATAAAATACTTCCGAAATACAAACTCACCAGTTCATAAAAGAGTGGCGGTATGAAACAAAAAAATCACAGCCCTTAACCTTGTTAATCCTGCGCCTCCTGAAACAGAGAACCAATTAGAACAAATGAGAATAAGTTGGCAAAGAAAAGCGCCACACGGAAGGTTTTACACTTCTCTACATCAAACAGAAGTAGATATGAAAGCATCCAATACTTACCTAGTGGCAGGATACCTCTTCCCGGAAACCGAAGGAACAATGTTGGCGATACAGGATCAAGTCATTAGAACCCGAACGTACTCCAAACACATATTGAAACAACAAGTTGAGACCACCAAATGTAGACTGTGTAACACTAGCGAAGAGACCATTCAACATTTGTCATCTGGCTGAACAACAATTGCTGCTACCAGATACCTGGAACGACACAACGATATGGGCAAAGTCGTTCACCAATTAATATGCCTGCAAAGAGGTCTGTTGAATCATTTTACCGCACACCACAAATATGTGCCGCAACCCGTACTTCAAAACAACACCGTGAAAATTTACTGGGATTTCACAGTTGTTACAGATAGACCTATGGAGCACAACCGGCCGGACATGGTGATTTGGGATGAAAGTGATAACACAGCCATCATAATTGACTTCGCAGTGCCACAGGACTACGATATATCTAAAGCATATACCGAAAAAATAACTAAATATGGAGCGCTTGCACAAGAGATGAAATTGATTTGGAACTTGGAGAAGGTAACAATAGTCCCTTTAATTATAAGCGCAAACATACAAAAACAGTACGACACATAAAAGAACTGGACTTACCTAAAAACACCGTAATGTGGATGCAAAAGGCCGTAATACTTGGAACTGTTGGAATCATCCGGCGGATCATCTCCCCCTATTGACAATGGTAGTGCCCTTGGCTGCGTAGTGGCCCGGACATTATCAAATACCACCAAAAAGGTGTGAAAAAAAAAGACAAGTAATCACGGCTGAACTATTAACAAACAAAATTGAAAATATCACGGGGATTGCAGCCTAAATAATATTAAATATTCTTGTTATACAGAACCGAGCGCTTTCGAAAGACTATTCCTTTCTTTTTCAAGGTTGCATGTTAGAATTATAAGAAATCAAAGAAAACAGGATACATAGTAATCACCTCCGATTTAAGTTAAAGTTAAAATCAAATGCCTCAACATTGAATTAAAATGCAATAGGAAAATAAAAAATTGAAAAAGTGAACAAGTAAAAAATTGAAAAATTGAAACACTGAAAAATTGACAAATTGCAAAATTGAGTTTAAATTAACAACATAAATTAATACTTAGCTAAAATCCCTCCTGAAGGAACACATTTTGGTTTTTTAACTTCCTCTGTCAAAATGTAGTAGTGGAAAATTGGAATTGTACGCCTTACGGGAGAAGACTTTAGAAGTGCTAGAGATGTTTGTAGAGTATTTAATGAGAGACATCCAGATCGTCCTCATATTAGCTGCGGTACGGTAAATAAAATATTCAATGAAACTGGTGCACTATCAAAAATGATGTTAACGAATAATCCTGTACAAAGACGGAACAGGAATGACAGGAATGATCAAATCATTTCAGATTATCCCGGAAATAATCCTAATGCCAGTATAAGGAATGCCACTTTAGATTTGAATATTCCACGAGAAACTATTCGGAGATGTATCAAGGCGAAGAATAATAAACCTTTCAAACCAAAATTTTTACACACACTGCAAGAAGGCGGCGAAGCAAGACGTATGGAATATTGTTTATGGGCTCAAGGGAAATATTTAAACAATAGAAATTTCCTACAAAATATTTTATATACCATCGAAGCGGAGTAGTGTCATCACAGAATTGTCGCTATTGGGCAGCGGATAATCCTAACTGGGTAATAAATTGTAAAAGCCCGTATTCCCAAAAAATCAACGTCTGGTGTGTGATATTGAACGAACGAATTATTGGCCCTTTCTTTTTTGAGGAAAACATAAATGGGCAGAGGTTGTCAGAATTTTTAAACACAGAGTTTTGGGATGCTATTCACGAGCTGCCAATCAATGAAGAATCAAATTTAATTGTCCAGTTAGATGGGTGTTCAGTTCATTATGACAGAGCTGTGGGGCAATGGCTTAACGAACATTTTCCAAACCGATGGATAGGCCGTGGTAGTCTGTTTCTAGATTGGCCACCCATATCTCCAGACCTCACAGTTTTGGACTTATTTCTATAGGGACTTATCACACAAAAGGTTTACAAAAACCGCTCAAGAGATAGAAATGAACTTTGTGCAAGAATTCGACACGTATGTGCAGATATTACCCCTCAAGAACTAAGGAACGTAATCAGAGACATTCTTAAGCGCTACGACAAATGTATCGAAATACATGGTGGATTAGTAGAGGCTACTAGAATATGAGTTACAATTAATTGTTGCACTGACTCAAAACATTTCAATGATTAGTTATCATAGTTACGTTTATTGAGATTTTTTGCATTATTAGTTGAATTGTATGAATGTAATCCCGTTATTTTCATTAAAAAAATTTACACCATCAATTTTTTTTTCATCTGGTGGCACCATTGGTCACACATGTTTAGAGGCACTCTGAATCCAGTGGCGTAGTAATTTTTGTAATAAAAAAAACGCTAATAAAAAATCCCGATTTTCGACTAAGAAAAAATATCGTAGTATGGCCTAAAAATTGGAATAAACATTTCAAATTTTGTCCCAGGGTAGACCTTTTAGTACTTGACATGCCAAAAAAAATATTAAAATCGGTTTACAACTTCAAATTTTAGGGAGGTGTTTCCATTAAAAATGGGTCACACTGTATATATATATATATATATATATATATATATATATATATATATTATTGTATTTTCTTTTAATAATAAATTGATATAAGTCGTGTTATATTGTCAAATATTCATGATGTGGTTAGTTGATTGATAAGTGGATTAATGTTGTGGTTATTGTAATTGATATTATTATTATGCGTTACCTGATTTAATTAATTATAATGTACATTTTAATGGATTCTTAAAGAAACACAGATTTATAACAGATATATTTCATACATCAAATGTAACTCTCAACGTTATTAATCTGTCTATGAAACGTCATCTCAGAAGTATCTCAATGAGTATTGTCAAAATAAATAACAAACTGTCACAGAGAGAAAAATTATGACTTTTGAATAATTACGAATTGACGGGAGGAGAGATCTTTTCAAGTTTATCTCCGCAACGTTTAGTTTAAATTGGTAATAAATTTGCAAGTTTGATATTGAGAAAGTAATTATTATAATCCAAGTAAAGTCAACAACAAAGGAAAATTAGAAACAAGTTAAGCGATTGAAAGTGTATTTGAAAGAAATTTTCATATATGGAAAAATTAAGAAGTCAGTAATGATGAAGATACTTAGAAGAAATTGGAATTGTGAACGGTTAGTAGACTTTCAAATTCAAAACTGTTGGATTAATTATATACTAAAAAGGGAAAGTATAAGTAATAGAGTGGACTAAGAAAATTTAAATATGGACAAATATTTTTGGGATCATGGACTAAGCAAGTGTGAATACGGACAATAAAGAAAAAGTATTAGTAAAGGGACTATAGAATACTAAGTAAGTTTTTCTTTTAGTTGAGTGATTTAATAGATATAGGTTTTTTATTAATTTGTTGAAATTTGTAATAAAATACGAATACCTAAAAGATAATTTTATGGTAGAAAATTTCAGAACACACGGTAAAACATATTTTATTTTTCATTTAATAATAACTGGAACGCGACACACATAATGTTTAATAAAACAACTACGAAGCCACAACAGAATAGAGAAATGAAAAACATCTTACTGGGTCAAAGCGAAATAATTGTTTTGAATACAATTATTTCAATAACAAAAAACTAGCACGATTCAAAAAACAAAAGCTGTTTTTTGCAACTCGACGAAAACCCCAAAACCGAAGTCGGGGGAAAACAAAAAAAGGAGTGAACACAGACCAGCAGCGGCAGTGAGTGTGTACCGGGGGTCGATCGCGCGAAGGGAAAAGGTTTTTCCCCTGCCACGGTGAACGGTACTAGTATTTTTTTAGTGTTAGCGGTACGAGTGGTAAAACTTACCCTCTACGCTAATTGCCTTTCGACATAGCACGATTCCGTTTATTGGCACGACTCGCGGTGAACAAGCAGATAGTAAGAAAAGTCAAGAAAATTCCCGGCGAGACGGTGGACGTTTATCAAGCAGTAAGTTTTTGAATTGAATTCAGATTGGGATAATTTTTTACTAGTGATATATTTACGCGTTATTGGTCGAGCTGGATCCTGAATTTGGGTGTATAGGTCAATTGCTATATACAAGGTGTAGCGATAGCAAATATATTTATTAGATTTTTTTGTTTGATTGTTGATTTTTTCAAAGAGAGGGGACATAGCTGTTCACTCTTCAGATTGAGTTTATCGTCCTGACAAATATATAATTTACCGTGTGTACTGGAATAATTTAGATTTTGCCGAGAGGCCGGAGCATATGTTTTCCATATTTTCACGGGTTTCAGCGGAATTGCGCTGATAAGTCAATCTATTGTAGAGAAATATTGTTACCAGTCTTTTGTTCAGCCGTAAATTATAAATTAAAACTCTTTCTTATTTTGCCAGCGTAAACGCATGAATTTATCGTGGGTAATTATATTACTGGGGACTTTCGCAACTTGTAACGCCAGTGTCGATAAATAATTTAAATTGTTTTACTTAGCTCATCAGAATTTTTCTTCATAGAACAAAAATTTCACTTTCGTTCCCTGAAGGTCAATGACGACCGGAACGACGTAAAATGAATCATTGTTGCATACAAAGGTATTTACACGTAGTAGTTATTTATTTTTTCTTGACACCGGAGAATAGAAGGATTGAGAAACGAGTATATAAAACATACGCCTTTCACGCATTTTTTTATTGAATAACAAGACCAAGCCGATAAAAGGGCTAGTTTTGCCGCACCACCGAACAAACGAGAATTCTGTTCATAAATTTGATTTTGTTTTTATAATTGCAGTATATACAGGAATAGGTTTGATAATAAACCAATTTTAGATAAATATGTATAGGTATAGTTACACCAGGGAATTGGGATTAATTTAATCATACGGAATTGTAGTTTAATTTTAAATATATATGTATAGCTGTATAGGAGGATTTGGAGAGATTATTTTATTATATATATTTTTTTGTATAACGTGGAGGTTCTACATTATTTTTCCTATCAACTATACTCCAAAAATTTCCCCGTCTGGAGGTGTAACAAACGTGGACGTGTGACGGAGACGAGGAGGACAAACCCTGTCCTGGCAAAGGAAGTTTCATCCGTTTTAAGACCAGGCGAACCTAGCAAAAACCAATCGGACTGGATTGCCTTACACGCTCAGCCGCGCACGGGAAGTAGAATTTGGTGATAGATTTTATCAGAGTGGTGACAGCAGATTTAATTAGGGGTATACAAGTTAGAACACTTTGATTTAGATTTAAAATACAACGAAGTATAGAGTTACTATTTCGTTACACTGGTGACAGTTATTTAACTTACACTTGAGTTTAGACATTATTACACTGGTGACAGCGGTTTTTTTGTTGAGAAACAACTCGGTAACAAAGGGTAGAGTTGTACATCTGGTGACAGCGGTTTTACGATACAGGGTTGTTCGTTCAAGTCGTCACAGCGGTTCCCCGATACAGGGTTGTTCGTTCAAGTCGTCACAGCGGTTTTCCGATACAGGGTTGTTCGTTCAAGTCGTCACAGCGGTTCCCCGATACAGGGTTGTTCGTTCAAGTCGTCACAGCGGTTTTCCGATACAGGGTTGTTCGTTCAAGTCGTCACAGCGGTTCCCCGATACAGGGTTGTTCGTTCAAGTCGTCACAGCGGTTTTACGATACAGGGTTGTTCGTTCAAGTCGCCACAGCGGTTCTCGATACAGGATTGGTCGTTCTAGTCGTCAAATCGCGAATCTGCAATACAGGGTTGTAAGTCAGCAGGGACGCCGGATCTTCACACAAGATACTCCTGTCAGGCCAAGATTATATACCAATCTTGCTACAGCACAAGAGAATACAGTGAACGGTGAAGCTGTACGGTCTGTAACCAGAGGCTGCAATAGGCAGTAAACGGGGCATACAGGAGGGGAGAAGGCTGGAACACATCGAGAGCTAGCCGACACTCTTCCACCGTCATCGCAGCTACCCACAGGTACAAAAGTCATCAATTAACGGGACAAATAACAGATTAGTTTTGGTTTACTACTCCGTCATAAAAGTGATTTTTTTCTTTTCGTCTTAAGTTCCATTTGTTAGAATACATCATACTCCCAAAACTACGTGAGCTCCACTTTTACAAAGGGGGAAGTTAACCCATCCTTAAAATATCCTATCCGTGCACCAAAAGCTATCCATTTCAGGCGTCGTAGAAGCCAGAAAGGTAGGAGTAATATAAGGTTATAAAGTTAGAAAAAAAAATTAATAAATATAAAAAAGTAACCAAGTTCAGACAGCGATATGCCACTCGATTTACAAAATAGGTTAGGTACAGGCATTCAAGGAGACCAAGAAACCACGGGAGACACAAGCAGCATGCCGCCCACATGGAGGGTAGCACAGGCACAACCATTAGGGGTCATAGCGGCGACTTTAGCCGATTTCACAGGTAGAGATGCGGCTAGATACATAGAGAAACTCGAATTAAGGGCTAAATTAGACGGGTGGACGGAATCAGAAACACTAACATTATTGAAATTCAAGCTTGCGGGCGTAGCACACGATTTTTTCAAGGCGGATCCTAGGTTGGACACAGTGTCATATTCGGAATTTAGAGAAAAACTACTACGGAAATTTGTACCAAAAAAATCGATAGCGGATTGGTGGATGCAACTGGTAAAATGCTACCAAAGACACGATGAGGACGTAGCGTCGTCTAAAATCATCACCAGACTAAAATCAATCGGAAACAAGATACTAGGAGAGGATATAAAGGGCGCAAGTAGGGAACAAATACCAAACATACAAAAAAAACATAATTCGGTATTAAAAAATCAATTCAAAGTAGGGTTGAGAAAAGACTTATTAAGGGAGGTAGGTTTTTACATTTTACACAAAGACGTCATGACACTAGAAGAAGCAGAAGAAATAGTTAGTTGTCAAGAAACAGCGGTAACTATGACAAGCGGCAGAAACAGTGGCCAGAAAGTCGCATTTATGAGTGAACAACTGAGGTGCACAACGTGCGGAAGGTCGAATCACACTCCGGAAGAATGTAGGCAGAACGCGAAATGTTTGTTCTGTGGCAGACAGGGGCATTGGATGGCTAATTGTAGGACAAAGGAAGCAGAAGAAATAAAAAGAGAGACAAGATGCCAAATTTGCAAAAAACAAGGACACTGGGCACCGTATTGCAGAGAGAAAGGGAACGAACCAACAAATACATGCTATTACTGTGGAAAACAAGGACATTGGGCAAAAGAATGTAGAAAGAAAATGTTCGACGAAGCAAACAAACGGAATACGAAGTACGACAGATACACCAACGGGAAAGTAAGTCAATGGAAAACGGAGAAAACTAGATATCACGGGGAAAACCAGGAAACACAACAAGGAAACTACAGAGAATATAACAGACACAGAAACCAAAGGGAAGAGTATCATAAACAATAAACACAGAGGAGGCCTCAACAAAATAATTTTGGGAACTACGAGAGAAACAGACGCCAAATGAACGATGATAGAAGAGGACAGTCTGAAGAAAGAGGACACACAAGTAACAAAGAATGGACGAAACATTTAAACTAGTAAGGACCACAGTTAGTCCACGGACAAGTGGCCGAGCAAATTTAACAGGGGAAACAGATTTAAATAAACCACAATGGGAAAAAACAAACCAAGAAGCAACGAATAAGGATAAACCGAGAATGGAAAAAAAGGAAAAAAAAAGAAACAATGTATCACAATGATGCAATGTGAATAACAAACGAGGATGCCCCATATATAGTAATGTTAAGGGTGAATGGTATAAACAGACCATGTATGATAGATATAGGAGGAGCGTATTCATTAGTAAATAGGTCAATAATTGCAGACTGGGAATTAGACACAAGAAAAAACGTAATAACTATGGATTGTCATTTAACAGTTTGGTACTGTGTCATGATACAAAGAGATATAATTAATATTCAGAAATGGAGAAATGATAACCAATTAAAGTTGAACAATTATAAGTGATCTGGGATGCCCATGTCTGGTAAAAAGGAGGGGATTATTTTTGATCACCGAATTTAGAATATACTTTACGTAGATTGCAAGAATTTGAGGAGTGAGGTCTAACATATAATAATGAACTATCCTATGCACCTCATATTAGTAAATTTGTCGCTAGTACAAATCGTATGATAGGCTTTACTTGGAGGTAGACATATTTATTCTCAGATACTAAAGCAATATCTATCTTGTATAATGCATTTGTTAGACCTAAGTAACACTTTGCATCTCATATGGGGAGAACAAGCAAATATACGCTTAGAAGCTGTTGCCAGTTTACCCTGGGGATAATTAGAAAAGGGGGCACATGATTTCCACAAGCATTTACCGCACAACAAATCGTTATTACGTGTCGTATTTATCAAGATATGACCCCGGCTACTTGTTTGGTACATTTTTCTTCCTTAGTCACGTGATATAAAGGTTCCATATATTTTGATACTCCTGTTAGTGCTTGCGTTGAGTTCCTTGATTCAGCGCCTTCCATAATATGTTCTCCAAGAGAGAGTATATGGTAAAAGATCACCAAAAATATGAAACCTACGTAAGAAATATTTGCTCCCTTTTTCTATTAATTTCTTATCTAATTACTGCAATTAATAGCTGTAACGTACCAATTTACTCTTTAAAAAAATTAACAATTGGTGAGGTTCCTCGGTTGTCCCAGGTCTTCAAACTTTACGGCCTTCGGCTTCGCTCGAGTGGAGACGATCGTGGATCGAGTCAAATGTTCCTGGGAATCCACAATAGTATGAAGATGTACAAAAGAAAAGGGGCGCCAGCTAGATTTCCATTCTATGCCAGGTCTATCAGTACGCACAATCTCTAATCTAGCAAGATAAATATAAAATGAAAGGACTAACCTCGAACTTGCACTTGTTTATTACCCTCGATACGAAATTTAGACTACAATATCATGAGCCATAAAAATACCAATCATAACCATATATCAATTTTTACAGACAAGTTTGAAAAAAAAAATATTTGACAGGTTGTAATCAAGTTTACCTAGGTATTATTATTATAGGTTCCCATTTCTTAAGAATAGTCACATGAGTGAGTGAAATCCATTTAAACCCAATTCCAGTTAGTCATAAAAAAATTATAAATCTTTAGGTAATAAATTACGTAAACACTTTGAAGACTGTTGAACTGCGCAGTCGGGGCGTTGGTACCAATGCGAGCGAAGCGGGAGAGAAATCTGTCAACTTCAGATAGTTAAAAAAAAGTTGAGAGGTAATTTCTGCACACTCACAGATAAAATACCGTAGGCAGTTAGACATATTGTATGTACAATTAAAAAAATATATATAACCCAATTACTAACGATTAAATCTAACTTATCTTAGTACTGTTCCTCCAAGTTGTCAGTTTAAACACATTGGAAAGCCCAAAGTCTAAGAAGAATGAGTTTGAATGGTTATAGCTACCATACATTCGGCCAAATCTTCCATCGGAGGACGAGCCTTCCCCAAACGAACATAGCTTCCCCAAGGGAAAATGCAGCTCCCACAAAAGAACCCTTAAAATTATTAAAAAAAATCAATTATTTTAATAAGCCCTTTAAAAAAAGTTTCATTACATTTTTAAAATATACTGTTGTACATGTGTACATACCTTCCAACTGAAGGGTCTTCGCTAAAAACAAACGGCCTAGATGACCAGCAAACGTCCCATATATCCAGTATGGTCCTATCTTCAATACAGCTCCATACAATAAGAAAAGTCCAAGCAACTTCACTGTATGAATCCTCAATCTCATAGCTTGAAGCAGGAAAATAAAGTTTAATCCCCAATTCACGGGGGGTCCTTGTTTAAAAGTACCAAATTCCAAAAATACCTCAAACTCCAGAAAATGCCAGTACACAAGGAAGAATGTGAGCAGGAAAACTAATCCCCTAAACGGGATGTTCGATGAACACACATATTCTCCTGGATCACCCAATTTTCCCAAGAAAAATTCAAACCACGTTGCGAGGTTTCACTTACTTTTTTCCCAAAAAAAAACGCCAGAGTGCTGACAAGACCAAGTCAATAATCAGGTCTGCTATACATCTGTCACCAGTACCATTTCTATGGTACGCCCTAATCGAGTAAATAATAATCAGTAGTCAAGTCCAGTAAATAAGTCTCAGTCAAGTCGACAAAGATAATTCTTTCAGTCCCCAAAAGTCTATATTCCACCCTCAATCGCACAAAACGTAACGACGTAGGCAACCGGTAACGAAAATACACACTATCACCGCACTCGAATACAACAACCAAACGCGTCTCTGCAAATCAGTCGTTCCAATGCCTACGAACGTTAAACAGAAAAGGAGAAGCATAACCTTGATTGTCAAACTTATAAGTAAACAAAACTGATTTATTATAAACCACTTTGAATTCACGAAAGTTCTATGAAAAGTATAGGGAAATCTATCAAATTAAAGACAATTAATGGTATGTATTCAGAAACACATAAGCGAGACGTAACCTATTTATTCAGTTTATTCAGTCTAAAATACGAATGACCTGGTCCTCAAAATAAATTGCAGCAAATTTAAATGTAAGTACTCAATAAATCATTATAAATTTATCGTGAAATTTGGATCGTTACATGGCCTAATATGATAATTCTGTGAAAGAATAATAAAATACCAGCTTGATATGTCTAGCTTACCGGGTTCTGAGCCCTAGAAGATCCAAACGATAAGCCGAAAATGAATTCCTGTTTCCCAGTCCGTACCACAAATAGTGTAGCCTGATAATGAAATATCTGATTCAGACTCTTCTTTGGATGGAAAGTGACTTTAACTAATGTGTTGTGTGAAACTGCTCGTTTTTCAGAAGAGAAAATTTAAAGGAGAAAATACCTAGTTACAACCACTAATTTACATAAAACTGATTAAATGGATGCTTTCTGATCTAAATGTGAAACTGTAAGGTGGGATACATAACCGTACCAATATTTTTTGCCAATTTATTACCTTACAAAAAAGTAGATAATAATAGATAAATTGAATTTTTAGTGGCCTTCAGTAGCCAAACTCTGATGAATTCACGTGACATCGAAGTAATCATAAACCAATACTACAATTAGACAACTGAGATGCGCACACATGATGGAACTACTGAAGATTGAAGAGCATTAAACGACTAGTGAGGCAGCCACCACTCTTATTCAACATTTACTCGGAGAAAATAATACAAAAAGCGCTAGAAACCGAAAAAAATGTAATAGAACTTTCATCTATAACATCAAGTATGCAGACCGTGCTACTCACTGAAAATATTAGGCCACTGCAAAGAATACAGTATAATCATTTCTAGGGAAGAAAACGGTTTGACCTTGAATAAGAAGAAAACACAATATATGGTAATAACGAAGAAAACAACAACCGCATCAGTGATACGAACTTTACATTCTACCATAGGCAAAGATCTCATTACTATTAAGTCCTGGTCTGACTCGAACGGGCTTTGTTTTAACACAGAGAAAACTTGAGTTTCATCTTACAAAGGAGTTTTGCAACCTCTCAAACTTAACAATGACGTAATGAGATCTTCAAATTCGATTAAGTTTCTTGGTCTCCATATTGACAGTGCCCTTGAATGGTCTGTACATGTATACATGTAGACATTAAATCTGTATCTAAACAACTTGATTCTTATACTGCTTCAACAACTTACTACTCTTTATTCGAATCGCACCTTCGCTATGGTTTGCGTTTCTGGGGGTCTTGTAGTTTACACCTCTTCACATCTATTTTCAAACTACAAAAAAGAGCTATTCGTTACATTTATGGTTTGAGTCGTAGGACGCATTGCGAATTCTATTTTAAAAAATACAAAATTTCAACTCTTTCTGCTCTATTTATTCTGAAATCCGTGTGTTTGGTTCGCAAACACTTTCACAATTTAACTGAGAGGCCAATTCATAGTTACCCTACTAGAAGAAAAAACTTCGATATCTACTTAACAATACCCACCTTTAGAATTAAAAGTGGGAAATACATTCAATAGGTTCCGGAGATTGACAACGGCGGTTCTGCTTGAGAGGCCTCATTATTCAGTGGCAGAATTCTGCAATCTACCCTAGACTTTTGAGTTACATCAGCGTAGATCAATATTTGGTATGATGTACGATGGTAACATTGTATTATAATTATTAATTCGAATTTTCATTTTTATATATTATTTTTTATATCTTAATATTATTATTTATATGTTTTCTATATTTATCTATTTTTAAATTATTTCACTTCGTCCATAAAATTGTGAAATTTTTCATGACAATAAAGCTTATCTCTCTCTCTCTCTCTCTGATAAATACTACAGGATATAAACGAAAAATGAGTAACAAGTAACTTATATATTGTTGAAGGGATTTAGGCTTATGCCTTTGTGCTCTCTCGAGCTTCCGTCTCACTACAATCTGAGCTTAATTATTACGTTATCCAGCTTAGGCACGCATTGATGTAGTAAATAGCAAGATAGATGGGGTTTTGCAGAGCTTGCCGGTACTAGAGACATGTGATCTTCCCATAGGGTCTCTAGAAATTGTACCTTAAAAAATCTCTACGGTATTTATGTCCTCGGGAGAAGACAAATATTTTAGGAAGAAAACTTGAAGTGGTAAACTACAAACATTCGAGAAAATCAACTTTCCCCAAAAGAAGCCATCCGAAAACTGTCTCCATAGCTTAAGGCTGGCCCTTTTTACAAATTATTTGCCCTTTGCGAATAATTCGCCCCAATATTTCTAACCTGGCCAATAAATCTACAGACCTAAAACCGAAATATTTTTTATCAGCTTTTAGGTGATCCTTTTATTTATTGTAAGGATAGTAGTGAAATAAGGGCGGAGAGCTAGGCCTAATATGCATACGCATTTTGGCTAATAAAACAATCGGTACTAACCGAGTCTAGCATAATTCTAAAGGCGAGTAAGTAGCTGACTGTCATGAATATCTACTATCGTAGTAGCAAGCAGAGTTGTAGAGTAGAGGATCTAAGCCGGTTCTAGCGTATTCTTTATGTAAAATAACATGGGAAAATGCTAAGGTCGATTCTGCACTTTTTTTACCAAACCAAGAGCAAAAGTCAACAAGGTCATTACGGCTGTTGGGATCAAGAATGGTACGAGTTACATCTACCATATATTAAGCAGAGGTGTCTCGTGCCATTCCTCATCCCAGCACTCAGACACTTCAGAGGTCTGCGTCGACGAATGATCTGTAACAAGGCCACTCAGGATCGCTGGCCACCAGCCTGCGAATCGACAGATTCCAACTTGTGCATATGCAGATACATTAGCATAATATGTTGTTAAGAAAACTTATGCCATTCTTGATCCCAATATGACGCATGTGATAGTACAACTCCATTCGACGCATACGCAGTGGGGTTGGTGACGTCACAACCGTAATGACCTTGTGGACCTTTGCCCTTGGTTTGGGAAAAAAAAGTACAGAATTGACCTTAGCGTTTTCCCATGTTATTTTACATAAGGAATGCACTAGAACCGGCCTAGCGTCTCTATTTAATAGATTGAGAAAATATTTTATTTTGTGTGGTCAAGCAGGTTATGTTGCAATGCGTTTGCGGAGTTTCGATAACAGAGGGGACAACCGTCAATTTCTGTTAATTTCCTCTAATATTTTCTGGTGGGCATTTCAACTTTTCCAACTGGAGAGTAATATGTATGGCTGGAAGGCATATCTAGAAAAAAATGTATGTTATTAAATTCTTTTTGTTTCAATTGCAGATAATAAATACCTCCAATTCTTTTAAGGATCGTCTCCTGTATAGGCTCTTCTACTTTGACGGGAAACAAAAAATTGTCTGTTATATCCACCTTCATTTAATAATCTAAAATATATACATATTTAATAACATTTAATAAATTTATAAAAAAAATTACTCACCAGGCAAAAAACAGGGACGGCAAAGCAAACTTTGTTAATAACCTGCCTTCGTCTTTTTCAAATTTTGAGAAACACTGTTTTTGAAAATGAAGTAGACATATCCTCCATTGTTTCCTCTTCGTCAAATTGGATGATTTATTATCACTGCATTCCAGTCATATTAATTTTATATCTTCCTGGGTTGGAAGAACTAAACTGTATGAGGAAATAGTTATCTTAGTAATACAAACATTTTTAATTTAGCTAATGTAAGACAACAATGATCTAAAAAGTTCTCGATTAAATGAGTAAAAATTCTGTAGTTTCAAAAAATTAGGAAAATGGTTGTTAATAAAGTAAGAAATTTTTTTTAATAAAACTTACCGAATACACCACTTATTACACTCCTTGACCATACACTTTGACATTGTCTCTTCAATTATTAACAATAAAATAATAATAAAACAAAGCAACAAATAATAGCAATTAAAAAACACACCAAAATACTGAAACCAAATAATAAGCTCAACAAAAACGACTACAGATAGATAACCCGAATCGATCTCAAACAGGATAAACGAAAATGACTGGACGATTAAACAAAATACGGGCCTGTTTTCTGTGACGAGCAATATGGCATCGCGCGTACGCAGTTATAAAAATCAATAACATTTTATTACTAACGACGGTACAGTTTTCAATATTGTTTTGGAATTTTTTGTAATCTACCGATTTTAGTTACTCGACAGGCTCTATAGATGGCACGGTCTGCAGTGTCCCTAGCCTGATTGGTACATCAAAAATCTTTCGGATCCGTCAGAATATAAGTACATGCATACATGGTACATGCCTGTTAATGTTTGTTCCAATTATTCTTATTCCTCAACTCAGTTCGGAGCGTGAGTACTTGTAGTGAAGTGAGGTTATAAGTTCAATTATGTAAAATTACGCGCCTCCTCCAAGTAATTCCGGGGTAACGGCAAGTTAATTTGAAGAAAACTCTTGTTACTGTTTCTCTTCCAAGCTTTCGGAAACGTTTATTTCCATTATCAAGGATAAGTAAATTGAGATTGTTATAAATTGGTAAATATAACTATATTTGAATTTTTTGAAAAACATGAAAACATTTTTTTTTAAAAATTCAAATATAGTTATATTTACCAATTTATAACAATCTCAATTTACTTATCCTTGATAATGGAAATAAACGTTTCCGAAAGCTTGGAAGAAAAACAGTAACAAGAGTTTTCTTTAAATTAACTTGCCGTTACCCCAATATTCGTGGTTTTATACCTAATTAGTCGGCAAAGACTATCTCATATATATATATATATATATATATATATATATATATATATATATATATATATATATATAGTCTATAGAGTATTTGATTTGATGAGGGAAAAATGCTAAGTATTGAGTAAATTAATTTATAGTTTATTTACGATAAAAATACGATGACGTTGCAAAACAAAATATTGTGAGGATGCCAAGCTGTAGTTTTTTCAATTACTTAACGAAAACTAGAAATTTCAATCTGATGTTAGATTGACAGTTCTTCTTTTTCATTGCTCCGTGCCTCGTAGGGCGTAAGTCAAAAATATTTATTCAAATATTAGATTAATATAAATATTTATTCATGAAAAACTATGAATAATATACTAGAAACAGTACCCAATCATTCTATATTCGAATTAACATTTAATTACTTTACATAGAAGAGTGTTAAATGACGAACTGTAGGTCCTTATACCTTATCCTTTGTTGTATAGAACCATCTTCAACAGCTCTGCAAGGGTTTACGCTAAATGTAATCAATACAAGCTGAAATCATTTTCATGCAAATTTTAATATTATTTCTTTATACAATATTCATTATATTTATTATAATAAAAATAGAATGGAAGAGAAAAATATAGATACACAAAATAAAATTTTGTTGCAAGATATAAAAATAAAAAATCAGTATTATTTATGTAGAGATACTGTGCTCGTTGTTTTAATTTGTGAATTATAAAATAACTGTACCTAATGAATTTAATAATAGTTATTAGTGATTTTGAAAAGGTGGATATAAAGCATTTTGGATAAAAATATACAAAAAATAGAACACAAGATTTCCACTACTATACTACAAAATCATCACTATCTTCATAGTCAGTGTCAAAATTAATAATAAGTGGAGGCACATCCTGTCTATCAAATAATACTTCTCTATCCCACCCATCTTGTGAAATTTTTTCAGTATAATCTACTGTCTTTGACCAAATATCAAGAGTCACTTTTTCTGGAGACTTTTTCCATACACCTATTGCTTGTTCTGTTGAAGAACCATCAGTTCCCACATGATCTCTATAAAAAATTTTAACTGTGCCCCAAATATGTTCAATTGGATTGAACATATGGTGGTAAGGGGGAAGTCAAAGCACTTTGTGACCACATTTTTCGAATAATATGTCAGCTTCATATACTGTTGGTGGTTTATTCCTACAAAAATGCATATATTTAAACAAAATAAGTTATCTAAGTATTACCATAATATATTGAAAAATGTTTATATCAACTTACCGTTGTACTGAATTCAATAACTGGGTTTTGAGGAAAGTAGTTTCAAAAGGAATATCATTTTGTATCAACCAGTTCTGTATATCAGCCTATTTGGTAGCTGTTGTTGGTACTTTATTGATAACTGTACTGTGATAACTTGCATTATCCATTACAATTGTGGCAGGTTCTTCCAAGTTCACTAAAAGCTGATATTCAAACTAATGCAAAAAAAATTCTTGGTTCATTTCACCGTGATAATCGCCATCTTGTTTTTTTTGGAAGAAAAAACCTGCTCCAGGAATAAATCCAGAAGAGGAAATAACAAATTACTACTAGGTTTCCTAGATAGACTGCATAGCTCAAAACAACTACTAATAATTATATAGATTTAAATAAAATAGTGCGACTAGTATTTATTTGAGGAGCTATAAAAATGGCAGAAATGTTAGTACATCATAAATTAATTGCTAAATTATATATTATTTAATTACCTTGGACCACCAATTTTGATTTTTTTCACGCTTCTATGATTATACTCTTGTCCAGAATGTCCAACAGTACCGTTTTTAAATATCCAGGTCTCATCCAAAAACACAAATTGATACAAACCTTTCCTTTTTATCTTGACATATTCGTGTAGAAATTGTACACTTTTTATTGCAATATGTGGCAACTCTATTAAACCACGGCGAGGATAATGTTTTTGGTATTTGAATCCAATATTTTTCACTATCTTCCAGAGTGATGGTAAAAAACCATTAAAGAGTTCACGCTCCTGGAGTTTGTCTCTTGAATTTTTCAAGGTTATGTGTTCCTCTGAAAAAATATTGTGTTAATTGATTGTGAATAAAATAAAACAGTAAATTCAATATACTCACTGTTTCCATACGTTTCTTGTATAACATTTCGGAAAGCATTTTGATCAAAGTTCAACAGTAGGTTTTATGCGTTGTCTCTTTTTAGGTGGGCTTTTAGGCTGTTCATTTCTATTATGCTTGGCGGCAATACAGTTAACAGTGGTAACGCTATGTTGTAAACCTTCTGCAACTCTCTACAATATAATTACTTCAATTTATGAAAGAATAATATATTATTAAGTTTAATTTACCTAACCTAACATTAAAAACATTATTTCATTTACATTTAAATATGTAACAATAATATTAATAATGATGAATACAAATAGCGAATACTATTACTTACGTCTCTTACAGCAGTAAGCGTGAGAAGCAGGCCCCCATTTTGGCGTTCTTGTTCAAAATAGCTCAACAAAGACGTTACCATCTCTTGATATTTTCTGTTCAGCTTCGGCATTTTATTAACCTCACACTGCAGATTTGCCTAAATAATTAGTTATTAAAATAACGGTTTTTTTAATCTTGAAGAAGCAATGAATTTAAAAGCACCAAAAAATCTTGTAAATATTAGACGATGATCGAGTGTCAATAAACGTCAAAACAAACTGGGTTATTTTACCAGTTGATTTAACAACGTCTTGAAGTTTTGCCAACCCGTAAGCTGTAAATCACCCTGGCTGTTGAGGATAAATTGTATTCACGGTTGGTAAATTAATATTCATTCTGATAAGCAGGAAAGTAGCTGAAAATGACATCATCGTCTTTTATCGTAAGTAAACTATACCAGTTTTCTTATTATGACGCTGTATACGCAAAGCTGACATATCCGTATTATGCACTCAGCCACTACTGAGGTAATAAGGCCTACCATGGCAACCATAGTAGATAAAACTTGAATTAAAAGAATGTAATTATATTACTTGTCAAAAGATGGTGTAAGTTTTGACAAAAATTCAATATGTGCAGATAATACGTTGAATTTGGTGGGCCGCAGACTTTTATACTGGTTTCGCTTCTGACATAAGTTTTATTCTTTACCCGATTCCTATAGTTTGGACCTTTCTGGAAAAGTAAAGATGTAGATTTTTATGCACACATAAAATCACGCGTGAAAACTTGAAGATGACGATGTCCGCCAACAATTAGTGTGGCGCTTTTATTTTATATTTATCATTTTTTTTTAGTTTCTTGACCGTGAATAAAATTAAAAACATTTTTAAAGGAACGCTGGCCAAAAGCAAACGTATGTGAAAGTCTTTGTTGTTGCAGATAATCGACATAGGAATTTTTTTAAAAAAACAAGCATATTTGCCCTCTTTCTCGCCGTTAATACAACCAGCTACAATGGAAGAGAATAATTCTCCAAAAAATCAGTCATAACCGCAACCCGATACAAACAGTGATCAAATCATTCAAGCAAGATCGACCAAGCACAATGTCAAAGTATACGCTTCTGACTTGGGTCAACTAGGGGAAAACCTTAGACTAATAAAACATATATGAATTGACCACCGCACAAAATTAAATTTGCCAAAAACAGTCTTTCAGTAGAGAGGGCTATTCATTCATAAACACGTTTATTTTTGCGGTCAACAATTCTAAACGCCAGTATTGAAATAGTGAATGAATTACAAAAAGTGCGGATGGTATTATAGCTACATGGTAATTTCGGCTGTGTTTCTGACAAACTTGGCACCGACGAACTATAATAATCCAAAAACATTCAATTAATTTACTTGAAAGTTTATTTTGTCACTGAAAGTTTTGAAAACCACATCAAAACGAAAGAACTAAATGTTTACACTCTAGTCGTAATGGCGCTCATATAAACAAACCACGTTTGACATTATTTACTACAATACTACGACGTGTTCGAAATGATTTTCGATCACAGTCTGACGATATTTGCATCTCTCTTTATATGGTAATTAATCGAGGACAAAACTACTGAATAGCATACCCATAAAGGTATCTAAGGATACAACAAATACTTGTTTAAAATTTATATAAGAATATGCCTGTATTGAATAAAATTCAAGTATTATTAATTAATTTTAAAAATAGCTACTCAAATGCATAAATTAGTATGACTTTTTTTTATTTGCATAAAACAACTAAAGAGACTTTGTAAATATGGCAAAGCAGTGGAAGTGTCCGCAAGTGAGCTTAGAATGTGACTCAATGTTTGGGGTTAGAAAAGATCAAATTAAACGTATCTATTTTATTTGTTAATCTGAGGGGAAACCCAATAACATATAAAAAGAATAGACCTAGCATCTCTTTCGGGATTGTTTTGAGGCCATCATTAAATGTTTTAACAATGTACTAGAAAAGGACAACAATACATTAATTTTTCTGCTTTGGCAACGCTGTAGTACATCAAATCTTTAGTATACATGCGAGTCAAAAAAATTCCAGAGTCGTACTGCTCTGATAATTTTTGAGGAGATTCTCAACTTAGAAATAGATGTGTAATACAAAAGCCGTAGAATTGCATACTGTAAAGAGTGTATTGAATTGAAAAGAATTGAATTTAGGAAAAATACTAAATTGAAAAGAAATTTCAAATTTAGTTGATTCAATCAATATCCGAAAAAATAAATATATAAGGATATTGAGAAATTACTAAAATTTCGAAAAGAGTTTTATTACATTTTCAAATCAAACAATAACAATAAAAAGGAAACTAATTAAATTATTGGACAACTAAGAATTGTTTTAAGCCATTTTAGACTATATGGGAATAATTGCGTATGTTTCTTATTAACTAATAAAACACTTCATTTCAGAAGACAACTGCTTGTAATCAGTCGTAATACCTAGTAATTTCTTGAAATGGGCGAGCCTATACAAACATTAAATAAATAGTACTTTCTAAAAAATAGAAACATATACAGTTACTTCCCTTAAATATTAAAATTGACAATTAAAATTCAAAACTCAGTGTTTAATAACAAATGTTCCAGTAGCAAAGACTTAAAACTTCTCAAGGTCTGTGATTCTTTCACACCTTTTGGTAGCTTATGGAGTCCATTAATTTTAATTAAATTTAATTTGTTTTTTCATCATTCAATGGAATTTATTAAAATATTGTATTTAACCACCACTGCCTCGTATAGTCCCAAAAAAGAGCTCTAGATGATCTTGTGAAAATTTATAAGTTAATAGATATTTTAGAACTATCAGTGGTTTAAATGAAACTCAGTATTTCTACCTAATTCCACAATTCAATGAAACATGTTGAAGATTCTAAGAAATTGACAATTGTTTCGATAACTGAATATCATCGTCAGAATGACAGAAGTTACAGTTCATTTGATGCCTACCTGATGTTTAGTAGTTATTTTTGGCTAGACCTTGTGATTGACATAATATGTGTTAATAAAAAAAAAAGATGTTATATTACAAATATTGAAGCTTAGTTATTATTAGCCCTATGGTGATATCCTGGATATCATTTTTCCAATTAAGATCAGTAAAACTATATCTGCTGATCTTCACAATTATCACTTAAGAAGACAGTTTAATAGTGGAGAACTCCATAGATTTATCTGTTCATTGACGACTTCATATTGTGGGTTACTTAAGTGTCTTCTAATTTTCAACTCTTCAAGGAAATCCAGTTCTTGTTTCTTATCACAAATATGTAGTAGTTCTAGTTCTGTGTTAGGTGTCAATGAATGATTGGTGTCAAGTAGCTGTTTTGCGTAATGGGATTTATCTGGTTGTTTTAATCTGTATGATCGTAAGTGTTCACTGTGGCGGAATTCAAAATTTCTAAGGGTCTGATCCAAATAGAGAGCATCACAATCTGAACATTTGAGTTTATATATAACTGATTTCTGGTAGTATTTTGGTTTTTACATTTGACAATGTTGTACTTACGTTACTTTCTGTTTTAAAAGAGAATGTTGTATTCGTTGCTAGAGAAATTATCTTTGAAATATTATTAGAAATATTTCCCTCATATGTGGTGGTTTTATAAGTTTTTATTTCTTCAGTTTGTTTAAGAAATATTAGTTGTAATGTCACTTTTCCCACTTTTTTATTAATTAGCTTATTTATCATATGTAATGGATAACCGTTGGATGCTTCTATTTGTCTAATTGTATTAATCTCTCTATCAAAATCACATTTGTTCATAGGAACTGAAAATGCTATATGTATCATTGAATTATATGCCGCTAGTTTATGTGACATGGGGTGATTGGAACTATATGGAATTGTCACATCAGTGTGTGTTGGTTTTCGGTAAATTGAATAATCAAGTACATTATTAACCCTTTGAATTTTCAAATCAAGAAAATTGATTGAGTTATTTCCTTCAACTTCTAATGTAAATTCAATTGTTGGGTGTAAATTATTATTGTGGTTGAAAAATATATCTAATTGTCGTTCACTACCTATTAAACAAGCCAATATGCCATCTTCATATCTATACCAAAATGAAACATCCAACGGTTATCCATTACATATGATGAATAAGCTAATTAATAAAAAAGAGGAAAAAGTGGAATTACAACTAATATTTCCTAAACAAACTGAAGAAATAAAAATTTATAAAACAATCACATATGGAGGAAATATTTCTGATAATATTTCAAAGATAATATCTTTAGCAACAAATACAACAGTTTCTTTTAAAACAGAAAGTAACGTACGTACAAAATTGTTAAATGTGAAAATAAAAATACCACCAGAAATCAGGTATATATAATCTCAAATGTAATGCTGTCTATTTGGGTCAAACCGTTAGAAATTTTGAATTCCGATACAGTGAACACTTACGAGCACACAGATTAAAACAACCAGATAAATCCCATTACGCAAAACAGCTACTTGACACCAATCATTCATTGACACCTAACACAGAACTAGAACTACTACATATTTGTGATAAGAAACAAGAACTGGATTTCCTTGAAGGGTTGAAAATAAGAAGACACTTGAGTAACCCACAATATGAAGTCGTCAATGTACAGATAAATCTATGGAGTTCTCCACTATTAAACTGTCTTCTTAAGTGATAATTGTAAAGATCAGCAGATATAGTTTTCCTGGTATTCTATATCATGGCACAGTTATACTGATTTTAATTGGAAAAATGATATCCAGGATATCACCATAGGGCTAATAATATCTGAGCTTCAATATTTGTAATATCACATCTTCTGCTTCTTTCTATTAACATATATTAAGTCATTCACAAGATAGGTCACTTCTTGGTATAGCCAAAAATAACTACTAAACATCAGGTAGGCATCAAATGAAATATAACTCCAGTCATTCTGACGATGATATTCAGTTATCGAAACAATTGTCAATTTTTTAGAATCTTCAACATTTTTCATTATATTGTGGAATTAGCAAGAAACATTGAAATTCATTTAAAACACTGATATGAGTGGAATCCACGAAGTAAGGGTCGAGACAGTTTTTTATTTTAGAACTTTTTTACCTTGGACTTAATATTCATAAAGATGTTTCAAACTCTCGATCAAAATGAGGAAACCAAGAAATCATGTTTGTCTTCCATATTTAATAATTGGATCACTATTCAGAGGGTCAGAATGTAAACTTTTGTACAATCAAGAAATTTGCACATTTCTGAAGATATAGTTGCTGAGAGTGGCCTTTTGAAAAAGCATTTCTTGAATTGAATATATCAAGTAGGTTATTGAATTGGAGCATAAAGTCAGATGTTACCTTCGAGTTTCTGATTTCTTGACAATTCAGATTTTCTCTCAAGAAGCTTAACACATGACTCTTGCTCGAAGTTTGTGTTGACAAACAAACCTTAATTTTTCCTCTTGTTTACGGAATATGCCTAAATTTCAACTTTGTAGCAGCCTACAATCCTTCAACATATTGCCTCTGAACTAATTCAGAAATATATTCCCATTTTATATTTTCCTCTTCTCCATTTTTCATGACAGTTGTGGAAGCTAACCAATTTGAACGTATCACATTCATCATTTAAGATATATACAGGTTTCTTTGTGATTGGATAGTCAAAATGAAGTGTTAGATTCTTAGGATTATTAAAATCTGCCCCCAATTTCTCTACCATAGAAACTGGCGCGCCATCAAAACTGATGTTATTGTAATTCCAGTCTGATATTAGAAATCAAGGCATTTTCTTACAATTTCAGCTCGTTCTGCAGCTGTTAGTTCATCTATCAAGAACTATCCGGCTGGAACTTTCCACTCTCCATTAATTCATACCGCTCCACATGCTTCTGGCGCCTTATTAGAGTTAAATTTTGTTCCAATATCAACAAGCCCACATTAATTTTTTCTGTCCATTCCACTTGCATCTCATTGTCATTTTATCCGCTAGCAAATTGCAAAGTATTGGATAATTACTACTTTTCACTTTGAATTTCAAAGCAGTTATAGATTCAAAGGTGAATCCTGGAGAACCATCTACTGATATATCCCATTTTGATAGAGTAGTTATATGTGGCAGGCTCTTATTGAATGTGTCCCAGGCAAAATTAAACGCTCTAAGTGAATAGAACGCTAGTGTCATAGCAACTTTGGTTTGTACTTTTGAGTACTTGGTCCTTCCATCATTCCCTCAAAGATATATATACAAGGTCGTGAAGCTGAAGCCTGCATAATAAAATTTTGAAATACTTCTGAAATATACAATAATTGAATAGATCAGGGTTTTACTTGATGAAGATCCATACTGAACGATGGAATAAAACAATATAATTTGTTTAAAACTTCATTTATTTGAACTAATGTTCAATTTAAACTGGTTGACGCGTTTCACTAACACAGTAGCTTTGTCAAAACGAAAAAAATATACAATAGATAAAATTTCTGACATATAAACTCCAAACCAAATGCATCCATACTTTGACATCATGCCATGTATGAATTTAATGGTAAAATAAAAATGTTTTTAATGATAATTCTTTAGAAATTCCACAAACTCTTCAATCTTTGTCATGTAGATGAAATCTCATCAGAAATATCCGTCATATCAAATAAAAATTCTGACCATTGTGTTTGATTGTTTGATCCCTTTGTCGGTGTGGAAACATCGAAACTTTCCATTTCACCTTTGTAGCCACTTCATCTAAATAGAAGGATATAAAGGTAAAAAAATGCATCAATAACTTTCTCATGTGAAATGCTAGCATATGAACAATAATCACCTATTAAGGACTTTCTTGGGATTTCATGATTTTGTGGTACTACATGATGGATCTGTAATATTTTGCAGGTACAAATAATTTGTTCTACTTCACTTTCCGAAGCAGTTAGTGTGGCTGATGAAAAAGGATGCTTTTGTAACATTTGCACTGCATTCTTTCACTGAAAAATCCCAAAAAGGGGATATAACTTACAATATTAATCAATGTTTCTTATTAAAATTGAAATATTATATACTCATGTATCTATACCATGCTCTCACTCAAATCTAGTACTTTCATCAATACTTCCATCTGCATCTCAGGTTTAATTTTTTAAGGAGAAATTTCTTTAATAGTCGAGCTCGAACTGTAGGTATATTAATATTTGATTATCAATTGAACTGATAATTTTCAATCATAATTCTAATGTGTACTTGTTATGCAAATAGAAGTACTACAAATCTTTGATAGGACTTACCCTGAGGATATTAAAACGAATGCTCGACGTGAGACAAGTGGGTTTGCATATGCTTTATATATTTTACAACATTTGCTTCAACAAGGATATCACTTAAAGGATGTAATGGAACTATATCATCTTTTTCAACGCCGATCAATAAGAATCAAATTTTTCTCTGCTCTTCATTCGTGGGAAACCTGCAATATAAATATGTTGTTGAAAATTAAGTTGCACTAATAATATAAAAAAAGTAGATTGAATTATTTTTACTTACTTTTATACTTACAAATAAAAAAATGCTTTACTGGCCAGTAAAACAAAAATAGTTGGTTGATTTAGGTATTTCATATTGTTAAACTGCTCTGAATTTCAATCAATATCGACGACACTGGATTTTCAAAAATAAAGGTCAAATGAGAATTCTAATTTGTTGCAAATATAACACTGACAAACCATGTTTTTGAGTTTCAATACACTTATGGAGTCTGCAATAGTATAATAACTGGTAAAACACCCGAATAATAACTTGTAACCAAACAAATTCCCGATCTTCTGTAATGGCAACTATGCGATACTCTGTTGTTGTGACCTACGTTTTGTGAATGGATCTGGTTCTACAGCGTTGTCATGAATAGCAGAATAATTTTATTGTTGAAACCAGATACATCAATGGTAAGAAAGTTTGCTTACTGCATATCCTTTTAATAATCTCTCAATAATACCTTTATATGCTTTATGGCTATTTTTTTTTTCAAATCAATGCTACTTCTCATTTTTCACATCAATTCATTATATATTGTTCGAGCAGTTTTCAGGAATAAAGCACTGAATGAAACAGGATACAGTTGGAGCAGTAGTGGACTGAGTATTAAAAAAATTGAGCAATCGCTGGAACTAGTATATTCATAGGAATTTGAAATTTAATAATCGAAGGACCACCGTGTAGAACACGGACAAAGGAATTGAAATAAAACTAGAGCTCGTAATGTTTATCACAGAGCACTTTATTTCTCTAAATAATAGAAACCACGCAGCTCAGTTTCCGTATAAAACAAATATTATGAAACAGACACTTGAAGGTAGATATGGAAATACACATACATAATGAAATGAATTAATAAACCATTAAAACTATTAGAGGTAGTTATACGATTATCTCGCGCACAGGTTATAATTTGGCAGCACCGCGGTACAGAAGATGAATTGCCTAGATTAATCAAAATTTTCCGGTAGCATTCCAAGTTTTTGTAATTATGATCATGATATTAGAAGTTGATTTAAATTCGATCTTACCCCATATTTACAACTGCGCTATTCACTAAGTAATTCGTTTGGTTTTTAGCATAAAATTAATTAAAAGCACAATAAATACTAAAATTTTACGGAGTACGTGTATTTTTTAAACGGTTTTATTTAGCTCACCCCGTTTGTTTTATTTATTCTTGGGTCAAAAATTTAGTAATTCAAATTTCACCCTCTTCCTGTCAACCGATTAATCTGAAATTTGGTATACACTTTGGATTTTGGTAACAATACAATTATGTTTATTCATTATCATTATAAATTCAAGATGGCCGCCGCTACAAAATGGCGGATAATTTATGTTCTATTAATCCCATCAATATGGGTATCAACAAGCAGAATACAATATACTATAAAAAATTGAAATCCAAGATAGCGGCCGCTACAAAACGGCGGATAACGTAGGTTTTATCAATCCCATTAACATGGGTATCAAATGAAAGGGCTCAACAAGTAGAAAACAATATACTATAAAAAATTTGAATCCAAGATGGCGGCCGCTACAAAATGGCGGATAACGTAGGTTTTATCAATCCCATCAACATGGGTATCAAATGAAAGGTCTCAACAAGTAGAATACAATTTACTATGCAAAAGTGAAATCTAAGATGGCCGAAAACCAAAAAATAAAAATAGGTAAAAAAACTTTTTAAGTTAAACGGTTTTATGTTAATCATACATTGCAATGTTTAAGATAAATGTACTAAAAACCAAAAAATAATAAAATAGATACAGTAGTGGGAATTATAAACACATGCATCGACTAGACTAAAATAAAACCGTGGGGCACGTCAATTGTCGGTTGAACAACTGCCTAATTTTAGTGTAACATTACAAAACAAAAATTTTAATCAACGATTGTAGACAATTGACGTGCCCCACGGTTTTATTTTAGTCTAGTCTATGCATATGTTTATAATTCCCACGACTGTATCTATTTTATTATTTTTTGGTTTTTAGTACATTTATCTTAAACATTGCAATGTATGTTCAACATAAAACCGTTTAACTTAAAAAGTTTTTTTACCTATTTTTTTGGAAGTTATACATACTCGCTCCCCGACCTCTTTTCTGAATTCGCAGAAGACACGAGGTCAAGCGACGGACGGATCCGAGTTTATTCGCTATATGAAACTGAGCATTGGATTTTGTTCGCATCTATTAAAATGTGATTTTAACAAGCGCATTTTGACAATAGGGCACGGTGGCGTGTAGTTGCCCATCTCGTTGTTGCTTCTGCAATGTTGGCTTCAGTATTTAATGTAAATAAATGGGTTTATTCTTTTTCTACGTAATTGGGGAAAGCCCATCGCCTACAAATCTAATAAAATTTCCACAAAGTATATTTATCAAAAAAAAAGATCACTCAGCGCAAACTAATATTTAGATTTTGATTGTCTGGAATACAGCGTCACAACCGATTCTATCTCTTGGTACGCTTGTCGTAATTTTGGACCTGTTATGGATAAATAAATTTTCAGAACTGTGGGATCCCGCAATTGGATAAAAATGCATATCTGCATCATACTGAAAATTCCAATAAATGCCATAGCTACAAGGATATTTATCTCATATTTCAATAGCACATACCACCCAAGTCGAGAAAAACAGGAATTACTTGAGAGCTTTGACAGATATTACCCTAACCATGGGTCGTCACGGAATGGCTTTCAGAGGCCACGACAAAAGTAAATTAAACAAACGAAACTTCAAGGGAATGTATGGTCCAATTGCAAAGTATAACAAGGACTTTGAAATTCTGCATAATTGCATAATTTGCACACAAACGATGCCAGTCTCCAAACACAAAACGAAATTATTAACCTACTATCACGGGCGTGTCTGAAAAACCTTATCGACGAAATTAGACAGTCTGTATCATTTTCAGTCATGTGTAATGAAGTTTGTTCTTTTGTTTCTTTGTAGGTACGTTATACAACAAAAAATCTAGAAATTCGTGAAATATTTCTTGCATTTCTTGACTGTTCGGAATACAGGTCTGCCACGGATTCATTCAATATAATTTTCAAAAAATTCTTGGCCACTTGCAAATGACAGAGCTGCGGTGATGTCGGGTAATTTAAATGGTCTCCAAGCAAAAATACGAGAGAAATATCCAACTGCTCATAGATTTAACTCTGCTGTGGTAGACTCATCGGAAAATATTCCTTCAATATCGACTTTTTTTGTAGTATGGAGGCACTTTTCTCAGTTCCAGAAAATCATACCCAATACAAACAAATTTTGAAGGATCTAAGTTTGTCTCTAGAAAGTTGAAAAGTCTATCTGGTACTCGTTGGGTGTCTCGATATACGACTTGCCACGCTGTTTTGAGGGAATTGCCAATGCTTTGATAAACGAAGTTTCTCAAACAAATGATGAACACTAAATCACAGTCATAGGGATATGCGATATCCATAAGCAAACCTGGGTCTCAAACGACCATATTACGCGCAACCAAATTGACCACATCATTGTAGATGCCCGTCATGGTAACAATATTATAGACGCAAGAAGCCTGAGAGGAATAGACGGAGACACAGATCATTACTTAGTCAGAGCAAAAGTCAAATCCAGAATATCAAGCCACAAATACAATAAAACAATAATAAACCCACAATGGAACATGGACGAAATACACAATGCAGAGAAACAACAAAACTATAGAGAACAACTTGAACCAACCTTGAACTCTGAAAGAGAAGACAATGATATAGAACAGCTATGGGAAGCGACTGCCGAAATAATAACCAAGACAGCTGACAAGATCTTTGGAAGGAGTAAGCAGGAGAGGGCAAAAACATGGTATGACGAGGAATGTCGGATACAACTGGAAAAAAGACAAACAGTAAGAGAGACTTGGATACAACTGCAAACAGACCAAAGTAAAAAGGAATATGACGACTGCCGAAAAGAAACAAGAAAAATAATACGCACAAAGAAAAGAAACTACGGACAACAAAAATATTTCGAGCACTCCGGCTGCGCCGTCGTGCTCGAAAAATCGCGCGTGTTTGAATGGAGAAAGACCGGCCCAAACCAGGCTCCAGAGAATTCTATAAAGCAATTTCCTCTGAGAAAAGAGGGCATAGAACCAATTCCATCCATACACTGAGAGACAACCAAGGCCGCATGATTATCGACGGTAAAGAAATAACTGAAGAATGGGAAAAGTATTTTAGAGACCTTCTAAACATCATACAGGAAGAACAGCACAAAGAAGAGATCTATATCACAGCGGACATGCCCGTCAAAAATCCCTCCTTTGAAGAAACCCAAAAGGCCTTAAATAAGCTGAAAAATCACGAAGCGGACGAGATACCAGCAGAACTTCTGAAATATGGGGGAGACGCACTACATCGCCAAATCCACCAGCTAATAACGCACATTTGGTTAGAAGAAACGATACCAGCACGATGGAAGGAAAACATAATAGTGCCCATCCACAAAAAAGGGGACAAAACAAGATGCGGGAATTATAGAGGAATCTCACTCCTAAACACGGCATATAAAACCCTCTCAAACATCATTCTTAGTAGACTAATCCCTTATGCTGAAAATGTCCTAGGCGAATGTCAAGCCGGGTTTAGGGCAAACAGATCAACAATAGATCAACTATTCACGCTGAGACAACTTCTAGAAAAGGGATGGGAGTATAACAGACACATACACAATCTTTTCATAGACTTTCGATAGGCATATGATAGCGTAGAAAGAAGCCAAGTATGGAATGCCATGGCGGAGTTCTCAATACCAAAGAAACTCATTCGGATGACCAAAGTCTGTTTGGAGGGTGGAATATCTAAAGTACGTGTAAATAATAAACTGTCTGGCAGCTTTGAAATCAACAGTGGACTTAAACAGGGTGATGCGTTATCTCCACTACTTTTTAACCTTGTATTAGAGAAAGCCATGAGGTCGGCCGAAATAAAAACAGAATTGCTATCGGTTCAAGGTCCCAAGCTGTTACTCGCATATGCAGATGACATAGATCTCGTTGGAGACTCCATCCTATCCACGAAAGACATTTTCAACAAGGTGGAAAGAGCAACAAGTGAAGTAGGGCTGAAGATTAATGAAGAGAAGACGAAATATATGTGTATAAATAGAACGACACAAAGAGACAGAATAGGACAAAATGTGACGATCAACACCTTTAATTTCGAAAGAGTACAACGTTTTAAGTATCTGGGGGCCGTAATCACAGCGGACAACGATGTTACCGAAGAAATAAAAGACAGAATCCAATCTGCAAACCGCTGTCTATTTGCACTGAATAAGCTCATAAAATCAAAAAATCTCACAAGAAGTTCAAAGATCAAAATCTATAAATCCATCGTCAGACCTGTAATAACATACGGATGCGAAACGTGGACCATGACCAAAGCAAACGAAGAAAAGCTCAAACGCTTTGAACGAAAAATACTTAGAAAAATTTTCGGACCTCACCATGACATCACCACAAACCAGTATAAGATCAGAACCAATATCGAATTAAAAGCACTCTACAACGACGCCGATATTGTCCAAAAAATTAAATCACAGCGACTAAGATGGGCAGGCCACGTGCACAGACTGAATAACGAAAGACTTGTAAAACTGGTATGGGAGGAGATTCCCACAGGCAAAAGACCACTCGGACGTCCCAGAATGCGATGGAGAGATAACATCCAAGCATCCGGAAAATGAACATTCCATTTGACCCTAGGTTGATGGAAGACCGAACAAATTGGAAAAAAGTTGTAGAGTCAGCCAAGACCCACCCAGGGTTGTAGCGCTACGTGATGATGATAGGGATATTATCCAACATTAAACAATCTCAATTCCTAATTGATCTTTTTGTATTTGAGGAGGTACTGAATATCTTAAATATGTTATGGAAAAGCCTTTAGGAAAAATATGCAATTCTGGGGGAAGCAGTTAACGTTATTGAAAGGATCATTACTTAACTTAATGGAATGAGAATTAACGGAAATACTACACTGAAAATTTCGAATGAAAAAATATCAAGTATCATTGGAAAGTTCGCTCGTTGATTTCGTCACGGAAACAACAACTATAGGACTAGGTTTGATAAACGACACGTGCTCTATAGCTAATGTCGGAGTAATTGAATATTGGAGGGCAAACATTTTTTACCCAATTATTGATACTGTAAAAGGTTTTCATCAGAAAGTATGGCGCTTGCTAATACAGTGGATCATTTTTTCCAGTTAGATTTTCAGATTTCAGCGGATTTCATTGAGCAATGTCGTGAAATTTTGAATAATAACACTTCTCTCAAAGAAATGACCATTTCAAAGAATTGTCCTCTCCAATATGAGGAAACTGTTGGTCATGAATCTATATCAACTTCTTAAAGTGGCGATTATTTTGCCTATTTTAGGTGCGACGCGTGACTCATTTTGCTCTGCCATGAGGAGATTTTTAAATTGGTTGAGAACGACCGTGACTCAAGACGGACATTCAGATTTATCTTTGTTTTTCATAGTAAAAGATGTTAATGTCAACTTGGATAGTGTTGTAGATTCTTTTAGTTAACAGCGTAGAAAACTTCTCTTGTAGATATAATCAGTATTTTTAATATTAATCGCTATGTTTATAAATATATTAGTTAAAACCACTTATCAATATATTGAGGTATTTTTTATTATTCATTGAACCGCTCCTACAAAACGTACTTTCTTGCAACATATACCTGGAGGCCACGGCCCCACTGAAACCTGAGGCTACTTACGCCGATGCTCGTTACATAAGGTGAAATGTGCTGGGCACATCAACTGGTTTAAATAAGTTTGGTAGGCAAAAAAGAATTCAATATTTTGTATTAATTAAAACTATTTATTCCTAAAAACATGAAAAAGCCAAAAAGACATAACTTTACAATTTTAAAACAATAATATACTATTCTGACGATCACACAATATCGTAACGACATAAATGATCTGTGACGTGTAACGGTTTTTTTATTAAAACTTCTATAGATCTTCCTTCTTCCCTCTCAATTATTCATGAATATCTCATGTTTCATTTTATTGACGAAATTTCCGGAAAGTTTTGCCATTCATTTCCGAAGATTAGTAATAAAGAGTGATGATATGAAAGCCAAGTTTTTTTGCCATGCAACTCGAAAAGTTTTTCAACTCAGTCGAACTTTGTTCGAAACTGATTTTGCGTCTAGATGCGGGCTCTCAAACCCATATTTCACAATGTTTGTATATATGTATAGGTAATAAATTTTCCCCAAGCCTAGGCTTAATCAAAAACATTCAATTTTGAATATTGTAAATCACTGTCGGAAAAAATGGCGGAAATATAATAATTATTCCGTTTTTTATTTTGTTCTCGTTATATCATTTATAAATTAATTAATTTGAATTTAAAATTCGAATTAATTAACTTTAACCATTAAAATATGACATTCAGATACGTTTCTTGAATATCAGCCAAAATTGTCTGTGCAGATTCACATCATTACCTTCAAAAAGCTATTCATTATTGATATACATAATTTGCTGAAGCACTTCATATTTGATTTAACCCCATTCTAGTATTTGAAATGGTACTTCAACTGAGATACCCCTGTGAATGGCGCCCAGTTAATTGTATTTTTTTTGCTGATTACGGAGATGGCGTGGGAAATCTATATTAAAGGTTCATTTAGGTTCTGTTATCAAACTGATTTTTTTTATTACTTTAACCCAATTTTTTATTCCCCTAACACTTAACATTTTTGTGTACGCAGTTTCACGATACAGTTTTATAATAGTTACTTGTGGAACAAGTGTCACAATGACTCGTTTTGTGGTACTACAGAAAGTCATTGTGGCAAGTTTCACACAATATTTTTTATAATTTGCATTTATTTGATTTCTAAAATAAAATAGAATTACATATAATCCCTGTTTTTAAACTAGGGGGAGTGGTCTGAATTTAAGTTGGCAATTCTGTAGATTCCTGATTGGTCAGATCACAGATGGATTAATTCGGCACATCTGACTTTTGACATATTATGACCGAATAATTGTTTAAATTGTAAAAAACAAACTTTCATTTAAGCGAACAGAGGATGATTATTTGTTCGTATATGCTCTTGCGATCTATTTATATTATATTATGAACAGAATTATTTCTGTAGTACATCTTCACATAGATATCTGGTACTTTATCCCAAAAATCGAACGTTATGTATACCTATATATTGATCATATACAATATAAAAATAAACAATTGACAAATCATTGATAAATAAACGTTAGCGTACCTACATTATTCATTAATATTTTTAATATATAATTCATTGTAATTTACATTTAAGAAGATTTATCATAATAATTTGCTAGCTAGAACAACGCTAGACCATTTTATTTATAATTTGTTTCAAGGTTAAAGTCAAATGTCAAATAAAAATATAACTACATACAATAACCAACTGTACACTAAAAATTACTGGAAAAGTGTTCAAAGAAATTCATTATGACACTGTAAACAATGTTATAATGAAGTCTCTTTTATACGCAAATTATAAAATTTGCTTCGAAATTTCAATTTAATATAGTTTTCTTGGTCAAATTCAATTATTTTCGTCAGGATGATATTGTAGGTTTTGGTTTGGTTAGTTTTTTCTGTGTTTCGTGAAGGTAATATTTGTCATAATAGTTGACATTAAGAAGTTTGTCGACTTACTGTTTTTCTGCCTTGAAAAAAGTTTAAGTGGCTAACAAGTTTGATCCCGTTCGATTTTTTAATTTGATATCTTAAAAAACTTCTGGTGTTAACTGATTTTTAAATGCATTGCAAATCTTTAGTGTCTTTTCGAATCAATTAGTATACCTGGTTACTCAAAAGTGAATTTAAATAATATTTTATGAAATATATAGTATACAAGATCACCCATAAGTAGTTGTATTCTTTCATATCTTTAATTTAGTTATTAATTTAATTACTTTGTAGTTAACTTTATTAAACTTATTTAGTAGTTTCTCTTACGTTAATTATCGAAAGAGAATTATGTTCTTTCTGGTAATAACTGGCATGTTACAGATCTAAAAAACAAATTTATTTACGTAGATGAAAATCTTCCTGATGATAGGTCTTCAGATCAACATTCTGTTGAAACGGATTTAACTGGCCATCATTATGAGTTGTGAATCAGATCTAATGGTAATTTTGATTAATTTAGTAATTTTTCGTTTTTCTTTTATAAAGTTTTTTTGATGAATTTTCCAAATCGTGACTATTTTCATCTTAATTTTCATCAAATATCTAAATATATAATAAGTATTTTGTTTTTGCTGTCAACATCTATGCTAGAATACAAATAGATTTTGTATCTTTGTCTAGTAGAATTTCCTTTCCTAGTTTCGTATATGTCATACATTATTCGTTATCTTTACCGGTTTGCAAAGTCACATATATCTTGATGTTGTATCTTGACTACATTATTTTGGATCACTCTTTGATGTGCATGATACAGTCGTGTATTATATTTTCATTCTATCGTATCTTTTTTGTTTTTGGGATTTTGAAGCGCCAAAAATTCTTTCTGTGAAGAACAAACTTCCATGAATGTTTTAAATTTTCTGATATTTTCTTGCCTAGGCACATTTACAAATCAATTTAATTTGGAACAAACCTTATGCTCAAATTATTGCTGGAATTCCTTGATTTCGGCAAATTTTGGACTCAGATTATTTTGCAGCTGTCCTTTTATTGGACGCTGAAATAAAACAATATAATTTGTATAAAACTTCATTCATTTGAAGTATTCTATTTAAACTGGTTGACGCGTTTCACTAAGACAGTATCTTTCTCAAAACGAGTGAAGGTATACTATAAAACTGTTTTAATATATACAGTGCATAAATACGGAATTCTATTTACTAATGTTAACAAAGGCATTGAAAGAAATTACCTGGAAATTCATTCACTAAAAACATTCCTGAGCTATCTACTAGGTAAAAATGTTTAATGAAGGAGAGTGATTGATATCTATTTGGTCGTTAAGAGGGTTACCTGAATATTTATTTTTGTTAATCTCAAATGCCTTCAATAAATTTAAACTAAAGGGTTTACCGACTACTTGTACATATATTCAATGTCCTTTTATTTGTTATGTGTGTACTGAGAAATAAACTTTTTGTTTGGTAGCGTTTTCGTTCTCACTATACGCTTTATTTCTATCGTCCATGTACTGCTCAAATATTTTGAGGACTTCATTGCTTCAAGCAAATTTTGGATTGAAATTATTTTGTAACTGACCCTTTATTTGTTGTGTGTGTACTGAGAAATTATCTTTTTGCTTGCACTGGTAGTATTTAATTGCGGCATATTTTAGTTCCATCTTGGTGAGCATCTTCTCACCAAAGTTTCCGTGTAGGAAAGGGGGGAAAAGGCCATGCCTTGCTGTATTTTATTTCTATTTTTCCTTCACTTTCCGTTACGTAATTTTCAAATACACACAAATTTTTTTGGTCACGTTTTTTCTCATTAGATTTCTGTCCTTCACCGTTTTTTTTTCTATAATATCTCGCCAGGTTTTTCCTACACGGTTGATGCTATCATTCATTTATGACTCTGGCATGATTCTTTGCGATTCTAATATTTGTTATTTCTTTCTTCTCCTTTCAGTTGTTTTAGTTTTTCCTTTTTTGTTTAGTGTACCTGAGAGAGTGAAAAATTATGGGATATTAAGGGCTGAAAATATCCTGAAAAATCTGACTCGAAGGATCAAGATGTATGGGCGGGAATTAAATGGACTGTATTATTTTCTTCATATTTGGTTCAACGCATAGATTGATACCGGCAATAAAAGTGATGCAAAGAATTGGAAATCATATAAAAAAATAGGAAGCATATAACACTTACCGTTGTTATGACAGTAGGTCTTCTTGTCGGTACCGACTGAGTATGAAGATAGGACCACCACGTGAATTCTAAAATCTGGAGTTACACACTTAATTTTAAAAGTAAAAATAATTTTTACCACGATCGACGACATGTACTGTGCACCGTTCAAACGCTACTCTTAGGTTTTCGCCTAAAATCTAGTTGACACGCGCCGAACTATGTTTTAACCCAGGGCAATGCTAAATGCTTCCAAAAATTATTCAAATAATTGCCGTGGGGATTGAACAGTGTGTATTTACACAAAAAATTCGTTCCTCATTTGAAAACATACGTAATATAAATGAAACCATTTTGATTGATACAAAAAAGGCATACAAATGTTCAGCCGACATATTTGCACGTTGCCGAATCTCAAAAAGTAAAGGTCTTAGCCGCTTTAAAACTGAAAACTGGAACAATTTCCAAAATTACAATAAAATGTTTAACAAATAGATCAGATTGATTATCTTGATCTGCTACAACCTCTCGTATTATCATAATTAACAGTTTCTTATAACTAGTTCTCGTGCTAGAACAATGTATTATAGAATTCATATGAATGTTCAATCAAAAGCTGGCAACGTATAACTTTACTTCAAATCGTTCAGTAAATAATTCATTCACTGTTTCTAGTACAACTGTTAATACCTACAATGAATTTATACTTGTTTTGTAACACATTGTCGTCGCTTACGGACATGAATTTTTGCACGTTTTCCACTTTTGCTTGGTTACGATATACTGTTAAAAAAAAGAGTAATACACTGAATACACTTGTATCTTTCTAACACATTGTCGTTTATGGACTCTGTGTTAAACTGCGTGTTACCAAAGAATATTCCTAGTACTGTATACAGTCGCAAAGAAACGCGACAGAATGCTGTTTAATTATACCAGAAATGTTGCGCAAAGTTAGGGAGAAGTATTTTAGAACGGGCTGTACCATTATTGCATGGAAGTTAGAGGTGGGCACTTCGAACAGTACATTCGTTAAAAGTTAATCATTTTTTACAACTGCTATTGTTTTCATCTAAATTGATATAAGGAATTTTCTCAAAAAATTAGTCGCAAGCGACATTTGGACGCATACAAATTGGACGTGAAAACATTTATTTGTGAAATATTCATATATTAAGTATTCAAATTATTTTCTGACATCCCACGTATAAAGATAATCTGAACTGAATATGAAACGAAAGAATAATAATATATTGCCCGCCAGTAATGTGAACAAAAATAATTTTGAGCTGTCACTATTTGCTTGATAAAGGATTAACAATGAACTAAATATATGGTTGTTAATTAATCACATTTGGCAAAAAACGGTATAAGAATTTTTCAAAATATTTTAAAAAAATACTTAAAAAAGTTATTTGGAATTGAGTGAGGACCCTAAATATGGACTTTAATTTTATTTTCTATGATATAATTCTTTTATTTGAACAAAACATTACGCAACGCATTTCTCACTTAAACATAAAAATGTATTCTTTGTTTTTACATTTGTCTGACATAAATAATGCATTTTATTGGAAAAAAATTTTAAGTTCTAGGTTTATATTTATTAAAACAGAGACATAAATATATTTAATACAAACAAAATATATTAAACATAGGCGTGCCTACAAGGGGGGCAGGGTGCTCCATGGCCCACCCTAATCGGTACACACCAATTCCTCAAAATATCAATCTATTAGAAACATTTTAAAATTTTCAAATTTTACCGTTCTTTCCAAATCACAACAAATATATATATATATATATATACATATATATATATATATATATATATATATATATTATATATTTTTAAATAATTTTACTTACGCCCTTATGTTGTAGTGCTATTTTATATTATAATTTTTAATTTACCTCAGTTGGGCTGCTGTTTTTATTATGTATATTTTTTTATTTTAATTTAATATATGTTTTATTATTATTTATGGGCGCCAGAATTGGTTACGCTTACCGCTACACCCAGTTCAAAATTATTATCAATTTTACTTTACCTTTTAAATACTGTATCTCAGGGATGAGATTCGGCACTTGACGTTTGCTAGCAACAAGAAACTATAGGTAGATATCAGAGAAAAATAAGACGAACCTGAACAATTGAACATAATTTAATTAATGAGAAAAGGTAAGAAATTTTTATAATCAATTAATAAACCAATATTATACGTTTAAATTCATTATTGTATCATTATTACGCAACAACCATATAAACGCTTTCATTACTATAAATATTAATGAAACTCAACAAATAAATTTCGTGTATCATTATTCTTATTCTATGTTTGAATGTACATCCAAAAAAAAACTTTCAATCTCAACCATAGATCTTTAAGTGCGAAAACGTGTAGTGTGCTGTTCTGTTAAATGTTTTGTTTTGTTTACAAAATGGAAGGCAAAGTGATGTGTCTAAGAATCTTTATTATTATTATGCAAAAATCTAGTGAATACTTATTTAATATGAATTTAGTGTTTGTGTCCGTTATTAGTGGAGATTGAACAGTTAATACTAACGTTTAACCAATAAATTGCTACCACAGACAATTAACCTACATACAAAAATATATAAGTGAAATGTTTTTATAGAAAAAGTTCAATATACACGTGAAAAATGTTCATCGTTAGTTATAGAGCATAGCATTGAATGTGCTGTTCTTGGAGGAAAAAATGATCAGCTGTGATCAAACAAAAACGAAGTCCAAGATGTAGGAATGATGATATATGTGGTTAATATCATCAGCAGAGTATCTCTATTATAAGATACCTTGGATAACCACCAGAATAATTGTAATAAGGTAATTATAGTTATAGTTCTTACCAAATCTAGATGATTTCACTAAAGTTCACTTATTTTTAATTATACGGAATGTATTTTAATTTATTTACTTTAAAACGTCGTCTGAACACTTTTGATTAATATTTCTGATAATTTATTAAAGTTATTTCAAATTTTAATAGAAATTTGAGGAGATAAAATTTTACACGTCCACCCTCTAATTCATTTTCACGGCGTCTCCTTAAGCTCAAAATCAACAACCTTTTATTGTTTTTAATTTTGTTTTTCCAGTTCATTTGTTGATAAACAAACATTGTTTTCCTGAATCAATATATCTATCTTTGCGTTAGTATAGACGAAATCACTTTGTTTTTATGCATTTCGAAAAACACACCGAACTACACCGTACGAATTACTAACATAACATTGCTTCTAGCGTTGATCTTTTGACCTTGACGTTTGCTAATAATTGTAAAAGTTTATGCGATATACGGGGTTTCCGAAAGTGTCTATAAAATATAAAATTGTAATAATCGAATTTTGTTTGAAAATTTATGTGATGATATATACAGGGATCACCACAATTATGTATAATATTACGTTCGACGTAATTTACTTGTTGGTGTTATTCATTTTGCAATATACTTTAAAAGAAAATAGATACTAAATTAAATAGCAATCTCTTAAATTAATTTATCAATTGTATGTGATAGTTAAAAATTTCTTGACACGTTCAACTCATGTCTTTACGGATTATTCCTTTTTTTATTGGATGTTTACTAATGAACTACTAAGATTCACACCATTTGTATGATGCTGATTTGATTTAATTTGTCTGATAGATATATTTCACTTCAATATATATATATATATATATCTATATATATATATATATATATATATATATATATATATATATATATATATTTATATAAATTTTCTTGGATTTCAGTCAATTAAAACATTATGGAATGATTAAAATGTCATTTTACTAAAATTCTGTCAAACAATGGTGACGTTTCAGTCTTAAATTTAGACCTTTATCAAACTAAAATAGAACAGAATGCATATGGTAAACATACTATTGGAATACAAAAAAACAAACTTACCCCAAAGTGTAGTCAGCGAATTTTCATTAAACATTAAACTTAAAAACACGTTCACATCATTATTACACATTTTAAAATCATTGGATTACCTTCCATTCATTAAGAACTCATATTTCAATAACAAACCATTCAGATTGGTAAAATATAATAACATAGTTAGTGACATTGAACTGTATTAATGTGAGACTAATTGTATTGCTTATAGGAGTGGGATATATGCCGCGCTGAGTTTATTTACATCTTTTTTGTCATTTATACAGGATGTCGATTTTTGAATCGCTATCATTTCATAAAACTCTCTTTTTTTCAAATTATTTTCCGTTTTTAAGATTTTAGTCCCTGCATAATTAAACTGATGGTCTTTATTCCTTTCATGGTTAGTAAGGGCAGTAGCATTTTTTTTATCATATTTATGGCTTTTTAGTCTATTTTCTAGATATTGACTTGTTTGGCCGATATAAGTAGCTTCACAGTTGTTACAAGGAATTTCATAAACAATATTACTTTTCTTTACTTTTGGTGTTATAGATTTTAGTACAGAAAAATGTTTTGCCAATATGTTATGCGGTTTATGACATATCTTTATGTTATGCTTCATAAATAAATGCTGGAATTGTTGCGACAATCCATTTATGAAGGGAAGAGAAATAAAGTGTTTACTGTTATTCATATTAATATTTTCCTTTTTATTTTCTGAACTATTGTAAAATTTGTGTATCCTGTCTCTAAAAACTGTATCTACCAATTTCGTGGGATAATCATTGCACATTAATGCCTTTTTGGCTTTGATAATGCTTGTGTGTCGAAACTCTTCATCAGAGAGTTTGATAGCACGATCTGCAAGGCCCATCATTACAGACTTTTTTTGAGATAAAGGGTGGTTTGATTTAAAATTGATATATCTTGATGACCATGTGGCTTTAGTGTACCATTCTGTTTTAATATTGTTATTTATGTGATGTAAGGTAGTGTCCAAAAAATTAATCTTATTACATTCCTCAAGTTCTATGGTGAATTGCAATTTTTTATGAAAACTGTTAAAGAGTTTCAACGTATTTTCTTCCTTATTTTTAGGGATTGCCGTTATGCAATCATCCACATATCTATAAAAAAATGGAATTTCAAAATTGATATTTTTTATTGTTTGTTCTTCAAGTTCTTCCATAACTATCTGTGCTATAACACTTGAGATTGATGACCCCATGGCACATCCTTCTATTTGTTTGTACATCTGATTTTCGTATAAAAAGTAAGTGGAATTAAGTGTTAGTTCAAGAGCATATACAAATTCATTTTGGGGAATATCAGTATATTTTTTTATTTCGTTCCATTTTGTTCTAATAATTTTTGTGGCTAATGAAATTGGGATGTTAGTATATAAGGAGATAACATCCAACGAAATTAGTGAATAATTGTTAGGGATCTGTACGTTTTTTATTTTTTCTTTGAAATGGAAGGAGTCTTTTATGTAGTGGCTGTTCTTGTTGGTTATGTTCTTTAATATGTTGGATAGATACTTAGAAAGGGGGGTAAAAGGTGATTGGACACATGAAACTATTGGTCTGAGGGGTACATTTTCCTTGTGTAGTTTTGGCAACCCATAAATTTTTGGTGGCAATGCATTGCGAATTTTTAGTTTTTTTGCAACATCTGGAGATATATATATATATATAGATTTTTTTCCCATGAATCTATTAGTTCATTGTTCTTTTTTTGTTGTTGGTTTGTTGGATCTAATTTTATTTGCTAAAAGGTTTTTTTATCCTTAAGTATGTCCTTCATTTTTAGGTCATATTCTCTGGATTGCATTAAAACAGTTTTGTTTGTTTTATCAGCTTTCAAAACTTTAATCTGGTCATGTTGTTTCAAAAATTTTTTTGTTTTCCTAGAGTTTCGATCATTGATATTAGTTTTTTTGTTATTTTGAGATTTTATTTTATTTTTAAAATTTTGTAAAATATTACTAGTTTTATGACGTATATTATTTTTTTCGTCACATCTCAAATCCCTAATCCCATTTTCGATGTTACATAGAATGTCGTGAACCAGTATGTCTGTTTCTTTATCTATGGCTACTGCAAAATTTGAACCTAAACTCAAAGTTTCTGCTACATATTCAGGAATTTCCTCACCTGTGAGATTTTCAAGCCACAAGGATGACGTTAATTGCTTATTTTCTGGTTCTTTTTGCTTTTTTATTAAAGAATTAAGTTTATTTTGGTTTTTTTGCTTAATTCTATTGAAAAGGTTTTCATTTTTCTCTTTACAAAGTTCAATAAATCTATCAGATAGGTCATTTGGAAGTTCTTGTGAAATGAGAATTTTGTTTTGATTCAATGTATTTTTGATTTTATTTATATTAATTGTTGTGTCTGTGATAAGAACATTAAGGGTATTCTTAATGAAATTAGGCAAAATGTGATTCTCAAACCTACACTTCAAGTTTACATTTTCAAACGTTATGTGTGCTATTTTTAAGTTCATAAACGATGGTATAACCTTTTCATCTTAACATCGTAGTATTTGTATTCCAATAGTATGTTTACCATATGCATTCTGTTCTATTTTAGTTTGATAAAGGTCTAAATTTAAGACTGAAACGTCACCATTGTTTGACAGAATTTTAGTAAAATGACATTTTAATCATTCCATAATGTTTTAATTGACTGAAATCCAAGAAAATTTATATAAAAAAATATACGTTTAGTCAAAGAACCTTAAAACTAGTAAATATATATATATATATATATATAATATATATAATATATATAATATATATAATATATATATTTTCTCATGTTTCATTCAACACCTTTGCTCTCATGTTTCACATCTTTTCTTGGTTGTACCGTACCGATGACGGCTTATTAGCTAGAAACATGCATGTCTGCGGTTACCACTCTTTTCAGTAGCCCCTTCTTCTATTTGCGTGCAATACCCACTAATCTATTCGTTGCTTATTATTATAATATATATATATATTTATATAATATATATAATATATATATATATATATATATATATATATATATATATATATATATATATATATATATATACCTACTGTTGTTATCTTTTTACGACACGGCGTGCCGCCTCTGTCGACACCAATGCCGCTGAAGATACCGCTTTGTCGGCTTTTCGAAATCATCGCAAAAGCAGCCGAGCCGACACTGAGAGCGGGATTTCGCTGCACGTGCCGCACACTAAAAAAATCAAAGGGGTAGCCGCAATGATACGAGGAAGCAGTTTTTTTATTCTTAAAATGAATTGTGAGAAATTGAAGGGCGACAATATGCAAAAGCAATGTTTGGGCGGGTACAGCTCTTTGTTTTTCCATTAAAAGATTCCGATTTGATATTTTACATTTTTCCATGTATTGTATCTTCATTTCGATTTCGCTGCTGACAGTGAGTCCTTGTCGTTCTATAGACTGTTACATATTTATTTGCTGTGTATCTTAGATACTGTATCTATCTACGTATTCGTAGTTTGTAAGATTTTGGATTAGTACTTATAAGTATGAAAAAAATCAGTGGCGATATTCGCTCGTTTTATGCGAAAGTGGTGCCTCCAGGAAATTCTGCTGACATAATTGGGTAATTACTAAATCTTTTGATTAGAAATGGGGTAATGACGTTTTTTTTTATTCCGCCGATGAGCCTGCAATGGACTTTTGGGTTATAGATAATGCAGCGTTATTGCTAAATTATCAATTTTGATAGGCATACTCAAATGAATCAATGTCCCCCCCCCTAATAAAAAAGTCTGCGCACGCCTATGATATCAAAACGAAATGATAATGATATGAATATTCTACCAGAGTCAATCAAATATGAATTATATTATAGAACAAAACCTGCATTTCAAAATTTATTATATTACCGAGTTTTCACTACACTATAAGTCAAAATTTGTAATTGGAAGTTGTGTGCCATGGCACATGGTCTGTTCGCGTACTCGGAATCGACTTGTTTCATTTTTCTTGCATTATATTCATCTTACGCAGTGGGACACTACCCGCGATTATGTTATTTTTTCAATCGATTTAAACAATATTCCTTCTTAAGAGCTCTAATGAATTTCCATATGAATGAGTGAAAAGTTGTTATGCCAACCTTCAACTTCATTATTTGTGCGTGATATATCTTGTTCAACAAGTACATAACAATTCCAGTAGCGCCAGTCCATCGCCTGAGGAAGGTGATACAGCAAGAGCGGGTCACTGATACAAACCTGTTCACCGCGATTTCGCCGGCAACGTGGACGCCTCCACCAGAAGACAACCAACCCCATGTTCTGCCGAACTTTTTAGTTCGACAGTTCATATACCACACTTGGAAGTGTAAATTGTTTCTCTCGAAACAACTTATATTTATGAAAATAATAAACAGCGTTAATCTTGTATTATTTTAGCCAACAAATAAGCAAGCGACACCATCCGAAGAGGGAAGGACATTTAGCACCCAGGTAAATATAAAAACTCCTGAAAGCTAAAAAGTCAGGAAACCTTTAACTGGGGAGGCAACTCCCTCTGGCAGTGAGTCCGCTGTCGGTATTAGCTTTCGACCCCATTCCATAATACACCCAATCCCAAAATGTCCTCCAGACATCGTCGCAGCAGCAGATCTGCAAAAACACCTGCAAAAACACCTTCCAGACCAACCGACCAAGAAATCCAAGAATTCCAACAATTACTAAACGAAAACGAACAATTTAGACTCGAAACCCAAAAAATCCTCGACGACACTCTGGACGCACCATTCCCCCTCCTCTCACCGGTTACTTCCAGCACCACCTCACACGCTTCCAACAAAACCCACCACTCCTCAACACCTTGCCCTAAGAACCCACCAAACACAATACCACGCTACCTACAAAACACAGACTACACAACACCACGCTACCAACGAAACACAGACTATAACCCACAAACCCCATACACATACTCACAACACAGACAAACCCCATACACATCCTCAAGAAGGTCTTACGCTTCCTCCGTAAGATCCCAATCCCCAACACCTACACTCACGCGACAACCAACTTTCTCCGACGAGGATGGCTTCACCCTCGTCGGTAAAACTAAAACCCGACCATAAACACCCACACCTACCAACATTCCTGCACCAACTCACACCATCAACGACACACCAATTCAAACCCTCAACCTCCGAAACCTACCAACCCAATACGCCACTCAAAAATCCCTTTTCACCCTACTCAACACCTTCGAACTCCTACACGGCCACGTCCTCTTTTTTAAGGTAAACTTCAACCGCACCGCCCTTCTCAAAACGTCCTCCCCAAAGTCAGTCTCAACTATTCTGAGACAAATCCATAACTCCACTGGTGACAAAAACATCATCATCAACGTTCTTAACTCAACAGAACGTCCACCACGTCCAGCCAACAAAACCCTCATACCCACCTACTCTTTTGTCTGCAGGAATGTAGACACCACTGTCAGCCCCGAATAATTTGAAGAAATTCTTCACAATAAACAAATCCCCTTTCTCAAAACTTGGCTAATCGTGGCCAAAGCGCATCGTTACCACCTCCGAAGCCCACTACCACCAGGCCCTAACATCCGGCCTCTCTTTTCACGGCCTTCCACATCGATGCGAGCCATCGAACACAAATCCACTCCCCCCAGTGCCCAAATATTGCAGTCGATGCACCCAAACCGGACACTCCTCCGAATCTTGTCGGTCTAAACCGATATGCCCCTCTTGCGGCCAAACAGGCCACCGAACCGAAAATTGCCCCAAGTCCGGCACTCCTAAATGTACCAATTGCGGTGGTCCACACCCCGCTTTCCACCCTCGCTGCCTCCACAGGCTATCGACACCTAAAACCCCACAAGAGACCGCACCAGTCACCCTCGAAAAGCCACCCACACCTTACGACCTCTCAACCGACTCTAAAATCCTCATCGAAATACTCACCGTCACACTCATGAATGCCATCCCCAACTCGAGAGATGTCATAGCCGAAACACTTCGTCACTTAGTTCCTTTCATTTATCGACACAACTGCTCTATAACAAATATAGGCAGGCGTGCTCACTTTGTTTCACTCCCATCAGGAGTGAAAGCGATCCAAATTGATCCGCGAGCCCCATCCACCCCGTCGGTGCCGCAGGTTTTTCACGTTTTTTCCTGTAGCATAGTGAATTTATTCGCTAGCCAAATGGGCCGACGTACGACGAAGTTTTTGGATTTAATATTATTATTACCATCGGTACCAGTTACTCATCACAATAACTGAAACAATCATTCTAAAACTCTCAAATTCAACATTTTAAGAAATAAACTCAATTACCTAATAATTAAAACAATTTAAATTTTCTCCTTTTTCAAAATTCCACGTTCAGGCACCACACCGTTTATAAACACACCTTTCAACGAATTCCACGCCTCGAATTCGAGAAAAGCAAGTCGCCACCACCCGAGATCATCTACATAGCTTTCAATGTCTCCTAGTCACTTTTCCAACAAATTTCAAATAAACTAAAAATTCCAAAATCCATTCCCAACGCTTCTATCAACTCTCATGACATAGGAGACACAAAACCCCCAAAGAAAATATTTTCATCTTCCAATAATCCAATCACTCACCTCGCTCTATTAACTATCCGCAACACAACGTGGTTCGTCTTATTCATTTTCTACCTTTACCAGACACTTCTTAATTTCCCATTCTGACACCATTAAAACCACGTTCGCTCAAAAACATCCAGCTTCGCTGCTGATTGTTCCTGCCTCTCTCTCCGGTTGATTTCTAGCAAAAACACAACTCACCCACAAAACTCATATCAATTTTCCATACACCTTTTTTTCTCTCAACTTTCCATATACTTTTTAAAAAAAAAACTGAATTTTCAGCCCTACCCAAATCTCAAGCCAAGTCAAGACGCGCACTAAACCACCCACAAAAACACCCCCAACCAGCCCTGAAGAGGAAACGAATCCTATAACAGGGCCTTACCCCAAACAAAAATATACCCAAATGAAAAACACTACAAGTCCAAACTTCAAAAAATTCACGAACATCTCTCTCTCTCTCTCTCTCTCTCTCTCTCTCTCTCATAACAATTCCTCAAATTTGTCGGGAATATTGCTTATCTTTGACGCCATCTCATCCATGTATCTACAAAGTAATTTGAAACTGATGACAGCAAATCCTCATGTGATGGTAATCCTGCTCCATGAATATTCCTCCAAACACATTCAGTGAAATGAAAATATCATCCGCGTATTATTTAAGGAAATTCTCGTTGCAGCGCATTCATAACAGGTTTTCGAAGTCAACCATAATGGATGTTGGTTGCAGTCCATGTTTAAACCATTTTTATTTTTGAAAAAGGCGAATAAATATTTTCTGAGTACAAACTGTCAAAAATATATTAAGAAAGGAAGATTTAGATAAAAGAGATAGGTATTTAGCTTTATTAGAGTTAAGAAATACACATCGGGAAGATGTGATAGTAGTAGAAAATTATCCTAGCAGTGAAAGGGTTCCTAAAGTGAAAGTATAGATATAAATAATAATCCTAGGTCACATAAAGTAATGTAAGAAGAAGGTCAATAGGAAGAAAGAAACAGGAAAGATTTGATTAAATCAGATAGTAATAATTTTCAATGGAGTAAAGAGGTATTTGATTATCCTAGTTCCTGGTTGCTCTACTGGAGAAACAATTATAGAACCCACGTGGTACAGCCTAAAGGCACAATCTAGTGGAAGAGCAAATATGGTACTTAAAAATATAAAGCCAGCACCAGTGGTGGTAAATAAGGATACAAATATTACTTGCTCGTGTAGAGAAGTAAAGCAGCCAGGATATTGAAAAGATTGTGTAAACACTTAAGACATTATGTTAGTAATAGTTATCTTTGAAATACTAAATTTTAAACATCAATCAGAACGATACTCATTAATTAAAAATATTTCATTGTATACCTATTGGTTTAAAAGTAAAAAATATAAAAGTGATAATAACATTGCAATATAAATAAAAACTGAATAATATTTTATTGACAATCCCATTTATGTATAATAATTCCCATTTGTGAATACAAAAATCGTAGTTTGCTGTCGGCTAAATAGGAAGGAAGAGAGTTTGCAAGTGGATAAAAATATCGAATAAATTACGTTACCGTAGCAACCCTAGCATTTAGGTACTGTCTGTTTACCAAGCAATGCACGTCAATTTGACAATTATAAATGTCAAAAACAGAATGAATTAAACAGCATATAACAATTCCAAAAAGTATGTCGAGATTTGGAAATATTTGCAAGGCAGAAATAGTAAGGGATATTGAAAAATCAACTCCAGAAAATACCAAGAAAACTCATTCCTCCATATGGAATCAATTTAGTGAATTTTGTAAACAACGAAACTTCAATTTGGAAACCGAACAGTTAGTGGAAGATGTGGCAGAAATATTGATGAATATGAAGAAAAAGAATAAAGAAGATTATGAAGAATACGTGGTGAGAACAATGTGGAACACATGAGTTTTTTATTCATGGGATTGTCTTACCAAATACCACGCGAGCTCAGATTTAGCAGGATATTTTTCCGGTGGTTTTCTCATACTTACTTTCATTGGCAATTTAACTCGATCTGTTCAGGAAAAATCACTCGAGCTACGCTCTCGTGATTTTGCCAGAACAGCTCTCGTTAAGTTGCCAATGAAAGTAAGTATTCGAAAACAACCACAAAAAATATCTGGCTAAATCTGAGCTCTTGTGGTATTACCCCCGACAATTTAATATTGTGCTATTATGTAGGTATACTTCTTAGGGCTTTGTACTTTAATTTAATTATATTCTTTTTATTTATTTCCAAATATGCAAATAAATGTTACAGTTACGTTAATTCAACATCACATTGAGATAATGTTCTTTTTTTCCTCTTGTTTTCATCACATGGACATCTATACAACCGCTTATGCCCAGGGGCGCTATTCTCGACACTTCATACAAATCAAGGTCACTCGTATTTGTGAAATATTCGGATTAATGTATTCTTGACTCTTCGGATGCATTTCGAATACGCATATTATCACTCACATTTACAACGAGCGGTCTTTAGTGGTCTTTAGGGTCCGAATCACAGATAAGTCTACTCCGAATATCAAAAATGGCTTAGTTTATGCTTATTAATTACGTTGATAATTTGTTAAATCCGGATAATGAGATTAATATTATTGGTTATGATCCGTTAAATGTCTTAAGCGATAGACAGTTTATTCAAATGTTCATAATTTCTAAGGATTTGTTTAGATTTTAAAAAATATTCTGCAAACCTATATTAAAGACAAAGTTCGTCCAACAGATTTGAGTGTTGCTGATAAGGTAAGTGAAAAAACTTCTGAATGTATTTTATAAATATTATTGTACCTATTTTTGTTTATCATTTCCAGATATTGGTGGCATTAAAATTTTTTACAAGTGGTAGCTATCAGCTTGATATTGGAAAACATTTACATTTAAATGTTAACCAATCTTCCGCGAGCAGATGTATTAAAGAAGTCATAGAGGCAATAAATCAGCCTGACATTTTTAATGAATACATTAAGTTTCCTCAAGATTTTCAGGAGTTAAATTCTGCAAGATTACAGTATAAAAATTGTTGTCACTGTCAATCTAATAAAAAATATCTATATATTGTTTGAGGTTTTTTGAAAAATATAACTTTTTCAGGAGTAATTGGCTGTATTGACTGTATACACATAGCTATATATCCACCTAAAATAAGAGATCCAGATTACCCTGAACACATGTATGTGAATAGGAAAGGATGTCATTCAATTATTGTACAATTGGTAATGTTGTATTTTCAAATCACAATGTGACATAATTTGTTAGTTACAGAATAGGTATACCTATACAATATATTTTATTTTAGATGCTAATATAAAAATCATTAATATCAATGCAAGGTATCCTGGTAGTCCTAGTGATGCATTTATTTGGAACAATTTAAATGTACAAACAGTTTTACAACAGTTGCATGCTAGGGGTCAAATTGATTATTTCTATTTGGGTAAGTGGTATTTTGTTTAATATATTATTAAAATAAAATGAATACATATCATAGGTGATTCTGGTTATCCACTGCGATCATGGTGTTTAACTCCATTGGAAAATGAGCCAGCTGTAAATACACCTGAATATGTATACAATCATATTCACAAATCTACAAGAAACATAATTGAAAGATGCAATGGTCTTTTGGAAATGAGATTTCGTTGTTGTCTTAAGCATATAGTGCTGCATTATGATCCTGAAACTGCCTGTAAAATTATAAATGTTTGTACATTCTGACACAATTTATGTATTGAATATATTGTACCAGAACCAGAAAATAATTATGACGGAGAAGACATTGATTTTGGAATTTATGGTAATATCAACTTATCTGACATATTTAATATTACTTTTAGCTGTATTGCAACAAGGTATGCTTGAAAATTCGGAGGAAAATAGTATTGCAAGAATCAATGAAGATCTTGTTATGGGTCGTGCAGCATGGCAAAATTTAATTCATAACATATTTAGACATAGGATGTAATTATAGTTTATATTTTAAGACATTCAATAACATTTTGATAGGATAGTCTGCTAGGAATGGGATTCAGTGGAGTACATGTTAAAGAAATGATTTCAGCACTTTTTGGGAATTTTATTGAAATGTGTGTATTGGTTGAGAAAAATTTCAACAACAAATCATAAGAAAATCTAGATAAAAACTTATAATACTAACCTTATTGGAAATTTTTATTTTTAACAAAAGATTCTGGCTCTATAACTGATTTTACTCACTCTTTTTGCACTATTGTTAAAATTATTATTGGATATTAAAAATGATTTATATTCTATATTTCTATTTTTTGTTTTAAATAAACTTAGTTAATTAAATCACCAGCTTTCTCTTTTATAATCTATCCCAGCTATGTTATAACTCCTAAATAAACATGAGATATTATAATTGGTTACTTAGGATTTCACAAATCTAGGTAGGTACCACACAAAATATTATCAAAGTTTCTATTGTAAGATAAGTAAAATTATTATACACAAAAAATACACACATATACATCTGTCCTATACCAAAAGAAAAACAAATACTTTTGCGACAGGTACATTTGATGAATTATATTTAACAATATCACAAAACTAAAATTAACTGAAATCCCTAGAAAATTAAAATAATTTTAAGAATCTGCAACAAAATTATTTATGTTAAATTATTTGTAAATTCAGTAAGAGTGTCTGCAATTTTTTCGATAGAAGTTGCTGATTTTTCTCTGGCAAATGCAATTCTTGATAACAGCTCAATTTTTTATTATAATACTTTTCTTTTATATCAATTTTTTGTTTATACAATGTATTAAAATCACTAACTACCCTCGCATGATGAATTTTTGATCTTTCTGGAACTTTCCTCTGAATTGTTGTTGTTGAGGGTGTATTATTTTCTATATTTGATATATCTTCCTCAACTTCATCAACGAAAGTTTATTCTTCATTGAGTAAGTCCTGTTCTTGTTTATCTGTTTCAAAATTGAAAGTCGCAGTAGATTCTGGTACTGCATGTCCTTAAATTATAACAACTTTTATTATGTCCAATATTGAAAATTCTGAAGGTGTTAACTCCTTTTCAGTAGGCGGTCCTCCACCAGTACCTCTATACTGTTTGTTAATATCACTTTTTTTCAATTTTGTCCTAGACCGCAAATCTTGCCATGTCTATAAGAATGAGAATATTAATTATTGAAAATTGTATACTTACCTTCCTCCAATTGCGCCAGTCTTTATTTGCACCAGGTATACTATTTAATATCATAGTGATTTCTTCCCACTTTACAATAGCATCTTTAAATGTAAAAGAATTCGAAAATGTACCACTAATTAATGCAGGATTCTTTTTTAAAAACTCGATCATTGTTGTTTTTTGAGTTTCGGTATTTGATGCAGATTTTTCACCGCTATTCATTGCAAATATTAAGTAGGTATATTGTTTGTGAATAGATGTGAAAAATCCAACAATTATAATTGAATAATATAAACATAAAGTTTTTAGGTTGTTATACATTGTTGACATATTTCATTCGTGTAATTCGAATACCAATATCTAACTCGATACGAGGGTTAGTCGAGAATACGGTTTCACAAAATCCTTCGCACGCACACCTTTCGGATCGGTTAGTATTCGTACCGATGCGAAGGAAGTCGAGAATAGCGCTCCAGCTTGTGGTTGTTAACTTTTGTGATGATACAAATTTACTTCTCAGCGATGTTAACGCGCTGCCTTTTTACATTACTGAGATGTTACTAGAGCTTTCTCAGAAGTAAGTATTTATCATGAACTAAAAGCAACATTTATGTTACAATCAGAAATGCCTTTTAACATATTGTAGATGTTAATGCAATGTCTATAAAACAACATCTTACCAAACAACTAAATGCAACATTTCAAAAACAATACACTGTATTCTCTTAGATGTTGTATTCGCATTACTCAAACTTCTAAATAATATAACTCAAACATTCTGGATGACATACTATAGATGTTTCTGTGCATAATCAGCATATACCGGGTGAACAACTAATAACGCCGGCTGTCGGCCATATTTCAAAAAATAGTCATGGTACAACCAAAAATACCTTCAGGAAAATGACCCTGAAAAATCGCTTGAATATATTTTTTAGTTCCTAAGATATCTGCTAGGGGGTGGAATGAACATTTAAAAACATAGTACTGTGGTTATATCTAAAAAAGACATACTAAAGATATCCTAAAATACAATTTTTGAAATATTGATTTGATATTGTGGAAAAATTTAGTTAGAGATTTTTGTCGTTATTCTTCAAGTAATGGGTGGGGGAAGGTTCCCATATCAACGTTTTTGGCGTCATTTAAAAAGTTTTTCCTTTTTAATAAGATATGCTTAACAACATTTAATAATTTTGTCAACGCAATGTCAAAACGTCGAAAATTTTTCCATTTTTCTTGGAAATTTCAAATGAAATGAATTAAATCCTTATGAAAATGGGATGCAAATATAGGAATTTTGTGAAAACCGTAAGTCTAAATCTTTATACTATTCCAAGTTATAAGATTTTTGATATCAGATTTTAAAATTAAAAGAATGCTCATTTTTACATTCGAAATTTACGAGCGGATACAAAATTATTTAATTTTGTTACCAATCTTATTAAACAGAAAAGACTCTTTTAAACGACTGCAAAATCATTAATTTCGGTTGGAAAATGAAGAAGTTATACATTTGTTCATAAGTTTGAACCTTCCCCCACCCATTATTTGAAGAATAATGGCAAAAATTCCCTTATCAAATTTTTTTTCAAGATTTCGAAAATTGTGTTTTAGGACTCCTTGGGTATGTTTTTTGGAGATAATCTCAGTATTATGTTTTCGAGTATTCATTCCACACCTAGCAGATATTATAGAGACTGAAAAAGATTTTCCAGCGATTTTTGAGGGTCACTTTCCTCAAGGTACTTTTTTCAAAGTTAAACCATAATTCTTTTCTGAGATATCGCCTACAGCCGTTTTAAGTTGTTCACCTTGTACATTTGAAATAAAGAAGCAATAAAGGATTTAAATACTTTATTCCCTATCAATAAACAGTACAGTAAATTTGGAAAAACAGGTACAAAATTAGAAAAAAATATCTTGTCCAGGAATCCAACCTAAAAAAACATAAATTGTGGAAGCATAATACATACAAAAGTATGGAAAGTGATATATTACACATCATAACAAAAATTGAATTCATGTGCAACTGTGGCACGCATTCAGTCTAAGCAAGAAATAAAAAAGGGTATATTAATATGTAGTTGCCATAACGTGACATACTTTGAAACTGGATTAATAAAGTTTAACCGATACACATATATTTCAGCTAGCTTACAGAAAATTTATTAGAATAATATTTTGATAATATTAAGACTAATAAAAATTTTGCACCATGAAATTTCCATGATACATTACGGTAAATCAACAGAAATCTAATCTGTTTAAAGAAAATTCTATCGTTTACTTACAGTTACTTTTTCTCGCGCAAGAGTCGCTGTTCCGTGTGTCTCAACTATTCCATAACGTACACTTCCAACTCCTTATCTGTGAAATCTTTGAAAGTGGTCTGAACAGCAGCTATAAAAACAACTGCTTTAGATCAAATTGTGCCCATGGAGACCTTTGATCAGAAGATCATAAACTACATCAAACTAGATTTTCAGCCAATCGACTAGGATCCATTTTCCATAAGATACATGCGGGGTTCTTCAATGGAATAATAACATATTTTATTTCGAGAAGTGACTTTTCATGGCTTCTATTACCTGCCTCACTGGCAGGTAAATTCAGGTGTGCCATGAAAATTCATACTTCTCTTCTGTATAAAATGACATAGTATTCTCATCTTGTTATTGGCATCGTGGAACATATTTTATATTAATAACGTGGAATTGTAACTTAATGAAAACTTAGCGTTATTAATACACTGTATACAAAAAAACTACTTATGAAGAAGAGATATGAACACATTATTAAGTTGAATGAATTCATAATTAATTATATCTAAACGAGTATCCAATAGTTGTGTTTCTATAATATCACTTTCAATTACTTTGCCACAATAAATTTTATCAGATGAACATAGTTCATGAAAAATTGTAATAAAGTTGGAATATTTGTCAAACTTCACATGATACTTTCTATTCAGTTCAAAAATGTTTACTACTTTTTATACATAACCAATTTTAAAAATGCAATAGCAATTAGAACTCTTGATACTGAAAGTTAAATTTGGGTATTGAACTCCTTCATAACTATCTACAAATATATCATTAATCTACTCCAAGGCAATATTATGCAATCATAAATAATTGAAATCTGTTTGTTGATTGGAGCATTCAGTGTTATAAGTTACATATTCTTCAGCTAGATTAATATACTTTTGTAAGAAAGATCTAGAGGTTTTCAGTTCAGATTTTATATTGTATGCAGTGTATTTTTAAATGGAAATGAGCTTTTTAGCAGAAATTTTTGTTTTCAAAGTATCAACAGTCTCTAATTGTCCACAAGAAATTTTAGTAATAATGTTAAAATTTTCTAAACCTGCAAAACTATATTGATGGCTATGACTACTACTACAAAAACTAGAGCTAGAGATACTTGATTGAATATTGTTTGTACTATTTAATACAATGTTTGTATCAGCTAAAATAGTTACTCCCCTTTATTCACATAATTACCAACTATTTTATTTATGTAAATAGCTTCTGGAATATCTTTAACATTGAACATATTTTCTTCTACATCCAAATCTCTGCAAACATTTGAGCATAATTTATTAATAATAATAATATCTACCCTATTGCAATATTATGTTTTTTGTAGGTATAATGCATAACTATGATTTGAAATATTTTGAATCATGTTGAAAATAGACCTATTAACTAAAATATTTTAAAAATTGGAAAAAACTTATTTTGTAAACTCTATTATATAATTTTAGGGTACAATCCCGCCACCGGGAATTTCATTGTGCAATAGCCGATTAAATTATTAAATGAGTATTATGTTTTAATAATTATGAATTTGGAATATTCACTTACCGATAACTGTTCGTCCATTATAAAAAGAACTATAACTAAGTATGGAAACTGTAGCTAAGTAGGGACTAACGAAAACGAAGACCACTTTATTCAAGTACTTCTTGCAAAAAATGTGCTCCTCGCAAATAAAAAATAAAACTAAACTGAAAACCACGCCACGATCCGACATGTCATGCTTGTCATTTGTTTATTTCGTCAGTTCGTCTTCTGTTTTCTTATTTTTTTGTAATTTTATGAATACATCAATCAAGCAGCTCACCCAATTATGTTACTGTGATATTTAATATGAAATATTACTGAGAGCTTTATGAACTAACATCGTATCAACGTAGTTCGAGAGATGTAAAAGTAACTGCAAAATGTGATCATCATAGAAACATGTCAACTCGTAATATTACAGTAATGTTCTGTATATGATATTAGTGAGAAGTATACAATTTAACATCGTATGAATGTTGCTAAAAAGAAGTTCATAGGATGTGTATATATTTGTGAAATCAAGTATTATTGTGTATATCAAAAATATGTTTCAATTACATGACATGGATGTTAATAAAGTTGATTATAAAATTTAGACATCTAGGAGATATCTTATTAACGTTTCAAATAAACATCTCGAAAAATCTCTAAAAATAACATCACAAAAAAGACTTGGTATGTTTCTTGTTTAGTGGGTTACTTGTAGATGAAACATAAAATATTGTACAACTTTTATTTAAATATTTTATCAGATGATCAATATACTTCTCCATACCTTATATTCCAAATTCCTGATATAAAGTTACCTCTTCATATTAATAACGCTTATGGCAACCAAATATTCAAGGCCTAGCAAGCGAGAAATATTGAGGTGGAGACTAGAGCAGCGTTGCCAAGTAAGTATAAATGACTGTCTCCCCAAACCTAACGATTGATTTTGTTTACTATGGATTTATGAATTATTTGATTCGTATATCATTAGTTGAAGGTTTTTGAGTATAACCGAGCTATATAATCTATTCATTCAGGTTAAACTTATATTTCAACTCCCGTAGTTAACAAAAGTCTTTGTAAAACCCCACACTACCGCTTTGTGTTTTTTATTACAAACTTTGCAGTATTGGATTTTGAGAAAAAGATACATTAAATGTCAAAACGATTCAAAAAATCACAATATGTTTATCAAATAAATAAATTTTAATTTACACGCGCCCAATTGTCACGTGCGTCGAATTGTCGTGCTTCCAAATGCCACGCCTCACAATGTGCGCGTTCTTTTTATGTGGATCTCAAAATGATGTATTACTTGACCCCCCTCGCCATTTGAGGTTTTTTGAGGGGTGGTTCTGGGCGTTAGAGTTATTAAGAATCTATTTTGAAACTACTATAAAAATTGAGCACCCGCTAGGTTTAAACTGATCTGTTTTGACATTTGTTCCAAATCTGAACGTAATTCTAGATATTTGGGAGTGCAAATTTTACGGGATACAATAAAGTTTATACATCAATATTCGTCGATATCATTTTTAACAAATAAAACGGCAACAGAAAAGATATTGTACGTACAACGATCCACTAATCCCGTAAAATATCATTTTCGGAACTTGTTACGTGAATAACTATTATGTTTCACATTTACGGGATTCCCTGTATGATATGGAATCCGAATTTTCAATTTAGTTCGACTTTGATGATATATTTTTCAGTGCACTGTACGAATTTTCGTGTTAAGTACGGAAGAAAATTAGATACGTCATTTTCGCTGCATGCAACGTTCCTTACAAATAAATTTCGAATTTCAAAGTTTTTCTATTTTTTGATTGTACTGAAAGCGAAGAAACTGTTTAATTTTAGTTCCATTCAAAACAGGATTCTTCTTGATCGAAAAGTCTGGCATTCGTTTTCCTATTTTTATCCATGTAAAGAAATGGACGCCATTACCGATGGATATTGGAGATGTCAGAAGCATGTCTTAACTCCGGGCGATTCTAAGCGACTCAAAACCGTTGCGTTGTTAATAGTAACTCTGAAATGCAGTTTGCTCATTTTTACAACGAATTGTGGTGCATTCAGTGGTAAAGCAAAGTGAGCAGAAAAGCGCTGGGTAATGGAAAAACTGATAGAGAGTGCCTTTGGGAAAAGCTCAAATTTTCCGAGGAGATTTTCTGATTCTTTGGTTTCATTACATGCGGAGTGCTTTTGTGCTCGAGTATATAAAAGAAAAGTACAACGTATGTGAGAAAATCGGAGAAATAAATGAATGTTTGCTACAATGAGTACAGTTTTCTGTTACTTATTCAGTTAAATGTAGAAATGTCCTTTGTATATTCGACTTGTTCGTTAAATTGTGTTTATAAATTGAAGGAAAAACCAGTTAAGTATTGATATTTCTATACAGAGTTGCTGGCAGCCCCGGATCTAGGGGAAGTAAATCAGGGAACTTGCCTTGGACAACAATTTAAAGGGGAGCTAAATTCATATTGTAATATTCTTCTTATTTATTTAAAACAATTTATCCTGACGGGTGCGATAAATCCATACACACGGTATTTTCACTTACTTAATTTATTTATTCACTACACTATTCACTAATTTATATTATATACACAGTGTATTCACTTAAACTAATTTATATAAACACATCACTACTTAGACTATTTATTTGTTCGCTGTTTATATCACGAGATCACTTAATCAACTGACTTCTCCCGCTGGTCAGTCCTTTATATATTGGTGCCCTTTTTAATAGATAATTCTAGATTGCGGCTTACACAAAAACAATCGGCTCTCTGAGATTTTCTAGATAAGAATGGTCACAAAAACAATGTCAAGATAAGATAGTCACAAAAAATCGTAAACAGAAATCTCTACGAATCCGCCATAATTTTAACGTGCATACATGGCTTAGACAGAGTCGGATTCAGGCACTACACCAGTGTGCTTTTTCGTAATATTACCCCCTCGTTAAATGGAAGTTCCTCCTGCAACTTTTGTCTAGCCGAGAAGGGATGTTTGAATCGGCAACTGACCCCATTTCTACACTTTCCGATCTTATGGAAATAACGGGGCAGCCTCTTCATCGGATACTGGTAAGAAGGGTGTAGCTGCAAATTAATATCTGGACACCGGTATCTTGGAAAATCTCCTCTACCATGTTCCTGATGACTCGCCAATCCAACTGGTTACTCGCTATCTTAGGCATAGCCAGTTTCTTCACGCTATATTCCAACACATGTTCTCGGAGGTTTCGAAGTGCTTCCCACACATCACGGTAGATAGATCGATCTTGAAATTAATTTTTAGTTACCAGGTAGAAGACGTGATAGTGACTCCGAATCTAGCATTCTCGGTACCTCCATACTTGCCTATAAATTCATCGAAAGTAGGGTCAGACACATCTTGAATATGGTTTACTCCTTTCTCTAGGTCATGGCCACTTCCAATGGCGCTAGTTTTGGTGAACTACTTTTGGTTTTCCGTTAGGGATCTTGCTTATGCGATATATAACATCATTGATGCTTTTCTTGTTTAAGTATGGACCTTCCCAGGATTTTTGTGATTTTGAAGAATATCCTTTTCTCCTCGTCGGGTTGTGTAACCATATTTTGTCCCCTTCTTTAAAACCGCCTGTGTGTCGTATCGACTTTTCATTCTACCGCTGGCAATTTGAAGATTTGTTTGAACTAATTCATGAATATCGTCCAGCCTTCTTCTCAATAGGATCACGTAGTCTTCTCCTGCTAGATCTTCTCCAGGCCGACAGCCCAATTCCAGGTCACAAGGTAGCCTCATTTCACGTCCAAACAGGATTTTCGTAGGTGTTTCACCCGTGGACTCATTCACGGCAGATCGATAAGTCAATGCCAATAGGGAAAGATACTGGTTCCAATCTCTCTGATAGCAGGAAACTACTTTGGACAGGTATTTTCCAATGTTCCTGTTCATTCTCTAAACTATTCCATCTGACTTTGGATGTAATTCTGTTGTCCTGGTCTTCTCCATTCCCAGCTTGTCGCAAATCTCCTGGAATAGATGGTTTTCGAAGTTTCTTCCCTGGTCATGTGGACTTCCAAGGGCACTCCATATCGGCTGATAAATTTTTTCACCAATACATCCACGACAGTTGTGGCCTCTTGATTCGAGATCGCGTAAATTTCCACCCACTTTGTGAAATAATCCATTATAACCAGGATGTATTTACCATCATTTTCTGTTGTCCGAAATGGTCCAGCGATGTTTAAAGCAAGCCTCCCGAAAGGGCTTCCAACATTATACTGTTTCATAGGTGCCTTTCTCTTGCTATGTGGTCCATTACTCGGTACACAAGTCGTACATTTTTCACACCAATCCTTCACATCATCGGAACTATTCATCCAATAAAACCTCTCACGGATTCGCTGGAGGGTTTTCTTCACTCCCAGATGACCTTCCGATGGACTGTAGTGTAACTTCCTCAGTACTTCAGCTACTCTTGTTCTCGGGATAACTAACTGTCTCCTCTTCTCGGAACCATCATCATTTTCAAGGACTCTTTTCAACAGCTCTTCTTCCAGGTCAAGGGAATCCCACTGAGCCCAATACGCCTTGAGTTTCGGTGAAAATATTGACACTTCTTGCCAGGTAGGTCGCCGATTTTCTTCCTTCCATTGCCGAATATTTTTTAAGTGAGGATCATTCTCCTGATCTTCTCTGATCCTGGTGGGTGACCATTCTTCGTTGACAACAGTAGTTCTTGAAACTGCAGCTTCCCTAGATTCCACCTTGTTGCAGTAGGAGCAGTATGCTGGGCACGGCCGTCTGGACAGGGAGTCGGCATTTCGGTGACTCACATCAGCTGGATGTTCACCCCTGTCTGATTTGCTGTGACTGGAGTTCTGGGTTGCAGAAGTCTTGGGGCGCTTAGACGGACTGCGTACGTGCTCTAGCTCGCCACACTTCCGGCATTTGATCTTCTTCGGCTTCTTGTCTGCCATACCTTTCAACAAGTTGACGATCTGGTCAAGCTCGTTATCGTCATCTTCTTCCTGCATGGTCCTACCTTTGCCGTACCTCGAGCCCATCGTGGCTGCTCTGCATTTAAGAGTTTCCTGGTTTGCAGGAGTCGTAGGACGCTTACACGAACTGCGTGCATGCTCTAGCTCGCCACAATTACAGCACCTGATGTTCTTCGGCTTCTTGTCTACGATACCTTTCAACAAGTTGACGATCTGGTCAAGTCTTTCATCGTCACCTTCTTCTTGTATGGTCCTAACTTTGTTATATTCCGAAGCCTTCGTGGCTGCTTCATATTCAGTAGCAGCAGTCAATGTATCGAACAATGTTTTGGGATGGGCTAAACGAAGCGTCCTCTGCATATCAGGGTCACGTAAGCCTTCAATAAAGGCCTGGATGCCCAGACATCATGTTCTCTGGTGCTGAAGGATAAGCAATTCGAACTAGTCGGGCAATGTCCACTTCATACTATTGAATGGATTCATCACGTTTCTGCCTTCGGTTCTTCAGCTGGGATTAGTACAAATATTCTAGATGTTCATGACCATATCGCATATCCAACCACTTCTTCCGCTGCCCAAAATCATCCGTTTCTTCCACTACCTTCTCCTTATCGGACCAATTTTTCACTCTAGCGGCTGCTTCAAACTGTTTGACATAATTGGTCCACGACATTTTTCCATCGAACGTTGGGGACTTGGATAAAACTACCAATGTCTTCTAACTTAGGGTGTGTTTCTGGCTTGACCGAGCGAACAAAACCTAGTTCGCTCGGTCTTCTCTACTTCCACTGGCGTGTCTTGAGTTCTTATATCTGTCATGTTTCTTTCGAACTCCTTTATTTTCTCGTCCATTGTCATCTTATTCTCGATTTTCTCGTCCATCGTTGACATCTTATTCTCGATTTCAGATTCTAGAGACGAAATTTCATTTTCAACGTCAGCGGCAATCTCGTTTTTCATTAATAATATATCGGCAGATATATCGTTCTTCATAGCAGAAATCTTCTCGTCCATACTAGCAGAATTGTCGTTCTTCATAGCAAAAATATCTTTCATTATAGCAGAAATATCGCTTTTCACATTCGTTGAAATCTTCTCTTCCATGGCAGAAGTCTTCTCGTCCATATTAGCAGAAATGTCGTTCTTCATAGCTGAAAAATCGTTTTTCATATCAGAAATTTACGAGATTAAGGTGGAAGTCTCGTCACTAAATAAAACCGTTTCTGGATCAAAGGCGCAATTTTCCAGTGCCAGTTTAAGTCTTCCTACTAATTCACTTTTCTTACCGGACGTTTCCAACTCACGATTTTCCAATTCTGCTCTTAGTTCACTTTCAGGTCACATAGTCCTTGGCCATTTTCACGTAGCAATTTATTCATATTACCCCACACCTGACTCCATTGTAATGTTTTTCTCATTTATTTAAAATAGTTCATCCTGACGGGTGGGATGAATTCATATACACGGCAGGTTCACTTACTCCATTTATTTATTCACTACACTATTCACTAATTTATATTATATACAAAGTATATTCACTTAAACTAATTTATATAAACACTTTACTACTTGGACTATTTACTTGTTCGCTGTTTATATCACGGGATCACTTCATTAACTGACTTCTTCCGCTGGTCGGTCCTTTATATATTAGTGCCCTTTTCACTAGATAATTCTAGATTACGGCTTACACAAAACAATCGACTCTCTCTAATTTTCTAGATAAGACTGGTCACAAAAACAATGTATAGATAAGATAGTCACAAAAAATCGTAAACAGTTCTAAGAAATCCCTGCGCATCTGCCATAGTTTTAATTTTCATACATGGCTTAGACTGAGTCGGATTCAGGGACTACACCTGTGTGCTGTTTTCTAACAGTATGTTTGAAAAAGAATGTGTACAAACTTGAAAAAAAATTTTAAGTGACAATAGACTGTGGTACATTGTCCTGAAGTCAATGTATTACTATACTTTTCTGTGTACTTTTACTATAGGTAAATACTGCAATTTAAAAAAAAATCAAGTTTATCAAGGACGTGCCTTGTGTGTGTTTTGGTTACTTGATAATAATAATAGCAAAGGTCTACAAAAATAAACTATTTTTTGGTGAAGCTCTGTTTATGTCTTTGGTCCATGAGGTGGAGGGGTTAATTATTAATCTTTCAACAAATTTGAAAGTCAAATAATGAATTTAATCTATTTTGAACTTGAAAAATTTGAAGGTATAATATTAGGTAGAATATTTTATCTAAGGAAATAATTTCACCAATTAAGTATTCTCTTTTGATCCAATTAATTTAGAAAACATGTTTTCCATCTTAATGGAAATCAAAACTAATTTAAATTTAATTTTGATGCAAGATTAAGTTATTCGCGGCTAGTTTAATTAAAATAATATCAATATATTTCTTCCTTATAACGCTGGAAGGAACTTGCTTTGGATTATCGTCTTGATAGTGTTCTTTGGCCATGAGGGAAATTAGTCTCGTTGATATTATCGAACGAATAAGACCAGTACTGGCTGAATAACACGGTAAGGATGCTCTGACGTGGTGTCAAAAGGAGAAGGCATTGCTGTATACCGTGCTGCCGCTGAGAAGTATGCGTAATCAGTGCAACTGATGTCTTAGAAATAATTTTTGAAGTCGTTTTATGTTTTTTAAGATATTTATGTTTTTCAAAATAAATATAAAAGTATGTTGAACATATCAGTAAATAAAAAGAAATTAATAGTTAATTACAAGTTTGAAGTATCTCTTAATATATTTAAAATTTAAATTTAATAATCAATTTATGCAGTCAAAATAACCCATTTTCTCTTATTTCCCTCACCAAATCTGACATTTTCCTTTTCACGGTCTTTTTTAATGTGTATTTGTTAAAGACATGACAATTTTCACAATATATCTGGAATTATGGACTTTACATTCTGAAAAGTTTAACAAGAAATTATTTTTTGTAAGATATTCTAGTGTCTCTGTTGATAAAAAATCTTTATTGTGATCAACATTTAGAAAAAATTCTTTGTCTTGTATAATTTAAATGAATCTAATACCATATAGAAACACAACTTCCGGGCCACGAGCTCATGGCGTCGGATTCAAATCTGTGATATAAATTCATCTATTCTAGTCTTGTGCTATTTATTTATTTATTTACACATTCTATTTAGTCATAAATTTTATTTATTTATACACTCCATTCATTTTACTTTTAATCTATTCACACATTTTATCTGTTTATAAATTTAATTTTTATATTTCATTTATACCTACTCAATTTTACACTCACATAGATCTTCACCTTTTAATGCCCACAACATAAAACTTAATATCTCATTGCCCTTAACGAAAATATACTACAATGGAACTGCAACGCGTATAATACGCGCTACCCTGAATCGAAGAGCTTGATTCTCGATAATAATACAACAAGTGTGTTAATGATTATCGAAATAGAAATTTCTTCGATTTTGAGAAACAAACTGTTGTTTGGAAACCGCACGAGCGCGTAAGCGCGAGTGTGGTTTCCTAAAACAACAATTTGTTTCGAAAAAGAGAAGAAATTTTCGATAATCATCAATTACACGATTTGTATTTGTCAAGATTATTTCACGAAAACAGTTAAAATTGTGTTCACACTCTTAGGATAATTATTTATTGGAAATATTAATATTAAATATACAGTTTGTACAATTATTTATTTCTACATTTTCTAAGTCTAATTGATTTTTCTTAATCTCATTAGATGTTAACGCCATGGATATATTCACGTCTTCGTTTCTTATGTTTGATATTATTTCAGCCTGACGCTTTTTGTTTAGTTGAAAATAAGGTTTTATAGAAGTATTCCAATTATTGTTAACCTTCCGTTGGTCGCGCCTTAATTTATGAGTCAAATAGTCGCGCCGGTCTCCTAGACCGGGTTTAGTTAAATTGGGAATTAGTGAAAATAAATGTGATTTTTCATGTGAGCTATAGAAAAACATGCTATATTTAGATTTTTTAAAATAAATCAAATAAAAGTATTATGTTGTTACAAAGAAACATTGCAGGTATTACATATTTAAGTAACGTAACATAAAATAAACTACATGGACCTTAATTAGTACAAAAATAATATGAACTTTCCATTTTATATAAATAAATTTTGAATACATGGTACAAAAACAACTAAACTACATTGTCGCGGCAAGTTTGACAAATAGCGACAATGTGCTCTAAACACATATAAGTACTGCATTTAAAACAACAATACTTGGTTTTTCGGTTTTTTCTCCAATCGCAATAAGCGCATCTACCTGGTCTAACATTTTCTACTGGTACGTCGGCTGGTGGGTCGGAAAAATCTAGCAAACGGGCTCTTAAACTTCGCGGAAGATTAGTCTGGAGAGCACGGACTTTCAAATGGGGGCGAATAAGTTCTTCGGACAACATTTTCAAAAAAAATCTTCTATCATATTTGGTATCTGGATGATTGGAGAAGTAAATTACTTGCGAGTTAATCCCAGTGACATTTAGAATCAGATAGAGTAAAACCATTGGCCATCTCCGCGTAGTTCTTGAACAATTATAAGTCGCGATGAGTTTGTCCACGACGTCCACACCTCCTTTTGTTGAGTTATACGTAGTGATAATAACCGGTTTCTGATGGTCTCCTGTACTTTCATCTATATCATCGTGGTGATGCATAGTAGAGAGCATAATGACATTCTTCTTTTTTTTAGGTACTTACTTCAGTAAAACCAAACATGCTAGTATGTTCGGGTCTTTTTGCAGGCTTTGAAAATTAATCGGGTAATTCCCTTTTGTTTTTTCTAAGGGTTCCAATGGAAGTCAGTTTATAGTCTGTAAGTAATTTTCGAGCTAAAGGGACCGAAGTGAACCAGTTGTCCATGGTTATGTTTCGATTGGAGCCCGAAAGGTGTTGACAAGTTCTAAGTACTATATCTTCTGGCTTATTAGACATTTCATATGGCCCTTCTGGCTGATTTCCAACATAAACTTCGAGTTTTGATGTATAAAACATCTTAGCATCACATAAGGCGAATAACTTTATGCCATATTTATTGGGCTTTGATGGTATGTATTGCCTAAAGCTACATCGCCCTCTAAAACCAGGCAACATTTCATCAATCGTAACATACTCAGACAAGTGATATCCGTTTTGACAGTTTTCTACAAACGTATCAAACAGACTACGGATCGGAGCTAGTTTGTCAGTCTTTCGCCGTTCTTCACGTGTATTTTTATCGTCGAATCTGAGGCACCTTAGTAAAAATCGAAACCTTTGCAGTGACATTCCAAGATGTAACATTTCCACGCCATAACCATTCCTGTCCCACAAATCGGCGGTATTTGTCTTGTTTGAGCCTGTAATTCCAGCCAAGTATACTAAGCCAAATAAGGCTCATATTTCTACGGAATTGGTGGGAAGCGCATCTCTATCTCTGGCATAGTTTGATCTGATCGACTCAATGAACGTGTTTGTTGAATCTACAATTAATTGAACCATTTCCTCATTTATGAAGTAGTTAAATATATCAAAAATTTCTTTTAGAGGTTTAGTTACTGAAGTACATCCGGGTAATCTTTTTATTATGTTCTCTTTTCTTGTTCTCACAGTTTTACGACTTAGTGGATGTTTCTTCCATACCGATCCATCCTTTCCTAAAAACAAAATATAGTAGAAACTTAACTAAGAATATATTTTAAAATTAATACCCTTATAATATGGCAAAGGTTCACTATACTCTGCTTCTTCCGTGTCGCTAATTTCTTGTTCGGTATCCGTGTCATGATCTGATTGCTGCTCGTGATCAGATTCATCACAATCGGATTGGTCATCGCAAACATCTGCCACACTTTCCTCGTCAAACGCTTCTTCCATCAACTGCCTAAGACGGGCTTCTTCTTGCTCATAACTCGCCATTCTTTTGAAAATTCGCTTTCAGAGTACACATAAATAATGTATCACTAATAGTCGCGCCGGTCTGAGATTCCGGGAAACGCCCTAACACATACCACCTTACTCCCACGGCGCTCACTTACGTACTGCCGCTAAAAGAAAGCTGCGTTAGGAAGGTATACGATCCCCGCTATCTCTCACTCCGATATTTAGAAAAATAGGCATTAGTTTATTATGCCCCGGTCCCTGAGACCGGGCGCGACCAACGGAAGGTTAACTGTTAAAAATAATCGCTTGCTTTTAATGTTCTCTCCTTTTTTTGATAAGACTTTTTTGAACAACCGAACTGGACAATTTTCCGGATTTTCTTTATTTGGTGTAAGCCACTTACTCTCTGAAATACTCTTGGAGCCTCACTGTGCGGTCTTGGTAAAAATAGGATTATATTCAAGTCTTCCAGATGGTGTTCCGTCATTATTAATTTCTTCCTTGAAATATTCAGTTAAACATCGGCAAGCTTCATCACCACGCCAAGCTAATTCCACTGCTATATTATGATACAATTTTCTTTGTAGTCCTTGGGTGTATTTGCATTCCAAGACTGAATAATTTTCGTTAATTCTTCACAATTCAAAGATGCACTAGATATTTTTCTCTTCTCCGGTATACCTTGTAGTTGCCTTCTCTTCGAATTTCTAGCAGCTTGAGAAATTATATCTTTGAACGGATCAAAACGTCGATTATGATCGTTATATTTTTCTTGGAGTAATTTGGCTATATTATTTCAAATAGTCTTTATTACCATTTCCTTATACTCGTTTCCATCAGCTTTTCGCATATTAAACGCCCATTCTGTAAGGATATTTGCAAGTTTTTCATCCGATATGTGTTCTTCCAGGCTATTATGACGTTCGTTATAAAATTCCATGAATTGTTTCAACACGTACTTTTTCGATCGCATGGTATTTTGCGGTATTTGTTCTTTTACTTCCTCTTAAATCTCTTTTAGATCAAACAGACCAAAACGGTTTTTAGAATTCATTCTTGATACAATAATTCTGACGTTTCTTTATTAATTTGACATTTTTTGTCAGTCACTACATTTTCAATATCGAATAAAAAAACTAATGTAAACGCGAAACACACAGATAGGAAAATTGCATGTATCCAATCAGGTGCCGAAATACAAAATCGAAGACATGGGGTTTTCAGATTTCAATCCTCATATTTAAACCAATCGAAGGCGAGTATTTTGTTTTGAGTGAAATAATCAGTAAAACACCTCAAAACACCTCGCCCTATCTAAATACAAGAATCGCACCTGGAACGAGGAGAAAATTTTAATTTAAGAGGCTATAAATCTGCCAGATTAGAAGTCATACACGATAGACGTGCTAGAGGCGGTGTCATAACGTTTGTTAAAGAACAGATACCATTTACTATCATTTCTTTGAACACAAACCTTCAAGATATTACAATATCAATTCTCTTTCCTTTCAAAATAACCATTTGTAATATGTATTTTCCCGATGTAAACTGGATACCGGCAGAATTACTAAATTACCGGAGCCATTCATTTTCTTTGTTGATTTTAATTCACATAATGGACTATGGAAAACATGCCCAGGAGGCAGAATCCTAGAGGATATAATAAATGAAAGAGACCTGATCATTTTGAATTCAGGAGAAGGAACATACCTCAATCTAAGATCAAACAATATGACTTCAATCGATCTAACAATTGCGTCAGCACAAATCGCACACACATTCAACTGGTACGTCAATGAAGAATGGAATTCAGATCATATTCCTCTATTCATTGAAATAGCAGATAAAAGTATACACAGAAGGTGTAGACAAAAATATGTTCTCGATAAAGCTGACGGGCGCTTTATTTATACCTAAAACAAGTGGTTTGGTACAAAAAGAAGAGTACCTTGGTGGAACCCAGAATTGGAAGAGCCCAATAATAGTAAAAAAAGAGCCTTCAATTTATCTAAGAGAATCCCGAGCAACGATAACACGATTAACTTCAAAAGACTCAGAGGCAAAGCCCGTTTTCTTTTGGTGAAAAGCAGAAGAGAATCGTGGCAAGATTATGTCGGTACAATTGACTTAAATACCCTAACAATAGAAATGTGTTAAAAGATTAGAAAAATTGAGGGATATAGCTTTAAAGTGACCTCCCCCTTATTCATTATAAATGGTAGAAAAATAACGGGCGAAGATAATATAGCAGAAGAACTTGCAAATCATTTGCAACAGTAAGTGCCATCAATAATTATAATCTTAATTTTATACAACTTAAAACCATACAGGAAAACATAACGATGAACTTCGAGACATGAGAAACCATACCATATAATGAACCTTTCAGCTTAGAGGAACTTGAGGAAACAATATGAACCACCAATAATTCATCACCAGATAGTGAGGAGATCCTTTTTGAACTCTTTTGGCGCTTACCTGAAAATAACAGAATATTTATATTAAATTCATTTAACAAAATATATATCAACGGTACTTACTCCACACAATGGAAGAATGCAATTATAATACCAATCCCAAAGCCTGGAAAATATGCAAAAATTCCATCTAGCTATTGACCCATCTCACTAACATCTCTAGGTAAAATACTAGAAAAAATGGTTTACGTGAGTGTACTGCAACATACCTATGCAAAAAGAAAAACTAATATCAAATTATCAAATGGTCTTCCGTAAAGGAAGATCCACTGTCGACCAACTCGTATTAATGGAGAACTACATAAAAATATTATCTGACAGATCACATATGCTATCAGTATTCTTCGATATCAAAAATGCCTATGATACAACATGGAGAAACGGGATTTTGAAAACATCGTGGAATCCCTCAAGGGGCAAACTTGAGTGTAATTCTATTCTTGGTAGCTGTCAACGGCTTGGCAAATGTTGTTGGGAAAAGAGTACAAAATAGTCTGTATGTGGAAGATTTGGCGATATTTTACTCCTCGCCACTAACGGAAGATATATTCAGCACATTACAGAATAGGATAGATGCCATCGCAGAGTATTCAGAAACTAACGGTTTTAAAATCTCGGTATCTAAAACACATTGTACACACCTTTGCAAGCAAAAGAGAATTCACCCAGAACCCATGCTGTACTTGTATGGAAATAATATCCAGATTGAAACATCTACCAAATTCCTGGGTCTTGTTTTTAACAAGAAACTTCTTTGGCACGACCATATAAAAGAGCTTGCAGTCAACTGTAAAAGAAGGTTAAATATCTTAAAAACCCTAGCCAATATCAATTTGGGATCTGATACAACTGTACTGATGAATTTTTACAAGACGTACGTATTATCAAAAATAGATTACGGGTCCATCGCGGCTAGGCAAGTGAATCTAACTTGGAAGTGCTAGAGTATATTCAAAGTACTGCCTTAATATTGGCTCTAGGTGCTAACAGCACAAGCCCTTACCTTTCATTATGCTGTGAAAGAGGAGTAACACCACTTCGGCATAGAAGGCAAAACTTACTGTGAAATTATTAACGACCCCACACACCCAGTTCATGAAATACTATCTGCACCAGCGATACCTTTCCAATCCTAACCAATTAGCAGTCTATCATTCCCAATAAGAACATGACTTTTACTATCCTCTCTAAATATCAGCACAGGGGAAAATTGAACCTATGATGAAGGCCTAGAAGAACAGAAAAAGAATATAATAGAAAAAATTATGGATAAGTGGCAAGAAGAATGAACTGTAAGTAATAACTTACTAAAACAAATAAAAGCGAACATACAACTCAAACCAACAGAATATAAACCTCAAAAACGTAGTCATTACCCGGATTAAAATTGGGCATACTAAACTGATCTGCTCTCACTTTCTTCTCGGTTGAAACCCACCTGTCTGTGAATGCGGAAGACAAATCATCGTAAGTCATCTAATAGTTGAATTCCCACTGCTTTCTCGTAGCCGTGTGGATATGGGGACTGCAAAATATGTTAAGTCGTGCACGTCAACTACAGACCAGCAAATTAAACTCCCAAATTTCCTGAAAGCGAACAACTTGTATCTGAGAATATAAAAATGTAGCCTCAAATGTTGGGAGAGGTTTTTGGTTGGTAGGTCATAAAGGACTACCCGATCTTAGATCGGGTGAACATGAGTTTCCCCTTCTCCAAATTGAAAGAGCTTTTGACCAAAGCAGTCGATGCTCTATAAAAAAAAATGATAATAATATCACCAAAAGGACTATCGCATCTGTTGTATATGGATTACCTAAAGGTCTACGCTGAAACAAGACAAAAGCTTTCCCAGCTCCTGGGTTCAGTGAGGACCTTTAGTAATGATAGGATGTCATTTGGATTTGAAAAGTGTGCAATCATTAACGTGAATAAGGGAATCCTGGATCAGTATCAACAACCAGCTATGTATGAGATTAAGAAGCTACCGCCAGACGAGTTGTATCGCTACTAGGGAACTCCCCAGAACCAGGTTATGGATCATACAGTATTAAAACAACAGCTTAGAGAAAAGTATATAAAGAGACTGACTACTCTTGTGAGCACATAACTAAATGGGGAAACTTGATCGCTGCTATAAATTCATAGGCAGTGCCAGTTCTAAACTATTCATTTGGAATAGTTAAATGATCCTACACTGACTTGGTAGTACTGGATCGCATGACCCGTAGAATTCTAGAGAAATTCCGATGCTCGCATCCCAACTCATCTGTTGAAAGGCTATATATTCCAAGAAGAGAAGGAGGTGGAGGGCTACTTATTATTAGAAACTTATGTGTGCGCCAAGAAAATAGTATAAGACATCGACCGATGAATCAAAGAAGTGATCTGATGGGGTTCGTTACACAGCAGGATAAAGGGTATACGCCATTAAACTTAAGTGCACATAATCTGGTGCTGGAATATTGATCAACTACAGAGAGAATAGCAGAATGGAATAGAAAAATTATCCACAGAAGACATCCTAAACTAACAGCAGTTCCTGGTATAGATAAAAAATCATCTTTCAAGTGGCTTACCACAAGAACTTTACCCGGAAACTGAAGGATTCGTCATTGCTATTCAAGACGGAGTCATAAGAACGAGAAATAATGGAAAACACTGTCTTAAGCTAGATGTAACCGAAAAATGTCGGCGGGATGGAAGTTTTGAATTTATTTGTAGAATTTTCATTCATTGTTCTGTTTTTTTTATGATAAACGGTAATTATTAATTAAATAATACTTACTAATGGGAGTAGAAACGATAGTGGTTGCAACTTTCATGTAATGGACATTAGTACACCCGAATGTTATATACGAACCTCGCATGCGGCTCGTGTCGTATCCTACAACATGATCGTTGCATTAATACCATTTCATTGACCTCTAAATTAACCTAATTTTGTTAATTGGTTTTGAATATAGGTTGGATGTTGCGACCGTTGTTTCGCAATAAAACACATTCTTATCTTTGAAGATTTTTCTACACAATCTGTACTTTTAGAAAATATATATGATTTTCTATATTTTCTACTATTCATTAAAAATATTGGAATCTATAGAATTAAACATAATTTGGTTATTTATCATTTCAATGATATTTTGTTATTTAAATGTTTATCATACATCCCTAATACATGTACACGCTTTCCCTACAAACTAGTATAACATCTTGGAATGGATAAGTTAATCCTCCATGAATTTTTTGGGATATCAAGGAATTTAAAAAAAAATTCCCAAAACTCTATCAATCCTTCTGAACATTTCTCGCATTTAATAGTTTGTTGTAATCTGCGTACAACAAAACCGGCAATATATAATATTATTTGTAAGATACACTATTCATCATATGAGAATTCATTAAATAATCATGATCCTTCCATATACTTTCCAATTCGCTTTCTACGTCTAAATGATCTAAAATATGGATCTAAGAATTACCAATAGACCTCATAGAAGTGAAAAATGATTTCAAATGGACTTGGCTGATCTTATATAGTGGTAAATAGATCAGTTTTTCTCTATTTACCACTTCACCGTAAAGTAAAACGGCACTTATTAATGAAATTATTATTCTTACAAAACCAGTTTTTCTTTTTGAATTGAACACCAGTTCATTATTGGCAAATTTTAAAGCTTTTATATAATGATTAGTTTTATGGATATCTCCCTTGGTTCTTTCAGTATTATGTGAACATAAGGCTTTATTATATCCAGTAGGAATAATACATCTTGAATTTAAAATATCGAATTCATTATTAAATATCCGGTCGGTTGAATGGAACCGTAGCTCCACAATCTTTAAATTCAGGCATTATGATGTTCGTTGATTATAGAGGATTTTATCGTGAATATGTTAATTATACCATAAAGCCATAAAAATACGTTTAATTTATAACCATTGATATGTGCTTTAACAACGCTAGTATAGCGGTAAATAAATCATTTGCGTTATGTATTTAGTCGAGTGTAGACGTCGAATTGAGGAATTTATGATGAAAATAGATCGATTGAATAAGGACGTTACTTTTTATGAAAATACGAGAAAGGTTATGAAACAAATTGAAAATCTATGTCTTGCTGCTGATTCTAGTCAAAAGAAACGGGAACAGCTCACGTTAAATTGGGGTACCAAAAAAAAACGGAGATTCGGCAGGAGATTTCGAGTGCCATAGATTACATCTTTAGACGCCAGACACCACAAACAGTGGCATATCAATTAAATAGAATCCAGCTTACAAGACTTCAACAACAACATCAACAGCACAACCTCCCACAGAAGTATGCTCTACAACATGAATGATGAGCTTAACAATATTTTTTCAATGATATGTATAATATTATTATCCTTATTTGTTTAAGTAAACATTGGTAAACTCTCATTTTTATGTAATATACTAGTTGGTTGGATAGATACAAGATGTTTCAATAAAAATTCCATCAATGTCAAAAGCAATTTATTATAGATAATATATACAGAGGTAATGCAGTATTTAAAAACCAGTGCCGGAGACGTTCTACATTTCTTTCATTTGCAGGTGTATAGTCCAGTAGCGTGACAAGGATTTGTATCACGTTCAAATTTCCCTGTAACATATGGCGTACCATCAAACTTGCAAACATCAATAATATGGGAAAAACTCTAAAAATGTGACATTAAGTTAGTAAAAATTCTGCTTTCCAATATCTGCGTACGTATATATAGACTGCAGCATACAATAGCTTAGTTGCCAATATATCATTCAATTTGGAGTACTCAATGTCACCTGAAGAATATCGAATACCATGCACATTCTTCACCAAGCATGACACAGTCTTCTTATTCTGGTTGTTTAACGTAGAAATTGATTGAGGATGTGAAAATATGTAGTGAATTTGCTTAAAACCAATTTCGATACTGAGTTCTTTGACAACAAAGAGTCCATCAATAACGAAATCCTGAATGTCTACGAGTACTACTCTCATAATGACGACTGATCGAATACTGACGTACAACATCAACATACATTTCAATTTAGAGTCTTGACTATTTTGGTAAGGGGGAAATACTCCATTACGCAGTCAGATATTATAACACAATATACTTTGGTGTTTTCGGGAAAATAAATGTTAGCTTCAATGTCAAGTTTTACATCGACTGTGAACGATTTCATACTTTCTTCTTGTTTCTTATTGTTTCGAGCAATCAATGTATGTTTCTTAAAAAAAGAATAATCCAACAGAGGACGCTTTCTGTGCCGAATTCATATAGCTAGGATAAATTCGGTATCGTTGAAATAGGCTTCATTGTAGTCATTTTTACTAAAGTCTAATTGCATTCTTTCATTAGGCCAATATTCAGCATGTAACGATAGTCGGATACATTGAATGCCGGCATAGTCGAACAGGGTGGAAACGGTTTTGTTGTTGTCACGTTTCTTGGTTTGAAAGAAAATAACAACATAACGGGATCTTTCGACTGAAGTTGTTGTTTTTACTGCCCAAACTTCACATTTAGCTTTTCTGGTAATTGCAGGTAGTTCATGTATCTTCCACTTCCTAAATGGAATAACTATAGGGCGATCCTTTTGAATAGCCTCCATGAGTTCCAACTCAATATCATCAATATAATAGATGTGCTTGATTTTTAATTCAATGTTGGTAATGTTGATGTTAATAGTTGTAATGGAAATTGTACCAGAAACGTTTCTTTCTGTGATAAGCGTACAATCATTATCGTTTCGAGCTCGAACCAAACATATTGTTTTTCCTCCATACGTAATCATATGATAGTCGTTGAAAATATGCTTGAGAGGAATTTGTAGGTTAAATGATTTGTCAATAGTATTTAGGATGAAGTCTTCGGGATAATTCCACCCTGCAATAGCCATATTATTGGAAACTTCTTGATTGTACGATGTCATGGCAAATACAACGCTAACGATTCCATGATCTCGAACAATTTCCATATCTCTTGCATTTTACTGTATATACACGAATCGAAAAAGAAGGCAACAACATTATTTGCCAGCTTCACATCACCCCCGCCATACATATTGAGTGATCATTTAATACACAACAAAGTTTCATTCATTGCAAAAAACGAATCAAGCTGATTGATGTAGAATTCCACAATGTCACTGTAACTGAACATCTGAGCATATGTTCTGTACTCAGCTTTGCGAATCGAATCTCGGCTTAGTATAAATACCAAACATTGGAGGTACATCTTCCACACGAGAACATTTAACATACTTAGTCGTCATTGTTGTTGTTGTTGTTTTTCTTTCAACAAAAAGCTCAAAGATTACAAAAACAATTTATTAGCAAATGTAAGCCGCTGCTGCTGCTTTGAAGTATGCTGCGTAACTAATGACGTTGAATTTGCGACGGAGCGTTATCAATCCCATCTTTTGCTTCTCGCTCTAAGCTCCAACACGAAAGTGCTCTTTTCACCAGGAAAGTTTATAGGATGACCGTCTTGGTCCACAGCCAACACTGTAACGTTGGTTATTTCACGTTGTGGTATAACAGGTAACTGCGCCATGATGAAGGCAGTTTAAATAATACTCACAGAATACTTAACATTACAAGATTTATTTAACACACAAAATATATTTCAAGATTTGTTCAATGCTCGTTCACATAGAAAACAAGATACTTGAAAACTTGCAGGACCATCCCATGCATCGTCCAACCGGTTCGGTGGTAGTGAACGAAGCATGGCAGACGAATTTGTAGCTCAACATTTGCTTTGTAATCATAAGGAAGTTCATGCCATATATTCAGCAATTCAGACGGATTAACACACTCGATCAGATATTGAATGGTGACCTGTTTCAGTTATTCAGCAGTACAACTTGTCAGAGGTTTTTGGTGTTGCATTAATAATAATATACACGACAATGCTGATGATGGAATTACATCGTTTTTCGAAACATAACCAGTAGCTGAGATGGATGAATCAGGATATATTGTACGTTATGATGACAATGACGACGATAAAGAGAGGCGTCTGATGTTTCATATGAAGCCATCGAAGATAACTCAGATCAATACCCTACAATTAGTCGAAAGTACCTTGAAGATTATTTTCGAGGAGATTATAAAATTGATAGAAATGGTCTTACATACAATGACGATATCGATTGAATGTTGGGCAAATGTAGAAGTGCGTTCGATAAAACAAACGGTAATATGAACACACTGCGAGAAATGGATGATAAAGAGGCGGGAGGACATATACCGGGGACTCGAGGCTTGTATCAACTCATAAATTACAGTGATCCCGATGAATACACTGATGAAGATTTTCTGAAAAGTTCCAGAACAGATAAAGATCACTACACCATCACACCTTTCTTCACGGCTAGATCAAAATCAACTCCATCAACTAATAGTAGTAATAGTAATATAATTCGACACCCATCAGCTCGAATATTAAAGAAACTACAAGTCCATCAAATACTAATGCGGGAAAAGGACTTTTGTCACACAACTAAAACCCGATCGAATATATTTATTGGAACGACTCCAATGAGCTTTGTGACCGATTAAAATTATTGATTGCATCCAAGGAAGAGGCAACACATCGTCTTCGCAGAACAACGAGATAAATGAAATTGCCAAAATGCCTACTTTCTGCTGACGGGCATGCTATGTAGACTATTCTCACTGCAACAAGGTGGAATCTAAGGAAGTTGTGGTATCAAGGATTACGGTAGTCAACGAAGAATGGTCGCCCACCAGGATCAGAGAAGATTATGAGAATGATCCACACTTAAAGATGATTTGGCAATGGAAGGAAGAAAATCGGCGTCCTACCTGACAAAAGTGTCAGGATTTTCACCGACACTCAAGGCATATTAGGCTCAAGTCATATTGGGCAAGAAGAGAAGGCAGATAGTTATCTCGAGAACGAGAGTAGCAGATATACTGAGAAAGCTACACGACAGTCCATCGGGAGGTCAGCTGGAAGTGAAGAAAACCCTTCATCGAGTCCGTGAAATACTGGTGTAAGGAATGTACTACTTGTGCAACGAATAATGGACCACATCGCAAGAGAAAGGCACCTATGAAACAGTATAATGTTGGAAGCCCTTTCGAAAGGATTGCTTTAGATATCACCGGACCATTTTCGACGACAGATAATGGTGGTAAGTACATCCTCGTTGTTATGGATTATTTCACAAAGTGGGTAGAAATTTACGAGATCCCAAGTCAAGAATTGTCGCGGATGTACTGGTGAAAGAATGTATCAGCCAATACGGAATACACTTGAAAGTCCAGAGTGATCAGGAAAGGAATTTCGAGAGCCAGGTATTCCAGGAAACGTGTGACAATCTAGGAATGAGGAAGGAGGAGGACAACAACGTTGCATCCACAGTCAGATTGAATGGTCGAAAGAATGAACAGGTTTATTGGAAAATATCTGTCCAAACTTGGTTCCAGTCACCAGAGATATTGGGACTAGTATATTTCCTTATTTGCGTTGGCTTACCGATCTACTATAAATGAGTCCACGGGTGAAACACCAGCGATTATTCTGTTTGGAATTTGGCTGTCGGAAGATTACGTAACCCATATAAGAAGAAGGATGGACGATGAAATGGATTGGATCGAACGAATTTTCAAATTGCCAGCGACAGAGTGAAAAAATAGTACGAAACGCAGGCCACAGAGGATAGTTTCAAAGAATGGGACAAAGTATGGTTACACAAATCGAAATAGAGACAAAGATTTTATCCAAAATTACAGAAATCATGGGAAGGTCCGTACTGAATCAAGAAGAGGGCCAACGACATCATCTATCGCATAAGCGAGATCATCAATAGAAAACCGAGAGTAGTCCACCAAAACCGACTAGCGCCATTCGAAGCAGACAATGAGGAAGGAATGAACCACATACAACAAGAGTATGAGCCAGCCTTTGAATAATTTATGGGCGCATCCGGAGGTACCGGAAAAGCTAGATACTGAGTCATTACAGAACAAAGACAATATTCGTTCACGCTCCCGTAAGAGTATTCACTGGCATAGAACATTTCCGCCAGTTACAAACACACACGAGGGCCGGCAGCCGTCTTTTGAAAAAAGTTTGAGCAATTAGGAAAACTTGAAGATCGAATTCCAGCCCCTGGCATGATACTGAGACTCAAACACAATTCGCGGTACGTCTTCTACTTGGTAACCAAGAACGAATTTCAAGATCGATCCACCTACCGCGAAGGGAAGCGCCACGAAGCCTTCGACATCATGTACTGGAATCCAACGTGAAGAAACGCTAGAACTGGGTCCAGTTGCCGATTTAAACAACCAGAAACGGCTACACAGAAGTTCCAGGAAGAACTTACTTATAAGGAGGGGGTAATGTTACGAAATCGCACACTGGTGTAGTCCCTGAATCCGACTCTGTCTAATACTATATATAAAAATTAAAATTTTGGCTGCACCGCACACATTTATGTTAGGAACTATTTATCGTTATTATGCGATTGCTTTTATAGAGATTTCGAAAGGTCGATTGGAGGCTCTATCGTGCCAACAAACTGAACTCTTTAAAAAAATGACAAAAATGTCGTATTTAAAGCACCCGTTGTACTGGCTCTGGTGAGCTAAAAATCAATAGGGATCATCTGTGAGATGTCCTGATCAATATTCAATCATGAAATTTGGGACTTCTTGCACTTCGGAGGCTCTATCGTGCTAAGAAGACATGTAATGAAAATTGGCCGACGATATACACACAGGTTATTTTTTCTGAAAACCATTTATTCGTGTTGTTCTTGATGAAAAACGTAGAAATAACTAGAAAAAATGTCATGCATTGAACATTTGCGACAATGGGAGAGACGGGTACGCACGTATTTGAAGTTTGGAGTGGCTATAATTTGACGATAACAAAAAAATCATTTCGACGACTGTTATTTTTGTATGACCAATATAGCCGGTTTCAATATAAATGATTGCCAGTTTCTTCAAATTTTTTAATTAAATGTGTAAGATAATGACAACTTATTCCACATAGTTTTGGATAAAGAATCTAGCAGCGACACTAGCACACGCATTATTTAGTACAATTTGACCAATATTCAACTCTTTCTTGTGTAAAAAATTGGGATTATAATAAGAACGGAGTTATTGATCAAGAAAAACTGTGAGCCTTCAACCATATTTTCTTTGTTATTTGGAAAACTAAAAACCACAATTATTGTAGGTAAGAACATGTTTTACTCCATCCATCAGAAAAAGCTTGTTAAAATTTTGAACGCGAATGTTCAAGATTGACAATTTCAAAAATTCCAATGACCCTGAAAAAATTTCGTATTTTCCAAAATAAAATCATTTATAATAAAAAAATAAGAATGTTGCAAAGACAACGAAAGCAGCTTAAAAATGATGTATTACTTGCTGTTTGAGGTTAATCAAGAGGTAGATGAAAAAAATAAGTTTGAAACTACTATTAAAATTAAGCCATCTCTAGGTTAAAATGGACCTTAAAAAATATATTGAATATTTAGGAAAATTGGCAAAAATAGTTTATACAGATAGAGGTATATGTAAGAACGAATAGTTGGCCAGCAAAGAAACCAGTATCTAGTAATGTAACTGTCACCGAAGGAAGATAGCTTAAGGAGGCTAATATAAAGGAAATACTACACCTAGTATTTACTTTCAAAAAATAAGTGTTTTTGATTATATTTCTAGTTGAACTTTGTCAACTGGCGTAGACATTCAACTAGATAAATAATCTCAATTTGACAAAATTAATGTCGAAATCAATAATTTATTATATACAAATTTACAAAATGGAACAAAGTTGTAAATGCTGAACTTCGGTGGTTTCAGATCGGAAGACACTTTATGTTTCGATTTGATGAATATTAAAACTAACTTTGTTATCGAGTGTTGAACTCATTTCGATGAGTATAAGAACTTATTATTGAACGTTGAGCTCGATTCGATGAGTGTGTAAAACTCGCGTCGATGAGTGTAAAACTTTGTTATCGAGTGTATTGAACTCGCTTCGATGAGTGTAAAAAACTAACTTTGTTGTTGAGCGTTGAGCTCGATTCAGTGAGTGCAAAACTCGCGTCGATTGGTAGTAGAACTGATGAGTGAGAAACTGATTTCTTCACGTTGTGAGACGTGTTAAATAGATATCTGCAAGGGGCGTGTTTACACGTGGATTGGGTTGACCAAATGAAAATAAATATTTCCTATTGGCCAGTATCGTTGGACTCATCGGGTCCATTGACAATAATCAACAACGGATGCCTCCAAAAGATATTTTATTTTCTATTGAATACCCCTATAGCAATTGTAACCTTTTTACTCAGAAAGGTTATTCAAACATGTCTTTGAAATCTTCCGACCGTCGACCATAAAATTCACGCAAATCTTACGACCGTCGACCATAAAATTCACGCAGAAGTGATACTTAATTTACGGTTTTTACAATACAATAGATAATAGAGTGAAACGTGACATTTTCCTAACTTCTTAACTATAGGATTTCAAACACAATGCGACAAGATGTCGACTTTAAAAAATATGCTATTTCAATGCTCAAACAAAACTATTTACAATTATTGTTGCAAAACGTGATATTTTAAAGGTATTTAACAAAAGTTGAAAATAAGGTGAAACTATCCTTTGAATTTACAACAATATAAAAGATCTTATCAATTCTGAAACAAATTTTTACAACGCTAGCAACTAAAATGAATTGACGCTTCAAATATATACAATGACGAAAAGAAGCATGCAAATATCTTACATATTTTAAAAGTATCGTAAACAATGAAATTCAAGATTTCATAATCTTGAACAATAAGTAATAATAATCCATTAAAAATGTTAAGTAGCTTATCATCATCTTCTCAATATACATATTGAAACTAAATTCAAAATCAAATTTCTCCCTCAAGTAAAGCTAGAAAATCTCTTCTCCCATTATAACTCGTATCAAGTAAAGAATAAAATCGCTTTCGGTCGTTTTAATAGTATAGGACAGCATTTCTTAAATATTTCTTATTGCCTGCTTTTCAAAGTCTAGTTGTTGAACTATCTACATTTTATAAAACATATAAGCGGTCTTTGAAACTGATTGTGTTCTCGTTTCTGTGGATGATATTTCATATTTTTGTACTTGATATTGCCAAAAGAATTTTGAATTATTTGATAAGAGTTAACTAGAAATTGAATTTATGATATCTGGAAAATTATATCAAATAATAAAGTTAATACTCGACTAGTTTCTGTAACTGAAATTGCTTATAACTGAATTTAATTGTAAATAGATCAGATATATTGGCAAATATAACTCATAACAACAACAATATAAACAAAGGTATGAAAAAAAGGATAGTTCATGTTTTTAATGAAGTTCAAATTTTGATCAAATAAAAAGGAAGCAGTAGAATATCGTGCTGTTTTTCGGACACTTGATGTTTTTTATGTTTCCAGTTTTTGATATCTCTATTCACTATTACATCCATTCCAAGAAAAAACTGATTGATTCCGTACTATAGGTCAAGTTCATTTTAATTATTGGTAGAAGTAGCATCCCATTTGAATGATGCTTTTGTAATTCCATGCTAAATGTACCTGCCTATTCAACTTTTAAATTCACCCTGAAAATGGTGTATTCTTTGCAAACACGAACTGAAATTAATTGAAAATAATAAATCGACACGAGCCACAGCTAGACTGTTTTCGTATTTTTTTCTTTCAGTTCGATAGGAATAGGTATAGGGCAATGCTGCTTGAACCTTCAAATAGTGTGAATTCAAAGTTATCTGAATATCCAGAATAACTATTATAGACGACTATCTATCTAAGCCATAGATCTGCGCCGAATCCTGAACTCATATTGCTCAACGAGTCCCATGCTCATTGAGTTTTCGAGGACCTGCTACGGCTTGTCCTATATTTTGATTTTTTTAGTATTACCTTTCGATACAGGAGAGTATGTACAGGTAAAAACTGGTCCATTCGGAAATAAGGGGGATGAGGGTTATAAACGCCCAACATTGCATAGCAAATACTCAATTGCTAACAAGCTCGTGACACAAGGCCTGAGAGGGGTATGTCGAGCTATGTGGATCGGGAGGCTTGGCTTAATTGCCCGATCTGCGTGAATGAGGACCCCTATAAAAAACTCCCAAATCCTTAGGACAAGTGATAGTCGAAAAGTTGGATGGCCATGGTCAATTATTGATCCTTATACTACTAACCTCTGGGCACCTGATGCACCCCGTTGTAGATAGCCTTGTAGCTGTATAAGGAGCTCTGTACAACAATTATGGGCTTCGAGAAAAACAATGAACCTCTTTAGGATCCTATAGAGGCTCTTAGTGGAAGGTATTTGGAGGCTACAGAGTCTCCAACGCAACTAAATACCTCTGAAACCCTAGAAACAACAACACCACAGGGTGACGCTACAGCGAATCCTGTGAATCGCAAAGTTCCACGTGGGGAACTTTCAGGTGCCAATAGAAATAAGCTTGAAAGAATTAGGAAACAAGTAATTGATACCAAGACACTAGTGCTGCCGATTCCCTCTACATCGAAACAGGGTTTAAAACCTGTAAACAAAAGGCGATAAGTGAACTGAGTCAGCCAGGAGCAGTCCTTAGGAAAAAAGATAGGAGGTCCACTGATACTAGTACTACTATTGGTATAAAGTACAATGTGTCCCTCAAAGGGATCAGTGCAGCCGTGGTCCCTAAGAAATTCCCAGAAACAACTATTTTGGAAGATAAGGTAGGGTCTATTAAAGAAAACTTGATCAAAATGATCGACGAGTTACAGAAGGCGTCTAGGTTTGAAACTGGTCGATACGTGGACGGCTATTATGGCTGATATATGTCAATGAGCAATCATTCAACATAACGAGGGACTATTTGGCAATTAAAGCCAAATGAAAGCGCATCAAGAGTGATGAATTTCCAAAATAGTAACAAGTGCTCACCCTACTTCCAGAGACCGTATGGTGGAATAATGTCCACAAGAGACGCCTTTTTAACAAAGCGACAAAGATGATCAACTGGCAAGCATAAACAAGGTGAATATAATGAAAAAATAAAATAATCAAAGAATAGGTCCTGGAGGGAATTTTGTAAGGACATATAAGGTTTCCTGGACAGGATCAGAATTAACAGGGACATTTCCAATTAACTAGGTTCTATTCAGCCGCCGAATAGACAGTTCCCGAATACAGTGGAGGAGGCTTTAGAGCACCTTCTTGGTGTGCAATTTCCAGTTTCGGTAAAGATAGACTCAAAAAAACCTTAACGGGCCGGTAGCCAAAACAAGGGCTACCAAAGAGGACTGGAAACTAACAAATGAGATGTTCAGACCCCATCTTATGAACCTTACAAAACTCTAGGGCCAGATGGTATATTTCACAAGCTCCTGCAACAGGGAACTGACATTACAATGGGTGTTTTACCTTTGATATTATACAGTAGCAATACTGTAGGGCATATACCAATAGCATGGAGAAAGTCAATGATGGTGTTTATTACCAAACCAGAACAAGAAACGTACATCCAGGCTAAATCCTGCAGACGAATTATTCTGACATCATTTATGATGAAAATTATGAAAAAATAATACCAATGCATTTGCAAGGACTGCTTAAATATATCCCTCTACACAAACTATAACGAGCCTATCAAGCAGAGAAATCAGGAGAAGCTGCCCTACATAATTTGGACTCTGATCTCGAAAGGAGTCTGAATAAAAAAAAGTGGCCCTAGACAACGAAGGGGTTTTTGTTAACAAAACTATGTCATCAATAAATAAGTCCTTCAAAAATAGAGGTATAAACAATACCACATGTAAATGGATAAAATCCATGTTAAAGCATAGAATAATATCGGCACGCAAGCTTTATATAACATACACCGTTAGGACAACTAAAGGGTCTCCTCAAGGATGCTTGAGATAGTCGATAGTTTGATAGTCTGGTGAATTGGGTTATTTTGTGATGAGTACATTTGGTTTAATACTGCTCATCCGCCACACATAGGTACGTATCTGACAAAGTTTTTAGAAACTAGACAGTTAGGGGAAAGGGGGGCACATTAAACCAAATCACCAAAGATCGCAGATATTGACAAAATGTTGTCAAATAATTGTAGTTTTTTCCTGGCATAGCAATATTTGATACTTTTACTTACCTTTTGTCTAGGAAATATTATCGGTAAATTTATTTTTTCCAAAAAATTATCAAAGTTAAAAAAAGCTTGCATTTGGTTGATAGTGCCCCTCCGGTGGGGCACAATCAACCACGTCCTGGGGCAGTTTCAACCAGCAATGAAATCATACAACAGATCAGTGCAACTCTTTATTTTGGTAACAATACCTAGTGAGAAAAATATTGAAACATAAGTATACTCAAAACATACAACTTATTTGATATTATACATGAATAAGTTAATATTTAAAGTTAGTAAGAAAGCAGTCCGAGCAGTCTTAGATGAATTGGGCTGTGGTAATTCTAGAACTAAGTCATAACGGTCAACTGTAGATGTATCTTCGACCAAGGGGTAGTAGAATTTGAAGCCTGGCGTCTTATGACGCAAAAATTTTATTACAAATTCATTCAAGTTTATAACTTCTACGACTCTTCCAATGTAATAATATATGCTAGTCTTTAAAGGAAATTTCACCAAAACAAAATCATCTTGATGAATTATATCATCATCTGTAAGGAGGTTGGCACTCTCCATGTCACTAAAATCATCCGACATATCGTCCGATGCAAGTTCAATCGACTCGTCAGTATCTGAACGACTTGTGCTTATATTTCTTTTCTTCTTTGTTGGAACATAATATTCTTTCTGTTCTGGAAATACTTGTTTGAGAACTCTTCTTCTATTCCTCTCTTCTTTAATCCGTTTACGCCTTTCTCTCTCACGTTCGATTTCTTCCAAGCGATTCTTTCCAGGTGTCTCTGTAAAAATTCTAAACTTCTCTTTCTTTTCTTTCATGTTCTTAGTTTTTTTTTCATAGTGGGTCTAGGTATTGGCCTGACAGTCTCCGGAGTAATTTTGTGGACAGCAGATGTTGAAAGCAAGTCTGTAAAAAAGCTTCAAATAAAATCAAGAGAGTAGAGTGCTATGCTATATTACCTTTCCTATTTTTGTCAAGATCCTCATTAACAAACGAGATTCTTGAAATATTTCTTAACGGTGGAGGTGTAGAAGAACCTTCTAAGGATGAATTTTTGGGAGTGTCTTTATGCGGCGTTGATCGAGTATCTGCAATTTGAGAAAATGTATTTAATAATAGAATAAAAAAAGATCGAACATAGTTACATTCTGGCTTTGGATCTCTTGTTAAAGATGACGAACCATTCTCAGCCATGAACAATGAAGAATCAGCATCAGTCTGTTCTTGTTGAGGTTGTTGGTCATGTTCTACCTCATAATTTGCAAAACTGGACCAAAATTCCTCTTCTTGAAACGCCAGTCTATTCAAAGGCCAAATCCCTGGTTTCTGGAATGATGTTGTAATATTATTCTGTGTGAAAGCATTTTTGTTAGCAATTTTCGTTAGATGGGCAATCTGCCTAATTGTTATCGTTTTTCCAGGATTTGAAGTCATCCAGTCATTGAAGGCAGTTGCGCAATAGTTCTTGAATGGGCCGTAAACACCGACATCTAGAGGTTGGAGCTTGTGTGATGTATGTGGTGGAAATGAAAGAATGACGATCCCATTATTACGGCAATAATTTATACCTTTCACGGTAATATGGGATTCATGGTTATCCAGCAACAACAGTATTTTATTTTCAATTGAGCAGTTTGTTTACTGCTTAATATGCTCCAGTACGCGTAGAAATAGATCTCCTGTCATTCAGCCAGAATGGTTTCCTAATGCTAAGCTAGAAATGGGTGCGTCAATCAAATATTCGTCAGGATTACGTGTTGTAGGGAAAGCATAAACTGGAGGGAGTGCGCTACCCACAGCACTTATTATTCCCACAAATGTGGTCAATTCGATTCGTTCTGCAGATGATATTTGGCATACTTGTTTCTTGCCTTTAGTGGACACAATTTTTACTGGTTTTAGAACTGTGGTGACTTCCGTCTCATCCAAATTGTATATCTGCCCAGGCTTAAATTTATACTTTTGCAATGCAAAAGTATAATTTTCTAAGAATTCTGACACATTTTTTTTATTAAACCCAGTTGATCGGGCTAAACTAGTGCTTTCTGGTTTTCTTAGAGATATTTGTTGTTTATTTCTCTTCATAAAGCCTCTAAGCCAATCGATGCCAGCTATCTTCGCAGCCTTCTACTTGTCATTAATCTTGCATCCGGGCAAAACGCTCGAATAGTCATAAGCTGAAGTCCTTATCTGCTTATATGTTAGACCGTGATTCATGTTAGAAGAAAGCTGCATATATTTTACGAGCTCATCTTCCTGACTCTTTGAAAAAACTTGAGAAACCGTTTATTTGCTGGAATAAAGATTTTTGTTCTCATTGGAGCTGTCGCTTTCATTCCCAGAGTCTTCATTGAATTTACTGGCTGGTAACTCTTTGAAACGTAAAATCAAACCCCGTGCACCTATGCACTTATCCCACTCACGTTAGCGACCTATTGAGGATAGATCGAACTTGTGGCCCCAAAATCAAATTACTACTAATTAACCAAGTTACCAGCAGATCGGATTGCCGAAATATGCCACAAGGTATTTTACCCGCTAGACTTCAGTCGAAGAAGGGAGGTTCGTACGCTGGTAACGAACAATCAAAATAGAAGCTATATAACCCAAGGCGCCAGGTAAACCGTACCCGAGTAAATGCCTCAGTTTAATTCCCTAACCGTAGTTTACCCCCAATTAGGAAAGAATTACCTAAAATCAAACTCGTAACTCAACTCACAAGAGAAATGATTTATTGAGGTGGTGGTTTGGTTTGAATACAGTTATGTAATTAGTTAGAAAATTTTGGGGACTAGTTATTCCCACAGTAGACACTTAAGGTCCATCAACCCTTACTATAAAAAAATAAACAGATCAATATGAAATCCCTTACGAACTGTGGACGTTTACAAAGTCCCTCATAGTTCAATATATACAATGATACAATTATTTAAAATCCTATATACCCCTACCCCAAAATTGATAAAACAATGCTCAGAAGGATTTGAAACAGATACCAGTTCTGAGTTAAATTGGTTCTGACACTTGTAAAAAAAATTACAATAATACAATGTGAAAACGGTCAGAACCTGAAGGGTTACCCATACCGTGGCTTATCTACGCATATCAAATTGTAAACTTACCAAAAGCAAAAACAATATAATTTACCATAAACGTTCCGTGTGAGCTCAGACGCAACTTACCTACTCTGTCTAGAGTAATAAATGACCAAGAAAAATTACAAGCCACTTGTATGTTCATAAATGGTGAATTATATATACATACAATGTTATATATACACTATAAAAAAATAATTATAGAAAAATTTAAATTTTTAAAACTTGCGCGTCTTCAGCCGATGGTGATAAATCCTAACGATCCACAAGTTGTTCCTGAGGTAACAACCACTAAGGTGAGGCTGCAAGCATCGCAGGAACGCCGTGGTACTACGAACCAACACCAAGTGACTCCGGAACTAATCCAATACGGAAATCTGAATAACCAAAAATCCGACAATACCCCAGAATTTATGAATAAAAACCAAACCCTAAAAAATAACACTAGTTAGTGTTGTCACTATACTCAATTGCCATTAAACCACCCCGGGAGTTCATCACATTTATCCCAGTGTGAATCCTATTATTATCCTACCAATAACCAGTTACAACAAGAGTGGAACAGCCCACTTTTAAAAAAATTCCAAAGTAGACTTCAATTAAACCATCTATCCCGTTATAAAGTCCAAAACTAACAAAACCCGAGATAACCACCCCTTACTAACAAGTACTTTACCCCCAACATACTATATACAAGCTCTATCCTGAACATATAATTAGGTGGTGTCATCTTATTCGCAACACTATGAGGAACAATTACTAGTTACAGCAAATGTTAAATAAAATAAATCTCACCTGGCTAAGACAGGGTTCTCCTGTGTGCTGCTAATAAGTAGTTAAAAGCCGTTACATGAAGTTAACCACATGGCGATGTAGGTGACTGGGATTGCATAATCCATATGCATCTCACAGATGAGGTCTGGACGAAATACTATCTCCACAAACTTCTCTAATCCACACTACTCCACCCAAACCAAACTACCCCCTCAAATTAATGTTCCCCTGCGGGATGAATGTGGAATCTTCATACCAATTTTTTGGGGCTCCCAATAAACACCTCAATCACGACACCACGCTGATCAGAAAGGAAAAGAAACACGACAGGTTTCATTGACAACCCACCTTTCCGTTCGAGACACTCTCACTCGAGCTGTTTGGAGCTCATACGTTCTATGATCTCGGAGTGAATTACTCTACTTGCACATCGCATAATAAGATCCCCCGTATAAAACAATAATTGGTTAATCAACAATAAACCCCATATTCACTAATATACCACATCCCACGACTATATTTACAAAATAAAACATCACCCATTATACCCTGACGTACATCCACAGTACACCGGTAGGCAACCTTCCGTACGAATCACAGATCTCTCGTCAGCTGTTTGATTCGAATAGTGAAATGTTTTTGTTTACATTTCAATGGTACATAATATAACAAGTTCACTCTTTTTAAGTGTATATTCAGATTACTATAACTATTCTACTGAGTGTAATTATTTACTTCAAACTATTACGTCAGTTGGTGCTAAACAAATTGACGGCCAGGCTATTGAATAACTGAATTAATGGTATAACTAGAAATTGTTGACACACGAAGCTAGTCTGACTTGATATTAAGGTAGGAATGTTTATTTATTATGACCAAAACTGCATGATTGTTGTCTTTTTATGCGACTGATGTATACTAACGAGAAAAACCGTAACATCTTCTGTAGGATATTTTGTTTTAATTTTTTTAATTCTGGAATGTAGGGTATCTCGTTTGATATTAAATGTTGTAGCAGCTTCTCTTTCTGACATTCTTTTACATAATACGTTTTTAATTGCATTAGTCATGTCCTTTTCGTTGGTTTCCGATCTCGTCGTTTTTTTTATATGTTCGGACCATCTGAAAAGAAATTTACCTATTTTCAAACAATAATCAAATTAATGCCGGGTTTATACAACTTTTCTTAATGGATAGTGTATTGTTAATGAAATCTTTGATAATTTCAAATCCAAATCTAATTGAAAATCTTTAGTGGGGCACTTTCAACTGGTTGAAAGTGCCCCATTCTTAGGTGGTGGAATCTGCCCCACAGTGACTTTGAACAACAAACACTCTCTTATTCTCATAGTTACATTTTTAGGTTAGGGCTATTCCAAAATTTAACTCTAAATGTATGTGCTATGAAACGATATTAGTGGAAAAATTCGATAGTATTTATAAGAACGGACAGAGAATAATTTTCTGACACGACAAAACTTACATTGAATTAGGTAAAATCACGATTTATTTTATTTTTCACACAACAAGCACACACCATCAACAAACCTTACTGGTAGTGGCTGAAGGTCTACTAACGAGTACGTATGAATTTTTTCGGCGGTAAATTCAAATTAATTCCGTAAAAATCGACACTGGTTGAAAGTGCCCCAAGGTTGAATGTGCTCCCCTTTCCCCTACCAATAAAAACATCAATCTCAACAAGTAGTTAACAACGAGATGAGCTAGAAGGCTTCCTCTTTATACGATTTCTGACGTTTCTCTCCTTTTCTTTATAAAAGTAGCACCTTCGAAATTATATAGAATTGACAGTTTTCAATGAAATGCTCTGTATTTTTCAGTCTTCGATTTGTATGCATGGGTCTAACAATTTTTTTTATTCTCAATTCTACTATTATACTTATGTTTTTAAGGACCTACATTCCTTTCGTCATCTGTCCACTTTCCCAAGCAATGCGGCGCCTGTCATCGTCCCCACGTTGCACAAACTCTTCCAGTAGCGTCTCATAGCGAATGTAGAATGTAGAAAAATCTTAACATTCCGCTGATGATAGAGTACGACACAAGAATAAACAAAAGAAGAAATTGCTAAACATATTTATAACAAGGTAAGTAATACATTTTTAATATAAATTGGTAGCAAAATAGAAAAAATACAACGAAGTAATTAAAAATATGTAGACTGCCAGAAGAAGGGCGCCGGATGTCTTGGCGGATTTCTGTGTTAATTGTATTACCGATATGACACGAAGCGAGGAGAACGAAGGGAGACGAAGCTGATCGGAGACAGAACTAAAAAACCGTGGCGTATATTTAATAATTATATGTAATCACAAGTCACAAGTTCAAGTTTTATTTACTTTTTCCGTAATAAATTACAAAAATGTTAAAATAAGAAGCTTATGTTTAATGAACAGACTTTTGGCTGAGTATCCGTCACCAGATCTGTTTTAGATGTGTTCAGTTTTTTGTAGATTTGTCCATATCGTAGGGGCATCTTCGTTTCGAATCTTAATCGAGTTTGACCTTACTTTGGAAAATGAATTCATGAATTCATTTTAGAGTTTGATATTGACTCTCTTGGTTTAGGAACTGTAGCGGTAAGAGCGTAGCGACAAGAAATTTTGAATGCGGTTGAATTGCTATACAGATGCATTCTCTTTCTGTGTTCTTTGAAGCCTAATATCCCGGTCACCAGTTTTTACAAGTTTGCGGCCCCTCCCAATTAAGTTCTATACACATCTCCATGGTAGAGTCGATAACACGCTAAATTTCTAGATTTTCCCTAACGTGGCTAACGTGCAGAACTCCTCAGATAGGATACAAAGTCTAGATCCAAGACGGCAAACTGTTATTCAGTCTCTGAGATTGAAATATTCCGAAGACTGTCCCACGGTCACTGGAGCCATTTCCGTGCCTTCCTCCAGACTCTTGGAGGTTTTAGTTTTAGGGATACTACATCCTCCGATATTTAATAAAGTTGTAGGCAAGTCTAGTTTCTGTCTACCCAACTATCTCCTAAGCTCTTGTTCAGATGAGACGCTACACACGCGAGTGCATGAATGTGTTATTGCGATAAATGATGATTTGATATATATTGCAAATATCGAATTATCGGCTTGAAATACACGTTACGCGTCCCTTATCTTTCATAGCCTAAGCATGACATAAAATAATCCAAATGTTATTTTAGCAGAGAATCCAAACATTCGCATGTCACTACGAAGGGTAGTCAAGAATACCGGTTCAAGCATCCGTATGCACCTACACCGTTCGCATCGATGCTCATACGTGACTTAGCGAACGATCTCGAGAATAGCACTTCTGAATTGACAAATTCACTCGCGCTTAAGACGCCTCATCTGGACCAGCTCTAAATATTTGAACTTATATAAACTAGTCTCAAATGTTGAGCTACAGTTTTGTATATCTCTGGTTAAACTTTTGCCACTGATGCTAGGCTTCAGACCCATTTAAAAAGGCTGCGCTTCCCGGGTCCTCCCCAGGCTGACGGAAATGTATGCTCCGTATGTAGACAAACATTCAATTGTTATGCTGGCATGAGACAACACATGCGGCGAACACATTCCGAGGAGTAGAACCAGGAGCTGGAAGCTCAATATAAAAAAACCCGATGCCTCCCATGGATTCTAGGATGAGGACTACACCGAAATTGCCAAACACCAACTTGCCTTTACCGGCCGTTTCATTAATAAATATCTCCAGAGTATCTTTCCAAATCGTTTTATAGATACATCATTAAATACAGATGAAAACAAGATACATACAAGGACATCCTTGAATCACTCAGGCAAAAGCACTACATCGAGGCCGCGAAGACGTTCTCGAACAACTAGAGAACGAACGCACGTGGCCTCAGGAGGAACCAGATGGTTGTAACAAATTTCTCCTTTTACCTCCTTCAACTTAACTGTTTATTAATGAAAAAAAGCTGTCACCACTCCAATAATTGCTGTCACCAGAGGTAATATCTCACCCTCCTTGGGTGGGGACTTGTTTCAGTCTGAAAATGTTTCGCAAACCCCTGTCACCACTTGTAATCAAAATCCAACCTTTTCTTTTTCTCTTTATTGATCCCGACCTTCGGGTCACCAATCACTTTTTCCAATGTGCGGCGGAGCGTGTAAGGCAAATCCAGTCCAAGTTGAGCTGGGTACGCCTGGTCTTAAAATGGTTTGATACTCCTTTGCCAGGACAGGATTGTTCTCCCGGTTCTCTCTCACATCCACGGTTGTAACACACTCTAGGGAGAATTACGGGGTAGGGATGATAAATAAAATATGGTGGAACCACAAAATTGTATATAAAATAATATAATAAAAGTTTCTCTGAGTATATATATATATATATATATATATATATATATATATATATATGTAAATATAAAACCAAATCCCAATATTACCCAAATAAATAAAGTCCCCCGGTATAAGACTACCTATACATTTATCTATAAATTTTGCATCCTAACCTACCCCTGTATAACATGTAACTATCCCACAAAACAAAATTATGATAAAGCCCTCGCCTTGCTAGAACAATTAAACTAACCCCTTATCGCTTTGGTATTTGAAAAGTGCATGAGAGGCGTATGTTTTTTTTTCTCCTAATTTTGATATTCACCGGTGTCGAGGCGCAAAATAGAATATATGTATTTACTTTTTAAACCGAAATGTAATGCTAGCTTACGACGGTTTTGCGCCATTGACCTTGATATGAATATGAAAGTAAAAATTAAATCGTAACAAAATACTGCTGATCTAATGACAATAAAATATTTATCGACACTGGCGTTTCGAGTTGCAAAATTCCAAGTCTTTGAATCACCTACAATATTTATTTATTTCACTAATAAATAAGAAATTTATGATCACGTCTGAACAAAAGAAAACCATTTTTTTTTAGATTATTTGTCAGAACAAGTTCTCTGAAACCTAAGGAAAATGGAAAATCATACGCTCCGGCCCTTTTTTGATACCACGTACAAATTAACCTCGCGTAAATTTCTATCTCCGTCCTACCTACGAGGTGGAAGCGAATTATGTGGTGCAACAAAATAATAACTACTAATTAGAAAAAAACCTAACTCTTGTCAGGTTGGCGAAACTCTGCAAAATTTGATTATATCATCACACACGGTAAATTTTATATATTACAGAACGAGCTGAGCCCCCAAAATTGTGAGCCTCGACATGCAATATTTACTGAAAACGACCAGGTGTGTCCAGTCCCCTTGAAAGAACAGACCATCAACTAAATATATTTGTTATCACTACTCCCTACGTATAACATTTGAATTATAACTTCCAGGTTCAGAATCCAGCGCAAAATGATAACGAATGAATATCTCATAAAAAAAACAAAGTTTAAATCTCAATTTGCTCAAAAACTTACGGCGTTGGAAAACTTCCCTTCTCTGGTCTGGCTACTGCTTATTCTGCGCTATCTTTTTAGCCACCGCGTGTAGTGCCAATAACCGGTATCGTGCTATGTTGAAAAGAACTTAGCGTAGAGGGTGATTCTTACCGTTTTGTGTCTCGAACGGGGGACAGTGTTCACCGTCAAGGATATCTCAGTATCCCTATTACACCCTGACACAACGGAGAGAACTTTACCTCTGATACCGCTAACACTCAAAAAAACACTACCCGGTACCGTGACTGGGAAAGGACTTTTCCCTTCGCGTCTTCGGCCCGGCACTGTCTGTCTGCTGCCGCTCTACGCACTTCGTTTTTGCTCTTTCCTCGGATTAGGTTTGGGGTTTTTTTGTTGAATTGCAAAATTAACTTTTTATGTTTTGAAGCGTGCTAATTTCTCGTTATCAAATAATTGTATTCAAAACAATTATTTCGCTTTGACCTAGTAAAATGTTTTATTTGTTCCAAGCTGTTTTGATTTCGTATCATTTTTCTAAACAAAATGTGGGTCGCATTCTATTTTTTATTTTGATTTAAAATAAAATATGTTTTAACGTGTGTTCTGAAATTTTTTACAATAAATTTATCTCTTTGGTATTCATATTTATTACATTACTTCCCCCTTTGTAAAAGTATTGCGACCTCCCTGGTCCAAAACCTTTTCTTCAAGATCCCTGTACAACTATATTCACCCTTAGTTTATGTGTGGCCGTCGGCTCATAATAGTGGCCTATAATCTTAAAATGAGTGTTACATTTTTATACATTTTACATATTCATGTTACACTTTCTCATTATTTATGATCGGCACTGTTTTTGGCAATTCTTTTTTTTACGCCATTGCCCTTTTTATTCCTGACCTAGGCCGCGACCGTTTACACTCACGACACTGTTGCTCAATAGATCGTTCATCTGGCGACTTCTGTCTGTCCAATGCTGTGACCTTGGGTGGCTCGTCTTTGGCTGCGTTATTTAGTCCATCTCTATTGTTTCTTCCTCTGGTTTCCTCGTCTGATGTGAGTGAATTATCCATGTCGTTAGGGAGTCCCATATGCTGCCTATTAGTGCTATACTGCATCCTATTGTTTGGTGGATACGAATTCCATTTAGTATGGTGCCTGCTATATATTTGATGGTTTGGAAGGTGAAGTATATTCCAATTATTCCACTTATGACTGAACCTAATTCTGTGAACCATGCCCATGTGTGTTTAAGTGTGGATTCTGCGAGGTTCTTGATTTCTTTTGTATCAAATATGTTTGATACGGTGTAGCCTTGACTGTTGGCATTGATTCCCGCTGCTCTGCGAGTAATTATGTTTTCTACTGCTTCTCTCTCTGCCCGAACGTGAGGGTTCTTTGTGCTGCATCGACTTCTTCTTGCGTGTACAGACCCTTCGCTCGTAGTGGTTGAATGGGGTCGAAATGGAGGTTCATTTCTTCTTCTACTTTCATTGTTTTTGGTTGGTTGGCTATTGTGGGATGTGGCGTTAGACCTATCCATTGATCATCTATAAAATGAAGTGGTGGTATCATGTTATTGCAATCTATCTCTTCTGCGTGGTTTTGTATTATTCTGGTTAGTGGAGCCGTGAATTTTGTTTCGTTGTTTACTTTTATTGGTAGTTCGTTGTAACATCCGTTTGTTCTTCTCATCTCGACTGTAACTGGTATGCATTTTATGATATAGAGTACTTCGCCTATGTGTCCAGGTTCATTTTCCATTAGTTGGCTGACTGCATTAGGTAGTGTATGTGCCATTAGCAGTCTATTTTTCAGTATTTCTCGTTTTGTTGAGCATCTTCGGTGTATTGTATCTGTGTAAAGCATGTTTACGTCTCGTTTATATGCTTGTTCAATATAGAGTAGTTTACTATTTACATAATTCATTAGATCGACATTTTGTGTTAGAATTGGCATTGTCGGATGTAATTTTTGTGTGTTTTGAAGTACTATGACAATTCGTGGGTGTTCTGTTTGCCATACTTCTATTCCACATAGCATGTTTCTTTTCTGTAGTGTTAGTGCGAATACTTTGTCTTTTTCTTCAATTACTATTAGTTCTTCTTGTGTTTTTGTGTTTGTGATTTTGTTGCCTATGCCTTCAAATAACTAATTCAGATGGTCTTCGCATGTTGTTGGCTCATAACTGGACCAGGTGGATTCTCCTACCGTGGAGTCGAAGCAGTAACCATCAGTGAATTTGCAAGTTATTTCTCCTTGTAAGTGGATCTCGTTCGTTTCCAGCGTTACTCTAGATAGGTAGTCTTTGGTTGTTATTTTGGCTGTAGCTATTATCATTACGTCGTTCCAACTTCTGCCGTTTTCCTGGTATGTGATACCTTTACATATTCCCATATTGTCAAGTGTGCCGCCTATTTTGATTGACGCTGTTGTTGTACCGTTCATTAGGATATTGTCTATTGTTTGTTGGTACAATTTTATTGTTTTATATATGTGTATGTTTCTGCATTCTTCTGCTCCCAATTTGTGGATGTAGGTTGATAGTCCTTCGTTGACGACTGATGTGTGGCTGTGCATCCCGCGGTAGAACATGAATTTTGTTACTTTTATTACGCATGACCATACTTTTTGCAATTTTTTTTCGTTTCGTTGGATCACTTGTATATCTGTTTTTTTCGCTCGCGTACGTTTTTTCTGGTTCCGGACACTGTTGAATGTCTTTTAGCGATATCACTGTGATATCGTTGGCCAAAAACAACGTCTCTTTATTGCCAATAATGTTTTCTGTTGTCCTTGATGACAGTATATGGGTGAGTCATGAAAGTCTTCTATCACTTTGGTGATATAGCTTCTCGGTATTACCAGTTGATCCCTATTTTCTTCCTGTTCTTGTCTGTATAAAATACCTTCTTTGTCGATGAAGTATTTTTTATTTGTTTCGTCGTCATTGTCCATTTGTTGTAAGGTGTTTTTGCAGAATTCATCTCGTTTTTGTGCTTTTTTCAGCATGCCTTTGTCCCATATTGGCCCCCAATCTTCTTCTATTTCTATCGCGCAAATTTTCCTTGTTTCCCCTGTGTTGTCCGGTCGTAGAATGATTGTTTTGGTGGGTATTCCGTGAAATGTAAATTGGATCATTTTAGTCATTTCGTCCCAACAAAGTCCTAGGATTTGGTCTTTGCTCGCTATGAAGGTTATACGTTCCTCTTTGTTTTCCTCGCATAGTGTCTTCAACTGTTGTATTATGCTCCACATGAGTTCATAAGAAATTTCTTCCTTTACTGCTGCTCTGTTTACCCCTATGTAGAATTTTGTGTCTATCGTGTCCCATTATTTAATTTCTTCTATTCTGTTCTGTGCGACGTCCGGTAAATTATATGTGGCTTCTATCTCCTTTATCAATGGATCTTGGTTTGGCTCATTTTTGGCTGTGAATAGTACTATTGATTGTTCATCTTGTATGGATAGTAACTTTCCTTCTTTCTCTAGTATTTTGTCTTTTGCTGGCACTTCGTTTTCCGTTATGTATTGTAAATAATCTTCATATGACGTCTCTATGTAGTTGCACGTTTTGTCGAACATTATGCTTAGTGCGTCTGCGTTTCCGTGTTTCCGTCCTACTCTGTGGATTACTCCGAAGTTGTATCCTGCTAAGGTTGAGGCCCATAGTGTTAGTCTCGAATTTGGATCTTTCAGTGTAAGTACCCATTTCAATGCTCTGTGATCTGTGATGATTGTTAATTTTGTCCCGTAAATGTAGCATCTGAATGTTTTAATGGCGAAAATCACTCCTAGAAGTTCTTTTTCGGTGGTTGAGTAATTTGTTTCTGCTCTACTTAGTGTCCTGCTCGCATATGCTATTGGTCTTCCTCTACCGTCCCTTATTTGGCTTAATATTGCTTCTACACCTATGTTCGATGCATCTGTCGATAAGATGAAAGGTTTGGAGAAATCTGGGCAGATCAGAACTTTGTCTGACTTTAGCGATTCTTTTAGTTGGTCCATTGTTCCTCTGTTATTTCTTTTTTGGTTAGTTTTACTAATGGTGCTGCTAATTCGGTTATGTTTGGTATGAAACGTCTGTACCAATTTACTAGTCCTAAGAAACCTATTGCTCCTTTTACGTTTTTTGGTAGGGGGTATTTGTGTACTGCCTTCAATTTCTGTGGATCTGGAGCTACTCCTTCTTGTGAGATGATATGTCCTAAATATTTCATTTTCTTTAACATTAAATTGCATTTCTTTGGTTTCAGTTTAACGTTCGCTTCTGTTAATCTATTGAATACTTCTTCTAATTTTTCTAAATGGTCCTTTTTCCTGCATAGTTGAATATGATTATGTCATCCAAATAAACCATACATTTTATTCCCGTTAAGCCTCTTAAGGTTGCGTTCATTAATCATTGGAATGTTGCTGGAGCATTTACCAGTCCAAATGGCATTTTGTTGTATTCGTAGTGCCCTTGATATGTGCTAAATCCCGTTAGTGGAATGTCTTCTTTGTTCATATCTACCTGGTGGTAAGCTTCTGCTACATCAATTACTGAGGACAACGTTTCTCCTCCTGCTTTGTAACCTTGTAGTAGATCCGATATGTTTGGTAGGGGGTAATATTCCTTTTTTGTTACTGCATTTAGTCCTCTGTAGTCTATGCACATTCTCACTTTCTCTTCTCCTCCGGGAGTTTGTTTTACCACTAATACGACTGGCGCTGACCATCGGCTGGATGATGTCCTGATTACTTTAGCTTCTAGTAGCCTATCTATTTCTTTTTGTAGCACTTCTCTTTGATAATATGGTATTCTGTATGGAGCTTCGCATATTGGTTGGCTTCCTGCTCCTATGGTTATGTGGGGTTTTACTGTTGTAGTGCTTGTTAGAATTTCATCGTCGTCCGTGAATAAGTGATGGTACTTTTGTATTAACTTAATAAATTCTTCCTTGTACCTTGTATCTATATGCCCTAGTTCGAAATTTTTTCTGATCCATTCATCTGTTTTGATGTCAAACTTCCTGATCGTGTCCTGTGTTTTTGTTTGTGGTACTTTGTCCTCTGTACATTCGTATGCTTTTCCTAGTTTGTTTCCTTTTGTTAGATTTATTTCTTGTGCGGATGTGTTTATTATTCTAATTGGAATTTTTCCCGTTATTTGCTATGCTATTTGCTAGTCTTATTGCCTGTTGTCTTTTGTGCTGTGTTTCGCACGCAATCGTATTTCCTTTCATGGTATGTTTTAGTGTCCCAATTGTGTTAACTTCGGTTAGTGCTGGTATAGTTATGATATCTTCTATGTATACATCTGTGACATTTCTGTTAGTTATTGTTTCTTTTATTCCTTTATTCTTCTCCCTGGTGCTGTTTCTCCCTTCTTTTTCTCTGTTTCTGATTCTGCACTTTTCTTCTTTTGTTATATGTGTCCGTGCCTTTCTTCGTTAATTTTTGTTTCCTGATTTGTTTCTTTCTTTGTGTCGATTTTTTGTTTCACTCTGTATAGTTCTTTATTTTCGTCTCTGTGGCCGTTTTGTCTTTGTTTGTCTGTTTGATTTGCTCTTGATATATTCTCTCTTGCCGTTGCCTTTCCATTTTTCTCGATTGTTTTATGTTCTGTGTCCCTTCTTTTGTACGTTGCTTCCACTATTCCTAGCCATGTCTGCCAATTATTCATTTCTGTAGTGTCTGGTTTTTTCCTTATTGTTGCCACTTGGTCATTTGCTTCTGTGATTCTATCGTTATCTATTGTGTTCTCAACTTGTCTCGAGTTTATCAATGGTATTCTTCTTTCCCATATTTATAATGAAAATTCTCCTTTGTATGATATGATTGCTTCCTGTTCTTCTAGAAAATCTCTTCCTAAAAGCACTGGTATTTCTCCCATTATTTTGTCTTCTGATGCAATGTTGTAGTTCATTACGTTTGTGCTTATCGCCAATTTCGTCGATCCATACAATTGTATTGAATGTCCTGTTATCTATTTTAGAGTTAATTCCTCCATGATTCTTGTGTCTAATTCCCAGTCTGCAATTATTGACCTATTTACTAATAAGTACGCTCCCCCTGTATCTATCATACATGGTCTGTTTATACCATTTACCCTTAACATTACTATGTATGGGGCATCCTCGTTTGTTTCTGACGTTGATTCATTGTGATACATTGTTTCTTTTTTTACATTCTCGGCTTATACTTATTCGTAGCTTCTTGGTTTGTTTTCTGCCATTGTGTTTTTTTAAATTCTGTTTCCACTGGTCAATTTACTTGGCCACTTGTCCGGGGACTAACTGTAGTCCTTACTAGTTTAAATGCTTCGTCCATTCTTTATTACTTGTGTGTCCTCTTTCTGCAGAGTGACCTCTTCTATCATTGTTTATTTGGCGTCTATCTCTCTCGTAGTTCCCAAAGTTATTTTGTTGAGACCTCCTCTGTGTCTCTTGCTTATGATACTCTTCCCTTTGGTTTCTGTGTCTGTTATATCCTCCGTAGTTTCCCTGTTGTGTTTCGTGGTTTTCCCCGTGATATCTTGTTATCTCCGTTTTCCATGGACTTGCTTTTCCGTCGTTGTATCTATCGTACTTCGAGGTTGTTTTATTCCGTTTGTTCGCTTCGTCGAAAATTTTATTACTACATTCTTTTGACCAATGTCCTTGTTTCCCACAGTAATAGCATATGTTTGTTGGTCCGTTCCCTTTTTCTCTGCAATCTGGTGCCCAGTGTCCTTGTTTTTTACAAATTTGGCATCTTTTCTCTCTTTTTGTTTCTTCTGCTTCCCTCGTCCTGCAATTAGCCATCCAATGCCCTTGTCTGCCACAGAATAAACATTTCGCGTTCTGCCTACATTCTTCCGAAGTGTGATTGAACCTTCCGCACGTTGTGCACCTCAGTTGTTCGCTCATAAATGCGACTTTTTGGCTACTGTTTCTGCCGCTTGTCATAGTTACCGCCGTTTCTTGACAACTAACTATTTCTTCCGCCTCTTCTAGTGTCATGTCGTCTTTGTGTAAAATGTAAAAACCTACCTCCCTTGATAAGTCTTTTCTCAACCCTACTTTGAATTGGTTTATTAATATCGAATTAGGTTTTTTTATGTTTGGTATTTTTCCCTACTTGCGCACTTTATAGCTTCTTCTAGTATCTTGTTTTCAATTAATTTTAGTCTGAAGCAGAACGACGCTACGTCCTCATCGTGTCTTTGGTAGCATTGAACCAGTTGCATTAACCAATCTGCTATGGATTTTTTTGGTACAAATTTCCGTAGTAATTAATTTTTCTTTAAATTCTGAATATGACACCGTGTCTAACCTTGGATCAGCCTTGAAAAAATCGTGTGCTACGCCCGCAAGTTCAAATTTCAATAGTGTTAGTGTTTCTGATTTCGTCCACCCGTCTAATCTAGCCCTTAACTCGAGTTTCTCTATGTACCTTGCCGCATCTCCACCCGTGAAATCGGCTAAAGTCGCAGCTATCATCCCTAGTGGTTGTGCCTGTGCTACCCTCAGTGTGGGCGTGCTGCTTGCGTCTCCCATGGTTTCTGAGCCTCCTTGACTGCCTGTACCTAACCTATTTTGCGAATCGAGTGGCACATCGCTGTCTGAACTTGGTTATTCTTTATCTTTATTAAATGAAATTTTCTAACTTTATAAACTTATATTACTCCTACCTTTCTGGCTTCTGCGACGCCTGAAATGGATAGCTTTTTGGTGCACGGATAGGATATTTTGGGATGGGTTAACTTCCCCCTTTGTAAAATTGAAGCTTACGTCGTTTGGGAGTATGATTTATTCTAGCGAGTGGAACTGAAGACAAAAGAAGAAAAAAAAATCAATTGTATGACGGAGTAATAAACCAAAACGAATCTGTTTTAATGTTATGTGTCCCGTTAATTGATGACTGTCGTAACTGTGGGTAGCTGTGATGATGGTGGAAGAGTATCGGCTAATTCTCGATATTTTTCAGCCTTTTTACCCTCCTGTATGCCACGTTAACTGCTCTTTTCAGTCTCTGGTTACAGACCGTACAGCTTCACCGTTCCCTGTATTCTCTTGTGCTGTATCAAGATTGGCATATAATCTTGGCCTGACAGGAATGTATTGTGTGAAGATCTGGCGTCCCTGCTGACTTACAACCCTGTATTGTAGATTTGCTATTTGACGACTAATCGTTTTTTTCCTGTATATGTTAAGTCGCTTTCTGAAAAATAACCGATTCAGCCCTGTGTCGGAAAAACTGCCGTGAAAACCAAACAAATCAATCCTGTATCGAGAACCCGCTGTGAATACCAATCAAATCAATCCCGTATCGGAAAACCGCTGTGAGGAACTAACCAAGCAACCCTGTATCAGAAAACCGCTGTGAGGAACTAATCAAGCAACCCTGTATCGGAAAATGGCTGTGAGGAACTAACCAAGCAACCCTGTATCGGAAAACCGCTGTGAGGAACTAACCAAGCAACCCTGTATCGGAAAACCGCTGTCACCTGTGTAACAAATTTCTCCTTTTACCTCCTTCAGCTTAACTGTTTATTAATAAATACAAAGCTGTCACCACTCCAATAATTGCTGTCACCAGAGGTAATATCTCACCCTCCTTGGGTGGGGTTTTGTTTCAGTCTGAAAATGGTTCGCAAACCCCTGTCACCACTTGTAATAAAAATCCAACCTTTTCTTTTTCTCTATATTGATCCCGACCTTCGGGGAACCAATCACTTTCTCCAATGTACGGCTGAGCGTATAAGGCAAATACAGTCCGAGTTGAGCTGGGTACGCCTGGTCTTAAAACGGTTTGATACTCCATTGCTAGGACAGGATTGTTCTCCCGGTTCTGTCTCACATCCACGATTGTAACACACTCTAGGGGGAATTACGGGGTAGGGATGATAAATAAAATATGGTGGAACCACAAAATTGAGTACAAAAAAATATAATAAAAGTTTCTCTGAGTATATATATATATATATATATATATATATATACATATATATATATATATATATATATATATATATATATATATATATATATATATATGTTAACGAAGATTTCGGGTTGGCGGTCATAAGAAATAAAAACTGTTCTTATCTGCTCAATATTTCGCCATTATTCAATGGCTTCATCAGGAGCGGACTACAAGATTTATTAAATGAAAACAACACAATAATAAAACATTTTAAAATTACTACTTACAAGAAAATTGGTGTCAGTTAATTAAAATATGAAATAGCACAACACGTTCAACACATTTTTAGACAGTAGGTACATTTTACAATTAAACATGCTGATAAAATTAACAACCAGTTTTTTTTCTTTTTGTTGTAAAAAGTGTAGAACTAAACTAATTACAGGGAGATACAACTGACTTACTTTTTAATTTTATATGGTGATACTTAAATGTTATTTAGAATGTTACAATAGATATTGCTTAATTGATTGACGTCAGATTTATAATTTATAGTCGTCAATCAATTAAGCAATATCTATTGTAACATTCTAAATAACATTTAAGTATCACCATATAAAATTAAAAAGTAAGTCAGTTGAATCTCCCCGTAATTAGTTTGGTTCTACACTTTTTACAACAAAAAGAAAAAAACTGGTTGTTAATTTTATCAGCATGTTTAATTGTAAAATGTACCTACTGTCTAAAAATGTGTTGAACGTGTTGTGCTATTTCATATTTTAATTAACTGACACCAATTTTCTTGTAAGTAGTAATTTTAAAATGTTTTATTATTGTGTTGTTTTCATTTAATAAATCTTGTAGTCCGCTCCTGATGAAGCCATTAAATAATGGCGAAATATTGAGCAGATAAGAAAAACAGTTTTTATTTCTTATGACCGCCAACCCGAAATCTTCGTTAACAAATAAATATTTCCCGGTCGAAAAAAGAAGAACTACTTCCTTTTTATGTATATATATATATATATATATATATATATATATATATATATATATATATATATATATATATATATATATATATATATGTAAATAAATATAAAAAAAAACCCAGTATTACCCATATAATAATAAAGTCCCCCGGTATAAGACTACCTATACATTTATCTATAAATTTTGCATCCTAACCTACCCTTGTATAACATGTAACTATCCCACAAAACAAAATTATGATAAAGCCCTCGCCTTGAGCTAGAACAATTAAACTAACCCCTTATCGCTTTGGTATTTCAAAAGAGCATGAGAGGCGTATGTTTTTTTTCTCCTAAATTTGATATTCACCGGTGTCCAGGCGCAAAATAAAATATTATATGTATTTACTTTTTAAACCGAAATGTTATGCCAGCTTATGACGGTTTTGCGCCATTGACCTTGATATGAATATGAAAGTAAAAATTAAATCGTAACAAAATACTGCTGATCTAATGACCATAAAATATTTATCGACACTGGCGTTTCGAGTTGAAAAATTCCAAGTCTTTGAATCACCTACAATATTTATTCATCTTACTAATGAATAAGAAATTTCTGATCACGTCTGAACAAAAGAAAACCATTTTTTTTAAATTATTTGTCTGAACAAGTTCGCCGAAACCTAAGGAAAATGGAAAATCATACGCTCCGGCCCTTTTTTGATACCACGTACAAATTAACCTTGCGTAAATTTTTATCTCCGTCCTACCTACGAGGTGGAAGCGAATTATGTGGTGCAACAAAATAATAACTACTAATTAGAAAAAACCTAACTCTTGTCAGGTTGGCGGAACTCTGCAAAATTTGATTATATCATCACACACGGATAATTTTATATATTACAGATCGAGCTGTGCCCCCAAAATTGTGAGCCTGGACATGCAATATTTACTGAAAATGACCAGGTGTGTCCAGTCCCCTTGAAAGAACTTACAATCAACTAAATATATTTGTTATCGCTACTCCCTACGTATAACATTTGAATTATAACTCCCAGGTTCAGAATCCATCGCAAAATGATAACGAATAAATGTCTCATAAAAAAAACGAAGTTTAAATCTCAATTTGTTCAAAAACGGCGTTGGGAAACTTCCCTTCTCTGGCCTGGCTACTGCTTATTCTTTGCTATCTTTTTAGCCACCGCGTATGGTGCCAATAACCGGTATCGTGCTAAGTTGAAAAGAACTTAGCGTAGAGCGTGATTCTTACCGTTTTGTGTCTTGAACAGGGGACAGTGTTCACCGTCAAGGATATCTCAGTGTAATAGGGATCTATTACACCCTGACACAACGGAGAGAACTTGACCTCTGATATCGCTAACACTCAAAAAAACTGCTACCCGTTACCGTGACTGGGAAAGGACTTTTCCCTTCGCGTCTTCGGCCCGGTACTGTCTGTCTGCTGCCGCTCTACGCACTTCGTTTCTGCTCTTCCCCCGGATTAGGTTTGGGTTTTTTTTGTTGAATTGCAAAATCAACTTTTTATGTTTTGAAGCGTGCTAATTTTTCGTTATCAAATAAGTGTATTCAAAACAATTATTTCGCTTTGACCCAGTAAAATGTTTTATTTGTTCCAAGCTGTTTAGATTTCGTATCATTTTTCTAAACAAAATGAGGGTCGCATTCTATTTTTTATTTTGATATAAAATAAAATATGTTTTACCGTGTGTTCTGAAATTTTCTATAATAAATTTATCTCTTTGGTATTCGCATTTATTACATGGTGAATTAGTCGACATATAAATTCTGTATTCAGGATTATGGGTAAGTAGATTCTACAATTTGTTCTAAAATTGTTTATTATATAATCAGTCCATTACAAAAATTAAATATTTCATTTTTGTAATGATATAATTATAATAAACAATTTTGAGCGAAATAATTTAATGAAATCAGCTCTTTCAACCCTTACTTCGTGGAATCTACTCATATTATTGTTTTAAATGAAACTTACGGTTTCTAGATAATTCCACAATATATTTAAAAAATGTTAAAAATTCAAAGAAATTGACAATTGTTTCGATATTAAATATCATCGTCATTCTAACGCTTATTGTTTAGAGTGTCAAAATTTGAATAATTTAGTTATGTATCTAAAAACGGAAATTCAATATTTTCCATTCCATTCTTTATTAATAGTAGTTAATAGTGAATGGTTTTGGTTAATTATGAGAATTTAAGAAATAATTTAAGTTATCTAATGAATTGCAGTCATTTGCTTAACAATTTGTGTTGTAGCTCTTTACTATTATTGTTGTTACCGAAAATTAACTTTCTTTTGACAGGCAATACTGTAATTTGAAAAGCTTAGGTATTATTACTTCTCTTGGTGGTGTATGATGTAAGGGTTGAAAAGGTAAATCAAATTTATGTTTTTTTTCGGAGTGTATTTGTAAATGGATCATCATCAAGATGATCTACAAACAACCCACGATCTTTGACTTAAACTTCAAATGGCGAAGTGTCCAAAAATATTTCAATTCAATTTCAGTTCAATCTGACGAATTATACCTGGTGATGACGTTTTGAGAGTTCACTTACTTTTATGTACTCTATTAGAACTAAAATCCTAAATAAATTAGAAAAAAACTAAACAAATCCTACTCACCCTTGTTTGTCACACACATAACCATATATTTATTTTTAACACTTTGACAAACAAAAGCCATATTTACACCAACCAATGTAAGATTAATTTTGTATATTTTAATGTTTAATGAATTAAGGTCGAAGCCGACTAAAGGTCGTACTCCACTTATACCACACCGCTCCCACCCGACGGTAAGCCTTAAGGCGTTTTCTGTGGGATATACTTTAGCTTGCAAAAACAAATTAGCAAACAGCTCGCTGTACTCGAGTTCACCGCCTTCGCACCACTCGATAGTTACGTCTCGCTTACCACAAGCTTCAAACTCCATATACGCATGGAAGACTGGATCACAAACTATATCGGTCGCGAAAAGCGAAAGACGTTGACACGTTGAATGACAGCTAAAGACATGTAGACAGATGATTGCCTACTAGCTGTCGGCGCTCAGGCAGCGAGTATTCATCTCCGTTTAAGGCGGTGTTGTGCGGGAGCGGTCTCGTGTAAGTAAGTTAGCAGACAGCTCGCTATAAGCGAGCCTATCGCCAGCGTACCACTAAATAGTTTACGTCTCGCTTACCACAATCTTATCACGAGCTTCAAGCGCGCGGCCTGGATGATGTACGTATGGGAGGGGCAAGTTGCCACCTGTCACGCCGCCAGCGCCAGTGGGACAATAGACATAACTAAAAATACAAGTTATTTCAATGAATACTAATCACAACCTGTGTCTGTCGTGTAGTTGACTGCCAGCTGTAAGCGCGAGGACATCTAGTTGACTGACAGCTGTAGACGCATGGACAGCTGGTTTCCTGCTCGCTGTCGGCATGTGGGCAGTGAGTAGTCTCCGGTTAAGGCGGTATTGTGCGGTAGCGGTGTTGGAGCGGAGTCGTGTAAGTGAGCTATGACGATTAAAAGTCAATATACTAGGATATTTTATAATATTTATCGACATTGAAGACACTATATTGACATTCATTGTAATTTATAATATTTCAAACTATTTCACTCTATTTTGTTTTTATAAAACAGTCTTTTAGTTGACTACGGAAAATCCATGCGCAGATCGGTTGCGCAGAATCGTTGTGCCACATACCGCCTATACATGTCGAAGAATGCTGAAGAGTTCATACTAATTGTGGAAAATCTAGTCGTGCGTATGAATTTGTAAAAATAATTAACAACTTATTTTGGTTAGTTTTCAAACGTCTCACAAATGTATACCCTTATTTTGATGTCACAGTCGGTTTGCTGAAATAATTTATATACTATCAAATATCCTTTCGCATGGTAATTTTAGCAGTGGCCGTTCGATTTCATACATTTCTAGAGCGACTACAATACTTCGTAAGTAAATGAAGGGCGAATAAAATGGAAAATGCAATATTCCTGTTTCTACGCCCGTTATATTTTCTTTAGAACATTATTAGCCAACTTTAACAATGCAATTCTCAATAACCTATCTTTTTGTGCTTTTTTCAAACTAATGAATAATATCCAATAAAACTTATGTCCTATAATTTTATTAACAAAAATATTTCACTGTCTCTTCACAATTTTCTCCGCTTACGGATGAAATTTCCCGTTTTTTTATTTCCATTAATATATAACTGCAAACGGCGACTTCCCCACCTTTTCATATTACAATGCCACCATTTAAATTCAGACAGTTGTTCAATCTACTCCCTTTTTCCGGAGTAGTAAAACCACATAAAGAAGACAAATATTTGTATAATGAAGTAGTTAAATGCTTGCCGTCTCTGTTTGACCTTCTTGGTCTCCGCAAACTACTACTTATGCCTTCGTCCTAATGAGGGATTTATCTGCTTCTTGTTATTTACTTTTGTCTCGGTAAATAACAAAAGGGACTGTAGTTAAAGTGAAATTTCATTTTGTGAATAAGGAGAACTATGAGAATTTGCATATCTGTAATAATGTAAGTTATGCATTAATGCTTTATTACATAATTCAATTCAGAATCTCAAAAATTAATTGTAATAAACAAAAAAAATCAATTTCTAAACGAGAAGAACAATAAATCTAATAAACGAAATTGAAACGTAAAAAAACGAAAAGATTGAACCTAAACTGATAGATAGGTAATGCAAGTACAATAGTTACTGAGATACGGTTGATAATTTTTTACCCGCTAGGTAAAGAATTGAAAATAACTAAAAGAAATTCGAATTCAACTTAAAATAATTAAAGTATGAATAAAATGTTTTTCAGAAATGTGATAAATTTGAAAGAATGGCTTATACCATAGTATTTTTTGTTTATTAAATTCACTTTAGTGAAATAGCCATGTCGTAAAATAATAACCCTTAGATATCGAAAGATAAAGGCTTTATTTAGCAAATCTGTGACATTACAATTAAACACATAACGTCAATGGTTGTCAAGGCAATGTGAACAAGCAATCACCTCATTCTACCTCGCATGAGAAGAGTTCATTGGAGACATAGTCTTCAAGATGCTTTGGAGGTCTTCTGTTTCTTCTAGGTCGATCTTCATGCGTTCCTTCTTGACCTGGGGTTGGAGGATCTTGAATATCTGACCTGAAAGGCCCACAGGAAGGGGCAGGCGAACAAAGAGGAACAAATGGCTGAAAGGTCTGTGCAAGGGGAGGAGAAGGTGGTAGGTGTATTAGATCCGAGCGTTCCAAATTCAAGTCTCCACGAGGGGACAGTTGTTTGAGAGATACTGTAGATTCACGTCCGTCATCAAATCGGACATGGGCATATTGAGGATTGGCCTCGTTCAACTTGGCTTCATCCACAATGGGGCCATATTTACTGTTTCTGTTGTTTCTCCGGACAAGGATAGGTCCAGGTTGAAGTAACCAGGCTGGAAGAGTCGTGCCATTAGGGGATCGTCTCGGATGAATGAAGAACCTCTCGTGTGGAGTACAGTTTGTACTAGTGTTCAGCAACGATCTTATTGAGTGCAAGGCTTCCGGTAGAACGCTTTCCCAATGGCAAATCTTCAAGTTTTTGGTTTCAGGAGCAAGATTGATCGATTTCCAAATGATCCCGTTGTATCGTTTAACCAGACCATTTCCGGCTGGGTTATATGGTGTAGTCATGCTGGTGGCAACGCTACGTTTATGGCAGAATGAAATCATTTCCTTTGAAATACATGAAGTTCCCTGATCTGAATGTATGTAGCTAGGCATTCCAAACATCGAAATTAGGTCATTCAGGCATCGTATTACAGTTTCAGAAGTCATGTCCTTGCAAGGGTACGAGAAAGGGAAACGAGAGTATTCGTCGACAATATTGAGTAAATACAGATTGTGGCTGTTAGAAGGTAAAGGGCCCTTGAAGTCAATATTAAGCCTTTCAAACGGCGATGCTGCTTTAATCAGATGCTGGTTGTTATTTCTATAGAACCTTGATTTGACAGCAGCGCAAGTAGGGCAGGCAGTGCTGATCTTTTTAATTTCATCTATTCCGTAAAGTAAATTTTTGCTTTTAACCCAGTGGTACATCCTTGTAATACCAGGGTGGCACAGTACTTTATGGAGCTCATAAAGTTTGTCCTAAGTGTGTAAGGAACCGCAGATGCGTAAGAAAGCGTCGACTGAATGATTTTCAACACCAGGCCTATACTGAATGTCGAAGGAGTAGGAAGATAATTCAAGACGCCAGCGGTGGATCTTGTCATTCTTTATTTTGCTTGTAAGTCGGGAATTGAAGATACACGACAGAGCTTCTTGGTCCGTGAGCAGCTTAAAGTTTCTACCTAGTAAGAAATGACGCCACTTCCTCATTGATAGAACAATCGCTTAGGCCTCTCTCTTTATAGCAGAATGCCGTTTTTTGTTATCGGATGAGGTTTTTGAAAAAAACGCAACGGGGCGCCCATTCTGACTAAGAGTAGCCGCTACAGCAATGCCTGAGGCGTCAGGTTCAACTGTAAGTGGTTGATCGTATTGAATTGTCGTGAGAAATGACTGGGCTATGTCTTCTTTAATTAGCCGAACATTTCCAGCTACAGGCAAGTCCGGTAGAATAGGGAAAGATTTGCAGTCAACCTAACTCCTTATCTGGTCGGAATATCTTGGGACCAATTTTGACTAATGAGAAAATATCCCTAGTGCGCGTTTCATGACTGAAGCGTCAGAAGGAAGAGGCAGCTCCTGTAATGGTTTAAGTCTATCTGGGACTGGACGCATAGACTTGTTAGAAATTTGATACCCAAGGAGAGTTATTGTACGAGTATTTTGAGAGAATCTACATTTATCAAGATTCAACGTTAAGTTATGTTTCTTTGCTGCACTTAGAAAACGTTCAAGGTTCCTATCGTGATCATCTTGCCCACTTTCACCGATTGTAACGTCATCAAGATATGCATATACTCCATCAAGACATTATTTCCTTATAATATTGTCAATGGTCTTCTGAAAACAGGCTACTCCATTTGTTACCCCGAAAGGAATGCGACGAAATTAGTAAAGAGTTCCATGTGCTTCAAAAGCCGTATACTGTTTTTCCGAGTCTAGTATCGGTATCTGATGGTACGCATTCTTCAAGTCAATCGTGCTGAATACATTGTAGTTTGCTATAGTTGAGATTAACTTTTCAATATTTGGTTAAGGGTAGGCGTCTAGTAAAGTGAATTTGTTAATAGTCTGAGAGTAATCTATTACTAAGCGTTTCTTGTGATTTTCGTTTCTTGTTATTAAAACCTGAGCTCTCCAAGGTGATGAACTCTCCTCTATTATCCCTTCACGAACTAGTTTCTCGACTTCAGATTTAATTAATATTTCATCAGCTTCGGAAAAACTGCGAGATTTAGTAGCTACGGGACGGCAGCCGTCAACTAGGTAATCAAATAGTCGAGGTGGTTTATCTTCGGCACGAGCGACGTTAAAAAGAGAAAGAGGAGGTTTGGAACCACCGAATTGGAGTCGAATTTAAGAGTGAAGTTTCATAATGGCATGCCCTATAGGAACGTCATAACATAGACTGTGTATTACTAAAAGTTTAGTTTTGGGGTATGATTCGCTTCGAAATTGAAGGTTTGCCAGAATGTACCCATTAATTTTAGATTGGAGGGAAGTGGAAGCCATCTTCACCGTTCGGTTGTTAGGATGAATTTTGAATTTATTCCTCTTGGCATGGGAGTAGTTAACAAAGCTGTCAGAACTACCAGTGTCTACAAGGATGCTGGATGGGATATTATTTACTCGTCCAAAAACGACTGCTCTGGAGAGCCCTTCTGGAGAAGCGGCTGATGTGATAGTAGCTAGGAACGTAGAAGCGGTTGTCGACTTACCGTTTGATCTGGATAGGCATAACTTCTGGAAGTGGCCCTTTTTATCACACGATTTGCAAATCGCTTTTACAGCAGGACATTCGTGTCTAGAACGATGTCTCGGTCCACCACAGAAGTAGCATTTTCCATGTCGAAATTGCTGAAAAGTAGAGGCTGAATTAAGTGTAGATTTGCAATTATCTAATTCATCAGAGGCTGGAAGAGATGTAGGAGTTTCCAAACTATTACAGTTAGAATCGGAAATATAGGTTACTGTTTTGTAAGATACTGCGAGTTTTTGGGCGAATTCTAAGAAACGCGTTATCTTTTTCACTTGCTCAAGATTCAGCATAAAGTTTTCCGAAATGCGTTGTCGGATTAGAGGAGAGTTAAGGCCGCTTATGAATGCATCACGTAGATACTCATTACAGTACGTCAGCGCATCTACAGATTTGAAGTTGCAGTCTTTGCTTATTGCTCGGAGGTCCTGCAAGTATTGGTCAACCGACTCTCCATTCTGCTGTCTTCGCTTCTCTAATAGATGCCTAATAAACAGTTCATTGAGTTGGGGCGCAAATAGTCCTTTAGGAACGTCAATGGCCTCAGTATAAGTCTTACTCTCGGGAATGAATTTGTAATTTTCGAATGATAAAAAATTAACCAATACCTTGAGCTTCTTCTCTTCGGGTATCTTAGATTCCTCAATGAAATTTGTCAGTGTTTGAAGGAAGTATTTCCATTCCTTAGTGGAAGTTGGCGAATCAGGCGATCTGTTGAATTTTTCGGATTTCAAAATTCGGCTATCCATCACGAAGGTTGTATCCAATACAATTTTTGCTCAATAAATTGTCGTAAAATGATAACCCTTAGATATCGAAAGATAAAGGCTTCATTTAGCAAAACTGTGACATTACAATTAAACACATAACGTCAATGGTTGTCAAGGCAATGTGAACATGCAATCGACATAAGCCATTTATTTTAGAGAAACACACAAGCTTATAAACATTATTCGTAATAAGAATACAATATGAAGTCAACATTCCCATTTCCATCATCTTCTACTTCTGTTTTCCTCTTGTAGTCCAATTTCAAGTAGTTGTTTCGTCATGTTGTTCATTCTTGTTGTTGGCTTTAGTTTTGTTGTTTACATTTTTCTCGTGTTGCATGTTGTTGTAGTATTTATAATATTTGAATGTACTCCAAAAGAGTTTGCAAATTTGTCCACTTTAGCTCGTTCATTTTTAAACTAAGTTGGACTTACTGGAACCATAGGCGATATTCATACTGAACACACTATTCACTACCTCTACACCAATACTCACAATTACACTATTTGAGGCACGTTTCAATAATCTTCGGTCTCTGAAGAAGATAACTTGGTTTCCGAAACGCGCGTGAGACAGTGTAATTGTGAGTGTTGGTGTAGGGGTAGTGAATAAAGTGTTCATAATATCCTCTAACGCTAACTCTGACCATCCAACTGCTTTAGCAGGATATACGTAGTACAGGTTACTTTTTCGAAAAATGGAGAATGTCTGCGATTCTTTTGGAAAAGATAAATATTCAATTTCTCTCCATCTAATAATTATGATATCATTCAACCTACAAAAACTATAGAAACTTTTTTGGGAAGTAAATTTTTACTTGAATTTTTTATTAGTTGCCTCCAATGTTCTGTACCAAACACCTGAAGAATATTTTTTTTCACCTTTTCTCTGATGCCAAAAGTATTGACTGGTTCCCCAAACTTACGGTGATATTCTTGTAGTTTTGACCAAGTATATGAAAATTTTCAGAATATTCCTATTGTAATGATTGCATTTTATCGTAACGAATCTTTCTTTTTTGGGGTTCAATGGGGTAGTGAAGCGCAACATATTACGCCGTATCCAGCTAGCGTCAAGTAGTCTCTCCTACTCAATTCCGACTCTCACCTCCGCGGGGTGAACCCTGGTAACCTGAGTAACCTTGTGGAAGACTGTGGTAACCAATCTCAGTGGTAAACAGGATCAGGGCTAACGAGAGAGGGAGAAATGGTCCACCGAAAAGAAGGTTGTGTTATCAACAAACAATCTATACGCGTAAAAACCTAAAGCTACCAAACAGAAACGATTGCCTTGGAATCGGACGGATACATGAAATAAACGACGTAAGCAACGAAAAAAGGATATTCTTTTGGGAACATGGAATGTGCTGAGTTGGTACAGGTCTGGTATAGCAACGAGAGCGGTTGAAGAGCTTCAAAAATATAAGATGGATATAACTACAACACAGGAAGTGAGATGGACAGGAACGGGAAATATGGAGATGGAGAACGATATAGTGTTCTGGTCAGGTAGTGAGGACAGACATAAATACGGATGCGGCTTTGTCATAGCAAAGAGGCTAAAAACCGCAGTAATAGACTTTAATCCAGTCAGCGACAAAATTTATTATGTGAGACTTAAGGGTAAATGGTTCAATCTTACTATATTTTCGATTTATTCCCCGACAGGGGACGCAGAGAAGGAGAAGAAAGATGAATTCCATGAGCTACTGGATCAACAGTATAGGGCGGCTCCAACGCTTGATATCAGGGTAGTGATGGGAAATTGTAACGCTAAACTGGGAAAAGAAGAGTATCTCAGAGAGGTTGTAGGAAGACATAGCCTACACGACATAACGAATGATAATGGGCACCGATTAGCATAATTTGCAATAGTTAATAATATGGTAGTAAAATCCATACAATTCGGAAGACAGAACATATATAAAGCCAAATGGGTTTCAAATGACGGAACAACGCGAAACCAAATAGACCACATTTTCATAGATGCAAGACTCTCTAGTATCATCATCAGTGCACGAAGTATGAGAGGAGGAGACGGCGATACTGATCACTTCCTAGTTAAATCCAGGCTAAGAACGAGAATAACGACTCAGCAACCTGAACGAAAAGAGTCAAGAGAAGGATGTGACGTAGAAGTTTTTCAAGAACCCAAAAAGTAAGGTGAGTACCGAATGGCCTCGAGCAACAAATTGGAACGCCTAAGACACGGGGAAGATAATAAAGAACTAGAGAAAGCATGGCAGCAAGAAGCAACAGTCATAGAAGAAGCAGCGACAGAAACCATTGAAAAAAAAGAAGCGCCCAAAAAGAAGGTGGTTTGACAGAAAATATGAAGAAGCGCTGGAATTGGAAACAAATAAGAGACTGACAATGCTAATAAACCCTACGAATGAGAAAAAAGCAGAATTTCACAGAACAAAAGCACAGACAAGGAGATTACTCAGAACTGAGAAGAAGAACTACCTAAAACACCAAATTTAGAAATAGACAGGGATAGAGTCATGAATCGGACAAGGAAGTTCTTTAGGGAAGTGAAGAGAGTGAGGAGGAATGGGAATGTAGGAGGAACCAAAGGCATGAGAAATGAAACTGGAGTACTGATAATGACGGTAAGGGAAATTGTTGAACGATGGAAGGAGTACTTTAAACAATTACTTAATATTGAAAGGGGGACAGAGAAGGAAGAAGACATTACCTTTCTCTCAGCGGATATAATAATACCACCACCAACAATCCAAGAAGTAAAAAATGCGATAACATATCTCAAAGATCATAAAGCACCAGGCAATGATGGTATAAATGCAGAGTTGTTAAAAGACGGAGGAACTGTTTTACACTGAAAAATATATGAAATGATCCTGAACATATGGGTACATCAGAAAATGCCTAAATATTGGACCGGAAGTATCATAATACCTGTACATGAGAAAGGAAACAAAGAAGAATTTAGAAATTATAGAGGAATATCACTTATCAACACAACATACAAAGCATTGGCAACCATACTACTGAGGAGGTTGATCCCTTATGCGGAAGACGTTATCGGCGACTATCAATGCGGGTTTCATGCTGGAGGGTCAACGATAGATCAAATATTCACGATCAGACAAATATTAGAAAAGAACTGGGAATTCAACCGGAATGTTTACCAAATTTTGGTTGATTTACAGCAAGTATATGACTCTATAAAAATAAGCAGGTTTTGGGTGGCAATGCTAGAAATGGACATCTCAAGGAAATTGGTGAAGCTAACACAAATGTGTGTGGTAAACTCATATGCAGAGGTTTAGGGTAACATCAGGACTCAGACAAGGAGTTCCCCTCTCACCGTTGCTATTCAGTTTGTCCTTGGAGTTTGTGGTTGGTAAAATAACATCGGAACTAACTGAAGGTTTTTGCTAAGCAGGGTTCAAAACTATAGTTGGCTTTTGCGGATGATATAGATACGGTGGTTCATTCAACAGGAGATATGTGAGAAGTGTTCTCCCAACTCGAGAAGAAAGCAGGTGACCTGGGTCTACTAGTAAATAAAGAAAAAACGAAATACATGGTAGTAACCAAGAACACAAGACCTAGAATCAGACAGAATATTTCCATTAATGAGTACAACTTTGAAGTGGTTGAGGAGTTTAAGAACTTAGGAGCGATAATTACAGATGATAATCAAGTAGAAAGGGATGTCTTAGCAAGAATATTGGCGGAAAATACGGCGCTTTATTCTCTCAAAACACTCTTGAGATCTAAACTGTTAAGAAAACAATCCAAATTAACAATATCCAAGTCAATTATTTGCCCGGTGGTTACATATGGCAGCGAAACCTGGACCCTTAATTAAAGGGAAATGAATAAGCTTCTGGTCTTTGAAAGGAAGGTTCTTAGAATGGTATTTGGACCGCAACAAGATGAGGCAACAGGACACTGGAGGAGACGCCACAATGCTGAGTTGTCAGCGCTGTATGGCAGTGAAAACATAATCAGACACATGAATGCTAATCGAATAAGATGGGCAGAGCATGTATTGAGATCAGAGGACCACAGATTGCTAAAAACAGTATTTCTTGAGAGACCAGATGGTAGAAGATCAATAGGCCGATCTAGGAAAAGATGCAAAGATGCCGTCGCAACAGATGTGTTTAGAATGGGAGTCCAACAGTGTGAAATGGAAGCACAAGACCGAGGAAGATGACGGGCGATATTGGATGCGGCCAAGACTCACCCAGAGTTGTAGGGCCACGAAAAGAAGAATATTTATTTCGATTTTCAACATTTGGAGGTTATTCCTTGCGTCCGCCGCGGCCCTCTGCAGTCAATATTTCAGTTCAAGAGGATAATTGTTAAAATTATACGGGGAATCTATTGTATTTGTCGAATTTATTGGGAAAACTGCCGATTTTCCGAAAATTCGCTAGTATTGCGTTTATTTAGTCTCTGTACGAAGTGTATTGTTGAACGAGAAACAACAATACTGCAGCCACGAGCTCCACGATTCTGAATATTTAGCCCCTTGCATTCTTAAGTAGACCCCTAAATTTTTGTGAGTATTTTCTAGTGCTCCTAATGTTTGGTGGTGATATGCTGTTGAATTTATTTGAATAATTTTTAGAAGATTACATGTCTCCTTGAATATACTCGACATAAATTCAGTGCCCTACAAATAACTTCGCAAGCAACCGTAGTGGCTTCTTCATTTTTCAAAGTGTAGCATTCAACAAATTTACTTAGATCACATTCTATATATCGGTTGCTTTCCGTTAGACCTGTTTAAACCTGATTTTGATATATTATCAAACATTCTACTTATATCAGCGTGACATCCCGTTAATAACATGTGGTAATCATTCAAAATAATTTGTCTGGTTTCTTTATCATCAATGTTCTTCATACCTTTTACCACGGTAATTTTTATACCTAGCTTTTTATACATATTAAATTCTCCTTTTTATAATAAACAAATTTATCTTTTAGTAAGCTATCAAATTCCTCGGTTTTTACATGCCTCAGTTCAAAACAATTCTTTGGTGCTTTTATCAACTCAACAATTCCAGGGTGATTAGTCCTTCCATTGGTAGAGTCTCTAACATTAACTGCGGAATTTTTTGTCTGAGCCCTAGTCATGACGCAATTTGTTGCATCTATAACTTCGTTCATTTCTTTTAAACTGTCCGAAGGGATCTTTATTCTCGATAGAGCATCGCTCGTAATATTTTCTGTTCCTCGTATTTACTTTATGACAAAATCATATTATGCTAACGCTAGTCTAAATCTAGTTAACCTACTACAAGGATTGACCATATTAAATGAATAAATTGATGATCTGTGATCGGTGTGTATTACAAACTCTCTTGGATATAAATATGGTCTAAAATGCTATACCGCCTAAACAATGGCTAATAATTTTTTTTGTATAGTGGGGTGATTTCTCTCAGCTTTATTTAGAATTCTGCTAGCGTATGCAATTGGTCTGTGATCCCCATTAGATAGAAATGCCCCGATTGCTATGCCTGATGCGCCCGTTTTTGCGATAAATTTATTCTCAGGAGAGAAATTTGAATATTGTAAGGGATATGGATTTTTTATAGAACATCTTAATATATCAAAACACTTCTGACATTCGTCTGACCAGACAAAAGGTACCTTCTCCTTTTCTCGTTAAATCATTTAACGGTTCAGAAATTTCAACAAAGTGTTCAAATTATCTTCTATAATAATTTACAAATTCCACAAATCGCTTTACAGCATTTGCGTCCTTTGGTATAGGATATTTTTCCTTTTGAAAGACATGGTCAAATACTTTGAGCAGAAATTATATTCCCCAAATATAAAAGTTTTTCCTTCAAATATTCACATTTATTTGGATTCAATTTTAAATTTACCTTTCTTAATCTTTGTAAAACTTTTACTAAGTTTCTATTGTGAGTAGTTAAATTTTGACCAAATATAATTAAATCATCCAGATAAATGAAAGCACAATCGTAATTTAAACCTGCCATTGCTACTGCCATAGCACGAGAAAAAAAAACTAGGACTGAATTTTAATCCCATCTACCGCTTCATTCGAAATTGACCTTTGTCGGTACTAAAAGCTGTAAATGATCGACTCGAAGAGTCTAGTTCGATTTGGTAATACCCTTGTGACAAATTAAGGTGAGAAAAATACATTGCACCTGAAAGCGAATCTAAAATATCCGTTATACACGGCTAGGGAAATTTATCATCTACTATTTGTTTATTTAATAACCTGTAATATATAACTACTCGCCATTTTTCATTTCCTGAATAATAAACTTTTTTTGGAACTAGAAGTAAGGGAGACGAAAACGCTGATCGCGCCTCTTCTATAATATCGTTCTGTAACATTTTTTCAATTTCTTTGTCTAAAATTCCTTTTTGAGCATGTGGTATCCTGTAGGGTTTTACATATACAGCATAGCATTATTTTGTGAATGAAATTTTTATATAAATATATTGGTTACCATTAATTTATCATTTTGTAAATAAAACCTTTCAGAGAACTTTGTACGAATTTTTTGAATTATGAACTTCTCTTCTTGATTTAAATGATCTAAATGTAATAACCTTATTAATTCATCAGCTCGTTCCACTAGTATATTGTTAGTGTCTCCAAAGTTGCATAGTATAGAACACCCATCAGCTCAGCTTTGGATTCGAATTTTTTTATTTTCACCTCCTGGTCCCTAACATTTAATATTTTTATTGGTATTGTGTTATAAATTGGCCTAGTTAAAATTCCACCTACAAAAACGCCTTTGCATATTTCTTCCTGTTTGACAACGCAATCTTGTGTTATATCATCAACTTTACAATTTAAATTAATTTTACACCTGGCAGGTATTGATGTGTACAACTCAAAATTCGATACCTTAGACAAAATGACTTTCATTTTCGTTATAAGAAAAAGAAAACTTAAATGTCTCGTAATTTATGATCGCTTGGTATCTGCAGAGAAAATCTGAACCGAAAAAACAATTCATTTCCGAATTGAATTATTCAACTACCTGAAAATTATGGTACAACTCTAATATTAGTACTCAGCGATATATTTGCTGAACCTATTGAAAAAATTGAAGCTGTAATCCCTTTTATTTTAATCCTATCTCGAGTATTTATAATACCATCCTTTCTCATGCAATTTTTAAAAATAATGCTTGTTGACGCCCCAGTGTCCACTAAAAACTCAACGTATCTGTCTTTACTTGATAATTCTATGAAATTTAAACCGCCTGTATTGAATAAAAAAAACTTCAACTTGATTTTTAGTTCTATTGTGAACGAAAAAATGTTGACTCCTCGTTAGTAGCACTTGTATGACTCATACTATTACTATTTTCAAACTATATTGGCATTGTATCATACAATGGTGCATTATTTTGATATGCACAGCAACTATTAAAATTTGATCTTGATCCCGTTCGCATATTTCTGTGACATTTGTTATTGTGTTTATTAGAATAATAATTCTGGTTATACGCATCTCTGGCTGTACGGTTTGCAAAAGGATTATTTTTATTATTATTTCTTGCATTAAAGTTAGAACGATGACCCCTGTAATGATATTATTGAGGATCATTGGTGTGCAATTCTGCGTCTTTTGCGCCTTGAATTGCATCGGATAATTTTCAAAAATTTCTAGCTTTAATTATTGCCCGAAATTCTGGATTTTAAAGTCCAATTGCGAACACGTCTATAGCCGTTTTTTCATTTACTTTTCGTAATATTGAACATTGACAACTTTATTTTCAGGTTGAGTGAAAGTAAGGTTAACCAACAAATCTTACACAAACCTGGCAAATTGATCCACTGTTTTATTATTTTGCTTTGCATTCATAGGATTAAAAGATGGAATTGATGCTGATTTTTTCGCAATGAAATGTACTTTAAGATTGGAAATTAACTCAGCGTTAGTATTATACGCGGCTCTTAATCGCATTTTGGAATTTTGTGACCATCTAGTTTTTAATACGTATGTCGTTAATAACTTTTTCCTTCGTTATTTCATAGTTCGTCGTATAGTTCAATGGCAACTATAAGCTTCTTTGTGCCATTTTCAGATCCGTCCACGACGGGTAACAGACCTGCTGCAGTTTTTAGATCAAATTTTTCGGCCATTTTTGATTCGTTCTCGGATACGTTTGAATCAGAATTATCTTAACTTTCCGAAATGTCTATATCTTGCGCGTCTTCTAGTCTATTTGTCAAAATGTCTCTGATTGCCCCAAATTGCTTATTTATATTTACTACAAGTTTTTGTACCTCTGTTTTTAGGGGTATGTCGGCATTGTATTTATCAAATTTTAATTTAAGCTCATTAAAATCTGCATCAAGTTTATCTACTTTTTTGATTTATTCTTAGTTTTAGGTAAACTTTTTCTGACTAGATTATTATCTTCATTTAAATTTCTATGAAAAACCCGAACCTCCTTTAATGAATATCGAAAAGCATTTAAAGACATTACCTATTTTCTGTTAATACTTTATCATTCGCACTCAACACAATATTGTTTATTGTTTCACCTTCTGGTAGAACATGAACATATTCTTATTCGACTCTGTTTTAGACTAACTCTTGACTCATTGTAGCTTCCCGCCTAATTTCACTCTCTAATTTATTTTCACACTTAATGTAGATATATATGATAATGAACTCTAGTACAAATGCCACGAAAATGAGCTCAGTAATATTTTTCACTGACCATTCCATATTTTGCTCCACACTGTATCCTGCGTGAGCAATTATAATCTCTTATTTCTCTTCTGACTGCTGTCCACCCATTGCGGCTTTATCTCACCATTATTACTTAAATGAAGAAAATTGATTTTTCTTACATGTTCTTCAAACTTAAACGGTATCTATCACTATTCTCTATTTTTCCATTTTAACCCTCAACAGAACCAATACTATTCATCACACTATTTCAATTTTGTCACCACAGGAATCTCTCTAGGCAATAACCATTGTAATATTTTGAAAAACTTCATTATTGATATAATGAATCAGACAGGACTCAATTACATGTGAGCCTTGAGAATCGATTGTTTTGTCCAAAACGTACAGGTCGGAATTTACAGTTAGAAGGTTATGTATACAAGAATTAGAGGTACAGAGTCACCTTAGGTAAAAAACTTTTGATGTGGTTGTAAGCGGAGTTGGTGAAGCTTGTTGGAATAACAAATAACATAAGTATCTGTTGATTATATATATTTGAATCACGTTGCTTTGCAACATTAACTTTTTCTGTATTTTGACCATCTTTAATAATATAACTAAAACCATCACAGTATATGTATCAGAATTAGGACGGAATAATCTTAAATTAAACTCTGTGTTAAAGATATATCGATAATAAGAATGTTTTAAAGGGCTAAATGTTTTTCTTCGCAAAGTTCAATATACAAATCGTACATTTTTCACTTTACCAAATGTTTTATATATGTATACATGTAATATGTTAGATGATACGGGAGTAAATAACGCACAATTTGATTGATCTAAAAATAGAAAAATCGACAATTAAAGGTTTTTTACTTCCATTGATTTAGTAGGTTGACACTGTATTACTTTTATGAAGTTTACCAAAAAGATTCTTCAAATAAATCACTTCACGAACAGGTTTAAATTATGTATCGCCAATGTGCCATCTGTCACTGTCACCCTTCGTGTGCTACGTCATACTTGTTAGGCGGCGTTCACATACTCGTTTATTGAGCTACGTACACACCATACAGTATATAAAGCTTACATCTCCCTCCCTCGAAAGGGCAAATTGGCTGGGGTTAATTTGACTAATCAAACTGGGGAATGAGCTTTGTCACATGGTACAATCCCAAGGACTTTTTATTCTTTCCAGTGTTGGAAGTGTGAGTGGAAGTGATCATTTCGCAAAAGGCTTGAGAATCAAGCCTTCCTAATCTCTTTATTGTACTGAGTAAGCTTCTCAGTATACCCCTGCCAATTACCGCCACGTTTGGCTCTAATAAAGAGCCGACGGATCTCTTTTCTGAGGTTTGACTGGTTCTCATTCCACTAAGAAGCATCCTTTTCTGAACGAGGTTTTGACAGTGGGCAACTGAAATGAAAAGCTTCCATTATTGCCTCACTGATCTGATCGACTCTTTGTTCCAGGTCATATTGCGGGTGATTGGTCTTGTAAAGAAACCAATCATTATTTCTAGGATTTTGCATTATAGGAATCGAGGTATCCTAAATTCGATGATACTATGGTCGAAAAGTGATGGCTCGCTCATCACCCTCCAATCTTTTAATTTTTCCTAGCAGCAACATTAACAATTGTCACGTCTCACGTCCAGGACTTCTTCTCTTGCTCTCGTGACAAAAGTGGGGGTTGACCCCACGTTTAAGGTCTCAAGGTTATTTGCTAAGAGATATTCTAATAAACATTCACCTTTTGCGTTGTTGTTAGTGCTTCCCACACGGTATTGTGTGCGTTGGCATCACAACCAATTATAATTGGCAGCCGTCTGTTGTTACAGTGTCTCACTAGCTCTTGTAATTCTTCTGGCTGTGTCATCGGCCCGTCTCCAGCGAAGTAGGCAGAGGCACTGACGATGTATCGGTCGATACCCCCAACATTGAGGCAAACCATGATTGGAACAAGGTCCCGTGACACGTATTCTGAAACACAAATATATTTTTTGTTATTTCTTATGATTACACAGGCACACGGAGATACTTGTCTTTGATCATAAATCAATTTAGAATCCTTGCATGCCAAACCTTTGATTTGGCCTTCTATGTTGATCCATGGTTGTTGGATCCAGTACAATATTCAGATGTAGTCTAGTGAACAATCTTACAATCACGGCTGAAGCTCTCTTCGCGTGATGCTGGTTAATCTGAGCTACATTCATGAACGTGAATTATTATGGATGATGGAGGTCGAGTTACTTAGCCTCTATTCATCCCCCTCCTTTATCTCTCTCTGGCCCTTCTCGACCACCACGGCAATATCTTCCTCGGAGTTCGAGCAGGTTTCTTGATCTTGAGTCAGACTCTCGACCCTCAGGCTACTCCGCCCAGTTTCCCGGGATGTAGAGGCGATCTCCGGATCGCCAGTCGCCCCATCAGAGCCGTAGGAGATCTCGGGCTGACCCAACGTCAAGCTTTCGCCTTTTCCCCTTTTTCAGAGATTCCGGATTTGGAGAGTATCTACATGTCCTTTGGATCCTCCGCGGGTTCTTCTATTTTTCAGCCCCGAGACAGGGATACGCCTAAAACGGAAGTTTAGCGCCTAACCTCCTGCCTTCAGAGTCTCCCCTGACTAGTGATCAATCCCAATCGTGAATATAGTTCCCTGTCCTCTTCTCTAGAGTCCAGGATCTTCCAAGCTCCAGTAGTGAGGTTGGAGTTCTGAACGTCGACAAGTTGGAGGATCTTCTCCAATTTCATGTTGTGGCTTCTTGGGAAGAACACCGTGATGTCGTCTCCAATTCGAGCCACCAATTCAGGTCCTTCCTAAGAGTTTAATTTCGGCGCAGATCTCATGAGCCAGTCTGCCGATTCTTGGGACCCACAGTTCACCAGTATCATTCCACAACGGAAATGGATACCTGAGAAGTGGATTCCCTTCTCTTTGCTCTGGCAAAGCTCTTTTCCCAGAGTGTCTTCCAGGGTGGAGAGCTGCTTTGCTTTCAGGATGACCCCAGGATAATCCTTAAGCATTATTCCCACCCTAAAAGCCTTCTCTGTTTTGACAGCTGCTGCGTAAGCAGTGGTTTGCCCGGTTACCGTTGCAGCTGTTTTTGGTTCTCCAGCTTTATTCCCATATATTGTCTACAAATATAAAATGAGAGTATTGAAATATGGCACCTAATTAAGAAGGAGCTTTCCTCTATCAAATGGCGTAAGAAAGAAATAAATATATAACATATTTTCCTAACTATATAATTTTTTATGAAAGCATATTAAAAAAAATCGAAATTTGCGTTATGACCAAAAAATTGTGAATTAATTCCTAAATTAGATATGTGGACCTCGTTTACAAATGCCTACTCTAAATATTTCTGAAGAGAGCCAAACATATTGCTACCGCTCTGATTAGATATTAAAACAGGCAATTGTTTTCGTAAAAAAAATGTAGTTCTATCTTTATAAATAATTTCATTTAACTATCATACTCTTACACCTGATACTTGTTAAAGAAAAACGTTTTATTCTTCATTCTCATTTGTAATTGCCCGTGTGTTTGGAATGTTCCGATATCAATTTTGCGAATTTGATAAAAGAGGAGGCGTTGCTTAGGAACATCATTAGCCGAAGGCTGCCTCAGGCAGCTGTAGGCGCGGGCAATTAGTTTCATTATTTCACTCAATGATTATGATCCAATCAGTATAGAGGACTCATTGCTGTATAGCCAATCATTTTCTCGTTAAATTGACAACATCCCAGGTGAGAGTTTTTTCTGGTTACTAGGTTACTAGGCAGTCACTTGTTATCCGTGACATATGTCAGTTGGAAGTTAACCATATTGTTTCATGTTTGTGTTGATGTATATATACTCTGAAGTATATTATTCGCAAAATAATCATATAAATTTCTTTGATTTTGGCGACCCCAAAAAACTTTCTCGCGGCCCCTCTGCACCCACATTGCACCCCAAATATTAAACATTGCAACCCTTAAATATGTAAGATATTTAATAAAATATTTTCTAACCATATGACTGATGATTGAAGAGAGATGTGTATACAGAAGACATTATCTAGAGTGAGAGAAAAATAAAATAACTTTTTTCTAGAGGATGTGCAAACAAAAATTTTGATTGTGCAATGATGTACCATGAATTTGCAATATATCGAAAGAATTTATATCAAAACATATTATTATGGGGAGCTGGTATCGACCTAGCCCCCCAAAGAGCTTTTCCTTGTTACTTACCAGGGGATGATGTGCAACGAGTATGCAACCAAATCAAATTATTTGCAACAACCAATTCGGGGGGAGGGGGGTGCTAGGTCTATGAACCTGAACGGCACTAAGTTTTGTTCTCAGTAACTTGTATTTCTACCACGTGCACGAATATCATCTGAACATCTACTTAGCATGCTAAGAATATGATTCCTGATGATATTATAGTATTGCCTCCCATATATCAAGCAGAGTAGTCCTAACGTCATACATGTTATTCAGAGGATTTTAACGGGTTGAAATTATTCTGCTCATATTATCCCATATGTGTTCTATGGAGTTAAGATTAAAGCTTCTAGCTGACCATGCCATGGTATTAATTCCTACCTCCAAATACCCCTGTACAATTATTGCAACGTGGGGCCGTGCATTATCCTGCATAAACATACAATTTTCTCCAATAAAAGGAGTATATGGCATAACGTATGGTTCTAAAACTGAATCTTTATGCATTCGAGCAGTGAGAGCTCTATTTTGAAAAAGTACCAACTCCGTACGTGCACACAAAGAAATTCCTCCCCACGCCATTACTGCCTCCTTAGTTGACTCTAGGAAGAATGTTACACTTGGCATATCGCTCTCCTTCGCGTCTGTATACTCTTAATCGTCGATCATTATTGAAGAAGGAAAACCTGGATTCATTAGAGAAGAGGACTCTGGCCCAATCTTCTTCTGTTCAATTTACACGGTCTCGAGCAAACCGTAGTCTTTCTCTCCTATGATTTGCAGTTAGTAACGGTGCTGTTGCGGTTTGATGGGGAGTCAAATTACTTTCACGGAGCCTTCTTCTTACAGTATCAGGACTTACGTGAACTTGATGGGCATCTAGAAGACAATTTTGTAAATATGGTGTGGTTACAGACCTTGGTCGAACTGTTACTAATCGAAGGTCCTGTACAGGGGTCGTAACCCTTAGATGTCCTGGGACTGGTCTTCTCTGTTTCCCTGAATCGACTTACTACTATACTAATGGTAGACTGATTTACATTGAGTTGCTGTGTAATGTTACTCTGATTTCTACCCTCACCACTAAGCGTGACGATACAAGATTAAACACGAATTCATTTCTAAAAACATTGAATTGAAAGATTGGTCAATAACCAAGGTCGCTAAAAACGCAATCGTCTACCTTGAGGAATATATATATATAATAAAGATTAGCGTTGTTGTACTAAGTGAGAAATGAAGAAAAATGTTCCCAAGTGCAAAAAAAAGTGATGATCCACCAATACATCGTGTCGATGAAAATGATGGTCAAATTTAACGAATTGTTCATTTGATTGCTCCAACATCCAACGAATAGTGAAGATCTGACTCCACTGGCAATCTGCAGATCTTAAATACTGTTGGAAAGAGGATCGGCTCAAACTGGAGTAGCTGATGAAGGTGGACTCTTTTTGTATTTGAAAATAACATTTTTTTTCAAGAAGAGAAAATCTTAAGGATTTGGATCTGGTGATCTAGGTCTTTGGCACCATAAAGAACAACGTTTAAGAAGGTTTAATTATTTACCAATTTTCTTTCCCAATAATAACATAAAAATAGGGTTTTCACTGTATCGACCCTTACTTTGTGGAATCTACTCATATTACTGTTTTAAATGAAATTCACTATTACTAGATAATTCCAATATATTGATCAAATGTCAAAAATTCTAGAAAATTTGACAATTGTTTCGATGAAATTAACTGTCTCGACCCCTTACTTCGAGGAATCTACACATGTTAATGTTTTAAGTGAAACTTACTGTTTCTAGCTAATTCCACAATATATTGAAAGAATGTTGAAAATTCTAAAAAATTGACAATATGATATTTAATATCGATTTATTGTCAATTTTTTAGGATTTTCAACATTTTTTCAATATACTGTGGAATTAGCTAGAAACAGTAAGTTTCATTTAAAACACTAATTGTTTCAATAGTAAATATCATCAACAGAATGACAGAAGTTACATTTCATTTGATGCCTACCTGATGGGTAATAATTATTTGTGGCTAGACCAAGAAGAGACCTACCTTGAGATTGACTTAATATATATTAATAGAAAGAAAGAAGAAGATATATTATTACAAATATCAGAGCTGAGATATTATTAGCCCTACGGGGATATCCTGTATATCTTTTTTCCCATTTAAGATCAGTATAACTGTGCTATGATAAAGAAAACCAGGAAAACTATATCTGCTGATCTTTGCAATTATCACTTAGGTTTGGTTAGGTTAGGTTTGTAATGAATGAGTCAATAAGGCCCTTCACTGCGACTTGTAAGAGTCTATTGTGGCTCATACTTATTCATATTTCATCAAACAAATTCACATTCTTAACGAAGTCGACTAATTTGTTCGGTGAATAATATTTCAGGTCCGAGGGCGAGAGAGTGGCCTTGCCAAACATCCGATACCAAACTCGAGCCGCGACGGGGCATGCAGAAATTATATGCACTGCTGTTTCATCATCTTCCAAACAGACGGCAAATCGGAGCGTCCGACAGTCCAAGTTACAGCGTATGATGATTCGAACGACAGTGACCTGTTAAAAGGCCTGTTAGGCACCGTAGATCATGTATATTATAGCTTAACATTTGTTTGGATACATTATTCGAAGGATGTATGAAGGCATTTGAATGGACCAATCCTGGTATATCATTCCAGAACTCTAAAACTCTTGTTGCTGTCCAGGTATTTAGTGTTTGTTTGGCATCTATAACCATACCAGAGTGGCCAGGGATCCAGACCCTGTTGCGTTCTCCTATTGAGGCGAGTCTTTTTTGGCATTCTAAAACCAATTTCAACGTTACACGGTAAGAGCTAAGTGCTTCCAAGGCCGCTTGGCTGTCCGTGAAATTTATTATTGATCTATGTGTGTGGTTGGATTGTCCCAAACTCTACACACATGAAACAATGGTGTGAATTTCCGCCTGAAATACGGTTGCATAGGAACCTAGAGAGGTTGAAATTTCTGCTATAGGTCTGCGCCCGTATACACCCGCACCAGAGCCTGAGGGTGTCTTTGAACCATCGGTGTACCAACAGATGTCTGATCTTAATAGTTCATCATTGCAGAGGTCCCATTCATCTCTATTTATAAATAGGAGTGTATAAGGCACATTGCAGTTATATCAGAGGTTATTCCCAGAACACTATGACTTTCGGTGTCGGCTAAGATTCTGCTTTGCTCTGTATAAGCCTGTTCTGTTTATTTAGAAATATGCACAATTCTATATGCTGTCCAATTGGCCTCCTTTTCCAGAAGTATATGAAGAGGAAGTAGGTCCTTGAAGATTTCCATGGCTGCTGACGGTGTGGTGCTGACAGCACCAGTGCTAGTCATACAAGCCTGTCTCTGTATAACAGAGAGCTTTGCTTGGGCCGTTTTCTGTAAAGCTTTTTATTACCAAGCAATGGCTCCATATGTGATCATTGGTCTAACAATCATCACATATATCCCATGGATTTGTTTGGGACTCAAGCCACAAGATGTTCCACAGATCCTGCGACATGGCCACAATGATAGTCTGGGCTTATGGATAACTTTTTCCAAGTGAGCGTTCCAAGTAAGTTTTTTATCTAGGATGATAACCAAATATTTTACTTCCGCTGCAAATGGAATAACCTCACCATTATAGGAAAGTGGCAAATTCCTTCTCCTAGTAAAGGGAACTATTACAGTTTTACAGGGTTAACAGATATCTGTTCCCTCTGGCACCTACTGTAGACATCGTCCAAAGTCTTTTGGAAGATATTATATGCAACCCGTCCTGACTTGTTCCTTGCCAGAATGACAAGGTCGTCTGCATACGCTTGCAGTTCTACCCCTCTTCCTGCGAGAGTACCAATCAAGTCATCCATCAGGAGTGACGACAGTATAGGAGATAGCACTCCACTTTGCGGGCAGCCCCTGGAAACCTTAAAGCTAATGGCCTCATCTTGGAGAGATGTAGTGGCTGTTCTAATAGTGAGCATGGCATATATCCAGCCGGTAATCGTTGGTATCATGCCCTTTTCAGTCACAGCTGAACCAATGGAGGCCGGTAGTGGATTGTCAAATTCTCCTTCGATGTCAAGAAAATGGCCACCACAATCTCCTTATTGTTAAGGGATTGTGTGATTTTTCCAACAAGGTTGTGTAATGCTAAATCTGTTGATTTGCCAGTTTGATAAGCGTACTGGTGGATACTCAGGGGGGAGCTGTATAATGCTACCCGCCTGATGTGGCAGTTTAGTACTCTTTCAAGTCCCTTAAGCAGGTAAGATTGGCTAATTGGTCTGACCGATTTAGGGCGTGGGCCTGTGCGGCCCACTTTCGGTATATATACTACCCTAGCCGTCAACCAACTGGGTGGTATATAATTCCACGCCAGACTAGCTCTATACAGTTTAATGAGGAAAGGGGAAAGTAATTCCACTCCGTTTTGTAGCAGAGCTGGAAATTTGCCATCCTCACCAGGAGATTTGATTGCCCATTCAATCGCCGGTGATGTGATAACTTACTTGGCGAGTTGGAAGCTGGGAGGTCGATTGTTATCCGGGAAAGGTGGTTTTTAATCAAAAGCTCCAACGTTTCTTTTCTAGAGGTCGTGAAAGTACCATACGGCCGTTACCATGTTTATTTGCATTTGTTAAAATATGTATAGTATTTACTACTTTTTGTGAATAAACATTATATTATATTATATATTATCTCGGCAATCGACTCTTTAGAGAGAATCTGCAGTATTCTGGTACTGCGAGATATTTCAGATTTACTCTCGCAGAAATTCTTCCAAGACTCCCGCCTTGCCTTTCTTATTTCTTTGTTGTAGGTGGTTAGAGCAGTTCTCTAATGTTCCCAGTTGCCTGACTCTTTAGATCGGTTAAAGAGTCGTTTGAACTTCTTCGTTTATCTAGGTTTTTGTTCCACTAAGTAGAGTTACGATAATCTCTTTTTGTTTTGAATGGACAGTTTTCATGATAAGAGGAGATCACTGCTTCTCGCTTCCCGCTTGTCCGCCGCAGTATCTATCCCATCACAACTGTTAATTGTAGTGAAGCCGTCCTCACTGTATCGTTGGAGGGAATTTTTGTATCTACTCCAGTTAGTAGCTTTTGAGTCGCGATATTCCACTATTGGCCGTAGACCTATTTCAATGTTGAATAGAATGTGTCTGTGATCTGAACACGAGGGCTCAGTAGATACTACCCAGTATCAGAAAGTTTGAGCTGATTATTAAATTTAACACCTATGATCTATTTCTAGTAACAAAAGTAGCTAGGAGCCCTTATCAATAAGAGATAGCCCTTCCGCTAGTATATAATCAAAAAATAGCTCACCTCTATGATATATGTTCGTGCTGCCCCACGATGTATGTTGTGAATTGGCGTCACAGCCCATGACTAACTGGAGTCTGTTCTTCTTGCTATAGTCGATTAGACGCCGTACTGCGAGTGGAGGTACAGTATCCATGTCCCCTGGTAAGTATGCAGAGCAAATGACTATGTTAGTCATAACATTCTTCTCCGGTAGGGACACTTGGATGGCTACTACATCAGGAGTGCAACAGCCCTAAAGAGGAGACATGCCATAGGTTTCACCCCAGGGCAGACTACTACTTCACCAGGAATATTGCTGAGACCAGTTACTTGGTCTGTGTTTCCTGTCCATGGTGCTTTCAGGAAGGCAAGGTCAATCAATTCGTTCTTGAACCTTTTACCAAGGATGTAAGAAGTTGCGTTAGCATGCTGTATGTTTGCCTGTAAACAGTTGAATGTGGCGATTATGGAGAGCCGCAGACAAACTTTTGTCTCCTCAGATCCTTAGGGAGATCACACGGTGGGTCAATTGAGACGCCACCATCTGATCCTCCCAGGGATGAGGCTGTGGTTAGTGCCATTGATGAGGCTTGGTCACCTTTCGTTACGGCGGACCCATCTGGTTGTTTTGGTCCTTTAGTCGAGGCCATACTGGTCTTCGATTTCAGGACAGCAGGTCCAGTCCCCTTGTCAGGTTCACTTGAAGAGACGTTACCCGTCTTTTTTTGGAGAAACCAGCTTTCTCTTTTGTATAGTTGGTACCCCGGCTACGTGCCGGCGGTACACTCCCCTGTTCTTGTGAGGAGGGTCGGTTCTCCTCACTACTGCAGGAAGTTTTCCACTCGGCCCCGTGCCATGGCTTTTCTCGGATCTCTTCGAGGGATCCGGTTTTGATGTCAGTTGGGAGGACCAGGCTTCAGGACGGAAAAGAACCAACCTGTCCAAATCCCAAGTGTGGTTTGAAGCCAATCCTTTCCAACGTGGCCATGGATCGATCGTCAATGGCGAAAGTCCATGTTTGACCAGGGCCTGTAATTTCCTTGTGTAGAACAGTTCACTCCAAGGTCAACAGACCGTGGTTCGTTTTCCTCAGCCTGTTCAGAACCTCTTCAGAAGTCAGTCTACGACTGCCTTCGTCAGGTATGTAAGCCATACAGATGTGTGGCTTTGGGAGTTGGTCGCCTGAGACGCATTTCAGGGAGGCACCATCCCCTGGTTGTAGTGTATTGACTACGGTAGTCAACCAATAGACACTCTCCTGATCTACACAGGTGACCTGTAACCATCCAGGCCAGAAAGTACAGCTCTGGAACTGCACTTGAGGAACACCTTCGGGAATATCCTCTATAGTGGCCACAATGGCGTACTGAAGTGATTCCATTTGTTTGGTCGTTATATAGGCTGTCGAATATTCGAGGTGTAAAATTCCCACCTTGATTCCGGATACAGCCTGCCCATAAGAGGGCTTTTGTAAGTCAGTTTCACTTGACGTTACCTTTCATTCAGCCGAGCAGGGCTTTTTTGCCTCCTGTTCGGGTGAGTCATCATTAGAGCGTAAGCGTATCAGCCACAAAGGGACAATGTTTTCTCTTTTGCGGCTGATCACGCTGCCGCTGCACTAGAATTTGATTCAAGGCGGATTGGTAAGGTACCACTCTTGAGGAGACGACTGAGTCGCTTCCTGGCTACACTACCTAGTTTCCTAAGTTTACTTTCAGGAGTTGGAGAACTGAGTAGCTGTCGTTCTTAAGCGGAGGTTACAGGGAGGTCAGTTGAAATCGATAGGTCGACTTCCATCTGTTCTGTAGTTTTGGAATTTTTATTTAATGTTACTTCCATAGGAGTCTCACGAGCGACTAGGGAAAAAATGTCCATCACGACAGTGCCCTGCATTACCGTGACAGGGCTTACTTACGACGAGAGGGCGCCTAATATCCCAAAGGTTCCGTTCGTGACAGATGATAGGCTCACTGTCATGCATCCCTTTGGGACGGATACGCACACCTTAGGATTAAGACGAAAAAACCGTTGGGATGTCATTTAGTCAAAGAATAACAGCACCAAAAATGATCCTGTTATTTCCATTACCAGCGGTGCTAACGTGGAAGCAGACACCCGATAGCTGAATTTGCCCACCATCCCATAACCCAAGCTAACATACATGCAAAAGCAGCAAGCAGTAGTTCAAGCAGTGCAACAATGAGCAAAGACAGCCAACCACGCCAATTATCACTTAAGAAGACAGTTTAAAAGTGGAGAACTCCCTAGATTTATCTGTTTATTCACGGCTTCATATTGTGGGTTTCTTAAGTGTCTCCTAATTTCCAATTCTTCAAGGAAATCCAGTTCTTGTTTCTTATCACAAATATGTAGTACTTCTAGTTCTGTGCTAGGTGTCAATGGATGTTTGGTGTCAAGTAAATGTTTTGCGTAGTGGGTTTTTATCTGGTTGTTTCAATCTGTATGCTGGTATGTGTTCACTGTATCGGATTTCAAAATTTCTAAGGATTTGACCCAAATAGACAGCATTACATTCTGGACATTTATGTCCAGAATATCCCCATAGGGCTAATAATATATAAGCTTTGATATTTGTAATATCATATCGTCTTCCTTCTTCTATTACTTAATTATCAAGTCATATGGTTACGAACTAACATGTTTCATGCTTAGTAATAATCCCATAATCTCACTTTATTAAATTTAAGTATATCAGAAATACATTCTATCACTTTCATTTAATTAATTAGGACATTCGTTATAATTAACATCAGCAGAAGGAAACAATTGAACTAGTTGTGTTTTGCAAATACCTTATCAATAAAAACATGCGTGAAGCGACTACGAGTAAAGAATTGAAATGTGGGTTTTGTGTTAAGCGAGAAGATTGTTAGTTCACCTACAACTGGTAAAGAAATATTTTTAATACTAAGTTTGATTGCTGTAGGCAGATCTATTAAATATTTCTTTAAAATTGTGTAATTTGGGATATTGTGGATTACACAATTTTGTACACGTGTATACGGAAATAACTGGTTGGGGCTAAAGTAGAACTAAAGCAAACGTCTCTGGCAATAAGGCTTACTGTGCGAGAGGTCAGTATTTGTGAATTTTAACTTGAAGGTTAGCACAATGCATTTTTCTTTGTTCAGGCGTTTTTTTATTCATGGGTGATTACAAGGCTAAAGTATAATAAGAGTATGAATTTATTGAAACTACTATTAAACTAATGGATAAAAAGTAATCGGGAGCTAAAATACACAGCTGTTTTCCAGTGCAACGTATGGAGGTTATCCTACCGTCTTCATTTCTTCAATTTAACGATAAGTACCCCCTTCGTGGGAAATTTCACCTATTATAATCTAAAACAATAATTGTTTTATGAACGTTGGATATTTTCTACACTTTGCGCAACACTCATTTCTTCCATTCTGACGATGATATTTAGTATCGGAACAATTGTCAAATTTCTTAGAATTTTTAATATTTTATAAACATAGGGTACTAGGTACTTACGAAGTAAGTTTCAATTTTACATAATTTTATTACTTACATACAGCAAAAATACGTCTTAATAGTGCCAAACATCCAATAGTCACTTGATTGCGCACATCCATTTTCAAATACAATAATATAGAATACAGTAAGTTGGTGAACTTTTATATTATTTCATATTTATTATTTCCTGTACAAACGCTATGATTTTCGATGAGGTCAATTCATATATTTTATTTTGTGTTATCTTATTGTATTAGCTATATAAACCCACCGTAAAACCGATCAATATTTTTCACATCCTCAACGATTTATTCTCTCAGAATGTCCCAAATAACTTATAATTATTCACTGTTTGTAGTTTTTCGCTCCAACCATTCTCCAGTGATTTGAAAGAAACTTTATACACTAAAATAATGTTACTTTATATCGCACTTCTACTGTATATGTGAACAGTAATTAATGCAACGAACGTAAATAGAAATTGCAAAGAGTTAAATAAAAAATATACATTTCAGTTATATTAACGTCATTTTTGTTTATTTCAAAAGTTTCTCATTTTGCTAGCTACTCGTTCCATATTTAAGTATATTAGCTTCTTTAATACGGAAAAATGAAAAATTCCAGAGGTAATTATACTAATAGGTATATAGACGAATCAAGTTATATCAGTGCGCATTGCCTTTAAATAACAAGTTATGTAAATGATCAAAAACATATTTTATGATTTTGATAGACAAAATATTTGGGACAAATTGGTAGTAGTTAACTACAAACTTTCAAGAAAACATCACCAGGTTTCAGAATTTTTCTATAAACTAAGAATTTTGAAAATTGAAATCACGAAATCTTTAATTTTTCAGAATGATCAGAGTAAACATATCAAATAGGGATCGTTTGTTTTGTATGTATTAATAGAATTTCTGAGAAATTTGGTTTTCAGCTAGGGGACGAAGGAAAATAAAATACGATACATGGCCTGAAAGTTTGGTTGCCTTCACAGGCGTGATATAAATCCAAATCCAACTTTCTAGGTGGTAATATAATAATTTAATAAATATGTTTTTGTTATTCTTCCGTTGAGCTATTTCCATAGTTAGCAATGGGAGTTCCTGTAAGTATGCAAATTTTATCTTTGTTGGAATTCAATCTTCTGATCAGTTTTTCAGAAGTATCTTGAATTATTGTATATCTGATGGGTCTTCCGGTATTCACATTTTATAATCTTTCCTTCCTGGTACTTCAAGCATACTGATTCAACAACGGGATCTCACAAATTAAATCTCTGGCTGTTTTTTGTTTGTATTGCTGCCTTCCATAAAACAAAGAGAGACGTGATCATGGATGAGATAGTTAAAAGAGTGAAATAAAAAAGATGATAACTAACTATATACAAAAATAGGTTACCATATTATTCGAGTCGCTATTATTATTTGAAACTAAATAATTTTGTCACTTTGAAATATAAATCTGACATTTTTGTAAAATGGGATTTTCTTAAAAAATATTAGACACTATAAATTCAAGGATTTTCCAACAACGAAATGACTTCAGTCTACTCTGAAGCTGTTGAATATCTTCGAGTAAACGAGATAGTTGGTAACAAGCCAATTTGTCAAAGTGAACATTTTCGCCAATTCCAGTTTTCCACTTTTCTAAGAAATTGAAAGAAAAGCTAATCTCATACTCGAAGTAATTCTCAATGGTACTTATCTGACGTCACATCTTCAGATGCATCATGACCTTAATAACGTGATTGCAAATAAGATGCTTTATAGAGGCGGCGGGAAATAGTACAGTGCAACTTGACGGAAAACTCTAACTGTGATGATTAAAAACAATTTTTCCCGTCATTTCATTCAATGTTTGAGATTATTGAAACTAAAAATATTAATTGGAAGTTTTGAGATGGTCTCCTCTAGTTAGATTGAATGTGTTATTGATCAGAGTGAGAGAAACCATTGAGAAATAAATCTATATATACGGAGTGGGCTACATAAAAAAGTCCACCCGATATTTGGCAGTACCTATTCATTAGATTTCAAGGAAATGCTGGAACACGTCGATTTTTCTTCTTAGGGGGACACATTTTAACGATACAGACATCTTTCTCTCATTTGTCAATCCCTCCCCTCCACTCCTACCCTTTATTTTTAAATAGCGAATATACTATGTGTAGCATATTATTAGAAAGGGATTTAGATGGAGAGTTTAGATATAATGATCGTGAATGATTTTTTTGCTAGTTAGAATATACAATTTTAGAAGTATTCATAAAGTACCTAAATTTATTAAATAACAACACTTTTAAACAAACTTAGTATCCAATTACTTACTTTTTGCAAGATTTGTTATAATTTACTTTTGATGTGACAGAAAAAATTACACGTTAGCAAACCATAAGCGTTAAGTTTCGTTTTTAAGAGGAACTTTAAATGAATCCAAATTGTTTTTGCAAACGCAGTGTAGGGGAAGGTTGCCTAAACTGAACCGCCACCTGTATTGGACCACCATACCTTTCTCCGGAACTACGAAGCCGAAAATTCACTTGGCAACATGTTATCTGACTCCCGCCTAGAGCCATTGATTGATACCGAATTCAACTAGTCGGCGGCCAGCGCTTGGCGTGTGCAGCGAAACATCTTAATTTCTCCATTTTGATGTAAGAATTGCACTGCGTCCCTAAGCAAATACAAAGTCACTGTCAATCCCTAAGGAAAAACTGTTATTACCTGGTTATCAAGTAAGTTTTCCTTTATTTATTTCCCCTATTACCTAGTTATATTGTTTTTTTCTTTTTCTCTACGGCGAAGTTTTGTAAAAACACGTCTAAAGTGGACCACCATGTGGTTTCCGAAATTAGACCGGCCCAATTAAGGATCCCAATTATAGAAATTTACAAAACACTTGTTTTATATTTGAATACACAAAAAAATAAACAAGAAATATTTCTTCACAATTAAAAAAAATAGATCTGTTAAAAAGGCGAAAGTCCCTATGTCTGGTCCAATTTAGGAAACTAACAAAAAGTTTTGCTTCTAGGATGTTTTCCGATGAGAAAAAGGATAGAAAACCTTATGAACAGTGGTGTCTACAAGATATGAAGGAAGATATAAATGCTTATAAAGCGGAAGAATATGGATTCAATGAAACATGCCGAGTATTCAACATTCCAATAGCGACATTTAAAATGCATCTTGAACGCAAAGATGAATTTGCCAATAAAGATGTTGAAAGCTTTGGACGAAAAACCGTGTTATCCAGGGAACTTGAGGACGCACTAGCTAATCATATTCTCTAAGTGTTGCTCGGAGTGACAATAAAGGACGTGCGCAAAACCACTTTCGAACTAGCCGAAAAGAGTCAAATAGAACATACTTTCAACAAAGAAAAATGTATAGTCTGGAAAAAAGTGTTTCTACGGATTCATGCGACGACATCCTACCCTCACACTCAGACAACCGGAGTCCACATCCATAGCACGATGAAAGGGATTTAATCGCGAAAATGTCTACAATTTTTTCGATATCTTGTAAACAACGGCAGATCAAAATCAATTAACAGCTGCCCAAATTCTCAACGTGGATGAGTCCGGATTTTCGACTGTGGCAAAAAAGTGCCCGAAGATATTAGCAGCGAAAGGAACGCACCAGGTCGGGACAGTTGCAACTGGTGAGAGAGGAGTCAATACTACGTTTGTTAAATTGACTGTATCGACCCTTACTTCGTGAAATATGCTCATATTAGTGTTTTTAAATGAAACTCAAAGTCTCTAGTTAATTCCACAATATAATACAAGTTATTGAAAATTCTAAAAAATTGACAATTGTTTCGATAAATCAATATCATCGTCAGAATGACAGAAGTTACATTTCATTTTATGCCTACCTGATGTTTAGTAGTTAATTTTGGCTAGACCAAGAAGTAACCTAACTTGTGATTGGCTTAATATATGTTTATAGAAAAAAGAAGAAGATGTGATATAACAAATATTGAAGCTTAGATATTATTAGCCCTATGGTGATATCCTGGATATCATTTTTCCAATTAAGAACAGTATAACTGTGCAATGATATAGAAAACCAGGAAAACTATATCTGCTGATCTTTACAATTATCACTTAAGAAGACAGTTTATTAGTGGAGAATTCCCTAGATTTAACTGTTCATTGACAACTTCATATTGTGGGTTTCTTAAATGTCTTCTAATTTCCAGTTCTTCAAGGAAATCCAGTTCTTGTTTCTTTTCACAAATATGCAGTACTTCTAGTTCTGTGTTAGGTGTCAATGAATGATTGGTGTCAAGTAGATGTTTTGCGTAGTGGGATTTATCTGGTTGTTTTAATCTGTATGCTCGTAAGTGCTCACTGTATCGTACTTCAAAATTCCTAAGGGTCTGGCCCAAATAGACAGCATCACATTCTGGACATTTGAGTTTATATATACCTGACTTCTTTAATAGTGGTATTTTTGTTTTTACATTTAACAATTTTGTACTAACGTTACTTTCTTTTTTAAAAGAAATTGTTGTATCCGTTGCTGAAGATATTATCTTTGAAATATTATTAGAAATATTTCCTGCATATGTGATGGTTTTATAAGTTTTAATTTCATCAGCTTGTTTAGGATATATTAGTTGTAATGCCACTTTTTTCTCTTTTTTACTAATTAGCCTATTTATCATATCTAATGGATAACCGTTAGATGTTGCTATTTGTCTAATTGTATTAATCTCTCTATCAAAATTACATTTGTTCATAGGAACTGAAAAAGCTCTATGTATCATTGAATTATATGCCGCTAGTCTGTGTGAGACAGGGTGATTAGAATTGAATGGAATTGTCACATCAGTCTGTGTTGGTTTTCGGTAAATTGAATAATCAAGTACATTATTAACTCTTTGAATTTTCAAATCAAGAAAATTGATTGAGCTATTTTCTTCAATTTCTAATGTAAATTTAATTTTCGGGTGTAAATTATTGATGTGGTTGAAAAATACATCTAATTGTCGTTCACTACCCATAAAACAAGCTAATATGTCATCGACATATCTATACCAAAATAAAATATTTTTCGAAATATTACTTTCAAAGATCTTTCTTTCTAAATTGTCCATAAAAATGACAATAAGATATATATTCAAAATGAAGGTTTACCAATGGGAATCCCTATATCACCTATTTCAGCAAACATTTTTATGGACAATTTAGAAAGAAAGATCTTTAAAAGTAATATTTCGAAAAATATTTTATTTTGGTATAGATATGTAGATGACATATTAGCTTGTTTTATGGGTAGTGAACGACAATTAGATGTATTTTTCAACCACATCAATAATTTACACCCGAAAATTAAATTTACATGAGAAATTGAAGAAAATAGCTCAATCAATTTTCTGGATTTAAAAATTCAAAGAGTTAATAATGTACTTGATTATTCAATTTACCGAAAACCAACACAGACTGATGTGACAATTCCATTCAATTCTAATCACCCTGTCTCAAACAGACTAGCGGCATATAATTCAATGATACATAGAGCTTTTTCAGTTCCTATGAACAAATGTAATTTTGATAGAGAGATTAATACAATTAGACAAATAGCAACATCTAACGGTTATCCATTAGATATGATAAATAGGCTAATTAGTAAAAAAGAGAAAAAAGTGGCATTACAACTAATATATCCTAAACAAGCTGATGAAATTAAAACTTATAAAACCATCACATATGCAGGAAATATTTCTAATAATATTTCAAAGATAATATCTTCAGCAACGAATACAACAATTTGTTTTAAAACAGAAAGTAACGTTAGTACAAAATTGTTAAATGTAAAAACAAAAATACCACTATTAAAGAAGTCAGGTATATATAAACTCAAATGTCTATTTGGGTCAGACCCTTAGGAATTTTGAAGTACGATACAGTGAGCACTTACGAGCATACAGATTAAAACAACCAGATAAATCCCACTACGCAAAACATCTACTTGACACCAATCATTCATTGACACCTAACACAGAACTAGAAGTACTGCATATTTGTGAAAATAAACAAGAACTGGATTTCCTTGAAGAACTGGAAATTAGAAGACATTTAAGAAACTCACAATATGAAGTTGTCAATGAACAGTTAAATCTATGGAATTCTCCACTAATAAACTGTCTTCTTAAGTGATAATTGTAAAGATCAGCAGATATAGTTTTCCTGGTTTTCTATATCATTGCACAGTTATACTGATCTTAATTGGAAAAATGATATCCAGGATATCACCATAGGGCTAATAATATCTAAGCTTCAATATTTGTAATATCACATCTTCTTCTTTTTTCTATAAACATATATTAAGCCAATCACAAGTTAGGTTACTTCTTGGTCTAGCCAAAATTAACTACTAAACATCAGGTAGGCATAAAATGAAATGTAACTTCTGTCATTCTGACGATGATATTGATTTATCGAAACAATTGTCAATTTTTTAGAATTTTCAATAACTTGTATTATATTGTGGAATTAACTAGAGACTTTGAGTTTCATTTAAAAACACTACTACGTTTGTTGTATGTGCAAGTGCTTCTGGACAGTTTGTTGCCCCGATGATTATTTTCAAAAGAAAACGAGCAAATCCTGAATTGAGGACTTGTGCTCCACCTGATTGTCTGGTGGAAATCTCGGATACTGGGTACATTAACACAAACATATTTGTGAACTGGCTTAAAAACTTTATAAAGTGTGTAAAAAGTAGATAATACACGTATGTTCTGTGACACTTTATCGGATGAACAGGCGGATGGCCTATGGGTGGTTACCGATAGGAAGAAGTTTCCAGAGGGTTTACAAGAAGTAAAAGAAGTCTCTAGATGGTTAGCAAGTAATGACGGTAGCGTCTACGGGGGTTATGCAAAAAATAAATAAGTGTGTATGTTGTTACGTGTATAAGGTAGAGGGTGATTTAGAAGAAGCGAAGAGGGTTTTAAGGGTAGCGTCTACGGGGATTACGCAAGTAAGGGTGTACGGGGGTTATGCAAAAAGTAAATAAGTGTGTATGTTGTTACGTGTATAAGGTAGAGGGTGGTTTAGAAGAAGCGAAGGGGTTTTTAAGGGTAGCGTCTACGGGGGTTATGCAAAAAGTTTTTTGGGGGTTTGGCCTGGGCCAATTGCCAAAATTTTTGGGATAATGACGGTAGCGTCTACGGGGGTTAAGCAGAAAGTAAATAAGTGTGTATGTTGTTACGTGTATAAGGTAGAGGGTGGTTTAGAAGAAGCGAAGGGGTTTTTAAGGGTAGCGTCTACGGGGATTACGCAAGTAAGGGTGTATACAAGAACGGGGGTTATGCAAAAAGTAAATGAGTGTGTATGTTTTTACGTGTATAAGGTAGAGGGTGATTTAGAAGAAGCGAAGAGGCTTTTAAGGGTAGCGTCTACGGGGGGTTGCGTAAAAAGTAAATAAGGATGTATACAAGAAGTAATTAGAAGAAAGAAAATATATGGAGGATTGTGTGTGTGTGTAAGAGATGAGGGGTAGTGCTTACGAGGGGGAGGGGCTATGCAGTTAAGGGTTCTATATTTTGAAATTCTCAAAGGAATGTTATTAGATTGATAACCAACATTTTTTTTAAAACGGATATGTGTGTGAATTCATATCATTTTATAGAAGGTTTTTTATATTGTAATAAATGAAATCTCGCATTATTATGAATACATCTAAGACAAACAAACAGATTACAGCAACCACATTAGACGTTGCAACTTAGCAATAAGTGATGGGGATCTAACCATTGGTACAATATTTTGAAATTCTCAAAGGAATGTTATTAGATCGATAACCAATTTTTTTTTTAAAACGGATATGTGTATGAATTCATATCATTTTATAGAAGGTTTTTTATATTGTATTAAATGAAATCTCGCATTATATTAAATTCGCTTAGTAGGTAATATTTGCTATAGCTAGCAAACACGTGCAGACCAAATCATTTATTCAGACAATAGCGAACTTGTTTCAAAATATGATAAGATTGGAATGTCATGATTTCTAGTTTATAATTGTTAGTAACAGATTAGATTGTACGAAATCGTAGAAAAATATAGTTTTCTGGAAATATGATGATGATATCAAAAATAACTCATTGGACTTGTGCATCCCCTCTATAATAAAATATTCTTTTAAATAGTGCTCACAGTAAATACTAGACAATAGACTGTACTTAGGGTTCCAGTGAAAAGTTGTCGTTTAAGGTTCCACAATTCATAGTAAGTTATTTATAAGTTTACTATTTTTTTTTCATTCATCTCTAACTATTTTAAAAAACTTAATTGTTAAATTATTATTATTATTATTCTGTTATCTTTTCAAATAATTCTTTCTTTATTACAGATGAATTTTTTAAATGAGATTAATACAATAAGCACTGCTTTTGCAGAAATAAAACCCGTTATAAAACTGAAAGATTTACCAAGGGATACACCACATAGAATAAACAGCGCAAAGGTGCACCAGGGGCAATTTGGAGTCCAAATACTTCTGGAGCTGGACGAAAATATAGTATTTCTCCCCAAAAGAGTGACGGATGCATTTGCGTCGCATGTAAATCAATTTACGCCGGGGAAGTTCAGCATTACATTCGTAGGACTTCAAACTTTCCTAAGGGTTTCCCCTAGGACCCTCTTCAAAATAGAGGAGAATGTATAAAAAAACATAATAAAACAGTACATATTGAATTTCAACACCTTGAAAAATAATCTGGACACAGGTGAACAGCTTCAGTTTTCAAAATCGTAAGTTTTTATAATTTTTTGAAAATGAATTCTGAGGAAATAGCTCTCCTGACTGATAATATTGTTAAAAAGTTTCAAGCAATTGAAAATATTTTATTTCAAAAAAAAAATTGTACTATTTATGATATAGAAAAATGGTCAAAACAAGCTAAATGCCACATTAGACTTTGCAACTTAGCAATACGTGATGGGGATCTAACCATTGGTACATTACGTAAACTACAAACCAACTTGGGTCACTTAAAGCGGTTTAGAACAATAATTCAGAATCTAAGTAAATCTGGAAAGGGGATTACTATTAATAATAAAAAAAGAAGTAATAGAGTAAAATGGGAAGATATTAATTCAATTTTTGGAAGTAGAGTTCGAACCGGGATTATTATAAATAAATCTCATAAATATATCTTACAGTTTTTTGATGATTCGTTGTTTCTTTTCAGCACTAGAATGAAAAACGCATTAAAAAAATGCAATATGTTGAAAGTAAATACTTGTTTTTGTGCAGAATTTATTAGAAAATCAGGTGATACTGAAAGTACAGAAAATAAATATTTTTCTACAAAAAATGAAATAATTGATAAGACAACTGACTTTAAAAAATGGTTTGCAGTTAATGTAAGAGATGTCATTTTAAGAAAACTTTCAGAATATTCTGAGGAAGGATCGGGGTGGGCCTTAAGTAAAATTATATCTCTGGAAATCAATATAAATAAATACGAGGTGGCTAGTGGAATATCATCATATATTAAATTACCAGACATAATAGCTAAAAGAAAGGCGTGTATCAACGTTCAGAATGACGATAATGCATGCTTTGCTTGGGCAATTGTTTCAGCTTTGTTCCCTTGCGTTATTAATAAAAATCCTACACGTACTTGTTCATATCCTCATTATAGCAAAGTTTTGAACATAAACGGTCTTACATTTCCTGTACACCCAAATCAGATTACAACTTTCGAAAAAAATAATGTTAATATTTCGGTTAATGTTTTTGAATTGGAAATTTTCAGACCATCAAATTTTAGTGTTGTGCCAGTACGTTTAACAAAACAAAAAAGAGAAAAGCATGTCAATTTACTGATTATTCAAAATAAATATTTTCCTAAAAAGAATGATTGCGAACCAGAGTCAGATAATGATTATTGTGATTTTAGTGATGATATACAGTATCACTATATTTGGATAAAAGATTTGTCAAGACTTTTATCCAAGCAACTCTCTAAAAATACTAGGAAAAAATATATATGTGATAGATGTTTGAATTATTTTGTTTCTCAAAAAAAATTGGATGACCATTTCAAATATTGTGAAAAAATTGATAATAATTGTAAAATTGAGTTTTCGAAAGATCCATATGTCAAGTTTAAAAATTTTGTATACAAAGAAAAAGTACCTTTTATTATTTATGCAGATTTTGAATCACTACTTATTCCTTATATTGATGTAGATGCTAGAATAAAATCTCAAAAGGGATATGGTTCGCAGTCGGTAACGAGAAGTGCTAGGTATCAAAAACATAAAGCTTATAGTGCTGGACTATATTTTAAATGTAATTTTAACGATAACTGGTCATTTTATGATAGTAATCGAAGTTCTGATTGTATGTTATGGTTTGTAGATAAAATTGAAAATATTGCAAAATTTGTAATGTCAAAATTAAAAAATGTTGAACCAATGAATGTTGAAGTGAATTTAAAAGATGCTTCAGATAAATGTCATATTTGTGAGGAGATATTTAAGGAAGGTGATAAGATTGTTAGGGAACATTGTCACCTAACAGGTAATTTTCGAGGTTTTGCTCACAACCACTGTAATCTTAATTATAAAAAATCACTTGTCATTCCAGTAGTTTTTCACAACCTAAGTGGTTATGATTCACATTTCATAATTAGAGATTTAGCTAACCGAAATTATGTTCAACTTTTACCTGTTAATAAAGAAAAATACATAAGTTTTACAATCTGGGATAATAATACAAATATTAGGTTTAGATTTATAGACTCTTTCAGATTTATGGGATGTTCATTAGATTCATTGGTATCAACATTAGAACCAGAAAATTTCATTCCACTTAGAAAAGAATTTTCTAATCTAAATACTGAACAATTTAGTTTATTAACTAGAAAAGGTGTTTTCTTTTATGATTATTTAGATGATATAAAGCGATTAGATGAAACTGCATTACCTAGTAAAGAATATTTTTACAACAAACCTAACGATGAACATATAAAAGATATTGACTATAGGCATGCAAAATTAATATGAAAACCCTTGCTGATTACAGTGACTTGTATATGAAAACAGATATTTTACTTCTAGCGTCTGTTTTTGAAACATTTCGTGATACTTGCTGGAAAACATATGGTTTGGATCCTGGTCATTATTATACAGTTCCTGGTTACACTTGGGATTGTATGCTCAAGTATACTCATTGTAAATTAGAGACAGTGCAAGATATTGACATGCTGCTATTTTTTGAAAGAGGTATAAGGGGTGGAATATCTCAGTGTTGTAATCGATACGGCGAAGCCAACAACAAGTATATACCTACGTATAATGAAAACAAACCTGTGAAGTATCTTTTATATACAGATATTAATAATCTTTATGGTTGGGCTATGAGTCAGGAGCTTCCCTACGGAGGATTTAAATGGGTAGATCATAATATTGATATAACTCAAATTCCAGATGATTCCCCTGAAGGGTACCTGCTCGAGGTTGATTTAGAGTATCCAAAAAATAAACACGATCTACACAAAGATCTGCCATTCTGTGCAGAACATATTTCACCACCAAATTCTAAACAAAAGAAATTAATGACTACTCTGTATAATAAAAAAAATTATATTATACATTACAAAAATTTAAAGCAAGCTATATCTCATGGATTATTGCTTAAGAAAGTTCATAGGGTATTAAAATTTCAGCAAAGTTGTTGGTTGAAGCCTTATATAGAATTGAATACTTTGATGAGATCCCACGCAAAAATAATTTTGAAAAATATTTGTATAAACTTATGAATAATGCAGTATTCGGGAAAACGATGCAAAATTTGCGTAAACATCGGTTAGTGAAATTAGTTCGAACGTGGTATGGCAAACGAGGAGCTAGAAATTTAATTGCAAGTCCCACATTTCATAGTCGTGTTATATTTAACGATGATGTTGAGAATCCTTTATTGGCTATAGAGCTTAAGAAAACTAAAATTGTATTTGACAAACCTCTTTATATAGGATTAGCAATTTTAGATATTTCAAAAATATGTGTTTATGAATTTCATTATGATTATATGCTGACCAAATTTTCACCTGAACAATGTAAATTACTTTATACCGATACTGATAGTTTAGTATACGAAATTCAATGTAATAACATATATGAAGAACTAATAAAGGCGGATATTCACCGTTTTGATACTAGTGATTATCCTGTAAATAATGTGTGGGATATTCCTCTAGCTAATAAGAAAGTACCCGGAATTATGAAGGATGAAAATAACTCAAAAATTATGACACATTTTGTAGGTTTACGTTCTAAACAGTATGCCTTCAGAGTGTTAGGTGAGGAAAACGATGTAAAAAAAGCTAAAGGTATTAAGTCTAATGTGGTAAAGAAAAAAATAACTTTTGATGATTATATTCTCTGTTTGCAGAAATTTATAGAAAATCCTCAAGAAGAGTGTTTCATGCATGCAACTCAACGTTGTATACTATCAAAGTTACATGATGTATACACCATTGAACAGACAAAAATTGCTTTAAACCCATCAGATGATAAAAGATATTTGATACCTGGTTCACATGACACTCTTCCGTGGGGACATTATAGTATTATGGAGTTATAATAAATTGATTGGAATTTATTTTAAGATGAAGAGTTTGGTAGATCTATGTACTAAGATAATTTGTAATCGTATTACTAGAATTTCAAGTTTTCTTGTACAAGCTCAAATTCCTCAGTTTTTGCTTTTATCTGTATAACTATATTTAATATGTACTGTCAAATGTATAATTTTCATTTTGCCTTTAATGTAATATGTACTGTTTTTTTATTTGATGTAATATGTATATAAATACAATTAATAAAACAATATTCATATAACCTTGAAACTTGATTTTTTATCCTAGCTCCTTCCCACAGGTTTTCAAGAATTTTTAACGTTATTACGTCGATTTGAAGTTTCATAAGTAGTGCATGAGTAAGAAGTGCTGTTCCTTTAGACTGGTGTTTAAATTGTAAATTTGGAATTTTGTTGCCAAATATGCCTTTTCAGCAACATATGACGGTGATGCTTGAGGAAAATACCGATTTAGGTTAGTCTTTTTCTCATTTTGTTCTAACGCGATACGAATGTTCACCATCATGATCGTTTTCATTTACACTACATCGAGGTCGCTCTAATAGTTGAATAGTTGCAGGATTTAGAGTGCCATCTACAGGAAAATTTAATTTCTCTTGGAAAGCTTTTAAAATCGATGACATATTTGTGATATCATGTTCCGACTTGTTAACATATCCAAATCTTTCGATAATTTACATCAATTTTCTCAGATGCCACTAAAGGTAGAATTATTATTAATAGTAAAAGGAACATCCTTCACTTTCGATGTTCAATACTGATTCCAAATCAACATAAAAGTTTTCATCATCAGCATTACTTGTGTTAGAGGTGAAATGAAACAAAGAATATTTTCATAATTTTATAATGTTAAATCATTGATTACATGGACTTTGTAATAGTACAGATATTCTCTAAGTGCTCTTCCTATTAAACTGCTGTTGTCATAAGAATAAATATCACAAACAGCATACATTAAATCTAAACAATTGGAAAAGCCACATATTGGATTCGATATAAATGTTTTTAATAAATTAATGATATTATAATAAAAATCGCTAAAGTTCACTTTATTTAAAATTGAAATGTGATGTTGAAGCAAATTCTCATGAACACGTTGAATTTCTACAACTTCTTCTTCATCGAGGAAAACTGTTACATCATCTTTCTGAATTTTCAAAAATTTTTGATTATCATAAATAACTTTAGTTATTTGACAAAAATCTTGGTACAACATGATGGGATTAGAATCTACAACATCATCATCTGGGGAATTGAAGAATAACTCGTTACTTTTATGCAGCACTTCTATGATCTCATCCCATTCTAAAGTATTGAATGACATTTTTGAAGGTTCCACGATAAACGATGATAAAATGATGGCAGGTGCAAAAGTTCTGGCAGGACTCAGGCAACATCCAACTTCAAATCGACGACCAACATTGAAAACTGTATGCAATAAATAATGTCTTTCTTTTCTTATTGCAATTTCATAATTAAGTACAATTTGATCTAAATCACGATCATAATTTGGTTCTTCATCATAACTACTATTATCACTACATGACATTGTAACACTATAATACCCAGAATCGTGACTACTCTTTATGATGACTTCTAATCTAATGTCGATCAATTTATATGTTTATCTCTGTCCTCCACTCAATTAAAGTTGATTGGTTGCTGGTGATCTATACTACTACTTCATCAGTGTTAATCCAACTGTTATGTTTTTCATCTAATCCTAACCATTTAACGTACATTTTGTTACGTTTCCTCTTCAACACCTTTTCAACGAGATAAATGTGGGGATTTTTGGTTTTTTGTAATTCTTCTTCATAGAAACAACCTCTAATAGGCGATCCAGTCATATCTTCTATCAAATACGTTACAGGATTCGTTATTTTGACTTTCGTAATTTTGAATAGTTCAGTTGTAAAATTGGGGTGTAACCTTTTTCAAAAGCATGTTTCGCTTTACTTATTCGCACAATATCTCCCACATTTAATTTTCTGGGTCCGGCGATTTTCAAATAACTGAATTTCTTATTTAAAATCAATTTTTCGTTACTTCGATTCACCTCTGATGGTTTGTATCCAGTTTTACTATGTTTTGTGTCGTTGTATTCCTTTGTGATTTGAGGTAAAATATCGATCCATTGGTATTTCCCAATTAAGCTGAAATGTTTATAGAGTTTCGTTTTGAGCGTTCTAATAACTCTTTCTGCAATTGCAGCTTCCTTCGTACTAAATGTACTATAATGATTGATATTATGTTTTTTCATTAGCGATTTGAATTTACTATTGTAAAATTCCGTTCCCTGATCTGATTGTAGATTTTTTGGTGTTCGACTCCTGATAATACTCGAAAATGCTCGTGTTATTTCTTCGGCTGTTTTCGTCTTGAGTGGACGAGTCCACATGAATTTCGAGAAACAATCGACAACCACCAAAATCATTTTAAATCCTTTATTATGCTTTGCATAAGGTCTCATTTCGGCTAAATCCATTTGCCATAAGTCATCAAGACCTTTGATTATTGTTCGTCGACGTGGATAATTTCGTAAAATCGGTTTATGCAATTCTTTAACAAGTTGAATCCTGTCTGCAGACATGATGTATAGTGAACAAAGAAGGTTATTTTGTTATAGATATATATATATATATATATATATATATATATATATATATATATATATATATATACATATATACATATATATATATATATATATATATATATATTTTCTAAAGGTCAATTATTGTTCTTCTTCTGAATTACACTGTACGAGAAGATCCATACAAAAATAATCTCTACTACCCAATTTGAATTCTATTTTATCGTTCTTCTTTATGCTAAGGCCGTTTAATCGTTGATACTGATATTCCATATTATTCTTCAATAAAACGCTGCCATCAGAAGCATAATGTGTACAATTTTCAATTTTACAATCAAAAGGGAATACAAAAGCCGTACCTTCCGTATCCAAAACGTAAAAGTTCTTGTTGAATTTCTTCGTGCCCCTAAAGCTAATTAGACACTTTGTGTGATACTTTTCTGCGAATTGGTGTATCTGTCTGCTGATATTTGTCGATGAAACGAGATTATCGACATATTTATTTATCGGAATGTTTGTATTGAGAGTAGCAATCCTTGAATCATAGTTTCTATGTATTTCATCCAATGTATCTTTCATTTTTTTGTCAAGTATGTGTACTATAAATTTTCTATTTGATTCTATTGCATTATCCACATACTTTTGAGTTGATCCATTATTTATCAAGGATTTTATTTTATCATTTATTTGCTGAATACTTGTGTTCAACGACAATTGAGCTATTTCGATTTTTTTAAATCGTGCTTCGAGATTTGTATCATACTTCTTTTTATATGCGTCAGAATGTCGACCAAACTTGTCGAGACTCATTTTGAAAATGAACATAAATCAATCGATGGTTAATGTATATAATCGGCTTCACGAAGTTCATGTATAATGGCAACAATCTCATTATTATTGGAAGTGTTACCTGCATCCTTGGAAGCTATTAACTCTCTAAGTCTTTCAACAATCTCGTTTACATCGTCCCAGTAAACGTACTCTATATCTTTATCATTATATGTCATGATGTGATCAGGTAATCCTTTACCTACGATGTTAGTGGTAGTGTTTCGTCTTATAATAAATTGCTTTTTAATAATATTAATATATTTCCACCGCTGAGAACCTTTTAGTGTTCTATCTTTTTTCAAATGAACCCCCGTTCGTTCCAATAATATTTTGTATGTAGGTAAATCATCTTCGATATATTTGGGATGTTGGTAGAAAAGTAATGTAATTGGTAAAGACCTGGAGTAGCAGGTATTCTATCCCATCCTTTATCTCCTCCTACGAATATATCTCCGTTTTTTGCGTCAAAGTTTATGCGTTTATTCCCCAGAGTCCACTGATCGTTTTCAGCATTATACTTTGGACCGTACAAATCATCGATTTGTGAGTCTTCGTTAAAGAAATCGATGACACATTGTCGACCCATTGTAGGATATTGTTCGATGTACTCGTTGACTGTTCGTGGTGAGAAATGTTCACTAGTATTCACTTGAGGTTCACCATCATCATCATCATCATCATCCGTAAATACTGATTCATTTTTCGGATAATAACTGTATAATTCTTCATCACTGATAAAATTGGGGACATGTTCTTTTTTCTCTTTAGATGATGTGGGCTGTGGTGGTGGTGGAGGTAGGGTTGCTGTAATCTGCTTGTTTGTCTTAGATGTATTCATAATATTTACGATATCTTTGAGTGGATTAGATATAGGTTTGAAAATTCTATTTAGTGTCTCATCATGCTCAGTTTTGTTCAGTTTAAAAGATAAATACTTTTTTCTAATCATTCGTTTCAGATCTGCAATTTTTCGTTTTCGCACAGCGTCTGCATCAGATGACATCATAATGAAAAATGAATGGTTAAATAATTATTATATTTTTATATACATATCGAATCCTTTACGATATCTACCATCTTGTAAATCAAAGTCTTTAACAATAACCAAAGCGCCATATTTATCATTCCAGCATTCAGAGCACATTTTCTTGAATTGTTCAAATGACATGTCCGGGGAAACGTGTTCGTTGAAGGCATGTTTAAGGTTAATTTCATCCTGTTCAAACATTACAATCATATTGCAGTTATCACGTATTAGCTGCTTTGGTATTTTCGAATAAGTCTGACATAGGTAGAAGACATCAATACTTCTGTGCCTACACATGGAAAAATATTCTTGAATTGTTTGTTGTTTGTCGCATGACACATCGTCAAAAATGAACGAATTCGGTTTGGATTGTGTAGGACTTACAATTTCATCGTTTTCTTTAAACGAATAATATCCCACACCTTTTACACCAGTCAATACTTCTTCGAGCAGTTGGTATTTTGGTTTATATAGAGATTTAGAATAAACGTAGACATTTTTAAATTTTACACCATTTGGATTGAACAGCAATGATAGCACAATATTTGTTTTCCCAGATCCGCTGGGGCCACAAATAATAGCACGAAACGAATCAGGTAATAAAAGTCCATGTTTTCGGCTACGTCTATCTTCCAAAACGCTATCGAAATTTTCAATCGGTAATGACTGCTCTTGATTAACAATCTCCATCTTATGATACTTTTTCAAACAGTGCAGCTATAATTATAGGTTCCATCGTGAGCAAATAGTCAGTCTTCATGTTGATTCACGAAGGTGAAGGTGTGCTAAATTCACTCATAAACAATTTGCCTTTTGAGCTTCATTTTCCTGGCTACCAATACTGTGGACGTAAGTTTTACTATTTTTATTTTTTCACAATATTAAATCCTCTATTTATATAGCTGGAACGCGTCTGAAAAAACGGCTACTACGAGGAGATACAGGTGTCAACGCTCTCGACGCAGCTTGCAAAAATCACGATATCGCATACGCATCTAACAAGTCACTCACAGATCGTCATAAAGCTGATTTGGTACTAGAAAACGCCGCTTGGGAGCGAGTAAAGTCAAAAGACGCTAAATTAGGTGAAAAGGCAGCCGCCTGGCTCGTTACCACTGGAATGAAGGTCAAACGCAAGTTGGGAATGGGTATGAAGCCGAAGCGTCGTAGATCTTTTCATCGTGATGTGGTTATGAAGGTGAAGAAATCCATGAAAAAGGGATCTTCGCTGTCAGATACAGCGATGTTTGCATTGCGAGCAGCAAAATCTCTTATTAAAAAATTCGGAGGCCGAAAACATGTTCCAATACCTAGAATAATACCTGTAGCTAAATCTGGAGGATTTTTACCTCTAATACCTCTTTTCGCTGGACTTTCAGCTTTGGGAGCATTATCAGGCGGTGCTGCGGGAATTGCGAAAACTGTGATCGATGCAAAAAATGCTCAAAAGAAATTGGAAGAAGATCATCGTCATAATAAAGCTATGGAGCCTATAGGTAAAGGATTGTATTTGCGAAAGAACGCTAAAGGTGGATATGGGTTATTCTTGAAAAAAAACTACCATTGAAGCTACCCAATAGAGCATTATTCGACTATGAATTAATCAAGTTTGCCAAATTATTGAAAATAAAATATTTTCGAGATGTGTACATGCGCGATTCTCTACCGAAAAACGGACCTCGACGATGTGAATCAGCAATACTAAATTTGGATGTGTCTAAAAACTCAGGCACGCATTGGGTAGCATATAGGAAGATGAATGACTGCGTCGAATATCTCGAATCATTTGGTAATCTGAAGCCTCCGAGAGAACTTGTTACTTATCTTGCTGGCAGTAAAATATTTTACAATTACGAGCAATACCAAAATTACAATCAGATCAACTGTGGATATTTGTGTTTGCAATTCCTCTATAATGTTTGAAGCATAGTTGGTTGGCGAAACACAATTGTTGTCGTCTTTTACAAGTGCCGAATTGAGAACTATTCCTCTAAAGTATTTGGTAGAGCGAGTTAAACCTTGGGATTTATTAGTCAATTGGCATAAATTACCTAAAGAATATCAATCGAATTTCAACTTGCAAATTTGCTTGCCTTGTTTTGTGCATTACAATCGACCGGATCAACGTACTCATGTCGATGGTCCGGTTAGCTCACAACGCAACTGTCATGCATGTAATTATTATTTGAAAAAATAAAATTGTTTTTTCTAATCTAGTAATATTATTTAAATACACCACTCCCATAAACATCACAGTCATGTCTCAACTGTTGAACTTAACGTCCACATCGAATGAATTCTCCTTCACTCCTCCCACACCGATAATATTGAAACCTGAAAAAGAATACTTTATTGGTGTGTTGGGGTTTCATTCGTATCATTCTATACCGAATATCGATGGTGAGAAATTTTATTTCTACAATAAAAATGATCGTAAGAAAGGACTCATCACCATTAACTTCCCGTCAGGATGTTACGAAATCACAGATATTGAAGCTTATCTCATCGATCAATTCAAATTGAAGACGGATACAACTGTGGCCGATATATCTTTGAAGCCCAACAACAACACTCTCCAGTGTGAAATTTACAGTCGACAGCACGCCATCGATTTTGAATACTCTGATAGTTTGAGTAAAATACTAGGATTTTCTCCAAAGATACTAGATCCTGGTAAAGTCCACCGTTCCGATCTACCTGTTAACATTTGTAAAATATCAACTTTACTATTCGATTGCAATATTGCTGAAGGATCGTTTGACGGAGATAAGCCTGCTCATACAATATTCAGTTTCCCAATTACAGTGGACCCTGGTTATGCAATCAACGAACGACCGAACAATCCGATTTACTTAGCTGTGAGCAGCACAAACGAAATCACCAACATTACCGTAAGAGTGTTGAATCAAGATCTCGAACCAGTAAATTTTCGAGGAGAAAAAAGCACGTTACTTTTACATCTATTGGAACGTTAATGGGTCTACTTATCAACAACGACTATTATAAAAGTCCCTCATCATCTACAACAAAATTAGTCTCTTGCAGATCGTTCAAAAGAACGAAGCTTCATCTAACTCCTGCAAATCGGGCGTTTCTCAAAGCAATCGGATTAAAGTTGAAGAAGAATGACACTAAAAAGAAAGTACGTGCGTTCTGATAGGACACCACCATCAACGAAAATATCTTCGATATTTGACCTTTACCGAGATCCACAATATGAAGAGTCGATAAGAAAAGAAGATTTTCACACCTATGTTCCTTATGTGAAATCATTCAATAACAGCGATTCTGTGGAATTTGACATACAACAAACTGACGCATTTTTTCTCATGTACGAAACTCAACTTGAAATTAAGGGAAAATTAGAAGTTAGTGGCGGAGGAGGACATGTTAATCTAACGCCAAATTGCGGTGCATTCCTCTTCGATTCTTGTTCCTACATTCAAAGTGGAAAGGAAATAGAAATAGTACGAGATCCCGGTATAGTAACTACCGCAAGAAGTTTGTTGTGTTATAATCCACAATCGAAAGAAATGGCTTTAGCTGGCTGGAATTATCCCAATAAACCGCTATTGAATGATGTTGATAAATCGTTTAGTTTGTTGATTCCTCTAAAACACATTTTCAATGTATTCAATGACTATACTAAAATCACATATGGAAAACAAACTTTTCGATTCATACGTGCTCGTCATGATAACGATGCTGTAATAGTAAATGAAGTAACAACAGGTACTACGACATCTAACACTACAATAAAGTTTGTTATAGATAGCATGGCATTGAGAGTTAAACACGTCTATCCTAACGATGAAATAAAATTACGTATGATGGAGCAAATAAAAAGTGATCGACCAATATTCATTCCGTTCAGGAAATGGGAACTTTGTGTATTGCCTACGTTAACGAAAAACGCTAAAAATGAGATTTGGTCAGTTAAAACGAGCTCGTCTGTCGAGAGACCTCGATATGTTATCGTATGCTTTCAAATAGATAGACGCAACAAGAAGACAAACGATCCTTCCCAATTCGATCACTTGAACACCAACAATGTAAGATTGGCTTTGAACGGAGATTTTTGGCCCACCGAACGATTAAAGATGGATTTCGGAAAAAACGACTATACTCTTGCCTATCATAATTACGCCTCATTCTATAGAAGCTATACCAATTCCAGCATAGTACATCCAACATTGGACTATGAAGCATTCAAAGATCGTGCTCTCTTTGTCATAGACTGTTCCAAACAGGAGGAGGGTATGAGGGCATCGACAGTTGATATAAAAGTGGAAATTGAAGTAGGTGTAGGATTTCCTGCAAATACTAGAGCATATTGTATAATTATACATGACTGTTTATTAGAGTATTACCCCCTAACGGAAATTATCAAAACGATCATATAATACCAGTGTTGAAATACACAGCGAGACAGTTACAAATAAACCACGATGAGAATAGCATTCATTGACATTCAAGGCTTCATTATCGAGGGTACATTCCATCCTAAGGAATTGTCCATCGAAATCGGATATAAACATAGACACTACATATCTAAGCCGCCACAACCCTTTCATTTGCTAAGCAATCAAGATAAAATAACAAACAACTTTTTGGAACACCATATCCATGGAATCAAGTATTCTTCTGGCGATGTTGATTATTCAAAATTGGACGAGATTTTGAAAAGTACAATGTCTAATGTCGATTGTATTTACGTTCGCGGTAATCAGAAATATGAATTTTTACAAAAGAAATGTGAAGAATATGGAATTTCTACGACAACTGTTGTTGATGTCTGCAAGTTTGATGGAACGTCCTCAGCCATGGAAAGTTTAAAAAAACATTCGAATGCTTGTCATGCCGATGGGGCTTTCAATTGTACACAAATTAATGTAGAACGATTACGATGTTGGTTTTTAAATGTAATACCATTGTAATTTTACTCAAATAAATAGAAAAAATTGATGAGTTGTTTTATTGAAACACATTGTATACTCATTTATGTCTATACTACATGAAGACTTAAACTTTCGTTTTACAATATTCAATATAATTTTCAATATTAAAATAAATACTGATGTTAAAATTATACATGTCATTGCAAAAACGTTATTAATTTCATCCTTGATGGCATCCTGTTGTTCCCGAACCTTCTGTATCCAAAACGTAAAAGTTCTTGTTGAATTTCTTAAGAAAAAATTGATGAGTTGTTTTATTGAAACACATTGTATACTCATTTATGTCTATATTACATGAAGACTTAAACTTTCGTTGTACAATATTCAATATAATTTTCAATATTAAAATAAATACTGATGTTAAAATTATATGTCATTGCAAAAACGTTATTAATTTCATCCTTGATGGCATCTTGTTGTTCCCGAATTGTATTATTCATCATATTGTAGCCGGTTCAATTCTGTGGATATTTTTTTGTAGGCGGCGATTTTGAAGACGTTATCCTCTAAGCACATTCGCTCCAATTGCTTTATCAGTTTAATCTTATTTTCATAAATTGAAATATCTTTACTCAATTCTTGAACGCTTTTAGAAAATTCCTCCAATTTGCGTCTATACTCTTCCGATGACATTGTGATACAAACACTCAATTCTCTCATTTATTTATTATAAAAGAAATCATGCACATGCTTTCAAGACTTTCAAAATACCCGTATAAAAAAAAGACATCAGTTAAATATGATTTTAAAAAAACTGCAACATAAAATCTATTTTTATTAATTCGATAGAAAACTAGATTCTGCTGTTTCATGAATAAACTCAGTTTAGATTTTATCGTAAATGACTAATACAATATCAAGTTGATATCATATATTTTTCAAAAGATACTATAGTAATATTCCGTAATATGAAGTAATATTCCCTTATCATGACATTCCAATCTTATCATATTTTGAAACAAGTTCGCTATTGTCTGAATGAATGATTTGGTCTGCACGTGTTTGCTAGCTATAGCAAATATTACCTACTAAGCGAATTTAATATAATGCGAGATTTCATTTATTACAATATAAAAAACCTTCTATAAAATGATATGAATTCATACACATATCCGTTTTAAAAAAAGTTGGTTATCGATCTAATAACATTCCTTTGAGAATTTCAAAATATTGTACCAATGGTTAGATCCCCATCACTTATAGCTAAGTTGCAACGTCTAATGTGGTTGCTGTAATCTGTTTGTTTGTCTTAGATGTATTCATAATAATGCGAGATTTCATTTATTACAATATAAAAAACCTTCTATAAAATGATATGAATTCACACACATATCCGTTTTAAAAAAAAATGTTGGTTATCAATCTAATAACATTCCTTTGAGAATTTCAAAATATAGAACCCTTAACTGCATAGCCCCTCCCCCTCGTAAGCACTACCCCTCATCTCTTACACACACACACACACACAATCCTCCATATATTTTCTTTCTTCTAATTACTTCTTGTATACATCCTTATTTACTTTTTACGCAACCCCCCGTAGACGCTACCCTTAAAAGCCTCTTCGCTTCTTCTAAATCACCCTCTACCTTATACACGTAAAAACATACACACTTATTTACTTTTTGCATAACCCCCGTTCTTGTATACACCCTTACTTGCGTAATCCCCGTAGACGCTACCCTTAAAAACCCCTTCGCTTCTTCTAAACCACCCTCTACCTTATACACGTAACAACATACACACTTATTTACTTTCTGCTTAACCCCCGTAGACGCTACCGTCATTATCCCAAAAATTTTGGCAATTGGCCCAGGCCAAACCCCCAAAAAACTTTTTGCATAACCCCCGTAGACGCTACCCTTAAAAACCCCTTCGCTTCTTCTAAACCACTCTCTACCTTATACACGTAACAACATACACACTTATTTACTTTTTGCATAACCCACGTAGACCCTTACTTGCGTAATCCCCGTAGACGCTACCCTTAAAACCCTCTTCGCTTCTTCTAAATCACCCTCTACCTTATACACGTAACAACATACACACTTATTTACTTTTTGCATAACCCCCGTAGACGCTACCGTCATTACTTGCTAACCATCTAGAGACTTCTTTTACTTCTTGTAAACCCTCTGGAAACTTCTTCCTATCGGTAACCACCCATAGGCCATCCGCCTGTTCATCCGATAAAGTGTCACAGAACATACGTGTATTATCTACTGTAAAACCATCAGTTAACAGCAAGGTCTTGCTTGTTTTGGAGGGTCACAGCACACACTCAAAAAACCTCGAAGCGATTGAACTTGCTCGCGAAAATGGTGTTATCATTTTACAACTCCCTGACCATACGACCCACAGACTTCAGCCATTAGACGTGACGGTTGTATTACACCGAGGCAAATGAAAAATGGCTAAGGTCTCATCCAGGATTAGCTGTCTCGCAATACCAGGTCGCACAGCTTCTTGGGGAAGCCTATCCCAGAGCTGTGGTTATGGCAAATGCTATGAACGGTTTCAGAAAAACTGGAATTTGGCCCGTTGATCGAAATATTTTCTCAGGCGTAGATTTTGCTCCTGCGGATATCTTGTCAATAAATGAACCCATTGAGAGAAATGACCATTTTGAATTTTAATCAGATTTTGATGACAGCGACGATGAGCCCCTAGCTCGCTACGTGGCCCCTTTGAATCGTAACGTATTTGAATCTATATCTCAGGTAGTTGCGTCGACTTCCAGTCTAAGCGTCATCAAGAAAGAGAAAGCATCTACTTTAAAGGCCAAAACATCCTCTTATTCGCCTGTGGCACAGCCCAAAGCCAATGATTTTAAACTAAGTGCGTCCACTTCATCAGAGGCTAAAGCATCGACTTCGCGTGAACCTACGCCTAATGACATTGACAAAGAGTTACAAGTCACAGCAACTACTTCCGCACCTAAGAGGTCCATCAGGTCCACGCCTAATGCCGACGGTTTAGGAGCAAAGGAGCCTAAGCGTCTGTCCGAGCCTGAAGAAAGGCCCTCTTCTGCTTCCAAAAGTGTGTCAGTCTTAATCGAAGAAGTCCTAAGAAGTCCAGTTATAAAACAAGCCAAGAAAACATCTCGAGGGGCCCAGAAGGCACAGATACTTACTGCAAGTCCATATAAAGATGAGTTATAAAGATGAGTTAGCTGCTAAACAGGCATCTCGAGATAAGAAGAAAACTGTAAAACGTGAACTTCAGCTAGATTCTGGTACTACTTAGAAGGCAAAAGTAAATGAACGCGAGTGGTATTGCAAATTTTGTAGAGAATGTGTCGTTGAAGACATGATCCAATGTCTGAAGTGTAGAGACTGGGTACATGAATCATGTGCCCATGTGCCTTCAAAGGAAAAGTTTCTTTGTGATTTTTGCGCTGGTGATTAGACTGACAGTTTTAAGCTTTTTGATATCGTGTTCATTTGATTGTGTTTAACCCAATCATGATGTATTTATTTTCTTAGTGTTACCTACTTTCAAAATTTTGAGTTGTCTTTTGCATGCATGCTTTTTAATTTTTTGTCGTTTATTTTATTGTTTAACATGAATATTTTTTTAAGTTTTGACAAAGTGAAAAAAAACTTGAAGAGTTTTCGAATAAATCTTATTTTTTTGTGAAATATTTTTTTAAATTACGACAATTTCATATGACCTTACGTGTTAAACAAATTTTTTATTGCAATAAATCACGTTGTCCAATTTTGGAACCCGCAAGTCCAATTAAGGAAACCAATTTCCTTTATTGAACCACTTGCAGAGGTTTTTTGAAACGGTTATAAAAAATGAAATATTTCATAACCAAATTCTGAAAAAAATCCTGCAAGTGCCAACATTCCAAAGGGTCTTATGAAATAGTTAAAAGAATAAATTTATGTTATCATTAGAAACTATAATAACAAATCTAAAAATCGGTCCAATAGAGGCAACCCCTCCCCTAAATATCGTTGTGTATCTTGACTTGTGTATCTTGACGTGATTGACAAGCGGTTTGTCATGTATGTGGTATAACTATCAAGGGAGCCAATTGGATAATTTTTACACCAGTTTGAGAAATAAAATAGTACTAATTAGATCCAGTAGACCAGCATTTTTCAAATAAAATGGAATTGACAATATTTTTATAAGATCCGAATCAATAATAACATTTTTGATGTAATTGAAATGGACGCGATTGAATCTTACCTTAAGATAGGGTTTTTCATGTTCCTTAGTTGGCCACTGTGAATCAATATAGTCGTGGCATTATAGTAAAATCTCAGCTAACAAATTTAAACAAATAGTCTGTACAATTAAAAAAAATTCATAAATGAATTAATATTAAAAGTAGGGTTACAATAATAATAAATTTTAAATTCCACAAAAAAAAGTTTATACAAATATATTTATATATATATATATATATATATATATATATATATATATATATATATATATATATATATATATATATATATATATATATATATATATATATATATATATATATTGTTATATATTTCTTCACTTATGATTGTAATCGTTATGTATTCTATATTTATTTATTATTTCATTATTTGTGATTGAATAAACGATAAGCATATATAACAAACTCTATCTAAGGGTAGGGTTCAATTACGCCATTCAAATTTACACTAATTGTTTGAATTGTTTAATTAAAATGTACAAGCTTATGACTTCAGGAATTTTTTTTTAATTAGGTATAGAAGTTTTATAACAGAAAATATGCTACTTATGAATAAATACAATTTTTGTATGACAATTAAAAAGTTTGAATAATTACTCAGCATGAATGCATTCCTCAATTTAGAAATAAAAGCCCAATGAAATTTTAGGGATCTCTAATAAAATATTTTAAAAACGGTACCTTCTATTGTCTAAGTTTCTATTCACTTCAAATTAATTTTCACTCTCAGTTTCTTTCTGTTCTAGTGTCCAAAATATTATTAACGATTCTTAAAATCACCCGCAATGTCTCAATTTCCTCCCCAAATATATATCCTTTAACTGGGTGTACGATTATCTTCTATCTTCTTAGTATTATTATGAAATTGGTTTAAATGTCTTTGTTCATTAAATATAAACGTTTTATATCCTCCCTATTGTCGAAATAAATTACAATATCACTTGCCTTTTTTCTTGACGTTTTTTTTACATCCCCATGACTTTTTTCTCCTCGATATACAATTATCTTCAAATTACTATTATTATTATAAAATTGGTTTAAATTTCTTTCTGCAGTACTTTAAATATCGACTCTTTAATGGTGCTTATTGACGAGATCAATTATAATATCACTTCCAGCTTTGACGTTTTCAAATTCACTGACTTTTCAATTTTCAATCCTTCCATCAACAGCGTTCGGTTGCTATGGAAACTGTCTATACATTATAAATTATATAACCATTGTGTCTTTGTCGATGATTGGCTGTGTATATTACAATAAACCATCAAATTTTAAAGCCGTATAAATATGAAGCATGAAATAACATTTTAGTATTCGAAGTGATAATGTATATAGATGAGGGTTTTCATACATATAAATATTAACATAACTTATTTACTATTTATTAAAAATTCCTGAAATCACTTGCATAAAACAACATATTCACTAACTGTATAAAATGTGTCGTGTTTCTTTTAAATTATTATAAATTTCATTCTAATTTCGACGGATTCTTTTGAAATTACATCCTCTACTGAGTTATTAGTTTTTTTTATTCTGTGTGGTTGTGAGGATTTTGTTCACTGTTTTTACTATCAGCATTTATAATTTATTGAGATATGTTTCATTTTCCAATTTATAAATATACGTTAAAATGATGGCTTTGCTATTGGGCTCCTTTTTTTAATTAAACATACAAAATATAATACTATACAGTTGAAACTAAAATAATTCCAAATAGTTTAAAATCCGAATATCAGCAGCCCTATTAATTTTGTCACAACGTCAATGTATTCAAGAAAATAGATTCAAGGTGCTCATTATACTTGCTGGATGATTCAAACTATGAATATATATATATATATATATATATATATATATATATATATATATATATATATATATATAATATATATAATATATATAATATATATATATATACATATATACATATATGTATAATAATTTATATATATATATATATATATATATATATATATTTATATATATATATATATATATATATATATATATATATATATATTAAACTCAAAATATTCCAAAAATTCCAATTAGAGATTGACTTCCATCATGATGGAAATATAATACGAAGAACTCAGAAAAACCATATTTTACAATTATTGTCACAATCATAAGTTTAAACTCTAAAAAACTATAGAACAACAAAACAAGTTACCATGCTTATCTCCAAGTCCACCAGATGTTTCACAGCCGCCAGCAAGTTGGGAAAAGCAAAACACCACCACATTTTGCTATAGCGGTCCGTCAATTTCTGAATAATCAGTTTCGTTGTCGATGGATTGGAAGCAGAGGACATGAGGAGTAGCCAACCCGGCAACCCGACTTAAACACTATAGATTTGTTTCTCTGGGATCCGCGAAGCATTCTATAATCGACTAGAGGACCCGTGCTGCCCCGCAGCATTGGGATATATAGTACTTCCTTCCAGACAATATTAGCTGTGCGTCTGCCGCAGTATTTGGAATAAATTGAAAGTAAAATTGATTGTGCATACATGACTTTTCTCAAACTCAAATAATTTGAACAGTTAATAGCTCAAAAGAAAGGGCTTGATCCACTAAGTGTTCTTAGACTTGGATCAACAGCATGCGTCAATTAGAACTCTAGTTATAGAGTTATAGAGGTTTGAGTGAAAAAAAATCTTGAAAAAATTGAATGTAAAGTTGATTAGGCACGCATAACTTTTCTTAATCTCAACGAATTCAAGCATTTAATATCTCAAAAGAAAGAACTTGATCCACTGAATGTTCTGAGAGTGAAACGATCAAGATCCATTCATTAGAAGAGGAGCTATGAGCATTCGAATTGCTTGAGTGAATGTGTCCCGGAAGAAATGTACAGGGAAGAATTTCATTTGAAAAAACATGAAGAAAATCGGTTTTAATAATTTTTTTAATATATAAGATTTTACCATTGTACTGAAGTCACCGGAGATCATTTCCAACAATACATACGATAATTTATTTTTAAAATTTAAAATTATTGAAACATACCCGATGATATAGAACTAGAAACATAGTATTGTAAATCCCTGGCATACTGGACAAAGAGCAGCGGAACAAGGACAAATCCTTGAGGAACACTACTAGATACATGTATTTCTGACGAGAAATTCTGAACTACCTTAACCCTCTCATGCGCAACTTTTTACATTCATCAGAAAATAAAATTTAAAATTACTTTTGTATTTGTATCATGTTCAGTTGCCTTAAAAAATTGTGAAAAAAATTAAAATTCACAATTGAACATTTTATTGACATTTTTCTTTGTGTCCTCGTATGAGAAAAATATCCCTGAACTTTACTTTACCGACGTCCTCATATGGAGACAGAAAATTGAATGCAGATTATTATAAATAATTAATTGGAACATAGTATAAATGATTTTATTATTATGAAATAAGTAAACTAAATGGAATGAGATAAGAAACACTGAAACTTAAAAATATGATAAATAGTCAAATTATAATGAAAATACGCGAAATAGAAAAGAAGTGATATCGGTTTCGAGTATGAAATCCTAGGAAACACTCTGGGCATAACGTGATATCACAACTTATGCATACGTACCTAGTTTTACTTTTACAGTAGGAATTCTTGCATCGACTTGCATTTTTATCTTCCGTCTTTTTGGGGTACTGTGGCCCATTATCAAATTTTTTCTCTGTGGGTACAATTTTTCTAGGCCTCTTTTTTACTTCAGGAGGAGTTGCACTTCTAGGACGTCCCTTTTGTCGTTTCATTTGAGATTCCCCCTGAAATATGAGTGCAGTTGCTATTCTACTTTTAAAATGCAAGAGATCTAAAAATTCCTTTTCCTAGTGGCCATTCCATTTCCACAATACACAAGCATTCACAACTGGGACATTTATAAAGTGGTAAAATATTCGGGTCAACTTTCGTTTAGCTGAAATCAGTTATGGAAAAAATGTTGCCATGCAAGCCATTACCATGGCAACGGGTACACAAAAACCTGAATCATATGGTGAGGAAATGCGCGGTTGCCAAGTTGACCACACTTTCGTTTAGCTGAAATCAGTTACGGAAAAACTGTTGTTATGGCAACGATTGTAGTGATTAGTAGTAAACCAAAACCCAAAATCCAATGGTGAATTGCGAAACGTCGACCCGGCGCGCATTTTTCACAGTCTGTTGATAGCTGTTCATAAACATTTTCCATTTGGTTATTGTGTATGTACGTATTCCTGATAGTATTGAATAATGTGGATAATCATGTGTAATCTGTAATGATTCAAAATATTTCAAATAACTTCGATGTAAACAACTCTTCAATATCAACAATAAAACAACAACCATAAAAAGAAATTATTTTGACCTAAAATCTCCATACTCTATTTTTATAGAATTCAGTAGTTCTAGCACTGGATCGAGTTTGTTTTCTTACAATACCTTGTCCACAAATATTCACAACGTTTGTCTGCAAACTCGTTCTCCGAAATATGCTGAACCCTTTTTGACAGCACTTCATTGGGACTCTATTCTTTGAGTGTGCGTACCATCAGCAGCAACAAACTCAACACTATGGTTGACAGTCTTATGATGATATCCACACTATGAAAGTTTAGAGTAGCCCTTCCACATGTCCTTGTGGATAATAGAACCTCTCTGAACATGTTGTATGCATTCCTCTTATCATCGGGACATACAATTAATCTCAAATCGTCTGAGTCTTAAGCAATCAAACCCAAAACCCAGTGTCCTTCTACAATTCGTCCTCGATTGTATTTCCTTTGTCCAAATTTGGATTCATCAATCTGAAAAGTCAGTATGGTTATGACTGAAAAATTTGTATATGATTGGATTTCCGTTTGAGATACTGAAACAGTTTGATACCGCGAGCGAAGCGAGCGTACCGGGTCGACGTTTCGCAATTCGCGCGCGCGAATTGCGAAACGTTGACCCAGCGCGCATTTTTCACTTTATGTTGATAGTTGTTCATAATAATTTTTCATTTGGAAATTGTGTATGTTTACCTCATAGTATATCCGTTTAAGCCCGTTTTTCAGAATAATATGGATAATAATGTGAATTATTTTCTTATCTGTACTACATTTCCAGGCCCTCCAATTTTTGGCAAGGAAAGCTGCATTTGTGTAAATGCATTCGTAACCATTTCTCTGCAGTAACGCATTCTTGCTGCAAGGGTAGAACTGGATAAATTTTCTCCTACTCACAATGAAATCCTTTAATAGCTCTCGTAATGAGCACAACCGAACAATACCCTGTAATATGGACTTTTTGAATTGAGAATGATGAAATGTGGTGAAAAAACTCACCTAAACTCCTTCTCTGAAAACAAATGGCTATTTTCGAACCATGTGTTTTTTGCTACCGATATATCTGGTCTACATTTTTTTGACTTGTGACATCGGTTAATTCCCAAATCAGTTTCTCCATAGAAGTCATGGAAGAAGAGTTCAGGCCGATCTTTATGGCCCTTGTATTTCGTCTTACAATATGGTTTTGTTGGCACTAAACCATGAGTGCGAGCAAATTCGAATGCTTCAATTCGAGTTCTCGGAAGAGAGAGTTCACTTAACGAAGACACTATTGAACTGACAGTTCTCTGACATTTGTAAATCATAGTGATGCACAAACAATAATCATTGACGTGCGACCCATAGTTAAGGTAGAATAAACTCAGCGCAATGAAAATTTTCTTGATGATACTGTACCTTTGCGTTTCTTTAATCGTCTCAATTTTTCTTTGTGTCCACCATTTCGATGGTGTTCCATAACTACTTTCAGATGAGCACAAGTGGTTAACTTGATAAACGCGCATATCAGCATTGTAAAATTAAGGTTTTCATCATTTCTTCACCATCAAAACGGTTGCCAGGACAGCGGATTTTACGCAAAACTAGTTTCAGCCATGCTGAGATTGTTGATTTGGTAACCGCGCATTTCTTCACCATATTATTTAGGTTTTTGTGTACCCGTTGCCATGGCGGTTTTACAATAACTGATTTAAGCTAAACGATAGTGGTCAACTTGGCAACCATGCATTTACTCACCATATGATTTTAGTTTTTGTTTACTACTAATCACAACAATCGTTGCCATGAAAACAGTATTTCCATAACTGATTTCAGCTAAACGAAAGTGGGGTCAACTTGGCAACCGCGCGTTTCCTCACCGTATTATTTAGGCTCTTGTGTACGAGTTACTATGTCAATGGCTGCCATGGCAACATTTTTTCCATAACTGATTTCAGCTAAACGAAAGTTAAGCCAAATATTCTCATATACCAACGCTTATTTCTTGTATAGTTAGTATACAGTCCAATCAAGGAGTCCATTAAATCTACCCCTCACATGTGCTTATTATACATTTTTATGGCGAAAGGTCTTGGAATGTCAACATACTTCTTGTCCTTCCTTGGAAATCGTCTAACAGAATCAATTAAATGTACTCCAGCATAATTTGAAATTGTATGAATCAACTTATTATCATACTATCTACCACTGTGATATTATCTTGTGATGTAGCAAGCCTTGGCCTTCTACCTTTAATGTTTTCTCTAATGTCAGCACCTTATCTATTCCTTAAAGTCTGTTCAATCTCACTGTGCCTAAATACCCAATCAGAATAAATTATCGGCATATATTTTATAGTTTTGGTCCTTCATATCGTGACACATTCTCAAGACAACATCACCTGAAGCGCCTGCTTCTGAAAGAGCTTCCCGTTCTCCAGCTCGTCCTTGAAAAACTTCAAAACAATATGCACACCCTGATGTACCTGCATTAACTCAAACCTCATAACCCCACTTTTTGGGTAAGTAGTGCTTTAGACCTGAGCGCCCCTTGAATGGTATAACCATTTTATCAACCGACATATACTCCTCAGGCTGGACGGTGGAATAAAAAGTATCCTGAAGCTGATTCAAAACAAGACGCACTCCAATCAGTTTGTCTGTATTGCTTCCGCTAATGGTATCTTCATCCATAAAATGCAGATACCTATGAATTTCTTCGTACCTCTTTTGGCTCATTGCTTCTGAAATAAATGTCATTCGCAAATCTCCTTCTGATGACCAATAATGACGTATTCGTGGATATTTAATATATGTCATCATTATGGTTATTCGGAAATATATTTTCAGTTCATTTAGACTAAGATTGAAGTTTACTTTATTATTTCTATGAGCATAAACGTTGGTTTGGAACACAATTTCTCGTAAAAAATCTTCTGGAAAAAAATAATCAAAGTATTCCAAAGGTGTAACAAATTTTATGTTTGTCTTATGTTCCTTGGATACTTTTGGAATGTCACCAGAATAGCTGTTGTCTTCCGTCAAAGTCGATATAGAAGTATGTTTGGTTATGTTGCTCTGTTTATTTGCGGTTTGCGTATTTGCGACATTATTTGTCACTTTAACTTGTTCCTTCTGATTCTGGCAAATAATATTCTTCTATTTCTGAAAACTCAAATTCATCTTCTGACAAGTCATTATAAATTAAAGACTCGAGTTCCTCTTCGGTTAATTTTCGCCTTTCATCCTTTAATTTCTTATAATCGATTCGTATCATATATTCATTCTTCTCTTCAATGCCCGTGTGTACAGCTTTCTCCTTTTCATGCAAAGACTCTACTGATTCATTTTTTTCATATTCATCTTCACTGGAACTGTATAGGAAACTTTCCAGCTCATTTTAGGACAGTGGTTTTGGCAAAGAACTTCCCTGTGCTAATTGATGGCTGCAACAAGGTTCACTCGACAATGAATTCTCTTCTTTATCCATAATTAGCTGTAATAGAAATAAGAAAATTCATGAAAATAACTAAATAAGAAAATTGGACATGTATATGTCCTCACCTGAGGACAAAAACTTTAGTGCCATTAGTGAACATTGTCCTCAAGTGAGGACATACAATAAAATCGAGGTTTATAACAAATAAATATGAAATCGACAAAATATTTATTTGTTCATAAAACTACACTAATTGGTACCATTGAAAATATTTGTTCTCACGTTTTAAAAGGCCTAATCAAACGGAACCACGATGTTGAAGTTGATATTTTCAGAGGCATGCACACAATATCAAAAACATAGGTTAGAATACAATTGAAGGAACTCCAAAAATTGTTAAATAACTTGTTATGTCATCTTGCGGTCAATAGCGTAATCTTTAAAAGTTTTATGATTTATCTACTACGGTAAGTTGCAGTTTACAGAAGTATTTAGATAATTTAAAATGAAATAATGGAATGTCCTCATTTGAGGACACGGCGCATGAGAGGGTTAAGTTTAAAGTTTCTGTAGGTTCAAAAATCGCTTAGGTCGCTATCGAAGGCTTCCGAGAAGTCGAGGTTGATGATGTGATCATAGATACGTCTGGCTCGCAGTGGAAAGCGTTACTTATCAACCCAGGGCCGGTGAAAGGCTAGTTTAACGCCCGTGCGAACGGCAAATTCTCCACTCCCTCCGCCCTCGATTTGATGGAACACATATTTTTAAAATTTTGTAATAACTGTTACGTGGAATCAATTTACAAAGTTAAAATACAAATACTCAAAGAAAAACTAATACGTTACTATATTCACGTTCATAATCGTGAATCGTGTGTAAATTAAAATACAAAAGAACAGAAGAAAATTATTTATTGAATATTAAAAAAACTAATAATAACACTCAAAGTTATAAACATCTTAAACATTATATTATAAAAGTAAACATAATAAAAATATTTTCTCAAAAAAGCATAAAAATTAAATTATTCTACTAAATACAAACTAAATTTAATTAAAAATAACTTTTCTGGCTTTAGTTCGCGAAAAATTCTTAATAATATTGTCAATATTAATATTCATCATTTGATCAAATTCTATGCTCAACATAGTCAGATTAAGGCCCGTTTCAGAAACGACCGATTATCAGTGCTGATGGTCGGTCGCTGCCGATCATCGGTCGAGTAATTTGTTTTCACAGTAACGCGACTTATAAGTCTCCGTATCGAGAACTTATTTTTAAAAACAATTTCATTACTTTATTACAACTACTTTCAAAAACTAATTACACAATATTATTTTATTGGATTGATCTTTATTATTTAAAAGTTGACATCAGACTGAATATGTAAAATGAATTTATTAACTAGCAAAACTATCTATATCAGCAATAAAAATATGTACAATAATAATTCAACAATAAACAAATAATAAAGTCCGCTGTCAGCATCTACAGTGTTGAACCATATACGGGGTTACCAAATATAACACCTCCGCCCTTAGAGTTTGGCATATTTCAAGGAGTGAAAAATGCCCTTGGTTGTGGCTCAGGATTTACTGTTTCATCTTCTACCTCTTCTATGGAAGCTTCTGTGGTTAATTCATAAAGTTTTCTAATTTTTGTTGCGACGTAGATACATGCTAAAATGGCTATTATAATATACGCCATTATATTCCAGGGTGAAACTGGGTTTACGTTGAGATGTTTCAAGACCATTGATTTAATTTGTTTTTGTTTTTCTTGAAGTGAATGGATGTCGTCTAGTGGTATATTTTCTAAAGGTATTTCGGGTAGTTCCTCTTCTTTTCTTGAATAATCTATGGTAACTTCAGGCAGCAATAGAGGTTGTCCTTTCGTTATAAATTTTTCATTAATAAAATTTTCGTTTTCTAAAATAAATTCACATTTATAAGGTACATTGATGAGAAAATTTCCTTTTAGGAATGTGAAGTCATTTCTTCCACATCGTGTTTCTATCTTGGTTCGATTAATAAAAATAGCAATGTAGTGAGCGTCATCAATTTGTTGAACTAGATTTCTTGAAATTTTGATTGGGGTTCTTTGGCAACTCTTGGGTTTGGGATGCTGTAACTGTAGTAATTCGAATACGCAATCTTCGCTCTCCACTCCCCTGGACATTCTTCCATCTGGACAGTAGTGGCTGGTTTCTAGCTTGATGCAGGGTTGTTGGATGTATTGGTAGAAATCGTCATTCATTATCAGATAGGTATTACGAGGGATAATCGTAGTAGAATTTGGGGTAGGTATGGAATAAAGGTGATAATAAGAATATATATCAGGTAATACTATAGGAAAGTGAATAACAAAAATAATCTTTGTGCCCGAGTAATATGATTCTACATCCAATACTCCATAATATTTATAAGTGTCATTTTCTAAATTTTGAAAAAGTATTTTATCTACTGTATGAAATTTTAAAACTGTATATACCATTGATTCCATTTCTTCAATTTTAATTATACTTGTATGAAGTATACCAAGGCGTGCAAATGCTATAGCATTTTATATTTCCCCTAATATTTGTAAAATTATATTTATATTCAGATTTAACTGATCTAAAATATTTCGCGTTTGTAAATAATCATCAAATTCAAAAATAAACGTATTAAGCGAATTTCTGATTTTTTCTATTCCTGAAAAAATGATATCCTGATTATGTTTTATTAAGTTCATTGTTTCATTAAAGTTTTGAATTATATCACTTGTAAGTGAGATTTGCTGATTTAGATTGTTTACAATTTCCTGTTGAGAATTTTGTAGTGTTGAAATCGCTTCATCATCTCGTAATGCATCATCAGCGTCTAAGTTCCCGGAAATGACTTTTATTACATTGCCAAGTCCGTTGAAAAGACCTCGTTTGACCCTAATAGAAGGCATTAAAGAATTTAATTTATTTTCTGCACTATTTAATTGATAAGAAACACCTTTAATAAAATTTTCTAATTCTATATGATATGGATAACTAAGGCCAATTTGAATAGCCTCTGTTACATTTTTGAAAGCTAATTTTAAAATTTGAATTTCATTTCTAATTGGTAAAATATCATAATAATGAAGAAATGTATGAATACTAGATTTAACTTTAGCGGTACCTAATAAATAAGGAAGTATTCCAGGATTATTGTTCAGGTTCATCATTTGAATTTCCTGGGGTTTTACTGGTTGTAGGACCAGGATCATAAGGATTAGTGGCATCCTGTAAAAGTTTTGTCGTGTTAGTTTTTGGTCGTCTTAAATTTTGTTTGTGTAAAATTGCATTTCTCGTTGTTATTACTGTAGTGTTTTTATTTTCTTTGATTTTATCTTTATTAAATTTTGGATTCAATTTATTTCTAATAAGTGTTGTATTTTTTCGATAAACGTCTGTATCCGCTTCGTATTCTAAAGGTTCGTGCCTGTCTTTATTATGGTAATTTATTGTTTTTTCTTTTTCTGTTATAAGTCGTTCATTCAGTTTTTTATAAAGTTCTGCGGTTGTCTCGCGATGTTCGTGTATATAATTATTAATTAATTTTTTGTCAATATCTATATCGAAAATTTCTTCCGAATCGAAATGTCCATTTATAATATCTATAGGTTTCTGTTTAGTTACAGAGTGAATTGAATTATTGTAACCTAAAATTCCATAAGGCATATCCATTAATATATTAATTTTATCTTTATTTTTTGCTCTAATAACTCTTAAATGTTCGATTATTGTGGAATGAAAACGTTCTATAGCACCTTTCGATTGAGAACTGTTGGAAGAAACATAATGACTTTTAATTTTATGCACATCAAAAAATTCTTGTAACAATGAATTTTTGAGTTCTTTACCATTATCCATAATTACTAATGTCGGTTTACCATGATGAGTCATAAAAATTAATAATGCTTTAATAATTTCTACTCCTGTTAAAGACATAATTGGATAAGCTTGCCCATATTTAGAAAAACTGTCTATTAATGTTAAAAATTTTTGATTTTGTGCTGAAAAACAATCAATATAAATAATTTCAAACGGTTTGGATGCCGTCGGAGTGATCATTAATTTTTGTCTAGGAGGATTACGATCATATTTATTAGTTTGGCATATTTCACATTTGTTAATAAAATCTGTTACATCATTTTTCATACTAGGCCAATAATAAGTTCTTTTTATTCTTGTCTCTGTCTCAATTATGCCACGGTGATTAGTTTCACCTTCATGAGTGTGTCGAATAATCTCATGCTGTTCGTCTTTTTCATCTATATCTGTCAATTTTAACTTACAATGTATTAACTTATAAGCCGAATTTTTGAACGTTTCTCTTAATATCTCTAACATACGTGATATGGGTCCTTCTTTCAAGAAATATATACCATAAGTGTATTTTGGATCTACATAGTTTTTAAATAAATTTATAATGTCTTGTTGTAAATTATTTAATGCAATTTGAACATGTATCCGTTTTTTTGATTTGAAAATTTGTTCTATTTTAGGTTTAGCTGCCGAATGTAAAACAAAATCTATTATGATTTGGTGGTCATAAGAATTTACACATTTTTCCGTGATTGTCATTCCTAAAATTGGCTCTTCTCTACTGGTATGAACAGTGAGATCGTCTGTTCCTTCCCTGTCGTCATTATTATCATCCAAGTTTACTATTAAAGACTCATTTTCATCATTATCTCGTGGATCCTCTGAAAGAGCTTTATTAAAATTTTCCATATATTCGAATATTTCTTTGGAATTGATTTCTACCCTTGAAAGAGCATCAGCATTGCTGTTTGCTACTCCACGTTTATATTCAATCTCATAATCGAATTCCTCCAGCTTGAGGCGCCACCTCACTAACCTAGAGTTTGGCTCCTTCAAATTCATAAGCCACTTCAATGGTTTATGATCAGTAATAATTTTAAATTTTCTACCGTATAAGTAGGGTCTAAAATACTTTGTAGCCCACACAATAGCTAACAATTCTTTTTCTATTGTACTATAATTTTGTTCTGACTCATTAAGAGTCCTAGAAGCATAAGACACGGGCCTATCTCTCCCAACTGTGCCCTGCGATAATATTGCACCCAGAGCAATATTACTAGCATCTGTAGTTAAAATGAAATCTTTATTAAAATCCGGATACTGTAAAATTGGTTCATTTTCTAAAAGATTTTTACAAGTTTCAAAGCAACATTTAAATTCAGCATCATGTATAATTTTTGCATCCTTTTTTAAACATTTAGTAAGAGGTTTAGTAATTTTTGCGAAATCTTTAATAAATTTTCTATAATATCCAATCAAACCTAAAAATGATTTTATTTCTCTGGTAGTCTTTGGAATTGGATAATTTTTTATAGCTGAAATTTTATCCGGGTTGGGTTTAACTCCTTCCGGTGTTACTATATGACCTAAATAAGCAACTTCTTTTTTCAAAAATTCACACTTGTCTAATTGTAATTTAAAATTTGTTTCTCTTAATCGTTTAAAAACTTTATCAAGATTAGTTACGTGCTCCTGTAATGAAGTCGAAAATATTATTATGTCATCGAGATACACTAAACAAATTTCGTTCTGTAATTCTCTGAGAATATTATCCATAACCCTTTGGAAAGTTGCGGGTGAATTTTTTAAACCCATTGGCATGCGACAATATTCGTAATGACCGTTTTCAACTCTAAAAGCTGTTTTTGGTAAATCTTCGGGACTCATCTCTATTTGATGAAATCCGCTAGCTAAATCTAAAGTACTGAAATAATTACATTTACCTAGTTTATCCATTACGTCACTTATTAAAGGAATAGGGTATCTATCATCTACAGTTTTTTCATTTAACTTACGAAAATCTACAATTCTATATTTTTTCTTCCCTGACGCATCTGGTTTTTTTGGGACAACCCAAATATTCGAAGACCAGGCACTTGTACTTGGCCTTATAATACCTTGATCTAACATAGATTTAATTTGACGTTGAATTTCTTGTTTATGTGCAAAAGGGTATCTATAAGATTTTGAATAAATTGGGAGTTCGTCTTTAGTTTTTATACTATGTTTAATTTGATTAGTAAAAGTTAAAGGTTCTCCTTCTCTATAAAATATATCATTATATTTACGGCAAAGTTTCAAAATATGATTTCTTTCTTCCGAATTTAAATGATCGGTTCTTAAAAGTGCTTCAATGTCAGGTTTCTCAGTGTAACCACTGTCTCTAACATCTGCGTGAAATAACTCATAACAATTTTTATCAAAAGCAGCTGATTTTATAGGTTCTGTTAAATTAAAAATAATGTCTTCACTCGTTTTATTAAAAATTTCTACAATTGCATATCCGTTTTTTGCAGTTGTGAGAATAGAAGGAATTTCACAATTTTTTATATTTTGCTTTGGTATTAAAATATCACCATTATATGTCGATACAGGAATATTAACTAGGATTCTACTATATGGTTCTATTTTTGTCTTAAAGCTACATTTACGGTTACTTGAAAAATAATTTATAGGTATAGAAGCAAATGGAGTGTCTACACTTGATTTTTCAAAATCAACTTTGGCGTTAAGTAATTTTAAATCATCTGACCCTAATAAACCATCAAAATAGTCATGAAAATCAAATAAATGAAATTTTATATTACCACTTTGTTCAAACTCTGAAAATAAAGGTATTTTAGCACAGTGTTGATGAGTTGACGACTGATACACTGCTGTAACAGTAAAAGGTTCCAAGAAAATTTTTTCTTTATAATATTTTTCCGCAATTTCTGGTCGTAAAAATTATTTTGTAGCACCAGTATCTAATAATAATTTTAGAGGAGGATTTGAAATTTTAAGAAAAGGTAATTCTGGTTTATTTGTAGAAATATTTAATTCAATTATGTCATTTCGTCCATTTCGTGAACCAATTGAAAATTTCCATTTTCTGAATAATTTTCATCTACTTCGTCACTATAGTATTCGTAATTTTGATTAGAAGAATGGGCTATTTCGCTTTCATCCCTAGTATTATCTGAAGTATTACTATTAAATATTTCTTCGGCAATATAATTTGGTTTTTGGTTACGGTTATGATTATGGTTTTGATATCTGAAATGATTTGAAGTTTGTCTAGTCGAAGTACTCATAGGGGTAGGGAGATTTGGTTTGTATTGCGGGTTTGGTTTCCATACATTCTGGGGGTTTCTAAAAACTTGATTATTATTTGGATATTTAGGAGAATGAGGAGGATTTGTATGCTGTTGTATTTGAATGGGTCCTCTGGGAAATTGTTGGGACGTTGAGGGTTGTTGATATGATGGGTTTCTTATAGGAGGTTGGCTAGGATACTGCCAATAATTTTGTCTATAATTTTGAGGCATTGAATTATGATACCTTGAATTATTATTAGATTTCCTCACACTATTATTAGAATTTATGTTATTAGAAAAATGTTGGCCTTTCTGAATATAATTAATATTATCTTCCTCTCTTATAAATTGTATAGCTTGTTCTAGACTATTAGGTCTCATAGCTCGAATTATTGGACCTAGCGGTTCCTTTAAACCTGCGAGAAATGTTTTTAAACTTTGTTTAGCGAAGAATGATCTTTTTGAGTCCCTTTCAAGTCCTTGACTGTGTAAATCAATATAATTACAAATAGTGTTAAGTAACTGCAAAATTCTCTCGTGAAATTGATAAGTAGTTTCATTGGTTTTTTGTCTCATATTTACTAAGTCCTGATTTAAACAATTTTCATCTCTTTGATCCCCAAAGTTTGAAATTAATGTGTTTTTTATATCTGACCAATTACTATTTGAACCACTTATAGCTACCACTTCTTCCGCTCTACCTTCTAATTTATTAAGAATACCATTTAGTAGAAGAATATTTTGGAAATTATGTAAATTTTCTCTATCAAAATAATGAGTTAGAATTGATTTGGTAACACTTATAGTTCTATGTAACTTAGTTGCAATTCCATCAAAATTTGGAATAATTGACAAAGTTTTAATATCTAAAGTTGGCACCGGCATATCGATTGTTAAATTGCTTAAACTATTAATTATACTATTATCTATAAAGTTTGAATTTGAAAAATAATTATCGAAGTTATCGAACTCTTCAGAGCTATCGATTTCACTTAAGGATTCTATAGGTGAAGAGGAGTCTGACATGAACTAAATTCTTACCCCATCCGTTATCTGTATCTAGCAACGGTTTCTTCAAGATGTGCCCCTGGCTTCCACGATGGATTCCACTGGAACTGGTTTGGTTTCGATTTTCGTCAAAGAGTTGACACTCACGGATTGTCCACGATGGATTTCCTACGAAAATCCTACTGACTGCGCCACTTATAAGTCTCCGTATCGAGAACTTATTTTTAAAAACAATTTTATTACTTTATTACAACTACTTTCAAAAACTAATTACACAATATTATTTTATTGGATTGATCTTTATTATTTAAAAGTTGACATCAGACTGAATATGTAAAATGAATTTATTAACTAGCAAAACTATCTATATCAGCAATAAAAATATGTACAATAATAATTCAACAATAAACAAATAATAAAGTCCGCTGTCAGCATCTACAGTGTTGAACCATATACGGGGTTACCAAATATAACACGCGTATCATCAGTTGTCAACATATATCTGAGAAATACACAGCATCGCCTTGATGTCGCTTTGTGTGTAACAAGATTAATAGAAAAACAAAAACGAAAATCCAGAAGGATATGGGTCCATCCTTTATGTCTACAAAGACCAATAAAAGACGCTTTCGTCACCTTGTATTCAAATTTACGAGAAGACCCACGTGAATTCTTTATCTATTTTCGGATGTCCATTTCTTTGTTTAACGAACTGCACTGCAAGCTAGAAGACGATCTAAAGTTTGCAGACCGTATTAGAGCTTCAATTTCTTCAGTGGAAAGATTGAGTGTTGCTCTAAGGTGAGATTTTTGAAAATATTTTGTAAATATTCAATAATAATTATTATATAGGCAATGCATTATTTATGTTTTATCAATTTTATTAAAAATAGGGAAACATTACCTAAATGCAAAAATATGGAGTACTTAATACTAAGATACGGAACGGCTCAAAATATAATTAAATATTATTTATGCATTCCGGCCAACATTTACCCCTGTCAACTCCAATAAAGTAGATCGGTCCATTCCGTCGTGTTTGTCTTTAATAGGTGAATATTCTTGCGCCGGTATATTGAGGGAAGAATATCCATATTCATTCGATGATAGAGGTGAAGAAACATAAGAGACTGTCGACTGGGGTCTTGAATTAATATCAGAATATCCAGAAACGGAATTAGATAGAAACGGTTGTGGATAATTTGAAATAGCATTAGGATATGTTACTGATGCAGAGTTGACATTATACTGTGGATACGAAACACGTCTCTGGCTGGAAATGTTCAAAATCTGGGAATTATGTCGGGCAGTATACATTTGTGAAATACTGGGGACATTTTTCATTTCTATTATGATTCGAAGCACTTCTGCACGAAATTGTAACGATTTTTCTTCATCAAAGGTATCTAATGTTGGCAACAAGGATTCCAGAAACGCCCTATTACCATTGTCTTCAGATTTTTCTGAATTGCTTATGAATTCCATTAGCATTTCATCAATATCTTGTTTTTTTTTACGCTTTTCTGGCTTAGTACTTCAGACATATCTTCTACATTTTGACTTTCTTCCATATTAAAGTTTGTGTCAGTTTCATTTATGTCCAAAGTTTTATTTAAAAACTTTAAATTTTCAAAATAAATATATTTTTTATATGTCTTCGCAGCTTGACCTGATTTTGAAGTACTTAGTTTTGATCTATCTCTGCGGTAGGCATCTCGAGCTGATTTCCATCGTTGCTGAATCAATTTAACTGTAAAAAATATATATAATAAAAATTTGTTATATATTTGCAATGAGAATTTTTTATTTGTAATTTCTTTCGCTTCTAATTCATTATATTTATTTTTAATTCTTATACACTACAATTAGGATTTTGATTTTAGGTATTTGGCCACTGGAAATACATTTACTGACCTACATTTTACATTCAGAATGGGTATATCAACAATCAGTGGTATTGTAGAGCTTGTATGTGACAGTATTTGGAAGCATCTATCCCCTAAATGTTTTCCGGAGCCTTCAAAAAATCAATGGCTAGAAATTGCACGTGGGTTTGCTCAGCATGCTAATTTTCCAAATTGTCTTGGCGCAGTCGACGGGAAGCACATGAGGATTATCAAACCAATTCATAGCGGTTCAGACTTCTTTAATTATAAAAAGTATTTTTCTTTAGTACTCTTAGCCATTTGCGATGCTAATTACGGTTTTACATATATTGATGTAGGTGCGTATGGAAAATTTTCGGACTCCAATATATTTAAACATGGCAATTTTTGGCGAAAAATGCAAACAAAAAATTCAAGCATTTCAGATGACGCACCTCCACAAGGCTATGACAAATCACTGTCCTCTGTTTTTATTGGAGACGAAGTTTTTCCTCTGTTATCAAATTTGATGCGTCTATATGCTCGAAAGAATTTAAATTAGAATAAAAAGGTTTATAACTACCGACATACATGAGCTAGGCGATTTATTGAATGTCCATTTGGAATCTTATCAAATAAGTGGATAATTTATCACAGGGCCATTAATGTATCACTTCGACTTGCAAAAAAAATTACTAAATCTTGCTGTGCCTTGCACAATTATGTATGTGCAAGAGATGGTTATGCTTTCCATCAATGAAAGGCTTAACAGACTCGCGTAATAAAACAACGCTAACTAAATCTGATTGGAATGTTCGAGATGAGTTTGCAAATTATTTTGTAAGTCCAGTTAGAAAAGTTTCATGACAGGATTCAAAAATATAACTTAAGTTTTTGTCAGATTTTCTAATTGCATTCAAAAAAGGGCTAATTACATGAAGAGAAATCATGTGGATTCGAATAATAACATGTATTAATTGTTTTCAAGTCACAAGGTGTTAGCTTTAAAAATCGTATATCAAATATCAATTAAACAACCTTTAGCCAATATCATTGACAGTGTTATTTTTAGTGATAATAGTCTAATTTAGCCCCAATTATATTAGAATTATGAAGTCCGGTGAATATGCAAAAGTAGGTACAGGTGTACCCTACAGTTTTTGCTAGTACTCCCCTACGCAAACGGACTTTATAATTATAATATGTTTTGGGCGAAATAAATAGGCCCTTATCCAGAAAGCTGCAACATTTCAACAACATTGTCAAGCAATATTCATGATTATCGTCAAAAACACTTTTTTTAAGTTTAATACCCTATATCTTGAAAATTGTGCATTTCCGCATCTGCACATATTCACATTCACCTTTTTTAATAAAATTATCTCAGGAATTCCCACTTATTTTTTTATGTACGCAGTATTAGGATAGGGAACACCCTGTATTTATATAACTTCGAAGGAATGTTTTAAGGACCGTTTTGTATGATTGTAAAATAAAATCCTACAATCAAGCGTACAATTTTCAATTTAATCCTATAATATTCCTAGTCGATCCCTAGTTAAATGTTTATTAAATACTTCCTTGCTGTTGTGTCTCATCAAGATTCACTAAGTTATGAAACAATATTTCAGCCATTTCCTTCCAAGCCTCAATTTTTGCATCACGATTTTTGTATTTTTCTGAATATGCATCTCAGATACAGGGTTTTTGCTCAATTGCAGTAATTAATAACTCTGTGTCGAAACGGAATTTTTCTTTATTTATCGCTATTTCCATTGCAACAATAATAACAGTGAAATGAGAAGCACGCAACGCTGCGCCAAAACGACAACTGATGATACTCTTGCATGTGAAAATCTCTATTTATCAAATGGTTTCGAGTTCAACCGATGATCCGCAAACGCCACGGGCTAGACCGATTCCCGTGCGCTTTTTATCGGTCGACCGATGATACGCAGACATGTGAACGGATACATATAAAACAATGACTAGGACGGATGGTCAGTCCTGATCATCAGTCCTTTGTGAAACGTATCTAACACTGCTGTAACACACAGTAGGTAGCAACTAATTATTTCTTTTTGAATTTGAAAACACTACCCTGACACCGGCTAGACAAAACAAAAAAATTTTATTACCTGCAGGTGGTGCGGTGGCGAGTGACGGCGCCTTTCATTTCCCAATAAAATAACAGCGATTGGGCTTGCTCATCTTCTGACCGACCGGTGCGGCGACGACGCCTTTCTTTGTCAATAAAATAATATAACCCGTCTGTTCACGCTCGGTAAGGCACAATACATCATAAGCAAATAAACTGATTGATACTGAATAGGCACTATGGTTTATTATTATTAAAATTATTTTAAAAATATTTATTTATATATGAACCACCAATTATTTTATCTCATCTAACTCATATTTCAAGAGTTTAACAAACTTAATATTTGAACATCAACTTAGTAATAACTTATAACAAATAAAAAAGTATTTCGATTGGTTCACATTGTTCAAGTCAATAAATTGTCTGTTTAAAAAATACCTAATACCGCTCGTAAAGTTTGTTGCAATGTGTCATTACATCAGTAAAATTGGCACTGGAATAAAAGGAACAACGGAAACCATCCCTTCATTCCCAAAAACAATGTTAAAGTCCCATCTAAGAAACATCAAAAGTTAGTTTCATGGAATCGTAGTTACAAAATTACAATTAGTGGAGTTACACGTAACAAACCTTTCTCCCCATTTCGTGAATTTCTCACGAAATCATTTTATGGCCCTTGGTGTAATTTTCAGCAAAGCTACGAGATATTACGAGAGGTCACAAAACTGCTAACAAACTTTTAATATATCCCAAAAGTCCTATTTTCTAACCATGAAACTACCCTACGTGAGTTTATAAAAATACTTTGTAATTCATAGTTGAATCTGTTTTTAGAGAAAATAATAATTAGATTATTGCAAGCTTGACTGATCCGTGTATATTCACTACATCTGTTATTAAACTCATAGGTACTAATACAAGTGTATCCCATTTTGGGTACTTTTGCGGGGTATCTCCCTTCTCTTTAAAGATAGAGGATTGTGGTTTTCGCGAAGTATCACTTTTAAGGCACCCCTCGTATCTCAGTTATCTTTAAACTTATCGAATAAGTTAAAACGTGTTCTGATAGATTGTTTCCGTTGAATCCAGTGACGTACTTAGTTTTTTCCTAACACCCTTTGTTTTATTTTAGTTACGAAGCAAGCATACGTTTTTTAAATTGAACAACCTGTGTATTATTTTCTATATTCATTTAGTATGAACTGAGCTCCCAAAAATATATAATTGTATCAAATGATTTTTAAAAACAAGCTCTCAATTTACCTGTCGTGGTACCGTGCTAAAAAAAATTACACGTGGTACCGTCCGGGGTACATTTGTACCCCACGTCAAGATTGTATACTATAGCGATACTCATTAAGCATACAGTGCAGTAGTTATAGTTAACCTTTATCTAAAGAAAGAAAGAAGGAAATATTTTTTTTATTTCTAAAGTAAGTACAAAAGTAAGTAAACAGGCTAATATTCGTCACCACTTAAAAAATAACATTCTTAATGCTTGTAATTCCAGCTCGGTTTCTTTGCATCTTCTGCAAATTATTTGCGTTGTACAATGTTGTACAAAATTTTTACATTGGATGAAAAACTTTCTGGATTTTCGGTCTCTTTTTCTGTCACACAAGTGGCACCGTCCAGCAGTTGACGGGGGATCATCCATAAATGGCACTGGTGCTTCGTTACGTGTCAGTTCTGGAATAACATCAAGCATGTAGTTCCTAATAGTTTTGTGTAAAACTTTTTTAGTTTCAAATCTTCTAACAATATTTGGTTTCACGAGGAACCCACCCAACCGAAGCAAATATTTTCTTCTATCAACCCTGCTTTGTTTTGTTTCAGGAAGTTTAGTTTTACATAAAATATAACGAATTTATTCAGGCGATATCCAACAATTGACCAAATATTGCCATTGGTCAACGGTTGCTAATTCGGCGGGCTGAATATTGTTTCACCATTTGATCAATGGCGTCTACGATACCTTTTGTTCTATTGTAGTGCAATATGATATAGGGTTTGTGTTTGGAAGCTTCTTCTGAAACAGCATCATCGTAATACTCTGTAGATAGCAATATAACTGGTTTTCCTTTGCTTCGCATGTAGGAGACCATTGAATGGCTTTACGTGAATGCAAACATGCTAGAATAAACTGTCTATGAGCGTCGGGGTAGCAATTATTTGGGATTATAGGTCTTATTTGCTCGAAGAGTACCGCAGAGAGTTATTTCTTTCTCCAGCAATTTATCTACCAATGGCAAACTTGTGAAGAAGTTGTCCGTTGTAAGACCATATCATGTCCCTAATGAACTCACAAGATCAAGCACAACTCTTTCTCCGTGATTTTTTTCCACAATATTGTTGAGTTTGCCCAGGTTTACTTGCAAATTAAGACTATAGCAAGTTTCACTGTCGGCCATCGCCCATATTTTTAATCCATACTTATCGGGTTCACTCTTCATATAAACCCGGAATGACCAACGGCCCATAAATGAAAGCAACTGCTCATCGATAGTTACATGTATTTCTGGATTGTAGGTATTTTTGCAGTTGCTTACAAATATATCAAAAGCGTCCCTAATGGGAGCCAATTTACCAATAGCTTTACGAGCTTCTCTGGTTGTAAAATCATCAATTCGAAGAAATGATAATAGCAGCTGAAAGCGTGTACGGGACATTGTTGGAGCAATTATTGGCCTAGCATAACCTTTTTCCGTGCACCTCAGCATTTTTACAGTTTCTTTGAAGCTTGAAGTGAACCCAAAATAATTAGAAGTCCCAAATATGCTAGGAGTTCAGTGGAGTCTGTTGGAAACCATATTCGTTTTTTATCAGGATGGCGTTCATTAGAAAGTTTCAATACCTACAATTATAAAAAAATGCAAAAAGTTACAAAAGTTCTACCAATCAAGATAAGTGCACTCCTACCTGTTCAGCCTTATTATTTGTTTGAAGTAGAATAACTCCAATTATTTCATCGGAAAATAACAACCTGAATGCATCCAATTCAGATGTCAAATTTGAGCTTAATTCAGTAAGTCCTTGCTTTATCTTGACTATATCACTGATTGTTCTGTGCGACTGTCTAAAAGGTACTTTTGCCCATTCTGTACCATTCTTAGTTTTGTAGACTCGATCGGGGTTATCATTTTCTTGTAAAACTGCTTCCAGTTGTATATTTTTTCCTAAACCTTCCGCTTCAGTATTATAGTCCTCTATATCGTCATCTCCCTATTCACATATTTCCGGTTCTCCATCACTGTCTTCTTCAGTATCATAATAGTTTATAATATCGTCCAATTCGTCTGCATTATCGTCATTTAGAAACTATTCCATTTCAAATTGAGTCAGTCTCTTAGAATTACGTACCTGTATTTTTATAGACATATTTTACTGCAACGTTATCGCAAGAAACTATAACAAATTAATATAACGTGACACGTTATGTACAATTGACAATCACACACTGCAGGCTCGGACATGAATTTACGCCCTCCCGGCGATGAATAATCTTACTGCGCATGTGGAGGCAGCAAAAATTGCTGGCTTCAAGTACCGAGCGGGGTACAAATGCACCCCGTGCCAGTTTTTTTTTTAATTACGTTTCTTTGAGAATTGTGAAAAAATTGAAAAGAGATCAAGTTTTACTGCTCTTTATTAACAATAAAAAATATGGAGGCGTAAAAAGCAATATTTTAAAAACTAAGTCATAATAACTGACGATTAAGATGTTCTAAAATTTTTTGCGTCTAAGTATAATAGGTAGAATATGACTAATTTGTTTGGAACAGAAAGCAAAATGCCAGTTTCTGATTATTAGTGAAAGATTTGTGTTGTTTTGGTATTTTTAATTCACATTATAATATTTCATTTACTTTACAACAATGGTGGTTTACGAAATTTATCAAAAGTGTAGTGTGACGGTTTGTTTTATACAATCTAATTGAAATCCGCAAGAAGCTGAGAAACAGGTGGGGAATCAAACCACAGCCGTTGAAGCCACTCGCGGGACACCTCAAGTGGGAGCAATATCTCCCCTTCTATGGAGCCTCGCAGTAGATGAGTTCCTCTACGGGCTAACAAAACTTGGCTTTGATTGTATGGGCTATGCAGGTGACATAGTTCTAAAATCAGGGGAAAGTTCAAGAGCACCTTGTGTGATTTATTACAAAAGGGCCTCATAATTATTGAGCAATGGTGCTTGTCAGTGGGGCTAAACATTAACCCAAACAAGACCACAGTAATTCCATTTACTCGGAAGTGAACACCAATGAAATATCTAGGGATAACCCTAGACAATAAGCCTCTTTGGAATAAGCATGTTGAAATAACTGCTAGTAAAGCAATAAAAGCTTTGATGGCGTGTAGAAATCTAGCTGGTGAGAGTTGGGGCTATAACCCAAAAATACTGCGATTAAATCACGCCATGTTGACATACTAAAGCAATTCAGTACAGCAAAAGAAAGACCATCGACAAAGTTCCAAGACTTGCCTGTGGTGTATCACTGGAGCTATTAGGTCGTGTCCAACTAGGGCACTTGACATCATTACAGATCTCACACCTCTACATCTGGTGAGAGAAAGATCATCCGTAGAGACAATTATTAGATTATCTAGGGAAGGTTCAGGCAATGAGGGTATTAAGAATCGGGGCGCCTGGTCCTCTCTAACAAAATACATATCATCAGCGAATTTTCCTAGTGACGAAATGATCAAGAAAATAAGTATCCAAAAGAACTTCACTATGATAATAAATAAGAGGAGAGACAGGGAGAGGGAATACACCACTCAATCTCAGGCAGAAATACTTGCGATCGAAAGATGCGTGAAAATAAATCTAGAAAAAACCTATCGGAAATGTGACATATTCATTTATTCTGACCATCAAGCAGGTAACAAAGCATTAAGCTCCCATGCCCTTGTCTCAAAGTTGATATAGAAGTGCCTCGCCACTCGGGAATCACAGGAAATGAAGAGGCCAATCACTTGCCAGGAAAGGAGTACGAACGCCCTTTATTGGCACGGAGCCTTTCTGTAGTGTAGGAAAATTCTTCTATAAGAAAGAGTTTCCGAAGAAGGCGGAAACCGAAAGAAAAGCATTTTTGCGGTGCCTTCCCGGGCTGGATCACTACAAAAAGTTCCTGCAGAACTTTGGTACCGCTAGAGGCAAAAATTATTTGATTCTCAGTAAAAATAAGCTACATTTTCTCGCGGGCCTCTTTACAAGGCACTGATGCCTTAGGAAGAACCTAGTGAGAACCGATCTAGGAGAAATTGACGAGTGTAAATTATGTGGGGAGGAAGAAGAAACTCCGGATCACCTAGTTTTATAATACCTCGCCATTGTAAGCCTACATGAAACGTGCTTTGGACAAGAAACTAGAAACTGGCGTGGGGATCTAACATCCTTGAAGCTATCCCAAATACTAGAGTCCATTTGAACCCTTTCAGTGTATTGTATCCCCGTTAAAATATAATCTAATCTACAATGTTCAAAATAAATATTCAAAAAGAAGGCAACCTTTCCCAGACATGTTCACCCGCCTCAATTCAAATTTAGAAGAAGAAGGATCAATTATCCACCCCCGTCCTAAGGTATATACCAAACAAGATATATAGAGAGAAATGAAATAAACATATTGGTTTATGTGGAAGCGATGCCTTCATCTTCTTGCAACCAAATAGAGGAGAAAACTTGTGTATCCAAGTCTGATGCTCAGAAAATTTTGCGGAAATATAAATAGCATTCTTATAAATTCCAAATAGTTCAACATTTACACACTGGCGATGCCGAGCGCCGAATGCTATTTTTCCAATGGTATTTACAACAGATCCGTACCGATAAATCTTTTGGAATACTTGTTATTTGGTCCGATGAATGTTATTTTTCAAGTGCGGGAATTTTGACTCGCCATTTCTCCATTTACAATCGACATTCAATTTCTGAGAGGGCGCATCGGTGTTAGGGTGCTATGTTTTATTTTTGGAAGACGCATAGTCTTCAAAATTTATGAAGTAGGTCCCACAGTATGTCGATACCGACAAATCCTTGAGGACGTTGTTCCAGAACTAATGAAAAATGTTCCATTGGCCGTGTATAATCCCGTTTATTTTTAACAAGACGTGTCCCCTGCCACAACACTGCCCTTTTGATGCAATTTTTCGACGATAACTTTCCTAAAAGATAGACTGAACCTACGAACCTGTAAGATAGCCCCATCGATCTCCGGATCTTCCATTTTTTTTTGTTTCATGCAAGATAAAGTCAATAGAATACGATATCATTCCGTATCGGAACTTCGTGCAGCGATTGATTTAACTTGAGCAATGAGTATGAAAATTCGGACATGTATGAAGAGGATCTCTTCAATTAAATTAAAATTTTGGCAATGTTCATTGATGATTGTGATACAACATTGGAAATATTGAACTATTTATTTTCGAAAATTTCGAGATCAGTATTTCCAAATTCAGGTACTACCCTTAGAATTACCAGTCACAGTCAATGGCATAACGTGAAAAATATTTTTCAAATTAAAATGAATTGAAAATTACTTACATAAACTCAATTCACAATAATATCAAATTTACCGCAGAGCTTGAACAAAATAAGTCTTTAAACATTTTAGACCTTACAATTTCAAATATAAATAATAAACATGATTCTTCTATATTTCATGGACCATCACATACAGAAATTGATAATAATTCGGTACACCCATTCAGTCATAAACCAGCAGCTTTCGTAGTATCATACACAGACTCTTAACAGTCCCATTAAATTCTAATAATTATACCAAAGAATTGAATATCATAAAACAAATAGCAGTTAATAATAATTACGATCCAAATTTAATTGACAATATCATAAATAAAAAAATACAAAAACAGACTTTAGAACAGGTATTCCCATCTGATAAGAATAATAATAAACAATTTAAAAGCTTAACATACTTTGGAACACCATACTTAGAAATTAAATCATTTTTAGACACTTTAGACATGAATATTTGCTTTAAAACTGATTAAAATTTATCCAAACTCATTAAAAATAACAAATCTAAATCTTCAAAACTAAACAAACAAGGAGTTTATAAATTAAAATGTGGGAAGGACAACTGTGATAAAATTTATATCGGTAGAACTTTTAGAAATTTTAAAACCAGAATTTTGGGACACAAACTTATCTATGACAACAAAAAATTAGATTCTAAAGCCAACATACCACCGAATACGTCGCTGCACAACGGACTGCCGGAGCAGCATAATACGGCACTGCATAGTTTATGATTTACACGATTTGTAATGGAACCCCTTCCACCAAGTCCGTTGCAGCTAAGCCGCTGCTTCGTTGTACGGTGAGACCAAAGAATACACCAACAACAAGAAGCGGAAGCCGGCACAAATCGTTTGTTTTTTTGGGGGGGGGGAGGGGAAATTTCGTGACCTTGTAAAACTGAAGTTGACAGTAAGCTTATAAATATTTACACTGAAAAAAAGGTTAAAAAATTGTGAAGGTATATTTTACAGGCAGAAAAAAATGTAAACCAAACATTCCAAAAAATAATTGTTTACTAATGTATTGTCAAAACATTATTCCGAGAAAGTATTAATTGTCAATGAAAAATGTAGGCATAAAAAACCTGTAACATGGTCTTGTTAGCACGATACAGCCTTCGGAGTGCCACAAGTTACCAATTTTATAACTGAATATTATTTAGGACATCTCACAGAAGAACCCAATTGATTTTTAGCTCACCAGAGCCAATACAACGGGTGCTATGGTACTTGAAGTATACGGAGTATACGAAGTGTATACAAGTGACCAATTTTATTATGGAATATTGTTCAGGGCGTCTCACAGATGAACTCTATTAATTTTCAGCTTACTAGAGCCAGTACAACGGGTGCTATGGTATTTAAAGTACCAAATTTGAGTCATTTTTGGAAAAATATCAGTTTGTTAGCACGATACAGCCTTTGGAGTGTCTACAAGTGATCAATTTTATGATTGGATATTGTTCAGGACGTCATATAGATGAACCTTATTGAGCTTTAGCTCGATGGAGCTAATATAACTGGTGATATGGCATTGGAAGTGCCACATTTTTGGAGAAATTTCGGATTGTTAGCACGATACAGCCTCCGGAGTGTGTACAAGTGACCAATATTATAATTGAATATTTTTCAGTGTTTATCACAGATGAACCATATTGATTTTCAGCTCACTAGAGCGAGTACAACGGGTCCTATAAATCTATATACACTATATTTTTGGAGAAATTTTGGTTTGTTAGTACGATACAGCCTCCGAAGTGTATATAACTGACAATTTTATAATAGGATATTGTTTAGAGTGTCTAAAAGATGTGGAAAAGTTTTGATCTTTAAAACCGTTTATTTATTAAACAGAACGCGTTCTGTTAAACTCAATTTGTCGTTTGATAAAGTTAATTTAACGAAACACTTGGGCTTAACAAATATTGTGAAAAATATGCTTTAGCGTTTCTTTATACATAGTTTAAGTTTCCGTTTTTGAAGAATAGTTCATTACTAAAAATAACATGCTATTGTTTAATCAAATGATTTCTATTTTCTTATATTGATATTGGAATTTGTTATGTGTAAATATGTATTTAAGTAGCAGTATGTGTAGGATAGGGTAGATATTAAAACCACTACAGTAATATAGATTATATATTTGGAATACCAGATTACAGAAAGAAAAAATTCAATATACATGATGGTATAAAATTACAATAATGTAGGTGCTTAAATGTACAATTTGTATAATTCCCATGATATAACAGTTACACTCTACCAGATTCATAATTGAATATTTTACACCTAGAGAAAATATTTCAATGTCTGCAGCGTAATGTGTAGAAATGATCAATATATTTAAAACAATAATAATAATAACTGACATTTACAACTGTATAGGACAGGTAGATAAGAGAAATAGTCATCTATTACTTTATTTATAATTGTACAATATTTCTTGCGGCACTAGATTATTTTTTGTGATGGCTTCTAAAGGAGGACTTGTTTGCTTATGTCGTAGATGTAGATGTACCTCCAAAACTGGACAAGGATGATATATAGGTAAACCAAACCACACTGTGTTCTTGTCAAACCCATATTAAATGTACTGTTATTTTTTAGAGCTAAAATGTGGTTAAAAGCAGCCAATAGAGAGGATTTTGTAGTGTGCCCAAAGTCATGCTTTTTGTTGAAGTCGAAGGAGATTGTGAAGGTACAGGTGGTAACTTAGTACTTCCCCCTAACGTCCATTTTAAAAGTTTGATTATCTGAAAAGAAAAATACAGGAAGACTATATTAATGAACACAGAAGTGTATGTGTAGGTTTTATTATAGATAATGTGTTGTTTCATTCATCCGACACTTTAATTTTCTGGTATCTATTTTCTGAACACCAGTAGAAGAATTCTCTTACATATTAATAGCATATCAGAGACTGATAGTTAATACTGCCACAAAGTCAACTTGGTATAAATAAAAAAACATTTCTCTATCTTAACAAAATCATAAAAAATACTCTTTTGTAACAAAACCAAGATTCTTTTAAGTGAGACACAGGTAGGCTGAACATTGTAGGTGAGACTTTTGTCTAGTTAAATTCACAGTTGCAAACATTTAATTTTTTACTAACTTATCTAGTTATGAGAAAATAAAATGTAACATATTGAAAAGTGAATATATACCTATAATTCATTGCATATAGAAACAATTTCTCTTACCTCACAGCAATGATTATATACACCCTCACAGGGTCTTGAGGAAGACCAAACATAGTTATTTTTCTCCTGTTCTTGAGTGACATCCACGAACTACACAACTTATTCTTCCCATCATAAATACAATAATTTCTCACTAAGAGTGCCACTAGTTACTTTTACTAAATGGTATTGTTCAAAATCAAAGTGAATAAACAAATAAAAAGCGTATTTTTGTTTAATAACAAAGAATGACATTGACTAAAACGCATATAAAACAATGGCGTCTATCACACATGGGCATTCAGAAAATGAATTGTCAAATAGCCGAAGTTTCGCTTCTTGTTGTTGGTGTATTCTCTGGTGAGACGCTCGATGCGGTGAAACAACCATCAGTTTATTTTGTTTTGCCGGACAATATGGAAGAACAGTTAATTATAGCAATTGAAAATCATCCCATATTATATGACAAAAGTTTATCGACTTATAAAAGTGTCAATGCTCGTGAAACTGCCTGGAAAGTCGTAGCGAAAGACATTAGTTCAAGTGGTAAGTTCATTTGATTGGTTAAGGAACTTATATATTTAATTTTCAATAGCATCATACTGTCACGAAACCTCCCCTGCTGGGGAGATAAACCAATCTGCAAATGAATTACGAATATCTAATGCTTATTAGTTAGGTCTGGCATATCGGTGATTAGGACTATTTGTATCGTTAAGCTGTATGTGAGTTGAGCAGGAATTGGAATTATTTGTAAATTTCGTGATTCTAATTAACACATAATTGTGTAGTGTACAACAGGTCAAAGTTATTAAAGTAGCAAACTCAACATCAACCTCAATGCGTTTTAATATTATTCTCCAAGTATTGGCAGTGATACCAAAAGCATTTTTTACTACTCTTCTTGTTCTTGATAAGCGATAATTGAAAATCCTTTTTCCCGGATGGACGTAAAATATTTTCTTTTAAGGGAAATGCTTCATCCGCAACGATAACTAAGGGAGTAGCTGTGCTGGGTTAGGAAAGAGGTTGCATTTTGGTCACTCTAAATTACAGCTGTTAGATAATCACGATTTCCCGAAGTTACAGTTTGCAAATATTGCGCCGTCGCTATTTTCTCCAAATGCACCTACGTCAATAGTCATATATTTATAATTGGAGTCTACTACTGCCATTAATACGATGGAAAAGCCTCTTTTATAGTTGAAATATGTTGATCCTGATTTTTTGGGGGCATATACTTGCACATGTTTGCCATGAACAGCACCCACACAATTGGGAAAGTTCCATTTCTCATAAAAATCCATTTGTACTTTGGTCCATTTATCGCTAGTAGACTTTGCAACATATAAGGGCGGAACTATATCTTTTATAGCAAAACAAGTCTCTTTGACAATTCTGTTTATAGTTGTTTCTCCTAAACGAAAGCTAAATGCGATAGATCTAAAAGACAAAAATCTGTAACGAGAATATATTTTTGTAAGCTTTTTGCCCGAATAAAACCCATGTATTTTTCACGCTTTCATAAATATTTTTGTAAGATGACTTAGCCTTTTGCACAATAATAGAGATGCCTATGCATTGTTTTTTTATTTATACTGCAATTTTTATGTTTTATGGATCTCTCCGGTGATCCAAAATTTCATACTGCAATTCGGCATTTGTAAAAATGCGGATTGAAGTTTATCGGCATCGCAATTAGACATCCGGTATATTATTGGACGTTTCATTCACAGTATTTTATTTCAATTTCAGATATCGAAAATATTAAGAAGCGTTGGCGAACTCTACGTGATGCTTTTATTAAACATTATAAATTGTCAAAAACAAAACCTTATAAACCTTATGTTACCGCAGGTTGCTGCAGGAGGAAAAAAAAGAAATTGCTATATTATGATCAAATGCTATTTTCAATTACATTCATCGAATTTGGAGAAACCTTCTCCAGCTATTCTTTACAAGATGAATCACAAAGTAGTTTTCCAGATGACAATTCGCAATCGGCTTCGGAACAAAATGTAGAAAATGCAGAAGAAGAGATAGATCAGGATGGCGACCATACAGAAAATGTTATAAGAGCTTCCGAGAATACTCCGAAGTCGACATTTACTACACGACCTATACCAACACAAACAAAATTGGCTGCTCACAAAAAGAATACTTCGAAAATATCTGATGACCAGTTAATGGAAATTATTACGAAAGCAAACGATCCCGACGAGCAGTTTATGCTAGGTTGCGTGCCGCTTCTGGAGAGATTGTCACCACGGAATAACATGGTAGCTAGTATAGAAATTTAAAAGCTACTATTCAATCTTGAATTCGGAAACACATCTGGCAGTAGACCTTCCAGTGTTATGTCATCAGCCCCTTCCACATCTACGGATCCACAACCATTTTACTTTTCACCAACACATGGAGATAATGACAATTTAAGAAATTATAACGTTGAAAAACAATATAGTGATTGTAATACAAATTGCACTTCATTGTATTAAAGTATATAGCTCAATAAAAATAATAGTACCTTCATTACATTTCTATTATTACCTTAATGTCACAACTAAGCATTCCCTTGTACTAATAGCATCTCTGTAATTCGTTTTTTCTTTTTTGATTGCATCTTCTAACAAATTATGCAGTGTTTCGAAATGATCAATATTCATTCTAAAATATTGAAAATATCTTGTAGGATATGATGCCAACTCCTGGCATAATCGATGATATTCACCACATTCTACTCTTTCCTTGTTTGGGGATGTATAAAGTATTGGGCTTGACGTTTCTGTTGTCTTCTTAATAGTAACAACGCCAAAACTCGTTTTTTATTTGGGGAAAGTGCTATGTTTTCTACTCGAAGTGACAGCAAGTACTGCCGTACACGTAGTGAACTCGGTGGAATGCATCGATACGTATTTTCCGGTTCCGGCAATTGACGTTGCAGTTAGTGCGTCGATGCAGCATGCAGCGACGTATTCGGTGGAATGTTGGCTTAACTATTCAAATCATTTATTAGAAAACCAACACATTTTCGACCCAAATTTTGAAATTTTACATGTAGTCGGTAAATCCTTAAGTTTAAACTTATTAGAGGCTCTTGAGATAAACAAAAATGAATATTCAGGTAACCTTCTTAACGACCAAGTAGATATCAAGCACTCTCCTTTATTACACCTTTTTACCTAGAAGATAGCTTAGGAATGTTTGTAGTGAATGAATTTCCAAATAATTTCTTCAATATCTTTTTTAACATTAGTATAATTGAATTCTGTATTTATGCACTGTATATATTCATTTTTAAATTATACCTTCATACGTTTTGAGAAAGCTACTGTGTTAGTGAAACGCGTCAACCAGTTTAAATTGAACATTAGTTCAAATAAATGAAGTTTTAAACAAATTGAATTGTTTTATTTTCATCGTTCAAATTAAAAATTATTCATGGCTATCTTTGTCCTAAAGTAAATTAACTAATTCATCTCTGAAAAATAATGAAAAGAAATCCATATAGAGAACAGTTATACTGTGAGGGACTTTGCTTTGGCAAGATCTCGAAAAGTGGTTTTCGCTAGCCTTAGTTCTTAACCCATTAAGTACCAACTTTTAAATTTTTTGGAAAATTGGCGATTTCTTAGTTACAGTACTGAAACTACAAAAAAAATGTAAACATTATATTCAACAAAATCAACAGCAGGAAATATTTACTGTTTAGCAGTACGCTTGGTTGCTCCCTGGACAGTTGGGGCAGGAAGTTGGCATTCTATATCAGTCTTCAGTACAGAATATTTTTCTGCGATCACAGGTTCAAGGAACTTGTTACCGTTGCGTCGAAGGTATATTACATCAACGTCTTCATCTCCTACTTCATCAATTTGTGCCACATAGCAAACTTTCTTGCATTTGGTTGCAAATCTCACTAGGACATAGTCACCTTCTTTCAATGGGGATGGTTCATCTGCTCCGTTATTTTCGAAATCGAGCGAATTCTCTTCATTAGTAAAAATGTTTTGAAAAGTAACATTTTTAATGTCGCTTTCATCGTCTAATTTAACGATCTCATCATTGTCACTATCAGACTCAGACTCACTTGGCTTCTTTGGCTTTTTAGTTTTTTTCACACTTTTCTTCTCATTGTTCTTATTTTTTTTTCAATCTCACTCAAATATACCTCTGAAGTCAATACAGTGCCATCAATTTTCTTTCTTTCCTGAGATGATCAGACTGTTCTTCATAGTTTTCACAGTAAGAGTGACTCGAATGAGAGGCGTTCGGTGCTTGGAGTTGAACACAATGATGTTGGCGTGATGCTGTGAGATGGACACGATGATGTTGGTGTATTACTGTGAGTGGAACACGGTGGTATTGGTGTTGTTGATGGATTTAGATCACTGTTCCTCGTTGACGGTCCAGCAACAGCAACAGATGGGTTATTTTCTTCCCCAAAGGGCAATAGTTCCGGTTCCAATTGTTCATCCACAACAACACTAGTCGGGGTTTTTACGATATCTCTTCATTTTTTCTGGGTCCAATCGATGTGCAGGATATTTATCTTCGTTGCAAGGGTAAATTCCGGTACTAGCAAACGCAGATTTTATTACATGTTCGGAAATGCCTTCTTCCCATATTTCACACAACAAATTACAGAATTCCCTCTTACTCAACTTTCGCTGGTTGAGACGTTGCCATTCGATTAAAGAATTATTCCACTTCAATTTAAGAGGACCGAAGCATTATTCGTCCAACGGTTGCAAGACATCAGTTGTATGTGCTGGCAGTCTTAATAACGTGATATTTTCCTCAATTGCTAGTCCGATTGTTCCCTTATCTAGATGGGTAACGTGGTCGTCCATGATGATTATTTGAGGCCTCTTCGTAATCAAGGTACAAAACTTTTGTAACTATTCTTGGAAAATATTTGTCGTCACACAGCCTTTTTCAGAACACGCGTAGAAGGTATTTGGCAAATCTTTCGTCCCTGTAATTAGAAGACAATTCAATCGTACAATTTTAAAAAAGCAGTAGGTATCTCTCACCTTTCCAGCTACTCCACAAATGAGCCCCTTGAAAAATTATTAGGGGTGGTAGCAACACACCAGCAGCAAAAATGCATGCCATCACTGTTGTATTTTCTTTTCCGGATCCTTCTATGTTTCTGTGCACTTTTTGTCCTATTTCAGCAACGCCCTTCACTCTGTTTGGATCTGATGAAAAGCTCGTCTCATCCAAATTTCATACTTAGCCTGGACAATCTTCCAAATTAAGCTGGCGGTTGGTTTCTTCTAACTTTGCATAAAATCCATATATGGATCGCTCGTTGCAATGCGTCCAATTTTCTCCAGTTGTTTAAGTTTCTTCTGGCTAAGTCTATTAGGCTTACAGAATTGCCTCAACCAATTATTTCCGGGCTTGCCATTTTTGAATGTGGTTCGGATGTCATTTTCTATGCAGTACGTCTGTACCGTTTGTAGAATTTCATTCCTTGTCAAGGCAAAGCCCCACTTTGCCATAATTTTTATTTTCCGCTCAGGTCCTTTCCTGCTTCTTGTGATAAATATGTCTTCCTCCCTTGAGTACTTACAGCGTAAGCTCTTCGGCTTGTCGATTTGGAATTGTTCACTAGCCGCTCTGAATGCTAAAACACCTTTGTCAATTAACTCCAACGCCTTCTTAATATCTTCTTCATTGTACGGCCGCACTTTCTTAACGTAAACCTTCGGCATCTCCACTTCGCTCTGTCTTGTTTTTTCCCGAACCGTGTTTCGAATTTCGACCTTCGCAAGTCTCGTTTTTCACCTTAATTTTGGTCACACGTTATGAGTGAACCCGGTGAGGTATCGCAACGCATTGGACACATTTGAATGCAGCACAAAAGAACTCATCGAATGCGACTATTGCCGAGCGCTTCCAACTTCGTAAAAGCGCGCTACCAAGAAAGGTTCAACTCGCGTCCTGAAAGTTTTGAGCCTGCATTTTAACGCATGTGGCGTTGCATTTTTTAAAACATATTTTTCGATGTTTCTGAATACTTTCCAATATGGGGCCACATAATAATTATATTAAACTCCAAGTTATCGATTTTTAAACTCAAGCTAATGTAATTTAGCATGATTTGGTAAGAATGTCTCGTTTTTACCCAAAATTTTGCTAGTCTCGTTTTTACACCACTTGACCCTAGCGTTAATACTATTTCAAAATTATGAAACGATACCCTCTTTTAAATATTATTCAAACAGAATATGTCATGGGTATTACTCGTATTAGCTGCCTGATCATTATCATTGATTCTCAAGTATTTGTATCGCGACATGTAAGTTTCCACAGCATCCACTCCACGGTCTTCTTCATTCCAATAATGTTTTTCCGATGGTACTTGATGACAGCATGAAGATAACATGATTTCCATAACTTCTTTTATTTTCTCAAATGACAAAGTTAAACTAGTATCATTTTTTTTCATTCCACAAAATAGTGTGAAAGCATCATCTCCTTTAGGTGAAAGCTTAATGAGTTAAGAAGAAGAGATAATTTGAATAAATCTTGTTATTTCAATCTTCAAAAGAACAATGTTGCAATGAAACTAGGGACGAATCATAATTCACCGTCAATTGCATATTTATTCTTGAATTCAAAGCTGGCACAAACCTTTAAATCTATTGACCAAAAGCTCAAATACTTACAGCAATATCAGTCATTGCCAAGCAAGCATAAATTTCATTAAAAAAGTATTATATCGGTTTAAAAACTCTACAATATTATATATAGTTATCCTCTTACAGTCTGGCGTGCGACAAAAACTTAACCCTAGAATAAAAATCCTTAATACGGAAACGTAGCGTTACTAAGAGGTTTACCTTTAAGCTCGGAAAAGGACTTTCTGAGGCTTTCTAAGACGAAATTATGAGAATCGTTGTTGTCTGGTTAGCAGATAGTCGACGGTATCTTTGTTTCTTTTTTGGTAGTTCTTTTATATTATGTAATGGGAAATGTTTAAACGGCACTCTTTATAAATAAAGGAAGATAGAGTGGTGGAGTACATTGACGTGCGTTATAAATCAAAAACTTTTGGTAAATATCAAATAGTTGAAATTTATTCATTGTAAAACGTGAATTTTACAAAAAAAAGGAAGCCAAATTCTAGATTTGAAAAGCTGATTTTTGGACATTATTGAAGCGACGTAGCAAGTAAATTTTGCTACGTTTTTTCCCTTCTGATATTGCAAATTAGTTCGTCATTGATCTTAGTTTGGTCCGAATATTGAATATAATCTTGCAATTATCGTTCAGCCCCAACAAAGCTAGTACCATTATCAGTCCATATTTCCCTTGGTTGTCCCGTTCTGCAGATAAAACGTCTTATTGGTATTATTGTAAAGCTAGTATCTAAGGAAGCAGCTAACTCTATATGGACTTCCCTGATAGAGAGACGCGTGAACAGAACTCCATACCTCTTTTCGAAACTTCTATCGATACTGTCATGGGTCCAAGAAAATCGATACCCACAAAGCTGAACGGAAATACATGGGATTCTAATCTTGAGGGAGGTATTAGCCCTATTTCAGGTACTGGTGGCTCACATTTCCGAATTTTTAAACTAAGACATTTATTAAAATATTTGTTTTGCGCTGCTCGTGTAAAATACTTTGGTTGTGCAGTTAATTCAAACTAAGAGAATTATTTAACTCAAGTATTTTATTTAAGATTATCAAAATATTTTTTACAAAAACTAGCCAGTTGTCAATCTGACTACACAATGACACTCCTCATTATGACCTACTATCGTAGTAATAGAACCTACTATATTTTACATCCTTCCTCTTAAAGATTTAACCTATTAGGATTTCTTATGACACGACATGTTTGACTACATTGAGGGCTACATACAGGCGTAGTCTTAGGTTTAGCAAATGGAAGAATTACATTATTCATAGAGGCATTGTTATCAGTTTGATCTACAAATGGAACATTTGAAGATGGTGTATTAACTTCGTGCAAATCAGACTCATCAGTATCTACTTTAAATAAGTTTTGTGGTGTATTTCAACTTGGATTTAAATCCACTCGATTTCTTTTAATAACGTTGCCACTTGAATCCTTAATATTATAATACCTTGGTTTGTCATGTTGAGTTAAAATTTTCGCAGGCTCCCAAGTCTTATTAAGATGATTGAATATGGTCACATCACTCTCAGTTTTCAGTGGTTTTAAGTCTTCAGCAGTTCTATCAAAATATTTCTGATTTACACTACGTTTCTTTTTTATTTTAATTACAACATTCCTACATAATTGGGGTTAAAAAAGAGACATGGCAACTAGAAGTTTGGTTTTTGACATGCAACTATTCAATAGTTGGAATGGGAAATAGTCAATATTTTTATGTGGAGCATTCCTATAATTTAAAAGAACTAATTCAAGATCTTCTCCTCTCTCTTAAGATTTTTTTAAGAGCTTTTTGGATATGCCAACAGCTTTTTCCGCCAGACCATTTGAACGAGGATAATTTCGACTTCTAAATGACATATCAAAATTCCAGTCTTGCGCAAATTGTATGAATATTTGGCTATTAACCAGGAATCATTTTTAAAATCCAGTTTTCTTACTAAAACATCTTTATATTGGGAATAAAAATAACAAGGGTTGTTAATAAATGATTTGTTTAAACATTTTTATTAAAAAAAAACAAAGTAAAATGTTTATTTACCTATTCAAACATCACTTGAATCGGGTTTGTCTGCACAAGTACCACAAATAAATGTTCCTTGCAACCATTGCATTTATGTTGTGTAAACCTGTTTTTACGGTTCGGACAAAAACCACATCTTGGTTTTTCTTATGGTTGTACTTTTTCCTGTGCTGCAGCAGGTACATTAGCTATGGCAGATATTTTACGTCTCAGATTTAACGGTAGATTGGTGATGGACTCACGTCGCAAGATCTGTGGATACGTGAGTTTCTTTGCCACCGATTTTATTAAGTTTCTTCTGGTAGTGACTGCATAAGTGTTTGTCTTGTAGATTATTTATGAATTTATGGTTGCCACATTCATCATTGTGCAAAAGAGGGAAAACGGCCAACGATTACTCTGGTGACCGAGTATTCAGATTTCAATCGGTCTGCAGATCCACGCCTCCTTTTGTAACATTATAGAAGGTGACAATTTCTGGTTTTACAGCCGCAGAATTAGGATCAATACTGTCATCATCATGAAATGTTGAAATCATCAAACAATTTTTTCCTTTTTTTGGAATGTACGATGTCAGAGTACAGTGATTGGTGTTAGTTCCATATGCACACATGGTACTGTTGATTGCTCTATCCTGAGTACTCAGTAGTTGAGGTGGTATCTCTCGCTTATTCTTTCGCAGAGTTCCTACTAGCGTTAGCCGATGATTTAGGTATAGGTCATTTGCAAGTGGAATTGATGTAAAATCGTTGTCGACTGTAATATTCCGTCCTGTCTAATTAATTGGTTTTATCAGTGGTTTCACAATACTAGCAGCATTATTCGGAGCTTCAAAAGAACCTGGCGGTTGCTTTCCGGCATAAATTATGTACGTAAAAAGTTGTAGCATCTGCTAAAGCATTAATGTTAATGCCATATTTGGCAGGCTTATTAGCTATATATTGTCGAAAACAACATCGACCTCTAAACGGATCAAACATTTCGTCGATCGTTACATATTGGCCTGGAGTATAGTTAGTGTAACATGTTTCAACAAATTTCGAAAAAAGTGTGCGAATAGGAGAGAGTTTATCTAGCTTTGATCTTTCATTGCGGTCACGAAAATCATCGAATCGAATTGCTATTACCAGTATATGAAAACGCCCGTTTTTTGGTCCCAGCCAAATAAAGAAGTCCTAAGAAAGCCATAATTTCCTCTAAATCGGTTGCTAAACAGTCTCGGGAACGTCCATAGGATAACCTTATTTGAATTGAGTCAATGAAAACGACGAATACTCAGTGTGTATTAGTTTATTACTTTCCGGCTAAGCGCTTTCGGCATTATTAACCTTACAAATACTACATTCAATAATGAGGAGACTGAGTTTTTGAATAATGGCCTCAAATTTTCTACTTTAAATAATTTAAATTCAAGAGTTTTAGAAGAACTCGCTATCGATGTAGATGTGTTACTGGAAAGTTTGAATCTAGATGATAATATTAAAAATAACATAAAGAGTAGCTGCTATTTATCTTTACAAAGAAACTTCACTAAATTTCATAACAACAAGGCTAAGTTGAAGTCAAAATTCTTTAAACAACAAAGGTTGGTAAGGGGTATTGCTGGCAAGGTGAAAGCTAATAGTTTAATTTTTACAAAAGCTGATAAGGGTAATTGTTTAATCATAATGTAGAGATGTGATTACATAAATAAAACTGAAGATTTTCTACAAAATAATAACTTCCTAATCATGAATAATAATCCTACTAAAAGATTAACAATTGAGTTAAAAGACATATTGAATGAACATAAGACTTTCTTCTCCGCACATGGCATCAATACTAGACATCTCACTCCTACTAACCCTTACATACCTAGACTTTATGGACTTCCTAAGATACATAGAGAGAACTCTCCAATGAGACCAGTGGTTAGCTTTTCCAACACACCTTTGAAGATTCTATCTAAATTTGTCAATAACTTCCTTTCTACAACTCTAAATTATAAACCAGTGTACACTGTTAAGAACACCTTGGACTTATCTGATAGAATTAAAGATTGTAACTTCCAGTCTAATTTTTTAATGGTTTCTTTTGATGTTTCTAATCTCTTTACCAACGTTCCCAAAATGGAGACAATCCCTATCGTTAACAACTTACTCCAATCTAAGAACATTGACCCAGTTACAACATCTCACGTTATAGCTCTACTTAAATTTTGTCTATCACAGGACTTTTTTTCCTTTAATGACAGAGTATACAGACAACCAGATGGATTAGCCATGGGTAATCCACTCTCACCATTGTTAGCGGATTTGTTCCTTGATCACCTGGAGTCAACGGTTATCTTCAACAATAATTCACATTTTAGTAAAGTTATTAAATGGTTCAGATATGTTGATGACGTTTTAGCTTTTACTAATGGGGATGTGGAGGATGCATATAGTATCCTCAGTAAACTTAACGATATACACCCTTCCATACAGTTTACTTTGGAAATTGAAAACAATGGATCAATAAATTTTTTGGATTTGACCTTATCAAGGAAAGATTTTGAAATTGAATTTTCCATATACAGAAAACCCACACAGACTGATCATCTTATTCCAATACACTCTAACCACCCCATTCAACATAGAATGTCCGCCATATCTTGTTATGTATATAGGTTACTTAGGGTTCCTCTTTCTCAAAATAATTTCAACGTAGAACTTAATATCTTGAAACAGTTGGCATTTAACAATGGTTATTCTCCTCTAATTGTTGATAGTATGGTCTCTAAGACAACAAGGAGGTTGAGAAGAAATTTGGCCTATCCTGAGGTTCACAACAACGTTCAAACTCAGTATCGTGCGTTGACTTATTGTGGTGTAGTTTCAGATGAAATTTCAAAGATTATTACCAACAATCTTGAAGATGTTAAAATCTCCTTTAAATCTAAATGTTCCATTTCCACAATTTTCTCTAAGAACAAAGATCCTATTGATAAACTCAATAGAAGTTGTATCTACAAATTAACTTGTGATTCCTGTCCATCTACTTATGTGGGTAGGACTACTCGTTCTTTAGGTACTAGAATTAAGGAACATCTTAATAAACCCACTTCATCGAATTTCGGCTTCCACATTAAGTTCAATAACCATAACTTTTCTCCATCACGTAACTCAAAAATCTTACATAACATTCCCAGGAACAACTTTAGAAAGATGGACTTGCTTGAGGATCTAGAAATACTCAGAGAAATGAATGTTAACTCAGAAAACTGCCTCAACACACAGGTACATCTTAATTGTAAATTTCAACCTCTGTTCAAGACCTTGTGGTCCTCTACGGCGTTCGACTTACATTCTCACCGTGGCGATCCGGTCCAAGAATATTTCGCCCAGCACTCTACTGATTCGTAAAAGGCGAATGAAAGAGTCTTTCCTATCTTCTATTAATTCTTTACCTCTATTTCTTCTTTCTTCTATTTTAAGTTTGCTCAACCTTATTCACTTCTCACATTTTTAGACACCAGGCTATGTATGGGTCATAGTTTGGTTAAGCATATAAGCTACGTAATAACTTGAGCAAATCATCCTCCTTTTCACTCTCCCTTATTTTCTTATTATTTTGCGCATGCCTGGTTCTTGACGGTCTTAGTATGGATCTAGGTTTGTCACAGCCATGACATGGCTGCTATCCTTTCTTCTCTTTATAAACTTTGTTTCTTCTCTTCTATGCATGCCTAGTATGGATCTAGGTTTGTTATAACTACACGCCTTCTCTGTCTTCTCCTTACACCCCACCCCGTTTCTTCCTGTACATCCCTAGTATGGATCTAGGTTTGTCATACTTACCAAAATTTCTTAACCTCATTGTTCCCGTTTAACCTAGATATGTATGGGTCATAGTTGGGTTCATCAACTTCTTTATCTTGCAGCTCTTATCACATTCTGTCCTACCCCTTCCACTCTTAACATACTCCTATGATTTCTTCTCTTCTTGTACATGCCTAGTATGGGTCTAGGTTTGTAACAATTGACTTTAATTCATAATCACATTGTGTTCTTGACGTCGGGCTATGTATGGGACATAGTTTGGGCCATTAGGTCACAATCACTATGCCATTACATCTAATTCATATGTGAGACCGTCGGTTGTTGGGTTCACCTTGCCAGCGTATTTCTTCCACCTTAGTCAATAGATTATATAAGCTCCTCCATGGATGCATTTACAACTAAATATTTGATTTATGTTATCTAGCATTTCGCACGTTTAGGTTACTACGCTTGTTCCTGACTGGCTGGGGAATGGATCCAACCTCTTAATTCAGTTTCAGTATGCAGCTGAGGGATGAGGGGGATTTTGCTATTCATCTAAATTGGATGAATGTTGGGAATTGAATTTGAATAGTTTTTCAATTTTTTTTTTTTTGCTTTATTCACATCTTTAACTTCATTTTCAAATTTAAAAATAAATGTAATATTCGGGGTTCCCTACAATTTTCAGTTCACTATAGGAATTTTTTCATCTTTTCAATCATGCTTTTGATTCAGTGTTCGTCATGTAAATATGTTGTATTGTCATGTACTTGTTTCTACGGCGCGCTGGCTTATTAGCCACCGTAATTCTAATGTCAAACTTGTCATCTGTTTTCATTCAGTTTTTTAATTTTGAGTAATTTACATCATGTGAATTATAATTTTACACCCTTCCAATAGGGTATTTTAATATTTTTATTCCAATGACTCAATCATAACGATGATTCTATCTTGAGCATTGTTTTTAATCAACTTGATGGCTTTGACAACTACTTTTTTAAATGACGTAAGTTCAACCTTTTTTAAATTGTTTTTTCAAAATTTCACAAGCTTTGTAATTTTTCATAGGACGGCTTTGATAATGGCTTAATAGCCGAAAGCGCTTAGCCGGAAAGTAATAAACTAATACACACTGAGTATTCGTCGTTTTCATTCACTCAATTTACATCTAGTGTGTACACCATATCCACAGGCATTTCTAACCTTATTTGGTCCAGATTTTGATTCGTATAGTGCCCAGAACGTCTAGCGGGAAAAACAATTGCCAGCAGTCTATAATTTCGTTGGCGGTTCGGGCATCCCCTCTTACGTTTGGTATTTTGGTGATAATGTTTTGTGCCTTGCTTCTACCTTTCGAAAAAGTTGGCTTATGTCTTAACCAGACGGTACCATTTCTTCCCAAAAAACATGGTTGTCGTGCTACAATTGAAGCAGATAGTACAGGTAGCTAACTCCTCACCACTAGATTGTTCGGTGTCGGTACAATGCTCGCTATGTTCAGAAGGTGCGTTAATTATTTCTGAATTATCTGATTCAACCTCCGGGTCTGAGGGTGCCTCTTCGTATCATTTCAACCACAACTCTTCTGTTATTTTATTCATTGTAAATGGAAAAAAATGCTGTTTATTTACAATTACAATTTCATTTTCACCTTATATTATATAATTTTTATTTTACGTATACATTTGAATCTGAAATTTTCACTTTTATTATATCCGCACCTCATATTTTTGTCTTGTCACACTTTTATTACAAAAACCTTGAAAATGCACAATATTTTCACCAAATTTTCACCAGCGCTAAAGGTCGCGTCATGAGATATTTTCTAACAAATGCACCAACGTAATCCGTCGCGTGATAATAACAATTACCGATCTCTGTGCTATTGGAGCTCCCCCCACCCATCTAACTGGTTCTGAGGGAAGGTGGGGAACCCCCGAGGCACTTCTAGAGCGACAGCGAATTATCTCATGAACTGAAAAAAAATTCTGTAAAGAATTTATAATTGTTAGATTTTTTCTAACGGCGCGACCGATCTCGTGTTAAGAGGTACATTATCGCAAACTAACAAGTCTGGTGGACCAAATCTAGCAGACACATTTCTTAATACTTTGAGAACACTAAAAGCACTTTTGTCACAAATTGGTAACAATTTCAACCAGTTGGACTAAGCATCAAATAATACGACATAACTTTGATTGCCATATTATGTGAATATGTCTGTTCCAACACGTTTCCAGCATGTTGTAGGAAGTGGATGTTGCAATAATGTTTTTTTACAGTTTTTATGAGCAAATTTATCACAAACATGACATGATTTTACAAAGGATTCTATATCTGATGCTGATCCAGGCCAGTAGAATATTTGTCTAGCTCGGTCTTTTGTTGTTTTCTATACCTAAATGTCCTTCTTGTACTAATTTTAACATCTCATTCCGAAATATGGTTGGCAGAATTATCTTATTTTCTAAAAACAATAAACTGTTTGAAACGGAAATATTATCCTTAAGTTTCTCATAATTTTTTAAACTATCTGGAATTTTATGTTTTTGAATTGGCCAGCCATTATTGACAAAATCTATGTCTAACTTTAATTGGGGGTCATTTAGTGTCTCTTGTCTAAACTGATTTTTTCGATCATCTGACATTGGAATGTTCTTTATTAAAGTGTGAACTGGATACTCTATTTCTGAATCTGATTTTAATCCAGTATGTTTAAGAAATAATGCCCTGGAAAGTGTGTCAGAGATATACATTGGCTTGTCAGGCTTATATGTAGTTTTTAGCTTATAATTTATCATTTTATTCTCATTCTCTGAAGCCTTGGAGATATTGAATGTAACTTTTTTTTTTAAAATTATCTCTAAAGGTTTGTGATCGCTATATACAGTTACATCAAGACCATATATAAATAAATGAAACTTTTGCACAGCAAAAAGTATAGCCAGAGCATCCTTCTCGATCTGAGCATACTTTTGTTCAGTTCGAGTCAGGCTTCTTCATGCAAAAACAACAGGGTGACCATCCTATAACAAACATGCAGCAAGACCATCCTTAGAGGCATCTGTTTCAATACAAATTGACTTTTCAGGTTCGAAGAATGTTAAAACAAGAACACTAGTGAGCAAATTTTTAAGATTTTGCACTGCTGCTAAATGGTTTTTATTCCAATGCCAGTGAGTGAAGTGATACTTGACAAATTAGGTATACATTTTCCAACAAATTACTATACTATACCTAACAACCTCAACAATTCAGGTTTATTTGTTCGCAAAGGCATGTCAATTGTAGGTTCAACGTAAGTCTTATTTATGGAGATACCATCTTTAGGAAAAATTTGACCTGAACATTTTACACTTTGATTTTTAAACGGTATTTTGGATCTACTGAATTTTATACTATATTTTGATGCCTTTTGTAAAACTAATCTTAAATTTGTGTCATGCTCTCTTTCAGTTCAACTAATTAATATCAAGTCATCAAAATATAATTCCATTCCATCAATGTTACCAAACACTTCATAATTTTTTATCTGAAAAACCTCTGGTCCGAGGAAATTCACAAGGCAATCTCAAAAATTGGTATCTTCCAAATGGAGTACCAAATGTACATAATTCAGAACTGCCAGGATCAAGTTTTATTTGCCAGTACCCATCACGCATATCAAAAACACTAAAATAGGTACTGTTCACCAGCTAATCTTGAAGAAATTTCCTCCAAAGAAGGAATCAAAAAATGTTCCCTTTTTATGGCCTCATTTAAATGCTTGGGGTCCAAGCATAAACGCAAATATTTCTTAGGTTTTTAACTATGACTAAAGCATTTAACCACTCACTGGGCTTATCAACTTTTTTTTAAATGTAAAATTCTTGGAACTCGTCGAATTGGTGTAATTTTTGGTATAGCTTGTTCTTTCAATATGATGTGATGAGTACTAGGAAATGTCCATAGTCCTTCAAAAACATCTGGATATTCTTTCACAATTCATCTATAAACATGCTATTAAACTCTACACTATCAATACGCTTAATCACATTTAATATAATGCAATCACTTGAACCATGTAACGGTACTTGATCTTTAACGTGAACTAATATAAATAAAACTTTTCTAACAAAATCATTACTTTTATATGACAAAATCACTTCACCAATAGATTTAATTTTAAATTTTGAGCTACCATGACATATGACAGTGAAGAATTATCTGAGCAATTATTTGGTACATTTACACTTAGAGACTCTAAAATATTTGAAGGAAAATACTTATTCCAGCACCTGTGTCTATCACAAACTCTACTGTCTTATCATTAATAAGAACCTGTTTTTTTCCATCTTTTCTCTATTTTACCATCTGGATTTTCAACCGTACCGACGATTTTTACCACTGAGTCTACATAAAACTCGCTTTCATCATCTTCACTTTCACTATACCCAATTTCAGCTTCGTCTTTAGTAACTTCATTTACTTGCCTTCTAGTGGTCTTTTTCTTAATGTCTCTTTGTTCATTTTGACACATTTTTGCAAAATGATTGTTGTAAGCTGGGCATGCACCACTTTGTTTGTGAACAAAACCACAATATTCACAAGTGTTTGATCTTAAAGAATGCTTAACATTCCTGTTTGCATTTCTCATATCTCTAGCTTGAGTGTTTTCATACCTTACTGCATTCACTTGTGGTTCACTTTGTAATACCTTGGCTTGATTTTTACTTACCTCTATGGCTCTACAGTAAAATTTGCCTCTGTCAAAAGCCTTTCATGAGTACTTTTATCAATAATACCTATAACAATTCTCCCTAATCATATCATCAGGTTCTTCATAATCGGTTGACTTTATTGCTTTACGTAGCTCTGTCAAAAATTGTCAAATTTTTTACCTACTTTCTGTGTTATGGAATTAAATTTGTACCTTTCTCAAATTAAATTCCTTTTTGATGAACAGTAATCTTCATATTTTTTTGATATTGACTATTTTTTTGTCTTCACTTGTGACAAATGTGAAGCTATTCAACAGTTCGAGACCTTCATCTCCAAGCAGACTCAGAAAAATAGCTATATTTTTTTCTTTTACCCTTTTGAGGCAAGATCTGTTGCCATTAAGAACAGATTGAATTTTTGCAAAAAACCTCTCCAGTTATCTGATTTATTTCCATCCAAAACTAGGGGTTTAGGTGGTTCGAACAAGTTTCCATTTTCTTTCACTAGCTGAAAATTCACAGGGGTTTGTAACGAAAATGTTCACTAGCTATCTATTGAAACCGCTACATACCTGACACCATGTAAAATACTTTGTTTGTGCAGTTAGTTCAAACAAAAAGAATTATTTCACTCTATTTAAGATAATAAAAATATTAATTACAAAAAATAGCCAGTTGTCAATCTGACTAAACAGTGAAATCCCTCATTATGACCTACCATCGTAGTAACAGAGCATACTATATTATACAGCTCGAACAAGTGATATCCAAAACTTAGTTATCAACTGATTCATTACTACTCCGACCCAAACATGAGCGGCTTTCTGGTGATGATGGTCAATAAGTAGAAGTGTGTTCCTCTGCTTGGTACCAAGTAGTACAGGGAATCGAGTGTTGTAGTCCAAGTGAAGCCTGTCAGAATCTGGAAATCTTCCTTTCAGTCGACCGATTCCCTACTCATCTAACAATGCAGATTACTTATGAAGTCGAGTTGGTTTTGGCAATGGATCACCTTTTCTTCAACTGCTTCACCCTGACTTTTCTTAATTCATGAGTTCTGCATCCAATCTTGGGTTAGTTGGTCTATCTTCTTTGGCTATACGACAAAACTCCTTGCAATATAAAATTCAACCCGTGGATCGAATGAGACGTTTACACAATTTTGAAATATCGGGCAATATCAGTTTTAAAATGTGTTTCTCTGCAATAACCATTAGGTTTCCTAAATTCTTCTCAAACTCCGGTTCCTCCGGCCAACATTCCATAGGTAGTTTCAAAGATCAAGGGCCAATCAACTTAAAGACTATCATTTCCTAAATTGATTTGTTTTATATAATTTGTGGCTTGATCAGCGATATTCAGATCGGAAGAAAACCAACGCCATTTTGATATATCTTTTTTTTTGAATTCCGACAAACGTCACAAATTGTCTTGAGAGAAGCCTATTGAGGTGCGGAATAGTTTATATTTTTACGTGAAAAATATTGAGGCACTTTTTTGACAAAATCTGCTGCTTTGTCACCTTCTACGTGTAGCAATCTATGATGTCTTCCTCGGCAATTATCAATCACACATCAATTTTTTAGGAAACATTTATTTACTTGATGTCCCTTCTTCAAACAGAGTTTGAGATTAGTGGCTACTTGTCTTCTCTCTTTGATGGCCTTTTTAGGAAAGTCTCCGCATTCTTGGAATACACGGCTTATATCTTCAAAGAAATCACATTCTGTAGTTCTTATGCTCCTTATACTTCAAGAAGACCTTAGAATCTGTTCATTGCAAGGATTCAATTCGGTTGGTTATCCCGTGAGACGGAGCTCCAGCTATCCTTTCATCTCTTAGGTCGTCTCCCTAGCGGTCGTCAGCCTTCTGATTTTCCGTCTTTAGCGATGAAGACTAGTCTCTCTTGGTACATTTTGTCTATGTCATCATGTCAATATCTATATATTTTCATTTGGGTGTTTTACTTTCAAGACCATCACATTTTCTTTCTTCCTAAAATGCCAGGTGATAGACTTTTGGAACGGATTGATTATACCACTCATTAAATTCGTTTCTTCATAGAACCATTTAGCAAATTGTTCTAGAGATACATAATGACACTGACTTTCTAGTTCTCGTTTCTGGGCTTACCAACTATATTTCTGTATAGACATAAGCTTTTCGACAAGAATTGATAGCAAATCTGGATTATAAAGGTATAGGTGAAAATTTACATTATTCATTCTTGTAACCATAGTATTTATAGCATTTATCACCAATTTTGGCAAACACTTTTATGGACAGTTAAGAAATAAATATCTTTGAATGTAACGTTTCAAAAATATCTTATTTTGGTATAGATATGCAGATGATATATTAGCTTCTTTTGTAGATGGTGACCGACAATTAGATGTATTTTTCAATCATATTAATAATTTACATTCAAAAAGAAACCAGACATAAAAAATTGAAGAAAATAACTTAATTAAGTTTCTTGATTTAAAAATTCGAAGAGTTCATGTACTTGATTATTCAATTTACAGAAAACCAACACACACTGATGTAACTATTCCATATCATTCCAATCAGCCCATGTCACACAAATTAGCAGCAGAAAATTCAATGACACATAGAACATTTTCAGTTCCTATGAACAAATATAATTTTGATAGAGAAATTAGTACAATTAAACCAATAGCAAGATCCAACGGTTCCCCATTGCATATAATAAATAAGTTACTCAACAAAGAAGATAAATAAATGGTATTACAACTAATATTTTCTGAACAAGCTAGAGAAATATAAAATTATAAAACCATCACATATACTGGTAATATTTCTAATAAAATTTCAAAAATCTTTAACAACAAATACAACAATTCCTTCTAAAGCAGAAAGTGATATGAGTACAAAATTGTTAAATTTAAAAACAAAAATATTCCTATTAAAAAAGCCTGCTATATATGAACTTAAATGTCCAGAATGCAATGCTGTGTATTTGCGTCAAACCCTTAGAAATTTTGAAATCCGATACTGTGAACAATTACGAGCCTACCAGATTGAAACAACCAGAGAAATCCCTTTATGCAAAACATCTACTTGACATCTAACACAGAACTAGAAGTACTACATATTTGTGATAAGAAACAAGAACTGGATTTCCTTAAAGAATTGGAAATTAGAAGACACTTAAGAAACCCACAATATGAAGTCGTCAATGAACAGATAAATCAAGGGAGTTTTCCTTCAGTGATAATTGTAAAGATCAGTAGATATAGTTTTCCTGATTTTCTATATCGTTGCATAGTTGTACTGATCTTAAATGGGAGTACTGAGTATTCTGAGAGTGAAACGATCAAGATCCATTCATTAGCGTTTTCAGACCTATAGTACACTATAGTGTACCTACATACTATTAATTAATTATTATCACTATTATTTTGTTCGCAATTTACCGTGTGGCATTTATCATGTACATGTGTTTTAAAATACTGAGACGAGTGGCGACGTCTAGTAGGTAAGAACACAACTAATTAGTCACTTGTTGAACATAGCAGACGAGACATTAGATTTGCCTGGTAAGTGATCATCCATTGTATTTTTTTGCTTAGACTTTGAGCAATTTCATTGGAATTTTTGTATAATAAGTTACTAATTGATGAATATGTTTTCTCAGATAAATCTACGAAGCATGAAATACTATATCTGATGCTCATATCTACGTTTTGAATGAGTGTACAGTATCATGTACATTAGGTCCTCGTAATAACTTGAGTATTATTTGGAATGTACATTATATTGCACATTAGGTCTATGTTGACATTCAAATTTTATATATTCATGGTCCATCAAGGGCATCTCTACAAAAAAGGCTAAGAAAATGGCGTTATAACCTAAATAATGATGCAGATATTCATAATGTTTTAGAATTTATTCAAGATGACATTTCAGATATAGATATTTGGTCGGATTATAGCAGCTATGATGACTATGTTCCATAACAAACCAAGAGAATTGGACAAAAAAAACCGCTAAATTCGTATCGTCAGAATCTTCCAGCGAGTCTGAATCTGTAGAAAATCAACCATAACTGGAAGAAACCACGAATAAGTCATCACCTCAAGCAAGCACTGAAGAAAAAAAACAAAGTCAACAATTTTTTGAATGCGAGAGGCGATTATTACTCCAGATACTACATTTTTGCAAGATTCAAATAATTGCAGTTCACCACAAAGTTTCGATTCACCATAGCAGTATTTTTTACGATATATTGGAGATGATGTATTTCAAGAAATGGCTCAGTATACCAATATGTATGCGTTTCAGAAAGGAATACCTTGTTTCAAGATAACTAATCAACATGAAATGAAAACTCTTATAGCACTTCATATTGCCATCGGTTTCCTGAACAAGTTTCCAAAACTTACGAATATATTGGGTACGACTCTTGGTATCGGTCTATTTCTAGAAAATATGTCAAGGGACAAGTTTTTTCAGCTACGAACATGTTAATATTTCTTTGATCTCCTTCGTCATCTTGAAAATTGTCAAGACAAGTTTTATAGAGTTCGTCCTTTGTTAGATAGTGTTAGGAAAAAATGTTCCCAACTGATTGTGGGAGAAAACCTCTGCATCGATGAGCAAATCGTTCCTTTTACTGGTAATCTTAATATCAAACAATATGTAAAAGGAAAACATTATCCTTGGGGCATAAAAAATTATTGTTTTTGTGGAAAAAGTGGAATCGCCTATGATTCCCTATTCTACCAAAGAAAAAAACGGGGTTGGAAGAACAAAATTTGAACCATTTTGCTCCAGAATTCCTCCAAATAATCATAAACTCTCCTATGATAAATACTTTGCATCCTATGATGTTTTGAAGGATCTGACAGAAAAAAAATGGGGCAGCATGCACCGTGAGACTGTGCTGTCTGACAAAGGATTTAAAAGAGAAGAAAGGGGTTTTACAGACGAAGTTAGGAGTGCAGATGATATTTCACTGGTAAAATGGTTAGACAATAAAACTATTTGCATGGCTTCCAACTTAATTGGAGAAGAAAGGAATATATTGCTAGAAGGTGGGACAATAAATATCTTAAATACTTGAATATACCGAGGACTGAAGTAATTGGAAAATACAATCACTCAATGGAAGGTGTTGACTTATTAGATCAAATGATTAACACCCATAGAATTTTCATAAAATCACGAAAATAGACTTTGCGATTAATAATGCACATGATAGATTTGGTTCTAGCTAATTCATGGCTGGAATATAAAAGAGACCGTCTACTAAGAAATATTCCCAAAAATAAAGTTATTTATTTTCTTCTCTTTCGCTTTCGTGTAACCGATGGTCTCATAATGGTAGGTAGGTCTATTGAGAATGTAAGAAGAAGAGGAACGGCACGTCACAAACAGCATAGTCATATTGTTTGTCAAAAATATAAAGTCAACATTTGCCTTGTAAAAAATCGCAACTGTTTCGTAAATTTCCATAGAAAATAAAGTCGTATTATGTAAAGAAATTGTTTTCTGACCTTTTGTACATTGTAATGTACATACAGAAAACTACAACGGCCACTGTAGAGTCCTAATGGACTGTATAATGTACACACTATAATATATTGATTGATAAAAAAAATTATTTTTCTGTCACAGTACAATACTTTGATGTGTTAAAAAACATTCAGCAAGAAGAAATAGTATATTAAAGAATAAGTGGATAAAGAGGTCTTTCAAACACGCGCGAGCAAGTGTTTGAAAGACCAGTTATCCGCGAATACTTTACGCTATTTTTTTTATTGGTGCACTTTGAAATCATAAAATATTATTATTATTTTATTACTACAAAAAAATGGAAGTCCGTCCTCGATGTCCAGCCAAGTTCCGTGACAGTCCATCCTAAATAGTATTTATTTTTATTTGACGTTACGAGGTACTGCTGTCAGATCAATAATCAAAAAGTTTCTTTATTTATATTTCAAAAGATACAATGTATATGTTGTGGACCAAGTGATTAATGGGGGCATTATTTATAATGCCCGTGCATTCTGTATAATGACACATCAGATCGGGCCAACTGATTAATTATTACCTAAACTTCATTATTTATCATAGCGTCTGGTCATTATGAATATTGCTATGTGATCGTCGGGCAATTTGTTTATTTAAGTACATAGGGCGGGGTGCGTTGATAGAAACAAAACGCGTGACACGCGCTTACCAATCAGAGCCCACGGTAGCTGCGGCGGCATCGTTGTTACAGAGAGCTCCTCTCCTCAGTGTTTTTGTTTTTGCATTGAAAAGAAATAGACGAACACGGACGGTTTATATTTTCGAATTATATAATAATTGAATTGTTGTGCTTGCTATTTTTCAATAGTGTCGAACTGAAAATTGATACGGACATTCGACCTAAACTAAAGTGTAAGTATTCCATTATTGGCTAATTAGTATAGTATTGTATAATACATTATTTTAGGATGGATAAATCGAAATTGGCTGACATGAATCGTCGATTTGACGGAAGATTAAATGAGTTAGTGTCACTAAAAGGTCCAAACACTCAGTTTTTCACTTGAGTTATAGAGAGATGATTCGAAAAGTTAAATCTGCAATGTCTAAAGTGTCTAATAAAAAACCAGAAGATTATCAGCGTTTGCGAAGATTCGATGTAATGACTATTGGAGAAACAGAAAAACTGATTGTTCCGGTAAAAGAAGATAACTTAATTAGGTAGTACGTATGTAAAGAAGAAATATTTCAGATTTTACATGATACCCACCTAGCAATTGGACATGGCGGAAGAAATCGAATGGAGAAAGAGTTGAATTTGCGCTATAAAAATATTACGAGAGAAATGATTGTCATTTATTTAAATTTATGTGACAACTGCGAAAAAAAACGGAACGTTCCAAAAAAAAGGTTTAGTTGTTAAACCTATTCTCAGCAGCGAAATGAATGCAAGGTGTCAATTAGACCTAATTGACATGCAGTCACAAGAAGATGATCAGTATAAATGTATACTTGTATACCAAGATCATCTCACGAAATTTGTGCAGCTCCGTCCGCTCAAGAGCAAAAGAGCCGAAGAAGTTGCATATGTACTACTTGATATTTTTACAATATTCGGTGCTCCAAGTATTCTTCAAAGCGATAATGGCAGAGAGTTCGCCAATAAAATAGTTCAGGAAGTTTGTGACATGTGGCCTGAATTGAAAATTATGGATGGTAAACCAAGACACTCCCAGAGCCAAGGATCAGTAGAAAGGGCAAATCAAGAAATCGAGAACATCCTAAGTACATGGTTGGAAGATAACAACACAAAAAAATGGTCAGAGGGATTACGTTTTGTGCAATTGATGAAAAATAGAGCTTTTCATACAGGCATTAACTGTTCTCCATATGAAGCCATGTTCGGGACAAAGTTGAAAGTAGGACTGAAAAGTTCTTCTATACCACATAAAGCTCTGCTCGATGACAATTCAGAAGAAGACTTAGAAAAACTGTTGTCTACCGAAGGCATTATCACTGAAAAGAGCCAATTAGAGTCCAGCGAAAATGATGAAGTAGAGTCCATAGAAATGGTCCAAGTAGAATCTGCCGAAATAAACCAACTATAATTCAGGGAAAATAACGATATACATTTATGTTCAGCCGGCCCAAGCCAAGTTTCACCACACACTACCTTAAATGTGTATTGTGAAGAAACTTCGGATTCGAAACCAGTACCCGCAAACGAAATGGCTTCATCAGAACAAAATGTGGAGAGAAAGAAAGAAAATGTTCTGGTTGTTAGGAAATTGGCTTTAAGTAATTTGCAGAAACAGGCTAATAAAATGTTGGATGCATCTAACGCTAAATATCCCGTAGCTAAAATAGGTGATACCGTAAGGGTCCGCGTTCCAGATGTTGATCGAGCTCGTAGCGATGGAAGAAATATTCTTGCTACCGTAATTGAAATAACAAGCACAAACCTTTTCAAATTAGGAACAATACATGGTATTTTGAATAAACTTTATTCAAGAAACCAATTTACAGTGTGCAAAGAACGATTTGTTTCACTTGAAGATATTCCGGAGTCAGAAATTTCACTGAGAGAATGTGTTAGGATGTCTTCTAAGTGTGGAGGGCAAGGTTACAGTCGATGTGGTTGTAAAGGTGGCTGTACGTCTAATAAATGTAATTGTCGCAAGGAAAAAAAACTCTGTAACTCAAAATGTCATCAAAGCAGCAATTGTTCTAATAAATAATTATTAATAAATCCTCCAAATATGTTACTTATGATAATTTTGTATATTAAATTAAAAGAATGGAGATGAAACATGTCTTCTTATTATCCTGCCCAATATGTGATAGACATTATTTATAAAGCCCGGGCAATTTAATTATTTCAACAATTATTATCACATTGCCCTCTCTTATTGGGCATTTTTCAAAATGTCCGGGCATTATATATAATGCCTTATTAATTACTTTGTCCATAACATATATATGAATATATAAATAAATTTTGCCGAAAAAACCAAATAAGACATTGGTTCACAATGAAAATATACAATTTAAAAACTAATAAAAAAAGTTGTCATTGATACTTACGTTTCTAGAGTTGTTGTTGTTACCATAGGGACTTTAAAAAACGCGTGTGTTTGAAAGTTTGATTTAAACACGCTGAGGCATATTTTAAATAGGTAATATGAGGCAACAATAAAAAAAATGATCTACAAAAAAATTAAAATCAGGTCTGAAAGAGTTATAAGAGGAGCTATGAGAATTCTAATTGCTTGAGTGAATGTGTCCCATAAGAAATTTACAGGGAAGAATCGCGTTTGACTATAACTTGAGTACTGTGGTAGATGAGTAAATTTCAATGATTGATGACATATCTGTGTCTAAATACCTTTCATTAGGAAAAAATGAAGGAAATCGGCTGGATAGAAGGGCCAGACTTCAGTTTTCATAATTTTTTAATATATAAGATGAGGTAGGCACCATATGAAATGTAATTTCTGTCATTCTGACGATGATATGTAGTAATAACGATACAATTGACAATTTTTGAAAATTTGTATCATGTTTTCATTATATTGTGGAATTATTTAAAAACAGTTAGTTTCATTAGTGTTTTTAAATGAAACTCACGGTCTCTAGTTAATTCCACAATATAATAAAAGTAATTGAAAATTCTAAAAAATTGACAATTGTTTCGATAAATCGATATCATCATCATTTTGTCAATTTTTTAGAATTTTCAATAAGTTTTATTATATTGTGGAATTAACTAGAGACCGTGAGTTTCCTTTAAAAACGCTAATATGAGCATATTCCACGAAGTAAGTGTCGAGACAGTTAATTACAGTTAGTTTCATTTAAAGAAGTAATTAAATTTAATAATAACAATCTTGAATGGAAAAGGTGAATGACCAAATCCTTTGGATTTTTTGAACTTATTTATAACGTTGGTGACAAACTTAGATTTTCGAAGTAGTAATTGGAATAAAATTGGGTTACTTATATTATTCCATTCGTGAAAATAATAACGAAGTATGCGCAAAAATGCTTTTTTATAATAAACTAATTTCAGTTAATTGATGGAAAATAATATTAATAACCAACAAAATGATTGAACCTCTCAAATTCTCACATTACTTTAAAAAATACGAAAAGCGACCAGAATGAAAACTTTTTTATGGAACGTCGAAAATGTTGAATTGGAGACAACTTACTGAATTTTTATGACCGAAAATTGGAAAAATTCCTATTGACCTTATTTGTTGAAGGAATTGGAGGCAGAAGTGAGGAAATAAGACAGCGGATGAAAATGAGAGTGGAATTGAATAATGCAAATGTTTTGATATATATGTGAGGGCACGATTTCTTTAATGGGAAAAGTTGTCGGAATTGCCCTATCTGTATTCCAGAAACGGTAACGGGGGAGACCTAGGATTAGGATAATCAGGTCCAAGTCTTTATTTTCATTTCAGTTCGGTACTTTTTGATCGAAGATGTCTCTATAGATATGCTTATATGGTGATTTATAGGGTATATTATAATTATTGATAAATTTTTATAAACAGGGCACTTGAAATGAAGAAAAAAGTGGATGTAAAGAATTTGTTGCATAATCAATTCACTAGTTTGTTATTTGTTGACGTTAAGTCATTAAGCTTTTGGAGAGTTATTTAGGAAACTGAAAACAAATAACCAAAATAGGCTCACTAATCAGTCAATAATATTCTGTTGAATATAGTGTACCACAAGGTACAGTATAAGGATCAGTATTGTTCACAATATACTTGAATAACTTATTTTCAGTGACTTCTGCAGGAAAAATTATATCATTTGCTGATAACACAGCAATTCTTTACAAGGCAAACGGGTGGAAGGAACTTATGGAAATCACAAATAAAGATCTAGTCAACATTAAAGATGTTATATTTAGGAACGCAATTCAACCCAAGAGGTTGCCAACTATAACTGACAATTATCAATTGTCTATACTTTACAAAAGTTCGTGAATGTTCTTACAAGTTAATGAGAATAAATAATAAAAATCTACAATAATTCATTATTTTACACCCGCAAACAGCGACGAGTGAAGAAGACCCTATACCAGAATATTGATAATAAGATATATTTGATTCACGAAAATTACTTATAATCACATCATTTTTTAAAGGTAACTTAACCTAACTTCATAATGCCGAATAAAAATGGAGGCAATGTTAATGTACATCCTACAGGATCAACAGCAGAAACTGTTGATCACTCAATTCAAACAGTGTTTTTAATTGAGACGTATGATATTATAAAGAAATTTGATAGATGGTTGATAAGACTGGAAAGTGCTGAGGATGAGAAGGTGCCTTATCTTTTACACTACATGCATATGATGTTCGAATGGTGTTCGTTAATGCTATATTTTTTCTCCGCTATCATTCAACGTATACACGGAGATGATTTTCCAGTAGGCCCTAGAAAATCAACAAAAATGTATAAAAATAAACGGAATACTCATAAATAACATACGTTATGCTGATTATACTGCTATATTGGCAACCAATTTGGAAGATCTACAGCACATTCTAATCAGAATTAATATAGTCGGTAAGGAATATGGGCTTACAATAAACATCGATAAGACAAAATTCATGATCATCAGCAGAGACCAACATAATCAGGCCCAAGTAATGATTGGAGATAAGCCCATAGAAAGAGTCAACAATTTTTAATACCTAGGTTGTAACATCAATGACTAATTGGATAGCCATATGGAGTTAAAAATGTGGAAGGCAATGGCAAGAACTGCTTTTATTAAATTTCGAAGATATATATGTCGCTGAACATAAGGATTGGTATGGTGAAATGCTTTATTTGGCCCATAATAACATATGGAGCGGAAACATGGTCACTTAAAGTAAAATCCATGAACCGCATAGAGACCTTTGAGATGTGGACACTCCTCAGGTTATTGAGGATCCTATGGGTCGACCGGGTCACAAACGAGGAAGTTCTTAGACGAGCCAACGTCGAGCGCGAACTACTAACAACTATAAAGCAACGCAAGATCTCTTATCTGGAGCACAAACTCCGAGGCAATAAATATGACTTACTAAGACTAATACTAATGGGCAAAATAGGAGGAAAAAGAGGCCCAAGATGAACAGAACACTCGTGGTTACGTGATATCAGAAACTGGTACGGAGTGAGGAACGTCGGTGATATATTCGCACTAGCCGCGGAAGGGCAATTACGCATTATAGACTAATTATTAGTCGATGATCGCCTACACGCTGTACAGCGTTTGGCACGAGAAGAAGAAGAAGCAAATGATGTACTATGTGATAAATTATATCCAGATACCCCAGATACAAAGACATATACAGAGTTGGTAAACACCATGAAGGAACATTATAACCCGGAACGGCTCGATATTGCAGATATCTTCAGATTCCTACTGAGAAAACAGCAAGTGGGGAAATAATACATAACCGTGTTACAAAGGCTAGCGAATAGATGCAATCTTGGAGAATATCAGAGAAAAACATCACGAAATCAGTTTGTATTTCAACTACGAAATGACATTTTTCAACGAAGATTACTAGAATATAAGAACCTAACGTTAGAGAGAGAAGTCGAGGTTGCTACTAGTATGGAGACGTCACCCAGAGATGCAGTTCAACTACACAAATCTCATGCATGTTCAAAAAATGTTAATTAATTAAGTTCCACCCAAAATAAGTATAAAGACTAGAGTTCTAATGGAGCTCAGATGACTTTTGTTCATAAAAATAGTGCCTTTACAAACAATCAAACATTGCAATGTTTCAGGTGTGGATCGGAACAACATCTTGCCAATAAATGTGAATAGAAAAATATTATACACGGAAAATGTGAACACAAGGGACACCTGAGTAGAGTTTGTATGAAGGGGATAGGTGCAGTAGCTATTGGTAAGATAGATGAAACACATGTAGAAGAAAATATTACGTATTACTAGTGAGCATTGTAAATATAAGACACAAGCAACAGAACTAAAATTGAGGTCGAGAATGAATTAATATCGGAAGTAAATATTACATCAGGAATTCGACAGGGAGATAGTTTAAGCCCATTACTATTCAATCTAGTAATGGATAAAATAATAGAAGTGAAAAACGTGAGTCACGGATACGGGCTTGGAGGAAAACAAATAAAAATGTTGTGCTATGCAGACGATGCAATTCTGATATCAGAAAATGAGGACAACCTACAACATCAGCGGAAAAATATAACATGCAAATATCAACCACTAAGACCAAACCAATGATAACGGCAAGAGAACCAAGACGATGCAAAATCATAATTGACGATGAAATAATAGAGCAGGTTACAAGGTTCCAATACCTGGGTATTGAAATATACAAATACGGAGAGCTATAACAAAGTGTACGAAAACAAGCAAATAAGGCATCTTATATATCAGGTTGTCTGAGGGATGTTATTTGGAGAAACAAAGACATAAGACTGGATGCAAAGTTCGTATATATAAAGCATGTGTTAGACCAATATTGACATATGCAATAGAAACAAGAGCCGACACAGCGAAAACTAGAAGAAAAGTGAGAACAACAGAAATGAAAACATTAAAATCAATCGCTGGCAAAACATTTGAAGATAGAATTTAAAACAATCAGATGAGAGAACTATGCAAAGTACAAGATGTTGTACGATGGGGAAGACAGAGAAGACGGGAGTGGAAACAGCATGTTACACGAATGAGCGCAAATAAGATAGCCCGAACAGCAAGAGATCTAAAACCATATAGTACCAGACCACCAGGAAAGCCCTTTAAAAGATGGCGAGACAGCTGGCAATCGACATCCCAAATAAGATTGCAGCACTAATCGGTATAGAACAGGCCCAAGAGCCGATATATATATGAAGATATCATTGCAGGTAAATAAACTTCAAATTTAGTTTGAAATTGATTTTGGAGCAGCTGTCACAAGTCTAAATTACAATGATTTGTAAAGTATTTTTCTGAATTAATTTTAAATAATACTGATTTAAAATTGGTTATATATGACGTTCAACCACTAGACATACCAGGTGTTATTGAAGTTGAGGCGTACAAAAATGTTTCAAAAATTCTCTATGTGTATATTGTTGATTCAAATAAAACGCCACTTTTAGGGCGAGAGTGGATTAGACAATTAGGTTTAAATCTACAAAATGAAATGGCTCTAGTAACTGATTACGGAGTTTCAAAATTACAATTATTACTAGAAAAATACAATTCAGTTTTTAAGGAACATATGGGGAAAATTGTAGGCCTGTGATGATCCCAAAAGACATTATTAGATTTCAGTAGACATTATTTAAAAAAACATTATTAGATTTTAGTAGATATTAATTTCAAATATTGCTAGCGGCCAGTGAACTTGAAGGTCACTGGCAAGGTGTAGTAAAGTCAATAACGTATTAAAGAGTAACGACTGTTTTGAAAATAATGCGTCGACAAGGTCGAGGAACAGAGCGTTGACTGTGTTAGTATAACAATAGAGTATCCTTATATATATATATATATATATATATATATATATATATATATATATATATATTTCTCTTGATAATTATTGATAGTACAAACGTTATATTCTGTGTTACATATGGTCAGTAATTTATATACGTAGTTTTAAATATATGTTGTCCCAGTGAGTTTAGACAAACGATGTTATCTATTTAGCCCTAAACAATGGTTCAAGCGGTAAGGGTTTCCCGAAGATGAATGGTTCGATGGTTCAAGAAGTACATACGAGGGGCACTTGCAAAGTAACCACTACAGGCAAAGTTGAAACTCAAAACAGATACATCATGTTTTTTCTTAAAAGCAAGAAAGGTACCCCATTCACTATTTCCAGAAGTAGAGAAATAAATTGAAATTTTAGAAAAAGAGAAGTTATTACCAACGGTGAGTAGCTCAGAACTCGCAACTCCTATTGTACCGGTGCTTAAATCTAATGGTAAAGTTAGGATATGTCAAGATTTTAAAAGTACTTTAATTCGTTATCTTGTATAATATAGTATATGCCAACTATTCAAGAATTATTTTCAAGCATGGCAGGTGGTGATAAATTCACAAAAATTTATTTAAAACAGGCATGTTTACAAATGGAGACATCCAGCCGACAGAAAATATTTTACCTAAAGTACACCTGAGGGTATATTTCGAAGTACACGTTCAATGTATGCAGTAGCTAGTGCACCAGCAGAAAATTTATTGAAAAATATAGAGGGGGTTTCTGTTTTTCTTGATATAAATATCATGGCTCCCGATTATGCTGCACATTTTCAAAGATTAGAATTAGTTCTACACGTTTACTAAAATATAATATACGGGGTAATTTTGAAACATGTCAATTTTTAACAGACTCATAAAACAAAAGATAAATTGGTGGCTGTACTAGAAACTGAAACTCCAACAAATAAAACTGAAGTTTGTGTTTTTGTTATTTAATACATTATTATGCCAGATTTTTGCCAGATATTAGTCATATATAGCGCCCAATTTATGATATGTTATAAGATGTTAGTCCATTAAAATGGAGAAAAGAATGCCAAAACATTCGTAAGCTCTTAGCTATTGTTTGAAGTCCCTATGCAGTGGAGACGGTATTATCTCACGTGTACTGAACTTCCTATTCAATTTGCTTCACAAATGTTAAACTCGCTACAACAAAAACTTGCCCAAATTGATAAGGAAGCATATGGAATAATATTTGCAGTAAAAACCCATTATTTTGTCTTGTTCAAATTGTTTCACCTTCAAAAACCTTACCTACACTTACAACTACTACATAATATTGCAGGAATTACATGCTGGACACTGTCGAGTTGATAAAATCAAACCACTTGCAAGGGGTCATTGTTGGTGGCCAGGGATATTGAAAATTTGTGTAAAAAATGCTCTGAATGCAATGAACATAGAAAAAACCCTAGTAAAGTACCGGTAGAGCCATGACAAACTCCTACAGCACGTTTGGAACGTGTACATATAGATTACGTTGGTCCATTTATGAATAAATATGTTTTTATTCTGGTTATTGCATACACTCGATGGCCAGAAATACATATAGTTGACGATATGACTAGTAAAACAACAATTGGTATTTTAAAAAAAAAATTTTACTACTTTTAATTCCAGATGATGCTCAAGCATTTGTTTCTTGTGAATTTAAAATATCTCTTGAATAAAATAGTATTTTTCATAAGTTGAGTGCACTATACCACCCTGCTGAATTGGTTTAGCAGAGAAATATGTACAATCTTTTAAACAATATCTTTGTAATATATAAAATAATACCCCTGATAAACAATTACAATTAAATAATATTTTATTTCACTACATAATTACACCAAATACATTTACAAGCCTTGGTCCTTCAATCCTAATGTTAAATAGAGTTATTAGAACCAGATTGGATATGTTTAAACCTAGAATTTTAAACCAAGGGAGAAATGAGGACAAAATGGTAAGGACATAAAAAGTGGGGAAAAGCGTGAAAGCTAGAGATCACCTACATTCCGATAAGTGACAGTTCGGTAGAGTTGAGGAAAAATTAGGTTATTCACATTATTTAGTTAAGTTCGATAACAGTCAGTCGAAAAGACATACTGAAAAAGTAAGGTTAATAGGGTAAAATTTACCCTATACGATTCCAGATACATTTACACAACTGGAAACACCTATTATGCTTGGTCTTGTGGAGTTTTTTCCATACTCAGGTGTTACCTTGCGTCATTCAAAACGAAATATTAAACCCCCAGGCAAATTAAATATATAATTAGTAAAATTCTTCATGAGGAGGGGAAGATGATTTATCTTTAGGAACCCAATTCAACCATTGAGATTGGCTGTGTCAACTTTCTATACTTTACAAAAGTTCGTGAAAGTTGTTACAAGTTACTGAGAATATATTATAGACATCTACAATCGTCAATTATTGTACACCCACAATCATAACAAAAGATTTGTTTGATCGAAATTCATTAACAATTTACTATAAAATACTGTATTTATTCCTTTTACGTGAAATAAGAGTGGAAAAAATAATATCTTAATTTGACATTTTCTTCCTTGAGCTCCTCATCCATCCAATGATTATGCATATCAATAAAATGGCAATATTACCCACATGAATATAGTAACTGTCATTGATTTGGGAAGAGAGAATTCTGGATTGAGATTGACATTTTCAGTGTTGAACTCGACATTTCAAAGGTTAGGATAACCGGTTTCTTCGAGATAAGCAATGAATAGAATCTATGACTGGACAACCATTCCCTGGGCACCAGTGACTCGAGCTTTAACTTCCAATCACAAATCTTCCCCATCTTGTGCCAATACCACTTGATCGTCTGTAAAACGGAGGGTGTATAAAGATTTGTCGTCATTAAGTTGTATTCCCATTCCAGTGTAAGAACTTCTTCATTTTCGAAGTGCTTTGTTCAGATAATATATTTGAAATAGTGTCGGAGACAAACAGCATCCCTGTCGTAGGCCCTTAAATACAACGAAGCTTTCGAACATGCACATAATTAATGTTATTTTTGATGTTTGTAGTAGATACTGAAGGTTGAGTAGTGAACTCGACCTACTGGCTAATTGATTACAAATTAAGGTTACTTCAAATATTAATTATTTCAAAAATTCGTGAATAATATTCAAAACAAACAATTTGATCTATATTTAGTAAACGTATCAAAATAGTTGTATCAACACTTATATCAATAGAATAATAACGATTTAGTTGAACGAACAAGGTTGTTATGAACTTATGCGTAGGTCAATTTTTAGTATTTGATAGACAACGTAAAGTAATTGTACTCTATTGCACTTGACCCACGTACAGCTATGTAACGGGTGTAATAATAATTATAATAAGTATGTATCGTAATGTTAGTAGTTACTTGTAAGTGTTATTTAGTTGTGTAAAAAAATCCCAGTGATATTTCACTATTCTATGGTTTGATTCCTACGGAAGTCCACAACAAGGTGTGTGTAAAAAGTATTTTGAGAAAATTAGAGATAAAACTTCTAGATCCTTCCAGGCGTTGAATTGTCATACTAAAATTCTTATATTTATTTTAAGAGGTATTGGAGGAGATAAGAAATAGTGAGAATAAAGAGAAAATGGCGTTAAGTATGAATTATTTCTTTATACTTCACAAGCAAAGTGCTACCGAATGAGTTTAATGGTGATGCGAGTTAATTGCAATCTTTTCTGGATGCATTAGATTTCTTATAACTAAATTCAAGTGATAACGATAATAACGCGGCATTATTTATAAAAACAAGAAAAACAGGCACAGCTGGGAGTTTGTGTACAACTAATAATTCAGTCACATAAATCACAGAGGCATTCAAAAACGGAATTAAAGGGGATAATTCAAGTCTTCTTTCAGCAAAACTAAGTAAATTTCGTCAGAATAATAAGGATTTGACGAGCTATGCGACGGAATGGAGAAGCTAAGAGAGAAGCTACAGGCAGATAACAGAATTAATGCTTGCAAAATTTGGTATAAAGTACAGAACAAAGGCTACAATTAAATCGGTAACGCAGAAATCAGAATCAACCAGAACAATAATTGTGGCCGGAAGTTTTTCAACATCACAGGAGGAGCTAACTAAGCTTGTGTTAGTTGATGGAATAAATAATCCTCAACAAGAAAGAATACTACATATTCGGGGAAACCTTAATACTCCGAAGGAAAACGGATTATAATCAGAACAGAGGTTACCAAAATATGAGAGGAAACAGTGGAAAATAATATGGATGCCTTGTACCGACAAATAGCACAGTTTCAAAAGAAAAACAATCAATTAAGGATGGAAAATATTGACTTAAGGGGAAAGCAGAATGATTGCAAGAAAAGACGGTTTAGATTGAGAAAAATTTAAGAAACGGGAATAAGAGAATACATGAAATACAGGTAAGCAATGAATATGATGCGGCAAAACTAGAATATAAATTAGGTGAAATAATGAGGAAGGTCAACAACACAGTAGATGTTAAAGCAGATATTCTGAAATGTAGAAAATAGGAAATAAAAACTGAAACAAAAACGGGTCAGTCCTAATAGAGATGAAGGACTTGAACAAAGCAAAAGAAACTTTGAAAGGGACAAATAAATTATAGGAAATAAATAAATTAAAAGGAACAAGGATATGCATTAATGAAAACTACCACAAAGACAAACAGGAGCAAAGAAAACCGCTAATAAAATATAAGATATAGGCCAAAAAGAAGACAAAGCACCTTACATATTAATGACGAAGTATACAGCCTAAAATAATTAAAGGAAATAAGAAATCAGACAGAGATACCTAGAGGATGAAATATATCAACAATTATGGAAAATAACAGAAATAATCGGAAAGGAGATTGCCAAATCTACATTTTGAAGATAACTATGATAGGCGTACGGATAAAAAACAGGTTGAAATTTAGCGAAGCCTTACATTCCGAATAATTCAACTTATAAAGAACGTTGGAGAAGCTTGATAAGCTGTCGGAGAAAAATGATGTATAGAGAATGAAAATATATATAAATGACCATATTCTCAACGTGCAAGAATTCATCAAAAAAAGTAATAGAGTTATGAAAAATTAACAAATATGCATTTCCGAAGTGCCGAAAATAGTCGGGCATTAAGAAGAAATACAAAAGATTTTAGAATGATACCAGAATCATCGTATGTTTGGAGGCGAAGTAGGAAATAATGGATTATTGAAGAAAATACGGGTGAACTTTAGATGGAAAAACATGGAAAAATATTTGCAAAAATACGTTAAACAGCGTCACGAGTGTCAAATGAACAAAACCAAACAGAGTCGTAAAGAGCAATTTGTCATTACGGATACAGCTATAAAACCATTTGATATTGTGTATAAAGACACAATCGGTCCTTTTGTAGAAAATAATAGAGGTAATCGTTATTGTGTAACAATGCTATGTGAACTTACAAAGTACGCAGTTATGATACCAGTAAAAGCCAAAGAGGCGCAAACAATCACTCCAGGAATATTTGACAATTTCATACCTACTTACGGTTTAATGAAAGAGTTAAAAACAGATCAGGGACAGAATATGAAAACGAAATTATGAGTAAACTAACGGAACTATTAAACACAACACAAGACGATTGAAGAAAATAAACCAATATTGTCAGCAATTATTTCATGCATAATATTTTGTGGAATTCATGATTTGCTGCTTAGAGGAGAAGAAGGAATTGAGGGAGTTTTCTTTGACATTTTAAATTTGAGGATTGACTTTGGTGATGAGAAGCTAAAGAGCCACTTGGATAAATGTCAATAAACGCAGTCTATGCCTCACCAACAATTTAAAATGAGATCATACAATTATGCGGTGAAGTTATCAGAGAAAAAATAATCGAAGACTGTTAACGGGCAAAATCTTATGCCGTAATGGCTGATGAAACAGTAGATATCGCTGGAAAAGAGCAGCTTTCTATTGGAATAAGGTTTCATGATGAAAGCCAAAAAATAATCAGGGAGGAATTTTTTGGCTACATGAAATAAAATGTTAAGATGCTTCTACAATAGCTAGCGCAATTCAAGTCTTTTAGAAGATAATAATTTTTCCGCCGATAATTGTGTGGGATTCGGATTTGACGGGTGTTCCACGATGGCCGGCAAAGAAGGTGGTGTACAGACAATTCTTAAAAAAAAGTACGCTAAATATTTATTTTTCCATTGCTCCAGCCACAGACTAAATCTTGTGGTCAATTATACTAGCAAGTTACCAGAAATAAGAAACAAAATTGCAACGGTTGAAGACACAATAACCTTCTTTCGTGAATCGGCAGCCCGTAGGAAATCGGTTCCAAATCTTTCAAGGCTGTGTGGGACCAGATGGTCGGAAAAATATAAGAGCATAAAAAATTTTTCAGAAAGCTTCACAGACATTGTTAAAGCACTAGAACATCTATCTGTCGAAGGAAACTATACAACAAGAAAATCTGCCTACCAATTGCACTGTACAGTTACTAAACCAATATTCATCTCAGGCTTAAACATAATTGCAAGATTCTCTGCAATTTTGGAACCCGCTGTAAACGTTTAACGAGGTAAAATTATGGATTTGGTTATTGTGAAGGAACATATTGATGATATTCTAGATGCAATCAAAGAAGATCGGCAAGATGTCGAAATTGTTTCTTATGATTTATTTAAAAAATCTCGTGATATCGCAGAGAAAGTAGAGGTTGAGTTGTCAGTACCACGAGTCACTCAAAAGCAAGTACACAGAAGTAATCCACCATCTAAGTCTGCAGTTGAATACCGGAAGCGGTCAATAATCATCCCCTTTCTTGATTCTTTAACTTCGTCTTTGGATGCTAGATTCTCCAACGAAAATACACCAGCTTTTGCTTTAACTTATCTTCATCTTTCAGCATACTTAGAACGGCTTCAAAAGCTTTCAAAAATAATGCATCTCTCATGGAATTTTATAGGTTGGGTGATGTCTATGCAGAATTAGATTTGGTGTACAATATGTGGAAGAAAAAGAATTTAGCAGAAAACAAATTAAAGGACATTGAAGTGGCTGCACTTTTGGAGGACGCTAATGTTTTTTCTCTCTGCAACAAGGCACGCATTGCTAATATCACGTGCTTTCCCATCCACAACTGCTACCGTGGAAAGATCGTTTAGTACCCTACGAAGGGTAAAAACCTGGCTCAAGAGTACAATGGGTGATGACAGACTCACTGGGTTGTATTTGATGAGTGTGCATCGAAAAGTTTTGAAGGAAAATCAAGACTGCAAATTGAAGAAAGTATTGGATAAATTCAGTTTAAACCCAAAAAAAATGTTATTAGTTTAATTTAAGTATAAATAAAATCTCAAAGTTTTGTTTTAATTTGCCATTTCTTTTTATCCTGAAATTTTACATTTTGGACCCATGGACCATGCTTTCTCCCCCCCCCCCCGTTATAAATCCTGACTACGCCCTTGAGGCTACACACTATTTGAGTTAGTGTAATGGTGGAAGGGAGGAATATCAACACGTTACAATATTGAAACTTATCACAATGAACTCAGATACAAACTTCAATACGCCCTTGGGAGAGCTAGGGCCTTTTTAGTAAAGCACATAATAATAGGAAAACATTGACAAATAGCCTCTCCTACAGACTTTCAAGTGAGAGACTTTGTATTATTAAGAAGGAAAGATCGGGAAAAATTTGATTCACAATATTTAGGTCCATTCCAGAATACAAAAATAGACGGTGTAAATTGCCAAATTGAATTAGAATCAAACAAGGTCAGAACAGCTCAGTTGATGAATAAACGTAAGCTGAAGGTAATGAACAGTGCGGTGTGAAGAAATAAAGAATATATATTTACATAAATACTAAGTAATTAAAAACAGTATAATAATAAGAGATAAATTCCGGGGAAACTTCTCTCTCTAAGAGGGAACGATGTAGAGAATATTGAACCTGAGTGAACTCGACCTTCTATCGAATTGACTACAAGACAAATTAAGGTTATATCAAATATTAATTATTTCAAAAGATCTTGGATTTTATTCAAAACAAACAATTTAATCTATATTTAATAAACAGCACACTGGTGTTGTCCCTGAATCCGACTCTATCTAAGCAATGTATGGAAGTTAAAATTATGGCGGATGCGCAGGGATTTCTTAGAACTGTTTACGACTTTTTTGTGACTATCTTATCTAGTCATTGTTTTTGTGACCAGCCTTATCTACAAAATTCCAGAGAGCCGATTATTTTTGTGTAAGCCGCAATCTCGAATTATCTAGTAAAAAAGGCACTAATATATGAAGGACCGACCAGCAGTAGATGTCAGTTTATAAAGTGATCTCGTGATATAAACAAGTAAATAGACTAAGTAGTGAAGTGTTTATATAAAATAATGTAAGGGAATATACTGTGTATATAATATAAATTAGTGAATAGTGTAGTGTATAAATAAATTGAGTTTGTACACATAACGTGTGTGTATAAATTTATCCCACCCGTAATAAAAACGTTCAAATAAATAAGAAAAGCATTACAAAACGTACCAAAATAGTTGTATCAACACTCATTTCAATAGGTTAATGACACTAAACAATTTAGTTAAAGAAACAACGTTATTATGATTTTATACGTAGGTCAGTTTTTAGTATTCAATAAACAACGACAAGACAACAGGTAATTGTACTCTATTGCACTTGATCGACATCCAGCTATGTACGGGGTGTCATAATAATTATAATTAGTATGTATCATAATGTAAGTAAGTTACTTGTAGGCTTTTGTAAGGTCGACAAACATATCTGTTTCTCCGGTTATAATAGCCTGCAAAATGTCGAGTTCAAAACTCAAATTTACGCAGTCTGAATATCTACTCTTATTGACTCTGGTCGTGAAAGGCTTCGATTTCCTACAACTGTGAATTATATTCCCAAAATATCACCGAAGCTTCAGTGAGATAATGTGTATGATACTCCATCAAGAACAAAGAAAACATTATAAAAGTATTTTCCGCGCATTTCACACTAATTTTCCCAGTGTTGCTCTATCGCTCGGGCTGTAAATCCAAAGTATATCGATAGAAGAAACGACAAGTAAACTAAGGGTGGATCATCCTTACCTTAATTTACATGGTAGTTTAGAGAAAATCTACACCCCTTGTGTGAGCTATAATTTTATTGCTGATGCCCTCGGGTAGAAAATAAATTTCATCTCTCGTTTCGTTCGGAGTATACATAGAAATACAGTGCCGTTGTAAGGTATTTTGCTGCTATAAAATTAATTTAACGTCCCTAAGGTGAAACGGCTGAAAAAGACATATTACCTAACATTTCGCGATAAATTTCTTGTAGTTGCAATGCTTATACAAAATATACCGTCCTAGATGATTAATAACTTAATTACTCCAATTATTTGATATTGTTAATTTATTCAGAGGAGAATTTAGAAAATAATTAGAAGTTCCCTTAGGCACGTTAAAGATTCAAATAAAACTTTAATTCTGTTCAATAATTTTTTCAAGATATTAGTTTTTTAATCATTCATATTTAAGGCTGGGAAACTATTGGGGATATTTCTTTTTATTGAAAGATATATTTTTCCGTGTCATTTATTGAAGACTTCTAAACACGAGTCGACGAAAAAATCGAATTCTTATATTCTGGCTTCTTATGTCCGTCCATCCATTTTAAGCTTCAGCTTCATATGTTAGTGTTTTAAATGAAACTCACTGTTTCTAGTTAATTCCACAATATAATAAAAGTTATTGAAAATTCTAAAAAATTGACAACTGTTTCGATAAATCAATATCATCGTCAGAATGACAGAAGTTGATATTGATTTATCGAAACAATTGTCTTTTTTTAAAAAATTTCAATAACTTTTATTATATTGTGGAATTAACTAGAAACCGTGAGTTCCATTTAAAACACTAATATGAGCAGATTCAACGAAGTAAGGGTCGAGACAGTTAATTTCCTTAATTGTATATGTCGTCGTCCACTTTTCGTAACGTGTCTGGTTAGCACGACAGAGCCTCCGCAGTGTACACAAGTGAACAATTTTATGATTGAATATTGTTCAGGGCATCTCACAGATGCACCTTATTGATTCTGGGCTGATCAGAGCTAGTACAACGGGTGCTATGGTACTTGAAGTACGACATTTTTGTCATTTTTCAAGAAATTTCCGTTTGTTAGCACTAAACAGCCTCTGGAGTGCAACGCGTCACCAATTTTATGATTGAATATGATTAATAACATCTCACAGATGCCCTTATTGATTTTCAGCTCACCAGATCCAGTACAACGGGTGCTATGGTACTTTTGTCATTTTTGAAGAAATTACAGTTTGTTAGGACGATACAACCTCCGGAGTGTATACAAGTGACAAATTTTATGATTGGATACTATTCTAGGCATCTCACAGATGAAACCTTATACCGTTTCTATTTTCCCCATATTTCGCCCTGAGAAATCGAATAATTTATATCCCAGTGCGGCCCTGGCGTAACAATATTTTCTTCGGACTGTGTAGAAGATCGTTTCATATGACCAATAAACATAAAAAAATTAGGACGCCGAAAAGGTTTGTTATGCCTCAATCTTGATTTTCAATTGAACAAAGTGGCAATTGAATGTACAAAAGTTTTAATATCGTCTCTTAAAAAAGGTGCGATGTGCACACAATAGTTTTTAATATCACCTTCGGACAAAAAGGTGCTTTTTACGAAATTCTAGGTAGACAGCGTAATTTGTGCATTTACGGCCCTATTGTTTTTATATGGTTTGTTATATGGCATTTTTTAGAACTAATTTCACAGTTATTTTTCGGAAATAATTGAAAAAAATGGCTGTCTATCCCCAAAAATCTCGGCACGAGAGGCAGTCTGCGACGAATACTTCACCAAGGCGGTTGTAAAGTTCCGAGAGTGTCAACTCTACTTACGTGTCGTACTTATCGTTATTAAGATTAAGATATCGTATCGTATCGTATAAAAGTACCGATATTACCTGTTACATCACGCGGTGAGGGTAGATTACTTATTACAAGTACTATTCTAAATTTTTAAATCGACCTAATCGAGAAACCACACCTCCGGCGTTGATGCAAGTGTCTTCACCTGAATAGTATTGTGGTGATTGGCTGGAGACTGTTGAACTCAGGTATCGTAAATGATTATTGACTATCTCTCCTATCTGGAGTAAATCTCACCATTTCTTAGACGATGGTAAAAAGACTAATTTAGTGTCACGTCATTTCTTTAGCGAAAGGACCATACGGTATCAGAACTATTTTATTATGATAATGAGTTTATGTATTAATAATATTGCCATTGTTTTAGAGAACTTTTATTTATGCTTTATAAAATAACCGTTAAGAAATTAGGCGTGCACGTCAAATCTAGATTAAATTATTTTCCGATCACTTATATTGACGTAACTTTCACAAAGCCTATGTGTTTTTTTTTGTTTTCGAGTAATTCAGTAATATAATATCCTAATTTTCTTTTTTGAATAATATAATATCCTAATTTTCTTTTTTGATCAATAAGCTAATTTTTTAGTTCGCAAGCTCTGCGACATTTATCGTTTGTGTATTTATATGATTATGATTTGTATATTTGTTGTTCCTTGGAGACGATTTATTCCTCGAACAATTACCGTGTAGTGTTGAGTGATAATTTGTTTTATTGTTTTTATGTAAATATTAGTTTTTGAACGTTCCTAAAATTTTGTATCTTATTGTTGCTGTCTGCTGTTAGTACGTACGCATGTACCCATATTGTGAATGTTTGTGATGTTCTGTTCACTGACGCTGGTCAAACCTGGTAATTAACTGTTTACCATAATAAACCGCGTTTTAGTGAGTACTTTCCTAACCTCCACAGAGACATTACCGAAAATACCTCACTTTTCATAATTTCTCTCGCTTATCGCAGTTTTTGTAATTTTTCCTGTGAATTAAAATTTCTGGCGCCTTTTAATCACTATTCCGGTTGATTAACGTTCCTAAAATAAACCCACGACTCTTACCTCTCCAACCAAAACAAGAGTGCCGTTCGCATACGTCTTAATTGTTTATCGCCCAGTACCGTTTCAAATAATAGTACCTCATCTTGGTCCCATCCAAGGAAACAAGGAGAAATTGGTACCGAACAATCAAGACAATAACAACCTATTGATTTTCAGCTCACTAGAGCCAGTATAACTGGACCTATAAATCCAGATATACTACATTTTTGATCATTTTTTTGAGAAAGTTCGGTTTGTTAGCACGATACAGTCTCTGGGGTGTATACAAGTGACCAATTTTATGATTTGATATTATTTCAGGCGTCTCACTGATTAAGACTATTGATTTTCAGCTCACCGGAGCCAGAATGACTGGACCTATAAGTCCAGATATACTACATTTTTTATTATTTTTTGAGAAAGTTCGGTTTGTTAGCACGATACAGCCTCCGAGTGTTATACAAGTGACCAATTTTATGATTTGATATTATTTTGGGAATCTCACAGATGAACTCTATTTCTTTTCGGCTCACCAAAGCCAGAACGACTGGACCTATAAGTCAAGATATACTACATTTTTAAAAAAAAAATGAATTTTTTAACACGGTTCAGCATCAGGAATATATACAAGTGACCAATTTTATGATCGGATATTGTTCAAGGCGTAGCACAGTTTAAGCATATTGATTTTCAGCTCACCAGAGCCAGTACAGTGGATCCCATAAATCCAGATTTTCTATATTCTTAGTAATTTTGGGAGAAGTTTTGGTTTCTTAGCACGATAGAGCCTCTGGATTGTATACTTAATTGCGGAAAAGTTGGTTTTAATTTTTGAAAGCGTTAATTTGTCATTGGTTTTGTTTTAGGTTAGTTTTAACCCAGATAAACAGTACACAGAAGCGGCAACTTACTCCGAAAAGCATTGTGTAAATGGGTTTTGAAATCGTGACGTTATTGACTTATCGTTCAACAGAATACTAAGGAGAATAAATATTTTTTGTTTCGAAAAAAGTGTCAAATGATTACTTGTTTCGTTGGCCGTTTATTAATTTCGATATTAATGAATTATTTCGTTTAAAAAAGGATGTATTAATAGACATCATTAATACACTCTTCATTTATTAATTGTTTTTGCGATCTTGACGTTTTGAATTTATTTTGATAGAGAACTCATAAGAATAACAAAAACAATCACAGAATAACATCATACATGTTTGGAAAGTGTACCAGGAAGAAAGGCTCCGCGTAATTGGTTATATGTTCTTCAGTACAACAGGTATCAAATTCATTATAGGTTGTTTTATATAGATCTCGACTTTTAGTTGGTAACAAACTCGAACATGCCTTGTTTGCACTTGCTAACACTGCAGCGGGTAATTCAGCAGTAATTTCTAGCTCCATAACTGCTTAATTACAATTTTACATTAACTTTTTCACATTGACAACTTTTTGTGACAATTCGCAGTTCATATATTTCAATGGTAACTGCGGTTTTCAGCAAACGTGAAATTGAAAATGTATGGGGTTGACGTTATTGTCTCATGATAGCCTTTGTGGAAAAGTGAATGGAAAGTGTTGAAAAATTTGAAAATGTCATACCTCGAGGAAAAAAAAGGTTGAACGTATTTTATAAGCTCTCATCTTTATCGATGCTACAGGAAACATTAAACTGGTTTCCATTTCGAATTAATTTCTAATTCTGTTACAAAAAAAGATATACGGTCAACGGAAAAATATTGTAATGTACTCATTTGTTATTGAGCGAGTAATAAACTCAACTATTAAAGGCACTCTCTATCGCTCGTTCCTGCTGTAAACAGTTTTGATTTAGTAATCGCCTAAATTAACAAACTAGTTTATTAAATAACTATCACAACTGCAGTAGAGATTTAAAAGAAATTTTGAAGAAAATATCTTCGAATATCTATTTATTTATAACATCACACAGATAAATCCTATTGATTTTCAGCTCACCAGAGCCAGTACAATGGGTGCTATGTGACTTGAAGTACTACAACTGTGTAGAAATTTCAGTTTGTCAGCACGATACAACCTCCAGAGTGTATACAAGTCGCCAATTTTATGATTGTATATTATTCAAGGCGCCTCACAGATGAACCGTATTGATTGTCAGCTCACTAGAACCACTACAACGGGTACTAAGGTCCGTGAAGTTAGCCCCCAAAGTTCTCACGATTTAAGTAAATTTAGTGTCATCGGTTAGTGCATCGTTAGTGCCTCTTAGTGCTTCTATAAATTTCATTAGTGCTTCCGTGGTTTGGTAGATATTGAATAGTCATTTATTTCAAGGTCAGCCCCCAAAGTTTTTAGAATTAAGTACAAATTAGTGCCATTCGTTAGTGCACTTTAGTGCTTCAATTATTTTCGTTAGTGCGTTATTGGTTTTCGAGATATTTGACTTTATATTTTCAAGTTCAGCCCTCAAAGTATTCACGATTAGTTCCAATTTAGTGTCATCCTTTAGTGCTTCGTTAGTGCACTTTAGTGCTTCAATAATTTTCGCTAGTACTTTATTGGTTACCGATATATTTGACTTTATATGTTCAAGGTCAGCCCCCAAAGTGTTTACGATTGATTTCAATTTGGTGTCATTCATTAGTGCTTCCTTATTGCACTTTACTGCTTCAGTTATTCTCGTTAGTGCTTTATTGGTTTCCCAGATATTTGAGTTTATATTTTCAAGGTCAGCCCCCAAAGTGTTTACGATTAATTCCAAATTAGTGTCATTCGTTATTGCTTCGTTAATGCACTTTAGTGCTTCAAAAATTTTCGCTAGTACATTATTGGTTTTCGAGATATTTCATGTTGTTTTTTCGAGGTCAGCCCCCAAAGTATTCACGATTCGATTAAATTTAGTGTCATTCGTTAGTATCTCTAGTGCTTTATTACTTTTCATTAGTGCTATCTTCTTTTCGATATATTTGATATTAACTTTTTGGCACTTCCGTGAAACTAGCCCCCAAAATGATCACGTTTTAGTTAAAGTAACTATCAATCGTTAGGGATTCTTAAGTGCTTCTTGGTGCTTCCATAAATTTCGTTAGTGCTTTTTTGGTTTTCTAGTTATTGGCTATTATTTATTAAAATATCAGCTTCTATAATTGTTTACGGATGATTCCAAATTAGTTTATGCATTCGTTAGTGCTATTCAGTACTTCAATATTTATATTCCAAAATTCTTTGTTGGTTTAAAAATATATGTTTTTTTAGTAAATCCCTGAGTTTTCCAGGATCGAATATGTTCAGAGCCATTAATTTCATTCGTACTTCAACTTTTTTCATTAATTTAAACTATTTACATCGCTATAATGCCAAAAGACAAAACTAGCACATAACTTAATATAATGCATGTATCCATATTTCAATTGATAAGTAGATCAATTTTACCGTTAACAATTAGCCATTATTTTTGGCGTATCAAGAAGAACAGGAAAGGATCGACTCATAAATCAAAGTCCTGTAAGTCCTTTTAGTTACCTACTTTTATTATATTTCAAGTTCTATAGTGGCGGATACTAAAATATTTCAATATACGATGCATTTTGGTAAAGCGATTTACCTATAACATGGGAAGAAAATGAAAAGATTGGATTGCTCTTTCGATTAAGAAATTTTGACTTTTTTGGCACCCGGTCTCATTCAAGTTTAGTATGACTTAAATAGGAAACCTCCATTCCCATTTTATACCTATAAACAAATAACCAAACAACAGCCAATTACCAAGGATATTGATAAGGCCCAATGTTTTAGTCACAGGTACACACATCCAAATAAAAATGCAGACAAACCATTTAATATTTATTTAGAAAAATTATATTTGAAGATTATTTCAGTTCCAGGTATTTCCAGTGCACGGGTTAAGTCGAATAGAACGGATACAATTTGAAAAATAGGGGATGTTCCATTTGAAAAAATGGTCACTTGTTAAAAAAATGTCATTTCCGATACTCAGATGTTTTCGTTCATTTCATTTTCGGAAGGTTCTGTAAAAATGTTATACCTTTATTTACCCATTTTTCTAAAACTACTACAGTTTACTTATACAGTATAAAATAGGAGTTGAAATGGAAAGGATCTTTCTTTGTCCACATTTTTTACTTTTTCAGACAGATCGTCATAAAGTTCAATACATCCATCATTTACCGGTAAATAAAACTGGTTATGTTTCTGACGAATATTGCAATATGAGCAAACTTTAATTTCAATTGCATATTTAAAAAATAATTCATGATGTTTACCTACCTGAATTTTTAAAATTCAACAATACTTATAAGGGATTTTGACAGCTGGATCGAATAAATTATTATGATGGCAAAAATGTGCAAGTTATTGCTTGTAATAAAAAATATAATTACTACCTGTATTGCTTCTGACGGTACCGAAATATATAAATGCTTTAAATTCAATACATTTTGCTGTCGGTTGCAGATATTACCACCCAGAAAAGAGGAAACATAATTTTTTATAACCATCAATAAACCACCAATAACAAAAGGGTTAGTAAAAATATATTGGTATTGTATTCAGAAAAACAAACAGAATCTTTTTGAGGCAACTTTATTTGCTTAATATTGTAGATTTTTTTTTAATTTCGTTACAACGTTTCATTTTTATTGAACTATTCTCAGTTTTGATTTTTTATTTCAAATCTCTTTAAGCTCTGAATTCAACCATATATTACGCTTAATTATATTTAGACATTTTTATGGCATCATTGCTTCATCAGGAATGTGTTGATAATTATTTTTACATAAAGTTAATCATATTGTGATATACTATATTTGAGTTTTCATATAAGTAATAATTGAACATAAAACGAAAACAAATATTGTTACGAAGAGAACTCAATACTTTATTGTTTGGTTTATTAAACGAACAACATTTTGACAATCAGACGGATCTAACCCCTAACCAAAGTTTAACGGAACTTGCCTCCTATTGGAAGAATAATACTCACATACAAACAAGATATATATATATATATATATATATATATATATATAGTAATTCTATAACTAAAGTATACAGCCTATCAGAAGTGGTTAACTTGGCAACATTGCAAATATTAGCATCGATTCGGGCATCACCAAAATCCCCCCAAGTATTAAATTTTGTAATTTCTCAAAGCCAGTTCCGAGGTATTAGACCGTTTCCACACATTATGTCTACCCTGTGAAATTGCGTATTTAGAGGTTAAACTACTGTCAACTAACATAATAATGAACCGGGAGGTACATTTGAAAAAAACGAGTAATATTTACTTAAAGACTGATACATTTCTACCGATGTAAAAAAAAGTACCCTGTATACGATATTAATGCATTGTTTTGGTAGAATTATTCGGAAATACAGGATGACGTCATAAATGACAAATTTTCAAAATTGCCCTATAAGTCATAAACTGAGAGGACTATTGAAATTTTAATTAGCGGCAATGTAAGTTTCCTAAAAAATAAAGTAGTAAGCCTCGAACCCAATCTTTTTATCTTTAATGATAAGGAAGCTGGTACATGAAAATACACAAAAACTGGACACCTTGAAACGAAATTAATGGCACTAAACATATTCTATCCTGGAAAACTCGGGGATTTGCTAAAAAAACAAATATCTTTAAATCAACAAAACACTTAGGAATATAATTATTGAAGAACTAAATAGCACCAACGAATACACGACACTAATTCGGAATCAATCGTTAACCATTTTAGAAGCTGATAGTAAAATGAAAAATAGCAAATAACTAGAAAACAAGGAACACACTAACGAAATTTATGGAAGCACTAACGAATAACACTAACTGTGACTAAATCATGAACATTTTGGGGGCAAACTTCGCTGAAGTGCCAATAAATTAATATCAGATATCTAGAAAATCAAGATAGTACTAACGACAATTACTGATGCACTAAAGAGCACTAACGGAGCGCTAACGAATGACACTTAATTAAATCGAATCGTAAATAATTTGGGAGATGACCTCAAAAAAACAACAGGAAATATCTGGGAAACCAATAAAGTACTAGAGATAATTATTGAAGCACTAAAGAGCACTAACGAAGCACTCACGAATGACACTGAATTTAATCAAATCTTGAATACTTTGGGGGCTGACCTCAAAAAAGAACATGAAATATCTGGAAAATCAATAAAGTACTACCGTAAATTATTGAAGCACTAAAGTGCACTATCTAAGCACTATCGAATGACACTAAATTTAATCGAATCGTGAATACTTTGGGAACTGACCTCAAAAAAAGAACATAAAATATCTCGAAAACCAATAAACTACTAGCGAAAATTATTAAAGCTCTAATGTACACTAACGAATGACACTAATTTGGAATTAATCGTAAACACTTTGGGGGCTGAACTTGAGAATATAAACTCAAATATCTGGAAAACCAATGAAGCACTAACGAAAATAACTGAAGCATTGAAGTGCACTAATGAATGGCACCAAATTGACATCAATCGTAAACACTTTGGGGGCTGACCTTGAAAATATAAAGTCGAATACATCGATAACCAATAGAGTACTAGCGAATATTATTGAAGCACTAAAGTGCACTAACGAAGAACTACAGAATGACACTAAATTGGAATTAATCGTAAATACTTTGGGGACTGACCTTGAAAATATAAAGTCAAATATATCGATAACCAATAAAGTACTAGCGAATATTATTGAAGCACTAAAGTGCACTAACGAAGCACTAAAGAATGACACTAAATTGGAGTTAATCGTGAATACTTTGGGGGCTGAACTTGAAAATATAAAGTCAAATATCTCGAAAACCAATAAAGCACTAACGAAAATAATTGAAGCACTAAAGTGCACTAACGAAGCACTAACGAATGACACTAATTTGGAGTTAATTCTAAAAACTATGGGGGCTAACCTTGAAATAAATGACTATTCAATATCTACCAAACCACGGAAGCACTAACGAAATTTATTGAAGCACTAAGAGGCACTAACGATGCACTAACCGTTGACACTAAATTTAGTTAAATCGTGAAAACTTTGGGGGCTAGCTTCACGGACCCAGGGTGCTATGGTACAGGTGGTACAAAATTTTTATCATTTTTGGAGAATTTTCAGATATTGTTCAGAGCATCTTATATATGGTCCTTATTGATTTTCAGCTCACTACAGCTAGTACATAGCGTGCCACATGTTTGGTCATTTTTGGAGAAATTTCGGGTTGTTAGCACGATACAGCCTCCGGAGTGTATACAAGTGACAATTTTATGATAATATATTGTTCAGGGCATCTCACAGATGCGGAAATGATTATTTTAATATGAAAAACCGTTTATTTTTCTATTATTTTCACGTTTATCAGTGATAAGAACATGGAAAAGGGGGTTTTAGAAAATAATCATGTGTGTATGTCGTAGTCGTCGTTGTCGTCGGCCAATTTTTGTAATAATGCAGTTTCCAGAATGCATAAAGTCACCAATTTTATGATTGGGTAATATTCAGGTCATCTCACAGATGGAACCTATTGATTTTCAGCTCACCAGAGCCAGTACAACGGGTGTTATGGTACTTGGAGTACGACAATTTTATGATCGGATATTGTTCAAGGCGTAGCACAGTTGAAGCATATTGATTTTCAGCTCACCAGAGCCGGTACAGTGGGTCCCATAAATCCAGATTTTCTATATTCTTAGTAATTTTGGGAGAAATTTTGGTTTCTTAGCACGATAGAGCCTCTGGAGTGTATACTTAATTGCGGAGAAGTTGGATTTAATTTTTAAAAGCGTTTATTTGTCATTGGTTTTGTTTTAGGTTGTTTTTAGCCCAGATAAACAATACACAGAAGCGGCAACTTACTCCGAAAAGCATTGGGTAAATGTATTTTGAAATCGTGGCGTTATTGACGGATAGTTCAACAGAATACTAAAGAAAATAAGTATTCTTTGTTCCGAAAAAAGTGTCAAATAATTACTTTTTTCGTTGGCCGTTTATTAATTTCGATATTAATGAATTATTTTGTTTAAAAAAGGATGTATTAATAGACGTCATTAACACACTCTTCACTTAGTAATTGTTTTTGTGATCTTCATGTTTTGCATTTATTTTGATAAACAACTCATAAAAATAACAAAAACAATCACAGAATAACATCATTCATGTTTAAAAAGTATACCAGGAAGGAAGGGGCTCCGTGGAATTGGTTATATGTTCTTCAGTACACCAGGTATCAAATTCATTATAGGTTGTTTTATATAGATCTCGACTTTTAGTTGGTAACAAACTCGAACATGCATTGTTTACATTTGCCAACACTGCAGCGGGTAATACAGCAGTAATTTCTACGTCCTTAACTGCACAATTACAAATTTACATTAACTTTTTCATATTGACAACTTTTTGTGACAATTCGCAGTTCATATATTTCAATGGTAACTGTGTTTTTTAGCAAACATGAAATTGAAAATGTATGGGGTTGACGTTATTGTCTCATGATAACCTTTGTGGAAAAGTGAATGGAAAGTGTTTAAGAATTTGAAAATGTCATACCTCGAGGAAAAAAAAGGTTGAACGTATTTTATAAGCTCTCATCTTTATCGAAGCGATAGAAAATATGAAACTGGTTTCCATTTCGAATTAATTTCTAATTTTGTCACAAAAAAGGATATACAGTTAACGGAAAAATATTGTAATGTACTCATTTGTTATTGGGCGAGTAATAAACTCAACTATTAAAGGCACTCTCCATCGCTCGTTTTTCAGTCCACCAGAGACAGTAAAACTGGACCTATAAATCCAGATATACTAGATTTTTGATTATTTTTTAAAAAAGTTCGGTTTGTTAGCACGATACAGCCTCCGAGTGTTATACAAGTGACCAATTTTATGATTTGATATTATTTTGGGAATCTCACAGTTGAACCCTATTGCTTTTCGGCTCACCGAAGCCAAAACGACTGGATCTATAAGTCCAGATATACTACATTTTTGGTCATTTTTGGTGAAAAATGGATTTTTCAACATGGTTTAGCCTCAGGAATATATACAAGTGATCAATTTTATGATCGGATATTGTTCAGGGCTTCCCACAGTTAAAGCATATTGATTTTCAGCTCACCAGAGCCAGTACAGTAGGCCCCATAAATCCAGATTTTCTATATTCTAAGTAATTTTGGGAGAAATTTTGGTTCCTTAGCACGATAGAGCCTCTGGTATACTTAAGTGCGGAAAAGTTGGTTTTAATTTTTGAAAGCGTTTATTTGTCATTGGTTTTGTTTTAGGTTAGTTTTAGCCCAGAAAAACAGTACACAGGAGCGGCAACTTACTCGGGAAAGCATTGGGTAAATGGGTTTTGAAATCGTGACGTTATTGACGTATAGTCCAACAGAATACACGGAGAGGACAAGCTGGAATCGTTACACTAAGGAAATTACATATTTTTTGCTTCGAAGAAATTGTCAAATAATTACTTTTTTTCGTTGGTCGTTTATTAATTTCGATATTAATGAATTATTTTGTGTTGCGTTGGTGCCAAAGATTATATTAATAACCTATAAGTGCTCAAACTGACTCACCTGATGACTCTGTTAGGCAAAACTCGGAGTGCACTCACAAAAGTAGTCACAATATGTAGGATATAAATATCCGCGTTTAGCGTTGGGGTAATGTTCGTTTACCTATGTCGTTCGACTTGATTCTTAATACTACGTTTGGACAAAGACGATATGACAAGGAATTTAAAACAGAGCCGGCTTGAGCAACTTTGCATACTTTAACTAAAATGAATTGACAAGGCCATTTTAGCCGCAACATTTCCTGCCCGAGAGAAAGTTTTAAGAAATAAAGAGAAAGAAGCAAAAAAAAATTACCTAACTTTACCCCCATAACCAATAAGTGATTTGTTTAGCGACTAATCGTATTCTAAACACTGATCAAAGAAAGACAAAATTAAAATAAATCCTGAAGAAAGAACCCTACAAAACAAAAGTATTTGGCAACTACGGAAATATTCAAGAGGGAGAGGGCATAACTTGACCAATGGCCTTTTTATTTCTCCCTTAGAAGTCTTTACTAAGGCAACTCTTAGTGTTTTGTCTTCTCCGGGATACAGTTGGGTAATGCGTCCTAGTATACACTCTGAAGGAGGCAAATTGTCTGTTTTAACAAATAGGAGCGTGCCGACGGTAGGCGGAATACTAGTCTTTAACCATTTAGAACGTTGCTGTAAATAATGTAAATATTTATTATGCCAACCTCGCCAGAAGTCTTGATGCAGCTTTTGTAATACCTGCCACCGTGAAAGCCTATTGAATGGTACATTGTTATAAACAGGTACAGGAATAGCTGGCACTGGTTCCGTTCTAAGAAAATGCACAGGTGTCAAAGCCTGTATATCATCTATATCGGACGTTATTGGTATTAATGGGCGCGAATGAAGAATCGATTCTATTAATGTCAAAACCGTATAAAATTCTTTACATGTTTATATTTGATCGCCTAGCACACGTGAAAGATGAGATTTTACACTTTTTACACCCGCCTCTATCAAACCGTTAAATGGGGTGCGCCTGCGGGCGAGGGATGCCATTGAATGGTTTCATGCCCGTGGTTACGAAAAATTCCTCTCTTAAAAAAAATACTAATTTATATTTCCCTATAACAAAGAGAGAATTGAATTCTTTTATTACTATTGTAATTCTGCTAGCAGAGACATCTGTATTTTAAAATTTCAAATATATTTTCCAAATTGTAATATATTCTATCTATCATTAGATATATTCTAGATAAATGTCATCAGAAATTAGAATGTCAAATTTGATTTGTATACTGAATCTTTCAAAATTATTGATTATACATATAATACAGTGTGTATCAGAAGTATTGCATACAAATATAAATAGTTTTCCTTATTTTAATGCTTCTTTCAAATAGAGGAACTGCATTAATATATATACGGTGAGGACCAAAAGCCCGTCGCCCCCCCATGTAACTTCTTTATTCTACATATTACAAAAAAATGTTGAATACATAAGTTGTAGGGTTTCATTCGATCTCTTTATTGGTTTAAGTTTCATTCATACAGAGTGTCTCAAAAAAACACGGTGACTTAGAAGTTAATTTTTTTAAATGGGACACCCTGTATTTCATTGCATTATTACATTCTACGTTGAATTCTGAACAAGTTTGATGTATGGTTTTCTATCAAAAAAACTAATAGTTTTGGACTTATGAACACTTGTAAATAATTATTTCGACTACTTTTGCGCCAGTTCACGAATAAATCAATGAGGTAGGCTATGCAGGCCAGGCGCGTTTATTTTAGCCATGACAACGAAAAAAAACTCTTATCTGTTTTTGCCAAATGTCATTGACATTTTGTAGGTTTTCAAAACTTTGTTTCAAACGGTTTTCAATTTCTCTTGTTGATTAATATGGCTCGTTCAGTAGCAGACAAAGTTGAAGCCGTCATCATATTTGGTGAAGCTAACCGAAATTACCACGCTGTTATTCGCATTTTCAATGAACGGTTTCCAGAACGTCCGATGTGTCGAAAATATCTGCAGAAATTGTTGGCAAAATTTAACCAAAATGGCACCGTGAAAGATGTTCCGAGATCTGGGAGGCCGAAAATAATTACGGAAGATGTTGAAATTCAAGTACAAGCCGAAATGGTAAATAACCCACAACAATCAACTAAGCAAGTTGCTGAGACATGTAATGTTTCTAAAACATCAGTAGTCGAAATAATTATTTACAAGTGTTCATAAGTCCAAAACTATTAATTTTTTTGATAGAAAACCATTTATCAAACTTGTTCAGAATTCAACGTAGAATGTAATAATGCAATGAAATACAGGGTGTCCCATTTAAAAAAATTAACTTCTAAGTCACCGTGCTTTTTTGAGACACTCTGTATGAATGAAACTTAAACCATTAAAGAGATCGAATGAAACCCTACAACTTATGTATTCAACATTTTTTTGTAATATGTAGAATAAAGAAGTTACGGGGGGGGGGCGACGGACTTTTGGTTCTCACCGTATATATATATATATATATATATATATATATATATATATATATAGTTGAAGGAAAGTTTTTGGACCTCTTTGATATATTGTTTTTCTTTATATTCTTGGGATTAGGTCCTTATTATAAATCTAACGAAAACTTAGTTTTACAAGAAACATGTTTATTAACGTTTCGGCTATACGGTGTAGCCTTTATCAAAATACTACAAACAGATAAAAAGCAGTGTCAATATTTATAAAACATCTTTCAAAACAAAACAGCTTACCACAAAACGATGCATATATCCTCCTCAAAAATTTGAGGAAAGTCATCCTTGTTTTAAAACATTTGTTAAAAATAACACGTCAAGAAACTACAAACATTCACAAACGTATAATCGACATTTATAACTTAAGTTGAAAATGAAAGGACAAGTTTTGGTTGAATTCTTGTTTTGTGTGTTTTGTTGTTGGTTTGAACTAAATTATAGTTATAGAATATATATATACAAGTCTACACTGAAAAATGTATCAAAGTATAGTACACTGAGAAATGTTGTTAATTTATTAGGTTGTAATATATTTTGCTTAGATTATTTGTATCAGTTTTTGAGTTGATGCAATGTTTATTTTTTTGAATATATACCATTTCATAGAATTCCAGTTTTTTTTTGTTATTTTCAGTCTTGAGTATTTTTGTGTTATCAAAATTAAAACTATGGTTTTTTTCTTTTATGTGATTGCTTAAAGCAGTTTTATTTTTTCTGTCATATTTGTGACCATTGATTCTATTTTTTAGATATTGAGTGGTTTGACCAATGTATATTCCATTGCAGTTGTTACAGGGTATTTCGTATACCACATGCGTTTTTTGATTTTTGGGGATGGTAGTTTTCAATTTACTGAAATTACTTTTTGGTAGATTATGTCCTTTATGACTTACAGTGACTTTTTTTTATTTTTAAATATATTTTGTATTTTTTCTGACAGACTAGGCACATAGGGTAATGTTATAAAATTAGAATTTGTTTTTTCCTGTTTTAATGTTTGGTTTTGCGAGTTATATTTTTTATGTATTTTTTTCTTAAATATGTTGTCGACTAGATTCCGTGGATAGTTGTTCAATTCCAAAACCTCTTTTGCTTTTTCAATTGAAGATATTCGATATTTTGGATCTGATAAATTTATAGCTCTGTCTGCTAGGCTCATTACTACTGATTTTTTTTGTGAAAAAGGATGTTGCGAATTAAAATTGAGGTATCTTCCTGACCACGTGTGTTTTGTGTGCCATTCGGTTTCAATTTTGTCGTTTTTATGATGTAATGTTAGATCTAAAAAGTCAATTTGGTTGTTTTGTTCAGTTTCAATCGTAAATTTAAGTTACTCGTTGTAGTTATTAAATTGCTCTAGAATGTAGTCAGCTTTATTATGAGGGATCGCTAATAAACAATCGTCAACGTACCTATAAAAGAATGGGAGCTCAATATTCAGATTATCTATTACTGTTTTTTCTAGATCTTCTAATACTAGTTGGGCAATTACGCTTGAAATGGATGCGCCCATTGCACATCCTTCTATTTGTTTATAGTATTTATTATTATATAGAAAATAAGTCGAAGTCAAAGTAAGTTTAATTGCTTCCAAAAATTCTTCAAGTTCGATTTCAGTGTGATTTTTTATTAAGTCCCATTTACTTCTTATTAATGTTAGAGTTAACTCCAATGGAACATTTGTGTATAGTGACACGACGTCTAAAGAGATTAAAATATAATTATTAGGTAGTTTAACGTTATTGATTTTATTTTTAAAATCCCATGAGTCTTTAATGTAATACTTGTTGTTATATACTACATTACTCAAAATATTTTTTAGATATTTGGATAAGTTTTCAAATGGAGACTGAATACATGAAATTATAGGTCTTAAAGGTATTCCTTGTTGGTGTAATTTAGGCAACCCATATATTCTGGGTGGTATAGCATTTAGTATTTTTAATCCGCTTGCAGTTTTGGGTGATATATACAATTTTTTTTCCCATCTGTTTACTAGCTCATTGTTAGCCTTTTGATAAATATTTGTTGGATCATTCTTTATTTCTTTGTACGTTTTCTGATCTGAAATTAAATCATTGATTTTTCGGTCATAATCTTGGGTATACATTAATACAGTTTTGTTTGATTTATCAGGTTTCAAAATCTTTAGATCAGGATTTCCTTTTAGAAAGACTTTTGTTTGTTTTACCTTTTTAAGTAATGACTGTTGCTGTCTATTAAGTTTTTTTTTATTATAATTGTTTTTGTGGTTTGTGATTACATTACAGCATTTTGACCTAATTTCGTCTCTATTTGAGGGTGTAACATTTGGTAAATTATATTCTATATTGCATATTAACTCAGTGATTGGTATTTCTTCTGCCTTTTCAATAGGTATTGCAAAATTTGGTCCCAAGCTTAAAATTTCTAATACGTTATTCGGTACATGAATGTTGGTTAGATTTTCAACCCAATTTTTATTTTCAATAGAGCTATTATTATCTTTTATTTTCTGTTGTAGACGTGAAATTTTATTTATATTTTTTTGTTTGATTTGGTTAAATAATTTTTCATTTTTGTCACATTCCTTTTCTAAAAACTTATTAAAAATGTCAGGAGGTAGATTATTTTTTAAAAAACTAGAGATGTTTTCTTTTTTGCTACTTAAAATGTTCAAGTTTTTCACAGTATCAGTGATTAATAAATTGAGTGTGTCTATCCTAAATTTGGCAACAGTATTCTCCTCAAATCTTTGCTGAAGATATTTACAATCAAAAATTATATGTTTTAAATTTATATTTAAGAATGAAGGTGTTAAATTTTCGGTTTTACAGCGTAACAAAAATATTCTGCGGTTTTTTTGCTTTGTAGTTTTCAACATTAATTTTGAAAGTGTTTTCATTTTATTTACGACATCTGTTCCATAGTTATCTCTGATGTTGCTGTAAGAGAGCATATTTTCACCCTTGCTCGGTATATAGTTGAAGGAAAGTTTTTGGACCTCTTTGATATATTGTTTTTCTTTATATTCTTGGGATTAGGTCCTTATTATAAATCTAACGAAAACTTAGTTTTACAAGAAACATGTTTATTAACGTTTCGGCTATACGGTGTAGCCTTTATCAAAATACTACAAACAGATAAAAAGCAGTGTCAATATTTATAAAACATCTTTCAAAACAAAACAGCTTACCACAAAACGATGCATATATCCTCCTCAAAAATTTGAGGAAAGTCATCCTTGTTTTAAAACATTTGTTAAAAATAACACGTCAAGAAACTACAAACATTCACAAACGTATAATCGACATTTATAACTTAAGTTGAAAATGAAAGGACAAGTTTTGGTTGAATTCTTGTTTTGTGTGTTTTGTTGTTGGTTTGAACTAAATTATAGTTATAGAATATATATATACAAGTCTACACTGAAAAATGTATCAAAGTATAGTACACTGAGAAATGTTGTTAATTTATTAGGTTGTAATATATTTTGCTTAGATTATTTGTATCAGTTTTTGAGTTGATGCAATGTTTATTTTTTTGAATATATACCATTTCATAGAATTCCAGTTTTTTTTTGTTATTTTCAGTCTTGAGTATTTTTGTGTTATCAAAATTAAAACTATGGTTTTTTTCTTTTATGTGATTGCTTAAAGCAGTTTTATTTTTTCTGTCATATTTGTGACCATTGATTCTATTTTTTAGATATTGAGTGGTTTGACCAATGTATATTCCATTGCAGTTGTTACAGGGTATTTCGTATACCACATGCGTTTTTTGATTTTTGGGGATGGTAGTTTTCAATTTACTGAAATTACTTTTTAGTAGATTATGTCCTTTATGACTTACAGTGACTTTTTCATTTTTAAATATATTTTGTATTTTTTCTGACAGACTAGGCACATAGGGTAATGTTATAAAATTAGAATTTGTTTTTTCCTGTTTTAATGTTTGGTTTTGCGAGTTATATTTTTTATGTATTTTTTTCTTAAATATGTTGTCGACTAGATTCCGTGGATAGTTGTTCAATTCCAAAACCTCTTTTGCTTTTTCAATTGAAGATATTCGATATTTTGGATCTGATAAATTTATAGCTCTGTCTGCTAGGCTCATTACTACTGATTTTTTTTGTGAAAAAGGATGTTGCGAATTAAAATTGAGGTATCTTCCTGACCACGTGTGTTTTGTGTGCCATTCGGTTTCAATTTTGTCGTTTTTATGATGTAATGTTAGATCTAAAAAGTCAATTTGGTTGTTTTGTTCAGTTTCAATCGTAAATTTAAGTTTCTCGTTGTAGTTATTAAATTGCTCTAGAATGTAGTCAGCTTTATTATGAGGGATCGCTAATAAACAATCGTCAACGTACCTATAAAAGAATGGGAGCTCAATATTCAGATTATCTATTACTGTTTTTTCTAGATCTTCTAATACTAGTTGGGCAATTACGCTTGAAATGGATGCGCCCATTGCACATCCTTCTATTTTTTTATAGTATTTATTATTATATAGAAAATAAGTCGAAGTCAAAGTAAGTTTAATTGCTTCCAAAAATTCTTCAAGTTCGATTTCAGTGTGATTTTTTATTAAGTCCCATTTACTTCTTATTAATGTTAGAGTTAACTCCAATGGAACATTTGTGTATAGTGACACGACGTCTAAAGAGATTAAAATATAATTATTAGGTAGTTTAACGTTATTGATTTTATTTTTAAAATCCCATGAGTCTTTAATGTAATACTTGTTGTTATATACTACATTACTCAAAATATTTTTTAGATATTTGGATAAGTTTTCAAATGGAGACTGAATACATGAAATTATAGGTCTTAAAGGTATTCCTTGTTGGTGTAATTTAGGCAACCCATATATTCTGGGTGGTATAGCATTTAGTATTTTTAATCCGCTTGCAGTTTTGGGTGATATATACAATTTTTTTTCCCATCTGTTTACTAGCTCATTGTTAGCCTTTTGATAAATATTTGTTGGATCATTCTTTATTTCTTTGTACGTTTTCTGATCTGAAATTAAATCATTGATTTTTCGGTCATAATCTTGGGTATACATTAATACAGTTTTGTTTGATTTATCAGGTTTCAAAATCTTTAGATCAGGATTTCCTTTTAGAAAGACTTTTGTTTGTTTTACCTTTTTAAGTAATGACTGTTGCTGTCTATTAAGTTTTTTTTTATTATAATTGTTTTTGTGGTTTGTGATTACATTACAGCATTTTGACCTAATTTCGTCTCTATTTGAGGGTGTAACATTTGGTAAATTATATTCTATATTGCATATTAACTCAGTGATTGGTATTTCTTCTGCCTTTTCAATAGGTATTGCAAAATTTGGTCCCAAGCTTAAAATTTCTAATACGTTATTCGGTACATGAATGTTGGTTAGATTTTCAACCCAATTTTTATTTTCAATAGAGCTATTATTATCTTTTATTTTCTGTTGTAGACGTGAAATTTTATTTATATTTTTTTGTTTGATTTGGTTAAATAATTTTTCATTTTTGTCACATTCCTTTTCTAAAAACTTATTAAAAATGTCAGAAGGTAGATTATTTTTTAAAAAACTAGAGATGTTTTCTTTTTTGCTACTTAAAATGTTCAAGTTTTTCACAGTATCAGTGATTAATAAATTGAGTGTGTCTATCCTAAATTTGGCAACAGTATTCTCCTCAAATCTTTGCTGAAGATATTTACAATCAAAAATTATATGTTTTAAATTTATATTTAAGAATGAAGGTGTTAAATTTTCGGTTTTACAGCGTAACAAAAATATTCTGCGGTTTTTTTGCTTTGTAGTTTTCAACATTAATTTTGAAAGTGTTTTCATTTTATTTACGACATCTGTTCCATAGTTATCTCTGATGTTGCTGTAAGAGAGCATATTTTCACCCTTGCTCGGTATATAGTTGAAGGAAAGTTTTTGGACCTCTTTGATATATTGTTTTTCTTTATATTCTTGGGATTAGGTCCTTATTATAAATCTAACGAAAACTTAGTTTTACAAGAAACATGTTTATTAACGTTTCGGCTATACGGTGTAGCCTTTATCAAAATACTACAAACAGATAAAAAGCAGTGTCAATATTTATAAAACATCTTTCAAAACAAAACAGCTTACCACAAAACGATGCATATATCCTCCTCAAAAATTTGAGGAAAGTCATCCTTGTTTTAAAACATTTGTTAAAAATAACACGTCAAGAAACTACAAACATTCACAAACGTATAATCGACATTTATAACTTAAGTTGAAAATGAAAGGACAAGTTTTGGTTGAATTCTTGTTTTGTGTGTTTTGTTGTTGGTTTGAACTAAATTATAGTTATAGAATATATATATACAAGTCTACACTGAAAAATGTATCAAAGTATAGTACACTGAGAAATGTTGTTAATTTATTAGGTTGTAATATATTTTGCTTAGATTATTTGTATCAGTTTTTGAGTTGATGCAATGTTTATTTTTTTGAATATATACCATTTCATAGAATTCCAGTTTTTTTTTGTTATTTTCAGTCTTGAGTATTTTTGTGTTATCAAAATTAAAACTATGGTTTTTTTCTTTTATGTGATTGCTTAAAGCAGTTTTATTTTTTCTGTCATATTTGTTACCATTGATTCTATTTTTTAGATATTGAGTGGTTTGACCAATGTATATTCCATTGCAGTTGTTACAGGGTATTTCGTATACCACATGCGTTTTTTGATTTTTGGGGATGGTAGTTTTCAATTTACTGAAATTACTTTTTAGTAGATTATGTCCTTTATGACTTACAGTGACTTTTTCATTTTTAAATATATTTTGTATTTTTTCTGACAGACTAGGCACATAGGGTAATGTTATAAAATTAGAATTTGTTTTTTCCTGTTTTAATGTTTGGTTTTGCGAGTTATATTTTTTATGTATTTTTTTCTTAAATATGTTGTCGACTAGATTCCGTGGATAGTTGTTCAATTCCAAAACCTCTTTTGCTTTTTCAATTGAAGATATTCGATATTTTGGATCTGATAAATTTATAGCTCTGTCTGCTAGGCTCATTACTACTGATTTTTTTTGTGAAAAAGGATGTTGCGAATTAAAATTGAGGTATCTTCCTGACCACGTGTGTTTTGTGTGCCATTCGGTTTCAATTTTGTCGTTTTTATGATGTAATGTTAGATCTAAAAAGTCAATTTGGTTGTTTTGTTCAGTTTCAATCGTAAATTTAAGTTTCTCGTTGTAGTTATTAAATTGCTCTAGAATGTAGTCAGCTTTATTATGAGGGATCGCTAATAAACAATCGTCAACGTACCTATAAAAGAATGGGAGCTCAATATTCAGATTATCTATTACTGTTTTTTCTAGATCTTCTAATACTAGTTGGGCAATTACGCTTGAAATGGATGCGCCCATTGCACATCCTTCTATTTGTTTATAGTATTTATTATTATATAGAAAATAAGTCGAAGTCAAAGTAAGTTTAATTGCTTCCAAAAATTCTTCAAGTTCGATTTCAGTGAACTTATTTTCTATATAATAATAAATACTATAAACAAATAGAAGGATGTGCAATGGGCGCATCCATTTCAAGCGTAATTGCCCAACTAGTATTAGAAGATCTAGAAAAAACAGTAATAGATAATCTGAATATTGAGCTCCCATTCTTTTATAGGTACGTTGACGATTGTTTATTAGCGATCCCTCATAATAAAGCTGACTACATTCTAGAGCAATTTAATAACTACAACGAGAAACTTAAATTTACGATTGAAACTGAACAAAACAACCAAATTGACTTTTTAGATCTAACATTACATCATAAAAACGACAAAATTGAAACCGAATGGCACACAAAACACACGTGGTCAGGAAGATACCTCAATTTTAATTCGCAACATCCTTTTTCACAAAAAAAATCAGTAGTAATGAGCCTAGCAGACAGAGCTATAAATTTATCAGATCCAAAATATCGAATATCTTCAATTGAAAAAGCAAAAGAGGTTTTGGAATTGAACAACTATCCACGGAATCTAGTCGACAACATATTTAAGAAAAAAATACATAAAAAATATAACTCGCAAAACCAAACATTAAAACAGGAAAAAACAAATTCTAATTTTATAACATTACCCTATGTGCCTAGTCTGTCAGAAAAAATACAAAATATATTTAAAAATAAAAAAAAGTCACTGTAAGTCATAAAGGACATAATCTACCAAAAAGTAATTTCAGTAAATTGAAAACTACCATCCCCAAAAATCAAAAAACGCATGTGGTATACGAAATACCCTGTAACAACTGCAATGGAATATACATTGGTCAAACCACTCAATATCTAAAAAATAGAATCAATGGTCACAAATATGACAGAAAAAATAAAACTGCTTTAAGCAATCACATAAAAGAAAAAAACCATAGTTTTAATTTTGATAACACAAAAATACTCAAGACTGAAAATAACAAAAAAAAACTGGAATTCTATGAAATGGTATATATTCAAAAAAATAAACATTGCATCAACTCAAAAACTGATACAAATAATCTAAGCAAAATATATTACAACCTAATAAATTAACAACATTTCTCAGTGTACTATACTTTGATACATTTTTCAGTGTAGACTTGTATATATATATTCTATAACTATAATTTAGTTCAAACCAACAACAAAACACACAAAACAAGAATTCAACCAAAACTTGTCCTTTCATTTTCAACTTAAGTTATAAATGTCGATTATACGTTTGTGAATGTTTGTAGTTTCTTGACGTGTTATTTTTAACAAATGTTTTAAAACAAGGATGACTTTCCTCAAATTTTTGAGGAGGATATATGCATCGTTTTGTGGTAAGCTGTTTTGTTTTGAAAGATGTTTTATAAATATTGACACTGCTTTTTATCTGTTTGTAGTATTTTGATAAAGGCTACACCGTATAGCCGAAACGTTAATAAACATGTTTCTTGTAAAACTAAGTTTTCGTTAGATTTATAATAAGGACCTAATCCCAAGAATATAAAGAAAAACTATATATATATATATATATATATATATATATATGTATATATATATATATATATATATATATGTATATATATATATATATATATATATATATATATATATATATATATATATATATATATATATATATATATATATATATATATATATATATATATATATATATATATATATGTATATATATATATATATATATATATATATATATATATATTAAATCCAAACATTGATACGTTTTATTTGAGTTTTTTGCTATTTGTAACAGAGATGTGAATTTAATTTTGTTTTTGTGTTCCAACTAGCGACAAGTTCTAGGATAGTAGCTGGAGGCAATGCTGCAAAAACGTTGTCCACTGTGATGTTCCTTTCGGAGTATTTGAACTGTTACATATTTTGAGGACAGATTTGGGTTCAGCAATAACCATATGTTAGAAATAACCGTAGTCTTATCTAATTACAACCATTATCCTCTAGTAATCTCGATGTAAAAGCGAATAAATCTTTATAAATTTCGAAATCTGTTGATCCATATTGTTGCCCTGTATAGTTGATACGAAACACAGTTTCACAAAATATTGATGTGTGTATTATTGGAATTTTTTTAGTCACGAGAGGGTTAGGGTTCAGGTGCCCTAATAGTTGCCGCTCAACCATTAATTGGCTTATTGTGCACCCCCTCTCACAGGTATTAAGCAGAGTCCCATCCTGAATTCTTAGCGAACATTGAGATTCGTCGGACTATGTTTTCCTGCATTCCCTCCTGATTTGTGCCTAGGAAGGTATCTAGACAGGAGGCTCGCCTTCTGCACAGGGCAGGGCAATCGAAGACCACGTGCATTGCGGTTTCCTCTGCTTCTCCACACATCCTACTGCAATGGCCACTTCGTCGAAGAGCTACTCAGGCGTGGGTTATATACTAGTAGAGACCCAAGGAGTAGGTCTTGCCGGTTCTCGGGTAATCCTACTTATTTTCACGTAACGAGACGGAAAGATAAGTGGACGCCACCCTGAGTCCTACAATTATGTGTTGGATGAAAATTGAAAATTTATTTACAAGTAGTTTATCAAATAAAAATTATATGTTGAATAAAAAATTGTAGATAAAAATGTTATTAAATTTTACAACTTAATTTATTAATTTAGAAAAAACTAGAAACTGAAAGTAAATTGAAATTTCAAAAAAAATTAGATTCTGAAGGAAATTAAAGTTTAAACATGAATTAAATATTTTACAAAGAAGATATGATTTACATGTAGTACAAACTATTAAGTTAATTAGTCGATGAACATTAGTTGAAAATAATCTATAGGTTTTACGATTATGGATGTTAGTACTTTCCTTGTTTTTTTTCTTTTCCAGCGATGATTTGGATGACGTCCAAAGGAATCGGGAACCAATCAGCTGGCTGCGTCAAGTTAAGTCCAGTCGGTTCTGAATAGAGCCGTGGTTCCAGCAGGTACAACTCATCAACGGAAAAGGCTTAAGTCGATACGAAGGCAGTGAAATGATTTTAGGCCGGTAAGGAAAAGTGCATTACTATGAATGCACTTCGATACGGTAAGATGACGAACTCAACAATAAGTAGATGAATTAAAGGCCGAACCTCAGCGCGCATTGGCTTAAATATCCAAATGAAAACCAACTCTTCCGAAAACTTGAAATTCGACAACCATCGACAAGAAATATGTTACGAGGTGTAAACGTTATTTACGTTACTCTTTCATCGTCGAGAAATATTACGAGTGGTGAACGAAATTCACTTTACCAATGGGGATTTGTAATTTCAATCCCCATTTTCACTAGCTATGCGTTGAATATCCAGTGGCCAGTTATGAATTCTACCACTTTTCGCAGTTATTCCCTACCCAGTCTAAATGCATTTGCTGCGTAGGAACTCGGTGGTCCTTTTAGCATTCTTTTGCACTGAGCATGTCCCGTAATTTTGTTCCAGCGCTTTTGGAGTTCAAGCGACACCCAGTTGGAAACAGTTTTTCGTACGGCGCTGTATGAAACGCCGTATGCTGGTTCTGGTCCCATGAAGGGAGAGATGAGCTCCTTCTTAGCACACTTATCAGCTTCCTCATTTCCAGCTACCCCAGTTTGGCTTGGTACCCAAGTAAGAATTACTCTATTGTCTGTTGCCAAGGTTTTCAAGGTATTGTGACAGTCCCACACCATCTTCGACAAATAGCTGTGACTTGCTAAGGCCAAAAGGGCCGCCCGACTGTCCGTGTTCACATAGATGGTCTTTTTGTTATATTTCCTGTCTATGCATGTTCTGTCGCATTCGATTAGTGCAGCTATTTCTGCTTGAAATACGGTCGTCATTTTGCCAAGGCAAACACTTATGCTTTGCCTGGGTCTGACGCCGTAAACGCCTGCTCCTGTACCCGTTAGGGTTTTTGACCCGTCGGTGTACCAGGTGATACTGTTGAACATGCGTTGAGGTTCTCCCTGGGCCCATTCGGATCTGCCACTCAAGTTGACACGATATTGTATCTCAGTTTCCACGACCTTGGGCATTCTGTCAGGTGGCATTTCGATGATGTCTCACCTCATGGTGTCGTGTATTTTAATATGTTTCATAACATGGTGCTTGCACCAGTTGCCATTGCACTACATTCTGTATGCAGCCATTTCAGCCTCCCCCTGTATATAAAGATCAAATGGTGAGATGTTTAGCAGTATTTCCAATGCTGCGGTCGGGGTGCCCTTCATGGCGCCTGTAATGCTCAGACACGCAGCTCGCTGCACTTTAGAAAGCGTTTTGGCGGCTGTGCTTTGCAGAACTTTAGGCCACCATGCAATCGCACCATACACCATCATTGTTCCAATTACTCTGGTGTACAACCAGTTTACCATTGTCGGAGTTAGGCCCCAGGTTCACCCAATTGCTCGTCTTATCGTTATTAGTGTAATCTGTGAACGGCTTGTGATGCTCGCTAGATGGCTGTTCTAGGTGAGCTTGTCATCTAACCGGATTCCTAGATATTTTGCCTCCCTGGCAACCTTCATCTGATTACCGAAGAGTTTTGGAAAACTAGTAATCTCTGCGATTCGCTGTTTTGTAAATGGTACCATGATGGTTTTCGAGGAATTGACAGACAATCCCTCCGCATCACACCATCTTTCCACTACGGATATTGCTCTCTGCATTAGTTCCAGGCAAATGCCTACGTGTTTTCCCCGTATTAGAATGATCATGTCGTCAGCATATCATTGAGCGTATCACCCCTGCTCGTTTAGTGTAGCAAGAAGGTCGTCGACTACCAGATTCAACAGCTTTGGTAACAGAACGCCTCCCTGTGGACATCCTCTTTCTGTCTTCACCTCTCTTGTGACACCATACAGGGATGCTTGTGCTCTCCTGCTGCTTAGCATGTTCTTTATCCATCGGGTAATTGTCCTGTCTGCGCCTCTGGATTCCAGCTTTGACAATATTGAGCGAGTGTTCGTATTGTCAAATGCTCCTCCGATGTCCAGGAACACAGCCAGTGCAACTTCTTTGTAAGTAATGGCTGGCTCTATCTTGCTCACCAAGCTATGCAAGGCTGTTTCGCAAGATTTGCCACTTTGGTAGGCATGTTGATTAGGGTGCAGCGGCTTGTTACCCAGCATCGTGACCCTCAGATGCCTATCTATCATCTTCTCTAATGCCTTAAGAAGAAATGACAAGAGACTTATCGGACGATGAGCCTTTGCAGTATCGTAAGAGGGTCTTCCAGGTTCTGATATGGATACCACCTTGGAGATTTCCCACACCGTAGGTATAACTCCTGTGGCTAGGCTTAGTGTGAACAGTTTCACAAGTCTTGGAGCTATTATGTCGGCCTTTTTTCGAGTAGTACAGGGTAGATTCCATCCATTCCAGGCGCCTTTAAGGGATCGAAAGATTGAATAGCCCATGTCACAGACCCATATGTGATTATGGACTTTGCACAAGTTCAGCTATCACGAGTTCTCAGACCGCGAGCAACTTGCCGTTCTTCTCTGACTTCATTCGTTGCTTCGACTTGTATTTCGGTGGATCCCGGGAAGTGCGTACTGAGAATTACAGCCAGTGTCTCTTCCGGTCGATCCGTGTGTGAGCCGTCTTCTTTGAGTACGGTCTCTGGAGTATTAACTGGATTTTGAGCCATGACTCTGTGGAGTTTTGCACAGTCAGAGACATTTTCAATGTCCTGACAGAAATTTCTCCATGAGCTTCTGTTGGCTTTCCTCACTGCTTTATTGAATTCAGTGGGCGCCTTTGTATAACTGTCCCAATTTCCTGTGCGTTTGCACTGATTGTACAGCCTTCGAACGTTCCTTCGCATCGATTCGAGCTTCCTGTTCCACCAACGTGCATTTCTGTTGGTCGTTCTGACCGTCTCAGGGCATGTCTCGGTGTATGAGATCATTATGGCAGTGTTAATGTTACAAGTCATTCTCTCAACCCTTGCCCTGAGACTGGGCCAAGTGAGGCTAGTTAGTTTCCAATTCGTTCCGAAATGCTTCCCAATCTGTGTTCCTTGGGTTTCTATAAGTCTCTTTTTTATAGGTCGACTTAATAGTGAAGGATATGTAATTGTGATCCGACGCTAAAGCTTCGTGTAATACCTCCCAGCCCTTAATTTTGCTAGCCACAATATTATTGGAATGATGTAGGCCTATCGTAATTAGAATTCCAATATTAGTATTAAGTTCCTCTTGGGTGATATGCATCCATTTCTAAGTAGATTTTCTTGGATTCTCCGCATTCAATTTTGCATAGACATGATAATCTTTTCGGTTAGTTTCACTCACAATTTTTTACGAAAAAATTAATTCTAAAGTATCAGCTACATATAGATTCTTGGTTGATGGTTTAGGCCCGGAGTTTGACGAAGAATGTTACGTTTCTGAGCGCCAGTAAATGGAGGTACTGTTTTACTCCAAATTGTGCCATATTTAGCTGACTAGTGTGGCTCTATGTAGAGACATCAGGAGTTGTCGTGTCAGATTGGCTATATTCATCCTTCTCGCGTTCATATGAACTTATTTAATCCTCTACAAACTCTATGTTTGAAGCAAGTTAAGCGTTTATATATTTTATTCACACATGGTATCCGGGTTAAAGACAGTTAGGACCGCGACATTTCTTCTCATTCGGAGTCTTCAATCCGAACTGAAGGGATAGCAATCAACGCTGCTATTTGGTCTTCAAGTAGCAGCAGAAGCTAACTGGTGAAATCTGCATTTCCAATTGCGAACCCTATTTCACTTAGAAAGTTACTTTTTTCGTTGTTTTGAATTATAGGCTACTATAATATTTGAATACTCAATTATTATTTCGGATATTCTGCAGTAATTAAAGTATATATTGTTCAACTCGATAACTCAATATCATGTAGAGAGCGAACTCGATAAAAAATAATGATTCATTTTCTTTTCTTTATTCAAGTCATAGCTCTGCGCTTAATTGAATTTGGAGAAGGAATATTGTTTATGAGTTTTATTGAATAGAAATCCGTCCCTGTGGAGAAATTTCTCCAAGTTTCGATTCTAAAATTCGATTTAGTGCTTTCAGTAAACCTAGCCAATTTTAGGAAGAATAATTGACTAATTTACACCAAATTTCCTGATATAAGCTTGTTTATATTTAAATAGGGAAAAGTTAAGCTAAAAGGGAAGATGGGAAGCAGAAAGAAACGAATTAAATGATACAAATTGGTGTTGTTATATCTAGATAATGCTGGAATATAAATTTGTGAATAGTATAATTATTTTTGAAATTGAAATGAATTTAAACGTGAGATTTATTGTTTCATATTATCATTTGAAAAAAGTGGTTTTAATTTTTCAAGATCTACAATTTAAATATGACGAATGCATCTTTTGAAAAACGCTTTATATTGAAACAAAATACGACAAAGCCTTCGACCATAAAGATTCGGTTCAAATTGTAAAACGCAACAGTGTCTGGAATCTTTTTCATACTTAATCAAGCCGAAAGTTTGAAAAAAGGCAGTCGTTATTGATAAAGTTATGCAGCCCATCTTTTTCTCTAAACTTGTCCAAACGCGCCGTTGGAGTTTTCTTATAACAAAAGGATAAAACTGACTTTCTTTTGAAAGTTTCACAGACTTGTGGTTTGTGTTAGCGAAGTAATAATGAACTTATGATTTTATTATCTCAGCGAAATTATAAAATTTAAGAACATATCCATGAAATTTTGTTATAACTTTTTAATTTGGAATGAAAGTTGGTTAATAACGAACATTTATTTTAAAATTTTGTACGAAAAAAACGATTCTATAATATAAATCCTCAAATAGCTAGAAATCGTATTTTGAACTTTTAGGTAATGATTACTCTAAAACAATGTAATTTACTATCGAATTAAACGCGTTTTGAGCGATAGGGGCTCAGCTGATGGTTTGTTATGATTATAACATGACTTTATATTAATTTTTATTTACACTTATGATCATATATCTCTATCAAAATAAGTTGATATACTATGAATATTTAAAATACAACTGATATATATTATTCTATTTATTTCTGGACACTAAATTTGCTATTATTACATCCTCATTCATTCTACAACAATATATATATATATATATATATATATATATATATATTGTTATATAATACTTTATCTCATGATTGAAATTGCCCCACGTTTTGGGTAACAATTTGTTATGTATTCTATATTTATTTATTATTTTAATATTTATGATTGAATAATCGTTAAGCATGTATAATAAACTCTATATCAAAGGGTAGGGTTGCGCCATTCAAATTTACTATAATTTTTTTGATTGTCAAATTAAAATGAATAAGCTTATTTCAGAAATTTAAAAAAAAAACAGGAGTTTATAACAGGAAAACGTGTATACACTATAAAAATAATAAACTATAATTACTTTGAAACAATAAAAAATACTAGATTAATTACTAATTATAAATGCAGTTTATCATTCTTACTAATGTGCTTCAATATATATATATATATATATATATATATATATATATATATATATATATATATATATATATATATATATATATATATATATATATAAATATATATATATATATTATAATAATACGAATCTTGCCCTTTTTAATTTTCGTATTTCTGTAAACACTCCTATCTCAGGTAGGGTTCATATAGCGCCAAGAAATTTGAATACGTGCAATAAATGTTGCCTAAATCTCAACTGATGGTCAAATCTGGACTGTATACCTTTATTGACAAGGACCAAATATTTATAAACGCAAGAGGAAGTAAATTGTTCTGACATTAACCAAACACTTTCGCAAGTTAATAATTGAAAAAGGAATTGAATAATTTTATTAATTCTAATTAAATTTGAAAATCGTTATTAAACCGAACCATTACAAAGACAATAAAATATGTAAGTACAATGATTTCATTAGAATAGATTGATCAGATCTCTCTTTTGTTATTTAACAAACCTAATAATAAACAAAATCACATGAATGGATGAAATCTAGAAAGTTCAATAATTTTTGAATAGTTGCCGAAAAATTGTCTTCCAATAATTCAATGGATTTTAATGTTATAGATTGCAATCAATAATAATTTTTTAGATGGCCAAATAAAGTAATTCTACATCACCTTGTGTATTCTATGTAGCATTTAGATACATCACATTGGGTGGAAATTTTGTATCACTCCTACACTTGATGCCAACGCTGTCTTCTGGATAATAGATTGTTGATTACACAAATACACCAATAGTTCTTTGTTAATATATCTCGTCCAAATTGTTTATGACACTATTTTTTTACTATGCCTCTTATAAGTTATATAAATTTCAATATGTTTCCAAAATTGTTCTTTCTGTCGTTTTCTTCTATTTCAAAACTGACTCTTTTTCAGCTTGCCTTTTCCGTAGTTACTTAAACAAAAAACCCTTAAAACCAATTATAACACTACTACTTTAAATTACAATTTCTTTGACAAATAAAAGGAATCAGGTTTATAAATTTCAAAATATCTATCAAATTTCTCTTACTTTATTTGGATAATTATTTACAGGTTATTAATGTACTGAAGACTAGAAACACATTTATAATCCTGTTTACTTTGTTTACAATTATATTTTAAAGTCCAATAAATGCTCAGCTCTGTATTTTGTTAATGATAGTTTCATCCAATGAAATTCATTCCATTTGAATTGTGAATTATCTATAACTATTTGTTCCTTGTCGAAAATCCAATCCCATTTAAATCACAATTTTGGCAGCCGTCAAATTATGTATTATCAAATATTCTATAGATCATATGAAGTTCAAAATAAAATCATAAGTATTATAATTTTGTTTTAAACTATTTTACAGAAATATTTTGTATGTTATAATATATATATATATATATATATATATATATATATATATATATATATATATATATTATATCCAATAATTTATAATTTATTTATATATAAATGTTGTTTTAAATTGAATTGATCTATACTTGACTTGATTTGAATTAAATTACCTTCGGCTAGCTCGGTTCTAAAAGATTGTATTATTATCTCAGCTCATTTAAATACAGTGGGAAGCATGAAAACTCCTCCCTTTGAGTTCTGGATGTATATAAATCTATATGTAAGTTAAATCTCAATTCTTTACTTTAAATCTGCACTTTAATATATACCATTGAAATTTAAATTCAGATGAATATCAAATAGACAGAATGGAATACTCAAGTTCTAATGAAATTATTGAGGACATGAATACGAATAGAAATGCCAACACTTCTAGAAAAATTGTTTTAATAAATTGTTACGATAAAAAAAAATTGTACTCTTATGACATCAAAATTCTCTCATACTCCTGCATTATATGCAATCCTTCATACAGCATATTTTAATAGATTGCGTCGGCGCATCAGTGCAACGCATGCGCTTATAGAGTTCCAAGCTACACTAACATGGTATTCACAATCAATGCTGTATGTGTGAACTTTTTATACACTTTAGCGTTCTAATAGTCGTTGAAAATTTTTATATATATTATCAGAATTATAACAATACAATCACATACATATATCTACAAAATTGTGAGAGATGTGAGATGTGGATAGTAATAGATAGAAAGGTTAAACATGCATCGGAGTGAAATAAGAATTGGAAATTTTATGATCATTTATGAAGCACGTGAACATTTAATGCAATAATTTAATCGAACAAGTAAATACTCTAATAATTATGATAAAACAAAATGCATGGATATCCATGGATATTATATGAAGCATCCGTTCTTGATATGATAGCTTTGTGATATTGTGGATGAAAAACTTTTAAACTGTCTAGAAAAATTGCTTTTAGTTCCTGAAATGCTTTTTCTTTTCTCTCATCCCATTCCCACCTTGTATCCTTTTTTAATAATTCTATGAGAGGAATTCATCTTCTACTAAGATCTGGTATTAACCTCTTGAAATAGTTAATGATCCCTAAAAATAACCTCAAAGTTCTTAAATTATTCGGTGTTTTATACTCCAGTATTGCTTTTATTCTTTCAGGATTCATTGTAATACCAGTGTCACTTGAAACATATCCTAAATAATCTACTTCCCTTTTATAAAAACTGACATTTTTTCAAATTTAATTCAAGTCCAGCGTTTTCTAATTCATTTAAAATGATTTCCAAATGTTTTTAATGTTTTTCTTCTGTTTCAGAAAAAATCAAGATGTCATCTATGTAATGGAGAGTGAAATCTTCATAAGGATTCAATATTGTATGCAGAGTTCGTACCAAAGCAGCACAAGAACTTTGTAGGCCGAATGGCACCATACAAAATTGGTACACCACTCCATCTACCATGAATGCAGTGTATGGTCTACTACGATGATCCAATGGAATTAACCAAAAACTATGCTTTAAATCTAAATTAGAAAATATATTAGCCTTTGTAATTCTTCAAAATATACCTTCAATATTTAAAGGACTTTCATATTGTATTTTAGTGAATGTATTTATATTCCTAGCATCCAAACATAGTCTAATATCTCCAGATTCCTTCTTCACACAGGTTATAGCACTTATGTACTGTGAATTAGATCGTTCTATTATACCATCTTGTAACATTTTACTTATTTCTTGATATACTTCTTGTTTTAATTTATATGGTATTGGATAAGTCTTGACCTTAAAATTTTTTATTTCTGGTATAACTTCTATTTTGTGCACATATCTGGTTGCCACACATACATCTTCATTAAAGAGCTTTCAATGTGAGTCTAGCAACTCATATACCCATATATCGTTTCTTCTTCCGAAATTTCCATAATTTCCTCCATTTTCATATGGCCTATTTCCATTATTTCTATTACCATTATTGTAATTTTGATATCCATTCCTGTAATTTCCATTTCCATTTCTATAATTGTCATTCCTATGATTTCTATCCTCACGTCCTTGCCCTCTTCTATCATAGTTTCTATTTCCATGGTTTCCATTATCATTTCTTCTTTCATTCTATCTTCGATACTGTCCATTTCCATCTTCTCTTATTCTATTATCTCTCAGGTCATTGTTGTTGGTATAGCTCCTTTCCACGCATTGTAAATAGTTCGATAAACTATCCATTGTTTTGATATTGTGTAACGCTATGGTTTCCGCTACTTCAGAATTGAAATATCTTCCGACATACAATACCAACTCTTCCTCCTTCATTCCTGGCTCTAAGTATTGAGCTAAGTTATATAATTGCATAGCATAGTTGTTTAGATTTTTGCTCTTTTTATAATCGAACTTGCCAAAATATAAACGTTCCCTAAACGTAGCTTGTTGCAATTCCCCCCAAAAATATGCTAAAAGTTGTTGTTCGAAGTCTCCCAAACTATGGATTTGTTCTTCCTTGTTACAGAACCATAACAAAGCATGGCCCTGTAACATACTCCTCATAATGAGTTTAATCTCCATGATATCCCTTAATCCTTTTATTTTGCTTCTGATTATTTTAAGGAAGACTTTGGGGTGAATATTATTCATATTCTCATCAAATGTGACCCCGATTTCAAAATTGCTGTGGAAATTTCCCGAACATACATTTGCTCCTCCACTTCCTCTCAGATTCTCTTCCATATCTTCGACTGTGTTCCTTAGCTTCCTGTTCATTTCTTCTATTTCTTGATTAACTTGTCTATTCATATCTTCACTGATTGCTATATTCATCCCCGTTCTTTCTTCTATACGACCATCCAAATCCTTGATTTTCTTATTGACATTTTCTTTAATCTGTTCTACTTCCGTTATTAGATGATTAGCTTGTTTTGAGACTTCCTCTTTGATAGTTTCCGGTAAATTTTCTTCTATATCTCTCCTGAATTCCAGTACTTCTTCTACTATCAGCTTTTCTATGTTCTCTCTAATTTGCACACCATTTTTTTGTATCTCTTGTCTCAAATTTTTATTTTGATCCTTCATGTCATCTTTTATCTTGTTAATGTTCTTCTTAAATTCTTCCTGGTTCTCCTTAAGTTCTTTATTCTCCTTACAATTTTCAAATTTAACTTATTCTATTTTCTTTTCTAATCTTTTCCTATGATGTTGTGAATGTCTCCCCGAATTTCTTCTTTCATACTATTGATATTTCAATTTATAGTATCTATCTTTCCATTTAAATCTCCCCTAATATTCTCCTCCATTTTGTTCATGTCTGTTTTCCTATTCTCCTCCATTATGATCAAAAATTGCATTAATTTATCATTATTATTTGTTCCACCTTGTGGTTCTCGTTTCCTATCCATTTCTTCTTCTTCAGCTTCTTCATCTCCTGTCGTACTTTCTTCAGGTGCATCCCCTTCGGATTGCTGTCTCTGGATCAAATATTGGACCTGTAAATCTCCCATACCATGGCTCCTTTCCTCTCTTTCCTCTTCTGATCCGCTATCATTTCCGACCTGTTTCCCATCTCTCAATACCATTTTCTTGTCCATGATTTATTTGTTTATTTTTATTTGAAATAATTTAATTGTTTATAGTTACCCCACGTTACAGATGTCAAATTTATAATAAATGCGATTGTTTATATTCGCCCCACGTTTTTGGGTGCCAATTTATAATTATATTCAATAATTTATAATTTATTTATGTATAAATGTTGTTTTAAATTGAATTGATCTATACTTGACTTGAATTGAATTAAATTACCTTCGGCTAGCTCGGTTCGAATAGATTGTATCATTATCTCAGCTTATTTAAATACAGTCGGAAGCATGAAAACTCCTCCCTTTGAGTTCTGGATGTATATGAATCTATATGTAAGTTAAATTTAAATTCTTTACTTTAGATCTGCACTTCAATATATACCATTGAAATTTAAATTCAGATGAATATCAAATAGACAGAATGAAATACTCAAGTTCTAATAAAATTATTAAGGACATGAATATGAATAAAAATGCAAACACTTCTAGAACAATTGTTTTAATAAATTGTTACGATAAAAAATTGTATCCTTATGACATCTAAATTCTCTCATACTCCTGCATTCTATGCAATCCTTCATACAGAATATTTTAGTAGATTGCGTTGGCGCATCAGTACAACGCATGCGCTTATAGAGTTCCAGGCTACACTAACATGCTATTCACAATCAATGCTGTATGTGTGATCTGTTTATAAACTTTAGCGTTCTAATACTCGTTGAACATCCCTATATATATTATCAGAATTATAACAATACAATTACATACATATATCTACAAAATCGTGAGAGATGTGAGATGTGGATAGTAATAGATAGAAAGGTTAAACACGCATCAGAGTGAAATGAGAATTGGAAATTTTATGATCATTTATGAAGCACGTGAACATTTAATGGAATAATTTAATCGAACAAGTAAGTACTCTAATAATTATGATAAAACAAAATGCATGGATATCCATGGATATTATATGATTTGCATCATATTATATTGTTCTTGGCCTTTTTATGATTTTATTCTTTGAACGTTCTAATTATCTTTTATAGTTCACTGTTTATATATATGGAATTCCAAATTTTATAATTAAAAAGCACAGACCTTAGTTCAAATCTTCGGTACCTTGAATGCAGCCAGCGTCTCTAAACTCTTGAAGATCTCTCATCGGAGAGATGACTCTTTCTGATCACTTCTCGTTTATCACTGCTTAACCACCACTTATATAATTACTTCTCAACCTTTTTGTATTAATATTTTACTTTTTAACAATAATTTTCTCAAATTTTAAATAGTAGAGATTGATACAGACGCTTCCTCTTCCATACCACCAACTACACTACTCTTTGTTTTCAAAATCAACAAACTTTTTCCTTGGAAAATTCATAGCTTGCTTATCATTGTTTTTGTTACACACATTGTTGATTGTAATGTCTTTTAGTTACTAAATGAAAATATTTAACTTATCTGTCCTGGAGGATTAACACACTTATTTCTGTCTTTGAATATTGTCTTTGGGATTCTATTAAATGTCTTTTTCTTGTATTCCCATTGCAATTTTCATCATAATTACATTTTCAAGGTATTCTTATTTACATTAGTTTTTACAAAATCTACAACCTAAATTGTTGATTGATATATATGTAATTGAATGTTTTCAAATTATTGAATTTTTACAATCTTTTTCATACATAAACTATTGATTATTTCCAAATTCATTGTTATTGTTCTTCATAAAATAAATAATCAACAAATTTAAGTTGGCAAGAAAATCACCAGATTTTATTACTTCCGGTCTATGAAACGTATTTCTTTGTCATATTAATAGGCCATATATCATTTATCAGAAAGCTTTTAACCCTTTCTTTAAATTTTCAACTTTTACTGTAAGCACCTGTAAATATTGATAATCAATTATTGATATGAATATTAATTTGGTTTCTGGATGCCGTGTCTTTGGTTGAAAATTTTCTCAGGCAATTTTCCTATTGAGCAAGTTAGATAGATTGGTCTATACGTGTTAGTATCTGGTTTGGGTTTTTTACTTTTCCAAAATGGTAGGATAATGGCTTTAGACCATAGAGAAGGGAACAAACTCTGTCTACACATATATAATTGAAAATTTTCAGTATACGCCATTTTGAAGGTATATTGTCTTGGCCTGGACTCGAATTTTTCATTTTTTCTAGATATTTCTGCTACGGTGATGAGTATATTTAATGTATTGTCGAGTGTATCTTCAAAATTGATGGAAAATTATTCGAATTGTGTCTAATAATTGAGAAAATCAAGGGTGAAGTTTGAAGTTGACGAATGTTTTCGGTAGGTTTGGCCAAAAATATTGGCTATATCTGATGTGGATGAATTGTAACGATCATTGTATTTAATGCTACGAATAGTGCTTTTTGTACTAAATCCATTTATTTCTCAGATTATGGTCCAGATGTTCCTGCCATTATTTTTTCTTGGATTGTTTGATTACAAGTTGTGGCTTTGCCAAGTATTTCTTCAGCTCTACACTATTGTGATGAGTTTTATGTTTCTTATTCCTGTTCAACACTGTTTTTGCTACCTTGATAGCTTTTTTACACTCTTGATTCTATCGGGGGACAGGAAGCTTGTAGATCACGGTTACTCATAATTTCACAAAATTATGAACGGCGATCGAAAGTATTCGTTAACTTCGTGATTGAGATGAATTTTATAGGGATTGAATTTGCCCGACAACTTACTCTATATCATTCCGCTATATTTCTTGTACTAACAGTTGGATCCGCAAGAACTTGTCCTATAACGACTACCTCTTTATTCAATGGTCAAGCTGGTTGCATTTAGGATTGCAGGTGCATGTCGAATTTGTGAAATCAGCCAGGTAACATTAGATGATATTGAAGATTCGGGAATGTTATTAATTATGGAACTTAAGCAAACAAAGAATGATGTAACCGAGCGATTTGCAGTTGGTGTGGTAACATTCTATCCCTCATCCATGAAGAAGGTTCTCATTTGTACCTAAAGGGCGTGTTTTGAAAATATAAATGCTGGAAGTTTCGCCCCACGGCATTGCCGCCACTCTTATGGATGGAGGACGAACAAGTTTATCATTTTATTCCAATTACCACACAATCTCACATCAACTCGCTGAGCGAAGCCCTGTACTCTAGCTAGTGTAGATCTAAAATATAAAAAATTCATGGCTTATAAACAATTATATGAGTAAATGTAACTTACATGAAAACTCATTCTACCAATAATATCGAATAAATATCATTTCCATCGTCAGTTTATTGTTTTAAAAGACCTGGATATATGATATTAAATATAAAAGCAGCATTGTTCGAATTTTCTTAAGTGAATACTATACTTTTTTCAACCACATTATACCTATAGTGTTTCTCACTCCACGTATTACTGTTTTTCATTTGTTGTTTGCAAAGCAACTCCAAAACAAACAATAAACTTCCTTTCCCTCAACATCATATTGGCTAAACAGTGAATAAATTATGTGTTTGTATGTAAGAAAATAAAATGGAACTTCGTTAAATGAAGGAATAGGGGCGTACCCAGATCCTCAAAGGTCGCATAAACCCTACGGCAGCAACATCGCAGTTCGTCCAAAGACATTACATTAATGTAAAGCATGACATGTGATGATACCTATACTATTCATCTTAACTAGGCCTTGTATCTCCGTGCTGCCATAAAGTTTTATTATAAAGGCGATATGCTTTGGTCTGGCAGGGAACATGTATCGTGCTCAAAGAAAAGATGGAGAAATGCGGATGTATACAGAGACGGTTTTTAATGTTTTAAATTTCAAGTTTGTATTACCAGCCCTCTGTTTGAAACTTCGTTCATTCGTAAAAGTGGAATTTAAAAGAATAATTGCGTATAATATTTCCTATTAACTAATAAAACGCTTTATTTTAGAACAGAACTGCTTGTCATTAATACCGTTGACAGACCCTCAATACATTTTGAAATATTAGCTCCCTTTTTAATCACCATTCTATTTTAGAAGCGAAATCGCCACACTATCCCCCTTGGCAGATAATTTCGCTACAAATTAATAGTCTAAGTCTAACTCTTCTGCCACATTCTGTTGTACTAACGGGAGCAGGAGTGGATTCTTCGGGCGCAGAATCAGCAGTAGACGTGGATTTTGGAATAGGAACTTGATCTTCCAGAATAAATGCAGTTTTGACACGATCCAGTAGAAATTTTTATTGGTTTGTTACGTATCTTCAATATTACAGTTTTCTCGTCTCGTTCGAGAATTTCTTCAGTTCCAGTTCATGGTCGTTGGAGTGCGTTGAGAATTCAGCCTTCCTTTAGGAATGCGTAACTACAATTCGATTATACTTCGAAAATAAAAAAAACTGTAGGTTGACAATGTCTTTATGCTGGTGTGACTGCCGAGGGTAGTCAGGGGGTAGAACATAAAGGGCTGTCTGATTAGAATTGCTTTTATTCAGATTTAGTTACAGTTATGCTGGAAATAAAATTAAATAAACTCTTTCATAGAAATAATAAAATTATGTACAATAAAATTTTCTATACAACTATGTACAAGGCGTCTCGCTTCTGGTCCACGCTGTTTCCGGGATTTCAATCTTAGCCGGCGGTCGTCGGTTGGGTGGTCGGCTTCTATAAATATCACGTACTTTGCCCTTAAAGTGCTCTGCGGTGTGTTCTGGGTTTAATAATAGTCGCTCTTCCGATATCTCTGACTTCTGAGATATACCCGCGTCTTCTCTGGATTATCTACAACATAAATGCCTCCCACCGCGATCAATACTCAGCGGGGTTCAGTAGGGTGGGAGCTCGTCACTATCTCCGAGTCGATACTTGACAGAGATTCAGTACCAGCGAGTAATGCTTCTGTCCCGGGATCAATTCACACCGGGAGTTTAGCGACAGATAGGATTGGTTTCTGTTCTACCCTATGAATCAATACTCGACGGAGGGGTAAGACACGTACCTAGGATCAACCGTTATCTCCGGATCAATACTCAACAGAGATTTGACGACTAACGCTGACGGCGTCTCCTCTCGTCTTACAACGCGAGACGTTGACTTTTATTACGAAACTTCCTGGCAACGGCGGTGCCAGGATTAAGTTTCCGGTAGCTGGTTTCCTTTTCGCTTTTACGCGTAAAGGGTTAACCTTTAATGTGAAGCTACCTATCACTCCTGGTGTCAGGTTCGAGCTTGTCTGGTGTTCAAATTACCTCGAAGTTATGTCCGTGATTCATTTCTATCGTTTTACGGCGAAAGTACTGCCATCTCGGTGTGGGACGTCCAAACTTGTTATAGTATGGCTCTGGTCTGGTATAGCGACATCGGTAACTGTTGTAGGATCTACTCGCCGTGGTGTTGGAGTACTGGTTTGACGCCAGTGTCGTTACACTGGAGTACGACGAAGGCGTGGTATGAATACACGTAAGCTCATAATGGCATTTTTTGAATCTTTAATACTTTTGCTCTCAATTCTTGAGGCAAATGAAGAGTTTCTCCAAATACTATCTCAGCTGGAGTGGCTTTGATATCTTCTCTGAATGCAGAACTGATACCGATAAGTGAGAGAGGGGCCGTTCAAATATTACATAGGCAGATTTATTACAATTATTTTCCCATCCCCCATGTCAGCAAAACTGAGCAAAGCCCTTACTCTCTCCCCCCATGCTCACGTAAACATTTTTCAATTATAAATGTATTCCTTTATATTATAATTATAAAAATAAGAAAATAGATTTAGGATAGAGACTAGATTTTACTGATACAGTATTCAATATAGAATAAGGGACAAAAATAGTATAATCTTATGAACATAACATTTTAACTTATTTTAAATTTTTGGTACACATATTAAATTCAAATTAACAGTCTTCAGTCCAAGAAACCCGAATCCATGATTCTAAGTTTTCGATGACATCGAATTGCTTGGATTGCTGCTTAGTGTTGTGAATCTGCTCGCTTTCATTCGATTTTGGAATGTCTACGTCTTTCTGATCGAGCCATTCAACATCATGCTGCTCTAAATTTTGAATAATGAACATCAGTTCATTAGCACGACGAGTAGCGACTCTCACAGGTCTAACTTTCTTATCAGTGTGCGTGTTCACTTTTCTAAGGGTATTCTTGATGTGACGATTTAGTAACTTGACGGAAGCATGATAAAGACCACACGCTTTGCATGTTTGACTCGATAGCCTCAATTTTACCGTCGGACAAAAATAATCGTAGGGCATTTGCAGGAGATATTTGAGTGACCTACTTAAGCGTAGAGCTAAAGTGACTGGAAGATCAAAAAATTGCCCTCATTTATCCAAAACCAAGTTATCAACTGTTTGTTTTACTTTTACAGCTGGTGGAAGAAACCTGTTATCTAGTAATCTGAATAGGCCACTTCTTGGACGACAGCATTCTGTATTTCTATATTTTACAATTTGAAGCAAGTACTGGCTTTCACTCACATGTTCTGAATACCATTTAATGTCTGGAAAATCAGGAACATCTTGTTCACCAGCCCCAACATATTTTGCAGTAACATTATAGCCATCAATTTCCATCAAGCTCCATACTTCAGCTAATACATTTCCTGCAAATTCGAAATTAGATCTTTCTAAATGTTCATCAATTGTAACGCCACGTTCATCCAAATGAGACCCAAAATGGTCCTGAGGCAATATTAAACTAGCCAGTTTCCGACTGAGGGCCCATTCTGCGCTATACTTCTTCCAGGAGCATTGGTAGCTAAAAACAATGCATCGAGATCATGTCGCTTAACGTGTTGTATAGCAAACCCTATGACTTTTTGATAACGCGGATTTTCATCTGGCCCTCCATCAACCGTCATGATTACCACTGGTTTTACTAGTCCATGGTCAGTATTACCTAATGGTCGAAACTCTTCAAGTTCGAGAAGCGTTTCGAAATCCTGAGCATGAGTATAAGCAGTAGATGAAATATGCTTTCCACTTCGATTAGCGATGTATGTTTGTCCAGAATATCCAACGGCTTGCTTGTGTCCTAGCATACTGGAAATTATTTTGATACCAGCATAAACAGATGGTATTAATTTATGACGCTCAGCGATTACCCAACCGTGGTCAGGTTATTTGATTCTATATTCCATGTGCATAAGAAGAGGTGCTTGCTTATTTGCCTCAGTTACGCCAATAGGGACTCGAGCCTTATCATCTTGACATATGAAAAATACTTGAGCTGGTTCAAGTATGGATGCTATGTTCTCTAAATAATGAATTAATGTTTCAGCGAACTTGCTATTTAAGTGGATCTTGTGGTGATTAGTTTGAGCCCGAATGAGCTTAACAGGGATTGTCGATACATGTCTCCGTCCCTCTGCAGAATTAGATTTTCCTGAAATCAAACGAAGATATGTCCCACTGCGACTAATGTCAAATCCTATTTTACGTAATTCTTGTGTGAGTTTTACGCTGAGAATAGATCCCGTTCGTCTTCTATCATCTGCTGCACTCCCAAATAAAGCTATATCCGCAATTGTTTTCAATAGTGATGGTTGACTGTTTTCAAGATTAGGACGTCCCACTGAATCCCTAAGAGATATTATTTTGTTATTTCTAGATTTTTTTCACTTTCTTTTCATACTATCCCTGTGTTTCTTCTGGGCAACTGCGCTTTGAATCTTCCTGTTTAAAGACTGTTTTGCTGTTTTTATTTCTTCGCGCAACTTAATGATCTGTTTATCAACTTCAGTACGGCTTTGCATAGATCTCTGGCAGAATGCAAAGCATTAAGATTTTTTTCAAGTAGAGCAATCTTATTTTTCATAGCTTCCTGAGAAGGTTTTGCGCTCTGTTTATCTGCATTATCATTATTTTCGCATTTCTGATGTGATTCATTACCGGGTTTTATTTTATCTTCTTACTGTTTTTCAATATTTGAAGTTGGCTGTATAATTTGTGTTTTTTCTGCAGGCTTACAGGTAGTCGTTGCCTAAAAATAAAAACTCTATGGGTTCTGCTAAAGATTCTCTTGTTAAGCTATATAATTACAAAGTATGCAATAAAAACTGCATTCAAAGATTATTTAAAGCCCTATGGCTTTAAATAATCTTTAAAGCTGGGAATCGAATCAATCACATACAGAAAACTAACACCCTGTATTTTCTGACCAATTGACGGAATCAATCTTAAGAAATAAATCTATAAAATGAATACTACCTCTATACTTTGGGATAGGCTATAATATTTTACAAAATGTAAAGAGAAACTGGCGATTTCTAATATTTCTAGTACTTATAGGTACATAAAATGAGTTCGTCACTCACCTTGAGAAAAATGTAGTAGATTGGATTTATTCTCAGTCGCCGCTTGCAATTCTTCTTCAATTCTCTTAGATACAATAATATCTAGTTCCTTGTCGGACTTTGCTTGTAATTTATAATTTCGCCACACTTCGTTAACAAAATTTGTATATTTTGCATTTTCGTACTTGTATGAGATTTTTCAAAACTTTCAAACAATTTTTGGTATAACTTGGATTTGTTTATTTGAAACGACAACTTATTTTAACGTTAAACTTTGGCCAATGGAATCAACGGTAACACAAATGTTAACTTGCTTTGCTATGCTTACTATACGTCTACTCGCTAAAAAAACGAAACAATACACTGACAGAGAAAATTTAGACAAGTGAATAGCGCGCGGTAATTCCCCTAATCGGTTCTAAAGCGAGTGCCTAAACATACGCATTATTTGCGGGAATCCCCGAAAATGCATTTAGTTTTCAAGCATAGACAATGTGAGGGTTGCCATTCGTGTAAAAACGTAAATAACTACCGATGACGTAATCATCATCTAGACTCCCATACCCCCATGTCATCCATGTCAATTAGATTACGTATGTATTTTACGTTTTGCTAAAGAAAATGACAAAACATTTAATGTATGTATGTATGTTTTTCTACGCCTATGTCTGTAAACGTCAAAAATCGCACTGTCAACATTCCTTGTAAATGACATTTAACAATAACATGCACGTAATGAGATCTAATAACATACACGTACGTTTTGAGAAGAAAACTTAAACTTCTTTGTTTAATTAAATTACAATCAAATTCTTATTAACGTAAGACTTTATTTGGTCTATTTACACAAATTTAGTCAATTAAAAAACATAAAAACTTTTAGCATTAGCGAGAAATATTTAGGATTTAAAGAGTGATGCCCCTAAATGTAGGCAGCACATTATGCAATTTCTTTGAAAATAGGACACGTTTTCTTAAGTAGCATGCTATGAAAATAAATGTCATGTCATTTGTATTGTCAATTTCTTGAACGAAATATAATACATTTATAAATAACCGTTTATCACGAAATAATAAGAGACAATCGATTTACAATAATTGTTCAGTTCTTATTAACAACTATTATAATAACGTTTAAATGATTGCTATGTTTTTTATTTAATGGAAGAAAATGAATGGGCGTAGAAAAGTATAGTACGTTACACGAGTTGTGAGCTCATTACGCACTCATGAAAATTATGCACTCGCCGCTTCGCGGCTTCGTGCATAAACTTTTTCATGTCGTGCGTAATGGGTTACTTACAACTCTTGTTACGTAATATACTATTATTCTTAATAAAAAAATTTACAATGAAAAAAAATATAGATTATAAAGAGACAAAAGGAACGAATGACAAGAATAGTATACTCGATAAGTGAGTGAACACTTGTTTCGAGTGGAAATATTAGATTATTAAAATTTATATTATAAAAATCAAATACATAGCACATTAGCAATTAAAAAAGAAAAAATAACTAATATCTAACATTTTACATGTAACCTCTAACTTTTGACATTTTACAATATATATTCACGAGAGAAAAGAATTTAGGTTTATTTGTTGAGTTTGTCTATACTACATTCATATTTCTATACAATTATGTACCTCATGTCTGGATCTCTCCAAAATATACAATTTTATTTTATTTTTGAATGAATGTTCGCTGTTTAATACTTTTAATGATTCTGGTAACGTGTTGTATAATTTTGGAGCCAGGTAAGTATAAGATTGTTGGGTGATTGTTTTTGTCATATGGGGTACAGGTTGGTGTGTTTTCTGGCGGGTATCATAGGAATGTATAGTTGTTGGGAATGAATCCTTTGTCTAGCGAAATTTAGTAATTGTACAATAATAGAACAATTGCCTTATATCCATCACTTTTGCGTCTATATACAGCTGATCATATGAATATTGGTATGGTTTATTCAGAATCACCTTTAAAAAACGTTGCTGTGTTATATCCAATAAGTGTATGTAGGTTTTTGATGCAGCTCCCCATCCCACTTTTCCGAAGCGAAGATGACTTTGGACGAGAGCATAGTATAAAAGTTTTAAGGAATGCGCAGGAAGTAGTTTTTTAAATACTTTATTTTATATAATATCACTTGTAACTTTTTTACAGTTAACTTTATATGTTCATCCCACCTAAGATGTGAGTCGAATGTAACACCTAAATATTTAACATTATTCACAGCTGGGATGCGGTAATTACTATTATCTGCATTGATAGTTATATGGTTAAAAGTGGGTAGGCCAGATTTATTGCAGCTAAATGGGATATAATTTGTTTTATCTAAATTTATTCTGAGTAGTTTATGTTTTAATGTTTAAAATCATTTTCTGCTTTTCCCTTAAGCTCATCCCAGGCGTTAGCGGTATTAAAATAGCTGTATCATCAGCGAAACCAATAACGTGACCTGCGCTACCTGAAGAGAGAATATCATTCAGATAAATGGTAAATAAAAGTGGTCCTAGTACTGTACCTTGCGGTACCCCAAACTGAACTTTCCTGGACTCGCTATAGACCTCATCTATATTAACGCCTTGTTGCCTGTCAAGTAGATACTCTTTAAATAATTTCAAGCTGTTACTCCTAATACCCATGTCCTCTAGTGAGTTGGAGAGGGAGCCGTGGTGTACGGTATCGAAAGCCTTGGACAGATCTATGAAAATACATAAGCAAGCTTTGTTTTCATTAAAAGATTTGGTAATTTTTGATGTTAAAGCTAAAATCGCATCTTCAGTTGACGTTCTTTCTCTAAACCCAAACTGCTGTTTAGAAAGTATATGATATTTATCTAGGTACGAAATTAATCGTTTTTTGAGAGCCTTTTCAAATATTTTTGAGATATGAGGTAATAAAGGAACTGAACGGTATTTTGTAATCGTACTTTTAATACCTTTTTTACGCACTGGAATTATTACTGATTTTTTAAAAGTTGAGGGCTATACGCCCTGTTGGAAGCACTCAATAATTAAAAATTTTAATGGTTCAACTATGTATTCCGCGACTGATTTGATTGTTTCCGCTCTTATATTATCTGCTCCAACTGCTTTTTAACTTTTTAAATCATGGATAATAGTGAGTAACTCATTGGAATCAAGCGGTGTTATAACAAACGAATTACAGATGCTTTTCCTAGTTGGTACGTTATTTATATCTTTATTTATATTATTAGCTAAAGTTGTGCCTATTGTGGCAAATATTTTATTAAATTCATTAGCGATACTTTTTTTATCTGTAATTATTTGGTCGCTATCATTGTAAACAGAATTTATAATGTGTTCTGATTTTTTTCATTTTACTTATATTATTAACTATGTCCCACAATCTGGGATCAATCATTATTGCACACATAAAAGATTGGAGACGAGGAAATTAATAATTACCAAGCATCGTTCAAATTAAAGGAAAACACTACGTCATTTTTTTAGGAATAGACCAGTACCGTTTGCGCTTAAGGAACAAGTCGAAGAAGAAATAGATTGGAAGGAGCAGGGATTTTTGAAAAAGTTACTTACTCACAATGGGGCACAAGTTTGGTTTATGTAACAAAACCTGCAGGGAAAATTCGTTTTTGAGCCGACTACAGTGCAACATTAAAAAAAATCTAGGAAATTACGACTACCCTATTCCAAGAGTAGAAGAGAGATTTAGCAAATTGAGTAGAGGTAAATATTTTCGCACATTAGACATTAACCAAGCACACCTACACATGAACACTGATTAAGCCTCAGCAAAAATGCAAGCGGTTATCACCTGTGAAGAAACTTATGAAGTAAATCGCTTAATATTTGTTGTGAAAATAGCTCCAAATGTATGCAAATATATATGGATCGGACATTACAAGGGCTATCAGGTACCTTCACCATGTTTTTTTATGACGTACATACACAGAATTACTGCAACGACTGGAAATAGTACTCAGCAAATTAAAAGAGTGTGGACTACATCTAAATAGGAAGAAATGGCAAGTGGACTACATATACAAGGTATTATCTTGGCCACATAATTTACGAGGAGGGACTACACCCAACTGATGAGAAAATAGATGGTATAAAAATAGTTACCGGCCAACATTCCTCGGAATGATTAACTATTATCAGCAATTCATAGCGAACCTGGCTTCCGAACTTAATACGTTTCATTATAAACGAGTACCGAATTTTATTGGACAAAAGAATGTGAAAACGTTTTCCAGAACTTAAAAACAGAAATATGTAGTGAAAAAGTATCCCATTCTATATCCTAACTTACTTGTGACGCTAGCTACAGATGTATCACCAACGGAATTTAGCGTAGTATTGTCACAAATTATGCCTGATAATGCCGAAAGATCCATTGCCTTTGCGTCACAATCTTTGTCCCAAGCCGAGAAAAATTATAGCCAGCCAACCCTTTGCAGCAGTCCTACATACAACAAAAGTGAAGCCGTCAACTACAGCAATGATACATTAGGCGAATTTCTTGCCTGGATTTGACTACAAAATTAAACTCAAGAAAACAACAGAGCATGCAAATGCAGACTATTTTTCAAGAATAGAACGTAATCCAAAGAAAGTTAAGAATAGAATAGTTGGTTTGAGTGGTGTGCCTTATCTTTAAATAGTAGGTACGGTAAATTATCTTTTACTAGTGGTCAATTTATTAGTATAAATAATAAAATATTTAGCATTGGGTAAGCTAATTACTTCATCTTATTCCCCCATCTCAACACGACCCTCCTGATAAAATGGAGATTGAAGTAAATAAAAAGTACAATTCAAATAATAAATATACTTCAACTGATATCGGACCGTTCTATGTTATTGTTGAACCTTCACATATAACAGGGAAAAGCTAGAAATCGAAATTTTACATAAAATTCCTCATATTTTCGAAGATTCTATTGAAAATTTTAATTTAGCTGTGCCAGACTGAGATATTTTTCAAGAAACACAAGATGAAATTAAAACAATTATAAATTCTTTATCTGATTCGAACGATGATGAATTCTATTAAAACCTTAAATATAATTCAATGGAATTGTAAGTTAATATTAAAAAATGAATCTTACCTTTTAAACTATATACCTGGCTCAACTACTAGATTGGAACTAACTGCTCTAAATGAGACTTGGTTATCACCAAATAAAACGTTTTATGTAAACGGGTACAATTTTTACACGTTAGCAGGACTGACGGATTTGGTGGTGTTGGAATCCTCGTCCGAGACCACTTATCGTTTTCAGAAATAGTTCTCCGTGAAAATTTCAATTCCAAAATAGAGATTTGTGGTGCGTATCTGAATGACCTTAATATATCTGTACTCTGTGACTACAAGCCTCCTAAAATACAAGCGACTACAAAAGACTGGGAACATATTTTCTTGCAGATTCAGGGTGATGTTATTGTATCTGGTGATGTTAACTGTCATCACAGTCGTTGGGGATCTACAATAGATAATACACAAGGTAACAGATTAATAGACGCTATAGATGAAAGAAATTTAATTATTTTGAACGACGGCAATCCAACAAAAGTTGGTAGGCCTAACGAACGATCTTTTCCAATAGATCTTACCATAGTTTCATCTAGATTGGTGAGTAACTCAGAATTAAATATAATAGATGATACATTACAATCTGATCATTTTCCTATACACAATTCTATATCCCGACAATATATCCCATCTCCTGTATTACCAACAAGAAAATGAATGGAGTGTTCTGCCGATTGGGAGCTTTTTCAGGAGTGCATAGTAAAAGACTTCCACATTAACGATATAAACTCATTAGAGTATTTTCTTGAAATAATATATAAAGCTACATCCAATTCTATGAAATCTCGAACTGGCCGATCTAAAAAAGGGTCAAACCCCCTTTGGTGGGACAATGAGTGTATTCAAATTATAAATAAACGGAAAATCGTTTATAAAATGGACAAAAACACTGCAAACTTAGAGAATTATCTACAATTCAAAAATATTCAAGCCAGAAGTAAATTGTTATTCAAACAAAAACAACAGGAATGTTGGAAAACATTTGTTAGCAGTTCAAACAAAAACACGCCGATCGCGAAAATTTGGGCATTTGTTAAAATAATATCGAACTAAAATTCTACGATGAAAATACAACCAATATCTGAAAATCAATTTTTAACAACATCACCCCAAGTTTTGTTCCAAATATAATAGAAGAACAAACAGAAAACCCCAACAAACATCACATCGACATACCATTTGATATCATAGAACTGGAAACTGCAATAAAATCCACAAGTAGTACAGCTCCTGGTAACGATAATATATATAATATAATCAAGAGTGACTGCTCGTCACTCGCGCCATGTCACATCTCGACTCCGCCCTCTTTTAAATATGTTTGCGCTAGACGACAGACACTCTTATCCAAAAATTTCGTCTTTTTCCTCTCCCCGCAATTCTTTTTTTTTTAATTAGTTAAAGAGTATATTATCTACGGGCAAATTATGTATACATTTGCCATATAATTCATGTATGATCTTCCATTTGCAGCATAATTGATAATTTTCCATATATTTATTAAAAAGATATTCAGTTTTAAAAAATAAAAGTTGTAACTTATGTAAAAATATTTCTAAAGCTGAACGTTGGTCATGTGTGGTTTCGATATTTCGGTAAAAAAATCAGTGTCGCGACCGGTGATTCATTTCTTGCAGGTGTGGTGGTCGATGATTAAATTTCATCCACCCTGATGCCCTGAATTTCATTATTCTTGACGTCGTTCCCAACGTCATGCATACGCAAGGCTGTGAATGCTCTATTTGCGAATAGTTCCTAAAAATAATATACTCGAGCACCGTTCCAAAAATCATCGAATTGTATCGTCCCTCACAACAGCGTCAGTTGACATTACAATACAAATGTCATTTGGTTATGTCAAATGTAAGGGTGCATTCAGATGCTACGTCGGGCGCGTTTTATGCGATCAAATGATTACATCTGATAAATAGTCGGGTCGTTCAGATGATAACGGTAAATTTTACCAAACGTCCCACCATTTAACCCAGTCGACACATGGGTAGAAATTGACCCGCATGCACTTTGCATTTTATAATCCATGATTGAGAAGTTTGGGTTATGTTTACAAAATTACAAGTAATGAATTAATATTCAACGAGACTGTTTACAATTTTTTCTACACGCACATGTATATTATCTATTTTCTGCAAAATTTACAGAATGGAAATGTAGGCCATTTCGGTTAACTGAACGGATATGATTTCATTTACATCCTAGAATGTATATGAAATCCATCAATCAGCATTTGCATTTAGTACCCGTGAACTCTTCTTTTTTCCAATTTCAGAGTAACGTCAAGATAACTTGTCAAAATATTTCTTTAGTTTTCAAGAAAAATATTACTGAAATTAAAGATTCCAGTGATGAATCAATAAATATTACTCCACAAGATAATCGTTTAGCCGTAAAGGAGACGTGTAACACATCATTACATCCAATAGTAAATATGAATTTTGTTACAAAAAGTTCATGGATTGAACTCTGGTAAACGGAGTTAAAAATATATCAAAAGATGTTATCACTGCTTATATGAATGAAATATCGAGTAAAACAAGTTCTCAACTCTTTGGACAACATATTCTATGTTAAGAACAATAATAAATATTAAAAGTAACATTGACATTTCATGTTACCCTAAATTGCGTTGCTTTCTTTAATTACAAAAAGTTTCGGGTCCGGTGCACTTCGCGACCCTGCGAATTTTGCAACGATTTTTTTTTATTGGAAAGCCCTATTGTCATAGAACATTTTAAGAGAAAAAAATTCTTGGATAATGCACTTTTGAAAGAGAAAATCGCAATTAAAAGTACTAAAAATCCGCCATTTTTCAAAAAAATTTGACAATTATGTCTAGATATCAGATGGTCACAAATTTTAGAAGGAGGAGTGTTGCCAGTTCTCATTTCCGTGACTTGTGTCTGCTTGGAAATACTTTATACAAGATTTATACTATCTTCATGATTTAAATGTATGTATTGAAAATGTACTTTTTTGGACGTATTATGTATTTTCCACTGGTACTAACTTAGTACGTATATTTTATGTAGTTAGAGTAAATTTAAGAAATTATGTATATATTTGTGATTTTTAATTAAAAGTTAACGTTAAATGTCCCGATAAGTATAAATATTCTTCTTATAACGAACGTATTGTTGATAATTAAAGGAGAAGTATTTTTAAAATAATCGCGAGATCGCAGTTCTAGTGGATTGTTTTATTCAATTTTAGTCATATTTTATATATTGCTATTATTTTACATTTCACTAATGTCCACTTGAACAAATGGAATAATATAGTTCCATCAAACGATCGAAAAACCTAGCTAGCTTGGGCGATAGACAAGGCGAGAAAAGAAGAAGCGATTCACCATAACACATAACCTAATATTTTATATCTTTGAAAACAACGAAGTAATATGATCAGTGTTCTAATTTAATGTCATTTTTGTATTCCACGCGTTAAATTGAGTGCAAATGTAAATGTGATGAATTTTCGCAAGTTTTGAGCCTTCTTCGCGCTAGATTTGTGCAATTTTTCCGCTAAGTTCTGGTATACTATTATATCTGAGATTACCTATATACTATTCTGGAACATTTGTCGTCTCTAGCAAACTTGTATGGCACATGATGACATCCCAAATACGAGTTCAAAGATTCAAAGTTTAAGATAATCTTAAGTACATACAATTGTTTATTTTAAATATGTCTTTAAGACGTACATTATCATTTTAATTAGATCCATTATAGGTTGTAGCAAACTTCATGTGAAATACAAATTATTTGATATTTTTTCGAGAAGGGGTAGGGAATATACCAAGATTATATTTCGTATCACCCCACGAACCAATTATAATCCGACCAACAGTCACAAACATTTGTAGTAAAACTTTAATGGAATTTTTTATTGCCGAATCAGCTTAATTTACAATACTCTACCTAATTCAATTCAATATCGGTTTATGACCAACTGACAGATCAAAATGTAACTAGAATATCATTAAATATGAAACAAGAAATTTAAAAAAATTAATCACCTAACTTAAGTATATAGACCAAATAGAACTCAACAATGTATTGAACTAGAGAGGATAACGCGCCGAAGTTTGATTAACTACCTATTTTTGTGTTGTGGCGGAAATTTTCTGTAGACCTTGGAAATGAGTACCAAGTTGCTGGTTTCCACCAACCATGTTTTCATCGTCAACCCTTAATGGGACAAGGAAACGTCATTCTAAAGAGCCATGGCCGATCGTCTACCTGCTAAAACGTACCACCAATCTGTCCGAACTCTGTATCTGATATGTTTATAAAAATGTTAATTCGGTTAACCCAACCTAACCCAATCTAACCTACTTATCCACTTATGAATATTTAAACTAACCTAAGTAAATCTCAACTATAAACTACACAGGATAACGCGCCGAAATTTGTTCGATAATATTATTGATTCTCGCACTAGGAGTGGAACCAAACCACATAAACTGATCCACTTATTCCGATAAAAATCTTGAGGACACCACCCCGGACGCCTCAAATATTGTTTGATGGACGACCAGTGGCCTTCAATATGGTTCGTGCACACTCCCGTTACCGGATCCACAAAGTTTCTGGAATGGTTAACTTCCTTATGTATCTAAGGGGATGCACCTCCCAGATTTTTGAGGTCACTATATCCCCTCCAGCAGTCAGTCCATATTTCAGTACCCGGCAATACGTGACGAGAAATTATTGATTCCAGAGTAGTGGCTGTTCGGTTGGGAACAAATACTACATAGACACGTTTATCCGTGACATCATAGCACCCACTGCTCTGGAATAATGCGCCCCCTATTATATTTTCGTTTGGTCAGCTAGGAATCATCGATTTGCAAGATGTGACCGTCCCCACTCAAAAAATGTAAACAATTAAAGTAACCCTACATGGAATCGATACCGGTCAACTTTCGTTTAACTGAAATCAGTTATGCGCGAATTGCACAATCTGTTGAATTTTTCCATTCGCGCGCATTTTTCACAATATGTCCATAGCTGTTCACTCGATTTTTTCATTTGCAAATTGTGTATGTCTTCCTAGTATACCTAGTATACCTATTTGAGCACGTATCATTACATAATAATGTGGATAATCATTTGAATGATTGGATTTCGGTTTCGAGATACTAAAGAAGATTCGTATCGCGAGCGAAGCGAGCGCGCCGTTTCGACGTTTTCGCAATTCGCGCCCGAAACATCGAACCGGCGCGTATTTTTCACAATATCTCCATAGCTGTTCACTCAATTTTTTCATTTGCATATTGTGTATGTATTCCTAATAGTATACCTATTTGAGCACGTATTATTTCATAATAATGTGGATAATCAATTGAATTATTGAGAATTGGATTTCCGTTTAATACACTAAAGCAGATTGATATCGCGAGCGAAGCGAGCGCGCCGGTTCGACGTTTCGCAATTCGCGCGCGCGAATTATTGAAGATTGGATTTCCGCTTCAAATACTAAAGCAGATTGATCGGGCACATCTTATATTCCGTAGTGACAAGTTCACATTTTGGAGCCTAATTAACAATTCCTCATCGTTTAAATTAATAATCGAATTCAGTTGGAAAACGTTTTTGACTTCCATTTTGACCACCGTCAAAATATTATCATAATACTATCATTTTTTTTTCACTTGCGATTACTAACAACCAATCCTATCCCAATAATGAACTCAACAATATAATAACACTTTTATCATGACCATAAACGAAGGAAAGTGCATTTAGAAATAACGTAGGCATCGTTCCGCGTAATGCGTTAAATGGAAAGGAATAATTTATTGAATATTTCAAAAGTTCGCGGAATGTCGACGTTACTTAAGCGCAGGCGTAGATTACTGTAGCTGCAACCCGCGATACAAACATACTATATCGATCGTGGCTGCAATCGTGCACAAAATAGATTATCGATGAATTTGCCTATAAACCTTTCAAAACAAATCGATAATGTATGAAAATCGCCATGGGAGACTTATATTCTGTAGTTTATTGTTGATTCTGTGGTCCAGCAAAAAAGTTTGTTTTGATATCTTTCATTCAATGTAACGTATAAATCAAAACTGAGATGAACAGTACAATCTAAGGATATTTATTATTTCAAATTTAATTATTAAGTATACATGCAAATACTTTTATATTTTTATACTATATTCATATATCTATTACAACACAAAATGAATTCAACTGAAAGAAAAGAAATACCACTTGACAACTCTGCTAAAACTCATATGATCACAGAAAAGTATCCTAATTTGTGACCCTGGTTGCCTAGACAAAATATGTCACTGTCTAATTTATAACCTATAAGTGTCAAGTGAAAATAATTACGCCTCAGAATATATTTAAAAATTGGCAAAATTTAAGTATTTTCTTCCGGTTTTTTTTTGTGAAACAGACTCATATTTAGTTCAAGATAATAAACCTTAACAATTTGAAGTGAAAATATTCATCGTAAAATAGCATTATAGCATTAACTAGTGTTGAAAAAGTATCATTTTTGAATGATCCAGCGAAATTGTTGTTCTAATCTGCTTTATTCCAGGTAAGCTATCAAACAAAATTTAAATTAACATTAAATTCGGAGGGTCGCGAAGTGCACCGGAACCAAAGTTTCTTCTAGAAGCATCGGATCAAGAACATTTATTCACAAAAGTAAGTTGGAATAAAATAAACAATATAAATTAAAAAGAAGTCATTTAAAAGTAGTAGGTGTCTATATAATGCTGTATATTATCTTAGTATTGTTTTTATAAGGTTGAGATGGATCAGTCTGTTAACGTTTGTATATTTCTGTATACGGAAGGGAAGGTAGTTGGTTCCATCCCCGCTGCTTGCGTTTTATTTATCGTTGATATTTGTATTATAAATAGTAATTTTGATAAGATCTTAGATAGTGTGTATTTTTTGAATTTCTAGTGCAAAAAGTTAAACTTTTGGCACAGTACATAGTTTAAATAATAGTCACTTTTTGCACGATCGTAGAAAAAAAACATTTTAGTACATTGTGAAATTAGCTTCATTATCTAATCTTTATTTTTAGATGGATCCTTATCGTATGCAGATTCACCAAAAGTATCAAAGGTGTTTGACATTTTACATAATGATGCAGATTCTCTTATATCATGTGGTATATAATCTCCTTCCTATCATTTAAATGTAAGTAAGCATTCACAAAATATTTTTTTCGAATTGTTGCATTGATTACGAGCATTTTGAATTCATATTATTGTAGGGTTCCACTCAAGCGAGGAAGAAAGACGTAGTAAATAGTCGAGAAATGATATATTAAGATTGATTGATGTATATAAAAAAACATTGAGAAATTCAAATCAATCACTATTCGCAATGAAAAATTTTGGGCAGACATATCCATGGAAATCAAAAACTTTTTTACATAACAATGTAGATATAAGTTTAAAAATTTAAAGACTCAATATTTAAAAAAAGGATAACATGAGTGATAGTAATACAGGCAGTAAAAAAATACATTTTGATGAATTTGAAGAGTTGTTTGGAGATGACCCCAATGTTATACCTATAGCAATTACTAGTTCATCAAAAGATGTCTCTGCAGATCAGAAAAATAGCGACTGTAATCTGAATTATAAACAAAATAATGTCAAGGAAGAGAAAAAAATAAAACTGGTTCTATTGGTTTATCTTGGGTAATCTTCAAAATTAATGAAAGAGACAAAGAAAGGGAGAGGAGGCACAAGGATAACTATGAACAAAGGGAAAGGGCAATCAAATATTTAAATAGATATTTGGAATTTAAAACAAAAGAAAAAGAAGTAGTAGTGATTCTGAATAAATAGGTATTGACCACTTACTTTTAAAGATATAATACTTAAGTGGTTCTTCAATACAATGTGTCTCAGCTTATTCTTATGTATTTATATATATTTTTTAAGTGCTTTCATTTCTAACTTAATTTTCATAATTACACAGAAAATTTTTTACCCTTTATTTAAGCCAATCAAATGCCTTAATTATGACAGGTTGCTATGACGATAATATAAATTTTCCGTGATTTTGGGATTAATTTTCCACTTTTTTTTGTCAATGGTGAATGAAGCGATGAGATGTGGGTTTTTTTTCACTAATTGTCTCTGATTCATGAAATAATAACGAATATTATGATATGGCTTTTTTCATCTCAACAATCGATTTATGGGTGAAATAAGGTATAATTTCATGAAAATATTGATCATACATTTGAATAGATCTTTTTGTTCGAGATTTGAGCCGAAATCAAATACGTTGAATATTTTATGTTTTTATGATAAATTTGAATTTTCTCAAATGGAACAAAAATTGTATGATTTTCCATTCATTTTATGATGTTTTCTTTGTGACTCTAGTTCTAATATCTATGGTAAAAAGTAATACATTCATTTAAGACTGATTCCTACTTTTTTACTATGGCAAAGGGAGATTGAAGAAATGAAACTGTTTCAGATACAATGTAGCTATAAAATTTTCTTACCGAATCTCCCGCGTGTTCGAATTATTTTCTATAAATTTTTTCAAGAAAATTCGCACTTAGAAATTTTTTTCGGAATAATTAAAGCTCTAGAGAGATTAGAAGTGAAAATATTCCAGGTATTTATTTGTCATCTAGATGTAGCTTGTTATGGAATACTTATGCATTCAATACAAACACTTCCACGCAGATGTACTAAAATTTTAATATTCATATGACTATCTACCCTTATATAAAAGTTATCTATGTTCAGTTTATTTTTATGGGCAATTGTATAGACTAAGTTTCTAAGTTCAGTGTATGTCTACAGTATCTCTAGTTAATTCAATACATTTTTCCTTTTCTGTACAATTGATTACATTTACTGTTAATGTATAATTTGGTAGAAAAGCTTAATTGTGAATATATTTTCTTCAAGGTCTGTGTTGTTATTGACAGCATAGAAAAAGTATATATATATATATATATATATATATATATATATATATATATATATATACTACAAAAAAAAAGGAAAAAGGTTGGCCACACTTTATCTAGTTGGCTTAAACAATATTCGAAAAATTGGAAAAAATCTTTTGTAGTCTCAAATAAAAATATGTTCGATTAAGAAGTATATTCTTGTCACATGTAGAAAAAACGAATCACTAAATGAACAATAGAATGAATTAAAAGATTGAAATACTACCAAAACTGCCATCTACGTATGTCAGTAAAACTTTGCGCCATGTACACGTCTCAAGTTACTCTAGAAATAATAAAATTTCCATTTAATAAACAATTAAAGTACCTAATCAAATTTAAATCAAAAAAATTTTTGAAATCACGTAAAATACCATGTCGTATAATTAATTTATCCACCTTTTTCTATTTTCAATTGATACAAAGGAACATTCTTCCACATAATTCTCAATTTATTGACTGAAATTTATTCAGACAAAATTTTTATATATACATAGTTATTTTCCAACTAATTTTAAGTTTATCTGAAAAATCATTTGGCAAGAAAAAAATGTATAAGACTTGGCCCAATTTTTGCAGCCTTATACTAACTTATCTACTGAAAATAGATAGTATTCAGTATAAATGCCTTAGAACCTGTGTTGGCTCAATTAAATCGACACCAGTGAATGCATTATTGGCAGAATATCATGAACCACCTCTATTTTTAAGACGCCAATTATTGTCTCCAAAATATTCAATTAAACTTAAATCCCTCAGGTTTGACATAATAAATAATACATACAGTATTTCAATAGAAGATCTTACAAATCGATATTGGAGAATTAGAAATACACCTCCACTTGCTGAAGCCTTCATTCAAACCAATGAGTTCAATAAAATATAGAGAACCAACAGAAAACTACCTATATAAAACATTCTTCTTCAAGCTATATTCAAAGTCCACAAGGTCATAATCCCTAATTATACAGAATCTTACCGCATTAACACAATCCTGTTTAAATCGATACTTGCAGATTTTCCTGACAAGACAATAATATACACTGATGGATCTAAGACAAGGGATAGAGTTGGATGTGAAGTGTACATTCCCATCACAAATCAATCGTTACGCATCAGATTGCCCGATATATGTAGTATACAGTGTTGGGAACATTACGAGGGAACATAGGGATTACCTTCAACGTGTTAGAAAGAGACAAAATACATATAAATTCAGTGCATCATTCTTTCTCGCTAACAGGATATCATAAAGTGGAAAACGTCCAATACAAGAAGTTAAAAATACAGATGTGTAATGTGAACAGTTTAGTTTATTATTTGAGAAATAATAAGATTGTATGTACTATACTGATAGCTTAATGCAATGAACAATAAAAAAATCAACAATACTTTTGTTTATCCCTTCATGATTAATTTACAATGAAATAATTCAGTGGTAATAAAATTCACTATATTAGTTCGGTTAGTATTGGAATAAATCACCTAAATAACCGTAACATGCGAAATAAAATTTGTATTAATAATAATATGTGTTTCCAATTATCTCAATTCTCATTTTTCACTAACAGGATCTCATAAGTGGAAAACCCACAACGCCAGCCTCTTACTATTTGTAGCTACCGACAGTATTGCCAATTTTCATTATATATTTATATTAATTGTAAAATGCATTGTTCTAACACGAGAACAAGTTATAAGAAGATTTTGATTATGATAATTCAAGAGGTTGTAACAGATCAAGATATAATTAATTCCATCTATTCATTAAATATTTTATTGTAATGCTGGAAATTGTTCTAGTTTCCAGTTTGAAAGCGGTTAAAACCTTTACTTTTTTTCAGATTTGGCAACGTGAAATTGGTCTCCAAACATCTGCTGTGTTTCGAATGTTAGTAAAAAAAATTGGTATCTTTATCGTTTGTTATTTTTTGTATGCAAATGAGAACGAATTCTCTGTGTAAACACACACACACAGTGCAAATTAAAAAAAAACGAAAATGAAACTAAAATCGAATTCTAATGCCTACAATTTTTAAATAAAAGTAATATTATGATATGCAATAAATTAAAAAATAAAACTTAATTCTTCAATGAGCTTAAATCAAATGTTCGAATAAATCCCCGTTTTGCGCTAAGCAGTAGCCGAGACGCTTATAAAATTCTTGACGAACACGTATGAGCATTTCAGGTGTTATTTGCATACAAATTTGTAAAATTTGTTCCCTTAGTTCATTTAGAGATGAGGCTCTGTTTTCTTGAAACCCATAAATTCTCGATTTTATATAACCCCAGAAACAAAAATCGTTGGGAGCCAGATCTGGAGATCTCGCAGGCCATCTTATGTTACCATTCGTGGAGATTATCCGATTGGGAAATTGTGTATTTAGAAAGTTTATTGCTAGTCGATAACTATGTGATGCACAACCGTCATGTTGGTACCAGATATCATTGAAGTTGACACCTAATTGTATAAGGGCAGGAGTAATTTGATTTTCCAGCATGTCCAAATATTTTTGTCCGGTTAAATTGTCGTCAATAGAAAATGGTCCAATTAAATGGTCACCTAATATTCCAGCCCAAATATTTAACTTTTGGGGATACTGAGTCCTATTATTATAATGTTTGTGTAAATTTGTCCTTGACCAATATCGAATAACGGATGAATTATGTGCACCGTGTATGGGAAAAGTCGATTCATCTGTGAACACAATATTTTTCGAAAAGTTTCCGTCCAATTGTATTATTTCCATAATTATTTCACAAAATTCCATTCTACGAAATTGATCGTCTGGAAAAATTTCATGGCTCTTTTTCAGTTTGAAACTACGATAACCATTTTTTTTTTAATACAGTCCGAATCGTTTTCGGATCAACATCAAAATCCTTTGCTATATGAGTGGACGATTGTAGGGGATTATTTTCCACACTGGCACAAATTAAAATATCTATTTCTTATTTTTCGGGTTTTGTTTGACGTTTTTGTGTACGGGGTCCATGTTTAGTAGGATTGACACATCCATGCTCTTCAAAATTTTTTGTAACCGTTCTCACTTGTTTTTTGCTAATTGGTTGGGCATTTTCGAATGCCACAATAAACAAATTTTCTGCTATTTCTCAATATGAATGGCCCTCGTAGTACCATTTTACAATTTGCACTTTATGGTGTACTTGCATACTCATTTTAATAAGATTTGCAAAAGATCGTTACTCATTCGCAAACAAACGTTTAGTGAAGTACCCAGATTGTACAGTTGAACATCTTCAAGAGGCGCACGCGCGATTCGTATTCGTCTGGTGTAATAATCTACGCTGGCTTTTATTTCTCTGTCTCCAACACACTGGTAACTCCATGTGACCATGATAATTTCTTTTTGGACGTGAGAGGATATCGTTTTACGTTGAAATTGAATGTGACTGATTTCTCTCACAAATAAAAAGGAATTTTTGAAAGGCACTCTACAATCTAACGCGTGGATTGAAAATGAAGAGAGGGGACAGATAAAAGTAGGATTTGAGCTATAAGCGAAATCGTTTTATCAGGAGCGTAGGAAACAGAGGCGGTTTACATTGAGATCTTTAAAACTTATGATGTTAATGAAAATGAATATGCTTACATTCATTAATTGTACCCTCAATATCGACGAATGTAATTTTTTTAGCTATTTTCCAGTGATTTTTTAGTGGTACTTATTTCAAATACCTATTAGGTAGATTTTAATTTATTGTTCAAATCATATTAGCGTGTACTACCCGAACTGCTATAGTGAATTAGTTTCTTACTATTGAATTATTTCTTTGTAAATTCATCATGAAGGTTTTTAAATGAAACTCACGGTCTCTAGTTAATTCCACAATATAATAAAAGTTATTGAAAATTCTAAAAAAATGACAATTGTTTCGATAAATCAATTGTATGCCAGGCACCGCCTTCGGAAAGACTACCGCCTAGTGAGTTGTACGGTCACGGATGATCCTAACCAATGGAAATTAACAAGAATGACATTGTCGACGATTGAAGCAGCATTGCCAAATCGAAATCATTATCTGATGGAAGATTATTTTATGGTGACAGAAAATAATTTTTACAATAATAAAAAAGTTATTGGCAATTTTAAAACTTTTCTTACTATACTCGATTCTCTAATTTATTCATTTTATACTTTTTCGAAAACTAGAACAATTTCCAGCATTACAATAAAATATTTAACGAATTGATGGAATTAATTATATATTGATCTGTTACAACCTCTTGAATTATCATAATTAAAATCTTCTTATAACTTGTTCTCGTGTTAGAACAATGCATTTTACAATTAATATAAATATACAATGAAAATTGGCAATACTGTCAGAAGCTACAAATAGTAAGAGGCTGGCGTTGTGGGTTTTCCACTTATGAGATCCTGTTAGCGAAAAATGAGAATTGAGATAATTGGAAACACATATTATTATTAATACAAATTTTATTTCGCATGTTACGGTTATTTAGGTTATTTATTCCAATACTAACCGAACTAATATAGTGAATTTTATTACTACTGAATTATTTCTTTGTAAATTAATCATGAAGGGATAAACGAAAGTAGTGTTGATTTTTTTATTGTTCATTGCATTAAGCTATCAGTATAGTACATACAATCTTATTATTTCTCAAATAATAAACTAAACTGTTCACATTACACATCTGTATTTTTAACTTCTTGTATTGGACGTTTTCCACTTTATGATATCCTGTTAGCGAAAAAGAATGATGCACTGAATTTATATGTATTTTGTCTCTTTCTAACACATTGAAGGTAAACCCTATGTTCCCTCGTAATGTTCCCAACACTGTATATACTGGGGAACTGTATACTATCTTACAGGGCATCTCCTGGCTGAAATCAAATAAAAAAGATGGGGATGTGACTATATCTGATTATAGATCAGCATTGTGTGCTATAAAAGGGACTCATCTTGAAAGAATGAAATGTCCTATTTTATGTGACATCAAAACAATATTGTTGATTATGAGTATGACATTTATTTGGGTTAAGGGACATATTGGAATATATGGCTATTAAAAAGTTGATCGATTGGCAAAAGATTCGGTATTCAATTGAGTTTTTCGTAACGTGCATATTTGAAAAGATGCGATTAGCTCAATAAACCTTCGCCTCCAAACAGCTAAAGATCCGGAACTAGACCAGATAAATAAAAATACTCAATCAGGGAAACGGAACATGAACAATATACAATAATTTTCAGTAGTAATACAACACGTGATTGAATTTTTGCGGTAAGCCTGTCGCTTCATTTCTGAGCGAAACTGAATTGATCCAAGCCTCTTCATATAATTCAGTTAGGTACAGAAATAAAAGACAAACTTATGAGATAATTTCAATCATGAGTGGAATTTTATTAGACTATTTCACTAATTGAATCGTAAATAGTCGAAAATTTGGCGGAATTAGACGAAATCTTCAAAAAATTTGAGAAGCTTTTCTCACAAATTAATAAGGTTTGATAACCAGGATACACTAACATCGAACGAAATATATATGTATTTAACTAAACGTCGCTTCATCTAATAGATATTTTCGTTCACCGCAAAATCAAATAAATTGCTTACGTACTCCTACCATTTTTTCGTATTTTTTTATTTTATACCAAATCTTACTGTTTCAACTGAAACTTACGTTTCTAGATAATTCCACAATATATTGAAAAAATGTTATAAATTCTAAGAAATTTGACAATTGTTTCATTATTATCGTCAAAATGATCTTGTGATTGACTTAATATCTGTTAATAGAAAAAAAAAGATATGGTATTACAAATAGTAAAGCTCACATATTATTACAGTATATTAAGTCAATCACAATGTAGGTCACTTCTTGGTCTAGCAAAAAATAATTATTAAACATCAGGTAGGCATCAAATAAAATGTAACTTCTGTCATTCTGACGATGATATTTAATATAGAAACAAATGTCATATTTCTTAAAAGCGTCGAGACAGTTAATTTTATCCCAAATCTGTTCATTTTTAAATGCATGCACAACGTAATACTCACATGTGACGTTTAACTGTCATATATACAAATCTGAAAACACCAAACAAGCCAATCAAGGTTAAGAATCAAGTTTGGTGTTATCGATAATCTGAACTGGACTAGAGCTACTGATTGGTTCATTTGACTCTTAGACTAGAGATAAAGAGATCCGTCCGCTATTAAATTGGTACTAAACGTTTCGTAGGTACCAACTGTTTTTCAGTGGTTTTCTGCGATTTTTGTATTAAAGAACATTTGTTAATTTATCAGTAAATATGGTTTACTGTATTGCATACCATTGTAAAAGTCGAAGTGAGAAAAAAGAAGTACGTTTCACAGGTAAATAAAAGAACCGTTTAATTATTCATAAACTGTTAACTTGTATTTAAAGTGTTATTCCGTAATTAATCAATTTGGTATTTATACAAGATGCATGCCTAACTCCGAGGATAATAACTCCTAATAGATGAGTTTGCTTATGCAATGGTTTTATTCATGATTTTCCAATTAATCATGATAAACATTCCCAGATTCACATATTTTCCAATGGCGAGCTGCTCGTATTCAAATTTTATCTTATTTAAATTTACAATATATTTTTGGTACGTGCAACTTCTATTATCCGGATTGGAGGAAAATTGTCTGGTTAAGTGTATTATTGAATATCGACCAAATCATATTGATATTCTATAAAATTAGACATAACAAGGCTTTTTTAGTCAGATAATGCTTACGTATTGGTTTTGTTTTAGATTTCCTTCAGATCCTGCTAAAAAAGCTCTTTGGGTCCAAGCAAGGAAAATTGTAGACTGGGTAACAACACCAAATGAAAGGATATGTTCCAAACATTTCGAAAAAACATTTTTTATGCAACATATTACAAAATACTTCCGCTTAATGGAGCAGTCTCTACAATTTTTCTAGAATTTCCCAAATATAAGCAGCCAAAGAAGGTATGCTTAATAAATTATATTATTGTTTGTAATTATGCTTATACTTGAAGGAAACATTATTCATGGCATATAATAAGTAAATAAATAGATACATGAAGTACAATTGTAGTAGATCGTGAAATAAAAAGCATTATTGTGTAGTTCATCCAGTTTTTATATAAATTCCCATTTTACATAATCCCAATTTTGATCTGTTCGTACCTTCTGCTGTAAAGCTCTTATTTTCTTTGTTTTATTTCTATTCTCTAAATAACCTCATACATAATTTCTTCTTACATAGAGTCTGTCTTGTACACAAAGGTCCAACAATTAACCACGTTTCACACACGTTTCTACACGCTTAATAAACGCATTGTGTGTATGTGTAATTTTTGTCGAAATATAATTCATTTGTACGACTACTTTTGTTTTCTTTTGTATAATATTCGATATACAAAATGTATCTACGAGTATTAAATATCAATACATAAATTAGAAGGCCATTTTCTTATCTGCCAGAACGTTACGCCCCTGGTCAAATAGCGTTGCTGTCTGAACGAGTTCTCTCTTTATCTCTAGTCTGAGATTTTATTAGTGCGTGCAATAGTCATTATAGGATAATTTCATTTTTTGTGGAATTCGAATCGTAATACGAAAGCAATTAAAAACCGATACAGGTATTGCAAGAGTTACATACAACTCATACTGGAATTGTTAAAATTAAAGCACTGGCACGAAACTATGTATGGTGGAAAAATATTGATTCAGACATTGAAAAGATAGTAAATGAGTGTAAAGCATGTTTCCTCCTTCAAAGGAATCCTACTAAAGTACCCGTGCACAGCTGTAAATATCCAAAAGAATCATGAACTAGAATACAAATAGATTATGCAGGACATTTCATGAATAATTATTTCTTGATAGTTGTGCGTGCCTATACGAAATGGCTGAAATTTATATATACATCACCCAGTGCAGCATCAGCAACTAATAATATCCTGAAGAAGTTGTTTACTACATTTGGATTACCCTTGATAGTAGTATCAGACAATGGCAAGCAGTTTCGATCAGACGAAATGCAGAGATTTATAAAACATAATGGAATACAATCAAAATTCACAGCAAATATCCATCCATCGACCAAGGAACAGATAGACAAACAAAAATCAATTTGATAGTGAGTAGAGAAGTCAAATAATGGTCTGTTGGCTTATGAAGTTACGACGGATTAGTATGATCAACCGGCTGTAAAAGCGGTGGAGATTTTCTCTATGTCAAGGTCACTATGATAACAATAAGAACCGAGTTAGGCTGAATTATTGGATGCTGACTCAATATCTAGAAGAGAAATCGAAAGAGCTGCTATTTTAAGGTCAGAAGTTATTGATAAATGGGGACTTACCAGAATCATAGTAGCAGCAGGAGAACGATACTTGCCTAAAGGTAATCTCTCATTAGACAAAAAGCAGTTGATTATTCCAAAACTACATAAATGGAGTTACTCCACAACAATATAATTTATTACACAAATATCTGGGAGTTAAAAAAACGCTTGAAGAAGTTTATTTTGGTTTATGATTGGTTCCAGTATGTGAAAGACTGGTGTAAGGAGTGTTACAGATGCAATGAGTAATATGCGTCATGGTAAAAGTCGATCATAGACGGAAAACTGAAAGTAGTCGAGTAATACTCCCAGAGGCCATTTGAGTGTAGCCGTGATGAAAATTCAGCATCTACAAAAAGCTGTCTATGTCAATTTCGGGTTGATAATTGATCATACACGTCCTGAACGTGTTGGAAGGGATACTCCAAGACATCAAACTGTACTCAGATTATACTTTTGGATGGAATTTTTTTTCTAAAAGAGTATGATGAAACTGTTATTCATTGAACCTTTAGAAACAGATTTTCCTTGTTTATACTACTTAGATACAAAGTATAAAAAGCGCAGTAACAAATCCGTATCTCCAGATACGTATTGATATATACTATTACATCTCAATCCGTCCCTGACAACTCATGGAATTCCGTGACTATTATTTGCTTTTATTTCTACCATCGCAATCCTGAAGTTCAATTGGACATAGCCTGTTGTATAGCGTTTACTACTTCCACCTGTTTTCTTTCACATTTGTAGTTTTTCTTCTTATTTCCTACTTCTACGAAGAAAAACGTCGTTAAATTGGAAATACCAACCAATAAATCATTTTAAAACTCACTATTGTGAATACTGAATGATGAGTTTATCCATTATTATTTGAGCTCAGTCATACATTCTTATATGTTTGAAATATATTAGCAAATATATTTTCAGTTAAAAGTGGCGTTAGTTCTTTTTTTGAAGATAATAACTGAAAAACAACTATATCAAAGTTATTTTCTGTTCAGATCAGAGCATACGTGTTGTACCAGTACCGCCTGAATAACAACGTCAAATTGCTCTTATGTCAGCAGCTTGCTACGTCATCATGAGAAGGCCATTTCGACAAGTCGACAGCTGTGGACCATCACAATACCTACGGTCAGTTTAAACGAAGCGTCTTCGTATTGCTTGGTAATCAATCAATTTATTTAATTGCGTTTTACCTCGCATATCCTAACTCTTAATTTATACATAGTGTGGTGGGAGCATTGTAATCTTGTTTCTCTAAAATTCTGTTCTACAACTGTATGACTATAGACAGTTTTACAAGAAAAACCAATTACCAATAATAAAAAGAATTACAAGTAATGATAACAATTTATATGAAAGGATATCTGTTGAATAAAATAATAAAATTACAAGTAATGAGAAAAATGTATACAAAAGTACATCTTTTGAATTTATGCAAAAAGGGAATCAGTTGAATTTGTTAAAATAGAATTTGTTACAAACAAATAAAAATGCTAAATTAAAATAACCAATCTTATGTTATATACTTATATAATCTTTGGGATAGCTCTAACGCACAAAAAAAAATAAACAATTTTACACGTATGATCCTGGAGAACAAACCTAACGTGAAACATTTTGGTTGCGTTGCCAAGACGGATACATATTATAAATTTGTACATAGAAAAGTGTGAAAAAGGGAATGAAACATAAAAAATGAAAATATACTGCTAGAAAAAAAGATATCAAAATTCGATTACGTGAACATATAATATTAACTATGAACATAAAACTTGTTCCCAATTTCTAATTCGTCTACGGCCAAAAAAACAAGCGTCCTTTGACCGAGAATGTAGTCCAGCCAAAGAAAATTCCACTTCCGGTAAGAAGGGTGACGTCTCGTGGAAAGAAAAACTCACCACAAGGGACTTCACTAGCAGAAGAAACTCTTCGTAACCAAATAAATCAGCATGACATTTGATTCTAAAATGTCACCCGACAAGGCTCCTTAGCTCGGAATAACATCTTAAACCCCTCCACAAATCGTCAATAAACCTCTTCGGGCCAATCATAAAACTCGAAAGTGTCGAATATCAAGGTGCGTACCTTTTCCTTGTCTCATATACAAGGGGGCCTAATAAATAAGGAACAAAGTAGCGAATACGCTACTACCCTTACCAAAAACCCCAAAAAGAATAATATAACCTAAAGCCTTAACTACTTAAAACGATCCCGACTCATAAATTATCACCTACTACTCGACAATGCCAGAACCAATGACTACTCGAAGTAGTCTTGGGGCAAACCCCCTGCGTAAGTGACAGTTTTCCCTTAGATCTGCCTGCAGAGTAATCTGCCCCTACGTCATACACTGACAACACATATACCACCATAGGTCGATTCCCCAACCCCCTCAGCAACTACTACGACTAGGGCTATGACAAAAAAACTCCAAAAGGGTCGATAATTAAAAGGATTCTCCTTTATGGGCTTCCACTCACTGCCTGACAATATCGGAACCTCTGACTACTAGAAACAATTTTAGGGGAGACCTCGCGAGAGATAGAAAAAATCGCGTCGTGGTCCGATCCCTAAACCTCACACTATACCTCGTAACAGGTAGTCAACGATACCCCAACGAACACCCAGTAAGCTTCCACTCATGAACGGTCACCCATGTCCGATAATAAGCCGAATAGTATGCATCTCTCCAGTTTTTGTTTTAGGGTTTTTGGTAAGGGTAGTGGCGTATTCGCTAACGGGAAAAAAATTCACCGGAAGTTTCTCTGTACATTTTTCTGTGGGGAAGGAGGAGATGTTACATTTCATTTCTCTCGTATGGACAACTCTGAACAGAGTTGGTAAGGAAAATAAGAAAAAATTAGGTACTTTGACTGCATAAATTAATTAATAAATTTTAAATATATTTCTTTACCCATGACTTCTACATACTTCTGTACTTATTTTTAAAAACACATATATCTTTACTAAGACCAAATAATTTTTTCTCAATAATCTACGATTAGTTATATTAATACTTTAAAAAAAGTGGGTTCTTAAGGAGGTTTTTTGTCATGAAATTTTGTTTTTTTTCTGCAAAAAACCAAATGGGGGGCGATTAAGGGCTGAGTTCACGTCTGGTAGCCCCGTTTCTACCTGTAGCTCTTAAAAAACATAAAACGATTTCAAAAATTATTTTTAAAACAGGAGTTACATTCATTAAGCATACTACATCTACGGCGTTTTCCTGGAGTCCTAGGACGTTCTTGGCATGCTCTTCTTGCAGTATTCTCAATTCCTAGAACTTACTTGATCATTGATCCAATTTCCCTAGGGGACTAGGGACTAACCTAATTGAATAACAAATCTTCTCTTGGACTTATCACCATCAGTACCGGTTTTATACGAAATAAATGAATTTACGGATGCTATATTCATGATGGCCAAATAGCACATGACCATCTCCTTGTTCATCGACGTGCGTCATAGTTGGCACACTTTTGATCCATTGCATCTTCGTCGGCTTTAGTGGAGTTATAATATAGTATCATATCAGGTTTCTTAGAAATGTATCTACTTCGTTGTCGTTAAACATAGAAGATAGTAGTAGAACACATTTATTTGTTTTTGGTATATAGGAAATCAAAGTTTTATCTTTGGTGAAGACAAATTTAGACGTGCCTATTTCAGTTTTCTTATATAGAATATTGGTTTGAGGTATTTCTCACTTCTTTTCTCAGATCGTACCGACATAGGTGAGTTTATTTTTTTGTAATTCAACAAGAAGGTCGATGGATGTAAACCAGTTGTCTGCGGTATCATTTCTATTAGTGTTTTCAATCAGATCAATCAGAGATAATACTGTCTGAGTAGGTACGGAAAATTTACAAAATTTACGTGGGTTGGGTTGTTTATCTGATGTGCCCAAATATACGAAAGCATTCAAAAGATAATGAGTCTTTGCATCGCAGAGTCAAGAAATGTTGAGCCCGTACTTCTTAGGTTTGTTTTTCAGATATACGCGAAATGCGCATCGTCCTCTATAACCAACGAGCATGGGAGAAAATATATCTGTCTTTCTTTCATCTCTGGTACCAAGATTATTAAATCGTAATGCAACCAATGAAACCAAAAACCTTCTTAGTGACATTGTACCTCCAAAAAATATCTCATCTAGTGCCGTTCGTGGCAAATAGTCCTTCGACGTCTTCTTGATTGGATTTGAAAACCGATGACAAATATAGTAATCCAAAAAATAATTCCATTTCTGTTTCATTTGTATGATTCACAAATGTTGCTGTTTTTTCATACTTGTGTGACAAATCCGAATTTTTTTCATTTGTGGACTCCACAATATTGCCAATAATTTCATCAGTTATTAGAAGTGACGAATAGCATATTAGTTTGTTTCCAACCACACTTCTTTCTGCTCCCTTTAGCCCTGGAAGGTGCAGAATTACGTTATGAGTTCTAGTACGACTTGTAGTTGGAAGCTGTGTTGACCACTTATATCTATTTTTCCCTTAGACATAGTTTGAGGATCTAGCAACGGTATAATCTTCATTTGAACTACTTATTGATGTTGTTGGACTAGACCTGCATAAGTCACAATCCCTCCGCTCACTTGATAACTCATCCGTTACAATATTTTCATTTTCATAATTTCCATTATCAATCCTATAATCATGATCAACTTTCACAAACAAGTTTTGTACTTCTGTTGATGTATACTGTTTACAATCAATAACAACGTAATCCATTTTGCACAAAAATCTCGCAAAAAACGCGCTTTATTTTAAACAAAAATCTTACTTAACTGATATCGTCGTGTCCGCGTTGACCCAAAGAAGCACAACAAGGCAGATACAGTGATTGCTTTGAACTGACACGTGGAGTGTCGAGAGATACACACACCCGCTGGGAAGTCACGAAACCACCTTTTGGTAAATGTAAAAATACGAACTGTGTTGAATATTTGAGACGCCGGGTCAAATATAACCCGACGATACCAGTTAAGGGTTAAAAACTGTTTTTTCAAAATTGGCAGGGGTGATAGTAAAATACCCGTATTATGGTTACTATCACCTCGAAGTACTAGATATGATTTTTACAAAATATATTTATTTTCTTTTGTTCCTGAGAAAACCGTATCTGTAATATTAGATATTCTTTTCCTCAGAGTTTGCAGACAGAATTCTGTGGGCATTTTATTTTATGAATCCGAAAATAATGACCCAATCTTATACCAGTTAGAACAAAAAGGTAGGCAATATCAATTTCAATTTAAAACGCCCTTTTTTCCGCGAAATGGCCCAAAAAGCCATAAGAAACACCAATAAGGATTTTTTATGGCATATTAAAGAGGTATATGAAGTAGACACGCCGAGATGGATTCTACGGACGCTTCTCTGTTTTTTTTTTGTAGACAAAGAAACGAGAAATTGATGTGTTTATGAAAATGAAAGAAAGGCGTAAGTATATGAATAAATTCATTTAAAATTCAGTACGACAAAACGATCATTTTTATTAGTTTCCGCTTTTCTCTAAATATGTATATGGATTATAAATTGTGTAACAAAATTAATACAGAACGACTTTTGGAAAGTGTAATTCCCATATTTTTTTTACCAACAAATGCAAATAAGTACGGTTATCATAATAGTTAATTGTAAAACAAGTGTCACAGTGACTCGTTTTGTAGTACGAGTGAAGTTTTCGCAACGAACCGCGAAGCGGTGAATTGCGCAAATCACCAGTACTACAGAAAGTAATTCTGACACAAATTTTACAAAATATTTTTTTAAATCGCATTTATTCAATTTTTTAAATAAAATAGAGTTACATAATCCCTGTTTTTAAACTAGGAGGAGTGTTTTGAATTTAAGTTGGCAATTCTGTAAATTCCTGATAGGTCAGATCACAGATGGTTTTATTCAGCACTTTTGACATATTATGACCGAATAATTGTGTAAATTGTAGACAAACTCTCATTTAAGCAAACAGAGGATGATTATTTGTTTAAAATAGAGCATCTTCGTATATGCTTGCGATCTATTTATATTATAACATGAACAGAATTATTTCTATAATACATCTTCACATAGATATCTGGTAATTTATCCCAAAAATCTAACGTTATGTATACATATATATATATATATATATATATATATATATATATATATATATATATATATGTATATTGATCCTATACAAAATAAACAATTGACAAATCATTGATGAATAAATGTTAGCGTACTTTATTTATTTATATTTTTGATACATAATTTATTCAAATTTATCTTTAAGATCATTTAATATAATAATTTGCTAGCTAGAACAACGCTAGATCATTTAATAATTTATTTCAATGTTAAATCAAAATATATACTATATACAATAACCAACTGTATGACACTAAAAATTACTAAAAAAGTGTTCAAAGAGAGTTCATTGTGACACTGTAAACAATATTATATTGAATTATAAAAAATCCATATTTTGTTATGGTTTCCTTTCAACAATCAACTTTATACGTTGAATTAGTAAACACAAAGTATATCAGAAAATTTTGGGTATTTCTGCCACTGTAAATAACGGGGTTGGTAAGAAATAATGAAGTCTAATAACTGTAGTCTGACTAGATCAAATTTTAGAAGAAATCGAGTGCGTTACAACAAAATGTATGGGGTTACACGAAGAGGTATATAATTCAAAGGTTAATATTGTAATGATTCTATTATTATGAAAAACAATAAACTTGGCCTGCAATGTAAAAATACATTATTAATGAGATGTATTGGAATTATTTCTTTGGGACACATAATACATAATTATTTGAGACGCCTGATATGTGAAATAAAATTAATTATTATGACAGGTGTAACCTTACCTTGTTGTTGTTACTCCAAGAAGTGAGGTTACATTGCCAAAGGTTCGCTTTTCGCCGGAGAGCATAACGTCATGAGTTAGTGAGGAATATTTGAAAGCTTGTCCTTTATTATTTTTTTAAGGCGCCACTTGATTAGTAGGACATTCAAGAAATTTACTGATTAACCAAGAAACCAATAATGAACAAAAAATTAGCTATTGTAACTTTTCAAATATGTTATTTATGTCGATTTGCTTTTACGTTTGTGAATCAAATAAAACACTTTGTTGCCAATGAAACAGTTTAATTAAATGGATGGTACCTTGAACATATGTTGTAATAACCTGTCTCAAAAATATGAGGTGATCAACTCTATTTATGAAATGATAATCAGTTATCAATTATTAGTTAATTTAAAATGTTTAACAATTTCTAATGTTATCAACTAACTGAGATCAAAATATACAATACACTAAATCTTTAGCAACACGTAAATGGTATACCAGTTACCGCTTTACAATAGTAATAATTAACCATATACATACAAGTAGGTCAAAAGTATCTCTAATATAATAAGATTAAACTGAAATATAATTTCAGTGCGATATACAATAACAAAGTTGATATTTCAACTCTAAAGAATTGAAAGAATGTAATGTTAAAATTGTGAATTTGATAGACGTCTTAATAAAATGTGAAATTACTAAACAGTAGAATATAAAAGTTAATGTGTGATTCAACGTTAAAAAATGAAGTTATAAAATGAATAATGTGCTCAAAATTCAGATAAAAACGAATAAAACTTTAAATGTTACTTGCGGTTAGTGTCCAAACTATTAGACGTCAATTGGCTTAATTGACAAGCAACATCTGACTTATGGAACAAGATTCATCCATGCGGTTAATAATCGATGAAATTATTTGGCAGTCGTCACCAACAAACATAAGTCCAGCTTCGTCCTTTGAACTGGAAACGCCGTTAGAAGCTCTTGTCGCTCTATAACGTTAATCGTAATCCGATGTACGAAACATCTCAACAACCCTGGACGGAGAACTTTGGTCTGTCAGCTATCCCTACGAGAATATATACCATACAGGAATCATCCGAAAAGGAAGCTTCTCGAAATCTGTTCTTGATCATCCTATCATTGATAACCATCACCCATAAAAACTATCAAACCATCAAATGGCAAAAAAATATTGTAAAAACTGCTTGTAAAAACTATGCAGTATAGAAAAAAAACCCTAAAAAGAAATTGGGGGTTATAGCCGTGAAAATATATACAAGATGAAAGCTTACCTTGTTACCAAGGGTTTTTCACCACTATAGTTCCCAAAATATATGGATTAAACCATGTGCCACCGGCCATTTTATATACTTACGACTTGTCCTCATCGATACCCCGACTTAACCATTCGACAAGTATCAGACAAGTGCTTTCAACAGCTTCCCTTTACTTTACAATTGGCATCAGCAAACAGTGTTACCAATGGCAGTCAAATAAAATCCCCACATTAAATAATAAAATACTCATGGATTGGTTAAATCACATGAAGAATATTAATAAAAATATTACTCTAAACACCCATTTAATTATCTACATCTCGTTATTCCAGGATATGCTTAAATAATTTTAAAACCCATAGTTAATTCCGTTATGCAACCAACTATACAGAAGTGTGTATAAAGTTGCATACTCAGTGGGTGGCTTAATTGAATTAACGTACCTCCGTGAGTTACTCATAATACAATACAAAAAAACATTGTATTCTTATCATCCTACACCACCCCTCTCCGAAAGAGTAAATAGGGTAATGTATTAGACTATTTAGGGAAATAAACAAAAAATAAATCCTGAACCCTTTCCATTTGCATACCATCAAATATATAATCACTAATTACCAAAACAAAAAGAATAAATTACTGACCTCTAATTGATAAGTTGTAATTTTGGAATATTGATTGCTGAGCCTGGAATAAGTAACTACGCGTACCAAACGCCTATGGTATAGGGTCATCATCGGGAAAGTCAAAGCCAGGAATTTTACAAAATCAGGTAAAGTCTTAAATCGATAAGTCTCTATTGTTCCAAACCATCGTCAAATATTACAATCGAGCCAAAATATTTAATATTAAAACTACAAAAATTAATGAAATGTATACTCATTTCATATAGCCTGTGCTGTGGCAACCAGCATTTGGCATGTGCTATATACAAGTGCAACTGTAAATACACATACAAGTATGAGTGTTTATACAATTATAAGTACAAGCGCAACTGTAAACACAATTGTAAATACAAGTGCGACTGCAATAAGAATCTAGAATCATCATATTAAAAGGGAATATATGAATTCATATACAAAGTAAATAATCTTGAGAGGAAACAATTTTGAGAATCCTCGGGTACTTAAAACATTGAAATAACTTTCCAATGAAAATTTTGAAAACTCTTTCAAAAATAAACATTCCGAAAACAACTTTTCGAAAATGAACCATACTGTCATTAATTTGCAAACAAAACTTTTCGAATACAGCTATTCGAACACAAACTTGCAAAGCCTAGATACAGACAATACGTCCACAACTCATTTACAATGAAAATTTTGAAAAGACTTTCAAAAATAAACTGTCCAAAAACAACTTTTCGAAAATTCACTTTTTCGAAATTCAACTTTACGAAAATGAATCATACTGTCATTAATTTTGCAAACAAAACTTTTCGAATACAGCTATTCGAATACAAACTTGCAAAGCCTAAATAACAGACAATACATTCACAGCTCATTCAAAATGACTAAAAAACATACAAGGTTCGGCAGCTAACCTAACATACTGAACCATTGCAACTCGTAACAATACATGTTGAAAGATAACTACCCATACGATATATCCGAATTAGATCCGAAGTAAGGTTCTAAATCTTTCACATGCCATTCTCCAGCATCGGAGCCATCTTCAAAATCTAGAGCATAGACCAATCGAGAAATTCTTTTCCGGACTCTACATAGAATTTTCTTTGCTGCTAACTTCGCTGAAAACTTCACAGAAGCATCTGATAAAACCTTGTTTTTCTTCCATACTTTATCTCCTTCCTCGAAGGAAATATCTCTTTTACGGAGATTATACTGCTTTGCATTACGCTGATAAGAAGCATATGACTTTTCTCTCACACTGTCAAAAATTTTGGAAAGACCACTCAGTTCAGTTGCATATGACTCTCGATCACCTAAAGCGATTTCTATATCCTTGGTCGTAGCAACTTTACCATAGTAATTTCCAGATACAGGTACGTATCTTCCAAAATTTAAAAATGCAGGTGTATAACCTGTTACTTCATGACGCGCTGTATTAATTGCTTGTCTAATTTTTGATAATTCTTTATCCCATGTCTTATGTTCATCAACATAACATCGAGTTGCTGTACCTATTGTTTTATTAATACACTCCACAAAATTACATTGTGGTGAATAACGCGGTGTAAACCATACTTTTTGAACTTCGTATTTATCTGTTAACTTCCCAAAAACTGAACCAGCAAATTGAGTACCATTATCACACAAAATAAATTGTGGTACACCAAATACAAGAAATACATCATTTTCCATATGCTTAACTACATTCTCTGCAGTAGCTTTTCTAAGAGGAAGCAAAAGTGTATACTAGTAAGCCAATCGGCAACTACTAAAAGATGAGTATTGTTCTTCGATGAACGGGGAAATGGTCCCATTAGATCAACTGAAATTATCTGCCATGGGTACTGCACATTTTTTTCTAAACCCATATGACCGATACGAGGCAAGTTAGAAACCTTTTGAGCTCCACAAACTCGACATTTCTTAACATATTCTAAAATATCTACTCTCATCTTGGGCCAATAGTACTGCTCTTGTACTCGAGCGAATGTCTTAAAGAATCCAAAATGAGCACAGGTTACAGGATCATGACATGATTCAATTACCTGTCTCCATGGGACTTGGGAACCAGCAATTTCCAGTCACTTAAATTGGTATTCATTGGCAATTTATTTGGAACAAATTTGATTACGACTTCGTTCTCTAATTTCCATTGAGGGTATTTCTCCGGATTTTCCTTGATCTGTTGTTTTAACTTCACGTACCAGTGATCGTGTTCACAAGTCTTTATTTCTATAGAACAGATTTCTTCATCTAAAGGTGGTATTCTGGATAGAGCATCTGGAATTACATTTTCGGAACCTTCACGATGTATTAAATTAAAGTTGTGTTGTCGTAGACGAACTGACCATCTAGCTAAGCGTCCTGTGGGATTCTTCAAATTATTCAGCCACAAAAGTGAATAATGATCTGTAACGACTGTAAATTTGACTCCTTCCACATAAGGTCTAAACTTTTCAATACAAAATATTACCGATAAACATTCTCTTTCTGTCACAGAATAATTACGTTCAGTCCTGGATAAAGATCTGCTAGCGTAAGCTATAACTTTGTCTTCTCCATCAATAGACTGTATGAGGACTCCACCAATACCAGTGTCAGAACCATCACATTCTATAATAAAAGGTTGAGAAAAGTCAGGTTGAGAAAGTATAGGTACGATACTAAAGCTTCTTTGATTTTATTAAATGATACTGCAGCCTCAGTTGTCCAACTAATCGGTTGTTTCTTCTTTTTAGTCTTAAGTAAGCCATTCAACGGTGATAATAAAGTACTAAAATTCTTTATAAACCTACGATATCAACTGCAAAGTCCAATGAAACGTTTGACTTCAGTAGAATTGGTTGGTCTTGGGTAATTCAACATACTAGAGATTTTCTCTGGATCTGTATGTAAACCATCCGAACTAATAACATAGCCTAGAAATTTAAGAGATGTCTTGAAGAATTCACATTTATCCAAATTAATAGTAAGATTTGCATCTTTCAAAATTTCTCTAACTTCATTCAACAGTTGTAAATGTTCTTCAAAAGTTGAGCTAGTGATGACTATATCATCAAGATAAGTGAATATTTTAGGTTCATACTTTGGACCAATCAATGCATCTACTAATCTCTGTTGTGTTTGAGCAGCATTACACAATCCAAACGGCATCACTGTGAATTCAAATAGTCCTCGACCAGGAACACAAAATGCAGTTTTTTCTTTAGAACTGTCATCCAGTGGTATCTGTCAGAAAGCTTTGCGTAGATCTATACTACTTATAAACTTAGCATCACGTAACATGTCTAGTATTCGATCAATCCTTGGTAGAGGATATGAATCATGTTTCGTCACTTCATTAAAAGATCTTCCATCGAAGCAAAATCTATATTCACCCGAATTCTTCTTTACCAAGAGTACTGGAGTACTCCATGGGCTTTTAGATTCACGTACCACTCTTAGTTTTAGCATTTCGTCAAGTTCAGAAGTTAAAATTTTTAACATATAAGGTGACATAGGGTACTGTTTCTTCTTAAACGTTTTCTCATTTCCGGTATCAATATGCATAACAATTTTCTGTGTCAGTCCTAAATTTTCTTTGCTACTGATCTCATCAAAGGATTTAATGATCACATTGGCTTCGGAACGTTGACATGAAGTTAACTCATGCGATGAAATTAAACCAGTTGAACCACGATCCACTTGATTAATAGCAAGCAAATTTACTTCTCCCTTCCTCTGAGTATGCCACATATTATTCTTGAAATTAACCATAATCTCAAATTGTCTAGCAAAATCCATCCCCATAATAAAGGAATGCTGGAGAGAGGGTACAATTAACATTCTGACTAACTGACAAATGTTACCAATACATACAGGCAAATAAATAACACCAGAAACCTTTTGTTCACTACCATCAGCTATAGAAACATTTAGAAAGTCAGGAGGAAAAATATCTAATTTAAACGATTCAATTAACGTTAAACCATCCTTACCTACGATTGATGAGGTTGCTCCAGAATCAAACAAAGCGATACCATCTAAATCAAACAATTTGAAAGAAATGTAAGGCCTATTATCAAAGTCTTTACTAATAAAAATAGGTGTAACCTGATTAACATTATCACAAGAAAACGAATTGGCCATATTGTTCGAAACAGTAGTAGAAGTACACTGGCCTATAACACTTCCACTCTGTACTAGTTTTTTGAACAATTACATTCATCAGTCTTGACACCATGTTTACCACATTTAAAGCGAAATACTTTTCTTTTCAACAGACATGAAGAAAATGTATGATTTGGACCCTTACAATTCCAACACAAAATAGTTCGATCAACAGAGCCAGCTTGATCAGTGCTAGTCGATGGTTTATTAAGTTGATTCGGTGAATTTTTCTTATTAAATTTCCTACTATTATTAGAACGATTAAACTTATGTACATTACTGGATGAAACTACTTCCTGAGATTCTGAAATTCGATTAGAATTCTTTAAACTATGAAATTTAACATCTTCTAATTTTTTAATTGTATCTTGTAAATGAGAAATCGAATTGAAATCAATAAGAGCAATTGGACTATGATATTCGGGTAACAAATTTTGTTTTAGATACTTAAGTTGTGTAACTTCGGGTATAGCTCTAGTTAAGCGATTAAAAAGATTAGTAAGATGAGCAATGAATATAGTAATTTTTTCTTCATTCTTTTGTTTTCTATGCCGGATCTCGTCCCAGATTTGATCATCGATATTAGGAGGCAAGAAATCGGTTTTCAATTTTTGTACTAACTCATCCCAATTATTAACTCGTCCTTGTATACTTCTAAACCAAATAAACGCATCGTCCTTAAAAAGTTCTATTGCAGGATTAAAAAGTTTTTGACTATCTACTCCCCTAGATTTAGCTGAGTCCGAAACCTTCTCAAGAAATGGAAACAATTCTGAAGACTCACCAGAAAATTTTACACCCCAATCTGATATAAGCTCATTCCTCGAACTACAGGTAGTTATTACAGTGGGTAACGTTATAGGTTGATTTACCGTACTGTTAAACTGTGTATTCGACTCCACTACGTTATCAGCTGAAAGTGCTTTTTCATTAAGCTCAGATTTGAATAGAAGACAAGTTGCATAAGTTTCTGTTGGCTAAAGTCATCATTTTCTGCTTGGACTATAGGCATACGTTTAATACGTCCCATAACATGAATTAACCTAGATTTTAACCTCAAGAATAAACTATCTGAAGTGTTACCTTCGAAATCAACTAAAAGTCTTTGAATAGAATCAATAGTAGCTTGTATAGCAGCTCGTTCGTCACCAAAATCAACATTATAACTGGACAAATCAATTTTCAGACCAGGTCTACCTCGTTCTTTATCTAACAGTCTAGCAAGTATCTTTCGTTACTCGTTTTGATTTTTTTGACTAATAACCGAACGAATTTTTAATTCATAATCTAGCTCTTCTAAGAGTAGATGATTAGGTTCAAATATTTCCTTCATAATGACAATATAAACAGTAAGAAACTATTCTCCAAATGTGGGATATGAAAAATTTAAGCAATTAATTCAGATAAACTCAACAATTACTATGACACAATATAAGCACTAGTTGTTTCTGCTCTAAGAACAACTTTGCAACTTTAACGATACTACAATTTTATTCAATTCACAAACTAGCAAATTTAAAAAATTCGGGCCTCACACGTTGGTCGTCACTTTATGTAACCTTACCTTGTTGTATTTACTCCAAGAAGTGAGGTTACATTGCCAAAGGTTCGCTTTTCGCCGGAGAGCATAAGGTCATGAGTTAGTGAAGAATATTTGAAAGCTTGTCCTTTATTATTTTTTTTAAGGCGCCACTTGATTAGTAGGACATTCAAGAAATTTACCGATTAACCAAGAAACCAATAATAAACAAAAAATTAGCTATTGTAACTTTTCAAATATGTTATTTATGTCGTTTTGCTTTTACGTTTGTGAATCAAATAAAACACTTTGTTGCCAATGAAACAGTTCAATTAAATGGATGGTACCTTGAACATATGTTGTAATAACCTGTCTCAAAAATATGAGGTGATCAACTCTATTTATGAAATGATAATCAGTAATCAATGATTAGTTAATTTAAAATGTTTACCAATTTCTAATGTTATCAACTAACTGAGATCAAAATATACAATACACTAAATCTTCAGCAACACGTAAATGGTATACCAGTTACCGCTTTACAACAGTAATAATTAACCATATACATACAAGTAGGTCAAAAGTATCTCTAATATAATAAGATTAAACTGAAATATAATTTCAGTACGATATACAATAACAAAGTTGATATTTCAACTCTAAAGAATTGAAAGAATGTAATTTTAAAATTGTGAATTTGATAGACGTCTTAATAAAATGTGAAATTACTAAACAGTAGAAAATAAAAGTTAATGTGTGATTCAACGTTAAAAAATGAAGTTATAAAATGAATAATGTGCTCAAAGTTCAGATAAAAACAAATTAAACTTCAAATGTCACTTGCGGTTAGTGTCCAAACTATTAGACGTCAATTGGCTTAATTGACAAGCAACATCTGACTTATGGAACAAGATTCAGCCATGCGGTTAATAATCGATGAAATTATTCGGCAGTCGTCACCAACAAACATAAGTCCAGCTTCGTCCTTTGAACTGGAAACGCCGTTAGAAGCTCTTGTCGCTCTATAACGTTAATCGTATTCCGATGTATGAAACATCTCAACAACCCTGGACGGAGAACGTTGGTCTGTCAGCTATACCTACGAGAATATATACCATACAGGAATCATACGAAATTGAAGCTTCTTAAAATCTGTTCTTCATCATCCTATCATTGATAACCATCACCCATAAAAACTATCAAACCATCAATTGGCAAAAAAATATTGTAAAAACTGCTATGCAGTATAGAAAAAAAAACCTAAAAAGAAATTGGGGGTTATCGCCGTGAAAATATATACAAGATGAAAGCTTACCTTGTTACCAATGGTTTTTCACCACTATAGTTCCCAAAATATATGGATTGAACCATGTGCCACCGGCCATTTTGTATACTTACGACTTGTCCTCATCGATACCCCGACTTAACCATTCGACAAGTATCAGACAAGTGCTTTCAACAGCTTCCCTTTACTTTACAATTGACATCAGCAAACAGTGTTACCAATGGCAGTCAAATAAAATCCCCACATTAAATAATAAAATACTCATGGATTGGTTAAATCACATGAAGAATATTAATAAAACTATTACTCTAAACACCCATTTAATTATTTACATCCCGTTATTCCAGGATATGCTTAAATAATTTTTAAACCCATAGTTGATTCCGTTATGCAACCAACCACAGAAGTGTGTATAAAGTTGCATACTCAGTGGGTGGCTTAATTGAATTAACGTACCTCCGTGAGTTACTCATAATACAATACAAAAAAACATTGTATTTTTATCATGCTACACATGTAACTAACCTAGAGAAAGTAAAATTCTAAATATGACATTTAGGAAATTAAAGGGATGATAATGATAGAGATGTAATAGATATAAGTTACGAAAATAATATGGAAGGCGATCATAAAACACATATAGATAGTGGCGGATGGAAACAATGGAATTAACAGTTGTTGATTGGAGAGAGCAGAAAGAACGTCTGGGACAAAAAAAAATTTGAGAGATAATTATTAAGAAGAAATAAATGAAAATTAATCATTCAAAGATTAAAATATTACATACCTTGTAAAGCGAATATTTCGATTATAGTAAATCAACAATGTGGTAAGAACAATACATTTATTCATGTAGACTCTTGAAAAGACGCATATGGAGGTCAGTTGAGTAGATATTTTCAACAAAAACATATTTGATCACTATGCACTCCTGATGCACCAATATTTTCCATGAGTGATATTCTTCGCACCACATTCCCCGAGAAACTGCAGCTGTTTGTTTATCGGGGGGGCAAATAAACTCTAGCCCCCTCAATAGGAATTTTCTAGTTTTTTACTTTGTACCATCAAGCGCTTGTAAAGCACTATAATGCTCCATAAAAAATATTTTGCGCCCCCTCTCAGTTGATAGTATTGCATTGTTCAGAGTAAAGTACTCCACCCCCCCATGACAATGTGCAAAAAGATATACTGCAGCCCAATCCACTTTTAATACATTCATATGCACGACCAACAAAAACAAAATCCTCCCTTCCCTTAGTTAGTTAAACCTCATTATTTAAAGTAAAGATTGCCCCCTCAATTTTCGTAAAAATTATATGGCAGTGGCATGAAGTTCTTATGCACTATTATGCACCACCAACAAAAACAGGTTTACTTTTTCATGTGGTTAGTTAAATCTCATTATATAAAGTGGGTCCTCTTAATGACAATTTCCGAAAAAAGTATTGGGTAGTGGAGTCCTCTCCTAATGCACTCTTATGCACAAAAAAGAAAAACAAAATCTTCCCTTCCCCCAATTATAAAAAGTATATTTCTTCCCCTAATCCAAAAAATTGGGAAATTGCCAAAATTAGGGCATATATTAGTGAAAAAGAGCCCGGAAAGTGTCTGTTCTTCGGTCGTTTGGAAAAAAATCTTTTTTATTCTGTATGCTACCAGGAAAAGTGTTGTAAGCCTAAAACGTTTAAAATAAAAACGAAATCCCCCCTTCCCCTAGTTAGTTAATGCTCTTAAACCAACGTTTACCGGCTGGATATATCCCATGCTCACTAATAGAACAGCCACTACATCTCTTCGAGATGAGGCCATTAGTTTTAAGGTTTCCAGGGGCTGCCCGCAGGGTGGAGTGCTATCTTCCCTACTGTGGTCACTCTTAATGGATGACCTGCTTGGTAGTCTCGTAGGAAGAGGTGTAGAACTGCAGAGTATGCAGACGACCTTGTCATTCTGGCAAGGACGGGTTGCATATAATATCCTCCAAACGAGTTTGGACGATGTCTACAGTAGGTTCTAGAGGGAACAGATGTCTATTAACCCTGGTAAAACTCTAATAGTTCCCTTCAATAGGAGAAGGAATTTGGCGGACCTTCCGCCACTTTCCTATAATGGTTGAGGTTATTCCATTTGTAGCGGGGATCATCCTAGATAAAAATCTTAATTGGAAAAAGTTAGCCATAAGGTCAGACTATCTTTGTGGACATGTCGCAGGATCTGTGAAAAATAGTTCATACTTTTAACTTGGTTATGAGAAATAAGTCAACTTGTTCGGGCAGTGACGTCGTCGCGCTCTGATTGGTGTTCGAATCACGTGATAATGGGTAATAAATAACGCAATTTGAATTAATTTTATTCAATTTAAGGCGAATAATTAGGTTCTTGAAATGTTATTTGATGTTTCTAAGAACTATCTTTAATATGTAAAACATAAACTCACATGAATTTGTAACAACTGTCAACATCCCTATTAAGAAATATTCGTTGTAACACTTATTATTGACTTCTGGTTGAAATTGATTTCGGAATTATTATATTCACATTTCGTTATAAAATCTTGTTGACTGTATTAATACTATGCCAATATCAACTCGTTCAACTCTTCAGCTTTTTTATATTATTTCAGGGACAATTTCTCATTATTTCCCATTCATATATTCGCAATATAAACCGCAGAAGATGCATATACGGACATTCGGTTGAAAAATACCTCCGATCCCCTTATTCTCGCATTTTCGCCCTTTTTTCATGCATATGTTTGTATGCGGGAACTGATAAATGGGAAAGCTTAAACCCCAATTCATTAGCAGGATACGATAGAAAAAAATAAAACTCAACAGCGGCCAATATATATTCCAATAAACGTGAAAAGTATATGTAGGATGTTATTTCTGTTGAATTTTAGATTTTTAATTGTCTTTCCAAGAGAATAGGTTGATATATTGACAGCAGTGAAGTGAGAAAGTGGTCTTTCGTAAATTTGTCTATAATTTAATTTGTTGTAGAGCTTGCGATACTGATAAAATTAAGGCTGTTTGATATGGAGCAATACAGCCTGCAGTGCAATGCAAGACGCAATATTTCTTGATCACAAGCACGCGCAGATGAAGCTCAGCTGATAGATCTCACAATAGACGACTGTGGTGGTTACTTAGTAAGGGTCCCTCGTATACTCGACGGTTACCATAAAGGCATATTATTATGGAGGATACCACTTACCCAGCAACCTGTGTTCGGGAACAGAATAAACAATGACACATTTATAAAATCACTGGGTTCAAGTTTAATACATTTAAAAATACACTACTATAAATATCAAACGACTTATTCAAAGTATTAATAACAATAATAATACTCTCATCCTGGTTCGTTCACATCCATTATATAGGAAACATAGTTGTGTTTTTCTGCACAGCCGACCTCGATATGTAAACTATACATGTCTGCTTATAAAATAACAAAAACAATCTTTCCTTGGTAAATGACATTGAGTATGGTCGGCCGATGCTCCTTAAATACTATAATTAATATTAGATTAAATATTATTATTTCTGAGGTAGTGTCCTTTTGTCTTTAATGTCTTTTAGGGATCACTACATCATCCCCTCTTGGAAGAGAAAAATTATCATTTTAATTTTTCGATAACACTTATATCTAAAACTGTTTTAATGAATATTTCTTGTTTTGTCTTTGTTTAGTAAACACTACTTATGCGTTTATCAACACACTTCACTTATTTACAATTGTTTCCGCTCATTGTATACAAACAATCGATTCTTATGAACGGTCTGTTGTTTTTTCTCTGGAGATGTAATCTCACAATTTACCCCCTTGACTCCCGTTATTTTAAACGGACCTAGATAATGTGAATCAAATTTGTTCCTTGCTTCATTTTTTAGAATAACTAATTCCCCTATTTTAAAATTTACGGGTGAAGAAACGTTTTCGCTATTATTAACTCTACTTAATTTATTATTTATTAAAAACTGTCTGGCCCTTCCATTAGCGTATTGTAATTTATATCTCAATTCATTATCATATTTTTCAAAATTGTAGCACGGTTCAATTTTTGCGTTTAAAAATTCTGGCAAATTGGGTTTTCTCCCATATAATAACTCAAAAGGAGTGTATCCGTGATACGTATTTGGTGTTGTATTATAACAATATGCGAACATTCTTACAAAGAGTCTAAGAATGACTGTAATTTACTTGCTTCGCCGTTAAACTCATTCGGTAAAACTTTACTCGCAAAATTGAAAAAATCGTTCATACTTGTCGCCATTTTCAACTGTTTGCTTATTGTTTGTAATACAACCGTATTAATTTCCTCAAATATAGAGGTGGGTATGTCTATAATACAATTTAACGCTTGAAATGTCCTTTCAGCTTTATCCCTAATCCTACTTGAATAACTTTTACAAGTCTCTTGTTGTATTGAATTTAAATTTTTCCAATTTTTGGCTATTAACCTAGTAAAATTATTGTAAAGACCTACTATGCTACTAATTACTTCTATATGTATATCAGGATTTTTAGGAGTTTCTTTCTTCAAAACCCTTTTCCCCTGTTTATTAACTTCTTCTACAATCAATCGTAATTTATTCTCAAAATCTTCCCACGTTATTGACATTTAAGAAAAAACACTTTGTTCATAAGAATAGAATGCATGTGTACTTACAAATTATTTATACGGTGAGAGTTCCTGTTGCCTGCTTTATTGCATTGCTTCTGTTGATATCTCTTTTCAATGCTCTTCGGTGTGTTTTCCATACTGACCAAACGAACTTGCAGATAAAAGCTATTGTTAAAATGTATAGTAATACCATGATGTGCATCGCAACATTATCTTGCTGTACTATGAAAGTGTTATTGACAATTCCTGTTTCTTTTGCTTCCTGTTTGGTTGATGAACCTTCCATTGTTTCTTTTCTCCAAGGTCCCAAATTTAAGTAGAAAACCATATAGTTCTATCCTTATAACATCAATTGTACCATAACTTATCATTTACTTACAGGATAATTATTATACTTTTAATTTTACCATAACCATGTAGTGGCTATGTAGATTTACCATTTAATTTTACCATAAATTTCCATTATACAATTACCATTTCCATTTAGTTTGCAGGATCTCCATGTAGTGCCGATTACCATTATACTATTGATTTTACCATAACCATTTTACAATAACCATTAAATTTGCAGGATCACCATGTGGTGGCGATAACCATTATACAATTACCATTTCCATTCCCATTTAACCAATCGTTACCATTCAGTTTGCAGGATCGCCATGTGGTGGCGATGTATATTTAACCATTAATTTTACAATTAGTTCCGCAGGATCGCCATGTGGTGGTTACTTAGTAAGGGTCCCTCGTATACTCGACGGTTACCATGAAGGCATATTAATATGGAGGATACCACTTACCCAGCAACCTGTGTTCGGGAACAGAATAAACAATGACACATTTATAAAATCACTGGGTTCAAGTTTAATACATTTAAAAATACACTACTATAAATATCAAACGACTTATTCAAAGTAATAATAACAATAATAATAATCTCATCCTGGTTCGTTCACATCCATTATATAGGAAACATAGTTGTGTTTTTCTGCACAGCCGACCTCGATATGTAAACTATACATGTCTGCTTATAAAATAACAAAAACAATCTTTCCTTGGTAAATGACATTGAGTATGGTCGGCCGATGCTCCTTAAATACTATAATTAATATTAGATTAAATATTATTATTTCTGAGGTAGTGTCCTTTTGTCTTTAATGTCTTTTAGGGATCACTACATCATCCCCTCTTGGAAGAGAAAAATTATCATTTTAATTTTTCGATAACACTTATATCTAAAACTGTTTTAATGAATATTTCTTGTTTTGTCTTTGTTTAGTAAACACTACTTATGCGTTTATCAACACACTTCACTTATTTACAATTGTTTCCGCTCATTGTATACAAACAATCGATTCTTATGAACGGTCTGTTGTTTTTTCTCTGGAGATGTAATCTCACAATTTACCCCCTTGACTCCCGTTATTTTAAACGGACCTAGATAATGTGAATCAAATTTGTTCCTTGCTTCATTTTTTAGAATAACTAATTCCCCTATTTTAAAATTTACGGGTGAAGAAACGTTTTCGCTATTATTAACTCTACTTAATTTATTATTTATTAAAAACTGTCTGGCCCTTCCATTAGCGTATTGTAATTTATATCTCAATTCATTATCATATTTTTCAAAATTGTAGCACGGTTCAATTTTTGCGTTTAAAAATTCTGGCAAATTGGGTTTTCTCCCATATAATAACTCAAAAGGAGTGTATCCGTGATACGTATTTGGTGTTGTATTATAACAATATGCGAACATTCTTACAAAGAGTCTAAGAATGACTGTAATTTACTTGCTTCGCCGTTAAACTCATTCGGTAAAACTTTACTCGCAAAATTGAAAAAATCGTTCATACTTGTCGCCATTTTCAACTGTTTGCTTATTGTTTGTAATACAACCGTATTAATTTCCTCAAATATAGAGGTGGGTATGTCTATAATACAATTTAACGCTTGAAATGCCCTTTCAGCTTTATCCCTAATCCTACTTGAATAACTTTTACAAGTCTCTTGTTGTATTGAATTTAAATTTTTCCAATTTTTGGCTATTAACCTAGTAAAATTATTGTAAAGACCTACTATGCTACTAATTACTTCTATATGTATATCAGGATTTTTAGGAGTTTCTTTCTTCAAAACCCTTTTCCCCTGTTTATTAACTTCTTCTACAATCAATCGTAATTTATTCTCAAAATCTTCCCACGTTATTGACATTTAAGAAAAAACACTTTGTTCATAAGAATAGAATGCATGTGTACTTACAAATTATTTATACGGTGAGAGTTCCTGTTGCCTGCTTTATTGCATTGCTTCTGTTGATATCTCTTTTCAATGCTCTTCGGTGTGTTTTCCATACTGACCAAACGAACTTGCAGATAAAAGCTATTGTTATAATGTATAGTAATACCATGATGTGCATCGCAACATTATCTTGCTGTACTATGAAAGTGTTATTGACAATTCCTGTTTCTTTTGCTTCCTGTTTGGTTGATGAACCTTCCATTGTTTCTTTTCTCCAAGGTCCCAAATTTAAGTAGAAAACCATATAGTTCTATCCTTATAACATCAATTGTACCATAACTTATCATTTACTTACAGGATAATTATTATACTTTTAATTTTACCATAACCATGTAGTGGCTATGTAGATTTATCATTTAATTTTACCATAAATTTCCATTATACAATTACCATTTCCATTTAGTTTGCAGGATCTCCATGTAGTGCCGATTACCATTATACTATTGATTTTACCATAACCATTTTACAATAACCATTAAATTTGCAGGATCACCATGTGGTGGCGATAACCATTATACAATTACCATTTCCATTCCCATTTAACCAATCGTTACCATTCAGTTTGCAGGATCGCCATGTGGTGGCGATGTATATTTAACCATTAATTTTACAATTAGTTCCGCAGGATCGCCATGTGGTGGTTACTTAGTAAGGGTCCCTCGTATACTCGACGGTTACCATGAAGGCATATTAATATGGAGGATACCACTTACCCAGCAACCTGTGTTCGGGAACAGAATAAACAATGACACATTTATAAAATCACTGGGTTCAAGTTTAATACATTTAAAAATACACTACTATAAATATCAAACGACTTATTCAAAGTAATAATAACAATAATAATAATCTCATCCTGGTTCGTTCACATCCATTATATAGGAAACATAGTTGTGTTTTTCTGCACAGCCGACCTCGATATGTAAACTATACATGTCTGCTTATAAAATAACAAAAACAATCTTTCCTTGGTAAATGACATTGAGTATGGTCGGCCGATGCTCCTTAAATACTATAATTAATATTAGATTAAATATTATTATTTCTGAGGTAGTGTCCTTTTGTCTTTAATGTCTTTTAGGGATCACTACATCATCCCCTCTTGGAAGAGAAAAATTATCATTTTAATTTTTCGATAACACTTATATCTAAAACTGTTTTAATGAATATTTCTTGTTTTGTCTTTGTTTAGTAAACACTACTTATGCGTTTATCAACACACTTCACTTATTTACAATTGTTTCCGCTCATTGTATACAAACAATCGATTCTTATGAACGGTCTGTTGTTTTTTCTCTGGAGATGTAATCTCACAATTTACCCCCTTGACTCCCGTTATTTTAAACGGACCTAGATAATGTGAATCAAATTTGTTCCTTGCTTCATTTTTTAGAATAACTAATTCCCCTATTTTAAAATTTACGGGTGAAGAAACGTTTTCGCTATTATTAACTCTACTTAATTTATTATTTATTAAAAACTGTCTGGCCCTTCCATTAGCGTATTGTAATTTATATCTCAATTCATTATCATATTTTTCAAAATTGTAGCACGGTTCAATTTTTGCGTTTAAAAATTCTGGCAAATTGGGTTTTCTCCCATATAATAACTCAAAAGGAGTGTATCCGTGATACGTATTTGGTGTTGTATTATAACAATATGCGAACATTCTTACAAAGAGTCTAAGAATGACTGTAATTTACTTGCTTCGCCGTTAAACTCATTCGGTAAAACTTTACTCGCAAAATTGAAAAAATCGTTCATACTTGTCGCCATTTTCAACTGTTTGCTTATTGTTTGTAATACAACCGTATTAATTTCCTCAAATATAGAGGTGGGTATGTCTATAATACAATTTAACGCTTGAAATGCCCTTTCAGCTTTATCCCTAATCCTACTTGAATAACTTTTACAAGTCTCTTGTTGTATTGAATTTAAATTTTTCCAATTTTTGGCTATTAACCTAGTAAAATTATTGTAAAGACCTACTATGCTACTAATTACTTCTATATGTATATCAGGATTTTTAGGAGTTTCTTTCTTCAAAACCCTTTTCCCCTGTTTATTAACTTCTTCTACAATCAATCGTAATTTATTCTCAAAATCTTCCCACGTTATTGACATTTAAGAAAAAACACTTTGTTCATAAGAATAGAATGCATGTGTACTTACAAATTATTTATACGGTGAGAGTTCCTGTTGCCTGCTTTATTGCATTGCGTCTGTTGATATCTCTTTTCAATGCTCTTCGGTGTGTTTTCCATACTGACCAAACGAACTTGCAGATAAAAGCTATTGTTATAATGTATAGTAATACCATGATGTGCATCGCAACATTATCTTGCTGTACTATGAAAGTGTTATTGACAATTCCTGTTTCTTTTGCTTCCTGTTTGGTTGATGAACCTTCCATTGTTTCTTTTCTCCAAGGTCCCAAATTTAAGTAGAAAACCATATAGTTCTATCCTTATAACATCAATTGTACCATAACTTATCATTTACTTACAGGATAATTATTATACTTTTAATTTTACCATAACCATGTAGTGGCTATGTAGATTTATCATTTAATTTTACCATAAATTTCCATTATACAATTACCATTTCCATTTAGTTTGCAGGATCTCCATGTAGTGCCGATTACCATTATACTATTGATTTTACCATAACCATTTTACAATAACCATTAAATTTGCAGGATCACCATGTGGTGGCGATAACCATTATACAATTACCATTTCCATTCCCATTTAACCAATCGTTACCATTCAGTTTGCAGGATCGCCATGTGGTGGCGATGTATATTTAACCATTAATTTTACAATTAGTTCCGCAGGATCGCCATGTGGTGGTTACTTAGTAATAGTCCCTCGTATACTCGACGGTTACCATGAAGGCATATTAATATGGAGGATACCACTTACCCAGCAACCTGTGTTCGGGAACAGAATAAACAATGACACATTTATAAAATCACTGGGTTCAAGTTTAATACATTTAAAAATACACTACTATAAATATCAAACGACTTATTCAAAGTAATAATAACAATAATAATAATCTCATCCTGGTTCGTTCACATCCATTATATAGGAAACATAGTTGTGTTTTTCTGCACAGCCGACCTCGATATGTAAACTATACATGTCTGTTTATAAAATAACAAAAACAATCTTTCCTTGGTAAATGACATTGAGTATGGTCGGCCGATGCTCCTTAAATACTGTAATTAATATTAGATTAAATATTATTATTATTTCTAAGGTAGTGTCCTTTTGTCTTTAATGTCTTTTAGGGATCACTACACGACCGGACTGATGACGTGAATCGAATATCTTGTTAGGGTTGGTCAGTGTCTACTTTCCAAACAGTATTGATTTTGTGATTCGCATATCTTGTGAATTATTGTTACAAAGTGGTTTTATTTATTTGGTATGTAAGTATATTTTAAAATATATGCTGTATTGTACTGTTGTTAAATAAACTTCAAAAAGATTAATGTACAGTATACTTGATAAAGCGAGGTTATCTTTCTACCAATTTTAGAATATGACAACAAAACGTGTTATGTGGATTTTTTCCTAATATTAGTAATATGCAAAAAGTACTCACGGTTATAAAAATAACAAAATTACTTCTAAACATTCATTTTACAAAACATTCTTATAACACAATAAACGCTGTCGAAAGTTTGTATGGAAAGTAACTCCTAATCTGCCCAAGATCTACGTCACACTCTGATTGTCTATTACAACTTTATCCGTTAGGTGCCATTTCTATTGCATGCATGTTGCAATTCTAGGGAGTAATCTAGTTACTTTCGGTTTAACTACCAACCAGAGGTCAGTAATCAGTTAATTGACTGGAAATCATTTTTTGTAAAAGTAACTTTCTTATTGATTCGTGATTTTTGTTCCTGCCATTTTCTCAAGTTTTTTATTTGCCATGCATAATGTCAAATAACATGCAAGATTCATTACATACAATATTCTTATTTTGACCTTGCAAGGAATGGAATTGCTCTATGTTAGGCGGCCTTTAGTCAATTACACCAATAATATCAACTCAGCAGCTTAGCTTAAACAAAAAAATGGCAATTTTAATGTTTTCATTCATAACAAAAACTAATTGAGCAATCTTCATAAAACAATATTATAATAATAGGGATGTTGACTATTTTTAGGAAGTTGTTTTAAACCGTGTATTAGTGCATAATATTGCAGCCACTACTTATTATGTTTTTTTTAATATCACTTAAGCCTAAAAAAATATGTATTTTAAATAACGCTTCAAATTTCGCGCCAATACTTGTCACTTGACGTTATTTGTTCACAAACACGTATGTGATGTCAATGGAGTTTTTCGTAACAGCTAGTAGTTATAGAAGATGAATTCAAAGTTTTATAAATGATGTGCAATGCCTCAGTGTGCGAGTAATACAATAGAGACACCTGAAAAGCGTCAGTGAATTAAAATGCAAACAAACATTTTAATTAACAGACGCCAATTCTTTCGCTTCTGATGAAGCCATTAAACAATAGCGAAATATTGAGCAGATAAGAAAAACAGTTCTATTTCTTATGACCGCCAACCTGAAATCTTCATAAGAAATAGAACTGTTTTCCTTATCTTCTCAATATATATATAATATATATATATATATATATATATATATATATATATATATTCATATGTATATACAGGGTGTCCCAGGACTAATGGAAAAAAAGTCAGGAGCGTATAACCTGAGCCAAAATAATGTTAGTACTTCTTATAAACTTTTTCTATGCAGGCCCTCGTTTTCGAGTTATATGCCTCCAAAACTTTAATTTTGAATTTGGTTTTAATCTTTATTTTTTGTACTAGTTATTTGATCGTTATAAAATTTATGGCAAAGCTATAATGTACGTGTATGTTTATTTTGGAAAGGTAACATATTTACAGTAGTGCCTGGAAGCCAGGGACGGACTACTCACAAAGGTTAGTGATCCAAAAAATTTGCAGGGATGGCACATCCTATATTAAATTATCTCAATTGACTTCCCCACACATTAAGCTAACGAAAAGGTACTCTTGTTGGAATTCGATAAAATGAGTCGTTTGGCTAATATTTACAGTTTTATTAATGCACTACGTACCAATTCACGCTTTCACCATTCTTATAAGTACAGAACGAGGTAAAATTAACTTATTAATACGATGTCCAAGATTTACCTACAGTACTACAAAAAAATAAACGGTTTTAAAGAATGAAACTAACTGTTCCGCATCTGGGTCTCTGAACAATGTTCTATCATAAAATTGTTACTGGTATACACTTCGGGGGATTATCGTGCAAACAAACCGACATTTCTCCAAAAATAACCTAAAATATAGTATATCTGGATTCATAGGACCCGCTGTACTCTCTCGAGTAAACTGAAAATCAATAGGGTACATCTGTGAGACACCTTGAACAATATTCAATCACAAAATTGATGAATCGTATACTCTCTGGAGGCTGTATCGTACTAACAAACTGAAAATTTTCCAAAAATTACAAAAATTTGGTACTTCAAGTACCATAGCACCCGTTGTACTGACTTTAGTGAGCTAAATATCAATAGAATTCATCTAACAAACTGAAACTTCTCCAAAAATGACAAAAATATCGTACTTTTAGTACTGTAGCACCTGTTGTATGGGGCCTGCTGAGCTGAAGATCAATAGCGTTCATATGTGAGACGCTCTGAATAATATCCAATCATGAAATTGGTCATTTATATATACTCCGGAGGCAGTATCGTGCTAACAAACTGAAACTTCTCCAAAAATGACAAAAATATCGTACTTAAAGTACTGTAGTACCTAATGTATTGGCTCTGGTGAGCTGAAAATCAATAGGGTTCATCAGTGAGATGTCCTAAATAATATTCAGTAGTGAAACTGGGGACTTGTTGAACTCCGGAGGTTATATCGTGCTAACAAACTGAAATTTCTCAAAAAATGACAAAATGTAATCCTGCAAGTACCATAGCACCCGTTGTACTGGCTCTGGTGAGCTGAATATCAATAGGGTTCATCTGTGATATGTTCTTAACAATATTCCACCATGAAATTGTTGACTTATTGCACTCCGAGGGCTGTTAACAAGACATGTAAGTAAAAGTGGCCGACGACATACACACAGAATTTTTTTTCTAAAAACCGTTTTTTCGTGTTGTCGTTGATGGAAAACGTAGAAAAATTTCGAAATTACAACTTTTTTTGGCGTAAACCAATACTTTTCTCGCATATTATATAGATTGGGCGGAAAAGTAATAATTTAACGATAGCAGAAGATAAAAGACATTAACGACTTATTAATTCGACAGTTGGTAAAAAAATTTAAAACTGTTTTTATCGTTTATCAAGTGACCATAGGATTAGTTGTCAAACGTTGTGTAGAATAGTTCGTAGTCAGTACTTGTCAATAATTCATAAGTCCTTAATTTAACAGTTACAATGGCGGAATTCACTTTTATTGAGTACGCAGATATGCATTTAATGTATGGACTGGTTTCTCGAAACTGTTTAGTGGCCAGAAGGGTTTATGCAGAACATTTTGCAAACAGAGCATTGCCAGACAGACGAATGTTTGAGCGTATTGATCTTAGGTTACGAGAAACAGGTATGAGTAAGTAAATGTAATTTTCCATGTATACAAAACAAAATTTTGAATTTTAGTAAGTTTTTTGCCAAAAAAGGTGGAGAAAGAAGGTCCTGTACGAAACGTACGTACTGTGGCAGGTGAACAGGACTTGTTAAATGCAGTTGATAATGAACCATCATCGAGTTTACGAAAATTATCAAGGGAACATAACGTCTCGAAATCAGTTGTTCATCGCGTCCTAAAAGAACAGCTGTTTTATCCTTTTCACGTGAAAAAAGTACACAGTATGATTGTGGCTGATTATCCTGCACGACTTGAGTATAGCCAGTGGTTTCTGCGACAACAACAAGAAGACAATAAATACATTTAACGTAACGTACTCTTTACGGACGAATCCGGTCTCAGCAGATATGGAGTCAATAATTCTCATAATATGCATTTATGGGATGATGTGAATCTACATGGCATCATCCAAACTAGGAACCAGCATAGATTCATGGTTAACGTTTGGACAGGAATAGTTGGCAATCACTTGATACGGCCATACTTTATTGACGGTACTTTGACCGGCCAGAGATATTTGGAGTTTTTGCATATTGAACATTTATTAGAAAAACGTTAGTTTTTGTTCTTGTTTAGGAATTAGTTTTAGTCTAATGTTTTGATAACTTGTGTTTTTTTAGGTTTTCTTAATGGTTCTAAAAATGCTGTGTTCGTAATTTTGATTAAAAGCAACTAATTACGTTGTTTGCGTACCCATTTAATTCCCATTAAATAAGTTCTTAATGTTTTTATCATCTGCCATCATCAAATTATTTTTTTTAGTACAGTGTGTAAATCTTTGACATCGTATTAATAAGTTAGTTAGGTAAATTGGCACGTAGTGCATTATTAAAACTGTAAATATTAGCCAAACGGCTTATTTTATCGAATTCTAACAGGACTACCGTTTCTTTAGCTTAATGTGTGGGGAAGTCAATTTCGATAATTTAATATAGGGTGTGCCATCCCTGTTAAATTTTTGGATCAATAACCATTGCGAGTAGTCCATCCCTGGCTTCAAGGCACTACTGTAAATCTGTTAATATTTCCAAAAGGAACATACACGTACATTATAACTTCGCCGTAAATTTCATAAAGATCAAATAACTAGTACAAAAAATAAAAATAAGAACCAAATTTAAAATTAAAACTTTGAAAGCCTATTACTCGAAAACGAGGGCCTGCATAGAAAAAGTTTATATGAAGTACTAACATTATTTTGGCTCAGATTATACGCTCCTGACTTTTTTCCCGTTAGTCCTTGGACACCCTGTATATATATAAACAATATTTTGTTGGGGATGTGGCAATAAAACACCAGAGTACACTCTTTTAGATATTTAATCAGAGCTTTCGAATAATTTCTTATTCATTTTCAAGGACTGCAAATTAATGGTCAATGTTACCAATATTGAAAATAAAATAAAATCTCAACTACTGTTATGAATTAAGTCAAGAATCCGCTGTAACCACTCTAATAAATGGGTATCTCCTATTTTCTGTCACCAGTGTAATGTGTTCGGTTCATGTATTATTTCTCCGGTTTCCTTTCTCTCTGTCTGTAGTGACCGGAAGAGCCCTACTGTATACTCCTATCCTAGAAATCGTTGCAGCGTGCTGTCACCAGTGCCTTACGGCACAAAAGTTAGAACCAGGAATCTCCCTGCGGGTTACCTCGAGGAGGGGTTTTTTCCTGGCACGAGCGATCAAGTTCTTCGTGGGGCCTCTTGGGCTTATACAATGTGCCAAATTGGGTAACCTGTACAATGTAGTAAAAAAATGAATCTATATTAACCAAATTTTGAATTCGAATTATGATTCTCGTGGAATTGGATAACCTATACGATATAAAAAATCTATATCAACAATATTTTGACAATCTAGTAGATTAACTATTATATCTCGGGTATGTGGATATCCTGTAAAAATAAGGTAATAAAAATATCAGTCGAAACTTTTCTTAAATCGGAATAAATATGATCCCCTGTACGATATAATATCCTTGCACAAATACAGAAAACCAATATATAGGGAGATGATCCTCGAACATACGATATCTCCGTATATGCCTATAATTTTTAGACTAGAATAGTAGGTGAGGGGCGCAGATGTAAATGGTACACTCGATATGACCGAAAATATGGGTTCCCTTACCTTTTGGGACACCCAGTTAAGTCAATAAAACATATAATAAAACAGATCAATACAGTATATAAAAATTAATTATACGTTAAAAACTTACGTTTTGGAATATCACTAGTCACAACTACACAATATAACTGTTGATGGTAAAGGGGCCGTCCGTACTTAGACTGGCCACTTCGGGATAGTTACTGTCTCTCTCCTTGGATTAAAAAATTCTTGTTATTTATTCTAAATTTACCTCGTCTATGCCCTTGTGTGAAGGTTAATTTTATATTTCATCATTTCAATTTGTAACGTATTGATTGGATTTATTGATAAACAAAGCATGTCAAAACCATCAGCTGTGATGTCTGTTAACCTTGTAATAACAAAGTTGTTTGTATCAATTTCTTTCCTGGAGGTCAACAGTCATTAATTATTTCGAATTAAATAATAATTTGTCTATATAGGGCGTTCTTAAAATTTCCTATGTCATATCTCGTGTTTATTACACTACTTACAATAAAAATATCGAGAATTTTGGTTAGTATGTAAATTTCTCTAATAAATTATTTTCAACATAATTCAAAGAAAAACTTAAAAAACAATATGGCATCAAACAAACTATTTGATCTTGAACTACTATGATTTTTATTTTTTTGTTGTCAAATTAAGGTTTGTTATGAAATGTACATCCTAACCAAAATTCTCGATAGATTTAATGTAAGTAGTTAAAATTTTATTTTCAATATTGATTACATTGACCATTGTTTTTCAGTCCTTGATAATGGATAAGAAATTATTTGAAAGCTCGGATTAAATATCTAAAAGAATGTACTCCGGTCTTTAATTACCACATCCCACCAAAATATACGTAATATATAAGTAAATTAAAATTTCATGAAATACGAGGTGTGTCTATATGAAACATAAATTTCGGTTTATTACTATACACCTCCGTTTAAGTCAAAATTTTACTAATTTCGACATATCAGTCTGACCGTTCTTCGAAGATAAAAACAAGTACTTTCCTGGCTAATACCAGGCAGAATATTGAATTACACCCCCTTCGCAGGGACATCAGGGAACACCAAAATGAAAAAATGTATTGACATTTTTCCAAAATCGCGTAATGCTACTCATCTCTACAATAGTGTTCTAGTTCTGAAATAAGCCTAAAACTTGAACGACTGTGTCGTAACGTTTTATCAACAGTAAAAACACAAGAGCTTTTTTTATCGAATAAATTTCTCTTTGCAACGAAAAACTGACATGTTAGTTTTTCTCGTAAAATTAGTGATTGGCAAAACTTTGAGTTAAAGAGAAATTTATCTGATAAAAGAAAAGCTCGAGTGTTTTTTGGCAAGATAAATTAACGACAGAATATATGGATGAACAACAGCAATAATTATCTTTATTAATACAATAAACTACAGAATATATGGATGAACAACAACAATAATTATCTTTATTATTACAACAAAGTTGAATAATTACCACACCGATTCAAAATAGAAGCACTATATGTTTAAAATTCAAAAATTTGACAGACTAATTGACAGTTTTTGCAGTTTTGCCAACACTTAATTGCTGTGAAATTATAAGTAACCAAACTTGCGGCTCATTGTCATTGTGTAAAAGTGACGTCCGCTTACTAGATATTGTGGAAGAGAAGTTTTTATCCGATAATAAAGGATGCACCTTTTTTATCGAGGTCAAAGTGACAATAACATTTCCAGGTATATGACATTTTAACATTGGAGCTAATTTATCAACAATAAAGTCGCTTAAATCAGTAACTTTAATTTCTTGCCGCCAGATAGAGACACTTTGTTTTGTAAAACGTCGGGTATTCCATATTAAACTCATATTCCATATTAATTTGCAGCTACTCCTCTACGTACACACCAATTGCTTATTATATTTTTGTCTTGAACCCTATGTGGCAAATAAAATTTACTGAACATAAACTTATGATACAGGATGGACTGAAAAAACATTACATCTCGGAGAAGATGCATGATAAAAAAAATCAAAATAAATTAGAGTGTAACGGTTAGGTAAAAAATATATAATAATAATAATAATACTAATAATAATACAGAAAAGCATAACGATAAACTTCGAAACACGAGAAACCATACCATATAATAAACCATTCAGCTTAGAGGAACTTGAGGAAACAATATCAACCACCAACAATTCAGCACCAGGTAGTGATGAGATCCCTTTTGAACTCCTTAGGCGCTTACCTGAAAATAAGAATATATATATATATATATATATATATATATATATATATATATATATATGTATATATCCCCCTATATATATATATATATATATATATATATATATATTGAATTTATTTACCAAAATATATATCAACGATACTTACCCCACACAATGGAAGAATGCAATTATAATACCAATCCCAAAACCCGGAAAAGATGCAAAAATTCCATCTAGCTATCGACCCATCTCACTAACATGTTGTCTAGGTACAATACTAGAAAAAATGGTTTGCGTAAGACTACTGCAACATCTGGAAAAAGGAAAACTATTATCAAATTATCAAATGGGCTTCCGTAAAGGAAGATCCACTGTCGACCAACTCGTATTAATGGAGAACTACATAAAAAAAGTTCTTCTAAGAGATCACATACGGTAGCAATATTCTTCGATATCGAAAAAGCCTATGATACAACATGGAGATACGGGATTTTGAAAACATTACATACATGGGGTTTTCGTGACAACTTGCCGAAATTTGTTCGAAGCTTCCTAAGTGAAAGGAAGTTTAGCGTTAGAGTTGGAATGGAAGCATCACGAAGACATTATATGGAAAATGGAATCCCTCAAGGGGCAAACTTGAGTGTAATTCTATTCTTGGTAGCTGTCAACGGCTTGGCAAATGTTGTAAGCGAAAGAGTACAAAAAAGTCTGTATGTGGATGATCTGGCGATATTTTACTCCTCGCCGCTTATGGAAGATATAGTCAGCACATTACAGAATAGCATAGATGCCATCGCAGAGTATTCGGGAAACAACGGTTTTAAAATATCGGTAGCTAAAACACATTGCATACACTTTTGCAAGCAAAAGAGAAGTCATTCCTGAACCCATGCTGTACTTGTATGGAAATAATATCCAGATTGAAACATCTACCAAATTCCTGGGTCTCATTTTTGACAAGAACCTTCTTTGGCAAGACCATATAAAAGAGCTTGCAGTGAACTGTGAAAAACGGTTAAATATCTTAAAAACCCTAGCCAATATCAATTGGGGATCTGATAGAACTGTACTGATAAATTTTTACAAGACGTACATATTATCAAAAATGGATTACGGGTCCATCATTTACGGCTCGGCAAGTGAATCTAACTTGAAAGTATTGGAGCATATTCAAAGTACTGCCTTAAGATTAGCTCTAGGTGCATACAGAACAAGCCCTTACCTTTCATTATGCTGTGAAGGAGGAGTAACACCACTTCGGTACAGGAGGCAAAACTTAATGTCAAATTACTACTGTAAAATTCTTAACAACCCTACAAATCCAGTTCATGAAATACTATCTGCACCAGTGACACCTTTCCATACCCAACGAATTAGCAGTCTATCACTTCCTATAAGAACATCACTCTTACTGTCCTCTCTAAATATCAGCACAGAGGAAAATGATGAAGGCCTAGAAGAACAGAAAAAGAGCATAAAAGAAAAAATTATGGACAAGTGGCAAGAAGAATGGACTGTAAATAATAATTTCCTAAAACAAACACAAGCAAACATACAACTCAAACCAACAGAACACAAACTTCAAAGACGTAGGGATAAAGTGATAATTACCCGGATAAAAATTGGGCATACTAACCTGACCAGCTCTCACTTTCTTCTTGGTAGAAACTCACCTGTCTGTGAATGCGGAAGACAAAACACCGTAAGTCATCTAATAGTTGAATGCCCACTGCTTTCTCGTAGCCGTCTAGATATGGGGATTGAAAAAGATGTTAAGTTATGCACATCAACAACAGACCAGCAAATTAAGCTCCTAAATTTCCTAAAAGCGAACAATTTGTATCTCAGAATATAAAAGTGTAGCCTCAAATATTGGGGGGGAGGTATTTGGTTGGTAGGCCATAAAGGAGTCTAACACTACCCGATTATAGGTCAGGTGAACATGAGTTTTCCCTCCTCCAAATTAGAAGAGCTAATGACCAAAGCAGTCGATTCTCTATAAAAGAAAAAAAATAATAATAACAATAATAATAATAAACGCCTTTATTATTTTCAAACAATTAAATTACATTTTGTTTGAATTTGATACAAGATGTAGCAGTATATACCTATTGAAAATGAAGGGCGGGGTTCATTTTCTGTAATGACACCTAGTTCCATTACGAAAATGCTCTTCCACTCAACCCACAAAAGAAAGGAAAACATATGTCTGTCATATATAACTGAATAAATTGAAAAGAAAAAAGTAATAATAAGTGGAGTAACTAATACTGGTATATAAGTATAGCATAATATGTGTGGGAGAGAAAACAATTAACTATGATTGTCTCTGAAGTAATATATTTCTAACCTTTACTTTGAAAGTTGAGATATTACATTTTTTCAAGTTTCCACATACTGAGTTATAAATAAAAAATATTTGGTATTGAAAGGACCGTCCAAATAGTTCAGTATTAAATATAGGTGGAGATAGTAGACCCATAAATCTTAGATTTAAATTATGAACATCAGTCCGAGAAGAAATTTTTTGCTGCAAATAAGTAGGAGTTTCAAAGGTTATAATTTTGTGGAAAAGGCAAGCTGCATGAAGCATTCTTCTGTTATCCATATTCAACCATCCTATCTCAATTAATTTATGTGATATTCGCTGATGCTATTTAATACCATATATTAATCTCAAACATTAATTCTGTACTTTCTGTATTTTGTTTTCATAAAAGAGGGTTAAATTTGGACCATACACTAGATCTGCAAAATTAAAGTGTGATAAAACGAGACTTTCACACAGAGTTTTTTAACATGTTGAGGGAGAAAATGACGATTTGCATAAATCAGTTTCAATGAGCTGCAAGCACGTGGAATCAATTTATTGATGTGTTTCTCAAATCCCAAATCTGAATCCATAATGACACCTAAATTCTTAGCATGATTAACCAAAGCTAACTCTTCGTTGTTAATAGTTATATTCATTAAGTTTCTCATTTTAGCCTTGTTATAAGCGGAGCCGAACAAAATTACATTAGATTTAGAGCAATTGAATAATAAGCCATGATTTGTCGCTAATTTTATGAAAGTTCTTAGTTCTTGATTAATATTTTCGCAGGCATTATCAACGGACACTGGAGGGAAGCTATAGTATATCTGGGTATCATCTGCGTATACGTGAATTTTACAGGTTTTTAAAGATGTTATTAAGTTCATTGTATAAATAGAAAACATTAGTGGTCCCAAAACGGATCCCTTAGGAACTCCTGAATTTAAAGTTAAAAATCCCGATTGATCTGAGTCAATGTTGACACATTGATTACGATTATTTAAATAATTACGTAAAAGGTTAATGGCACTTTCAGAAAATCCTATATAATGTAATATGTTAAGCATCAATTTATGATTTATAGTGTCAAAAGCTCTGCTAAAATCCAACAACGCTAAAATTGTACATTTACCGACATCTATAGCAGAAATAATATAATCAACTTGACCTCGTTAAAGCTGTGGTGCAGCTATAACCTTTGCGAAAACAAGATTGAACACTAGGAAGTATTGAATTAATTGTTAAATGATCTCTTATTTGCTGTTCCATCGCCTTTTCCAGAATCTTAGAAAGCATAGGAAGAATACTTATTCCTCTTAGATCTTTGTACTCGCATGGATTTTGATTTTTTGGCAACATTTTTACAATAGCTTGCTTCCATGCATTGGGAACTACCTGATGGGTTAAACAGAAATTAATTATATGTGTAATGTATGGAACGATCAGAGGACAACATAATTTAATAAGTTTAACATTTAGTCCATCACAACCCATGGCATTTGATTTAATTCTACATATGTTGTTATAAACAAACATATCATCAATTTCTTTAAATGTAAAGGTGACTGGAACGAGGCTATTAGATTTATAAAAACTGAGAACATTTTCAGGTGGTGAAACGCGTGTGATGGAATTTATTAAAAAATCATTAACTTCATTTGGTTTTCTTAAGCTTTCAGGAATATCACGATTTTTGTCTTCAAGAAAATTATTTGATATAAGTACCCGCCACAGGCAATTAGAATTAGTATTTTCCAACTCATGTAAACAATTAGCACGTTTTCCCCTTTCAATAGCTTGATTTGTGTAGTTTCTTAAATTTTTATAAAAGTTCAAATGATCATTTGATCGTGTTCTTTTATATTTTCTAAGAGACCTTTCTCTTTCATTTATGATTAGTTCTATTGCAAAAGTTAACCATGGAGCCTTGTTTTTTGTTATTCTGGAAGTTGTTATAGGTGCGTGTCTATCAAATAAATTAACTAAACAGCTTACCAAATATGATACCTTTTCGTCAATACCCTCCTGATCAAATATACGAAAAAATGATATATCTCTCAGGTCATTATAAAATAATCCCCAATTGAAATTTTTGAAACACCTATATGTATGCATTTTGAATTCTTTGATATTTCCTACATTTATTCTGCAATACACCAATGAATGGTCTGAGACTTCATTATGAATAACTCCTCTATCTACCACATTATTTTCATCAACTATTATATAATCCAGAAGTGATATTTGTTGTGTCGGTTCGTCTAAGACTTGGGAAAGTTCAAAATTATCAACAATATTATCAAATTTATGAACAATATTACTCTTGTACAGATAATTTATATTAAAATCACCTAAGCAAATTAAATTATTAACAGTTGAAAATAGAGAGATTAAAAAATCTTCAAATTCATTCAGGAAAGCATTATCAGTTATTTCATGAGGTTTGTAAATTACTCCTATGCCAAATACTTTTTTATTTATAGTTAATTTCATGAATAATTTTTCCCAAATAGTATTATCATTTTCAATAGCCAATTGACAATTATACGAATTTTTACATACATGCATAAACCCCTACCTCTTGCATTTCGATCTCCCCTGTATAACATATAAGTATTTATTTTTAATAAGTCATCACTATTGTAATGATAAAGCCAAGTTTCACACAACAAAAGAATATCATATTCATGTTTCTGTAGCATTTTTTTTACGTTTGAAAGCGATGGTAAGACAATCCATTATTCTCTCACCCACAACCTTAAGAAAATACTAAATGTAAATAAATATATTTTTCTCTATATAATTACCAAAAAATAGACTTGATAAAAGTTCTATTAGCAGTACCAGCTATTTATCGTGAAACCGACAGTGATGAGTGTGGACACTCTGCACAACGCATATATTATTTAATCCCAAAAACATGCAAAATTGGTAATTCTACAGCCAAAAATTTTAAAATTAGAAATTAGATATTTATATATTAAAAAAGCAATTAGGAATTTGGAAACAAAAGAATAGAAATCAGAAAATCAACAATTAAATTCAGCAGAACATAAATTCAAGTAAAATTTTAGTTAGAATGATGCATCATCTCACTAATAACTCACGAGGTCAGCTGGCTTCATAATCTTCATAATACTGTTTCTATTATGTAACTTAAGGAATATATGTCCATTATTCGACCAAACTTTGCCTCCCTTGTTAACCTTCTGTATTGCATCTTTAAATAGTGCCTGCATATCTGGTGATAAATCCTCTCTAACAACTATACATGTGCCTTTTAATAACTTCTTCTGCTTAAATATCAAGTTTTTGACGTGAAGCGTGCTCATCTGAATTAAAATTGGTTAAATTTTATTTTTATCTGGTGATTTCAGTCGATAACAATTATTTACACTTAGAAAATTTATAGAAAACCGCAGCTTACTATTTATTATTTCTAGTACAGTATCCATACAGTTTTCATTCTGCAGCTCTATAACTCCGTAAAGAATTGAAATTTTTGGATCTTCGAGACCTTTCAAATGACTCCTGTTTACTTAATATATCTTTAAGCTGTTTATGCTGGACTTGCATTTTTAATTTTAGATTATTATTCTCATCCTTTAAGTTTTCTATTTCCTTATCATATTTTTTGCCTATTAACTCCATAATGGAATCGGAAATTTGAGATATGAACTCATCAGCAGTAACAAGCTTATTCACTAAATTTTTAACTGCTGAGTGCAGTTCTTCTTTGTTTCTAGTTGAAGTCATTTTTACGAAATAAAAGCTGATAATTTCAACTTACGGGCAATCAAAGCACTTCTCCAGTAACTAATCACAAATACATGAACTTTTTCAGTCCTTCTGTTAATTGATTATCCAATAACCAATAATTCAACTTATTAACAAATGAATTTAGCATTTAATGCAGAGCGACTCAAAACATGTCCAGTCTGCTTGAAACATCGACATACAATCTGAAACATCGACATACAATCCTGAAACATCGACATACAATAATCACCTATATTTGCGAAACTGTCTTATGTGCTGCATCTAGAAAACAGTGTTTTATTAATACCACTTGAATCAAAACCTTGCTCATCATAGCACCAGAAAGTAATTTGCACTTTTTTAAACCAATGAATCAACATTTATATACAATTCATTCTGTAACTAAAAAGCTGAGTTTAACAATAGATAACAATGCTTGTCTTGTCCTCATCTGTTATGATATTCCCTATTTTTATTACTCAATATATCTCAGGATGAATAAATGTTTATTGAAATCTAATAATATTGGAAATTATCTTAAAAAGTAACATATATAAAATGTTCTACTAAAAAAATAAATTATAAATAATTGTTACAATTGAAAGGAGCTTTCTACTTGTGACAATTACCGTAGTCGAGAAATGTAATAAAAGCTACTGTATATACCGTATCGCCATAATATCTATACCCCCTATCAATAATTTATACAATAATTCTGTATTAAATTATGTGACGTTTATTTCGAGAATTACTATCTCTGAAAATTAATCATAAAACCATTTTCATGTCCTCTCTAACAGAAGTCATTCCTAGCGTCCCAAGAGAACAGTTAGCTAGATAAACGTCAATAGCAATTTAACCAGTCTAAAAGAAAAATACCATGAGTCAGAGAAATCCGATATCAAAGATGGAATTTAAGAAGAGTTGGTAGCAAGATAATATTTCTAACAAGACGAAAACTATAAGATCAGAGACGTAGTAGACAATATTGATTGTGATTATTATTAAATGGTTTCGATAACATGAAAACATATTAGTTTTAGTTATGAGTTAGTTAAGGTCTATTGAGAGAATATTGTGCCATTCGTGAGGATTGGCTCGGATTCCCCGGGTAAGAGGGTGGCAGAATATGTAAAAAACAGTGCATCTTGTTAATATTTAGTTAACGCTAATAGTTATTTATACTACAAGGGATGTAAGTAACATTTAAAGTTCGAGGCTAGTAAATCTACTTACATCACGTAAAGTATATAACATTTTTCTCCTCCCTGCATGGATTCTAATTAATTTAATTCCATACTTTTCGCATGAAATTATGAAGACAGCTCTGCCCGGTTTCTATAGCGTCATAAGCATTTTCATTTTATCAACAACGTCAAACTGACAGTTTATTTCATCATATCAAAAATTGAGAGAAATCGAGGAAGAGGTATGAAGCAATACGTCAACAAATGATGCCAAACAAAGACGGCTACTGCAGTTTCAGAAACCGTGCTTTTGGCGTACTTTCACGAAAAAATCTGCTGTATTAAAGTTTCCATCAAACTTATGGTGTAAATATATCATGTTGAAGTTCACCCGTTTCGTAGAGGAAAACAGTATTTCCAAGTATTCCATACCTCGGACATTTTGAAAAGGAAGAAATGACGGGTATAAACCCAAAAAATCTAATATGTTTGACAGGGAAATTGTAGATGGAATAAAAAATTAAAGGTATCTTCTATGTTTGTAGTTGTAACTTAATGAATATAGGGTGTTTCTTAAGTAAATAAGGTACAGTTTTTATATGGCATATATTATTACCACCCAAGGGTGGTAAGTTTACTTATAACCCGTCGTCAATGGCAATCGATACCCTTTTGGTAATTGTTACTTACAGTGTCAAAATGGGTTTTTTCCCAATATAGGGAAGAGAAAAAATTATCTGCAGTTGTCCTCTATTAGCCCATAATCACCGGTATAACATTGGCAAAACGGTTGGCCGAGTGCAAGAGGCTGGCTGGACTTTTCGTAGGAGCTATGAACCTATTTTTATTTAGTTAAGTTCAATTTTTTGGTATGTTGTTGAGGCATCTGTTTCAAATGTATATTCCAATTGGCAGAACAAAATGGCGAGGGTAACTATCAGGCAGAACATGTTGAATATCCTATATGCGCGACCTTAGCTCGCGCTCTCGGCTGCCGAATAATTTGCATTATCAACGGTTTAAATTCAAAGAATAATTTTGTACATTTATGTTTATCTTTTTAATAATCACAGATATACATTTACCGTTGAAACTGATAGTTTAGTATTCATCCCATGAAATTACAACATAAAGAATACAATAGTTTCTTTTTTATTCGAGTATAACTTTTCAACTATAAAGGATACGCAACAGTTGTATCATTATTTTTGTAGAAAATTGAATTCTCTACAAAAAAATATCGATTGACGTTTTTTCGAATATAGCGAAGATGAGAAGAAAATGCAAATATTTTTTACGTTCACACGCTAATATTTTTGAAATTATCGTAGATACGAAAATACGACTAAAGGACTATTTTGTAAGAAAACTCAATAGTCTGAAAAGTTCCTTGTATCTCACTTTATTCCGGAGATGTAGTGGAAAGTAGGAATTTATCTAAGAATCTGGAGTGAGATTACGAAACCTCGATGCAAACAGTCCACTCGGTACGTGTGATAACTCCGTATCCAAAATGTTAGTATGAACTTCCTTCGAGTACGATTTCTGATCTATTGGAACATGGAGACTAGACATATTGGGATGACAATTTGAATAAATGGAACAACTCAGCTGTTTCCACTTTTGACAGAAGGATCGATTTGCTTGATGCTGTTCCTTTAACATATGGTTGTTATTTCAAATTCTGATCGTTTTCACTTCTTAATTTGGTTGATTCAGTCGATTGCTTATTATATTTCCATAAACAAAGTCTACAAACAGAGAGTACTAATAATAATAATGCTTCCTGTTGTCAGAATATCGATAGAAATAAAGTTATGGTAACCCTACGGTATAACGCTACTGGCTCCTACCAAAAATTTGTAGGAGAGGAATATAATTCTCCACCAAGTTAGTCGGTAATTGTTAACATTATAGTACCAGAACAAATACAGTTTCCATCAACACCATTAGAAAGAAATGTTAATTAGCAGGCAAGGATGGATAGATTTGATTTTCCAGGGACCCTAGGAGCAATTGATGGAACTCACATAGTTATCCTAAAACCACCTATAGAGAAACATAATTTTATTAATAAAAAAGTTTGTTATGTAAATATAAATGTTGATATAGGTTTGAAGTATCATTTCAGGTTTTCATTCAATCAACTACCAATTGATGGGTAATAGTAAATTACAGATTATAAATGTTCTGGCAAATTATGGAACTTCAAGTTATGACTTTTTTATTTGGAACAATTCCCAAATGAAAAATTACACTGGAAATCTAGGAGAAATAGGTTGGCTTATTGGTGATTCCGGTTAACCACAGAGTCGCTATTTAATGACTCCTTGTGAAAACCCTCAAGTTGGTACACCTCAAACAAGATATAACGCTGCATATATCAGAGCACGAAATACCATCAAACTATGTATAGGTAGATTGAAAATGAGATATAGATGCCTGTTACGAGATACCACAGCACGCTTTTATTTGTAAAATTATAAAAGCATGCAGTTCCCTACACAATACCTTTATAAACGTCTTACCAGAAGAAGAAATTAATTATAACGAACATATGGATATTATATTGCCTAAACATCAAAATAGAAGAGATGGGTTGAATTCAAGAAATATTGTGGTTGAAAGATATATTATAAATTAAAGTTTTTTATTATATGTGATAATGATATAATAAAACAATAATTATGTACATAATTTTTTCTTCCTTCATTCCACAATAAACTAATTAAAACAACATTGACTTCTACCTGTTGACACTTTTTTTGTGTCACAAATATTCAGTAAAATTCACTTAAACCTACTTTGTGACCAGCTGGCTCATTGGTACATTATATGGCACTAAACATTCAACACAACATAAATAAATGAAATCAAATTAAAATTGTTAGAGTATATAAATTATCCCATAATTCACTTATTGAGTAAAAGACTTTTACTTTTCCACCCAACCTATCTAATATGCAAGAAAACTATTGGTTGACCCCAAAAAAAGTTGAAACTTTGAATTATTTTTCGTTTTTAATCAAGAACAACACGAAAAAACAGTTTTTAGAAAAAAAAATCCCGTGTGTATATCGTCGTCGTCGTCGGTGTCGTCGACGTTGTCGGCCACTTTTCGTTACATGTCTTGTTAGCACGATACAACCTCCGGAGTGCAGAATATCACAAATTTTATGATTGAATATTGTTCAGGACGTCTCAGAGAAACTCTATCGATTTTCAGCTCACCAGAGCCACTATAACGTGTGATATGGTATTTGAAGTACGACATTTTTGCCAATTTTTGAGAAATTTCAGTTTGTTAGCATGATACATCCTCCGGATTTAATATAATTCAAAACATCTCACAGATTAACCCTATTAATTTTCAGCTCATCAGAGCCAGTACAACAGGTGCTATAGTACTTTAAATAAGACATTTTTGGAGAAATTTCAGTTTGTTAGCACGATACAGCCTCCGGAGTATAAACAAGTGTTGTGACAGTGTATTTCCACGATATAGTGTAGTTCTCGGCTACTCTCGAGTGGCGCAAGAACAGTGGAAATTGACAGTTGACGTGGGCGCAAACGGCAGAAAAAGTAGGTGTGTCATTCGACGATTGATTCGATATAAAGCATTTTGTCATTACTAAGTGTTATTTACCACCAAATCAACAACAAGTGACCAATTTTATGATTGGATATTATTCAGAGCGTCTCAAAGATTAACCCTATTGATATTCAGCGACTGAAGCCAGTACAACCACTACTGTGGTATTTGAAGTACCAATTTTTTGTCAATTTTGGAGAATTTTTAGTTTGTTACCACGATACAGCCTCCGGAGTGTATACAAGGGACCAATTTTATGATTGAATATTATTCAGGGCGTCTTACAGATGAACCTTATTGATTTTAGCTCACCGCTAGTTAAATGAATGGGTGCTATGGTACCTGAAGTGCCACATTTTTGGTTATTTTTGGAGAAATATCGGTTTTTTAGCACGATACATTCCCCGAGGTGTACACAAGTGACACTTTTATGATAGAATATTATTCAGGGCATCTCACAGATGCGGAAAAGTTAGTTTTAATCTTTAAAACCATCAATTTTTTCTACGACTATTATAGAATTTCTATATTTCGACGTAGTATTTGATTATGGAATAGCTTCATTCTGACGCTAGGGCAAGAATACTCATTCTCGCCCTTGGTATGGAATATGATGGTTCATTTGACAGAAAGAGAAAATATTCTCCGTTGTTTACACCAGCTGCACTACGCAGAGTAGAAGTAGTGCAGAAATATCAAAATGCATAAAAAAGCCTCTAAAGTAAACGTAAAATGACGTACGGTCGTTGAGTATTAATTGTTAGAGCCAGAAGTGCAGCATAAATGTATTTTGTGGCACTTTTTAAGAAAAAAATAGATATAGCTACTTAGTAACAATTGTCAACTGTCAAAAATGTCGATTGTCAAAGTTGTTTTATTATCTATTTTTTAAAAATTTTAATTAAAATTTATTATTACTTCATAAGAAGTAAGCAAATTTATATCATTTCATTTAAATCATAGCAATTACATGGATTCATTCCTTTTTTGTGTTTGATACTGACAGCAGTGAAGATTTGTAACGATGTTCCGGTGAACACCGCTGATGATACGCCTATGGTTCGAACCAATCCAGTTTTTATCGACAACTGATGGATATATAAACCGACCAACAATTTCAATGAGACAGTCCGGTCGAGGCATTGACTCGAAAGGACTTCTCCTCCAGTCTAGCGAGGTATTGACTCGTTAGACTCTACCCTTCCGTCGGCAAGGTATTGACTTGCCAAGCATCCCTTCCTTCCATTTGGTAGGGTATTGACCTACCAAACTACGACCACCCGTGTGAGAGGTATTGACTCTCACATATTTCCGTACTTCCCGCCTCTAAGGTACTGACTTAGAGGTACTTCGTCTCGCCCGAGGTATTGACTCTGACGAGCATCCAGAACCCGCATTACCGCTTATACCCGTGTACCGAAGTTTCAGCGTTCGCATCGTTCAAACTACTATTCCGTAGGTATATCTCCCTGGTCGACGAGGAATAATTACATACGCAACCTTATACGGACCGATATAATAAATATTTAATTTTAGGCCAGGTATTGATCCTGTTGTACATATGTAAATAGCGTCTGTAAATATTTTTATAAGAATAAACTTATTTTATTTTGGGATCCTGTCTCTGACTGTACAACCCTACCCGGCAATCCGTAACCACCCCCTCACAGAGGGTTACAGATTTAACCACAACAACTCCAGAAATTAAGGAGTTAGCTATTCAATATATGTTGATTTGTTTTCGATTTGATAGTAGTAGAAAAAGTATAGTCCAAATCACGCGTGGAATTGAAAATTCTACGCCTACGGCTCGGGGAACAAATATTTCTACTCGTGTAGAATTTTGTTTATTCCACCCTTGATATATAATATACTGTTATTTGTCTGAAAATTTCACTCATTATTTTTAAATTCATATTAACGCCATTCAACCCATCAAGTATTAATTTTAATTCATCTATTGTTTCTGTATACAATTCGTTTTCCTTGTCATACTGGCTTATCTTTCTTTTTGCTTTTGTACAATAATCATGGTCTTCAACTAAGTTTGCACAGCTGGTTGAGACTTGTTTATTTCCCTGTATATCTGGTAAGGGGCTTTTGCACAGCTGGTTGAGACTTGTTTATTTCCCTGTATATCTGGTAAGGGGCTAAGGACTGGAATCTGAAGTTTTGTTTGTGTATTCAAACAAGGGTTCAATAAATTTAACTTCTTTATTAGCCCCGCTTTGTTGTACGACTCAACAATTTGCAATGGTCCAAACTGCTCTTCGAGGTAACTACTATAATAATTATAGAATAATAGTTATTTGTAAAACAAGTGTCACGATGACACAAGTTTCATACAATATTTTTTATAATTCGTATTTATTTAATTTTTTATATAAAATAGAATTACATAATCCCTGTTGTTAAACTAGGAGGAGTGGTTTAAATTTAAGTTGGCAATTCTGTAGATTCCTGATTGGTCATATTATAGATGGTTTAATAAGCACTTTCGACTTTTGACATATTATGACCAAATAATTATGTAAATTGTAAACCAACTTTCATTTAACCTTCCAGTAGTGGCGGGTGCTGCTCAACAAAAATGGTCGCGGATGTATCCGACGGATACATAATTTTTATTATTGGAATACAATTCCAATTTTTAAAACGGTAAATTTTGTATGCTAGTAAATAATAGAGAGCAGTGATTAAATTTGTTAACATATGTATTGTTAGTAAAAAGATGATTACATAAATCAATAATTCTTAAAATATATGAAAAATGAAATAATTTGTTGTTATTTGCATAAGCTGCGTATTGTGAACCATTAATCCACAAATCTTAATCTTCTAGTCTAATTTTCTTAGTAGGCACTCCACAATTGTCTAAACAGACGACACTAGAGTGTTGAAGACAAAGTGGTCTTTGGCAGGAGGGGCATTGGAATTTTGTTAACCTGGTGCGTTTCTCTCGCTGGCATGGCACACAACGTTTACGTTTTTGCTCACTGTTTTGATCATTTGGTTGATGCACTTTTTCTTCTTCTTGTCCGACTACTTCTTTGAGTCTGGTTGATAGCTCGCGAAGTAGACCAGTGTTGGAGGTACTACGTCTTTGGAGGTGTGGTTTTATTAGTTCGTTACCAAGTTTTCGCAAAAAATGCCGCCGAATTTTTGTTTCATTTCCATTCTCTATATGAATAACTTGGGAGTTTATTCCTCCCACATTAAGCATCGAAAAAAATACAACCATCGGCCAACGTCTTGTAATCCTGTAAGAGGAACATAATTTATCTACAACGTCGACACCTCCTTCGGTTTTGGTATAGAAAGTTATTATTGCGGGTTTCATATGATCCCCAGTAGTATCGTCAATTTTATTCTCAAAGTGTAAACTAGAAATTAGAACAGCATGTTTTTTTTTGCGAACGTAGGACACTATTGTTCCTTCTTTTCTGAAACCAAACATACTTGATTTTACAGGACGTTCTTTCAAAACTTCCAACGGTGTTGGAATTTGCCACTTGTTTCTCTTTAATGTTCCTACCATGGACAACTTATGGTTTATAGCTAAATCTTGGAGTAATGAAACATCGTTGAACCAATTGTCCATAGTGACGTTACGTCCAGTGTTGTGTATGGGTAAGATCATCCTTTCTACAACATCAACGCTATTGTTGCTGATAGAATAGGGGCCATCTGGTTGTGTTCCAGCATAAATTTCTATATTACTAGTGTTATATATTTTAGCATCAACCAGCGCAAAGATCTTAATACCGTACTTGGCCAGTTTTGATGGTATATATTGAATAAAGTTACACCTGCCTCGAAACGCTTCCAGCTTTTCATCGATTGTTACATTAGCTCCTAGTGAATAAGATGTTTTACTGTTTTCAACAAACATCTCAAATATTTCTCGCACGGCAGCTAACCGATCAATTTTTTTCTCTCATCGCTAGACTGTCGGTTATCGAACCTGATACAGCGCATCAGGAATCTAAAACGAATTAAGCTCATCGTCAATCTGAATATTTCAACACCGTTTCCTGTTGCGTCCCACAGCTCTTCTAAGTTCAATCGGCCGCCTTTATAAAGTCCAGCCAAGTAAAGTAGGCCTATAAATGCATGGATTTCGATCATATCAGTAGTACGTGCGTCTCTGCCTCTGCTGAAATTGGGTTGTACACTTATTATATGCTGATTCGTGTAAGTGACTATGAGGTGTAGAAAACGTTCATCAAATAGACACTTCCACGCTTCAAAGCATCCTGTAACTTGGCGAGCGTTGCCAGTAACTCCAGGAAGACGTGCAAGTATGTTGTTTTGCTTCTCTAATCTTTTTCTTCTATTATAGAGAGTTTTTTTCCATAAATATTTGTCAACGATTTTTGCGTTCTTTTTTCTGACAGCAACATAACAATATTCATCTGCATCATCTGAAGATATACTTGCATCCGTATCGTCTTGTTCACCATCTGAATCCTCTTTTCTTTTTTCAATGGCTTCGAAACAGTCAGTATCATAATCTTCTTCTAAGACGTCTTCAACTGCGTCATCATCATAGTCTTCAAGAAGGAGTCGTTGGAGCTCTAATACGCCTGTGTCATTATTGAAGCGATACATTCTTTCGGAAGCCATAATTCACTGCAAAAACAACAAAAATCCTTAATAGTTAGGACACTAATTTAGAACAGGCAAGAATGCTCGCGAGTATCTCATAGATACAAGTTTATTTTTTTTCATGTTTTTTAGTAGCTAAGTAGAAAATATTAACAGATGGTCTACTTGAAACAAATCAGCAAAACTTACATGAATGATCGCAGTGTATCTCTCAAATGCATGTGGCACTTTTTTTACAAACTGTTCACTCTACAAAGTTTGCACAAATACTAACCTCAAAACTTCCCTCGAGCAGGTAGGTAGACGAGAGCACATCCCCACCGCTAAGTAGGTGTTCGAGATATATGAGAAAAAAGTATCGGTATGTATATCTCAGATACGCGCGACTACTGGAAGGTTAAGCAAACAGAGGATGATGATTTGTTTGAAAAAGAGCTTCTTCGTATATGCTTGCGATCTATTTATATTATATCATGAACAGAAATATTTCTATAATACATCTTCATATAGATATGTGGTAATTTATCCCAAAAATAGAATGTTATGTATACCAATATATTGACCCTTTACCATATAAAAATGAACAATTGACAAATCATTGATGAATAAACGTTAGCGTACTTTATTTATCAATATTTTTAATATATAATTTATACACATTTACCTTTAAGACCATTCAATATAATAATGTGCTATCTAGAACAACGCAGCTAGACCATTTAATAATTCGTTCCAAGGTTAAAGTCAAATGTCAAATTAAAATACATACTACGTACAATAACCAACTGTATGACACTAAAAATTACTAAAATAATGCTCAAACAAACTTCATTGTGACACTGTAAACAATGTTATAATGAAGTCACTTTTATACGCGAATTATAAAAAATCTTAGTTATCGCTTTGCATATAGCAGAAATCCTTACTCCATATTCTCCACTTCCAACTACTGGAATGAAGGCCCTAATACTGCAAGAAGTCTGTCTTCAAATGGGGTAAAATGGATGCTTTTGGGTTTTCCACCTCCTGCCATTTATAGTTCACACCTCTGTGCTGTGAGAAGTCACTTTTTGCCACTTTCCTACAGTTCGGTCTCCCAAACCTAAGGCATTCAGTTGTTGGGACAATATCTCCCACAATTTTCTGTGGGTTGATTTGCCTTGTGGCCCTACAAACTTTCCACAGGCAAAATCTGTATGACTTTCCATATATGAACATATTATCTGACAATCACTATCGGAGGGGATACATTCGGCCAAGAACCATCCTATTTAAAATTTAATTTTTTCATACTTTTGCGTTGTTTCTATATGGAAAGAATGATAAAAGCACCTCCGTTGTCAGTCATTATCATTTGAGCTAGTTAGCACATTTGCTTAAAAATTACTAATAAAATTTGTGTTTTTGTGGTGAAAATTTTTTATTGTAATTTTGGTTCTATCGAAATCTTTATTCATATTTGTTTAAAAATTTGGCTATAAATACGTTAAAGTACATAGTGTTCTTGTGGGTCCTTGTCTCATGTATAGGTTATGTCTTATTGCCGACTCAAATTTTATAAGCCGAAAAATACAGTTGGGACAAGTTCGGCCATCTCGAGTAGACAGGATCGGCCGATCGTGCCCCAGATAGTATATTAAAAAAGTATCTTTGGAGAATATCCATTCCAGATGGTGCGAAATTATAAACCCAAGACCAACAGGGCTGATTTAGATAAGAAAGTAATAACTAATGGTCTGCGACTAATTTTATCAAAAAAATTGGACCAGCGAGAAGCATCCAGAATTTTTGGAATTAGTTTGACGACTTCACAGTCACGCATAAAAAATATTTTTAAGAAATGACTGCAGAGGAGTATTTGGAGAGTGAAGATGTTGGATATGAAAGTGACACGTAAAAAAGAGAAATACGCTACCAGACTCATTTTTTCATCTTCCCAGGAGGATATGCTTGTCAAGTATATCACACAGCACGCAAACATTAATTATGGTTTGACTGCTGATCAACTGAGGGGATTGGTTTATGAATATGCAGAAGTGTTACCTGATTGCATGTATCCAGATAAATGGGATTCTAATAAAAAGCAGGAATTGACAGGCTGTATGGATTTATGAAAAGGCACAAAACTCTTCTGTCTTTACGTAAGCTAGAAATCATCAGCCTAGCTAGAGGAATCGGCTCTAATACGACCAGAGTGGAAGATTTTTTTCAAAAGTATAGAAAGGTTTTAGACAAGTACAAATTTACTTCTGAACAAATCTATAATTTAGATGAAACTGGAGTTTCAACTGTTCTCAATCCTCACAAAGTTATTGCTCCAAAGGGGAAAAACTAGTAGGCCTTATAGCATCTGCTGAAAGAGGGGAATTAGTAACCATCATTGGCATAATCAGTGGAACAGGTATGCACTCCCACTAGTGGATATATTTCCAAGGGTGCGAGATAAACAAGATTATTTAGAAGACATTCCAACTTCAAGTGTTGCGTTTGGAAATAAGTATGGGTGGATGACAGGCGACTTAGTTAAAACATTAAAACATGTCAAGCATAGTAAATGCAATAAAGAAAAGGAAATACTGGTTTTATTGGATAATTACTAGTTGGATGTAACATTAGCAACGATTTCTTACGCCAGAGATAATGGTATTGCTTTCCTGTCATTCCCTCACCACACATCTCACAAACTCCAGCCACTAGATCTTGGGGTACTTGGGCCATTTAAAAGTAGATGTGCGGTGTCTTTTAATGATTGGATGTCAAGTATCCTTGGAAGAACCATTACTGTCAAGCTGATCCCAAAACTGACGAAACGTCCGTTTTTGTACTCATTTTCCTCAAGTAACAAAACAAATTCATTCAGGTATTTGGCCTCCTAATTCCTCAGCGTTTAGTTACACTGATTTTGATGCCGCTATATCTATAATGAACCTGCACATTTACTAACTAATCAGGGAGCCGTCTATACAAGGTGCCAGAGAAACTAAACCAGTTGAGAAAGAAGTTACACTAGTTGAGGGAGAAACTACAACAGATAAGGAAGAAACAATAAATAAAAAACAGAAGAAACACATGTGACAAGAACTAACGTCATTACTCCTGAGGCTGCATGATCTTTCCCAAAAGCACAGAAATATAAAATTATTGGACCGCCTAGGGCCAACTAAGGAAAATCTAGGATCTATACGGAGACTCGGGATAAAACAAGAATAGAAGAACTTGAGGAAGAGGAAAAGAGAAAACAAGCGAAAAATTGTGGAAGATGTGCTCAAAAATCTGATAAACAAGCACAATAATCTGCAAAACGAATACAAAAATAATGAAACTGATCTAAAACAAACTAAGCAAGTTAAAACGAAGATTTTTGATACTTCTAGCAGTGAGTCCGATGTAGAAGATATTGAATATTGTATTGAAACAGAGAGTAATCTTTGGAAGCTTTTAAAGATGATGCTGGTAGTGTAGTGTTAAATGACTATATTTTGGTTAAATTTGTATTAAAAAATACTGTTCTGCATTATGTAGGCCAAGTGCAAAAAATTGTTTCGGGTGGCTTATTTGAGGTAAAATAATTTCGGAGAAGGGGAACAACTAATAAATTCTTCTTTCAACAAGTGGAGAACGTAGAAATATTCAATAAGGAGAATATAAAAGGAATTTTAAAAAAATATTCGACGTCAAGGCGAGATTCAACCGTCACACTTTACTACAATTTTGAAGGACTAAATGTAAAATAATTTTTTTTTACCTAATTTTAGATATATTTTTTGGTTTCTGTTTACAAGATTTTAAGTAATAATTTTAAGTTTTGTATTTTATTTGCTTTAAATTTAAATATGCCGAAAGTGCCCCAAGTACCAGCCGAGTCTACCCCAAGCTGGGTGTAAACAGTGAACAATGTTTGGCAAATAACTATTCAAATTTTTCGTATCCCTCATAGTTGCAAAGTTATACTCGAATAAAAAGAAAAGTTTGTATTATTTATGTTGTAATTTTATTGGATGAGTACAAAATTATTCTTTAAAGAGCGCGAGCTCGGGGCGGGCATATGGGATATTCAACACGTTCTGTCAGATAGTTATACTCGCCATTTGGTTCTTCCAATTGGCATATAAACTTGAAATAGATGCCTCAACAATATACTAAAAAATTAAGCTTAACTAAATAATAAAAATTCCATTGCTCGCACGAAAGTCGGGGGATGTCTGCGACCCTCTTGGTCGCGCCCAATCATTCTGCCTATGTTATACCTCTGATAATGGACTATTAAAAGACAACTGTAACCAATTTAGCCTTAACTGAATAATAAAAAGAAGCAATGTTATTCACAAATTGGGAGCTTTATGCCATCTTCGCACCCGGGGAATCCGGCTAATCCTCACGGATGGCACTTGTTTAGGGCCTCAACAACATTCTCCAACCAAAAGATGTCACTTGCTCTCCTAACACATCGGTATGTTTCATCAGACGACTGTATATTGTCCGTTTTTTACAAAAACATGAGCCTTCTTATGTTCTATACGTAGACATTTTGGTTTAAAAATCGATTGTGTTTTTTATGATTAATGATAAATACTGGTTGGGAAAACAACTCTGAATTTATTGAATGAAAGGTTGGTGAATTTCACATTCCTTGTGGGATGAAGCAGCAATTGCGATTAGGTTATTAATAAACTTGTGAGGTAGGTACATTGCATTTTATTACATCAAGCAAGAGAGAATCCAGAAAGTATATTAATTCGTTATTTTGGGTTAAAATATCGATATTTCTTTATCAACAAGCACGCCTCTGGTATCAGGATCATATTTATAAGGACGAAAGAGGACGATAACTAGTATAGTCCCGATTGTGATTTACGACCACCCTGGGAGCATCCAATGTTCCCCCACCCCTTATTTCATCTCAAATTTATATACAGCTTAGTCATAAAGCTAGATAGTTCGGTTTTTGGGGGATGTAGAAGGCAATCTTTTATTTTTTATCTTTTCTGACGAAGATAACAGAACGGCATTATTAATTTCTTAGATGAAGATATTTTTGGGTCAGAAAAAATGGAGAGGAGACTTATCACGTACTGCAAGTCTATATACTCTATTGTTTTAGGCAAAAACTGAGTTATATTTGCAGATAACTGAATACCATAACTTCAATTTATATTCAGTGCCAATGAGCAATTTCTGTGTTTGTGAAATTTTTAACAAAAAATGGAGCTTTATTTCAAGTGGAAATACTAATCATAATTAGTATTAGTGCCATTAAAAAATTAAAAAACAAGCTCAAGTAGATTTTAATTCGCCGTGACTAGAAGTACATCGGATGCACGAATTTATTTTGTACATCGGATGTACGAATTTATTTTGTACATCGGATGTACGAAATTATTTTGTACATCGGTCTTGTGGTTGGTTGGTCGAAGCACGCGATCTCGGATCATACATAATAATATACTTTAAATAGTTGTCTCTTACTTTAAATATAAATTGTGAGAGAGAGAGAGAGAGAGAGAGAGAGAGAAGTTCGGAAGAAAGTTTGTGGTGGATGGTAATTGTTTTAGTTGGGGTGTTTGGTTTAGATGTGTGCCCTGATATAGGATTAATTTCCTCTGCAGGGCTGGGTTGGGGGTGTATTGGGGGGGTTTGTGCGCGTTTGTACTGAGTCTGGTGAATTGGTTAAGATGTTTGGGAGATTGAGTTGGTGACTTAGAAGGTTAGGAGGTAGAATCGAGGTTTCGGAGTGGGCTTGTCGCTAGAAGATGTTCCAGAGGAGAAGCATTATCGTTGTTTTGTACCTTGAAAATGCAATAATAACAATAATCTCGTTGGGGGTGGGCGGGTACAGCTGCGGCTGCATTGTTCCCTACGTCGATTGAGAGATTGGTTCGTCGGTCCATTTGGCTGGTGAAAAAATTCATCCTGTTGAATAGATTCACAGTGTTACAGGGAAACCGCAGAAAACCTGTAACCCGACTGGGGGGGAGGTGAGGTTTGTCAGAAGGTTTGACTAATTGTTGCGAGGTGTGTGAGCGTGTTTAGACATAATGAGTTGTGTGGTTATATAAATAGAAGAGAACTTTGTGTAGAGAGATATGGAGTGTTGTATGTGTGATGGTTGCAATGGTTATCGGATTGAGATTGGGGATCGGTCTAGGTAGTCGATGTATATGTCGGGGAGGTCGTCGTAGGCCGTGGCTAGTAGCCGTACTGGGGGGAATGGAAGCTTCCTCTTGGGTAATCTGCCAAGAGGCCGTTTATTAGCAATCCACTGTGTGAGGAGGGCGTTTTTCGAGATTTCGCTGCCCGATTCGATAGTGCGATTAACGTATCGGGCTTAAGGGTGTTTAGACGGGACGGAATGGGCTCAATGTCGGTATTGGTATAGACGGTGTTACTGGGTGAGTAGCGTGCCTTATATTGGTAGTATCTCAGAATAGATTGCTCACAAGTTCGGAGCCTTTTCACAAGGCGGTCGGGAAGGGAGCAACAGACGTTTGCTCTATAATCGATGATGGGGCGGATATATGTCTTATACGTATGGAGTAGGGTGGTTGGATGAGTGCGTCCGAAGTATCCGCCGAGCGCCTTGAGAAGATTAACTCGCCGTCGGACTTTATTCAAAGTGTCCATGAGGTCGGCCATTAAGTTGAGAGTGTGAGTGAATCTCACTCCCAAATAAACGACTTCCCTGCGGATTTCGAGTTGATCTCCCCAGAGCACGAGGCGGAAGTTTCTGGGTACAAGTCGTTCGCTCATGGTATCGGGGTGTTTGAAAACGATGGCTTGGGTTTTTTGAGGGTTGAGAGTCACCCGCCATTTCCTGCACCAATTTGAAAATTAGGTCAGTAGATTTTGGGATCGAATATTGAGAGAGCGAATGTCAGGGGCGGAAATGATTAGAGCGGTGTCGTCCGCATATACTTGGATATTGTCTTGGGGATGTCGTGGAATTGGTGTGTCATACGTATAAATTAAGTATGATAGTGGAGCGAGTATCGAGCCTTGCGGAACGCCAGTTTGGGGTGTGAATGAATCGGATAGGCTGTAACCAACTTTGACGCTGATCGATCGGTCTGTGAGGTAGGAATATAATAATTTTATGATTTGGTTTGGCAATGGGATGCTCAGTAGCTTTCTAACTAGTCCGGCATGCTAGACTTGGTCAAAAGCCTTTTGAACATCCATAAAAATGGCGGCTGAGCAGCGTCGTTGGTTTAAAGCTCTGGTGACGATGGTTTGAAAGTTGGTGGTGGCGTTCTGACAGGAGTGGCCTGGCCTGAATCCGAATTGAAATGCCGGAATGATATTATTTTCGGAACAGAAGTCCCAGATTCTCTCTTTTAACAAACGTTCAAATATTTTACCTAGGACGCTGATCAATGAAATTGGGCGGTAAGATTCAGGCTTTGTGGGGTATTTGCCAGGTTTGGGGATGAGAACTATGTTGGCAGATTTCCAACAACGAGGGAAGTAAGAGTATGCCAAGCAGGCATTCAACAGTGAGCAGAGCGGGGGGAGAATCTCTTCTGGCAGGTTTTTGAGTGCCTGTCTCGAGATTCCGTCGTGCCCGGGGGCACTGTTTCTCCCAGCTCGGCACGCCTGCTAAACTCCTTCGATTGTAAAGGGTGTGAGAAGAGGAGAGTTCTCATTCAGTGGAATGTGGACGTGTGGGCTACGAGTTATATTACGGGTGAGGAGGTCTGTTTCGATGGCAAAGTCCCTGAGAAATATAGGATTGTCAGGTGGTGTAAAGACAGTTTGCAGGTTGTTTTCAAAGGCAGTGGGTGTAGATCTTCTATCCTTGCACTTCGAGATGTGATTCCTCCTTCCTCTTGAGGCCGACGAGGCGGTTGAATTTTTGCCAAAACACTCGCCCTTGTCTAAAGTCCAGTCCGGCTGTGTCGGCCTTCCATTTCCTCTGCTTTTCAGCATTGATTTCGTACCGGACCTGGGCGTTTAGACGGTTCAATAGTGTTTTGACTACGGGATCTCGAGTGCGGACGTATAACCTGTATAACTGTCTTTTCTGAGGGATTTTTAGGAGAATTCGTTGTGGAAGTGCATAGAAGTTGGTGTTTATGGTGGCGAGAGGGACGGCGATGTCTTGTGCATCGATTAGGAGGGACTGGAGCTCCTCTGCATGATTATCTATGTCATCAGTCGTCCGATAAATGATGGGTTGTGGTAAGTTAGAGGAGACGTGGTTTGCGAAGGAGTCTCAGTCGGCTTTTTTGAAGTTGCGGTATGTGAAAGTTGTTGGAGGTGGTGGTATCGGTTCGTGTAAAGAGGTGTTGATCAGAAGTGGAAGGTGGTCAGATGTGATTGGATCGCCTATAAAGCATTCGTCGTCTATGCGGGTGATTAATCTGTCGGTGTAGATTATATGGTCGACAATGGAGGAGCCGAGGTGACTTATTAGGGTTGGATGATTGTTTTTAATCCGAGAGATGGGGAGGGAGACTAATTGGTCGGCGAGTGATCTGCCGCTTGGGTTGGTGTGTATATCACCAAAGAGAATGTTTCGTGAGTTTAAGTCACCCATTATTATGGCTGGTGGTAGAGAGGATGCGTATTCGAGGAGGTCGATTAATAATACTTGGTTGGGGTGTTTATAGTAAGAAAAGAAGGTGGTCGCGGTATTATTCCACGATATGTCGATGGCTATGCAATCCAGGTTCTGTTGAGACAGAAAGGGTGGGAGAGGGTGTGGGGAAGCGGGGAGTCCGTTGCGGACGAGGAGTCCGTTACCGTGACAGTAGAAGTTCCTGTCTAAGTGAAATGTGGTGTAGCCAGAAAAGCGTGCATTCGAAGTATTCTCTGGGATTCTCAAAGAAATTCTAGGATTCCTCTTCAGGAATCCGCTGACTCATTTTTTGACGGCCATTTGAGTTTCCTTATTGAAGTCGTGCTTCATTTTGTTTTTCTCTGAAATTTGGAAAACCAGTCTTCTCAGATCTTTCATTGTTAACCCGAAAAGTCTGGTTTCCATTTCAATGATATGTTGCATTAATTCTTCCTCTATATCTCTACTCAGTACTGGTCTGCGACCTCCCAAATCTCCTTTTCTAGCAATACACCCATTCTTGAATCTTCCACGCAATGTTGTCGCTGGGACGTTGAAAGTTTTTGCTGCAAGTTGCCATCCCATTTTCTTGTCATTGATATTTTTGAATGCCTCCTCCATCGCCTCCTCACTCCACTCCTGCCTCTTCTTTTGGCCAGGCATACTTGCTAAATATGTTGACAATAATAAATTTAGATAAGCTACAAAGTAGGTAATATGTTACCAAGAATAACAGTTTCCTATCATGGCATACCCCGCATACACCGTCGCCTATGATGGCATGGTATGTCATCATAGGTGACCGCGCAGTATGCCATCATAGGCAAAATTCGGGTTTTGAATAATAACACAAAATACTTCCTCCACAAGAGCATAACCTCATAACATACGTAAATGCTCAAGAAACACCCAAACACCCCACTGCAGGATTAATTCGAGTTGATAACATGTGCCAAGTACAAGATGATATTTATTAGTTGATAAGATTACTACACTACTTACCAATTTCCTTTATCTTCCACAAAAAACAGAAATACCCCTCTACAAGCACCGCCACTACACACAGATGTAGTGTTATATAAATATGCATCTGCGCACCACAGACTGGAGCGTTAGAGCCGGTATGTCATTATGTGCATTGTGCCACCATATGCGACTTTGCCCTGGTACCAACATATTGGTTGCCCGGCTCACTCCATTAGGGAAGTATGGGAATACCTTGATACAATAAATTGGCCGGCAGGATCTCCATATTTAGCATCCCCTGATCTATTTTGAAGGGATTGGCTAGAAAGTAAGGTAGCTGAATATGAACCGAAGACATAATGTCAAAAAATTACTATAGTCTATATAGAAAGGACAAGGAGTAATAAATCATTCATTTAAGTAGATTTCATAGACGTACCAAAATATATTTTAAGAGGGTATACCGTAAGGTACATTTTGTATTGAACGAATGAGTTGCAGCTATGCTAAAGAATATACGATTTAGGTCAGAGGTAACGGGATGTACTAATTTTAATAAAAGAAGTGATAGAGGTAGAGGTCATTCGGAAGCAAAAAATGTAGTTCATTATAAAAAAATTCTACAACTTCCTCAGGACTAAGATACATAATACCGAAATGTACTTTTAAGTATTCGCCAATTACAGAACCTTTCTGTCTGTACTCTTTTACCAAATGAAACTCCTGAATCTTACGAAACCAAGCTTGACAAAGATGAAATTTACAACCAAAAAGAATTTGATCTCTGCCAAAACATTCATCTATAGCGTTATGAATGCTTAGTTCAAAATCTACTACGACTTCTTTAGGTTGAAAATTTAAGCCTACTTCTTTACATTTTTGTCTTAAAATTAAAAACAAATTTGAATATGTTTGACTTGATTTGTCCGGCAGCAAACAAAAAACAAGAGGTACGTAAGAGCCGTTTTTAAAACCATGAATGGTAAACATTTGGTAAAAAAAAGTTGAACAGTATTTAAAAGTCCCATCCATCAAAATACAATCCGAATTACATAAAAAATTAAGGTTGGAAAAACAGGAGAACACAATAATTTCAAATACCTGGTCTGCTGTTAATAGAAATTCCTCTTCTCGGTTCGTTCGTAATTGTAATTCACGAACACTATTAAAAACTTCTTCCTGATTTTAGGCAATAATGTAAGTGCATCAACATCCTTCCCCTAATCCCCTAAATATCGATCAAAACAATCAAGATTTCTTCAAAATATTTAATTCAAGAAATCTTTGAAACCTTTCAGAAATATACATAATTCTATGGGCCTCCGATTTTATCTATTATAAACCCTAATGACTGTAATAGGATTAAACTAAATGGTTGCGGCACAGTTCGAACATTTCAGTAATCCTCAAATTGATACAAGACAGGTAAAATTTTATTTTGTGGCAGAGTTCGGATATGCTCGTTTATTCATGATATTTTTTATTTGTATTACTCCTATATGTAGTGTTTGGGGAATTTTTCTCAGAAATTTTAAATGGCAAGTGGCCTACTGTAATCGGCTTAATACGATTACACCTATTTACAGATTATTCGATTATTGAGAGGGATTTTCCAAACAACCCAGTTTTCTTAGAAACATTATCGGGAATATTATTTCAAAAGAAAGTAGGTACATTAAATCAGTACTTAGTATTAGTTCTTTGAGTGAAGTTGTATGAAGTTGTATGGTTGTCATAATATTGTAAACAGTTGGAATATATTTAAAACATTTGTTGAATGTTAATTGTGCAAGTACCAAACAATGTCGATGAGCCAAGGACCATCTAAACGACCAAAAACAGGTCCATTATCTTTAAATAAAAAACTCTGATATTGAATTGTTATATATCATTGAAAAACAAGGATCCAAGTGCAAGTGTTGATGATATTGTTGAATTAACGGCTGCTATGTTGTGTGTTGCTAGATCAACAATTTATAGATTACTAAAAGAAAAACAAATGAGATCGATGAGTCATTAAAACAAAGACTAAGGCGTGAAGTCCATGGATTTAACTTACGAAAGGAAATTCCAACACTTGACAAAACTATGACATCAGTGCAAGAAGATACGGACTATCCAAAATTCTCCAGAATGACATTATGCAAACTTTTGAAAGATGTGGGTTTCAGATATACAAAACATAATAGAAAATCTCTCTTGATAGATAATCCGGAAATAGTTTTTTGGAGAAGAGACTATTTAAGAAGCATTCGACATGCCAGAGAACAAAATTTGAAAATCTTCTACTTAGACGAAACATGGATAAATGCTGGATATACAGTTTCCAAATCTTGGCAAGATGAAAACATTAAAAGCGGAAGGCAGGCATTCGTGGAAGGTTTGTCGTTAGGTTTGCAGCCACCATCTGAAAAAAGAAAAAGACTTATCATTGTCCATGTTGGAAGTTCTGAAGGTTTTGTTGATGGTGGATTATTAACTTTTATTTCAAAACGCACGGGAGACTATCACGAAGATATGAATGGGGATGTCTTCGAGGAATGGTTTGTTCAAATGTTGGATCTGATTCCAAAAGGGGCTGTTATTGTTATGGACAACGCAAGTTACCATTCACGGTTACGAGGAGCATTGCCCACAAGTCGTTGGTGTAAAGCAGAGCTTTTGGAGTGGCTTATTTCGAAAAATATTAAGTTTCCATAGATCCACTAAGGAAAGAACTTTACAGAATTGCAAAAATGAACAAGAATAAATACAAAACCTACATTGTAGAAGAAATGGCTTCTTCTCATGGTATATCAGTTCTTCGACTTCCCCCTTATCATTGTGAACTTAATCCCATAGAATTAATATGGGCTCAGGTAAAGGGGGAAGTTGGAAAAAAAAATACTACTTTTAAAATAAACGATGTTGTGAAATTGTTCGAGAGTGCTGTAAGTCATGTGAGTAAGGAGAATTGGACAAACTGTATCGAGCATGTTATCAAAGTAGAGGCAAATATGTGTAAAATTGACAATATTTGTGATGATTCAATCGACCCTATTATTATTAAAGTCAACAACGATTCTTCCTCTTCCGAGTCGGATATAGAATAAAATGTAAGTAATAAATGTATTCCAATAATTATTTCTTTTCATTTTTCATTATATTATAATTTAAAACGTATTTTTTTCCCAAAATACACACCACTGCATTGCGTTATTGCTTATCTGCAAATCCTATAACGATGAATAAACCCTAAACTTTGCTACAACTGAAACGAATACGGGGTCGATCTACCTGGTTTTTAGATTTACGGAAGAAATGTAATTTAAAGTAAGAGATTTATCAAAAATTTCATGGTGCTCCCTGTAAAGGTTTTGCATACTTAATTTTTATTACTCCTCGTACTTTTTGTACATACTATAGAACTGTTAATAACAATAATGTACGGCGGAACTTTTATGATCGTTTGGGACACTGTTTATCAGCAAACGGTAAACAATTAAATAAATAAACATATATCCCAAATGAATGTGTCTTATTTCAAGTATTTAACCTTAAAATTTCTTTTCGGACTGACATTATTAAAAAAGGACTCTAAACAAGAAGAAAAAAATTCGCCTGTGTGAGGGATCGAACCACGTTATTCAAAGTTTAACTTTTAAATTTCCAGTGCGTCAACCACTCGCCCCTTTTAATATTTTTCGAAAGTGTTAATAAAATGGAGTACGACTTTCTTCAACATAATTATGCATTTTTTTATTAAACCAGACCGAATTTAGGATAAATAAAAATGCATTTTTAACGATATTTCCAAATCTGTTATTATTTTTTAAGAACGCTATTTGGTAAGAAAGTTAGCTCGCTTTTGACAGTTTTGTACAGAAATCCTTATGTCGCATTTTATAAATAACACACTGTATATGGGAATAATCATAAGAAAATGTAGCGCTACAACAATGAGAATCATAAAATGTTTCATATTTCCATATCGATATCCATATAATAAAAAAATTCACATGTTCGCAATATTAGGAAGTTTCTCCTCACAACCATATCAAATTTTCTATGAAACATAAGGTCTATCCTTCACACCATCCTATTTGGTGCAACTACAACTATAGTGCAGTCGTCTGCACAAAGCATACGAGATGTGATTAAATTTCCAAGCCGCATATCAATCAATCAATCAGTGAGGTTGAAATATTGATAGAATAATGCTGTTGCTTGATATTCGGTATTTAGGCGTGTAGATGTTCAGAGTGTTGAATGAAATGCAGCGGATGCAAATTGTGTCAGGGAGACACGATTATCAATAAATAGGTTAGTTCAACGAGAAACCCATTGAAGGGTATTTAATTCGTTATCCATAGAATCCACAGTGATTTGAATAGGTTCGAGAAAATACAATATAGCCATTGTGCAAGGGAGATAATATAATTTCGTCGGAATTGTAACTAACTTCTCTTCATTTTTGTTTCCAAATATTCTGTTCTCATTCTAGCCTTGCAATTTCTCGTTATGATGCACCCCTTATACTCATTTCAATCGAGCAGTCAGTTTCACCTACGTATGGGAATATAAGGATGGGGTATGGCGAAGAGTAAATAATGTCCAAATTTTTGGGGATCTAAGACATAAATGGAAACTAAAAACATTCAACTAAAGATAGACTACCTAAGATCCAAAATAATGTAAACAATTGATCGACGTTGTCACATTGTCTCAAATAACAATAGTTTCATGTGTAAAATAATCCATTTGTGTTAATTTACATGGACAAAACAATCACAAAAGTCCCTAATTAGTGTATATTGAAATGTTTAATTGTTCACAACGCAAGACATATTAATTCTGAACCCGCCTTCTATTGAATGCATATATTATTATATGCTGAATCGTATTTATAGATTTATCACGAAAGAATTATCGTCAACCTGACAACCCTGCTATTCTATTATCAATAAAACCTACACCATTGATTGATTAATTATTTGCCGTCCGTGTTGCCAATACAGTTTAAAGGGGCTTGGAGGTTATTGAATAAGGTTTTTCCGTGAAGTTTTTAATTTTTTCCTGATCTAGAGTTTTTTTAAGGGACTTGGTGAAGAAAAGTGTAATGGCAAAGTGCATAGTGTGCCATAAAGGGGAAATTACCGGTGCAAACCTAACATTCCACAAAACATTTGAGAATGCAATGCTTAACAGATGTTGAATTTTTTATTTTATTCTATTAACATTCTAATTATTTACATTGTAAGAAATAAATAATGTTCATTCATCACTTCGTTATATATTATTTTGAATTCATTATTATTATTATTATTATTTATTATATAACTACCAATATTTATTTTTCAATAATTTGACTATATACAACTCATTTATTATCCTACTTACAATATCCTAGATTTCCCATAGTGGATTTATTTATCAGTATTGTTTATAAAATTATTATTTATTCACAATTCGCCATTGTTATTTGATGATAGTTGTTATTTATTTGTATCGTTCTATATATTATGTCATATCAATGCTATCTTTACTCAGAATAAAATTTATATAATTGACCGATATTAAATATTCCTCTTATTCTTTCACGAGTAGGATCTTTTAAACCGTAGCTATTGACTTCGTTCGTATTGTCAATCATATGTCGACCTTCAATTGTAATTTTGCACATTTATTTTCCTTTCTATTTGGCATCATTAATGCCTTGACAATAACTAATTCACCTTTTTTCAATGTTGTTTGTTTCTCAATATCCTTCAATTGCCTTTGTACAAATTTTTCCCCATTTCTTATTAATTTTATATTAACCATCTCCATCAATTCTTCTTATTTTTGTATTAATTCAGATTCCCATGGTCGATTTGGTATCACCTGTTTGATTAGGACATCTCCGTTACAGTATTTCAAATTCCATTTATAAATTCTTCAATCATTGTAAGTTGCTGTTCCCATCCTTCATGGTGATTATTTGTTAGTATTCGAAGATATTTAGTAATGTCTCTAATATACCTTACCGATGGATTTACACAAGGATGTCTCACGCTGGTATATATAGTATTAATATGAGATTTTTTTAGACAATTTTGAATTCTCTTATTATTAAAGTAGGTAGCATTATTCATTATGCAATTATCCGGTATACCCACTTCAATCAAATATTTTGTTAAATTTTCCTGCACCATCTTTGTATATGTTTTCTTTGTTGGGTATAATTTTATGTATTTTGAAAAATTGTCCAGTATTACTAAAATATGTGGATTTCCAGTTAAATTTGACATAAAATCTATTGCTATTATTTCTAATGGTTTATTTAATATTATTGTTCTTGGCATATTTTGATTATGCATATTTTCTTCTTCGTCATTTGACAGATTGGACAAATTTTTATTATATCTTTAGTGAGAACTAACCAAGTTCCTTCCTACGTGTCTATATCTGATATGTAATTCTGGCAAAATTTTTTTGCTAGTTCTTTTCAATTAAATATAGATCTGTTTCATTCACTTTTTCATAATAGATGCTATTTTCTTGTAATGCTTTATGTGTTTCATTTTTTGGTAGATTTTCTTGATCTTCTAAAATTCTTTTCAATGAAAATAAATCCTCTTCTTCCTTTAATCTATTTATACCTATTCTATTCTGCCTGACTACATTTCTGGACCTGTTTTCGATCCGAGTAATGGAGTCTGGCACTACATTTGATTTTCCAGATATATATATATATATATATATATATATATATATATATATATATTATCCAATAATCATACTCTTGTAATAACAGTGACCACCTATGTATTCTATTATTTCCATATTTATTATTGAGTATAGAGGTTGAAGCCTGATTATCACTTTCTATCGTAAAATGGTTTCCTAGTAAATAAAATCTAAGTTTCTTTATTCCAAAAATTATACTGGCTAGTTCCAATTTACTAATAATATAGTTCTTTTCACTTTGCTTTGTTGTTCGTGACACAAAACATATTGGAACTTCTTCTCCTTCCACGTTTTGTACTAACACTCCTGCTAATCTATTAATAGAAGCATCAGTTCTCAAAATAAAAGGAATACCATACCTCGGATGATACATTTTTAAACTGTGTATAAATTACGCCTTAATACCTTGATACGTCTTTTCTCTTTAAAAATTCAAATTCCATTTTACATTTTTCTTTAAAAGTTCAATTGAAAGTATTTGTCTTTAACTTCAATCAGGAATTATTCTTTTATAATAATTGAGCATTCCCAAGAATATTTTTAGATTCTTAGGTCTTGCATATTCTTGTAAGACTTTTATTCTTTCAGGGTCTAATTGTATAACATTTTGATTTATTTTACATCCTAAATATATTATTTCTTCCTTATAATATTCAGACTTTTCGCTATTTAATTTCAGGCCTGCCGAAGTTCCCTCAGTCTCGTTTCAAGATGTTGTTCATATTTGTTTTTTGAATAAATCAAAATGTCATCCACATAATGAAGCACAAGGGATTCGTATTTGTTCAAAATTTCATTTAGTGCCCTTACTAATGAACTACATGCACTTTGTACACCAAATGGCACAACACAAAATCTATAAATTTCTCCATCTATAGATAATGCAGTACAGTCTCGACTATCCTCATGTAGAGGTATTAGCCAGAAACTGTGTTTAAGATCCAACTTTGAAAAGATTGATGTGTTTGTGATTCGTCCCAAAATAGCTTCAACAGACATAGGTGCCTCATATTGAGGTTTTGAAAATTTATTTATATTTCTTCTATCTAAGCATAACCTTAAATTCCAATATTTTTCAATTACCACAACAATTGCATTTATGAACTGTGAATTACTTTTTTCAATTATTTCACTTTCTTTTAATTCTAGTATATATTTTCTCACTTGTTCTTTATGTTTGTATGGAATAGGATATGTTTTAGCTTCAAAATTTGTAATACTTTCATTTACTCCTATTTTATGTGCATAATCTTTTGCAAATCGATTTTCCTTTGAAAATAAATTATTATATCTATTCATCAGCATTTTTATTTCTTCTTTCCTTTCTTCTGGACAATCTATTACCATTTCAATCCCTTCTTCTTCGTCTTCTTTATTGTCATTATAATAAATCTGTTATTCATCTTCTTTGAACATATTATTTATTTTTAAAGCTTTTTGGTTAAGTAACTTTTTATCTGGTCGTTAAATGTTATGTGAAGTTTATCAACAAATTACAATTTGAATTGACACTAGTCCGATCAGATAAAAGGTTATGATTGTAAATTTGACAGTTCGTTTGTGAAAAATATCGAAATGATATAAATTTAGTTTTTATAAATTTACCTTGCAGTTCGCAATTATGCACTGGATTTTTCGTCGATGTTTCTTAATTTAATAATGTGTAGTAATGAACTGAACCCAATTTCAGTTGATGTCTTTTCTGGATACCGAAGACTGCTTTCCCGTAGTTCCAGTAAGTAATGTTTCATTATATTTACTTGTATTGTGATCAAATACTTTTTCTCCTCTTTATTTAATCTATATTCTCCACTATTGTCATTGTCATTGCAAGTCATACTTAGTTGATTTGACTTATATTTAAGAATGATTTCTTCTACAGCTTATCATATATTCCAGAAATTTTCTTCTTTCTTCAGTTTTCTTATTATAATCTTATTTGATTCTTTTTAATTCTATTTTAATAATCTCTTTAGTAATCTGCCATCAATTTTCTTCCCTCTTTTCAAATCAAAAATCAACAACCAACCTGGATTCCCGCTTAGCAACCATCTACATTTTTTTCTATATTCGTCGTAGATGAAACTTTTAATCTAATAGTTTAACTAAATGACCTAGCGCACTACACTTGGACACTTCAAAGTTTATCATCTAATAGTTTTACAATAGATTAAAATTAAAATATTGGATTAATAATAAGTATAGAATATAGAATCAGATTAATTTGAGAATTAAAATTTCAGTTCAATTTATTGGATTTGATCACATTAGTGTATAGGAATCAAAGCGATTATTTACGGAATACTGATATTCATGCTCATGAGACAAGAATCAAATTAATCTTTAACTTACCAGTATATAGAAATATGTAAGAAAACACTTGTAGTAACGGGAACAAAACGTTATTATAACCTCCCATGATATTTCAAAAATATTTCCTTAGCGCATACATTTAAAGAGAAAACTAAAACCCAAAAACTAAACTAAAGTTGAATGTTTTTGGTAGATTCTGTCTCATTGACATATTATGTCCATAGTATGTTGAAGAATATTTTACCCGATGATCAATATACTTTTCCATACCTTATATTCTAAATTCCTGATAATAATTAACCTTTACATATTAATAACGAGCCGCTCACGGCACCAAACATTCAAGGCCGGACAAGCGAGAAAATATTGAGGTGGAGCCTAGTGCAGCGTTGCCAAAGAAGTATAAATGTCAGTCTCCCCAAATCTAACGATTTATCGCGTTTACCATGGATTTATGAATGTTTATCTTCAGCTGAATGCTTTTGTATGCAACATTTCCTTCCTAGAAATTCTACCGATTCTTTCAGCCACGAAGGAAAAACGCTTTGAGATGGTGTATTGTTGGACTACTAGTACAAGAAGAAATATGTGAAATTATAAGAAATGTGTGCAAATGCCGGAAGAATGGTCGAAATAATGAATTTGCCAAAATTATAGAACAGGTGACAGGACAGTATATGACAATTATAGAGGTAAATCACTCCTGGACACATCCTATAAACTGTTAGCACAGACAGTACAAACTCTCCCAGTCGAAACTTCCAGGTGCCAAATACAAGGTTTATTGCTGATCTCTTCAAAATATAATTGGAATGTCTAATAGTAAATTACGAAGAAGTCAGATTTGACACTATTGAAGGAGTGGAGAAGCGCAAATATTTACTCATTTTCAACAAACATAGAAATAGTAAAGACGTAATTCAAGAGCGAATCAATGGGAATAAGGAATTTAATTGTTCAATTTAATTAAAAAATGATCGTCCAAGTCAACTATACACTATTTGCTAACCGAGAAAATTGTATAGTACATCCGTTAGTTCTCAATGTCAAATTAACGGACACCGACGTGGTGGACGTCGGTTTATCCAACGGACTGTATTAATATTTGCTCTTCCGTACACACTATTATTCAGTTAGAACAATGTTTTTACAAATTTGTCAACCTAATGGCGCGCCAAACTTGATTTAAATACGCTTTGCAGATTGCAGTATGGTTATTGCTCCATTCAGTGACGGAGAACGGAATATTTTACTTTTAGCTGAATGGGATCTAAAAGAAAATTCCATGATAACTTGCAAGTTACATTATGAAACTAAAAATAGATCATACAATAATTCAGGGTTATTTACTTTCTATTCAGATTTCGATGGCCATCTGTGTCAGTGTACTTTGTCCATACTAAGAAATATTTGCGAGTTCAGTAATCTGACAATGTCGTGTAATATCAAGAAACCACATCCCGTACATATATTGTCCTAATTGTAAGAATATTTATTTATTATTTTAGTATGTGTATTAGACTTGATAGTTTTAAAGCAAACATGGGTTACGGTAACAGTCTTGAAATACTTAAAATATACATTTCTGATAAGCGAGAACCCTTAGATAATTTATGGGCCATGTGGAAGATAACATATCGTCTGTTGATGAAAGTTGTAGGAATATTATATAATCTTAAGGGTGGCTTGAAAGAATTTCTAGGCACAGTTTGAAATTACCCATCGTACAGAGAAGTTGGTTCACTTTACAAATATAGTGGAAAGATAAATTATTTGCGTGTGAGTGTGTTCTTCGAAATTTTGCTGTTCGAACTGTTGTAGGTGAGTTTTCTCACGAGTAATTAAGTTTTATCCATTAGCATTTGATTTATTTCACAATTAAGTAATTTTATTGAATTAAATTAAATATTACTACCTATTAATATTTTGTAGTCAATTTGATAAACTCTGATTTGGAAAACCTTATTTTTGAAGTTTACAGGGTTGTATTATTTGATTAAAAGGTATTTCAGAAAGTACTTATATATTTTTACCTACGAGGTATATGAAAAATAAAGTGATTAGTAATATAACATTGTTTGTTCCGGCGCAGTACATTGCGGTCAGTGTATGCGTTTGTGTTTGGATTACTGTGGTCAGTTTTCCAGGGGTCGTACTGTGGTTTGTACGAGCTAGTGACATTGCGGTCAGTGTGCTAGTTTTCACACTGCTGTAGCACGAGAATGACTGTTTAATATTCTTGTTGCTATAATTAGTGTTGTTGCCCTGTTTTGTTTTATCGATCGATAGTTGGACACTGCGGTCAGTGTCGACGGAATGGAGAATTAATATTTGGTCAGTTCTATCAACTGGAAATTAAGCCAATAAGTTCTTGACATGAATCAACTTTATTATTGATGTTTTCTAGCTAAATATGACTGAGAAAGATAATAATTATTTACCAATGCCAATTTTTAATTACTTTCTTTAATTTAAAAATACTTTTGGTATACTTAATTGCTCATCAGTTTCTTTTCAATTTCAGGTACGACATCTCATATCTGCCTCTGCCCTAGTACTTAAGTATTTTTTTATTCTACATTATTAATATTGTATTTACTACATTTTCTTTTAATTATATTATATATAATAATATGGATTTATTTAGATCTCATATTTAATTATTTTTATTTATTCAAATGTATCTGCTTACATAATGTACAAAATGAAATATTTGGTAATAGTGATTAATTGCAACTCATCAATAATATGTTAAAAGTGGTTTAATAAATAATGGCAGAAGTGCGATAACAAGGATATTTTATTTAAGGAGGATCTTGTAATCAGCTACGTCATTATCATTATACTTTTAACCTTTTAATTATCTTCCATACATATTCATTCGGTATTACCAAAATTATTACCTCTTAAAGGTTAGATCATGCAATGTTATTTTAGTTCGGTAGAGTAGGGATGGATAAATATAAGTTGAATATGCTTTATAAAATAAAAACAAATTTAATATCGCCGTTTACACTTAGAATGTGTTTCGATTTGACAAATCTTGTTAATAACCCAAATAGTGGGTTTCCAAAAAAATATGGGTAAGCTGTCTTAATTATACAGTGCTTCTCAAAAGTCCCCTCCCCCCTATTTCCTTTTTAACGGTGATAATTAGACTGATGAGCGTGAAAATGAACTATTGTAAGCTTCTCTACTAGTGGTAACAGGTGACGTAATAAACATCGGTGACGTCACCTTGCAACTCAAACCAATAATATAAAATGGGACCTTATGGCAAGTGACACCTAGTATTTATAATACCTATTCAATCATACTAACTTTCTCTTGATTCACGATGTTTTTCTTTCCCATCTTTTAGGATAGGTATTACTATTGCGGATTTCCATGCATCTGGGTAGGTGCCTTTACTCCATATGAGGTTATATATTTTTAAAAGGTGTTCTTTGGCTATTGTGGGTAGATTTTTGATCATGCTATATGTTATTGTGACTGGATCTGGGGCTGAATCGTTGCATCTGTTCAGTGCATTCTGAAGTTCTTCGTAGAGAAATGGGTCGTTATATGTGGAGTAATCATCTGTGGAGAGATTCATTCAATTCTTTACGTTGTTCTGCTTCTTTCATGATCTGGAAGCTAGGTTCATAATTTGCAGTTCTGCTCGCAGCTTAGAATTGATCAGCTAGGGTATTACAAATTTCTACGTGGTTTTCTATTATATTATCATTCAAAGCATGCGGTGACATTGTGTGGTTTTTGCCAGCTATTGTTTTGACTTTCCTCAATATATCACCTAAAGGGGTTTCAGACGTGATTGAGGATATACACTCCTACCATGATTTCTTTTGTCCATCACTAATTAGCCTAAGGGATTCCGCTCTTAGTTTTTTAAATCGGATCATGTTTTGAAGCTAGGGAGAACGTTTAAATTCATTTAACGCTTTTTTCTTCTCTTGTATTGCCTTGGCAATACTGTTGTTCCACCAAGGTAAGGATTTATTAGAAGTTGTGCTAGAGGACTTTGGAATACTTGCGTCAGCAGCAGATTTGATCTTTTGCGTGAATTCTTGTATCGCTCTTTCGGGGTCTTCATGTAGCTGGGTTATTGTGATATTTTGAGAATATTTATCCCATTGAGCTTTATTTATTAGCCACCTTTTGGCGCTTGGAAAGAAGATATTTTCTATGTCAGTAGTAATTAGTATTGGATAGTGGTCAGAAAAATGCAGGTCGTCCAGTGCTTTCCACGTTAGTTTGGGTGTGAGATGCGATGAACCCAAACTCAAGTCGACAACTGACTGGTCAGCTGTGTGTATATTAAAGTGCGTTGGGGGTCCCGTGTTAAGCAAAGTAAGTTGTGAATTTTCAATGAACCCTTCAATTCCTGGTCCTCGTTTATCCCGACGTTTGGAATCCCATACCTGTGAGTGCGCGTTAAAGTCACCTAGAATAATACAAGGCTCTGGCAGGTTTGCAATAAGGCTATTGAGTTGTTCAGTGGACCAGTTATTGTCTGGTAGATATACGTTACATACAGTGACAATCAAAGGTATTCCAATCCGTACAGCTATCGCCTGTAGGGATGTGTTCAAGTTCAGTTCTTGCATGATTACATTTTCATTCAATAAGATTGCGACACCCCCTCTAGCTCTGCGGTCAGGTGTTACATCTTTCCTATATATTTTGTATCCTCTCAATGAAAAAGGGAAGTTCGGAGTGAAATGTGTCTCTTGCAGTGCAAGACAAAAAGGATCGTATTCCCTTAAGATTATACGAAGCTATTTCAAGTGATGTACGCATCCATTGCAGTTCCATTGTAGTATATTTTGCATTTTGAAGTTAGTTGTGTTAATCATTGGTCCTTACACGATGAACACATAAATGTAATACTCGTGTAAAATATATGTATGTATATGATAAAAAAATAATGAATAAAATTTTGTAAATAATTTTGAGATGCGCTTGTTATTTCACAAGTTGCTGAATCCATTTTCTCTTCTGCTTTCTTCTTTGGTTTGCCTTTTGTCCATCCTCTTTTTCCTTTCTGTTTTTTTCGATAACTTACACCGCTTAATACTGATTTATCATCTGATGAGCGTGGCTGATCCCGCTTGCAAACTGATGGTAGAGACTGACAATCAGATACTTGTGAAGCGATGCTGGGTGCCAACGGAAATATATTAGATATTTGTAAAGCACTCAATAATAATGGTGTTAGCTCTTTCACAAGCTCAGGTATATTCACTTGTGGAGGTGTAGTTGATGATAAGTTAGTTGTAGATGCACGTGCATAAGATACGTTAGGCTTTGGTGTAGTAGCAACTACTTTTTTCTTCGCATCGAAGTAAGAGAGGTTTTCTTTGACCTTTACTTCCTGGATTGCAACCTCCTGCTTATATACTGGACATTCTCCTTCTTTAGCTGAGTGCGAACTATTACAGTTCGCACATGAGAATGGGGGTTCACAAGGTTTATCGGTGTGTAGTGGTTTGCCGCATTCACATATCTGTTTTGTATTGCACCTTGCAGCGGTATGTCCAAATTGTTGACAACGAAAACATGGAAGTGGTGATGGAATGTATGGTCGGATTTTAAGAAGATGGAGAGCAATTTTAATTTCAAGGGACAGTTTTGAACAATTGAAAGTTATAATATGAATAGGTGTATCCGAGAGCGAACCTCTTTTTTTGTTTTTATTCTTCTTACTCCTATAACTCCTTGATCTTTCAATCCGTCCAATATTTCTTCTTCAGTGCAGTTTAAAAGATCTCTACAATTCATTACAGCTTGGGATTGATTGAGTCTAGTATGTGGAATTATTTCAACTTCATATCAAATACATGGGTTAATTTTTTAATTTGGAATGATTGTGCTGCAGAAGCTGTCTGGAGAAATAATCCGTCCTTTATTTTTCGCATATTTCTCACTTGTCCTACCTTTCCATATATGTACCTATGCAGTAAGAAGGGATTCGTTTTTACGAAATCTCCTTCCTATCTCTTAACGCTCAGAAACCGAGGTTCGGTTCTCGTTTCCTGATTCGCCTTTATTCTTTGTTTGTGCTTTTCCATGGTCGCAGATCCAGCACCTCTATCTGCGAGCTTTGACGCTATTTGACTAGCAGAAATCATTTGTTTCCACGAGTAGGGTAGATTTTCAATATCCACTGTGGCAGTTCTCCATTATCACAGCAAGGTTGTATACAAGTGAGGGTCACCTGGTACTCACAGGGCATCGTTAATAAATGCATTTTGGATGGACCATTCATCTTATTAGCACGATAGCTTCCACCATAAGATTCCAGATTTTTTATCGAGGTGTACTCCTCGCCATTCAGGGGTTGTAAGCCCAAAGAATGGTTGTTCTCCCTCTCGCGTTTGCCCAGCTGCTGTAGATTCGCCACCAGGGGTTGGTTACCCGATCTAGAATTTCCAGAGATGGTTTACCAGGATCTACCGACGTGGAGGTGCGAGCAGGAATTGATAGGAGAGGCTGTAAGAGACGCTTCACTACCCTTTAGACCTCAATAAATGTTATTAATTCTAAAATCGTTTCTTTTTCAAGTTTGCAATTTTTACTTATATCATTCCATATATTTAAGTGAAGATTACTAAAAAGTGATACTACGTCTAAAGATAAAACAACGTAATTTGGTGGTGATATTAAGGTATTAAATTATTTGTTAATTTCAAAGGAGTCTTAAAAATAATATTCATTGTAATTGTCGTAAGACTTTGTCAATATTTCAGTTAACCAAAGAGTAAGAGGTTCAATTGGAGTAGTGATTGATGCTACAGTTGGTCTAGCTGATAATGTAGGTTCATGAACTTTTGGTAAATAATAAAATATTGCGGAAATACTGTTATAGTAAGTTAATTATTTTTTTGTATCTTTATCAATTTGTTCTTTATTAAATAATTTTTTTATCAATGTATTACTATTATTATATATTTTGAGAATGGGATCATTTATATGATGTATTATTATCAATTAGTTCTTTACATAAATCTAAATAATGTTAAAATTAGTTGTCTCGAACCTTACTTCGTAGAATATACTAATTTTACTGTTTCAAATTAGTTCAAAATTGTTAAAAATGTAAAAACAAAAATATCCCCATTAAAAAAGTCTGGTATATATAAACTTAAATTTCCAAAATGTAATACTGTCTATTTGGGTCAAACCCTTAGAAATTTTGAGGTCAGATACAGTGAACATTTACGAGCATATAGATTAGAACAACCAGATAAGTCCCGCTACGCAAAACATCTACTCGACACCAAACATTCATTGACACCTAACACAGAACTAGCAGAACTACATATTTGTGATAAGAAACAAGAACTGGATTTCCTTGAAGAATTAGAAATTAGAAGACACTTAATTTACCCCCAATATCAAGTTGTCAATGAACAGATAAATCTAGGAAGTTCTCCACTGTCTTCTTAAGTGATAATTGTAAAGATCAGCAAGTATAGTTTTCCTGGTTTTCTATATAATTGCGCAGGTATACTGTTCTTAATAGAAAAAAGATATCCAGGATATCTCCATCGAGCTAATAATATCTAAGCTTTAATATTGGTTATATAATTTTTCTTCTTTTTCCTATTAACATATATTAAGTCAATCACTAGGTAGGTCACTTCTTGGTCTAGCCAATATAATTATTAAACATCCGATAGGCATCAAATGGAATGTTACTTCTGTCATTCTAACGATGATATTTAATATCGAAACAATTGTTAATTTTCTTAGAGTTTTTAAAAAAATTTCAATATATTTTGGAATTATCTAGAAACAGTAAGTTATATTTAAAACACTAATTATTGTTGTTTTTCCATTATAAATGTAACATTACCTTTGTCAGATGGTATGACTACTAAATTTGGATTTTCTCTTAGATTTTTTTTGTTTCATGTAATAGTTCTCCGAATAAAGAAGATTGCTTCGGTTCATGAATATGGTTAGTTAAAATATTTGTTATTTTAGCTATAACGATATTTCTTTTTGTTTGTTTTGTATAAACGATGACATGTAATCAACATTAGCTAACATAGTTTTTATTAAAACGTTCTTTGTAATTATAATTTCAATGCTAAATTTAGGGTCTAGTGACAAAAACTCCAATACATCCTTGGGTATCTCTGTATCTGATAGATTTTTAATCCAACTGTCTTGTGTTGTGAGAACTGAATTTATTTTTCTCTTAATTATATTACCAAGTTGTTGCGCTCATTTTTATTCTAAAAAATAGTTTGTTATAAATAACCTGTAGTCCATTAGAGAAATTTTCTAAAACGAATTCATTGGTTGTCTTAATTATTTAATTTTTCAATTCAATAAGATTATTTTCAAGTGATGAAATTAATCATATACTTTTTTACTTTAATAGCTTCGATCCTCAAATACAATTTACAATAGAAATGGAGAATACAGAACAATCTTCACCTTTTCTTGACACCAAATGTATTAGAGGTAATCGTAATGACTTTACTATTGACATAATACGAAACGAAGCAAACAGTGACAATACAACTACGAATAATACCTCTCCAATCTATATTTCTTCAGCATATATAAAATCTGTCACACCTTAACTTTCCGAAGTCTTTAAACAACATAATATAAAAACTACAAATAAACAATACATTACAATAAATTAAATTTTTAGTAAAATCAAAGACAAGACTCCTACTAATAAGTTAACTAATATAGCTTATGAAATTCCTTGCAATAACTGTAATAAGAAATACATTGGTCACTCCCAAAGATCGCTAACCAATGAAATCGGCTCTCATATGAAGGACAGTAAATTATACCCTGACAGATGTGCTTTAGCTGAACATGTGTTTTATGAAGGCCATTATATGGATTATCAGTCTGCCAAAGTTTTGACCATAGAAAGTAATTATAAAAAACGACTTTTTTTAGAAACAGCGTATATCGCACAGCAAAATGATTGCATGAATAAAAAAAACGTAAATAACCTACGACTATCTCTCAGATTTTTAAAAAACAACACGACATTCATTGCAGCTCTTAATTTGAAAACAAAGGATCAAAATTATAGTATTTCAATATCAAAGAGTTTGTTTGATACCATATTGTTTTTTGAGTTTTTCGTTGAAATATGTTTTAAAGAAATTTACAACTAAATCAAAATTCTCGATAGATTATATGTAAGTATTCAACATTTTATTTTCAATATTAATAACTTTGACCAATAATTTTCCGTCCTTGAAAATGAATAAGACATTATTCGAAAGCTCGGATGCAATATCTGAAAGAATGTACTATGGTGTTTTATGGCCACATCCCCACTAAAATATCCTTTTCATATGGCATTAGTTTTATAGGGTATATGGCAATGTATTGTTACGTTTTATTTATTTTTTCTCTGTATAATTATTTCTTGGATATTATACTTCGCCACCCCTTTAATGGCAGCTCAGTATATCCATCGGGACATGAGTACTCCTCCCTCTTTGGGTTCCAGCGTCAGTTATAATTAAGAAAATTAATTAGCTTAATCCAATTAATAATAACACACACAAATTTTCATGAATATATTTTGTTCAACTAATAAAATAATAAAATTTTGATACACCTATGTAATTATTGTGTATTGTTCTTTTCATATGCATGAGTTGACATAAAACATTCAGTCGTGAAGAATATTGAACATATAAGTATAATATTTGATGAAGGTTTCCTAATGACGTTAAATGAAATAAATGTATTAGTATTTGAACAATTTAATAGCAATAGTATACTATCCGAAAGAGTTACATACGAAACAAACAGTGATTATGCTAATATATTTACAAAACCTATTATTTTCAAGAAAACCAACATAACCTCTAGCTCAGATATCCGAATTTAATCTGAATTATCATTCGAGATAAGTTTATAATACAGATTTTTTAATATCGATCAAAATTTAGACATTTAACCTCTCATTTTATTAGATGTATCTCAAAGAAAACTCGCGATTTATTGAGATCAATAGAGAATTTCACTAACTTCTGTACCATCCGAAGCGAAGTTCCACAACGCTAGACTCCCAAACCTATCCCCAACAAACAAATTTCCATGGAAAGCACCACCAATACCATAATCAGGATAATACAGCCAAATCTAACTTTCAAATACGTGTTTTATTATTTATGTCCGTTGGTTATCACAATTTTTTATTATTTCTTAGAATTCTTGTCAATGTATATCAATGTTGAGCAACTCTTAACAATAATCCCCTTACACTCCGACGGATTCAAACCAACTATCTAATTTTTTCAAATAAACTTGCGTTGCTAAGCATTCACAGATATCTCTTGATTTTTCTGTAGAATATATAGAAATCCAATTTTTCTCCAAGTTTTAAGCCACTTAGAGTAGAAATTATGAGTCTTTCCCTTTTAACCGCATCTTTGTACACTTCACAAGATTAATAGTTTATCCATTATTCATTTTTATAAAGTATTGTCTTATTATTATGTATATTATTGTGTTTTTTAACGGCCTTTACATTTGATATGAAATAACTTTTTCTCAAAAACTCAAAGTAAAAATTAAAACAATCTGAATATTTTTTTGAAAACCATAAATCCAGTGTAAATTTTTCACCTAAAAACTAATGAAATATAATTTTTGAAATGTTGCTACTTTGTTGCAGATTGATTAAATATTTTATTAGGGGGAATAGTACATTCCATTCCTTTATTGAACTACAGCATGGGTACGCCCATGAGCAAAAGCAAAATGGCGTCAAAAATATATAATCACTAATCTGTGGAATGTTTGGTTTGCACCGGTAATTTCTAATTTGTGGCACACTATGCACTTTGCCATCACACTTTTCTTCACCAAGTACCTTAAGAACAACTCTAAATGTGAAAAAAACTAAACCTTCACGTGAAACAGTAAAAAACCTTCTGCGATAACCTCTTTAAACTGTATTGGCAACATCGTCAGCAAATGATGATTGAAATAGTCTACGTTTTGTTTATCATAGTATAGCATGGTTGTCACGCTAATGGTAATTTCATCGTGAATAATCTATAAATTTGATTCATTTTTTACTAGCTTATAATAATATATGCATTCAATAGAAGTCGGCTTCCGAATTAATGTCTTCTTGCGTTGGGAATAAATCAACTTTCAAATAAGCACCAATTAGGGACTTTTGTGAATTGTTTACCTAATGTTTGACCGTAGCTATTTGAATTTTAGGTGGTCTACCTTTAGTTGAATGATTTTGGTCTAAGTACTTCAAAAGTGTCCCTCATACTTAGAATATTTTTTATTAATATATTTTTTTATTCTATCATTAGACTAGGTACTTTGGTTGAAGTTACACAAAAGAGAAATTGTTGATGCCCTTGAAAATTATCGATGTTTAAATATCCTTCTTTTATCTACTAATAATTCAATTAACTATATATTCCGTAGCCTTCTATTGTGGAGAAATTTACTTCATTAATTAACTTAGTCCTGGTATTACGTAATTTAATATTCCTGCAGTCCACGTCTCTGTATATCAAAACCTCCAGAATTATTTGCCGTTTAGCAGGGTGCACTGTCACACATGTGCATAGGTGTACTATAGTAATTGTAGCTAGACTATAATAAATTGACCGCAGTCACATCCTACCGACCCATAAATTGTACTGACGAATGGCTATAATTACATCACCAATTTGTTTGCTTTTTTACAAATACCTACAGTTACAATATTTTGTTCAGTATAAGTATATAAAAAGTGGTTATGTATATTTTTTGAGAATATTAATAAAAAATTGGTGGTATATTTCAAACCCACAAATCTCTTAGAGATGTTATGGATTTTTCACGACAAAACAGATCTTCCCAATAAGTGTACCAATAATAATCAATAATGGCATGTATTTACAAATTTTTTTGCAATCAGTTGTTTTTTTCTACTTTTTTTACAAGGTTAATTTAAATAGATTTCAAAAAGTAGTGATTGTTAATTTTTTGAAAAGTAATAACCCTATGTCTCCTCGTAAGCTTTGAAATGTATTTTTGGCGATGATTTGAAATTTACTGTAAAACTTTGTGAGTTAGCAATATTAATTCAAAAAATAATATCAAAATTTTTAGAGTATAACCTTTTGTTCCTAAGTTTCTCAACTTCAAGATTAATAGTCCTCGAATTTCAGTATTGGTTCATTTGTTTTGAATCTAGCAATGAATTACACCCACCAAATGGCATAATGTAAGTAATATTGTAATTTTTGAAGCTTTTAGTTCTGCGTGATTCTTTAACAGTGAATATATCCATGAAATTTGCTTCTTTTGGTCACAATTTAACAATTTCGGAACAAATTTCGCTACCACACGTTTCATGTCCAAAACGTCCAAAATAATTGCATCGTAGGAGCCAACCGATATGCCTACATTATCAGTAACTTGTCTACTAAACATCAGACAATTATTTTGTATAATAAGCTACTTCACTTCTTCAATCCTTTCATCGACTGTTGAGGTACTGGGCCAGGTAATGATGAGCAAAACTGGTCTTTGGCTTTGACTTGCATAAAAACAAGACAAAGACCAGCTGTAGGCTTGCAAGAATCAGATCAAGACCGAGTTTGTAAGACCATCTGGTGTAAGACCAAGACTCATGCGGTATTGCGTTCAGTAAATATTGCCAGAAAATAATAGGTAAGTATATAAACATTCGTCCCAAAAAACCTTGGTTGCCGATATATAGAGTGTGTCTTTAGAAATGTATGAATTAATAAATAGACTTGTATAGATGAGGCTTTTATTTGATAAAGATCCATACTGAACGATGAAATAAAACAATATAATTTGTTTAAAACATTTATTTGAACTAATGCTGAATTTAAACTGGTTGACGCGTTTCACTAACACAGTAGCTTGGTCAAAACGAATGAAGGTATAATATAAAAATGTTTTATTATATACAGTTCATAAATACAGAATTCTATTTACTAATGTTAACAAAGGTATTGAAAGAAATTACCTGGAAATTCAATCAATACAAACATTCCTAAGATATCTTCTAGGTAAAAAGGTCTAATAAAGGAGAGTGATTTATATCTATTTGGTCGTTAAGAAGATTACCTGAATATTTATTTTTGTTAATCTCAAGGGCCTCTAATAAATTTAAACTAAAGGACTTACCGACTACATGGAGAATTTCAAAAGTTGGGTCGAAAATGTGTTGGTTTTCTAATAAATGATAGTTTTGAATAATTAGAATCTAATTTTTTGTTGTCATCGCTACGTTTGTATTCCGAAATTCTAGTTTTAAAATTTCTAAAAGTTCTACCGATATAAATTTTATCGCAGTTGTCATTACCACATTTTAATTTATAAACTCCTGATTTGTTCAATTTTGAAGATTTAGATTTATTATTTTTTTGGATAAATTGTAATCAGTTTTAAAGGAAATATTCATGTCTAAAGTTTCCAAAAATGATTTAATTTTTAAGGTGTTCCAAAGTATGTTAAGCTTTTAAATTGTTTATCGTTATTTTTATCAGAAGGGAATACTTGTTCTAAAGTCTGTTTTTTTATCTTTTCATTTATGATATTGTATTTGTTTTATGATATTTAATTCTTTGTTATGATTATTAATATTTAATGGGACTGTTAAGAGTCTGTGTATCATACTATTGAAAGCTGCTAGTTTATGACTGAATGGGTGGACCTAACTATTATGAATTGTAATATCTGTATGTGATGGTCTCTGAAATATAGAAAAATCATGTTTATTATTTATATTTGAAATTGTAATGTCCAAAAAGTTTATAGACTTATTTTTTTCAAGCTCTACGGTAAGTTTGATATTATTGTGTACTACAAAATGTCATTATGATAAGAGTTTTACATACTATTTTTTATAATGAATGTGCAAAAATGTCTTTCTTTAAAATATAATTGCAATACCAGAGATATTTGTGCGTCTTTATTTATGTTGGTAACCCTCGCATACACAAGTAACAGTTGACAGAAATTTTAAATTTGAATGTTCATTAAGTTACTAATACATATGTCGGAATTTATGAATATGGAACTAAACAGCGAATTATCATGCACTCCACCGGAACTTCGCAATATTACTGATAATGCAGTTAGTTAATGAGTTACTACCTGAAACATCTAAACAAAAATTTGTATATGGTATTTATGTTCTGATTTGCTTCCAATTACATTAGAATAATTTATAATTATGTCGTTTGTTCTGCGCGCGACAAAATTTCAATGCTGAAAAATTAGAAGTTGAAATACATACGATTGACATTACAAATCATGACTTGCTTTATAACTATATATTGTTTATATTTAATAATATTGCTCTCATTTAAATTATTTAAATTTTTCAAAATTCATAGAAAATTTATCAAGTCGTGTGCACCGGCGAATGCCGGCTATAAATGTCAGTTTGTTAGCCATAAGTTAAAAAGTGCCTCCAACTGTATAAAAAGCTACCAAAAACGATGCTGAAATGGTTATTTTGTGACACTGTTTTCGATGTCACAAAGTAAATTTTGTATACATGAATTATAAAAAATATGTTAAATATAAATATCCATTTATTGGGAATTGAGCCACATATATTTTTTTGTTACAGTTTTTGAAATTATTCCAACTTCACAAAAAAAACATATAAATTTGGATGTGAACTATACATAGAACTATTAAAATTGCGATGTAAGGACTCACAACCAAGAAGTGACTTAATATTATATGAATTCAAAAAATAAGAAGATATAATGTTACAAATATCAATGCTAAGACATTATTAGCCCTATGGGGATATCCTGGATATCATTTTTCCCAATTAAGATCAGTATAACTGTGCAATGATATAGAAAACCAGGAAAACTATATCTGCTGATGGTTACAGTTATTACTTAAGATGATGTTTTGCGTAGTGAGATTTTTCTGGTTGTTTTAGTCTGTATTGCATAAGCAACAATTTTTTTTTAAAACAGAAAGTAATCTGAGTGTAAAATTGTTAAATGTAAGAACAAAATTAACCCCATTAACCCATTAGTGCCTGAGTAATTTTTTTGACGATTTCGGTTATTTTTCCCGGAAGAGTTCCAATTGGCATCTAGATTAACTATATAAACGTGTTTACCATTAATTTTCAGTTTATAGTAGATTTTTTTCACGTATGATATGGGAGTTAGCATTATGAGGTATGAGGGTGAAATACGAAATAATGTATAAATGCCCGAAATAAAAGTTTTATTGATTTAAATTATTAAAACATTAATTATTGTTTCCAAGTGGGCCAATTATTTTGATGGTGTATGATATAAGCGGAAACAGCTGTCTGGATGTAATCCAATATTACACTTGACACAGGAAAATTTGGTACATTTCTTACAACAACCACATCGTCTTTGTGTAGCCTGTTTATCAACTAGATGGTCGACACCGTCAAATCTCACCTCTTGCAAGATGCTTCTAGTATACTTGGGCTAAGGTCCAGCTAAATACATTGGAAAACTAAGCAGAGAAAGCACAATCCTTCGTATGAGCTGAATAAGGCTGATTTTAGGATGACGAAATCTATATAGCATCCACATATTCACAACTGCACCGTTGAGACAAAATCTAATAAATGGCCAATACCATTTCATTTATAGAATTCTGACACGATACAATCCTCGCATTTTGTCAAATAAGTCGACACCTACCGTTCCTTGATTGTATAGGTGTATTATGTTGGGTTGATCGACATCTACACGTTTCTTTTCTTCTTTTTACCATCTTTTGCAGAATCCTGTGGTGAAGCATGTACCATTTTCCACATAATAATTAGTCCCGATGGTAACTTGACTATTGTCATGTCACCTGATCAGAACTAAATTAGTTTTCGTTTCCCTCTACACATGCGATGTACCTCGTTTCTGTTTTTTCAGATCAGTTAGTGGAGCTTTTTCAATTCTATCTGATCGCAGTGTACCAATACAATAAATGGTCTTTTCTGTGAGAGTTTCCAATAGTGAAAACGAGTTGAAAAAGTTGTCGGTGAAAACTGTTTACTTATCAGGTAAATAGCCAATGCAAAGAGTTTCAGTAACACTGGAACCTAAAGTTTTTCCTTCTATTATGTCTCCTTTGCCACAATACAGGTTGAATGTCAACAAATATCCTTCTGAAGTAGTGAAACACCAAAATTTGAAACCATATCTAATTGGTTTTCCTCTGATGAACTGTTTCATGTGGTGATTTCCAAAATATGGTTCCATCGCCTCGTCTAGTGAAAACGACATTCCTAGAGGCTGGGCTAAGTCTTGAGATACCTCGTTCATCTGATCTAGTAGTGGTTGAATTTTATATGTTTTGTTATTTGGATCTATGGAATTATTATCGTTAAAATGTAAATAGCGATGAATTGTTTCAAATTTGTCACAAGATATGCTGTTACTTACAAGACTATTATATGTGTCTGCTTTAGTCTCCCAGTACATTCTTCGGAAAGGTTATTGACAATAACCATAAAGAAGCAGTATGCCAAAATATATGTACATTTCCTTAGTAGAAACAACAAGGTCGTGTTTTTATTTGAAGGATGCATACTTTTATGTCTCATTGCAGATTTCCTTGATGAACTCTTCTGTGAAAAACATTTTGAATAGATCTACTGGTAACATATCATCATCCCTGATTTCCTATACTATAGCAGAGTCTGCATTTTTTCCTATTTTTGGCCTTTCTTTATTACCGTTTCCTTTGAACTGCTGTTCTGTGCAACTTCTACTGATTTTCTTCTCTTTTTTCTGTTTACGCTTCATATTTTCAATTTTTGTTTAGCTTTCTTTCTACATGGTCTATCAAGTTTTATTTTTTTTGCCAACATATCTAAAGGAATATTGTCGTCACTAGTATCTAAATCAAAAATGATTTCTTCTTGTAGCTTGTTCGTACCTACATCATTTTCCTCATTGTCATGAACTGCGGTGAATTCCGGTTGTGTATCGTCATCACTACCTTCTTTATATATTAGTCTTTTTTCAGTTGGAACGTTCAGACCCACGTAATTTTTTTCACCATCACGAACAGCGATAACTTCCATTGATTGTCTCAACACACCTTTTCCAATGTCACGAATACTGTGGCCCATGTCATCATCACTTGATGCATCATCCACGTCACTTTGGTTGCCATCTGCTGGTGGAAATATTACCAAATCTAATCTTTGACAACTATTTAGTCGTTCATGATCTTCGTCGTCCGAATTGAGCTCTTCTAGGTAATTTAAGAGCTCTTCCGTATCACGACTATCTGATGGATCATAAAATTTCTTTCTGCAACAACAATACATTCATTTGCCTACCGCATGATATATCATACGCAATATCTTTTTTTCAGTGTAGCGTAAAGTACAGGCCACAGCCAAACTTTCTGTTGAATCGTAAGTATTCCTTGGTGTATAATAGTCATTTTTTGATGGCTTTTCTCCTGATAAAATTGCAGACAAACCAGATAAAACAACATAACCTCACCTGTTACTCATTTTGTCGAACTAGAAAATACACTGCTACGTAAAACTGATTCCGAATGCAACAGACTTTGATGGAAACTGTATTAGAATTATTATTGTGTTAACAAGTGATTATTTGTATATATGACGTAATTAACGACTGTTTTTATCCCATGAGATGCACACGCCGTGAATTCAAAATGGATTCTAACCTCCGTATGATAAATAATACCATAGGCATTAATAGGTTAAAGAAGAACTGAAATGTCCAGAATGCAATACAGTCTATTTCGGCCAAACCCTTACAAAATTTGGAAATTAAATACAGTGAACACTTACGAGCATACAGATTAAAGCAACCAGAGAAATTCCACTACGCAAAACATCTACTTGACACCAAACAATCATTGAAACCTACACAGAACTAGAAGTACTACATATCTGTGATAAGAAACAATAAATGGATTTCCTTGAAGAGTTAGAAATTAGAAGACACTTAAGAGACGCACAATATGAAGTCGTCAATAAACAGTTATATCTGGGGACTCCTCCACTTTTAAACTGTTTTCTTAAGTAATAATGTTAAAGGTTAGTAGATATAGTTTTCCTGGTTTTCTCTGTCATTGTATAGTTATATTGATCTTAAATGGGATATCCCCATAGACCTAACAATATCTAAGCTTTAATATTCGTAATATCATATCTTCTTCTTTTTTCAATTCATAAATATTAAGTCAATCACAATGTAGGTCACTTCTAGGTGTAGCCAAAGAAAATTATTAAACATAAGGTAGGCATCAAATGAAATGTAACTTCTGTCATTCTGACGATGATAGTAATATCGAAACAATTTTCAATGTTTGAGTTATTTAAAAAAGTAATCTTCGTTTCCCAACATATAAACTATGCAGTTACACTGCATCTCTACGCACTTGCACGTTTTCTCATCACTATATACTTTTTAACTCTGTACTTAAAATCGTCCACATCAAGCATTTGCCATCCTCGGTTGCTGGTTATTACTTTTACCGTCGTTTCGAGTCACTAATTTTTACTTTTTTTCCGTACAGTGAACCGCTGATATTTCAATGCTCTTTAACAGATTTCAAATATGAATGAGTTTCTATCGAAGCACCCTTCCTATCAAATAGAAGGTATTACCTAATAAAACTATAAACCAGTTTAGAAAATTGCAATACCAGATTAAAGATAAGACAAAATGTATTTGCTCATTGATTATACCTAATAATCATTTTTTTGAGTGATCATCATACAGTTTGGGGCGAAATTACTTGTTTACCTGAGCGGCTAAAATGAATGTTTTGAAACTCATCTTCATTGGGACCTCTCTCTCTTAAAATATCAGCATTTATAACGGTTCGCATAGTTCTTAATTTTATAATGCCCCTTCCTCTCCTCTAATGGCAATAATTTATACAGGGTATTTTATTATTAACTACAAATAGAGGGCACGAAAAACTTAAATACTCGCAAGACTCTCGCAGCAAGACCTGGGCCAAGACCATATAAGAAACTACAAAACCAAGGCCAAGACCAACCTGGTCTTGTTCCATTTATCACTATGGGCAGGTATTGTCAAGGGTAATATCACCATACCTTGATAAATTTCGACTGTAGTTTATTATAATTTAACGAGACATTATTTTGGCATTAATGCCTTAATAATATCGAGTCAAATTAATAAATACAAGAGAAATTCAGCAGCAATAGTCGACAATATATCAAGGTCGTGTTATGTTTATGGAGATTATTTCTTGTACTCAATTCTTTATACCAATCATATCCACAAAATTAAACAATTTGGAATAATTTGTTCGAAATATCAACAGTGGATTTTGAACAGAATGCGAAATCATAATGAATGTGGACCTTCTAGGGTAAATACTGACAGTTCTTCAATAGCTGAAGAAATGTCTCAAATTACACATGATGGGAATGTCACGTACAATAATTGTGATTTCAATTGGTAAATTATAAAGCTGGTGCTGTTTCTGTTTGCTTTGATTCTAATTGACGTTTAAGATGTATTTATTTAGACTACTATCAGATGCACAGACAGGCTCCTTGGTATAAATAACATGCTGAATAGTCGGTGACAATCCCATTCATGTATAATAATTCCCATTTGTGAATACAAAAATCGTAGTTTGCAAGTGGATAAAAATATCGGATAAATTACGTTACCGTAGCAAATGTCCACTGGACTAATTGTATATAATAATTGTATTTTTAACAATTGTTCTTTCTAAACATTATATTTCTACTCATTGTTCATTTAGTTTGTTGAATAAAGTTTAATTGAATTGAGTTTTTTATTCATGGGATTGTCTTACCAAATAACACGCGAGCTCAGATTTAGCAGGATATTTTTTTCGGTGGTTTTCTCATACTTACTTTCATTGGCAATTTAAGTAAGTATTCGAAAACAACCACAAAAAATATCCGGCTAAATCTGAGCTCTTGTGGTATTACCCCCGACTATTCTGCACCATGCAAATAGTCGCTAATAGAGCTTGTTGATTGCTCCATTCAAACAGGAAACAAAAGTATGATCGGTTGATGACGGATATTTATTAGACGAAAGAAATAATAATTATCATCTTCTGTAAAGATATTGTACCATTTACATTTTTGCTCAAAATACACTCGCCAAATATCAAAATCACCATTTCGCAGCCCTTAAATCTCTTTTTCAGATAGAGTTCAGTACATTTCTGGAATAGAAAAGCACAACAAAACTCTTTATGAAAAGATATTCGAATAACTTCAACCTAATTATCCAAAATTGAGTTTAAGAAAATATTATCAATTTAACTACTTTGTAATTCGTATTACTATAAAAGTAAATAACGATGACGTTACCCTTGTAATATTCATATCAGTCATGTTTCTAAAGTATTTAAGAGTAATTTGTGTTTTTCCTATAGCTGTGCGAGAGGAGTAATTGAATTTTTTTCTTGAAATTAGGTAAGGCATAATCTCATTTCAGATCCTTTTTTTTTGTTGTCAAATTATTTTGTACATATTACTATACCTACAAATGAAACAGTTAGAAATACGAAATAACCGTATTCGTATAAAAGTAACGCGGAGTTTCATTTTCATAGTGAACATTGGCAATATCCCCTAGAGGATCTGTTGTGTGCTGGTACAAAAAGAGAAATTAAACTTCTCATTCCGATTTTTTGCTACTATTACATTTTTTGCTGTAATTAAAAGACTTTTCTACAAAAACATGAGTTTTTCACAAAAATAAAATGTAACTATTGCTTTTGTTGTTTATTTCCATGGAAAATAGAAGTTTTAAGTAAACATTGGTTTAGCTAGAAACTCGAGTCATATGGGTATACAGTATAGATGTATAGAGTATAAGAGTTTCAAATAAACAGGCTTTTGTTGTAAGCACAAGTTTTTTACCGTTCAGATTCAAGTTTAATGCTATACCGAAGCAAAATTACGAAGTGTACGGTTTTTAACACAAAAACCTGTCGATTCAGATATCACACTATGTCAAAAAAGTTTTCTTTATATAGCAGAAGAGCTGTTACTATGTGGTTTGTCTTCAATCCATTTGCCACATTTGTATGTAGTACCGTAAATGCGCCCAATTTGTAACAGGGATGTGACTTGGAATAATTTGCACCTCCCCGAATATAACCTTGAACGCGCACGATCGGCCACTTTTTGAGTGGATAGTGTTAAGTTGGTAGCCGAGATGATTCGCTGCTTGTCATAACAAACAAGTACATATTGTTTTTAACCTACACTGCAGATCGAAAAATAATTACTTTTTGTCAAATAAAAACACGTGAAAAACTCTTCATGTGGAAAGCATGCTATTTAACATATTTAAGTCCTGCAAATCGCTTTAGGTATGTGAATATGTTTTCAACGTGACCTCAAACATGATGAATCATAAAGTGGACAGGAGCGTATTGGTACTTATATTCAGATTATTTACAAATTGTACGTGACTTGGAACACGATGACTCGAAAATCGAGAAAAGTTCTGGGTTTTCGCACATATCACAACTATACCGATGCGGCGGGCTTTGGAGGCCATAGAAAGAGGCGAAACGCTGAGGTCAGTTTCAAGACAATTTGAAACTCCGCTAAGGACATTGTCACGTAAAGCCGGAAATATGGAAGACAGAAGGTTCTGTTTCACGCAGAGAATTGTCCGACATAATCAACACCTGTATTAAAAAAGTGTCTACATGGCTAAACTCGACAAGGAGGTAAATCGGCCATGATTGGCTGAATAGTGGAAGCTCGAACGCGATGACAAGTGAAGCATTGGTGAATCACTTCACGTAAGTTATGTCTACAGCCTTATCTGAAGAACACCTGCAAAAGTGCAACTTCAACACTTCTATAAAAGTTATATATACTGTCTGTAAATAATTTGAATTACTCTTCAGTTACTCTTCAATTAATTTTCATTTACCATTGTTAAACTCTGATGTATGTTTTGTACAGTTCGAAATAAACTAAAAATTATATTTTGTCTTCTTAAAAAAGAAATTTTCTAATAAGAAAATAAAAGTGGCGCAGTGAGTAGGATCCAGTACGAGTTGTGATTAAAAGAAACTGTCCAGTTCAAGTGAGACTTTTTCGTGAATTTTCATAACTTTGATCGTTTTAACGTTTTAAGTGCGGATCGAACCTTAGTTTTGAGAACATTTGTTACATCGTACCCAGCAGAGTTCCAGAGTGCCCGAAGAGTCAGAGGAAGAGGACAAGACACAGTTTCTTCAGAAAAACATAAGTGCCAAATAATTCCTTTTCTTGCCTTTCACGCCATTTGTAGGTCTTGAAAGATATATTAAGTAAAAGTAAATAAAACTATTTATGAGTGATTCTGAAATCGATAATATTTTAATAACCTTGAAGAATATTAACTTAAGTGATACAAATAACAGAAACAATATGCCGAATGCAATTAATTGGGACCTCTTAAAACAAAAAGTCAACAATATTAAACCTTTCAATGGTGATTGCGATTATTTAAATAAGTTTATTTTAAAATCTGAAAATTTGATAACTACTTATAGTGCTTATAATGATCCTGAACTAAAAGCACATATTTTTGAATGTGTACAAGAAAAATTAGAAGGACGAGCGGAAGTTATGGTAGGAAATAGAATTGAAATAAATAATTGGGATAAATTGAAACAAGCTTTAATCCAATGTTTTGCTGATAGACGCAATTTAGACTGCTTAGTACAAGAATTGACGCGAAGTAGACCTCTTAAAGGAGAACATTTAATAGATTTTGGAAGTAGGTTACAATTAATTAGAAGTAGAGTATTACAAAGGGTTAGTAATGATATAAATATGAATCAATTAGAAAAAGAATGTCAGATAAATCACTATAATAAAGTTGCTTTAAACACGTTCATAGCGGAATGTAGCGGTATATTAAAAAATAATATGCATTTGAAAAAACCAGAAAGTTTAGAAGACGCAATGGGTTATTTCACAGAATTCGAAAACTTTGAAAAAATGTACGGAAATCTCAACGACAGATTTCATCAGCCAAATAGAACAAATGTTAATATGCAAACATACAATCCTAGAAATAATATCCCCAACAATTCTCAAAATGCTCAGTCTTCAAACAACAATTCATTAAATCGAAATTTTAATAATGGGTCATATTCCAATAATAATTATCGCCCACCTCAATCTAATTTCAACAATAGGTCATATTCTAATAATTATCGTCCACCTCAATCCTTTCAACAAAATAACAATAATGGCCCACAATTCCCCAGCCAACCAATTGATATTCAACCAATTCCACAAAACCGAAAATTCTTAACGAATCGTCAAGTATTTGGTCCACCTAAAAATGCCTTCAGACCAAACCAAATTCCAGAAAACCAATTGCCAAATCCAGTACCAATGTCTACAATGTCAAGAAACCCTTCATTGCAAACGAGAAATCGTTTCCAAAATAGTTACACTCTAATCAATATAATGATCCCAATTCACAAAACGAATATTACGAAGCAATAGAACCCGATAATAATCACGAAGTAGAAAACGAAAATTTTTGTATACCAGGCCCATCCAACGAGAGCAAGTAACAGAAATTAACATTGTTTCCAATAACGCCTTGCCATATATAGAAATTAAAAATACAAAATTAAAATTACTTATAGATACTGGCAGTACTAGATCTATAATAAAACCGTCAATAATTGAACAATTCTATCCAGAAACGATTTATCAAAGTGATATTACTTTATCAACCACTTTAGGAAGTAAAAATATAAGATACCAAGCACTAGTACCAGCATTTAATGAGCTTAAATGTAATAATTATTTTATAGATTTTATCCTATATGATTTTCACGATTTTTACGATGGAATCATCGGATTACAAGATTTAATTAATATGAATTTGAATATAGATCTTATTAATAAAAAATTAGTAAATCAATACGTAGAGATACCTTTTAAATATAGAAAATTTGACGACGTTCAATTTTCCTTTTCCGTAATCGCAAATGAAAGAACTATTAAGAGACTTCCAGTTACTATTGATAACGGTGAAATTTTGATAGATGGCCAAATTATAGATAATGTTGAAATCCCCCAAACACTATCAGTAGCAAAAAATGGATTTGCTCCTGTAGAAGTCCAAAATTACACTGATAAATGTATTTCTATTGCTTTAACAAAACCAATAAAAGCCAACCTATTCAACCTAAGTCAATATGAAACGGTTGAGTTCGAGAGCTTCAATAACAATTTTGAAGAAAATGACATAATTAATTCAAAAAACGACATTTCCAAATTAATTCGCACTAGTCATATGAATAGCGAAGAAAAACAAAAGATCATCAATCTGTGCAAAGAATTCTCTGATTTATTTCTCAAACCCGGAGATAGACTAACCTTTACATCTAAAATTAACCATATAATTCGAACTAAAGACGAAATACCAGTCCATTCAAAATCCTATCGATACCCTTATGTGCATAGAAACGAAGTAAGACGACAAGTCCAAGAAATGTTGGACAAAGGAATAATTAGATCATCATGTTCACCATGGAGTTCGCCAATCTGGATCGTAGATAAAAAATTAGACGCTTCTAACACACGAAAATGAAGACTAGTCGTTGATTATAGAAAATTAAATGAAAAAACTATTGACGATAGATACCCGTTACCGAATATCTCTGACATTTTAGATAAATTAGGCCGTGCACAATACTTTAGCACTTTAGATTTAGCGAGCGGCTTTCACCAGATTCAAATGAGTGAATGCTCTATAGAAAAAACTGCGTTTAACATCGATGGCGGTCATTATGAGTTTCTCAGAATGCCGTTTGGACTAAAAAATGCCCCGTCTACCTTTCAAAGAGTAGTCCTAAAAGACTTACAAAATAAAATCTGTATGGTTTATATGGATGATATAATCATTTTCAGCACAAGTCTACAAGAACACATACAAAATTTAAAATTAGTCTTTATTAAACTACGCGAAGCACGATTTAAGATACAATTAGATAAATGCGAATTTCTTCGCAAAGAAGTAGAATATTTAGGTCACGTTGTAACACCTCAAGGTATAAAACCAAACCCGAATAAAATCAAAGCAATACAAAATTTTCCTATCCCTAAAACAACAAAAAATATCAAATCTTTCCTAGGTCTTCTCGGTTATTACCGAAAATTTATAAAAAACTTTGCAAAATTAACAAAACCACTAACGATGTGTTTGAAGAAAGATATGAAAGTTGAACATACGACCGAATTTCTTAAATGTGTTGACACTTGTAAAAATATTCTAATATCAGAACCAGTCTTAGCATACCCAGATTTAGAATAACCATTTGAACTAACAACAGACGCATCAAACTATGCAATAGGTGCCGTCTTGTCTCAAAATAATCATCCGATTTGTTATGCCTCTAGAACCTTGAACTCTTCTGAAATTAACTTTTCTACAATTGAGAAAGAATTGCTAGCCATAGTATGGGCATGCAAATACTTCCGACCCTATCTTTTTGGTAAACGTTTTACAATATTTACTGACCACAAGCCATTACAATGGTTATTTTCCCTCAAAGAACCGAATTCCAGATTAGTACGCTGGCGATTAAGACTTGAAGAATTTAATTATGAGATAAAGTATGTAAAAGGAAAAAATAATCAAGTAGCAGATGCTCTTTCGCGAAATGTTCAAAATCTAAACGCATTCGAAACCGAATCCATAGCTGTAAATTATGATGAGAACGATTTAAATGATATTGACGAAGTTTTGCAAATTAATGATATTCTTCCGAATTTAGATGATATAGATCTAACAGACGAATTACAAATTTTTGACAAAAATCAACAAAACAAAAAAATAAATATCATTTCTGACATAACAATACCTAGAGAACAAACCAACCAAACTATAGATACAATTCATACAGCTTTAGAAAATCCAATACTAAATATTCCCATTTCAGAGAAACCTTTAAATATGTATAAAAATCAAATTTACCTCACGCTAGGAGAAACAATGAATTCTCAAATTACGCGAGAGAAAATTTTTGAAAATTTTAGGTTATACGTAACGATACCAAAATTCAACACGGAACAAAATATAATCAAACTTATTAGAGAGTACATTGATCCCAAACAAAACTACGCTTTATATTTCCAAAACGAATCCTTGATGAAAATATTCGTAGTTACTGCACAAAATACATTCAAAAATTCAGCACTTAAATTTATTCATTGTCCGAAAGTCTTAAAAGACGTAGAAACCACTGAAGAGCAAAAAGTAAAAATTGAATACAGTCACATTTATAAATCAGGACACAGAGGAATCAATGAAGTAAAAAAATCACTTAGTTCGCTATATTATTGGCCAAAAATGAACGACGATATCGAAAAATATATTAATAATTGCGAAACCTGTTTGAAAAATAAATACGATAGAAACCCACCAGTAATCAAATTTAATTTAACACCCACATCATCAAAACCTTTTGAACATATACATTTAGATGTATTTTATATAGCAAACAAATCATATCTAACAATTATAGACTCGTTTTCACGTTACGGTCAAGCTTATCCATTAGATAGTATAATAGGAATATTGGTAGTCGATAAACTACTTGAATTCATTTCACACCACGGTTTACCCAATAGAATCACAACAGATCAAGGCACAGAATTTAAAAATTTCGACCTCCAAGATTTTTGTAAATTACATCATATTCATTTACATTTCACAACTGCAAAAAACAGTAATTCTAACTCTCCAGTTGAGAGATTTCATTCGACTCTAATTGAACATTATAAATGCCTACAAGAGGAAAACAAAAATATGAAACCCGATCAGTTAATTAAAAACGCAATATTTTGTTATAATAATTCCATCCATTCAGTTACAAAATACACCCCTTTTGAAATTATTAAAGGTCATATTAACAACCCCGATCCTTTCGATTTAGATGATCATTTAATAATATCGTCATATGTACAAGACCACAAAGAAAATAGCAAAAGATTATATGAGAAAGTCAAGCAAAATAATGAAAGTACAAAAGAGAAAATAATTCAAAAATTAAATGAAAAACGTGAAGATCCCCCAAGTTTCTCAACCCAAAAAACGTGTTATATTAAAACAAAACAAAGAAATAAAAAATTACCTAAATTCAAAAAAACAAAAGTTCTTGGTCAAAAAGGTGTTATCATTAAAACCAGTAAGGGTACATATCATAAAAATTTAACCAGAAAACCAAGATCAGTAACTAAAAAATTATTACAGGAATCAAACGATGAACCTCCTGATATTGACAACGACATGCATCCTGATACTTCAGACACACTGTGTTGAAGAAGATGTATCGACTACGAGAATTGAAAACCTAATCCTCCCTATCCAATTAGGAAATTCTCGAGTCATATATTATAAGCATACATTCTTACATTACATAGATTTAGAAATAATATTTAAACAAGTTAATAATTTAGTAAAACATTTTTATATTATTAAAGATAGCATTAGACTATTTAATAGCAGTAATCCTATATCATACCATAGCTTAGCGCAAAGTATTTTAATAAGAACAGAGTCTCTAATTAATTCCTCAAAAGAAAAGTTAAATAATCTATATCCCCATGTTAGGAGTAAAAGAGGACTTGTAAATGTAGTCGGAAAAATCGACAAATGGCTTTTTGGCACGTTAGATTCCGATGACGAAGAACGATATAATAAAGCAATCGACACATTACAGAAAAACCAGAAAAATATCATTCAAGAAGTAAATTTACAAATTTCTCTAAATACAAAACTCATTGAACATTATAATAAATCCATTAGTATTCTAAATAATAATCAAGAAATATTAAAAAATAACTTAGAGAAAATACAAGCATCATTTTACGATAAAATAGAAACTCTCGAAAGTTACTTAAGCTTTCAAGGAGTTATTTCACAAATAAATTTAGATTGTCAAACTACAATTACCTTATTAGATAATTTAGAAAACGCCATAGTATTTTCCAAACTAAACTCTTTACATAATTCTATAATTTCCAGTTCCGACATATTCGAAATGATTAAATATTTACATAATATATACGATTCTAACCAAATTCCCCAATTTAAGAATCTACTGACTTATTACCAATTCTTAGGAACCCAAGTATCGATATCAGACTCTAAATTAAATTTTGCAATTCATGTACCTATTCTTAAAGACAAGACTTATGAATTTTATCATATTTTCCCAATTATCCAAAACCACAAAATGTATACTCCTTTATTCCCTTATTTGGCACACAAAAACGATGACAACCAATTCGAAAAAGAACAATGTCCTTTCTTAGAAGAAACATACTACTGCAGACAAAATCTAATATCCCAAGACAACTGTACTATACAATTACTCCGAGGAGAAGCTCCGAAATGTTGCCACATCATGGAAGTAAACGTTCAACAAATAATCATAGAACAAGTTACAGAAAACGAAATTCTAATAATACCAGAAAAGCCTCATCAAATATTTTCCAAATGCCGAAGTAACCAATATATTCCAGTGACGACTCCAGTACTGATCAAAATTCCAGATTTATGCGAAATATGGACCAATAATCAAAAATATATTAACAAAATTCCGATAAGCAGAGGAAAACCATTTATATTACCTAAAATTGAAACAGAATCATTGATCGCTTCCAGAAACTACCAGATACCGAATATAACAGAAATTGACTTTGAAGAACTTAAGGAAATCAGCCGAATTTCAAAACAATTAAAACCGATCACAGAAATCGAAAACAACCCGTATAAAGCAAACACAATAGGAACAATCATAGGAATTACAATCGTATGTGTTTTAACCTGTATTTTAGTTAAATATAGAAAGCAAATATTCAAAATCTTCAAGAAGTCAGAAAAAAATCCCATGGAAGAAAATGAAATTTCGAAAATCCACTCCGTGTTTCTCGAAACCTAAAGACGGGAGGAGTTATGTCTACAGCCTTATCTGAAGAACACCTGCAAAAGTGCAACTTCAACACTTCTATAAAAGTTATATATACTGTCTGTAAATAATTTGAATTACTCTTCAGTTACTCTTCAATTAATTTTCATTTACCATTGTTAAACTCTGATGTATGTTTTGTACAGTTCGAAATAAACTAAAAATTATATTTTGTCTTTTTAAAAAAGAAATTTTCTAATAAGAAAATAAAAGTCGTATAAGCTGACGTGATGAAGTAATCCAATACAAAACGTGGATTAAAGCTTGACACGTTGTGAGTTCAGCGTACAAGGCGGTTAAATGATAGTGTTAGCATATGAGCATAGAGAAGTAAGCTGGTTGGGCCAATAATATTGGATGTTGTTGCATTTTAGTTTAGGTGAGAGCCCACCCTGAGAACCCCATGGTCATTAAGAAAGGTGGTCAGTTTGCAAAGAGAATTCACTGTCAGCTAGTTGAAGGTATCTAATTGGTAGGTGCTAGCGCTACTGCTTGAAATGTACTCTAATTGAACAATGTTATGCAGTTAGCGAATCGTCAACGAATACACTAACTTCAATTTAAAGGGACGGGACAGGACGGTCGATCGTTTAACTTCAAGTGTTAATTTCTGCCTTTTGTGTGACTAACTAAAATTGATGCAATGTCTATATTTGAGAATAACTACACTGTAGGTATATGAATTGACACACGTCGCGGCTTTTAACTGATTTTAAGCGGTTTAACAACGAGAGATTTATCGAAAAATGTATTTCGGGCACGAGTTATTTCTCCAACGAAAACGATCATGACAATTAATCAAACTAGTCTCTTACCATAGTACGCAAGAAAACGAGTACTGAATTTCAACCAAAATAATTCATGAGCGCATTGCCGAATTTTGTGGTCAAATACGAGGGTGGCACGAGCATACCCCCCTCTGTGGTGGAAGTGATAAAATTCCTTAATGTGCCTGTTGGCGCCAATAAAATTCCGACCTTCATCGGATAAGATGGAATGAGGAAGACCTCTATGAGCGATAAATCTATCGAGTGCTGCTAAGAAGCCGTCAGTAGAAAGTTCGGGAGCAAACTCCAGATGTACAGCTTTAGTCGCGGTACAAACAAAAATGCATAGATAATCTTTGGTAACGGTGGCTTTACGGAGACGAGAAGGGCGAACTTGAAATTGTCCGGCATAATCAACACCTGTATTAAAAAAGTGTCTACATGGCTAAACTCGACAAGGAGGTAAATCGGCCATGATTGGCTGAATAGTGGAAGCTCGAACGCGATGACAAGTGAGGCATTGGTGAATCACTTTAAGTATAAGCTGACGTAATGAAAGAATCCAATACTAAACGCGGATTAAAGCTTAACACGTTGTGGGTTCATCGTGCAAGGCGGTTAAATGATAGTGTTAGCATATGAGCATAGAGAGGTAAGCTGATCGGGCCAATAATATTGGATATTGTTGCATTTTAGTTTAGGTGAGAGTTATTCGGTCTACCGCCCACCCTGAGAACCCCATGGTCATTAAGAAAGGTGGTCAGTTTGCAAAGAGAATTCACTGTATTAGTGGCTCGAAATTCCTGCAGAATATTAGCAAAATGCTTCTTCCGAAGGTATTGAATTTCTTGCAATTCAATAACGCTCAAAGAACCTGCGGAAGAAGGTTTAGAATAACTATGGTATCTACAATTGAAAACGAAACGTCGCATCCAAGCAACAACTCGTTGGATACGTGTAAAGGAAGAGAATCGTAAAGATAATTCTTCAAATAAGAGATCGGGTTGAACAGCGATGAGTGCTACGAGATTGGGTTTAAACTATAATAATGATTCGGAGTTTGAATTGGCACTGCAAAAGGGAATAAGCCATTGCCGGTGGTAAGTCAATACCGGTGGACCTCGAGTCCGTAAGTGATATATCCTATCTTGAAGAAAATGAGAAGCAGATAAACCACGTGAAGCCATGTCAACGGGTTTGAGACCAGAAGGACAGTGAGACCATGATAAATTACCTACAATATGAGCAATTCGTTGTGAAACAAAATTTTAAGAATATGAAGGGGAGATGTGTAACCATGTAAGTACTGTTTCAGAATCCTAAAAAGTCTGATGTCAGACTGTGGTTTCGAACACCAGATTTGCAAAACCGTATTGATAAGATCAAGCGCAAAATTCAAGTCTAGGGATAGAAAGTGTTTTTAATGGGGCAACACGAGTTTTGGACTTCCGCAGAAAGGAATGACGCGAGTGAGCTAATTCGAAATATATGTATACAACTGCAGCATATGCAAGAGACGAGGCATCCGCGAATCCTATCAGGTATATTTGATCGAAATTCGTGTCAAGAATCACACAACGACGAAGGTCGAATATGGCAATGCGATCAAGATTATTGATGAGCTGGTTCAAATGTAATGCAATTTCAGAGGTGAGTGGTTGATCCCAATCAAGTTTAGCGAGCCATATCTTGTGGATAACAATTTTAAAGGAGATGACGAGAGGAGACAAAAATCCATTCAAGTCCTAAATTTTTGCTAAAAAGGAAAGCATGTTACGCTTAGTACCAGCCGCTTGAACTCTGAATACAAGGCAGTCTCAAGATGGTTCACAATTCAAGCCTAAAACTTTTAACGAATTGTCCGCATCATTCAGCTGTAGAGGAAATTTTAAATGGCTTAGAGGCAAATCTCTAAGTAGCTGAGGTAACTAGACGACCATTTGCGTAGTTCAAAACCTCCAGACGAAAGTAACTGTATTGATTATATTTGCAAATCCAATGCGGATGCAATGTCGTCCGCACCAGAAATGACATCGTCAACATAAATATGGTTTGATAAGGCTTGTGAAGCCAAAGAAAAGCGATGTCATTTATCTTGAACGAGTTGCTGGAGACAGTGCATGGCAAGGAAAGCGGAGGGAGCCAAGCCATATGGTGTTGAGCTCAACTTCTTCTTGAGAAAGATTGGCTTTATGTTTCCAGAGGATATGCTGTATGTGACGATCTTGTTCCTGTACCAGGCTTTGTCGATACAATTGTCGAATGTCGCAGCAAAGAGCAATTCGAGAAAGTCGAAAATTGAGTAATATGTCCAATACAGCTGACTATAAATTGAGTCCTTTAATTATGCAATCATTTAATGACACAACGGATGAGTCCGTGCTAGATGGATTGAAAACTGCTCGATATTTGATTCCCTTATTTGTAAGTTTAGTTACTACATGATGGGGAAGAATATACTGTGTAGGTTGCAGAGACTTGGACATGTATCCTAATTCTTAATATGCATGTAGAAATTGTTCATAATCCAATTTGAGTGATGGAGTCTTATCAAGACGTTTGATAAGTTGAACAAGTGAATAACGAGTAACCTTCTAGTTAGGTTTGATTGGCAGAAAGACTGAATATCTACCTTCTTCATTTCGTTTATGAGTGGCGATGAAATGTTGCTCTTCTAAAATATCAAGAGGATCTTGCGGTGTGAGATTCTAAACATTTTCAATTTCCCAAAATTTGCCGAGGTCGTGGGAAATCTGAGAGGTAGATATCAATGAAGTGGTTCGTTGATTTCGATCATGTGTTTGGGTAGGACCTATAATTGTCCAACCAAATATGGTGCTGATTGCGACTGGGCCAAGAGAGCTTGAATCAAAAGGTTGAGGTAGTAATAACTGGGGGTAGTCGTCAGCACTCAAAAGTAAGTTTACTTTGTCTGAGCGGTGAAATTCAGGATCAGTCAAAGCTAAATATCGAAAAGCATGAGCAACTTTTGTACTAATGTTAGGAGGAGGCAAATGATCAGAAATTTGAGAAACCACTGATGGGTGTATGTCAATATAATTTGAATAAAGTCTAAAGGAAAGTTGGCGTTGAATACTGCCGGGAGAGGTAGAGAAGTGTCCACCCATGCCTGATACGGAAACTGGCAGATCGTGTATCTTTTGACTCAACTGGTTGGACAAGCGTTTTGAAGTAAGGGGAAGTTGTAATTCAGGGTCAATAACTCCCTGTACGGGAAAGTAACCTTCGCGCGCATCTAAGATGCATGCACGAAAGATACCTAAAAGTGACGCCACAGGCGTGGTGGTCGTACGACTAAACGAGAGTGAAGAAGCAGATGGGTCTTGTTCGGCAGTGGAGGAAGATGCAATATTGGATTCATGTTTGACATGATCCGAGGTGCGATTGGACGCGGAACTGTGGCCTGAATTGTATAATTGAAAAGGGTGCAAGAGAGAATGATGATTACGTGAATTACATTTACCAGATATAGATTTACATTGTGATTTCAAGTGGGAACTTAAACAGTTGAAGCAGCGTTTGTGTTGCTTGATTAAATCTATATTTTCATCTCGGGAAAGAGGAAGAAATGCGAAGAAGGAGGACAATGAGTATACCTTGTGACATAATAAACAAGAAAGGATTTTTGATTCAGAGTGAACAGAACGATGTGAGATTAATCTGAAGAATTTGAATTGCGACTGGCAATGAATGAATTTGATCTAGAAGTGACCGTAGAACGAGTAATGGGATTAGAACTTGCGTGGGAAGAGATTATTTCCAATGTTTTGATCTATTGTATCACGAATTCCAACAAATCATCAAATCGCGGAACTCATTCCGAAGAATGTCGATCTTCGAATGCTTTAGCGGTACGTTCATCAAGATTGTTTAATGATAAAGTTAATGAAATGCAGTTGGCTAGGTCATCTGTGGATAACGCTATGTAGTCTGTACGGAATTTTAATGCGTCTCGTGAAAATGTTTCAAATTGTTAGTGAATTAGAATAAATTAGTTTGAATTTGAGAATTTTATTCAAATTGGATTGAGCTATTCTGCAGGGAGATTCATAACTGTTATCCAGGGCCGTATAGTCCACTTCGTAATTTTTACCTGTTAGCTGTAAGCTAGAAACAACTTAGAGAGCACTTCCGCTCTGGAACTTTTCGATAGGGGAGAGACGTGCTATCATGTATAAGGGATAGAAACAGTGCAAAGAATTCAGGCCATTTCTCAATGTCACATGAGAAATTTTAGCGCTACTGCTTGAAATGGACTGTAGTTATGCAGTCATCAAAACAAAATAAAGCAACAAATCAGATTGATAAAATTGTTAATATATTTTTTACAAACCACGTGGTGGTTAAAACTTCCTGTCATGTAGTACCTATATTCATATTTCCAACAGAAAGACATAATATCGCTTGAAGTGAAAGTGATTAAGTACGTATTGCAGTGTTTTTGTGCATTCTCTTGATGGAGTTTAAGGTAACATTTATCTTTATCGTATAATTAATGGATGAAAATAGAATTACAACACCACCACAAACTATGTGTTGCTCAGTGTGCAAACCATTGAGTCTCCGGTCCTTCGCAATTTCAAAATAAGAAATATATTCGTTATTTTTATCAAATAGTGGTATTTATTGAAGCACCTTTCCTTACATCGATTGGAATCAGAGGCCAGCTGTGTTATCGAAGGATTGCTGTTTTCCACATAGATATAATTAGATTTAAACATATTTTTGGCCACTTCGCCCGGATAATCGATGTAATTACTATGAGTTTAAATAAATACAATTGAATATTGGAGGTATCGGTTGGCGCCACGCCAGATGGTACAATTCGAGAAGAAAAGAATTGACGGGTTCGTGTCCAGGGTGCCATAGTCACATTTCGTCTATACATTGAAGATTTATGACTGAGTTGATTTTGATTGTAAAATAAAAAATATACTTCTGTTTTATTTGCATGCAATTGAATTTAATTTTTGGTAAAGAGGTGGTGTTGTGAAACAAATGAAAACTTTTTTTGTATAAGTTCCGGAATAGTAATATTCTAAAATGTGGATATAATATTACGTGTAAAATTTAGATTCATAGCTTCGTCAAATTCCAGTGCCGTAACGAAGGTTGCGACCTAATCTAGTGAAAGAATCTAAATTTTGCAAATGAAAGTTGGTTTTCAACTTTTATACCGCTAAAGTCGTAACTTAGAAATAAGACAGGTAATTTAAGAGAAAAGTTACTTATTGTTTATATGTTTATGTCTCAAATGTATTAATATGTCTTTTTCTTAGACTCTCAATAGATATTTCAGTTTTTTACGTTAGTACTTGGTTACAAGTGAGGTAAACCATGCTAAAAAAGTGCGGTTGGCAAAAAGCGCAAGCGTAAAGTTATCACAAAGTGATATTTTGAACGGAAGCTTTGTAAAGTGGTAAAAGTTTCTGTAAAAATTAATTGTAAATATAGTTATAGATAATCATGGATGAGTTGAAGAATGCACGTAAACATGCAAAAGGTACAATCACAAGAGTAGCTAATTGGGTGGACATGAATATAGATTCATTATCAGATCATTTCTTGCTAGAATCCAAAATATGATTCGACTCAAAATGAAATAGAACCTTTAGATGTTGACGAAGATAGACAAGTAGTAGAAAGTCGATTTGATTTAACAGTTGCAAAAATTAATAGGAAAATTCATTCTTTAACGTCCACTCAAATTAATCTTCCACAACATAATACCTCCACAATCATTAGAACCATTGAACCTACAGTTGGAGTAAAGCTTCCTCAGTTGTCTATCCCCAACTATGCAGGTGATTACCAGAAATGGACATCTTTTTACCAGTTGTTTTGTTCCTTAATAAAAAATAATTAAAATTTGCCTGATATCCAAAAGTGCATCTATTTAAAGTCCTATTCAGTAGGTAAGCCACCAAATTTAATAGAATCATTGGATCTCACAAATGAAAATTTTGCAATAGCAATTGAAATATTAGAAAAAAGATATGAGAACAACTTATCCATAATGAATTCACACTTAAACTCAATAATAGATTATCCAAATGTAGTAAAAGGAACTGCCCAGGCATTAAGAGAATTTCAAGTAAACATTAGTAAAAATGTAGAATCCCTAAAAAACATAAAGTGTCCTACTGATAGTTGGGACTTAATACTAATAAACATTCTGTTGCGAAACTCAGGTTTTAACTCAAAAAAACACTATCAGTCAAACAGAGACACTGAACATACCCCATCATTGTCAGAATTTTTCGAGATAATTGGTACATATTCTGATATACTGGAGGCATTATCATCAAACATGTTACCAAGAAAGAAACATTCGCCTAAACCCATAAGGAAAACTACGTAGCATGTAAACAATTTCTAAGAAAATAAATGTTTTCATTGTAAATCAATCTCACATGGCCTGTACTCATGTAGTAATTTTTCAAAAATGTCATTAATAGATAAGTACAATTTCCTAAAGTCTGAAAGACTATGTTTCCACTGCATGGGAGCCAGACACATAGTGTCTGAATGCAAATCCAAAACCTGTTTCTGTGGTAAAAAATGACAATATAAGCCAAAATAATTTTCCTTCCTCATCTTCAAATGCCAATTACTCGTCTTTACCAAGAAATAATCATACACATGTTAACCGTAACGCTCCGGAAGTAAGTTCTAGTAATTCCTATATCGCGTTCTCATATCCCGAGCATAGTAAAGGCTCAAATGATAGTACAAATCATCATCTTGACAATTCAGCTAATTCGCAGTTGCAAAATGTTGCTCCCAATTATAATCCAAGTATGAGAAATAGTGATCAAGGACAAACTCACACTTCTTCTGTTCTTGCCGCTCGTGCGAATAGCAATGTTCTTTTAGCCACGGCGGTGGTAATAATTCATTCCTAATTTGGAAACAGAAAGGCTCTGTTCAAAGTTAAACGCTAGTACTTACAACATGAAATTACAAGGACAAGGAGTTCAGCAAATTTCCTTCATTGCTAAAAAGATGACTAACTTAGAAATCCATTCTAATTCCGAACCCTATAAACGCATAGTAGCTTGTAGTGTTCTAGAAACGGTAACCTCCAAACTGCCTGAAATAGCAATAAACGTCCGTTCCTTAAACATTCCTCCACATATTCTGTTGGCAGATGCCAATTTTGGCACTCCATCCGAAATAGAATTACTCATAGGTGCTGATGAATATTATGATCTCCTTATACCAGAAAAAATGACTTGGGTAAGAATTCTCCAAATCTAGTAAATACCCATTTGGGTTGGATAGTAGGCGGTAAACTTTTGGATCCATATCCATGTAGAAATGTTAGGTCATTTTTCCTCCAGTCAGTAGAATCAGTTCCAGATCCCAATACCTTGTTAAGTGAAGCTTTGGCAAAGTTTTGGGAGACAGAGGAAATCCCCTCGATTTCTTTCCGTTCCCCCGAGGAACAATTAGCAGAAAATCACTTTCTAGAAACGCACAAACGTCTAGAAAATGGTAGGTTTCAGATAGATTTCCCATTAAAGACCCCAACTGAAGTTACCAGGTTAGGCGAGTCTTTCCAAACAGCTAAAAAACGTTTTCTTAACATAGAAAAAAGGTTACATATGAATGAAAAGTTGCTTAATGATTATTCAAAATTTATTAATGAATACGTCACACTAAACCACGCTAGATATATTTCTTGGTGTGGAGATGAATCGTCATTAAAATACTATATTCCTCATAGTTGTGTGGTTCGAGAAGATCACCAAACCACTAAGCTCCGCGTAGTGTTTGACGCTTCCAGTAAAAGTTCCACGGGAATCTTGTTGAATGACATAATTCTAAAAGGCTACCAGGTTCAGCATGATATTCTCGATATTTTTTGTAGATTTAGACAGTATCCGTTTGTCCTCACTGCCGACATTGAGAAAATGTACAGGTAAACAAGAACAAATCCTGAGCAAATCGTCCTGCAAAATATTTTGTGGATAAATTCTCCTTGTGATCCAATCCAATGTATAGAATTATTAACAGTAAGTTAAGGTACCAACTTCGCTCCATTTGTAGCTACTCGATGCTTACATCAACTAGCTATGGGTGGTGAAAAAGAATTTCCTTTGGCGGCCGAGGCTCTAAAATTTCAAACATACGTTGACGACGTTTTATGTGGTTCCAATTCAGAAAGTGAATTAGAAAATTCCTACTACCAAGTAAATACACTCCATGATTCAGCAGGATTCCATCTGCATAAATGGAATTCAAATTCTTTTTAGTTCCGAGAAAAATTTTGTACAAATAACAAGTCGTTAGATTATGAGATTACCAACGAAAAAGTTTCCAATAAGGTTTTAGGCTTAGTGTGGAATAATATTTCAGATTCCTTTGCATTTTCCGTACCTCAGTTTTTTGTTGAGAGTTCCGTAACCAAGAGGGTTGCCTTGTCCACCATTAGTAAAATGTACGATCCACTAGGACTGGTAAACCCGGTATGTGTGATTTTTAAGGTTTGCATGCAAAAATTATGGATTGCTAAGCTTTCATGGGACGATCCTATTGAAGGGCTTCTTCTTTCTGAATGGCATGAAATTGTAAACTCTTTGAATTCTTTATTAGAGTTAAAAATACCACGTCAGCTATTTCAGAATAAGCCCATTTTGAGAATAGAACTTCAAGGGTTCGCTGACAGTAGCGAAAAAGCATATGGAGCATGTGTATATTTCCGAACAGTTTACACTGACAATGTGGTATCTTGTGCTTTAGTTAGTTCCAAATCCAGAGTAGCTCCGGTTAAAACCATCAGTTTGCCACGGTTAGAATTGAGTGCAATGGTTTTGTTAGTAGACCTATCTCAAAAGATAATAGACATTTTTCAAAATAAAATATCTTTAGATTCCATAAATGTGTGGACAGACTCCCAAATTGCATTATGATGGATACAATCACATCCATCCCGATGGTCAACCTATGTAGCCAACAGAGTTTCGCTTATACAAAAAATATCCTGCACGTGGAATTGGAGACATGTCAAGTCAGCCAAGAACGCAGCAGACATTTTGTCGCGCGGATCGCTTCCTAACAAACTAATCCAAGCATCATTGTGGTGGCATGGGCCCCAATATCTTTCCGAACTAAATAAAGATTTGAGTCAGGTTAATCCACAGACATCGTCATTAGAAGTTCCAGAAGAAAAGAAAATTACTTTATATAATATCACCCTTCAAGATAAGCGATTAGTAAATGATTTCTGGTATAATGTATTTTAAAGATTCTCACATTTCAGTAGATTGACGCATTCTATAGCATATAGCTTTAGATTTATTTCAAACCTTAAAAATACAAATAATAAACAAGTAGGCCCCATAACATTAGCAGAGAATGAGAATGCATTGAATTTCATTATCCGACAGATTCAACGTTTGTACTTTGAAAAAGAAATTTTTGAGAATTAATCTAACAGACAAATATCAAATAAAAATTTATTGTCTGTAAGTCCGTTTCTAAATAAGTCAGAATTTTTGTGTGTCGGCGGTCGTCTGGAACATGCTGATATCCTAGAGACTCATAAGCATCCCATTCTCCTTCCAGCAAATAAATGTAGGTGTAGATTTTGGTGGTCTTTTCCTTGTAAAAACTTCAAATCTGCGAAAAACACCACTGTCCAAGTGCTATGTAGCTTGAATTGACTGGAAATTCATTCCTTCCCACAGTCCTCATTGGGGAGGTCTGTGGGAAGCGGCAATAAAAAGCTGCAAATATCACCTAAGACGTATTATGGGGAATGCTAAACCAACCTCTGAAGAGCTAGTCACTGTATTATACCAAATAGAAGCAATTCTAAATTCTCGCCCAATTTGTCCATTATCCAACGACCCGTCCGATTTGCAGTGCGTGACGCCAAGGCATTTCCTAATAGGCACCAGCCATACCGCTTATCCTGAGAAAAATGTGACCCATTTGCCAGACAACAGGCTTGCTTTCTGGCAGCGATGTTCTCAACTCCAGCAACATTTCTGGAATAGATGGAGTAGAGAATACTTAAACCTGCTTCAAAACAAACCCAAATGGTTGAACCCAACCCAAAATTTAGCTCCATATGACCTGGTGTTGTTAAAAGAAGACAACATTCCTCCACTTAAATGGCCTAGAGCTAGAATTTCAGAAAAACATCCCGGCCGTGACGGAAAAGTTAGAGCAATCAAGCTCAAAACCACAGATACAATACTAACTAGACCCATTTCAAAGGTCTGCCTGCTGCCTTACTCAATGGCCTAAACCTTGATTGATTATGCTTATGCATTTTTAACATTTTTTGTTGTTGTAGAGGTGATGTGTCGGAATTAGGGGCCTTCCCTGGCTAATGACCCATGGTTATTGTGGACACCAAGTGGCAACCTCGCTGGGAACACCCTAGTCACCGACCTATTATCAAAACCATAAATATGACTAATTAGTTGTTTCATTCTTTTGTTTCACACATTGTTCCACCAAATATACTTGTTTATGTGGGATGATTTAATTGCATTGTTCTTTTTAATGATTTGAAGTTGACTTCAAGGGGGGGAGTATGTTGTAATTCAAACCCTCTTTTTGATTATGCAAGCACGCCACTTATTTTAAAGTCTTTCAGAACCTTCTAACCTGGCCGGCTTATCCCCAGTTAACGACGGCGCATGCAAGGACCCGTTTTGCGAGCGAAAATGCCGCACGCAAGGGGAGAAGTACCGTACATATCCTAGTGTGATGAATTAACAAGTCCCTTTTCCTCACGTGTTCTGTTTTATTCTGTTACGGGTGTTAATATATTTTTTCCAAACCACGAGGTGGTTAAAACTTCCTGTCCTGTAGTACCTATATTCATATTTCCAACAGAAAGACATAATATCGCTTGTAGTGAAAGTGATTAAGTACGTATTGCAGTGTTTTTGTGCATTCTGTTGATGGAGTTTAAGGTAACATTTATCTTTATCGTATAATTATTGGATGAAAATAGAATTACAACACCACCACAAACTATTCGTTGCTCAGTGTGCAAACCACTGAGTCTCCGGTCCTTCGCAATTTAAAAATAAGAAATATATTCGTTATTTTTATCAAATAGTGGTATTTATTGAATCACCTTTCCTTACATCGATTGGAATCAGAGGCCAGCTGTGTTATCGAAGGATTGCTGTTTTCCACATAGATATAATTAGATTTAAACATATTTTTGATGTCTTTCTGTTGGAAATATGGATATAGGTACTACATGACAGGAAGTTTTAACCACTTTGTGGTTTGGAAAAATATATTAACAGCCCTTACAGAATAAAACAGAACACGTGAGGAAGAGGGACTTGTTAATTCATCACTCTAGGAAGGGTACGGTACTTCTCCCCTTGCGTGCGGCATTTTCGCTCGCAAAACGGGTGCTTGCATGCGCAGTCGTTAACTGGGGATAAGCCGGCCAGGTAAGAAGGTTCAGCAGGATATTCCCATAAGGCTAATAATATCTGAGCTTCAATATTTTTAGTAATATCATATTGTAATGTTTATCTTATTTATTTAAATAATTCTTATCCCAACGGGTGTGATAAAGGTATATCTACTTACTCAATTTATGTATACCCTTAATATTTACTTATACGATGAAATAAAACAATATAGTTTGTTTAAATCTTCATATATGAAGATTTAAACAAACTATATTGTTTTATTTCATCGTTCAGTATGGATCTTCATCAAGTAAAAGCCTCATCTATTCTATTTACTTATACTTAATTTATGTACAGTTTTCACTATGTTCACTGTGTTCGCTACGAGATCAGATTGGAAACTGAACTCACGGTTCGCAGGTAGTTGCTCATAAATTAAAACTTCTTCTGGAACATTTGGATTCCTGAAATTTCGTGATTGCAGCTCCCAACAAACAATCGACCTTCTTAGAAATGCCTCTATAAACAATCACAATAAAAATAATCCTTCCCAGAAATCCGCGCAATCCCGCCTTAAAACCTAAAACCTAAAAATTCGAGTGTAGTGATTGTTTTCCGATGTTATTTACTCTATTCCTCAACTCATCTTGGTTATTCTCCGGATATGTACAGTAGTATTTAATAAAATGCTTTGATTGTACTATTTTCTTCGGTAATTATAATTGTGAACGCCATTCATAATTGTATCTAGTTAAATTGAATAAAGAATTATTTTAATTTCAAAATAATATAAACTATTCAAAATCAAAATATTCAGTAACCTATATTTACCATGGAAATTCAACCGAAATAGGTAAATTATGCTTCGAAACATGGAAACTGTTTAGGCCAATTTTGCATTAACATTTCAAGTCAATTATGTAAAATAACTGAAATTTGATAAATTAGTCAATGCTATATTGGAGTAGCATGGGCTTGCCGAAATAAAATAGGCAATACCAATAGAAAATTGATTTCATATTAATTTCTATTATTGTTATCCAAGAGAGATAAGAAATAAGATTAGTCAAAAAATGCTTTCTGTAATGAATTTATTTTGATTCAATTGTTTTTTTTTCTAATTACTTGGCTTTGAATTTATATTGATGATAGAAGTAAAAAGTAAAAAAAATCCACTGCGTTTGCTTTGTTTTAAAATGCTATCATCCGAAAGTATGCTTCCGAGTAAGTTAAAGCGTCATCCCGAGACTATCCATTCAACAGAAGCTTCAAGAATTTTCATTCCGGTTGCGACATTATATTTATGTGAAGCTGGATTACCAGCGGTAGCTTTACTCAAGAACAAATATCGCTCAAGGATCAATATGCAGCAAGAAATGAGAGAAGCAGTGTCTTTGAAAAACTGTGTGGAGATCACCAAATTCACCAGTCACATTTATTTGACTCAGTAGCTAGTATATTTTATTTTTGTTTTTCCTAAGTCTCTCTTGTTGTTTTCTGTTTCAATTCTGATTATTATGGATGTTTTAATTTTTGGGGATATCTACCTGACTACTAGCTTTCTTGCCTTTGTACTAGGTATACTAGAACTTAACTCTTCCACTCTGCATCTAAAATACAGCTACTTTCTCCGGTTTACTGAATATGCTGTTTTCTATATTTTTCTTTTCGTACCTTTCAGAAATTCCCATAATATAGTATGAACAGTAGTATTTCGCCGACTGAAGATGTACAAAGAAATTTGACGTTGTGGGAGAGGAACATTTCCTTTAGATAGAGCTTTCATCATATATCTTGTAGATTGATTATTATATTGACAGATCCATTAATTAATATCATCAAAACATTTATTACAATCACATGCTTCGGAATCGATCATTTTGATCTTATTAGGAAATGCGCGTACTGTTGCATGGCTTACGATACATCTAAAATACATAGCATTAATCTTTGTTATAGGATGACTATGCTCCTCAAGCTTTGAATATGGAAGAGTGGGGTTTATTTTGCAGGACGAGTTATTACTACTGTTGCAGAATTGCGACCATTCTATTTCCCAATTGTGTCTCATACTCTCCTTTCTTGAGCAAATGACGTCACGCCATTGTAAACAAAGATCTTCCAATTCGGAAAGAATTGCGGCGTTAGCTAGTTGATCGATTTTTTATTTCCAGAGATTTGAAAGGGGCTTTTGGCCCACATAAACGTTACAGAGTTATTAAGTTCTCTCAATTCAACTAACGTGCATGATATTATTACGATTATACTATTGTAATATATACTTCTTACAGAATTTCTAATGGATGTTAAAGCTGACTGAAAATCTGAAGGGATGACAACGTTTTGATATAGGAGAGTATAGCATAAAGCCCAATTGAGCAATGAGAGTTTAAATTATGTTGCAATACTGTTTTCTCGTTAGATATGTATGCAGCACATCCAACACCTAGAGAATATTTGGACCCGTCTGTAAATACTTTGCAGAGATTACTCAGCTTTCCAAAGCATTCGTCCATAACTGTGCAATATTTCCTTAGTACGTCGTAATTAGGTATGACGACTCTTCACCAAAAAGAGGATATGTCATAAGGAGCTGAAAAACACATCTCTATTAATTGGAAGCTGTGATATATTGGGACATGCAATAGCTAAAATTGGAGAACTTTTATTCATCCACCATTTTTCTGTTAAGTTGCTGACTGATAATTGGACCCAGCTCTGCAGAAAGCGTACAACCCACAAGAATTATGTTCTTCAGAACAATGGAAAATAGTTTTTAATAAAGAATAATGGCTTCTGCTTAATATATTATTAATGCATAAAGTTAGACTATGGGTTCTGGTGGAATAATCTCAAAAAACTTAATTTTTAAAAATGTTTTGACATACGATATTGATTTTTGGGGCGGGGGGTTTGATGCTTTCTGCAAAACAAAATAATCAGGTTCTTCAAATTTATTCATTTAACATTATTTACAGAACTACAAGAAAAAGGCAAGTTATTGTTGATATATTATGCATATAATATTGTAATAATAAAAACATTAAAAATTCTAATTTCTTCAATGCCAGAGTCTAAAATTTTTCGTATTAAAACCATCAACATCTTCTTCAATGTTTGAATTTCCTTGTGGTTTTTGATGAAAACTTGCAGCATTTCCAGTAAATTCACTAGCTTGAGCTCGGCTATTGTTTTCACTTGAGAACACCAAATTTAAAAATGAATCACTTTGTCATTGAGATTGTCGTCCTCTTGTTATCTCGGTATATGTATACAGCAGATCCCACGTCTAGAGAATATTTAGATCTGTCTGTAGTATTTTGCAGATTACCCAGCTTACCAAAGTATGACAACTCAACTCTACACGAAAAAAAAGATATGTCATAAGAAGCTGAAATAGTTATATGTAAAACAAGTGTCACAATGTAGTTTTGTAGTACGAGTGAAGTTTGTGCAACGAACCGCGAAGCGTTGAGTTGCCCAAATCAGGAGTACTGCAGAAAGTCATTGTGACACAAGTTTTACACAATATTTTTTATAATTTGCATTTATTTACTTGTTTAAATAAAATAGGATTACATGATTCCTGTTTTTAAACTAGGAGGAGTGGTTTGAATTTAAGTTGGCAATTCTGTAAATTCCAGATTGGTCAAATCGCAGAAGGTTTTATTCAGCACTTGTGACTTTTGAGTAAATTGTAAACAAACTTTCATGGAAGCAAATAGAAGATGATTATTTCCTATACAATATAAAAATAAACAATTGACAAATTATTGGTGAATAAACGTTAGCATACTTAATTTATTAATATTTTTAATATATAATTTATTATCAAAATTCCAGTTCGAATTATTGTTGAATGGGGACGTGTGTGATTGTGTTTAGCAAAACAAACCGTCTTTGCCTTTTATATAGAATACGCGCATTTGTGGTTTGTAGGTTAATATTAATTCAACCATACTGTAAGTATAAATTTTTACTTTACTTTTTTGGTTAAACAATTGCTGCGGCACTGGCTTGCGGATGGCCGGTAAATATAGTCCTAGCGGTAAGGATCCGCCATTAGCCGCATCAACAGGTAATGAAATTTCAAATAATATTTACGTTGAAGATGTCGTATTTTCAGAAGAGATTAGTATGGAAGAATCTCATAATATTTAAAAATGCGATAATTCTGTTGTTAATAATTCCAAAAATTACGATAATGACATTAACGAGGTTAATAAAAACTCGCACTCGAATTCTTTCCAATATAGTAGTCAAACGAGTAATACATTTAATACTTCTAATAGATTTAATTCTAATGAAATCGGATCTTATTTTATTTTTGTTCAACATATTATTGACTTAAATATAGGCCGTTTACAACCTATGAAGCTTGGAGAAAAATTACTTGCCCCTTCGAATTATGATGGAAATATTATCTATCGAAATTGTTAGTGTTGGTAGGAACCGTATTAAGATCGAAGTTGATTTGGGTCTTGTAGCAAATAAATTAGTAAATGAACCTTTTGTTAAAGAAAACAACCTAATTGCCTATATACCAAATTATTTGACAGAAAAGCGGGGACTTGTTCGCGGTGTAGATACTACATTAAGTGAAAATACCCTAATAAACGTTATAAAATCTAATATTACTGTTGAAAGAGTCAAAAGAATGACTCGAGTAATCCAGAAAAATGATATATCGGAGAGAGTTCCACGACAAATGGTTATTATCATTTTCGCGGGAAAATTAATTCCTCAATTTATTTATATCAATAAAGTTAGGTGCCCTGTTGAGGTTTTTGTAAATCCAGTTATGCAATGTTTTCAATGCCTACGTTATGGTCATTCAGCTACCCAGTGCAGATCAAAAAAACGTAAAAAATGCGGAAATGAGGAAAAAATGATTGTTCAGATGACTGTACGAAATTTTGCATTTATTGTAAAAATAACAACCATGAGTCAGTTTTTAAAGAATGTTCTGAATATATAAAACAAAAAAAACGAATGAAGCTATGGCAAACTTAAATTTTGAATATTTCTTTTAAGGAAGCTGGGAAAGTACTCGAAAATCCATGTTACTCCAGTCTCGTTCAAAAAAATTAATTTGCACCGTTAATAAACTTCGACACAGAATTCCCTTCATTCAAAGTTGCCTCCCCCTATCAATCTAATTCCGGTATAGCTCATAAAAGTAGCATTACTGAAAAACGCTGCTCAGCCCCGATTGTCAGTCCTCCGAAGAGGAGGAGAAATGATGAGACTACGTCTAATTTTCCTCCTGTTCGTAGAGAGTTCCAGACCAATTTTTGTGCGGGTCCCGTATTTCCGTTTGGACAATATGAATCTGCGAATGAGTCCAATGAATTCATAACCCAGCTCAGTGCTACATTAAAAACCTTAATAAAAGAAAGCTTTCAAAATTTTGCTAAGTCTTCCCTAAATCTAGCTACTAACCTTAAAGTTAATGAAATTGAATTTGAAAATAAGGTTGAAGAAATTGTTAATAACATTTTTACATAATTAAAATGGCCTCTAAAAGCATTAAAATTATTCAGTGGAATATTTGATCGCTAAACGCTAACAAATATTCTTTATATCAATTGCTGTTGGAGGAACATTTTGATATAGCAGTTATATCGGAAACCTGGTGCAAACCTTCTGATACTGTTTGTTTCAATAATTTTAGTGTAGTAAGTAGAAGCAGAAGTAAGGGATATGGTGGTGCTGCCATCCTTTTATCGAATAATATTAATTACGAACCGATTTCATTTGCTCATAATTTTAATCCTAACTTCGAAGTTTGAGGTGTAAATATTAGCATTGATCGGAGAAAGTATTCGATATTAAGTGTGTACCGACCGGCAAAAATTAAAATAACAGCGCAAGATTACGTTAATCTTTTTTCACAAATTAACTATGACTGTATTGTCACTGGTGATTTTAATGCACATCATGGCTTGTGGGGATCAGTATCGAGTTCCCCGGAAGGCAATACATTAGTACAAGCTCTAGATTCTCTTCCTCATTTAGTTATCGCCAATAACGGATCTGCTAAGAGAGTTACTCCCCCCGGTCAAGCCAAGTCGGTTGTGGATCTTACTATTCTATCTTCCAGCTTATGTTCATCTTTTGACTGGACCGTCCTGCCAGATACATATGGATCTGATCACTTTTCCATCCGAATTTCTATTATTGACATCAAGATTCAAAATATGATGTTAATATCATCAGCTAAGTGGTCGATGTCTAATGCTAATTGGGATCAATTCAGATTCATCATAGAACAAGCTCTCACACCGTAACCAACTCTACATAGTACTAACGAAATGATTTTATTATTATTAGAATCGATAACAAATGCCGCCAACAAATCCTGTACGTTAATCCGACCCTCAACCAAGCATGTCAAAACTCCCCCACGGTGGGATGACGAGTGCCTTGCTGCATCGACTTTAAGGAAAAATGCCTTCAACGCATACAAATCCAATCTAACTCTCTCAAATTTTAACGAGTATAAGAGACATCAAGCTATCTGTAAACGCACTTTCCGTTCAAAAGCCAAATCTAGCTGGGCAAGATACTGCTCTACTCTTAACAGACGAACTCCCCCCTCAGATATTTGGAGAAGAATAAATAAGATTAAAAGGGTCGCAAAAAGTTTACCGCTATTGATGAATCTATGGTAGAACGACTTTTAACAAAAATTACTCCTGATTATGCACACCTAACTATAAAAATTCCGAACAACCACATTGATTCTCACTTTTTGCTAACTGCTATCATACTTGACGAGATTGAAGCATATATCACAACCTCAAAAAATACATCTCCCGGTATTGACGGGATTAACTATCTTATGTTAGCAAATCTCCCCGTATTGCCAAACACTATTTCAGCAAAATATATAACAACATTTTACTTAAAGGGGATAATTGTGATTCTCTCAAACAATGCCTAGTTATTCTTATACCCAAAGTAAACGACCCATCTGCCTTCAGACATATCTCTCTCATGTCTTGTCTATTGAAAACATTTGAACGTATCATGAAAACTAGACTAGAATGGTGGTGGGAAAACAGAAATTTGTTTCCGATATCCCAGTTTGGTTTCCGGAGAAAAAAAGGAACTATCGACTGTCTTTCGCAGTTAACATCTGATATCCAATCGACTTACTCAAGCAATAGTTATCTATCTGCCCTATTTCTTAGGTCCGTCAAGCTGCCACCCCCCGGTTAGATTTTTTTTACCAAAATGCTAGCACACATAAAGGGCACCTAGCACAACCTAGCAAAATAATTTTTATAGCTAGCACACCAACAGCTCACAATAAAAATGCTTTTGAATTCGGGTGGGGCCAGGTTAACGCTAACCCCCCTCCGGTTAGAATTTTTCCGCAAAAATGCTATCACAGATAAAGGACACCTAGCACAACCTAGCACACAATTTTTTATAGCTAGCACACTAACTACACTTTTGATTCTGGGGAGTGAGACGGTGGTCAGTGAAATAACGCTATACTTACTCGATGAATAAATAAATGGATAAATTAATAGGTTGAACATATATGTAAAACGGCTGGTTCAATTGTTTCTTACTGTAGTTACGAAAAATTTTCGGAACATTCTACTCTTATGGTAAAAATTCCAAATGAAGCAGGATGTTTTCGGAGATAACCCTTTTAAGTCCGTATATAAGTAACGTCTAAGTAACAATTGTTGTTATTATAATAATTTCAATTTAAAATATCATAAAAATGTCACGGTTTGAAAACGATTCTTCAAGTTTAATCCAAAAAATGTGATTGAAAATGAACCAAAAAGGGTGATTAAATACCATGTAATGTTGTTCAAATAATATAAATTTCGCATAGATACAGTTTTATGTCGTCGAATCGAGAAATATTCTATCGAATTACACTCGTAAAATAGTTAGATCATTAGTTTTACCTATATAAACCATGTTGCTTGAAATAATATTACAAAGAATACATATTATTACAACCATCAGCCCTTCGGCGAAACCCTTTCTTAACCCAAACATCTGAATCGGCCAGTTTGGATGTATCTACAAGAATTTTATTTACTCGTAAGACCCATAAAAACGGCATTAAAAAATGATTCAAATTTCAACGATAGACTTGCTTTAACGACCCTTTTTAAAAGTCCGTTGAGAACTTCAGATGGATTATACCTAGTTTTTAGAAAATTAAAAATACCTATGTCATCCATTTTGCTGCCTTCCATTTCATACCCATATTGTAAGAAAGCATAAAAAAATTAGTCCACTTTCTTTAGTCCGCCATTTTTGGTGATCCGCCATGTTGAATATAGAATGACGTCACATACCTAATCATGGATTGTCATGCAAACTAGACGTATATACAGAATTTCAGCTAAATCGGTTGAAGATATCTGCTTCAAAACTGAGTTGCAAGATTGCAACCGAACAAACATGCATTGCCAGTTACATACTAAAAACTTTGAAAAATACGTAGTAGTGTTGGTATCTTATGATATGCCACAGAAATATTTGCTCTGATTAACCGGCTCTAAGAATTAAAAGCTGCACGTTCTAAGTAAACCTGGGAATTTCAAAAAAATCTGATATTGAAATGCAATATTTATGTTATCATTACAATGGTTAATTAACCATCAACTTCGGCAATAAATATTCTGGCAAATTTAGATATAAAGTTTGAGTGTTTCTTTTAAATAAGGACTATAGTGAATCAGTGAATCAGTATAAAACATGTATTCTCAATATATTGGAACAATTTTAGGGATCTCAGCCGCCCCTTTCCAGATTGCACAAGTTTGTCCAAGGGACATATCCAACGGCTTCGCTTTTTTGGTCATTTATTTATCCAGCATGTCTGTACGCAAACGTTTGTCGTTGCCTTTTTTATTGTGTGACGAAATTTGCAACTTATTTGTGCACGGATTGTTTCTGATTCCGTGGTTAAATTTAATTATTTTGTTTTATTAAAATTACTATGATTTTAACAAAATTATTTTTAAAAGTGAAGGTCTTTTGTATTCTTCCGTTTTTTAACATTAATTAAAAATAAATAGATAATTAAATAATAGTTAATTATTAATCAATCAAATACCCTGCTAGATGGGAAATATAGATATCACGCACAATCCGGCAATAGCTGACAATAATAATGCTGTTTGGGGGCCATTTTTCATAGGAAAATGATGTTTAGGTTGTGCTAGGTGTCTTTTATTTGTGCCAGCATTTTGGTGAAAATATTCCAACCGGAGGGGGCTATCGTTAACCTGGCCCCACCCGAATTCCAAAGCATTTTTATTGTGAGCTGTTGGTGTGCTGGCTATAAAAAATGGTGTGCTAGGTTGTGCTAGGTGTCCTTTATCTGTGCTAACATTTTGGCGAAAAAATTCCAACCGGGGGGGGGGCTAGCGTTAACCTGGCCCCACCCGAATTCTAAAGCATTTTCTAGCCGGGGGGGGGGCAGCTTGACGGACCTCTATTTCTTGACATTTAGGGCGCTTATGACAATGTCATCCTAAATATACTTTTTAAGAAACTAACGCACTTAGGCATTCCAACTATGTGTGCATATGTTTTGGCAAACTTATTTGTTAATAGGCAAGTATTCGTCCGGTGCAACGATATATGGATCGGCCCAAGAGTAGTTCATCAAGGCTCTGTTCTTAGCCCGCTTTTGTTTAATTCATACACCATGGACCTTCATGGAATGGATATTAACTGCGACATCTTACAATATGCAGACGATTTCTGTTTTTATACCATAAAAAACTCTCATGATCAATGTATTGATTCTATGAAACAAATTATATATAGTACTAGAATATATTTTTTACTCAAATAAATCCGCTGTGGTATTCTTCACTCGACATCGTCTAGCGACCCTATCTAGTGTAACGATAAGTAACTTAAGTATACCTGTGCACAATCATTTTAACTATCTTGGTACTACACTGAATACTAAACTTACATGGACTGAACACATCAATAAATGTTTAATTAAATGTGAGAAGAGCTTAAATGTTCTCAAAGCAATTAATCGATATCAATGGTGTGCTGACCCTAAAGTCAATTTAATGTTTTATCGTGCATATACTAGATCCATTCTTGATTACGGTTGCTTCCTATATGGGTCTGCCACGAACACTCGTCTTAAAAAACTAGATCGAATTAAGTATAACGCCCTGAGGTTGGTTTAGGGTGCAGTTAAATCCACACCCACAGAAAATCTCTTAGCTGAATGTACGGAACCTCCCCTGCATTTCAGACGAATATTTTTAGCTGAGACGTTTATGCTTAAATGTCAAGCAAACAATCAGATTGAACTATTGCGAAAAATATCTGACAAATCTAAGTCTAATTTAGTTGATAAGTGGTGGCACAATAAAAATTCTCCAACATTAGACGTATCCCAATGTCTCCTCCTATTTAGAGACTTCAGCGGAAAATACATTCTATCAAGCCTCTTTTGATATCTCATATTCCCGGGCCAACGTTTGCTTTCCTTCTTCTGATGGTAATAACCCGATTGCTATTCATGAACGGCTTGGAAAGTTTGAAAAACCATGCAAGATTTTCACTGATGGTTCGAAGTCAAAATTAGGAGTCGGTTGTGCTGTATACATCCAACATTATGAAGAATCTCTAATGTTCAAGTTAAACCAGCATTGTTCAATATATTCCGCAGAACTACTTGCAATATAACAAGCTCTAGAATGAGCCGTTAAAAGACAAATCTCTGATAAGCAAGTTCTAGTCATGTCTGATTCAAAGTCTCCGTTATCTGCTATAGAAAACTCACATAATCAGCTTCACAAGAATGGGCTCGTTGTAAGAATTTTAGAAAATCAACTAAAATTACACGGAATAAATACTTCTGTTTGTTTCATTTGGGTAAAGGGACACAATGGTATTTTTGGTAACATTAAAGCAGATGACTTTGCTAAAGAAGCGATCTTAAAAGGTACAGAAATCAGTTGGCTAGATAGAACTGATCTAATAGCAATACGTAGACAGTGTTTGAAGCAAAATTGGGATATTGAATGGTACGCCTTCTGCAATCGAAGCAATAATATTTATACGAGAATCCACCCTGCTTTACATATTGAGCCTTTTGCTGCAAGAAGTTATCCCAATAGAAACATCTACTCATGTTCGTCAGATGTATTTTTAATCATGCCACTGTAAAAGCGTACCTTCACAGATTCAAACTAAGTGAATCGGAATTTTATGATTGCGACGGCAATGTTGATGACATCAATCACTGGATGTTTGGCTGCTTACATAATGAAGATGCAGTTAAGTATTTGATGAAATCCCTTGAAAAAGAACGGATTCCGCTCCCTCAGAATCAAGCTACAGCATTTTATCTCTCTCGGCGAAATCCTAGGCTAAACCAAATCATATGGGAGTTTTAAAAAAGGACTAAAAGAAGTATTTAGTATTGAATGTCTGTTTCTGTTTCAGTGTAGATCTGTTCAGTCTTGTTCCTCGTGTCTATCCCTATGTTATACATTTCACCTTCTATCCGTTGCCCGTTTTGTCTGTTATAAAGTCGCTATGAAAGGCACCTTAGCGTGAAAAGGTTCCCTGTGTAATCCTGTTGTAATGTTTCCACTACTAAGGCCCATCGGTAAGTTGATATGGAGAGAACTTGCTTTGTCAATGCAGTATTTACAATATACTTTAACAATATACATATATACTATGCCCAACCTTCTATGCTAACTGTTGAATCAAGCTGTACAATAAATTCGTGGCTGAATGGATCAGGCTATCCAAAGCTATTAAAAAAAATTATTCAACTTTACCTTTAAGATATAATAATTTGTTTCAAGGTTAATGTCAAATGTTAAATAAGAATACATACTATACAATAGCCAACTGTATGACATTAAAAATTACTAAAAAAGTGTTCAAATAGACTTCATTGTGACATTGTAAACAATGTTATAATGAAGTCTCTTTTATACGCGAATTATAAAAAAGTACTTTGCTTATCTCTATTAATTGAAAGGTGTTATGTGTTGGGTTAAGCAATAGCTAACATTTGAGAATTTTTATTTAGCAACCATTTTTTTGTTAGATTGCTGACTGATAATTGACCTATCTTCCTAAAAAGTATTTTTTGGATATTGGATCTATATTTAAGAATACATTTTCCTGCAAAGAATAAGTACTTTAGATGTTATGGATGTTCACCACATTCAGCCAAAAGTGTGTTACTAGGTGTGGACTTAGAAGCACATAAAACCAATAGTAAAACCTTTATTTGATTTATGTGATCATTCCAAATTAGTATTGAATCCAGTGTGATCCCTAAGTAAATATAATTTTTCTACGCCCTATCTTTAAAGTACCATGTATTTCATCGGTTTATGGCGCTTAAAGTGGTTGTTTATGGTTAGAGTGAAAAAAAGTAAAAAAGCGTTAAAAAAAGTGTCATAACGTTAACTTTATTTCACGCTTTCCATAAGATAATACAATGAAACTTGGCTGGGCATCGAGGATGGACTTCTAAGATACTTGGCTGGGCATCGAGGATGGACTTCTAAGATTCTTGGCTGGGCATTGAAGATGAACTTTCATGAAACTTGGAATACATATAATTGTAATTTACCAAAGGAGCTTAATTAAGATATCCCAAATTTCTATTTGCATTCTATTTTTTTATATAGGGCTGTAGAAAAAATAATGTATGCAACATGTGCATAAAGTGTCTTATTTTCATTCATGGAATTGTGAAAAAAAGTATTACTTTATGCACTGGTTGCATAAATTACTATTTTATGAACTCATATCGTCATATTAGTAGGATGCAGATTTGAAACAGGTGATAGACGAAGAGAAGTAAAGAAAACAACAAAAGATTTTTTAGATGATAGGTCGAGATCTAAAATGATGCATAATGACTTTTTAATACTCTGTTGATAAATATTTTCCACTACATATAATCAAATTTGAATTAATTCATTAAAAAGTGAATAAATATTTGTCTATTCATAAATAGTTTAACCAAGACATTCGCAGATCTGAGTGGAATACCAATTTAAATTAATTCAAAAAAGTACAATAGTAAGCGCCAGTAATATCCAGAAATAACGCAGCAAGATAATATTGTTTTCGGTAAACGTTGATTGAATATCTGTCACTAGATGTGTAACGCAGTCCACTGTGCCTCTTTTCATACGAAACCCAGACTGTGTTGCTTTCACACCACCGCTCCAGTCTAATCTTCATAATTATTCCAAAAGTTTTCAATAAACAAGACATAAGGGCAATGGGCCCAAGTGCAGTTGAATGATTTAACTTCGGAATTGAAACGATAAGACATTGTTTTAAAGAGTCGCAGTTGTCTCCTTTAAGCAAGATATTATTATAAATAATACAAAGAACTGTAACGCTACGTCCGGCATGTTTTCTAGCATAAGGTAATTAACTCCTGGACTAGACTTTTTAGAAGTTTTAATACTTATATTTAGTTCACTAATATGTATCGGTGCTAGTAAACAATGTTCTGGAGAATCAATAGGCCAGTCTGTCGGATAATGGACGTAGTCCGGAGCAATCTTTAATAGCAAGTTTTTAGCTAAGGTTTTGTTGACTGTATGAGATGTATTAACGCTTTTAACACTATTAACCCTTTCCATAATATGTCGCTTGGGTGAGTTTATCTGTTAAGTGAGGAGCAAAATTCAGCCCAATTTGTTCTTGATTTGGTTAGAAATAATTGTTCACATATAGCATCTAATCGTTTATATTCAATGAAGTTAGAAGGGATTTAACTTGTTCTGTGGGCTTTTAACGCATTTTTCCAAGAGTTTGTCGCTGCGAGATACTTTTGATCCCACCAGGGAAGGTATTTAGCCGGATTACGAGTGGTTGATTTCATCATCTTACAAGCCTTGTTTGCAACTGTCATTATTGTATCGGTTAGAAATGATATCATGGCATTAGAATCGCTGCAAATAGGGACGACTGGAGAGAATCAATGATGGAGTTTGATATAACTTCCAATTAGCGTTGGACATTGACGATTTAGAGGTACGCCTAATTGGAAAATTTTCTTTTTTGATATCGTTGACCACAATTCTAATAAGGAAGTGATCAGAGCCATATGTCTCCGACAAAATAGACAATGTAAATGAAGAACACAATTTTGAAGAAATTGTCAGATCTACAGTAGATTTAGCTTATCCTGGAGAAGAAATTCTTGTGGCACAACCATCATTAACTGCAGCTGAGGCAGGAAAAGAGTCTAATGCTTCAACTAGTATATTACCATCTGGCGAACACGTCTCCGAACCCCAGATTTGATGATAAACTCATGTTTTATCTGGTTAAATTAGCTGATATAATCTTGTATAGTTGCTTCAGTTGTCGAAGGTTTGTACAAACATATAATTCTCAATTTTTATCAACACTAGTAGTGTAATACCACATATTTCTATTTTGGGATTGAAGTTATTAACAAATTCAATAATTTCATATTTAATTGTTCTATCTTTTGTAATTATATTAAAATTTTGAAACCTTTTGCCATCGCCTGGTTTATACCAGGTTTCGGATATCAAATCAATATCAGAATTGTCTTCAACACCGAGTTGTGTTAACGAAAATTTATTAGAGCTTTGTTTACAGACCTGGCATTCAACTGAACTATTTTCAAACTAGTTTTGCCTATTGTTATGTGAGTAAACTATATACAATATTTTTAATTTTACTGTCAATATCATTTTCGTTAAATACTAACTTATTATTAATTGCACATGAAGAAGATTGATGCATATCTTGTATACCATTTCCAAAAATGGTTTTTATTTTGGAGCTAAGTTGATAGGCAAATTTATCAAAATCACTTTCAATATTCATTTGACTGAACTGGAATACGGGACCTGCACAAAAGCTCTCCGAATGGTGGGAATGTCAGAAGATAGTGTATTACTACTCTTTCTCTTTTTACGACGACTTGAAGCAATTTTTGGTGTGAGGTTGGAATATTTCATTTTAGAGGATTGCTAAGTCGATGAACGTGTTTGATAATTAGAAGGTTTTAGAGTGTGAAAATCAGTTTCTGAATTAGCTAGTGGAACAAACCTATTTTTTGGATAATGCTATTGTAGCTGAGATTATCAACTACTTTTTCAGCTTCTTTAAATGAAATATTCAAATTAGCCATAGCTGCCTTGGTTTTCCTTTGTTTTATGTAAACCCGGTATTCCTTGAATGAAGATGAATGGTTGCTAATTTCACAGTGAACAAAGAGTCTATTACAGATGTTCGGACAATGATCAGTTTGTTCTTTTGATCCACAATTTTTGCACCTTTTCTTTGCATTCAGAAGATGCATGACTGTACCTAAGACAATGATACCATTACAATGCCGGACTAACATAGGTATCGACAGAATACCTAAAAACGTATTAATATAAGTAAATTGTGAGATAAATTTGTCTGTCTACGAAACCGCTGTATAACGCCTTCTTTTTCCACTGCTGTAGTCGAAAGTTGTACTTTTTTATTTTATACTATTCAGGAGAGTATTTTTGCTCTGAGAGTTGTCAACACCTCTTACTATGCCATATTTATCAGTTAATTCACTAGGTATGTATGCAATCAGGTTATTTTTCTAGAAAAATGGTTCTTCTACTACGTTATTTGCATAGCTACCCGAATTGACTGCAACTTTTAAGAAATTACGCGATTTTTTCCAATGTTAGTTATTTTAGTAATATTATTTTCGTAATTTGATAGCGCTAACAGCTTTTCGCCTAATTTCATCGGGTGTAAACGTCCAATATTTAGTTCTAAATGTGCAACCAAAATAGAATATGGACTTAAATCTATCTATTGAAATGTATTGTCTTTATTGATTGGCCTACGACCAGTGTTTACATTATTTGATGTATTAGAGCATTCCTGTATCTATGAATAGAATCTATCGATACCTATTTCAGGGTTTCCGTATCACCGTTGTTTTTGTTAACCGTCTCGAGTGAAATATTATTAATCCTATTTTAATCATTCTCATGTTTCATATCAGTATCTCCAGAAAATGTAACTTCTTTCGCACGCACATTAGGACAATTTCTTCTCGTTGATCTCGGAGGTGGGTCCTTGCCCTCTTTTTCATATTGGCTTCCGAACATCTGTACTGCCGGGGCAAAAAATGAATAGAAAAGAGAAAAATTACTCACAGTATCGCCACCACATTATATAAAACACAGAAAAGAAATAGGAACCGACTAGGTAAGCAAATCGCTTATCGCAAGAGAACTCAAATCGATACATCCGTACTGTAGGATACCTAGTTCGACTGAGAATCCTAACTATGATTAGTTTAGGTAGTTATTTCTTTTGATTGAGATCTAGTTGTGAAATATACCTAAATAATATAATGGTAAAGTACTAAAGATAGTTTTGTACAACAATTACGATTACATTGGAATTCACTACATTGCGTAACTAACAGCTTTTCTTGGTAACATGTTTTACTTATGTATAATATATGTTATAAATGACTACATAAACGGAAAGTATTGGAGTGATTTTGATGTTTCGAGATTCGAGTGGATCTACACGTTTAATAAATTTCTGAGTCTAAAAAACCTATTTTTAAAAAATGTCGGTCAGTCGATAGGTCGGTCGGTCGGTCTGTCAGCACGATAATTCAAAAACGCGCCCGAATTTTGTAGTGAAATTTTATATGTAGGTTTAGAACGTAAAAAATTAGGCTTATTTTTTAAATGAGCGAAATCTGATGTACAATTTTCCGGAAAATCCCATTTTTATAAATTTTTCTCAATTTTCCACCCGAAATAATTTTCTTCTCGAACAACTGATAAATTTTTTGGAATCCTCGTATCGAAAAACCCCCTATGTACAGTTTCATCGAAATCGGAAGAATAAAAAAATTTTTTTGGTATTTTCAATCCATAGGGGGCACCAACACGATTTTTTTATAAAAACGTTCAACTTTGATGTTTTAAAACTCGGTTTGCTTCCTCGACGGGAAGTTGATGTATTTTTTGAATAGTATGAACACTCCTATTCAGATTTTCACCAATCTCAGGCTTTCCATTGCATAGACGTAATTACTACACAATTCTTAGGGTAATTTTAAGCTAAATTTTTAGTTTTTTTCGAGTAAGTATGAGAAAAAAAAAGGTGAATGAAAACTAATTGCCTCGGTAGATAAGGTGAATTCATGTGCTGGATACATAAACTGGTTAAACCGTTTTCACAGTTCACCAATTATTTGAAACTTTCAAATTAGTAAGGAGTAAAGTGTGAATATGTAGCCATAGCTTACCTTCATTTTGAAAAGATTATATATAAGTAGATACGAGTATAGTACTTGTGTCTATTCTCATATACTTAAGATAGATAATATAGATTTCTTCAATAATTAGAGGTATGCAGTATTCAAGGAATTCTTTTTTCGTAAGAAAATTTGGTACAGGGGTCAAAAACCGTATAAATTGGAAAAAACTTGAAGAAACGGGGAAAAATCAAAGGGTTGGCCACTTATTTTGGCTATAACTCCACAAGGGTACACCAATTATCTCAAACATTATATACCGTTGGAAAAGCCTCTTTCTCTATCTAAGGTGGAAAACCTTCCTTATAAATTGGAAAAAAATACCCATATTTTCGGAATTTTAGATGGCCATTAGGACCCCTTAAAGATTTGTTCATGGATCGTGGTATGATGCGATCGTAATTAGTTTTCGAGCTCTGTCGTTATATATTGAATACCGACAAATACCTAAAACAAGGGTACCTGTGTCTTTTTTCGGCTATTTAAAAATTGACATTTTTAATGACACAGAAATTACTGTATGGTTTGACATTTAAGTTTGTATTAGGCTTTTTCGGTGTGGTAATTTCCACAATCACAAATAGTAAATTTAAAATTGGAGCGCAAAAGAATACCTACTAAACTTCATACATTATAAAGATTGATGCACGTAATAACTTTTTTATCTTTAAATTTAATTCAAGAAAGGTGATTTATTATATTAAATGGTATAAATTAACAAATATAATTAAGTATTAATTTCAGTCTTATACTTTTTTAAATATAATAAATCTCCTTTCTTGAATTAGAATTAAAGATAAAACATTTATGATGTACATCAATCTTTATAATGTATGAAGTATATACTTTTGTTTATAGATTCGTAAATAATGTTACGAAACAGCACACTGGTATAGTCCCTAAATCCGACCCTGTCTAAGCCAGGTATAAAAGTTAAAATTATGGCGGATACGCACTTTTTTTTATAACTGTCTACAACTATATTATCTGAACATTGTTTTTGTGACCAGACTTATCTAGAAAAGGCCAGAGCCAATTTTTTTATGTAAGCCGCAGTCCGGAATTTACTAGTAAAAAAGGCTTTGATATATAAGGGACTGATCAGGAAAAGTTAGTTAGTTGATAAAGTGATCTCGAGAAATAAACCGAAATATCGATCAGTAAAGTGTTTACATAAATTAGTAATTAAGTTTGTGTGCATACAAATTAAATTGAAGTGACTAGTTGAGTATATATAAATTAAGTTTTAGTGATTAGTTAAGTGTTTAAATAAATCAGTAAGTAGCCATACCGTGTGTTTAAAATTTATCCCACCCGTTTACGTTTTAAATAAATTAGAAAAACATTACAATAATATATCTCTAAACGTTTTATCTGTCAATAAATATTGAATAAGCTTTAATAATAACAAACAGTGACCAACGTTATTAATCGCTCAAAAAGTTCAATGATTTTGCGAATAATAAGTTCACTCTCTAAACATAGGTGATTGTTCACTAAAATTAGTAGGTATTCAATAGTTATAATTGCTATTCATACTACTATTTGAATGAAATGGTACAAGTGTCACTTAAGTAAATGAAAATTCATTTATTCATGTTAAAGGTGCTATTAGACGGTCCACTTTTCGTTCATTTATGTCTTTCACTCGGCATATTTCACTCGAAATGATACATCTGAACTCAAAATGAAACAAGAGTGCTGAATAAATTCATTAATGAACCGATCCAACGATGTTGGATTATAGCATTCGGCATAATTCACTCCCAGTCAGAATGAACGAAAAATCTGCACACAAAGAGAACGTTCAGTCGGATTCGGCCATTATGCCTCGAGTTCTGTAGCAGGCGCACGTCACGTTGCGTCGGTAAATTCGCGGTAAAATGGTGTTCAACTGGAATAAGCAAAGTACGCTACTGTTTTTGGAGAATTTTAAAAATTATCAATGTCTATGGAATCAACAACTTGACGAATACAAAGACAGAACATTACGTTCAAACGCTATGAAATCCTTAATTAGTGATTTAAATCTAGTGGTTAGTGAAGAAGACAATAAACATAAAATAAAGACTATTTGGATCCGCTTTACAACGGAATTAACCAAAATAAAGTAATCTACTAAAAGTGGTTGTACTTTTGACGATGTATATGTACCAAAGCTGTACTGGTTTAAACATGCAGCGTTTGTATCCCACGGCAGAGTACATCAAATCTCGTAAGTAGCATAATTTACTGTTTATTAAAATACTAAGCTTTTATTTAATTTCAACTGACCCGGTGTCTGTCTGTGATTAAAACTTGTAACTTAAATTCGAACTTGTTTCCGGTTTCGGATTATACGTTTAAATATTATTGAACTTCAATAAAACCAACTTAGATTAAATATATATTTATATATTTCAGTATCTACGTTTACATACTTTTTATATCATGTTCCATTGTCATGACACAGTGCATGTATTGATAATCTTTTCGGCATATGCATCACGCATGCGGTGTGCTTTTTCTCTATGATGTCTTGCAGTAGTTGGTGGAGACTCGCTTATTGCAAATGATGGTACTTGTCGCTATTCCCCTGGTATAGTGCTTACTTTGTTCCAATCCTCAGTTTCCAGTGACCGTTGTGTAACATAATCCTTTGTCGTTTTTCTCAGCCAAATATGTAGTGCACATGTCTTTTTAACAAGCTGTACAGCTGTTCCCAATGATAACGGAATCGGCTTTTCAAAGATTTTGAATTTTGATACTAATATTTCGAAAGTATTTTCTACCACAGGGCGAGCTCTAGACAGCCGATAATTGACTATTTTTTCTTTGACGCCAAACTCCCTTCTAGTGTTGTATGGTTTCAAAATATCCGTTCGCAAAGGAAAGGCGTCATCTGCCACGATCACGCCTTTCTCTGGAAAAGTCGGAGAATTGACAATAAAGCTTCATTTAATGTTGATTTATTAAAAACCGATGCATCGTTTGCTCTTTTGATTTGTTCCACCATCTATATAAATGAAATTGTAATTCGCATCCACAAGTGCAAATAGATGAATACTGAAATTTTTTTGTAGTCGAAATAGTCTGACCCAGAATTTCCTGGGCATCTAATATTGATCAATTTTCCATTCATGGTACTGCAACAGTTTGGAAAGTTCCATAGTTTATAGTAGTTTTCCATTATTTCAATCCATTCATTCCGAACATCAGAAACCTGTAACAATAAGTATATATATATATATATATATATATATATATATATATATATATATATATTCAATTTTAGGATTCGTCAAACAAGCAGTTAGATTCACAATCGACCCAAAATGAAGACAACACTGAATCTGAGTAGAAGAGTTTGCACACTGATAGTGAGAAACAGACAACATTAAGTGCTGAGAACAGTAGAAATGGGAGTAGAGTATTGACTACATCATTGCATTCTGGAAAGCCAGTCAACCGCAAACGGAAGACAGATATTCCTATTGACAGGGCAATCAAAGAATTAAATGCTATAAACGAGCAAAACAAAGAACATGTTGACGATGAGTTTGATATGTTTTGCAAAAGTTTGGCTATACAACTCAGGAAAATGCCCCTGAACAGGGCATTAATATGTCAGGAAAAACTTCAATCGGTGATGACCCAGGAACGTCTATCACAAACGACGTATTTATCTGAATCGATTTACTCGGACTCAAGTAATCGATCCTCAATAAATATCAACCAGCCGCATCAGTATAATGCCTACTATCTCTCGCCAACTCAACAAGAAGTATACTCGCCAACGGTCTGTGTGTCTATGACTTCTCCACAAAATGATCAGTACTATCTCTCGCCAACCCAAGAACTACACTTGCCAACGGAATCTGTACCTATGACCTCACCACAAAATGACCAGTATTATCCCACAGCAACCAAACAAGAAGTACACTCGCCAATGGTTCTTCTACCATCCACTCAAGAAAACATAATCTTACAAGCTCTTAAAAATACTATGTAAATGTTGATTGTCAAAAATGTGCATTTAAATAAAAAAAGTTTCAAGAATATGACTTGATTTTTTAATCAATTAAAAATATTACTGACCTTCATAAAGTTTCCAAGGGCCGTCCAAATACCTTCACACATCTCTTGGAAAAAGGAGGATATTGAATTTCGTGGTACTCTGTATAAAGCTTCTAAGTTTCCAAAAGAATCGCCAGTAGCAAGGTATCTCAGTACAATTTGAAGTTTTGAATGGTTAGGTATACTATCTCTCATTATAGTATTTTGTTTAGTTATCATCGGAGCCACAAGCATCAGCTAAATCTCTCAACAGTGTATTTGAAGCTCCAAACATATTTCTTCTTTCAATCCATGGCCGCACCCACCAACGTCGACGTTTACTTTGCTTCTTTTTTACTGGCTCTTTGATTAAATGATCACAAATTAAACTGATTCCGAGACGCACTACATCACCCGACGACATATTTTGAAGAAGAACAAATGAATGTTCTTTTCTCTGTCATTCTCACTAAGTCGTGTGAATATGGAATGAAAGAGTAATGAAGCATTCACTCGCGTAAATATTCACTCGAGTGAACCGTCTGATAGCACCTTATAACTGACTAAAATGTAATCAAGAAGTAAATAACTCATATTTTTTTCACAGACCGATAAAGTAACAATCGACTAAACAAAACTATTTTCCAATATCTCATATCTCAATATCCATTCAGTTGCGGGGAACCAATAGCAAACCGTCATTAAGTTGGCCTCAGTATTCTTCGTGTAATATGTGTTGCTAGCTCCATCTTCTCATTCGTCTAAAAAGTGTTTAGTGTGTATTTGTATGTGAATTCGCCGCGTATTGTAATGTACATTGTTTAATACGTTTTACGTATCCTAGTTCTATATGAGCAACGTTTATATACTTCTGAATAGAAATTAATTTTGCTTATTGGCGATGCTGCTATCTTCTTTTACGAATTAGTAGTATTCAAATTTCGAATACAATTTTTTTATAATTTCCGTTAGAAAATACTTTGACAAGTAGGTGGCCCATCAAAGATATTAGCATAATTTCCATTTATTTTATTTTCTAACGTATTTCCAATTATTTTGTTTTATCACGTATTTTTATGCCTTTTATTTTCATATATTATGTACAAGGTGTCCGGATACCGGCTAAACAATTTTATTTTGTATTCCTAAGTTTTAGACTTTCCGATTTATTTCTTTTTGCAAGTCATAAAATTAATTTTTCTCACGTTGACAGAAATTTCGATATGTTCACAAAAAATCAATTTTTTCCCACATATCGTCCATGAAACAAATGAAATTGAGCGACATTTTGATATTTACATAAAAAATCAGTTTCGTCCACGAAACGAACAAAATAATGCGGAATTTTGATATTTTCACAAAAAATCGATTTTTTCACATCTCGTCCCTGAAACGAACGAAATTAAGTGAAATTTTGATATTGACATAAAAAATAAATTTTTCTCACATTTTGTCCATGAGACGAACAAAATTAAATAAAAACTAAAAATGTTCGTAAAAAATTAATTTTTCACACGGTTTCTTCATGAAACCCGTGAGGTTTACTAAAATTTTGGTATTTTAAACAAAACTAAATTTTCGAAGGTAGCCACCATAGGGCGCTGAAATCATTCGAAAATCAATTTTAGGCGTGGTAAAAACCATTTCCGACCACTTATTTTCATTTAAAAATTGAAAAAAACTGCATTAAAAATAAAAAATCCGGAGTTTTTTTAATAACTTCCTATTCCACTCAGATAGCCGTTACACCTATAATGTACACTAGGAACCCTGAATATTCTATTTATGCGGCTGGAAAGATCCTGAATAGAGCTACAAAAAACATATCGAGTATTTTTTCTCTATCTGTGGTTGAGAACCATAAATTGGAAAAACTTGAAAAAACAGAAAATTGAAGGGTGGACCAATTATTATTTCACCTATAACTCCACAAGGCTACACCGAAATTCTCAAATATACAAACTATTAGAAAGGTCTTGAGTAGGGCTACAAAAAACATGGATGGTGTTTTTTCTCTCTCTGAGGCCAAAAACCGTATAAATTAGAAAAAACGAAAAAAAAGCAAAGGATGGACCAATTATTTTGGCTATAACTCCACAAGGGTACATCAAGTATCTCAAACATTATATACCGATGAAAAGCTTTTGCATAGAGCTACAAAAAACTTTAAGGGTGTTCTTTCTCTTTCTAAGGTCAAAAACGTGTAAACTGTAAAAAACTTAAAATACCCATATTTAGAAATTTTGGATGGCCGTTAGGACCCCTTGAGGATTTTTTCTTGGATCGTGGTATGATTCCTATCGTAACATCTTTTCTTGCTCTATCATCCTGCCAAAGTTTCATCGAAATCGTTAGAGTCATTACAAAGTTACCACAAATATATATATATATATATATATATATATATATATATATATATATATATATATATATATATATATATATATATATGTGTGTGTGTGTGTGTGTACCGACAAACTACCTAAAATGAGGTACTTGTATCTCAGCTTTGGATCCAGCTAGGAGGCTTAAAATTTTATTGTAGTATCATTTCAGCAGCTCAAGTCAACTGACAGAATTCCATCGTTAGCGGTGAACGATTTCCTATTTTTTCGGCCATTGGGATATTGACATACAGTATGAAGAAATAAATTGCTCTATATATAGAGTGACTTTTCATGGTTTGATTTACATGTCATAGACAGTTTGTATTGGGCTTTTGCGGTGTGGTGGTTTTTGAGAGGGTGTACTTGCATCACTCGGCAACTACCATTGCCTGTAATTCTTCTGGAATTTGAAGAATTTCTCCCATCTCTTAAAGAGTGGAATGATCACATCTCTTTACAAATCTTCAGGTAGTCCTTCTCCTTTTACAAATTCTTCCATGCCCTGTAGCATTTTTGTGCTTCCTTATTCTCAACTACACCCAAAAATAATGGGGATATCTAATTTACTTCATCATGAATATATATTTTTTTCTATTTTCTATCGAACAATACTTCACAAAAAAGATATAATCATAAATACAGCTAGTTAAACTTTGAGTAAAACTGCATCATTCACAATCTACATAATTATGCAGTAATGATAAAATCCTCTCAATTGCACCGCTCCGGTTGAAATAAAATCTATATTAGCGAGCAATCAGCCATATCAGTTTTAGGTATTGAATAATCGAATATTTAAACTAATTTTAAATTGAATTTCCTGATAACAAATGTTACATAATGTATATACAATAAAATTTTGTAGTTTTAAATTGCATTGGTCAAATCAATGCAATAATCGTGATTATAATTAGTATATACCGAAAGAAAGATTTTAATGATAAATTCACAAAAATGTATTTAATTTTCAATGAAATGAATAGAGCAACAAAATGATTGATAGTTCAAGAGGCCAATCGTCGGTGTGGCATCGCGGTCGCGAAATGGATGAAAATTGCTCGTATGATAGTTTTAAAAGTGTCGAACAACCTGCCCGATATGATTTAGCACGGAAGTGGAACCAACCGTACTACGTAGGGGCTTCCGGTCGTTATTTTCATGAAACGGACCGAAATGGATAATTTTCATTTTAAATCATAGTTTATATTTAAAAGATTGGAAGAAAGTCCGGTTGTCACCTGTGTGCCCGCCCTAAGTGCCCTGCAAACCATCGCGAAAAAAATTTTATTCCGTTCCGCGAGTCACGGAGCACGTTATAACTTTCGTCATCCCAAAATGTATATTTATAATAAATTTTAGTCTTAAAGTTTATGAAAATATATGGTTGTCTTCGGACAGCCCCGCCCCTCTCTCTCTCTATCTCTTTATATTTTTTCTCAATTAAAGGATATAATGTCTGTCATCCATCCCCCTAGCTCTTTGCGCTTATAGTCGTTTTATGAAGATTATATGTATTTATGAAATTATAGATAAATAATATTATTTTTATAATCTACTTGATTTCAAATTAAGGATCTAAATAAAAAATGCGAGCTGACAATAGATTGTTTACGCGAGGTTTCATGAATAATTTTCTAGGTACAGTTTTTTCATATTTTTCTAATTAGAAAATTTTGCTGTTATTTTATTCGTGAATACAAGATTTCAGAAGGGGTTACCCAATTTTGAGAAATAATAAATATGGTGCCATTAAATCTCCTGTTTTTCCTCAAGTCATTCATAATTTTTAGATTAAAATATCTTTAAATATATGGTTTTCTTCGGGCAGCCCTGCTCCTAACCTATTAAACAATTTTTTTTAAATTATTGTTCGTGGTTGTTTACTTACATTATCGCAAAATGGATATATTTTTTCTCAAAGGATATGATGACTGTCATCCATCCCCCTATGTAAGCGCCACAAGTGGCTGGTAAACCATCGCGAAAATAGCGCACTTTGCGCTTATAGTCGTTTTATAATGATTGTATGTATATATCAAATTATAGATAAATAATATCATTTTTATAATCTACTTGATTTCAAATTAAGGATCTAAATAAAAAAATGCGAGCCGACAATAGCTTGTTTACGCGAGGTTTCATGGAAATGTTTTTAGGAATAGTTTTTTCATATTTTTCTAAATAGAAAATTTTGTTGTTATTTTATTCGTGAACAGAAGATTACACAAGGGGTTACCAAATTTTCAGAAATAATAAATATGGTGCCATTAAATCCTTTGTTTTTCCTTAAGTCATTCACCATTTTTGGATTGAAATATTTTTAAATATATGGTTGTCTTCGGGCAGTCCCGCCCTTAACCTATCAAAACAATTTTTTTCAAATTATTGTTCGTGGTTGTTAACTTACATTATCGCAAAATGGATATATTTTTTCTCAATTAAAGGATATGATGTCTGTCATCCATCCTCCTATGAAACAGCCACAAGTGGCTGGCAGACCATCGTGAAAAATATATGATGGTGATATAGGTATTCTAATTAACGATGCTTAAAAACCCTACAACAAATTTTAATTTCGCAAAAAACCGTAACAACCAAATCTTTTTCAAGCATTCCTAATAAAAATAATTATATTAGTAATAACTATATTAATCTTATAAATTATTACGCATTCAATAATTATTCAATAGTACTGTGTAACTACACTTTTTACTTCACCTTATGTATAGTATACGTCATTTACGTATACATATAAGGGAAGTATTGTAATGGAGTGATTTTGACGTTTCGAGATTCGAGTGGATCTGTACGTTTCATATGTTTCTGAGCCAAATAAACCAATTTTAAAAAATGTCTGTCGGTCCCTCTGTCGGTCGGTGGGTCGGTCGGTCTGTCTGTCAAGACGATAACTCAAAAACGCGACAGAATTTTTTAGTGAAATTTTAGATGTACGTTCAGAACGTAAAAACTGAGATTAAGTTCGTGAATTCTGAAGTACAGTTTTCCGTAAAATCCCATTTTCATCTATTTTTCTCGATTTTCCAGCCGAAATATTTTTTTACGAACCCATATATTGTCTACAAATATCAAATGGAAGAAAAGAATCGATATATAATATAGTGTAGTAATTATAGAATTTTTCATGGAAGCGTCTTAAAATGTTTCAAAAATTTTGCGGTTCTGACCGAAAAACTTTTGTTAACAGTGACTGTATGGAAAAAAGTATGCAGTACCATATATTTTTCAAGTAAAGTATTAGAAAAAAAATGTTGGGTGAAAACTGATAGCCTCATTACATAAGGTGAATTCATGTGCTGGGTACATCTACTGGTTGTATTTAGAACCTAATCTATAAATTATAACTGAAAAAAGTATATATACTCATAAATGATTACATAAGCATATTGTTTCACTAAAATTAAGTTAAATAGAGTTAAATAGAAAATGAAAGTATGTACCATCCAAAATTTCAAAAATAATGTCATTCTGAATTAAGCTTTCAATGAGTAAACTTATATAGTCTCGTTTTCTGCATTTTTTGGGTAAATACCATTAAATGCGCGTTAGTTTCATGTGTATTGTTTTTACAAGTGGTAAGTCGCTTTATATCTACCGTATAGTAAGGACTAAATAATAGGCCAGTCCATTAGGCCAATTTCACTTAATATTTTGGTATCCAAAATATTAAAACCAAAAAATGTTAACCAGAATAAAACAACCACAACCAGCTGGACCTAGCTTAGCAGCAGTCACTAAAAATTCAGTAACGTAACCGCAAGCACCTACACTATTCCCAAGCAAAAATCAAGCTATTTTCATGAACGCTCTTCCAGACGTCGTCCTTTTTGTCTACATTAAGGCAATCGGCGAACACCGAAAGATATTACCTTTGCATCACGCATTTCCAATTACCGTATATGTATATATCTATCTTCTGTATCCGTTATAAAAACTCATCCTTTTGTTACTATCGAACAAGAAATCATACCAATTCGTAGACTTATCACACCGGCAAAAAGATTACTACTCTCCAAAATGTGTCCCTCTATCCCTAACTCTCTTATCGAACAGGCACTTAAAAATGAACTTGGGCTACAGCTCGCCTCTCCAATTTCCTTCATTCGATGTTGCTCCCCAGAAGATGAATATGCACACATTTTCAGTTTCCGACGATCTATTTGTGTTATACCTGAAAAAGAACCTTTTGAAATACAAACCTCAATTGTAATCCTACATGAAAATACGAACTACAGAATCTTCAATACTCCAGACAAACTTGAATGCTTTCTCTTTAAGCAGTCTGGACACACCGCAGATTCTTTCCCAAATCCGCAAGATATATCCTACAACCCCCCCTTCACCTTCTACCTCCAGGCACGAAAGCCAAGACATATCTTCTGGCATATCACCTCCACAACATTTCGCATCCGAAGAATATCCTGCCGATAATATTGCTTCTTTCATTTCAAAAAAAAACTACAGGACAACCCCAAATTTCAGATGGTTTAACACCCAACTTTGGCATTAAGAGGACACACTCCACTGACACCAGCCTCGAATCACCTCCTATACAAATTAATACTATTCCTCCAATTCTCGACCTTGAAAATACTCCATACACCTCAATTGCTACTTTTGTAACACCAATTTCAACACCTTAGGAAAAAATCCAAACGTGAAGACAAAGACATTTGTAAGATAAGTCCCTCTAATCAACCCAAAATAGAAAAATTAATTGCTACCGATCCTAAAAAAGTCTCACCATCGTCCATACAGTTAATAGTTTTCCTGGAAAATTCTTTTGGCGGTAGTGATCCTTTAACAGAAGCCTATAGCTTTACCACTAATAATAAATCACTCATTGAAGACATTCTACAAATATACCAAATATTATCTGATCGATCTCTTAAAAATCGATTTACTAGATTGCAAAATAAATTAAAACTCGCTATAAACCCCAATGATGCAGTCGAACTTGCAAGCCTATCGTCTATCAATTCAAACGACTCCAATCAGGCAGATTCCGATCTATTTCAATATATCTTTTATCCAACACATTTTCAACACTTTTTTGAATCTTCATAATTTTAAAATTCAGTATTTTACAATGGAACTGCGACGGATACTATCCGCACCTAGAACAAATTCAACATCTAACCTCAATTTACCGCCCAGATTTCCTCTGTAAATCTTTTGAAGGGTACCATTCTATTAGAAATAACTGCAAAGGAGCCAGCGGGGGTTCATCAATATTCGCCCCAAACGAAACGCATTCAGAACTACCTCCTCTGACAAAAACCTGGAGGCAGTCGCCATAACGACATACTGCCCCAATAAGCTAACCATATGCTCCATATATATTCCTCCAGATCATCTTCTAAGAGAAGATGAGCTTCTTGAACTAATATATCAACTCTTCCAGCCGTTTATCCCGACAGGAGACTTCAACGCTCACAACAGCATGTGGGGTTCACAAAAGACATTTGGACGCAGAGAGGTAGTCGAAAATATATTGAACTGTACAAATTCTTGCCCACTCAATACAGGGTGTAATGCACACTTTAATATTTCCTCTGATACCTTTTCTGTCATAGATCTAAGCATAAGAAGTGATCCAAAATCAGCCCCTTTTATGTCTTGGAAAACACTTGATGGAGTTTATGATAGTAATCACTACCCTATAATTATATCAGACAATCACAATGAAGCAGTTTCCGAAAAAAGTTATTGGTGCTTCAAAAAAGCTAACTGGTCTGAGTATTCCACGACAGAAAACTCTCTTTCACTCACACGTGATGCTCACGCTTTCAACAATGTTGATGACTTGATAAAATCAATAACAGAATCAGTTCTTTCGGCTGCGAAGACCCACATTGGTAAAATGTCTTTTTTGCCCAGTCATAGGGCAGTTCCTTGTTGGAACTCCTCTTGAGATGACGCAATACGCCAATCCAAAAGAGCTCTGAACAAATATCTGTAAAACAAAAGTACCGGCAATCTTATTAGCTACAAAAGACTCAAGGCTCTTGGAAGAAATATGTATCAACCATAAACGAAAATTCCAACCCCAGTCAACTATGGAAGGAAATCCGAGAAATTCAAGGTCACAAAACTAATAACAAAATTACCCGCCTCATTCCAAACGGCTCGGATTTTGGATCACATGAACATATTTTCAATATTCTTGCAATTCATTTCGAAGCGAAGTCCAGGAATCACAAAAATGTCAATACTTCACATTCTCAAGAAACACCTTCTAGTAACATTCTACTATCCGAAGATGTCAAGCACATTAATTCTCCTTTCACCATAAGCGAACTAACAACTGCCTTAGTCAAATGAAAAAACTCTGCTGCTGGTCCTGATGGTATTCCCTATAGTTTCCTAAAATACTTATCCATTTAAAGCCTTACTAAGCTTCTGAATGTATACAATTTCAGATGGACGCCACAAAAGTTATTTTCTCAATGGCGCAAGTCGATAGTTATTCCGGTACTTAAACCGAATCGGTCACCTATCTTTCCGCAATCTTACAGGCCGATTTCACTCACATTCACAATGTGCAAATTAATGGAAAACATGATCAATAGGCGTCTTTTATGGTTTTTTGAAAAACATAGTATCATCCCAAACGAAGAATCTGGCTTCCAACGTCAGCGCTCAACCAGAGATAATTTTGTACTACTACAAGCTCACATTTCCAGCGCAACTAATAACAGATAAGATGTAATTGCCACTATCTTCGACATTGACGGAGCATTCGATAACATTTCTAGAAAGGCAATTCTCGTAAAACTCACACAATACAATCTCACTGGTAACATATATGCATTCATAAAAAGTTTTTTTAACAGTTAGGACATTTAGGGTTTCTGTTAATAACTCCATTTCCTCTTCATATACCGATCATGATGGAGTTCCACAAGGCTCAGTTTTAAGTACATCCTTGTTCATCCTCACCATTAACAAGTTATGCGACAATATTCCTTTCCCTGTTAAATGCTTTCTATACGCGGATGACCTAATAATGTACTGTCACGGCAAAACCAATGCCTCTACTTGCAAAATACTTCAGCAAGCAGTAAATGCCCTACAAATCAAAAATGCCACTCTAGGACTTACTCTCTCACATACCAAATCGAAAGTTATCAAATTTAGTAGGAGAGCGCAAACTTATATCCCTAGTATTACAGACAACAACTTTCAATTACCTGTTGTAGATGATTGTAAAATCCTGGGAATCTTATTCGACTCTAAATTATCCTGGAGACAACATATACAGGAAATTGAAGGAATATGTCTTAAGCGACTAAATATTATTAAAACACTCTCATGATTGGGGCGTGGGTGAATCTACCTTGCTAAAAATATATAGAGCCCTCATTCGTTCCAAAATTGATTATGGAAGTTTCATTTACATGTCTGTAACAAAAACTATTTTACGTTCCCTTAACACAGCCCATCCGCTTATGACTGGGAGCGTTTCGGTCAAGCCCAGCTGAAAGTCTCTATTGTGAAGCTAATTAACCCCCTTTCTGGCTCAGACGACAACACCTCCTTCTCAACTATATTGCCGCGATTTCCTCCAATCCCTCCAATCCAGTATATCCTATATTAACATCATACCAAATTTATGACAACTATCCATATACCTTTATTATACGTTCTATTCCTCAACTTATACAACCACTAATTCAAGACGTAAACTTTTCACATACTCGAACCCGCCCACTCTCCAACACTCCTCCATGGACCATATTTCTCCCACAATACGATATCTTCCTCTGTAAATTTAACAAAGAAGAAACCAATAGAGATGTTATTCGATCAGATTTCCTTGAGTTGCTGAATAATAAAGAATATAACATGGTCATATATACGGACGCATCCAAGACAGAAGTAGGAGTTGGGTGTTCCATAACCACGGTACAAGGATCGATCAGAACCTACAAAATATCCTCTATTTGTAACGTCCACACGGGTGAGCTATACGCTATCTTACAAGCCTGCAAAATGTCCCAAAACTCGCAAATACACACATAGCCATATGCACGGACTCATTATCCTCCATCCATTCTATTAAGAAAACATTTACTAACTACCTCTTTATCCAAGATATACACGACATATATCAACAACTAAAAAGACAAAATACAACAGTCACAATAACATGGGTCCCTTCCCATGTTGGGATTATTGGGAACGAAAAAGCCGATTGCCTTGCCAAATAAGCTGCCTCAACTGCTACTGTCACGGTGAATCTTCAGCAATGTAATGACTTAAAAGCTAGCCTGAAAAAATCAATCCTTCCAACTGGCAAATTCACTTGAGTGAAATTATGTGTTCACAGCGTGAAATTCAACCAATAGTGAATCAGTTTACCTGTCCCGATCTATCTAGGAAAAATATGGCTGTCATACGAAGATAACGTATAGGTCATACTAGTCTTACGCATGGTTACCTAATGACATCATCACCTCAGCCGAACTGTCAGTATTACCACGTTAAGCTCTGCATCAAGAATATCCAAGTTGAATGTCCATACTTCGCCACAAGACGCCTACAGCTAGGAATACATACAAACTACAATGAGATCCTAAATAGTGATAATCAAGTTCGCAAAGTGATCAAGTTCCTCGAAGAAGAACAACTTATCAACAGAATTTAATGTAAAATTTTTTTATTTAAATAACTTATATTATGTCGCGTATCATGTAATCCCATATTCATGTTAGTTTAAGCTATTGTATCTCGTGCTAATGGCCATAGCTGTCTTATGTATGGTAATTTAAATAAAAATAAACGGTTTTAAAGATTAAAACAAACTTTTCCGGATCTGAGAGATGCCCTGAACAATATTCTATCATAAAATTGTCACTTGTCTACACTTCCGGGGATGTATCGTCCTAACAAACCGAAATTTCTCCAAAAATAACCAAAAATGTAGTATATCTGGATTTATAGGACATGCTGTACCCGCTCTAGTCAACTGAAAATCAATAGAGTACGTCTGTGAGACACCATGAACAATATTCAATGATAAAATTGGTCACTTGTATACACTTTGGAGGCTGTATCGTGTGCTAACAAACTGAAAATTCTCCAAAAATGACAAAAATTTGGTACTTCAAGTACCATAGCACCCGTTTTACTAGTTTTAGTGAGCTAAATATCAATAGGGTTTATCTTTGAGACGCTCTGAATAATATCCAATCATAAAATTGGTCACTTGTATATCCTCCGCAGCCTGTATCGTACTAATAAATTGAAATTTCTCCTAAAATGACAAAAATGTCGTACTTAAAGTACTATAGCACCTGTTGTACTGGCTGTGCCGACCTGAATATCAATAGGGTTCATCTCTCAGATGTTCTGAATAATATTGAATCATAAAATTAGTGCCTTTTTGCACTCCGGAGGCTGTATAGTGCTAACAAACTGAAATTTCTCAAAAAATTACAAAACTGTCGTACTTTAACCCTTTGACGCCGGAATTATTTTTTTTACTTTTAAATAGTTTTTTGGTAATTTTATATAAAAGTATTATTTTTAAAACTAATGATATGCATTTCAATTTTTTTCTCAAACCACAAAAAAAATAGACCATGTCTTAGGTGTTGGGACACTAGGCATAAGTTACTAAAATATTTTCATAAGTAATACTTTTTTGAATTTTTCTTGTCGTTAAGACACAAACCTACATCACATGTTTTACAGCTCCAGGAAGACTTGTGAGGTTCTTTTCGGCTACTGCAAAAGGCACATCTTCTTGGCTTCATGTGAATTGGCATATGTGCACATTTATCAAAGCGAACTTCTAACGGCACCGTACGTTTGAAGTGATTTATTTCAGTACTAAGTCTTCTGCGTCCTTTTCTAGGTACGGCGGGTTCGGCACCAATGAGACCGTTTGCAACTGCCAACCTAAACATTTTCAGCGTAAGCGATTTTCCAGCTGCTCTACTTTTGAAAATAATAAAAGCATTCACCAGTGAGACATCTAAAAAATACCAAAAGATCCGGTGCCACCATTTCTTTGATTTTCTGTCCACTTCATAAATCGACTTCAGCATATCCATTTTGTCAACAAAACCCATATTGGCATTGTAGTCCTTGACTAGTTTTGGACAAGTAATTTTTTCTGTAGTTCCATCTTTTTTCTCTCTAGAAACTGTGTCAATATCTTCGGGGTTATGATGATTACTTAGAAACAAAACACCTTTTCGATCTTTCCATTTTATAAAAACTGTGCCGTCTTTGCTAACTCGCCAATCTGACTCCCCTCTTGCTAATTGATTATCCTCTTTTATATCTATTGGTGTGTTCTTTCTTCCCTTCCTTGCTGTTCCGCATGCATAAATTATATCTTCCCGCAAGCTTTTCGTTAGTTCCACAGAATTGAAGAAATTGTCGAAATAAACTTTATGACCTTTTCCGACCAATGGACGAGTGAGCTCTTTGATAACTCGGGCTCCTAAATTTTTTCAGTAGTATCGGCAGCTTTTCCTGTGTATATGTCAAACTGACATACAAAACCAGATTCGTCCGCTCTTATCCAAACCTTATATTCTCTTTTTATTGGCTTCATCGGTAAATATTGCCGCAAAGAACTACGCCCTTTGAATTTTATCATAGACTCATCGATTGCTTGGTTTTCTGCGGAATTATAACATGCAGCAAACCTTTCTGATAAATGATTCAATAAAGGTCTGACTTTATATAACTTGTCACAGTTGGCTTCATTTCTTTTAGGTTGAAGAGCATTATCGTTCAAATGTAAGTTTGATAGCAACCACTCAAATCGGTCCCTTGGCATACAGGAACTAATATAAACATCTCGAAGATCTGCCCTGGAAAACCAGTAGTCTCTCAAACTCGGGAGATGCTTTATTCCCATTAGTAAATGTATTGCTAAAAATACTCGCATTTCTTCCGCATTAGTCTGTGTATGTACAATGCGATTTTCGTCACCACCACAATGTTGCACCGCATATAAATTAGTTTGAAAGACAGTATCTTCAATAAGTTCTTTTGTAAAAAGTTGGAGGAAAACATCTATCGGAGAATCTATATTGTCCGGTAGATTGGGACCGACCGGTTCATTGAAACTTTTTTATGTTGAATGCAGTTTTCAGAGTCTCTGGTCCAAATTGTATTGAGAAGAAAATATTTTTTTATACGCATATCCAACGGCATGTCATCGTCACTGTCTTCGTCAGTTTGATTTATCTCTGGCACGTCCTCGTCCTGAATTTGATTCACCTCTGGCACGTCCTCAATTTGATTTATTTCGTCAGAGATAAGTGGCAGAGGCTCCAGATTTAAAAAATCTGTTTCGGTATCGTCATCGGAGCAGTCATCAAGTTCTGAGTCTGCATCAGATGGAATGTCTTCAACAAGAGTTAGTAATGCGTCCTGACTCATAGTTTCCAAATCAGCAATAGAATATTTCTTTCTGCCTGTAAACAAAAAACCCATCAGTGCCTTGTGTCCCAGAATATCGACCACCTCAATTACTAAGTGTAAAATGCCCGAAATTCATCAAATAACATTTATCATAAAAATATGCTATATATACAACTTGTATCTACACGAACTTATCTGCCATTTTATTAGAAATCACTAAAAACTCGTATTATAATAAAAAAATTACAACAGCGGCAGTACCGTGCTCCAACGCTGCTAACATGCAACTAAAACTATCGCCAATATCCTCGTAGATATAATTTTAAGCGGGAGCCGTTGGAGGGGATACCGAGTATCCACGTATTGACTGTGTCTTAACGCTAAGATCACTAAGCGAGAGTAGAAAAATTATTTGAAGTGTGTCCCAAAGCTTCGACTACTAGGAGTCAAGGGGTTAAGTACCAAAGCACCCGTTGTACTGGCTATTGTGAGCTGAAAATCAATAGGGTTCATCTCTGAGATGTCCTGAACAATATTCAATCATCAATCAATAGAATACATCTGTGAGACACCATGAACAATATTCAATCATAAAATTGGTCACTTGTATACACTTTGGAGGCTGTATCGTGCTAACAAACTGAAAATTCTCCAAAAATGACAAAAATTTGGTTTTAGTGAGCTAAATATCAATAGGGTTTATCTTTGAGATGCCCTGAATAATATCCAATTATAAAATTGGTCACTTGTATATACTCCGGAGGCTGTATCGTACTAACAAACTGAAATTTCTCCTAAAATGACAAAAATGTCGTACTTAAAGTACTATAGCGCATATTGTACTGGCTGTGGTGAGCTGACTATCAATAGGGTTCATCTCTCAGATGTTCTGAATAATATACAATCATAATATTAGTGCCTTTTTGCACTCCGGAGGCTGTATCGTGCTAACAAACTGAAATTTCTCAAAAAAATTACAAAAATGTCGTACTTCAAGTACCATATCACCCGTTGTACTGGCTATTGTGAGCTGAAAATCAATAGGGTTCATCTCTGAGATGTCCTGAACAATATGCGATCATAAAATTGGTGATATGTTGCACTCTGGAGGCTGTATCGTGCTAACAAGACATGGCAAGTGGCCGACTACAACGACGACATACACACAGGATTTTTTTTCTAAAAACCATTTTTTCGTGTTGTTCTTGATGAAATAACTCAAAATTTCAAACTTTTTGTGGGTAAACCAACACTTTTCTTGCATATAGATAGGTTGGGTGGAAAAGTTATACATTGTAAAAACATAAGTTTTTATTACTGTTTTGAATTAAACTAAATGTTTGTAGATAATTCCACAATATATGGATAAAATGTTAAGAATTCTAAGAAATTTGACAATTGTTGTACGACGACGACGACATACACACAGGACTTTTTTTTCTAAAAACCGTTTTTTCGTGTTGTTGATGGAAAAGTAAAAATAACTCGAAAAAAATTTTCAAAATTCCAAATTTTTTTTGGGGCAGACCAATACTTTTCTCGCATATAGGAAGGATGGGCGGAAAAGTAAAACGTGAAAAACCTGCAGCACCGACGGGGGGGGGGGGTAGGGGCTCGCGGATTCAATTGGAAGTACTTTCACTCCTGATGGGAGTGAAAGGGAAGTGGGCACGTCTGCCTATGTTTGTGATAGGCAGACGTGCCCACTTCGCTTTCACTGGTTGTGATAGAGCAGTGGTGTCGATATATGGACAAAATTAGGTGACGAAGGGTGTCGGCTATGACGTTCCTCGAGTTGGGAATGGCGTTCATTAGGGTGACAGGACTGGTTGGTTGTCGTGAAATTGAGGGAGTAGGAGTTGAGGATCTTACAGAGGAAACGTAAGACCTGGAGGAGGGGTGGAAGCCCCACATGTATAAAACTGGGTAAATTCTCCCTCAGGATATAGCCCAAAAAAGGAACGAGAAGAAGGGTGGGGTGGAAGTGTGTATTGAGCTTGAGGCGGTGGGGTTTAGAGGGTTTGGGGTTGACGTGGAAGAGTTTTGAGGGTTTGGGGTTGACGTGGAGAAGTTTTGAGTGTTTGGAGTTGAATTTTTTTCCTGAGTTCGTCGAGTTCTCGGCGTAAGTATAGGGTTGAAGTGGAGGAGTCGTCTATGGATTTCTGGATTTTTCTTTCAAGTCCGTCAAATTGTCGGGAATAGTCGATGAAATTGAAGGTTTGGGGTGTGGTGCTTCGAGATGTGGTGCGTTGGGATCTGCGGGTGTGTATGAAGGGCATTTTGGGTGTTTTTATTTGTGTTGTGAATAGGTGTGGATGGCTGTAAAGCTAATACCAACAGCGGACTCACTGCTGGAGGGAGTTGCCTCCCCAGTTAAGGGTGTCATGACTTATTAGCTTTTGTGGGTGTTTTATATTTACCTGAGTTAATATCCTTCCTACGTCTGGTGTGATTTTTCATGTTGTATTGTTGCGGGTTTCTTCGGATCTCATAAATAAAATTTGTTTCAAAATACAAAACACTTCCAAGGATTACAAAGAACTGTTGAACTGAAAACTTCGACAGAACACCTGGGTTTGTAGATTTGTTGTTGGAGGCGTCCAAGTTGCCGGTGAGGTCGACTACGAGTTGGTTTGAATCAGTGACGAAATCTGCTATTACACCTTCCTCTAACGATGGATTGGAACAAGTGTTCAGTATCTTTCAAGTTGTGTATAAAATAGTATATTATACTCCAAGGTGGTGACGACTGTTATCATTGACCGAGCACCAAGATTATTTCGCGAGGGGCTTTGCTCCGAGCGGAATAATGTGCGTTGCCTATAAATGTCTTCACCGCCGTGGTGTATATACAATTTTTTCCACTACAAGCCAAATTTAAGACAATAATTTAAAACAAATTCTTGTAAAAATCGAGTAGCACAGAAATGTAAATTCACCTTTCCACTGATAAAACAACAATCAAGTAGTCTTATACAGATTGACATTTCCACTAGTTAACAGATACCTGTACATAGTTTACCTACACCGGAGCCTATGACGAAAACATCGAGAAATTTTACGGATTCTCCAAGGAGGAATAATAAGTTTATAAATAATAATAATAATAATAATAATAATAATAATAATAATGATAATAATAGATTCAGAAGTACTAATCATAATTATTTGCAAAATAACAATCACAGATCAAATTTCATATCAGAGAAATTATGCAACAATGATTATGACGAAACGGAAGAAATAGAGGAAATAAAAGAATCGGATAATCCGTTAGAGGAATTTGAAACTTTCATTTTGACAGTGGAAAAGTATTCTAGAGAACAAACTCAAAAGATTTCGGAAGGCTCCTCAGAAAAGAAATCCGAGGTCGCATAAATTAAAAGTACTTGAAATAAACCGCTAGAATACATAGCAATTAAAAACCCAAAATTAAGATCTTCTCCAGACAATAAAACAAATAGAAAAAATTTAATTAAAGTTAAACCTGCGATTGATTGTTCATCAAAAATAAAACTAAATTGAAATGCAAATGAAATATATTTTGTACCTGATATGGCAAATTTATGTAATGATGATAATGTTATGGAAAATAACGAAATTTAAAATAATGAAGTAGATTTAGTACCTGATTTATCAAATTTGTTCAATATTGAAAATACTATAGAAAATAATGAAATTGAGAATAATGAAATAGATTCAGTACCTGATTTATCAAATTTATTAAATATTGAAAATGCTATGGAAAATAATATAATTGAAAATAATGAAAATTATATTAATGACAATTATACATATAATATTCAAATGAAATCACGAAATAAAAATATTATATTGAATGACACTGGCTTGAAAATAATAGGAAATACAAGAAAAATAAAAACATACAAATTTTGGAAAAAGTAAGACAAGTGAATGAAAATGATGTGGAAAATGAAAACTTCAACAAGAAGATAGAAGAAAATATTCAAATTATAAATAAAGAAATGGATGATAGAAACGAGAATATAAATGAAACTATAAATAAGAAAATACAAGAAATTAACGAGAAAACAAATGAAAATATAAAAAAGAATAGAAGTAAGAAAATTGTTGACAGAAATACGAAGATAGAAGAAAGTAACAAGAGCGTAAACAAGAGAAATGAAGAAAGGAGTATAGAAGTAAACAAGGAAATTCAAAATCATGACAATAAGAGAACAACTAGATATTCAAGGATTGCAAGAGTTTATAAGAAAGTATTGGGAACACTTTGCTTTAAGGTGGTACACAATACAAGAAGTCATTAAATGGTATGAAACATATGAAAATTCTATGTACATACGTAATTAGATGAGTAATAGTAATTAATATCATAATAATTATAATAATTTTGAAAGATTAAAATAGATATAAGAATTAATACTATAATAAGATTAACGAAAATTTAAATAATTATTATTTAGTTCATAACATTAGAACTTGTTATTAAAAATAATACGATAATTCGCCATAGAAATATATAGATATGATAATACGTTTCAAAGAAATAATACAGAATGTTCAATTCTTTCGTTTAATGATTTTATTCATTATTATTTAAGTTCATAACAATAGAACTAGTTATTAAAAACAATAATATGATTAGATATAAGAATGTATATCAAAATAATTTTCAAAGTACTAATATGAAACAATCAATTTTTATTTAAAATTCTATTTATTTTGTTAAAATGTAAATTGATGATCTTGATACGATAATTCAAAAAGGAATTGATCATTTACCAGAAGTTAGAACCAAACGTGAAAAATGTTTTGATAACACACGTTATTTGTAATTTCTCAAAGAAATTCAGAACAAAAATAACTCAATTTGTTAGAATGTAAATTGAGATATTTTAAAATAATTGAATAATTTTCTTTTGATTCAAATGATACTCATTTCATTTAAATAATCTTCCTTTAATAAAAATAATATTTTTTAGTTTTGAATAGTTCTATTTGATATGATCGATCACTTAATACCATCTCATTATATACAAAATCACGAAGAATTCTCCAAGTTATTATACAAACAAAATTTAGAGATAAAAAAATACCAAAATATAAGAAAATAGAAATTATAAAACATTCAAAAATAATCCTAGAAACTAATGAAGGAATTTAACACAAAAATATAATTAAAAAAGAAATCCAAAACTAATTCTAGCAAATTGTTACACCAAAATGAAATTGATGATAATGGTAACCCAGTTCCTAGGTTTTCATACCAAATGTAGAACCGAAGACATAAAAGTTATCAAATTGAATAACTTAATACTACCAATTAATTTAGGATTATGTAAGCTTATTTATACTAAACATACTTTTATATATTATATAAATTTAAAAGTAATAAGTAAGCAAACAGAAATAGTTAAACAATATTTCTACAAGTTAAGAAATTAATCGATCATTATAATAAATAAATCATTAACTACCTTGTGGCATAATCAACAGAAATTACAAGTTAATTTGGAAAAATTTCATATATCGATAGGAAATAAAATAATAACTTTAAATAATTTTATTACCTTTTATAGTATGATTTCACAGATTAATTTGGACTGTCAAAATTTAATCACGTTAATTGAGAATATTGAAAATACCATTACATTTTCCAAATTAAATTCTATTCATAGTTCAGTGATTTCAAATCAAGTAATTGTAGAAATGATAAAGTATTTACATACAATATATGAAGAAGAACAAATTCCGAAATTTAATAGTATTTTGACATACTACCTATTTTGGGGTTCTCAAGTAACTTTTTCAAAGTCCAAAATAATTTTTGCTATCCATGTACCCATCCTGAAATCCAAAACTGCAGAATTGTATCACTTATATCCCATCATTCAAAACTACAAAATATTTATCCCATTACAACCTTACTTGGCAAAAACTGCGGAAGAAATAATTTCAATAAAAGAGGAATGTCCAATGTTAGAAGAAAAATATTACTGTCATCAAGAAGTCAAGAGACAATTGGGTCATGCTTATCAGAAAGGAACCAAGCGACATTTTTGTGAAAATGAGTTTATGGCACAATACGACAAAAGTACTCTCGGGTCATGTTTCTGAACAGAACCAAGCGCCAGATGTGTATTACCAGTTGAAAAAATGACCTTCCACTGGGACCTAAGTGGACCATTGCAGATACAGAATAAATCAGAAAAGAACTAAACGCCTGGTTCCGATTAGATATTCAACGAAACGAGCAGCAACGTCGCTTGGACTCCTTCTTGTGACTTGGTTCTCTTCTGATTATTGTTGACTTCCTAGTAGGATGGCGTTTAACTAAAAGGACCAACTCGTTAAATTTGAGAAAAAAGGTATTATACGATTCCAAAAGCTGAAACTTGACAATATACTACCATACTGAAATTATTGATAAATAATCTTCAAGGGGAAATTATTGACAATCAAATTAAGTAATAATTATTATTGTATAGTTTTCAAAAATGATTTTATTTTAACAAGTCATTATCCAATATCACAATTTGGCGCTTGGTATCTTTAGGTTAAACGCTATCCATTTATACTGTCGGTTAGTTTCGTTTGTGTTCGTTCATGAAGGAATGCACCATTTTTTCATGTTAGTGCTTGTCTGCGGTTGTATTCACAGGTCAATAATATATTTAGTTATCACCGATCTTTAGTAGGTGAACTGTCATTTACGACCACAAGAAGTGTTTTATCGACATTGTGTTGACGGTATATTTTCATCAGAAGTCATGAATCGCGGAAGAAAATTGGTACAAATGGCATTAGATTCTGCAACAGGGAAAAAAGGAAAAATCCGAAATCAAAAATACCGAAAGGATAAGTAAATTTTATTATATATTTCCCCGGAGTTTTATATCCATACAATTGTGAAGGAACCATTTGTTAGATTTTGACATATTTCTTCTCCTTGATGGAAAAACTGCTGGAAGTTGCCACTCTTCACGACTCTTCCACACTACTTGATGAGACACTCAATAATCAGGAAAAGTTGTTTGACATCGAAAATATGCAATGTGTATTTAAAGATCAAATTCCGACCGTTTCATCAGCTGTAAACTCCGATGAAGTATTACTACTTGAGGTTCCAGTATTTATTAGGGATCTAGCTAACCTAATTCAATCAGATGACGTCGAAAAAAAAATTACCTGGTAGAAGCATCAAGTGCAGATTCTGTCCCAGATATGAACGATGTGAATGAAAAAGAAATACCAGTAGAAACTGCGACAAGTTATATGCACCAACAGATTATTCATGTCCAAAATGAAAAGCCAGCGGAAACTTCAACTACTGATAATAATATTCACCATTACATCCAAGATAATAACAATCTCGAAGAACATGATTCAGAAGTAGAAGATGCACATGATGTTGACTACATTCCCATGCCCGAAAATGAACTTCAAGATAATGAAAACCTAACGGAAACTGCAACAGGGCGACCAAAAAAGGGCAGGAAAAAAATTTGTAGGACAGACATTTAAGGCAAAAAGTAAGCTTCAACACAGTAATAAAAACTATTACACATATTCTGGAAAACCTGTTGATTCAAAACATTTTATTGAGAATTTCGAATGTCCATGCAAGAAGAGGTGTCATACACTTTTTTCAGACGATGACAGAAGAAATATTTTTTATGAATATTATAAACTAGCGAATTATAATTCACAAACTTCGTTCATTGCAGCCAATATTGAAGAAGAAAGCATTAAACGTAGAAGGGTTAAAAATTCCGAGAAACGATCACATACTAGGTTATACTATTTAAAAAACCAGACTGTGTGCAAAACTTTTTTTGAAAAAACTTTGAGAATTTCTTCTAAGAGAATCAACACTGCTGTATCAAAATTGAGAGAGGGAACCATTAGAGATAGGAGAGGTGAGCAACAGGGGGGGAAAACAAATTGACAGATGCAGTTGTCGAAGCCGTAATAAAACATATTAAAAAATTTCCAACGTACAAGTCCCATTACTGTAGAGCCACAACACGAAGTTTATACTAAGGGTACAATATAACGGAACGGAATATGTACGAGTTATTTTTGGAGGAAAATCTGAATTTCAAACTTTCTTTCACTATATTCAAGAAAATCTTACACGAAAATTTCAATCTGCGGAGAAAATTATTAGTAAAAGACACGTGTAGCGTATGCGATAGATTTGAGGCATCTAAAAGCCAACAAAATACGAAAGAAGCACATGAGAAGCATCTGCAAGAAGCTGAAACCGCCAAACAAACGTTAAAGACAGATATGAAAGAAGCGGAAGAAATTCCTGATCTTGAGACAATAACTTACGACATGGAAAAAACTCTACCACTACCCAATATTCCCACAAACTTAGTTTTTTATAAAAGGCAACTCTGGTTGTACAATTAAGGTGTCCATTGTGGGAAAAATGGATACTGCTTCGTATGGAAAGAGGGAACAGCTGGGTGAGGGGCCCAGGAAGTTGGATCTGTCCTGAAGAAGTTCATTGAAGATCATCTCAATCCAAACACAAAAACGCTGATAATGTGGTCAGATAGTTGCGGAGGACAAAATCGCAATATCAAGATTGTTTTAATGATGAAAACAATTCTCAGAAATCATCAAACTTTAGAAACACTTTATTTCAACTATCTAGTACCGGACAACAGCTTTCTACCCAATGATTCAGATTTTTGGTTTATTGAAAAAGCAATAAAGATGAGTGAAAGGATTTATACTAGCAATGATTATATAAACATAATGAAGCATTGCCGACATGAAAAACCATTGACTGTAACAGAAATGAAGAAAGAAGACTTCTTTTCTGTACAAGCAATAGAACGTGCAGTTGTCAACAGAAAACAAGACCAAAACAAAGAAGAAAAAGTTAGTTGGCTTGAAACCAGAGTTATAAAAATAACAAAAGGAGAACCTTTCAGTATCTTTTTTAAATATACCCATAACAATAATGATGCATTTAAAGAAATTGATATTCAAAAGAAGTTGAAAAAAACACAATCAAATTTCAATACAAATCTAGAATTGCTTTGGCCAGAAGGTGAGGAAATTTCTACAAAAAAACTTGCAGATCTTGAGGCGTTGATACTTTTTATTCCGGCGGATGCAAAACAATTTTATAAAAATTTGAAGGGAGCAGAATTCGAAGATGACCTGGAGGGATTTGAGCCAGATCTGGACTTCGAAAATGAGTTTGAAGAGGAAACTAGCAAGGATTAAAAATTTCAATTGGGAATATTTTTGCAATGAACTCAATTTTTATTCAGTTAAATACTTTTGTTTTAGTTGAAATAAATATTTTATAACAACTGACGTTTCATTTTCATTTTGTAAAACATCTTTCTTAGTGTGAAATGTATTTAAGATTATTTATTAGAAAGGAACTAAACGACAAAAGTCTCAAAATTAATTAAAAAATCGTAATTTAGGACACTTTTTTTTCAGAAATTAAGTAAATTAAATTATTCACATCATTCATAAATAAATGTTGTTATTTGAAAATAATTAAGTAAGTGTCTGCAATGTTGCAACTTCAGACGGCGTTTTCTCGAAACTACGCAGATATCGCTTGGTGCTCTTCTGATAAGCATGTGTCAATTGTACTATGGAAATACTAAACAGCCATTCTCCTACGAACTGCTATACTAACGACGCTCACCTTCAAGAAACTATAATAGAACAAGTCACTAAGATCGAAGTTTCAATTATTCCAAATTCAGCGATAAAAATATTAACAAGATGTACTTCCGATCAATATTTAAAAATTAATCCACCACCATTAATCATTCGAATTCCAGAATATTGCAAGATTCAAGTTGGAGAAGAAATATTTTCAACCAACATCCAAATTAGAAAAGGAAAATCAATAATATTGCCAAAATTAGATTCAAAGTTTTCAGAAATTCAACCATATAATTCACCAAACTTAACTAAAATAGATTTTGAAGGATTGTATGAAATTAATAAAATTGCTAAAAATATAAAACCTAAATAATAATTCCAAAGCAACATACAACAATTAGTTTATTTTCAATCATTTTAATGATTTGCAAAAGTATAATAATAATAAAAAAGGAAGAGCGACAAAGAGGAAGATATTTCCAAAAAACATTAGAAAATGGGGAGATTGCCGACAGAAAAAATGATGAATATGATGGGAAAAATAGTAGACAAAATGGAGAAAATAAGCATGGAGATTGAAAAAACACGGGAGGAGCAAAAGGAGTACAGAGAAGAAATGAACTGAGGGAAGAAATTGAAAAACTGATGAAAAAAATGAAAAAATGAAGAAAACAGTAACCAATATGGACCACAGATTGGAACGACTGGAAAGCGAAAAAAGAAAAAACAATATAGTGGTTCAGGGAGTAGGAATAGAGACAAATAATCCAGAAGAACTTTGAAATAAAATGGAGAAATTCCCAGAAAAATAATTACAAATAAAGACAGCGGTAGAAAGCTCAGTAAAATTAGGAGAAAAAATATGCTTAGTAAGACTGGCAAACCAAGAAGCTATAGAAGAAAGGGATCAAGGAAAACGAGTGAAAATTGGGCTCAGAAAAATGTACATAGAAACATAGGAATGAAGATGGAACACGGAGGAAGAGAAGTTGGAAAAAATAAAACAGAACATATCGACAAAAAACCAGTGGCGAGAAGCATAAGCTCAGAGGCAGAGGAAAATAAAGTAGACCAGGTAATGGAAATGGACAAGGAAATATAAAGGATGAAGAATAGTACAAATACAATGATTACAGAAAAGCAACAACTTAAGGTAAACTCCGGTGTTAAACGAAAACAAAAAGAAGAACAATATGGAATGAGAATAGGAACATGGAACGTGAGGGGTACATTTGACGAGGGGCCCATGAAACACTTGATCTATGAAATGCGAAAATACAAATTAGATGTGTTAGCAATACAAGAAACTAAACAAAAAGGGAAAGTAATTACAGAGATAGACGATTATATGTTCTTTAATAGTGGAGTAGATAATAGAACGCTGGGTACAGGGTTTATAGTGAGCAGTCACCTTATAGCAAATATTATAGATTTTGAGGGAGTATCAGATAGACTATGTAGAATAAGAATCAAAGGAAAACACAGGAAAACGACATTAGTTAATGCGCATGCCCCTTCTGAGGACAAAGGTGAAGACACGAAAGCAAAGTTCTATGGAAAACTGGAACAGAGCAGAGCAGTAAATAAAATACCGAAATTTGATGTTAAATGTGTAATAGGGGATATGAATGCAAAAGTCGGACAAGAAGAAGAGTATATAAAAGTAACGGGAGGAAAAAGTAGACACGCACTCAGTAATGATAATGGCAAGCGACTCATAGAATTTGCTTTAGAAAAGAAAATGAAAATCCTAAGCACGTCATTTGACCATAAGAACATCCACAAGGAAACCTGGTTATCACCAAATGGTATAACAAAAAACCAAATAGATCACGTCTTGATAGAAATTAAGCACTTAAAAAGGGTAACAGATGTACGAAGTTATAGAGGAGCTGATGCGGATAGTGACCACTTTTTAGTAATCACAAAACTGAAACAAGATAATCCACCTAGAATTGAACAAGATAATGAAAAACGGAAAAAATACGATTTAAAAAAATTGAAGGACGAGACCAAAGTAAATCACTTCCAACAAGGAATCAATAGAGAATTGAATTTAAGACCTTGCTTCGAGAAACTAGAAGAATAATGGTCACAGATAGAAACTGTAATGAGAGATGTAACAAATAGGATACTAGGGAGCCCCAAGGGAAGAAAAAAAGATAAGTGGTTTGATGAACAATGTAAACAGGCGTTTGAAAAAAGAAATAAAATCAGACAAAGACTATTAAAAGAAAACAGTGAAGAAAATAGACTAGAGTATAAGAAAGCAAGGAAAGAAGGTAAACAAATATGCAAAAAGAACGAAAGAAATAACTTTGGAAGGGAATTATTAAAAATTGAAGAAGCTTATAAAAATGAAGAAGTTAGAAATTTTTATCATGAAATAAGAGAAGGGAAAAGTCACAACCGGAAAGCACCTTATTTTTTGAAAAGCGAAGAGGGGTATCTAATAGGGGATAGGGAAGAAAAAATAAAAAGATTTGCACAGTATTTTGAGGATTTACTAAATGACGGTGAGGAAGAACTACACGAAAATGATGATGAATCGGAGGAAGAAAATTGTGACGAGGAAGATCTAGCCATAACGGTCCAAAAAAAATTGGAGGTGGCAGAATGCTTAAAACTTATGAAGAATAATAAGAGTGCAGGAGAAAACAATATTCCAATAGAAATTTCAAAATATGCAGACGAACAATTAACGGAGAGAATATGGCAGTTGTTGAAACAAGTATGGCGAGAAGAAAAAATCCCTAAAAATTGGAACAAGGCCTTAATAATTCCAATCCACAAAAAGGTCCCAAGGAAGAATGCGGAATAGCACTTTCAGATGTAACATACAAAGTTCTGGCAAAAATACTTAAAAATCGATTAGACTAATATCACAATGAAAATGTAGGAGAATACCCAGGAGGTTTTAAAGCAGGTAGATCGACAATAGACCAAATTTTCATTATGAAACAACTTCAGGAGAATGCTTATGAACAAAATTTATGTCTGCATATGCTATTCAACGATTACAGACAGGCCTATGATACTATCAAAAGAAAAAAAAATGTATGAGGCAATGAGAAAGTTAAAAATACCAGTTAAATTGAGAAGACTAGTGGAAATGACCATACGAAAAACCGAGAGCAAAGTAATTTTGGAGGGCAGTACTTCTAACGAATTCAAGATAGAGAAAGGTCTGAGACAAGAAGATCCATTATCCACAACCCTCTTTAACCTAGTTCAGGGAATTATACTAGAAGAAAGTGGTATAAAAACCCGAGGTTTAATTTATGGGAATAAACATCAGTGTCTAGCATATGCAGACGACATAGTACTAATGGCAAGATCCAGGAAAGAGCTACTAAGCGTATTCAAGCTACTGTAAGAGAAGGCAAGAGAATCTGGTCTAGTGATCAACGAGAAAAAAACAAAATACATGGTAAGGAACGATAATGACAAAACCGATATTATTATAAATTGTAATGGAAACAAAAGCTACAAAATAGGAAAAGTGGAACAAATCGAATATTTGGGAGTCACTATCACAAATACAGAAGACGAAGAAAGGGAAATAGAAAAAAGGTTAACAAAAGGCAGTAAAGCAGCAGGAATGGTATCACAGATGTATAATTCAAAAGACATATCGCGAACAGCTGAAATAAGAATGTACCAAACAATAATAAGACCGTCAGTTACCTACGCTTGTGAAACCTGGACCATGAACAAAAAAGAGCAGAATAAACTAGAGATATGGGAACGTAAAATGCTCAGGAAGATTTATGGTGGAATAAAAGAAAATGGAATAAACAGAAGAAGAACAAACACATAATTCTCAGATTTGTATAATCACCCACGTATAACCCACATAATTAAAGCACAGAGAGCGAGATGGTTAGGACATATAGGTAGAATGGCAGAAGGGAGGGGGGTTAAACGAGTGCTGAAAGGGGGAGAAGGTGGTAATAAGGAAGAGGTAGACCAAGGAAGAAATGGTTGGAGGAGGTTAGGAGAGACCTGAGATCAGTGGGAGTGAGGGACTGGCAAAACGAGGCGAGGAATAGAGAAAAATGGAGAGAGAGAGAGAGAGAGAGAGAGAGAGAGAGAGAGAGAGAGTGAAAGATCTCGAAGCCGAGGGCCAGATACACCTGTAGTGCTGATATATATATAATAATATTTTGGTTCATACGAAAATTCCGAAGAAGCAAAAGAAGAATCCAGAAAGAAGATATCAAAAGAGAAGAAATCAAGACCGAAGATATTGAATTGGAAGAAACAAATTCAAAATTGAAAAACAACTCCATTATTTTTCGATCTTAGAGATGGAGGAGTTATAGAACTGGAAATTTCTATAAATAAATAAGAATATTATGTTACTGAAAATAAGAAATGCAGAGATAGCTTTAATTGTAATATATATAGAAATATTATTGAAAATAGTGTTGTTATAGTTATTATATTTGGTTAGTCGTTGAGATACTTTTGATTCATTCTTAGCATTGTCGGTTTATAATTAGCTTTGTTAAATAGTTACTTCGCAAGTATTATAATTTTAATTATATTGTAAAAATAGGATTTTTAAGAAAAGTTTTCGGTGTTAAAAAGTTATAATTCGCGTTATAACTAAAAATTTCAGTAAATAGCCAAATAACAGTTTAAATGCGGTATTTTCCTAAACATCGTAGTAGTTATACGTTCCCACTATGCAAATAAATATTACAGTTATGTTAATTCAACATCACATTATGATAATGTTCTTCTTTTTTTTCCTCTTGTTTTCATCACATGCACATCTAAACAACCGCTTATGCCCAGCTTGTGGCTGTTAACTTTTGTGATGTTTCAACTTAAATTCCCAGCGATGTTAAAGCGCTGCCTTTTTACATTACTGAGATGTTACTAGAACTTCCTCAAAAGGAAGTCTTTATAACGAACTAAAAACAACATTTCTGTTACATTCTGAAATGCCTTTAAACATCTTGTCGATGTTAATGCAATGTCTAATAAATAACATCTTATCAATGATCTAAATGCAACATTTCAAAAACAATACAGTGTGTTCTCTTAGATGTTGTATGGACATTACTTAAACATCTAAATAATATACCTCAAACATTCTAGATGACATCCTATAGATGTTGCTGTGCCTAATCAGCAAATACAGGGTGAACAACTAAGAACGCCGGCTGTCGGCCATATTTCAAAAAATAGTCATGATACTACTTTAAAAAAGTACCTTCAGGAAAATGACCCTGAAAAATAGCTGGAAAACATTTTTGATTACCTAAAATATCTGCTTAACACTTAAAAACATAATACTGTGATTATCTCCAAAAAAGACATACTAAAGGTATCCTAGAAATACAATTTTTGATATATTGATGAGATTATGAGAAAATGTAGTTAGGGACTTTTTGTCCTTATTTTTCAAATAACGGGTGGGGGAAGGTTCAACCTAAAAAACAAATGTCTTTTTTGTTTTTTAATCGATATCAATGTTTTTGGCGTCATTTAAAATTTTTCCTCTTTAATATGATATGCTTAACAAAAATAACAAAATTGAACAATTCTGTCAACGCTATATGAAAAAGTCGACAATTTTCCCATTTTTCTGGGAAATTTCAAATGTAATGAGGCATTTTTTGAATTCTGATGAGAAGGGATTCACGTTATCAGATATGAAAATTTAAAAAATGTTTCAATGTACATTTGAAATTTTCGAGTGGGTACAAAATTATCTAATTTTGTTATCAATCTTATTAAACAGAAAAACTCTTTTAAATGCAGCTAAAATCATTAATATCAGTAAAAAAACGAAAAAGTTATACATTTGTTCATAAGTTTGAACCATCACTATCCATTATTTGAAGAATAATGGCAAAAAATATCCTTAATTAAATTTCTTCATAATCTCATCAAGATTTCAAAAATTGTATTTTTAGGACATCTTAGTATGTTTTTTTTGGAGTATTATGTTTTCGAGTGTTCATTCTACCCCTAGCGGATAGTTTAGAGACTGCAAAATATTTTCCAGCAATTTTTCAGAATCACTTACCTAAAGGTAATTTTTGGAAAGTTGTACCATCATTCTTCTCTGAGATGTGGCCTACAGTCGTTCTTAGTTGTTCACCCTGTACATTTAAAATAAATGTAAGCTTTGTATACTGTATGGTGTGTACGTAGCCCAATAAACGAGTATGTGAACGCCGCCTAACAATTATGACGTAGCACACGAAGGGTGACAGTGACAGATAGCACATTGGCGATACATAATTTAAACCTGCTCGTGAAGTGATTTATTTGAAGAATCTTTTTAGTAACTTCATAAAAGTAATACAGTGTCGACCTACTAAATCATTGGAAGTAAACAACCTTTAATTGTCGATTTTTCTATTTTTAGGTTAGTAGATTATAATATTGTAAGTATTTGATCTCAATTAATTTGAGTGTTTTAATTTTATGATAACATTAAACTTTTCTATTTTTAGATCAATCAAATTGTGCGTTATTTACTCCCGTACCATCTAACATATTACAAATCGATAATTGTCAGAGTTTGATTGGATAATAGTAGATCATGGCAAGGTTACAATTTGAAGTTGAGCTGGCAGCAGATGAAGATCCGAAGAATAACATCATAATTATAAAATCAATAACAAAAGAGGATGGAATAACATATCTCATACCACCATGTTTCCAAGCAGCGAAACACCACCTCCAATTAATGAAGTTACCAGAATTTTTAAAAATAAAAAAAACATTACAGAGAAGAGGTCATAATAGAAAGGTATGGATGTCCATGCCAAGCGATGTTTTAGCATTATACGTAGATGATGCTGGTAATATGGTGTTTAATGATTATTTATTACAAGAAATGACTCAAATCACAAGCCAATCTATTACAGAGTGAAAATTATTGGAAATTTTAGAGAAATTAGGTGATAAATCCAATGTCAACAATGAAGAACATAACAATTTAAGCAAATTAAATTGAAAATTTGTTTTAAAGAAGTTTGATAACAAGATGACGAATGCTAAACAATGGTTACAAAGTTTTGAAAGTGAATGTGCAAGATTTGATTTAAATGGTGATACAGAAAAATTCAGTGCTTTGAGATTATTTTTGAATGACTCAGAAAGTGACTGGTATGAGTCTATGTTAATTGAATACAGTTTAAACTCGTTGTGGAAAATATGGCAATCGAGTTTTCTAAAAACGTTTGCAGATAAAAGTTGGTCTTCTGTAATGTATGCACTGAGTTTCAAACATTTAAATGGCTCTCTGCTGGAATATGCATTGAAAAAGCAGAGATTGTTATTAGAATATAATAGTGATATAGATACCAGGACTCTTACTGACTTAATTGTCGTAGGATTGCCAAATTATATTACAAGTAAACTAGATAAATATGTTACAAGATGGGTAAGAAAAACAGATTTCACTCTGAAGATTTGTGCCGGTTCAAAGAAGACAAGAACAGTAATGACAGTGTAAAACACTGCAAAAACTTGATGTTGGAGATTGATCAATTTCAGGATACAAAAAACTAAATATTCCCCCACTAATAGAAGTTGAGGTTATACTGAATAACACACTGAAATGCAGAGGTATCTATGACCCTGGCTCAAATATAACCTTAATAAATTCCAAATTAATAAAAGTAACAAATTTAAAGAAAAATTATTTCGAAAATAAATTCAACACAATTGGTGGTGGGGTAAAAACAACAGTTTTAATAAGATTAAATGGAAAAATACTGAATATTGAAAAGGAAATAAATGCATTTATTTGCAATGATAAAAACTTCACTCGTGATTTGCTTTTGGGACTGGACACAATAAAGCGGTTTAGGTTGACCCATGATGGGAATTTAAATATCCAACTTCAGAAAAATGCCAACCTAAGTGCAAATAAATATATCAGCCCCACTGAAGACAAAAAATATAGTAATCAAGAAATTGAAATCACAGAGTGTGAGTCAGAAATATTTAATTATGAAATAAATTTCAATGAGGGAATAGATGTGAATACATTTGATATTGATACTAATTACTTGGAACATGACCAAAGAATGAAAATTAGTGCAATAGTAAATGATTATAAACACATATTTGCCAAAGATAAATACGATGTAGGCAAGTGAAAAACTATGAAGCGTTTATAGACCTACAAGTAGACAAATATTGCTTAAAAAGACCGTATAGATGCTCGTTAGATGATAAAGCAGAAATCGAGAAGCAAATTGGACAACTGCTAAAGAATGATTTAATCGAAGAATCTTATAGCCCTTTCGCAGCACCAGTGACATTGGCATTCAAACAGGATGAAGGAAAAAAGTCAAGATTATGTATTGACTTTAGAGATCTTAATAAGATTATTATCCCACAGCCACAGTCGTTTCCTCTTATAGAAGATCTGATAGTAAAAACGATAAACTGTAAGTATTTTACTACTCTCGACATTAATTCTGCTTTCTGATCTATACCATTGAGGATCAGCGAAGGGGAAAAGACAGGCTTTGTTACACAGGAAGGTCATTATCAATGGACTTGCCTTCCTTTTGGACTGAAAACATCGCCGGCAATTTTCCAAAGAATCCTGACTAATATAATAAGAAAACATAACCTGTCAAATTTTGTGATGAACTACATTGATGATATTATGGTGTTTTCGAAAACTTTTAATGAACATATAGACCATTTATCAAAACTGCTGGATGCAATTGCTGAAGAAGGATTCCGTCTGAAATTAACAAAATGTAAATTTGCAGCACATTCTGTAAGATTTTTGGGACATATAGTAAAAGGTAATACAATCACACCTTTAAAAGTTAACCTCAGATCTATAGCAGAATTTGCAGCACCACAAAACAAGAAACAAATAAGACAATTTCTAGGTAAAGTAAATTTTTATAATAAATACATTCCTAATGCTACAATAACTCTTGACCCTATACACAATTTGCTTAGAAAAAATGTCAATTTCGATTGGTTAGCTGATTGTGAAAAAGCTTTTCAAAAAATAAAAAATAATTTATGCTCTGCCCCAATTCTGGCTATTTTCGACCGAGAGGCGCCAACTTTTATATACACTGATGCAAGTATAAAAAGAATTGGTGCAATACTGGAACAAGCACAAAAATGTGGAGAAATCAAACCAGTGGCGTACTTTTCAGAGAAGTTGAATGAATCACAAAAAAAGAAGAAAGCCATTTTTTTTAGAATGCTTAGCCATAAAAGAAAGTTTAAAATTTTGGAAACACTGGCTAATAGGAAACTCATTCACAATTCATACGGACCACAAGCCGCTAGAAAATTTAAACATAAAAAACAGAACAGATGATGAATTGGGAGACATGACTCATTACCTATCACAATACAACTTTGTAATAAAATACAACCCAGGTCGAAACAATACAGAAGCGGACTGCTTAAGCAGAAATCCTGTATATGAAAGCCACGAAAACGAAGAAGATAACTTAAAAACAGTAAATATTGTTACGATTGAGGAAATATTGGCGGACCAGAACAAAATTCCAAACATAAAGAACAAACATAATTTTATTAGAGAAGATGGTATATATTACAAAAGGAACAACAAGAAAAAAAAATCGTTTTGACCGAAGACTACAGTAAGATATTAATAAAAAAGGTGCATGAGCATTTCTTTCATATAGGAATAAATCAGATCGAGTCAAAAATAAGACCTTTCTACACAGCACCAAACCTACTGGATAATATAAAGTTGATTTGCCGTCAATGTGAAGTGTGTATAAAAAATAAATCACGATTAAATAGAAATTATGGACTCATGTCACAATTAGGACCGGCAGAAAAACCTTTCCAAATCATGTCCATAGACACAGTAGGAGGATTTGGTGGCAACAGGGCTTCAAAAAAGTATCTACACTTGTTAATCGATCATTTCACACGTTATGCTTACATTTAATGCTCGAAGACACAACTGACTAAGGACTTTATAAAACTGATAGATCAAGTGATCAAGGACAATGAAATTGAGATATTGCTCTCCGATCAATATCCAGCATTGAATTCAAAAGAGTTTAAAAAATATTTGAAGGACCACTCTGTTAATTTAATTTTTACAGCAGTGGATGCTCCTTTTTCAAATGGTTATAATGAGAGGTTGAACCAGACGCTGGTAAATAGGATTAGATGTGCCTTGAATAGCAAAGAAAAAAGAACAGCTTGGACAACTGTGGCAATGGATTGTGTGAAAGCCTACAACGCAACAAACCACACAGTTACAGGTTATTCGCCTTTGTATCTGTTAAGTGGAGAACCAACCGATGTACTACAAAGAAAACAAATGGAACCCGGAGAATTGGAAAAAGACCGACATACAGCATTTCTCAGATCAAAAAAATCACATGAATTGAACAAGGCCATTTTTGACAAAAATAGAATAGATTATTATAAGTTTCAAAAAGGTGATATGGTTTACATAATGGACTGTAATAAGTTGAACAGATCTAAAATGGATGAAATTAGAATTGGTCCTTTTGAGATAGAAGAAATTATATCAGATTCACTATGTAGAATCGACACTGGAAAGAATAAAAAGTTCTTGGGATTGTACCATGTGACAAAGCTCATTCCCCAGTTTGATTAGTCAAATTAACCCCAGCCAATTTGCCCTTTTGAAGGGGGGAGATGTAATCTTTGTATACTGTATGGTGTGTACGTAGCCCAATAAACAAGTATGTGAACGCCGCCTAACAATTATGACGTAGCACACGAAGAGTGACAGTGACAGATAGCACATTGGCGATACATAATTTAAACCTGCTCGTGAAGTGATGTATTTGAAGAATCTTTTTAGTAACGTCATAAAAGTAATACAGTGTCGACCTACTAAATCATTGGAAGTAAACAACCTTTAATTGTCGATTTTTCTATTTTTAGGTTAGTAGATTATAATATTGTAAATATTTGATCTCAATTGATTTGAGTGTTTTAATTTTATGATAACATTAAATTTTTCTATTTTTAGATCAATCAAATTGTGCGTTATTCACTCCCGTATCATCTAAGATATTACATAAGCAAAAAAAGCAATAAAGGATTTAAAACGTTTATTTAGTATTAATGAACAGTACAGAAAATTTATAAAAACAGGTACAAAATTAGAAAAAAAATATCTTGTCCAGGAATCCAACCTAAAAAAAAATTGTTTAAGCATGTTACATAACAAGTGTGGAAAGTGGAAACTATTGAGCACATTCAGTGAAAGCAAGCAATAAAAAAGGGTATATTATTCTGTAGTTGCCATAATGTAACATACTTTGAAACTGAATTAATAAAGTTTAACGGATACACATACATTACAGCTAGTTTACAGAAAATTTATTCGAATAGTTTTTCAATAATATTAAAACTAATAAAAATTTTACACCATCAAGATTTCATGAAACATTACGTTAAATCAACAGAAATCCAATCTGATTAAACAAAATTCTATTGCTTACTTACGGTCACTTTTTCTCACGCAAGAGTCGCTGTTTCAAGTGCCTCAACCATTCCATAACGTACATTTCAAAATCCTTATCTGTGAAATATTTAAAGGTGTTCTGAACAGCAGCTAATAAAACAATTACTTCAGATCAAATTGTGCCCACGGAGACCTTTGATCGATCATCATAAACTACATCAAACTTTATTTTCAGCTAATTTACTAGGACCCATTTTCCATAAGATAATAGCGAGGAATAATAACATATTTTATTTCGAGAAGTGACTTTTCATGATTTACCTTCTATTACATGCCTCACTTCGTTTGGCAGGTAAATTCAGGTGTGCCATGAAAATTCAAACTTCTTTTCTGTATATAATAATATACTATTCTCATCTTCTTATTTTCATCCTGGAACATATTGTATATTAACATCGTGGAATTGTAGCGTAATGAAAACTAAGCATTATTAATACACTGTATACAAAGAAAACTACTTATGAAGAAGAGACATGAACACATTATCAAGTTAAATGAGTTTATAATTAATTGTATCTAATTGAGTATTCAATAGCTGTGTTTTTACAATAATAAATAGTTGAATTCTGTTTGTTGACTGGAGCTTCCAGTGTCATAAGTTACATATTCTTCAACTAGATCAATATAGGTACAATTGTAAGGGACACCTACAACTTATTTATTGTATTCAGTGTATTTCCAAATGGAAATGAGTTTTTAAACAGAAATTTCTGTTTTTAAAGTCTTACACAGTCTCTAATTGTTCACAAGAATTGTTAATATTATTGTTAAAATTTTTTAAACCTGCAAGAATATATTGATATGGCTATGACTACTACTACAAAAACTAGAACTAGAGATACTTGATTCAATATTGTTTGTACTGTTTAATATAATGTCTGTATCAGACTATCTGAAATAGTTATTCCCCTTTCTTGACATAATTACCAACTATTTGTTTTTTATTTTATTTATGTAAGTAGCTTCTGAAACATATTGAACATTGAATAGATTTTCTTTTAGATTCAAATCTCTGCCAACATATGATCATGTTTTATTATTAATAATGATATCTACCCTATTGGAATATTAAGTTTTTTGTAGGGTATAATGCATATCTAGGATTTGAAATATTGTGAATCGTTTTTAAAATATACTTACTAACTAATATATTTTAAAAGTTGAAAAAACCCTTATTTTTTAAACTCTATTATATAATGTTAGTGTACAATTCCGCCACATGGAATTTCAATGTACAATAGCCGATTAAAGTCGTGAATGAGTATTGAGTTTTAATAATTATGTTTTTGGAATAGGTACTTACCGATAACAATTAACTGTTATTCGTCCATTATAACAAGCATTATAACTAAGTATAGAAACTGAAGCTAAGTAGGAACAACCGAAAACGAAGACCACTACCTTCAAGTACTTCTTGCAAAAAATGTGCTTCCTGCAAATAAAATATAACACAAAACTGAAAACCATCCGCCATTTCATGATTGCCATTTGTTTCCACAGATAAAACTTCGTTCGTCAGTTCCTCTTCTGTTTTCTTTTTTTATGTGACTGTGATGTTTAATATGAGATATTACTGAGAGTTTTGTGAACTAACATCGTACAGACGTAATCGAAGGAAGTTACTAAAAATTATTTCGAAAGATGTAAAAGTAACTGCAACATGTGATCATTTGTTATATTACAGTAACGTTCTGTATGTGACATTAGTGCGAAGTATACAAATCAACATCGTTTGAATGTTTCCTATAGGAAGTTTCTAAAAAGAAGTTCATAGTATGTGTATGTAACTGCGAGTTCAAGTATTATTGTGTACATAAAAAATATGTTTCATTTACATGACATGGATGTTAATAGAGTTGGTAATAAAATTAAGACATCTAGGAGATATCTTATTAAAGTTTTAAATGAACATCACGAAAAGTCTCTAAAAAGAACATTACAAAAAAGACTTGTTATGTTTCTTGTTTAGTGGGTTCTGACTAGTGAGAACGGCAAATTACAGATACATGCTTCTAGTTATTTCGGGTTCTCACCAGTTATTATGTATAATAACGAATTTCGGGTATTTTCTGTAACATATACAATTAACAATTATAAGCTTGTATTTTTCCAAGGATACATACATATTATTTTTGTTTAATACCCTCATTGTAGTATATCGTTGAATTGGGGATAAAAAACCATTTTATTCCAGCTAACTTCCACTTCCTCCTCATCCATTAAAGTTTTTTCATTGTGATGACATCACAGCGCCTGCGATGACGTCACAGATATCAAATATACCTCAAATTTGTAGGTCCAATTATCAATTTTCCAAATAAAAATATTCATCACTTTCTGAGTTATAGGATATTAAAAACATATTGCAACACCGTGTATAGAGGGTGGTACGTTTTAAAATTTTCGCCCCGTATACAGTTTTCATTATATCAAAATTTCGTAAGGATATCGCATGAAATCTGAAAGTGAAATCTTATTACAACGAAATAACAACCTAATGTCTGAGTATATCGATTCTTTAAATTGGAAAGCACGTCATGAAGGCATTTCCACGAATTTATTGATATTGGCTACAGCGATAACTGCCATTATCACGTAATACCGAAAAATTAAAATGTCACCGAACGAAGTGGTTTTCAGTTCTTTTCCAGAAAGGCGAAACATGAAATGTGGAAATGTGGTCACGAACCAACTGCATTGCGATATGAATCTGATCCACTCTACACCTATAATAAATTGACCATATGTAGCAGCAGATATATTTTCTCTTATTGTTGAAAGTTTTAAGTGAAGTTTATTATATTTAATATCACGAAACTGCAGCTGGGCATTTTATTTGATGCAACAAATCTCGACTAAAAATTACGTTAATAGAATGAATGAACGAAAATTCAATTGTCGGATATAACAATAATAATATAGCTGATATATAAACTGGGAGAACATTGATATCAGGCATCAATTAAATGGCACATAAACGGACACCAATAAACATTGTAACCAGGGAAGGAGAATGCATGCTGACATACTCTACTTATTCAATTCTACATTTTCAGGTCTAAACATTTGTACGAATTTGAGTTAAGACTCAAATTCCTACTGTTAATTCTTACATAAATTATTACTTTGTTTTCACCCTATAATTTTACAAAACCCATTTCAAACTTCATTTTATATAAAAAACCACAGATAACTATATATCAATTTCTTTGTCCACAAAACTATATGCATCGACTGAGTTTCAACAATCATATGACAGTTTCATTAAAATCTCTATTTCCCATTGGTTACATTCTCACATAACTTTCCTTGTTATCACCCACTTGAAAACGACATATAAAAATATCTATAACACATTCAATTTTTCATTCTCATCATATATTAAAAGGTTATTAGTCGAGTAACAAAAATTCAATTAAGATTCAGTGAAAAAATAATAAAAAGAGATATTGTCAAAAAATTGATCATAAAGAAGTAAAAACTTTTCAATTACAATGTATCATAAGCATTTGTGATAATCTTAATTGTGACGCAACATGAAGAAAATGTAAAGTAATAGAAATATAAAAAAAAGTGCATATCGTCGTTAAAACCCGAAAAATGTGTAACTCCCAATTTAATCAAAAAGGAGACTTTGATGCCATCTCTTAGCGGTGTACAGCATCTACACGCTCAGAAATTTGTGTAGTTCCATCAAACAGTTAAATATTTTCCCGCGCAAAGTAGAATAATGTGTATCTCCGTGCTCGAAATTGTTTAAAAGAAGTATGTGTATCATCTCCCTTACACTAGCACGGCGTCAGTGCGTAACCACATCACATCAGTGGATAACATAAAAAGTAGTGGTAAAATAGTGCTGCTTTGCTGTGAAAACAAAGGTAAATTGATTGTTTGATAGAACGCAGCTTAAGTTAGTATTGGGAATTATTACTGTGTTTCCAAAATTCCATACTGAATTTGAGGTTGGAGATACACAAATTTCAGCATTTTGTGTTTTTGGGCTAAGCTATGAGCATTCAGTGAGAAATGTGTATCTCCATAGAATATTATTCATGATAATGAAGATTTAGGGACAAACGTGGCAATTCGGTATTATCCATTAAAATTCAAAGACCTTTAAAATAAATCAGCAAATCATAGAACAACATGTAAGTATTATTAAATTCTACGGAATAGTCACCATAATCTGTAGAAATCATGACAATTGAATGACAATTAAAAATTTATTTTTAGATTATTAAAATGACTTCTCGTGGAAAGAGGATGGTTGAAATGGCCACCAACGAGAAAACTACGAAGGTTTTAGTTTTGTCTGCGGATCCATACCAAAACAGTGTTGAAGAATATTTTGTCGGAGATGGCGGCCTACTTCAACTACGGAATGTTGACAATACCAAACAAAACACAGAATCTGTCGATAAAACTGAAACAGAAGGTCTCACTGCAGAGTATCAAGTTGAAAACTGTCATCACTCTGATGTCTTTGTCGAAATTAATAATAACTCAGGCAACATTGACCTTCCAGGAGAAAGTGGTAACTATCACATAGAAGAGATCAATGGAGAATTAATTGTAGAACCAACTGAATATGAGAATGAAGGAGATTGGATTTTAAATGAAACTGAACAGGACACTGATGAGTACATACCTGAAGCTGCGGACGACAAAAGTGAATCTGAAGGAGATAATCCGGTTAACACGGATGAAACAATAGAAGGTGTTGAAAAATTATGCGGGAAGAAAAGAAAACGGATACATGTAAAATGTGATCAAACCTATAGCAAAAACAAATAAAACTGACCATTTGGACTGGCTTACAGTGGTAAAAGGAAGATAGACAATAGATAGAATTATGCAGTGGCAAAACCACAAAAAATGCTCAAGGATCCATGTGCATGTGAGCTTGGAAATTTCGGTACTGCTGTACAGTGTAGAAAGCTCTCTGCAGAAGATAGAACAGGAATCTTCAATAAGTTCTGGTAATTGACATGGCCTGAAAAAAGACAGTATGCTACAGGTCTTGTTAGGATGCAAAAAGTTAAAAGAAGACGAGGAATCAACGAGAAAAGTAGACAAAATTATTCATTCAAATACCACCTCAAATGTAATATGGCTGAATATAGAGTTTGTGAAAAAATGTTCATTGCCACACTGGGTGTATCTGAGGATGTGATCCTACTTTAAGTAAAAACAGATGAAGCAACGACTACTGAGAACAATGCTGGTGATGGACAATATCTTGAGAATGGCGTAGAAAGGTGCAAGCGAAGAAAACAGAATGATAGAATTAACAATCTAAAAAGGTTTTTGAACTCCTTAGTGAAGATGGAGTCGCACTATTGCCGCGCCTCGTCGACGAAATTATATTTGGAACCACAATGGCAAAGTAAAAGAGAGCTGCATCGTTTTTACAAGGATTCATGGTGCACGGAACAACAAGTTGAAACTGTTACTCTTACAACATTTTATTCAGTTTCTGATCAACAAAATTTATCATTGTACAGAACAAAGAAGGATCAATGCGTTGTTTGCGTGGGACATAAAAGTAAGAATATTAGTGAAGAGGAATACACGGAACATTTAGAAATAAAAATAGAAGCCAGGAACGGAAAGGAACATGACAAAATGTCAGGCAATAACAATTTAGTCCTAACAATGGACTTGGAGTCAGTGTTACTGGCATCCAGTTCGAAAGTTTCCCTGATGTATTATAAAACAAAATTGGCCGTCCACAATTTCACCATTTATAACGTGAGAAGAAACGATGGGTATTTCAATCTGTGGAGTGAACTGAATGGGTCCGTGGGCGCTAATGAATTTGCTTCCATTCTCGTTTCATTCATTGAGGAAAATTTAATTGGAAACATTTCTTCGAATCCGTGAAATATTATTTTGTGGAGCGATGGCTGTGGAGCGCAGAATCGCAACAACGTCTTATCAAACGCTTTGCTATCTACCGCTGTGAAGAATAACATTACCATCATACAGAAATATTTATATAAAGGGCATACGCGAATGGAGACAGATAGTATGCATTCTGCCATTGAACGACGGTTGAGAAACCGTGACATAAACGTTCCTGCTGATTATATCCAGTATTGCAACCCTATAATGTACAATTTCTCATTTACGGGTTTTTCGAAGATTTCTCCACTATTAAATATTATAATTCTATACGACCCGGACGTAGAATTGGGGATTCTGTTGTAAATGATTCAAAGCAACTAAAGTACAGACCAGATGGAATAATTGAGTACAAAGTAAGACATAGTGGAGATTGGAAGGAAATGGTGGTCCGGAAAAATAAAGTTCATCAAGCTTATAATTTTGCTGAACTTCCTAGTCTGTACATGGAGAGAAGAAAAATAAAGAAAGAGGAATTTAAGCACCTTCAACAGTTGAAAAATAGCTTGGAATTCGACTACCATGATTTTTATAACAACATCGCTTACCAATAGAACTATTTACTATTTACCCATCTTATTTATCTTTCTTTGCATAAATATTTCTTTTTTTTTAATAATAATTTTCTATTTTATTCAACTTTTTCTTATTGTTTTTTAATGAAGCAAATTGTTTAACTCCAATTTTTCGTGCAATTGAACCTAGAAAAATATGTAAGTCCCTTAAAATATTTCAAACATGTGTAAATGTTGCTCTCTATCATTATTGTAAGTTTCTGCAATTAATGTCGTAATAATTAGTGTTTTGAAAAATATTAAGGGAGTACGGGTAATAAAAAAAAGTTTTTGTCTCTCCTGTAAAATCAGCTAGAATGGAGTTACACATTTTTCGGTTTTTAACGACGATATATACATCGATTTTCATTTAACATAACAAACAAGTCATACAAATGGAAGCAGTTATTATCGTAACATTACGATTGGTCCTTCAGAGGTTATAAACATAAAAGTGAATACGACTTGCCGCATTTTTGCTTTTCCATTAGAAAACAGGAGAATGCAAAACATGGCCCTTCTGTAGCCGGATCGAACCAAATGAAGTTCATAGAATTTGGTCATGAATCGAGAGCAGTGTTGGCGGTTCAAATCTAAGAGGAAATTGAAACTCTTCAAAACAGACAGCAGGTTCGCAGTGAAAACGAACAAGACAAATAGGTTCATAGAATATTGTCCTAAATTGAGAGCAGTGTTGGCAGTTCAAATCTAAGAGGAAATTGAAATTCTTCGAGACAGACAGCAGGTTAGCAGTGAAAACGAACAAGACAAATAAGGTACATATGACGGATAAAATTTATTACATTTTTATTATATTTTATAATGTCAAATTCAGTTTGGACATTCAATAACATTCTCTCATATCAATTTTGGAAAACAATCATTTAAATCATAAAACATTACTTAGATACCTAATATGATACATTGATTTGAATTTTATGTCAAATAATTGATAAAATTGATAAAATGGATCCTTTAAAGACGCAACGTGTGAGTTGCAAGGTGGCAATTGATATAGCATTATAACAAATTTAATTTCTCATGTATCATTTCAATGTAACTTTAGACTGTCATTTTTCAAATAATACCATATGGCAAATTAATAATACCCATTTCAATTGTTTAAAAATTGTAATAATAACCAATTGTACTGCAAAACAATTGAGAATATTCACATCTGGAGCAAAACTTATTATCAAATCATTGAATCACAAAATAGTAAAAAAGAAACTTCACTTGATTCTGTGATGGTTCATATTTATTGATAAAAAATCAAATTAGATCATTGAACTCGTATAATCTCTTGAACAAACATACCTCAATGAAAACTTAATCTCTCTCGTTGTCCTAATCAAAACTTAATCTCTCTCAATGCTTGAATCATTCAAAAAAGGAATGTACTGTTCTGTACAGAACTTATTCCCATAATACCTTAATGATCATTACTCTCATACTCATTATACTCGTTCTTCTGGTGTGACCAAACCACTTTAAATCAAAACTTATCCTCACATACATTCTTAAATCACGAAACACTTATAAAATCAAAGTTTACTCTCAAATTAAAACACTCTTAACTCATAATTCATCCTTAAACCAACACATACACTCGATTAAACGATTCACTTTCTTACTCAAAGCTCTTCTAGTGCAGGATAGCACTCATTCAACACTTAAATTCTTTCTCGTCAAGAAAACCAAACCTTTCGTCCAAAAGAAGAGGATAATGATTAACCCCTAAACATATATACCTACTTGACACTTAAGAAAAACTTAGACATATAGACTTGGACATTGAAGAACAAATACTTAAACATTTAAAACCCTGGACGATTAAAAAACTTTGACATAAAAAATACTTTTCTGTGAATACCTGGATGAAGGTATTGAAAAAGAAAAATATTTGGATAAAAAAATACTTGAATAAAAATACATGGTTGAAGAAGAAAAATAGTTGGTTGATACTTGATTGAAGAAGAGTACCTGTATAAAGGTATTGGAAGACGAAGATACTTGGATAAAAAATAGATACATGGTTGAAGAAGATGATACTTGGTTGAAAAGAAGAAGAAGATACATGGTTGAAGAAGATGATACATGTTTGAAGAAGATGATACTTGGTTGAAAAGACGAAGAAGATACTTGGTTGAAGAAGAAAATATTTGGTAGAAGAATATAAACGCTTGGGTGACGTTTACCCCCTTACTCATATGTTACTTAAAAAATTACAATGACGACACTTTGAATTCAAAACGAATTGACAAAAACATTATATACTAATACATCTTACCCTCCGTTCTCTTGACGAAAACAGAAATAACTTTATTTGACTTTAATTAAAACATTTTAAAACTTATTCTTGTCCGTAAAAAACGTCTATAATCATAAAAAATTATACAAAAACAATCTCAAAAGAGTTAGAAAAAACTTTCTCATCATACTTATACACTCGTGGTCACTACCTTACACATTTACAAATGAATTATTACTTGCACTCTCATATAATTGCACCTTAATCCAACTTATACTCTTACTCATATTGGCACTCACATTCGTAATACTTTCACATTTATTCGTACATACTCGTACTAACATTTGCATTTACATTCATTCGTACTCACTCTTACTCACTTGTTGTTGCACGCACTCGTACTTGCTCTAGTCTCATGAGCACACGCTCTTACTCGCACATACATTCTTAATATAAATTGTACTCAATACATTCGTAATGGATTCCCATTTTACTTACACTCTCACTTGAATTCACAACCTCATTCCAATTCTACTCGCACTCGTAATTATAATTCTATTCAAACTTGTGAAATATTAAACTTGAACTCACTCTTATACCCATACTCTTGCTTACACTTGAAAACTTGATACCCTCTCTTGCGTTCTACATGCACTACAGCCTCAATCTCTCGTACCATGTCCAATTACTGGGAAGTCCGAAGTTCCTGGACCGTTACTCGTAAAACAAACTGGTACCACACTTTTCGAACTAGAATCGACTAAAACATTATCTCTCTTTCCTCTCATTGTCTCATAATTATATTAATTCCTCACATAAAAATAATTAGATTTTAAATGCATTCTCGCCGCGACAGAGCCGGCTCCCTTCATTTACTCTCAGCATTATGTTACCTCATAAGTTAAAAGGTTTATCGCAAGCTTACTCTTACATTAGTGGTCACATTATTAATTTGTAAGCACGATAGAGGACGTATTTTTCGACGTATCGGAACCAAACTCGCTACAAAAATTGGTGCGGCCAAAATCTTGGACGAGTTCGTTAACGGGCCAAATCGACTCAGTACAAACAAAATGGCGGCCTGTCAAAATTGAAAAAAAATCGTATTTCTTATGTTTTTGATCTAACGCAAAAAAGTTACTGAGATTTTTTTTAGAACTTGACACGTTCTACAACTTTTGTATAAAAGACTTTTTTCTAAAACGTACATGAAAATATTTATTTAAGAAAATTTAAATTTTGTGTTTTTTGTTTTGAATCCGATGCAAAAACGTTATTGAAATAAGCCGTCCAATTGGTCTTGTGCCATTGGGATTTTTATACTCATACAATCATACTAGTTCATTAATTAATCACATCATTTTCTCAACCATTAAATATTACACACTCACACTCACTCTCATTATACAATTCAGTCCTCCGCGAAGAAAGGGAGTAGCGCAAGCTACACTGGAGTTTTCACGTTCTCCGAAGAGAAACGTCCTCTTTCTTACCCAGCACTATTCATTCTGTTAAATAAAAAACCGGAAAATTGCCCACATGAGTTTTTCCTCTCTCATGGAATTTCACGTCCCTTCATAACTTGGTCCCATAGAACTTAATCCATGCCTTACTCAATAGCTACCCTTACACCTTAACCTTACTCTTCTACAACATAATCATTCATTTACTCAATTACTCTCTATTTCCTATTATATTGCATACATTGGTACCCTTAAAAACTCTAGCCTATTTCTAGAGTACATACATACATTCTTATCGTTAACAACTCGAGCCTATTTCTAGAGTACATTGCATACATTCGTACCCTTAAAAACTCTAGCCTATCTCTAGAGTACATACATACATTCTTATCGTTAACAACTCTAGCCTATTTCTAGAGTACATTGCATACATTCGTATCCTTACAAACAAGAACTAGCATACAACTAGAACACTTGTTCAAACTTTACTCCACATTCTTTACAATCATGACGTTAGAGTCCTTACAACACTCTAACATCAACCCTTAACCTTCTTCACATTCATAACGTTAGAGTCCTTACAACAATCTAACATCAACCCTTAACATTCTTTACATTCACAACGTTAGAGTCCTTACAACACTCTAACATCAACCCTTAACATTCGTTACACTTATGGCGTTAGGGCCCTTACAACACTCTAACATTAACTTTAAATTATTCTTTACGTTAGAGCCTTCGCAACACTCGGACAACAACAATAAATAACCTACAAAATGCAGGAAATGAATAGATCTTTTTATACTCTTTGTCAGGAAAAGTTGTTGGTATGTAAGATGGGTGTAGGAAATTATCTGATTTTTGATTTTTGACAAAATGAGCGCTGCAAATTCTAGTATTTTTATTTGGTTCCCAATCCTTCCGATGTTTTCTGAAATGTAATTAAAAAACTTGAAGTGATTCGTTTTGTACAAATGTTTACTTTCTTCCTCTTAATAGTATTTAATTATTTAAACTTATTATATAATATTAAAGTCAGCAACACAGATAACAAGCTTTTTATTTTATATAATTAATTAAATCGTACAGAAATCAAAATTCTATTCTTTCGATAATAATCTTTTATTCATGGAAAAAAAAATTAGAACTTTTCTAATACTGATTATACACACAATAATAGTTGATAAAAATGTTTAATTAGAACACTCTACTTTCATATGGTTTTTTACAGCATTTATCCATTTTTGACGTTTTATGGTCATCCACGTAGTGTTCAATGAAACTATAAAATTTCAACTGCGTATTATTTTTATAGGGCATATTTGAACAGCCATGAATACAGAAACATTCTTTTGATGAAGACATCACAAACATTTAATATCAGTTTAAAAAATGAACATTTAAAAACGCTGATTATACAAAACTAATAGTGTTTATATCACTTTGTTTGCATTTTTTCACGGCATAATCGTCATCTTTTTCGATCCATATAAATCAAAATAACATAAAATTTCATTTCCCAGACAAATAAATAAATAAACTTATGAGTATTTGATTTATGAATAATAAAATCAACTGTACTATTTTTGTTTTCAGTAGCTCTTATTTCCACCACGCGCAAGAAGAACATCTTGACATCTTTCGGCATTCTAGAACTATGATTCCTAAGTAGGGTAGTTCTAAGGTCATCCAGGTTACTCATGGGGTTCTGACGGATTGAAATTCTTCTGCCTATATTATCCCATAAATGTTCTGCTACGGTATCAATTCCTACCTCGTCCAAGTACTCCTCTACAATTATAGCAATATGGGGCCGTGCATTATCCTGCATAAACAGAAAATTTTCACTAATAAAAAGGGGATATGGCATAATGTGAGGTTCTGAATTTGACTCTATATACCTTCGAGTACGTGCACCCAAAGAAATTCCTCCCTACACCATTACTGATCCGCCTACAAGTAGAATGTTACACTGGGCATGTCGCTCTCCTTCGAGTCTGTATACTCTTACTCATCTTTCACTATTGAACAAAGAAAACCTGGATTCATCAGAGAAGAGAACTCTGTATCAATCTACTTCTGCCCAATTTACATGATCTCTTCAATGATTTGAAGTTAGTTACGGTGTTGTTGCGTCTTGATGGTGTGTCGTATTACTTTCACGAAGCATTATTCCTACAGTATCAGGACTTATATGAACTTGATAGGCATCTAGAAGCCTATTTCGTAAATATGGTGCTGTTACAGTCCTGATTCAACTGTTACTAATTGAAGGAAACGGTCCTGTACACTGGTGGACATCCTGGGACTGCTTCTCATACGCAGCCCTGTTTCCCTGAATTGACTTAAAGCCCTACTAAGGGTAGACTGTGTCATATTGTGTTGCTAAACAATGTAACTCTGATTTCTCCCTTCACCACTCAGGGTGACGGCCACCACGGATTCCTGCTCTGTTAAATTTCGATTTTGTCTTCGGTATGGATCTATTTTAAATGTACTGACACTAGATAAACTAATTTGTTGTAGAAAAGCAGCTGGCCCACATTTCAGTATACTAAAGAAATAATACCAACTGTTGATTTTGTAAAAAAGTGGTCAAAAAATAATCAATTAAAAAAGATTTGATTTCATTTGTTTTATTTCTCATTAGACATGGTAATATCATAATTATTTGATTATATCTGTTTTAATTTTTGGTTTTCGTTTCTTACTGGTAATCGGCCAACATAGTTAATAGTTAAAAATAAAGAGATTTTTTCTACTGTTTACATTATTTTCTCATTTATTTCATTTTCTCAAACGACGTACGTTTCGGTGTATTGCCATTTTCAAGTATTTCTTCTTCTCTACAATGAATAATGTGTTACTTAATTATAATATATTGAACAATAAAATCTAAGACAATGGTAATTTAGAACAACGAGCTATTAAAACTTACACATTACAAAATTGCTGTCTGTGGACATTGCGTTTGAAATATTTTGAAATAAAATAAAGGTACTCGAACTTATCTGATTTATAAAATCATCAACAAAATATACAAATAATAGTCATAGGTGGGTAAGATGCAAAACACCTACAGCTACTCTATCAAGTGGTTGTATATGTTTGGGAGACTTTGAAGGTCCGTCTTATAGTTAATTGAATTTTTGTTTTTTTTTATATAAATCTTTTCTTTGATTTCACGTTTAATTCTGTTTTCTCCTTTGTCTAAAATTTTAATGTTTTCAAAATCAAAACTATGGTGGTTTTTGATTGCGTGTTTTGAAACGGCTGTGGAATGTTCATTGTTGGTTTTATGTTGTATTTGTGATTATAAATTCTGTTATGTAGGTATTGAGATGTTTGACCCACGTATTCACCATGGCAATCTTTACATTTGACATTATACACTACATTACTTTGTTTCAATTTTTCGGTTTTCGGTTTAAGTTTTGTGAAAAACTTCTTGTTATAATTATTAGGTTTGTGCGCTACATTTATATTATTTTTTCTCAACAGCCCTTGAATTTTTTCTGATGGTGCATTGGCTAGAAATGAATAAATATACTTCTTTGCCCTTAAACGAATTTATAGAAGCCTCGTTCTTGTGTTTGAATTCGACATATTTTAAATATAATGATGAACTTTTTTCACAAGTATATGGTATAGCCATAGGATCACCAATTGTAGCAATCATAGCAAATCTAGTAATGGAAGATTTGGATAATACCGTTATAAATCAATTAAATTATGTTCCAAATTTTTATAAAAGATACGTTGATGACTTCCTTCTATGCATACCAGCATCCAACTTGGATTATACACTTAAAAAACTTAACAACTTTCCCCCCAGAATACAGTTGAATGTGATAATAACGGTTAAATTGAGATAAATTGGTTTACCAAACATGTATGGTCTGAAAGATATTCAAATTTTGATTCGAATGTACCAAACACATTGAAAAGAAGTATTGTTAATAACCTTACAGACAGAGCCCTAAAACTCTCACATCCTAATAACAGACCTGATAATTTGAAGAAGATTAAAGAAGTTTTAGAAAGTAATGAATATCCAGAAAGCTTTTACAATCCTATAATAAAAAAACTAATACATAAAATTTATAACAATAATAATGCAAAGTACACAAACAATAGGAGTACTAATAACTCTAGCCTTACGGTACTCGCACCTCTTAGTTAGACGCTAGTAGTCGCAGTGGGTCTCTCAGACCCCTTCATGTTTAAATTTTTCATTCTAATATTTTAAAAAAAAATACGTTAATTTGAGAACATTTGTTGTTTATTAGAATATTAAGACACTCCTGACACACAATTTTAAGTTCTAACTAAATTGAAAATTCACAAAAAAAATGATAATGCAAAGAACACATTTCATGGTATCGTCGTATATTTTTGTTTTTTCTCCAAATTTTTTATCTTAAAATGCCATATGTCCTGTCGAAGTAATAAAAAAAAATCACTTAAAATAGAAAAAATAGAACTAGCAAAAACAGTTCGCATATAAGGGCATCTCACTTCACTAAAAATTAACTATTTTTTTCGCAACAATCGTTACAAACAACGAAGGAATGTTCCAAACACAAGTATATTTTACATTTTGTGCGATAATATCTTTTTACCTTTACACTTAGAGCAGTTTCCTCTACGGTTATCTCTTTCTGGCATCTCTTCTGGCTCGTGTATACCTAAAATTGAATTTATTCTACTAGTTATGTTTCGCGGAACATTTTTATTTATCGCACGCTGTCTCATATGTCCGTCAATAAGTTCAAATGATAGTTTTTCCAAAAATTTTCCTCTGGCCAAAAATTTACATTGGTCAACGTTCCCTTCATATATAACTTGGGAATATATTCCAGCCACGTTTATCATACTAAAGAATACTACCATCGGCCACCGTCTTGTGTTGCGGGCACAATTATACAAAGCACATAATTTATCTACCATATCTACACCTCCCTTGGTTTCATTGTATGTCGTTATTAATTCAGGTTTCAGTTTTTCTCCAGTATTCTTATCAATGGCGTCTATGCAAACTTGATAATAAAAGCACAACTTTGCCCTTTCTGGGAATGTACGAAACTAGTGTTGAGTTATTTCTGAATCCAAACATACTAGAAAATGGTGAACGAATTTTACCATCGAGAAATGGTGGGGGCACTTCTCGTTTATTTTTCCTTATTGTACCCACAATTGTTAGTCGGTGGTTGAGTAACATGTTATCAACTAATTGAACACTGGTGAACCAATTATCTATAGTATTGTTTCTTCCAGTATTCCACACAGGTTCACTAAGCCTTTTGACAATACTAGCTGCATCATTATTTACTTTGAACGGTCCTTCCGGTTGAGTTCCGACATATACCTCCATATTTTTAGTATAGTACATTTTTGCATCTGCCAGAGCAAAAATTTTAATACCATATTTATTCGGCGTATTTGGCATGTATTGCTTGAAACTGCAACGTCCCCTAAAAGCCTCTGATTTTTCATCTATCGTTAGATGCTTAGATGGAACATACGATTTTTTACAGCTTTCGACAAATGAATCAAAAATTTGTCTTACTGGTGCCAACTTGTCTATAGTTTTCCTAGCGATTCGGGTATCTTTATCGTCAAATCGTATGTATCTCATTAGAAAACGAAATCTTACAATAGACATTATAAGTCTGAAGATCTATATGCCTGTACCATTTGTAGCCCACAATTGCTCAATGTTCAGCCTACCACTCTGGGTAATCCCAGCGAGATATAATAGAACAAGTAGAGCTAATATTTCACTTTGACTAGTCAATTTAGCATCTCTTTCCCGAGCAAAGTTTGGTATGCTTGATGAAATGAATTTATTGTGTTTTCCTCAATCACATTGATAATTTCTTCATCAAAAAAACATTTCCAACAATCTATGGGAGTATTTTTTCCTTTACATTGAGCCCTTACTCCAGGTAAATGAGTGACTATATGTTGTGATCTTGTTCTAACATTTTGTGATGGAGCCATTTTACGCCACTTAGTACTTCCGTCTTTTCCCAAATACCACGGTCCCGTGTCTACGTCATCTTGTTCGTTATTTGATATCTCTTCTTCGGTATCAGATTCTTGATATCTGGTTTCATAATTATCAATATCTTCGTCCATATCCTCATCATCGTCGTCATATATCTCTTCGTCTGTCTGAGCTTCATCAAGTAAACGCGCAAGACGAGCTTGCTCTTCTTCATAACTACACATTATAATTTGCTACGAAAACAAATAATTGTAAGTAAAGAAAACAATATAGGAGTGCTACATTTTTACCCCATCAAGTAATATTCAAAATAAAAAATAGTTCTACAAATAACACCGTTAGTATTCGCAGGGGGTCTCACAGACTTCAACTGTTGCTAACTCTGCAAGTAACACAAATAAACTAATGCGAATTGGTGTAAGCCTAAGCAGGTACTTTCCGGAAAGGTACCGAAAATGACCGATCGTAACGTTCATATATTACCGAGTTATAACTGAATTTAGAATTTCTAGATCTGTAAGACCCCGTGCGACTACTGTTAGGCTAGTAATAATATCTCAACCTCAACATATATTAGTTTACCATACGTACAAGGTTCATCATTATAAATTCAAGGGCTGTTGAGAAAAAATAATACAAATGTAGCGCACAAACCTAATAATTATACCAAGACGTTTTTCACAAAACTTAAACCGAAAAATTGAAAGAAAGTAATGTAGTGTATAATTTCAAATGTAAAGATTGCCATGGTGAATACGTGGATCAAACATCTCAATACCTACATAACAGAATTAAAAATCACAAATACAACATAAAAACCAACAATGAACATTCCACAGCCCTGTTAAAACACGCAATCACCATAGTTTTGATTTTGAAAACATTAAAATCTTAGACAAAGAAGAAAACAGAATCTGTAAGACAGACCTTCAAAGTGTCCCGAAAATATACAACCACTTGATAGAGTAGCTGTAGGTGTTTTGCATCTTACACGCCTATGACTATTATTTGTATGTTTTGTTGATGATCTTTTAATCAGACAAATTCGAGTATTTTAGAACGCAATGTCCACAGTCGACAGCAGATTTATAATGTGTAAGTTTTAATAGCTCATTGTTTTAAATTAATTTTGTCTTACATTCTATTGTTCAATGTATTACAATTAAGTAACACATTATTCATTGTAGAGAAAAAGAAATACTTGAGAATGGCAATACGCCGAAACGTACGTCGTTTGAGAAAATGAAATAAATGAGAAATGAATGTAAACAATACCTTTATTTGTAACTATTAACTATGTTGGCCGATTACCAGGAATAAACGAAAACGGAAATTTAAATAATACGGTCAGAAAATACACATTGGAAAATATATCTGTTTTAATACGAATTGCAACGACTATTTGAGTTTTGCGATACTTTTGATGCTAAGTATATTAGTGGGCTCAGTATACATTCTTGCGTTACCCTTTTCACGGTTGGTAATATTTATATACCCTTGGTTGAAATCTGACGTAATTTCTGTTTGTTTATTACAAGGCTTTTACACATTTTATTAATTCTCTCCGACTTATTTTATTGCCTTTACGGTTGTTTGAATCCACTCTGAGGACATACTATGAGTTTTCAATTGATTTCTCGTTACTCTCACTATTGCAGTTTGTTCTAACTGCTTTTTTTAAGTCAATTTAGTTATTGCCACTTGTTACTCTTCTGAAGCTGTGTTGTATATTTTGTTCATCATGATTTTTAATGTAACTGTTATTTCTGTTTCTTTAACCATGTCTGTCGTCAATCGCTAATTCCTAATGTCTTCTCTAATGTTAGTTTCTGCATTGTATTTCTTCTTTCTTTAATGATAATTCCATTGTTGATGTCAATTGGTGTTTAATGTTCCTTCCTACCATTTGAGTTATTAATTATCTGCCCTATTTTTATCCTTTCTCTCAAATGAATCTCTCTTATATTGTCTCCATATTTCTACATTTTTCTCTTCTTCTGATGGTGTATTGTCTTCTTTTTCAGTTGTTTTTATTACATTATCGATAACTCCGAAGTATTATTTTTGATTTTTTTATTTGTTATGTTCATCTATTTTCCCAAAATTACTCTCGCTTTCCTCCCTTCATAATTCTAACACGTTTGTGTTTTTATTTTTTAGATCGTTCATAGACTTATTGTGTGTTCTCTCATTTGCTTTTAGCTCCTTTCATGTTGTCAGGTCACCAAGTGTTCTTTAGTTTCATGTGATGACTATTTTTGTTATAAATAAATTCTTTTAATGCGTTTAGTATAGTCTTTGGAAAGTTAATCCATATTTTTTCGACTGTACCTTGTTTGTTGATATATTTCTTGTTGTTCCTTCTAATATTAATTTTATCCTTGCTTCTGAGTATCGAAATATTTGCTTCACTATGTTTCTATTGTATTCATTCTTTGTTTATTTTTTTGTCTATAAGCAAGTTAGGAGTATGTGTCTTCCTCATGATTCATATTATTATAAAGATTAATAATTAAATATTCTGAATTAAAATATGCTCTGTACATAATAACAATACCAAATATCTGCAGTTCTATCGATGAGAGCTTTGTATTATGCATCTCGGTAAATTGTATTGTATTTTCAAATACAAAGGAAAGCAAAATAATAGGGACCAAAGAACAAGTTAGGACCACATGTATATTGTATATGCCCATCGACATCCTAAACAGCCCTGGTGACATCTTGCCAGGGGAAAACAAACGACAGAGTCGCCGTGTGGCCCAAGGGACATATTTACGTATTGAACGTAATTCAATTGTGTAAGATAACAGGACCGTCTCTGATTAAGAGTCAGTAATTTTTTGAATGATATTCAATGATATACAATCTTTTTCAATCATGAATTTGTCGTTATGAGATGTTGACGTTGGTAGACAATGTAGATTTCTATTTGATTCTGTAAGTACATTGTGAAATTAGATGAAACAAAAGATAAAGCGTAGTTAGTGGAAAAATGAATCTAGTAACAAAAGAACCAAATAAAATTTGATTAATTGAAATAAAAGCTTGAAGAATATGATGAAAATTAAATTATGTAGCTGATAACGTAGCGTTCGATCTGGCAACTCAGGGACGCATGTTGAACATTTGTTACGCATCCAGTACAAATTTGAACTCGCTAAACTCAAATGACTGACATACATTCGAAGCAAGGTGTGCTATCGGGTTTTACTTCAGACTTGGCATAGTGCAACGGAAACTTTAGCAAAACTTCAGCTAGCCTACGGAGATAATGTGGTATCAAGAGTTACAGATTTTCGATAGTTTAAGGCATTTTCAGAAGGAAGAAAGACGATAAAAGATGAAAGACTTCAAGAATCGAAATATCAACTGAATCCGTAATCTTATGCATTCAGAACGTCGGCTCATGGTCAGCATGCTGAAGGTTATTCCAGTATCGGAGAACTGTCTCCAGTGCTGTATGACTTCTCCAAGTTATTTTGAGAAAAACATCGATCAATCCTGGCAAATATTTGATTTAAATTTTTTGTTTTTTTTAGTTGAAATTACCATACTAATATTACGATTCGTCAGAAAAATTTTGTACTAAACTTATTCTAAATATCCAAATCTGAACAGTCCTTATGACTATTCTATAAATTAATTCAACGGATACTAGTTCGGTCCTGGAATTTTCTTGAATGAAAACAATTTAAAATATAATGGAACGCTGAATATGACCAATAATGGAGGACTATCTATAGAGTATTCAATGCCTCTTGATGTACTTTAGGTACTCTTCTTTTTAAAGCTAAATCATTGTGAATAGGGTGGAGCATAATGTTTAAAAAGTAGGGTATATCTATTCATAAGAGCCCTTGATGGTTATTGAATGCGAGGTGGAGCGAAGTATTAGTTATCTTATTGGCATTTTTATGCGGTATAATAAGATAACTATCATGGCCGAAATATAGCTGTATATTCCATCTTATTAATTAACTCTTTTTTTTTGGAATGAGGAGGATTATTTTTAATTTTATTTTGCTGGAAGAAACGAACGGACTATTGAACTACGATAATATAGATTATTGAAATCATGGAACGGTGGATACAATAAAATTGAGTTATAATATAGAGGGTATGTTGTAGGTTCAGACTAAGTTTGTAACTAACTACAAACTTGTTGATTTTTCATTTTTTTTGTACATGTTGTTATGTTATGTTAATATTTTTAAGAGTGCCTTAATTAAATTGTTTCTGAAAATCGGACCTGTCAGATTTAGTACTTAATTTTATAAAAAACGGACCTTTCGAGCCACTAACGTGGTCCATACGACCCACAAAAGACACCAGCACTATACCATGTCCACAACAGATAAGATAAAAGTTGTATGGAGCAGCGAACGACTGAGAGAAAAGAGCGGGAGAACGACAGTTCACAATTTTGAAAATTCTCAAATGATGAAAGGTGGAATTCTGTTTCTACGAACCGACTTTGTTTCTCTTATTTGAAATAACGTCATAATATAAAGCAATGTAGAAGAATAAAGAAATGTGGGATTAATGATTGTTCACGACCTCCCTATCATAAACTTTTACATAAAGACGACAACGACGCTGATTCTTTAGAGACACAAGGGCAACAAATGTCCTCTAATCGACAACCGCCGGAAGTCAATTGCCATATTCCAACCGACAGAAAGGTTTTACTAAAAATTTCAACTAGTGTTATTAGCCAATGAGAGAAATATTTCAACGCATATGCCCTATTGGATAACGCCAGTTCAGTCACACTTATGGACCAGGACTTAGCGGATCAGCTAAGGCTTGATACTATGTCTTCAATGGACAAATAATCAGTTGAAGAGACAATAGAATTTTAGAATTGTGACATGTAACCTAAGGGCTCCAGGACAAAGTAACAAATTCATTCTTCGAAATGTAAGAACAATAAGAGGTATGTCCCTGCCGTCTCGGGCAATTCGATGTATATATCCTTATATTCATGACAATATTACGTTTATGGTTGATGCAAAATGAAAATTGTTGTTAGGTCAAGATAACTGGCCGCTTATTTAACTAGACAACTTATAAGTGGAACATGGAATGGACCTGGAGTCAACAAAACACTTTTGGGTTGGGTCATTCATGGCAATGTACATATAATTTGTCCGGTGAATATTTTTCCATGCGTCATTAATATCTGAAAGCATAACCGACATCTTCACTATTAATAGAAAGAGATACGACTTCAAAATTATGTCGGTTATGTTATCAGATATTAATGACGCATGGAGAAAGATTCACGGGACCAACTGTAGGGAGTGATATGTAGTACTTCTAGTTCTATGTTAGGTGTAAATGAATGATTGGTGTCAAGTAAACGTCTGGCGTAGTGGGATTTGTCTGGTTGTTTCAATCTGTATGCTTGTAAGTGTTTACTGTATCGGATTAAAAATTTCTAATTGTCTGACCCAAATGGACAGCATTACATGCTGGACATTTAAGTTTATGAATACCAGAATTCTTCAATGGTGATATTTTTGTTTTTACATTTAACAATTTTGTACTTATGTGACTTTCTGTTTCAAAATAAATCGTTGTATTTGTTGCTAAAGATATTAGCTTTGAAATATTATTGGAAATATTTTCTGCATATGTAATGGTTTTATAAGTTTTTATTTCTTTAATTTGTTCGGGAAAAATTAGTTGTGATGCCACTTTTTCCTCTTTTTTACTAATTAGTTTATTTATCATATTTAATGGGTAACCGTTGGATGTTGCTATTTTTTTAATTGTGTTAATCTCTCTATCAAAATTACATTTGTTCATAGGAACTGAAAATGCTCTATGTACCATTGAATTATATGCCGCTAGTTTATGGGACATGGGATGATTGGAACTGTATGGAATAGTCACATCAGTTTGTGTTGGTTTTCGGTGAATCGAAGAATCAAGTACATTATTAACTCTTTGAATTTTCAAATCAAGAAAATTGATTGAACTATTTTCTTCAACTTCTAATGTAAATTTAATTTTTGGGTGTAAATTATTAATGTGGTTGAAAAATATATCTAATTGTCGTTCACTGCCCAAAAAACAAGCTAATATGTCATTTACATATCTATACCAAAATAGAACATTTTTCGAAACATTACTTTCAAAGATTTTTCATTCTAAACTGTCCATAAAAATGTTTGCCAAAATTGGCGATATGGGGCTTCCCATTGGTAAACCTTTATTTTGAATATATATCTTATTTCAAATACAACGATTTCCTTTAAAACAGAAAGTAACATAACTACAAAATTGTTAAATGTAAATACAAAAATATCACCATTAAAGGTGGTATATATAAATTTAAATGTCCAGAATGTAATGCTGTCTATTTGGGTCAGACCCTTAGAAATTTTGAAATCCGATACAGTGAACACTTACGAGCATACAGATTAAAACAACCAGATAAATCCCACTACGCCAGACATCTACTTGACACCAATCATTCATTGACACCTAACACAGAACTAGAAGTCTACATATTTGTGATGAGATACAAGAACTGGATTTCCTTGAAGAATTGGAAATTAGAAGACACTCAAGAAACCCATAATATGAACTCGTCAATGAACTGATAAATCTAGGGAGTTCTCCGCTTATATTAAGTCAATCACAAGATAGGTCACTTCTTGGACTAGCCAAAATAATTAAAACTCAGGTAGGCATCAAATGAAATCTAACTTCTGCCATTCTGACGATGATATTTAGGTAATATCGAAACAATTGTCAATTTTCTAGAATTTTTAACATTTTTTAATAAACTGTAGAGTTAACTAGAAACAGTAAGTTTCATTTAAAACACTAATATGAGTAGATTCCACAAACTAAAGGTTGAGACAGTTAATTTCATAGTTGACAAAACTATGAAGAGAAACGGTGATACATTTGAAACTGAAATTATTTGGAGAAATGAAGACTTAATACTTCCAGAAAGTAGAACTATTGGCTTGAGGAAACATATGTGCACTGAACGGGAAATGGACAAATATGAGTCGTACGGAAAGGTCTATTGTGACAAGATGACGGATCCACAAATCCAAAACTTTGGTATCTTCCTCATTTTGGGGTTATAAACCCGAACAAGCCTAAACTCAGAATTGGCTTCGATGCATCTGCAAAAAGTCATAGAGTAAGCCTCAATGACTCTTTGCTCACCGGACCTCATATGTATAACTCTATAATATTTTGCTTAATTTCAAAATTGAAAAGTACGCCTTTACAGCCGCTATTAAAGAGATTTTTTAACCGATTCAAGTTAGAGAGAAACACCGATGTGCTCAGAGCTTTTTGTGGCGAGGACTGGACAGGAACCGTCATCCAAATGTGAAATTGGCGTAGTTTTCTTTGGTGCAACGTGCAGACCATGCCGTGCACAGGAAGTTCGAATCTAAAACGTTCTTGATCAGGCACTTACATTTGAGGACGCATTCAGGACCATAATTCAGGATTTTCACATAGACGACTATTTAGGGAATTCGGACACGAAATTTATTAAGAATATAATTTATGTAAGTAAACAGGGAGGATTAGGACGATGATATTCCTGATCACCTTGAAAAGAAATGGACTTTATGGTTAACCGATCTACAAACTATATATATATATATATATATATATATATATATATATATATACATTTTCCATACCTAGACAATATTTTACTTTTGACCGACAGACAAATAGAATACAGCTACATATTTTTGCAGACGCATACTACAGATGTTATGCGGCTGTAGCTTACCTGAGGATCGATAATATCAATAAGACAACATTTCTAACAGCCAAAGCTCGAGTGGCTCCCTTGCGTTCGATACCTATAACACGGCTCGAGCTTCAGGGAGCTTTAATTGCCTCTCGACTGGGACATTCATTGCCATCCCATTTAAATTTACTAATTTTGAAAATTTACTTTTAGACTGACATCAAAACCGTTCTGCATTGGATTAGATCTGTGGCTCAGAGATTTAAAATATGTGTTGCCCACAGAATTGGAGCAATTCGAGACTTGATAAACCCCCGACAGTGGAATTACATTCCCTCAAGGATTAATGTTGCTGATGAAGCAACAAAATCCAGAGAATTTGATGTTTCTTCAAATACTACTTGGCTATATGGTCCGGCATTTCTAAAAGGCCCCAACGACCAATGGTCTACAGAAATGGCCGACTTAGTGAAAGAAGGAACTAATGTAGATTCAGAAATTAGAAATTATGTTTTTGGAAATGATGTAAATACCTTTTTAGAAGATTTTATTATTTCTGGCCCCAAAAGATTTTCGAAGTAGAATAGATTATAGAGATATACCGCTTGGATTTGTGCACTTTCACCCACTACGGCGATTGTAGAACGGTCTTTCAGTTCGCTTCGATAAGTGAAGACCTGGCTTAGGAGCACTATGGGAGAGGAAAGGTTGACGGCATTATGTTTGATGAGTTAGCATAGGAATTTTGTTGAAGAAAATCGTTGTGTTGTATCTATAGTGGTGGAGCAGGAAATCGCAGGATATCTATGTGTTGTAGGAAGTGTTGATAGTTGTGACGGATAACGACCATATATTTCAAGATTATCCCATAGATTAAAGTAATTGTGCACTTACCCCAACCTGGATTATGGGGTGAAAGTAGACATCTCGGTAAGTAGAACTGGGATTTAATTACACACTAAATAACACTTAAATTAGATATTTATGACCTATAATCACTAGGATGGTCAAGTTCAATTCGTACCAATAACATACATTCGTTGTTATCCATAAAACAGAACATAATATTAATTGATTCCTAGATGTTTACAATTCGTCTACTTATAATAAATAATTTGTATAATGTTTTAAGTTATGTTTATTCATAGTTTAAAATATATCTTGCTAGCATGTGTTTATTATTATATTTAGTTAAACAATTATTTGAGTTTTATCAACCTCGACATGACCTGATTTCATATTAGCTCATATGAATTGTTTCTAACCTTCGGGGTTAATAACCACTACACCGTGAGATGGTCGAAGAAAAAGGTTTACAATAAGCAAGTCCTAGAAAAGTATTATTAGCGTAGAAATAATTAATAAAAATAATTTTCCAGCATCTTTTCACGTTTTATTTGGTATTAGGTCGTCGTCACTTTACTACTGACTCCAATCTAACAGCACTCCCTTAAATCCAGATCCTGAATACGCCCTTGTCAATTGTATATACTCCGGAGGTTGTATCGTTCTGATAAATCTAAAATTCTCCAAAAATGATCAAAAACGGATTTATATGACCCGTTGTACTGGCTACAGTGAGCTGAAAATCAATTGTATTCATCTGTGAGATGCTCTGAATAATACCCAATTATTAAATGGATGATTTATATACACTCCTGAATCGTACTAACAAACCCAAATTTCTCCAAAAACGACAAAAAACGTAGTATATCTGGATTTACAGGACCCGTTGTACTGGCCCTGATGAGCCTAAAATAAATAGGGTTAATCCAGACACTGGGCATTTAGATTGGCGAAATAAAATACGTTTTCTGACGCTATCTAGAGTTACGGCCGGAAACTACAAGTTTACTTCAAAAGACCTTTTCATCACATTTTTTGTGTGCGCATGCGTGCAGTTCAGCCATCTTTTTCGTACTGTTTTGTAAACAAGCATGTTAAGATACCTGTATACAAATAGTTAAAATCGACATTATTCAAATAAGAATTATTAAAAAGAAAATTAAAATAATAAGTGTCTTAATTAAAATAATAAATTTTTCAAGTCGACTATAATTATATTATCTGTACAAAAAGGAAAAATTCAACGGTGTTGTTCTGGATATGTAAGAGTGATACATGGTATAAATAAAGCCAATACCAGAGGTTGTCTCTGCCAATATATAAAATATAAGTAGTTACATTTTCCTAAACCTTGCTTACAGCAGTAGTAATATATACGCAAATCATATAATTAAAAAATTAGTTGTTAGTTTTAGAGTTTCTACATGTGCTAACAATAAATTATCATGGTTAAATAGAATAAAGTTATTCAATAATTATTTACCTAATTTTATTTAGATAATAGATTATATTGACAGCTAACCTCGCAACTAGCAAAATTATTTTGCCTTTTTGGGAACACCCATGACACTATAATCACATTTTTAATCGTTCACAATTATGCGCTTCAACTACTCGTACATTGTCAACAAGTACAGCACCAACAATAATTTGTTGTAATGAAAGATTTGTTTGTGGAGATAATATTACATCCCCAGCCATTATTGCACAAAACAGTACGAAACTTTCAAATTACCGCTGTTTCAACGTGGCGGCTGCATTTGCGCTGGTCAGGTGATTAAAAGTACTATGATATTTTTATTTCTTATTTTTGGCCAATATGGAACAAAGCAGGTTGCAATATTGCATCAACAGGGAAACAAGCAAATATAATACAAAGAACGTCCATCTTGCAATGGTGTATATTCAGATTATACTGTCGTACTCGAAGCATAATATGAATAAAACACTAAAGAAATGCTGTGTGCCAGGTTGTACTGATAAACAAGTGAGAAGGTGAGTTTATAATATTTATTATCACAGTATATAACTAAGTGTACACTGCCATTAATAATTAATAGCAGTTCAGTGATTATAATGTATAATTTCCTAATTATTCATAAAAATTCTTAACTTAAAATCAAGTTGTTAAATGAGAATGAAGCTTTTCTTTCAAACTTGATTAATATGTATTGAGGGAATCATCATAAATTAGCATGTATACTTGAAATAATTAGTGTTTCAAATGAAACTCACGGTTTCTAGTTAATTCCACAATATAATAAAAGTTATTGAAAATTCTAAAAAATTGACAATTGTTTCGATAAATCAATATCATCGTCAGATAAACCGTGAGTTTCATTTAAAACATTAATATGAACAGATTCCACGAAGTAAGGGTCGAGACAGTTAATTTCATTGAAATAATTAAGTTGGAATTCAAAGAATTGAATTATTTTTTATAGACATTCTATACTTACCAATGAAAATGTTTGTGGAATTTGGATACAAATAATTATCAATCCTTAAGTTAACAGTTGAAGGTATATTATTGACGTCATATGAAATATATGATACTCATGTTGAAGAAACTTGCAAAGACCCTAATGGCAGATTAATGAAGTTGTTACTGTCAACACTATATTTGGAATAAAACTTTTTTGTGTATTTCATGTAAAATTTAATAATTTTTTTTAAATCGTACCCAAGCGCTGTCGACTGTCAGTTCATCATCAGTGCTTACTCTTCAGGTAATACTCAATAGTATTACAACAAGTGTAATGATGATTATCGAAATACAAATTTCTTCGATTTTGAGAAACAAATTGTTGTTTGGAAATCGCACGAGTGCGTAAGCGCGAGTGTGGTTTCCTAAAACAACAATTTGTTTCGAAAAAGAGAAGAAATTTTCGATAATTATTAATTACACGAGTTGTATTTGTCAAGATTATTTCACGAAAACAATTAAAATTGGGCTATGATGACGTTCGTTGCAAAATTCCATGAATTGTTTCCACGCGTACTTTTTAGATCGCACGTTATTTTGCGGCATTTGTTCTTTTACTCTCTTTTGAATCTCTTTTAGATCAAACAGACCAAAACGGTTTTTAGAACTCATTCTTGATACAATAATTCTGACGTTTCTTTATTAATTTGACATTTTCTGTCAGTCACTAGATTTTTAATATCGAATAAAACAACTAATGACAACGCGAAACACACAGATAGGAAAATTGCATGTATCCAATCAGGTGCCGAAATACAAAATCGAAAACATGGTGTTTTCAGATATCAATCCTCATATTTAAACCAATCGAAGGCGCGTATTTTGTATTGAGTGAAATAATCAGATGAATCCATAAAAATGCCCATACAACGATAAACCGCTGTATTCCATAAAAATGACAATTGGTTGGATTTTGTTCAAATTGTTGATTTTTTTGAGAGCAGACTTACAATAAACTATAAAAAAACCTTTTTTTACCGTTTACTTCATACAGCACCGGCTTGCCACCATTTGAACAAATATCTATTACTGTATCCACAAGAGAAATGTTTCAAATCTAAACATCAAATAAAATTAAATATATCGAAATTATCCTTGATTCCCATTTACGATGGGACCACTAAATAAACTAATTAATAAAAAAAACTTAGATTTGTACTATATAAACTTAAATATCTATCTAATATTCTGAAATTAACTTACCTTAAAATTCTTTTTTATGTACTGGCCGAAAGCCACCTAACATATGATATTATTAATTGGGGATCGGCTGGGGAAACTCTCATCGAGTACCTACAAAAAGATCAAAAAAGGATATTGAAAGTTTTATTTCACAAACCCAGACTACCCTACAACTGAGCTCTACTAAGAAACTGGAGTACTTAACATCTGCAAATTATATGTGAAAGTCATTTTACTAAAGCAACATAAAGACAAAGCCACTCTAAAGGCAATTCAACGTAGCTATCCAACCAAATATAAGGAAAGTGCTGCCGTAATACCGTTAATGAAAAAAGCTATAAGTTAAAAAAGTTTCACATACCTGGTTCCAAAGTTATATAATCATTACCGTCTGATTTGAAAAAAATTAATCTTCGAGTTTATTTAAAAAAAAACTGGATCCTATCTTTTCCGGCCGATACAATGGAAAACTTTATTTCTCCATGAAATGAAACTTATTATAGTCTGTCAATTCTATCGTGATTTGTAAAACCTAAATAATTTTTTTCTTATTGATATTGTGAATGATTTTGCTTATGTTTTGTGTTTTGTATTCTATATGTTATGGCTCATATTTCAATTCTTTGAAATGTTCCCATATATATTTAAAATATTTGTCTTTGTAAATGATGGCTTTTTAAATTATATACAACTATTTTTTGTGATAAATGAACTACCACATTCACGCACAAGCCTGGTTTTTGTGAATGTACGCTCTTTTGCGATGAAAATGGGCGACTACTTATTCACTTGACTTATATTTAATATGCTTGTAGCTTTTTGAATGTATTTTGTAATTATTGTAACTGTAACTGAGGCAAAGATTATTACTATCATTATTATTTAGTTTTTTCTCAGGGTACTCCCCTGGATATTTTCTCCTATTTACGGGTTGAAAACCAAGTATCCAGAAGAGAATCGGTTTTGCAGTCGTTCATGTGCTTCTTCGTCAGTTTATATGTCCATGTTCAGAAACTTTCGTACCATGTGACAGGTCTTCAAAATTACTGCCTTTTGCACCTGTTGGTGTATGTTCTGGGAGAGTTCTAGTTTATGGAGGTTCTTTACAAAAGAGTGAGGTGTCACTACTGTGGGAGACATAATAAATGGAAGGATTCTGATTTTTTCTTAGTTCCATATTTGTTTTAATTCTATTGCCAATAGTGAGTATTTGTCGATTTTTTCTCCGTTTCTTTCATTCGTATGTTGTTATCATCGGGTATGGAAATGTCTATTATGTAGGTTGTTTGGCCTTTTTTGTTGATCAGTGTGATGTCTGGTCTATTGTGTGTTACTGTTCTATCTGTGTGTAGTGTTCTGTCCCAGTATAATTATTATTAATATTATTATTATTATTATTATTATTTTCCTTTTTGTGTCACCGGATTTACACCCGGCGTGTTTCAACGACAGTCGGCCTCAACAGCAAGACTTTCGTTGGGTGTCACTATTCTAGAAATGACCTAACAATGTTTGTCGCATCCAGGATTACAGATTTTTGCATTAATCGGTAGGTTGACTCAGGAATATCAATGTCTTTGAGGGAAGTACTTAGTTTCTTGGGAATTAGCCCCATACAGGATAAAACAACTGGAATGATCTTGACTTCTTTAAGATTCCACAACTCCTTTATTTCGGTCCTTAGCTCGGCGTATTTGCTTAGTTTTTCATTGTATTTGCTTTCTGTGTTAGAATTATTTGGGATCGATATGTCAATAAGCAGAGCTTGCTTGGATTGTTTATTAATGACTGTGATGTCCGGCCTGTTGTGTCGTACTGTTACGTCCGTCATGATAGTTTTATCCCAGTAGATCTTAACATACTGATTTTCGATAACTGGAGGGGGCTTATATTTGTAATATGGCTCGTTGTTTTGTGGATCAAGATTAAGTTTTTTCAGTACTTCTAGGTATACTACTGTGGCAACTTTGTTGTGTCGTTCCAGATATTTAGTTTCAGCTATGCTTTGGCAACTAGAAAGAATGTGTTATTATTATTATTATTATTATTATTATTATTATTATTATTATTATTATTATTATTATTATTATTATTATTATTATTATTATTATTATTATTATCATTGTGCAGTTGACTTTGTGAGGGCCAAGTTGTGATTATTTGGCTCCTTATACATTAAGAGATTTTTAATGTTTATTGATCATTTCAATTAGTTGAAAGTGCATAGTTGTTTTCTCAACAGTTTTCTATGTGGTTTATGTGATTTTTCAATCTGCAGTTTTGCTATTCTGGTACGTTTTTTGATATTTCACATCGTTTATATCAGTTGCTGTAGGAATATTCTTAACAATCAACTTTTTTTGTTGCCCCTTAATTACCTACATTGACTAAAAGGTGTGGACAACTGCATGCAGCAGTGATTTTAATCTGTATTTTGTGATGTCTGTACTAGATGCAAGAGAACTGCCAAATTTGGAATTAGATGTAATCAATGCGGGGTGCTGTCGCATCCTGCTTGTTTAAAATTACAACAGAAATACAAAGTTAAATACTTTGATAACGATACTTGGATCTGTTGTGAGGCAGGTGACACGGGTTCAACTGGGAAACCCAAATCATCAGCTGCTATCGATGCTCAGGACTCATGTACTTCCGTGCCAATTATATCTAAATCTGAAAACTCCAATTTTGAAGAAATCATTAAATAGAGAGATATTGTTATCAGGCATAATGAAAATACCATTATTCAAAAGAATATGCTGATTAAAAAGCAAGAGGAAATGATTCGAAATCTACTTGATCATATTAGCTATTAAGTCATAACAAATTAGACGATAGAACGACTTCTGCCGGCTTGGTTAATTCTACTAGAGCCCGCGGCTCCTTCACGAATAAAAAACAACAACCCTCGGTAACTTCATCACCTCCTTCCTCATCTAAGGATGAACCTATTGTTTCAAGCAGGGAAGTTGCCGGAGCCATACATCAGGTTGAGACTGAGAGGTTATGCCAAAAGTAAGTAACATTGCAGAAAGAATTTCTAGCGTTTTACCGGCAGCAGTTTCTGATCCCCTTAACTTTGTTGGTGGTGTACCTAGTCCTCCTGCCTCTTCCTTCTTACCTTCAGTCGTTGGGTGAGGTTCAATCTGCTATTTTACAGCTGAAAAACTCAACATCCACTGATTATTATGATCTGAATAGCCGTTTAATAAAGGCTGCTCTTGAACATGTTATTGGTACTTTAACAGTCATTTTAGACCGATTTCCATCGTTCCCGTTATATCCAAAAATTTTTAAATTATCATCAACCACCGGTTTCTCGAATTTCTTGAGCTTCATTCCATCATTTCTCCTCATCAATTTGGTTTTAGAAAGAATGTCTCAACAATCGATGCTCTTGCAAAGGTGATTGGGACCGTGGTCGATGGCCTTGACGAGCGTCACGGTACTTCTTCTTTTCTGTGCGATCTCGCCAAGGCGTTTGACTGCGTGTACCATTCTCTTTTACTTACCAAAATGAAACATTACGGCATTCGTGGTTTACCATTGGAGCTCATTGGCTCTTACCTTGCAGATTGGACCCAGTATGTCAGCTTTGATGGGCGTGAATCAGTTAATATGCCAATCCGATTTGGAGTTCCACAGGGTTCAGTCTTGGGATCCTTACTGTTTCTTATATTTATTAATGATTTGCCGTCAGCCGTTAACGGATGTACTTGTATTTTATATGCTGACGACCCGACACTGCTTTATGATGAAGATGAATCTGACGAATCTGAACATCTCTCATTAGCAAAAAATTGGTTTGTGGCTAATAAACTGCAACTAAATGAAAGCAAGACCGTCAAAATCACTTTCACCTCGGACAAGCTTGCTCATAAGTCACAACCAGTTAAGCTTCTTGGGTTGACACTTGACTCGAGTCTTACCTGGTCTGCTCAAATTGAAGCCTTGTGCTCTACGTTGTCTTTGCAAATCTACGCACTGCGGCAGCTTCGGCATTGCTTGCAAACCAGTGCCCTTCGTACTGCGTATTTTGGCACCATTCACTCACTTATGGCATCAGATTTTGGGGAAATTCGAGTGGGGCTTATAAAGTTTTCGCTCTTCAGAAATCTGCAGTGAGGATTGTCGGGAACGCTCCTTATGGTTCGCACTGCCTTGCACTATTTAGGGAGTGCAGGATTTTGCCGGTTCCTTGTCTGTACATTTATGAAACATTATATTGGTTCACAAAAATAGATCGAGTTATAATTCACACTCTAACATTCATACCTACGGCACGAGGAATGCGGTGGATCTTGTGGCTCATTTTTCCAGGATCAGAACTACCCATGCAAATAAACCGAACGTTGAACTTTACAATGTTTTCAATAATTTCTTTAGAGGTCTCGATCTCCAAAATTAAAGCCTCCGTGAATTTAATAAATTCACTAAGCTGTTTTTATTAGAACACTGTTTTTAAAGTATCGATGATTTTTTTAAATTTGCGTCCAGGGACCGTCAATGTTAATTCTATTTATTTTACATTCAATTATGAGTTGATGTTTTACTACCTTTTAATCTAGTTTTAAATTATGTGTTGCGTTCCATTTTTATTATTGTTGTATTCCTTTTATCATGACTGCCATTGTAACTGACTTCAAACATAATATATATGTACAAGTTATCAATAAACGTATATCTATCTATCTATCTATCTATCTATCTATTATTATTATCATTAATATTATTATTATATTCCGTTTCCTCCCTTGCGGGGCTGCTCCACAACGTGTGATTATTATTATTATTATTATTATTATTATTATTATCTTCTTTCTCCTCACTTGATCAAGTGGTGTTTCTTTTCTGAAATGACAGGTTGTACCAGGTCGTCTCAGAGTCTATTGCTTGAATTGAATTTCAGGATGACAGACTTTTGTATGTTTGTATGGGTATTTGGGTGAAGACCTAGTTGTTCAAGGTGTGAGTTAAAGGCGTGTGGGGTGATGCCTGTGGTTGAAATGATGAACGGTATGGTTTCTACTCTTTTCTGTTTCCAAAGTGTCAGAACTTCTATGGCTAATTCAGTATACTTTGCTATTTTGTCTCTGTATTTTACTTGGATGTTGGGGTCGTTAGGAATTGATATGTCTATGAGATAGGTGATTTGCTCTCTTTTATTTTGAAAAACGATGTCCGGCCTGTTGCATTTTATTGTTTTGTCAGCCCGGATTTCTACATCCCAGTATAGTTTGTATTCGTTGGTGTCTATTATTATTATTATTATTATTATTATTATTTCAATCTTCTCAGGCTTCATTCCTGGTGTTTGTATTTAGCGAGGTACGGGTGGGTTACCAAGCACTCTCATCTATTCTTGACTCATGAATTTTCGAACAATTCTTGTTGTATTCAGTACAACTGCTTTCTGCATGGGCCTGTACAAATTGGCATTTAATGCCAGTGTTTTGAGGCTTCTATGTAGTTCCTTTGGGATCACACCAGTGGCGGACAAGACAACGGGAACAATGGTCACTTTGTTGAGACTCTACAGGTATTTGATTTCATCGGCGAGGTCAGTGTACTTTCTTTTCTTTTCTTCGATACTGCTTATAATATTGTGGGTGTTAGGGACCGCTATGTCTATGATGTATGCCTCCTTCTGTCTGTTATCTCTTGCAACTATGTCTGGTTTGTTGCAGGGGATCCTCCTGTCTGTTATAATGGATCGATCGTAGTAAACTGTAATATGATCTTTCTGTACTACTGCAGCTGGTTGATATTCGTAGTACGGTGTTTTATTGCTGCTTTTTATTATTCCCCAATTGTGGCACATTTCTTGGTGGATGATAGCAGTGACTTGATTATGGCGGTGTAAGTAATCATTCTGTGATAACATGCTGCATGCTGCCGTGATGTGTTGTATGGTTTCTGGCTTCTCCTTGCATTTCCTACATCTGTCATCTGTCACACTTGGTTCTTTGGCAATGTATTTCTGGTAATTCTTTGTGTGTATCTTATTATTATTATTATTATTATTATTAATATTATTATTATTATTATTATTATTATTATTATTATTATCATTCCATCTACCTCCAAGAGACGTGCGGTTTTAATATGCTAGAGAGGAAACAATTCAGTTTGTCTCTGCTAGTTTAAAAATTTCCTGACTATACAGCATGTTTGCAGTAAGACTGCTCTTTGTCCGGTGTCCACTATGTTATGTGGCAACTCTAATTCTCCTAAATTTTTGGAAAGCTGGTCACTGACAATCCCTTCCACCGAAAACACTAAGGGGATTATTTTCACTGTATTTAGTTTCCAAGTGTTCTTGACTCCATGGGCGAGATTTTCATATTTCGTACACTTTTCTGTCTCGGTCTTCCTGATGTTGTGACTGAGAGGTACAGCAATGTCGATGATAATTCCTGTTTTTTTATCTTTATGAATCAACACGATATCTGGCCTATTATAATCCACAGTGCGATCAGTTTGCATCGGTCTATCCCAGTAAAGCACCACGTCATGATTTTTTATAACTGGTAGGGGGTTGTACTTGTAGTACGGAGGAGGCATCACGTCAAAAAGTTTATGCTCAATTCCTAATTGCTGATGGACAAGTTTAGCTACTTGATTGTGCCTTCCTAAGTAGGAAGATTCTGCAAGAGCTGTACAGCCAGCGGTATTATTATTATTATTAGTATTATTATTATTATTTTTTTTTTTATTATATCACACTTGTTAGTGGAGGATTGGCATGTCCAGGCTGGGATTCTCAAGGTTTCAGCAGCCTAGTCATGTGTGAGCACTCGTCGGACGGTTCGGCATGTTCCCAATATAGCTGCTTGTTGGGCGGTAATTATGTTCTTATCAACATTTTCCAATTTCAGTTTCTTTAACTCGTTTTGTAAATGTACTTCAACGAGGCCAGTGGTTGAGATAACCAGCGGATGTATGGTTACGTGTTCTAATTGATAAGCATCCTTTAGTTCGTGCGCTAAGTCAATATATTTGTGTATTTTTTGGGTCCTAGCTTCTTTAATGTTGTGATCGTTAGGTATAGTGATGTCTATTATATTAGCTGTCCTTCCTTGTTTTTCTAGTACAAGTATATCTGGTTTATTGTGTGCTATTTCCTTATCTGTAATTATCTTTTTGTCCCAGTATACTTTTACATTTTGGTTTTCAAGTTGTTCTTTCGGGGTGTACTTGTAATAGGGCACTTGTTCTGTCAGCAGACCATATTTTATGCAGATTGCCTGGTGGAATACTTTGGCTACATCATCGTGTCTTTTCTTGTGGTCCCGAGATACCAAGTAGGAGCATCCTGCCAAGAGGTGTTGAATGGTCTCTGGTTTTTCCTGGCATAATCTGCAACTATGGGATGGGATTTCCTGTCGGATGATGAATCGTCTGTAGTTTCGTGTGCTTATTATTTGATCTTGTATGGCCAGTAGAAAACCCTCCGTTTCGGCCATGAGTGTTCCACTCGACAGGTACAGATTTGATAAGCGTTTATCAACCTCTTGCCCTGCTAAAGCTGCAGCATATCTTCCATGCAGTTCTTTACCTTTCCAGATTTGTTCTAGTTCAGCGAGGTAGTTCTTATTTTCTTTTTCAGGTGGATTTTCATTCGCTAACTTTAAGGGTGAAAGAGAGGAGTCAATAGCTGTTATTGCTCTATATGCGGGGTGTGTTACGGACTTCAGATAAGTAAACAGCTTTTCACATTCTTTATTGTGCATTTCTTTCAGATTTATAAGTCCTCTTCCGCCTTTGCTCCTTGGGAGATATAACCTGACTGTAGATGCATTGGGATGATGTAACCTCCTCCTTGTAAGCGATGTTCGAATCAATCTGTCTAGACTTTCCAGATCAGTAGGACTCCATTTGACAATGCCAAAGCTGTATGTTACCACTGGTACCACCCAAGAGTTGATAGCTGAGAATTTTGATCTAGAATAGAGGTGTGATTTGAGGATTGATTGTAATCTCTTTTTCAGTGTGTTTTCAATCTGTTCCTTTGAGTGTTTTTGATCTATGTTAACTGTTTGTTGGATTCCCAAGTATTTGTACATTTCTTCTGGAGGAAGTGGTTCAAATTGGCTTTGATCTATAAGTGTAATATTTTCGGAGTCTTGTACTTTTCCTTTTTTGACATGGACAAATGCACACTTCTCAAGCCCAAATTCCATCCTGATGGATCCGCTGAAACTAGATACCAGTTCTAGCAGTGAGGTGAGCTGGTCTGAGTTCGACGCATATAGTTTCAGATCGTCCATGTAGAGAAGATGATTGATTTTCACGGATGGCTCCCTGGATATTGTGTAGCCACAGTAGCTGTCTTCAAGTAGACTACTAAGTGGATTCAGAGCCAAGCAGAACCATAGCGGGCTGAGGCTGTCCCCTTGGAAAATGCCCCTCTCTATTCTCACTCCTGCGGTGGTGTAATGAGTTGCTCCCACATTCACGTTCAGGGAGGTTTCCCACGTCTCCATAACTTTTTCAAGGAACTCAATCAAGTGGTTGTTGATTTTGTAGATGTTTAGTACTCTGAGTAACCACGAGTGCGGGACAGAATCAAATGCCTTTCGATAGTCTATCCAAGCAACCGAAATGTTCCTTTTCCTTTGTTTGGCATGGTTAGTGATCACTGTATCAATAATCAGCCACTCTTTGCTTCCCCGTGCCCTTGCCTTACAGCCGTTCTGTTGCCAAGCTAGCAGTTGGTTTCTTTTTAGGTGGGAACTAATTTTCTGCTCTATGATTGAGGTGAGTATTTTATATGCGATGGGCAAGCAGGTAATCGGTCGGTAATTTTGGGGGTTTTCGACTTTCTCGTTTTTGGGCAGGAGGTAAGTTATACCTTTTGTGAAGAAGGGTGGTATCTTTTGTGGATCTTCCATGGATTCATTTAGTTGGTTGGCGAAGATTTGATGAATCGACGTTAAGCTCTTCCACCAGTATGCGTGAACTTTATCAATTCCTGGTGCTTTCCAATTAGCCAGTTTCTGTGCGGCGTCTTTAACATTTTGGGAAGATATCCGGATATCCTCCATTTCTTGAGTGTGGGCCGTTCTTTCTTCCTCTTTCTTGATCCAGAACGCATTTTCATCATGTTCCACTCTGGTTCCCCACAATTGTGTCCAGTATTTGTGCATGTTTGTTTCATTAGGTGGAGCGTTCGTATATTTTGTTTCTTTCGATCCCAAGTTTCGGTAGAATAGCTTTTGATTTTGTTGGAATATACGATTTTCTTTGTACCGGGCAACCCTCTATTTGTATCTTCTTATTCTATTTCCCAACATTTTGATTTTTTGTTTTAACTCCTCCATATAAGATGATAGACGTTGATTCCTGTCAGGTGAGTTATATTTGGACTTAAGTTTCTTGTGTATTTTATGTATTATATTTTTTATGCGGGTTGTGGGCTCAGGGCTATTGAGGTAAGCATGAATCTGTCCAATTTCCCTTCTAAATTTTTCTATTTTGTATTGTGTGCTTTTAACCCATGGAGGTTCTGTATTTGTTGTGTGTTTCTCTTTAACAGTTTCAGGGTGTCTCAGTGGAGTGCCTAGCAGCTCTAAAACAGTAAGCGCCGAGCAGTACATCAAATGACATGTGTCTTCCAGTGACGAGCAGTCTCTCATTTTTTCTTTAAGGGCACTGTTGGTTTGCGTAACGATCTCTTTTGCTACCTGCGAGTACCTTAATTTTGGGAGAATCGGACGATTTTGGAACGGTACTCCAGCATACTTTAGTTTGTTTGCTTCTAATGTGTTTTCAATTTCAGCTGGAATATCTTCTGCTGCTACTTCAAAAATGGTTGATCTTCTCTGTACAGCCGCTGGTTCTCCGTTGGTGTTTTGATTTTCCTGGTTATCCTGGCGTCTTGAATGGTTTTTCAGGTATTCTATTTCAGCCTCTGTTAGGACCTTACGTCTGATAATAGATCTTACTTGATCAGATAATTGTTGTGGGTCCCGTAGGAAGTCGGGTCTGGTTTCGGACCAATGTTCGTGTAGTCTGGTTCTATAGTTAGTCTTGTCTTGTCCGGCGTGTGTCACAAAGAAATATGCGCGCATAAGGTCAAGGTTATCTTGTCTGGTCCAGCGCATACGCCGTCTTTGGACTTCTGGTGAGTGAGCGGGAGTTTCCTGGGATAGGTTTTCCAAGCGTCGCTCGCCATTGCCTCTTTCGGTGTCCTTTGACCTTGGCCTTGTGGTTCCGGTTTGCGGGCGCGTGCCACTTGCTCCACGCCTTCCCGCTAGTGACTGTACATTCCCGCCATCTGGTGCAGTCGCACCACCAGAGGCATCCGAGGCTTGCTTCCTAGTAGTTACAGGAGCGGTATTATTTCTCAGTATGAGGGTTGCTAGCCCTCAGTACCGGTTGTTCTCCCTCTCGCGTTTGCCCACCTGCTGTAGATTCGCCACCGGGGGTTGGTTACCCGATCTTGAATCTCCAGAGATGGTTTACCAGGGTCTACCGACGTGGAGGTGCGAGTAGGAATTGATAGGAGAGGCTGTAAGAGACGCTTCACTACCCTTTGGACCCCTTATTATTATTATTATTATTATTATTATTATTATTATTATTATTATTATTATTATTATTATTATTATTATTATTATTATTATTATTATTATTATTATTATTATTATTATTATTATTATTATTCGTCTCTATTTCTCACAATTGTGGTTTCTTATAAATAGCAGACGGAGTTTGCACTCAAGTCTACTTTTACTCTATCTTTGGTTTAGAAATGATCTAGTTCCATATTTGTTTTAATTCTATTGCCAATAGTGAGTATTTGTCGATTTTTTCTCCGTTTCTTTCATTCGTATGTTGTTATCATCGGGTATGGAAATGTCTATTATGTAGGTTGTTTGGCCTTTTTTGTTGATCAGTGTGATGTCTGGTCTATTGTGTGTTACTGTTCTATCTGTGTGTAGTGTTCTGTCCCAATATAATTATTATTAATATTATTATTATTATTATTATTATTATTTTCCTTTTTGTGTCACCGGATTTACACCTGGCGTGTTTCAACGACAGTCAGCCTCAACAGCAAGACTTTCGTTGGGTGTCACTATTCTAGAAATGACCTAACAATGTTTGTCGCATCCAGGATTACAGATTTTTGCATTAATCGGTAGGTTGACTCAGGAATATCAATGTCTTTGAGGGAAGTACTTAGTTTCTTGGGAATTAGCCCCATACAGGATAAAACAACTGGAATGATCTTGACTTCTTTAAGATTCCACAATTCTTTTATTTCGGTCCTTAGCTCGGCGTATTTGCTTAGTTTTTCATTGTATTTGCTTTCTGTGTTAGAATTATTTGGGATCGATATGTCAATAAGCAGAGCTTGCTTGGATTGTTTATTAATGACTGTGATGTCCGGCCTGTTGTGTCGTACTGTTACGTCCGTCATGATAGTTTTATCCCCGTAGATCTTAACATACTGATTTTCGATAACTGGAGGGGGCTTATATTTGTAATATGGCTCGTTGTTTTGTGGATCAAGGTTAAGTTTTTTCAGTACTTCTAGGTATACTACTGTGGCAACTTTGTTGTGTCGTTCTAGATATTTAGTTTCAGCTATGTTTTGGCAACTAGAAAGAATGTATTCAATCGTTTCTTGACTTCTGTTGCACTTTCTGTTGTTGTTCTGAATTTCTGATTTGATCCAAGGTGTATTTTCCTGGTGTTCGATTTCCTTCGACCACATTCCTTCCCAAAATGTCTGTAAATCCTCCTTCTTTGGCGGTTGTCCTTTAGAACCAGGTTGTTCGTTAAACGATCTATAGAAGCCCTTCTGATTTTTTGAAAAGAAGTTGTTTTGGATTTTGCGTTGGTAGCTCTCCTGATATCTTTTTAATCTTTTAGAAGCAGCTGCAAGTTTTTGTTTCCAGGTATCTAAGGTATCATCTATAATTGTTTTTATTTCATTTGTTGTTTTCCTTCCAGCTGTTGTTCAATCTGGACCGGGATTTTATTTAGCAGCTTTTTGGATTTTTGCCCATTTGCTATTTGTTGGATTCTACCAATTTCTTTTCTCGAATTCTCTATTTTGGTACTAAGTCTTTGTTCCCATCTCGGTTTTTGAGGCGTACGTGTCTTAGGTGCTTTTAGTATTTTTTGTTTGTTGGCTTTGATTGTTGCTAGAGCTGCGCAATACACGTGAAGATGTATTTCCTCGAGGTTCATATCTGCATCCAATTGACTTTCCAGAATTTGATTAGCAATTCCTAAGAGAGAGTGCGTGTTTGGAGTATAAATGAGTTTTGGTAGCGCCGGCCTGCTGGCAGGGTCGGATCCTCTGAATTCAGTAAGATGTTGTTGGTAGTTTTCTTCCCATAATGTTTGACGGTTGATTACTGAGGGTCGAAGACTTAATAGTGGTAGGTCAGCTTCAGGTCCTCTACTTTCTTGTTCCTGAGTCTCTGGGGTTTCATTTATAGGCTGTTGATTAATCTCCCTCTCCACCTCTGCCCTTATTTGTTCGATTGCAGGTAGAGGTATTAGGTTATTTCTTATGATAGCTCTACGTTGATCTGCTATTCGTTGTTCTGAGAGGTGATTTAGGTGTGGCATTTTCTCAATGAAGTGATTATGCAGTCGCATGCGGTACATCGTCATATCAGTCTCCAGTGCCGTAACTGTGAAAAACGAACGTATTACTTGTTTGTTGGTTTCATTGTCCCATTTCATACGTCGTCTTTCTGATTGTGCCTGATTTGGTTCAGTGGGTGCGACAGGCTGTCGCACAACACGTCTCCGAGGCGCCGTAGGTTCAAGCGGTTGATGGGGTACGTTTCGATGAGCGGTGCCCCCACCATTCTCATCTACATGCTGGACATCCTGACGGTTCCGATTGGAAGGACCAGCATCTAATCCTTCCCCGCCCGAGTAACGATTTCTTCGTGTGTTGAAAGCACTTTTTTTTCACACCATACGGGATGCTACCCCGCGTGGTGGTGGTTCTCCCTCTCGCGTTAGCCCATCTGCTGCAGATCCGCCACCGGGGATGGTTATCCGATCCTGAATCTCCAGAGATAGTTACCGGGGCTACCAACGTGGAGGTGCGAGCAGGAATTGGTAGGAGAGGCTATAAGAGACGCTTCACTACCATTTTAACCCCTTTAACCCCTTATTATTATCATTATTATTATCATTATTATTATTATTATTATTATTATTATTATTATTATTATTATTATTATTAATAATAATATTATTATTATTATTATTATTATTATTATTATTTTAACTAGTTCTCTTCTTAGGGCATTTTACATAAACTCAGGCCTTTTGGTCTGAGTGTGGTTTATTCAAATATACAGATATAAATCTATCAAAGCATGTTTGACCTTCCATTTTTTAGCGTTATTTTCCCAGTACTTTCCTTACAATGGTGCAAGTGCCAAGAATAGCTGCTTTCTGCATCTTTCCAATTGCAGATGGACTGATTTTAAGAGTATACACAGCCTTACCAAGCTGCCGTGGTACAATGCCTGTTGTGGATAGGACCATGGGTAGGATAGTAACTTGGTCTACTTCCCACTGCTCTTTGATATACTGGGCGAGGTCATCATATTTTCGAAGCTTTAGGTTGATTGTGTTTTCCATGTTGTTATCATTCACAACTGCGAAGTCGATAATCCATACCTGTTTTTCTCTCAGGCTCCACAGAACCACATCCAGCCGGTTTGCTTCATTTGTCCAATCAGTAAATATTGTTCTATCCCAGTATAATTTGTAGTGGACGTTTTCTAGGATGCTTGCTGGTGTATACTTATAAGTGAGTTTTTCTGTTCCGGGTATAAAGTTATATATGGAAGCCAGAGCATGGTGTACTATCTTTCCTGTTTGATCGTGGCGTTTCTTGTACTCAGATGCGGCGAGGGAGCTGCATCCTCCAGTTATATGTTGGATGGTTTCCCCCATCCTGCCACACATTCTACAAGTGTCATCTATCACGGTTGGATCTTTAATGATATATTTGGGATAGTTTCTAGTTGGTACAACCTGATCCTGTATGGCGATCATGAACCCTTCAGTTTCAGGGAAAAGGTATCCTGTTCGTAAGTAGTGATTCGACACTTTTCATCTGTGCCCTCTGCGGCTAGGATAGTAGGATGTCTTCCATGCAGTGCTTTCCTCTGCCATGCTTCTCGTCTTTCTTGTACAGATGTTGGGTGAATCTCACAGTTATTAGTTAGGTTCAACGGGGTGTATTTATCATCTTGAGAGCATACTATATTATGAAGAACGGAAGTCCTTGCTTTTCTATGGAAATAGCTTCTCATTGATTTAATTTGACGAATGTTCATGTCATAGAGGTTTACTATGCCCAATCCACCTTCTTTGCGGGGTATATAAACTCTTTCCACAGCACTTTTCGGGTGACGGCTTCTAAACTTGGTCAGTTGAACTCTGATCCATCTGTCCATATCTTCCAGGTCTGTGTTGTTCCATTTCACAACTTCCATAGAATAAGTGATGACTGCTATGGCGTATGTGTTGATAGCGATGGTAGTGTTCTTGGAATTCAAAGATGTTTTCAATACCCTTCTCACTCTTTTCTGAAACTTGCTCCTAAGTTGTTGTTTAATCAGCGTATGCTCGATAGTTTTGCTCTGGTTCATCCCTAAGTATTTATACAGCTCATCCGTATTCATTGACGTTAATGTTTCCTGGTGGGCCGTTTCATATGTTTAGTTTTGGTTGAGTTTCCCTTTGTTTATACTTTGGATTTTGCACTTATCTACCCTAAATCTCATCTTTATATCCTCGGAGAAACTTTCGGTTACTTTTAGTTGGTACTGAAGCCCTGTCTTTGTTGCTGCGTATTGTTTGAGATCGTCCATGTAGAGTAGATGGATGATCTTGTGCTTTTGTCCGTTTCCATCCTTCATCTCAAATCCTTTCATCGTGTCATTTAACAGGTCCGTTAGCGGGTTTAGGGCCATACAAAACCACAGTGTACTTAATGTACCTCCTTGATATATACCTTTTCTTATCTGTATTTTTACTGTGGTGTAAGCTATTTGAGGTGTTTTCAGGATTAAGGTCGTGCGCCACTTTTTCATGATCTTTTCCAGGAAGGTGATCAGTTTCTTATCTATTTTATAAATTTCCAGGACTTTCAGAAGCCAGTCGTGGGGACAGGAGTCATACGCCTCGCGGTAATCTATAAAGGATAAAGGTTGTAAATGAGTTTCTCTGCTTCGTTATGGCTTCTGACATTAAGATCTGGTCTATGATTAACTGCTCCTTACACGCCAATGACCCTTTCTTGCAACCTTTCTGTTCTTCACCTAGGATGTTGTTGGAGTCACAATGTTTTGTAATATTTTCGGCAATGCAGGCTGTTATTACTTTGTAAAACGTATTAAGGCATGTAATTGGTCTGTAATCAGCTGGGTTAGATGACATCTTTTTTTTTTGGTATCAGCAGTGTTTTTCCCTCACACAATAGCACTGGTACTGAGTCTCCATCCTCCAAAAATCGGTTTATCAGTTCTAGCATCTTTCCATGCAAGGCGTGAATTCTCTTTATCCAAAAGTTCTGAATAGTATCGACTCCCGGGTATTTCCAATTTTTGAGTTTATCAATCACAAACTTGAGCGTCTCAGGTGTTATAATTGTCTCTGCCATTGGTTGTATCCTATTTGCTTTATCTTCAATTTTTTTCAGCCAGAGTGCGTATCTGTTAAAGTGTTCCTCTTTTGACCATATGTTTGCCCAGAATGTTTGCATCTCTTCTTCGTTTGGGGGTATGGTTTGGTTTTTCTCAGGCATCTGCTGTTGGATATTTTTGTGAAATATTTTCTGGTTCCTCCCAAATTGCACATTGTGGTCTCTGCGTTCCTTACTTTTCTTATATCTTCGTAATCTTTGTGCGTATACACTGAACTTTTGTTCCATTGTGTCGCAATATTGTTATTAAGAGGGTCATATTGTGTGTGTGTTCTGTACACATTCTTAATCTTTTCAACCTTATTCTTCATTCTTTTGCTTCTGCTTCCATTAGTAAAGGCAGTCAGGACAGCAATGTACCTCCGGACTTCTTCTATCTTCTTTTCCAATCTAGTTTGCCATGGCGGGGTTCTTTCTATGTTTGGCTTGTTTATCTCCATACTCTGGTTCTCTCTAATCTTCCCCCCATTACATATTACTATTGCAACTGCTGTGCTATATAAACAGTGGCACAGGTCTTCATAGTTCTCTATACCTTGTACTATCTGATTGGTTAACACCTTTTCATTCGCAATAGATACTAATTGCTCTAGTTTGCGGCTTCTATATTGCTTTGGTATCTTTGGTTTCTGGGACGGTTCAATCCCATTATATAATATTTTCGCCTTATTGAATTCTAGTATCATTTTCTCCTCCAATCTATATAGCTCCCCGTTCATTTTCGTCGTTGCTGTTGTCTACAGGTGTCTTCTGATTGACTATATTGTTGGGTGGTACATCTGGGGTTACCTCAATAGCAGCATTTGTTTCTTCCCCATTGACGTCGAGTTCTCGTTGCACTTCATCCTTTATTTCATTTCTTCCTAATTCAGGAATTAGGTTTCTCCGGAATAAGGCTGCTCTTCTATCAGCTACATTTTGTTCGGTCACGTGCTCCAATGTTGGAAATTGGTGAACAAAAGCGCCACGTAAGTTCTGTCTGTACCCTATCAGCTGGGTCTCACACATTGTTAGGCGGTAATATAGTCTTAAAAAAATAGCTTCATTCATATCGCTTGTCCACTGTATTCTCCTTATAATTATTATTATTATTATTATTATTATCATTATTATTATTATTATTATTATTATTATTATATCATTATTTTCCTTTTTGTGTCACCGGATTTACACCCGGCGTGTTTCAACGACAGTCGGCCTCAACAGCAAGACTTTCGTTGGGTGTCACTATTCTAGAAATGACCTAACAATGTTTGTCGCATCCATCGGTAGGTTGACTCAGGAATATCAATGTCTTTGAGGGAAGTACTTAGTTTCTTGGGAATTAGCCCCATACAGGATAAAACAACTGGAATGATCTTGACTTCTTTAAGATTCCACAATTCTTTTATTTCGGTCCTTAGCTCGGCGTATTTGCTTAGTTTTTCATTGTATTTGCTTTCTGTGTTAGAATTATTTGGGATCGATATGTCAATAAGCAGAGCTTGCTTGGATTGTTTATTAATGACTGTGATGTCCGGCCTGTTGTGTCGTACTGTTACGTCCGTCATGATAGTTTTATCCCAGTAGATCTTAACATACTGATTTTCGATAACTGGAGGGGGCTTATATTTGTAATATGGCTCGTTGTTTTGTGGATCAAGGTTAAGTTTTTTCAGTACTTCTAGGTATACTACTGTGGCAACTTTGTTGTGTCGTTCTAGATATTTAGTTTCAGCTATGCTTTGGCAACTAGAAAGAATGTGTTCAATCGTTTCTTGACTTCTGTTGCACTTTCTGCACCTATCTGTTGGTATTTCTTCCTTCAAGATATACTTTTGGTAATTCCTCGTTTTTATAACCTGATCTTGTATACCAACCATAAAACCTCCAGTTTCTGGGAACAGCGTTCTAGTTTTAAGCCATTCAACCAATTTAGCTTGATCTATCGTGTCTTTCTGTAAATCATTAATGAATCTTCCGTGCAATTCTTTTGAACGCCAATTTCTAATTTTATCTTCCTCATTTCGTGTATTAAAGGGCGTAAAGTTTTCCATGCTTAGGTTTAAAGGTGTATAACCCGTATCTGTTTTCACTATGGCTTTATGAAGTTGACTATTTTGGTGGCGGAAAAAACTCCTCAAGCCTGCAATTTGCTGAGTGCAAGCTTCCACAACATCTTTTATTCCTCTACCTCCTTTTTCTCTAGGTAAATTTACCCTTTCGACGGACGCTTTTGGATTGTGTTTTCTATGTTTTGTTAGCTCGGTTCTAATCTTTCTGTTTACTGCTTCCAGGTCCGTTTGAGTCCATTTAATTATTTCGAAGGAGTACTGAAGAGCGGATATGGCGTAGCTATTTATGGCCGTGGTAAGGTTTCTTGAATTTAGCTTACTTTTTAAGAGGTTGTAAACGCGTTTTTCGAATTCGGTGGTTAATATGGCTTTTATTTCTTTATGTTCTATCTTGTGTGTCTGAAGTATTCCTAAGTACTTGTAGGGTTTGTCTGTCATGGCTTCAATATATTTGCCTGGCTCTAGTTCTATAGGTTCTCCTTCTTTCAGCTTTCCCTTTTCAACCGATACAGTTTGGCATTTTCCCATACCAAACGACATTCCGACATCTGTGCTCCACTGGTGCATGAGTTTTAAGTTGGATTCTAGGTGTTTTTTGCACGCGGCATATAGTTTCAGATCATCCATAAAGAATAGATGACTTATGGTTGTTGAGTTTCGATCCGCTCTAATAGTTGCTCCATATCCTGTGTGGTTTAGGCCACGTGATAATGGGTTTGAACACAAGCAGAACCATAGAGCGGAAAGTGTATCTCCTTGAAAGATTCCTCTTTTAATACTGATAGATTCAGTTTCTAGTTCTGTGTGATTTAGGTTAATTTTGAGTTTTGTTTTCCAATTACTCATAGTACTTTTTAGAAACCTAACCACCACAGGGTGTATATTGTAAATTTCCAAAGTTTTTATTAACCAACTGTGGGGCACTGAGTCGAAAGCTTTCCGATAGTCTATATAAGCCATGTATAGATTTCTGTTCTTCTTTCTGATTTGTTCCAATATCACATTATCGATTGTTATTTGTTCCTTGCAGCCCATATATTTTCTTTTGCACCCTTTCTGCTTCTCAGTTAGAATATCATTAGTTTCTAGGTATGCGTACAGTTTATCACATAGTGCTGCAGTGAAGATTTTGTACATTGTAGGAAGGCACGTGATGGGTCTATATTGAGAAGGATCTTGGGTTTGATCAGATTTTGGAAGAAGATAAGTTACACCATTTGTAAGGAAGTCTGGTAGTTGGTCAGGGTTTCTTAGAGCGATATTAAATTGGTTGGTCAGGTGATGATGGGTAGCCGTAAGTTTTTTGTACCAGAAATTTTGGATACCGTCGTTCCCTGGTGCTTTCCAGTTGGCCAAGTTTTTTATTACCTTTTTTAGATCTTGTAATGTGAATATTATTTTTTCCATATGTAGATGGTTGTTGTTCTGAATTTCTGATTTGATCCAAGGTGTATTCTCATCTACATGCTGGACATCCTGACGGTTCCGATTGGAAGGACCAGCATCTAATCCTTCCCCGCCCGAGTAACGATTTCTTCGTGTGTTGAAAGCACTTTTTTTTCACACCATACGGGATGCTACCCCGCGTGGTGGTGGTTCTCCCTCTCGCACATTGTTAGGCGGTAATATAGTCTTAAAAAAATAGCTTCATTCATATCGCTTGTCCACTGTATTCTCCTTATTATTATTATTATTATAATTATTATTATTATAATTATTATTATTATTATAATTATTATTATTATTATTATTTTCACACTTGTACGTGGTTGGTGGTAGCAGTTTCTACCGGACGCAGTTGCATCAAGGTATAAATCTACTTAATTAAGGGGTTAGTGTTCTTCGGACAATTGCAGTTTGTCCCAAAATTACTGCTTTTTGCATCAAACCACAGATATGTCGAGATATGCTTAGCTCTTCCAGGTGTTTAGTTACTTTAACGTGCACTAAGCCATTTGCAGAAATTTTGAATGGTTTGATCTCTACCTTTCTTAAATTCCATAAATTTCTTACCTCATCTGCTAGCGGACGATATCGCATTATCTTGTCTTTGTAAGCTTTCCCCAGATTTTCGTCCAGTGGGACCGAAAAATCAATAATGATCGCAGATTTGCTGTTTTTATCTAGCACGATCATGTCCGGTTTGTTGTGTTGAACTTCTCGGTCTGTTCTTATCAAAGTATCCCAATAGACTTTATAGTGCTCATTTTCAACTAGACTCAACGGTTGATGTTTGTACCCTGGTGTTTTTCCTGTTTTTAGATTTAATCTTTGGGTCACAGCGAGATGTAGTTCCTTTCCCATATTGTTGTGTCTACTCAGGTAAGCGGTGGGGGCTAATTGGGTGCAGGCTGATATTATGTGCTGGATCGTCTCCTGTTCCTTATTACAGAGTCTACAGCGGGGGTTTGGGATGTCCATTTTAATTATATATTTCTGGTGGCAACGCGTTGCCATCACTTGTTCCTGGATTGCATGGAGTGCGCCTTCGCAAGTACCCCGTCATGAGGTAAGTATTCGTTGCTCTGAAATCTGCATCTTCCTGGTGCAGTGAGTTGTAATATCTGCCATGTAACACTTTTACCTGCCAAGTTTCCTTCATTTTATTGATGCAGTCATTTTCCCTATCAGGTTCCCCGTCGGCGAGGTTTAGTGCCGAGTATCCATCATCAACTGTAACTAGGCATCTGAATAGAGGTAAGTTCTTATTTTTAAAATATCCTCTCAGTTTTTGAGTTTCATCCACTAACATGCTCTCGAGATTAGTCAGTCCACAGCCACCTTCTTTCCTGGGTATATACAATCGCTCCATCGCAGATTTTGGATGGTGTAGGCGAAATTTTGTGAGCGTTGAACGTACTTGTCTGTCTATTTGTTGTATTTTATTATTATTAGTATTATTGCGCTAGTTGCTCGAAACTTGGTTCGGTACTTATTCAAGATTTTGTGACGGGCTTAAGCCAAGTCACATCCTCTTTCTATTGCAAAAATTTTCTTACTATTGAGGTTGTCTGTAGTATAACGGCTTTTTGTATGTTTCTGTGAGTATTTATTGGCTGAAGGTCGATTGTTTTTAAATGTTGTGCAAAGGAGTTAGTTGTTATACCTGTAACCGACATAACTATTGGAACTATTGAAATGTTATCCTGTTTCCAAACTTTCTTTCATTTCCTCGGCTAAGGGTGTGTATTTTTCAATCTTTTCAGTTTCTTTCTGTATAACATTATTGTCATTTGGTATTGCGATGTCCATGAAATATGTATGTTTTCCATCCTTGTCCATTAGGGTTATGTCTGGTCTATTGCAAATAATTGCTCTGTCTGTGTATATGGTTCTGTCCCAGTAAAATTTAAACTCGTCATTTTCAAGAACTTTTTCTGGTGTGTATTTGTAGTATGGTATTTCAGTTTGGGTCAATTTATGTTTCAGGGCAAGCTCTTGGTGAATTATTTTTGCTGCTGTGTTATGTCTCTCAGTATTATTATTATTATTATTTTAGGAATTCATAAGGTTTTTGTTCCCTGGATTTCTTCTTTATACGGGCGGGCCAAGTATAAACGAAGTCTATTGTGCTCTAAGAAACGAGCGGACTATATTGCATGTGTGTAAAATGACGCTCTTTTGTATTCGATTGTGTATATTTTCAGGTATGTCGAGTTCTGTCAGATGTTCTGTGAATTTTTTGTGGGTGATACCAGTAGTAGACATAATCAACGGAATAATGGTGACCGCCTTTTGCTTCCAAATTCTCTCCAGTTCTATTGCGAGGGGGGTGTATTTTTGTATTTTTTCCGAATATTTGTTTGTTAGATTTTGATCGGTAGGGATGGAAACGTCTATTAGGTAGGTGTGTTTGTTTTTCTTGTCAGTAAATGTGATGTCGGGTCTGTTGCATGCTAATGTTTTGTCTGATTGTATCGTTTTGTCCCAGTATATTTTGTATTCCTGGTTTTCCAGTATTTCGGATGGTGTGTACTGGTAGTGAGGTACGGTTTTGTTTATTAGTGAAAGTTTATATGCCATTTCCTGGTGGATGATTTTTGCGACTGTGTTGTGTCGTTCCAGGTATTTGGTTGGTGCAAGACTCTTCCAGCCGTTGGTTATATGCTCTATTGTTTCTCTGTCTGAATGGCATCTTCTGCATTTGTCATTTGTAACTGAGGGGTCTTTTAATATGTACTTGCTATATGTTTTCGTTTTTATTACTTTATCTTGTATAGCATGCATGAATCCTTCCGTTTCAGGGAAGAGGTCACCCTTCTGGAGCCATTTATGTGTTAGTCCTTTATCGATGTCTTCACCTTGTGTCTGATTGAAGTATCGTCCGTGTAGTTCTTTGCTTGCCCATCTTTGTATTTTCTCTTTGTATGTGGTTTTCTTGTCCTTCAGTGAAAGGTCGGTGTTGTGTAAGTCTAGTGGAGTGTAGTTAATGTCGGCGTGTACTATTGCTAGGTGAAGTTCGCTTTTGGACTTTTTGTCATGAAAGTATTTTCTTAGGTTTGAGATTTGCGTGTCGTGTAGTTGGTGGATGTCAAGAACCCCTCTCCCACCATCTGCTCGAGGTAAAGTAATCCTTTCTATACAGGCGTTAGTGTGGTGCATATGGTGTTTTGTCAGTAGTGTTCTGGTCTGTCTGTTGATATTTTCGAGATCTGTCGGTGTCCACTTGAGAATTGCGAATGAGTAAGTGAGCGTTGGTATGGCATAAGAGTTTATGGCTTTAGTAAGGTTTCTGGATGTGAGTTTACTTTTTAGTAATTGTGTGAGTCTCTTCGTATATTTTTGTATGAAATTGTTTTTGAGATCTGTATGGTTGAGTTTGATTGTTTGTTCGATGCCAAGATATTTGTATGTGTCGTTTTCATCCATGTGCTCTATTATGCCTCCTGCAGTCCTGATGCCCTCGGTGTTTGTCCACTTGCCACGCTCTATGCTGTTAATTTTGCATTTATTTAACCCGAATTCCATTTTTATGTCGTTGGACATGGTTTCTGTTATTTTAATAAAGGAGTTCATTTGTGTTCTTGTCGAGCTGAATAGTTTGATGTCGTCCATGTAGAAAAGGTGATTGATTTTATAATTGTTGTTCTTGTTGAATTTGATGGTGAATCCTTGTTTTGTTTTAGAGAGGGCCTGAGATATAACATTGAGACACATGCAGAAACACAGGGCACTCAGTGTATCCCCTTGAAATATTCCTCGTTTAATGGGTATCTTGTCAGTTGTGAATTGAGTATTTTCTGTTTGCACATGTATGTTGGTGCACCATCTTTTCATTATGGTTTGGAGGAAATTTATGATGATAGGGTTGATATTGTAGATTCTGAGTACGTGTATTAGCCAGCTATGTGGTACGTTATCGTAAGCTTTTTTGTAATCAATGTACGTGACGAAAAGATTGCGGAATTTTTTAAGTACTTGTTGATGGATTACTGCATCTATTGTCAGCTGTTCTTTGCAACCTTGACTGTTCTTTTTGCATCGTTTCTGTTCTTCTGTGAGTATGTTATATTTGTCTAGGTGGTCCTGCATATGTTGTGCGATGGTTGATGTCACGATCTTGTATAATGTCGGTAGGCATGTGATTGGTCTGTAGTTGGCTGGGTTCAGAGTGTTATTGTTCTTAGGTTTGATGTATGTGATGCCTTGTGTTAAAAAAATTGGGAGTTCTGAGGGATTGTGGACGATGTGTGTTATAAGTTTTGCAAGTCTGTCATGCCTCGCTGTGAATTTTTTAAGCCAGAAATTTTGTATTCCGTCAGGGCCGGGTGCCTTCCAATTGTTTGTTTTATTAATTATGTCTTTTAGTTGTCCAATGGAGATGGTGATATTGTTTTGTGTGTCCAGATGTTCATATTCTTGTTGGTTTTCTGTGATCCAGCTGGCATCTGAGTTGTGTTCAACAGGGTTTGACCATATTGATTTCCAGAAATTGGTGGTATCTTCTTCTGATGGTGTTGGGTAGTTTTTATTATCGTTTTCATTATTGAGTTGTGCATAAAATTTCTTTTCATTTTGTCTGAATGTATTGTTTTGTGACTTTCGGAGGTTACTTGTTTTGTAACGTTTTAGTCGCCCTGCGTAGACTGCTAGACGTTGTTTGTGGTTGTCGAGGAGTGATATAAGTTGTTGTTGGCTAAGTTGTGCTAAATTTATGTTCGACTTTTGAAGCTTGTCAGTTGTTTTAGCGGATCTGTTGCCAATTAAGTATTGGGTAAGTAGTCCTAATGTTTTTCTGATAGTGGTTACTTTTTGTTCTATTCTACGTTGCCAGTTCGGTATTTGTGGTTTTGTCTTGTTTTTTGTGTTGTTAGTTGGTATTTTTTGTTCATTTAGGGTCAATGTTACTATTGCTGCACAGTAGATTAAGGTGTGCAGTTCAGTTATGTTGGTTTTTTCGGTGATTAAGCTGTTGAGGGCTGTATTTACTTGGGCTATTATTTTGTTGGTTTTCTGGCTGTCTTTGAGTCGGGGTATTTTTGGTCTGCTGTTGGGACAGGTTCCTGTCCATTTCATATATGTTATGTGTAACTGTTCGATTATATTATCGTGGTTTCGCTGCCAGTCTTCTGCATGTGTGGTATTTAAAGTCTGCTTTCTTGGAGTTGTTGATGGTGCAGGGGGTGGTATTTGTGAAAGTGTTTCAGCAATGGTGGCTTTGGTACGTGGTGTGTGTGGTTCAGTCGGTATGGCAGGTAGGGTTGCCGTTTCATTGATTTCTGATGCGATTTCTTGTTTGATTAGATCTATTTCAAATTCAGTGATTCGATTGTTCCTGATTATTACTCTGTACTGGTCACTTATTCTTTGTTCGGAAAGGTGTTGTAATTCAGGGTACTTGTTAACGAATTGTTGGTGTATGCGTGTTCTGTAGTCTGTTAGGTCTTTGTGAAAATTGGTAGCTATGAGATAACAACGGATGACATGCTTGTTCATTTCATCCGTCCAAGTCATCCGTTGTCGTGGTTTCCCGGCTTTGGTGGTCGTTGGATTCTCCAACGAAACAGTATTGGCCAGGGTTCGTGATCCTTTTCGTTCTGAGTCTGTATCCGTTTGGGCGGGCTTAGTATTCCCGCGACGTCCCCGTCCTTGACGTCGCTCGTCCGAGGCTTCATCCTTGCCGTTCTCCATGAATGGGTATACAATTTAGAGCTATTGCCAGCTTGCAGGGTGGAAGATCAGCCTATTTCAGCAGAGCCCTGCCGTACCATTACTAGCTGTTGCGTTCGTGGTATACTGAGAATAGGGGAGGTTTATTCCAAATAACTTCCGTTAGTGACACCTGATAACCCCCAGGTGCCATTCAGCCCTAACCACGGGACACAGTATTGGCTTAGGGGAGCTAGGGTACGCGTATTCGCCAAAGACGTAGGTTGCTTGATAAAACCTCCCCTGCGGTGGTTGTTCTCCCTCTCGCGTTAGCGCATCTGCTGTAGATCCGCCACCGGGGTTGGTTACCCGATCTTGAATCTCCAGAGATGGTTATCGGGGCTACCGACGTGGAGGTGCGAGCAGGTATTGGTAGGAGAGGCTATAGGAGACGCATCACTACCCTTTTAACCCCTTATTATTATTATTATTATTATTATTATTATTATTATTATTATTATTATTATTATTATTATTATTATTATTTAAAGGACATTGTTGGCGCCTATGCTAACCAAACAGGTGGCCCTCCTGATCATATGGTACAGCCCTTGGAACCGCTATATGCATTACATCAAGGGGCGAAGAACTATTTGATGGTATGTAAAAAAATTTAGGTACATCCACCCATTCCCTTCAGGGAGGGTTTAGGTGGTTCCCTCCATATTCCTTTGCTCTTTTTCTTTTTGAATCGATATATTTCTGACAAGATGTGCAACTATATACCAATTCTCTTTTGTTTCCAGCATTACGTCTATGATATTTTCTGTGCGGAGGTGTTATGCAAGCAATGACGTTGTGGTCTGTCGCTGTTGTTCCCATCTTGGGCAAAAGAAAATGGTATGCTCTACCGAATCTACTTCACTCATACATAAGAAGCATTCAGCAGTTTCCTTTATTTTAAATCGTTTCAAGTATTCTCCAAAACATCCATGACCGCTCAAAAATTGCGTTAGATAGAAATCGACCTCTCCGTATTTTCTATTTAGCCATTTATTTAAATCTTTAATGAGGTGTTTAGTCCATGTCGCTTTTCCATTTTGGATATTCCATTCATTTATTCACGTTTGTTGGGTGTTATATTCTATAATATTCCTATTTTCTGGTTCAAAAAAGATTTTGATCCTCTCATCTATCATAAGTTCTATCGGCATATTGCCTGCTATTACCAGGACCGCATCAGTTGAAATCGTACGATATGCTCCGCAGACTCTCATTGATATATGTCTTTGCAATCTTTCCAAACACTTGATGTGTGACTTTTTTACTGGATTTCCCCATATCGGTACAGCATACAATATTATGGAGTGGACTACGGATACAAGGATCCTTCGTCTACTTGAAGTGGGTCCCCCTATATTTGGCATCAATCTGCTTAAGGAGGCAAGGGTTTTTTCAGCCTTTTCGGTTATTTTAGAAATTTGATTCCTCATGCTATTGTTGCGACTAAAAATTACACCTAGATATTTCACATTTTCATTACTACGAATTTCCGAGTTATCGATTTCAATTATCACATTTGTGAACTTACGTCTTCCTTCTAGTATTACAACCTCTGTTTTATCAATAGCTAACTTCAGGCCTATTTCTTCAATCTCTCCAGCAATTTTTGCAAGTGCAACGGTTGCTATGGAGATGAGAGCCGTTTCATTTTTTGCTTCAACTAAGACTGCAGTGTCGTCGGCATATCCTATTATTTCTACTCCTTCTGGAAGTTTCAGACTCATTATAAGGTCGTAGAAGATATTCCAAAGCAGTGGGCCTAGGACGGGGCCTTGTGGGACCCCTATAGTGATATCTAAACTTTTTTCTCCTACCAGTAAGACTCTGTTTTTTGGGTAGCTTCCAATAATTTTCATTATATTATTATTATTATTATTATTATTATTAATCAAATTAAATGATTATAACTTCATTTCCGATTCTACTCGTTCTAGAAAGCAACATGAGGGAGTGGCAATATTTTCAAAATCGCATATAATATGCAAGGCAGTTGATCTGAAGCAGTTTTCTGTTATCTACGATGCCGAGTTTTGTGGAGTAGAATTGAAAGACACCATAATAATTGCTCTTTATAGATCGTCAAGTAGAGATAATTTTACCATATTTAAAGATCAAATTATTAAACTTCTTGAATATATTCATAGCAAATACAAAAACATTGTCTTGATAGGGGACTTCAATTTAGACATTTCAAAGAACGACGATAAATCCAAAGATCTTATAACAGTCTTCACAAGTTTCGGATTACGCCATACGATTGAGGAGCCCACTAGAATAGTCCTGAATAGTCAATCCTGTCTAGATAACATAGTTACAAACATAGACCCTAGTCTCACTAAAGTGGGAGTAGTAGATCCTCTAGTGTCTGATCACAACGGCCAATACATATATTTTAATCACCTATTGAATGAAAATGTCCCCATTATTAAACGTGTTATTAACGACGCAACGATAACGGCATTTTCTGATAAACTTTCTGAAGTTCCTTGGAATGATTTGGATGTTCATAATATGGGTGCAGATAATTTGGCAGAAAACATATTGAATACACTGAAACATATCTCTGATACCTGTTTTTGTGAAAAAACTGTTAAAACAAATAAATCTAATATCAAATGGTTCAACAACACATTGCGTAGTATGAGAAAAAATGTCATTACAGCAAAAAACAAATTTTTGAATACTTATTCGGAAGGTGATTGGGTGAATTACAAAAATTTAAACAAAATATATAAAAAAGCAATTCGCTCTGAAAAGAAGTTAGCCTACTCAAAGATAATAAAAGATTCGGATAATAAAAATAAAACATGTTGGACAATCGTAAATTCGGAAAGAAGAAATAAAATTAATAAAACCAAACAGTCCGATATATCACCACAAAAATTCAATGAATTTTTTACATCGGTATCGGAAATAGTATTAAAATCTCTTGGTGATTCTCAATACGAGTCGAGTTTCTTTTTAAATAAACTAAATAAACCTGCATTTTCATTCTTTATGAGTGCAATCTTGGAAAGTGATGTCCATGAGGCTATATTGAAATTAAGTCATTCGTCATGTTTAGATTTTTACAATATAAATAGCAAAATATTGAAACGTTGTATACACTCATTGACATATCCACTGACCATTTTATTTAATAAATGCTTAGAGGAAGGATCTTGGCCTGACTCCTTTAAAATATCAAAAATTATTCCATTATATAAAAATGGTGATATAGATTCTCCAGAAAATTTTAGACCCATAGCAATTTTACCGACGATTAACAAAATATTTGAATTGATAGTCAAAGAAAAATTAATCAATTATTTGGAAGAAAGTCACTTCTAACGGAATTTCAATTCGGCTATCGCAAAAATAAATCATGCATACGTGCTCTCCGTCGACTCTTAGAGGAAGTTGTACAGAAACTAGAGGAAGGCGTCAACTCTGTTGCCACGTTATGCGACTTAACGAAGGCTTTTGATTGTGTTCCAGCGGATTTACTCCTAAATAAACTGAAATTTTATGGTATTAGAGGAAATGCACACAAATTACTGACATCTTATTTAAGTAATAGGAAACAGTATGTAGTTTGTGGAAACAACCAGTCTGATTTACGTAATATAGAGAACGGCATTCCTCAGGGCTCGATTTTGGGTCCAATACTTTTTATAATATTTGTTAACGATTTACCAGAGGCTATTGACACTTTTTGTATTTTATTCGCTGATGATACTACAACTTTATCTGATGGTATACAAGCTGGTGATAATATTTTGTTGAATCAGTGGTTCCTGGCAAATAAGCTGAAACTCAATGACACTAAAACGAAACACATTCTTTTCAGTTTAGATAAATGGGCTATAAAATCAGAGCCAGTTAAATTACTGGGCATTCATTTGGATACAAACTTAAGTCTGTCACCTCATGTTGACTACCTTTGTTCAAAATTAGCGAGCCAAGTTTTTGTTATTCGTCAATTTAAATCATGTATACCAACTCATTTGTTAGAGTCTGTATATTATTCACTTTTTCATAGCAATTTAACATATGATATTATGCTATGGGGCAGCAGCACATCAGTGCACAAAGTATTTGTGCTACAGAAAACTGTAGTTAGAATAATTTACAATGCACCAAGAAACACCAATTGTAAAAAAATATTAAAAAAACTTGAAATATTGGCGCTTCCGTGCTTGTATATTTTCGAAGTGTTAATTGAAACACATAAAAATCGATATGTTCTGACTAAACATGCAGATGTTCATAATTATGATACTAGAAATAGTAAAGACATTGTCATTCTCAAATCTAGACTGAAAACAACAAAAAACAGTTGGATGTTACATTGTACAATTCATTTGTAAAATATTTTGAACATATAAATATAAGTGATATGACGAGAGTTCAATTTAAACATTTTGCTAAGTCTTTTCTTTTAAATTATTGTTTTTATACAGTTGATGAGTTTTTGGAGGAATTGAATACTTGGGCTTAATGCTTATATGTTTGTTTGTTTTGTTTAATTTAATTTTTACTTTCTATTATTTTTTAACTTATTTTATATTTTAAAATTGTCATATTTTCATCAATATTTTTACTTTATGAAATGTATGTCTGTATTTATGTAAAATTTTTACTTTCTATTATTTTTATTATATTTTAATTTTGTCATATACAACACTACACAATCTTTAATATTTTTAGTTGGTAAAATGTATTCATATGTACTACTTTCACTGACTTCTAATGTACTATGTATGTGAATGGGGTCAATAAACCATCTATTATTATTATTATTATCATGTATTAGTCTCAGAGTTGTTAAACATCTGGTTCAAGAAGTAAGGGGCCCAAGCAAACTTTACTCAAATTCCTGATTAGGCATGTTCAGGACTGTTCGTACGATGCGACACGACATTCTTCTGCATTTTTGGAATAAGTGTGTTTGGGTCGAGCTGCATTTTCAGTATTAACTGTGAAAGGTTTTTGTTGATCAAGCCAGTTGCCGTTATTACAATGGGAACGATTTATCCTGATTTTAATTTCTTTATATTCTATTGATAACGGAATATATTTTTTTATTTTTTCCTCTTCTGCCTCATTGATGTTGTGGTCATTAGGGTGGGTTATATCTACGAAAATTGCTGTTTTGTCTTTCATATTGTGCAGTACAGGGTCTGGTTTATTCGCTGTTATTTTTTTGTCTGTATGGATCGAGAGATCATAATATAGTTTATAAGAATCGTTTTCTAATACCGGTCTTGCTTTATAATCATAGTATGGTACCATGTCTTTTTCTGAAAGGAGGTTATACTTTACGGCTAGTGCTTGATGCAGAATGTTCCCTGTAAGGTTGTGCCTATGGATGTATTCTGTATTCGCGAGACTTGGGCAGCTTGATATTAGGTGGTCTATTGTCTCAGACTCTCTATAACACCTCCTGCATCGGTCAACCACATCTAGTTTTTCTATATATTTCTTATAGTTGTTGGTCGCTATAACTTGATCTTGGATAGCCTGTATGAAGCCCTCAGTTTCTCCAAAAAGAAACCCAGCCCTTAGCCAGCGAATTGACGCTTCCTTGTCGGCATCGTCTAGGGATTGGGAAAATCTTCCATGGAGTGCTTTCGATCTCCAGGCTGCAACTCGGTCTTTAGTTGTTATGATTGTCGGTAAGACTTCAGCTTTAGAGAGGTTAAGAGGAGTGTACGATATATCGCTTTTAAGAATGGCGTCGTGTAGCGGAGAATGTCGTGCTCTTTCAGTGAAGAATTTCTTCATTGAAACCACCTGTCTGTTGCATAGATTCTTTATGTCTAATAATCCTCTGCCACCTTCTTTTCAGGATAAGTACAGTCGTTCCATAGCTGCTTTGGGATGATGCATCCTGTATTTGGTCAAAGTTGTTCTGACAAGTCTGTTTATGGCGTCTAATTCTGTTTGTGGCCAGCTTAGTATTCCAAAGGAATAAGTCAAAGCTGGAATGGACCAGGTGTTGATTGTTTTTATTTTATTCTTGGCAATGAGTTCTGTTCTGAGAATCTTATGCAACCGGTTCTCAAATTTTGCCTGTACTTGCTGTTTCAATTCTTCATTATTTTTTGTTAGCAATTGACCGTAACCAAGGTATTTGTAAGTATTTTCAGGGTCAATTGCAGGAAAATTCATTTCGTTGAGCATTATGGTTATGGTCTCTGGCCCCGATACTTCTCCACGGATGATGTTCAGACAGGCACATTTGTCCAGGCCAAAATTCATTTGTATATCTGTGCTGAATTGTGTTGTTATATTGAGTAGTGTTGTTAGCTCAGTTTTATTACTGGCATACAGCTTGAGGTCATCCATATACAATAAATTATTTATTTCATATAGTAATTCCCTCTTTGCTGTGATCTTATAGCCTGCATTAGTGTGATTCAGCATACTGGACAAGGGATTCAGGGCCATGCAAAACCACAGTGGGCTGAATGTATCCACCTGGAATATTCCACGTTGGATAGGGATATGGTCCGTTTTGATTCCACATTTGTCCGTTCTTGAAACTACTTCTGTCCGCCAGGATAACATTAGGGTCTTTAATAAAGATATTATTTTTGGGTGTATTTTATAAATTTCAAGCACCCTTTGGAGCCATTGATGTGGTACCGAATCATATGCTTTCTGATAGTCGATCCAGGCAAGTGATAGATTTCTTTTACTTTTTTTGGCTTGGCCTGTAATGACTGCGTCGATGGTCAGTTGTTCTTTACAACCTCTGGAGTTTCTACGACAACCTTCTTGTTCTTCCGCGATTATATTATGTTCTACTACATGATAATTTATTTTTCTATTTATTAAAGATGATATAATTTTGTAGATGGTATTCAAACATGTTATAGACCTATAATTTTTCGGGTCTTGGGTGTTTTGATTTTTTGGTTCCAAGTAAGTAACAGCTTGGCTTAAAAAGATTGGGCATTTGGCAGGGTTATCGAGTATTTCGTTTATTATTGTTGATGAATGTAGCGCTGTTAAGTATTTTCACCAGAAGTTGTGGACACCATCGGGTCCGGCTGCTTTCCAGTTGTGCAGTTTCTTTGTTGTGTCTTGAATGCCTTCCATTGTGATGACTGGTCAATTCATTTTGATGTTATATTTGTTGTCCTCATCTTCAATCAATTTAGCTTCGTTGTTTAATTGGGCTGGTGTTGACCATAATGTTCTCCAGTACTGATCAATTTCATGGTGACTTGGGGGTTCGTTTTGTATCCGTTCTTCTGTGAGGTTATTGTAGAATTGCTTTTGGTTTAATGTGAATTTTCTGTTATCTTCTTTCCTTTTGTTTGATATGTTATAACGTCGTAGTCTTTTTCCCAATGCAGCAATTTTTTGTTTAAAAGTATCAACGTATAAGTCTAGTTTTTCTTCAAATTCTCGACTATTTATGTTAATATTGTTATTCTTAAGAATATTATATACTCTGTCTCTGTTTGGTGTCATTTCTTCGAGTTTTCCAGGTAAGTATTTTTTGATAGGTCACTTCTGAATTGATTGATTTTATTCTCGATTCTCCGTTTCCATGCTGGTGTTATCTGATCAATTTTTTTTCTGTCGCCATTCCGAATTGTTAGTGGGATTTTTATCTGAGCAAGTATTGTCATTGCTGAACAGTATACATGAAGTTGACAATTATTATTATTATTATTATTATTATTATTATTATTATTATTATTATTATTATTATTATTATTATTATTATTTCTTTTTTTTTAATCACGTTAACCGGATATCTTTGATTGTTGAACCGGCAAGTTTTATGTTGCAAGGTTCACAATGCTATCTATCTATTTCTTATTTAATACTTTTCGCATTATATTACAGGTGCTTAAGATGACGGCTTTCTGGAGTTCGAAGAAGAGTTCTTTTTTTATTCCGAGGCTGTCAAGATATGTCTGCAATCCTTTTGGTATTTCCCCTGTTGCTCCGATAATGATTGGGATAGTTTTAACTTTTGTGGCCTGCCAGGTTTGCTTTAGATCTTCACATAGTGGTTGGTATTTTTCGATTTTTTCTGTTTCCTTTTTTGAGATGTTTTCAAGAGCTGGGACAGCAATGTCAATAAGTATAATTTCTTTGTTTGTTTTATTGTACATGAGAATGTCTGGCCTATTGTGCTGAACTCCTTTGTCGGTTTGAACTTCTCTGTCCCAGTAGACTAAGTAATGTTCATTTTCTAATACATTTTGTGGCGTGTATTTGTAATAGGGAACTTTTTCTTTGATTAATTTCAGATTGTGACAAAGTTCGGTGTGAATTATTTTAGCTACGTTGTTGTGACGGTTAGTATATTCTCGTGGGGCTAGTGTTGTGCATCCACTAATTAGATGTTCAATGTTTTCATGTTTTTCCCCGCACATTCTACATTGTGTTGTTGTTATATTTTGATCTTTCACGATGTATTTCAGATAAGAACGAGTTGGTATGACCTGGTCCTGAATAGCACAGATGAAGCCTTCTGTCTCCGGGGAGATTTTCCCTCTGTTAAGCCATCCAAGTGACGCAGATTTATCGAGGTTATTATCATCGAGTTTGTTTGGATATCTGCCATGGAGTTCCTTCTCTTTCCATCGATTTATCAATTTTTGGATGGAGTACTGTGGGTCGCATGCATGTTCTTTATCGTTTAGTTTATTATTATTATTATTACTATTATTATTATTATTATTATTATTATTATTATTATTATTATTATTATTATTATTATTATTATGGTTCGTTACACAGTAAATTACTGGTTTCGTATAATGACCAGGTGTCCTCCCGACACCTCAGGTTCAGTACTCAAAGTACTTTTCTTAAAATAGGTGCTGTGCCATTCAATGCTATTCTTTGGATCAGTTCTACATTTAGTGTCGTTGGGATTTTTTTCGTGAGATTGAAGAAGTTACTCGTCACAGTCCCCAATGCTCCGACTACTACCGGTATTATTTCCACCTTGAGATGCCACATTCGATTAATTTCGATTGACAGGTCTTCATATTTCAAAAGTTTTTCGGCTTCTTTGTGAACAACATTGTTATCACAAGGTACAGCCACATCTATTATTAAACATGATTTAGTTTCTTGATTTTTTATAATTATATCAGTTTTATTTGCTGGTATGTGTCTGTCTGTGTGAACCTATTGGTCATATAGTATTGTTATGTGCTCCTTGTTAACAACGTCTGGAGGTTGGTGTTTATACCAGTTTTCCACGCACTCAGCTTCTATTGAGTTGATCAGTTTCCAGTGTATGTATCGGCAAATGTTGTTATGTCTTTCGATATACTATTCACGGCAGCATCCCACTATATGTGTTATGTGTTCTTCTTCTTCATTACATAATTTGCTATTGATATTTAATTTCAATATATGTTTTTCGTAATATCTGGTTCTAAGTGCTTGATCTTGAGCCGCTATTATTAATGCCTCCGTTTCGCCCTTCAATTTTCCTTTTTCCAACCAAGACCATGTTGGTTCACTACTTATAGTTGGTTTTTGAATGTTTTGTGGAAATTGTCCATGTAGAGGTTTTTTCGTCCATTTATCTCTTAGTTTTCTCAGTGCTTTCTTTTTTATTATATTTTGTTGTTGATTTTCATGATTTGCTTCACTTGATATTTGTGAGTCTTCCATTATACGCTCCACTTTATATTTGATAGTCTTTGTTGTCGGTAATTGCCCATCTAGGTATTTTATCATTCTTATAAATTCATTATCATTTTTCGAGATATACTTGTTTATTGTGATGTGTGCCATATTATACGCAGTTTCTATTTGCCATAGACCCCTACCTCCTTCTGATCTGGGTACGTAAATACGTTCTACATCTGATCTTGGGTGGAGTAAACCATTCGATGTTAGTATTTTACGGGTCTTACTGTCAATTTTTTTTATCTCTTCAGTGTCATTCTACAATACCGAAGCTATATTCTAAGGTAGGTATTGCCAGGGATGAAATGGCCAGAAATTTATTTTTGGCAGTGAGCTCAGTTTGTAATATTTTCCTGACTCTTCTGAAGTATTTTTTTGAGAATATCCTTCATCCGTTGATGTTCGATTTGAGCTCTTTCTTGTATCCCAAGGTATTTGTATGTGTTCCCTGGCTCTAAACTTTGTATTTCTAATTCATCTGTGATTTTAATATTCATTTTGTTAGTTATTTCACCTCGGAGATATGTTACTGTAGCACATTTATCTAGTCCAAACTCCATTTTTATTGTTTTGCTGAATTCATGAACCGTTGCGATGAGATTTTGCAGATCTTTTTCGTTTCTCGCAAATAATTTGAGATCATCCATATAGAACATGTGAGAGATTCTATCTGAATTTGCAGCAGTGTAGCCAAACTTCATGTCATTTAGTTCATTGGTTAGAGGGATCAAACACATGCAAAATATCAAAGGCGAAAGAGAGTCCCCCTGGAATATCCCTCGTCTTATACAGATGGTCTCTGTTTCCATTGTCTCTTCTGGTGAAGCTAGAATTATTTTAGTATGCCATTTCCTCATAGAACTCATACAAAATTGGACTATATTAGGGTCAAGGTGATAAATTTTCAATATTGGCTCAATTCAGCTATGTGGGACGCTGTCGAATGCTTTTTTATAATCTATCCAAGCTATTGACATATTTTTCTTCCTCATTTTGCATTCATCTGTTAGTAACTTATTTAGCAGAAGTAATTCTTTGCAACCGTACGAACCCTTAGCACAACCCCTTTGTTCTACTGGATATAAGTTATTCGCTATAAGATGTTCGTATATTTTGTTTGATATAATGAAGGTAATCAACTTATATATTACTGACAGACACGTTATGGGTCTATAATTTTTAGGATTCTTTGTGTCAGAGCTCTTCGGCAATAAATATGTTATACCCTTGGTAGCCCAATCTGGGATTTGTTCGGGGTCTTTCAAGAGTCTATTCATTACCTTCACTAGTACTGGGTGCAGCGATGTTAGTTTTTTTAACCAAAAGTTAGTGTTTTTATGTGTCCTCCTGCTTTCCAGTTTGCTGCTTGCTTTAATGTGTTTTCTACATCATGTTCTGTTATTGGATCCATTTTCATAAATGGTACTCTTTGTGCGTAGCTCCTCACGTTTGATCCACGGTGCACTATCGACATGAGGACAATCAGTACCCCAAAGTTTGCCCCAGAAATCTGTTATTTCTTGTTTGCTAGGAAGTCCGTGCCAAGTTGTTGGGTTGCTGCCAATCTTTCTATAAAACTGTTTGGGACTTGTGTCAAAGATCCTATTTTGGCGATAGAAGTTGTTTCTTTTGTTATGTCTGCGCATTCGTTCACTGTAGGCTAAGATCTTCTGTTTAAGTTGTTCTGTGATTTTTTCTGCATCAGTTTCACTTTTAATGTTGTATATATACTTTATATGCCTCAATTTGTTCTGATGTTTCCAGCTCTGCTTTTCTTTTGATCGTACTGATAGTATAGACAGTCTACCGCGAAGGGTTTCTATTTTTCCTTTAATTCTTGTTTTCCAAATTGGTTCTCTGTTTTGTGCTCCAACCGTTTGGCGTTTTTATTCAATACAACCTACTTTTTTTGAGACAAACACAGCAGCCGCGTATATGATATCTGTTAAATTGATGTCATCTCTATTTTGCAAAATTATTTCTAGTGCTTCGTTCACTTTTCTTATTATTTGCTTGTTCTCAACCTTCTCAGATATTATCGGTAACTTTTCACGGTCATACATAACTATTGTTTTAGTAACTTCCACCTCAATTTCTATCTCTCTTATTAGTAGTGCCATTTGGTTATAATGTGTTTCATATGTTATTAGTTGTTCTTGTTCATTTCCTTCAACATTCTTAGCATAAATAGCGTCAGATGCAGCTGGTATCGCTACCAATCCCTCAATCAACTCAGAAGCCTTCTCCGAACCGTACACACTTCGATTAACTTGAGCCTTAATTGTATCTAATTCCATGGGAGTTATTTTTTGGTTATTTACTATAAATCTGCGTTGGTTTCCTAATTTTTTTGATTCTATATTCAATCTTAATTTAGGATTCGTTTGTCTCCAGATGTTATATGTCTCTTTCTCAGAACCAGAACCTGTTTCTTGGGCATGAAAATAGCATCACATTATTTCTGAATATTCTGTCATAGTCCACTTGTTTCTACATTTATTTGAAATTTCATTAAGGGATTCTGTGGACAGGTGTTGGGAATTTTGAGGTTCTCCGTGAGTATTCTCGTTGAGGTAACCTTCATTTTCCCTTAGTTGAGTCGTAGTCGATTCAGCATTGCCGATAAGAGTCCGACTCCTGGTTCTCTTATCACCGATGGCTCGCATGCTGTCACGTCCAGCATCGGCTCCAGACGTGCCCGGGCGCTCCCCCGGCAGCGACTTTTTTCCGAGGCTATTTTTACTTCCACTGTCCATTACTTTGGAAAGGTTGTTCTCCCTCTCGCATTGGCCCGCCTGCTGTAGATTCGCCACCGGGGGTTGGTTACCCGATCTTGAATCTCCAGAGATGGTTTACCAGGGTCTACCGATGTGGAGGTGCGAGCAGGAATTGGTAGGAGAGGCTATGCGAGACGCTTCACTACCCTTTAGACCCTACATTATTATTATTATTATTATTTATATTATTATATTGAATTGAGAGATACCATAATATTTGCTCTTTATAGATCGTCAAGTAGAGACAACTTTACCATATTTGAAGATCAAATTATTAAACTTCATGAATATATTCATAGAAAATACAAAAACATTGTCTTGGTAGGGGACTTCAATTTAGACATTTCAAAGAACGATGATAAATCCGAAGATCTTAAAACTGTCTTCACAAGTTTCGGATTACGATTGAGGAGCCCACTAGAATGGTCTTGAATAGTCAATCCTGTCTGGATAACATAGTTACAAATATGGACCCTAGTCTCACCTAAAGTAGGAGTAGCAGATCCTCTGATCACAACGGCCAATATATATATTTTAATCACCTATTGAATGAAAATATCCCCATTACTAAACGTGTTGTTAACGACACAACTTTCTGAAGTTTCTTGGAATTATTTGGATGTACACAGTATGGGTGCAGATAATTTGGCAGAAAACATATTGAATACGCTGAAACATATCTCTGATACTTGTTTTTGTGAAAAAACTATTAAAACAAATAAACCTAATATCAAATAGTTCAACAACACATTGCGTAGTATGAGAAAGAATGTCATTACAGCAAAAAACAAATTTATGAATACTTATTCCAAAGGTGATTGGGTAAATTACAAAAATTTAAACCAAATATTTAAAAAAGCAATTCGCTCTGAAAAGAAGTTAGCCTACTCGTAGTTAATCAAAGATTCGGATAATAAACATAAAACATGCTGGACAATCGTAAATTCGGAAAGAAGAACTAAAATTAATAAAACCAAACAGTCCGATATATCACCGCAAAAGTTTAATGAATTTTTTACATCGGTATCGGGAATAATTAATTAAAATAATTAAAATCTCTTGGTGATTCTCAATACGAGTCGAGTTTATTTTTAAATAAATTAAATAAACCTGCATTTTCATTCTTTATGAGTGCAATCTTGGAAAGTGACGTCCATGAAGCAATATTGAAATTAAGTCATTCGTCATGTTAGATTTTTACCATTTAAATAGCAAAATATTGAAACGTTGTATACACTCATTGACATATCCACTGACCATTTTATTTGATAAATGCTTTGAGGAATGGTCTTGGCCTGACTCCTTTAATGTAACAAAAATTATTCCATTATATAAAAATGGTGATACAGATTATCCAGAAAATTTTCGACCCATAGCAATTTTACCGACGATTAACAAAATATTTGAATTGATAGTCAAAGAAAAATTAATCAATTATTTGGAAGATAAGTCACTTCTTACGGAATTTCAATTCGGCTATCGCAAAAATAAATCATGCATATGTGCTTTTCTTCGACTCTTAGAGGAAGTTGTACAGAAACTAGAGGAAAGCGGCAACTCTGTTGTCACGTTATGCGACTTAACGAATGCTTTTGATTGTGTTCCAGCGGATTTACTCCTAAATAAACTGGAATTTTATGGTATTAGGGGAAATGCGAACAAATTACTGATATCTTACTTAAGTAATAGGAAACAGTATGTAGTTTGTGGAAACAACCTGTCTGATTTACGTAATATAGACAATGGCATTCGTCAGGGCTCGATTTTGGGTCCAATCCTTTTTATAATATTTGTTAACGATTTGCCAGAGGCTATTGACACATTTTGTATTTTATTCGCTGATGATACTACAACTTTTTCTGATGGCACTCAAGCTGGTGATCATATTTTGTTGAAGCAGTGGTTCCTGGCAAATAAGTTGAAACTCAACGACACTAAAACGAAACACATTCTTTTCAGTTTAGATAAATGGGCTATAAAATCAGAGCCAGGTAAATTACTGGGCATTCATTTGCATACAAACTTAAGTTGGTCACCTCATGTTGACTACGTTTGTTCAAAATTAGCAAACCAAATTTTTGTTTTTGTTAAAGCATGTATATTATTCACTGTTTCATAGCAATTTAACATATGGTATTATGCTATGGGGTAGCATCACATCAGTGCACAAATTATTTGTGCTACAGAAAGCTATAGTGAGAATAATTTACAATGCACCAAGACATACTAATTGTAAAACAATATTCAAAAAACTTGAAATATTGCCGCTTCCGTGCTTGTATATTTTGGAAGTGTTAATTGAAACACATAAAAATCGATATGTTCTGACTAAACATGCAGATATTCATAATTATGATACCAGAAATAGTGAAGACATTGTCACTCTCAAATCTAGACTGAAAGCAACAAAAAACAATAAGTTAGATGTTACATTGTACAATTCATTTGTAAAATATTTTGAACATATAAATATAAGTGATATGACGAGAGTTCAATTTAAACATTTTGCTGAGTCTTTTCTTTTAAATTATTGTTTTTATACAGTTGATGAGTTTTTGGAGGAATTGAATACTTGGGTTTAATGCTTATATATTTGTACGTTTTGTTAATTTAATTTTTACTTTGTATTATTTCTTATCTTATTTTATATTTTAAAATTGTCATATATCAACACTATATAATATTCAATATTTAAATGTATGTCTGTATTTATGTAAACTTTTTACTTTCTAATATTTTTTGTTATATTTTAAATTTGTTATATACATCACTATACAATTTTTAATATTTTCACTTCGTAAAATGTATTCATATGTACTACTTTCACTGACTTCTAATGTACTATGAATGTATGTGAAAGGTGTCAATAAACCATCTATCTGTCTATCTATTATTATTATTATCATTATTAGTATTATTATTTTTATTATTATTATTATTATTATTATCATTATTATTATTATTATTATTATTATTATTATTATTATTATTATTGTTTGTGAAAGAGTTTTTTTACCAAGTCAATGTGTGTAAGTACAGGTTATGGGATTATGGTCAATAATACAAAGAAGATCTATTATTTTTTCAGCCAACGTTTCGACCTTCATTGGGTCATCTTCAGGGCGTCTACAAGAAACATACAAAGAATGTATTTTTTGTGTGTGATACACTAAACACAAAAGTCATAAAATTTGTTAATATCAAATAAAATTTCTACAATAGTATATGTAAGAAACGACAAAAATTATAGTTAAAATATATTAAAAGTAAATTTTAAAAAAAAACTGTTATGAAAACCACAGGAAAACAGGTGAGATCCTTTAATGTCGTGAATTGCGACAAGCAGTTAGAGTTTACTTATGAATTATATGATGTTTATTATCTTTCAACGCCCAATATCCGCTAGTTTAAGGTTGTATATTGTTGCAATTATTTGTGTAGGTGCAATCCCCAGTATAGTTCTACAGGAAGATAAGACCAGAGAAAAAAAATCAAATGAAGAAAAGAACTTTTTCCTTCTCCCCCCTCTCAATTAATTGAGAGAACCAAAAAATTTACAGGAAAATTGATATTACGGTACAATTTATGATCATGAATATGTTTAAAAAGATATCCTTTGATTAAATGTGAATCTATTGTTGCTAATATTAAGAAACAATTTTTGTGATACTTAAATAACTCACAAAATAACGAAAACCAGGAGAAAAAACCTAATTAAAACTATGTTAAAGAAACAAAGACTTGCCAAAATTGATTTTCTTCTTGAAAAAATTCCCTATCATATCAGGCCTTTCAAAAACAATTTCCATCAAAAAAGGAAATAACATTTCAATTTGTTATTTGTGTTCATGTTTGGATACGGTGGGAACTGAATATAGAATGAACTTTATAGATATCAGGTGAGAAACGAGTTCATAAACCAGTTTTAGTTGTTTTTCAATGACAACTCTTTGGTTCTATTTATTAATGAAATATAGGATGTGTTTAAATTTTCGACGTCTTTTTTGAAGTTTACTGAAGGGTTATTGACAATGTTAATCATTTCAGAAAACCTTCTTTTATAAAAGTTGGTTTGTTGGTCTGAAATTTTGACGTCATCAAAATTAAAAGTGTGGTTTTCTGAGAAAGAATGTTGAGCCAAAGATGAAACTAATGATTTCTTCCTTTCATCCCTTCGGTGTCCATTTATACGTACAGATACATATCTTTTCGTTTCCCCTACGTATCATTTGTCGCAGTTACTGCATGGTATCTTATAAACAACATTCGATTGTGATTCAATTGGTGTCTTAGTTTTTACTTTAGAAAAAAACATTTTTTTAACAGTATTTTCGCTTTTAAAAGCTACTTGCTGTTCCTCGTTGTTTAAAATTTGACACAATATCTCTGAGAGGCCTTTTACGTATGTCATTTTATGGTAAATTACAGGGTGGTCTTTATTAGTACTAGAGGTATGGTTTGAATGAAATATTATTTTATTTAAAATCAACAAAAGTAATAAAGATATTCTGGAAGCTATAAGAGAAACAAGTTTGTTTCTAAAAAGTTATAAAGACAAAATAGTTATTACAAAGGCAGACAAAGGTAATACTACTGTGATCTAGGAGAGGGCTGCATTTTTAGAAAAAGTAAACATTCTTCTTAATGATCAATCTGTTTATGGTATAATTACTGATGATCCTACTAAGAAAGTTCAAAATAAACTGAATAAATTAATTGACAATTTGACAACACGGAATATTTTAACTAAGGATGTAGCTAAAAAATTAAAATGCAATAATGGTGTTTTTCCAAAGATGTATCTTTTACTAAAGATACATAAGCAGGATTTGCCCTTAAGACCAATAGTCACTTATGTGGGTTCACCCCTTTATTTCTTATATAAATTTATATCTGAACTTTTATCACATTTTTTCATCAAAGATGAAAGATACGTGAAGAATTCTTTTGAGTTCTCTTATGAAATGAAGAACTTAACAATTCCTTCAAATCATGTTTTGCTTTCTTTAGATGTCATTTCTCTCTTCACTAATATTCCAGTAAATGAAACAATAAATATTATTGAAAGAAACTGTAGTAAATTTCACGTTGATTCTACTATCACATTTGACCATTTTGAGACTCTTTTCAACCTATGTATTAAAATTAGTTATTTTAATTTCAACGAACAATTTTTTGAACAAATTTCGGGTTTGAGGATGGGCAACTGTCTATCACCTATCTGTGCAGACATTATAATGTCAGAATTGCAGGATATATGTCTTGGGAAACTATCTTTTAAAGTTTTTAGATACAAACGTTATGTTGATGACATTTTTGTAATTGCTCCTGAGGGTACAGAAGAGGAGATACTTTTAAATTTTAACTCTTACCACCCCAAACTTCAGTTTACATTAGAAAAAGAAGTCTCCAGTAGACTAGCATTTTTAGATACTTTAGTGACAAGAAACATTGAAAACAAACTTATCATTGATTGGAACCATAAACCCACTTTTTCGAAGAGATTCCTAAATTTTTACTCTTAACACCCCATGAGTCAAAAAATAAACATTGTCAAAAATCTTAAATTTAGAATAAAAAATATTTGTAGTGATGAATGCATCAACCAAAATTTGAAAAAACTCAAGACATATCTCATAAAAAATAACTTTCCGAACAAATTATTAAATAAATTAATATTTCATTCAAACAATACCTCTAGTACTAATAAAGACCACCCTGTAATTTACCATAAAATGACATACGTAAAAGGCCTCTCAGACAAATTGTGTCAAATTTTAAACAACGAGGAACAGCAAATAGCTTTAAAAAGCGAAAATACTGTTAAAAAAATGATTTTTTCTAAAGTAAAAACTAAAACACCAATTGAATCACAATCAAATGTTGTTTATAAGATACCATGCAGTAACTGCGACAAATGCGACGTAGGGGAAACCAAAAGATATGTATCTGTACGGTTAAATGAACACCGAAGGGATGAAAGGAAAAAATCATTAGTTTCATCTTTGGCTCAACATTCTTTCTCAGAAAACCACACTTTTAATTTTGATGACGTCAAAATTTTAGACCAACAAACCAACTTTTATAAAAGAAGGTTTTCTGAAATGATTAACATTGTCAATAACCCTTCAGTAAACTTCAAAAAAGACGTCGAAAATTTAAACACATCCTATATTTCATTAATAAATAGAACCAAAGAGTTGTCATTGAAAAACAACTTAAACTGGTTTTTGAACTCGTTTCTCACCTGATATCTATAAAATTCTTTTTATATTCTGTTCCCACCGTATCCAAACATGAACACAAACAACAAATTGAAATGTTATTTCCTTTTTTGATGGAAATTGTTTTTGGAAGGCCTGATATGATACGGAATTTTTTCAAGAAGAAAATCAATTTTGTTAAGTCTTTGTTTGTTCAACATGTTCTAATTAGGTTTTTCCATCTAGTTTTCGTTATTTTGTGAGTTCTTTAAGTATCACAAAAAATTGTTCCTTAATATCAGCAACAATAGATTCACATTTAATCAAAGGATATCTTTTTAAACATATTCATGATCATAAATTGTACCGTAATATCAATTTTCCTGTAAGTTTTTTGGTTCTCTCAATTAATTGAGAGGGGGGGGGGAGGAGGAAAAAGTTCTTTTCTTCATTTGATTTTTTTTCTCTGGTCTTATCTTCCTGTAGAACTATACTGGGGATTGCACCTACACAAATGATTGCAACAATATACAACCTTAAACTAGCGGATATTGGGCGTTGAAAGATAATAAACATCATATAATTCATAAGTAAACTCTAACTGCTTGTCGCAATTCACGACATAAAAGGATCTCACCTGTTTTCCTGTGGTTTTCATAACAGTTTTTTTTTAAAATTAACTTTTAATATATTTTAACAATAATTTTTGTCGTTTCTTACATATACTATTGTACAAATTTTATTTGATTTTAACAAATTTTATGACTTTTGTGTCTAATGTATCACACACAAAAAAATACATTCTTTGTATGTTTCTTGTAGACACCCTGAAGATGACCCAATAAAGGTCGAAACGGCTGTAAAAATAATAGATATTCGTTGTTTTATTGACCATAATCCCATAACCTGTACTTACACATTATTATTATTATAATAATAATTATTATTATTGTTATTATTATTATTAGTAAATTCACTAAGATGTTTTTATTGGAACACTGTTTTTATAGTATCGATGATTTTTTCAAATTTGCGCCCAGAGACCGTCGTTGTTAATTCTATTTATTTTACATTCAATTATTAGTTGATGTTTTATTACCTTTTAATCTAGTTTGAAATTATTGTTGCGTTTCATTTATTAATTGTTTCAAATATTATTTTATTCCTTTTATCATGACTGCCACTGACTTCAAACATAATATATATGTACAAGTTGTCAATAAACGTATATCTATCTATCTATCTATCTATCTATCTATCTATCTATCTATCTATCTATCTATCTATCTATCTATTATTATTATTATTATTATACACTGCGGTAGCTTGGAGATGAACATTTGTACAATTAAAAGATTAGTACACAGATTTTAGATGGCGCTAGGCTTCAAATTTTTATACAGAGTGGCAGATCTATCCGTGTATATAATTTTTAGGTTCATTTCTGAGACGCCCTCAACAATATACAATCACACAATTGGTCACTTGTTAACAGTCCGAATGCTGTATCGTGACAACAAATCGAAATTTCTCCAAAAATTGATATATAGTACCCGTTGTAACAAAATTACCTTTCGTTAAACTTAGATCTTCGTTTGCTCCCCTGTCAATCATTCGGTTCTATCACTTTAAAATGAATAAAACATTGATATTTAGAACGTGTATATGTAGATAAATAAATCCATTTTTCAATTAACTTTCTTACTAATCCAGTTCATGGTCAATTTAAGTTCACTCATATAATTTATTGACAGCGACTTGCATAGTTTGTGCATTTATTCGAAACATTTTAAAATTTCAGTTAACGTTTATACACTGCTCAAAATAATTAGAGGAACACATATTTACGTCATAATAATTCTATCAACTTCAACATTATAGAAATATAATTACGCTTTTTTTGAAGATGTACAAGTTGTTCAAATAAATTAGAAAAACGAAAACCAATTCCCAACACGTCTGTCGAACACATCCTATAGATGTGCTTTGGGGTTTAAATAAGGACTCAGTGGTGGCAAATTCAATGACAAGAAGTTTATTAAAAAAATTCAGATTTCTTGTAATTATTACAAAATGTTCATATTTGATTATTGTTAATCTTTAGAACGATGTTCTAAATGCAATTTTCTTCGTGGTAGAAGAAAGGTTAGTTTATAACAAATTTCACCTTATATCTAGTTCACTGAATGGGGTAATTACATTTTATTGTATGAGCGCTGGTACAGTAACGCGATTTTTTCTCCTATATACCTATAAACCTTCGAGTTTTCAAGCTATTTATATTTCACACTCTGTTGCCTTGACGTTTTCCGCTTGGTGCACGTTTTGTAATATTCCCTCACTTTTCGCTTCACACCCTCTAACTAATGAACGTAAAATATAAGTCAAATAATACTCATTCTTTTGTTATGGTTCTTTTGTTCGAACTTCCCTTCCTGATCTGTACATCTTTGGTTGTGCTCGATAAATTTTGAAATATCAAAATGTGTTTTCTGTGTTGGGTTAGTGATTAGGAGTGTTATAGGGTTGTTATTCGAGGGTACAATGACTAATCATTGCGACGTCGCGCGTCGTTGAATACATCGTATAGATTTTATACTGTTTGCCAATCTCAAATTGCAGTTTAAGATAAATACAAGGTTTTAAAAAAACTTTCCCACACTTCTCCACTCAGGAGGCTGCATTGTGCTAAAAAACCGAAATCATCTGTGAGACGCCCTGAACAATATCCTGTCATAAAATTGGTTATTTTTATACACTTCGGGGATGTATCGTGCTGTATGGTCCTAACAAACCGAAATATCTCCAAAAATTACCGAAAATATGGTATATCTGGATTTATACGAACCGTTGTACTGGGTCTGGTGAGCTGAAAATCAATAGAGTTGTGTCAGTGACTGTGAGATGGCCTCAACAATGTCCAATCATAAAATTGGTCACTTGTATAAACTCCGAAAACTGTATCGTGCTTACAAACCGAAATTTCTCCAAAAATATGGTATTTCAGGATTTATAGGACCCGCTGTACTTGGTCTAATGAGCTAAAAATGGAATGGGGCATATGTGAGGCGCCCTGAACAATATCCAATTATAAAATTGGTCTCTTGTATATATAATCCGGAGGCTGTATCGTGCTAACAAAACGAAATTTGTCCAAAAATGTAGTATATCTGGAATTATAGGATCCGTTGTAGTGACTTTGGTGAAATGAAAATCAACAAGTTCATCTGTGAGAGGCCCTAAACAGTATCCAGTCACAAAATTGGTCATTTGTATACACTCCGAATGCTGTGTCGTGGTGACAAACCGAAATTTCTCCAAAAATGTAGTATGTCTGGATTTATAGGATCCGTTGTACTCGCTCTGGTGAGCTGAAAATCAACAAGTTCATCTGTGAGAGGCCCTGAACAATATCCAGTCACAAAATTGGTCACTTGTATATACTCCGGAGTCTGTATCGTGCTTAAAACCAAAATTTCTTCAAGATTGACCAAAAAGGTGGTACATCAAGTACCATAGCAACTTCTGTACTGGCTCTGGTGAGCTGAAAATCAATACGGCTCATCAGTAAGATTTCCTGAACAATACTCAATTATGAAATTGGTTACTTATATCCGAAGGCTGTATCGGGCTAACAAGACATATTATAAAAAGTGGCCAACAACAACGACGACAACGATGGCACACAGGATTTTTAGTCTAAAAACCAGTTTTCGTGTTTTTCTCACTGAAAAACAAAAAAATAACCGATAAAACAGAAATTCCTACTTTTTTTGGAGTGAACCAATACATTTTTCGCATCTTAGATAGGGTTGGGTGGAGAAGTGAAAAGAAGGGAGGAGAGAGAAATAATCGACAACTAGTGAAAATATGTTTGCAAAGTATGTGAGGAAAGTAAACCGAAAACAAGGAAATCAAAAGTATGCACGGATAGTGGACAATAAAAGCGAAAAGGAGTGCGACGAATACAAACACACACACATTTGAAGAGAACACCAAATAGGGGGGAAAGAGCTCTGTTATAAGTAATTAAAGGAGAGACAATTCAAAAGTGTTTTTAAATGAAACTCAAGGTCTCTAGTTAATTCCACAATATAATACAAGTTATTGAAAATTCTAAAAAATTGACAATTGTTTCGAAACAATTGTCAATTTTTTAGAATTTTCAATAACTTGTATTATATTGTGGAATTAACTAGAGACCTTGAGTTTCATTTAAAAACACTAATATGAGCATATTCCACGAAGTAAGGGTCGAGACAGTCAATTTAATTCAAAAGTGTTCATCACTGGTCTCTGAAGACAATAACTTCGTTATAGAAACGCGCATCAGACAATCAGAATTGAGCTCTTATTGCTCTACTAGCAGTTATTTCAACATGCTAATTCCACAGAAGCTTACTGTTAAGGGTTATCCCTAGATATTTAACTTCTGATTTCCATTCTATGATTTCCCCGTTTAAGGATATGGGTTTCATGGCTGGAAGTATTCTTTTCCTGGTAAATGGAATTACTATGGTCTTGTTTGGGTTAATTTTTAGCCCCACTGACAAGCACCAATGCTCCATGATTCTGAGGCCCTTTTGTAATAAATAACACATGGTGCTCTCGAACTTGCCTCTGACTATTAGAACTATGTCATCAGCATAGCCCATACATTCGAAGCCAAGCTCCGTTAGCCTGTATAGCAACTCATCTACTACGAGGCTCCTAAGAAGGTGAGATATCACTTCCCCTTGAGGTGTCCCCCGAGTGGCTTTAACTGAGGAGGTTTGATTTCCCACCTGTGTCTTAGCTATCCTCGTCGTCAACAACTCATACATCCATTTTACAATGGTTTCATTTACTCCTCGCCTTTTAAGTGCTTCTTTGACAGACACGTGAGTTGTGTTGTCAAAAGCCCCAGATATATCCAGGAATGCGCACATTGCGATTTCTTTGTTGTTCAGAGTTCTCTGGATGACTTCGGTCAGCTGATACAGAGCCGTCTCAGTTGAGCGACCCGCTCTGTAGGCATGCTGACATTTATGAAGTGGTATATTCTCCAGATTCTCTGTTCTTATGTAGTTATCCACTACTTTCTCCATCGTTTTGAGTAGGAACGATATAAGACAGATGGGTCTAAAAGATCGGGGACCAGTCCCATATTTTTTTCATATTTTTGGTATGAAGGTTACCCTTTCCCTTCTCCAATTTATAGGTATAAGACCCACTGCTAGACTGTTTCTTGTAATCTTTAGCAGGTGAGAAAGAATCTCTTCTATCCCTTGCTGCAGGAGTGCTGGAAATATTCCATCCACTCCTGGTGATTTATATGGTTGAAAGGTACTTATTGCTCATTCCAACCGTTGTCTGGTGAATATTTTCTTAGTAATGTCCCAATCTTCCTTGTGGGATTTTTTGGTGTGATTCATTGCTATTTCAATGCTTGTTGCTGGTTCACTACCTGGAAAGTGGGTTCTAAGAAGAAGAATCGATCGTGTTCCTCTTCACCTTCCGTGTATGATCCGTCTGGCTTTTTCAGCGACATTGTGGGGTTAGTTCCCCAATTTGCCATTACCTTTTGTAGTCTGGCCGCTGTGTGAGTGGAAGTGATCTTTTCGCAAAAGGCTTGAAAATTAAGCCTTTTGGCCTTCCTAATCTCTTTATTGTACTGAGTAAGCTTCTCAGTGTACCTCTGCCCATTACCGTCACGGTTGGCTCTATTAAAGAGCCAACGGACCTCTTTTCTGAGGTTTGACAGGTTCTCATTCCACCAAGGAGCGTCCGTTTCTGAACGAGCTTTTGACAGTGGGCAACTGGACTGAAAAGCTTCCATTATTGCCTCACTGATCTGTTCGACTCTTTGTTCCAGGTCGTAGTGCGGGTGATTTACCCCATTCACATCGACTCGTTCCAAATTGTCCTTCAGATTGGTCTTGTAAAGAGATCAATCAGTATTTCTAGGATTTCGGATTGTAGGAATCGAGGTGGTACGTCCCTCTATCCTAAATTCGATGATTCTGTGTTCGGAAAGTGATGGCTCGCTCATCACCCTCCAATATTTTAAATTTTTCCTAGAAGCAACATCAACAATTGTTACGTCCAGGACCTCTTGTGTTGCCTAGTGACAAAGGTGGGGGTTGTCCCCACATTTAAGGTCTCAAGGTTATTTGCTAAGAGATATTCTAATAAACACTCACCTTCTGCGTTGATATTAGTGCTTCTCCACACGGTATTGTGTACGTTGGCATCACAACCAATCATAATTGGCAGCCGTCTGCTATTGCAGTGTCTCATTAGCTCTTGTACTTCTTCTGGCGGTGTCATTGGCCCGTCTCCAGCGAAGTAGGCAGAGGCAATGACGATCTTTCGGTCGATACCCCCAATGTTGAGGTGAATTATGATTGGAACAAGGTCCCGTAATACGTATTCTGAAATACAAATATATTTTATGTTATTTCTTATGATTACACAGGCAAGCAGAGATACTTGCTTTGATCATAAATCAATTTAGATTCCTTGCATGCCAAACCTTTGATTTGGCCTTCTTTGTTGATCCGTGGTCCTTGGATCAGTACAATATCCAGTTGTAGTCTAGCGAACAATCTTGCAACCACGGCTGAAGCTCCCTTCGCATGATGCAGGTTAATCTGAGCTACATTCGTGAACGTGAAGTTGAATTGTTATGGATGAAAGAGACCAAGTTACTCAGCCTCTATTCATCCCCCTCCTTTGTCTTTTCCTGGCCCCTCTCGACCAGCATGGCAATATCTTCCTCGGAGTTCGAGCAGGTTTCTTGATCTCGAGTCAGACTCTCGACCCCCAGGCTGCTCCGTCCAGTTTCCCGGGATGCAGAGGCGATCTCCGCATCCCCAGTCACCCCAGCAGAGCCGGAGCTGACCCAAGGTCAAGCTTTCGCTTTTTTCCCCTTTTCCAGAGGTTCCAGATATGGAGGGTATCTCCATGTCCTTTGGATCCTCCGCGGGGTTCTTTTTCTTTCCCATCCCCGAGACAGTGATATGCCCAAAACGGAAGTTTAGCGCGTAACCTCCTGCCTTCAGAGCCTCCCCAGATTGGTGATCGATCATAATCGTGAGGATAGTTCCCTGTCCCTCTTTTTTTGAGTTTAGGATCTTCCAAGCCGTAGTTCTGAATCTTGACCAGTTGGAGGATCTTCTCCAATTTCACGTCGTGGCTTCTTGGGAAGAACACCATTATGGTGACCGGCTTTGGGATGTCGTCTACACTTCGAGCCACCAATTCGGGTCCTTCCCAAGAGTTCAATGTCGGCGCTTACCTCATGAGCCAGTCTGCCGATTCTTGTGACCCACAGTCCACCATTATCTTTCCACAACGGAAATTGATACCTGAGAAGTGGATTCCCTTCTCTTTGCTCTGGCACAGCTCTTCCACCAGAGTGTCTTCCAGTGTGGAGAGCTGCTCTGCTTTCACGATGACCCCTGGATAATCCTTCACCCCCCTCCCCCACACCCCACCATAAATAAATAAAAATATAAATAAGCGACGAACCACGTACATATCTATTGATGTGGACCCGGAAAGTATATATTTGTTATCCCTCGTATATAATAAGCAAATAAAAACATTCAGTTTTTGACGAGATGACGATTAGTTCCTCATAAAAACAAAAAATATCAAAACATTGATATACGATATCAAACTATTTGGTTACTCTTGTTTCTATTGTTGGTTGTACACGGGGTTTTTAACATTTTTATAATGTTTCGGCTAAAGATAAATTTAGAAGAACTAAATAGCTATTGGTATGCTGGAAAGAACAAGAGGATAATGCCCAAATTTTCCATGTGTTTCAAAGTGTGATTTCAAGACTTTTAACAAGTTTTCAACGGGAAACATTGCAGATAGGCAGCGTACAAAGCGTCCAAGGAAAATCACGGCTGCTCAATCCCGTTCCATCACAATTTCTGCACCCCAGGCAACATGTAGGCAGTTGAATGGTAATCTTGCGGCTCCTACGGTTCCATATTTCCCGTGAAACTATACATAAGTAACTTGAAGAAGAAAACTTAACGTCGAGACGTGTTTTTAGGAGAGTTCCGCTTGGTACGCAGAATGGCATTCAGTAGTCTTCACGGACTAGTCCAGATTTAGTCGCTATTCTGATAGCCTGGAGTACGTAGAAACTTAAAATGTGTAACCATTTAAGGAAGAGACAATAATGGTTTGGTGGAATTTGTCATGTCGCAAAAACTGATTTGTACGTATATGACAATAACATTAACGAAAATTACATCCTGTACATTGCCGACGTATCCACTGGGTTCCGGTACTGCAACGACCGTTGGTGCACCCTCAGTACATTCAACATATAAATACAATTGTAAATATATTTAATTCAGTCTCCATATTATTTTTATCTATACATCCTGTTTATACAATTTAAATTTTTCTGTTATTTTTCAAAGTAGACATTTTGTATTTTTAAGTGAATAAAAGTTTTTAAAAACAAAGTTCGTGTAACAAAACATATATTTGGCGCAGTGCTTCCTCTTCCTTCAGTGATAGCGAGAACGACCTAGAGTTAAATTTAATTAGCAACACATCTAATAATAATTTAGAAATAGTAATACTTGCTAAAACTTTTGAATTCATTTTCGTTAGACGAAAATAACTTAGAAATGGCAAATATTCCCAATTTTAGCAAAGTTCATGCCGAATCCATTCCAGATTTTGATGATAACGAGAATGAACTACAATTTTTCTTAGAAAGTATCGATAGCATCGTAAATCATTTCTACGATATTACAAATGCCGATAATTACCAAAACATTATAATTTTTAGAACTACAGTAAGTAAATTGAAAGGAAATGCAAGAGAAGTCATTAACATTAGTGGGTGTACCACAATAAATCACATAAAACAAGAATTAATTAGAAATTTTAGTGATCCTAGAGATGAAACATGCTTATATCTTGATTTGAATAACTTAATGCAAGGGCATAACGAATCCCCGTACCAATTTTATGTTAAAGTTAGGAAAGTATTGCAAACATACTATTTCGAACTATCCAGCTTCACATGGAAACGATAGAAACACACGTGCATTTAAACAAAATATGTATAATAACCAAGTTCTACAAGTATTTTTAGCAGGTTTAAGAAATCCGTATGGTATCATGGTTCGAACAAAAGAGCCTCAAACTATGTTAGACGCTATAAATTTTATAAGAAAAGAAGATAATATTAGATTTCTCCAAAATAATTCTAATTTTCAACCGAATTTTGATCATTAAACTAGGCCAAAATTGAATCAAGTGAAAAACAATTCACAAATTCCAAATCACTCTCGTAACTTTAATAGAAAGAACAATTTTAATTTTAATCAAAGAATTCCTCAACCACAACAATCTAGTTTTCAAAATAATAATCCTCAACCTAATAATAATTTCCCACGAGGTCCAATTCATGTTTAACCCAGACCAATTAATAGTAATCAAAGATATTTTTCTAATGCACAAGTATTCGGCAGAACCGAACCTAAAAATGTTTGGAAACCAAATTCCAACTATAATCCAAATAACGGGCCCAGACCTGTACCTATGACAACTACAACTAGACAAAATAATAATCATTCTCAAGTACAATCACCTCAAAACCGTAGGTGGATGTCCGAAGAATTATATAATGTAGAACATGTTGATAATGAAAATAATGTAGATAACGTTATACAAGAAAATAATTATGATGACGACTGTGAACTTTGATATAATAATGATAATTTTGAAAATTTTCACGAAAATCCGCCTCTCGACGCGAAACTCTGATAGAATATAACAATTCATCCGATAAACGAGAACTACCTTATATTACTATAAAAAATCCACCACTAAAATTATTAATCGATTCCGGTGCAACTAAATCTTTTTTGTCTCCAGAAATGATTGATAAATATTTCGCTGAGTATAAAAGTCATGAACCTTTCGTTGACTCAACGTCCTTCGGTTCATCACGTCATAATACTTCCGTAAGCATACCCGTGATCTCAGAATTTAACGATGATAAAAATGTAACATTTTATGCGTATTAATTTCATTGTATTTTTGATGGTTTAATTGAAGTAGATTTATTACAATCACTCGGAATTAATATTGATTTTCCAAATTCACAAATTAAATCAAGAAATGCCAATTTACCAATTAATTATGTTAAAGCAACTCCAAAGAAAATTGTGTCAAAAATTATACCAGGTCAAACAATTACAAAAATTGTTATCCCAGTCACAACGCTCACAGGAGAAATTTTAATACCTCAACAAATTTTAGGCAATTGTATCATACCTGAATGTATCTTAGTCGCTAATAACGGTTGAGCACACCACAGGTAATAATATATACATCCTTACGGACAGTAGACAAACACTACTAGCCCTGAACAGACCACGTATTACATCAGGCCTAGTACTAGAATGTCACATGGCCTTAATCGAAGCCTGTAACAACAACACGGTCACTTTAGGCTGGATCAAGGGCCATGAGAAATCGAAAGGAAACCGTATTGCAGACTCGCTAGCCAGGAAGGCAGCCTCTTGGGACCTGGCACTTTCATTGGTCTATCGGCGTCAGCAACGGCCGACCTATTAAAGGAGCACTCCCTTAATAAGTTTAAGGGTAGATGGGACGACGCAGAAGGCTGCAGGCTTGCCAAGGAGCTGCTACAGTATCTGGATAGCAAAGTAGCCAAAAAATACGTGACTATGAACAGGCGAAACCTACGAACAACCACGGGAATTCTGACTGGTCAATGCCACCTACGAAAACACCATCACAGACTGGGGCTATCTAACACCCCACTTTGTAGAGGATGTGAACAAGAAGATGAGACTGTCGAACACATTCTTTGCGAATGTCATACACTCTCTCAATTTAGGTTTCAATTATTCGGCGAGCACAGGCTAACATACGCCAATATGAGGGAACTAAATTCAGGCGACGTTATCGCCTACTTCAAAGAAGTAGGCTGGATGACGAGCTTGAAGGAAGTTTTGAACCTCAGAAGGATGCACAATGGGCCAATTGTGGCCTAAGTGCTGTGGGGCCACCCACCCTTCAAAACTTTACAGATACAGACAGAACGGTTGAGCAACTATCGTAATTCGTAACAATTCCGACGACGATACAAATTTTACCATTTTATATCCTATTAATAGTATTCCTGTAGAAAGTAATTTTGAAATGTACCATTTTGATATTAAAAATGACAATGACGAATATAAATATGATGAAATTGACAATCTCATTAGAACAGACCACTTAAATGACGAAGAAAAAAGAGAAATTCTTAATATGTGTAGGAAATACGCTGATATCTTTCATAAAGAACAAAATCAGTTAACTTTTAAAAACGAAATTAAACATAGAATTCGTACTACTGATGAAATTCCTGTTTATACTAGGAGTTACCCTTACCCATACGTCCATAAAGAAGAAGTTAAAACTACAAATTGACAAAATGTTAGAGCAAAATATATTTAAGCCGAGTAATTCGCTATGACCATTGCCTATATGGATCGTACCAAAGAAAGCCGACGCTTCTGGCAAGAAGAAGTGGAGAATCGTCGTGGATTATAGAAAAACCACCGAGAAAACCATTTCTGACAAATATCCAATTCCCCGCATAGATACAATTCTGGACAAACTTGGTAAATGTAACTATTTTTCGACATCGGTCATAGCATCGGGTTTTCACCAAATCGAGATGCACCCGGACGACGTACAAAAAATAGCGTTTACTGTAGAAAATGGGCATTAGGAGTATTTAAGGATGAGTTATGGCTTAAGAAATGCTCCAGCTACCTTTCAACGCGTAATGAACAACATCCTCAGAAGACTACTAGGAGAAATTTGCTTAGTATATCTCGACGATATAATAATTTAGTCGACATCACTACAAGAACATATGGTTAATTTGAAAAAGGTATTCCAACGACTTCGGGAGAGCAATTTCAAAATTCAGTTAGACCAGTGGTTCCCAACCTTTTCTATAGAAGAGAACAAAAATTTCACCGACCCCCCCTCCCCAGTCGCTGGTTAGTCCAAAGTAGTTAATTTTATTTGAATATCATCTGTACCGTCCCAATTGATCTGTATTTAGCTTTAATTTCAGTTAATGTCTAAACTTTATTTTAGGGGAATGATGAAGTAGAAATTTATTAAACGACTACCAAATGTACAATAAAATTGTTTATTAAACTTTTAAATATAAACACAGAATCAATAAGAAATACAATCACAATAGAAATAAGAAATGCAATACAATAATAAATACAAAATTAATAATAAAGAAAAAATCAATGAGACGGTTGAGGCTGGTGGAGTGTTACCAGTTTGTTAATATCGGGTTCCTATTTCGTTAACATCAATCGCAGATCGCCACGTTCAGTGATGTGTAGTCTGTTCCTCTTCTTTGACAGCAAATCAGTTACTGCACTGAATGCACGCTCGGCCATATAGGACGAAGGAAATGCAATTAACAACTTCTGTACTATTGTCCACAATCCAGGATAGAGAACTGGTATTGGTTTTTAAAGCCAGAACTCTTGATATCCACGTTTGAATTTTACTTTCAGTTCTTCGTTAGTTGTGAGTTCTAATAGCTCCTCTTCCAAATTTGATGAGCCTTCAGTATCTGTGTTTGCGAAAGGATCTATAACCCAACTTGGTATTTCCATGTTTAAAATATGACGTTTTTAGTTTCAATTAAATTTAAATCATCACCTTGCAATTGTAGATTAACTTGATTAAATACTTTAAACAGGTCCGTCAAGTAAGCGATGTCATTTTTTGACGTAATCAGGTTTTCGCGCAATTGTTCGTTTTCTTCAAGAAATTCCAATACTGAGTCAAATAGATTGAAAAAACTATTCAGACAAACACCTTTAGAGAGCCAACGTACTTCTGTGTGCAGCAGCAAACGATTGTAGTCTTCATCATTGTCATTGCAAAACTTATGAAACAAACGGTCATTCAATGAATTGCTTCTAATGATATTGATTGCTTTAATAACGTTATTGAGGGACGCATGCAGACGTTCATAAAAATTTTTTGCCTCCAAATGCTGACGGTGAATAATACAATGTACAGCGAGTACATTTGGCACTGCTTTTCTCAAATGTGCTATAAAACCCTTATGACGCCCGGTCATTGCTGGAGCACCATCAGTAGCAGCAGACAAAATATTGCTAATAGGAATTTCTTTCTCTTGAAAAAATTCTTGCATGATATTAAATATGGAATGTACCTTTCTATCAGATTCCAAGTTCTTAGCAAATAATAACTCTCGATGATTTTTTTCTTCTTTTATAAATCGTACGTATGATAAGAGTAGAGCTTCGTTACTTGGTGGAGTTGATTCATCGAGTTGAATGGAAAATTTGCAGGTCTTTAGGTAATCGCATAATGATATTTCAACGTCATTTGCCATTTCATCTATTCTTCTTTGCACTGAATTATTACTGAGCGGAATTTTTTCAATGATATCAAATGGTGTCTTATGATGGAGAACAGTTTTTAATATCTCTTCGACTGCCGGCAAAATTAATTCCTCGCCAATGGTGTGTGGTTTTCCTGACTATGCGATTAACAATGAAACGTTATATGAGGCTCGTAGCCCATCATCGTCTCGTTTAGAAGACGATGCAAAAAGGTTTGATATAGTTGGCTGTTTTAAATATTGTTTTTCGAGTTCTTGATAATAGAATATATCTTTGTTCTTCTTATCAGGATGCATTTTATGCAAATGCTCTTGTAGCCTAGAAGGTTTCATAGCTTCGTTTGAAAAAACTTCTCGGCAAATTAAACACATAGGTAATGATTTGTTTGTAGAAGATTCCGCAAATCCATATTTTAAATATTCAATACGGTATTGCCGGCATTTCTTTTTTCATTTAGAAGTAGATTCAGCCATTTCCATACAAAAACTAAATTCCTCATGAAATTTATAGATAGTAATGTTTATAAAATGACACACCACTCACGATTATTTACTACGGCAGATCTTATGATTCACGACTATATATCGCAGCCAAGCACATACAACTAACTAACAATAAATTCGTAGAGCTGTTGCGTTTATACCTTTCATTTCGTGCATGATTGAACTTGTATGTGTGCGAACATGTCGTTATTTTGTATGAACATCGCGCGTTCGCTTATCAACGTGCGAGGACACGTCATATACTTCTATTCTGAACTAAAAGATATTATTATAATTATTAGTATTATTATTAATGCTAATTTAAAACTGCTTATTAACCCTTATTAAATCATTTTTATTTCACCATTCCTCTTGACTGCTTATTATTTGCTTCTGAATCCGCTACCGCCCCCCTAAAAGGCTGCAGCGCCAACAGGGGGGCGGTATCGCCCCCTTTGGGAACCAATGAGTTAGACAAATGTGAATCTTTAAGGAAGGAATCCGCTTATTTAGGGCACATTATTACAAAAGATGGTGTTAAACCAAACCCAAATAAAATTAAAGCTAATAAATTATTCCCAATTCCAAAAACGACTAAAGAAATAAAACAATTTTTAGGTCTATTATGTTATTATAGAAAATTCATACCCAACTTTGCACAAATTACTAAGTCTTCAACTTCATGTTTGAAAAAGAGTTCAAAGATAGAATTTACACCTGAATATGTACAATGTTTCGAAACATGCAAAGAGCTGTTAAGTAACGATCCTATTTTAATATATCCTGACTTTACACAGGAATTTATCTTAATAACTGACGCTAGCGGACTCGCAATAGGCGCAGTACTATCACAAGGTCCTGTAGACCAAGACCGACTTGTGGTTTATGCCTCAAGGACGCTAAACCAAGCAGAATAAAATTATAGTACAATCGAAAGAGAGTTACTCGCGATTGTATGGGCTACGAAGTATGTTCGGCCTTATTTATACCGTCGAAACTTCACAATATATTGTGATCATAAACCTTTACATTGGTTTTTCTCAATAAAAGAACCCAATGCTCGTCTCACGAGATGGAGATTGAAACTAGAAAAATTCGATTATCAAATTGTTTATAGAAAAGGAACTTTGATTAAAAATGTAGATGCTCTTTCTCGAATTAAAATAAACGATGTCAATGCAAATGACATTTTTGAATACATGAACGATTTTAACAAAAATATTTCTATTGACAGTAATAATGAACAAAATGATCAACAAGATACATCTCTCGATAATGAATCAATTGTTGGAAATATTGACGAAACCCCTCAGGTAACAGACGCTGGCATATAAAATATAATTAACGAATTATCTCCAGACAATGACGACGAAACCATACACACTAGTCACGAAAACCCAATATCAGAAATTCCAATTTCAGAAACACCTATTAATCATTCTTAAAATCAAATATTCCTTAAAATAGTATTTCATTCACCAGCTTCACCAAAAGTTACTAAATTATATGAGAATAAAACTAAAACCACCATACAAATTTCAGAAAGGAACTTCGAACCTGAAATTATTAAAATATTAAAAAATTTACATGAACAAAAAAATTATTTGCTATAAATATTGATCGATTAGATTTAATTCCAAAACTATGTAAAACATCGCAAGAAACTTTTAAAAACTCCGCATTCAAAGCTATTATTTGTAACAATGTTTTAGAAGATGTAATTGGCCACAATTCGCAGATATAAATAGTACAAATGCATCATGAACGCAAGAACAATCACAGAGGAATTAATGAAACTGAAATAGAAATTAAACGTAAATATTATTGGCCAAATATCAGAAGTACTATAACTAAATATATAAATAATTGCGAGCTATGTCAAAAGATGAAGTATGACAGAAATCCCCCAAAACAAAAATTCGAATTAACACCAACACCTAATAAACCTTTTGAAATAGTTCACGCAGATGTTTTCACAATTAAAGGACAAAAATTCTTGACAGTTATCGATAAATTTAGTAAATACGCGCAAGCATATCATTTAGTAGGAGTAACCGCAATACATATAACTAAAGCTTTCATGAATCTTCTCACTCATTATGGTGAAGGCGAAGAATTCATCCACCAATTGTTGCAACTAAGAACTGAAAGATCAACCGAAATGTGTACCAGTGCCAATTATAGTATAAAACGAAATTATCGAAAGTATAAATTCAGCGCATTACATCGCAGTATTCCCAGAAGAAATGAAAATCAAAACCACTTGTACAAAAACCGATTTCATATCTCTAAAAGGCACCTATTTTATAGAACTACCACCGAGCTGTAGCTTCCAAACTCCAAGAAACGTATTCATCAACCACGAAGATGTCATCCCAGGTCAACGTTTACTACTTACTGAAATAAAGATCGAAAACGAAGGAAGAATTCACTCTGGAATAATCAAAATTAAAGATATTTCCTTAGACAAAGTTCACCAACTCATAAAAGAAGAAAATCGAATGGAAGAAGTTAGTTTGAGACATATTCCACACAACTACGCCTATGCATGGTCTACACCCCTCTACATCGTAATTGCGATCGCACTTCTTGTTGGTGTTTTCAAATGGAAGTCGAGATGTAAACGCCAACCCATAACAAAAATGGTCAACGAAGTCACAGCTGATCCAAAACCAAAACAGAGAACTTTCCAATAAGAAGAAGATGAGTAGTCTATCCACACCCTGTATGGATCTATCTGGGGATGGAGGAATTACATCCTGTATATTGCCGACGTATCCACTGGGTTCCGGTACTGCAACGACCGTTGGTGCAACCTCGGCACATTCAACACATAAATACAATTGTAAATATATTTAATTCAGTGTGCATATTATTTTTATCTACACATCCTGTTTATGCAATTTATATTTTTCTGTTATTTTTCAAAGTCGTCATTTTGTATTTTTAAGTGAATAAAAGTTTTTAAAAACAAAATTCGTGTAAAGAAACATATATTTCGCACGATTTCCCGAAGAGGATATCTTTAATAACATTTTGCAAAATTTTCATGCTGCTATTGGCCGAAATTTTCGATTTTTAGACGTTAATGCTCAACCACATCGGGCGGCAATCGTTATGACAGCTATTGAAAATTTGGGTACCACACATATATTGCTTCCCATACGTTCTCCTGATCTTAATCCCATCAAACATATGTGGGATTATATGCTGCAAATAAGTTTAGATGAGCGTCAACTACAGCCTCAAACTCTGCAACAGCTTCGGCAACTCATAACACAGATATGGGAAAATCTATCACAAGCCAAGATAAATAATCTTATTGAAACTATGCAAAGACAATGTCAAGCAGCCATCAACCTTAAGTATTTATTTTACTGTCGATTTTATAAGATTTTATATCTTATATTTTTGCGTTTGGTATATAATTCGTAAATGTGTACAATGATGTGTTTTATATTTAATGTTTGATAACGTTTCCCAAATATAATTTCATCTTAATCCTACGCACTCTAAAATTTCGATGTATAGAAAACTGGATAACGACATCGGCGATATACAGTTCGGGTTCCGTAATGGAGTTGGCACGAAAGAAGCATTATTTAGTATAAACGTGTTGATTCAACGCAGTTTGGATGTTAACAAGGATGTGTACGCCTGCTTTGGGGACTATGACTATGCATTTGACAGAGTCCGTCATGAATAACTTATCAAAATTCTAAGAGAACAGCAAATAGATATTATTGAAAACCTATATTACGACCAAACAGCAAATATTAAGATAGATAATAAATACACAGAAAACATCAACATCAAATGTGGTGTACGACAGGAGTGCATACTTTCTCCATTATTGTTTAATATGTACTCGGAAGTCATCATGAGGGAGGTATTACACAATGAAGCAGCTGAAGTAGTAGTAAACGGAGCTCCTATAAACAATTTACGATACGCAGATGATACCGTACTGCTAGCAGAAAGTATTATTGACCTGCGAAGAATGGTCCAAAAACTGTATGCAACAAGTATCCATTATGGCTTGAATATGAACCTTAATCAAACAAAATTCATGATCTTTACCAAAAAACCAAATCAAAACACGCAACTGATCGTAAACCATCAGATAATAGAGCGAGTCTATAAATATAAATATCTCGGAACCCTGATCAACGACAACAATGATTACTCATCAGAATTGAAAACGAGAATTGAAATAGCACGTAACACCTTTATTGAAATGAAGCAATTCTTTTGTTGCAAAACTTTGAGTAACAACCCTAAAATACGAATGCTAAGATGCTATATATTTACAATAATGCTCTATGGAATAGAAGCTGCCACTCTAACAAAAGAAATGCTTAAAAAGATAGATACATTCGAGATGTGGCTTTACAGAAGGGTACTCCGGATATCATACGTTGACAGAATTACCAATGAAGATGTCTCGCGGAGAGTTTCAAAGGATCTAGAACTGTCCCAAGAGGTAAAGGTCAGAAAACTCCAATATCTGGGCCACGTAATCAGAGGTACAAGATACAAGATGCTACAACCAATTATCCAGGGTAAAATAATAGGGAAAAGAAGCATAGAAAGAAGACGGATGTCGTGGCTTCGAAATCTCAGAGAATGGTTCAACTGTACATCAAACGACCTATTCAGGGCAGCAATCAGCAAAATAAAATTAGTCATGATGGTCGCCAACCCTCGCAAGAAGTCGGCACCTTGAGAAGAAAAAGCAAAATATGCCAAATGGTATTCATTCGCCTTTTTTTTTCGACACCAATTTTTAAATACGTCGTATGACTCGTAACAGGCTTTTGATTTTACTGGCAATATATCGTAAGTCGCTTCATTTGCTGCTTCAACAAATTTTTTTTAATTTAATTTTGTATGTTTGATATTTCAAAATCGGAATCCATATTTTCAGTATTTTCAGACACAAATAGAAATATACTACTATAATAGTAATTCTCATTGATGCTGAGTTCAGAGCACTGCACTGTTAGATATCTGAAAAAGTGCCCAAATACTGTTATAATAATTAAGACCATAACCCGTAAAAATTTTCATAATACCTAACCCTTTTATAGCAAGAAATAAATTATTTTCAAAAAATGACAAGAAAAAACCAGTACGGAACAAACCCCTAAATGATTTATTCAGGAAACGGAAATTATTAGTCGAAGTTTTAGCGACAAAGTTCTTTAAAAGGGTCGTAAAGTATTCTTTCTGGAGTTTTAAAAGTGCTTTTCAATAAATTATTTCGATCTCCAAGGGTTTTTGTACACTGAAAACCAATTCAAATTTCAAAATAAACGTCCACTTATGTATTTGATTTATTAGACCAGTAGTACAATTGCCAATGATTTTAGAGGACAGCTCAAACATAAAGAAGTACTCTTTTGAATCTAATTGAAACTATAATACTTTATTTATACTTAATAAAACAATATACTTTAATCTGTAACTTCAATATAACTAGATATCTTAAGTGTTACTCAGTGGAATTAATAAAGTTGACTCGTCTGACAATCCTAACAACCATGGAGGTTAGAGAGAAGGAAAACAATGGCTACGTGTTAAAGCGTTAGCAAAATTTGTAGAATTTACCAATTCAATTTTTACCCGCCAGCCGCGCTACCGTCGGTAAGTAGTGTTTGCGAAGTTAAAGCTGTTAAGAGTACAAGTAAATGAAGTTAGTTGAATAATGTACATATTTTGAAATTTTCTTCCCGGCATTGGTGAGAAAATAATCGTATAGTGCATGGATGTACAAGTGATTTAGGATCTGATCGAAAGAATAGATTAAAAACAATTTGCGTCAACCATCGTTATTAAAAGTACTGAAGGTAATATCTTCATACGTTATTTTTTCATAGGAGCACATTGTAATATTCAATAGGTATGTAAAAATAGTATTTGCCTAATTAATCATGGATTTTGTTTATTTAATAAATGTATCATTATTGCATTTTTAAGAAGTTGTAATTGAAGTTAATTACAAGATTTACAAGTTATTATAGATTATCAAAATGAATTTATTCATTTTCAGAGAATAGTATTGAGGGGAAAATGGGCAAAAGCTTTATCTCAACAATTGACTCCAAAACAGTGTGTGTGAGAGGGTGTATGTATGTGTGTGAGAAGTACTTTCATAAAGGAGATGTTGAAAAATATGATTGATTGGTCAATATTGGAACTAAAACTATCATCCCTCGCGAAAGGGGGACTGTTTTGAATGACAATGTCACTCCAATAAACCTTCAAGGTTTGGAAATGTATATTTCTGAAGAGGTTTGAGAATGCAATATTCACTATTTTTAGATGATATTGAAATTTCAGGAATAACAAACATGTCTAATTTACTTTTAAATTGTTTCTTTGTGTTCCATTAATACAGAATGAAATTAATGTCGATTGGAAAATCTTGATTATACACAACCCTCATTACAAAACTTTGCAGGTAATGATATAAGAGAAGATTCTCAATTGGCAGGACTCCATCTTGTGGAATCACCAGAGATTGTAACAGATTCTCCCATTTTCCAAATTTTTGGTTTTTGTTGGAGAGAATTTGCTTCAAACTGCACTGGGTAGATATCCACAAATGATAATAAGCGTTGGTGGTAGAATCCACAATGTTCATGGTGTCGAAGTATAAATCAATGACTTCATCGAAAAAAGGGTACTGATGCCAGTACATTCAAAGTGCGAAAAGCTCAGGAAGCTATTGAAAGATTTAAAAAACGGTGTCATCGACTTTCCCTTAAAGTACGATAAACGTTTACACAATATTATACATTTTTGAAGCTTCAGTTATTTATCTTTTGAATGATATTCGTATAGAAATCAAAACTTTTTATTTAGGTTTACAATGTCTTTCACGGCACAAAACTTGAAATAAATGGAATATTAAATATATATATATATATATATATATATATATATATATATATATATATATATATATATACATATCTTTAATTTTATGTTCTTGGGTGTTGGTTATAAATAATACGAGTATAAACTAAATATCTTCTATATCACTTGACGTTTCGCTCCTTGTTGGGAGCTTTTTCAAAAAGATTTCATTTCATTTTCATATCTGGACGAAATAAAAAATTTACAATTTTTGAATATAAAATTTTGGAGTATGTACAAAAACGACACTTAACATATATAAAAACAAGTTTGTTGATAAACTGATAAAGGTATTTACCTTAGAAGCTTCAGCAGATCTTTCAATCACCTGCATATAGAGGTGTGAGATCTGTAATGATCTCAAGTGCCCTAGTTGGACACATTTTCATGGCTCCAGTGATGCACACGCAGGCGCGCCTTTGAACTATGTCGAGGGTCTTCCTCGTGCTGTACTGACTTGCTTTTGTATACCAAGCTATTGCCCCATACGTAATTGCCAATTTCACCATCATGGCGTACATCCATCGCAGTATTTTTGGGTTACAGCCACAACTCTACCAGCTAGATTTCTGCACGCCATCAAAGCTCTTATTGCTTTACTGGCAGTTATTTTAACATGCTTATTCCACAGAAGCTTACTGTCTAGGGTTATCCCTGGATATTTAACTTCTGATTTCCATTCTATGATTTCTCCGTTTAAAGATAGGGTTTTCATGACTGGAAGTGTTTTTTCCGGGTAAATGGAATTACTATGTTCTTATTTGGGTTAATATTTAGCCCCACTGACAAGCACCATTGCTCACTTATTCTGAGGCCCGTTTGAAATAAATCACACAAGGTGCTATCCAACTTGCCTCTGACTATTAGAACTATGTCAGCAGCATAACCCATACATTCGAAGCCAAGCTGCGTTAGCCTGTAAAAGAACTCATCTACTACGAGGCTCTATAGAAGGGGAGATATCACTCCCCCTTGAGGTGACCCGCGAGTGTCTTTAACTAAGGTGGTTTGATTCCCCACCTGTGTCTCAGCTATCCTCGTCGTCAACAACTCATATATCCATTTTACAATGGTTTCATTTACTCCTCACCTTTTTAGTGCTTCTTTGACAGACACATGAGTTGTGTTATCAAAGGCCACAGATATATCCAGGAATGCGCACATTGCGATTTCTTTGTTGTTCAGAGTTCTCTGGATGACTTCGGTCAGCTGATACAGAGCCGTCTCAGTTGATCGACCCGCTCTGTAGGCATGCTGACATTTATGGAGTGGTATATTCTCCAGGTTCTCTGTTCTTATGTAGTTATTCACTACTTTCTCCATCGTTTTCAGTAGAAATGATTATAGGCAGACGGGTCTAGAAGATCGGGGATCAGTCCCATCTTTTTTCCCTATTTTTACTTCTCCGCCCAACCTACCTAATATGCGAGAAAAGTGTTGATTTATCCCAGAAAAAAATGGAATTTTGAAATTTTGTATGAGTTATTTTTACGTTTCCTATCAATAACAACACTAAAAACGGTTTTTAGAGACAAAAATCATGTGTGTATGTCGTCCTCGTCGTCGTTGTCGTCGGCCACTTTTCCTTACATGTCTTGTTAGCACGATACAGCCTCCGGAGTGCAATAAGTCACCAATTTTATGATGGAATATTGTTAAGGACATGTCACAAATGAACCCTATTGATTTTTAGCTCACCAGAGTCAATACAACGGGTCCTATGGTACTTGAAGTACGACATTTTGTCATTTTTTGAGAAATTTCCGTTTGTTAGCACGAGACAGCCTCCGGAGTTCAAGAAGTCGCCAATGATTGAATATCATTCAAGACATCTCACTGATGAACCCTATCGATTTTCAGCTCACCAGAGCCAATACAACAGGTGCTACACTACTTTAAGTACGAAATTTTTGTCATTTTTGGAGAAGTTTCAGTTTGTTAGCACGATACAGCCTACGGAATATATACAAGTGATCAATTTTATGATTGGATATTATTCAGAGCGTCTCAAAGATGAACCCTATTGATATTCAGCTCACTAAAGCCAGTCCAACGGGTGCTATGGTCCTTGAAGTACCACATTTTTGTCACTTTTGGAGAATGTTCAGTTTGTTAGCACGATACAGCCTCCAGAGAGTATACGATTGATCAATTTTATGATTGAATATTGTTCAAGGTGTCTGACAGATGTACCCTATTGATTTTCAGTTGACTAGAGCGAGTACAGCGGGTCCTATAAATTCAGATATACCAAATTTTTGGTTATTTTTGGAGAAATTTCGGTTTTTTAGCACGATACATCCCCCGAAGTGTATACAAGTAACAATTTTATGATAGAATATTGTTCAGACCCACAGATGCGAAAAATGTAGTTTTGATCTTTAAAACCGTTTATTGTTATGAAGGTTACCCTTGCTCTTCTCCATTTTCTAGGTAGACCCACTGCTAGACTGCTTCTTGTAATCTTTAGCAGGTGAGGAAGTGTTGTAAATATTCCATCTACAATAAAGGTATTATTTTTAATTAAATACTTGTGCATGTAACATAATATTTTATTATTAGGTTTATTGTAGTTTTATCTTAGTTTTTGCTCTGCTCATGAATTTGTTCCACTCGTTCAGCATTTTTCCCCATTCACAAAATAATTTTCACTTTGACACTTGAATTGTCAATAACTAATATAACTACGTACTCACCGAAAATTCATAATGTTTAGCAGCCGCTACAAAGTTCTACTTATAGTAAACTATACCTAGAAAAAAATTTGTATACTTCAATATAAAACTTATTTCTTTTCCTCAACACTATTAAAAATAAACGGTTTTAAGCATTGAAACTAACTTTTCCGCATCTGTGGCCCTAAACAATATTCTATCATAAAATTGTTACTTGTATACACTTCGGGGGATGTATCGTGCTAACAAACCGAAATTTCTCCAAAAATAACCAAAAATCGATTTATAGGACCCGCTTTAGTCAGCTGAAAATCAATATTGTACATCTGTGAGACACCTTGAACAATATTCAATCATAAAATTGGAGGCTGAATCGTGCTAACAAACTGAAAATTCTCTAAAAATGATACAAATTTAGTACTTCAAGTACCATAGCACCCGTTGTACTGGCTTTAGTGAGCTGAACATCAATAGGGTTTATCTTTAAGACGCTCTGAATAATATCCAATCATAAAATTGGTCACCTGTATATACTCCGGAGGCTGTATCGTGCTAACAAACTGAAACTTCTCCAAAAATGACAAAAATATCGTACTTAAAGTACTGTAGCACTTGTTGTATTGGCTCTGGTGAGCTGAAAATCAATAAGGTTCATCAGTGATATGACCTGAATAATATTCAATCATAAAATTGGTGACTTGTTGAACTCCGCAGTCTGTATCGTGCTAACAAACTGAAGTTTCTCGAAAAATGACAAAATGTCGTACTTCAAGTACCATAGCACCCGTTGTACTGGCTCTGGTGAGCTGAAAATCATTAGGGTTAATCTGTGGCATGTTCTTAACAATATTCAATCATAAAATTGGTTACTTGTTGCACTCCAGAGGCTGTATCGTGCTTACAAGACATGTAAGGAAAAGTGGCCGACGACAACGACGACGACGACGACATACACACAGGATTTTACTTTTCCGCCCAACCTTTCTATATGCGAGAAAAGTATTGGTTTACCCCAAAAAAAGTTGGAATTTTGAAAATTTTTTTTGAGTTATTTTTACGTTTTCCATCAACAACAACACGAGAAAACGGTTTTTAGAAAAAAAATCCTGTGTGTATGTCGTCGTCGTCGTTGTCGTCGGCCACTTTTCCTTACATGTCTTGTTAGCACGATACAGCCTCCGGAGTGCAATAAGTCAGCAATTTTATAATTGGATATTCTTAAGGACATGTCACAGATGATCCCTATTGATTTTCAGTTGACCAGAGCCAGTACAACGGGTGCTATGGTACTTGAAGTACGATATTTTGTAATTTTTTGATTCAATGTTATTCAGGGCATCTCACCTATGAACCCTATTGATTTTCAGCTCACCGGGGCCAATACAGCAGGTGCTACAGTACTTTAAGTACGATATTTTAGTCATTTTTGGAGAAGTTTCAGTTTGTTAGCACGATACAGCCTCCAGAGAGTATACGATTGATCAATTTTATGATTGAATATTGTTCAAGGTGTCTCACAGATGTACCCTATTGATTTTCAGTTAACTAGAGCGAGTATAGCGGGTACTATAAATGCAGATATACTGAATTTTTGGTTAGTTTTGGAGAAATTTCGGTTTGTTAGCACGATACATCCCCCGAAGTGTATACAAGTAACAGTTTTATGATAGAATATTGTTCAGGGCCATGGATGCGGAAAAGTTAGTTTTAATCCTTAAAACTGTTTATTTTTTCTAAAAACCGTTTTTTCGTGTTGTTGTTGATAGAAAACGTAAAAATAACTCAAAAAAAATTTTAAAATTCCAATTTTTTTGGGGTAAACCAATACTTTCCTCGCATATAGATAGGTTGGTAGGAAAAGTAATAATTCTAGCTTAAAAACTCGTGCTAGAAGTAAACTGACAGAAGTTTCTCGTAATTAATTTTAGTATCTTTATTATTTAATTTTATCTATCATATATTTTAAAGTAGTAGCCCTTTTCTCAGGGATGTTAAAATTGTAAATGATATCCGGAATCATTTGCAGATCTCCAAATTCTAGTGCATTGACTATGACAGTTGTTACTTTTACGCCAATATGCTTTTTAGAAAATATGGTTTTAGATTAAATAAAACACACAACACTCACGTATAAACTAGCTAAACGTCTTAAAATATTCCAAATGAAAAATATTCAACAAATAAATAACCAGAAACATAACCCTCAAGTGTCAAATTATAAAGTGGCTATCGGCATAAATAATCGTACTACGCCCGTAATCGTTACTAAGCGACGTAAATAAACAAGACAGAATTTGGTTTCTGCAATTGTCAATGTTAACTTCAAGGGGCTTCAACTTTCGTGAAATGGACTGTATCTACTGATGCCACATCACACAATTTCTTTGACAGGTGACATGCTACTTAGTATCGTGTTTTAAAGGTTATGTAATCCTATTTTTCGTTTTGTTAGTGCTATTTTAAAAGATTTTCTTATGCAAAGTTCTTTAATTGATTCTAGAAATACAGCAAGAATTGAGTGAATAGTTAAGATTTGTTGAATTTCACACTATAAATCAAAAGCAACAAGCCATTAATTCAATGTTTTTCAAAGACAACATTAAAGAAAGAAAAACACAAAATAATGATTTTCCGTAAAAAGCAAATACAATCTGCTCCCAGGGTCCTGTTTTGAAATTTAAATTAATCGGAAAAGTAATTAACTCTTTGTGCCGAGTTGATTGCTAATCAAAAAATTGTTAATATCGGAAAACCGTCGTTTTATTATTACGAACGACAAATTACTATTTTAATCAAAATGTAATTTATTTCATAGAAATCAAAATTAAAAAAATTTCATTTCGCATAGAGACCTAACTTAAATAATCAATTGTTCTAAAAACCACATTCCCTTCACAGTTCGCTTAGTCACTAACGTCACAATCGCGTCCCTTCTGTAGCAGATGACAATTCAACCGCAATCGCTACGTCGCCAGATGGCGCTCTAGTCCAATACTCTACTGCACGAGAAACTTGTTGCAATATCTGACCAGTCGGAAATTTAATATAACGAAGGATGTGTAATGTTTTAGTGGAACATTCATGTTGACGACAATGGACATAACATATAGAGAAAATTGAATCCAGTTTAGTCAGCTGGTCGGACTCAAATAGAATGATATACGACATAATTTTGAATTAAGTAAAATCAGGTATATTAATACAAGTTCGTCAAATGTAATCAAAGATTATAGTAAGAAGAGGAATGATTATTTTAAGGCCAGGTTCAACTGAACTTCATTCTTGTGTCTGTTCACTCGACTCAGTATACTTATTATTACACATCGTTAACTCATCATCGTATCAGGTGTACCTAGTAGCTTAAGATTTATGACCAACTCCAGGGCCGATCCTAGGGTATTGGCCATCTGCGTGCAAATACCAGATGTGCCGCCCCTCCAGAGATTTTTTTCTTATTTTGACTAATATTTAACGTTGACGTTATAAACTCAACTCATCTACCTGTATAACGTCTATTTCAAATATATATATATATATATATGTATATATATATATTAATGAAGACCATTGAAAAGACATACAGGGGCAAGGAAAGCAGCTAATAAAGTATATGAACCAGGTGAAATAAAGAGGAGCCAAAGATAAGTGAATTGATAACACATTACTGATAAATGACAAAGTATACAATCTAGAAGAACTAGAAGAAAGAAAAAATCAGTTATAGATACCTAGAGGATGGAATAAATCAACAATTATTACGGAAAATAAAAGAGTGTACACAGGAAAGTACGGCACAGGAATTGCCATTTGAAAAATCTTCAGTCATAAAAGTTTTAAATAATTTAGAGGTTCATAAATTACCAATCATACATTTGGACGCAAACCGTGTCTCGCTAAGGATGAGCGTACGGATCAAAAACAAGATGAAATTTAGCGAAGCTTTGAATATCGAATTATACAACTTCGATTTAGGACGAACGTTGGAGAAGTTTGATAAGCTATCGATGGAAAACAAGGTAAAAAGAATGAATATATATGAAAATTATCACATTTTCAAGAGTTGTACAGTTCAAGAATTCATAAATGAAGGTAACAAAGTTTCAAGAAATATGCATTTTCGAGGTACCAATAATGGTAGAGCGAAAAGAAGAAATACAGAAGATCCTAGAAAGATACCACAATGATATTATGTTCGGAGGTCATGTAGGAATTAATAGATTGCTGAAGAGAATAAGACCAAATTTCGAATGTAAAAATGTGGAAAAAGAGGTGATTAATTGCGTGAAAAGGGTCACGATTGTCAAGTTAATAAAGCAGAACCAGGTCACAAAGAAAAATGTGTCATAACGGACACCGCTATAAAACCACTCGACATTATGTACATTGACACAATAGGTACATTTGTAGTAGAGATAATCGATACTGTATAACGATGTTATGTGAACTTACATTGTATGCAGTTATGATACCAGTCCAAGACAAAGCAGCTCAGATAATCGCAAGAGGAATATTTCACAATTCCATACCAACTTACGGTTTAATGAAAGAATTAAAAACAGATCAAAGAACAGAGTTTAAATACGAGATCATGAAGAAATTGACAGAATTACTGAAAATGAACCATAACTTTTCTACCGCGTATCCTCACGAATCTATGGGAAGCTATGAAAAACTTCACATAACTTTTAACGAGTATGTTAGGAATTTTATAAATGAAACAAAGGATGATTGGTGCATGTATGCGAGGATGTTTGCTTACTGTTATAATACCACGCCAAACTGTTACCGCGGTTATACACCATTTGAGTTAGTGTATGAGCGAAAATAGAACATACCAGAACATTTAAGTACGAGAACAGAACCACAATATACCTTCGAGTCGTATCACAACGAGCTCAGATACAAACTTCAGTACGCCCACGAGCGAGCTAGAGAGTTTTCTTGAAACACAACGTAGTTAGGAAACATAATGTAATGTTTTTCTTATTTATTAAAAGTTTTTATTATGGGTGGGATAAATTTGAAACACGCTACCTACTAATTTATTTAAACACTAAACTAATCACTAACACTTGATTTATATATACTCAACTAATCACTCAAATTTAATTTATATTCACACAAACTGGATTATTAATTTATATTAGCACTTTACTGTTCGGTGTATTTCTGTTTATTTCTCGAGATCCCTTTATCAACTAAACTAGACTCTCTCGGGTCGTTTCCTTATATATACTAGTTCCTTTTTTACTAGAAAATTCCGGACAGCGGCATACACAAAAACAATTGGCTCTGGCAATTTCTAGATAAGACTGATCACAAAAAAATGTAGATGAAATAGTCACTATTCGTAAACAATTCTAGGAAACCCTGCGCGTCCGCCATAATTTTAACATTCATACCTGGCTTAGACAGAGGCGGATTTAGGGACTATACCAGTGTGCTGTTTCATTACCCCCTCCTTACATAGAAGTTCCTCCTGGAACTTTTGTGTAGTCAAGACTGGATGTTTGAATCGGCAACTGGCCCCATTTCTACATTTTCCGATCTTATGGAAATAGCAGGGCACCGTCTTCATCGGATACTGATAACGGGGGTTGTAGCTGCAAATTAATATCTGGACACCGGTATCTTGAAAGATAATCTCTACCATGTTCCTGATGATTCGTCAATCCAACTGGTTACTCGCTATCTTAGGCATAGCCAGTTTCTTCACGCTGGATTCCAACACATGGTCTCATGGTTTCGAAGTGCTTCCCAAACATCGCGGTAGGTAGATCGATCTTGAAATTCATTTTTAGTTACCACGAATTATGTTTCAGTTTCAGTGTCTTGCCAGGGACTGGAATCTGGCCTTCAAGTTTTTCTAATTGCCCTAACTTCTTTCGAAAGACGGTTGCCAACCCTCGTGCGTTTTTGATACGGGCGGGGATGTTGTATGCCAGTGAATAATCTTCCGGGAGAGTGAACAAATCTTGTTGTTGTTCCGAAGTGACTCCATATATAGCTTTCCTGGTACATCCATACGCGCCCATAAATTCATCGAAGGTAGGGTCAGACACATCTCGAATATAGTTTACTCCTTTCTCTAGCTCATGGTCTCCTTCGAATGGCGCTAGTCGGTTTTGGTGAACTACTTTTGGTTTTCCGTTGGGGATCTTGCTTATGCGATATATAACATCATTGATCCTTTTCTTGATTAAGTATGGACTTTCCCAAAATTTTTGTTATTTTGGAGAAAATCCTTTTCTCCTCGTTGGGTTGTGTAACCATACTTTGTCCCCTTCTCTTAAACCGCCTTCTGTGGCCTGCGTGTCGTACCGACTTCCAAGGGAACTCCATATCGGCTGATAAATTCTTTCACCAATATATCCGCAACAGATGTGGCCTCTTGGTTGGGGATAGCGTAAATTTCCACCCACTTTGTGGAATAATCCACTACAACTAGTATGTATTTGCCACCATTTTCGGTCGTCGGAAATGGTTCAGCGATATCTAAAGCAATCCTTTCGAAAGGGCTTCCAACATTGTACTGTTTCATGGGTTCCTTTCTCATGCGATGTGGTCCATTGCTCGTAGCACAAGTCGTAAATTTCTTACACCAGTCCTTCACATCATCAGAGCTGTTCATCCAATAAAACCTCTCACGGATTCGCTGGAGGGTTCTCTTCACTCCCAGATGACCTCCAGATGGACTGTCGTGTAACTTCTTCAGTACCTCAGCTACCCTCGTTCTAGAGATAACCAGTTGTCTCCTCATCTCGCAACCATCATCGTTCTCAAGGACTCTTTTCAACAGCCCTTCTTCCAGGACAAGGAAGTCCCACTGATCCCAATACGCCTTGAGTTTCGGTGAAAATCTTGACACTTCTTGCCATGTAGGTCGCCGATTCTCTTCCTTCCACTGCCGAATCTTCTTTAGCCAAGGATAATTCTCCTGATCTTCTCTGATCCTGGTGAGTGACCATTCTTCATTGACTACAGTAGTTATTGAAACTGCAGCTTCCCTAGATTCCTCCTTGTTGCAGTGGGGACAGTCTGTTAGGCACGGCCGTCTGGACAGGGAGTCGGCATTTCGGTGACTCACGCCAGCTTGATGTTCGATGTTCAAATCGTACTCTAGGAGCCGTTCAATCCATCTAGCGATCTGGCCCTCGGGATTCTTGAATTGCATCAACCACTTGAGTGCTGCATGATCAGTCCGGATTACAAACTTCCTATCATAGAGATACTGGTAAAAGTGTTCCACGGACTTCACTGCCGCCAAAAGTTCTCTTCTTGTGACGCAGTAGTTTCGTTCTGGTTTGGAGAGGACTTTACTGAAATATCCCAGCACTCTTTCTTGCCCTCCTTGGATCTGTGAGAGCACTCCACCAATTCCTACGTTGCTTGCGTCAGTGTCAAGAATAAAGTCTTCCTCTAGTAACGGATATCTTAATATCGGCGCCGAGTTTAAATGCCTCTTCAAGATTTTAAAAGCCGTTTGACAGTCTTCGTCCCATTGGAAAGCTCTTGATTCTTCTGTAAGTCGGGTTAGAGGCTTGGGAATATCTCCAAACTTCCTGATAAATCTTCTATAATACGTGCAATGTCCAAGAAGGCTCCTAATTTGATGTTTGTCGATTAGTTGCGGCCATTGCGGAATGGGAGCAATTTTCTCTGGGTCCACCGCCATTCCTCCATTGCTCACTATATGACCTAGATAGTTGACTCGGTTTTGGAACAGCTGACATTTCTTCGGGTTTAACATGAGCTGGGCAGCTTGGAGTCGTTTGAATACGTCTTCCAAATTCTTCGAGTGTTCGTCAAATGTCTTCCCCAGTACTACGATGTCGTCCAAATAGCCGACAAGACAACCCTCTCAAGACATTTTCCATCAGTCTTTAAAATGTCGCAGGCGCATTACAGAGCACGAATGGCATGACGTTGAATTGCCATAATCCAAATCCGGTGGTAACAGCAGTCTTCTCTTTGTCTTCTGGGTCCATTTCCACTTGCCAATAACCAGACTTCAGGTACAAGGTGGAAAACAGTTTGCTGCCGGCCAAAGTGTCTAGCGTATCGTAAATTCGAGGCAGAGGATAGCTGTCTTTCTTCGTCACGTTGTTAAGCTGGCGATAATCCACGCAGAATCTCGTAGTTCCATCCTCTTTCTTGACGAGCACTACTCGAGACACCCATGGACTAGTAGATGGTTATATTACTTTATCTTCTGCCATCTCTCGAATTATTCTTTCAGCTTCCTCTCTCTTCGCTCGTGGAAGTCTTCGAGCTGATTGTCTAATTGGCTTAGCATTACCAGTATCAAGTTTGTGTTTGACGGCCGATGTTCTGCCAGTATTTCCTCCTTTTGGTACGAATAGGTCTCGATACTGCAAGAGATATTCTCTCATTCTTTTTTTTCAGGTCGATTCAAACATTGACCAGCTACTGATAGCATCTGTTCGAATCGGGCATTTGAATTGTCAGTGGTCTTTGTTTGGCGAACTATAGACATCACTGGTACGCAGGATCCAATGTTGGTTTCCTTCTTGATGGTAATTGGGTAATCGTTCACGTTTATCAATCGTACAGGGATCTCCTTCGCCGATGTAACCAATGCTTTTCCAATTAGGACTTCTCCGCCAACCTCTTCGTCGTGGTTCCTTGGCTCCATCATGACCGGTGTACCTTCCTCCATGATTCCCTGTCGCCGTGCTACTATCATGGTTTCGCTTCGTGTAGGTAGAACGGAATCTTCCTGTACAGCTGCCAACACCGCGCTGCCTTCATGTAGATTAAGGAATACCTCCTCCGATCCCACTTTAATGGTTCTGTTTCTAAAGTCTAATTGGAAACCAAGTACATTCATTACGCCCATTCCCAGAATCACGTCTTCTGCAATGTCAGCTACGATTACTGTATGCGTGAACTTTTCTGCGCCAATTCCCAATTGGATTTGTGTTTGCTCGTGAACGTTCGCACTCTCGCCTGTGGCGGTCCGCAGTCGCAGTCTCGTTGGTAGAAGCTTCTTCTTGGGGTCTATTATCTCTGGTCGTATAATGGTTCTAGTTGCTCCAGTGTCAACCAACAGAGCATATTTCTTGCCATTTACTTAGCCATCCACATATACACTGTCGTTGCGACATCTGAGCGAAGCTATCAGTATGAGAGGGTCTTTGGAATGATCATGGGTCAGTGCTGCCCCCTCGTAGCCGACATGTTCTAGTTTTCCTGTGACTGGGGTTCTTGGTTTGCAGGAGTCTTGGGGCGCTTACACAGAATACGTACATGCCCCAGCTCGCCACAATTCCAGCATCTCATCTTTCTCGGCTTCTTGTCCACCATACCTTTGATCAAGCTGACGATCTGGTCAAACTTGTCCTCGTCGCCTCCTTCTTGGATGGTCCTAACTTTGTTGTAACCCGAAGCCTTCGTTACTGCTTCATATTCAAGAGCAGCTGTCATTGCGTCAACTAATGTTTTGGGATGGGCTGAGTGAAGCGTCCTTTGCATATCGGGGTCACGTAAGCCATCAATAAATGCCTGTATGCCCAGACATTCCATCATGTTCTCTGCTGCTGATGGATGAGTAAATCGAACGGTTCAAACTCACGATCTTCCAATTCTGCTCTTAATTCCGCCACTTTCAGATCCTTTATTCTCTTGGCTATTTTTACGTAGATATTAATTTATATTACCCCACACCTGACACCAATGTAATGTTTTTCTTATTTATTGAACGTTTTTATTACGGGTGGGATAAATTTTAAACACACGGTATGGCTACTTACTAATTTATTTAAACACTAGACTAATCACTAACACTTAATTTATATATACTCAACTTATCACTTGAATTTAATTTATATGCACACAAACTTGATTATTAATTTATATTAGCACTTTACTGTTCGGTGTATTTCTGTTTATTTCTCGAGATCCCTTTATCAACTAAACTAGACTCTCTCGGGTCGTTTTCTTATACATACTAGTGCCTTTTTTACTAGAAAATTCCGGACTGCGGCTTACACAAAAACAATTGGCTCTGACAATTTCCATATAAGACTGGTCACAAAAACAATGTAGATAAGATAGTCACTATTTGTAAACAATTCTAGGAAACACTGCGCGTCCGCCATAATTTTAACTTTCATACCTGGCTTAGACAGAGTCGGATTTAGGGACTATACCAGTGTGCTGTTTCGTAACAATAAGAGTGAACAAAATTCATCCCTTGTTGAGTTTAAGATAGGAAAATTAGTCTTAGTGAAAAGAGAGGATAGAACAAAATCTGACTCTCAATATTTAGGTCCATGTAAAATCACTAAAATAGCAGGCGTCAATTGCGAAGTCAAATTGAATGATAATAAGCGTAAGAATATCAATAAAAACAGACTGTACTACAAATATAACCCGAAAAAAACAATTTTAAAAGGTGAATATCACGAACGCTAAAAAGTGTAATAAATATTCCATGTCAATAGACGTTACAAACTGAACAAAAGTGCAAAATAGTATCGTGAAAACATATGGTTTTCGTAACATTACATAGGTAATTTCCCTCTCCTAAGAAAGAGTGGTGTAGTGACTATTATCCCCGAATGCTGGGTACAATCCAAACGAACTAATATGAAGTTAGTACACGTTGAGGTTAAAGTCACAAACGTCATAATAAATAAAATACCAATACATGTTAGCAAAAAATATTTTGAATATTAATTATAAACATAATTATAACATCGAGAAAGCATTTACTATAAAAAAGAAATACTGTAAACAACCGATATCAATATTAATGTTATATTCTGCTTGTCCACAGCAACCAGTTCACGTTGTGAGTAGACGTTGAACTTGACCATTTTATTAAATGATAGGTCATATCTATTCAGATGAGTGTTATTTAATGCTTATCCCAATGCTCTGTACTGGAATATTTACTTCCTTCAAACAATCCAGAATTGGATAAGTCTACTGTTACTTTAACACATGGTTATCCTGCCGTGTCCTGCTTCACAACTATACATACGACACACGATAAGCATAGTTCAAATCAGAAACCAACCATTTTATTCGACTTTTCATATTTCAATTAATTCTTTCTTTTAAATAACGTAACCAATTACTTGGGTAGAACTTTGGATTTGGTGATAGGGTCTGAAGATGGTATTTGCAAAGTGACAAGAGGTTTATTACCATTTGCCAAAGAAGATATACATCACCCCGCTTTAGATATAAATGATTATTTATCATCGACGAAAGCAGAGTCTTTTCCTCAAAATAAATCAAATTTTTCTTTCCAGTATAATTTCAAAAATGTTGACTATTTAAAATTAATTCAAATGATAAAAGAGGTAAACTGAAATTGCGTTATAAACAAGAATACTGTTAATGAAGCTTTAAGTGACTTTTACGAAGCAATAAATGTTATCATCGAAGTTTGTGTCCCAGAATTTAAATTTTGTAAATATCCTGCCTGGTATTCTAAAGAAATAAAACAATTAATAAATGAGTAGGAGAAATATAGAAGATTAAAAAATTATCACATCATAATTTGGAGAAATATAAAGACCTTAGAAAAAAACTTAAATCTATCATCTGTATTGCACACAAAAACTTCACTAAAACAATAGAAAATAATACATCAACAAGTATAAACGAATTTTGGAGCTCTGTGAACAGAAAAAAGCAACGGTTTAAAAGAAACTAATTTTCAATACAATAATAAACCAGTGGGAAATGTAAAAGTATCAGACATATTTGCTGATTTTATTAGTACCACTCTCAGTACGGATCCATCAAATTATAGACATAATTTTAGTAATAATGAAGTTGTATTTGTTTCTGATACTCTTATATTATCTGAAATTATGATTTTGATCAAGCAATTAAAAATCTGAAGCAAAAAACGGCGCTGGAATTGTTGGAAGTCCTTCTTTCCTTGTTAAGGATTATTCTAATTGGATTAAAAAGCCTTTGTTACATATATTAATTTAATAATGAATATTTCAACATTTCCTGATAAATGGAAAAGTACAATTTGTGTACTTATTTTTAAATCAGGCACTAAAAGTGAAATAGAAAATAATCGCCCTATATCCGTAATGTGCGCTTCGTCCAAGATTATCGAGCAGATTGTATATAAAAATATTAATAATCACTATGAGAAACATTTGGCTGAGCAGCAACATGGAGTTGTTAGAAAAAGATACATTCATTCAAATCTATTTTATTTTATGAGCACGGAATGGGAGACTTTAGAAGGGAAGTTGCAACTGGATACAGTCCATACAGATTTTAGTAAAGCCTTCGATAAGGTAAACCATAATACATTATTGAAAAATTAAATAACTTGGGCTTCTCATTGAAACTTTTGCGTTTATTTGGTTCTTATCTAACGTATAGAACTTTAACCGTTCGTTATAATGGCGGTACTTCCAGTCAAATCGTAGTGCCTTCTGGAATCCCGCAAGGATCTAATTTGAGTCCATCACTTCTTCTTATTCTTATTAACGACCTACTATTGGTACTCGAATATTCAGAAGGTTTCACGTTCGGTGAAGATTATAAAGAATTTAAAAACATTTTTTCAATTATTGACTGTATTAAATTATAGAAGGATATTAATAAAGTAACAGAATGGAGTATAACTAACAAATTACTTTTCAATTCACAAAAAATGTTCCATTATGAGTATTTCTAAAACACAAAATATTATCAAATTCGAATATAAAATTATTGATATAACTTTGAGCGTGAATCAGAAATAAAAGATCTTGGAATAACATATGACTACAGACTCTCATTTGTTCAGAATATAAAAAATATTGTAAATTCAGTACTAGGTTTTATTATACGACAAACATCAAACTTCACAAAAATCGATGTAATAAAAATGTTATACATTAGTCAGACCTAAATTAGAATTTGCCTCTATTATATGGCAATGAGAATTCCATACACATTTGCTACAAATTGAAAAACTCCAAAACAAATTTTAGCGTTTGTAACATTCAGACCTACCTAAAGCATTGAGAAATGAATGTGTGTCTACTTTGAAACATATTTTATTTTAAATCAAAAATCACCTTAGACAATCACTAAATTATGTACACAAAGTATTGTTATTAATTACCACAGTTAATTGCACATTGAAGAGTAGTTCAGTTACCAGCTACACAAGTTCCTAAAAAATTAAAACTTTGATTAAATATATAGTTTAAAATTAATGTGTTGTTTATTTACCAGTATTGGATAGTGATAAAACTATTTAAATGTTTCTTTCAATACAGTGTTTATATTTGAATGATGTTACTTTTCGTAAACAGTTCATACACAGAGTACACAAAGTTTTAAAATGGCTTCAGACATAAAATAAATGGTTGATTTTAATCTTTGTTTGGTTAATACCTTTATTGCAAACGCCTTATTGAATTTTGTTTTGGTTTTTGAATGTTATTTACAATGGCAGTCATAGTAGGTACTACTTTTGATTAGGTTGACGTTGACACTTCACATTTAACCAAACTGGTGGAGTACTAGGGATAAATCTGAAATTCATTAAGCCAGCTCGGTTGGGTGCGGAGCTCGTTATTTGTATTGGCGATATTCCATTGGTAAGCTGTAGATAAGAATTAATTATAGGGATTTTCAGAACATGATTGGCCGTTGAGGTTTACAAAAACTTGCAGTTCGTTTAGTTTCGGGTTAACTTGTCCAGTTTTGGAAAGATCGAAAGGAAGTAGCAGAATTTTGGTTTTTTGTTTGCTGGCATTCTTAAGAAGCTGTTATCTGAAGTTGCAAATTAGTTAAAGAGGTTTTCCTGTAACAAGAAGGTAAGTGTACTAAATAATTTTCTTGAAATAGTGCAGTCGTTGAGTTGTACATTAATTCCAGATTCTCCGACCTATCAATGTTTCTTCATCGGTATCTTTTTCTTTCAACACAAGTCTAATACTGAGGCAGCCATTTTGGACTTAAGCACATAGTATACTTGAATGTTTAGAAGTAGTTATACCGACACCCTCATTATCCGCCTGAGGCCTTCGAGGGTGGAAATCCCAGAGGAAACGGCGTTTTGAGCTATTCACCACCCTGGACTTGAGATTTCGGCATGATTGATCTCATTGATGCACGTGTTCGCCGCATGTTCTAGATGTTATTTTTCAAGATGGATGGTGTTCAGCAGAATAAATCTTTAGTTTGAATGATAACCTATCACACAAAACAGATTAACAGGCTTCTGAGCATTATTGACTTTTTTATTTGTTCATTGAGCTGAAAGTCTACGAGTGATTTTTACCAGAAGATATATCGCCATATATACCCATTTTATCGGGTGTAAATTTGAAAGAACCTTTCTCGTCTGTTCAGGACGGTGATTGTTAAAAAATGAGGATGAGATGAGAGCGAACTGCCCTTAAATAAGGCATATCAGGCTTATGAGAATGAACGAAGGTCGACGATTGGGCAGGGTTGATATTTGAACTATTGTAGGAATTTTGTGAATTTCTACAATCTCTAACCCCTTGGACATTCCTGTATCACCTAAAAAATCAATATTGAAATATCCCATTACATATGCTTCATAATTTATAATATACTTCAGGATGTCGTCAAATAATTCCAAATCAATTTAATCATATTGGATGTCGAAACAAACATTTTATATTGTCTCCTACAGAGGCATCCGTAATTTCGGCCCTGTACACTTCGTTGCGATTTTTCCGAAATAGGCACTTCGATTTTATAATCTTCAGCCTTTTGCGATACAGTAGCAAGTTTAATTTTAATTTTAGCGTTTACCGTATCCTCCAGGAATTCTTTGTAGTTAAATTTGCATAATTACTGATTAAATGAATTCTTAGGTATTCTTGAACAGACGGAACCGTGCTTTATCTTGTTGATATGGTTAGTTTAAGTGGGGAACGGTGCTCCAAACATAAGAGAAGATGTTCTCTTTACAATCTTAATTCGCTATAAACAGGGAATTAATCGTGAACAAAGTAAGTAAAAACCTGTACTAGTAAGATAAGAAATATATTTTAGTTAGCACCCACAAACAAAAATATTATAACAATTAGCTTTGTTACAATTTTGACCCGTTCCTAACACAAAAGTCCTATCAAATTCACAAAAAAGCTAGAAGATGGGAAAAACTGTACTTATTTTTGCGGTTGTCTGGTAGCAACGTTTTGACTCCGGCTAGCTTATAGTGAAGAGTGAACAGTTCACTATAAATTATATATCTAAATAGTTAAGGTGCTACTTAGGGCGCCATCTGATTTTTACCCAAGCCTAACTTTACGTTCACTTTTTCCCTGAAAATCAGAAAACGGGGAAAAAAATAGACCAAACTTAAAAAAAATATTGTTCTTCAATGCATCGACTAGAGAAAACAGTTTTTCAGAGAATATATCAATGATTACTATCAAAAAAACATACTATTACTACTAAAACTATGGTTTTCTGCAAGACATTTTTGATATACAGGTTTCATGGATTGCTTGTGCAGTTGAAACATGAAAAAGAGTTTTCTTCCGGCCGTTGTGGAACGTACGTCACAAGTCACACTTTCGTTTTCGTTAACCGTAGATGATAATGTGGACTGCGTCATAATTCTAATTCTTTGAAAAAATTTGTCCCACAGTTCTGGCCTGCTGTTTTCAAAATTAAATAGACTCCTTTCTATGTCCCCTGCATCAAGCTGGAAGCCATATTGCTTAAGTTCTTGCGCTAATTCGTCAGTTCCATCCTTTATGTAGATTCTTTCGATGGTTTTTGAAACACTAATTTTCGCGTAATGTTCAATCTGGGACTTTGAACTTTACTTTGAATAAGAGAAAGGTATTTCTTATCCAAAATGCTTAACCAGTAGGTTCTTCATTTGTCTATTTGAGAGTAAAGTATCAAGTTCACATTCAGAATTCATAAACGCGGTGAGATCTGATATTTCCTAACCATTTTCATTGAATGAAAGCTCATAAGATATATAAATTTTATTTGTCAACCTGACGTATCTCTCATCGAAAAATGTGTTTGGTTAAATTCAAATTAACACGTTTATTATATTTTCACATATCTAAACATGTGTCCAATACTTACTATATGCTTAAGAAGTACATACTAGAATTGTCAGATAAAATTATCGGTTCAATTGATAATCAAATACTACTTTACTTACAGTTCGAGCTCGACTAAAAAAAGTGAACTGCAGAAGGAAGAATTGATGAAAGTACTAGACTCGGGCAAAAGGTATACACAGGTACTGAGCGCGTATTCTGTATCGTCATAGAGAGGAAATTTCTTTCTATAAATTCTCTATACCACTTTACCTTATTCTGTAAGCAACATCGGCAGTGATCGTGCTTCACGAACGCTTCGTTCGGTAGAAAGGTATAGAAAGACCATTTTAGGTCTTTCTATGATACCTGTCTCTTTTTAACACACAATCATTTAGATTTATCTTTGTTGGCATGTTTACATTTTTCAAAGGAAAGGTGCATATCGTTATGTTATGATTATGGTGTTTTGTGGTTTATATATACAAGTTTATATATGCTGGAAATATAATTTTTGGATAATTACGTATTATTAATATTATTGCAATTTAATATGTAAACAACTGCAAAGGGTACCTAAATAATACGTGTTTATGGCCATTTACGGTGTTACCTGTAAATGTGAAATATTTCTGTGTTAAATTAATTACTAAACTTCTTAATTTTTGTCATTAATCCAATTCTTAAGAAGTTCAATATATTTAACATTGGCGATTTTAAGGATTAATAAATTCTTCTCTCTAAACGTAATTGGTTTTGTCGTACCTACTTCATCTTCTACTTGTAGCAAATGAATTGTTACCAAACTTTTATAATGTACTCGCAATAAAGATTAAAAAACGAAAACTAACAACAGATAATATGCTATGCTATAGTTTATAATATTTACACCACACACTATAATAACAGTTATAATAATAATTGACTCCCACAATGAAATATGAAATAATTCTCGTAACTATTATTATCCTCCTGAGAAATAAACAAACAAATGTTGCTATTGTTGCCGACTTAATCAAGAGATATCCCAAATTCCCCTAAAAACAGGTCAATGTTTTTACATCCAATAATTATCAGTTCTCTATAGCCGAGAATTACCGAATAGATATAGAAAGAATCGTACAGAATAGGTTCACGAAATAGAAAGAAATTTCCTCTTTATACTCATAGAAAGAAATTTCTTTCTACGAGACGATACAGAATACGCGCCCTGGACACTTAGATCGGCGAAATAAAATACGTTCTCTAACGCCATCTAGATTCACGGCTGGAAACTAAAATTTTACTTCAATTTGATATTTTGATTTCTTATTGTTGACCAATGTGGAGCAAATCAGATTGCAATCATGCACCAACAGGGAAACAATAAAATATAACATAAACAAATGCGAGTTATTTTCCTTAGAATCGCCAAATAATATAATCATTGAAAAATTTAATTATGTAGCGCCAGGCATAACGATTACCAACAGACAAAATTTATTTCTATTAGGTGCTCCCTTATTAAACGAATCCTTTCTTTCAGCTTTCAATGAAAAACTAACATTTTTCAAAGAAATGTCATCTCGTTTATCCTGGTTACCGACACATATTGCTTATTACCTTCTCAAGAATTGCCTATTAATTCCAAAATTAACATATATCTTAAGATGTAGTCCGACCTGGTTACATAATGATATCTTAATCAATTTTGACAATACCATTCGTCATTCATTAGAGTCATTAATTAACATTAAATTAGAGGACCTTTCTTGGAAACAAGCTTCACTACCTGTTTCATATGGTGGTTTAGGAATTCACTCAATTGTTTCAGTAGCTCTTCCTTCTTTTATGTCATCTTTAATAGTTCAAAAAATTTCATTAATCACATTCTGCCTATATTTTTCCAGCAAGACCCTTTATTAATGGAGGCAGAAAATATTTGGTCGTTAAAATATAACAAAGTTGTACCCGATGAATATAAATCCTTTCCAAAATCCTGAGATATTCCTTTATTGAACATTGATAAAGAAAATCTGCTTCAGAAAGCTATCAATTTACCAGACAAGGCTCGGTTGAATGCAGCATTTTCAAAGGAATCAGGAGCATGGTTGAACGCTATACCGTCGGCCCCATTAGGTACGCTTTTAGATGGCGAAAGTTTCCGTATTTCTATTGGTCTCCGTTTAGGTTGTCAAATTTGTGTAAAACATCACTGTCGTTGCGGAGCTGATGTTGATGAATATGGTAGACACAGCATAAGCTTCAAATTAAGTGCCGGCCGTTTTTCACGACATTCTGCAGTGAATGACCTAATCAAACGAGGTCTGTCATCTGCAAAGATTCCCTGTTCGCTGGAACCGTTAGGTACTTGCCGCGACGACGGTAAACATCCAGATGGTATGACCCTCATTCCATGGCAACGCGGCAGACCAGTTATATGAGATTTCACTTGCACTGACACTTGGGCTGCGTCCCATATCCGATCCACATCTACTTCCGCAGGCGCTGCAGCTTTACAAGGCGAAACTTTTGAAATCAATAAATACAAAAATTTGGAGAACATTTACATTTTTATTCCTGTAGCAATTGAAACCTCTGGTGTTTTCGGTCATGGAGCTTTAAAATTCATTGAAGAAATCGGTAAAAAAATATCAGTAGAAACCAATGATTCAAGAGCAACTTTGTTCTTTATACAACAAATAAGTATTGCAATTCAAAGAGGAAACGCTTCATCTTTTATCGGTACGTTTCCCCGTTCTAAGCCTCTAGAAGAACTTTTTATGAAACCTAATCATAAGAAACCTAATTGTTCTACCACTTTCTAACATTTTCACATTACAGACCCTAAAACATGTGATCTTTCCTTTTTCCGAAATTCTTAGTTAACATCTTCAGTCTCTTCTTCAGAATGTGTGCCTTCTGATAATATATGCGTTGACAATTTAATAAATTATACCTCCAACAAGCTTTTGGGCCACAGTGTACTAAAAAATATAAATATAACCACCAGCCATTTGATGTCCAATTCATAAGAATACCGAAGAAGATGATGCGATTCCTATACGCAATGAATTATTTTTGACCAAAACAAAATATAAAACTGATTTACCCCAAATAGAGTTGTAGACGTCAAATAAAAAGGTAAACGGCCAAATGGAAGTTATTTATACTAACAGTGTGGCATACTCTAACAATACTAATATAGACAATTTGTATGATGAAGATGATAACGGAAATCACACATCAGTAGCCGATTTGAGTAAAAATTTTAATGACAAACTCTCCATAACAGTAATAAATTATACTAACCTCGCCAATAAGACAACTGAGGTTAGATCCAAAATATCTGATGTGACCAATAGAGTGAAACCAAATCTATATCAACCAGAGTTAAAAAATCTAGTTATAATTTGTCGATGACCAAAAAAAATAACATTAACTCCAACAAGTGTCAAAATAACCGCGATGTTTTGCAGTCAAATTTAAAATTGGAAGAGAATGAAGACGTAGAAAAAAATAATGGTTCAGAAGTCGATAGGGTCGTAGTAACTGAGGAATCAATAAACATCAATTCCCTTCCTAAAAATAATCCTAGTGTTAACATCTTCTCCTCATACGTTTCATTTTCGATTAAAGATTATCAGAAAGGGAATGATACTCAACAAGAACAAAAGGACACGTCTAAAAATGATGTAGGTAACAAGGAATATATTAACAAGGTGAACCAGACCAATGGTCTATCGACATTATCCAAACTTTCCAAATCCGTGATATCTACATCCAATTCAATAGCAAACAACATCAATTCAAATTCCTTATCACGCCGATCAACTGAGAAAGGCAATAATAGAATCCGAGATTATTCGTACAATGATAGTAGTTGCGAAAGAGCCCTTAACAATATCTCCACAACCAGATCCATGAAGGGTATTCCCCAAGAATCTTTGGGTCTCAAAGGCTTCGAAAATATTGGTAACACATGTTCCATGAATAGTATTATCCAATGCCTATCAAACACAACGTGGCTATTAGAATATCTAAACAAAACGCATACATGAGAGATATTAACATAAACATATCTAGCATGAGAGGAACACTAATTAAAGCATTTGCTGAAGTTATTCAAGAGCTTTGGTCTGAAGACGGTTCAGAGTGGTTAATACAGTATCTTTGAAATTGATGACAAATTTAGTGATATCAAGAAAGCACAAGAATTTTGGTCAAGATATGCGTGAATTGACAACTCCAAGATTGTGGATAACTTTGTTGGTCAATTAAAATCGACAATGAAGTGCACACACTGTAGTCACTGTTCAGTTACCTACGGCCCCTTTTGAGATTTATCCGTTTCGATACCACAAAGAACAGGTCAATTACGACTTGCACAATGTTTACATTCGTTTACAAGAGAAGAAACAGTTGTTTGTGCAGTTAAGTTTGACATACCCTACACAGTTCATTTTGCCATAAAACATGTATGTGTAACATAATGTTTGCAAACAAAGTTTGAACGTGTAGGGATGACTACTTGACACACTTGTTTGAAATACAAATTAAGATTTTTGAACGTAACAATAAGTATGTGCAGATAAGAGTGAATGAAATGTTTGTGCTGATATGTATGATATTGTAGGGTAACAATTTGTACACATTTTTGGATTCAAACAGAAAACATTATCAGTAGTAAGTTGAGTGTCTAGACGTGCAAACGTGAAAACATGCTGTCTCTTATAAAAAGAAAATGTGCGGCCATTATAATTGTAGACCAGCTAACTAAAAAAAGAAAACGGTTGTGGTCAAAAGAGTAGTACAAGAAAAGGAGTCAATTCTCGCATTTGAATTTGTTAGCCAAATTAAAGGTGTCCGAAACGTCCCATTTAAAAAATTATCTACGTATGGATCGTGATCAATTTAGATTTATTCTGGAATCGATCGAGCTACTAATTAAAAAACAAAATACTGTAATGAGAGAAGCGATTACTACCGAGGAACGATTAAGGCAAGCCACACATCAAGGGAACTAGAAACGTGAAATGTGAAACGAGAAACATGAAATATGAAATACAAAACAGAAAGTTTGTGCTTCATCGATGCACAAACCAAATAAAATTAATTTGTTTCAGTTAGCAATGGACACCGATGACGACGCAGTAGTTGGGGTTGTAACCACATTATTATTATCAAAACACAAAAAGAAATCAAAACTAAAGAAACGACGTTACTGGGTACATCCGTATAACCACATAAATCTTAAACATGGTTCTTATATAGTGTCAAAAGAATTAAGTGAGCATCCGGACAAATTTCAGTCTTTCTATAGAATGTCTGTACAGACATTTAGTAGATTAGTTTCCCTTGTCGGGCCTCACATAACTCTACTCTACTCTACATTAAATTCTTCGTCGTCTTTCATTTTGAAACTGATTAAATATTGCCTGCAACGCGAAATAACGAGCAACAAGAAACAAAAATATAGAACGGAACCTATTTCATGTAAACACGTTTCTACAAGATTTGCTTCGCTATGACGTCACATGAAATACATTTCGCTGATGTGCATATTCTCATTTACGGCAATGTATACTTATTTTATGAAACGTGTTTCATGTTTCTCGTTTCACATTTCACGTTTCTAGTTTCCTTGATGTGTGGCTTGCCTAACAGCTACGTTACGTTTTCTTGCAACAGGAAGATGTTATGAAGATTTGAAATTTAGTTGTGCAATATCACCACAGTCGTTAAGAACAATAATTTCGGAAACATGTCGAGCAATTTACCAGTCACTGAAAAATAAATATTTACAGGTAAAATTCAAAAATACTTTATTAGTTGTACCTATTTATAACAAAAAATAAGAAAATGAACTAGGATGTAGAATTAAGATTAACGTTTACAGCAAACCCAAAAAAAATATTTATAAAGCGCATAAGTGGGTATCGTCTTCGCTTAGCGTAGGTGTATTTGAAGAGGATGGTCTTGTACTATAATTATTACGTGAACTGTTTCCAAATAAAATCCCATTCGGATTTTGAATAAAATTGCCAAATTGTGTCGTTGCTTCTATATTAAGTTGGCCCAGTTCTCCAAAAAACAATGTTTGGTTTATTATTTTTTTTTCCAAGGTTTGCTGGTTTTTAGCCATAGATCTTAACTGATGAGCAATGTTGTTTCCAAAGGCGATATACTCGTCATCAGGTTAGTTTATAACTTCATAAGCCTTCTGTAAAATTGAATTTTGTTTCTTTGATTCTATTTTTCGTTTTTTAATAGCTGGTGTTTGTGGTGTTTGTGTTTCTTGGACAACATCCTAAAAGTTAAATTTGTTTCAGTTCCCTAAATGTCAACAAGACTGGATTACAATTGCAAGAGATTTTCAACAATTCTGGAACTTTCCTAATTGTTGCGGGGCATTAGACGGAAAACACATACAAATTGTTCCGCCACCTGGTTCTGGGAGTTATTACTTTAATTATAAACGGTGTCATAGTATTGTTATGCTGGCAATAACCAATGCTAATTATGAATTTATTATGGTACATGTAGGAACAAACGGAAGGGTATCAGATGGTGGTGTTATGGAATACACCACATTTAACAGAAAATTACAATCAGGAGCACTTAATTTTCCAACGAACCAGCCATTACTTGGATGCAGGGATGAAACTCCGATTCCGTATGTCTTTGTGGCAGATGATGCGTTTGCCCTGTCAAAGAACATAATGAAACCATTTTCTACAAACAATTTGAGTAGGGCAGAACGTATTTTTAATTATCGTCTGAGCCGTGCGAGGAGAATAATAGAAAATTTATTTGGAATATTAGCTGCAAGATTTAGAATTTTCAATACAGCAATAAATAATAAACCTGCCTTTGTGGAAGATATCGTTTTAGCAGCTTGCGTTTTGCATATTTTTTTACGTAGAAATGCAAGACAAACGTACACTCTATCTCATAGTTTGGACATTGAAGATACTGAAATTGGAACTATAATCCAAGGTGATTGGCGAAATTCTGGAGAATAATTTTTACCATTACAATTAAATCATAATAGGAATTATGGAAGGGAAGCTAAAGAGATACGAGAACATTTCAAAAATTATTTCAACAACGACAGAAAAGTATTATGGCAAGATAGGATGAATGTATGAAATAATAAATAATTATATCGTTGTCATAAGTAGAGGGTAATTGAAATTGACTGTCTCGACCCTTACTTCGTGGAATATGCTCATATTAGTGTTTTTAAATGATACTCAAGGTCTCTAGTTAATTCCACAATATAATACAAGTTATTGAAAATTCTAAAAAATTGACAATTGTTTCGATAAATCAATATCATCGTCAGAATGACAGAAGTTACATTTCATTTTATGCCTACCTGATGTTTAGTAGTTATATTTGGCTAGACCAAGAAGTAACCTAACTTGTGATTGGATTAATATATGTTTATAGAAAAAAGAAGAAGATGTGATATTACAAATATTGAAGCTTAGATATTATTAGCCCTATGGTGATATCCTGGATATCATTTTTCCAATTAAGATCAGTATAACTGTGCAATGATATAGAAAACCAGGAAAACTATATCTGCTGATCTTTACAATTATCACTTAAGAAGACAGTTTATTAGTGGAGAATTCCCTAGATTTAACTGTTCATTGACAACTTCATATTGTGGGTTTCTTAAATGTCTTCTAATTTCCAGTTCTTCAAGGAAATCCAGTTCTTGTTTCTTTTCAGGATATCACCATAGGGCTAATAATATCTAAGCTTCAATATTTGTAATATCACATCTTCTTCTTTTTTCTATAAACATATATTAATCCAATCACAAGTTAGGTTACTTCTTGGTCTAGCCAAATATAACTACTAAACATCAGGTAGGCATAAAATGAAATGTAACTTCTGTCATTCTGACGATGATATTGATTTATCGAAACAATTGTCAATTTTTTAGACTTTTCAATAACTTGTATTATATTGTGGAATTAACTAGAGACCTTGAGTTTCATTTAAAAACACTAATAAGAGGGTAATTGGTTATAAAGAAACCAGTGGCATGACAAAGTCACGTGATATAGGTAGTAATTTATTTTATTCAAATGGGACAACCTGTAAATGTTAACATTTTTTTAATCCTCTCTACGAGCTTATTTCAACGATATATCATACTTGATGTCTATAATGTATAGTAAAGGATCTAAAGCCAACTGAAAATTACATTTTTTTGAGTTTAGAAGGCTGTAGTAGTCACACGGTTGAAAAGCGTGAACAACGGCTTACTTATCCCTATCCTAACTTTTCAAGTTCTATTCTGTTATACATATAAAAAAATATTTGATACAAGCTGATTTAAAATCCCGTCTGATTTCTTATCACTTTGTATCAAATATTTTTTTATGTCACAGAATAGAAGATAGGGTTATGTAAGCTGTTTTTCTCGATTTTCAACCGTTTGCCTACTATAGCCTCCTAAACTCTAAAAAAATGTGATTTTCAGATGGCTGTAGATAGTGGAGATCCTTTACTATACATACAGACATCAAGTATGTAGTACATCGTTGAAATCAGCTAGTCGAGAGGATTTAAAAAATGTGAAAATTTACAGGGTGTCCTATTTGAAAAAGTAAATTACTACCTATATCACGTGACTTACGCACGACACTGGTTTTTTATTGTCTCACAAAAATTCAAGTATATTCCTACAACTTTTATTTAAAACTTTTTTTTGAATCTTTAGTAATAAAAGAGTTAAAGAGGTGGTCAATTTATAACCAATCGCCCTGTACAATATAATGTTTTGTATTCTTAACCAAATCTCACATATTTTAACTTTTATTTAAAACTTTTTTTTGTACCTTTAGTAATAAAAGAGTTGAAGGAGTGGTCAATTTATAACCAATCACCCTGTACAATATAATGTTTACATATTTTATCTTACCTGACTCCTAATGTTCTCATCATCATTTGGAGGTTCTGTCTTCCTCAAAAAAGTCCATATTATCTTTACCATCTCTAGGCATTTCCTTATCTTCAGTGAAGAGTAATAATTTGAAATACCACAAATGTGGATCATACACATCGTCCGTTCCAGTACCAGACATTTTTGATCCTTTAACCGTTTTCAATTCCCTTCTGAACGCTGTTCTTAAGGAATAAATTTTTTTACCACCATATCTTTGTCGGCATCTGGCTCTAGTTCTTTTAATTTATCAATCATCTTTTCATAAGCACTATATCTTATATGTTTATTGCTGTACTCTTTACTTTTAACTTTCCAGAGACACGGCAACTCTCTATATAATTCAATAAATTCCGTTATAAATTGTTTGGAATAATTTCGTATGTCACTCATTTTGTCAACCACCAAATCACTAAAATCGTACCACTACATGCACGGACTTGTTTATTCGAACTGTCGTTCCAACAAAATATCAAAGTCTGCAGATTCTACTTCTTGGGTTTGAATGATTAGTGTGTACAAACAAATTGTTCAACTACACGGGTGCTCAGCTATGCGCAAACACGTTTGCGCATACATTATTATCAAGACGCTGTAACGTGTAAGGTTAACGCAAACAAATCGATTGTATTGATGTTGGTACAAACAAGTTGGGGTTATTTTTCCCTTCGCTTGACATCTCTGCGCAAACATTACATTCAAACTATATGCATAACCTAGGTTTAAATTATGTTTGTACGGATATGTTTAATTAAACATGTTTTATATGACTAGTATGAATGTGTAGTTTTAAAACATGTTGTGTTATTTGTCTGTACAAACAAATTGAACAAATTTGTTGTTACGTTTAGGGGGCCCTTTAGACTTCATTTTAGCACTTTATACAGTGTGTATATGGCAAAAGTTTAGAAAAGTTCAGTTATAATATTAAAGTACATGCATGGTGAAACGGGGCTTACCCCTAAATCACCAATTTCGTGTCGAGATCACTTTAAAAGATAATTCATGTATTAAGACATGGTTACAGAAAAAGTTTACTGTTTCACCCGTCGAAAATCATTTTCAGCAACTTGAGAACATTATCAAACTCTGTTGCGCCTCGTTTGATAAATTATTCTCTCGTTTGCAGAAAATGCTACTTTCGTCACTCGTTGAACAAAATACTATTATAGTGCCCGTCTAAAGTCTCTCCCCCTATCTATTTCATGAACCATAGAACTTAAATAAATAACTGTTTGGGTGTCTGAAATAGGGTACAAATGCAACGTTAGTATTTCGTGACGTCATCATTCAAAATGGCGGACTGCCGCTATTTTGTAAGATAATTTTAAATGGGATCATATGGCAAGTAATACCTCATTTGAATCCTCGTTCCAACCAAGTCTTGTTCAGCAACACCATCACGATCAAACTATTTCTACTTATTTGTGAATTTCAACCCAGCTGTTAATTTTGAAAACATGAACGTGTTCATTGGTCGCTTGGATATTTCGTGTCTCATTGATCTATTAATCGGTTCATTTTTGATATTAGCATCGTACTACTGTCAAAATTGAGTTTTTATAAGAAATATCTTATCGTTTCTTTTACATTGTTCTTTATTCTTCCCAGATATCTATTAACGATATTATCTAAGAGCAAACCATATGCTGTATGAATCTACGTTGCGAAAGCCCACTTTAATACAAAACTGAATTCCTAAATCTTACTGAACTATTTCTCACACACATTTTAGGAATATTGAGTAAACTCGACATAAATAACACATTTTGAAAGTAACCAAAAAATAACTTTCCACTGAAACGTTCAGCTTGTTGGTTATATTTACACTGAAATACGTCAATCAGCTGTCATGTTACAAGAATATTCGCGATTTACATACTATTTATAATTCAAGTTACCCTTCCAAGAAAAGTGAAATGGCTAAACAAGAAAAAATCCAAACAAGAGTAAGGAAAAATGTGTGACGGCTGAAATTGGATTTTTGTGAAAGCTTGGAAACCATTTGTCATGTCAAATTAACGTCGCAAACGATTCAATGAATTAAAAGAAAAATATATTAATGGTCAATACGCATATTTACTGAAAACGTCAAGGACGCCATTTTCTTGTTATTGGATGACAATAAAAACAAACCTTTTATTTGTATGTTAATACCACAGAGCATTACTTTTTTTCTTTCTGGCCTGCAGGTCATTTGGCTTTGGGACCTAGACTCCATTTAGCCACGAGAGTTTATTTTTTTATTATATTTTAATTATTATACTGTCACTCTATCTTTCATGCAGATATTCCTAAACTTCCAAAATTCTGGAGAAAATGAAAGAAGAAAAACAAATGGGATAAACAGGGATACCCTCTTCACGCTTAGATGTCCGTCATAGTGACTTTGATTAGTCATACTAGAAAGGCAACCAATATTCCGTTGCTTCTCTATTATACCTGCAGTTAAACATCCAATGGTTGAGATCGTCGAAACTTCCGTCACAGTCACATGTATCTACGGTAGACAATTTAATTTTGTAACGGTATGAATTAACTTTAGCATGTCCAAAAAGGCATCTGATATACATAGTATATATTTTCCTTATTTTCCTGGAAGTGAGTTTTCTTTCAGCTAGAGGAGTATAGGGAAGAGAGGGATATATCTTGCAGTAGGTATTGTTACTATGGTTTGTGAAACCTGCCCATTCAATTTCCCAATTTTGTTTGAGGGTTTCTTTTCGAAGTGATATTATAACTCCCTTTGATAATTCGTTGATTACAAGACCCCAGGAAGCAGCAGTTTTAGCAAGCTCATCTACTTTTTCATTGCCTGGAATTTGAGAATGTCCTTTAACCCATATACTCGTAAATCCAACGTTTTTGTTTAAATTCTTCAGACGTGTTTATTTTTCTAGGCCGCTGATTGTACTGCTTTTAATGTGAGCATTACTTAAAGTTTTAATTTTAAATATCCATATATTTATGCACCTAGAAAAGTTTAAGTGAAAAATATTTCGAAAAATATATATTATAGTAGGCAATCCAAACCACGTGACTTTTTAGCTGTCAATATTGCGGCAACGGTCAAACACTGTATTCAGTACCGTCATTTATGTTTAGAAAGCTGTAGAGTTTTATAGTCATAAAACGGTTTACTTTGTATTTTGTGTGGTTTTAAGGTGTATGAGAAGGATTATTTTCTTATTTCAAAATGATGAAGAGTGCTTATTTTGAGTCGTTATTAGTGGAAAATCCAGTTTAGCTAATAGATATATTATGTGTAACCTTCTGCAATTAAATCAGTGTTGTATTTTTTGTAAATAAATGTAGAACTAAGTTAGCCGTTCAATAATTATAAGGAACTATATATGTATTTGGAATTATGTAATGAGTTTATGAATGATTGTTTTTTGTTTGTTGATGTTGTCTTGTGAAATTGTTTCTATGACCTTAGGGGTTTTATTTTCTAGCTTTCTTTGGTTTTTGGAAAAAAATAAACGGTTATTTAAGGGTTAAATTTTTTATTATCCCTAAAGTGTGTTGACATCTATTGGATTAGAAAAACAATTATTTTACACTGCAAAATATAAATTTTATTTCATTTTGACATGTGTACATTACCATACATATTTCTAATAATAACATGAGTGAAATCAATGAATTTTAGCCTAATTTTTCAAAGATTTTGATCTTATTGACAATGCTATTTAAATAGTTATTTACATTACAAGCTACGAAAGCTTACATTTAGGTGCGAGGTGTATTTAAATAGCCGAGGCGAAGCGAATCGTAGCCGAGGCTATTTGAATACCTCGGAGCACCTAAAAGGGCTTTGCAGCGTGTAATGTATTGAACTTTCCATTCTTCTCCCGATATTATTATCAAAACACACAATTTAAAGATGCAAAAAGTTCTCTGTAGACTGCAATAAAATGGGTAGAAGGCGTGGGTTAACGTTACTTTGGTAACATTCGTGTCAACAAAAACTAATATTTTGACAGTTGTCTTCCATAAAGTCTACATCTTTTAAGTTTCATATTTGGCTAGACTCTAGTTGAAAATGAATTCCATTGAAGGAGCAGCAATTATTGCGTGCAGAAGTTTGTTACCGGAAAAATCTAAAGACCGTTACAATCAATCCCTATAAAAATTTCATCAAATAGTGTACAACGAAAGATGTGTCCACAATGTCCACAATAACTGAAGATGTATTATTGGTATTTTTCTTAGAAAAATCAAAGACATTGTGCTCTGCTACATTATGGTCAGAATACTCAATGTTGAAATTGACTATTTCATTAAATAAGAACCAGGATGATTTGAAATTTGGCCACTTGAAGCCATTCATAAAAAGGAAAAATGATGGATATCAACCTCGAAAATATCAGGTATTTACAAAAGGTGATATATTAAAATTTTTGTTAGGAGGTCCTGATGAAATATATTTAATAAAAAAAGTGGTAGCGATTTTTGGAGTAGCTGGGGCATGCCGAACTGACGAGTTATATAATTTAAAAGTGAAGGACGTGGAGTATAAAAATGGTGTAGTGCAGATTCTTAACTGCAAAAAATAATGTGCAAAGAAGATTTGTAGTAACAGAAGTTTGGGTAACATTTGTTAATCGTTATATGCTGCTCCGGCCAAAAAAGGCGCAAGATGAACGCTTTTTTATCGTTATGAGCGAGGCAGATGTGTAAATCAGGTGGTTGGAAAGCATACAATTCCAAAAATTCCGTACGACATAGCTAAATTTTTTAAAATTACAAACCCCATTCGTTTCGAAGAACGTCCCGTACATTACTAGCAAATGCCCCAGGTGTGAACATTTTAGATATGAAAAGGCTCGGGGTATGGAGATCGTCAGTGGTAGCGGAAGGATATATAGCAGATTCAGTGACTCATAAAATAGAAGTTGCTAATAAAACCATGCCCACAAAATCTATATCTATCTAGGAAAGCAAACACTCAGAAGAATTTAATGATCATGTTGCGCAAATCGACAGGCAAGAAATCATGCCCACAAAATCGATATCTATTCAGGAAAGCCAAAAATCAGAAATAGAATTTAATGATAATGTTGCGCAAATCGACAAGCAAATCAAAATTTCCAGTGACGTTGCTTTCAAACAAGATTTCAATCAACATTTGCCGTTAAATCTTTCAGGAACATACAACAATTGTAATTTTACATTTAATTTCCAATCTTAATAAATATTTGACAAGTAATTTGACATTTTATTTGTTCGTTGTCCAGGGCATGAAAGTTTTTCATACTTAGCTACCGATGACCTAGCATGTTTTACTTTCGCTTTCGCTTGCCTATTCAAAATAAAAAATATATATTTTCGTAGGGGGAAGAATGAAAAATATATTACTATAACACTTAGTACATAAACGTTATACATATTAGGAAGAGACAAGAATTATTACTAATTTAAGTACAAATCAAAATAAAACATTCATTAAATGTAGAGAAATAATAAAAGTTGCAAAGTAATATTAACTAAACGTTTAGCTTCAAAACCAAAATATAAATACTTAAGCATCATGGACACACCAGTCTACATACATTCAATTTGATCATCCTGGGCTGTTGAAGCATTTTATCAATATCCATGACCTGCTAACAAAGTAATTAATTATAACAATTTTCAGCAGCTATGAATACATAACTTAACATTGCTATTACTAAAAATTAACATTCTTCTTATCAAAATAAAGTGTGCAAAACATTGTCATTAAACTCTTGAGACAATTTACATGAAAAAGGACTACTATTAATTATTATTTACCTTAGTGTCAGTCAGCTTTGCCCTTTTATCTCTAAGATTCTCTCTTTCAACATCTGCAGTCCTTTTTTTTAGTTTCTGAGGCACATGTCCCATATGTTGAGAGGGTACCCAGTCAAGGTTGTTTTTATCTTCGAGGACAGCTGGTTTGCCTAAAATTAGTTAATACCTACTTGAGTACAAACTACGTAAACTACGAGCTAGTAGAATTGATATAATATTTGATAAGAAGCCTATCAGTTATAAAGTGTCTACTGCAAAATTTCTGGTGTTTCAATAGATTCGGTCAGGTCGTTTCTATTGCTGCAATCCATGAAGCCCTCCGAAGTTTGGTCAAATCGTTTTTCTCCGTTAAAAACCAGTGTTTTGTCTTTGCGGAAACGCGATAAAACGAAACTTTATCACGATTAGAACGGCTTCCACAACCAACTACAATACATATCGAAGGCATTTCACAAGACAAGCACTACACTATTTAAAAACCACAAGTTACAGTCAAAAAACAGAAAGATAATCAATTAAACGTAGGTTAAACAAACATACTCTACAGTAACTTTGTTATTTATTTGACCGTCGCCACCATATTGAATTTATTTTGACAGGTCGTTGGATTGCCTAATTGGTAGTTTAATAAGGTGATTTGATGGGGATATTCTAGAAGAAAAGTTATGTTACAAAGAAGAAAATATCGAATTTTTTAAAATTGGGATGGATATAGCTAACGTATTTTTGTTCCCTTTATGTTATTAACATAATAGCACAGAATTTATTTTTCAAATTCAATAACCTTGATCTATCCCAACTGATGATGCGCACTAAATGAGTGTATAATTAGAGTTGGTACATCTCATACATTAATCAATACGAAAATTGTTTCAAACTAAATTATGTAAAATTTAATTATCTACAGCTATCATAATCGATGGAAATACGATTGGACGAATAGGAAGCGAGATATTCACGATGATCTGATTATTATGACTTCTAACATTCCACGTTCCTTCAGAGGTTATGAGCTGGAAATTGGTATAAACCTTTATTTCGGCCATCTAAACAATGTGTCAAAAGTATCAAATAATGTATTAAGGAACGTGAGATATTAAAGGTCATAGGTCATGAAAAACAATTTTTCAAGGATAATATAACAAGACCTTGATAAATAGTCGACTATTTTGTTACATCTAAATTTCTATAATTTAACGAGACATTGTTTTGGCATTAATAATCTGATGAAAGCCACAGAGCAAAGCTCGACAGCTTTCATCTCTGACTATTAATGCCAAAATAATCTCGAGTCAAATTAATAAATACAAGAGAAATTTAGCAGCAATAAAAATAGTCGAAAATTTATCAAGCTCGTGTTATATTTATGAAGATTATTTCTTGAATCCATTTCTTTATATCAGTCATATTCACAAAATAAAACAATTTGGAATAATTTATTCAAAATATCAACAATAAAATACAAAGAAAAACAGCGCCTGCTTTATAATTCATCAGTTTAGATTGAAAACACAATTATTGTATGTGACATTTCCACCATGTGAAATTTGAGACATTTATTCAGCTTTTGATGAACTGGCAGTATTAACCGTAGGAGGTCCACATTCATTCTGATTTCTCAATCTGTTCAAAATATCCTGGTGATGTTGCTCATCTATCTGCAAGTAAGGTTGAATTGAAGAAGTACTACCCTGGCCAGTAATTTGAATCAGTTGCTGCTCTGGTACTCCGGATTTTTCCAGTTGAGAAATTGCAGTTGATCTGCAAGAATGGTTTGTAATTTACCACGATGAGTTTCCTTTTTGCCAGAATGGATTTGGAGTTAGGAACAAACGTGGACATGTGAATCCTGTTCCTCTTTGTCCAATCAATTTAGTGAGCGTTGTACGTACTTGTCTGTCTATTTGTTGTATTTTTCTATATGTGTCCAATCTATTATGCCAAATGGGTACGCCAACCCGGGTACTGCCCATCCATTGGTAGCCTGTATTTTGTTTTTAGAGTTGTATTTTCAAAACTGTATTAATTCGACGGAAAAATTCTGCTGTTGTTCTTTCTTGATTACCTTTCTTCTCGATGCTTAATCCTTGCTGAAAGCCTAAGTATTTGTATCTATCCTCTGGGCCTAGGGACGGGATTGTTGTTATGTTATCCATCAATGTCATATTTTGGGATTGTGTGATCTTTCCTCTATCCACATGGATAACTGCACATTTTTCTAGCCCCATTTTCATTTTAATCGCATCGCTGAACGCCTTAACAAGCTCTAGCGAGCTTTGCAATTGTTGAGGGTTTAAAATCGTCCATGTAAAATGCATGGGATATTTTTGTCCCTTTGTCAAGATCGTATGAGTTTCCACTTTTTTCTAACATGTCGCTTAAAGAGTTAAGTGCTAGACATAACCAGATTGGGCTTAGGCTGTCACCCTGGAAAATGCATCTATTGATTTTTGTCTCATCTGTTCTGTAGGTTTGAAGATTCAGTGTCGTTCGCCATGATGCCATTACATATCTCATCATTCCAGAAAGATAGGGGTCGATTTTATTCACCTCTAGTACTTTCAGTTGCCAGGAGTGGGGAACTGGACCGAAGACCTTCCTATAATTTATCCATGCCATAGATAGTTTTCTTTTCTTTAATTTTGCTTGTCTTGTAACAATGTTATCAATTACAAGAATTTCCTTACATCCCCTAGATCTTTGTTTACATCCGTTCTGTTCTCATGCAAGAATATTGTTTGCATTTAGGTGATGTATGATCGAAGTCATGATTTTATAAATAGACGGTAAACAAGTATTGGGCCGATAATTTTTAGGGTCCTTTTTGTCTTCGCATAAGGAGAGCATGTGGGTAATCCCGAGAGCGAAGTATTGTGGTAGCATCCAGGATTGCTACTGCGAATTTATCTGCTATTTTTTGGTGAATTGCGGTGAGTTTTTTCCACCAGAAGTTGTGAATATGGTTGACGCCCGGTGCTGTCCAGTTTTTCAGCTTGCTGGCTGTAGCGGTGATATCTACTTTTCGTATTTCAGGCTGCGCCATCTGTCCAATTGCTTCGTTAGATTTAACTTCGTGCGCAATTCAAAATGATGTGTCATTATACGTGACACTTTGTTCCCATATGTTCTTCCAGAATCTTTGCATGTCTTCTTTTTTAGGTTTTATATTTAAGTTTATTTTATTGACACTATACGAAATAATAGTTTAAGGTATTTCGACAAGTTTTGATGTGTTAAGCAAGTTGGGTTTCTGCAAGATTTTAGTGCTTTAAAATTAATTTATTATGTCCGGCACTCGTGGTAAATATGGGCGGATGTAATTTCGGCCGGAAAAAGGGCAGGTACTAAAAGCCGGTAGGTAAATTCGGCCGGAGGTTTTAAGTTGCTTCCTTATCTCATAGGTATTTTCGGCCGCAAATCAAATAAAATAACAGAATGCTTTATATTAAAATATTTCTTTATTTCAATAAAATTATTACATCAACTTATTTCTATAACTTAGGTAAACTATAAATTTTTAAAAAACGTTTTGATGTGATACAGATTTAACGAAATTAATTCTAGAAATATTGTCAGATCGAAGCATATTTACCATGTTTTCGATAAATTTTAGTTTGTTTTTTACTTGTTTGTCTTTAATTTTTGCTGGAATATTTAAATTTTTTATTTTTAAATATGCATCGATCTGACAATCTTTTAATTTTTCTATAAAAATAAATATAGAAGGGTGACTTGAATAAAAACTAGAATTAAAGTGCGAATGGAATGATTCGCAGGCATTTGTGGTTCTTTTAATTGATGGGTTTTCATATGCCCATATATTTGGTGGAAAATGAGATTCTGGCGCTATGTAGTTTTCTAATAAATAGTCTGCGTATTTATCTATAAGTTTATGGTCTGGTTTGTATGACATGAGATCAAATATGAAACAATCTTCAACTTCAGAGGGGTCTAAATAAGTTAGCCCAAAAGTATGAGTAAGCCATTTGCTTTCCTCGCAGTTTTTATCTTTATACATTTGGGTTAACCCTAATGATTGTATTTTCCTATACCACGCCTGGTGCAAGTGGAATCTACAACCATTTAGTTTGGTTTTGGGAAAGACAACTTTTAATGCGTTATGAATTGCGATTTCAAAATCCACAAATACCTCCTTCGGTTCAAAAACAATATTATAAAGTTCAAAATTTTTAGATTTTACCAACAGAAAAAGTCTCATATATGTGTCACTGGTCTTATTGGGCAACAGACAATACAAAAGAGGAACATAATGCCCATTTTCCAGTCCATGGATGGTAAATAACTGATAAAAATATTTTGTACAATAAGAAAATGTGCCATCCATGTAAAAATCTTTCATTTTACATAAACTTATTATATTTGTATGGCAAGAAAAAACAATGATATTATCAGCTGTGCTGTTAATAAACAAAAAATTTTCACCTGTTGTGGTTTTCGGTCCATAACTATCGAGTACAGAATGTACATCGTGAATATCCTTAGGCAGGGCTGGTAAGAGCTTACGGCGGCTGTTGTACAAATTTCTTCTTATTAGACTGACATCTATCGATGACAAATTCTCTGGCAAATGATTTGAAAGAACGCTTTTAATAATTTTTGAAGGTTTCTCCGATATGTCTTCCTCAGCTTTGCGCTTGCATGAAGTCGTCACTATTTTTCTCTCCAACGTAGTTTCATCGGACTCGTGGTTGTGGATTAATTCACTTCTAGTAACTGTGTATTCCGCACCAACAGTGTACAGTTTGGCTAAACATCTTAAATTTTTCTTTATACACCTCCAACGTACTTCACCACTTTTTAATACGTCCTGTTTACAAAACTGAAACTTTTCTACAACTAGTAAGTCACAACCGCGTGAACTCTTAATTACTGAAACTGATGCCATCGTATACAAATAATATATTTTATGCTTTCTATCGACTAGTAGCTTAAAGATAAGTTATAATACTGACTAGCTATAATAATTTTATACCTGTTATTTGTGAATTTTATACATTTAAAGGAAACTATTAAGCGTAATTACCAATATTTTAATCTCATCGTAAACATCAACCCCTCGGCCGAAATTACACCTGTCATAAATGGTACCCTTTGATTTATGCAGGTAGGCCAAGGGATTACCGGCCGAAATTACGCCCGCCGGTAAATATATTGTGAGTTCATCTTTAGCGGATAACAACGATAACAATTGGTAAGCTGTTTTGCATCCTCTATATACATAAATAGCCGTAGTTTGTGATATTAGAGGTTATATTTTGTCGATGCTTTGTAGTGTGCAGGCCAAAAATAAAATTCAAGACGATTACAACAAAGATTTGGATCAAGCCCTTATGTCAGATTCAGAAGAATGTAGTGGCATTATCTTGGAAAGAGATTTAAACCAAAAGAATTTTACTAAGGCACAACCATCAACTAGCAATAACTTCCAGCTCTGGTGGAACCACTAGTAAAGAGAATACTAAGTTTAGGGAAAACCTGCCGACATTACCATTAAGAGAATCCATAGATATTAATAAAACAGAGGAACGCAACGTTCACATTAGGTACTGAATCAGCAAACAGTGATAGTGAGAGCAGCGAACCCGGGAGTGAGCTGTTCCAACACAGAGGTTCTGTTAATTCAGATTCCGAACAAAACCATCATGGCTCTTTAAAGTCTAAAATTTCTCCAAAGAATGACCAAGAAGAAACGATAATTGTTAAAAAAATAAAAATATCCAAAGGGAAAAACGAAAATATATGTAATTGGGATTGTAATGAAAATAAACTTAAAATAATGGAAGGAGAAAACTATACTACAACGAAATTAATCAAGGAAACAAAAAAATACGACAGAGTTGAAAACAAAATCAAGAAAAATGGGGCATGCTTGTAATTGCAATGTTTTACAAAAATCCAAAATATTTTATTGCCAAACTTTTTCCGAGGTAGAAAGACTGTCGATTTTTGACAATTTTTTGCAAAACTTCAGTTGAAATGAAAAAATATTAATATAACGGGATTGGTTGATCACCGGACCAGTAATATTTTTTTAACCTTTTAAATTCTCAGTGGTAAAATATTAATGATCTGTACAAATTTTATCGTAAACAATGCGCGGAGTTTCGAATACCAAATCTTACCACATTTAGGAACCAATTTAATAATCACAATCTCCCTCTCTCTCCTTCGACCAATGTAAAATAACTCTTTTTTGCTACTTAAACTTGTGTGTTTTGTTTTAGGAAAGATCAACGCTGTATTGGATATTCCGTGGGCACCGTCAAAGAAGATGAATATGAAACTCATATTACTATTACAAAAAAAAATATGACTGGTACCGAAAAAGACAGATAAAAAGAGCTGGCCAATCCATCTACACCGGAGGAGTAACTGCCAATGAGTTTACCTCAGTAATTCTTAATTATATTTATAAAAATTTGACTCGAGATTCTAAAACTGTAATAGTTTTTAGTGAAGGATGTGGTTATCAAAACCTTGCTGATGATAAAAAGTTTGAAATCTTTCAATCCTATCTTAAAAAGGGTCATACTCAAATGGAGTGTGAATCGATTCATGCTTGTATAGAAAGAAAACTTAAAAATAGAGAAGTTTACATACCCGGTTGCTACATTCAGATTTACCAACGTGCAAAACTAAAAGATCCTAACAAAGTTCATTATATCTCTTACGCATTTTTCCAAACACATTCTGTTTTGACTAACTATTCCTCCATTCGACCTGGCGATTCTAATGTTTCAGATCTTCCATGCCTGGCATACAGAATAGATGGGCTCTATTGACTATGAAATAAATTATGATGACAACTGGGTCAATCTTCCAAGGCGGATAAAAACACCATGACAACATGATTATTCCTCATCTATACCACCAACCACTCAAAATAAAAGCCGATAAGTTCAATCACTCACGGAATTAAAAAGTTTATTCCTGTAGATTTTAGGCAATTTTATGAAAGTCTTTTACACGATAAAAATAGAAATTTGTCAGCTGTTAAGTATGACAAGTAGTTCCCAAACTTCCACATTTAAATCTGTTACAGTTCCTATAGTTTATTTTTGTAATGTTACTAAATATCTAAAAACTAGTATCATTTAACAAATTTTGTAGCCTAAATTGTTTTTCAAAAGTATCATTAAAGTGTATAAATGTTTTTTCTTTCTCCTGTATAATTTGAAGTAATCGACTTACGAGGTTTGTCAATTTGACCATCGCACAGTTAGAATCAATAAATACCTAAAATTATCATTTATACCTTACAATAAAATTACTGTTATTTACAAGCCGAAGGTCCTCGGGATGCAAATTGTCGGCCTATGGCGTTATTTCCCTGATAACACACTTGGTTCCTCAATAACTATAATTATCAAGAATAATATCACATCATATCATATCATATCAAGAATAAAAGCCAACAACATATTTTTGTGTTTTCCAGGTTCAAGATATACTTTTAACTAACTGTCTTTCTAAAAACAAAAACTAAACTTGACATCTATATACTTTAATCTCTTCCATTCAACTCCATTACGTGAGAATATCACTTCAAGTAATGTTGCAGAATAGGAGCGTTTCCAGGGAATATGGAAATACGAAGAAAGGTTAAAAACATGTACCTGGAAGACTGGCGCCAGGTATGAAACAGATACAGGAACGAGTCAGCACTTTCGAAAATATTGTTTTAAAATTATGTATGTTATGCACAAGAACTTTTAACCTCGCCTTTGCTTGCTGGTTCTCCCGATTCAAGCTGAGAATCGAATACCATGATACAAACAGCAAAGTGAAAATTGAATCAAATCAAATAAATATTTGGGCATTGTTGATTTTTTTATTCATAACCATTTTCATTCAGCGATAAAAGTGTTTCTCACAAAGGAGCCCGCATTATCTACAGACGATCAAACTGACCTTTACCCTGACGTCACTAACAGTAAGCAAGAGTAAACGCAAACTTTATATATTCCATCCTTTTCTACTTATAGTAGAAGCACAGATTTAAAACACGTAGGGGAGGGCGGGTCACAGTGGGCAGTGGGGAACAGTGGCCAGTTTGAAATAATTTTAGAATTCATTCAGTATATGTGTTGCCATCTAGCAGGCAGCTGCTAAACTGTACAGAGAACAGTGTCCGTCATGTGTTAGTTCCTAAATATCTCGCAAATTAGTTTTATTGTATTTTTGTGTCTATGGTGCAGCACGTGTAAAAATCCATTGAGCATTGTTTTTTGTTCCATTACAATTTGAAGTGATTTTTGACTACTTAGTTATACCGTGTTTAATATTGATACATTATGCTAATAACCAAAGCATGCTAGGAGCTAGAAACTTGCGAACAAAATTTTAGATAGGGAAATTGTTTAGAGGTTGGATTTGTACACAGTGGCCAGGGTCATTTGGAACAGAGTGGCCACACCTATCAGACTTTGGTGGCCACTGTACCCCGTACTCATAATTAGTCGATTTGTGTTCAGCATTTCTACTTCATCTTTTCTTTCAAGACTGACGCATGCTTTTTAATTTATTCCAGATTGAAAGATTATGACGATGCCACGCAACAGGAAACGCAAAAGCACTATTGGTCTAGCAGATGAAAACGATATGAAATCGGCTGTTAGATCTGTATTAGATGAAGGTTTATCTACAAATGCGGCTGCAGTTCGTTACAATATAGCACGAACCACATTACGTAAGTATATTAAAAAATGCCGTGATATAAATATAAATTGAAATGAACCAGAATTTCCAAAAATGAAGCCAAATTATGGATGCAGAATGATTTTTATTAACGGAGAAGAGGTGGAGTTATGTGAATACCTAAAGAAATGTGGAAAACTACTCTATGGTTTACCACCAAAAGCTGCTAGAAAACTGGCATTTGACCTTGCAGTGGCTAACAACAAGAATATTCCGGAAAGCTGGCAACGAGATGAATCTGCTGGAATGGAATGCTTTACGGCGTTCATGAAAAGGAATCTTACAATTTCCCTACGAACAGCAGAAGCAACTTCTATATCAAGATCTATGGCTTTTAATAAGCCCGTTGTCCATAAGTTCTATGACGATTTAAGGAATTTATATGAAAAATACTTATCTTTGAATGCAATCAGAATCTATAATACTGACGAAACAGCTTTACCAACTGTTCAGGGATCAACTAAAATAATTGCACATAAAGTACAGAGGCAAGTTGGTCAAATTACTTCCGCTGAACGAGGCGTTCTAGTGGCCATGTGTGGTACAATTAACGCTCTTGGAAACTGTATTCCGCCCCTTTCAATAGTTCCAAGAGTCAATTTTAAAGATAACATGATAAGAACGCTCTCATTGGGACAGTAGGGGCAGCTTCACCGACCGGTTGGATGACGTCTAAAATATTCGAGAGCTGGATGCATCATTTCATTAAGCATACCAGGCCTTCATTATAAGACCCTGTATTACTGTTATTGGATAACCATGAAACACATGTATCCTTTGAGGTCATTAGGATGGCAAAGAATTCTGGCGTTATTCTTTTTACACTACCACTACATGCAAGCCATAAGTTGCATCCTCTAGGAAAATGTGTATATGGTCTTCTGAAGCGTTACTATAATGAAGCATGTAGATCCTGGCTAGCATCAAATACTGGCAAAAAATAACAATATACCAGATTGCTGAACTGTTAGGGATTGTCTATCCCCTCGCTTTTACACAAAAGAATTGCATATCTGCCTTTGAAAGCACAGGTATGTTTCTAATAAATAAATATGTGTACGGAGATGATGAATCTTTAGCAGCAAATGTAACAGATAGATTAGAACATGAGCAAACTACATCAACAAGTAAAGAAAAAGAAAATCCACGTCCAACAACTACTCTAAGGTCAAGTCATACCATCAACCAGTACATTTAGTACGAGTTCTCCCGTTTCACCAGAGAAATTTTATTCTCTAAATAATAATGTGCCAGCCTCCAATTTTGTCTCACCAGAGATATTACGCCCCTATCGGAAAACCAATACTGAACAGAATATAACTAAGAAAGGGGTAGTAGAAAGAAAAAGAAAGCAGCAGTTTTAACAAGCACCCCAGTTATGAATAGACTAGAAGAAGAAATCATGGCAAAAATTAGTCTGGAAATTTTAAAGCGAAAGAGAAGAAATATGGAAAAAAGTGATCGGAGGCAAAAGAAAAAACCCAATATGGAACTTATGGAATCCACAAGCGAGAGTGAAAATGAGATGTTGGACTTATCAAATGCTTCGAATGATGACGTATCCGAGAATTCTCAAGATAATTCTGGCGGTGCAATTGCTGTTGAATCATTTGTTATAGTTAAGTTTACAACAAAAAAAAACATAAAATATTTTGTTGGTCAAGTCAATGATATCAGTACGGACTCGAGTGAATATTCAATTAATTTTTTAAGGAAAGTTGGGGATAAGTTTGTATTTCCTAACGTTCAAGCTTGAGGAATAGTACAATTCGATGATATTGTTACCGTTCTTCCACCACCTTTAAATTTTAGAGGTACCTCCAGACTACAAACCACTTATAGATTTGGTATTGTTACGAAACAGCACACTGGTATAGTCCCTAAATCCGACTCTGTCTAAGCCAGGTATGAAAATTAAAATTATGGCGGATACGCAGGGTCTTTTTTATAACTGTTTACGACTATCTTATCTAAATATTGTTTTTGTGACCAGCCTTATCTAGAAGATGCCAGGAAACCCTTTGTTTTTGAGTAAGCCGCAGTCTGGAATTTTCTAGTAAAAAAGGAACTAATATAAATAAAGGACCGATCAGCCGAGGAGTTGAGTTGATAATTTGACATCGTGAGATAAACAAGTGAATAAGAAAATATGAATCAGTTAAGTGTTTATATATATTAATTTAAGTGAATATACTGAGTATATATAAATTAAGTGTTATTGATTTGTTTAGTGTTTAAATAAATTAAATAAGTGAATCTACCGTGTGTTTAAAATTTATCCCACCCGTTTGCTGTTTAAATAAATTAGAAAAACATTACATTGGAGTCAGAAGTGGGATAATATAAATTAACATCCACGTGAAAATGGCCAAGAGATTAAGGGATCTGAAAGTGGCGGAATTGAGAACAGAATTGGAAGATCGTGAGTTGGAAACGTCCGGTAAGAAAAGTGAATTAGTAGAAAGACTTAAAGTGGCACTGGAAAATGACGGCTTTGATCCAGAAACAGTTTTATTTAATGACGTGGCTTCCACCTTAATCTCGTCATTTTCTGCTAACATGGACGAGAAGATTTCTGCCATGGAAGAGAAGATTTCAACGAATGTGAAAAGCGATATTTCGGCTATACAGAACGATATTTCTACTTTAAAGAACGATATATCTGCCGATATCTTATTAATGAAAAACGACATTACCGCTGACGTTGAAAATGAAATTACGTCTCTAAAATATGAAATCGAGAATAAGATTACAACGCTAGACGAGAAAATAAAGGAGTTAGAGGAAAAGATTGCCGATTCAAGAACGCGAGGCACGCCAGAGGAAGAAAAGAAGACCTAGCAAACGAAACCTTGCAAGCCAGAAACACTACCTAAGTTTGAAGACATTGCAGTTTTACCCAATGTTCGATGGGAAAGTGTCGTGGACCAATTATGTGAAACAATTTGAAGCAGCCGCTAGAGTGAATAATTGGTCCGATAGAGACAAGGCAGTGAACTTAACTATCGCGCTTCGGGTAGATGCCTTAGATGTACTTCAGACGATACCTCTGGAAGAAACGGATGATTTCGAGCAGCTGAAGAAGAGGTTGGACATGCGATATGGTCACGAACATCTAGAACATTTGTACCAATCCCAGCTGAAGAACCGAAGGCAGAAACGAGACGAAGCACTTCAAGAATATGAAGTGGCTATTGCCCGACTCGTTCGATTTGCTTATTCATCAGCAGCAGAGAACATGATGGAATGTCTAGGCATACAGGCGTTTATTGATGGCTTACGTGACCCCGATATGCAGAGGACGCTTCGCTTAGCCCATCCCAAAACATTAGTTGACGCATTGACAGCTGCTCTTGAATATGAAGCAGCAACGAAGGCTTCGGGTTACAACAAAGTTAGGACCATCCAAGAAGAAGGCGACGAGGACAAGTTTGACCAGATCGTCAGCTTGATCAAAGGTATGATGGACAAGAAGCCGAGAAAGATCAGATGCTGGAATTGTGGCGAGCTAAGGCATGTACTTAGTTCGTGTAAGCGCCCCAAAATTCCTGCAAACCAAGAACCCCAGACACAGGAAAACTAGAACGGGTCGGCTACGAGGAGGCAGCATCGACCCATGATCGTTCCAAAGACCCTCTCATACTGATAGCTTCGCTCAGATGTCGCAACGACAGTGTATATGTGGATGGCGAAGTAAATGACAAGAAATATGCTCTGCTGGTTGACACTGGAGCAACTAGAACCATTATACGACCAGAGATAATAAACCCCAAGAAGAAGCTTCTACCAACAAGACTGCGACTGCGGACCACCACAGGCGAGAGTGCCAACGTTCACGGGTAAACACAAATCCAATTGGGAATTGGCGCAGAAAAGTTCACGCATACGGTAATCGTAGTTGACATTGAAGAAGACGTGATTCTGGGAATGGACGTAATGAATGTACATGGTTTCCAATTAGACTTCAGAAACAGAACCATCAAAGTGAGTTCCGAGGAGGTATTCCTTCATTCACATGAAGGCAGCGCGGTGTTGGCAGCTGTACAGGAAGATACTGTTCTACCTGCACGAAGCGAAACCATGATAGTAGCACGGCTACAGGGAATCATTAAGGAAGGTACACCGGTTATGATGGAACCAAGGAACCACTACGAGGAGGTTGGAAAAGGAGTACTAATTGGAAAAGCATTGCTTACGTCGGCGAAGGAGATCCCTGGACGATTGATAAACGTGAACGATTGCTCAATTACCATCAAGAAGGAAACCAAGATTGGATCCTGCGTACCAGTGACGTCTATGTTTCGTCAAACAACGATCACTGACAATTCTAATGCCAGATTCGAACAAATGTTATCAGTAGCTGGTCAATCTTTGGATCGAGCTGAAAAAAGAGAATGAGAGAATTTCTCTTGCAGTATCGAGACTTATTCGTACCAAAAGGAGGAAAGACTGGCAGAACATCAGCCGTCAAACACAAAATCGATATTGGTAATGCTAAGCCATTTAGACAATCAGCTTGAAGACTTCCACGAGCGAAGAGAGAGGAAGCTGGAAGAATAATTCGAGAGATGGCAGAAGATGAAGTAATAGAACCATCTACTAGTCCATGGGTGTCTCCCTAGTGCTCGTCAAGAAAAAGGATGGAACTACGAGATTCTGCGTGGATTATCGCCAGCTTATTAACGTGACAAAGAAGGACAGCTATCCTCTGCCTCGAATTGACGATACGCTAGACACTTTGGCCGGCAGCAAACTGTTTTCCACCTTGGGCCTGAAGTCTGGTTTTTGGCACGTGGAAATGGACCCAGAAGATAAAGAGAAGACTGCTTTTACCACCGGATCTGGATTATGGCAATTCAACGTCATGCCATTCGTGCTCTGTAATGCGCCTGCGACATTTGAAAGATTCATGGGAAATGTCTTGAGAGGGTTGTCTTGGAAGACATGCCTGGTCTATTTGGAGGACATCGTAGTACTGGGGAAGACATTTGACGAACACTTGAAGAATTTGGAAGACGTATTCAAACGACTCCAAGCTGCCCAGCTCATGTTAAACCCGAAGACATGTCAGCTGTTCCAAAACCGAGTCAACTATCTAGGTCATATAGTGAGCAATGAAGGAGTGGCAGTGGATCCAGAGAAAATTGCTTCCATTCAGCAATGGCCGCAACCAACCGACAGACATCAAATTAGGTGTTTCCTTGGACTTTACACATATTATAGAAGATTTGTCAGGAAGTTTGGAGATATTGCCAAGCCTCTAACTCGACTTACAGAAGAAGCAAGAGATTTTCAATATGACGAAGACTGTCGAACGGCTTTTGAAACCTTGAAGAGGCGTTTAACCACGGCGCGATACCCATTACGAGCGAGAGACTATTCTTGACACTGACGCAAGCAACGTAGGAATTGGAGAAGTGCTCTCACAGATTCAAGGAGGGCAAGAAAGGGTGCTGGGATACTTCAGTAAAGTCCTCTCCACACCAGAACGAAACTTCTGCGTCAAAAGAAGGAGAAATTTTGGCGGTAGTCAAGTACTTGGAACACTTTTACCAGTATCTCTATGGAAGGAAGTTCTTAATCCGGAATTATCATGCAGCACTCAAGTGGTTGACTTAGTTGAAGAATTCCAAAGGCCAGATCGCTAGATAGATTGAACGACTTCAAGAGTACGATTTCAAGATCGAACATCGAGCTGGTGAGAGTCACCGAAATGCCGACTCCCTGTCCAGACGGCCGTGTCCAACAGACTGTTCCCACTGCAACAAGGCGCAATCTAGGGAAGCTGTAGTTTCAAGAACTACAGTAGTCAACTAGAATGGTCACCCACCAGGATCAGAGAAGATCAGGAGAATGATCCTCACCTAAAGAAGATTCGGCAATGGAAGGAAGAAAATCGACGACCCACCTGGCAAGAAGTGTCAAGATTTTCACCGACACTAGAGGCATGTTGGGCCCAGTGGGATTCCATTGTCCTGGAAGACGGGCTGTTGAAGAGTCCTTGAAAATGATGATGCTTCCGAAATTAGAAGTCAAATAGTTATCCCGAGAACGAGAGTAGCAGGGAGAAAGTTACACGATAGTCAATCGGTAGGTCATCTGGTAATGAATTAAACCCTTCAGCGAGTCCGTGAAAGGTTTTATTGGATAAACAGCTCCGACGATGTGAAAGACTGGTGTAAGAAATGTACGACTTGTGCCACGAGTAATGGACCACGCAAGAGAAAGGCGTACATGAAACAATATAATGTTGGAAGCCCTTTCGAAAGGATTGCTTTAGACATCGCTGGACAATTTCCGAGGACAGAAAATGGTGGTAAATACATCCTGGTAGTGATGGAATATTTCACAAAGTGGGTGGAAATTTATGCGATACCGATAAAATAAAATGGTACTGAGAATTTCTTTTATTGGAGTTCTCTAAAATACATTTGGCTTTTACTTCCACATTAATGAATGCATTCATAATCAGTGGTTAACCAAAAAATACAATTGTCACTTAAAAAACGAGAACTGTCAAATTTAAAGAAAGGTTTATATTCTGTAGAAACATTCTTTGTAAAAGCTTTGATCATAATTAAATAAAAATTAGGAATAATTGGTTTAAAGGATAATTTTCTTCATCAATTGATTTAAATAAAAAAAGGTTCAATTATTGACAAACAATATAAATTGGAACCCTACTCGATTGAGAAGAATCTAAAGAATCTATTTACCTATATAAAAATTTAACAATAAAATAAATCATACAACTTCATTAAATAAATCAAACCAAAACAGTATATATATATATATATATATATATATATCATAATAAATTTCTAAATCTTTATTATTTATTTTTAAATTTTAATAAAGAGTCGGTGACATGTAGACTCCTCCCTTTGGGTTCAGGACGCACATAAATTAATGTATTTTAACCTTGGTTAGTTTATTATTAAATTTTATAGTTCGCTATACACAGAAATGAAATATTTTATGAATATACACATCTTACTTTAATGATTCAGGATATTATTCCACAGAATGAATGAAGTGAGCAATTTTTAAATCTATTATGGATACAGAAAATAGCTTCATAAAATTGTTGAGATCAAAATTTAAAAATATTATAACACCAAATTTTCTGATGCCGCCACTGTATTCTATACAGTCATGCGCACTGAATGCCATTGAGCATAAACTCCACCGCGTCGGCGCATATGGGAAGCGTGCGCTTCTATCGAGTCCAAAGCGAAGCTAAATGCTGTATTCACTGTTTATGATACATTCACGAGATATTTACAAGATTTTAACGTTCATCTATACTTTGAAATTATCGATATACTATTCAAAACTGACCATACAATTGCATATATATAAAAGGAAATATGAGTGATGTGAAATTAGAATAGTGATAGATAGAAAATAATTAAGCATGCATTAGGAAAAATAAATGGAAGATAAATGCTATTTTACATACAGTGTGAACAATGACGAAACAAATTAATTATTACAGTACAATTTTATATCTATTGATTAAAATTCGTGGATATCCATGTATGCGATATGATATTTTGCATCTTAAAATGCTTAGGCCTTTTTATGAAAAATTTTATTGATATGTTGAAAATATATTGTATTGTTCACTATTTACTGTTTGGAATTCCAAAATTAATATTTAAATATCACATACCTTAATTTGTTCTTCAGTATAGCTATACACGTTTCTGCTGCTGGCGTCTCCCCAATTCTTGAAGATTTCTTAGCGAAAGAAATGCTCCTTCTGATCACCTCCCGTTCTCAGACAGTTTTAATAACTTATAATATTATTATTTCTTAACTTTTAACTTCAAAATCTACTTTTATTTCATTTTTTTTAAAAAATGTTGTTGCGAACTTTTACTCAGATGCTATCAATTTCCTTCCCCACGCTCAACCTTCTTATGTTTTATAAATCAACAAACTTTTTTCATCGTAAAATGCAAAGCCTTCTTTTTACAGTCTGTTACAAAATAATTGTTGATTTGAGTGTTTTTGGTTCAAAATGTAAAAAAAGTTCTTTTAACAGTCCTGGAGGATATCAACACTTATTTGTACATATGTGTATAGTCTTAAAGGTCCCATAAAATGTCTTTTTTACTTGTAACAATATCTTATTTTGTTAGTTTTTCCTTATTAAGGTATTCTTATCTACATTAAATTACATAAAACTTACAACCTAAAATATCTATTATTATATATGCAACTGTATAGTTTTAAATTTCCTATTTTTTGCGAATTTAATCATATATAAACTATGAGTTATTTCCAAACGTGCCTTTAATATTCAATATTCTATTAGTAACTAACAAATTTAGGTAGGCAATAAATTCACTAATTTTTGTATTACTTCCTGTTTATTAAACTTCATGATTACAATACTTTCTTGACAGATCGCTTGGCTCTGTTCCGTATGTCAACCCACTATGAAGTATTTCAACATATTTTACAATTTTAATCCTTTTCTATCATCGTCTGTAAATATTAATAATAAATTATTGACTCTAATACTAATTTATTTTATTCCAGGTTTCAAGTGATGCTACATTATAATTACCCGGATATTTACTTGGCAGTGTTCAGAATATTTTGATACATGTTGACCTTGACTTGAACTTGGATCATTTATTAGGGTAAAAATTTGTACTAATTAAAACAATGCCATTATTAGAAATTGTTTTATTCATTATCCTTTAATTCATTTTGGTAACTGTTTTTCTTAATATGTGATAATATATTTGCTCAATTCATTCAATTCGTTTATGAAAACTCTTAGTTTTTAACTTGGTTGTGTCTTTTGGTACACCCTACGTATTATTATATCATATTTATATCTGGTCACATTTTTTAATTATTTTAATATATTAGAGGATTAGTTCAATATATATATATATATATATATATATATATATATATATATATATATATATATATATATATTGCCGTGCTAAAGAGGCAAATGAGCCAGAAACATGCATGTCCACGGTTACCACTCTATTTCAGTAGCCCTTGGTATTGCGTGAATTACCCATGAATCGCTTTGTTGTTGTTGTTAACATATCACGCGATATTCCTACATCTTCTTTGTTATTTACTATGGGTCGGAAGGTTCATGGCGGGGTGCTATATGCGCCTCCGTGTCGATCTTGGTTGTTGTCCTGGAAACTCGGGACCTTCCAGCTGAAGACACAAATAAGCGTTTGGTTTCCCTGCTAAAATCCGTTGTTTTGTGTTTTCCCATATTTCGATTAACATCTTTGCTCCCAAATTTCACATCCTTATTTGGTTATGCCGTGCTGAAGAGGCAAATGAGCTAGAAACATGCATGTCCACGGTTACCACTCTATTTCAGTAGCCCTTTGTTTTGCTTGAATTACCCATGAATCTCTTTGTTGTTGTTGTTTACATATCACGCGATAATCCTACATCTTATTTGTTATTTACTATGGGTCGGAAGGTTCATGGCGAGGAAGCTATATGCGCCTCCGTGTCGATCTTGGTTGTTATTCTGAAAACTCGGGATCCTCCAATTGAAGACACAAATGAGCGTTTGATTTCCCTGCTGAAATCCGTTGTTTTGTGTTTTTCCATGTTTCGATCAACATCTTTGCTCCCAAATTTCACATCCTTATTTGGTTATGCCGTGCTGAAGAGGCAAATGAGCCAGAAACATGCATGTCCACGGTTACCACTCTATTTCAGTAGCCCTTTGTTTTGCGTGAATTACCCATGAATATCTTTGTTGTTGTTGTTGTTAACATATCACGCGATATTCCTACATCTTCTTTGTTATTTACTATGGATCGGAAGGTTCATGGCGGGGGGGGCTATATGCGCCTCCGTGTCGATCTTGGTTGTTGTCCTGAAAACTCGGGATCTTCTAATTGAAGACACAAATGAGCGTTTGGTTTCCCTGCTGAAATCCGTTGTTTTGTGTTTTCCCATGTTTCGATTAACATCTTTGCTCCCAAATTTCAGATCCTTATTTGGTTATGCCGTGCTGAAGAGGCAAATAAGCCAGATACATGCATGTCCACGGTTACCACTCTATTTCAGTAGCCCTTTATTTTGCGTGAATTACCCATGTATACATATATATATATATATATATATATATATATATATATATATATATATATGACGTTAAATATTCCTTAAAATATTGTTATTAGTAACATAACAGCTAGATCTGCCCCTGGTAAGTCCACGAACATAAAGCAAAAGTCTTCCCGAAAAATCCATTTTCTCTCGCGTTCCCGTGGGAAATTCAAATATTTTTGTATTTCCTCCTCTCCATGTAGCAACTTACAGGTAACCTGATATATACATCCCAACATTTCTCGTTTATACACACGTACGAATAATGGGGAAACGTCTAATACAAACATGCTAAATAAAATTGTCACTTATCAGATTTTAGGTCGGTAACATTAGAACTACGAAAAGAGAAAGCGGAAGAGTTGTACTATTACGAGTACTGAAAATAAACAGCGTTTGGTAAAATCAATTTGTGGATAACATTTTACCAAAAACTTATATTGACCTATTCAAACTACCAAGCACATATACTATCCTTTCCGGAGAACTATCTGCTATACACAAGTGGAATGTGCCAAAAAACAGCATTCAAACAGTTTATCATATTGAGGAACTCATTGAACTCACTACAATTATTAGGAAGTATTTGTATTCCATCTTATGTGAGAGTCAAAGGTAATGAGGAAGCAGATGAGAATTCACAAGCAGAAACATTTCAAAACAATCATACTTCGAGGGATAAAATCATAAAACGCTGGAACATTTTTTAGCAAAAATCCGAATCTAAATTAAGACACCCAAAATTCAATTTCGAACCTTGGCATATACAAACAGAAAACAGAGGGACTAGATAATCATTACCCGGCTACGTCTAGGACACTCCATATATACTCAAGAATATTTTATAATAAAGGAGGATCCTCCTTTTTGCAATTGGTGTGAGGAAGAAAATAAATAGTGAGATCAATAACCTCAGTCATATATGTAACTGTTTAATTTAAAATTAAAAATAACTAATATTACAATAAGAATAGACATCTAAATAACTGTTGACTCTTGACAAATATGTCCAATCTGTATAAATCATGAAATGAATTAATATACCTTCGTACAGTATAAACTATTAAAACTTGAAAATTATAACATCAAAAAACAATAAGAAAACATCCATTAAGTTGATACACGATCATTTATTTTAGATACAAATTTCAAAATAATTTTTAAAACGATGAATTAAAACAATACAATTTGTTTAAATCTTATTTATTTGAACTGATGTTCAATTTAAACTTGTTGACGCGTTTCACTAACACAGTAGCTTTGTCAAAACGAATGAAGGTATAATGTAAGAATGTCCTAATATATACAGTGCATAAACACAGAATTCTATTCACTGACGTTAACAATGGTATTGAAAGAAAAACCTGGAAATTCATTCACTACAAACATTCCTAAGCTATCTTCCCTGTAAAAAGGTTCAATAAAGGAGACTGATTGATATATATTTGGTCGTTAAGAAGATTACCTGAATATTTATTTTTGTTAATCTCGAAGGCCTCTAATAAATTTAAACTAAAGGATTTACCGATTACATGGAGAATTTTAAAATTTGGGTCGAAAATATGTTGGTTTTCTAATAAATGATTTGAATAGTTAGAATCTAATTTTTTGTTGTCATAGCTACGTTTGTGCTCCGAAATTCCAGTTTTAAAGTTTCTAAAAGTCCTACCGATAAAATATTTATCACAGTTGTCATTAACACATTTTAATTTATAAACTTCTGATTTGTTTAAATTTGAAGATTTAGATTTATTATTTTCAATGAATATGGATAAATTGTAATCAGTTTTAAAATAAATATATATATATATATATATATATATATATATATATATATATATAAGCAACGAACAGATTAGTGGGTATTGCACGCAAATAGAAGAAGGGGCTACTGAAAAGAGTGGTAACCGCAGACATGCATGTTTCTAGCTCATTAGCCGTCATCGGTACGGTACAACCAAGAAAAGATGTGAAACGTGAGAGCAAAGGTGTTGAATGAAACATGGGAAAATATAACAGAATTCAGCAGGATAGTCAAACACAACATTTGTGTCAGTAATATTAGAAGATCTCGAATATTCGAGACAACAACCAACATAGACACGGAGGTGCATATAACACTCCCGTCTGAAACTTCCTACCCAGATTAATGGAATAATAACAAGATGTACGAATAGTGCGTGACATATGAACAATAAGCAACGAACAGATTAGTGGGTATTGCACGCAAATAGAAGAAGGGGCTACTGAAAAGCGTGGTAACCGCAGACATGCATGTTTCTAGCTCATTAGCCGTCATCGGTACGGTACAACCAAGAAAAGATGTGAAACATGAGAGCAAAGGTGTTGAATGAAACATGGGAAAATATAACAGAATTCAGCAGGATAGTCAAACACAACATTTGTGTCAGTAATATTAGAAGATCTCGAATATTCGAGACAACAACCAACATAGACACGGAGGTGCATATAAGACTCCCGTCTGAAACTTCCGACCCAGATTAATGGAATAATAACAAGATGTACGAATAGTGCGTGACATATGAACAATAAGCAACGAACAGATTAATGGGTATTGCACGCAAATAGAAGAAGGGGCTACTGAAAAGCGTGGTAACCGCAGACATGCATGTTTCTAGCTCATTAGCCGTCATCGGTACGGTACAACCAAGAAAAGATGTGAAACATGAGAGCAATGGTGTTGAATGAAAGAAACATGGGAAAATATAACAGAATTCAGCAGGATAGTCAAACACAACATTTGTGTCAGTAATATTAGAAGATCTCGAATATTCGAGACAACAACCAACATAGACACGGAGGTGCATATAACACTCCCGTCTGAAACTTCCGACCCATCTTTCACATCTTTTCTTGGTTGTACCATACCGATGACGGCTAATGAGCTAGAAACATGCATGTCTGCGGTTACCACGCTTTTCAGTAGCCCCTTCTTCTATTTGCGTGCAATACCCACTAATCTGTTCGTTGCTTATTGTTCATATGTCACGCACTATTCGTACATCTTGTTATCATTCCATTAATCTGGGTTGGAAGTTTCAGACGGGAGTGTTATATGCACCTCCGTGTCTATGTTGGTTGTTGTCTCGAATATTCGAGATCGTCTAGTATTACTGACACAAATGTTGTGTTTGACTATCCTGCTGAATTCTGTTATATTTTCCCATGTTTCATTCAACACCTTTGCTCTCATGTTTCACATCTTTTCTTGGTTGTACCGTACCGATGACGGCTAATGAGCTAGAAACATGCATGTCTGCGGTTACCACGCTTTTTAGTAGCCCCTTCTTCTATTTGCGTGCAATACCCACTAATCTGTTCGTTGCTTATTGTTCATATGTCACGCACTATTCGTACATCTTGTTATTATTCCGTTAATCTGGGTCGGAAGTTTCAGACGAGAGTGTTTATGCACCTCCGTGTCTATGTTGGTTGTTGTCTCGAATATTCGAGATCTTCTAATATTACTGACACAAATGTTGTGTTTGACTATCCTGCTGAATTCTGTTATATTGTCCCATGTTTCATTCAACACCTTTGCTCTCATGTTTCACATCTTTTCTTGGTTGTACCGTACCGATGACGGCTAATGAGCTAGAAACATGCATGTCTGCGGTTACCACGCTTTTCAGTAGCCCCTTCTTCTATTTGCGTGCAATATCCACTAATCTGTTCGTTGCTTATTGTTCATATGTCACGCACTATTCGTACATCTTGTTATATATATATATATATATATATATATATATATATATATATATATACGGATTTATTTTACAGCCTAGGCCGCCTTTCCGTTCCCAGTTTCCAATTTTTTCGGTCGAAGCACAATTCTTCTTCCAAATCCCTCAATTCCATGGCTTCATCTATCTCGTTCCTCCAGCTTCTTCTCGGTCGTCCTCTTTTCTTTTTTTCTCGTGGCACCCATTCCAGTGTTCATCGTGGCCATCTATGTTCTCCCATTCTCTTTGTGTATCCAAACCATGTAAGCTGTTTTGGTCATATTTCTAATTGCTTCGTTCCTAATTCTATCTACTCTAGATTTTCTGCAGTCCGTCTTAGAAGAAATATTCATGTCTAAAGTTTCTAAAAATGATTTAATTTTTGAGAATGGTGTTCCAAAGTATGTTAAGCTTTTAAATTGTTTATTATTATATTATGACAACAAAAAATTAATTCTTACTAACACATTTTCGACCCAAATTTTGAAATTCTCCATGTAATCGGTAAATCCTTTAGTTCAAATTTATTAGAGGCCCTCGAGATTAACAAAAATGAATATTCAGATAATCTTCTTAACGACCAAATAGATATCAATCAGTCTCCTCTATTAAACCTTTTTACCTAGAAGATAGCTTAGGAATGTTTGGAGTGAATGAATTTCCAGGTAGTTTCTTTCAATACCATTGTTAACGTTAGTAAATAGAATTCTGTATTTATGCAATGTATATATTGAGACATTTTTATATTATACCTTCATTCGTTTTATCAAAGCTACTGTGTGAGTAAAATGCGTCAACAAGTTTAAATTGAACATTAGTTCAAATGAATGAAGATTTAAACAAATTGTATTGTTTTATTGCATCGTTCAGTCATTTATTTAATTTTTAAAATGTTTTGTATTGTATAAAGTCATAGATTATATAGAAAGAATTTAATAACGATAATTGTGAGATGTTTATGTGAAAGAGTTACATATCTAGTGTGTCCGTTTTCTACATTTATCTTATCAAATGAATACTATATACACAAGAAAATTCATAACCACACAAATTGTTGTATACAAATTTAATTTTAGGTGAGTGTATATTATTATTCTCGATAATTGTTTGTTTAAAAAAGAAATGAAATGAGTAAACTTTGAATTCAAATTTTTTAGATGTACATCTTTTAACCCATTAAACATATATACACTGACCTGGATTCACGAATTTCAATCTGAAGCACTATGACGTTGGATTCGCAAAATTCACTGGAATACTGCTACTATATGACCGCAAACTCCATCAATTTCTATTCACAGGATTATTTAGCTGAATATTATGTTCAGTTACTAGCTTTGCTAATAATGTGGTGCTTTCTGACGTTTTTGTTTCAAATTTCTATATTCTTTGAAAATTTGCTTTAAGTTTTTTCTTTCCTCATAACATGCTGCTTGCTTCTCTGCTCAACGACGATCACTACTTTTTGTTTCATCAACAAACTTTTTCTTACCAATATTCCCATATGCTCCTAGATTCTTTTATACTCTTATTAATATTGGAATTAGTCTTCCTTTTTCACCATTTTGGTTTGAATTGTGAATCCCTTTCTATTATTTTCTTTTCAAAAACACTTTATATTATTAATAGTTTATGAATTTACGAATTTCCAATAATCTTTTTCTCTAGATAATACATTTTACTTTTCCGCCCAACCTATCTAATATGCGAGAAAAGTATTGGTTTATCCACAAAAAAATTGGAATTTTGAAAAAAATTTTGAGTTATTTTCACGTTTCTCATCAAGAACACGAAAAAACGGTTTTTAGAAGAAAAAAATCCTGTGTGTATGTCGTCGTCAGCCATACAAAGGGCTGTCAATGCTGGTATTGGCCATTATCATGGATATATTTAAATAAAAGTGTTCCCATTCATTATATAATTATCCTACACAATAAACAATACATCCTCCACTTCGATTATGTGACAAAAATGTACTATGAGGCCTGTAGGATAATTTCAAATATAATTTAATTATAAATCTCAATTGAAATATTCTGTTATTAAGTACATAAAAAAGTGTTTGAATAAAAAAAAATTATCAATATTTTTTTAACACTTCCAAGAGTTATTAATTGGTCTTAGTCTGTTGATGAAACAAATAAAAAAGAATTACGAGAACTAATCAGCAGTAACTAAGCATCACACTGCAGTTGATAGGGTCAACTTGCAAATTCTAGTTCTATGGTTTAATAATTATAACCAGGACATTGCTTAATAGATATACTACTGACATTGACAGTGGTGTACTTGGAAATATTTGCTGTTTGTTGTCAGTAGCAAATTAATTTGTCAATTCATTCTTCAACTATATAAGCGTTTGAAGTATTTTCAGCATTCAATTAGGAATGTTTATTTTGAATTCCACCAATGCTAAAAATTTTATTATTTTTTACTTTATTCCATTAGTTTCAGCTTTAACTCTTAGAAAAAAATTCATAGAATTGTATCCCTCGTTTTCTCCTGACAATATGTCAATGCCAGCTTGATGTTAAACGGGCACTATCCTTATTTTTTCGTTTTTCGTTTTCCCGCAACAGCATACAAAAATCATCAAATTCCTACCTATTACTTTTCCGCCCAACCTATCTAATATGCGAGAAAAGTATTGGTTACCCCAAAAAAAGTTGGAATTTTGAAATTTTTTTTTGAGTTATTTTCACGTTTTCCATCAAAAACAACACGAAAAAACGGTTTTAAAAAAAATCCTGTGAGTATGTCGTCGTCGTTGTCGTCGGCCACTTTTTGTTACATGTCTTGTTAGCACGATACAACCTCCGGAGTGCAATAAGACACCAATTTTATGATCGAATATTGACTATTGATTTTCAGCTCACCAGAGCCAGTACAACGGGTGCTATGGTACTTGAAGTACATTTTGTCATTTTTTGAGAAATTTCCATTTGTTTGCACGATACAACCTCCGGAGTTCGACAAGTCACCAATTTTATGATTGAATATTATTCAGGACATCTCACAGAGAACTCTATTGATTTTCAGCTCACAATAGCCAGTACAACGGGTGCTATGGTACTTGAAGTACGACATTTTTGTCATTTTTTGAGAATTTTCAGTTTGTTAGTACGATACAGCCTCCGGAGTGCAAGAAATCACCAATTTTATGATTGAATATTATTCACAACATCTCATAGATGAAACCTATTGATTTTCAGCTTACCACAGTCAGTACAACAGGTGCTATAGTACTTTAAGTACGACATTTTTGGAGAAATTTCAGTTTGTTAGCACGATACAGCCTCCGAAGTATATACAAGTGACCAATTCTATGATTGGATATTAAACAGAGCGTCTCAAAGATGAACCCTATTGATATTCAGCTCATTAGAGCCAGTAAGAGTGCTATGGTACTTGAGGTACCAAATTTTTGTCATTTTTGGAGAATTTTCAGTTTGTTAGCACGATACAGTTTCCAACGTGTATACAAGTGACCCATTTTATGATTGAATATTGTTCAGGGCGTCTTATAGATGAAGCTAGTACAACGGGTGCTATGGTACCTGAAGTGCCACATTTTTTGTCCTTTTTGGAGGAATTTCGGGTTGTTAGCACGATACAGCCTCCGGAGTGTATACAAGTGGCCAAAATTATAATTGAATATTTTTCAAGGTTTCTCATTCAAGGTGTCTCACAGATGTACCCTATTGATTTTCAGATGACTATAGCGAATACAGCGGGTCCTATAAATCCAGATATACTGCATTTTTGGTTACTTTTAGAGAAATTCCGGTTTGTTAGCACGATACGTTCACCGAAGTGTACAAGTGACAATTTTATGATATAAAATTATTCAGGGCATCTCACAGATGCGGAAAAGTTAGTTTTAGTTTTCAAACCTTTTTATTTTTAATTAAATAGAGTGTTTACTGAAAATTAGAGATTATATTTGCTTTTTTTGCTCAAATTAACAGCAAAAGATTTTGCAGAAATACTCAACGCTAGTAAGCAAAGAGATGATGAAATTCATAAGCTGTTCAATCCTTTGCCAACTAGGGCTGTTAAAGTACACATAGAATGTCGACGTCTCTACGTCAATCCTATCAAAGGGTCTTGAGACCAGTACCTGACAAACTATTTAACATGATTAAATGCACCTGCCAAACTACAGTTGCAAAACCATGTAACACCATGAAATGTACATGTGGCCGATATGGACTTTTGTGTTCAGTAGTTAGTAAAAACTGTAGTAGAAAGGACTGTACAAACATAAGAGTCTGTTTCCATTAAGATGAAGACGAAGGGGAGAGCTGATGTTATTTTAATTTATTATAAAACACCTTATATCGTAAATATTAAGTTGTCTAATATTGTTAAAAATGGGTTTCAACTTCTAGTAAAAGAAATTTAAGTTACATTTGAAGTTAAGATTACCTAGGCTTTTCAATTCGCTAAGATTAATAAAAAGATTTTTTAGGCCTGAAAAGTATTTCTTTTTCATCCTCATTTTACTTTTCCCCCAACCTATCTAATATGCGAGAAAAGTATTGGTTAACCCCAAAAAGAGTTGGAATTTTGGGAAAAAGACTTGAGTTATTTTCACGTTTTTGATCAAGGACACGAAAAAAGGGTTTTTAGAAAAATAATCATGTGTGTATGTCGTATGTCGTCGTCGTTGTCGTCGGCCTCTTTTCGTTACATTTCTTGTTAGCACGATACAGCCTCCGGGGTGCAACAAGTCAGCAATTTTTTGATTAAGTATTGCTCAGAACATCTCACAGACGAACCCTATTGATTCTCAGCACACCAGAGCCAGTACAATAGGTACTATGGTACTTTAAGTACATTTTTATCATTTTTTGAGGAATTTCAGTTTGTTAGCACGATACAGCCTCCGGAGTATATACAAGAGACACATTTTATGATTGGATATTATTCAGAGCGTCTCAAAAATAAACTCCATGTATATTTAGCTCCCAAAATCCAGTACAACGAGTGCTATGGTACCAAATTTTTGTAATTTTCATTTTATTGTCACGATACAGCCTCCATAGTGTATACAAGTGACCAATTTTATGATTGAATATTTTTAATGGCATTTTATAGATGAACCTTATTGATTTTTAGCTCAGCAGAGCTAGTACAACGGGTGCTATGGTACCTGAAGTGCCACATGTTTGGTCCTTTTTGGAGAAATTTCGGGTTGTTAGCACGATACAGCCTCCGTAGTGTATACAAGTGACCAATTTTATAATTGGATATTTTTCCAGGCGTCTCACAGATGTACCCTTTAGATTTTCAGCAGACTAGAGCGAGTACAGCGGGTCCTATAAATCCAGATATACTACATTTTTGGTTTTTTTGGAGAAATTTCGGTTTGATAGCATGATACATCCCCCGAAGTGTATACAAGTGACAATTTTATGACATAATATTACTCAAGGCATCTCGCAGATGCGGAAATACTAGGTCAAATCTTTAAATCCGTTTATTGTTATTTGTTTTTATTTTATACAATAAAATAAATATTTCTTTTCGGCATGAAATTCCCTTAAATTTGATACCTCACATGATTTTTTACGTTTTCTTTAAATTCCGTTCTTTTATCAAGGTGGCTTTCGCTTATCTGTTTTTGTTGTTTTAAGTAAACACTAGATTGTACATGTTTATTCCATCATTTACGGCTTTATGATTTCCTCAGACTTGCGGACTACACAATATACGAATTGGTTCATATCCCCTCTCGGTACCTAATTTAGAAAATACTTTGTCACAGGGATTCCTAAGTTGCATGGTTTCCACTCCGCTCCTGTTATTAGAAGGGACGTTGAAAAATATACAGCCATAGTTTCGGACATCTAATTAAATTAAAGTCACAAGGAGTAATGATGAGGCCAAATTAAAAAGCGGAGATTGTTAATTAAAAGCAAGGGAATAAGCTCCACTGAATGCCGTCATTTTTTTGAACAAAAGTTCAAGATAATATACAGAAATTTTAATGCCCGTTTTCAATGATAAAGTCAAACTTTATGTTTGATTAATGCTTCTTTTACTTATATAAAACAAACAATATTAATTTAATAAATGTTTACAATATTTTTTCATACAAAAAAATATTTATTTTAAAATATTCGGAAATAAAAGTGAATAGCTGTGATGGCTATACGGTAACGATTTAGTGTTAATAGCTCTATATTTGGTAAGGTCTGATAGGAAGGGAATGCTGAGGTCAGTAGTGCCGTAATGATAACATATTTGGAAGAATTTCTTGAAACTACGTGACAGAATTTTCCAAATCGAAAGCTTATTTTTGAAAATTTTTAATTAATTATATAAGACAATTCTACTATGTACTTTATTGTTTAGTACTATGATCTTTATTGTTTAAAACCTAGCATCAGACCATAGATAACCTTTATATGCAAAGACATCAGACTGAAACATAGAAAACCTGTATGTAGTGAATGAATTAATTTCATCTTTGTTATCAATTAACATAATTATATTACCTTTTTAAATGAACCGTTTCTGTTACCAAATAATTCCACAATATATTAAAAAACTGGTAAAAATTCTAAAAAAATGACAATTGTTTCGATATTACTATCATCGTCAGAAATCACCCTAGTTTCTCGTGAGACCATTTATGGACAGAGAAAGTAAAACTTTCACCGGAAAAGTAGTGGAGAAAATCTACACCTCTTCATCCGGGCACCTCACAGAGGGAAAAAGGCCAAACGGCACAAAGGTCGTATGCCGTTCGACCTCCCAAAACTTGGAGAACCAGGCGTCATAGACGACCTACTGAGAAAAGGCCTCAGTGGAGCAGGAGTGCGGAAATACCTGCGACTCCTTAATCAGGAAATATCCCTTCAAGTGGTCAGGAAGCATGTTATTCAGCGCCCAACATTGCGGACATTGCTAAGAAAATATTCATCAGACAACGGTTGGAATGGGCAATAAGTACCTTCCAACCATATAAATCACCAGGAGTGGATGGAATATTTCCAGCACTCCTGCAGCACGGGATAGATGAGGTTATTCCTCGCCTGCTGAAGATTAGAAGAAGCAGTCTAGCAGTGGGTCTAATACCTAGAAAATGGAGAAGGGCAAGGGTAACATTCATACCAAAAATAGGGAAAAAAGATGGGAATGACCCTCGATCTTTTAGACTCATCTGTCTAACATCGTTTCTACTCAAAACGATGGAGAAAGTAGTGGATAATTACATAAGAACAGATAATCTGGAGAATATACCACTTCATAAATGTTATCAGAGTACCTTCTGTGATTTATCACAAAAGGGCCTCAGAATCATTGAGCAATAGTGCTTGTCAGTGGGGCTAAACATTTACCCAGCAAGACCATATTAATTCCATTTACCCGGAAAAGAACACTTCCAGCCATGAAACCCATATCCTTAAACGGGGAAATCATAGAATGGAAATCAGAAGTTATATATCTAGGGATAACCCTGTGGAATAAGCATGTTAAAATAACTGCTAGTAAAGCAATAAGAGCTTAGATGGCGTGCAGAAATCTAGCTGGTAAGAGGTGGGGCTGTAACCCAAAAATACTGCGATGAATATACGCCATGACTGTGAGACCAGCAATTACGTATGGGACAATAGTTTGGCATACAAAAGCAAGTCAGTACAGCATGAGGAAGATCCTCGACAAAGTTCAAAGGCTTGCATGTGTGTGCATCACTGGAGATATGAGAACGTGTCCAACTAAGGCACTTGAGATCATTACAGATCTCACACCTCTACATCTGGTGATAGAAAGATCTGCCCAAGAGGCAATTCTAAGAATATCTAAGGAAGGTTCAGGCAATGCGAGTATTGAAAATCAGGGAGCCTGAGCCTCTCCAACAAAACACATCTCATCAGCGAATCTTCCCAGTGACGAAACGATCAAGAGAGTGTTACGGTTCCACCGACACAATGTTTTATTCGGATTTATAACAACATAAACACATAATGTAATAAATTACTTACCCAGCAGTTGAAAGCTATTTATTAATTGATAACAATTTCATTATTGGATATCATAAAAATCCTTTGTTTACAAAGTAATTAATCTAGGTTAGTTCATATATGTCAACTTAATCTGCAAGTACTTCTTCTTTCTGATTAGTGCTGAGTACCTAAGTACATTTATCAGTTACCTGTGTAGTGGCTACCTGTTCTATGGAGGTAAAATGTTAGTCTGACATAAACAGAGGAAATTTTATGTTTCTGAATTCCCTCCATATTTCATACCTTTTTTTGGGTTTTGAGGTTGTCTTAGCATGTGCTGATGGCATATTTTCGTACTTAACGGATTTTGTATCTTGAAACCAAAGAAATAATTGTGGTTTAATGTTGGATTATTATTATAAATTTCTGGTGAAATTTCACTTTAAGTGGATTCAATTATAATTCAATAAGAAACCTAAAATATAAACAATAAGGCCATCCTCCACCACAAGTGTTCAAATGTACATCCAGTACTTATAATTTTATTTTACTCATCATATCATTGCTTTTAGGCCTTCTTGCCTCAAGTATCACTTGCAACCTAACAAGGTTAGCATTCTTTTATCCAGATTGCTGCATGGTATTCTGTGTAACAAGTAGTTAGTACATTGCTCGACCTTCGCATCCAGTATCATAGTCTTTTTTTTGCATGCTAGTTCTTAGTCTGGTGATTGCACACCCCTAGGATTACACCCGTAGACTTCACCACCTGCTTGTACCTGCTGATGGACGGTTTTTCCTGCTACGTAAATTTGGCTTAGCATGCACTCAAGTGAGAGCTTTCTATTTTTATAAGTAGCATCTGTACCCTGTAAAAAGAAACGCCATAAAAATAGTACTTCCCCTGGTATATATTCATTGATTGATTCCATTTTTTTTTATATTGTAGTTTAGAATATAGATAATAATACTTACACTTGATGTAAACCAATTGGTCCAATTGGGGCAACTACTAATAGTGGCGTAGCCACTAAGTTCACATATTATTTATCCTCCTGTAACCAAATAGTATCAATTAGTAAGATCTGAGTCTCGAAACTAAGTAGTGAATTCAAGGTTTTTAAAACCAAAACATAATACCACTCAATGTTAATTCTACTTACCAGGTCGATTATTCTCGTTTGTATCCAACAGAACTATCTACCCGAATAAATGTATGTAGTCCAACAATAGTATTAATTTGGATACACGAATCTTATTGCTCAATTTACTTTCCAGCTAGCCATAATTAAGTAAGTATTCTGCCAAGCTTTTAGGTAGACGTTTAGGGCAAACTGAAGTGGAACATAACAAGAGTAAGTATCGAAGACAATTTCACTACGATACTAAATACGAGGAGAGACTGGGAAAAGGAATACACCACCCAAACTCTCAAAGAAAACACCATTAGATGGTATATGGATGGTTCAAAAACCACGACTGGAACAGGCGCTGGAGTATTTGGGCCTGGAACTAGATACTTATTATCATTAGGCTCTTTCACGAGCGTTCTTTCTGGCAGAAATACTTGCGATCGAAAGATGCGTTGAAATGAACCTAGAAAGAAACTATCAGAAATGTGACATATCGATCCATTCTGATAGTGAAGCAGTTATCAGAGCATTGAGCTCCCATGTCATTGACTCAAAGTTGGCATGGGAGTGCCGAAGAAAACTTGATGAATTAGGCAAGAATAACAGGGTCTCTTTAGTCTGGGTTCCTGGCCACTCGGGAATCACGGGAAATGAAGAGGCCAATACACTTGCCAGGAAAGGAGTACAAACGCCCTTTAATGGCTCGGAGCCTTTTTGCGGTGTAGGAAAATGCTCCTAAAAGAAAGAGTTTCGGAAGAAGGAGGAAACCGAAAGAGGAGCACTCTGGCGGTGCCTTCCCGGACTGGAACATTCCAAAAAGTTCCTGCGTAACTTTGACACTGCTAGATCCAAAAAATATTTGGACCTCCGTAAAAATAAGCTACATCTCCTCGCGGGCTTTCTTGCAGGACACTGCCGACTTAGAAAGCACCTAATGAGAATAAGTCTAACAAAAATTGACGAGTGTAGATTCTGTGGGAGGAGGATCACTCCGGATCGCCTAGTTCTAGAATGCCTCGCATTGCACGCCAACGCAAGAAATGCTTCGAACAAGAAACTTGTAAGAGTGAGGGATCTAACCTCGTTGAAGCCGTCCCAAATACTAGAGTTCATTAGAACCCTGGAACTGGAAGGCGAGCTGTAGTAGTAGCGAGAACAGCTGTAATAGGGGTGACACAATAAACCTTAGGTTTCAGTGCATTGTAACCCTGTTAAAATCTAATCTAATATAATCATCGTCAGAATGACAGGAGATACATTCCATGTAATGCGTACCTGATGTTTAATAATTATGTTTTGGTAGACCAAGAAGTGATTGACTTAATATATGTTAATAGTAAAAAGAAGATGATGATACAAATATTAAAGCTTAGATACTATTACCCCAAGGAGATATTCTGGATATTTTTTCCAATTAAGATCAGTATAACTGTGCAATTATATAGAAAGCCAGGAAAACTATATCTGCTGATCTTTACAATTATTACTTAAGAAGACAGTTTAAAAGTGGAGAACTCCCTAAATGTATCTGTTCATTGACGACTTCATACTGTGGGTCTCTTAAGTGTCTTCTAATTTCTAACTTTTCAAGGAAATCCAGTTCTTGTTTCTCATTACAAATATGTAGTGCTTCTAGTTTTGTGTTAGATGTCAACGAATCTTTGGTGCCAAGTAGATGTTTTGCGTAGTGGGATTTCAAAATGTCTAAGGGTCTTACCGAGATAGACAGCAGTAGATAAGCTACGCCGGTTCGAGATAATTCCTTATGTGAAATAATATGGGAAATCCCTAAAGTTCATTCTGCACGTTTTTGACCAAACCAAGGTCATTACGGCTGAGACGTCATCAACCCTCTCTGCTATCCATTTGATAGGTTTCTGATGTGAGTCTGGAGTGTGGTCCTCACAGCCGTAATGACGTTGGTTTGATTAAGAAAGTGCAGAATGAACCGTAGCAATTTTCCATGTTATTTTACATAAGGAATTATCTCGAACCGGCCTAGCATATAGAGGAGGGGACCCAAATTTGAGACACTTTTTTTGTAAATTCGAGAAAAAAAAATCATCATTGAACAAATTTTTATTATTCTACATTAAAATAGCTAGCTACTGAAGTTATTTAACTAGAAGTTTGTTTTTGTCAATTTTCCCATAAAATAATAGGTTGCCTAATTTGAGACACAGTGACGTCCCAATTTGAGACAAATTTCCCAATTTGGGATACTACAAAAAATCCGTTTCTTCGCAGAAAGAACATATAAAGTTAGCATCTTTAATTTCCTCACAATCTTCATGGGCCCATCTGCCGCAGTGTACACATTTTGCCCATAGCTCGCCACAGCTTCTCCTCGAAAAATCTCCCGTAACAAAATAAACATTCAGCATCAATTCCTTCGGATTCGTCTGAAGAGTAATTAGCCAATATAATACTGCTGTAGCTTTCTGAGCTTGAACTAGAAGAAACCCGGCGTTTTTTTCCACTTCTGCTCTAGCCCGAAGTGGAAGGTTGGTCCTGTTTTAAAACTGCTGATTTCTGTTTTCGTACAATTGCAGTAGACTTTTTTACCAGTTTCTTTGATTGTTTACCTTTTGGTTCTAACTCTTCACCGATGTTTTTTTAGGTATAGTATTTTTACCTATTTTTTTTTCTAAACTACCTTGTAATTCATCTTTGTAAGGAGTCAAGGTAATTATTGATGCTTTCCTAGCCCTAACATTCGCCTTAGTTCCTCTGATTTTGTATTCAGGCAGAGGACAAATATCCGTGGGAGAAAAATATTCTCTCAGAGGCTTATTTACTGAGGATGGACTTGGTGTACCTACGTTCATTTCTTTCTGGCGTTGGTAGAGCCATTGCTCTGCTTCCATTTTGGTTGCTCAGATGATCTTCCTGATGATTTGATTTTCCGGAGAGGTGCTCTTCTTGAAGGCGTGTTTTGTTTTCCATTACATTGTGTACGCCAAAATCATGGTCTCTGAAGGTGTTTCTATTCAAAGGAGCTAGTCCCGTTTTTCTAAAACCATTGCACGATGTTTCCATAGTGGTAGCTCTGTTGTAGGCTTCGCCAAAAATACTAGCAATTGCGTATGGGGATACAGTACTTAAATAGTTCTTCCGAAAATAATTTTCTATCTCCTGAGCGTAATACGTTTTTAACGGAGACATAAATGAAACATCTAAAAGCTGCATTTTATTGGTAGAATATGGCGGAAGACAAATTATCGTCACATAATTTTGTTTTGCCAAATCTATGAGAGCAATGTTTCTTGTGTGGGAGTAGTGTCCATCCAACACAAGTAGAACAGGGTCAGCAGTTGTGGGTTTCGTGAATTTGATAAAATGACTTAACCATCTTGTAAACATATCTGATTGAACCCAACCAGTTGGAGCACCAATCATTAGCTCGGACTTCATATTTTTCCGTGGAAAAATGAATAATGGCGGTACATAATCTCCTGCAGCATTCATACAGCTTATTACGGTGATTAGTTTACCTCTTTCTGCGGAGGTTAATGTAGAAACCAGTTGTTTTCCCTTCAACGATAAAACCTTACTATGCTTATGTTGAAGGATGGTAATGCCTGTTTCGTCGACATTGCATGTCCTCTGGGAAGGATCTTGAAGCTTGGAATATTCTGGCTCATAGAGATATTAAAACGCTGAGACTTTTTCGGGAGTAAAAGATTTGATACAAGCTACAGACATACCTTGCGGTGTTCTCATCGAAAGTTGTGGATGCCTCTTCAAAAATAACCTCAACCATTAAATGGATGCGGCAACTTATTCCTAATTGCCTAGCTAATGCATATTGAACTAGTTCGTTTTCTAGTTGTTCAGAGAAAACTGGTTTCCGGCCTATCGATAGTTTGACAAGTTCTTCTGGGCTTTTATCTGACTTTGAGTATATTTTCACAGTGCCTTTGGGTACACTAAAATTCAAACTCAATTTCAGAACCATTTGGTACCTATCTCAAATTAGGAAATCTCGTTATAAAAATTGACAACAATATATTTAGGTTAGTTATGAAAGAATACAGCCAATTTCAATAAGACATCATTAGGCAACACCTAAACTAACTACTTCGACACATGAAATGTTTCATTTCCACTTACGTTAACTGCAAATGCCGGTTTCTTTACACTATCAAAAAAACTTCAAGAGTCAAATCGAAAGAAAAACGCACGTGCATAAAAACAAACGAACTGACGCGCTTAACGACTCCTTACCACTGCAGTCTAGTTTATTGGCGTAAGTTGACCCCACATTTGTTAGATGACGTTACAAATACCATAATATGCGGAGCTATCTCAAATTAGGCGTCTATCTCAAATTTGGGTACCTTCCTCTATACTCATCAAATGAAATAAGTTTAGAGTTTTGATTGAGTATTTAGATATATATCCGAAATTTCTAAGTATATTATGAAGTTTTTTATCTAATTTATTATTAGTATCAACATAAGAAACTACGGGTCTAATTGTTTCCGATATTTTATGTAATTTAGCGGTTCCATATAAACAAATTATTAAATTAAACAAATAGCAATATGAAACGGTTATCCTTTACATATAACAAATACATTACTAAATAAAATAGTGGAAAAGGTGAAATTACAAATAATATTTCCTAAGACCACTAAAGAAATAAAAAATTACAAAACCATCACATGTGCTGGTAATATTTCTAATTATATTTCAAAGATAATATATTTAGCAACAAATACAACAATTTCTTATAAAACAGAAAGTAATGTGAGTACAAAATTGTTAAATATAAAAAAAATATCCCCATAAAAGAACCCTGGTATAGATAACCTTAAATGTCCAGAATGTATTTGGGTCAAACCCTTAGAAATTAATACAGTGAACACTTACGAGCATACAGATTAAAACAACCAGAGGAATTCCACTACGCAGAACATCTACTTGACACCAAACATTCATTGACACCTAACATACAACTAGAAGTACTACATATTTGTGATGAGAAACAAGAACTGGATTTCTTTGAAGAGTTAGAAATTAGGAGACACTTAAGAGACCCACAATATGAAGTCTTCAATGAACAGATAAATCTAGGGAGTGGTCCACTTCTAAAATGTCTTCTTAAGTAATAATTATTGTGAAGATCGGCAGATACAGTTTTCCTGGTTTTCTATATCATTGCACAGTTATAGTGAACCTAAATGGGAAGAAGATATCCAGGATATCCCAATAGGGATAATAACATATAAGCTTTAATATTTGTAATATCACAACTTCTTGTTTTTTCTATTCATATATATTAAGTATAACACAAGGTAGGTCACTTCTTGGTCTTGCCAAACATAATTATTAATCAACAGGTAGGCATTAAATTAAATGTAACTTCTGTGATTCTAACGATGATAGTATTATGGAAACAGTTGTCAATTTTTTAGAAGTTTTAACATTTTATCAATATATTTTGATTATTTAGGAATAGTTAGTTCCATTTAAAAAAGTCATATGAATAGATTCCACAGAGTAAGGGACGGAACAGTAAAATAAAAAACATATTTATAATCAACAATAAACTTTTGCAATTAATTTCACTGTCAGTATTTATAGAGTTCTAAAGGTAACAGCCATATCCGCGATCCTCGACCAAAACACGTGTCAATTTTGATTACAAAATGTTAGTTCATGCGATTTTCATTTTGTAACTCACGTTTAATCAAGCTATAGTTATGTGCTAATTTCTTTGTCATTAAAATGCACCCGTCTATAGCCAGTAAAATTTGGAGTGCAGACCAAAACACATTATTACATACATATAAATATTTAGTTAGATTTAAACTATTATATGGTGCCGTAGTTTGCGCTTCCGCTACAACTTCAACATAAAAAACCTTGGAGGCCATTCAAAACACAGCTCTACGAATAGCTACAGACGCGTTTTGTACTACAGCAGTTGAAAATTTACTATGTTTAACAGGAGTACCGCCCCTAAGCTAATGTAAGTGAATATTCTGTGTATATAATATACATCAGTGAATAGTGTAGTGAATAAATCAATTAAGTTAGTTGACATAACGTGTGTATATACATTCATCCCACCCGTAATAAAAACGTTTAAATAAATAAGAAAAACATTACATTGGTGTCAGAAGTGGGATAATATAGATAAATAGTTACGTGAAAATGGCTAAAAGACTAAGTGACCTAAAAGTGATGGAATTGAAGGCAGAATTGGAAAACCGCGAGTTGGAAACGTCCGGTAAGAAGAGCGAATTAATAGAAATACTCAAAATGGAACTGGAAAGTGAAGGTTTGGATCCAGAAACATTCATATTCAAAGACAAGACCTTAATCTCGTCAATTTCTGATATGAAGCATGATTTTTCTGCAATGGAGAACGATATTTCTGCCATGGAAGAGAAGATTTCAACTGATGTGAAAAACTATATTTCTGCAATAAAGAATATTTCTTCCGATATCTTATCGTTGAAAAATGACATCTCTGCTGACGTCGAAAATAAAATTTCATCCCTAAAATTGAATATCGAGAATAGGATAACAACGATGGACGAGAAAATCGAGAATAAGATGACAACGATGGACGAGAAGATTGAGGATAAGATAACAACGATAGAAAAGAAAATCAAAGAGTAAGAGAGAAATATGGCAGATTTAAGAACACAGGGCACGCCAGCAAAAGAATAGAAGAACGAGCAAACAAAACCTTGCAAGCCAGAAATACTCCCTAAGTTAGAAGACATTGGCAGATTTGCACGAGTCTAGCCTCCAACGCTCGACGGAAAGACATCGTGGACCAATCATGTGAAACAGTTTGGAGCAGCCGCTAGAGTGAATAATTGGTCCGATAAAGAGAAAGCAGTGAACTTAACTATCGCGCTTAGGGGAGATGCCTTAGACGTACTCCAGACGATACCTCTTGAAGAAACGGATGACTTCGAGCAGCTGATGAAGAGGTTGGACACGCGATACGGTCACGAACATCTAGAACAATTGTACCAGTCCCAGCTGAACAACCGAAGGCAGAAACGTGACGTAGCCCTTCAAGAGTATGAACTGGATATTGCCCGACTGGTTAGATTTGCTTATCCATCAGCCCCAGAGAACATAATGGAATGTCTGGGCATCCAGGCATCTATTCATGGTTTACGTGACCCCGATATGCAGAAGACGCTTCGTTTAGCCCATCCCAAGACATTATTTGACGCATTGACAGCTGCTCTTGAATATGAAGCAGCAACGAAGGCTTCGGGTTATAACAAAGTTAGGGCAATCCGAGAAGAACGCGTCGAAGACAGGTTTGCTCAGTTCGTCGCTTTAATAGAAAATATGATGGACAGGAAGCCAAAAAAGATCAGATGCTGGAATTGTGTCGAGCTAGGACATGTATGTAGTTCGTGTAAGCGCCCCAGAACTCCTGCAAACCAAGAACCCCAGTCACAGGACAACTAGAACGGGTCAATTACGAGGGGGTAGCACCGACGCATGATCGCTCCAAAGACCCTCTCATACTAATAGCTTCGCTCAGATGTCGCAACGACAGTGTATATGTAGAAAACTAATTGAATGGCAAGAGATATACTCTGCTGGTAGATACTGGAACAACTAGAACCATTATACGACCAGAAATAAACTCCAAGAAGAAGCTTTTACCAACGAGACTGCGACTGCGGACCGCCACAGGTGAGAGTGCCAACGTTCACGGTGAGACACAAATCCAATTGGGAATTGGCGCAGAAAAGTTCACGCATACGGTAATCGTAGCTGACATTGAAGAAGACGTGATTCTGGGAATGGACGTAATGAATCTACATGGTTTCCAACTGGAATTTAGAAACAGAATCATTAAAGTGGGCTCCGAAGAGGTATTCCTTCATCCATATGAAGGCAGCACGGTGTTAGCAGCTGTTCAGGACGATACCGTTCTACCTACACAAAGTGAAACCATGATAGTAGCGCGGCTACAGGGAATCATGGAGGAAGGTACATCGGTTATGATGGAGCCAAGGAACCACGACGAAGAAGTTGGCAAAGGAGGACTAATTGGAAAAGAATTGGTCACGTCGGCAAAGGAGATCCCAGTACGATTGATAAAAGTGAAGGATTACCCAATTACCATCGAGAAGAAAACCAAGATTGGATCCTGCGTATCGGTGACGTCTACAGTCCGTCAAACAATGACCACTGACAATTCGAATGCCAGATTCGAACAAATGTTATCAGTAGCTGGTCAATCCTGAAACGAGCTGGAAAAAAGAGAATTGGATAATTTCCCTTGCAGTATCGAGACCTATTGGCACCAAAAGGACGAAAGACTGGTAGAACATCAGCCGTCAAACACAAAATCGATACTGGTGATGCCAAGCCAATTAGGCAATCAGCTCAAAGACTACCAAGAGCAAAGAGAAAGGAAGCTGAAAGAATAATTCGAGAGACGGCAGAAGAAAAAGTAATAGAACCGTCTACTAGTCCATGGGTGCCTCCAGTAGTGCTCGTCAAAAAAAAGGATGCAACTACGAGATTCTGCGTGGACAATCGCCAGCTAAACAACGTAACGAAGATAGACAGCTATCCTCTGCCTCAAATCGACGATACGCCAGATACTTTGCCCGGCAGCAAACTGTTCTCCACCTTGGACCTGAAGTCTGGTTATTGGCAAGTAGAAATGGACACAGGTAACGAAGAGAAGACTGCTTTCACCACCGGATCTGGATTATGGCAACGTCATGCCATTCGGGCTCTGTAATGCGCCCGTGACATTTGAAAAACTCATGGAAAATATCTTGAGAGGGTTGTCTTGCAAGACATGCCTGGTGTATTTGGACGACATCGTAGTACTGGGGAAGACATTTGACGAGCGCCTGAATAATTTGGAAGGCGTATTCAAACGACTTCAAGCTGCCCAGCTCATGTTAAATCCGAAGCTGTTCCAAAACCGAGTCAACTACCTAGGTCATATAGTGAGCAATGAAGGAGTGGCGGTGGATCCAGAGAAAATTGCTTCCATCCAGCAATGGCCGCAACCAACCGACAAACATCAAATTAAGAGTTTCCTTGGACTTTGTACATATTATAGAAGATTTATCAGGAAGTTTGGAGATATCGCCAAGCCTCTAACTCGACTTACATAAGAAGCAAGAGGACGAAGAATGTCAAATAGCTTCTTATACCTCAATAGGCATTTAACGACGGCGCCGATATTAGGATACCCATTACCAGAGGAAGACTTTATTCTTGACACTGACGCGACCAATGTAGTGAAGTCCGTGGAGCACTTTTACCAGTATCTCTATGGTAGGAAGTTCTTAATCTGGACTGATCATGTAGCACTCAAGTGGTTAATGCAGTTCAAGAATCCCGAGAGCCAGATCGCTAGATGGATTGAACGACTTCAAGAGTACGATTTCAACATCGAACATCGAGCTGGTGTGAGTCACCGAAATGCCGACTCCCTGTCCAGACGACCGTGCCCAACAGACTGCTTCCACTGCAACAAGACGGAATCCAGGGAAGCTGCAGTTTCAAGAACTACTGTAGTCAACGAAGAATGATCACCCACCAGGATCAGAGAAGATCAGGAGAATGATCCTCACCTAAAGATGATTCGGCAATGGAAGGAAGAAAATCGGCGACCTACCTAGCAAGAACTGTCAAGATTTTCACCGACACTCAATGCATATTGGGCTCAGTGGGACTACCTTATCCAGGAAGAAGGGCTGTTGAAATGAGTCCTTGAAAACGATGATGGTTCCAAGATGAAGAGACAGCTAGTTATCCCGAGAGCGAGAGTAGCTGAGGTACTGAAGAAGTTACACGACAGTCTATCGGGAGGTCATCTGGGAGTGAAGGAAACCCTTCAGCGAGTCCGTGAAAGGTTTTATTGGATAAACAGATCCGATGATGTGAAGGACTGGTGTAAGAAATGTACGACTTGTGTTACGAGTAATGGGCCACATCGCAAGAAAAAGTCACTTATGAAACAGTATAATGTTGGAAGCCCTTTCGATAGGATTGCTTTAGACATCGCTGGACCATTTCCTACGACAGAAAATGGTGGTAAATACATCCTGGTTATAATGAATTATTTCACAAAGTGTGTGGGAATTCACGCGATACCGAATCAAGAGACCACAACTGTCGCGGATGTGTTGGTGATGAACTTATCAGCCGACATAGAGTGCCCTTGGAAGTCCACAGCGATCAGGGAAAAAATTTCGAAAGCCATATATTCCAGGAAATTTGCGACAAGCTGGTAATGAAGAAGACCAGGACAACAGCATTACTTCCACAGTCAGACGGAGAATGGTTGAGAGAATGAACATAACTATTGGAAAATACCTGTCCAAAGTAGTTTCCAGCCTGTGGTGGTTACTCAGTAAGTGCCCCTCGTATACATTACGTTTACCATAAAGGTATATTATCTTGACGAAAACACTTACCTAGTAACCGTTCTTCGGGAGTTGAATAAACGACATCACTTATACAAAATCTCTGGGCTTTTAATATATTCAAAATACACAACTATAATATCATATCATTTAACTTATTCAGACTAATAATAACAATGGAATTCTTGGTTCGTTACACTTCTAATATATAGGAAGCGTTTCGGACAATGTCCTGCGTGCCTGACCTTCGTCTATTAGTTGATCGTGCTATTTACATTTTTAACTATAACGTGCTTCCACGCATATCTAACATTGACCTTCCTAGATCAACGCTCCCTAAATATTGTAATTAATATCAACCTAATTTAAATCTTATTTCTATGCTAATGTCCTTTTAACACTACTGTCCTGTCGGGATCATTACAAGCCATTAGAGAGATTGGGACCAATATCTTTCCCTATTTGCATTGGCTTATCGATTTGCCGTCAATGGGTGAAACACCTGCGAAAATCCTGTTTGGACGTGAAATGAGGCTTCCTTGTGACCTGGAATTTGGCAGTCGGCCTGGAGAAGATCTAGCTGGAGAAGACTACGGGATCCAATTGAGAAGAAGGATGGACGAACTTCACGAATTAGTTCGAACAAATCTTCAAGTTACCAGCGACAGAATGAAAAGTCGGTACGTCACGCAGGCCACAGTAGTCGGCTCCAAAGAATGGGACAAAGTATGGTTACACAACCCGACATGGAGAAAAGGATTTTCTCCAAAATTACAAAAATCCTGGGAAGGGCCATACTTAATCAAGAAAAGGATCAATGATGTTATATATCGCATTAGCAAGATCCCCAACGGAAAACCAAAAGTAGTTCACCAAAACCGATTAGTGCCATTCGAAGGAGACCATGACCTAGAGAAAAGAGTAAACCATATTCGAGATGTGTCTGACCTTCGATGAATTTATGGGCGCGTATGGAGGTACCGAGAAAGCTAGATATGGAGTCACTTCAGAATAACAACAAGATTTGTTCACTCTCCCGGAAGATTATTCAGTGGCATACAACATCCCCGCCCGTATCAAAAACGCACGAGGGTTAGCAACCGTCTTTCGAAAGAAGTTCGGGCAATTAGAAAAAATTGAAGACCAGATTCCAGCCCCTGGCAAGACACTGAGACTGAAACACAATTCGCGGTACGTCTTCTGCGGGGTAACTAAAAATGAATTTCAAGACCGATCTACCTACCGCGATGTCTGGGAAGCACTTCTAAACCTCCGAGACCATGTGTTGGAATCTAGCGTAGATAAACTGGCAATTCTTGAGATAGCGAGTAACCAGTTGGATTGGCGAGTCATCAGGAACATGTTAGAGGTGATCTTCTAAGATACCGGTGTCCAGATATTAATTTGCAGCTTCAACCCCCGTCATCAGTATCCGATGAAGACGGTGCCCTGTTATTTCCATAAGATCGGAAAGTGTAAAAATGGGGCCAGTTGCCGATTCAAACATCGAGTCTCGGCTACACAAAAGTTCCAGGAGGAACTTCCACTTAAGGAGGGGGTAATGTTACGAACTCCCGCACAGAAGTAGATACTACGTACGGTCCTGTAACATTATGGTAACGGGAGTTAAAAAATGGCGAGCACGCCGAATTCTGAGGTCTATTGGGATTTTTTTGAAACCGTTTTAATAGACATGCTCTTCGAAGATCTTTTAAGGATTGAGCCGGCATTCGAGAAGTATCCCGAAAAAGAAGAGTATTCCAGAGAGGCGATTGTTTTTACGTAAACCGCAATCTAGAACTATCTAGTAAAAAAGGCACTAATATATGAAGGACCGACCAGCGGGAGATGTCAGTTTATAAGTAACCTCGTGATATAAACAGCGAACAAGTAAATAGTCTAAATAGTGAAGTGTTTGTATAAAATAATGTAAGTGAATATACCATGTATATAATATAAATTAGTGAATAGTGTAGAGAATAATTAAATTAAGTTAATAGACATAACTTTTGTGTATAAATTAATCCCACCCGTAATAAAAACGTTTAAATAAATAAGAAAAACATTATATTTTTGTAAATTTTTGGATATTCTCTGTATCTTATGCCACTAATAACCTCAGTGGTTAAAGCGAAATGAATAAAAAAAATTTTTTAAAATGCACCCGTTAAAGAAAATTTTTACTTTGGTTAACAACACATAGAAAAAATGCCACAAACTGAAACTGCCACTATTCCTGAAAGCGTATTGTGTAAAATTTTATGTTTAGAATCTTTTGTCGGCCGCTAATAATCAAGAGGGTTGATCCGCATATAAATTTAAACCAAAAAAATCATGGTATCTTCAACATTTAGAAACGTTGAGTGGTCTCTGACTGTGTTTCTTTTATGTCTCGCTTACGGCAAAAACCTCTACCCTTTTTTAATCTCAGTCTGGTCTAGCCATTTTATGTTCAACTGTAAATGGACCCTCTTATTCTCGATTCATCTCAATTTTATAAAACCAAATAGCTCATAAAAACGCGGACTTATCCGGCCATCGTACTTGACAATATCCTTGTAAATGCAGAGATTTCGTAGGACGACGTACAATGAGTCTGTAATTACATACACACCACGAGTACGTATGATGATCGCTTCGCTTTCTGCAAAAAGACAAATTTAGGAATTTAGGCGTATGTTGGCTGACTCGTATTTTGATCTCTTTTATTATCAGAAACACAGAGTACAGGAAGTAGAGTTAGAGATAAAATGTTAGTGTACTATTAACAGAGAGTCATAGAGAGAGAAAGAGAGATGTTAGACATCTGGGGTTTATCATCAACTGGGTAATTCAGTACTCAAGTTAATAACTAATGACTAAGTAAAAGATATGGAGGTAATTTAAAAAGAATGAAAGATAAAATTGATAAACTCTGAAAGTTAAAAGAATTTAATATGGCAATAAAACGAAAAAATTGAAAAAAGATAGAGAGGGAGATATTAGAAACTTATTTGCTATAATAATATTGTTATAAGGATGACTCACATTAACATATATGTGAAAGTTAACGTAGATAATTAAAAAAATTTTTTGGAATAAAATTTACAATTTTGTCCATGAGTATATATTTTCTGAAATAAAATGCATACACATTGTTCCAGGATATAACACAAAGCTTTTTGATTCATATAAGCGTACCTCAAAGTATCATTGACTGAAGCGATTTACCCCTTTCCATTAGTAAATCTTTGACGTTTCGATAAATTACCGATATATCCCCTAATCTAATAAACGAGCGACTTTCACCCCTCTAATACAAGTTGTGATTACATAGAAATATTTGTAATTCCTTCCATACCCCACAAAACCAACAATTTTCTCACTCCCCTTAACGAAAGTTATGTAACTCTTGAATTCTACCCGCAAACTGATTGTATCAATTTACTGCATCACAATTTCTCGGTTGAATCCTCAACATTATGCCCACTTTTCCTCATTTCTAATACAAGGGCAGCATCCCTCCTTAAAACACAGTGGCGTAGTGCGATGAGGCAGCAAAAAGTAACAAAATATTATGTCGAAAACAGGTCCATAACATTCATCAATAACATTCGATACCCAACAATTGCCAGTTATATTCACTAATATGCAAACACAGTAATCTAAAAACTAAAAACAAACTTATCATTTACCATCAAATAATACGACCCATTTCAACACCAGTTTACCTCACAGGAACCAAACATAACCTTTACTCCTTGCAGATAGTACAAAATAAGTGTCTCATGGCCGGTTCCACCAATATCTCACTTATCACCAAACAACTAATTAGCTATTAAATTTATTGTCGAATCAAATTTCAATTGTGTTCCACCAAGCACAATTAAGCTTTTATTTACCATCGTCGTATTTACTCCAATTTTGATTCCTACGGTTGGTATTGAAGTCGGTAATAAAACCACAGAATACACCAGCTTGATAAGAAACGAAAGCCGGCGTAAATCCTTTGATGTTTTGGGGGCAAAATTTCGTGACCTTCAAACTGGCGTTGACAGATAACTGAGCATCTTTACTTGACTCTACACTAAGAAAAGTGTTCAAAAAATGTTAATTAAATCTTACCTACACGCAAAAAAGTGAAAAAAAAGAATCTCAAATAATAATTGTTTATTTTTATGGCTTGTTTCAACAAATTTTTAATTGTCAAAGAAAGATTTAAGCATTCAACCGTGTAATATTTTGAATGTTGGTTGATAATTGGTGAAAACTCATTAAAGATGAATACATATATATATATATATATATATATATATATATATATATATATATATATATATATATATATAGGCTATTCACTCTTGTCAGAGTGGTGGCCGCTCTTTTGAGCTCTTAGACTTACTTATTTGCGGGGAGTCACCCCGCGTTTTTCTTGTTTGTTTTCCTATAGATTGTCGTGTCTTTTTGCTTTTTCTGTTATCTTATTCCATTTTTTCTGGTCCTTTATATCTGTTTTCCAATCTCATGTATCCAATTTTTTCATATCTTCCTTAACTTGATCTTCCCATCTTGTCTTCCTTTTGGCCTTGCTACTTGTGGTATCCAATTACTTATTCTTCTTAATATTGTTGTCGGCTCCCTTCTGAGCACATGCCCGTACCATTTTAATCGTTGGGCTTTTATGAACTTTACAACATCATGTCCTTCCATTTTTTGTCTAATTTCATGGTTCATCATAGTTCTGAAGTCGCTCTCTTCTGTTCTAACTGGTCCAAAAAAATTTCTCAATATTATCCTTCCGGCACTCCTTGAAGTTTCTTCGTTTTTATTTGTCAAGGAGATTGTCTCTGCGGCATATGTCATTGTTGTTCTGATAGCGGCTTCATACAGTTTCAATTTGGTGTTTTTGGTTAGATGTTTATCTTTTAGAAATTTGCTGTATTCCCAGTATGCTCTGTTTCCTGATTTTACCCTTTCTGCCACCTCTATACTTCTGTCGTTCTTCTCGTTTATCGTAATGCCTAAGTATTTGAAGTTTGCTACTTTTTTAAACTTGTGGTTCTGTACTGTGATTTCTTTTATACTCTCTGTTGTTTCCCTGCTGACTAACATATACTTAGTTTTTTCTGGGTTTATCTCCAGACCTCTGCATTTTGCTTCTTCAATCAGGTCACCTAGCATTTTATCCAAATCGCTCCTATTCCTTGCTATGAGTACCAGATCGTCTGCATACTCTATTACTTATGTCATGTTCTGGTCTATTGTTGTGCCTGTTTCTATCGCCTTAATCGCTCCATCTAATGCTATATTGAATAATACCGTTGATAATGCATCCCCCTGCCTCACACCATCTACCTTATAGATTTCCTCACTATAGCCCTATACCAAAGTATTATTTTCATAATAGGTTTGGTGAACTTAATTTATGAGTTGTTGAAGTTAGTTTAACAGCTAAACAAACAATGTGAAAAATATACATTAGCATTCCTTCATACATAAAGTTTTAGCTTCTGTTTTTGGAGTTCCATCCATTATTAAAAATAACGAGCTATTGTTTAACCAAATGATTTTTATTTTCTATATTGTTATCGAAATTATATGTGTAAGTATGTATTTAAGTAGCGCTGTATGTAGGATAGGGTGAGTATAAAAACCAATACAATAATATAGATTATATATTTAGAATAGGTACCAGTTTACAATAAAAAGAATTTCAGTAAATGATGATATAAAATTACAATAAGTATGAAACTTGAATAAAAATTTTTTATAATTGATATATTTAAAAGTTACACTTCACTAGATTCTGAATTGAATATTTTACAAGAGAAAATCTACTGATGTATGTGACAAAGAAGTTATAAAAAAGTAGCGACAGTAAACTTTTCTGCATAGTTATCGAAGTTTTGTTGCATTTTTCAATTATTATCATATTTTGGGCTTTTTTCTGGTTGAAGAGTTTATGCTGTTTTTCTGGTAATCCCTCCAATTAATATCACGATATAACTTAGACACACATAATATAGTACTTCTTGTGGCAATAGCTTATTTTTTGTGATCGCTTGTAAAGAAGAATTTGTTTGCTTATGTCGTGTATGATCCTCCAAAACTGGAGAAGGGATGAGTTTTGTTACTATCCCTGAGGACGATGTTAGGTATGTGTATTTTATAATGTTATGTTGTTAAACCAAAGCATTATATTATGCTTGCCAAACCCATAATCAAAGTACTGTTACTTTTTAGAGCCTAAATATATAAAAGGTTTCTGCTTTCAGTAACATTTTATGTTTAGTATGTCTACAATAAGTGAAAAGAAATATATACAGTCATTTTTCTTGTCATACAAAAGTAAAACATGTATATGTATTGTTGTTAGGGATCTGAATCATGTATATGTACATTTCCAAAATATATTACATTTAATATACTTTTATAGATCCACAGGAAACTTCTGTTGTAGGCACCCATTAGAAACAGCCACCTATAATATGTCTTGTGGCGGCTTGAGACGAATGTCATACTTGCTCAAACGGAATGGTATCTGTAATTATAAAAATAATTGTAATAAACAGCAATTCCAAATAATCTGTTCAAAAAATGTCAAGCATTCTTAGATTTGTCATTCTACACTCTAAAGAATACATAATATTTACATTGCTATTCTATACAGCTTTAAATACATAGCATATGGCGATTCACAGATAAGCTAAACGCAATCTAATTAAAAGAAAGCCATTTATTTTGATGCATATTATTTACAAGAGTTGAATCTAAATGATGATTATATTTACCAAGTGTTGGAGAAGCATCCCAATATGTATTGTGGCGGCTTGAGACGAATGTCCCACTTGCTCAAACGGCATGATATCTGTAATTATTAAAATAATTGTAATAAACAAATAAACAAAATGCCAATAAAGTATTAATGAACCCTGTCGGAAAGTTATAATTAATTCTTCACTAAGGTGGCAAAAATAAATATCGATAACAACTGATTGTAATGTTTACATGAAGTTAATATTTACCAGACTGAATAGCTACTTTTGATGGTGGATCGCTCAATATAACATATCTCTTGCGTTTTAACCATGGGAATATTGTAGGCACAGCTTGTAGACATAGGTACTTTTTACGTCCCCTTTTGGAAGTAAATTTATCCTCAAAGTGGAGTTGACATAACTTATAATTATTATGTAAAGGATCTAGGGTTTTTTCAAACAAATCTCCACGGTTACATGCTCAGATTAACAAATAAAATAGATATGTTTGTTTTGACTTTCTCCTGCCCCAAACATTGAGGCGGGAATACTTGCGGGACACTTCAACTGCTTTGCCATATTTACAAATCCTCTTTAGTTGCGGGAAAAAGAAATTAGAAGTTTAATTGAAAATTTATCAAAAAGTTATGCAAATAAAAAAAGTCATATTAATTTCTGCATTTGAGTCGCTGCTTCTAAAATTAATTAATAATACTTGAATTTTATTTAATAGAGGCATATTCTTATATAAATTTCAAATAAGTATTTGTTGTAGCCTTGGATACCTTTATGGTTATAACTAAAAGTGGCAATATTGCCCAAAATTTCAGTACATGTTAATATGTCAATAGTAATCTACTTAGTAGTTTTGTCCTTGTCCAATTACCATATAAAGAGAGATACAAATATCGTCAGAGTGTGATCGACGATCATTTTGAATACGCCGTAGTATTGTAGTAAATAATGTCAAACGAGGTTTGTTTATACGAGCGCCATTACGACTAGAGAGTAAACATTTAGTTCCTTCGTTTTGATGTGTTTTTCAAAACTTTTAGTGACAAAATAAACTTTTAAGTTAATTATTCTAATGTTTTTGGATTATCATGGTTCGTCGGTGCCAAGTTTGTCAGAAAAACAGCCGAAATTAGCAATGCCATGTATCTACAATACTATCCCCACTTTTTGTAATTCATTCATTACTTCACTACTGGCGTTTAAAATTGTTGGCCTCAAAAATAAACGTGTTTATGAATGAATAGCCCTCTCTATGTTTATTATTACTCTAAGGTTACATGCATCCAACCATAACTGTGCTCTAATATGTAAATAAAGCTAAGTAAATATATTTATATTTTTATTTATCATATGTGTATAAAAAAAATAAACTACTAGCAATTTATATTGAATATTGTGTATTATTATTCAACATATTCAAGCTGAACTCATCAGCAGTGACGCTTATTGTAGTGTATTCATTGATTGTATTATTAATATCATTATTATTATTATTATTATTTATGTTATCAAAGACACAGAGACAGAGGAATGTTGTCACTCAAAACATAGATTCACGCAACTTATAATGTATAGGTGCAGTGGAAGAATAACATATTCAAAAAAATAAGTATATATCTATAATTTATTGCATATAGAAACAATTCCTCTAGCCTTACAGGATCTTTAGGACATCTAAACATAGTTGTTCCGTCTCCATCTCTTAAATGACACCCACGAACTGCACAAGTTCTTGGCGCCATAACTAATATAATAGTTTTTTAGACAATAGAAAACACAAACAAAATATATATATATATATAAATATATATATATATAAATATATATATATAAATATATATATATATATATATATTATTAATATAGTCTGATTTATATACTGTCTGCTCTTTGAGTCCTGGCATTTAAAGATATATTACCTTTATTTAAATAGAAAGAAGCACCTAACTTTTTAAACACATTTAATTTTAAAATAAAATTTTTAATGCAATAATTATAAGTTGCGACGCCTATGGTTACCTCAAACGAAATTATCAATTTTTATATTCTCTCCTGTGCGCATGCTTAAAATCCAGTCATGCGGACTTAAAGCGTGAAATTAGAATAGTTTTTACAACAATGCGAGATGGAGCATCTGTGCTCATTAGATACACATAATATTGTCAAATAAGAAATACTTAAATGGTTTAACACATAGAAGAATTTATGTGGAGAATATACCTACATAGAAATATTACAAATATGCTGTGGAAGAAATAGAATTAGAAGATTTATATATACATGGAGATATTATAAGATTTATATACAGACGGACATATTATGTGAATATAAATTTAAGCATCATTCTTATGATGATAAAATGGCGTAAGTACTTATTTTCATTTATTTGAATCAGGCCTTTTTTGATAATGTTAAAGATTTATTTTATTAACTAATTAAATAAAGTCCGTTTTTTTCTATTTTAGATCGATCATTGCCGTGAATGTTTATCAATTTTACGAAATTATGCACTTATATGAGTTTTTCCTCTTATTATTGGCCAATAATATTTTAAATGAACACTGACCTGTTGCTCTGGAATTGGGATAATGCTTCTGAACCCAGGAATAATCCTCTGAAGTTCCAACACCAATTTTGGAGAAATTTGGCTGATTTTCGCAGTAAAATTCTGGATGTGACTATCTGTGAGTACTATCAGAATTGTTTATAGTAGTAATTGATAAGTTTTGTCAAGTTAATTTGGGAATTTCATGAATTTTCGGGAACACTGCAACACAAGCTCCATGTATATCGACGCCAGCTTCCAACCTCTAACGCTACCTTTCGATTCTCCACTTTTTTCAATAAACAAGTATTTTGTTTTTTCCAGGTCACTATTTACAAAAGTTTGTTTCCTTACTTGTTGATTGAAAATTTGATCTGTCACTTTTTTTATAACCAATCAAATATTGTCCTATACAATCGAATTATTTAATTTAGTTTACTTAGTAGAAAAGTTCATACATATACTATTTCACATTATTAATTCACTTGTAGTGAGTCTTTTGAGTTTTTGTCATACAAATAAATTAAAAATTGGTTATATACATAGATACATTTTCAATAGTTCAATATCTAATATTGTTATCAACAGTCTATTACTGTTACAATCATAAAACTGAGAACATAAATCCTTTTATGTAATCTCTATCTAATCTTTGTATTAAATTATTTATACTAACTCCTTTAACAAATTATTATTTATTGATTCTATGTTCATTTTACTGACAATATATCATTTTTCTTTATGTTATTAATAGTTTATTTATGAAAATCTATACGCCCTATTCTACTTAATATTTGTATTTGTTTTATAATTTAACTACTTATATTTATAATTATCGTGACTTGACTATTCTAATAATTGTTTTATTTCAGATGAACAGCTGATTACATTATAGAAGATATTCATCATCTTAGGCAACTTTATTTACTCCATTACATTTGTTAGGCAATTTCTAAATTTTGTACTATTATTGAGGTAATTTCTTTATTTATTAAATTGTTATAGACTAATTATTTAATATATCTTTACTTGATATGCTTTTAATTAAGAAAAGTGTTTCCTTTTTAATTGTGTTTTCTTAAATTATATTATTTTCATATGTTTTCATATTAGCAACATATTCCTATAGAACTAATTCTCTTAATATCTATGATATCTTGTTCAATTCCCCTCAAATTTAAATTTAAATGATATCCATACCTTGGATATTGATTTAAATTTTAATTTTCTTACTATGAATGATTGATTTTATTTTATTCAAATAATATTTTTTAACAACTTTATGGCATAATCTTAATTTTCTTTAACTTTGTTTCTCAAATATTTGTTCACATATTTCCTACTACAATACCTATTCCTTTCAATAACTGTCTCATAATTCTTGCCTTAAAATACACTTGATTAGTATCAATGTCAATTCATATTCTTAATATTACTCCATATAATACTTCTCTACTATCATTTTCAGACTAACTTCCACTTATATATCAACTTATTTCTTTCTAATTTCATTATATTTTATTCTTCTATTTACTCCTCATATCATATTTCTTTTCAATATTCATCATTATTCAATATGATTAATTATTTCTTAAATTCATATATATATATATATATATATATATATATATATATATATATATCAATATCAATTCCTTCATGTATTCTCAAGTAATCTATCAAATTCTAATTGACATCAAACATTATCTCCTATATTTTTATCAATATCATTCGTTATTATCCTTTCCTATCCTTTATTACTTACATCTTATTTCCTTATTTTAAAAAAATGTGAACTTCTATTTGATACTTGAGTTATTCTTATTTTTATCCCCTCTATCCTATATTTTTAATAGTTTCTTTCTATGTAAAGCCAGTATTCCTCATAAATTGTTTTTCTTTATTTGCTATATATATATATATATATATATATATATATATATATATATATTGATTTGCCATATTCAAATTTTAAAACTGTTAATTATAAGTTTTACCTAATAAATTTTTCTTTATATTATATTATATTTATTCATTCATTTGTGTTTTTTTTAGGTTCTGAAGAAACAAACGTGATGAATTTAATTGTATCACCAGCTGCCAAATGGAAAACAAAACTCTGTCTAATATCTACTTTATCTTTGTACACTACCTAATATTAAATTTAAAACTATAGTTATGACTATTATTTCCTTTTTTCAAGTATTGTTCGTAACATAACATCATCTATTCATAATCTATATACATGTTCTACATTGAACACTCCCCTTTCTAATTGTGTACCTGGATAGAATAAGCGATAACTGTTTTGAGCATCACTATTGTCGACTACATATGGCCCTTCAAATGGTGATAATAACTTTTTACATTGATTTTCACCTTTCTTTGGTGTTCTTAAAGATCTTACTAGGACTAAATCTCCTTTTTCAAATCTAATCTTCTTATTATTTTTGTTTCCTTTTCTTTTAATAAATGTCATAGCACTTCTCTCCAAATTCTTGCTTACTTTATTTAAAACTTGAGACATATCCCATTCTCTCTGTATTATCCAATCACGTTCTGGGGGTATTCCTTTCAAAATAAGTTGTAGACATTCTTCAGTAACTCCACTAGGTAATTGGTTTAAAAATTTCTCTACTTGATTCAGATTTTCTTCCCATAAATTGTGTCTATTATTACATAAAATCCTTAAATACTTAACAACTTCTTTGATATACCTCTCAGCTGGATTAGATGAAGGTCTTCTTATGCTTATGAAATTCATTTTAATATTATGATTTCTACACAAGCGCTTGACTTTTTCACTCACAAAGTAAGTAGCATGATCCAGTATTAAGTTTTCCGGAGTTCCTATTTCTTCTATAAAATTTTTTAGACAAGATATTACTGTGTTTGCATTGGTACGTTGACAAGGAAAAGTTCTTACAAATTTTGAAAATATATCTACCACAACTAAAATATGTTTATTGCCTTGCTTGCTAGGTATTAATTGTGATATGAAATCAATAGCTACTATATGTAAAGGCTTGAGTGCTATTATAGGTTTTGGTCCACTAATATGATGATAGTTCCTTTCCTTCGCCAACTGACAAATTTTACAGATTTCTTTAACCAATGATATGTCCTTCTTTGCAGTGTAATTTTCTCTAAAGAACATCCATAGTTTTCGAGATCCTATATGTCCATATTCCTCATGTAATTGTTTGAGAATTTGTTTAGCATATTCAGGTGTTATTAAATAAATTTCCCTATCTTCCATTTCCTTATACCAAATTCCCTCGTTTTGAAATGCTCCTCTTTTACAAGATTCTTGTAAATTTCTCTGATCCTCCATTATTTTGTCCAAAGTAAACAAACATTCAGTTTTTTTCATCCTATTGATGCCAATTAGGAATTGTTGATCCTTCTTCTTCATTTCTGTTTCACGGCTAAGAGCATCCGCTACTATATTAGTTTTCCCAGGAATAAATTTTATTTCAAATTCATATTCCTGTAATAGAAGTATCCATCGATGTATCCTATTGTTTGCATAACGATTTTTAAACATTGCTGTTAAAGCTGAATGGTCTGTTTCCAAGTAAAATTTTGCTCCTAATAGATAAAAGCGTAATTTAGATATGCAAAATACAATGCTTGCCATCTCCAATTCAGTAACTGAGTATTTTCTTTCATAGTTTTTCGTTACACGGGAAATAAAACTGATTGGTACCTCTCCTTCCTCTTGTTCTTGCAATAAAACTCCTGCTAACCTATCTATGGATGCACCTGTTCTTAAAATGAATGGCTTGTCATATTGAGGATGATAAACCTGCAAATTTTGTAAAAATATTTCCTTTAGTTCTTGAAAAGCTTGTTCTCTCCTAGCATCCCATTTCCATTTCGTTTCCTTCTTGAGTAATTCAATTAATGGAATTTCTTTATTACTGAGGTCTGGTATTAGTCGTTTGAAGTAGTTGAGAATTCCCAAAAATCCTCGAAGAGTTTTCAGATTAGTCGGTGTCTTATATTCCCCTATGGTTCTAATTCGTTCAGGGTTCATTCTGACTCCAGTAGAATTTGAAATATATCCCAAATACTGCACTTCTTTTTGGTAAAATTGACATTTTACCATGTTCAATTTTAATCATGCTCTTTCCAATTCTGCCAATATAGTCTTCAAATGTTCGTGATGTTGTTCTTCATTTTCTGAATATATTAATATATCATCTATATAGTGCAATGTAAAATGTTCATATTGGTTAAGAACAGTGTGAAGTGTTCTTACCAATGCTGCACACGAACTCTGTAAACCAAATGGAACAACACAAAATTGGTATACTACACCATCAATCATAAATGCTGTATACGGACGACTTCTTTTATCTAATGGAATCAACCAGAAACTATGCTTCAAATCCAGTTTCGTGAATATGTTAGCTCTCGTAATCCTACCAAATATCCCCTCTACATTTAAAGGACTCTCATATTGTTTTTTAGTATATGAGTTGATATTTCTGGCATCCAGACATAATCTAATCTCACCTGACTTTTTTCGGACACATGTTATCGCACTTATATATGGAGAGTTGGATCTTTCTGTAATACCATCTTGTATCATCTTTTCTAACTCCTGGTATACTTCATTTTTCAGCTTATGAGGAATGGGATAGGTTTTTATCTTGAAGTTACTAATATCCTTATTCATTTCCAACTTATGTATATACTTTGCTGCTATGCATACTTCTTTGTTGAAAAGTCTCCCATGTTTTGTTAATAACTCATCAATCTCTCTTCGATATTGTATGGGACAAAATTGTTCTTGTAGATCTTCCATAATTTCTATTTCGTTTATTTTACATTGTAATTCCTCTACCTCTTGTTCTTTCTTTTTGTCAAAAGTTATTATATTACCTTCACATACCATGTACCCCTGTTTATAATCAATTATCATCTTGTGATTGCTCAATTCATCATTTCCCAAAATTACGTCATATTTTAAATTCCTAACTACTGATCATTGTATCCCATAAGCTATGTTTCCCAAATAAAAATCTGTAATTATGGTACTATTTGTATAACATAAATTTTTATCATTCGCCCCTACTAATGATAGTTTCTTTGTATTTATCATCATAATATCATCCTTATTTAAATTATCTACTATATCATGTTTAATTAATGTTATCTCTGAACCCGTATCTATTAAAATTCTACAAAAAATATTTTGTAATCTACCCTGGATAAATATTAAATTAGGTTTTTCTACCTTTTTACTAATATTTTCATAATCTATAATAAATTCTCGAGGATGTTCATATCGCGATGAATAGATTATATTATGCACGTAAGGACGATTTAAGCAAAATTCGCTATATTGTCCTGTCCAGGAATACATTCTTCTACCTGTATCTCCTGTCTGACCATGTTCACTTGTCTCCTATTGTCCTCATCCCTGTTTCTGTTTTGGTCTGGATTATTTTGATTTTCTCTTCCGTTTTGCCAGTTTCTTCCTCTATCATTCTTATTATTCCCATAATGATTTCTTCTCTCGAAATTATTTTGGTTTCTATTGTTCTCTGGATATCTGTTTCCATTATTTCTTTCTCGATTTCTATTTTGCTCCCCATTTCCTTGATATCGTCTATCATCAAAGTTCCTATTTACATAATTTCTATTTCCATTACCTTCATAATAATCTCTCCTAAAATTATCATTTCCATTTTGCCTTCGGGTATCGTTTCTTATATTTCCATTTCTTTGTTGATATCTAAGAAAACCATTTCCATTTTGAATACTTCTTTCCATTCTCTGCAAATATCTAGACAAATTGTCCATTGTTTTTATATTATGAAGGGCTATTGTTTCTGCAACTTCGGAATTGAAATGTCTCCCAACATATAAAACTAATTCCTCCTCCTTCATAACAGGTTCCAAATATTGTGCCATATTATAGAGTTGCATAGCATATGGATTTAAATTTTTATTCCGATTGTAATCAAATTTCCCGAAGTACAATCTTTCCCTAAAATTAGCTTGATGAATTTCACCCCAAAAATAGTTTATAAATTGATTCTCAAATTTTTCTAGATTGTTTATATTTTCCTCCTTATTACAGAACCATAATAGGGCATGTCCAGATAACATCCCTCTAATTATAATCTTCTTTTCCATTATATCTCCCATTCCTTTGAGTTTGCTTTTAATTATTTTAATAAACACCTTCGGATGAATGGTATTTATATTCCCATCAAACTTTACTCCGATATCCATGTTCCCCGTGAAGATTACTCCACCTCCATTTCTCCTAACATTAAATTCCATTTCCTCCATGCTTTCCTGCAATTTTCTATTCATTTCTTCCAGTTCTTTGTGAAAAATTTGTCCAATATGCTCGTTCCTCTCCTCACATGTTCCTGTTTGTTTTTGAACCTTTGCATCTAAGTCCTTAAATTTATGTTCCGCGTTTTGCTGATAATTCTGCATAATTTCTTCAATTGGTTGTTCCCGGAATTTAATGTGTTCTACTTCTTTAGTGATATCTTCAGTTTGTTTCCTTACTTCTGCTTGGATTGTTCCTGGTAATTCTTCATTTATGCCTCTTCCTAATTCATGAATTTGTTCTATCATTTGATTTTCCATATGCTCTCTAATTTTCATACCGTTTTCTTGAATTTCAATACGTAGATGTTAGTTTCGATCCACCATATCTTCTTTCACCTCATTTATCTGCCGTCTACTTTCTTCATTTTCTTCCCTAAGTTTCCTGAATTCTTGAATACTTTCAGTTTTCACCTCTTCTATCTTCTTTTCCAATTTATTCATGTTTCCATTCAAATCTTCCCTAATATTCTCCTCCATTTTGTTCATATCTCCCCTCATTCTGTCCATATTTCCATTCATGTTATCAATTTTTCCATTTAATTCATCCTTCATACTGTTCATGTTTGCAATTAATTGTTGCATCATGTTCACCATCTGATCATCTCTACCTGTTCTTGTTGGCGCTTCCTGTCTCCTCTCTTCTTGTTCCACAGCTTCCTCATCTGTCAAACCTTCTTCCTGTGCATCACCTTTCGCTTGTTGTCCTTGCTCCAAATATACTGCTTGATAATCTCCTATACCATGACTTCGTTCTTCTCTTTCCTCTTCTGAATCACTTCCTGCTCCTACCTGCCTTCCATCTCTCAACGTCATTCGTTTTGCCATTTCAATTGAGTTTTTTTAAATTTACAAGTGCTTCCTAACTTTTTAATAAACCGCCCCACGTTTTGGGTGACAATTATTAATATAGTCTGATTTATATACCTACTTATTATTATGAAGTTTGGATAATTATAATTTTATATGTTGAAATTTTGTTTTAATGTGGCTAGCTCAGTATTTATAATTTTATATGTTTTGTAATGTCTTATTATTTTATTCGGAAGCATGAAACTCTGTCTGCTCTTTGAGTCCTGGCATTTAAAGATATATTACCTTTATTTAAATAAAAAGAAACACCTTACTTTTTAAACACATTTAATTTTGAAATAAAATTTTTAATGCAATAATTATAAGTTGCGACGCCTATGGTTACCTCAAACGAAATTATCAATTTTTATATTCCCTCCTGTGCGCATGCTTAAAATCCAGTCATGCGGACTTAAAGCGTGAAATTAAAATAGTTTTTACAACAATGCGAGATGGAGCATCTGTGCTCATTAGATACACATAATATTGTCAAATAAGAAATACTTAAATGGTTTAACACATAGAAGAATTTATGTGGAGAATATACATAGAAATATTACAAATATGCTGTGGAAGAAATAGAATTAGAAGATTTATATATACATGGAAATATTATAAGATTTATATACAGACGGACATATTATATGAATATAAATTCAATCATCATTCTTATGATGATAAAATGGCGTGAGTACTTATTTTTATTTATTTAAACTAGGCCTTTTTTGATAATGTTAAAGATTTATTTTATTAACTAACTAAATAAAGTCCGTTTTCTTTCTATTTTAGATCGATCATTGCCGTGAATGTTTATCAATTTTACGAAATTATGCACTTACTTGAGTTTTTTCTCTTATTATTGGCCAATAATATTTTAAATGAACACTGACCTGTTGCTCTGGAATTGGGATAATGCTTCTGGACCCAGGAATACTCCTCTGAAGTTCCAACACCAATTTTGGAGAAATTTGGCTGATTTTCGCAGTAAAACTGGATGTGATTATCTGTGACTACTATCAGAATTGTTTATAATTGTTTTGTCAAGTTAATTTGGGAATTTCATGAATTTTCGGAAACACTGCAACACAAGCTCCATGTATATCGACGCCAGCTTCCAACCTCTAACGCTTCCTTTCGATTCTCCACTTTTTTCAATAAACAAGTATTTTGTTTTTTCCAGGTCACTATTTACAAAAGTTTGTTTCTTTACTTGTTGATTGAAAATTTGATCTGTCACTTTTTTTATAACCAATCAAATATTGTCCTATACAATCGAATTATTTAATTTAGTTTACTTAGTAGAAAAGTTCATACATATACTATTTCACATTATTAGTTCACTTGTAGTGAGTCTTTTGAGTTTTTGTCATACAAATAAATTAAAAATTGGTTATATACATAGATACATTTTTAATAGTTCAATATCTAATATTGTTATTAACAGTCTATTACTGTTACAATCATATTACTTAGAACATAAATCCTTTTATGTAATCTCTATCTAATCTTTGTATTAAATTATTTATACTAACTTCTTTAACAAATCATTATTTATTGATTCTATGTTCATTTTACTGACAATATATCATTTTTCTTTATGTTATTAATAGTTTATCTATGAAAATCTATACTTCCTATTCTACTTAATATTTGTATTTGTTTTATAATTTAACTACTTATATTTATAATTATCGTGATTTGACTATTCTAATAATTGTTTTATTTCAGATGAACAGCTGATTACATTATAGAAGATATTCATCATCTTAGGCAACTTTATTTACTCCAATACATTTGTTAGGCAATTTCTAAATTTTGTACTATTATTGAGGTAATTTCTTTATTTATTAAATTGTTATAGACTAATTATTTAATATATCTTTACTTGATATGCGTTTAATTAAGAAAAGTGTTTCCTTTTTAATTGTGTTTTCTTAAATTATATTATTTTCATATTAGCAACATATTCCTATAGAACTAATTCTCTCAATATCAATGATATCTTGTTCAATATATATATATATATATATATATATATATATATATATATATATATATATATATATATATATATATATATATATTTATAAATATATATATATTATATTGTAAATAAGGAAAAACCGTACAGCAAAGAATATTCTTTGGGGTAAACATATAAACAACAAAATCACATGACATTGACAGATAACTGACTCTGACTCAGACATGCGGACTTAGAAAATGAATTCTAAAATAGCACAAGCTTTGTAATGATATAAATTCATTACTATAAATATGGATTCAATAAACCAGATAGCACGCGATGACGAGGTACCTCACCAGAACAGCAAGTCCCCCACGCCAAGATGCGCACGAAGAATCGACAGTAGAAGGGAAGGAGACTTCCACCACCACCTCTACGATGTGTATAAAAATGCAAACCGACAGACGATAGAGCGACTTGGTTTACGGACTCCTGCTCCTCCAAGTTCAGCCGCCTCCAGTGCGAAGCGTAGGTCGAGGGTATTGACTTTGACCTTAAACGCTTTACACTATCCACCGCCGAGTGTTGTACTAAGTCGGAGTATTGATCTGATTTTATACATCATTCATTAGAACGGCCGTTGGTTTCTGGTATTGACGGAAACGAGAACGATTGTTCGAACTGTTAGAAGAATTTCGGTGTGGTATTGACGCACTGAAAACTCTACAGTATCTTCGTAGGGAAGCGCCGTTAAGCCGGGTACTGACTGGCTATAAACGATCGCTTCAACTGATAGCATAATTCTGGTGTGGTATTGACTCACCGTAATAACTACAGTCCCTACAAACCGAGATATTCGTTAAGCCGGGTACTGACTAGCTACAAACGATACTCTCACATCTTGAGATTAAAACCGAAAGAGTATTGATCTGCCGGTTGCTCATACCCCTGGCTGTCTGAACATTTCATAGGACGCAGAGGATCCCGTCCACCGTCAAGTGTATCACCGGAATCGAAAAACACACCGTTGTTATTACACCTACCTACCGTTCGGAACATCAGTGTCTATCGATCGACGAAAGGATGAAGGATGAAGGGATGAAGCGTGACCTCCGAAATATTCACGCACCAGAGTAATATGTATATATAGAATATTGAATTTTAGTTTATTTTTGTCATTGTAAATAATATTTTTTAGAAATAAATCAGTTAATTTAATTGAACTCTGTACCCTTTGGGCTTACCTGGGCAATACGTATTACAGCTTCATTTCTTATTGGGCTAGTGTATTCTGTGATAAAACTGTAATTAAACGTCAGTCACAAAAATTTTTTAACGTCAACTTTCGACTTTCCGTCAAATATAACCAAGAAAAAAATGTATTATCACGAATATTGGGAAGGTATTGAAAAACTATAAATATTTATGCCATTTTATTAATCACAATTTTAGCAGATACGCTGGAATTGTACAAAACAGGTAAAGGGATGGGGCCACATTCAATATGAACCAATGTAACATAAATTTATTACTGATATTATTATAAGCAACACTCATATATTATAAAGTTACATAATGTATGTTTCAACTGTGAAACGGGCAGAGAGACCACAAGGTCGATAGCCCATTCTGTCAAGAATAAACTTACAGAAATTCGTAAAAAGAAAAAATTTGAAGTGTGAAACAAGGTGTTGAAAAACCAAATCAAAATTAAATCTGCCGAACTAATCGTATGTAGACGGTCAATTAGTTTACGAGCGCCTTTTATCAGATATTAGTGCTTAATTGAGGTTGGTGGAACCGAATGTTGGCTGTAATCACGACATTTTCTGGTTTAATTGAGCTTGGTGGAATCCAACTAGACAAAAGTCACTAATAACCGATTAAAATATTTAATTGAGTTTGGTGGAACCGGGTATAAGAATGACAATCAAATATTAAACACCCTACCCCAAACTCACAAGAACCCCATGCTTACATGGTTAAATATGCCCACTATCAAAGACTTTGTAACAAAAATATCTACAAAATTTTACGGTTGTTATCTGCCAGAAAATCTTCGAAAAGCACTCAAAGCCGCAAATCGCGCAGGAAACAACCGAGATAGTGGGTGTAGACTTGTGCATGGTATTTTATTCACGTAACTTGGTTGTTCACCCCATACATCTAAAACTAGGAGAAAATTCAGCCCAGTTCTACAAACTGGACTGAACTACCCCTAACTCACAAACAACAAAACTAAACTAAAATCAACGTCTGCCATATTGCGTTCTCCAATACCTTTATTAATTATTGAGAACCTATTTTTCAGCTGCTTTTCAGGGAAAACCCAACCGAAAGATTTCAGGAGCCAAAATTATATACCGGGGACAAAGTTATTTTATGAACCATAACATATGGATAAAGCGGTAGATGCAAGGAGTCATCTACACTCCGAGATGAAGCACAGGAAGTCCAAGTATCGCCAGTACATCGGAATTGCATTTATTCTTTGTATATGCAATCCTTGATACCTACTGTAAACAGGGGAATAGAGACTATTGTTAATAAATACATTTTAAAACTCAAATTCAACAGTTGCTGCTGAAACACCACCTTTGACACCAAGTAGGGAAGAGATGAAGAGTAATCATCTTTGGTTTTAGGCTTATTTCAGAATGAAATAAACGGTTTCAAAGATTGAAACTAACTTTTCCGCATCTGTGAGACGCCCTGAACAATATTCTATCCAGTCAAATTTGTCACTTGTAGACACTTCGGGGGATGTATCGTGCCAAGAAACCGAAATTTCTCTAAAATGAACCAAAAATGTAGGAGGAATTGAAAATATCTAATAATTTGGTTTTGGAATTTAGTTTTTAAAGATTGTAACATTTGAAAATATTAAAACTAACTTTTCCGCTCTTATACACTCCGGAGGCTGTATCGTGCTAATACCGAAATTTCTACAAAAATATAGTATATCTGGATTTATAGGACCCGCTGTACTCGCTCTAGTTAGCCGAAAATCAATAGGGTACATCTATGAGACACCTTGAAAAGGTTCAGGAATTTTGATGGAGCTACAAATTTCTGAGTTACTAAACGAAGTAGAATGTTCTATTTTTTTTAGAAAATAATATTCCAAAATGGTGGAGAAAAGCATTTTTATCACACGTGAGCATGTCTTTTTCCACTAAATCCATCTTAAAAATATCTCACAACCTGATAAAGCACACAATTTTCAATGATACCTGTTCACAATATTATAATACACGGTAGTCACGTTTTAAAATATATGTGTTGACATGCGTAAACTCAAATTTTCCAAAGTTTCTTCAAAGCATTTTTGCTGGTACCAAACTAATACTGAACAAGTTCCATTTGTTGCTGAAACGCAAAACCTTTTGTACAATACTTGAACTTGATACTGCTGCAACGTGATTTTCACATGGCGCATGATCAAGTAGTTAGAAACACACTGCTGAAAAAATCCTTTTTGGCAACGTTCACTTTATTTAAAATTGATTAGTCAATGTGGTTTTGGCTTCTGCAGTAGATTTCCATCCACCAGGGCGTATTACAAGCAACAACTAATATTGTCGGAGAAGTACGACGAAAGCAGTGTCCTGTATATAAATTTAGAGGTGGTAGATTTAAGTACCTAGCAATTTCTATCTTCGTGTTTCCAAATTTGTTGATTCCAATATTTTGAATCGTGCATTTTCCGTTTATGAAGTTGATAAAAAAATATTAACGTGAATCCTGTATTTTTACTTATCCGGTTTACCCCAAAAAAGTTGGAGTTTGAAAATTTTCACGTTTTTTAGTGGAAAAACACGAAAAAAGGGTTTTTACAGAAAAAACCTGTGCGTATGTCGTCGTCGTCGTTGTCGCCGGCCACTTTTTGTAACATGTCTTGTTAGCTCCGGGGTGCATAAAGTAACCAATTTCATGATTGGGTATTGTTTAGGGCATATCACAGTTGAATCGTATTGATGTTCAGCTCACCTAAGCCAGTAGAACGGGTGCTATGGTACCTGAAGTACAGCATTTTCTCTACTTCTTGGAGAAATTTCGGTTTGTTAGCACGATACAGCTTCCAGAGTGTATACAAATGACCAATTTTATGATTGGATATAGTTGAGGGCATCTCACAGATAAGCCGTATTGAGTTTCAGCTCACTAGAGTCAGTACAACGAGTTCTATAAATCCAAATGTACTACATTGTAGGTCACATTGGGAGAAATTTCGATTTGTTAGCATGGTACAGCCTCCGAAGTGTATACAAGTGACCAATTTTATGATCGGATATTATTCATGGCATCTCACAGATGAACTTCAATGATTTTCGGCTCATCAGCGCCAGTACAATAGGTCCTATAAATCCAGATATACTATATTTTTGTAGAAATTTCGGTATTAGCACGATACAGCCTCCGGAGTGTATAAGAGCGGAAAAGTTAGTTTTAATATTTTCAAATGTTACAATCTTTAAAAACTAAATTCCAAAACCAAATTATTAGATATTTTCAATTCCTCCTACCGCCTTCTGTACGCTACTGTTAACCGCAATAAATACATTCTTGAGGGTGTTGCCTGAATTAAGTATTTATGAAATCAAACGTTCGGGGGTTCTCTAGCTATTAGTATTCTTAAAGAATTTCAATTTCCTCCTTCCAGCAGGTCACTGCAGTTATGTATTAGTTTTGATGAAAATTCCTCAAATATTCTACGAAAGTATGAGCAATACTTTGGAAAACTCATATTTTTCTTTTTCGTTTTTTGTAAAAATGGATACTCGAAGATTTTTAATCAAAATTGAAACCACGAGCTATTAAGCTATGAGGGATATAGCAAAAATTCCAACATAAGCATAAGCGGTATGTTATTATAATATCTGAAACGGTCTTTACTGAGAGGACTTTTGTTTTGTTGGATATTGTTAACATTAATATATTAAGAATAATATATTAAGATATGAATTAGAAATACGCAAATAATTTTATAAAGATAAGCTAGAAGTTATAATTAATTATCGCAAATAACTATATCGTTTGATACCACACCCTGTATAATGAATTAATAACACATTAAAAAGCCAATTAACCTATTCAATCCAACAATCGCCTTCAATATCTCACAAATAATTCAATTATGCGGATGTAGCGACGTTTCCAACAAACGTCATTGAATCTTATTGAATTTTATTTAAGCCACCCTCAGATGCCGCCGCGACAGGCTTTGATCCCACTTCTGAAATTCAAATGACGAAATTCGTTCTGTCGAAAAATTAATCTCTCAACATGGCGTCGACGGCGGTAACAACAAAGACGCTTTTAAAGGGATAATAAGCGAGCATCCGTCCTTCATAAAGCATTTATTCCATAATTACAGGACTTTGATCAATCCGGAGATGGAAACAAAACGTAACAAAAAGCGCAGTTTATTTTACAAAATTGGAAGAATTAGGCTGTTGAGTGCGTACTGTTAAGCAATTTGAACAAGAAAATAATAATACCTAACTACACCTCAGTTTTATTTACATTTGAAGAAGTTGCTGTGGCCGACACAGAGACCACCCGCAGTTTAGTACACTTCTGCAATATAATTTGAAATCAATACACTAAATTTTAGGTTAGCGCTGTGTGAACTGTAGTATAATAAAACTAGAAACGCAAGATGGTCGTAAATCAATATTTGCCTACGACCCTCATTATTACCTATTGTTCGAGATATAGACAAACAATAAAAGTGTGTGGCTCTTAAAAGATTCCCAGGTCCGAATTAAAATACCTCATGAAATAGTTTGGCATTTTAATAATAATGGACTTACCTGGCTACAAGACTTTCTGTACTAATGGACAATTAACAAGATTTTAATGGTCTATGGACGGTTACAAAATAAATTACCTACCAGATTTGGAAAACAAGTCTGTTTTGAGAATTGAACGCTTTCCAATTTCAGAAATAAAACAACATTTAGAAATTACCTAGCTAGATTAGATTAGAATTTAACGGGGTTACAATGCACTCAAACCTAAGGATTATTGTGCCCCCCTATTAGAGCTGTTCTCGCTACTACTACAGCTCGCCATCCAGTTCCAGGGTTCTAATGAACTCTAGTATTTGGTACGGCTTCATCGAGGTTAGATCCTCACTCTTATAAGTTTCTTGTCCGAAGCATGTCTTGCGTTGGCTTGCAATGGCGAGGCATTCTAGAACTAGGTGATCCGGAGAGTCATCCTCCTCCCCACAGAGTCTACACTCGTCAATTTCTGCTAGACCTATTCTTATTAGGTGCTTCCTAAGACGGCGGTGTCCTGTAAGAAAGCCCGTGAGGAGATGTAGCTTATTTTTACTGAGGTCCAAATATTTTTTGGATCTCGCAGTGTCAAAGTTCCGCAGGAACTTTGACGAATGTTCCAGCCCGGGAAGGCACCGCCAGAGTGCTTCTCTTTCGGTTTCCTGTTTCTTCCAAAACTCTTCCTTATATGATCACTTTCCTACATCACAGAAAGGCTCCGGGCCAATAAAGGGCGTTTGGGCTCCTTTCCTAGCAAGTGTATTGGCCTCTTCATTTCCCGTGATTCCCGAGTGGCCAGGAATCCAGACTAAAGAGACCCTGTTATTCTTGCCAAGTTTTCTTCGGCACTCCAATGCCAATTTTTAGATAGTTTATTTCTAGGTTAATTTCCACGCTTCTTTAGATCGCAAGTATTCCTGCCTGAAAGACACTCGGGAAGGAGCCTAACGATAATGAGTAGCTGGTGCCAGGCCCAAATACTCAAGCACCTGCTCCAGCGGTGGTTTTTGAACCCTCCGTATACCATCTAATGGTGTTATCTTTGAGAGTTTGGGTGGTGTATTCCAGTTCCCAGTCTCTCCTCTTATTTAGCATCGTAGTGAAATTTTTTCGATACTTACCATCTTGATCATTTCGTCACTGGGAAGATTCGCTGATAAGATGTATTTTGTTAGAGAAGACCAGGCTCCCTGATTTTTAATACTCTCTTCCTTAGATATTCTAAGAATTGCCACTTGGGCAGATCTTTTTATCGCCAGATGTAGAGGTGTGAGATCTGTAATGAGCCTTCGTTGGGCACGTTCTCATAGCTCCAGTGATGCACACACAGGCAAGCCGTTTAACTTTGTCGAGAGTTTTCCTTGTGATGTACCGACTTGCTTTTGTATGCCAAATTATTGCCCCATACGTCATTGCTGGTTTCACATTCATGGCGTACATCCATCGCAGTATTTTTGGGTTACAGTCCCACCTTTTACCAGCTACATTTCTGAACGCCATCAAAGCTCTTATTGCTTTACTAGCAGTTATTTCAAACTGCTTATTCCACAGAAGCTTACTGTCTAGGGTTATCCCTAGATATGTAACTTCTGATTTCCATTCTATGATTTCCCCGTTTAAGGATATGGGCAGGGGCGTAGCTACCGCCGTATCTGCCGTATCAACTATACGGGGCCCCCGCGCCACGAGGGCCCCCAACGTGCGTAAGTAAAAATTAATAAAAAAATCGTTTTTCAGAAATGACGAAAGTCAAAAAAAGCAATCCTTTTTTCTCCGCGTAAAGCGTGCGTTCAAAACTTGGCAACACTCTACATCGGGTATCGCGGGCTGCGGGATTTCCCCGTTTAAGTCATTTACTTCAACAGGAGAATCCCACAATAATCGATGTACAGATGATACGATGATACACGGAGAGCAATGTTTATTAACGCGTTTTATTTACTTGGGCATTACATTGTAACAGAATACAAACAATTGTTCTTCTGGCTTAGTAGTATTAGTAGCGATTTGTAAAAAACAATGAGTGAAAGGAAAAGAGATTATCCCAGCGGAGCTTCCAAGAGAAAAAGTGAACAGAAAAGAGAGGAGGTTATAAAAAAATGCCCAAAATTTCTTCATTTTTTTAGACACCAGCTCCTGTGAGTGAATTAGATTCCAAAGGTAAGTACTACCCAACCCATTTATCAGTACTACACAACCCGCGTAGAGCCTGCGTATGTCTGAACACTCTCTAACCATAACCTTACGTAATTTATTTAACATATATTTTTGAAATTTATTAAGACATTCGATTCTATTTTTTAACAATTATAGTTTCAGATTCTTCTGAAGCACGTTCTTCATCAGATGTCCATCCGGAAATAGAAGAAAACCAAATCGACGATTCTGAGATATCTGAAAATTGTAATATAGTTTCATCACATAGAGGAAATTCAGGTGACAGCCCAACTGAATGGGAACGAAAAATAATATTTAAATTTGGTCCATTTAAGCCACAAGGACCGTTTCCAAAAGATTCAGAAAGTAACCGACCTTTTTCGGTCTATTATTATTCATATATCAATGAGGCAGGCATAAAAATTCCAAGACCATGGTTATGTTATTCTAATGTTTTAAACAAACCATATTGCCACTTCTGTTGGTTATTAGCAGATCGTCAAAGCAAATCGTACTCCTCTGCATGGGTTAACGGTGTTTCCATTAGAAACAATTTTACGCAAACTATACTTGACCATGAAAAGTCACAGCAGCATATTAATGCATCCCTATCTTATAATAATTGGTTACATGGAAATACTATCGATAATCTATTGAAAAGTGAAATCAATAGTAAAATTACATTCTGTAGAGATGCATTGCATCGTATAATTAATGTTATAATTACCTTATCATCTTGTAATCTACCTTTAAGAGGCCATGATTCTGAATCTGGAAATTTCATGGCAATTTTACGTTTGCTATCTAATTATGACGCAACTTTAAAAGAACTTCTTCTAAAACCAAAAGGTAGTATAAATTATTTAAGCCCTACGATTCAAAATGAAATAATTTGCTTGGTACCGCAGTTAGGAACAATATTATCTCAGAAATTAAAAAAGCTCCATTTCTGACAATAATTCTAGATACAACACAAGACTTATCAAACATTGACCAACTTTCTGTAGTTTTTCGATACATCTCGATTACAGAAAATTATGATAATGTGCCTAAAGAATTAAAAATCTGTGAGTCCTTTTTGGGGTTTATAGCAGTATCCGATTGCAGAGCTGAAGGACTTAAAATTGAAATTTTAAATACGATTAAAGAATATGGAATTGATTTCACTAAATGTAGAGGACAGGGTTACGATGGAGCAAATATTATATCGGGTGTTTATGGAGGATTACAAACCCTAACAAGAGAGCATGCTCCGAATGCCGATTACGTTCATTGTGCTGCGCACCCATTAAATTTAGTTTTAAACGATGCTGCGAGACATGTTCGTGAAGTGTCGACTTTTTTCGATAATTTTGAAAAAATATATACATTTCTTGGCAATAGTATACAACGCTGGGCAATGTTAAGCAACGATTCATCTGAAAAATATTTAATTACCCTTAAAAAGGTATGTCCTACCAGATGGTCTTCCAGGAACAACGCTTTATTAGCGGTAAAGAGAAATTATTTATTAATCATGAATACTTTGTACCAACTAAATTTGATTTCGGAAAAAAAAAGATGAACGTGAAGAATGTAAAAATATTAATATTTTAGAGAGTTATGATTTCTTAGTGCTTGTCACATTTTTTTCTTCACTATTTGAAATCATTAATCCTGTTTCTAAAGCTTTACAGCATGAAAATAATGACTTACAAAAAACTAGTATTTTATTAAGTAATCTTTTGAATAGACTGTGCGAATTAAGAAATCAAAAATCATTCAATAATTTGCTAAATGAGTCCAAAGATTTAGCAAAAGAGTGGAGGGTGACAGCGGTTTTTAAAAACAAAAGGCGAAAGATAACGAAACGTTTCTTTGATGAGTTGTCACAAGATGAGAGAATTTCAGACCCGGAATTCTATTTCAAAGTCAATGTCTACTATTGCTGTTTAGATATAATAATTTCTCAAACTAAACAAAGATTTCAGAGCCTTTGCCACCTGAGTAGTATGTTCGAAATATTACAACCGGAGAAACTCCTGTCTTCTTCAAACGAAGAGATATTAAACGCTTCCGGAAAACTGTCGGCTAAATACAGTAAAGACATCTCAGTTTATCATTATAACCTATTAAAGGGTCTAAAAACATGCTTAAAATCTGAAATTCAAAAAATTCATTCCATTAAGGAACTCATTGAATTATTACTGATAAAATTCAATTGTCTTGCATCCAGTTTTCCGGAGGTAATAACAGCATGCTTTTTACAGCCGCAACTGCTGAAAGAAGTTTTTCAAAATCAAAACTGATAAAAAATTATCTAAGAACTTCAATGAGATAGGAACGCCTGTCAGACCTGTCACTATTGTCCATAGAGGAAGGAACTTTAGAAAAACTAAAGTCATCATTAGCTATAAATGATTTAATAAATCAGTTTGCAGAGAAAAACGCAAGGAGGGTGTATATTTGATTTGAATTGTTTGTAAAAAATTTGAAAAAAGTGACAGATAGATAATTATGATGAATAAATATTTCTTTTAATTTTATGCAAACATTTTTTTTTCTTTTGTGAGAATTCTTTACCCTTCCTAAGGGCCCCCAAATAAATTATTACACGGGGCCCCGCCAAGGTATGCTACGCTTCTGGATATGGGTTTCATGGCTGAAAGTGTTCTTGTCCGGGTAAATGGAATTACTATGGTCTTGTTTGGGTTAATGTTCAGTCCCACTGACAAGCTGCTTTTCTCAATGATTCTGAGGCCCTTTTGTAATAAATCACACAAGGTGCTCTCGAACTTGCCTCTAACTATTAGAAATATGTCATCAGCATAGCCCATATATTCAAAGCCAAGCTCCGTTAGCCTGTAGAGCAGCTCATCTACTATGAGGTTTCATAGAAGAGGAGATATCACTTCCCCTTGAGGTGTCCCCCGAGTGGCTTTAACTAAGGTGGTTTGATTCCCCACTTGTGTCTCAGCTATCCTCGTCGTCAACAACTCATACATCCATTTTACAATGTTTTCATTCACTCCTCGCCTTTTTAGTGCTCTTTTGACAGGCACATGAGTTGTGTTGTCAAAGGCCCCAGGTATATCCAGGAATGCGCACATTGCGATTTCTATGTTGTTCAGAGTTCTTTGGATGACTTCGGTCAGCTGATACAGAGCCTTCTCAGTTGATCGACCCGCTCTGTAGGCATGCCGACATTTATGAAGTGGTATTTTTTCCAGGTTCTCTGTTCTTATGTAGTTATCCACTACTTTCTCCATCGTTTTGAGTAGAAACGATGTTAGACAGATGGGTCTAAAAGATCGGGGATCAGTCCCATCTTTTTTCCGTATTTTTTATGCAGGTTAATCTGAGCTACATTCGTGAAGGTGAAGGTGAATTATTATGAATGAGAGAGGCCGAGTTACTCAGCCTCTATTCATCTCCCTCCTTTATCTCTCCCTGACCCTCCTCGACCACCATGGCAATATCTTCCTCGGAGTTCGAGCAGGTTTCTTGATCTCGAGTCAGACTCTCGACCCCCAGGCCGCTCCGCCCAGTTTCCCGGGATGCAAAGGCGATCTCCGCATCCCCAGTCACCCCAGAAGAGCAGGATGAGATCTCGGGCTGAGCCAAGGTCAAGCTTTCGCCTTTTTCCCCTTTTCCAGAGGTTCCGGATGTGGGGGGTATCTCCATGTCCTTTGGATCCTCCGCGCCCAAAACGAAAGTTTAGCGCGTAATCTCCTGCCTTCAGAGCCTCCACAGATTGGTGATCGATCCCAATAGTGAGGATAGTTCCCTCTCCCTCTTTTTTATAGTTCAGGATCTTCCAAGCCACAGTAGTGAGGTTTGAGTTCTGAACCTCGACAAGTTGGAGGATCTTCTCCAACTTCATGTCGTGGCTTCTTGGGAAGAACACTGCTACGGTGACCGGCTTTGGGATGTCGTCTCCACTTCGAGCCACCAATTCGGGTCCTTCACAAGAGTTTAATTTCGGCGCTGACCTCATGAGCCAGTCTGTCGATTCTTGTGACCCACAGTCCACCAGTATCATTGAAATGGATACCTGAGACGTGGATTCCCTTCTCTTTGCTCTGGCACAGCTCTTCCACTAGAGTGTCTTCCAGGGTGGAGAGCTGCCTGCTTTCAGGATGACTCTAGGATAAAACTTGGGCCTTATTCCCACTCTAAAGCCTTCTCTGTTTTGACAACTGCTGCGTTACCAGTGGCTTTCCCGGTTACCGTTGCAGCTGTTTTTGGTTTTTTGCTAAGAGATCGCTGCTGAGGAGTAATATGCTTCAGGCCTCTTTTAAGCTTTATCTTCCCCGTTGATGGTTCCTTCGGGGGGGTTGGCGCTGAATAACCTGCTTCCTGGCCTCATCAGGGGATATTCCCTGATTGAGGAGTCGCAGGTATTTCCGCAGTAGGTCGTCTATGCCGCCTGTTTCTCCCAGGTTTGGGAGGTCGAACTGCATACGACATTTGTGCCGTTTGGACTTTTTACCCTCTGTGAGGTGTGCCCGGATGAAGAGGTGGAGGTTTTCTCCACTACTTTCCCGGTAGAAGCCTTACTTTTTATTTATCTTTCCATAAATGATCCCACTAGAAACTAGAGTCATTACGGTCCACCGTTGCAGAGCCCCGTATGCAGAGTTAAGGGGTTCAATGTAATGGAGTTCGCCCGGTGCTCCAAGGTCGAAACCAGTAAGAACCATTCTTCTATATAGCCACGCATTCTTCGGCCTGGTTTCCTACCTTGACTTTAGGTTTTTAATGAGGTTGTCTCCTCTTGGTCCGGGCAGTAAAGCCAAGACCCCCCCCCATCCCACTGGCCCGTGAGACTTGACCACAGACAGCCATGAGACATTGGTATAACAGGTGATTTCGAGGTAAGCTAGAGATTTTACCCGGCATCTTAACCCTGTGTGCAATCCCTTAGCCACGATACTACAGCTGGGAAAGGTAAAGTTGGTCAGCGGCAGGGTAACGAGGGCTGCCAGTTGAGTTTTTAGACACAACGAGCCCCTAGGTATTTCCCCGCCGACCTTTTCCTCATATAAAATCATCTCAGAGGCCCTTCTCCTATCCGCCACCTGGAGACGCGCCGGGCTGGTGCTTCACCCCATCCACATCAATAAATACCCCAGCGAACAGCGACGAACTACGTACATATCTACTGATGTGGACCCGGAATCACCTACCTAATGGACCAGTGTATCGGTTGTGTCTATTCGATTTTTGTGTCGTGAAAAATGTGGACACTCATTCTGATGTACTTCAACTAGTGGTCGTAGTACCACTAGTCAACAAATGCTACACCCTCATGTGAAGCAAATTATAGTAAAGGTTTATAGGGGAGATCAGTCGACCATACACTTCTTAATTCAAGTTTTCCGCACTCATTCCATACCCAACTCTTACCACCAAGTGCCAGGTAAACGGTCTTGCAGCGTAGTATGAGAGGAAGTATAATGTGGATGAAACTGGGATTTCCATTGTTCCAATAGAAACATCCAAACGTTTGGGACCCAAAGGTATAAAGCAGTTTGGAGTTATTGAATCAGAAGAGCGCGTTAAAAATGTTTCAGTTTTCTATGTTGTAAGTGTAGTTGGATCATATACAGGGTGATCAGCTAAGTGTCGCTACCGGCCGTATCTCCGAAACCGTTTGTCCTAGAATTTGGGGAAAAAATTCTTATAACAAAATCGAGTGTGGGTAGTGCACTTTTGTTGAAATCAAAAGGACTGTAACTTCCATATACCGTAGCCGATTTTCACAAACGTAGACTCCTTGCAAAGAGCATTAAAGTTTTTTTTTCAGAAACAAAAAGCAATATCACATTCAACCTTTAAATTGGCAAGTACAGGGCGTTTTATGACACCTAGCTCTATTTATATTTTTTTCTGAGAAATTTCAAATGCAATACTATAATTATAATCAGCAATTAAGGTGACTTATTGACCTGTCAAAACCGCAAATTGATATCTCTTGTCATTCGAAATACTTTGGCATTTTTTTAAATATTGGCTCGCCCTGTAAGCCGTAAAAGAAATTACCATGCTAAAATGGTTTTGAGAATAAAATAATATTGTTATGCCTTAACCAAAATTCTACTGTTTTTGTTATTTTGTTTGGTAGGCCTTTAGTCGCGAAAAATAAAACTGAAAACCGATATCATTTTTCATTTTAAGGTTATAGCAAAAATAACACTTCTTGATTTCAAAAGTCACTGTGAATTAAAAGACTGCTGAAACTCAACAAAACGAAGTTTATACTTTTTTTTTTCGTTAAGATGGAAAATGATAGCAATCTCCCATTTTCAGATTTATTTTTCGCGAGTAAAGGGCTGGGGGCTGAACGAAGTAGGCCCACTCTGTACCAAACTACGCACAAAACACCAAATAGGTTGAATGAGCAGAAAAATAAGTAAACCAGAGCACGACGATCGCTAGAGGAGGAGAAAATATTTAGAAAGATTAAAGTGAAGGAGTGCTCGCCAGATAAAAACCAAGAAATATGGAGGGAATAATAAAAATATTACAAACATTGCAGGAAGACTTTCAGGGTGAAATAAAAACAATAAATATAGGGATAGAAGGAATGAAATATGAGCAGAGAGAAATAAAGAATTGAATGAAGCAAATCAGAGTAGAGCAACAAGGGCTTAGTGAAGAGATAATCAAAATAATAAGAGAAAACGAAGCAATTAAAAATGGAAACCAGATAATTAAACAAAATAAAAACACAATAGAATGAATGGAGAAAGAAAGAAAGAAAAACAACGTGGTGATGGGCGGGATACCAATAGATGAGGAAGCCCTGTTGTATTGAAAAACGCGGTTGAGAATTTTGCTAATTAGAAGTTAAGTGTAGATGTTAAGACGAAATCAGTAACTAAACTGGGACCCAGAACGTGCTTGATACAGTTCAATGATGAATATGACAGAAAAAATAATGCAGAACAAAAATAAACTGAAGGACAGCAAAGACGTGAGAGTATATATCAACAACCACTTAACTAAAATGGAGAGATTGAAACAAAAGCGAATGAGCAAGGGAAGAGAGACAAAAGAGCAAATATGGTTAAAATCGGATAAAACAAGATAACTATAAATGAAGAAGAATGGAGATGAAGGAAAGTGAAATAAAGAAAATCAATCCAAAAAACTAGCAAACGGAAATGAAATGAATGAAAAAGAATAAGAAATGACGGGTGGGCACGAACAAGGACATGAAAAGGAATTAACTAAAATAAAAAGAGATCAAAACAGTAATACTAAAAAAAGAAAACCAGAAAGTAAACTAAATTCAAAATACAAAACAATGCAAACAAGCACATGGAATGTTAGGACAATGTTAATGACAGGAAAATGCAAGAAATAGGATCGGAATTGGGAAGGTATGGAATAAACATAGCTGCTTTGCAAGGAATTCGATGGAAGGGAAAAGGGAAATAGAAAGAAAAAACTTTAATCTTAGATACTCAGGGAGCGAGAGGTAAGAATAATATGGAGTAGCTTTCATGATATTTAGGGACATAAAGCAAAATGTACTAGAATTCCGACCAATAAGCGAAAGACTTGCATACTTGAGGATAGAAGCAAAACCGTCCAGTCCATCATTACTAAACGTATATCCACAGACGGAAACGGCAAGCATGGAAGAAAAGGATAGATGGTACGAAGAAACAGAGGATGAGATAAAAGAGATTCCTAAGGAGGACACGTTCATGGTACTAGGTGACAATGACCGAATAGGAAAAGAGCAACACATTGAGCTAGTTGTAGGAAAACATATGATACATGATAGAACCAATGACAACGGACAGCGATAATGCAACTTAGCAACTAGAGCTAACAGGATCATAAGCAGCACAAACTTTCCACATCCCGACAAACACAAAATAACATGGACATTACCAGATCAGCAAATACATTCTCAAATAGATCACATACTCATGAATAAAAGAAGACAATCATCAATCAGACATGTAAGATCTTATAGAGTAGCTATCGCAGACACAGACCATTATATGGTTATGTCAAAAATAAAACAAAAAACAAGATATCACCAAAACAGAAACAAACCAATAAAATGGGACATTGAAAAATTCGCAGATGATCACACAAAAATGAAATATGTAGAACGACTAAAAATTACCTAACAGCAAATCAGAACATGATGATGCGAAGGGAGAATGGAGTAATATAAAAAGGCATACAAGAGGCAGCAAAAGAAATAATAGGTAAAAGGAAAATATAGAACAAAAAAGAATGGTATAATAATGAATGTCAAGAAATAGTGGAGAGAAAAACGGAAGCTAGATTGAAATAGATATGAACAAGCAAACCAGAAGATAGAGAAAAATATACAACAATAAAGAAGGAGAGTAATAAAATAATCAGAAAGAGAAAAAGGCAATGGATAGACTTATAAATGCAGGGAAATAGAGATCGAGAAATGGAATAGGAACTAAAAAAAATTTATAATAAATTAAAAGAAAATAATAGGGTTTTTAAAAACAAATTAAAAGGGATAAAGAACAAACAAGGAAAAATTGTGAAAGAGGAAAAACAATACAAGGAAGTATGGACGACATACTTTAAATAATTACTAAATGAACAAATGACAGAAAATGAAAGAGAAGAAGAAGAGGAAAACATTATAGCACAAGAACTAACACTAGAGGAAGTATAAGAGATTATAATGAGAGGTAACAACGGAAAGGCACCTGAAAAGGATGGAATAAATTTGGAATTAATTAAATACGGAGGAGACATTGTAACATGTCGCTGAAACATGTTTCTATTTTCATCAATTATTTAGGGGCGTTACTTATTCGTCGGCTACTCCCACCTCTAATTCCAAATCCTTTTATTTCAAAAAATAGGACCATATCGTTGATCGTTTTTACCATCGTTAAATTGCTATTTAAAACTACGATTCAATGAATCGTCGCTTGTTCATCCTTCGATAATAATTAAATTTAGTTTCTAAGTAATTTTGTGTGATATTAATTCTGCTGGCTGGTAAGTTATCTATATATTTTCAAATTGTATCTGTGTGCTTGCAAATCATTCTATTTCGATTTTCTATCTAGTTTTATCTAGATCTAGAGGATACTATGTTTGTATACTATAGTTACGCACAATATGTTTTAGGAATATGCTTTGGTTTTTATCGAAATATAGTCAATGTCTTTTTCAGGCAAGATTTGTAATGGGAAAGTCTACAAGAAATACGCAAAGTCTTGGGATGAGAATATTATGCGTCAGGCTGGTGAGGAGGTACTGGAAGGAAGAATGGGGTATCTCAAAGCTTTTAAATAATATGGGGTTCCTTGTACAACCATTGAAGCAAGGGGAAAGACAATTAAACAGGGTGCTCTCAACAAAGAGGATTCATCAAAAAACGACTAGGACGACAAAAACCGGTTTTTAGTCCTGCTCAAGAAAAGGAATTAGTTGAATATATTTTGTGTATGGAATCACGGCAGTTTGGTTTAACTCTCGATGCAATAAGAAGTTTGGCATTTGAATTAGCTGAACGCACCGGCTTGCCTAATAGATTTAATAAGAGCAGGAAAGCTGCTGGAAAAGCATGGATGTATGCCTTTCTCAATCTGTATACGATTCTTTCAATATGCCTTCCGTAAACAATTTTTTCTCGCTGATTACTGAAACGATGGAGAGAAAAACAAAGTACCACTGGGGGTTTTATAACATCAATGAGACAGGGCTTGTGACAGTACCAACAAAAATCGGTCTAAATGTTTATCATTGCATGGAAAGCTACAAGTTGGCTGCTTGTCTTCGGCTGAACGTGCAGTTCTGGTTACAGTGGAGATCTGCATGAGTGCTAGTGGTGCATTTATGTCACCATTGTTCGTTTTCCCAAGAGCTAGGGCAAGGCCTGAACTGTTGGATGATGCTCCCCCTAGTAGTATAGCTCATTACCATCCATCAGGGTGGATGCTAACGGAAATATTTTTGAGATGGCTCGATAAAGTCATTGCTTCTTCTAACACTTCTATAGAAAGCCGCCTTTCTTTTGGTTCTAGGTGGACATGCCACTCATACCAAGAATATAAAGCTAATTCATAGAGCTAGGTATAACGGTGTTGTGTTACTGTGCTTTCCACCACATACACCACACCGTCTATAATCTCTAGACGTAAGTTTTATGTCACCAATCAGCACGTATCACAGTTCAGAGGTCCAAAGATACATGCAACAACATCCAGGCCTATTACTATTTCTCAAATAGGCAAACTTTTCGGAAATGCTTCTATGAAAGCCGCTAGCTTCCAAACCGCAGTTAGCGGATTTATAAATACGGGGATACATCCACTAAATCCAGGGATCTTCTCAGACTAGATGTTTGAACCAGCCGAGACTACAAATAGGCTCACACGAGGCGAAAAAAAGTTACCAGGACCCAGACACTCTCCACCTAGGACACTACTGAGAACACCACCGAGGACACCACCAAGAAGTTAACAGAGATCACCACTGAGACAGCCACCAAGCACAACACCGACTCCTACAAAGCAGTTTTATGTAAATTCGACTTCTTCATGTTCCCATACTACTCACAATTTCGTTATAACATCACAACAAATTGTTCCAGTTCCTCATTCTGAACGAAAATTAAATCTAAATGAGAGAAGAAGGGGTAAAACTGCAGTGTTAACATCGACACCATTTAAAGAGGAACTACAGGAATCAATTTCTAAAAGACTTCCTACAAATATGCCAAAGTTAAACTTAGGAGATACTGAAAAAACAGCCCATATATTCAAACTGAATAAAAAAAGCAAAATAAATGATAATGAGATGACGACTAGAAAATACGTTAAAGCAAAGAACCCAAAGGAAAAAGAGAGTAGAAGTGCAGAAGAAACGAGAGGGAGAGACAAAAAACAAAATAATATCAAGGGCCAAAAAAATATAAAAAGAAGGAAATTGAGACAATGATTCAAGTTCAGAAGACGAAAGCGAAGAAGCAGCCTGTATATTTTGCAGCGAACTTTATTCCAACTCTAAAGCAGAAGAAAATTGGATAAGGTGCCAACATTGCGAAGGCTGGGCACATGAGGCTTGTGCGGGAGTGGGGGAAGACGAAGACGAAGTTATTTGCTATTTCTTCTGTCAGTAATATATTTTAATAATTTGTTTTGTTAACCTTTCCTTTTATATTGTTATTAATAATAATTTTTCTTTATTTACCATGTTCTGTCTTACTCGCTGGGGACTAATCGTTATGGAAACTATACAATCTTAAGTATCCCGTTTTATCCGACTAAGTAGATAAAACGGGATACTTGCTACTTTTTTATTATACATATTTTTTTCTCATGTGGCTTTTGTTTTTTGCATAAAAAGTGGAATCAATCAAAAACCAATTAATAACTGAAACTGGTGCTAAGAAATAGTCCCCAGCATTGCTTTATTCAAAGCGATATATAACTAGAACAATAAGTATCCCATTTTATCAAACTTTCTCCTACCTATGTCTTTGTTCTTCTAAAAATAGGAGATAAAAATTTTAACAACAGTCCCAAGTAGCACTTACGCCTGTTGCATTAAAAACAAGTACGAAGAGAACATTCAGAGGGAGATTTGTCAGGAGACGAACAAGAACAAACTCTTAGAGTTAGCAGGGAGATATTGCAGAAGAAGAACAAGAGGATAGGAGAAAAGAGAGACAGGAAAGAATAAGTAGAGAAGATCGGTTAATGGAATTTTTGATTAGTATGAATGAAAAGATGGACACGATGAGGGGATATATAAACGGGAAGATGGACACGATGAGGGGAGATTTAAATGGGAAGATGGACACGATGAGGGGAGACTTGTATAACTAATTTGAAGAATTAAGGGTGACTTGAATAATATGAATAAGAAATTATACAAGACTCTAGAAGAAATTGGGAAATTAAAAAAGGTACAAAAAGAGCACCAGGAAGAGATTAAAAGTATTAAATAAAACATGAAAGTACAAGAGGAGAAACTAAGAACAGAAATATAAGAGAATGGCATTAAAATCATGGAAGAGATAGACGAGCATGTGGGGGAAGAAGTACATGAATTGGGAAAACGTATTGAGGAAAATATACCAAATGTGATTCAGATAGGAGTCACAAAACATAATAAAAATTAACCAGGAAGTGGATTATATTAATTTACAGGGACAAGTAAGTGAGGAGGTGATGCAGAATTTTAAAGAAATTAAAGACTTAGATGTTAGAGTAGATAAACAAACAGGGATGTGTGCTAAAAGGTGTGAGATTTGGGTAAACAATTCTAAAAAGGAGATGGACGAAGTGAATAGGAATCTGAGAGATACAAATGAGAATAGGGGGAAGTTTAGAACAAAATTCAAGGGCAGTTTTAATACCTTAGCAGATTTTGTGGATGGAGCAATTAGGTATGATGGAAATATCAATCATATTCATCCCAAAGTATTTATCACAATTGTGAGAAGTAGGGTTCAAAATATTAGGGATCTGGTGGAAATAAAATTAGTAATCAGGGGTATGTTAAGTGGGATGCCATTACTATGGTGTTGTAATGAAGAAAATAAAATAGAAAATTTAAGGGATTTTGAAAACAGATTTTTTAACTACTTTTGGGGGGAAATTCAACAGGCAAGTTTCCGTGAAAGGTTATATTTCGGAAAGTTTGATTATGGCCGTAACAGGAATATGAATACGTACGCTATGCAATTGTACAATACAGTACAATATTTAGAACCAGAAATGAGAGAGGAAGAAATAGTCCTATACATATCTAGGTATTTCAATCAAGAGATGGCAGATAACATAGCTCTGCAAAACATCAAAAAGATGGAACATTTGTCAAGTTATCTGCAAAGATTAGAGAGGAATGTAGCAAATCAGAGTGGATACAATCGGACAAATCAATATCAAGGAAATCGTTATAATGATAATGATAGACAGGGTAATAGAAATTTTATAGATAACAATGGAGATGCTAGGAACTTTAGTAGATATAGAGGTAATCAAGGAAATTATAATGGAAATAGGGATGATAGGCAGAATTTGAGAAATTTTAATTAAAGAGGTAATAGAAATGAGGATAGTGGATATAACTACACGGGTTATAACTCAAGAAGTGAAAATAATAATCGTTGGAATGGTCCAGGTCGATAAAATCGGGAAAAAAACAGGGTAGGTTATAGACAAAATATAGGTAGATGAAAGAAATAGTAGGGATAATCAAAATAGGGGAGATGATAGACCTGGGGAAACTGTCACAGGGCAGAATCATAGGGATTTTGTTTAAATCGATTCCATGTCGATAATGTCATTTATCCTTCTAAATGAATAAAATCAATAAGAAGGGGGAATAAGTGATATTATGAGACTGAAGTTTGTAAATAATATGGGATAATTATTATTTTGTTTAATATTTGTTTTTAATCTTTATAAGAAAAGGAAATCGGAAAAATAGATTTTCACATCCTTTAATTATACAATGAAGGAGCTAATGAATGGAAAGAATTATAAGAAGTCAAAGATTTGATGGAAATGGAATAAGAAAGGTTATTTAAGATAAAAAATAGGAGATTATTTGTCAATGTCAATGGAAATATGGGATATTTGGGTTAAATATTTGAGAATAAGGAAAAATAATAGTTATATCAGAATTTATAAAATGATGAATGAATATGAAACATGAGTATATAATAAAAGTATTGAATTATGAATATGAGAAAGAATGTGAATAAAAGGGAAAATATTATGTGGTGGGGAAATTTATGAAAATTTGTATTGACATTGGTAGAAATGATGTATTTTTTATGAAGAATATAAAAGTTGTAAAGAAAAACATAGCATTTAAATGGGAGAGAAGAAGTATATGAAAGATCGATGTAGGAAAATAGAATAGAGGATGTGAATATTTATTGTATAAAAAAGAAAAGAATTTGAATTTTAATAAAATCCAGTAAAATTTGATTTGTATAAAATTGAATTTGGGGGAATTTAAGGACAAATTATATATGATTATCTTAATCTACACCAGTAAACCTAGAGTGTTTGAATTTCTTCACAAGTTTGGTTGCGAAAATTAAATTTTCTTATCATATAAGGAACTAACATTGATATCATCAATGAGAGACCCTGTATGTGATTTGTATATAATGATATAACAAACGAATTATTTAATTGAAAATATGCAATATGCGAAATTTGGTAGTCGAGTTTCAATGAATAAATGAATTATTCCTGTCATTTCAAACTTTTGTAAAAAGGGAACATAGACTTTCAGATGACATTTGAGATAAATAATATGATTTTAATTGGAGTCAAATAGGATATTTTGGTTGTCAAGACGATATAAAAAAAGGAAAGAAAATTATTGATTTATAAATAAGAAAGAGGGTTGTCAGTTTGAAGGTTTGAAAAAGAAAAAGTAGGAAGAAAAGTTGTTTAAAATCGGGAAATTAATACTAGTTTTGAACAGATATATAAAAAGTAGATTCACATTGAGAATTGTAAATAAATTCTGAAGAGAAATATGTAGAATATATAGAACTCGAGAACTGAAAAGAGTTCTTGAAGTTTAATTAAGATATATTATAGAGTATATCGAAATCGTAAATTGAGAATATCATCTGAAATTTCTACAAGTACCTACCCAACAAGGATTGTAACAAAAATATTTGGTCAAAATCATAAATGAAATTTGTGATAGAAAATTGAGCTGGTTGATGAAGAAGGTGTTTAAGAAGATATAGAATAAATTTGGAGTGAAGATTGGTTTGGAGTAAATGGAAATCTAGAAAATTAAAGGTACCGATTATAGAAATTTTTTTAGAGATCTCTAAAGTCTAAATTCTATTTGGCCAATTACATTCAAAATTTGTTAAACGTATTTAAAAGGTGTTTAGTTTATCAATAAGATATTTTGTAATTCTAGTGATAAAATAATAATTCAAATAAAAAATGTAGGAATAATTGATAATATAAAATAGTTTTTGGAACCCTACCCTGAGAAGAGTCTCTATAAATTAATTTAAACGAAATATTTTACTAATTATAATAGATTATACCTTAAAAAATTTATGATTAAAAAAGTAAGTAAGTCATAATACTGATACATATTTGGCAATTATTTTACAATTTTGGCGCCCAACGTGGGGCTTTTGCGCTCTTGCTCTTTTGACACTTACTCTCTTGAGGAATTATTTACAGCGTTACCAAGCTTATTTTTAAGAACGTATTTTCAGAATATTTTTATCAATTTTAATTTGGTTTTGGTCAGCCTGTTGCATGTAAATACGTAATATATTAAAATACAAAAAAAATACATTTGATCCTAAAAACAAGCCCCTTCAGAGATATTAGCATTTTTTAATTTCTTTCACTCACCCCCTATGGAGGTATCTATCAATAGTTACCAAAAGCCTTTCAACTCTTCCTTTTATGGATCAGAATATATTCACCAAACTTGACGACAATCGGTTCAGCGGTTTGGCCGGAAATGAGCGCACAGACAGACAGACCGACATCATCTAGATAACACTTGCTTCGGAGTCCTGATGCTTCAAAACGCATATATCCCCGCGCAAAAAATGGTGGATCAATTTTGAGGTCAATACATGACCCCTCTTTTACTACGGATGACAAAAACAGATTTAATTCAAATAAAATTTACAACATAAAAATTAATTATGTTAGTACTTCAGGATTTGACCTACTTTCAAAATTTTGTGCTAGTACAAGCGAAAAATTTCTATTCTATATTTTAAACAATGAAAAAAATCCCAGATATCACGGAAATTATATTATATTTTACTTTTATTACTTCCATGTTTTATTTAAATATTACTGGTTAAAGAAATGAAAGAAACATAAACATCTTTTGATTATCCTTATGAAGGACAAAATGTTTTAATGTGGCCTGTGGCAGTTTTCTTTCAGATCTTTTTTCTTTCGTCTCCCCAGTACGACAGCTAAAAAAAGGATTCGAGGAAATTAATAAGGACTTTTGAGAAGCCTCGAAGGGTCCATTCTCATTCAAAATTAATCATTTTCGGTTTTAATTAATCGAGAATGGAAAATGAAAAAACTAAAAAGAGAGAAGCAAAAATTACATTTGCCTTCTTTTTTCTTAAATAAGATAAAACTCGTTAAGACGATCTGCCTTTTTATCGTATTACGATGCTTCAAATAGGCCTTAAATAAAAAGTTAATGGAACATTTTTATTTCTTCTGTGATATTTTACCACTACTGTCACAGAAAATTTACAGAAATCGAGCGATGAATGACCTATTTACCTATTACCTTCAAACTAGGTCCCTTCCAAAATAATAAAGTAGTCCGTATTTAATTTACTTTGTAGATTCTAAAATAGAATGTATCTTGTTTGGGGCCTAAATTTAATATACTATGTGACATTAGAAGAGTTCCCACCCAGACAGAATTATTTATCGACCTTGATTTTTTGATTTGATGTAGTGCAGGCGTCAGGAGACATTCTGTACTCAAAAACCGTTGGCCGGATTCTGATTGATGATTTGAGTTAAGAAATACGTCAAAAATGAGATCGTGGACGTTGCTGGAGGAAATTATGGTTAGCTTTTTTTCATATTTTCTTTCTTGAATATATCTGAAACGGTGTGTTCACGACGATAGCGCTTTAATTTTTGATTTTATTTTATATGGACTGTTTGATCAGTTTAGTTTGATTACAAATGACCTTGGCTACTTTGCTCCTATGGACAATCTACTTGCTGGTCGGGCAACACAAGACGATGTGGATATGTGGACACGGTTCTGCTCTGGACATAAGTAATTCGGACACTGATCGTTTAGGTTTAGACCACAGATAACCCACAGAAGGTGACTGATTGTGGCGCCATCTAAAGAGCCTGTCGACTAAACAATTGAGTGATATTGAAATGATTTTTGTAATTTTAGGTTTTGGCGGTATATTCAAATCTACTGTATTTTAATTACTTTATTCTATAATAGCAATTTATAGTCCATCATTTGACATTTTATTCAATTGAACTCCATTAACTCAATAATGATTAGATGTTGAGTTAAATTAAATGAAATATCAAATGATGGACCATAAATGCTTAAAATGGAAAAAATAAACAGTAATCATATAAACAGTTTATTTATGTTGGTATAAAAATACACAACAAATAATTTGTTTTACAAAGTACGTTTCTTAGCAAACAGAATATATAATGTAAAAACAATGCAATAAGTTAAAATAATTTGAGTAACATACATTCTTGATTGGAGTATCATTAGATTTTTAAATGATGTTAAATCAAGATAAAAGTAGAAAATTATTTATGATAAGTTCATAATAATTTATTTATTTATTATTATACTCCTATAAACACACAGAACTGGACAAACTAGTGGAGTATAACTGCTAACTATCTAATCAAAAAAAGTGTTAGCAATGAGTAGTTAACTACTATTTTTGACAACTTTCTGTGAAAGAAAATATTTGAGTTTAATTACTGTGACTGTTAGAACAAAAGTAATTAAAATATTTTTGAAGAAAGCGTAGTTAACTACTGCCCAGCTCTGTAAATACAAGGTACCAATAACATATAAGAGTTGCTAAACAGCACTTCTGACTGTACAAAATATGACATTTCATTTCCATTTAAAACACATCTTTATTTCTTTAAAGTAGTAAATAGTTCTTCATGGCTCTTAAAAATGCCATCGTCTTGTGGAAATCCTTTCTCGCTTCTGGATGAGCTTCTACAATTAACAACATTTATATAAGTAAACGCACAAAATAACAACACTAAATAAGTAAACACAAAATATGCTTGAAAATTTATATCAACAAAAGAAAACAAAACGTGCTTACTATTGAAATAATAATCAAAAAATGTTTGAATGCTTAAATTTCAGAGTTTCTGATTTGTTTTTTGAATTAAGGATTTTTTTTTATATCTGACTTATTTCATGACATAGGTTTTTTTAATTCTTTGTTTTTATTGGATATTTTGGATTTTTAGTTACCGCTAGACCAAATACTTAGGCGTAATGGCTGACTTTCCCATAAATTGCCATACCATAGGCTATATATGAAAATCGTTTCTTAAAGAGTAAACTCAAAATATAAGTACCTACTTAGTGGAAAAATGGTGCTTTTGCTAATTGTAAAGGATTCATTTTTACTTTGTACATACCTTCAATTGAATGTATTAGAATTAACTTTGGCATTAAATAAAATTATCAATTTTTACTACTCACTGATCAATTAAAATAAATGAAAAAAGTATAATAAACAAGATTGGCAATTTTACATATATACGATTATGAACATTTACATATTTAGTAATTTATTTCTTAAAACTATCTACCTACGTTTCAAAAATGAAAGGACTTTATGCCGATTAATGGTTTTTTAGCTTCGCAACACATTTAGTGAAGGTGGCAAGGACTCAATACCTTCCATCCCATAGCTGGTGGAGGGAATAGCTTCCACGTGTAGTGAAGGTGAAAATGGTTCAACACCTTTACTGGTGGAGGAAATAACTATAACTTAAAATAAAATCCAGATTGATTATTATTTTTTCAATGGGTACATTTTAAAATGTCCAAAATTATAGCAAGCATATTGAATGAAATTAATTGTCTCGACCCTTACTTTGTGGAATCTACTAAATGTTAAAAATTCTAAGAAATTGACAATTGTTTCATCGTCAGAATGACAGAAGTTACATTTCATTTGATGCCTACCTGATGTTTAATAATTATTTGTGGCTAAACTGTAATGCGTATTGCCCAGGTAAGCCCAAAGGAGACAGAGTTCAATTAAATTAACTGATTTATTTCTAGAAAATAATATTTACAACGACAAAAATAAATTAAAATTCAATATTCTATAAAATTCTCCGGTACGTAAAATATTTTGAAGGTCACGTTTCGACGATCCGTATCCTTTCGTCGCTTGATAGGTACTGGTGGTCTGAATTGTACTTAGGTAGAACTAAAATGGTGTGTGTTTTGATTTCGGCGATATACTCGACGGTGTACGAGACTCTATATGTCCTGTGAAATGTTCAGCTAACCGGGGGTATGAGTAACCGGCGGATCAATACTCTTTCGGTTTTAGTCTCCAGATTTGGGAGTATCATTTGTAGCTAGTCACTACCCAGCTTAACGAATACTTCTACATGCAGGGACTGTAGTTATTACAGCGTGTCAATACCACACAGAAATTATTCTAACAGTTAAAGCGATCGTTTATACCCAGCTTAACGATGCTTTCCTACGGAGATACTGCAGAGTTTTCGGTGTGTCAGTACCACACCGAAATTATTCTAACAGTTGAAGCGATCGTTCACGTTTCCGTTAATACCAGAAACCAACGGCCGTTCTAATGAATGATGTATAAAGTAGGATCAATACTCCGACTTAGTTCATTACTCGGCGGAAGATAGTGTAAAGCGTTCAAGGTTGAAGTCAATACCCTCGACCTACGCTTCGCACTGAAGGCGGCTGAACTTGTAGGAGCAGGAGTCCGTAAACCAAGTTGTCTCTTCGTCTGTTGGTTCGCATTTTTATATCCATCGTAGTGATGGTGGTGGTGGTAATCTCTGTCCCTTCTACCGTCGATTCCTCGTGCGCATCCGGCGTGGGGGCTCTGCTGTTTTGGTGGGGTATATCGTCATCGCGGCGATAACTGGTTTTCTGAATCGCGTTTTATAGTAACGCATTTATGTCGTTACAGATCCCCTCTCTTCGGGAAAAAAATGTTTCGATTAATGAAATTCGGAAAGATTTTTTTTGTTGTTATCTTCGTTGGGTCGTTGTCGGTCGTCTGTTGGTGATGGTTTTTACTGGTTGTTGTTGTAATGGTTTGTGCTGCTGGCAGTTGTTGCAGCTACGGACGTACTTTGCCGTGTCTTTAAACATCCCCGGCCAGTAATAATCTTTGGCTAATCGTGCTATCGTTTTTGCGATACCTAAGTGTCCTGTGGTTGGAAGCTCGTGATTCTCCGATATCAATTTCGCGCTTTTGTTTTCTGGGATACATAGTTTCCACGGGTTTGACATTTCTGGTTCTTTGAGATCGTGTTTATCCCAAAGATGCCTGTATAGGAGTCCTCCTTTTATATTGTAGTCTGGGCGGTGTTCTGGTTGCTGTTCGACGAGTCGTTTCTGTCTTGTGTACCATTCGTCGTTTGATATGTTTCCTGTTTCGATGTCTGTCAACGAATCTACTGGTTCTCGCGATAGTGCGTCTGCTGAAACATTCTGGGTTCCTTTTCGGTATAATACGTCGAAGTCAAATTGTTGTAAAGTCATGGCGCATCGCGCTATTCTTCCTGAAGGTCTATCCATGGATTGAAGGAATTTCAGGCTTTGATGGTCTGTGATTACCGTAAACTGGTATCCTTCTAGATATGGTCTCATCTTCTCTATGCCGTACACTATTGCCAGTAATTCTTTCTCCGTTACCGAAAATTTTTTTCTGCCTCTGATAGGGATTTGCTCGCGTAGGCGATTACTCTGTCGTTATTGTCTTCGTCCTTTTGAAGCAAAGCTACACCTAAACCGTGATTTGATGCGTCCGTCTGTAGGTAGAAACGTCTGGAGAAATCGGGACATACCAATACTGGAGCTTGAGTTAATATTTTCTTGATTGTGTTAAACGCAGCTTCCTTTTCCGGGCACCAGCTCCACCTTTGCTTTTTCTTTAGTAGTTTTGTTAGCGGAGCAGCAGTTGTTGAGAAATCCTTAATGAATTTCCTATACCAGGAAGTTATGCCTAGGAATCTCCGAACTTTCTTTATTGTTGTCGGTGCCGGATAGTCTACGATCGCCTTTATCTTGGATTCGTCCGTTTTTATTCCGTTTTATATCGCTGAGTTGCGTGGTTTGTATCTCTGGTTAATCGGTGTATTGTGTTTTAGTTTAAATCGGTGTTCTATGAGATGTGTTGTACCTTTAATCTCCTGGAATTTGTGTATTTCTGTTCGTAGCATCTTTTGTAATTTCTCTTTCTCGTGCGGACGTAACTCTGCGGTTATGTTGGAATCGGTATCTGTGTCTGGACTGTGCGACGTGTCTATATCTGGATTGGGTGCCGTGTACATGTCTGGGCTGTAACTGGTCGGATTTTCTGAATTAATTACGTTGACTGGGGTGTACTCGCTGTTCATCTGGGTTTGCTAATGACTACTCGGGTAGTTCAGTTTGAAGTTCCATGCTTCCAACTCGTTGTGCTCTTCTCCATGTGTTCTGTATTGCACAATGTATTGTATAACTGTGTTGTATGTGTGTTTGCTTGCCGTTTGCGAGTGTTACGTAGACCTCTTCCTCGCGTGGTTGTAATCCTAGTTCTTGTACGAACTGTAAACCTTTGTTCCCTATATATGATTTTACTGATCCTGTATCGAGTAATGCATGGAGGGTTTTCCCTTCATAAATGGTCATTATGGTGTGTGGTCTTCTATCTGGGGACCGGTTTACTGTCTCGTGGACCGTGGGGGTCTGTATCGGGGAATCTGGAGTGCTCCTGGTTTGTCCAGTTCCATTGCCGTTTCCCGGTTGTCTTCTGCAAGTGCAATCCGTTGACTAAATTCCTATTGATCCGCAATGACTGCAGAATAATATTGGGCATGAACGGCATACCCGACGGTTATGTCCTGTTTTCCCGCATCTCCAACAGCATGTATTCCTATTGAAATTCTGTATTCTGTTAAGTCCGGAATATGTGGGATGTGTGGAGTTAACCTGTAACTCGTAACGGGATTTCGGTGTCGGTTGGTCTTGAATCCGAATTTCCTTTTGGATATCTTCGTGATCGATGACTGATTTTGTCAGTTCTGCCATCGTTTTGCATTCCTCTCTTCTTACGTATAAGCGATGATTGGGGAGCATGTTTGAATATATTCTATCTATGGCTTGGGTTTCGGAAAAACCGTTGTGTCTTCTGATGGATGTCTGGATGTCTAACAGGAATTCTTTGAAGCTTTCATGTGTCTGTTGTCGGCGGTTACGTATAATGTCTTCCAGTTGTTGTCTCGGTTGAAAAATGTTTTAATGTCCCTTATAAAATTTGTCCATCCTGTCTATTGGTTTTTATTGTTTCTGTACCACAACGTTGCCTTTCCCTTCAGAATAATAGGAAGTGCCTAAAATAAGTGTTTGTTTTGTATGTTGTAGCAATATTTGAGTTCATTAACCGATTCCAGGAATTCTATTGGGTCTCTGGATCCAACATAATTTATACCCCATTTTCTAATTATATCTAGAGCCTGTAAATCCTTGTCCTCCTGTGGTTGTGTAGGTATTACTGGTCTCAAAGTAACGTTACTTTTGTCCTGGATGTTTGGTGTATTTGTGACGGTCGTCCGTAAGTGGTCCACTAACCTAGCTCTTACTTCTGACATTTTTCCCGTCGAAACTAACCCTCTGGATTCTAATTCCGTGCGGATATCTGTTTGTCGTAGTCTGTAAACCCATCCAACCTTCTCGTCCGCAACTTCCAATCCATATGCTCCATCATCGCTTTCGGAAGCCATTGTCAGTGTTTATTACGATGTCCTACAACTGCGCCTTCCAAATTTGAATTAATTGTCTGGTTTTTAAAAATTCTTTCGTTATGTTAGTCTCCGTTAACGGGGCAAAAAAACGTTGATACCGGGCTACGCAATTTAATTTATCTGCTCGGGCGCCATTCTGTAATGCGTATTGCCCAGGTAAGCCCAAAGGAGACAGAGTTCAATTAAATTAACTGATTTATTTCTAAAAAATAATATTTACAACGACAAAAATAAATTAAAATTCAATATTCTATATAATTCTCCGGTACGTAAAATATTTTGAAGGTCACGTTTCGACGATCCGTATCCTTTCGTCGCTTGATAGGTATCGGTGGCCTGAATTGTACTTAGGTAGAACTAAAGTGGTGTGTGTTTTGATTTCGGCGATATACTCAACGGTGTACGAGACTCTATATGTCCTGTGAAATATTCAGCTAGTCGGGGGTATGAGTAACCGGCGGATCAATACTCTTTCGGTTTTAGTCTCAAGATTTGGGAGTATCGTTTATAGCTAGTTACTACCCATCTTAACGAATACTTCTACATGCAGAGACTGTAGTTATTACAGCGTGTCAATACCACCCCGAAATTATTCTAACAGTTAAAGCGATCGTTTATAGCCAGTCAGTACCCAGCTTAACGATGCTTCCCTACGGAGATACTGCAGAGTTTTCGGTGTGTCAGTACCACACCGAAATTATTCTAACAGTTAAAGCGATCGTTCACGTTTCCGTCAATACCAGAAACCAACGGCCGTTCTAATGAATGATGTATAAAGTAGGATCAATACTCCTACTTAGTACAACACTCGGCGGAAGATAGTGTAAAGCGTTTAAGGTTGAAGTCAATACCCTCGACCTACGCTTCGCACAAGGCGGCTGAACTTGTAGGAGCAGGAGGAGTCCGTAAACCAAGTCGTCTCTTCGTCTGATGGTTCGCATTTTTATATCCATCGTGGTGGTGGTAGTGGTAGTATCTGTGGGGTATATCGTCACCGCGGCGATAACTGGTTTTCTGAATCGAGTTTCATAGTAACGCATTTATGTCGTTACAAAACCAAGAAGTGATCTACCTTGTAATTGACTACAAGATGTATGATATGATATTAACATATATCAAATCAATCACAATGTAGGTCATTTCTTGGTCTAGCCAAAATTAATCATTAAACATCAGGTAGGCATCCAATGAAATGTAACTTCTGGCATTCTGACGATAATATTTAATATAAAAACAATTGTCAATATCCTAGAATTTTTAACATTTTTTCAATATACTGTGGAATTAACTAGAAACAGTAAGTTTCATTAAAAACTGCTAGATTGAATACAATAAAACTTATCTTGAATATCTGTTAATTTCCTCTCATATTTTATGATGGGCATTTCAACTTTCCCAACTGGAGAATAATATGTATGGCTGAAAGGCATATCTAGAAAAAAATGTATGTAATTAAACTTTTTTTTAAATTGCAGATAATAAAAACCTTTCTTTTACGAATCGTCTCCTGTATCGACCCTTCTACATTGACGGGAAACAAAAAATTGTCTGTTATATCCCCCTTCATTGAATAATCTAAAATATATACATATTTAATAACATTTAATAAATGTATATAAAAAAATTACTCACCAGGCAAAAACAGGGACGGCAAAAAGCAAACTTTCTCAATAACCTGCCTTCGTCTTTTTCAAATTTTGAGAAACACTGTTTTTGAAAATGGAGGGGACATATCCGCCATTGTTTCCTCGTCGTTAAATTGGATGATTTACTCCCACTGCCTATATTAATTTTATAGATAGATAGATAATCCGAAACGATCACAAATAGGATAAACGAAAATGAGTGGACGAGCAACACAAAATACGGGCTTTCTGTGACGAGCAATATGGCATCGCGCATACGCAATAACATTTTATTACCAACGACATTACAGTTTTCTTTAATGTTTTGGAATTTTAGGAAATCTACCGATTTTAGTTACTCGACAGGCTCTATAGATGGTCCGGTCTGTAGTGTCTCTAGCCTGGTCTGGACTCGACCGATTGACCCATTACAAGACGAGATGAAATGTCATCGTAGCGCGGTTGAATTTAAAATTATGAAATGAATCCAATGTAGCGCTATCACGAACACGGTGCGTTCTACGATACAAATAATTACGAGCTTTTTATAGAAAATGAAATTCCCCGCTTTTTTGTTAAAGTCGTTTTTCGATAAAGCTTGGATTTTTCGAGTTACAGCGCGCAAAATTTTTACTAATGTGGTTTTTGTTAAAATCGCGGTAAAGCTTCACCTAACCGCGAAAATAGTTATCATAAAACTTGTAGAGCTGAAAATTCTCTACAAATTTTGTTTTAATGTATTTTCGCAACATCCACTGTTTACGTGTTACAACGAGGTGAACACTACATCTGCGCAACTCGACGATTCGCTGCTTCTTATTTTTTACTGGCGGGTCGTTTCAGTCCTCATATTATATATCGCTGAAAAGATAAGTAACGCCTATATTAGGCAACAAATTTCATGAAACGTTTTTCATAATTGCTGCTTACCAATAAAATAAATCTTTAATTTCATCCATATCGTCTGACGAGGAAGTCCTAATGCTGTATTGGTGATTACGAAAAAAAAATAGAAAACATATATGCTAAGTTCATCCACTCAATTAAGATAGGTAGCATAGTAGTTATGTAGTTGCAAAGGAATTAAGTGCCGACGAGGAAAAATACCAAAGTTTCTACCACCATCAAGCAGATATGGACAATGAAAAGGTGAGATTTATTCAGTGTGACCTTCAACACAAAAAGGTAGCTTCGGCAACACTATGCCGCGACCTTGTTGTAATGCAGAACACAATAGCACTTATCCAAGAACCCTGGATAAGACAAACCAAAATCATGGGTCTAGAAATCCAAAAGGTTCAATGTTCAGCTTACCAAGCAATCAGCAACCTAGGACGGCCATATACGTCCCTAAAAATTTTAAGACCTAATCACTGACGCACTTTTCGTCCTCCGGCCTTACGTTGATGAAGGTTGGATATGCACAGAAGGTCAAAAGAAAGACATCCGCATACCTCCCCTCAGACGCAGCTAAACCACCACCAATTAAGGATTTGGAGGACCTTGTGGAACGCTGTCTCACCCAGAAGCTTGAATTGGTAATAGGCTGCGATTCAAACTCTCATCACGTAAGCTGGGACAGAAAAGATATTAACACTAGAGGTAAGTCTTTTTATGATTATATAACTAACAAAAATCTCTGTATTCTAAATAGAGGTACTGAACCAACTTTTATTAACTCTCGTAGTCAAACGCGAATAGATATTACCCTATCAACTACTTCTAACACTTCGAATATAATCTCCGGCTGGCATGTATCCGACGATATTTCAATGTCGGACCACCGCTGGATAAAATTCGAAATAAAACTGGCGCTCACAACTTCTACAATGACTCGCGATCCCAGGAAAACGGACAGGACAAAATATGTCCACTGTTTGAAAGGGGATCTGCGAGGAGTCGAGGATGTGTTGCCTAACAATAAAGGAGATTTGGAAACTTATTCTGAAACCATTCAAAACTCCATAATTAATGCCTACAAGATGTCTTGCTCACTCAGGCGGGTCGATTTTGATGGAGCCTCTACTCCGTGATGGTGCCATGAGATTGACCAGCTCAGGGACGCGGCGAGGAAATATTTTAATAAGGCTAAAAGAACCAGACTCAAAGAGGATTCGAACTCATACAAGTCTCACCTCAAGGAGTATAATAAAGTCATTAGACAAAACCAAAGGGAGGCATGGAGAATCTATTGCGAGGAAATCGAGGATTTCCCCCAAGCAGCTAGACTCCAAAAAGCCCTCTCAAAAGATCACCACCGTCAAATCGGTATACTAACCAGAGAGGAAGGCACAAAAATAGCCAACCTAAAGGAAAGCCTTCAACTACTAATGTCAACTCACTTCCCTGACTCCAGAACCACAAATACGGCAGCCTGGGAGGATGAGGAGAATCACTACCCGACGGACGATGACTGGCGTATATTACGACAGATCGTCGACGCGGACAGGCTGAGGTGGGCCATCTCAGGCTTCTCCCCCTTTAAATCCCCTGGAACGGACGGCATTTATCCAGCCCTACTTCAGTGGGGCCTGGATGACCTAATGCCGCACCTGGTAGGAATCCTCAGACCCTCACTGGCACTAAGGTATATTCCAAAAGGTTGGAGAGAAGCTAAAGTTGTGTTCATACCAAAACCAGGAAGAATGAACCATTCTATCCCAAAAGCATATCGACCCATTAGCCTCACATCTTCGTTTCCAATGAAGACCTTGGAGAGGCTATGCGGACGATACATAAAAGATGTGGTGACAACACAGAATCGACTGCCGATTCGGATCTTCATCTCGAAGTGGGCCGCATCGAGAGATCGTTGGAAAAAAAGGAGTCCACCCTGGGTGTATTCATAGACATAGAAGGCGCATTTGATAGAACCACCTTTCCTAAAATAACAAATGCACGTTCCAACAAGAATATCCCCCAAACCATAAATGGCTGGATATATAGCATGCTCTCGAAAAGAGCAATAAAAATCAATGTAGATGATGTAACCATCAGAGGCTTGGTTGTAAAAGGTTGTCCACTGGGAGGGGGTCTGATACCGGGCTACGCAATTTAATTTATCTGCTCGGGCGCCATTCTGTAATGCGTATTGCCCAGGTGAGCCCAAAGGAGACAGAGTTCAATTAAATTAACTGATTTATTTCTAAAAAATAATATTTACAACGACAAAAATAAATTAAAATTCAATATTCTATATAATTCTCCGGTACGTAAAATATTTTGAAGGTCACGTTTCGACGATCCGTATCCTTTCGTCGCTTGATAGGTACCGGTGGCCTGAATTGTACTTAGGTAGAACTAAAGTGGTGTGTGTTTTGATTTCGGCGATATAGGTTGTCCACTGGGAGGGGTACTCTCGCCACTACTGTGGAACATGGTCTTAGACTCCTTGGTCAGCTGCCTCAACTATAGCAACTTGTACACATTTAGAACAGGCGGTAGATCAGTAAAAGTAGGGTGTAATGGATGTTGTTTGATAACGCAAAAATTTTCATGAAGAAAGTTGCCGAATATTATGTACAACAATAATATATTTTTGCCTACTCCAAAAAGTGATTGCTAAATGCTGTAGAACAACAAATGTACCGAAATATAGAAAAATTACCAATTTTTCGATACTTTTGTGTCTAAAACTTTGAAACAAAGCCTTAAATCAAAAAAAAATTACTCTTTCTTTTCTGTTTGACGATTTCCTATAAGGTTATGAGAATCGCGAATCGATTAAATTTCCATGAATAATATGCGAAAATTGGTAAAAAAGCATACGTAAATTTTGAGAAATTTTCTCGGTAAATAAAAATTTATAAATATTTATCAAATTTTTAGAAAGGATAGTTAACATATGACAATTACGCACAATAATTTTTGTAACGATCGACCGCGCAGTTTTTCACTGCCACAATTATTAATTAACAAATTATAAAAAAGTTGATCGCGCGTACCTTGTTTAAACAACGGTGAAAAAGGAGCACGCAATTTTTAAGTTGCTTAGTGTCATGATAAACAATAAGCAATTATAAAAATATCCATTTTACGTTTTAATAATTTTTTACAATTTTTTTAAATTTTGTCAAATTTTCTCCATTATAAACATAACGGTTAGTTATGATAAACAAAAACCATTTAAGAAAGAAAATATACTTTCTATCAATATTTATTATTGAATCTTTTAATTAGTTGCATTATTTGATGAACATTAAGCAAAATTATTTATAATGGAAAAAATTTGACAAAATTTTAAAAAATTGTTAAAACGTAAAATTGATATATTTATAATTGCTCATTGTTTGTTATGACACTAAGTAACTTAAAAATTGCGTGCTCCTTTTTCACCGTTGTTTAAACAAGGTACGCTCGATCAACTTTTTTATAATTCGTTAATTAATAATTGTGGCAGTGAAAAACTACGGGGTCGATCGTTACAAAAATTTTTGTGCGTAATTGTCATATGTTTAACTATATTTTCTGAAAATTTGATAAATGTTTATCAATTTTTACTTACCGAAAAAAATTCTCAAATTTCACGTATGATTTTTTACTAATTTTCGCATATTATTCATGGAAAATCAAAGTTTTTCGATTCGCGATTCCCATAACGTTATAGGAAATCGTCAAATAAACAAAAAAGAAAGATTAAATTTTTTTGATTTAAGGCTTTGTTTCAAAGTTTTAGACACAAATGTATCGAAAAATGGGTCATTTTTCGATATCTCGGTACATTTGTTGCTCTACAGCATTTAGCAAGCACTTTTTGGAGTAGACAAACATAGATTATTGTTGTACACAATATTCGGCAACTTTCTGCATACATTTTTTTGCGTTATCAAACAACATCCAATTCGATTGCTCTATCGCCTGGACTAAATAGCATATGCAGATGACCTAGTAATTCTGCTAACAGGAAGATTCGAGGAGAATATCATAGAACAATGGTGCAGAGACCATTCACTGTCAGTCAATCCAAAAAAGACAGAGATAGTTCTTTTCACGAAAAAAAGGAAGATTGCAAAACATCAAGCCACAAAGCTCCTAGATACCAAACTTCATTTCTCTTCTGAGGTGAAATACTAAGGGGTCACCTTTGACAGTAAGTTAACGTGGACCTCTCACTTAGAAAGTAGAGTTAAAAAAGCATATGTTTCTTATGAGGAGCGTCGTAGAATCATTGACCGCACCTGGGGAATGTCACCAAGGGTCGCTGTCTGGATCTACAACGCCATCATCAGACCTATGCTGACGTACGGCGCGATTGCCTGGGGAGCTAAAACAAACCAGCTGACAGTGGTCCGTAAACTGGATCAAATCCAAAGAACAGCTTGCCTCAATACAACAGGATACATGAGAACCACACCAACAAGAGCTATGCCGGTAATCATCGGTCTCACTCCCCTTGACATATACATCAAGGAGATTTTTTTGATGACCATGACACGTCTACGCTCTACCGGTATACAACCTGATGTAGGATCCGGTAAACGGAGAAATAACTTGTGGCATGAGGCCCTCAGAGAGTTCCCACTGCTGCAGGCCAATACGGACGCAATTCCACCGCGATATGCCTTCAACAGACCCTACAAGGTAATCTTCAAAAACAACGGACAAGACCCATTGGAAGAAAGCCCAATCCGCATCTTCATAGATGGGTCTAAATCCAATGTGGGCTCAGGATGTGGAATGTTTTCCAGATCCCTGAATCTAAACATAAAATGGGCAATGGGCTGCAATGCAAGTGTGGCTCAAAGAGAGCTCACTGCTATCTGCATCGCTGCAAAAGAGATTACCAAAAGGAAAACCACAGGTAATAATATATACATCCTTACGGACAGTAGACAAATACTACTAGCCCTGAACAGACCACGCATTACATCAGGCCTAGTACTAGAATGTCACATGGCCTTAATCAAAGCCTGACTTTCAAATTACTACCTCGAAATACTCTTTTTAAAAACGTTTATTTTACAAAATGATAGTTCTACGAACTACGACAAACAACAAGAAATCTAGTAACTGACTAACTTCATTTATAACAAGTAATTTTATATATATAATATTTATGCTGACTGCAGGGTCTGCATCTTACACCGCGGAACAGCAACTCATCAGTTTACATGGAAATCGTTGATATAATTCCCCCTCGTAAATTCAACTTACGCAGCTAGCGAGGAAGTTGAACGGTTGAGTGGTCCACCTGGGATGGTTTCTTTGCAGCTTTTCAGTACTTCTATGCCCATTTTTTATATATACAGAATACGAAAATAAAAATTAACAATAAATAAATTAATAAGGTCCATATGCTGGGGGTTTTTGAGACTTGTCCGAATGTTAATTGAGGTTGATTTTCTACAAATGTACTTTTTAGTGGTTGAATATCGTCTAGTTCTGCTTCCTCCAAATGAAAGTCGAGGTTTGATGTGGTTGGACGAAAGGTACTGTTGTCTAGATTTAATAGTAGTATCGGCTGGCTGAAGCTACTATAGAGTTGTTGGTTATTTATGACCGTGTGATGAGCTACTACTTGGCATCTCAAAGGAATTTCTAAGAGATAAGTACCCGCTGTAAGATACTTGGTTTACTCCTGGTTTGGACATTTGAAATTTGCTGTATCCTGGAATGGAATGATGTACAACCAGTGGAAGTTGTTTAGTTGTTTCAGAAATGGCTTCGACAATTGAAATTTGGTTTTCTCGCAAGTGGAAGTGCGTTTCATTTCAAGTAAGTTTATTTTACAAGGCCTCTCTTCTTGAATTTCCTGCAGGTCTATTCTCGGGCAGACATACTGCTGAGGGAGAATCTCTTTGCAAGGTTTGCTTGAATAAGCGAAGTTGACACCATTCGTAATTAAAAATTTATTCTGAGGTATTATCACCTTAAACTGACTCCTAGTACTGGAGCCGAAAATAAATGGTAGTAATCAAAAACTTTGGGATATGTTATAGGAATATTTAAAATATATGTAATTTTATTATTATACGAGTAGCAATCAATTTTAATTAATTTTTCGTAGAGTAAAATTTTATCGAATTCAATTTCTAAGGACAATTCTTTTTTTGTAAATATTTTCTACAAATTATTTAATTGTTTAAATAAATCAGAAGTTTTAATTATGCTTGGATGCATCACTTGAAGTTTAGCAAATGTAATTGAATTTTCAATATCGTTTAAAACCGAATTAATCAATTCATACAGATCTATGATTAAGCTAATAGCCATCTTAATATGTGCATAATATTCGAAATTTGCTTGGCTGTTGATTAAATTATGGATAAATTTAATTTTTGTTTCCAAAATTTGTTCGTTATTGGTTATTTGTTCAATGGTTCTGTTAAATTTATCAATGAGTGAGACTGATAAAGAATTTTGATTTCTTATACTACTAGCTAAATTATTTTGATTATTTTGTAATTCTTTGATGAGAGTTTCAAATCTTTCTCCATCGTTAGAATCTAAATTTCCAGTGATAGATTTAAAGATTGATCCTATGCCGTTTATAAGACCTCTTTCAGTTCTTGAAGGATGGGGTAATATTTCTGCTAGCTTATCGTTAATCTTGGTTTCTGTGAAGTCAAGCAATTTACAATAATTTGAGAGATCATTAGCGTATTGGATGTTTTGAACAGCAAAGGCCCTAATTTTTGCGGCTTGAATTTGTAATTTATTTATTTCTAAAATAATTGGCTTCAAATCATAATAGTGAATAAGTAGCTGTGCATTCAATTTTTACGGTTCCTAACTTAAAGGGTAGCAACCCGGGATTGTTAACTAGATTTCTAATTGTTAGTTTATCCTGGAGTTCCATAGTACCAGAAAATCTGAAATAAAGGAAAATTCTACATTCTAAATTATTGTCTTAATATTACGTGTGAAAGTTGTGTAAATGTATCGTACATAATTTTCTATTTTTGACGTTTTTTCCGGGGACGTTTCAAGTTGTCCATGTGTACCTTCCCTCTATTTTCAGTTGAAGCTGTTTTATTTGCAAGGTTGACGGTTTTTAATTTGATTGGTAAAGTGTACTTATTAGCGTGTTTTTGTCGTATGTGTTTTCTTACATATACTTTTTGATTAGGTTTGAATATTTCAGGTTTGTCTCGGTTTGTATTTAGTTTAGAAGTAATTTTTTCTTTTCGATTAATTAAGTCGGAATTAATTTTTGAGTACAATAATTTTGTTTTTTCTTTGTGATTGTTGATGTAATCATTTAAGAGTATTTTATTTATTTCAATGTCATAAACATCATTATTATTAATATGTCCGTTGACTATATCTATCGGTTTCATTTTTGTACTGGAATGAATCGAATGATTGTAAGCAAGTATAGCATATAACATTTTCATTTTAACTGGGGTTTTTGAGAAACCTTCAAAATTTAGAAGTCGCATATGTTCTATTAGAGTTGAATGGAGTCTTTCTATTTGTCCGTTGGATTGAGGATGATTGGGAGAGGTAAAATGAACTTGAATTTTATGAAGGCTCAGTAATTCTGTTAATACGAAATTTTTGAATTCTGTACCATTGTCAACTATGATTTGTTTCGGTATGCCGTGATGAGAGAAGAATTTGATAAGATTGTCTACCACTTCTGTACCAGAGGCAGAATTTATGTGATATGCTTGAGCGTATTCAGAAAAGCTATCAATAATAGTTAAAAATTTTGTTTGTTCGATCGTGAAAGAATCTAAATGAATAATTTCGAATGTATTCGAGGCGGTTGGGGTGATATCTAATTGCATATGTACTGGATTTCGTTCATATTTACTTTGATGGCAAATTTGACATTCGTTTATAAATGTTTGTACGGATTCTTTTAGGTTAGGCCAATAATATTTTTCTTTTAATCTTAAATAAGTTTCATCTATTTCTCGGTGATTTGATGTTCCTTCGTGATAGCCTTGTATGATAGTTTTGATCTCTTCTTGATCTGTTACATCTATTAATTTTGTGGTACAACGTTTTAATTGGATTGAATTTGATCTGAAATATTTTTGTAATATTGTCGAAAATGGTTCGTACAATTCGGGGCTTTCGAAATAAACGTGATATTGAATATTTGGCGAAATAAATTATTTAATAAAATTGATAATGTCTTGTTCTAGGTTATTTTTTTATATTTGCACAGTTATTTGTTTCTTTTTCTCAAATAATATTCTATCTTTAGGTTTCGCTGGAGAATGTAAAACGGAACTAATTATAATTTGATTTTGTCCGACGTTAACTGCGCATTTTGCGATAGGGATGCCTATTACCGGATTTTCTTCAGCAGTAGAATGAGTCGTAAGAGACTCGTTTTCGTCTACGTTGATTATATTGTCGTTGGGTTCATTTTAACGGTCAGGTGTTATTTTCTGTAATGCAGAGTCAGGATTGTTGTCACTTGAGTTTGTTGTCGACAAATTTTCATTGTCTAGTTCAGCGTCGGGATTTACTATCAAGGATATAGTATCTAGGTGAGGGTTATCGTCTTGAGTTACTTCTGTTGTTGGAATTTTTAGTTGGTTTTCAACTGTAAATGGCGAAGGTGTATTAATACTTTGTTGTGATTGAGACGGAATTGGTGCATTGCTAAAATTTATATCGCGGCTCAAAACATCGTCAACATTTTTCCAAAAATTTTCATCATTAAGAATTTCGTTCGTTTCTTTAGTATTTATTTCTATTCTAGATAATGCATCCGCATTAGTATTAAGGCTTCCACGTTTATATACAATTTTATAATCAAATTCATCTAATTCAATTCGCCATCTCATGAGTTTAGAATTTGGGTATTTTAGAGAAAAAAGCCATTGAAGTGGTTTGTGGTCACAAACAATGGTAAATTTTTTGCCATATAAATAAGGTCGGAAATATTTGGTGGCCCATACAATGGCCAAAAGTTCTTTTTCTGTGGTATCATAATTGCGTTCAGAATCGTTAAGGGTTCGAGATGCGTAAGCGATTGGAAGATCTTTTCCGATAGGACCTTGGGAAAGCACTGCACCGAGTGCTACATTACTGGCGTCTGTGGTCAAGTTGAAAGGTTTCGTGAAGTCGGGATACTGGAGAATTGGGTCATTGGTCAAAATATTTTTGCATGTTTCGAAGCATGATAAGAATTCGTCATTGTGTTCGATTGTCGCGCCCTTTTTTAGGCATTTTGTCAGTGGTTTCGTCAAGTGGGCGAAGTTTTTTATAAAACGTCTATAATATCCCATCAGTCCCAAAAATCCTTTGATTTGTTTAGTAGTTTTGGGTATAGGGTAATCTTTGATGGCTTTAATTTTATCTGGGTTGCATTTCACTCCAGAAGGGGTGACTACATGTCCGAGATAAGCTACTTCTTTTCTCAGGAATTCCGATTTATCTAATTGAATCTTGAAATTAGATTCCCTAAGTCGATAAATACACATTTTAGTCTCTCTATATGCTCCTGTAATGAAGTGGAAAAAACGATTATATCGTCAAGATATACAAGGCATTTTTCATTTTGTATGCCTCGTAGTATATTGTCCATTGCCCGCTGGAAGGTAGCTGGGGCATTTTTCAAACCGAATGGCATCCGGAGGAACTCCCAGTGTCCGGATTCGGTGCTGAAAGCTGTTTCCTCTATATCTTTTTCGGCCATCTCTAGCTGGTGAAAACCTGAAGCTAGATCCAAGGTTGTAAAGTATTGGCATCTACCTAACTTGTCTAATAAGTCCGTTATATTAGGAAGTGGGTTGACATCAATAGTTTTTTCGTTAAGGCGTCTATAGTCTATGACAACACGAAATTTGGCTTTCCCAGAAGCGTCTTGTTTCTTGGGTATGACCCAGATTGGCGCATTCCAGGCACTTGAGCTTGGTCGAATAATTTTATGTTCCAGAAATTTCTGAATTTGTTTATCTACTTCTTTTTTGTACACAAAAGGATATCGATAGGTTTTAGCGTAAACAGGAATCTCGTCGGTGGTTCGTATTTCATGTTTAATTTTGTTCGTAAAAGTAAGTGGTGTGTTTTCGTTATAAAATATGTCAGAATATTCGGAACAAAGTTTAAGTATTTTGGATTTTTCCTCGTCGTTCAAGTGATCTGTTCTAATATTATTTAAATCTAAAGTTTGTGTAGAAGTGTCTTCTAGGTTATTCAATTCGAAATTTTTAAAAGCATTGTTATCAAATTTTTCTACAGGAAGTGGTTCTGAAAAACTCAATTTAACTGGATTTGTTGTGATATTTAGAATTGTAGTAATGGCTTCTCCATTTCTTGCAATTGATAGCGACTCTGGTAATTCACAACCGTGAAATTTTTGGTGTGGAATGATGATTTCACTTGTTTTTATTTTGATAACCTCTTCAGTTCTAGGTTCGATAGTAATAAAGTTTATGTCTTTCTGAGTTTTATGAAAATTTAATTTAATTTTACTATGTGGGGTCATTAACCATCCACTAGAAAAGTTTATGTTGGCTTTCAATAATTTCAAGTTATCTAGGCCAATAAGTCCTTGGAATACACTATGGAATTTGAATACATAGAATTTGAGATTTCAATTATCAGATAAATTGAATATTTTTGAAGAGGGGATTAGAGTGCTATATTTATGGGAAGATTCTTGAAAAACTGATTTCACAGTAAATGGGTCATGAGTTAGGTTGTCTGAAAAATATTCAAATGCAATTTCGGGATCTATGAAAGATTTTGATGATCCAGAATCTATTAAAAGTTTGATATTATACTCGGGGAATATTATATAAGGCAATTCACTATTATTGCTTACATTTAATGGAATTGATTCGGGGGCTATGTTTCCCCTAAATTCTGAGGCATTTCGTGAAAATTTGTAGAATCTTGATTTGAGGAATCGAAATAATCATTATTGTTTTGTTCTTCAAATTGATATTGTTCGTTTTCAGAATATGAGTTATCAGAATAATAATATTGTTCGGTTTCCTCGTCCTGAATATCAGCATTGAATAATTCCTCGGCTATAAAATTATTTTGTGGTCGAGAATTTCGGAAATGATTTTGATTTGAAGGACCTGGGTATGAGTTTCTGATATGTGAACTCATTGGGTGATTGTTTACTGTATTTCTTGTGGAAATACTCATGGGTGTGGGTTTTGGTAAATTTAAATTTTGATTTGCTTTGAATGCATTATGGTTCTGTTGAGGTTTGAAGACTTGAGAATTCGTAGGAAAACGTTGAGGTTGTCTTGGAGTTATAGGGCGAACAGGTATAGGTTGAGATGGAAATGATCTCTGTGCTCTAAAGAAATTATTAAGTGTATGAGTATTAAATTGAGTTGGATTACTGTTAAAATTCTGTCGTTGTACAAAAGGCTTACCAGAGTATTGCGGTTGCTTTATATTTGTTTTATGAGTAAAATTTTGGAAACAATGTACATTGACTTCCTTTAAAACATATTGTAAAGCTTCGGCTAAATTATTTGGTTTCATGCATCTAATAGTTGTACCTAACGGTTCTTTAAGTCCTGATAAAAATGTTGTTAAAGCTACATTATCATATAAATTTCTTTTTAAAATTTTTGAGTCATTTTCGATTCCATGAACGTCTACATAACTACACAAAAGATTGAGAATGTTTAAAACTCTATCATAGAATTGCTGTGGTTTTTCATTTGATTGTTGTCTCATCATTACTAAATCCCTATTTAGACAAGGTTCGTCTCTCTGATCTGCGAAATTTCTCATTAAAACATCTCTTAACTCGTTCCAAGTAGATACATTTTGTATATTCACGACTAATCTAGCATTACCAGTTAATTTAGATATCAGACAATTCAATAAATACACATTTTGGAAACAATTTGGTGTGTCTATTCTGTAAAATGAATCAATTAATGATTTACAGACACTTAAATATCTGTTCAAATCATTTGGATTGCCATCGAAATCTGGCAAACATTTTAGATATTCTGGTCTAAATTCGGCCATGATTAAATTATTATTAATTGAACTTTGATTTAAAATTAGTGAGTCAGTTGAAGGATCTAATTTTAAACTTTGAAGAATGTTTGATAATTGGTCAACTTCAGACATAAAAATTTATTGTACTTACAGTAATAATAGAAGAAATATTTCAAGCATTCCTATAGAGATATACTCCGGTTCGGCAATTTTTGTCTTCCTCAGATGAATATCTCTGCAAAATTGGACTATTGTCGTTCCAATTCCCGTTGATGGACTTCTTCGTGCTTGGGATCGTTTCGGTGTGTGATACACTGGGTTTCCTGACGTTCTAGGAGCCCCTCTAAACTTCCACTTGTTTAAAACAACTAAGTCCGTAGATTCCGATACTCAGTCAATCGTTAAAACGAAAATTAACGCGTTCGATACGTATTAATTCTGAATATCCTACTGACTGCGCCACTTTCAAATTACTACCTCGAAATACTCTTTTTAAAAACGTTTATTTTACAAAATGATAGTTCTACGAACTACGACAAACAACATGAAATCTAGTAACTGACTAACTTTATTTACAACAAGTAATTTTATATATATAATATTTATGCTGACTGCAGGGTCTGCATCTTACACCGTGGAAGAGCAACTCATCAGTTTACATGGAAATCGTTGATATAATTCCTGTAACAACAACACGGTCACTTTAGGCTGGATCAAGGGCCATGAGAAATCGAAAGGAAACCGTATTGCAGACTCGCTAGCCAGGAAGGCAGCCTCCCACAGACTCTTGGGACCTGGCACTTTCATTAGTCTATCGGCGTCAGCGACGGCCGACCTATTAAAGGGTGTAATGACTTTAAGGGTAGATGGGACGACGCAGAAGGCTGCAGGCTTGCCAAGGAACTGCTACAGTATCCGGATAGCAAAGTAGCCAAAAAATACGTGACTATGAACAGGCAGAACCTACGAACAGCCACGGGTATTCTGACTGGTCACTGCCACCTACGAAAACACCTCCACAGACTGGGTATGTCTAACACCCCACTTCGTAGAGGATGTGAACAAGAGGATGAGACTGTCGAACACATTCTTTGCGAATGTCAGACACTCTCTCATTTTGGGTTTCACGTATTCGGCGAGCACAGGCTAACATACGCCAGTATGAGGGAACTCAAGTCAGGCGACGTTATTGCCTACTTCAAGGAAGTAGGCTGGATGACGAGCTAGAAGGAAGTTTTGAACCTCAGAAGGATGCACAATGAGCCAATTGTGACCTAAGTGCTGTGGGGTCACCCACCCTTCAAACTTTTACAAATACAGATACAGACCAAAGCTTCTACAGAAAATCTCAATCCACGTTTCATCGTTTAGTGCAGTTAGTTGTATTTATTTTTGAATTGAATGGTTTCATGAAACTTTATGTTTTCTCATGTTTCATGAAATTTGTTTCCTCAGTATGGACCCGCCTTAAGATCATTAGGTGAAGTGTGATCAACATGAACAAGGACAAATCGATAGTGGGAGGTGTGTGCTCTTCAAAACCATAACAATTGCCAGTGGCGGCGTGACTTTTCAATTTAAGAAGTTTGGATTACTCTTTAATTAAACTGTTAGATTTCGATAAATAGAAGATGTACGTGTTCTCAACTCAAGCATTGCGAATAAAATAAAAGTATTTTCTTCAAACTTTTGAATGTGTTTCTTGTCGTACCAATTACTATGTTAATAAATTATTAACTTATGATTATACATTATTTTTATAATTGGTTAACTACCGACCTACACTAATCTTGTTATCTAATATTGGATATTTCAAACATTTCTGTCGTTTATGATTTTCATTGCGAGACTCATTAATAAACACTATTCAGAATAAAAATACTCACAAAATTGGCAGTAGTGTTGTGTGTGCAAGATACTACTGAGTTTGACATAAAATAAGATTGGTAAGAACACTCTCCACTCTATTATTTTTAATAATATCACTAATTTTTCTAGTTTCGTAGCACATTCTAATAGTAAAATATGTCGTCAATATTAACCCTTTCAGCCCCAACTTGTTTTTTCCTAAGAAATTTTTTTTATCTTTTTTGGTGAAAAGGCAATATAAAAATTAGATATATGTCATTTTCCTGTGCTTGAATTTTTTTTATAAATAAAACAACATGGTAACATATGTGTACATTGGGCTACAATCTGAATATATAGTAACAACTACTATCTAAGAATAGAACAAAGTTCACAAGGTATTTCATTACATATGGAATGTTTTAAAACGATTAGAAGCAGATGTGAGGCAAATATGTAGATTGCATTCGTCACATTTCACTCTTGAAGTGCAACCAGGCATCTTACACATTTGAGGCTTACGTACGACTTTGGATTCTTTCGGGAAAGCACTGGGGAACTAGTGGAACTACTTGGTCTTCCAACTTTTTTAATAGTCCTTCGATTTAACTGAAATAAGAAATCAGTAATGGCTGATGTAAAAGACAAGAGATCCATTTGCTATTTCGCTATATCAAGTGATTTTGCATCTCTTTTATATTCCAACCAAGAGTTTGTGATAGAAAGGTTGGAAACACAACACGTAATGTCCATTTCTTAGATCTTATGAATATTCTGTAAAGTTGAATTAGAAAAGCTGTCTTATCTACACCACCCATGCTTTTATTATAGCGTCAGATTACGTGTAGTCTTGTAACTTCGATGTAATATTTATTTGTTTTATTTCATCTTTTTACCTACAATAAACATATTTTGATAAGTTAGACATTAAACTGAGTCAATTATAAAGTAATAACAAACATTCGAAGTAGTTTTGTTAGTTTCTACTCACTTTACCAAAATCCCATACTCCAACGAAATTTGATGCCATGTAAACGATCTTATTGTCTTTCCATTCAGTCAGAAGAATGGTTTCATCCTGGTTCACTATCTCCTTCATCGTCCCTATCTCATAATTATTTTTTATAGAAATTGGACAAGACTGGGTACGGTTTTTTCTAACAGTACCAGCAAACCAAATTTTTTCCTATGTTAACTTTTTATTACTGAAATAGATGTAAAATAGTTGTCGGCAAATAATTTATAGTTCCTGTTTGTAGGAATCCTGTTCACCAAATGAAGCACAGTAGCACCGGTTACTCCATACTCTTTGATGACGTTAACTTGAAGTGGTGTCGTTTGTCCCTAATACACAATAAAATCGTACACCAACCCGCTATCGCCACAAAGAAGATAAGCTTTTATCCCCCACGGTGAAGGCTTATTCTTTATATATTTTTGTATGCTAAGTTGTAATTTAAAGGGTATAATTTGCTCATCAAAACATAACTGATCATCTAAGATAAGTTGATGACAACGACGTAAAACTGAATCCAATATCGGACGCACTTTCCATAACCTGTCTTCGTTGGGAGGTTTCTCATTGACTAGATGTAGATTATTTCTAAGTTCTTCAAATCGATTTCTTGACATCATGTCTGCTATAGACGGTATTCTAAAAGCTGCGCTCCCGTACTGTCTTGTTCTAGGAAATTTCAGTATTCCCATCAAGATATGTTTACCAAATAAGTCTTGTATTTCATTAGCGTTTGTGTTGATATTCTTATCTGTTTTTCTGAACGAATTCAAATTGGTTTCTAGGGCGACTTCTTCGTAGAAATCTTCTGGTATATACTGACGACAAAAATATTGATATGGTAGTTTCATAACGTCTGATGGCGTATATTGATTTTTCACTTGTAGTAGTTCGTCTTGGGCTACAAATTTTCTTACTCTCCACTTCTCTTTCACAATTTATTTTTGTCGTGTCTGCTGATATTACTTCCTGCTTCATGTTCTTTATCCTCTTCCACTGTTGGATTATTCTCTTTCTGAATTATATCATTTTGTATCACTAATACTTCAGGATCTTTTCCTGACAACGGCAACTGCCTCTCTATTTCGACCAACTCATCATTTTCTTCCTCAGACATTTCTATATCGGAAATATTTCATTCATCTAATACTTCTAGAGTATTCCCTAAGGCTTTCTCTAACTCTTTTTCTGTAAGTGGTCTCTTTGGTTCCCATACATCATAACTCATTTACTTTGAACAACCTATAAAAACTAATAAACTCCAAAACCCGGTGTTCACATTAGTGTACGTTCAATATTACTATAGTGACCCATTGGTCACATACGTGTACACAAAAGAAAATGCGATTTACTTATTTATTTTCAATTCCACTTTGATTTTTTAACACACATGTAAAATTTGTTTTTATCTGTGGATAAACCAAAAATGTGACTTCAATTATCTCCAGAAATAATAATAATTTGTGTTTAAATAAGCTTACCTTCTGCACTTGCCTCCATCTTAACACTACAGTGAACAAAATCACATGTTTAAGTATAGTTTTCACTTTAATGGGCCGATGGCTCTAGCAGTGTGATTTCTAAAACGCCACAAATGTGTATAATGGGTTTGTTTGGACGATGTCATGCTAAAATAGTATATTTAGTACCAAGTGTCAAAAAGGTTACTTTAGTCACGAGTTTTACTAGGCACGAGTGGATCGAAGCGGAAAGAGTTCTTTGTGAAACGAGTGACTAAAGACGTTTTTAATACGAGGTGCTTACTATACTTTTTCTTCGCCCGCGGGAAGGAAAACATTATATTATATTTCAATTATATTCATTACATGACGGACGATGACTGACAACTGACTGATAACTCAAGTGACGCAGAAAAACAAAATTATCAAGAAGCATGAAATTTAACATACAAAAGATACACTTGATTTGACGTTTAAACAACAAAAGATAAACGAGATGTGACTTTTCGCATTTTAAACACTAGTGTTTAAAGAGTCGTTTTGCGCATGTCAAACCCGTGTTCAAAGTGCGGTTTTAGTAGCGAAAGTAGAAAAAGTGCTTAAAATTTATCACAAACTTTATGTACACACATATTACCATCAGGGCTGAAAGGGTTAACTCAATTAAGGAAAGGTGTGGGACACCTTTTGTGGGAAAATGGCTCTTCGTCAAATTTCTTGAATATTTTATATGTTGTAGAATTGATCATTCTGGTGAAATTTTTCAATGGGTGCAACACGATCTTATGACTAGTTTTCGATATACAGGGTGTTGAATATGATGCATATTCACTTTTCATCACTCCGTATCTCCCAAGTTATGAATTAGTTCTGATTTATCTTTAGTGGTATTATCATCACATCCTTGTATGACCAATTCATGAAAAATTAATTTCCAAATCTTTTCGTATTACAGGGCGATTTCACTTGATAGTAATACTATTTTCAGACTTTCATAATGTTGTTGTTTTATAAAGAGAACATGCGAAGAAAGGTTGAATTATCACATCATATTATAAATTAATTTCATCTTTCATCACAGTTGATACAATTCATACAAGGTGATTCACGAATACAGAAAAATAACGAATTTTGGTTTTTCGGACACCTTGTAGTAATGAACCCACCGAAAATTGCAAAATTCTCGTGAAGGATGTTAAATGACGTGTTTCATCCTATACAGAGTCGAATGATGTCAATTTTAAAAATTACGTATACTTTATTAAATAAAAACCTTGATTTTTTTCATTACCCTATATCTCATAAGGGAGTCCTAAAAGCGATATTTTTTCATGGGAGAACTTGAAATACTTTCAGTCATATCGTACATCAACGGAATCCTATGACGTTATTTTCATATACAAGGCGAACAATTTGTGAAAAAGTCCATATATTTTCACTATTTTGCGCTAATAAATTACCACTTAACATCACTGGATACTTATGTTAGATATTTATTCAAAACGTAAACGTAAGGAATTGAGTGAAGTGACATCAACATTATTTGAAATCATTTCCACACCATCCCAGAGGGTTTTTCTATAGTGGTGTCCCCATGAGGCCTACTCCACTAGAAATATGGATAATTAACCAATCACCGCTTGAACGGCCTTGACAGATGGCACACATATTATTCCATGACTATAATAAAGATGCCCTTCAAGGATAATGCGGGAGTCTCAAGATATCTACTAGGTAAGGGATGTAATATGTCCTATAAATATCCGTTGAATGTTACGATATAAGGAACATTGCAAGTGGATAAATCCTATGCACATGTCAGTATGGATGTATGTCGTAGGATACTAGTGTTATCAGGTAAAACGCATGAACCATAAGTTTTACAGATATCCAGCAACCGCTGTCTCTTGTTGACATAACTATTATTATTATAAATACTCAAGACAAATCAAATCGAAAATATATAATTCCGTATATGTGAGAATATCAATCGGAAACTCCACGATTGAAGGAGTTTCAGCAAATCCTCTAGATTTTTCATTATTAGTTTTCATTCCCGTAGAAAGGAAAATACTATTGCAACGTCACTAAAACGAATCCGCTCAAGTTTGAGACCATTCAAAACATCTCTTGTCTAATTTATCTACAGTATTCACATCAGTTGGGAAATTAAAATCATCAAACTTCTCCACTTTATTGCATACTTTCTATCGATGGCAGAATGGGAACTCTTGTTGCATATCAGTCATTAATACATTCGAATAATTATACAAACAGTGGAAATCCATTTTTATTTTCTGCTCGCAAATGTAGCACATCAAGCTACGTATATGGCTAGTTTTTTCATCTCTGTATATTGTTGATTTTGTTATCAACATTTGGATATTGTTGCCTACCAGGAGGATTCTTACGCAGATTTACGGAATGGTAGTGGGAACTCCCAGCTCATATTAGAAGTTCGAAGAATCTTACATATTTGATAAGAACCAGAGATATTGTGAGATGAGCCTGGCAATATAATCAGGCATGAGACTTAAAAAAATGTATAATGAATGAATGTTCGGTATGTCTCCTAATTTCTTCCTTGGTGAGATATCCTGAGAATCTAGTGAGGATACCGTATACAGATACTTACAGATGAGACTTTGGTGAATAACATATAGATGGAATCAGTTATAGTATATATTTATACATATACATTAATTGATAGAAGTTCAATGGGACGTAATACATCTTTCGGATATCCATATCCGCGGATATAGCGACTTGAATAGATATCCATAGAATATAATTCATCAATTGGGTTTACACGAGCAATGCGCATAGCACATTATGACGACAACATAACGAGGAAAATACTTGATGGATAACTGAATTTTTCCATCATCAAAAAATATCAAATACGAATAAGAAAAGATTCTTATGAACATTCATAAATGAGAAAATAACCAACATAATTAAACTATTTCTGGACCGATATCCATTTCCTCTGGAAGCATTCAATTTGCAGTAACTGCTATGAAATTTAAAACCATATTAAGCTAGCAACATGCGCACTAGTTCCTAAAGTCCTAGCGCCGGACTTACAAGTGCAATAATACCACGAAATGGGGAGAGCAGGATCTTCTGGATTTTCGTCACCTCTTTCAGTGAAAACAACCCAAAGCATGTGTTTAGTAGCATTCCTGAACTGAGAAAATATTCTGAATCGTAGAAAATTGGGCTCCCCATGTAACTCATCGACTTCTAAAATGTTGTCTACTTCACAATCTCTATGGATTGTATCTTGGATATATGACGCAGCGAAGTGTAAATGATATGTTCCAGTAAGTGATTTTAAATATTCAATATCAAGGCGAGGGAACGATTGTATATGAAGTTGATTCAAACGAATCCATCGATCATTCCTAGTACGGAGGTTTCCAGCTTCAACTCGTGCCTGAACAATGTTGACATCATCGGAATCAACTAACATTTTTGTGACCGTATCCAACGTTCCATGCATATTTATCAAAGGATGGAATTTATTTATAAGAGCACCAGCAATCGCGTAGCATGATATGGGTTGACGAAAAAATTTGAAGATTGACTTAAAATGTCCATTTCTAGCTTCTACAATCCATCTAGTAGTGGTTATTAAACGTGCCTGATTGGCTTCATTTGTCGTTAATTGCCTTTGATTCGGCGGTTGAAATGGTGGCATATAGTAATGAAAGCAAAGTTCTTGTAGACTATTGATTGAATCTCTATAGCCTATATCTACTATCACAATATCGCCTTCTTGAAACCTTGTTCTTATTCCATTCTAATCATTTTGTAATTCGTGATTAGAACACTCGCATCATTATTCCTAGCATCTACGAAGTACGGCCCGTTGTTTGCTAAGATATATTCATCGGGGGCAACTATGATCTCTGGTTTGACCAAATGTTCATTCTTGTGGAAACAGTATGATTGCCTCAATACTCGAATGCTATTGCTCTTTTTTATTTTATTGTAGATACAATCTATATAAACTATTGCTTTGGGAATGTCTGGTGTGAGATTGTACAGTTTATTCGTATAAGGGGATACATGACTGTTTATATAATTTTCTCGTGTTATAGATTTAAACCCAATATTATTCGGTACGAACCTTTGTAAAAGAGATAATCTCACATTAGAAATTATGAGGCTTGCTGCTTGTCGGGAAGAATAACTGAACAATATTTTCAAAAACTCATCTGATATTTCATGCTTCATTTTCATCAAAAATGTGAGCAAATGTGTTATTCGACATTTCTTGTCTTGCCACCTTGTTCAATAATATCGCAAAATTCTAGTAATTGTCAAAAGTTGTTTTTTGAAATTGATGTGAGCTCCTCAAATTCGTATTCAGTGAAACAATTGATATCCTGCCAGTTACGGAGTGGCCTGTTTCTATTAGCAATTGTTCTTATTATTTGAAGAAAATGATGAAGATTGGAAATTCTGTATGGTTTATTCACAAAATTCAAATCTCCATGACAGTAATTTGGAAGGAAATCTTGATGATCAAGTTGATGACCACAAATTTTCAAGAAATCTGGGACATAGATATCAGAAGCGATAAAAATACCCACTCTACATTCTAAAGAAAGTCTGAATATTTTGACGAGCATTACAAACAATGGACGCACGACTTGATTCGCTGGACAACACATTGAGACGAAGGCAATTCGGGTTATTTTCCATAGCAATGTCATTCATCACTATGTTATTACAATTGAAACATATTTTTGTATCATCCTGAATATCAATAGGTGGAATTGACTGTCTCGACCCTTACTTCGTGGAATATGCTCATATTAGTGTTTTTAAATGAAACTCAAGGTCTCTAGTTAATTCCACAATATAATACAAGTTATTGAAAATTCTGAAAAATTGACAATTATTTCGATAATATTGATTTATCGAAATAATTGTCAATTTTTCAGAATTTTCAATAACTTGTATTATATTGTGGAATTAACTAGAGACCTTGAGTTTCATTTAAAAACACTAATCAATAGGTGGATTTCCCGCAGCTTGTCTTCGATACGTCGCAATTTGCAAAACATCAATTTTATCTCCTCAATTCAAACGCATTGAGAGTCTAAGAATAACATTTCGGTTACAAACATAGCAACTCACTCTATTTGCGAAGGTCATATTGTTCAACAAAGTTCAACAGACACTGAAAATCGCATAAACTTGAACAGTACAAAAAAAACGTCAATTAGTTTAATAATTCCGAAATAGTTTTTGAACTTTATGACATCAACAAGAAAACGACTATTGACATTAGAATTTTGTTGATTTTACCCTCTTTGAATTGTTCTCCATGCTTACTACGAGATAACAGGAATAAGTATATTAATAAGTGGTGCTATGTGGGTATTCGAATATGATTCAGATAACGTTTCAAATATAAGAAAAAGAAAGAGAAACGTTCTCTAAAAGGTGGGAATATACAAACATACATACGATTCGAAGATACAAAATATAATTGAAAAATATATAAATAAAACGCGCCTTTGATGAAGAAATGTGCCGTGAATTTGAACTAATATAATATATACTCTATATAAACCGATAGAAATACGTACAAATTATGATTTTATGCTGATTTATCCTATGTGGTATTTTTCTTGTGTGACAAATTCATTTTCAAATATTTTCGTATTACAAGGCGATTTCCTTTGATAATAATTCTATTTTGAGACTTTTACAATTTTATTGTTTTATAGAGTGAAAATACGAAATAAGGAACTTCTGCGAATGTAACAAGTATAATATGACTCCTGAGAAACAATTAACTTCTCCATTGAATCGCCTTCCTTACGATGCTGCAGATGTTAATTCTAGTCGTGGCTTTTTTTCGAGGGATACGGTACGCTATATTACGGTATTATTACTGATTTATACAAGCCCGCCGAAAACGGGAGTGAAAATATAGCAATGGGGAAATGTAGAGATCTTAGCTTTTTTCACAAATTGTTCGCCTTGTATATGAAAATCACGTCATAGAATTCCGTTAAAAATTTTGTACGATATGAATGAAAGTATTTCGAGTTCTTACATGAAAAAATATCGTTACCTTTATTTAATAAAGTATACGTAATTTTTCACATTGACAGCATTCGATTCTGTATACGATGAAACACGTCATTTAACATCCTTCACGAGAATTTTGTCATTTTCCGTGGGTTTACTACTACAAGGTGTCCGAAAAACCAAAACTCGTTATTTTCCTATATTCGTGAATCACCTTGTATAAATTGTATCAACTGTGATGAAAGATGAAATGAATTTATAATATTATGTGATAATTCAACCTTTCATCGCATGTTCTCATTATAATTCAACAAAATTATGAGAATCTCAAAATAGCGTTATTATCAAGTGAAATCGCCATGTAATACGAAAAGATTTGTAAATGAATTTCTCAATAATTTGTCATAGGATGTGATGATAATACCACCAAAGATAAATCAGAACTAAATCATAACTTGGGTGATACGAAGTGATATAAAGTGAATATTTCTCATAATCAACACCTTGTATCTCGAAAACTAGTCATAGGATCGTGTTGCGCCCATTGAAACATTTCACCAGAATGAATAATTCTAGAACATATCAAAAATTCAAGAAATTTGACGGAGATCCATTTTCCCATATAAGGTGTGCGGGGTCCTTTGATGATTATCTGAAAATTCACCATCATATACATGATCTCCAAATTGATGAAAATTTTCATGAGGTAGACCTTAAATGGCTTTATTTAAGTATCCCCCCCTTTTGCGAATAGTGCGCGCTCCATATGCTGGTTACAAATAAAGAAGCTTTTATTAAGTTGACAAAAGTAAAATGGACGTTGCTACATTTCGTTTCCCTCGTATAGACAGCTCTAAGCACGGGTCTTGAATTAGCGAAGGACCAGTATCCAGATTTTTCGAGTGTGATAGGTTTCGTCGTTTTTTGAAGAGATGTTTTATTGGTTATTGACTCGGAAACCGTTTTTACGGACAACGAAAGGACCTTTCTTTCCAACATTACAGAATTAGCGGCTCTCCTAAACCACGAGGAAATGATTTTATATTATTGTATTACTTGATTTTCTCGACGAATTTCTCGTCTTAGTTCACGGGCTCTGGCCCGAAATTCGTGTTCAGAGATGTTATTGTAATCTTTTAATTGTAGAGTTCTATCACCGAGTGACATTTTCGAATCGAGTGTCATTCTTGTACCGTTTGTACCTTTTTCCTAAGAAACCACTAATCGTTGCTCAAGCGTCGATTTGCAAATCTTCTGCACGAGCGTCGATTCGTAGATGCAGCGGGTAGTCAGGGGTAGAACATAAAGGAGGGCTTGATGGTTGGATGTGTTTATTAGTAGGAATACCCTGATCTTGGAGCCCCCCACCACTCTCCCACTGACGTCATGACCACGCCCTCTGACGTCATGACCACGCCCTCGACGTCATGACCACGCCCTCGACGTCATGACGACGCCCTCGACGTCATGACCACGCCCTTCTACGGCACATGACCACGCCCCACCTCCTCTCTGATTGGTCCACTATCCCCTCCTCTGATTTATCCGCCCTTTTTTAGGCTATCCTCCTTTCTGATTGGTCCGCTGCTTTAGGCCATCCTCTTCTCTGGATGGTCAGCGTCCTGGTGTCTGATTGGACTCGTTCACTGGTTGGTTAGCGTCCTCGTGTCTGATTGGCCAAACTACATTATCCACCATATGTCGACAATACAGTTACCCTACCTTGCCATCTATCGTCGTCAACCTACATTATCCACCAGGTGTCGGTAATACAGTTACCTTGTCTTGTCATCTGTCGTCATCAACCTACATGGTCCACCACGTGTCGTTAATACAGTTAACCTTGTGTCATCTATCTTCTGTGTGACGTATAGTCTGTGTCTGTCGAATGTGTCTTATGTCATATAAATTGTGTCGTCTATCAAATGTGTCTTATGCCGTATAATCTGTGTCGTCTGTCACATGGGAGATGTGTCGTATGACGTGTATCTTATGCCGTATAATATGTGTCGTCTGTCATCAAAACTGTTAACATACAGTACACGCCATCTGTCGTCGTCAACCTACATGGTCCACCACGTGTCGTCGATACAGTTAACCTTGTGTCATCTATCTTCCGTGTGACGTATATCAAATCTGTGTCGTCTGTCATGTGTGTTCCTTGTTTTCTGTCGTATGGTCTGTCATGTGTGTGTGTGTGTGTCGTCTGTCACATGGGCGCTGTGTCTTTTGTTGTATGACGTGTGTCTTGTATTCAGTGTCATGTCTATCATTCTGTTATCAGTCTATGCCATCTGTCGTCGTCATCAAATATGTGCCGTCAGTTAACGTCTTCGTCAATAAAAAACAACAACAACAATCTTATATTAATCTTTATCAAAAATACAACACATTGTTATAAATAAAACGTTTTAAATCCATAAACCTTTGCCATATATCGTCATCGTCGTCAACTTACATTGTCAAATATGTGCCGTCAGTTAACGTCTTCGTCAATAAAACAACAACAACAATCTTATAATAATCTTTATCAAAAATACAACACATTGTTATAAATACATCTGAATAAAAGCCTTTTCAAAAGATTCCTCTTCGTTTTTTCCATCTGCCTTTTTGTTTTATAAAAGCAGAACACTCTTCATCACTTATTTTTTCCGCAAAGAATATTTCCAACAACTGTTTACCTAAAAACAAATCCCATAAAAAAACACATTTTTACTTACTTTTCAAAAAAAAAACATAGATAATTCCTATCAATTGTTTTTTCCATATGTTATTCTTAATAGACACACATATTTGTCGAAAATACACTTTTTCATTACTAATATAATGGCTCCTTGAAAATCACTAGAATATTTTACAAAATGTTGGAGGAAATTTTCCAATAGTACACGAGTATTGAATATAATTTGATTAAATGAATAATATCCTCGTCCTCTGAGGTCACCACACTTGATTAAATGCATAATAATCTCGACCCCCATAGAGGTCACCAAAACAAGTAAGTTATAATAAGAAGAATGTAATTTGATAAATTCGTCAATATTTTTTTTATACAGGGTGTAGTAATAAAGTTACCGTATTTATATAGCGTGTGTAGTTGTAAAAGATACCATACAGAACATACAAAGATGTCATAAGGGTACTAGAAATTTATCTCTGTTATTATTGGTCAACATCAAACAAACGTCATTGTGATAGAGCATTTTATTTAGGGAATACCAAAAAAAAGATGCAATAAGGTGTATATTTCTTATATACAGGGTGTAGTAATAACATATGTCATTTGTTTAATGCCCCTTCGTTATGCCATTATTTTGAGTAAGCGATGATACGCACTGCATTTTTTTTACACAGGAAACCAATATCTCAAACTATTTCTGATAAACGGTGCTTTTCTTTAATCAAATTTCCACGATTTACGTTTAATATATAACATTGACCATTGGGAAAATCAAACAACAACAAACAATATCGTCATATAGGTAAAATTTTAGATTACCTTAACTTTCACGATCGAGTTTCCATGACCTCCACTCCTGTCGACTCCCCACCCTTTTGCCTCCGTCCGTAGCTTAAGTAGCGAGTTTGTCATATTATGTACTTTTGTTATGCAAAACTGTCCGAAGATAAGCGAAGATTACCGAACTCATTTCCACGATTGCTATCAATAAGAGTGTTTTTGATTATATTTCTAGTTGAACTTCGTCAACTGGCGTGGACATTCAACTAAATAAATAATCTTAATTTGACAAAGTTAATGTCGAAATTAATAATTTATTATGTACAAATTTACAAAATGTTACAAAGTTGAGTTGTGAACGCTGAATTTATGTGGTTTCAGATCGGAAGACACTTTATGTTTTGATTTGATGAATTTTAAACTAACTTTGTTATTGAGCGTTGAGCTCGATTCGATGAGTGTGTAAAACTCGCGTCAATGAATGTAAAACTCGCGTCTAGAAGTGTAGAACTGACGAGTGAAAAACTAACTTTGTTGTTGAGCCTTGCGCTCGTTTCGATAAGTTAAAAACTAGCTTCGTTGCTGAGCATTGCGCTCGATTCGATGAGTGTGAAAAAACTGATTTCTTCACGTTGTGAGAGAAATCTGCGAGGGGCGTGTTCACACGTGGATTGGGTTGACCAACCGAAAATAAATATTTCCTATTGGCCAGCATCACTTGACTTGTCGGGTTCCCAGACAAGAATCAACTATGGGTGCCGCCAATAGTAAGTTAAGTTTCTATGGAATACTACAATAGCAATTGTAACCTTCCTACTTAGAAAGGTAATTCAAAAATGTCTTTCATGTCTTCCGAACCTCTACCATAAAATTCATGCAGAATTGACACTAAATTTAGGGTTTTTACAATACAATATATAATAGGGTGAAACGTGCTTTTTTCTCACTTCTTAACTATAGGACAATGTCGACTTTCAAAAAAGGTGTCATTCATATGCCCATACAAAAGAATTTACAATTATTGTTGGAAAACGTGATATTTACAAAGTATTTTGAAAATAAAATTAAAATATCCTTTGAATTTACTACAATAGAAAGATCTTATCAATTCTGCAACATATTTCTACAAAGCTATTAACTAAAATGAATTTACGCCTTAAATATATAAAATAAAAAATATATCTCATATATAATCTAAAGGTATCATAAACGAATAAATTTCAAGATTTTACAATCTTGAACATACTCCTCCCGTTGAGAGAATACGATCAATTATAAAGTCTATGAATGTTCATCTTCAGCATTAATCGGTAAAATCGGAAGTAACGCTACCTTCTTCACATTTCGGACAACTGAAGATTTCGCGGTTTTCACTAAAACAGTACGTACCACACCGTCACTACCGGAATAGCACTTCATGATTCTTCCCAGGGCCCAATGTGAGGGTGGAATGTTGTCTTCTCGTAGTAAGGCCACAGCCCCTTAGTAGTTAATACACGTATGTTCTGTGACACTTTATCGGATGAACAGGCGGATGGCCTATGGGTGGTTACCGATAGGAAGAAGTTTCCAGAGGGTTTACAAGAAGTAAAAGAAGTCTCTAGATGGTTAGCAAGTAATGACGGTAGCGTCTACGGGGGTTATGCAAAAAGTAAATAAGTGTGTATGTTGTTACGTGTATAAGGTATCTAGAGGGTGGTTTAGAAGAAGCGAAGGGGTTTTTAAGGGTAGCGTCTACGGGGATTACGCAAAAAGTAAGGGTGTATACAAGAACGGGGGTTATGCAAAAAGTAAATAAGTGTGTATGTTGTTACGTGTATAAGGTATCTAGAGGGTGGTTTAGAAGAAGCGAAGGGGTAGCGTCTACGGGGATTATGCAAAAAGTAAGGGTGTATACAAGAACGGGGGTTATGCAAAAATTAAAGGGTAGCGTCTACGGGGGAGGGGAGCGTCTACGGGGATTACGTAAATAAGGGTGTATACAAGAACGGGGGGTTATGCAAAAAGTAAATAAGTGTGTATGTTTTTACGTGTATAAGGTATCTAGGGGGTGATTTAGAAGAAGCGAAGAGGGTTTTAAGGGTAGCGTCTACGGGGGGGGTTGCGTAAAAAGTAAATAAGGATGTATACAAGAAGTAATTAGAAGAAAGAAAATATATGGAGGATTGTGTGTGTGTGTGTGTGTGTAAGAGATGAGGGGTAGTGCTCACGAGGGGGAGGGGCTATGCAGTTAGCTGATTTTTTAAGGGTTCTATATTTTGAAATTCTCAAAGGAATGTTATTAGATTGATAACCAACATTTTTTTTTAAAACGGATATGTGTGTGAATTCATATCATTTTATAGAAGGCTTTTTATATTGTAATAAATGAAATCTCGCATTATATTAAATTCGCTTAGTAGGTAATATTTATGCGTTATTTCTATAGTTAGCAAGCACGTGCAGACCAAATCATTTATTCAGACAATAGCGAACTTGTTTCAAATATGATAAGATTGGAATGTCATGATAAGGGAATATTACTTTATATTACGGAATATTACTTTAGTATCTTTTAAAAAATATATGATATCAACTTGATATTGTATTAGTCATTTACGATAAAATCTAAACTGAGTTTATTCATGAAACAGCAGAATTTAGTTTTCTATCAAATTAATAAAAATAGATTTTATGTTGCAGTTTTTTTAAAATCATATTTAACTGATGTCTTTTTCTTATACGGGGTATTTTGAAAGTCTTGAAAGCATGTGCATGATTTCTTTTATAATAAATGAATGAGAGAATTGAGTGTTTGTATCACAATGTCATCGGAAGAGTATAGACGCAAATTGGAGGAATTTTCTAAAAGCGTTCGAGAATTGAGTAAAGATAATTCAATTTATGAAAATAAGATTAAACTGATAAAGCAATTGGAGCGAATGTGCTTAGAGGATAACGTCTTCAAAAATCGCCGCCTAAAAAAAATATCCACAGAATTGAACCGGCTACAATATGATGAATAATACAATTCGGGAACAACAAGATGCCATCAAGGATGAAATTAATAATGTTTTTGCAATGACATGTATAATTTTAACATCAGTATTTATTTTAATATTGAATATTGTAAAACGAAAGTTTAAGTCTTCATGTAATATAGACATAAATGAGTATACAATGTGTTTCAATAAAACAACTCATCAATTTTTTCTTAAGAAATTCATCAAGAACTTTTACGTTTTGGATACAGAAGGTTCGGGAACAACAGGATGCCATCAAGGATGATATTAATAACGTTTTTGCAATGACATGTATAATTTTAACATCAGTATTTATTTTAATATTGAAAATTATATTGAATATTGTAAAACGAAAGTTTAAGTCTTCATGTAGTATAGACATAAATGAGTATACAATGTGTTTCAATAAAACAACTCATCAATTTTTTCTATTTATTTGAGTAAAATTACAATGGTATTACATTTAAAAACCAACATCGTAATCGTTCTACATTAATTTGTGTATAATTGAAAGCCCCATCGGCATGACAAGCATTCGAATGTTTTTTTAAACTTTCCATGGCTGAGGACGTTCCATCAAACTTGCAGACATCAACAACAGTTGTCGTAGAAATTCCATATTCTTCACATTTCTTTTGTAAAAATTCATATTTCTGATTACCGCGAACGTAAATACAATCGACATTAGACATTGTACTTTTCAAAATCTCGTCCAATTTTGAATAATCAACATCGCCAGAAGAATACTTGATTCCATGGATATGGTGTTCCAAAAAGTTGTTTGTTTTTTTATCTTGATTGCTTAGCAAATGAAAGGGTTGTGGCGGCTTAAATATGTAGTGTCTATGTTTATATCCGATTTCGATGGAGAATTCCTTAGGATGGAATGTACCCTCGATAATGAAGCCTTGAATGTCAATGAATGCTATTCTCATCGTGGTTTATTTGTAACTGTCTCGCTGTGTATTTCAACACTGGTATTATATGATCGTTTTGATAATTTCCGTTAGGGGGTAATACTCCAATAAACAGTCATGTATAATTATACAATATGCTCTAGTATTTGCAGGAAATCCTACACCTACTTCAATTTCCACTTTTATATCAACTGTCGATGCCCTCATACCCTCCTCCTGTTTGTAACAGTCTATGACAAAGAGAGCACGATCTTTGAATGCTTCATAGTCCAATGTTGGATGTACTATGCTGGAATTGGTATAGCTTCTATAGAATGAGGCGTAATTATGATAGGCAAGAGTATAGTCTTTTTTTCCGAAATCCATCTTTAATCGTTCGGTGGGCCAAAAATCTCCGTTCAAAGCCAATCTTACATTGTTGGTGTTCAAGTGATCGAATTGCGAAGGATCGTTTGTCTCCTTGTTGCGTCTATCTATTTGAAAGCATACGATAACATATCGAGGTCTCTCGGCAGACGAGCTCGTTTTAACTGACCAAATCTCATTTTTAGCGTCTTTCGTTAACGTAGGCAATACACAAAGTTCCCATTTTCTGAACGGAATGAATATTGGTCGATCACTTTTTATTTGCTCCATCATACGTAATTTTATTTCATCGTTAGGATAGACGTGTTTAACTTTCAATGCTATGCTATCTATAACAAACTTTATTGTAGTGTTAGATGTCGTAGTACCTGTTGTTACTTCATTTACTATTACAGCATCGTTATCATGACGAGCACGTATGAATCGAAAAGTTTGTTTTCCATATGTGATTTTAGTATAGTCATTGAATACATTGAAAATGTGTTTTAGAGGAATCAACAAACTAAACGATTTATCAACATCATTCAATAGCGGTTTATTGGGATAATTCCAGCCAGCTAAAGCCATTTCTTTCGATTGTGGATTATAACACAACAAACTTCTTGCGGTACTTACTATACCGGGATCTCGTACTATTTCTATTTCCTTTCCACTTTGAATGTAGGAACAAGAATCGAAGAGGATTGCACCGCAATTTGGCGTTAGATTAACATGTCCTCCTCCACCACTAACTTCTAATTTTCCCTTAATTTCAAGTTGAGTTTCGTACATGAGAAAAAATGCGTCAGTTTGTTGGATGTCAAATTCCACAGAATCGCTGTTATTGAATGATTTCACATAAGGAACATAGGTGTGAAAATCTTCTTTTCTTATCGACTCTTCATATTGTGGATCTCGGTAAAGGTCAAATATCGAAGATATTTTCGTTGATGGTGGTGTCCTATCAGAACGCACGTACTTTCTTTTTAGTGTCATTCTTTTTCAACTTTAATCCGATTGCTTTGAGAAACGCCCGATTTGCAGGAGTTAGATGAAGCTTCGTTCTTTTGAACGATCTGCAAGAGACTAATTTTGTTGTAGATGATGAGGGACTTTTATAATAGTCGTTGTTGATAAGTAGACCCATTAACGTTCCAATAGATGTAAAAGTAACGTGCTTTTTTCTCCTCGAAAATTTACTGGTTCGAGATCTTGATTCAACACTCTTACGGTAATGTTGGTGATTTCGTTTGTGCTGCTCACAGCTAAGTAAATCGGATTGTTCGGTCGTTCGTTGATTGCATAACCAGGGTCCACTGTAATTGGGAAACTGAATATTGTATGAGCAGGCTTATCTCCGTCAAACGATCCTTCAGCAATATTGCAATTGAATAGTAAAGTTGATATTTAACAAATGTTAACAGGTAGATCGGAACGGTGGACTTTACCAGGATCTAGTATCTTTGGAGAAAATCCTAGTATTTTACTCAAACTATCAGAGTATTCAAAATCGAAGGCGTGCTATCGACTGTAAATTTCACACTGAAGAGTGTTGTTGTTGGGCTTCAAAGATATATCGGCCACAGTTGTATCCGTCATCAATTTGAATTGATCGATGAGATAAGCTTCAATATCTGTGATTTCGTAACATCCTGACGGGAAGTTAATGGCGATGAGTCCTTTCTTACGATCATTTTTATTGTAGAAATAAAATTTCTCACCATCGATATTCGGTATAGAATGATACGAATGAAACCCCAACACACTAATAAAGTATTCTTTCTCAGGTTTCAATATTATCGGTGTGGGAGGAGTGAAGGAGAATTCATTCGATGTGGACGTTAAGTTCAACAGTTGAGATATGACTGTGATGTTTATGAGAGTGGTGTATTTAAATAATATTACTAGATTAGAAAAAACGTACGTTGATCCGGTCGATTGTAATGCACAAAACAAGGCAAGCAAATTTGCAAGTTGAAATTCGATTGATATTCTTTTGCTAATTCATGCCAATTGTCTAATAAATCCCAAGGTTTAACTCGCTCTACCAAATACTTTAGAGGAATAGTTTTCAATTCGGCACTTGTAAAAGACGACAACAATTGTGTTTCGCCAACCAACCATGCTTCAGGCATTATAGAGGAATTGCAAACACAAATGTCCACAGTTGATCTGATTGTAATTTTGGTATTGCTCGTAATTGTAAAATATTTTACTGCCAGCAAGATAAGTGACAAATTCTCTCGGAGGCTTCAGATTACCAAATGAATCGAAATATTCGACGCAGTCATTCATCTTCCTATATGCTACCCAATGCGTGCCTGAGTTTTTAGACACATCCAAATTTAGTATTGCTGATTCACATCGTCGAGATCCGTTTTTCGGTAGTGAATCGCGCATATACACATCTCGAAAATATTTTATTTTCAATAATTTGGCAAACTTGATTAATTCATAGTCGAATAATGCTCTATTGGGTAGCTTCAATGGTAGTTTTTTTTTCAAGAATAATCCATATCCACCTTTAGCGTTCTTTCGCAAATACAATCCTTTACCTATAGGCTCCATAGCTTTATTATGACGATGATCTTCTTCCAATTTCTTTTGAGCATTTTTTGCATCGATCACAGTTTTCGCAATTCCCGCAGCACCGCCTGATAATGCTCCCAAAGCTGAAAGTCCAGCGAAAAGAGGTATTAGAGGTATTAGATTTAGCTACAGGTATTATTCTGGGTATTGGAACATGTTTTCGGCCTCCGAATTTTTGAATAAGAGATTTTGCTGCTCGCAATGCAAACATCGCTGTATCTGACAGCGAAGATCCTTTTTTCATGGATTTCTTCACCTTCATAACCACATCACGATGAAAAGATCGACGCTTCTTCAAACCCATTCCCAACTTGCGTTTAACCTTCATTCCGTTGGTTACGAACCAGGCGGCTGCCTTTTCACCTAATTTAGCGTCTTTCGACTTTACTCGCTCCCAAGCGGCGTTTTCTAGTACCAAATCAGCTTTATGACGATCTGTGAGTGACTTGTTAGAGGCGTATGCGATATCGTGATTTTTGCAAGCTGCGTCGAGAGCGTTGACACCTGTATCTCCTCGTAGTAGCCGTTTTTTCAGACGCGTTCCAGCTGTATAAATAGAGGATTTAATATTGTGAAAAAATGAAAATAGTAAAACTTACGTCCACAGTATTGGTAGCCAGGAAAATGAAGCTCAAAAGGCAAATTGTTTATGAGTGAATTTAGCACACCTTCACCTTCGTGAATCAACATGAAGACTGACTATTTGCTCACGATGGAACCTATAATTATAGCTGCACTGTTTGAAAAAGTATCATAAGATAGAGATTGTTAAACAAGAGCAGTCATTACCGATTGAAAATTTCGATAGCGTTTTGGAAGATAGACGTAGCCGAAAACATGGACTTTTATTACCTGATTCGTTTCGTGCTATTATTTGTGGCCCCAGCGGATGTGGGAAAACAAATATTGTGCTATCATTGCTGTTCAATCCAAATGGTGTAAAATTTAAAAATGTCTACGTTTATTCTAAATCTCTATATCAACCAAAATACCAACTGCTCGAAGAAGTATTGACTGGTGTAAAAGGTGTGGGATATTATCCGTTTAAAGAAAACGATGAAATTGTAAGTCCTACACAATCCAAACCGAATTCGATTTTCATTTTTGACGATGTGTCATGCGAAAAACAACAAACAATTCAAGAATATTTTTCCATGTGTAGGCACAGAAGTATTGATGTCTTCTACCTATGTCAGACTTATTCGAAAATACCAAAGCAGCTAATACGTGATAACTGCAATATGATTGTAATGTTTAAACAGGATGAAATTAACCTTAAACATGCCTTCAACGAACACGTTTCCCCCGACATGTCATTTGAACAATTCAAGAAATGTGCTCTGAATGGAATGATAAATATGGCGCTTTGGTTATTGTTAAAGACTTTGATTTACAAGATGGTAGATATCGTAAAGGATTCGATATGTATATAAAAATATAATAATTATTTAACCATTCATTTTTCATTATGATGTCATCTGATGCAGACGCTGTGCGAAAACGAAAAATTGCAGATCTGAAACGAATTATTAGAAAAAAGTATTTATCTTTTAAACTGAACAAAACTGAGCATGATGAGACACTAAATAGAATTTTCAAACCTATATCTAATCCACTCAAAGATATCGTAAATATTATGAATACATCTAAGACAAACAAGCAGATTACAGCAACCCTACCTCCACCACCACCACCACCACAGCCCACATCATCTAAAGAGAAAAAAGAACATGTTCCCAATTTTATCAGTGATGAAGAATTATACAGTTATGATCCGAAAAATGAATCAGTATTTACGGATGATGATGATGATGATGGTGAACCTCAAGTGAATACTAGTGAACATTTCTCACCACGAACAGTCAACGAGTACATCGAACAATATCCTACAATGGGTCGACAATGTGTCATCGATTTCTTTAACGAAGACTCACAAATCGATTATTTGTACGGTCCAAAGTATAATGCTGAAAACGATCAGTGGACTCTGGGGAATAAACGCATAAACTTTGACGCAAAAAACGGAGATATATTCGTAGAAGGAGATAAAGGATGGGATAGAATACCTGCTACTCCAGGTCTTTACCAATTACTTTTCTACCAACATCCCAAATATACCGAAGATGATTTACCTACATACAAAATATTAATGGAACGAACGGGGGTTCATTTAAAAAAAGATAGAACACTAAAAGGTTCTCAGCGGTGGAAGTATATTAATATTATTAAAAAGCAATTTATTATAAGACGAAACACTACCACTAACATCGTAGGTAAAGGATTACCTGATCACATCATGACCTATAATGATAAAGATATAGAGTACGTTTACTGGGACGATATAAACGAGATTGTTGAAAGACTTAGAGAGTTAATAGCTTCCAAGGATGCAGGTACCACTTCCAATGATAATGAGATTGTTACCATTATACATGAACTTCGTGAAGCCGATTATATACATTAACCATCGATTGATTTATGTTCATTTTCAAAATGAGTCTCGACAAGTTTGGTCGACATTCTGACGCATATAAAAAGAAGTATGATACAAATCTCGAAGCACGATTTAAAAAAATCGAAATAGCTCAATTGTCGTTGAACACAAGTATTCAGCAAATAAATGATAAAATAAAATCCTTGATAAATAATGGATCAACTCAAAAGTATGTAGATAATACAATAGAATCAAATAGAAAATTTATAGTAAACATACTTGACAAAAAAATGAAAGATACATTGGATGAAATACATAGAAACTATGATTCAAGGATTGCTACTCTCAATACAAACATTCCGATAAAAAAATATGTCGATAATCTCGTTTCATCGACAAATATCAGCAGACAGATACGCCAATTCGCAGAAAAGTATCACACAAAGTGTCTAATCAGCTTTAGGGGCACGAAGAAATTCAACAAGAACTTTTACGTTTTGGATACGGAAGGTACGGCTTTTGTATTCCCTTTTGATTGTAAAATTGAAAATTGTAAACATTATGCTTCTGATGGCAGCGTTTTATTGAAGAATAATATGGAATATCAGTATCAACAGTTAAACGGCCTTAGCATAAAGAAGAACGATAAAATAGAATTCAAATTGGGTAGTAGAGATTATTTTTGTATGGATCTTCTCGTACAGTGTAATTTAGAAGAAGAACAATAATTGACCTTTAGAAAATATATATATATATATATATATATATATATATATATATATATATATATATATAACAAAATAACCTTCTTTGTTCACTATACATCATGTCTGCAGACAGGATTCAACTTGTTAAAGAATTGCATAAACCGATTCGACGAAATTATCCACGTCGACGAACAATAATCAAAGGTCTTGATGACTTATGGCAAATGGATTTAGCCGAAATGAGACCTTATGCAAAGCATAATAAAGGATTTAAAATGATTTTGGTGGTTATCGATTGTTTCTCGAAATTCATGTGGACTCGTCCACTCAAGACGAAAACAGCCGAAGAAATAACACGAGCATTTTCGAGTATTATCAGGAGTCGAACACCAAAAAATCTACAATCAGATCAGGGAACGGAATTTTACAATAGTAAATTCAAATCTCTAATGAAAAAACATAATATCAATCATTATAGTACATTTAGTACGAAGAAAGCTGCAATTGCAGAAAGAGTTATTAGAACGCTCAAAACGAAACTCTATAAACATTTCAGCTTAATTGGGAAATACCAATGGATCGATATTTTACCTCAAATCACAAAGGAATACAACGACACAAAACATACTAAAACTGGATACAAACCATCAGAGGTGAATCGAAGTAACGAAAAATTGATTTTAAATAAGAAATTCAGTTATTTGAAAATCGCCGGACCCAGAAAATTAAATGTGGGAGATATTGTGCGAATAAGTAAAGCTAAACATGCTTTTGAAAAAGGTTACACTCCCAATTCTACAACTGAACTATTCAAAATTACGAAAGTCAAAATAACGAATCCTGTAACGTATTTGATAAAAGATATGACTGGATCGCCTATTAGAGGTTGTTTCTATGAAGAAGAATTACAAAAAACCAAAAATCCCCACATTTATCTCGTTGAAAAGGTGTTGAAGAGGAAACGTAACAAAATGTACGTTAAATGGTTAGGATTAGATGAAAAACATAACAGTTGTATTAACACTGATGATGTAGTAGTATAGATTACCAGCAACCAATCAACTTTAATTGAGTGGAGGACAGAGATAAACATATAAATTGATCGACATTAGTTTAGAAGTCATCATAATGAGTCGTCACGATTCTGGGTATTATAGTGTTACAATGTCATGTAGTGATAATAGTAGTTATGATGAAGAACCAAATTATGATCGTGATTTAGATCAAATTGTACTTAATTATGAAATTGCAATAAGAAAAGAAAGACATTATTTATTGCATACAGTTTTCAATGTTGGTCATCGATTTGAAGTTGGATGTTGCCTGAGTCCTGCCAGAACTTTTGCACCTGCCATCATTTTATCATCGTTTATCGGGGAACCTTCAAAAATGTCATTCAATACTTTAGAATGGGATGAGATCATAGAAGTGCTGCATAAAAGCAACGAGTTATTCTTCAATTCTCCAGATGATGATGTTGTAGATTCTAATCCCATCATGTTGTACCAAGATTTTTGTCAAATAACTAAAGTTATTTATGATAATCAAAAATTTGTGAAAATTCAGAAAGATGATGTAACAGTTTTCCTCGAAGAAGGAGAAGTTGTAGAAATTCAACGTGTTCATGAGAATTTGCTTCAACATCACATTTCAATTTTAAATAAAGTGAACTTTTGCGATTTTTATTATAATATCATTAATTTATTAAAAACATTTATATCGAATCCAATATGTGGCTTTTCCAATTGTTTAGATTTAATGTATGCTGTTTGTGATATTTATTGTTATGACAACAGCAGTTTAATAGGAAGAGCACTTAGAGAATATCTGTACTATTACAAAGTCCATGTAATCAATGATTTAACATTATAAAATTATGAAAATATTCTTTGTTTCATTTCACCTCTAACACAAGTAATGCTGATGATGAAAACTTTTATGTTGATTTGGAATCAGTATTGAACATCGAAAGTGAAGGATGTTTCTTTTACTATTAATAATAATTCTACCTTTAGTGGCATCTGAGAAAATTGATGTAAATTATCGAAAGATTTGGATATGTTAACAAGTCGGAACATGATATTACAAATATGTCATCGATTTTAAAAGATTTCCAAGAGAAATTAAATTTTCCTGTAGATGGCACTCTAAATCCTGCAACTATTCAACTATTAGAGCGACCTCGATGTAGTGTAAATGAAAACGATCATGATGGTGAACATTCGTATCGCGTTAGAACAAAATGGGAAAAAGACTAACCTAAATCGGTATTTTCCTCAAGCATCACCGTCATATGTTGCTGAAAAGGCATATTTGGCAACAAAATTCCAAATTCACAATTTAAACACCAGTCTAACGGAACAGCACTTCTTTCTCATGTACTACTTATGAAACTTCTAATCGACGTAATAACGTTAAAAATTCTTGAAAACCTGTGGGGAAGGAGCTAGGATAAAAAATCAAGTTTCAAGGTTATATGAATATTGTTTTATTAATTGTATTTATATACATATTACATCAAATAAAAAAAACAGTACATATTACATTAAAGGCAAAATGAAAATTATACATTTGACAGTACATATTAAATATAGTTATACAGATAAAAGATACAGTGAAATCAGTAGGGTAAATCTGCTGCAGCCTCTAGACACTCAAAATATTCGCATACTATGAAAACAACTGCCTCAAAATCGTTTTGACACCAATAGTGTTCAGAATTATAAAATCCTGTTAAATTTTCTGAAGTGCTCACACTAATCTCTTCGTGAAATGTGTAATTTATATTAGGCATAAGTTTAAAATATTTCTGAAAACACTCTTCGCAAACTTTTAGACCCAAAGGAGAAATGTGGTAATATTTACTAATTAGGCAGTAGAGATCGTGTTCAGTAAACACATCTAAATAAGTGAAATTTAATAAGGTATCTCGAAGCTCTGGTGAAATTTTTGTTTCATATTCAAAATCAAGCAATATAGTATCACAGTGATCAGATTTCTCACTTTCTTCTTTGATCTGCAACCATTTATAGGTACGAAATTCTCGAGAAATTTTTATTTTCAAAAACTGAGGAATTTGAGCTTGTACAAGAAAACTTGAAATTCTAGTAATACGATTACAAATTATCTTAGTACATAGATCTACCAAACTCTTCATCTGAAAATAAATTCCAATCAATTTATTATAACTCCATAATACTGTAATGTCCCCACGGAAGAGTGTCATGTGAACCAGGTATCAAATATCTTTTATCATCTGATGGGTTTAAAGCAATTTTTGTCTGTTCAATGGTGTATACATCATGTAACTTTGATAGTATACAACGTTGAGTTGCATGCATGAAACACTCTTCTTGAGGATTTTCTATAAATTTCTGCAAACAGAGAATATAATAATCAAAAGTTATTTTTTTCCTTACCACATTAGACTTAATACCTTAAGCTTTTTCTACATCGTTTTCCTCACCTAACACTCTGAAGGCATACTGTTTGGAACGTAAACCTACAAAATGTGTCATAATTTTTGAGTTATTTTCATCCTTCATAATTCCGGGTACTTTCTTATTAGCTAGAGGAATATCCCACACATTATTTACAGGATAATCACTAGTATCAAAACGGTGAATATCCGCCTTTATTACTTCTTCATATATGTTATTACATTGAATTTCGTATACTAAACTATCAGTATCGGTATAAAGTAATTTACATTGTTCAGGTGAAAATTTGGTCAGCATATAATCATAATGAAATTCATAAACACATATTTTTGAAATATCTAAAATTGCTAATCCTATATAAAGAGGTTTGTCAAATACAATTTTAGTTTTCTTAAGCTCTATAGCCAATGAAGGATTCTCAACATCATCGTTAAATATAACACGACTATGAAATGTGGGACTTGCAATTAAATTTCTAGCTCCTCGTTTGCCATACCACGTTCGAACTAATTTCACTAACCGATGTTTACGCAAATTTTGCATCGTTTTCCCGAATACTGCATTATTCACAAGTTTATACAAATTTTTTTCAAAATTATTTTTTGCGTGGGATCTCATCAAAGTATTCAATTCTATATAAGGCTTCAACCAACAACTTTGCTGAAATTTTAATACCCTATGAACTTTCTTAAGCAATAATCCATGAGCTATAGCTTGCTTTAAATTTTTGTAATGTATAATATAATTTTTTTTATTATACAGAGTAGTCATTAATTTCTTTTGTTTATAATTTGGAGGTGAAATATGTTCTGCACAGAATGGCAGATCTTTGTGTAGATCGTGTTTATTTTTTGGATACTCTAAATCAACCTCGAGCAGGTACCCTTCAGGGGAATCATCTGGAATTTGAGTTATATCAATATTATGATCTACCCATTTAAATCCTCCGTCGGGAAGCTCCTGACTCATAGCCCAACCATAAAGATTATTAATATCTGTATATAAAAGATACTTCACAGGTTTGTTTTTATTATACGTAGGCATATACTTGTTGTTGGCTTCACCGTATCGATTACAACACTGAGATATTCCACCCCTTATACCTCTTTCAAAAAATAGCAGCATGTCAATATCTTGCACTGTCTCTAATTTACAATGAGTATACTTGAGCATACAATCCCAAGTGTAACCAGGAACTGTATAATAATGACCAGGATCCAAACCATATGTTTTCCAGCAAGTATCACGAAATGTTTCAAAAACAGAAGCTAGAAGTAAAATATCTGTTTTCATATACAAGTCACTGAAATCAGCAAGGGTTTTCATATTAAATGCTGACCAAACTAATTTTGCATGCCTATAGTCAATATCTTTTATATGTTCATCGTTAAGTTTGTTGTAAAAATATTCTTTACTAGGTAATGCAGTTTCATCTAATCGCTTTATATCATCTAAATAATCATAAAAGAAAACACATTTTCTAGTTAATAAACTAAATTGTTCAGTATTTAGATTAGAAAATTCTTTTCTAAGTGGAATGAAATTTTCTGGTTCTAATGTTGATACCAATGAATCTAATGAACATCCCATAAATCTAAAAGAGTCTATAAATCTAAACCTAATATTTGTATTATTATCCCAGATTGTAAAACTTATGTATTTTTCTTTATTAACAGGTAAAAGTTGAACATAATTTCGGTTAGCTAAATCTCTAATTATGAAATGTGAATCATAACCACTTAGGTTGTGAAAAACTACTGGAATGACAAATGATTTTTTATAATTAAGATTACAGTGGTTGTGAGCAAAACCTCGAAAATTACCTGTTAGGTGACAATGTTCCCTAACAATCTTATCACCTTCCTTAAATATCTCCTCACAAATATGACATGTATCTGAAGCATCTTTTAAATTCACTTCAACATTCATTGGTTCAACATTTTTTAATTTTGACATTACAAATTTTGCAATATTTTCAATTTTATCTACAAACCATACCATACAATCAGAACTTCGATTACTATCATAAAATTACCAGTTATCGTTAAAATTACATTTAAAATATAGTCCAGCACTATAAGCTTTATGTTTTTGATACCTAGCACTTCTCGTTACCGACTGTGAACCATATCCCTTTTGAGATTTTATTCTAGCATCTACATCAATATAAGGAATAAGTAGTGATTCAAAATCTGCATAAATAATAAAAGGTACTTTTTCTTTGTATACAAAATTTTTAAACTTGACATATGGATCTTTAGAAAACTCAATTTTACAATTATTATCAATTTTTTCACAATATTTGAAATGGTCATCCAATTTTTCTTGAGAAACAAAATAATTCAAACATCTATCACATATATATTTTTTTCTAGTATTTTTAGAGAGTTGCTTGAATAAAAGTCTTGACAAGTCTTTTATCCAAATATAGTGATACTGTATATCATCACTAAAATCATAATCATCATTATCTGACTCTGGTTCGCAATCATTCTTTTTAGGAAAATATTTATTTTGAATAATCAGTAAACTGACATGCTTTTCTCTTTTTTGTTTTGTTAAACGTACTGGCACAACACAAAAATTTGATGGTCTGAAAATTTCCAATTCAAAAACATTAACCGAAATATTAACAATTATTTTTTTCGAAAGTTGTAATCTGATTTGGGTGTACAGGAAATGTAAGACCGTTTATGTTCAAAACTTTGCTATAATGAGGATATGAACAAGTACGTGTAGGATTTTTATTAATAACGCAAGGAAACAAAGCTGAAACAATTGCCCAAGCAAAGCATGCATTATCGTCATTCTGAACGTTGATACACGCCTTTCTTTTAGCTATTATGTCTGGTAATTTAATATATGATGATATTCCACTAGCCACCTCGTATTTATTTATATTGATTTCCAGAGATATAATTTTACTTAAGGCCCACCCCGATCCTTCCTCAGAATATTCTGAAAGTTTTCTTAAAATGAGATCTCTTACAATAACTGCAAACCATTTTTTAAAGTCAGTTGTCTTATCAATTATTTCATTTTTTGTAGAAAAATATTTATTTTCTGTAATTTCAGTATCACCTGATGTTCTAATAAATTCTGCACAAAAACAAGTATTTACTTTCAACATATTGCATTTTTTAATGCGTTTTTCATTCTAGTGCTGAAAAGAAACAACGAATCATCAAAAAACTGTAAGATATCTTTATGAGATTTATTTATAATAATCCCGGTTCGAACTCTACTTTCAAAAATTGAATTAATATCTTCCCATTTTACTCTATTACTTCTTTTTTTATTAATAGTAAGCCCCTTTCCAGATTTACTTAGATTCTGAATTATTGTTCTAAACCGCTTTAAGTGACCCAAGTTGGTTTGTAGTTTACGTAATGTACCAATGGTTAGATCCCCATCACTTATTGCTAAGTTGCAAAGTCTAATGTGGCATTTAGCTTGTTTTGACCATTTTTCTATATCATAAATAGTACAATTTTTTTTGAAATCAAATATTTTTAATTGCTTGAAACTTTTTAACAATATTATCAGTTAGGAGAGCTATTTCCTCAGAATTCATTTTCAAAAATTTTTTTATACATTCTCCTCTGTTTTGAACGGGGTCCTAGGGGAAACCCTTTGGAAAGTTTGAAGTCCCAGGAATGTAATGCTGAACTTCCCCGGCGTAAATTGATTTACATGCGACGCAAATGCATCCGTCACTCTTTTGGGGAGAAATACTATATTTTCGTCCAGCTCCAGAAGTATTTGGGCTCCAAATTGCCCCTGGTGCACCTTTGCGCTGTTTATTCTATGTGGTGTATCCCTTGGTAAATCTTTCAGTTTTATAACGGGTTTTATTTCTGCAAAAGCAGTGCTTATTGTATTAATCTCATTTAAAAAATTCATCTGTAATAAAGAAAGAATTATTTGAAAAGATAACAGAATAATAATAATAATTTAACAATTAAGTTTTTTAAAATAGTTAAAGATGAATGAAAAAAAAATAGTAAACTTATAAATAATTTACTATGTATTGTGGAACCTTAAACGACAACTTTTCACTGGAACACTAAGTACAGTCTATTGTCTAGTATTTACTGTGAGCACTATTTAAAAGAATATTTTATTATAGAGGGGATGCACAAGTCCAATGAGTTATTTTTGATATCATCATCATATTTCCAGAAAACTATATTTTTCTACGATTTCGTACAATCTAATCTGTTACTAACAATTATTATAAACCAGAAATCATGACATTCCAATCTTATCATATTTGAAACAAGTTCGCTATTGTCTGAATAAATGATTTGGTCTGCACGTGCTTGCTAACTATAGAAATAACGCATAAATATTACCTACTAAGCGAATTTAATATAATGCGAGATTTCATTTATTACAATATAAAAAACCTTCTATAAAATGATATGAATTCACACACATATCCGTTTAAAAAAAAATGTTGGTTATCAATCTAATAACATTCCTTTGAGAATTTCAAAATATAGAACCCTTAAAAAATCAGCTAACTGCATAGCCCCTCCCCCTCGTGAGCACTACCCCTCATCTCTTACACACACACACACACACACACACACACACACACACACACACACAATCCTCCATATATTTTCTTTCTTCTAATTACTTCTTGTATACATCCTTATTTACTTTTTACGCAACCCCCCCCCCGTTGACGCTACCCTTAAAACCCTCTTCGCTTCTTCTAAATCACCCCCTAGATACCTTATACACGTAAAAACATACACACTTATTTACTTTTTGCATAACCCCCCGTTCTTGTATACACCCTTATTTACGTAATCCCCGTAGACGCTCCCCTCCCCCGTAGACGCTACCCTTAAAACCCTCTTCGCTTCTTCTAAATCACCCCCCTAGATACCTTATACACGTAAAAACATACACACTTATTTAATTTTTGCATAACCCCCGTTCTTGTATACACCCTTACTTTTTGCGTAATGACCGTAGACGCTACCCTTAAAAACCCCTTCGCTTCTTCTAAACCACCCTCTAGATACCTTATACACGTAACAACATACACACTTATTTACTTTTTGCATAACCCCCGTTCCTGTATACACCCTTACTTTTTGCGTAATCCCCGTAGACGCTACCCTTAAAAACCCCTTCGCTTCTTCTAAACCACCCTCTAGATACCTTATACATGTTATAACATACACACTTATTTGCATAACCCCCGTAGACGCTAGCGTCATTACTTGCTAACCATCTAGAGACTTCTTTTACTTCTTGTAAACCCTCTGGAAACTTCTTCCTATCGGTAACCACCCATAGGCCATCCGCCTGTTCATCCGATAAAGTGTCACAGAACATACGTGTATTAACTACTCCCCTTCGTGGATTTCAGGACCGGCCTTTTCCCATTTGGTGCGAACCGTCAATTCGTTCAGGTACTCCTTACTCCATCGCGTCCATAAATGCTGCTTTACCTTCTGGATGTGCTGCCAGTGTGACAGACGGTTACTAGGAGTCGTGGAATAATCACGACTTCGCAAGTTGGTCAGTGAGTCCCCTATTAAAAAATGGCCAGGAGTAAGGGCGATAGGATCGGTAGGGTCAGAGGAAATACTAGTTAATGGTCTGGAATTTAATATAGTTTCCATTTCGATAATTAATGTGTTAAATTGCTCATACGTAAATAGCATATCACGTCCGGCAACTCCGTATAAATGTTTTTTTAAAGCTTTCCACTGCCGCTTCCCATAAGCCCCCAACGTGTGGTGCTTGAGGAGGACTAAAATGCCACTGAATACCCTTGTCGCTCAAGTATCCTTGAATTCGATCTTGTGCTTCGCGTGTATGGACGTCTTCAATTAATTCCCTTAGCATCCGATCAGCTCCAACGAAATTCGTGCCGTTATCACTGTGAATGTCGTGACATAAGCCGCGGCGGGAAACGAAACGTCTCAACGCTGCCAAGAATCCTACAGAAGTGAGGTCCGTAACTACTTCCAAGTGTACAGCCTTTGAAGCTAGACAAACAAATACAGCAACGTAAGCCTTTACAGATGCTTGGTTACGGTATTTCTTCTACTTTAAGAGAAATGGTCCGCAATAATCAATCCCAACTTGATTAAATGGGTTCGAGATATTGATACGAGCTTTCGGCAATTTACCCATAATGTAATTGGTAGGTGGAGGATTAGCCTTGAAGCAGGCACAACATTGTTCAATATTTTTATACACTTTACTACGTCCGTCAATAATCCAAAATTTACGACGAATTGAGTATAAAGTTTGCTGAACTCCAGCATGCAAATGCTTTTTATGAAAATATACTATAACTAAATTGGTCACGTGTTTATTTTTAGGTAATATAATCGGATGTTTAGCAGCGAATGGTAAGTTAGACAATATCAAGCGACAGCCTACCCTCATTATCCCTTCTTTTTCCAGAAAAGGATTTAACTTGAGCAAGCTAGAATCAATGGATTTATGATAGTAGGCTGAGAGTAAAATCTTTATGTCATTAGAAAAGGTTTGCTTCTGCACGCATCGGATTATTCTCGTTTCTACTTGGCTCACTTCCTCAACTGTTAAGGGTTTGGTGGATGGTGTTCGTCTTACGAAACGAAAACAGTAGGCCAACGAACGGGTCATTCTTTCTAGAGTAGAAAATCTGTTTAATGTCACAAAGGGTCGGGCAGCTGTAATCAAGCATACTCGTTTGCGTTGCTCAGGTAGCTCAGGTAGTTCTTCCTCTTTCGGTAAATCGAGATTCGGCCATGCCGACATAGATTGGCCTAACCATGATGGACCATCTCGCCACAATGTCGCAGAGGGAAAATCTGCAGGTAATACTCCTCTAGATACGAGATCGGCCGGGTTATCGTGTGTGGATACATGTCGCCATTGCTTCACTTGCGTCATTCTTTGTATGTCAGCTACACGATGTGACACAAAGGTTTTCAACTGTTGAGGACAAATTTGAAGCCAGCGTAATACGATTGTAGAATCGGACCAGTAGAAAATTTCAATTTCTTCTCGGAGGGCCGCATTTACAGTTTCCATTAAGGTAGACAAGAGGTGTGCCCCGCACAGCTCTAATCTCGGTATTGTTATCGTCTTAATAGGAGCAACACGGGACTTAGCACATAGTAACTGCACTTTAATGTTTCCTAAGCGATGGATAGTACGTAAATAAACGCATGCACCATATGCTCTTTCACTAGCGTCGAAAAATCCATGCAATTGAACTTCTTTAACATCGGAGGTAATCACGGTACGTGGAAATGACAACAAATTAACTGACGGTAATTGTTGGCAATATATTTGCCATTCACTGTGTAATTCGATAGGCAACGATTCGTCCCAATCAATCTTATAATTCCACAAGCTTTGTAAAATGATTTTCGCTAGTATAATAACTGGTGCTAATAACCCTAAAGGGTCGAATATTTTTGCAACTTCGGATAATATAATCCTTTTAGTAATCCTAATTGTCTGAATAGGATTAACGGTATACATGATCGTGTCGTTTTGCGAATCCCAGTGAATGCCTAATGTTTTCAAGGTAGTGTCACCCAGTTGCAATCTCGGGTTTACATCTTCGACAGGTATATTTTCTAACACCGAAGGATCGTTGGACGCCCATTGTCTCATTGTTAGACCGGCGGCGGAAAGGATTCCATTCATTTCATTTATCATGATTTTTGCTTGCTCTTGACTCTTAGCGCCACTGAGGAAATGATCCACATAAAATTCGGTTAATAACAATGGGGCGGCTACGGGAAACCTTTCACTCTCATCTTCACTTAATTGATGCAGACATCGGATGGCTAAGTACGACGCGCAAGTGATACCGAACGTGACGGTATTTAATTCGAAAATTTGCAGCCTTTTCTGTTGATTCCTCCAAATGATACGTTGAAATTTACGATCTTCGCTTCTCACTAGGAATTGTGGATACATCTGTTTTAAGTCGCCTGTAATCACGATACGGTGTTCACGAAACCGAATCAATGTTGTGAATAAATCCTGTTGAATATTGGGGCCGGTGTACAGGACGTCATTTAATGATACGCCCGTGGAAGTCTTTAGTGAACCATCATATACCACACGTACTTTAGTAGTTAGACTCGTGTCCTTAATAACGGCGTGATGAGGTAAATAATAACCATCTGATGTCGACGGACTGTCCACAACGGGGGACATGTGACGTTGATTTAAATAGTCATCTAAAACCTCTTCATATAACAATTTGAGGGCAGGCGTTTGGTTTAACTTACGTTCAATACTATCAAATCTTTTTCTAGCGAAATAGTAAGATTTACCTAAGTTATGTGCCTGCGGGTTGAAGGGTAGGGCAACTACATAGCGCCCACTCGATTCTCTAGTTACGTGATTCCGGAAATGCTGTTCACATTTTTCTTCTTCTTCGGAGAATTTTTTGATTCTAGGACATTCTTCTATCTCCCAAAATTTCTGAAGATCGAAGTCTATAGGAGTAGTAGTAACATAACAATTTGATTTTGCTGGCACATTGGAAGGGGCAGCTCCGCCTATTATCCAACCGAGCATTGTTTTTTGAAGGTATAATTCTTGTTGATTAGGAGCGGATAACTTGATTTGTCCTACAGACAATAACGATAGAGTGGTGCCAGCTACTAACAGTATATCGACTGGTGCAGGTCGATGGAAATGTGGGTCTGCTAATTTTAGATTAGCGGGTATATTTATCAACTCACGCTGGATCGATTGATCTGGTATAACGTGAGAGATAGCTGGTACGATTAAAAATGTTAACGTCTTTTTATACGCGTTTATCCGTGATTTGATGGTAGCCGTTGTTCATTCGGTGCAGTACGTGGTCATAGCATTTAAAGCTCCTACGGGTACATTACATGTTGTTTTCTTCAATCTTAAGATATCAGCAAGCCGCTGAGTGATGAAATTGGTGGTGGAGCAGGTATCAAGCAAGCCTCGGCATTGAATAGGTCTTTCATCCTTGTCTAGAATATCAAGCACTGAGGTGACCATTATGTCGTTAGACAGCGCATTTACCACGAGTGATACCTGCCTCTCTTCAGATACTTCGTTGTGTTGAGAAGGCTCAGATGTACTCCGTTCAACTGGTATGTGCAACAAGGTATGATGCCGTTTGTTGCACTTTTTACACGAGGCCTGTGTTTTACATGCTTTAACTCCATGCCCTTTCCCAAGGCAATTAAAACACAAACGATCATCTGATATAAATGTTCGTCGGTTTTCAACGGATAATCCACGGAACATTTCACAAACGTAAAATGTATGAGAAATATTGCATGCAGGACAAATAATCAATCTTTGCTGATGCGATGTATTACCATGGTTAGTTGTGTGTGTGACAAGAGCTTGCGAACGGGTTTCTCTGCGTTGGTTATCTTTTTCACATCTTGGTGCTTTGTTGTGAGGTACTTCGTGTTGAGACGGATCTGCACAATTAGCTCTTCTTCCCAAAAATTTTAGTAATATTTTAAACGATGGGAACTGATCATCTTGCAAAGTTAATTCCCAATGCCAAGCCGTATTCGAGCTGACCTTGGATAAAATCAAATCGACTAGTGGGATGTCCCATGAGTCAACTGGAGCCTTCAGGTTCTCCAACGCTCTCGTGTGTTGATAGAGCACGTCAACAAGCTCGTTTATTGCAACGGGAGTGTCTTTGTTTAATCGAGGAAACTCTCTCAAAATTGTCATATGACGACGTGCCATACGACGTGGATTTTCAAATTTGTCTTTTAAAATTGAAATAGCAACACTACAATTACAGTTGGTGATTTCAAGTGACTCAATTGCTCTGGCTGCCTTTCCGGTTAATGATGATTTCAGATAATTTAGCTTTTCAACGTCTTGAATCTCTTTATCGCCCACCACGGCTGAGAATAGGCTAAACAATTCGGTCCACTTTTCAGGGGTTCCATCGAAAGGTTTGAGTGTTATAGGAGGCAAATTGACTGCTGATTTGATGTTACCAATGTGTATGGTATCTACTGGATGTATGCCATTGGACGATGGTGTTATTTTATCGAGAAGATCTAAAGCACGCGCTTTTTCCAACCTGAAGCTGTCGCTATAGGAGCTACGATGATCCATTTCCTCTTGGTCTAACTCCTCTATGCTATCTTGGATTGCGTCAAATTTTTCATATGCTTTAGTTGCGTTATCTAACGTCGTTTGTATCAAATTTTTACTGACACTCGTAGGCTCATCGTTTGCTTGGTCGATGAGTTTTCTTAATGTCGTAATAGTTGTTTGTATATAACCGCGCTGCCGTTTTAGTTCAGTAAGTTCAGCCATTTCAGATTTAGTTTATGCGTGAGTATGGTAAGGAATTTCAACAATGTTTATATGATACTAATATGGAAACAGGGCGGATAATTGGCACATTTAAATAGATAACTGACCAACTTACCTTGATTATCCTGGTTGCTGCTGTGATGAATCCTTGGAATTGCGATTTGAACTGCTAATTGAACTGCTAATTGGACTGCTAATTGAACTGCTAATTGGACTGCTAATTGGACTGCTAATTGAACTGCTAATTAGACTACTAATTGGACTGCTAATTTCACTGCTAACTGGACTGCTAATTGTACTGTTACACTGGACTGCTCATTGAACTGCTACACTGGACTGCTAATTGAACTGCTACACTTTCACTACGATTTGAACTGCTATACTTCGATTTGAACTGCTCTCTTCATACTGGCACTTTACAATGTTATATAACAATACTTGTTATATCCGGTTTACGAAGGACCAATGTTTTTGATTATATTTCTAGTTGAACTTCGTCAACTGGCGTGGACATTCAACTAAATAAATAATCTTAATTTGACAAAGTTGATGTCGAAATTAATAATTTATTATGTACAAATTTACAAAATGTTACAAAGTTGAGTTGTGAACGCTGAATTTTTGTGGTTTCAGATCGGAAGACACTTTATGTTTCGATTTGATGAATTTTAAACTAACTTTGTTATTGACCGTTGAGCTCGATTCGATGAGTGTGTAAAACTCGCGTCGATGAATGTAAAACTCGCGTCTAGAAGTGTTGAACTGACGAGTGAAAAACTAACTTTGTTGTTGAGCCTTGCTCTCGTTTCGATGAGTTAAACACTAACTTCGTTGCTGAGCATTGCGCTCGATTCGATGAGTGTGAAAAAACTGATTTCTTCACGTTGTGAGACGTGTTAAGTAGAAATCTGCGAGGAGCGTGTTTACACGTGGATTGGTTTGACCAACCGAAAATAAATATTTCCTATTGGCCAGCATCACTTGACTTGTCGGGTTCCCAGACAAGAATCAACTATGGGTGCCGCCAATAGTAAGTTAAGTTTCTATGGAATACTACAATAGCAATTGTAACCTTCTCACTTAGAAAGGTTATTCAAAAATGTCTTTCATGTCTTCCGAACCTCTACCATAAAATTCATGCAGAATTGACACTAAATTTAGGGTTTTTACAATACAATATATAATAGGGTGAAACGTGCTTTTTTCTCACTTCTTAACTATAGGACAATGTCGACTTTCAAAAAAGGTGTCATTCATATGCCCATACAAAAGAATTTACAATTATTGTTGTAAAACGTGATATTTACTAAGTATTTTGAAAATAAAATTAAAATATCCTTTGAATTTACTACAATAGAAAGATCTTATCAATTCTACAACATATTTCTACAAAGCTATTAACTGAAATGAATTTACGCCTTAAATATATACAATAGAAAAAGGACACATACAAATATCTCATATATTCTAAAGGTATCATAAACGAATAAATTTCAAGATTTTACAATATTGAACAAAGAGCGTCTAAAGCAATACCCAGTTTAGTGATCGCCAGATCGTAGAAGTGTTAACATGTCATCCAACGGAGTTTACAGTGTAAGCGAGTTATACGGGAGAAAGGTTAAACCGAGTAACGAAAGATTCGGAACATTGTTACTAACAGAAAATGTAGACAATCTAATTGCGGATATTGGAAATATCGATTACACGGAAGGAGAAGAGCTACTGAGAGAGGCACTTAGACCGATAACGGGTCCATTTTGTGACAATATAATGGTACTAAAGATATGCGGTTTGGAAGATTGTACTGGAGGAGGAAGTGGACTTGTAAAAAAGGAAATTTGTGGCTTGTTTAATAGTTACCTTCGAGGGTAATTTGGTGACCTTGTTTCTGCGAGACACGGAGTTAAAGCCAAGCTACCCTTCTTTTTGCACAGCGACAATCGGATGGCCAAAGGTGTTCAAGATGTTCTTGGACGAAGTATGGTAAGAATTACGAGAAAATATGATAAACCTGTATGTATAGCATATAAAGTGGAACTAGCAGATGTAAATGTGGAAACATTGTTAAAAGAATTACCCGAATTATTAAAACAATTGCAAAAAGAAGAATATTATCTTCTAGACCTCGATATTACTCAAGACTTCTGTGGGGTGTTCCAGAAAGAAGAAATGACAAACTCTTCAACAAGTAACTTTAACTTTCGTAAACATGGAATGTATCGGGAGAATTGTAATGTAATTGTAAATAATAATACAGTCGGAATTGATTGCCTTACGTGGCTTACATCTAACGCGAGGGTTAAAATATACTATAAATTTATTTGTCAAATAACCAGTCCTGGTGTTAATAAGAGCATTGGTAACCATATTATAGATTTCGTGAACTGTCCAGATAAGAGATTAAAAGACACATTTTCCAATACTTCAGCCAGAGAACATGGAATTACAAGATTACAAGCAACCATATATAATTATTCCATAGCCGATAAGAAGACAGGGGAATACAATTGCTTAGAAGACTGTCTTACCTTACTGGAGGATAGCAAACTTTATTTCCGCAATGCGCCATATACTCTATCTCATTTGCTAAAATGTGGACAAAGTTGACAAAAAGTCTGCAAAACAGTTGCTGTCTTTTATTCAACAATATACTGCAATATGTATACTGGGGGAACGGTAATACAAGGAAATTAACCGGTCTACAGATAAGTTTACCAATGGAACCCAACGCAAGACAAAAAGTTGTAAATAATATGTCTTTCTTTGTTTAGTTTTAAATTCTTACCTAATAATCATATAGAGATCGTAGAAGATACGAGTAATAAGGAGAAAAATGTTCGAATTTCTCAAAAATGCTATAATAAGGCAGGAGATACATTCTTTACCCGGTCTTTCACACCGTTTAGCACTATCCCGGAAGATATCGACATCCAGGAGCTCGGACTGGTATCTACATGTAATATCATACCCAAAGTTCTAAGAAAGAGAGTAAACAAAAATAGTAAGCTAATGCCTTTTGTGCTAAAAGAAATAACACCAATTTCCCATATTTCTGTATTATCTGTAAAGAAACGGAAATTAGAAATGGAGGAAACAGAATTAAAGAAAAGAAAGATAGAGTATTTAGAAAATACAGCTACGATTAAAGTGGAATATAAACATTTCTTGGAGAAAGCAGAATTAAAGGACAGACCAGAAGATTATTTCTGCACCAGGTGGAAAAACGTAGGGCCCTCTGGAGAGTACAGCGTATCCGCGTTTACCGTAAACAACAAAAATAAATATACCTATGTATGAATTTTGGCGGATATGGAAGGGCAACGAGACGTCTACTACTTAAAGGGTTACCACAAAAATACGTTTTTAAGCGTTTACAATAATAGAGAAGCTCTTGTTGCAGACGGTTATGTCCATATAATAATGGAATGGAATTAATATGTTTGCCAACCGAAAAACTATTTGTTAGCTTCACTACAAATGGATATACGAGTTTTAACGATAACACATTTGCCAAAATCGAAAACTTGCAATTTTACACAGGCGTATGGAAAAATATAGACATTCCATTTACCCAAGTGGAGGTGGAGAGGGTTAACATCGTTACAATGCAAGAAATTGCGGATAGCATAAAATTTAGGGATTATCATCGACTAGAAGAATTTGCAGAATGTACAGAACTGGTAATATCTGGACTTAAAGAAGTTATGCATAGAGGTAGAATCCGGTACATATTAAAACTAGACAATATAAATGTTTTTTACCTTTCGAATTACTGGTTAGGACAAGAATTAGAAGAAATAGACTTAGATTATAGGATAAAAATAAAAATTGACGTGTTAAAACATACTCCCAACAGAAACAAAGAGAGAGTTGTATTTTGTGTATAAGTTTTGTTAAACCTGTATAAATATTCTAATAAAACTTTTAGAGATATCGTTGTTTTACAAATTTTTCCACCTTTGTTCTTATTTAATGTTAAACCATCTATCTCGAATTGGTTTCTACAAAACATGGTGGATAAGCTAAGCAGCCTTTCCTCTTACTAAGTAACAACCCGCTTGCCATTGGAACAAGAGAGAGAAGTAGTGGGAGAAGATTTGAAAATTATTACAAGGAAACATAGAGAACCTGTGTGCATTCCATACAAAGTAGAATTGGCGGACTCGACAGGCTACTTAAAGAAATGCCAAATTTATTGGAGCAACTCCGGAAGGAAGATTACTACCTAATGGACTTGGACATAACGAAGGATTTTGCAGGAATTTTTGACAAAGAAGAAATGATTAACTATTTAACAAACAACATTAACTTTTGCATCCAAAGAGAGTACAGGGAAAGGGGCAACGTTTTTGTAAACAATGATAAAACAGTTGGCATAGATTGCCTTACTTGGCGCACATCTAATACAAGGGTTAAAATATACAACAAATTTATTTGTCAAGTAACCAGTCCTGGACTTAACAAGAGCATTGGAAGCCATATTATAGATTTTGTCTACTGCCCAGACGCAAGATTAAAGGAAACTTTCTCTTCTGCATTGGCCAAGAAGCATGGTATTACCAGATTAGAAGCTACGATATATAACTACCCCATGGAGAAGGGTACAGTACTTTAGAAGATTGCATAACTCTGCTACAAGATAGTTAGTTGTACTTCCAAAATTCTCGGTTATACTCTGTTTCGATTGCAAAAATGTGGACAAAGTTGACCGAGAGTCTACAGAACAGCTGTTGTCTTGTGTCTAACAATATGCAGCAATATGTTTATTGGGGTAACAGCAATACAAGAAAGTTGAGGGGATAACAAATAAATTTACCAAAAGAATCCGACGCAAGGAAGAAGGTCCATTCTCTACGGAGACAGCTTTAATAGCCTCCCTGATAACCATATAGAAATTGTAGAAGAAAAGGAGAACGGAGACAATGTTCGAATTATACAAAAGTGTTACATTAAAAGCTGGAGATACTTACTTTTCTAACTCCAGCACCCCATTTTCTACTATACCGGAAGATATCGACATACAGGACGCTGAACTAATCTCTACAGATAATTTGGTTGCACATAGTTTAAGGAAGAGAACTAATAAAACAAACAAACTTTTCTCCTCATAAGATTAAGGAAATCGACCCTCTGTCGCAAGCTTACATTACATCGACAAGGAAACGAAAACAGGAAATGGATGAGCTAGATATCAAGAGGCGGAAGCTGGATTTTCTCGGAAAGACAACTGCAATAAAGGAAGCATATAGAAGTCGTCTTACCAAGGCAACACATTCGCTAAGATAGAAAATTTAAAGTTTTCTAGGGAGATATGGAAGGACATTCCTTTTACGCAAGAAGATTTCTATTAGGCGTATGTTTAATTCTATCTATTTTTATCTTAATTCTATAACTTAGGTCCATTTCTGCAAATTCTCTTTCCATCCAGTAGTTTTAGCAAAATAAGATTTCCGAATTCTCAAACTTTAATATGCAACGAAGACTATCTCTGTGTCTAACATCCTGTATAGCTGTAATTACCATTTCTGTTTCTTCGGCAATTTCTTCTAGGCGCTGGCAAAACCTTAATTTAATACGATCTTTTATCTTCTGCAAGGTAATGTTTTGAATTTGGGTCATATCTTCTTGGGTAAAAGGAATATCCTTCCATATCTCCCTAGAAAACTTTAAATTTTCTATCGTAGTGAATGTGTTGCCTTGGTAAGACGTAATACCATTTGTAGTAAATGTTGCAAACGTTTCTTCTGTAGGCAAACATATTATCTCCATACCATTATTATAAAGTATTGTAATATAACCATCTGCAATAAAAGCTGCTCTATTGTTGTAAACACTTAGAAATATATTTTTGTAGTAACGTTTTAAGAAGTAGACATTTTTATGGCATTCTTTTCCGCTAACACACACCAACATAAGTATATTTGTTTTTATTGTTTATGGTAAATGCCGACACTTTATACACACCTGCTGGGTCTAGGTTTATCCAATGGCTATAAAAATAGTTTTCTAATCTCTCCCTCAATTGTGTTATCTTCTCTTCTTTCTCAAGTAGACTTCTATATTCTTCCTTTATTGCAGTTGTCTTTTCGAGAAAATCCAGCTTCCGCCTCTTGGTATCTATTTCATCCATTTCCCTGTTTTCGTTTCCCTGTCGATGTAATGTAAGCTTGCGACAGAGGGTCGATTTCTTCAATCTTATGAGGAGAAAAGTTTGTTTGTTTTATTAGTTCTCTTCATTAAACTATGTGCAACCAAATTATCTGTAGAGATTAGTCCAGCGTCCTGTATGTCGATATATTCCGGTATAGTAGAAAATGAGGTGCTGGAGGTAGAAAAGTAAGTATCTCCAGCTTTCAATGTAACACTTTTGTATAATTCGAACATTGTCTCCGTTCTCCTTTTCTTCTACAATTTCTATATGGTTATCAGGGAGGCAATTAAAGCTGTCTCCATAGAGAAAGTACCTTCTTACTTGCATCGGATTCTTTTGGTAAATTTATTTGTAATCCCGTCAACTTTCTTGTATTGCTGTTACCCCAATAAACATATTGCTGCATATTATTAAACACAAGACCACAGCTGTTCTGTAGACTCTCGGTCAACTTTGTCCACATTTTTCAATCGAAACAGAGTATAACGGAGAATTTTGGAAGTACAACTTACTATTTTGTAGCAGTTATGCAATCTTCTAAAGTACTGTAGCCTTCTCCATGGGAATTTCTAATTGGGTAGTTATATATCGTAGCTTCTCATCTGGTAATACCATGCTTCTTGGCCACTGCAGAAGAGAAAGTTTCCTTTAATCTTGCGTCTGGGCAGTTGACAAAATCTATAATATGGCTTTCAATGCTCTTGTTAAGTCCAGGACTGGTTACTTGACAAATAAATTTGTTGTATATTTTAACCCTTGTATTAGATGTGAGCCAAGTAAGGCAATCTACGCCAACTGTTTTATCATTGTTTACAATAACGTTGCCCCTTTCCTTGTACTCTCTTTGGATGCAAAAGTTAAAGTTGTTTGTTAAATAGTTAATCATTTCTTCTTTGTCAAAAATTTCTGCAAAATCCTTCGTTATTTCCAAGTCCATTAGGTAATAATCTTCCTTCCGGAGTTGCTCCAATAAATTTGGCATTTCTTTTAGTAGCATGTAATAATTTCCAAATCCTCTTCCACTACTTCTCTCTCTTGTTCCAATGGCAAGTGGGTTGTTACTTAGTATTAGAAAGGCTGCTCAGCTTTAACACCATGTTTTGTAGAAACCAATTCGAGATAGATGGTTTAACATTGAATAAGAACAAAGGTGGAAAAATTTGTAAAACAACGATATCTCTAAAACTTTTATTAGAATATTTATACAGGTTTAACAAAACTTATACACAAAATACAACTCTCTCTTTGTTTCTGTTGGGTGTATGTTTTAACACGTCAATTTTTATTTTTATCCTATAATCTAAGTCTATTTCTTCTAATTCTTGTTCTAACCAGTAATTCGAAAGGTAAAAAACATTTATATTGTCTAGTTTTAATATGTACCGGATTCTACCTGTTCGAATTTGGTTTTAATTACCAAATTCTCCCGTGATTCTATCAATTTCCCCTGTATAATAAAAGTCGAATATTATGCTCAAAATACATAACTAAATATATCCTTATTTTCAACAGTTAATATTTCTTTACTTCACTAAAAAAGTCATTTAAATTTACTAACACCTAAGAAAAACAGATAAATATCGTTTTCTGAAATTCTACTGAACATATCAAAGTCCCCGACATATTATCTCTTCATAAAAACTCTCTTCCAAACTCTGTTATCTGTATCTACAAAACCGTTGAAAACCCCACAAAAAACATCTTCATATCTGCAACATTCACTTGTTGTTCGAACGTTACATTTTAAAATACTTTTATCCCATTGGCCAGTTTCTAATAGTTTACTCATTCCTCGATCCTACGTCATCAAACATATAAATACGAAAATAGCCTCATTTTTACTTCACTTCCCAGATAGCTTTCACACTTCTCAGACACCCTCTTTCATCATATAACATGCTACAACTTCGTAAAACCAGCCGGCGTTTTTAACCCGGGAACCACCATGTGTCCGTAATCTTTATTCTTTTAATAAACCAACATAGTATGTGCACAATACTTTCAGTTATCGCGAAAAGTCAAGTGAATTCTTAATTGTCGAAGCAACAGTAAATAACTTATATTTCATGACAATATAAATCATAACGTGATAACAGTGTTTAATTTCATTCTACGGTTCATCGTTACTTCAGTGACAAACGGCCGTAGTGGTCCTTCGCAAAGCCAAAAATACATTCCCTCTAATTAACCCGAAGTAAAAGGGTTAAATTAGAACATGGTCCTGATTCGAGACCGGATAGAACCAGAAAATAGTGAAGCACAGTCCTAGCGAGAGCAGTGAAACAGCCCTTGGAGTCCAGAGAATATAGACCCTCAGCGTTCCCGAGAACTCTTCGAGAATTTCAGTCAGCAGAAAACAGACATTAGATAAGGTATTTATCGATAATAAAAGATTTTGTATATTTGCTTATCAACCAACGTAAAATTTTGTAAACATAGAATATAGTGTGATACGAAATTCAGTGATCTAACAATGCAAAAACATTTATCACATTTTACAATTTAAAATTACAGTCATGTATATTAATATTATAAGATAATATAGTTAAAACTGATGAATATTTTCATATATTTGCGTATCAAACGATGGAAAAATCTCATAAATTTAACATACAGTGGTAGACGAAAGTCTGCACTCAAACACTTTAAAATAATTAATATTAACTTGGATTTATAATAACATTCTTTGACATTGTTTGTGTAAAATAAAATATTATACAGTGTGGTTTAAATAATTTCACCTTAATATTAATTTGGATTTGTAATAAAAGTCTATGATATTTTTTATGCAATATAAACATTTATATTATACAGTGTGATTTAAATAAGTTCACCTTAATATTAATTTGGATTTATAATAAAAGTTTTGATATATTTTTCATGCAACATAAACATTTATATTTATATTATACAGCGTGACTTAAATAATTACACCTGAATATTGATTAATCACAATAACATCATTGAAATTTCTTATAAAACATACATTCATTGTACAGTGTGTCCTAAATAATTACACATTGAGATTGTCATGGAACCATAATAACACTAGTCGGTATTGTTGTGTGAGAAAATCAGGTACAATTACAGTGTCATTTTAACTTGCAACGAGTCGTAGAAAACTGAACAGGCACGGCTGGTAGCAAAAATATAAAACAAATATATTACGCTAATAAAAAATAAGCATTGTTCAAACATAACTATTCATTTACATTTCATGTTAACCATATAATTAATAAGAAATGCCTGTGGATATGGTGTACACACTATATGCAAATTGAGTGAATGAAAACGACGAATACTCAGTGTGTATTAATTTATTACTTTTAGGCTAAGCGCTTTCGGCTGTTAAGCCATTATCAAAGCCGTCCTATGAAAAAATACAAAGCTTGTGAAATTTTGAAAAAAAAACAATTTAAAAAAGTTGAACTTACGTCATTTAAAAAGTAATTGTCAAAGACATCAAGCTGATCAAATAAAAGAATCAATACTCAAGATCTATCCAACCATCGTTATGATTGAGTCATTCTAATAAAAACTTTAAATACCCTATTATAAGGGTGTAAAATTATATTCATAAGATGTAAATACACTCAAAATTAAAAAACTGAATTAAAACAGATGACAAGCTTGACATTAGAATTACGGTGGCTAATAAGCCAGCGCGCCGTAAAAACAAGTGCATGACAATACAACATATTTACACGACGAACACTGAATCAAAAGCATGATTGTAAAGATGAAATTTCATAGTGAACTGAAAATTGTAGGGAACCCCTAATATTACATTTATTTTTAAATTTGAAAATGAAGTTAAAGATGTGAATAAAGCAAAAAAATTGAAAAACTCTATTCAAATTCAATTCCCAACATTCATCCAATTTAGATGAATAGTAAAATCCACCTCATCCCTCAGCTGAATACTGAAACCGAATTAAGAGGTTGGATCCATTCCCCAGCCAGTCAGGAACAAGCGTAGTAACCTAAACGTGCGAAATGCTAGATAACATAAATCAAATATTTAGTTGTAAATGCATACATGGAGGAGCTTATATAATCTATTATTATCTTCCACCTTAGTCAATAGATTATATAAGCTCCTCCATGTATGCATTTACAACTAAATATTTGATTTATGTTATCTAGCATTTCGCACGTTTAGGTTACTACGCTTGTTCCTGACTGGCTGGGGAATGGATCCAACCTCTTAATTCGGTTTCAGTATTCAGCTGAGGGATGAGGTGGATTTTACTATTCATCTAAATTGGATGAATGTTGGGAATTGAATTTGAATAGAGTTTTTCAATTTTTTTGCTTTATTCACATCTTTAACTTCATTTTCAAATTTAAAAATAAATGTAATATTAGGGGTTCCCTACAATTTTCAGTTCACTATGAAATTTCATCTTTACAATCATGCTTTTGATTCAGTGTTCGTCGTGTAAATATGTTGTATTGTCATGCACTTGTTTTTACGGCGCGCTGGCTTATTAGCCACCGTAATTCTAATGTCAAGCTTGTCATCTGTTTTAATTCAGTTTTTTAATTTTGAGTGTATTTACATCTTATGAATATAATTTTACACCCTTATAATAGGGTATTTAAAGTTTTTATTAGAATGACTCAATCATAACGATGGTTGGATAGATCTTGAGTATTGATTCTTTTATTTGATCAGCTTGATGTCTTTGACAATTACTTTTTAAATGACGTAAGTTCAACTTTTTTAAATTGTTTTTTTTCAAAATTTCACAAGCTTTGTATTTTTTCATAGGACGGCTTTGATAATGGCTTAACAGCCGAAAGCGCTTAGCCTAAAAGTAATAAATTAATACACACTGAGTATTCGTCGTTTTCATTCACTCAATATAATTAATACATCAGTTACAAAATGGATTCATTAAAGACGCAACGTGCAAGTTGCAAAGCAGCAATTACTCGTATTTACAACTGGTTCCATAACAATCTGGACGAGTCAGACAAGTATGCTTTCAAATCCCGAATAGTCAACTTAGAAAAATATTACTCTAAATACTCTGAGATTCAAGACCAAATTGAAACCATAGCCGTAGATACTGAAGTAGAATTCGATGATAGAAGTCAGATTGATGAAAAATATTACTCATTACACTGCAAGCTACAAAATGCTTACGAAAAATTAAACCCTAAAATCAATCAACCTAACCAATTATCTGTACAGTCTCAGAATGAAACTCATATTAGATTACCTTCCATAGAAATACCGATTTTCTCAGGAGATAGCACTAAATACACTGCCTTTATAGACCTTTTTAACGCACTAATAGTGAATAACACCCGGCTTACATCCAAGACTGAAAAATTCTACTATTTGAAATCATACTTGAAAGGTGACCCGCTCAATTTAATTTCTCAATTACCGGTAAATGAAACCAATTTTGATGTAGCGTTGGATTTACTAAATTCAAAATATAATAATACAAGGCAGATTGTTACTGCCCATTTTAACCGTTTGACAGCCTGTAATAACATTTCAAAATGTACTGCCCAACAATTAAGAACATTCACGTCCGAAGCTAGATCTATCGTAAAGTCATTACTAAATCTAAATATCAGTAAGGAAGAGTTATTTGATGCACTAATCGTTCACATATTAAAAACAAAATTAGATTATAATACAAAAAGATCTCTTGAAGAAAAAGAGACTGATCAAAATTTAATTGCTAGTGATAATTTTTTTGATTTCTTGGAGAAAAAATGTACAGTCTTGGAGAACTTGTTAACCCAAGATCCCAAACCCTAACCATTCACCATCAATGCAAATCTCCAGAATATTATCGTCAAAAAATGTACTGTTCTGGACACAACTCATTCACAATACCTTATGGATAACCTCTCTCATACTCATTACATTCATTCTTCCGGTGTGACCAAACCACTTTTAAGAAAAGCTTACCATAACACACATTCTTAAATCACAAAACAATTATAAAATCAAAACTTACTCTCACATTAAAACATTCTTGCTCATAATTCATTATCAAACTAACACTTACACTCGAATAAACGATTCACTTGTACTCAACGCCCTTACAGTGCAGAATAGCACTCACTCATCATTGCTTAAACTCTTTCTCGTCAAGAAAACAATCCTTTAGTCCTCTGGAAGAGGACAGTGATACTTATATACTTGAAACTATGTGAAAAACTTAAACTTATACTTGAACATTGAGAAACAAATACTTTAACACTTAAAACCCTGGACGATTAACAAAAAAAAGCTTAGACACTTTGACATGAACATTACTCTTATGTGAATACCTGGCTAAAGGTATTGAAATGAAGAAGAATATACTTGGTTGAAAATATGAAGGTACTTGGTTGAAAAGATGAAGATACTTGGTTGAAAAGATGAAGATACTTGGTTGAAAAGATGAAGAAACTTGGTTGAAAAGATGAAGAAACTTGGTTGAAAATATGAAGATACTTGGTTGAAAAGAAGATGATACTTGGTTGAAAAGATAAAGAAACTTGGTTAAAAAAGATGAAGAATATACTTTGTTGAAAAGATGAAGAAACTTGGTTGAAAATATGAAGATACTTGGTTGAAAAGATGAAGATACTTGGTTGAAAAGATGAAGAAACTTGGTTGAAAAGATGAAGAAACTTGGTTGAAAATGAAGATACTTGGTTGAAAAGATGAATATACTTGGTTAAAGATGAAGATACTTGGTTGAAAAAGAAGATGCATGGTTGAAGAAGATGCATGGTTGAAGAAGATGATACTTGGATAATATAAACACTTGGGTGACGTTTAGAAGAAAACGGCACCCCCCCTTACTCATATGTTACTTAAACAATCACATTGACGACACTTTGAATTTAACACAACTTGACAAAAACATTATATACATATCTTACCCTCCTTTTCTTGGCGAGAACAGAAATAACTCCTTTACATTAATTAAAACATTTTAAAAACTCATTCTTACCCGCAAAAGAGTCGGGTCCCCTTAACACAAACATCTATAATCATAAAAACATATACAAAAACAATCTCAAAAGAGTTAGAAAAAACTCTTTCATCATACTTAAACACTCGTGGTCACTACCTTACATTTTTACTTTTATGCTAACTCACACTTACATAATTACTTGCACTAGCATACAATTGCACCTTAATCATACTTATACTCATATTGGCACTCAAAGCTCACATTCATAATACTTTTACACTTATTCGTACATACTCGTATTTACATTTGCATTCACATTCATTCATACTTACTCTTACTCACTTGTTGTTGCACGCATTCGTACTTGCTCTAGTCTCATGAGCATACTCTCTTACATTTCTCTCATTATCTCATTAAACACTGAGAAGTCCGAGGTTCCTGGACCGTTACTCGTAAAACAAACTGGTACCACACTTGTCGAAATAGAATCGACTTAAACATTCTCTTTCGTTTCTCTCATTATCTCATTAAACACTGGGAAGTCCGAGGTTCCTGGACCGTTACTCGTAAAACAAACTGGTACCACACTTGTCGAAATAGAATCGACTTAAACATTCTCTTACGTTTCTCTCATTATCTCATTAAACACTGGGAAGTCCGAGGTTCCTGGATCGTTACTCGTAAAACAAACTGGTACCACACTTGTCGAACTAGAATCGACGTAAACATTCTCGTTCTTTACTTCATTTACTTAGTCTTTCATGTGAATACCTGGACAAAGGTATTATTCTTTTATGTGAATACCTGGACAAAGGTATTATTATCTTCTTATCGGTTACAACTCTAGTCCATTTCTAGAGTATATATCTTACATTCTTATCGTTTACAACTCTAGTCCATTTCTAGAGTATATTGCTACATTCTTATCGTTTACAACTCTAGTCCATTTCTAGAGTATATTGCTCACATTCTTATCGTTTACAACTCTAGTCCATTTCTAGAGTATATTGCTTACACTCCGTTTACAACTCTAGTCCATTTCTAGAGTATATTGCTTACACTCTTATCGTTTACAACTCTAGTCCATTCCTAGAGTATATTGCTTACACTCTTATCGTTTACAACTCTAGTCCATTTCTAGAGTATATTGCTTACATTCTTATCGTTCACTACTCTAGTCCATTTCTAGAGTATATTGCTCACATTCTTATCGTTTACAACTCTAGTCCATTTCTAGAGTATATTGCTTACACTCTTATCGTTTACAACTCTAGTCCATTTCTAGAGTATATTGCTTACAATCTTATCGTTTACAACTCTAGTCCATTTCTAGAGTATATTGCTTACACTCTTATCGTTTACAACTCTAGTCCATTTCTAGAGTACATTGCTTACCTTCTTATCGTTTACAACTCTAGTCCATTTCTAGAGTATATTGCTTACCTTCTTATCGTTTACAACTCTAGTCCATTTCTAGAGTATATTGCTTACCTTCTTATCGTTTACAACTCTAGTCCATTTCTAGAGTATATTGCTTACATTCTTATCGTTTACAACTCTAGTCCATTTCTAGAGTATATTGCTTACATTCTTATCGTTTACAACTCTAGTCCATTTCTAGAGTATATTGCTTACACTCTTATCGTTTACAACTCTAGTCCATTTCTAGAGTATATTGCTTACATTCGTTACACTCATGACGTTAGAGTCCTTACAACACTCCAACCTCAAATCTTATTAATTCGTTACATTCATGACGTTAGAGTCCTTACAACACTCTAACCTCAAATCTTATTCATTCGTTACATTCATGACGTTAGAGTCCTTACAACACTCTTACCTCCAATCTTATTCTTTCGTTACATTCATGACGTTAGGGTCCTTACAACACTCTAACCTCAACTCTTATTCATTCGTTACATTCATGATGTTAGAGTCCTTACAACACTCTAACCTCAACATTTATTCAGTCGTTACATTCATGACGTTAGAGTCCTTACAACACTCTAACCTCAACTCTTATTCATTCGTTACATTCATGATGTTAGAGTCCTTACAACACTCTAACCTCAACATTTATTCAGTCGTTACATTCATGACGTTAGAGTCCTTACAACACTCTAACCTCAACATTTATTCAGTCGTTACATTCATGACGTTAGAGTCCTTACAACACTCTAACCTCAACTCTTATTCATTCGTTACATACATGACGTTAGAGTCCTTACAACACTCTAACCTCAACTCTTATTCATTCGTTACATTCATGACGCTAGAGTCCTTACAACACTCTAACCTCAAATCTTATTCATTCATTACATTCATGACGTCAGAGTCCTTACAACACTCTGACACACATTAGATAACTTTATAAACCCTACACATATTTACATAGTTACTCTCAAAATTATTCACTTTCATTCACAAACCTGCATCAACACTGTACACACACTCACGCTCCATACCCTTTCACTAACATCAGCATTCGATGTCTGAGAGCAGCCATCTCTCACCTCTCTTCCATTCTTCCCGCGCCCCCAATATGTTCGAATTTGGTTTTAATTACCAAATTCTCCCGTGATTCTATCAATTTCCCCTGTATAATAAAAGTCGAATATTATGCTCAAAATACATAACTAAATATATCCTTATTTTCAACAGTTAATATTTCTTTACTTCACTAAAAAAGTCATTTAAATTTACTAACACCTAAGAAAAACAGATAAATATCGTTTTCTGAAATTCTACTGAACATATCAAAGTCTCCGACATATTATCTCTTCATAAAAACTCTCTTCCAAACTCTGTTATCTGTATCTACAAAACCGTTGAAAACCCCACAAAAAACATCTTCATATCTGCAACATTCACTTGTTGTTCGAACGTTACATTTTAAAATACTTTTATCCCATTGGCCAGTTTCTAATAGTTTACTCATTCCTCGATCCTACGTCATCAAACATATAAATACGAAAATAGCCTCATTTTTACTTCACTTCCCAGATAGCTTTCACACTTCTCAGACACCCTCTTTCATCATATAACATGCTACAACTTCGTAAAACCAGCCGGCGTTTTTAACCCGGGAACCACCATGTGTCCGTAATCTTTATTCTTTTAATAAACCAACATAGTATGTGCACAATACTTTCAGTTATCGCGAAAAGTCAAGTGAATTCTTAATTGTCGAAGCAACAGTAAATAACTTATATTTCATGACAATATAAATCATAACGTGATAACAGTGTTTAATTTCATTCTACGGTTCATCGTTACTTCAGTGACAAACGGCCGTAGTGGTCCTTCGCAAAGCCAAAAATACATTCCCTCTAATTAACCCGAAGTAAAAGGGTTAAATTAGAACACTACCTCTATGCATAACTTCTGTAATTCCAGATTTTACCAGTTCTGTACCTTCTGCAAATTCTTCTAGTCGATGACAATACCTAAACTTTATGCTATCCGCAATTTCTTGCATTGTAACGATGTTAACCCTCTCCACCTCCACTTGGGTAGATGGAACGTCTATATTTTTCCATGCGCCTGTGTAAAATTGCAAGTTTTCGATTTTGGCAAGTGTGTTATCGTTAAAACTAGTATATTAATTTGTTGTAACGCTAACAAATGGTTTTTCGGTTGGCAAACATATTAATTCCATTCCATTGTTGTATGGTAATGTGACATAACCGTCTGCACCAAGAGCTTCTCTATTATTGTAACCGCGTGAAAACGTATTTTTGTGGTAACCCTTTAAGTAGTAGATGTCTCGTTGCCCTTCCTTATCCGCCAAAACTCCTACATAGGTATATTTATTTTTGTTGTTAACGGTAAACGCGGATACGCTGTACTCTCCAGAGGGCCCTAAGTTTTTCCACCCGGTGCAGAAATAATCTTCTAGTCTGTCCTTTAATTCTGCTTTCTCCAAGAAATGTTTATATTCCACTTTAATCGTAGCTGTATTTTCTAAATACTCTATCTTCCTTTTCTTTAATTTTGTTTCCTCCATTTCTAATTTCCGTTTCTTTACAGATAATACAGAAATATGTGAAATTGGTGTTATTTCTTTTAGCACAAAAGGCATTAGCTTACTATTTTTATTTACCCTCTTTCTTAGAACTTTGGGTATAATCCCACATGTAGATACCAGTCCGAGCTCCTGAATGTCGATATCTTCCGGGATAGTGCTAAACAGTGTGGAAGACCGGGTAAAGAATGTATCTCCAGCCTTAATATAGCATTTTTGATAAATTCGAACATTTTTCTCCTTATTACTCGTATCTTCTACGATCTCTATATAATTAATAGGTAAGAAGTTACAACTAAATGCAGAAAGACAATAATTTACAACTTTTTTCTTGCGTTGGGTTCCATTGGTAAACTTATCTGTAGACCGGTTAATTTCCTTGTATTACCGTTCCCCCAGTATACATATTGCAGTATATTGTTAAATACATGACAGCAACTGTTTTGCAGACTTGTCCACATTTGAGCAAATGAGATAGAGTATAATGGCGCATTGCGAAAATAAAGTTTGGTATCCTCCAGTAAAGTAAGACAGTCTTCCAAGCAATTGTATTCCCCAATTGTTATTGGCTATGGAATAATTATATATGGCTGCTTCTAATCTTGTAATTCCATGTTCTCTGGCTGAAGTGTTGGAAAATGTGTCTTTTAATCTCTTACCTGGACAGTTCACGAAATCTATAATATGGTTACCAATGCTCTTGTTAACACCATGACTGGTTATTTGACAAATAAATTTGTTCTATATTTTAACCCTCGCGTTAGATGTAAGCCACGTAAGGCATTCAATTCCGACTGTATTATTATTTACAATTACGTTACAATTATCCTGATAGATTCCATGTTTACGAAAGTTAAAGTTACTTGTTAAGTAGTTTGTCGTTTCTTCTTCCTGGAACACCCCACAGAAGTCTTGAGTAATATCGAGGTCTAGAAGATAATAGTCTTCTTTTTGCAATTGTTTTAATAATTCGGGTAATTCTTTTAACAGTGTTTCCACATTCACATCTGCTAGTTCCACTTTATATGGTATACATACAGGTTTATCATATTTTTTCGTTATTCTTTCCATACTTTCTCCACGAACTTCTCGAACACCTTTGGCCATCCGATTGTCGCTGTGCAAAAAGAAGGGTAGCTTGGCTTTAACTCCGTGTCTCGCAGAAACAAGGTCACCAAATTTCCCTCGAAGGTAACTATTAAACAAGCCACAAATTTCCTTTTTTACAAGTCCACTTCCTTCTCCATTACAATCTTCCGAACCGCATAACTTTACTACCATTATATTGTCACAAAATGGATCGGTTTTCGGTCTAAGTGCCTCTCTCAGTAGCTCTTCTTCTTCCGTGTAATCGATATTTCCAATATCCGTAATTAGATTGTCTATATTTTCTGTTAGTAACCATGTTCCGAATCTTTCGTTAGTCGGTTTAACATTTCTCCCGTATAACTCGCTTACACTGTAAACTCCGTTGGATGACAAGTTAACACTTCTACGATCTGGCGATCACTGAACTGGGTATTGCTTTAGACGCTCTTATTGATAGCAATCGTAGAAATAAGTTCAGTTATCTTCGGACAGTTTTGCATAACAAAAGTACATAATATGACAAACTCGTGACTTAAGCTACGGAAGGAGGCAAAAGGGTGGGGAGTCGACAGGAGTGGAGGTCGTGGAAACTCGATCGTGGAAGTTAAGGTAATCTAAAATTTTACCTATATGACGATATTGTTTGTTGTTGTTTGATTTTTCCCAACGGTCAATGTTATATATTAAACGTAAATTGTGGAAATTTGATTAAAAAACAGCACCATTTATCAGAAATAGTTTGAGATAAGGAAATATTGGTTTCCTGTGTAAAAAAAATGCAGTGCGTATCATCGCTTACTCATAATAATGGCATAACGACTGTGCATTAAACAAATGACATATGTTATGACTACACCCTGTATATAAAAAATATACACCTTATTGCATCTTTTTTTTTGGTACTCCCTAAATAAAATGCTCTATCACAATGACGTTTGTTTGATGTTGACCAATAATAACAGAGACAAATTTCTAGTGCCCTTATGACATCTTTGTATGTTCTGTATGGTATCTTTTACGACTACACACACTATATAAATACGGTAACTTCGTTACTATGTATAATGAAAATATTGACGAATTTATCAAATTATATTCTTCTTATCATAACTTATTTGTTTTGGTGACCTCTATGGGGGTCGAGATTATTATGCGTGATATAAAAAAAATTGCATCTAATTATAAATAATATTGAAATATTTCTGTTTGATTGTATCAAATAAAAATAAGTAGATACGAGGAGAGGAAAATGGCATTAAGGGACGAAAAACAGTTAGGTACAGAAGGAAGTTCAGATGAAGAAAGAGGACATGGTATGGGTGATTTCCAAGTGCAGTATATGGAACAGGGAAGAGAACATTCAGAGGGAGATTTGTCAGGAGATGAACAAGAACAAACTCTTAGAGATAATTAGGGAGATATTGCAGGAGAAGAACAAGAGGATAGGAGACAAGAGAGACATGAAAGTATAAGTAGAGAAGATCAAATAATGGAATTTTTAATTAGTATGAATGGGAAGATGGACACGATGAGGGAAGATATGAATGGAAAGATGGACACGATGATGGGAGATATGAATAGTATGAGGGGAGAAATGAATGAGAATATCAATGATATAAAGGGGAACATGAATTACTTGGAAAGGAAAATTGATGAGGTGAAAATGGAAAGTTTGAATGAGATTAAGAAAGTTAGGGAGGAGAACGAGCAATGTAGAAAGCAGGTTGAAAAGGTAAAAGAAGATATGAAGGGCCGGAATGAAAATTTGCGGATGGAAATTCAAGAAAATGGTATTAAAATCAGGGAAGATATGAACAAGCGTGTAGTAGAAAAAGTACAAGAATTGGAAAAACGTCTTGAGGAAAATATACCAAATGTGATTCAAATAGAAGTCACAAAACAAAATGAAAAATTAACCAAAGAAGTGGGTTCTATTAAATTACAGGGACAAGTAAGTGAGGAAGTGATGCAGAATTTTAAAGAAAATGTTGGCAGGGAAATTAAGGACTTTGAAGTTAGAGTAGAAAAACCAACAGGGATCTGTGCTAAAAAGAGTGAGATATGGGACAACAATTTTAAAAAGGAGATGGACGATATGAATAGGAAGCTGAGAGATACAAATGAAGAAATGAGGAGAATAGGGGGATGTTTATAACAGAATTCAAGGGCAGTTGTAGTACCTTCAGCAGATTTTGTGGATGGAGCAATTTGGTATGATGGACATATTAATCATATTCATCCCAAAGTATTTATTACAATTGTGAGAAGTAGGGTTGAAAATATTAGGGATCTGGCGGAAATGAAATTAGTAATCAGGGGTATGTTAAGTGGGATGCCATTACTATGGTTCTGCAACGAGGAAAATAAAATAAAAAGTTTAAGGGATTTTGAAAACAGATTCTTAAACAACTTTTGGGGAGGAATTCAACAGGCAAGTTTCCGGGAAAGATTATATTTCGGAAAGTTTGACTATGGTCGTAACAGAAACATGATTATGTACGCTATGACATTGTACAACACAGCATAATATTTAGAACCGGAAATGAGAGAGGAAGAAATAGTCTTATACATATCTAGGCATTTCAATCAAGAAATGGCAGAGACCATAGCCCTGCATAAAATCAAAATGATGGAACATTTGTCAAGTTATCTGCAAAGATTAGAGAGGAGTGTAGCGAATCAGAGTGGATACAATCGGACAAATCAATATCAAGGAAATCATTATACTGATCATGATAGACAGGGTAATATAAATTTTAGGGAGAACAATGGAGATGCTAGGAACTTTAGTAGGTATAGTGGTAATAGGGGAAATTACTATGGAAATGGAGCTAGAAATAATGGATATAGACAGTATGAAGATCAAGGAAACCAAGGAGGATACGAACGAAGAAACTATAATGGTAACAGGAATGGAAGTTGGCAACAGAATAGAAAGGAAGAAGGAAACAATTATAATGAAAGAAGAAATGATTATGAAAGAAGGAATAATAATCAACAAAATCAAGAGAGAAATTATAATAGACAAAATACAGGTTGTAGCCAGAATAAAAGAAATAGTGGGGATAGTCAAAATAGGGAAGATGATAGACCTGGGGAAACTGTCACAGGACAGGACCATAGGGATTTTGCCTAAATCGCTTCCATGTCCAATATATCATTTATTATTCTAAATATGAGCATCCAAGGGAATTTATTGATGAAAATGGGGAATAAGTGATATTATGAGACTGAAGTGTGTAAATAATATAGGATAATTTTATGTTGTTTAATATTTGTTTTTAATATCTATAAGGAAAGGAAACTGGAAAAATATATTCTCACGTCCTTCAATTATACAATGAATTCTAGACGCGAGTTTTACATTCATCGACGCGAGTTTTACACACTCATCGAATCGAGCTCAACGCTCAATAACAAAGTTAGTTTAAAATTCATCAAATCAAAACATAAAGTGTCTTCCGATCTGAAACCACAGAAATTCAGCGTTCACAACTCAACTTTGTAACATTTTGTAAATTTGTACACAATAAATTATTAATTTCGACATTAACTTTGTCAAATTAAGATTATTTATTTAGTTGAATGTCCACGCCAGTTGACGAAGTTCAACTAGAAATATAATCAAAAACACTCTTATTGATAGCAATCGTGGAAATGAGTTCGGTAATCTTCGCTTATCTTCGGACAGTTTTGCATAACAAAAGTACATAATATGACAAACTCGCTACTTAAGCTACGGACGGAGGCAAAAGGGTGGGGAGTCGACAGGAGTGGAGGTCATGGAAACTCGATCGTGAAAGTTAAGGTAATCTAAAATTTTACCTATATGACGATATTGTTTGTTGTTGTTTGATTTTCCCAATGGTCAATGTTATATATTAAACGTAAATCGTGGAAATTTGATTAAAGAAAAGCACCGTTTATCAGAAATAGTTTGAGATATTGGTTTCCTGTGTAAAAAAATGCAGTGCGTATCATCGCTTACTCATAATAATGGCATAACGACTGTGCATTAAACAAATGACATATGTTATGACTACACCCTGTATATAAAAAATATACACCTTATTGCATCTTTTTTTTTGGTACTCCCTAAATAAAATGCTCTATCACAATGACGTTTGTTTGATGTTGACCAATAATAACAGAGACAAATTTCTAGTGCCCTTATGACATCTTTGTATGTTCTGTATGGTATCTTTTACGACTACACACACTATATAAATACGGTAACTTCATTACTATGTATAATGAAAATATTGACGAATTTATCAAATTATATTCTTCTTATCATAACTTATTTGTTTTGGTGACCTCTATGGGGGTCGAGATTATTATGCATTTAATCAAAGTGTGGTGACCTCAGAGGACGAGGATATTATTAATTCAATCAAATTATATTCAATACTCGTGTACTATTGAAAAATTTCCTCCAACATTTTGTAAAATATTCTAGTGATTTTCAAGGAGCCATTATATTAGTAATGAAAAAGTGTATTTTCGACAAATATGACTGTCTATTAAGAATAACATATGGAAAAAACAATTGATAGGAATTATTTATGGTTTTTTTTAAAAGTAAGTAAAAATGTGTTTTTTTATGGGATTTGTTTTTAGGTAAACAGTTGTTGGAAATATTCTTTGCGTAGACTTATTGAAAAAATAAGTGATGAAGTGTGTTCTGCCTTCATAAAACAAAAAGGCAGATGGAAAAAACGAAGGGTAATCTTTTGAAAAGGTTTTTATTCAGATGTAATAATAACAATGTATTGTATTTTTGATAAAGATTATTATAAGATTGTTGTTGTTGTTTTATTGACGAAGGCGTTAACTGACGGCACATATTTGACAATGTAAGTTGACGACGACGACGATATATGGCAAAGGTTTATGGATTTAAAACGTTTTATTTATAACAATGTGTTGTATTTTTGATAAAGATTAATATAAGATTGTTGTTGTTGTTTTTTATTGACGAAGACGTTAACTGACGGCACATATTTGACAACGACGACAGATGGCATAGACTGATAACATAATGACAGACATTACACTGAATACAAGACACAGGTCATACTACAAAAGACACAGCGCCCATGTGACAGACGACACACACACACACACACACACACACACACACACACACACAAATATTTTTTTATTCCTCCTGCATTACATCAAGTTGAAATAATAAAACAATTCAACGCCCTGTATCTCATTAACGGCAAGACTCTCATGAACTTTTCTAAAATGGAGTGACGAAGCGCCCACTACTGTATTTTAGATTACATCATTCAGCACCGTGAAAATGATTACAATGAGAGAGATCTATTTCAACAATACTAATCACACACATCTTAAAATGCAGCGTCAAAGCGCTCACTACAATATTTTTATTAATATACACTTTTGATTTCACTTGTATATCATGAATTTAGTTTTATATGGTACCTTGAATAACAAAAACGGAAAAAACTCATTTCAGTTGATAAGTTTAGGTGTCATCCATGCTAATATACATTTTTTGATTTCACTCGTCGTGAATTTCTAAGATTATTAATTTTAATTAAGTTTCTTTCTTCATAAAAAGTAACTCTCTTGATTTCGTTCCTCAATTCGATTAGATTCTAACAATGCAAGAAATTTTAGGACGGAAATTCTTATCGGAGCTATGGCGAGATTTGTTAACTAGCGTGATTTGGAAATTACGCATGCATAGGTCGGTGGTTCTAATCCGGGCTAGAGGAATTTTTTTTCAAATAAAATGTACTGGATAAAAAATGGACGACACACAGCCATCTAGAGAAATCTACAAAAATGGTCGACGCACGCCATCTAGCGATAGAAATATACAATCACAGGATAAAAAATGGTCGACACACACACACACTGGATAAAAAATGGCCGACACACACTGCCGACAGCGGCAACGACACCAGCGCCACCGTCGCCTAGCGGACCTTTTTCGAAGTAGTGGTCCAGAACCGGCATAGCTACACTATAACAATGTTAATAAATTCTTACATGTATTAAATTCTTGATTTGCCTAATATAAACAAAGGGACTGCTGTAGCTTTAAGAGAATTTGTTAGCAAGGTTCGACAAAACATTGGTAGTTTAGAAAAAATATTAAAGGACACAATTGACAGTTGGGACATGGTATTAATTTGTATTTTATCAAAAAAGTTAAATTCATTTACTAATAGGGCTTATCAGATTGATAGGGATCCTTCAAGGCTTCCAACATTGGAAGGATTTCTAACTTATTTGGAGAATAGAGCAACTGCTTTCGAATCTGTTTCATTACCAGACTTAACAAAGAATGTCAAAGAACAATCACACGTTCACATAGCAGTTGGAAAATATGATTTCAAATGTTTATTTTGCAATAACTTCAATCATAAAATTTATAATTGTAAAAAATTCCAGTCTGTCAATATCAATGAAAGAAATAATTTCATAAACAAAAATAGCCACTGCAAAATATGTTTAAACAAACATATTGGTAAGAAATGTAACTTAAAAGTAACTTGCAGAATTTCTAACAAAAATTCACATAACACATTACTACATTATGAAAAATCTCAACAAGAAAACAAATCAAATTCTGAAACACAAGCAGTTGCATCTACTTCTGCCTCAGTAAACACCACCAATGTGTCAAACAATAAAAACGTTTTGTTGCCAACAATTAAAGTTAATGTCAGAGCAAAAAACAATACATTCATTGATGCCATTGCACTTGTTGACAGTGGCTCCCAGTCATATTTTATTACTGAAAATTTCGTTCAAAAACTAGGGTTAAAAACATATAAAAATAATTTAGACATTCTAGGTGTAAAGGACACCTCATTTAAAGTTAACAAGGCAGTGAATTTAAAAATTTATTCAAATTTGAATGAGCATGAAATAAAATGTGAATGTGCAGTAGTAAACAAAATTACCAGTGACATACCAACATTAAAAATTGACGTTGAACAGTTAAATTTACCTGAAAATCTTATTCTTGCAAACAATGAATTTTAGAAGCCAAAAAATATTGACATTTTGCTTTCTGCTGATATATTTTTTAGTATTTTAAGAGATGGTAGGATAAACCTAAACAATGGTTTTATTTTACAAAATACAACTTTCGGATATCTGATCTCTGGTACGTTTCCATCCTCTTCACAATCCAGAAATAACAATTTGGCTAAAATATCTTGTCATTTAAGAATCGATGACACAAATAAAATGCTTTCAAAATTTTGGGGAACAGAAAAAGTTCTACAGGTTTTCATGGAGTATAATAATGAACATGAAGCTTGTGAAACAATATTTCAAAAAACAACTTTGTTAGAAAACAATAAATTTCAAGTAGACTTACCACTTAAATTAGATATCAATGAAATCAATTTAGGGGATTCATACAGACCAAAAATTGTTTGATCAATATAATCAGTTTATTAAGGAATCTTGGGTATGCAAAGGTTGTAAATACAAATGAATACAAATCTAGTGACACAACAGTATATTTTATGGGACATCATGCAGTAATTCGTGAAGATAAAAAGTTAACACGTTGTCGCGTTGTTTTTGACGGTTCCATGCTCACAAAAAATAAAACCTGTATAAACGATTTTCTTTATAATGGTGACATAGTTCAAAATAAGCTATTTGATATTCTGCTGATTTTTCGCACATTTAAATTCATTATTTTAGCAGATATTTAAAATATGTTTCGAATGATATTAATTAATCCTGAACATAAAACTTTGTAGAACATTCTTTGGAGAGATGATCCCCACAAGCCCATTGAGTGTTTGCAACTACAAACTGTAACTTATAGTTATAAAAGTTCCACATATTTAGCTACACGCTGTCTCAAAGAAGTCTCGATTAAATATCAAAATGTTTATCCTTTAGCATCTCATACATTTGAAAATTGTACTTATATTGACAATATTTTGGCTGCAGCCAACACAATTGAAGAAGCCATTCGAAATTAGGTTCTTCCAATTTGCATCAACGGGCGTCAGATGACGACAAAATTTTGCTAGATATTCCGTTGCAAAGTCGACAGCTTGATGAAATTGGCATCAGCAAAAACAATAATTTCATCAAAACGGAACATTAGACACCGTATGCATCTGCTTATATTTAAAGAATCAATAGGATGGTAATAATAAAATCAACAGTGTTACAATGATTGATTAATGAATGAAATTTAGAATTAGTAAAAATATATATAAGATAGGTTAATAAAATATTCAATCATAAAAGTATATAGGAAATATAATAATATATGTAGAAAACTGTAATTATAGGTAATGTCAGAAAACCAAAACGAAATATAACAGTTGACGACAAGTATACCAACATAAAATGTAATTTGATATGAAATATACTCGTAAGAATAAAAATTAATGATTACCGACCTAATTTATGTATATAGATGTAATAATATAAAACAAAATAAGAAATGAACTGTATCCATATGTATTATGTAAATATTTAGGTTGTAGGAAGTATAAAATGTGTTTATTGACATTGACCAATCGGAAGATTTCAAATAATCAATAACATGAAAAAACAATGATAATAAGATGTTGGTGAATTAAATCAATGACGATAAGGTTATAGTGAATAAAAAACAATATTTAGTAGCAAGTTTAAGTCAGAAAAACAATAAAACATTAATAAACAAAGTAACAGGTGAACAATAATCAAAGATTTTTCTATAACATTGCCAGCCAGCTTCCGGTTATAAACAAAAAAGGGGTTTGGCGGGTAAAAAAACCCGCGATAGTTAGTCAAGCGTTGGTTACCAGGCAGTAAAGAAGTGAACTGTATGTTATGCAGTTTTTCTTATAAAATTTTCAAGTAATAAGTGCTAAATGTATAAAATAAGAAGTATAAAAGTAATTAATAATTAAATAAGTGCAAAGACAAAAATTTGTGTTGAAACAAAGTCAAACCACGTAGGAGATTTATCACCAGATAATTATAAGAAGGGAGATTGCCACCTGGAGCGGGAAAGCGTGATGGATGGACACAATTGAAGGCGTCGGCTTGGTGAAATATAAAAAGGTCTGTGGTGTGTTTAATTAATAATATTTGGTACCAAATTATGAAAAGTGAAATTTAAATAAAAAACACCTGGTAATAAAAATTTTAAAATGATAATAATAAACCAGGAAACGTAAAAAACTTACCATTATCAAATTTGTAAATACATGTAATAATTTCTTTCATGTTGTATTTTTTCTCCAATTACATATATATAAAACTTTCCACAACACAACAAGCCACAACTAATTTCAGTTTTTATAACGAGCACAATTATTACAATACGTTAAAATATTTTTTAAAAGATCGAAATTAAGTAGATAAAATATTTCAAATATCCTCTCTATTCCACGAACCGATTAAAACTAAAGCAGTGTCGAAATATTTTCAATAATACTATTTAGAAGAACAAGAAGAAAAAAGTTACAATAGTTGAACAACTTTAAACACAGATGTTCATTTTTCAGAGAAAAATAATGTTTACAAACGATTATGCAAATTTATGCAAATGAGTCTGCAAAAGCCGTCTCAAAAGAATGAATACTTTTTAAAATATACTCGTACATAAAGGTTGTGTGATGTGGAAATTTAGATGTATATAGATAAAATCCATATTTTACGTTTTATAGTATAAGAATATTTCATATTTAACAAAAGGATAATCATTTATTTTTATATAATAGGTATATGACACCAATAACAAAATTAAAGCGTCAACATGTATAACTAATATTGAAAATTTCAAAATTTTGTTCTTTCGTTTAATTAATCATATAAAATAAATTACATTGATTAGTAAAATTTGATTTTCTTATGACATTGCCCAGGGACCCTACTGAGATATAGTGGTGTATAAATAAGAGCAGCCGAGGTAAAATTTTGGAATTAAATGAAACCACATGATATAAAATAGCATAATCAATAGGAGAAATTGAGGATAAAATATATATATATATATAAATTAGCTAGCCCAAAAGTATAGTATTTAATAGTAACACAACATTAATACATTTCATATTCAATTTAAATTCACAATTAAAATATAATAAATCCAATAAAATTAACTTCCCAAGTGGAACATTAATAAATCAATCCTATATAAATTTGTCTCCGCAACGTGGAGAAAATAACATATAGTTTTCAATTATCAAATTCATAAACAATATATATATATATATATATATATATATATATATATATATATATATATATATATATATATATATATATATATATATATAGTTAGTTTTACCAAAGCAAAAGCCAGGTTTGATTCAAAGCAGAAGTCGAATTTGACAAAAGCAGAATCTTTCCTAAAGCAAGAGCTGGTATTTCTTTCTTTGCATAAAGCATTGGATAAACTGAGAATTTTTCGCACATCAAACGATCGGATCTCGACTGCCTCGCGGCATTGTCGTTTGACCGAAGATGTTTTGCGAATTGAGCGATCTTGCGATCTTTGCTCTTTCCTCAGAATTCCTTTTGAAATTTACGAGTGAGTTTTCAATTTCAAATGTATCATCCCAGTTCTTCTGGAGATGGAAAACGAATGTCAAAATCAAGTTTTGATAGACAATTTTCGATTTGTTTCGCCTTAAATTCGGCTCTTCAGTTGTGGAAATTACCACAAGACAAAATCTTTTGTTTATATATATATATATATATATATATATATATATATATATATATATATATATATATTAAACTATGTTTTATATTTTGTTAATTTTAATTTATTATATGAGATAATTTTATTTATATGTAAAAAAAGATTTATTTATTTATATTTGTTTTGATTATTTTTGTGGCTAGCTCAGTTATTTAATTATTATTATGATATTCGGGAGCATGAGACTCGTTCCACCCTTCGAGTTCAGGCATTGATTGATATATTTTGCTTGAGTAAATAAAATAATGACACATTAATTCCAATGAAATTTTATTTTAATATATATATAACAGATACGCCTATGACATATCAAACCACAGTCACAAATGAGAACATCCACCATCCTATACGCATGCTCAAATAAATACGGATTGATGCGAGAGAAACCGAACGTTTCTTATAGACGCTTGCCAGTTGTATGTGTATTATATGTGTAATAAAATCGTTTACTTTATAATACTGGTGATGGACATAGCATAAAAGAATTTATGTGTGAAAATTATATATATATACAGATAATTAAAATGTTCAGAAGAAATGGGTTATAAACTATACATACATTTGGAAATATTATATCTATTTATTTAAATGCACATTTCTTATACGATTGGAAATGAAGTAAGTACCACCATTATTTTCTTACAGAATTAAAAACATGCATGTAGGCCTTTCTTTTATAATCTCGAAATTTTATCTGTTGATTAAACTACATAAAGTCTTTTTTTCTTTTTTAGTTAGATCGATCATATAGACGCAAGAATTATTTTACACGTGGAAATAGTCACTGAATTTATATTAGTTTGTCATTATTGGCCAATAATATTTAAAAAAGTCTGGAGTCTGGATTCTAACACGTCTGGTAACAGGTATACGCCTATTGAAGTCCACGCTGCATATTTTCTGGAGAATCTGAGGTGTTCTCAGGCAAAAACTGGATATACACACATGCGAGTGTTCGTAGTTTTATATATACGATGAGTCTTCAGCTTTTATACTTATTTGTTGCGATTTAACTTGAAATTGGTTGTAAAATTTTCCTTCTCATCCTCTCTGCTTCGACGCCAAACCCAATCTACTAACGCTTCCCCTCGATCGTCAATTTTTTAATAAATAAATAAACTATTGTTTCTCAGCTCACTGTTTTTAAGCAAAGTTTTGTTTCTTTATAATTTAACAAATTTGCCCTGTCATATTACACAATGATATTCTTTCTTGAGCTGTAGAGTTCTATTCACATTTATAGCACTTTATGAAAGTTTTGAAAAACAATATGATTGTGAATTTCACTCAAAGAAGTCTGTTTTTTCTTTAATTCAAACGAATTTCAATACAATAAGTCTTTTACAAATAGTGAAATTCATGGTTATATTTCGATATTACAATGTCAACTCTTGTTTTGATACTTGTGATAACTTTGAAATAACATTTACATTTATAAACATACATTCTTTTATCTGACATATATATCTTGATTTCATTATTTGAACTATCCAAATTTTATAGTTTCAAATATTTACCTATATCTATCACCATCTTATGATTCATTTCCTCCATGAAATTGATACCAAATTTGACATATAATTACATTTATGTCATTTTATATTTATATTTTATTAACTTGACTAAATCTTTGTAATAAATATGAATATTATTTTTATTCTTATTGTTCAACTAATAGTTATATTAAATTAGATAACTAAAGCTTGTTTATTTTCAGATAAATAGCCGATTCCTTCGTGACAAACAAATATCCATATTAGGCAGATTTAATGTTTTCTTCTATACTTCTTAAGCGTTTTCAAATTTTAAGACACTTATTAAGGTAATTTCTTTATATTTATTGTTACTCTTTTCAATTATTATAAACAAATGGTTTAATATACTATGACTTTATATGAATTTTGCTTATGATTGCGGTTTATTATTGTTGTTCTTTTAATTATTATGAACAAATGATTTAATATATTCTGATTTTATATGCATTTTTACTTATGATTGTGTTTTTCTTAATGTATTTTTAACTACATAGTTTCAATCCATTTTAAATACTAAGCAAAACATCCTCAACCAGCTGATGTTCTTTTATATATAAGATATGTGGTTCAATATATATATATATATATATATATATATATATATTATAATTATTTCAATTGGGCGTTTATTTCAATTTGATATATTATTATTAATTTATTTATTTATCAAAGGTATAAAAGTCGTACAAGTCGAGTTTAAAATATTGACTTGACTTACCTTCGGCTAGCTCCTAATAAATATAAGTTAATGTTAATTTAATTTTTTTAATACAGTCGGTAGCATGAAGACTCCTCCCTTTGAGTTCCGGACGCACAAATATAAGTATAATTTAATTTTGAATATCTACTTCTTAGATAGACATATTTTACTTAATTCAGAAACAAAGTCTTTCCTGAATACCTACCTTGGATTTTAATATCTTCCAAAATTTTTACATACATTGATTGAAGTAAGCAAAAATTTTTTTAATAAATTTATTATGGACATGAATAAAAATAAAATACCAACACTTTCTATAAAATGATTTAATAAATTGTTACTATCAAAATTTGCATTATTTTTAACATCAAAACTTCCTCATACCACTCCTGCATTCCATCCAGTCATGCGCACTGAATACCTTGGATGATTGCGTCGGCGCATAAGAGAAATGTATGCTCTTATAGAGATACACGCTACACTAAACGTGGATTTACAGTCAACGTTATATGTATGAACTGTTTATACACTTCTAACGTTCATAACTTTGGTGAAATTATTAATATGTTATTTAAATTTGGACTATACAATTACACATATATATAAAAGCAATACGAATGAATTGATATGAGGATAGTAATGGATAGAAAAAGTAAAACATGCATCAGAAGGAAAGAAGAAATGGAAGTTATATGTACATTTATGTATAACGTGAACAATTGATGAAATGATTTAATTTAACAAGTAAATACTATTCTATCTATTTTTAAATATGTATGGATATCCATAGATATCATATGATATTCATCATATTATAAAGTCTTTTGGCCAAAAACACAGACCTTTTTTCTCGAAGCTTCGGTACCTGAACTGCACTAGCGTCTCCCAAATTCTTGACGATTTCTCATCGGAGAAATACACCTTTCTGTTCACTTCTGTTTATACACACAGTTTAATCAACATCAATATTATTCTTTCAATTTTTGGCTAAAAACTTCAAATTTTTTATATTATTCTAAAAAATTTTGAAGAGGAGATTTATATAGAAGCCATCATCTTCTCCCCCCAATCACGATTGTCTTTTTTTTATAAAATCAACAAACTTTCGACTCCTCAAATGCATAGCCTGCTTTTCCGTATTTTTGTCACAATAATTGTTGACTTGAATGTTTTTTTAGAAAAATGTGAAATTATTTATTTCAACAGTTCTGGTCTTATGAACACTTATTGATATAAGTTTATATTGTATTAGGGATTATATAAAATGTCTTATTCATATATTATACTAACAAATTTTGTTATAATTCCCTTTTTAAGGTATCACTATTTACATTTAATTATACAAAATCTGCAACCTAAAATAATGATTAATATATATGTAATTGTATGGTTTTAAATCTGTGAATTTTCACTAATTTTGTCTTAGATAAACTCTTATTTATTTCCAAATTTATCTTTATTGTTCTACATTCAATTAGTAACCAACACATTTAAGTTGGCAAGAAAATCACTAAATTTGATTACTTCCTGTTTATAAAGATTATTGAATCATCATATTTCCTTGACAGATACCTTGGCTCTGTTCCGTATGTCACCAATTATAAAGTTTTCTTTCAATTCTTTTTTTAATTTAAACCTTTACTAACATCATCAGTAAATATAGATAACTAATTAGTGAGTTGAATATTAATTTTTATTATTTCAGGTTTCAAATGATACTACATTCTGTGTATCCAGATAATCACGTGGCAGCGTTCAGATTATTTGGACACATGTTGACATTGACTTGACCTGGGATTTATTGTTAAGGTAAAATTTTTATACTTATTCATACAATGTTGTTGTTATAATTTTTATTCATTATCCTTTAAGTCCTTTTGGTAACTGTTTTTCTCAATATCTGTCAATATATTTGCTCACTTTATTCTGATTTTTTATATGAAATCTTAATTTTTAACTTGGTTGTGTCTAATGATACACCCTACGTATTAATATAACATTTTAATGTCTGTTCAAATTTGTGAATAGTTTTTATATAATAGAGGACTAGTTCAATATATATATATATATATATATATATATATATATATATATATATATATATATATATATATATATATATATATATATATATATTTAAATCAGAAAATCAAAAGAGATGATTATTCTGTGGTAATTATCGACCGTACAATTTATATAAGCAAAAGGTGATGATTGTCAGGTATGCGGTCAGTATAAGAAATAAAACTCTATATTCTCATTCTCAATATTTCGCTATTGTTCAATAGCATCATCAGGAGACACTACAATAATTAAAATATAAATAAAATGACAAAGATAGGAACACAAATACTTACAGATGTTAAGAGTCAGTAAGAGTTGATGTACACCACATTAAGGTACTGACTAGACTAATTGCTAATGATTAATTTGTAAAAATGGTTGTGGTGTGAATTGATAAAAACAAGAAACAATTTGAGTTAAAAACGAAACAATAAAATAAATAATCTGAAACGTATGAATAACTGGGGTGACAAAACAACAATATTAAAATGAATTTAACAGGTGACAATAAATATCACTGAGTCTATTAATGTCAGATTTGATATTGATAGCATCCTTTTGTATGTTGATGTGATACATTTCAAAAAATAAACGATTCCTGTATTGGTCAAATTTCTGCAGAATCTCTGTATCGTCATAATTGAACGTATGGCCCGTCTTTATAAAATGATCCACCACTACACAGTTATTCTTGCCTACTCGACAATCACTTCTATGTTGGGTAATACGGTTTTTTAACCATTGAGACGTTTGACCAACGTAGCATCCCGGACACTGCGAGCAATTTATTTTGTAAATCACGTTGGTTTGTAATAATAAAGGTGTTTTATCTTTAACTTTCGAAAAAAGGAGAGAAATAGTTGTCAAATTGTATTTGGCAACTCTGAAATTGGTGAACTGTTTGAACAGTGGTAAAATCAATTGAGTTAAATTATTGATGTAAGGAAGTCTTTTGTACAGAGTAGCCTGTTGATTGAAATTGTCAACCTGACCATCGTAGAAGCCTGTGTTATAAATTAATTTTTTTATATTTTAATTATTGTAGTGTCTCCTGATGATGCTATTGAACAATAGCGAAATATTGAGAATGAGAATATAGAGTTTTATTTCTTATACTGACCGCATACCTGACAATCATCACCTTTTGCTTATATAAATACTACGGTCGATAATTACCACAGAATAATCATCTGTTTTGATTTTCTGATTTAAAAAATTATGATGGGTTTCTATCAATTGATTACTGATAGATATGGTTTAAATGCCACTAAATTGCTGAAGCAGTGGGCTAAGCTAAACATCAAGCTAGCCAAGAACACGAATAAAAGAATATTTTCACTACGTTTTAGAACCACTGGACTAATACCTAAACATATTAAGGACAGTACTACACCACTACACAGTTATTCTTGCCTACTTGACAATCACTTCTATGTTGGGTAATACGGTTTTTCAACCATTGAGAAGTTTGACCAACGTAGCATCCCGGACACTGCGTGCAATTTATTTTGTAAATCACGTTGGTTTGTAATAATAAAGGTGTTTTATCTTTAACTTTCGAAAAAAGGAGAGAAATAGTTGTCAAATTGTATTTGGCAACTCTGAAATTGGTGAACTGTTTGAACAGTGGTAAAATCAATTGAGTTAAATTATTGATGTAAGGAAGTCTTTTGTACAGAGTAGCCTGTTGATTGAAATTGTCAACCTGACCATCGTAGAAGTCTGTGTTATAAATTAATTTTTTTATATTTTAATTATTGTAATGTCTCCTGATGATGCTATTGAACAATAGCGAAATATTGAGAATGAGAATATAGAGTTTTATTTCTTATACTGACGGCATACCTGACAATCATCACCTTTTGCTTATATAAATAGTACGGTCGATAATTACCACAGAATAATCATCTGTTTTGATTTTCTGATTTAAAAATTTATGATGGGTTTCTATCAATTGATTACTGATAGATATGGTTTAAATGCCACTAAATTGCTGAAGCAGTGGGCTAAGCTAAACATCAAGCTAGCCAAGAACACGAATAAAAGAATATTTTCACTACGTTTTAGAACCACTGGACTAATACCTAAACATATTAAGGACAGTACTACACCACTACACAGTTATTCTTGCCTACTCGACAATCACTTCTATGTTGGGTAATACGGTTTTTTAACCATTGAGACGTTTGACCAACGTAGCATCCCGGACACTGCGAGCAATTTATTTTGTAAATCACGTTGGTTTGTAATAATAAAGGTGTTTTATCTTTAACTTTCGAAAAAAGGAGAGAAATAGTTCTCAAATTGTATTTGGCAACTCTGAAATTGGTGAACTGTTTGAACAGTGGTAAAATCAATTGAGTTAAATTATTGATGTAAGGAAGTCTTTTGTACAGAGTAGCCTGTTGATTGAAATTGTCAACCTGACCATCGTAGAAGTCTGTGTTATAAATTAATTTTTTTAAAATGTATTTAGGATAACCGTTGTTAACGAAAATATCAAATAACGATCTTAAGTTCTTATTAACAAATTTTTCATCACTGACGTGTAGAATTCTATTTTTCATTGTTAATACTAAGTTGTACTTCTGACTCTTAGGATGATCAGAGTAGAAATTTAAAAACCTTCCAGATGATGTTGGCTTTTGATACCAAGATAATGTTATTGTCGGATCTCAAGACTCTAGTGTCCAAGAATGGTAAGCTGGCCCCACTCTCCAATTCCATAGTGAATTGTAAATGATTATCAAATGAATTGAAAACATTAAGTGTAAAATCAGTCTTATCAAACGGAACAGCACAAATTATGTCATTGACATATTTATACAAAAAAGGTAATTTGAAGGGCAATTTAGGGATTACATTGTCAAGTAGCTCGTCAAGGACAAGAGTGGCTAGAACAGGACTGATGGGGGATCCCATCGGTGTGCCAAAAATGTGGCGATAAAATACGTTGTTGAAACTGAAAAAAGTGTTATCAAAAATAAATGTAACCAATGATAAAAAACTATCCTTGGATAATGTATTGAAGGGTTCCAACAGAAACCATTTTTCATCAATAATATTGGTAATTGAGTTTAATGGGATGTTGATAAATAAAGATACTACATCTAAAGAAATAAGTATGTAATCCTTTGGTAATCTACAGCCTCTGATAGCATTGACAAAAGAGAAAGTGTCGTTAATATTATAATTTGTGTTGATCCTGAAACGCATTTTGTAGAATATCAGATAAAAAATTTGATAGCTTGTAAGTAGTAGAATTGATGGAACTAACTAATTAACAAATTATAATTTCTTTGTACAGAGGTGGTAGGATCCTTATTTAGTTCAATATAAGTTGACTCATCTCGTAATAACAATTCAGTTCTCTCAACATAATCTGATCTATTCATTGCAACCGTACAACCTCCTTTGTCTGCTTGTAAAATATAAAGTTCCGGATGAGATTTAAAAAAACATTTAGTTTTATTAAACATTTTAGTGTGGATGGAGAATTTATTAGGTTTGGATTTATGCAGGAAGTTAGTTATAATATTAGTAGCACGGGCTCTTAATATATCTTTGGAATCCGTAGGTACATCATCAATAATATTTTCCAAATCGGCCATAAAAATATCCAATCTAATACTGGATGAATCAGGAGAAATACTAAATTTGGGCCCGAGAGATAAAAAGTCTGCTATATCCTTCGGAATATCTAAATCTGACAGGTTTCTAAACCATTTGTTATTGTCAATAAATAATGCATTATTATCGGGCAAACTATCAACTGCTTTATTGAATTTCTTAATATTGTTAGATTTAATCCTGTTTAAACTGTTATTAAAAGTTGTTTTTAGCCTAATTTCATAATCTAATAAAATATTAGTTAGAATCAACATGTACAATTCGGCCCTGACTCCATCAATGTAACGTTTAATTCTTGAAATGCAATCACAAGTTATTTTTATTTCCAACGACAAAGTTTTTTGACACATTTTTAAAATGAAGTTATCAACCTTATTAGTCATTGTTTTATCATTACATGTAAAAAGTAAACTATGAACATTTTTTATACTGTCCTTAATATGTTTAGGTATTAGTCCAGTGGTTCTAAAACGTAGTAAAAATATTCTTTTATTCGTGTTCTTGGCTAGCTTGATGTTTAGCTTAGCCCTCTGCTTCAGCAATTTAGTGGCATTTAAACCATATCTATCAGTAACCAATTGATAGAAACCCATCATAAATTTTTAAATCAAAAAATCAAAACAGATGATTATTCTGTGGTAATTATCGACCGTACTATTTATATAAGCAAAAGGTGATGATTGTTAGGTATGCGGTCAGTATAAGAAATAAAACTCTATATTCTCATTCTCAATATTTCGCTATTGTTCAATAGCATCATCAGGAGACACTACAATAATTAAAATATAAAAAAATCAATTTATAACACAGACTTCTACGATGGTCAGGTTGACAATTTCAATCAACAGGCTACTCTGTACAAAAGACTTCCTTACATCAATAATTTAACTCAATTGATTTTACCACTGTTCAAACAGTTCACCAATTTCAGAGTTGCCAAATACAATTTGACAACTATTGCTCTCCTTTTTTCGAAAGTTAAAGATAAAACACCTTTATTATTACAAACCAACGTGATTTACAAAATAAATTGCTCGCAGTGTCATTTTAATATTGTTGTTTTGTCACCCCAGTTATTCATACGTTTCAGATTATTTATTTTATTGTTTTGTTTTTAACTCAAATTGTTTCTTGTTTTTATCAATTCACACCACAACCATTTTTACAAATTAATCATTAGCAATTAGTCTAGTTAGTACCTTAATGTGGTGTACATCAACTCTTACTGACTCTTAACATCTGTAAGTATTTGTGTTCCTATCTTTGTCATTTTATTTATATTTTAATTATTGTAGTGTCTCCTGATGATGCTATTGAACAATAGCGAAATATTGAGAATGAGAATATAGAGTTTTATTTCTTATACTGACCGCATACCTGACAATCATCACCTTTTGCTTATATATATATATATATATATATATATATATATATATATATATATGTATATAAATTTAGAATAATAAATTAATAAATATATAAAACGTGATGCACCTAAAATTATTAATTATTATATTTAACAAAAAAATGTTGTCAAATAAGTCATCAAAATTATTATTTTGTAAAATTCGGGCTTGTACCCACAATCATTATAATTACAAGCGAAATGCTTCGTAAATTTCGGGCTTGTACCCATAATCATTTCAATTACAAGAGAAATGCTTTGTAAAATTCGGGCTTGTACCCACAACATTTTAAATATAAACAAAGTGCTTTTTAAGGTTCTTTGGGCAAGAATGACTACTGTTTGAAATAACAATAATTAATAAAACTGAGAGCATATGGTTTCAAAGAAGCCTGAGGCCCCAGCATGTTGCAAACATTATGCAACACGAAATACACTAAAATTTTTAAGTGTAAAGTTCTCATCCTAGATGTCGGCAAGCATCTGAGGTTGAATCATGCGCAGAGTAAAAGATAGCCTGCGGCAGTGTAACATGAAACGTGGTAAGAAAGAGATATCTCGAGTACGAACGCGCTGTAACGCTGCACTATAATTTAAATCATTAAATTTATCGGGCAAGTACCCATAAACAACAAACCATTTCAACAGTGTAGTTGCTATGTAAATATACTAGTGTAAATAGAACAGTGTAGATAGTTGTAAATAAATTGTACATTGAAGGAAATCCATTCATTGCAAAACAGTCCACAAACCCAATGAGTGATATGTGCGTAACCAAATTGTACATATCAAACAATTATCGTATCTTAGCCGTGTGTGGTACCCTAAGATACTATAATATCTTATATTAGGGCATCTGAAGGTAAAATATTATATTATCTTCGACATGTGTGACGCACTTAAATCAAGGAAAGGTGGCGGCTTTTAAATACTGTTATATTCCATAAGCGACTACAATCCTATATGAGTCAGGAAAATCCTACATACCTGCTCTACCCACGAAAAGCTGCCGTTCGCATAAGTGGTAAGTTTCATGATAGAAATCTAGGTGTACTATCACTATAGATACAAGGCTATAGAATTTATAGTAGCGAGAAATTTACACTGCCACAAGAGGAAAAGTAACATCTGAACAAAACGATCATATATTCTCAAAAAAAAACAGAAAATGACATTGATTGCAGATTGTGAAAAATATTTAGAAGAATAAAATAATAATCGATATAAATAAAATTGAATCGTAAATAAAAGCAGTTGTTTATTTACTTGTTTAGTCAAAACTGACGTCATTCGCTCTGATTGGTGCTCAATATATCATGGTTGACTTCCGTATTTTCTAGTTTTATTTTATCAAAACAAATATCAATCTCGCTATAAATAAAAAAATAAATGCGTGTTTGGGATTCCATGATTCAAGTTTCATTGAATATATACATAATTCAATTAGTTTTCAATAACTCTCATCAAACCTATTTCAAATTTAATATTGAGTATATAAATAAATTTTCAATAATAAGTTCACAATTACAATGCCTATCTAAACTTCATTATAAATTGTGTATATTTTCTTATAAGACTTCAAATAAGACTAATCCATTCGGCTATGCTGTGTCCAAGCCAAGATAATTGATATAAATGTAACGTCTCGATGCAATATCAGCAAACTATAGATAAACTAACTTTGCTTGACTCATCGAATATGTTTGATTTACCTATCTAGCTTTATATTAATGAGACGTTAAAATCACGCTTCCATTTCTCACAAAGGAAAGTCTAGCCTTTGATCTAAACCGTATACAGTTCAATATTATTTAGTCATAGACATAGAGAAATGGACTAAGCTTTCCGTATTCACTTGTACAGTGAATAGTAAATACAGATCGAAAATTACGAGAGAGACAAAACGAATGTGCGGCAAATAGACTCCGTTTCACGAGAGAGCCAACTGAAGTTACAGTCATATACGCCAACTTGTTGTCAAAACCAATCATCATACATCTTCGTTCTACGTCATTGGTCGTTACTAAGCGACGTAGGTAAACAAGAATTTGGTTCTTGCGATTGTCAATGTTCCAACTTCAGGTGGCTTTTTCTCTCGTGAAACGGAGTATAGTTGTCTCTTTCCAGTATTCTGATTAGACCACGTCACTGACCTTTGTTATTACAGGCTTGTAGAAAAGAGACAGGTATTGGCACCACCGATGAGATTGAAAAAAGGGGAGACGCTGTTAACGTTTGAGAAGATAAACTAAATCGGTATCCACTAGGCGTGGACTCTTCCAGCACCAATATGGCCGCGTACACAGAGCCGAACTATTGTAATTTTCTACTTGTAATAAATAAATAATGGTGAATAAATAAATAAATCCAAACTCAAGATATGCATGTAATCATGTAACGCTCTTGTTGCATTTTCCATACTTGCAATTACTTATAAAGGAATTTCGAACAAAACGAGCCAAATATTGATTTTGTAAAATTGTATACTTGTAAGTATAAATGAGTAGGTTCAAATTTGAATTTTTATAATTGCTAATAGTTCCAAGTTAACTTATATTTTAATTTATTTCTAGGTATCTGTCACATCGGGTATGACACCTTAAAAAAAATGAAATGGGAAATTTTATATAGTTCAACCTTTTGTTTTCTAAGGAAAATGCTAGATATGTTTCATATATGATGTCCTTTATACCTATCCTGAAAATATTGACATTTCTAAATTGACACATTGACATTTACAGAACATCTACTTAAGTCGTAGCCATATGGAAAACTTTATTATTAATCTTATAGAAAAAACTTATTCTTCATAAAAAGTTCTGCATCTGCATGTCCTAAAACCCCAACTGCTATCATCAGATATTATTTTTTTCAGTCGTATATGAAGTTTCTCAAAAAATTGCATCCTATCCTATACAATTTATTGTCCGCTAAACCAAACAGTTTTGTTGCTAGTGTCTTGGTTTTATTTTTATAGAGATAATTTCTGGGATAGCATTATTACTAACCATAATTTTTGTCTAAAAAATATTCTTCAAGTAATAAATAATCCATATAGGGATTAATAGCCCCTAAGTTTTATAAGTAATTCCAAATATGATGATTAATATTTAATGCTAATGAACCTGCATTGTTTCTGGGACAAAATATTTCAGGCTATGCTAAATTACTTATTCTAATATATTTTCAAAATATTGAAATTGGTATGACTAGGAGGGACTATATCCTGGTAACATATGCATCCCGGTTGCACTCAAAAACGAATTCATGAAAATAGTCTGGCCATTATTAGTGCGAAGTTTATTTATAAAATGTTTACTTAGCTATGGAATGTAATTCCGGAGGATCTCTTTTAATTAATACCTTGTCGACTGGAACTACGCCCTGAACATGAAGACATGTTAAACGTTTATAATAGTCCTAAAAACACACAAAAAGATTACAACTACACAAGCACAATCAGCTGATCTGACCTAGTAGCAATATGGCGGACCGAGGACCGCTTTGTATGGCAGCACAGTCGCTTTGTCTCTTAGTAGAGATCTCAGATTAACAAATAAAATAGATATGTTTGTTTTGATTTTTTCCTGCCCCAAACAACGAGTCACATTCTAAGCTCACTTGCGGACACTTCCAATGCTTTGCCAGGAAAAATTAAATTAGAAGTTTAATTGCAAATTTGTCAAAAAGTTATGCAAATAAAAAAAAGTCATACCAATTTATGTATTTGAGTCGTTCCTTTTAAAATTAGTTAATAATACTTGAATTTTAGTTAATAAAGGCATATTCTTATATAAATTCTTATAACATTAGATACCTTTATGGTTATAACTAAAAGTGGCAACATTGCTCAAAATTTCAGTACCTGTTTTATGTGTCAAGTGTAACCTACTTAGTAGCTTTGTCCTTGTTTAATTACCATATGAAGAGATATGCAAATATCGTCAGAGTGTGGTCGACGATAATTTCGAATACATCGTAGTATTGTAGTAAATAAAGTCAAACGTGGTTTGTTTATACGAGCGCCATTACGTCTAGAGAGTAAACATTTAGTTTTTCAATACTTTTGGTGACAAAATAAAGTTTTAAGTTAATTAATTTAATGTTTTTGGATTATCATGGTTCGTCAGTGATAAGTTTGTCAGAAAAACAGCCGAAATTATCAAGGCCATGTGTCTACAATACCATCCCCACTTTTTGTAATTCATTCATTATTTCACTACTGAAGTTTAGGATTGTTGGCCGCAAAAATAAACGTGTTTAAAAATGAATTTCCCTCTCTATTGTTTATTATTAGGTAGAGAGTGGTCACTTTTGTAAGGATAACGCTCAGTCCATTCTCTATGTCTATGGTACTAGCCATCTTTATAAAATAAGATGCTTAGGATAGAAAGACCTAGACCTTCGTATTTAATCAAATAAGAATCAACAAGTAAAGTGCAATAAATTGTTGCTAAAAATGTTGACTGGTAATACTTAACAATATCAAATGAATTAATTACATGAGATAACTTTTCAAAGTATTGATAGGTTACGCCATTAATGTACCTACTGCGACCCATAAAGAAGGGGATACCTGATTTACAAGTAATTGACTATATGTAAGTTAAATGAAAAAAGAATATTATTGCAACATTAAATGGATGCGCATGTTTATCCTGACGTACTGACCACAGACTGACTTAACTCCTCTAACTTCGACTCCACCAAAACCAAGAAGTTTGGATAGTGCAATGACAGTAACATATACATAAAGATGAAAGCGTTGTTGTCATATTTTATTCTAAAATTTCTTTATTATTGTGAATAATTTGGAAATACTTGTAAAAAACAATAGAACTAATGATGTTAACATGTATTCTTGAATTTTCTTAAATTCAGTTATGTTTGTAATACTACGATTTAGGAGTCAAATAGAAAAAGGTTATTTTTGTGAAATAAAATTTGTACTTCATAACAAGTCTTGTGCACAAAGGTTAGTGGACTATATATGATTGACCGGGTCCACTTCTGTAGATATGTACGTAGTTCGTCGCTGTTCGTCGGGGTACTTATTGATGTGGAGGGGGCGAGGTACCAACCCGGCGCGTCTCCAGGTGGCGGATAGGAGAAGGGCCTCTGAGATGATTTTATATGAGGAGGAGGTCTGCGGGGAAATAGCTGGGGCTCGTTGTGTCTCAAAACTCAACTGGCAGCCCTCGAATACCCTGCCGCGGACCAACTTTACCTGTCCCAGCTGTAGTATCGTGGCTAAGGGATTGCACACAGGGTTACGATGCCGGGTGAAATTTCGAGCTTACCTCGAAATCACACGTTATACCAATGTCTCCTGGCTGTCTGTGGTCAAGTCTCGCGGGCCAATGGGAGGGGGGGGGTCTTGGCTTTACTGCCCGGACCAAGAGGAGACAACCTCATTAAAAACCTCAATTCAAAGTGGGAAACCGGGCCAAAGAATGCGTGGCTATATAGAAGAATAGTCCTCACTGGTTTCGACCTTGGAGCACCGGGGGGAACTCCATTGTATTGAACCCCTTACCTCTGCATGCGGGGCTCTGCAGCGGTGGACCGTAATGACCCTAGCTTCTCGTGGGATCACTCATGGAAAGAAAAAGTAAAACTTTCACCGGAAAAGTAGTGGAGAAAACCTCCACCTCTTCATCCGGGTACCTCACAGAGGGAAAAAAGGCCAAACGGCACAAAGGTCGTATGCTTTTCAACCTCCCAAAACCGGGAGACAACCCACTGAGAAAAGGCATCAGTGGAGCAGGGGTGCGCAAATACCTGCGACTCCTCAATTAGGGAATATCCCCTGAAGAGGCCAGGAAGCAGGTAACTCGGCGCCCAACACTGCGATGGCAGACGGCTGCCAATTATAATTGGTTGTGATGCCAACGCACACAATACCGTGTGGGGAAGCACCAATAAGAACACAAAAGGTGAGTGTTTATTAGAATATCTCTTAGCAAATAACCTTGAGACCTTAAACGTGGGTACAACCCCCACTTTTGTCACGAGAGCAAGAGAAGAGGTCCTGGACGTAACAATTGTTAATGTTGCTGCTAGGAAAAATGTAAAAGATTGGAGGGTCATGAGCGAGCCATCACTTTCAGACCATAGGATCATCGAATTTAGGATAGAGAGAAATACCACCTCGATTCCTACAATTCGAAATCCTAGAAATACTGATTGGTCTCTTTACAAGACCAATCTGAAGGACAATTTGGAACACGTCGAAGTGAATGGGGTAAATCACCCGCACTACTACTTGGAACAAAGAGTGGAACAGATCAGTGAGGCAATAATGGAAGCTTTTCATTCCAGTTGCCCACTCTCAAAAGCTCGTTCAGAAAAGGATGATCCTTGGTGAAATGAGAGCCTGTCAAACCTCAGAAAAGAGATCCGTCGGCTCTTTAATAGAGCCAAACGTGACGGCAATTGGCAGAGGTACACTGAGAAGCTTACTCAGTACAATAAAGAGATTAGGAAGGCCAAAAGGCTTAATGTTCAAGCCTTTTGCGAAAAGATCACTTCCACTCACACTGCGGCCAGACTACAAAAGGTCATGGCAAATGGGGGAACTAACCCCACAATGTCGCTGAAAAATCCAGACGGATCATACACGGAAAGTGAAGAGGAATGATCGATTCTTTTCCTTAAAACCCACTTCCCAGGTAGTGAACCAGCAACAAGCACCGAAATAGCAATGAACTACACCAAAAAATCCCGCAAGGAAGATTAGGACATTGCTAAGAAAATATTTACCAGACAACGGTTGGAATGGTTGGAATGGGCAATAAGTGCCTTTCAACCATATAAATCACCAGGAGTGGATGGAATATGTCCAGCACTCCTACAGCAAGGGATAGAGGAGATTCTTCCTCACCTGCTGAAGATTACAAGAAGCAATCTAGCAGTGGGTCTAATACCTAGAAAATGGAGAAGGGCAAGGGTAATCTTCATACCAAAAATAGGGAAAAAAGATGGGACTGATCCCCGATCTTTTAGACACATCTGTCTAACATCGTTTCTACTCAAATCGATGGAGAAAGTAGTGGATAACTACATAAGAACAGAGAATCTGGAGAATATACCACTTCATAAATGTCAGCATGCCTACAGAGCGGGTCGATCAACTGAGACGGCTCTGTATCAGCTGACAGAAGTCATCCAGAGAACTCTAAACAACAAAGAAATCACAATGTGCGCATTCCTGGATATATCAGGGGCCTTTGACAACACAACTCATGTGTATGTCAAAGAAGCACTAAAAAGGCGAGGAGTGAATGAAACCATTGTAAAATGGATGTATGAGTTGTTGACAACGAGGATAGCTGAGACACAGGTGGGGAATCAAACCACCTCAGTTAAAGCCACTCGAGGGACACTTCAAGGGGGAGTGATATATCCCCTTATATGGAGCCTCGTAGTAGATGAGTTGCTCTACAGGCTAACGGAGCTTGGCTTCGAATGTATGGGCTACGCCGATGACATTGTTTTAATAGTCAGAGGCAAGTTCGAGAGCACCTTGTGTGATTTATTACAAAAAGGGCCTCAGAATCATTGAGCAATGGTGCTTGTCAGTGGGGCTAAACATTAACCCAAGCAAGACCATAGTAATTCCATTTACCCGGAAAAGAACACTTCCAGCCATGAAACCCATATCCTTAAACGGGGAAATCATAGAATGGAAATCAGAGGTTAAATATCTAGGGATAACCCTAGACAGTAAGCTTCTGTGGAATAAGCATGTTGAAATAACTGCTAGTAAAGCAATAAGAGCTTTGATGGGGTGCAGAAATCTAGCTGGTAAAAGGTGGGGCTGTAACCCAAAAATACTGCGATGGATGTACGCCATGATTGTGAGACTAGCAATTACGTATGGGGCAAAAGTTTGGCACACAAAAGCAAGTCAGTACACCACGAGGAAAACCCTCAATAAAGTTCAAAGGCTTGCCTGTGTGTGCACCACTGGAGCTACGAGAACGTGTCCAACTAGGGCACTTGAGATCATTACAGATCTCACACCTCTACATCTGGTGATAGAAAGATCTGCCCAAGAGGCAATTCTTAGAATATCTAAGGCAGGTTCAGGCAATGAGAGCATTAAAAATCAGGGAGCTTGGTCCTCTCTAACAAAATACACCTCATTAGCGAATCTTCCCAGTGACGAAATGATCAGGAAAGTAAGCATCGTAAAGAATTTTACCACAATGCTAAATACGAGGAGAGACTGGGAAAGGGAATACACCACCCAAACTCTCAAAGAAAACACCATTAGATGGTATACGGATGGTTCAAAAACCACCATTGGAGCAGGCGCTGGAGTATTTGGGCCTGGCACCAAATACTCATTATCGTTAGGCTCCTTCCCGATCGTCTTTCAGGCAGAAATACTTGCGATCGAAAGATGCGTGGAAATGAACCTAGAAAGAAACTACCAGAAATGTGACATATCGATCCATTCTGATAGTCAAGCAGCTATCAAAGCATTGAGCTCCCATGTCATTGACTCAAAGTTGGCATGGGAGCGCCGAAGAAAACTTGATGAATTAGGCAAGAATAACAGGGTTTCTTTAGTCTGGGTTACTGGCCACTCGGGAATCACGGGAAATGAAGAGGCCAATACATACTTGCCAGGAAAGGAGCACAAATGCCCTTTATTGGCCCGGAGCTTTTCTGTGGTGTAGCAAAATGCTCCTACAAGAAAGAGTTTCGGAAGAAAGACGAAACCGAAAGAGAAGCACTCTGGCGGTGCCTTCCCGGGTTGGAACATTTCAAAAAGTTCCTGGGGAACTTTGACACTGCTAGATCCAAAAGATATTTGGATCTCAGAAAAGATAAGCTACATCTCCTCACGGGCTTTCTCACAGGACACTGCCGCCTTAGGAAGCACTTAATGAGAATAGGTCTAGCAGAGATTGACGAGTGTAGATTCTGTGGGGAGGAGGATAAAACTCCTGATCACCTAGTTCTGGAATGCCTCGCCATTGCAAGCCAACGCAAGAAATTCTTTGGACAAGAAACTTGTAAGAGTGAGGACCTAACCTCGTTGAAGCCGTCCCAAATACTAGAGTTCATTAGAACCTTGGAACTGGAAGGCGAGCTGTAGTAGTAGCGAGAACAACTCTGATAGGGGGGGGCACAATAAACCTTTGGTTGCAGTGCATTGTAACCCCGTTAAAATCTAATCTAATCTAATATATGATTGGAAATGCCTGTGGATATGGTGTACACACTAGATGCAAATTGAGTGAATGAAAACGACGAATACTCAGTGTGTATTAGTTTATTAATTTCAGGCTAAGCGCTTTCGGCTGTTAAGCCATTATCAAAATGACGACGGCTTTGATAATGGCTTAACAGCCGAAAGCGCTTAGCCTGAAATTAATAAACTAATAGGTACACACTGAGTATTCGTCGTTTTCATTCACTCAATATATGATTGGTACCAATAAATTTACGAGGTCATAAATGTTAAAATTTCATCACACGTGAAAATTTTCAAATTATGAGACTGATCAAAATGTATCAACTATAGTTTTATCATAATTTTTTTTATAATCTTGTTGATAAATACTAATAGTACCTATCCAATTTCAAATTGGGAGAGAATACTTTCTCTTTCTGATGTGTTTTGATTAATTGCGTTTTGAGAAAATATTCTTCTCAAGTTTTCTTCATTTGGTTTATCATTGATAACAAATATACATGATGGCAATAATTTCTTCCTCTGAACCAATTTATAATTAAAATATTTAACCTAACACTTTCTCATGTTAAATTGTGATTTTTATAACTAAACTGTAGTATTCTTTGCATATGTAATATTTCCCTATTGAGAAATTTTGCAGGAGAAATTGTACCTGTTTTAAATATAATTCTAAAAGAATGTTAACTATTTATTTAAAAACGAAATGTCAAATATTTTGGTTAATCAAAATGAATAATTAGATGACAAGCTGAATCGTGGAGTCCACAGATAGTCTGAGACCCTAAAATAGAAGACGAACTGTTTGTAGAAAAGAGAAGAACAGTTTTGACATTCTGTATGAGTATGATGGTGAATGTACTTATTTGATGTAAAGACGTAAATAATATTTTAAATTTAATATTTTAACTAATTTAAGAAGTACTCATTCGAAATGGCAGACTACTGGAAATCTAACGACCGAAAATACTGCGATTTTTGTAAATGTTGGATTGCAGACAATAGGCCTAGTGTAGATTTTCATGAAAAGGGTCGTCGACATCAAGAAAACGTAAAGAAACGTTTAAAAACAATTACAAAAGCTAGTGCAAAAGCCCATAAAGAATCAGAAAATGTTGATTTAGCTATTCGAAAAATGGAACAGGCTGCTCTGGCAGCATATAGAAGAGACGTTGAAAGTAATTCTTGTGCTGATTTAACATCAATAGCTATAGCAAAAAAACTAAAAGAAGAAAACTTGGTGTTAAAGGATGACCAAACTAAACTGTGGCATGAAGCAAAGTCAAAGGAAGGACATATTTATTACTGGAATACACTAACGAATGAATCTTCATGGGAACCTCCAGCAGATGGTTTTATAAGCATAAAGGAGCAGCTCCAAGAAGACCATGATAAAGTAGCAGCACAATTGAAACAGGTTGAAAAACATAAGAAAACTGAAGGGCTAAAATTGATGCAGGTAATTATGTTACCTTTATTCTAATAGTCATAACAAGATAAACATTTTAGATTCAAAAAGCAGAAGAGGAGGAAGAAAGAGCTAGATTGGAAAGAGAAAAACTGAAAGAAAGACGAGTAACGGCATCCCCTGAACCAGTATATGGTCCTATAATTGATCCCAGGGACAATCATCCCTATGGTAAATGGATACCTGTTAAAGAACCTGAATATATAGATTTACAGTTACCAGTTCAACAAGATTACTTTGAAGCACCAGTTATATATGAACCCGAGGAAATTAAGAAAGAATTTAAAGAGAAAACAATCGAAAGCTTAGATGATTTCGGCCCTTCAACATTTAAAAAGAGAAAAGTGATTTCAGGTGCTAAAAATAATATGAGGAAGAGGATAGATGATTAATAAATCAGAATTAAAATATTAAGGTATAATGTATGAGCATTATTTCAAATAAATATTAATTTGTTATACAGATGAAATTAATGAATAAATTGTGAAAACATACTTCAAATAGGACAAGAGGTGATTATAGATATACATTTCTGAATAAATTGAAACTTCATGAGAACTCATAATCAGGGCCGTTCCAACCTGGTCGAGCGCTGTCGTGCAAATGTGATCACAGCGCCTTTTTTTGGTGCATATATTTTTTAAATTTTATATTATGTACATTTAACATAATCGCTAGTCAGTAATTAATAAATAATACAACTTTGAAGCAAAAATAAACATTTTATTACCAAACAAAAAATGAACATTTTTTGAACAAGAAATAGTTACCTAATCTAAATAACCACTAAATAAAAGTAGCTTTACGCGCTTTCTTTCTGGAAAATTCAGAAATAAGTTCAGTCATATTTATATTTTCCAACAAATCACTTTCAATCGATATGATTGCCAAATTATCGAGCCGTTGTTGGCCCATTTTGACGATCTTAAGTAGTTTTTGATTAACTTTAACTTTGAGAAAGTTCTCTCCACTGAAGCAACCGATACAGGCATTGTCAACAAAATTTGCAAAGCTACGCTTGCATTTGGAACAGAATGAGTTAAATTATTTTTTATAATGTAGTTTAACATTTGTGTCGGTGTTTGTAGATTAAGATTTTTCAAAAATTGCAACTCGTGGAACAATTCTGTTCCATTTATGTCACGCTCATTACGATTTTTGTCTGTTAAAACTCCTTCAAGCTGTAAACAACAATTTAGTTGTGCCTTTTCTGGTAAATCTGAAAATTTACAAATATCCCATAAAAATTGAAAATTGTCGGAATGGGATGACAATAAGTCGAACCTTTCACCAATTGATCTTATAACAATATCAAGTATACTAAAAAAAAATGTTTATTTTAAAATCCCGTTCTCCATCTGTAATTGGTTCATCGTCATTCTCGTAATTAAATTGTTTTTTAACACGCCTTGGTCTAAACACATTATTAGTTTTGAGAGTTGGCTCTGCATCTAGAGATTTTGCAAGTTCAGAAGCATCAACTAATACATCTCCAAATCCTTTATCACTTCGGTAACTATTGAAAAACTTTACCAAATTATTCATTTGGGTACATGCTCCGAGATATTAAAATCTTTGGTTTGTAATGTTTTGCTACAGTATTGACTCTAAACAGAACATTGTACCACAATACTAATGTACATATAAACCGGTAACTTTTTAATTTATTTGTTAAAGATTCAGCCATATGCTTTGTATTGTTATCGAAAGAAACTCCACTGAATATACTATATAAAGCATCATAGACTTCCCCAAGCTGATACCTCAATGGAGTAATGGCATCAATTCTGCTCGACCATCTAGTTTCAGAAAGTGGTTTTAAAGTTAAATTGGAAATATGTTCTTTCAAAACGGTCCAACAATTAGTTGAAGCTGAAAAAAAATTGTAAAATTCTTGAACCGTAGAAAAGAATTGCCAGCTAGAGTTGTTTCCCAAACTGCATCATTTACAACCAAGTTTAAACTGTGATTACAACAAGGTACAAAAAATGATCTTGGATTCAAATCTAGATTTTTTTTTGTAAACCGGCATGCTTGCCTCGCATGTTGGCACCATTGTTGTATCCCTGGCCTCTCATATCATATAAATTTAAATTATGTTTTTCTAAAGCATTTAGTAGAAATTTTTGTAAGCCCTCAGCTGTTGTGTCTTCTATTGGAGCAAAATGTAAGAAACGTTCATCAACAACAATTTCCCCTGATGCTGTATCTAAATTTACGAATCTGATACAGACAGAAATTTGTTCTTGATGGCTCATGTCTGGAGTACAATCAAGAATAATAGAAAAATATTTTGAATTTTTAATCATATATAAAATATTTTCTCTTAAATTATTGCCTATTATTTCATTTTGAATGTGGATGCCAAGGTAATGATTCATTCTGTTGCTTTGCATTTGTACCCTCTTAGTATGTTCAGCCATTATAGGATCGAATTTGGCAATCATTTCCACACATTTTAAGAAATTGCCATTATTATTTTGAAACAATTTCAAATTTTGACCGAGAAAGGACAGATTTTGTTTAGCGAAAAACTGAATAACATAAAATACTCGCTCAATAACTGCATGCCAACATTTAATTTCAGCATTAAACAAATATTTATGAGTTAGATCAATCGTATTGTTTGTTTTAAATCTAGTTAAACAGTCAGACCATGTCTTAAGATTTTCTAAATGCATTTTACTTTTTTCGTGAATATTTAAATGTTCACTCAAATGTTGCCAATCATTATAGCCATTTTCATCAGCCAATCGGGCTTTTGCGGTGTTAAGGTTGAATATTCTGCAACAAAAACAAAACACTGAATTTTTCGATACCGAATACAGAAGCCAATCACGCTTGATTTTTTCATTATTTGGCAAAATTTGAGTGAAGTATGATTCAGAAAATTTTCGCCCAGTCATGTCTTTCGGAAAAACGCAATTTGAATACAATAGGTTGTACCATATTTTATCAGAAGTTCAATATTCATTGAAGATAATATTTTCGGCCACAAACCTGGATCTTTAGACAGATGTACAGTCTTACTATCAAAAACTTCATCATCATCAGCTTCGATAAACGTTACAGTTTTTTCAACTTCAACTGAACTTGATGTTGATGGCTCCATATTATCATCATCATTTTTTACGGAAGCCTCCGAAGGAGAATCAATGGGTGCTTTGAAAAATTGAGTTATTTTCTTATTGGTATTTTCCAACACCTCCTCCCGTTTATGTTTGTTAATTAGATTTTGGTAACCAGAAAGTTTCTTTTTACCTTCAGACATCTAAAAAAATAATACCACATAAAATTTTGGGTTTGGGTTCGGAGTTTGTTGAATCTAATTAATTTATAATTACGAATTATAATGATCTGGATATACATTACTCACCTCAACTTTATTTTATACTTATAACTTATACTTTAAAGTTTGAGCTTCCAGAAAAGAACAAAATTTCAAATAGGTATAACTTTTTAGCTGATGTTAGATGCGATTCACTCTACTGCTTAAGACAAAAGCCAATGCTCAAATGAACATGATTTCACTGCAATACTCGCTTGGCCAGACAAGAATGAACTTGTGAAATGAAACATAGGAACTAAGAAATATAGTGCGGGCACACGGCGCTCAGTAATAGAACAAAATATGCAATAGGTCGGGACCAAACAACTTAAAGAAGTCATATTTGAATCTATAGATGATAATAATGATCATAATAATACATTTTATAAATTATTTGTTCAAATATTATTACTTATTTCCTACTTTAATCTTAATTCTAGCATATTCAGACATTGGTAAAAATAAAAAAAATATCTTCGGCGCCTTTTTTGTGACGGCGCCGCCATGCACCGCACGGCCTGCACATATGATTGGAACGGCCCTGCTCATAATGTTCATCATGGTGAATTAGTCCACATTGTCTTCCGTTTTTATCCCTTTTATAGATCCTGGTCTGTTTTTACTTAACAACTTCTCTCCATTCTATTCTTTTTTCTATTAGGCGTCTCCAGTAGTGATGTATGGAGGTTCAGCTAACATACTGACTCCGGCTACATCTGGCTAGATTACCGAAGTTACCAACTTCGGTGATTTTGCTGAAGTTGTGCATGATGTTAACTGCATTTTTCAAGGGTTTAATTAAGATATTTTTTAGTAAAATATGTATACATGTGATTATTTATTAGAATATCACAGAACAGAATAACTAAATTTTATTCTTTTTATGTTGTGGTGAATGAACGATAATTATTTTTCAGCATTTTTTATGTAAACCTGTTTCTTCTTTCTTCATATATATTTCCTGCTTTGGAAAATGTTCTTTCACTGTATACATTAGTTGGCAGAGCAGACATATATCGAAGAACAAGCTTAGCTAGTTCAGGGAAAGAATTTGATTTTCTTTCCAATACTCAATTTGAATTAATTCTCTCGAATATAAGGTAGTGATACATTTTTTTTATATCTTTTTGATTTTTTTGGAATATTTCGTCCCAAATTTGAAGATGATTTAATTCTATCAAATATAAATTTTCTTCGTTTTTTAGGAGGAGTTGAGCTATTGGACAAATTATGTTCGTTTGTTATTTTACTTGAGTTGCTTGCATTTTCTAAAGAGCTATTGTATTCATCTTCTACTTCTTGTTGCTGTACCTTTAGAACCCCTAAAAGTAATGAACGCTTGGCAGTCTCTAAACTACTTTCATTAGAAAAAATGTATTCTTGTATCCAGTATTGTTGCTAAAGAGCAATTAGTATTTTTTTATAATTACGAAAATCTTTCGTGACCTTCTTCAACCATTGTTTGCATCAAAATTCCTAATCCAAAAGGTGTAATTTTTGCCAAATGTTTATTTAACTTTAACATAATTATAGACGCAATAATTTCAGATATGTCGAATTTGTAGAACTTAAATGCCTTGTTATTTCTTCAAATGGTCATTACTGTAGCAAGAAGGAAATTAAACCCCATTGAGGTTTATAAAGATTACATATTTTCGAATTTTCATTGGCATAAATATATATATGCATCTCTTTTCAATATATTTCTCCAGCATGTAGTATGTCGAGTTCCACCTGGTCTGTATGTTTTGTATACGTTTTTTTGTTAGGGATATTAAGATCATTTTGATTTCTTTTTATCTTTCATATGCAGATGGTTAAAATGACTAACAATTGTTCTAGCTATACTTTGCATCTATTACTGATATTTGTGATTTCAAGGTCTCCGTAATAACCAATTGTTATGAATGCATAAAGCGACTCAAATTGGTAATTTTTAAGTCATTACACCCTTTTACAACGTTCATACCATCATGTCTAATAAAAACATGTATTGATTATTTGCAAATATTCCTTGACTTCAAGTTTTTCACAAATATTAATTCCAGTGTGACTTCCAGGAAAATGTTCCCAATTGAAAACTGGATTATATCTATAATGAAAACATTATATTATAATAACATACTAAATTAAAGCAAATTGACTATATTTTTATACCTATTGAATGTTTTTGGCTCTAACCAATGACCAGGTAAACTAATAAAACTTTCGTTATTTTTCTGACAAGTCCAAATGTCTGAAGTATACGACACATATTCAGCTTTCATAATTATATCATTGAGTTTAGATCTAATGTGGGTATATATGTCAGGAGTAATTGTGTTTGAAAAGTAATTTCGGGAAGGTACAGTGTAACATGGAAAAGCATAATCCAATAATCTTAATTTTGCATGATATTGTAAGGCTGATTGTCTAAACAGATCATCTCCCCATTTTTATAATGAATTTAATTTAATACTTTTCTGTCAATAAATTCATTTATTGCTATTTGCTTATTTTCTTCTTTAGCAGGTTGAGTGCCACTGTCGCTTATAAGCATCATTAGTTGTTTTGTGTGTCACTGTTGCTGTCACAGGCGCATCCAGTTTGCTTGGAACCACATAAATGATCATCTTTTGTCAGGAGGCACTCGAGTAAAAGTGTATTACAAAAGTACACATGGTTCACATTTTTTTTCGTGTTGTTTTTGATTTGTTTGTTACAATGCAAAGTGATAACGCAAAAGCAGGGTCTTCTAGGTCAGAAAGGACTTGTTTTAACAAATATACCGAGGCCGAATTAGACTTTTAGAAAATAGTGACAGGGAAAGTGATTTTGAGTTGTCGAAGTGTTCAGATTACGGGGTTGGAGAATTCAAATGTTATGCATGATACAATTAATGAACTAGAATATTATGCGATAATAAAAGTTTCAACAAAGAGTCACATGTTAATTGGAAAGACTATACGCATGGTATGAAAAATGTCCCTTTTGCGAAATGAAACATTCAAAACTGTACCATCTGAAAATACTCTGTAGGTCTTTTTTTTGTAGTTTGCTTGGCTTACAGTTTTTAGTTGATGAAACTAACATATAACAGAAAATATTCTTCTTTCACCAGCAACAAAATCACAGTCCAGAATTTGTTCATGGAAACAGTCAAGGATATAAAGGTATCCCTTGTAATATTTTTATGTATGGGTATTGTACGACAGCCACGAATGCGTGATTATTGGAAAAGAAACCTTGTTTTTCATAATAAAGGAATAGCATCTAGTATGAGTAGAAATAGATGTTTGCTGATACTTCATGGATGTCACTTTTCGAGAGACACTGGAAGAACTGAGCCCAAAATTGAAGATAGGCTTTACAAAATCAGACCGATAAGAAAGTGTAATTTCTACTAAACTCAAGAAAGGAGAAACTATTGCAAGATATGCTCAAGGGGTAATGATAAGGAAATGGAAGGATAAAAGAGATGTATATATATTTCAAATAAATATGAAAATAGAATGGTTGTGGTTGAAACCAAAAGAAAAAGTTTTTAAGCCAATACCTATATCGGAATATAATAAATACTGCCCTACTACTTGCATGAAAGAAAAAGTGTATGCTGGCCAAAAATCTTTTTTTTTTTCATATTATTGAAACGATGATAACCAATGCCTTCCATCTCTACAATAAATATTCTGGATGTAAATTTCCTCTTTTGAGTTTAGACTAGCTGCTATAAAACAACTTTTACCACCCTTCTTAGAATAAAACTTACGAGGACCTATATATAATGAACATAGGCTTAGAAAGAAAGAAGCTACTCCAGGTAAAAAAACAGGTATCCAGAAAAAGGTGTAAAACGTGTGCAGAGGAAGAAAAAAACGAACTGAGGATACTTTTTGAATGCGAAATATATCCTGGAAATCCAGGGTAAGTTTCACGAGGATTAGCTTTATTTGTAATTAATATTTCATAATTTGAGTGTTGGCTTTATCTTTGTTTTAGATTTTTTATTCTTTTGTCTATTATGTATGTGTCTGTTTTTAAAGTTTATATTTCACACATTAAAATTCATTTAATAAACTCAAGTTTTACTAATTACCAAATTTGTTGTTATTTTGAGTATAAAATTTGAAGCTTGTAGCATATATATTATTCCAGATGTTTTTTTTATTTTGTTCCTATATATCTTCATTTTGAACTTTATATTTCGCTTTATTATTGTTTTCATTTCAATTACCGTAAATAATGCGCGTTAAATTTAATCTACGGACAACGCTTATAAGCGTTTACATCTCGTTGATATGAAGTTTAAAGCTCTGTCATGCCACTGCCACTTAAAAGCGTCAGTTTTTTTTTTGTTAATTTCTACGTTATTTATCAACTTTTTAACAGCTTACAACTAAGTGCAGGGTACTATATATTATTTATTTTTAATATGCATGTTTGGAACCCACAAAGTATACTTACATGAAATCGGCATCCAACCTGTTACAAGCCACAATTGCATAAGTTTTTCCTGCCGCTTTGGTACTATCTAGCAACGTGTATTCTTCTCCATGCATTGATTTTAAAAACCCAAACAAAGAAGTAGTACTCACTTTTTTCCCGTACCAACTCGAGATATATCTTTACCGCACACTTTGCTTTTGATTTATCTACCTCTATTATGGAAAAAAATTTCCAAATCACACTGAAGTTTTTTGTATAAACATTCAGGAATCAAAGGAAATGAAGAGGACAATACACTCGCCAGGAAAGGTGCACATACGCCCTTTATTGGCCCGGAGCCTTTCTGTGGTATAGGAAAATGCTCCTATAAGAAAAAGTTTCGGAAGAAGGAGGAAACCGAAAGGGAAGCACTCTGGTAGCTGGTGGTGTCTTCCCATGCTGGATCACTCCAAAAAAAGTTACTGCGGAACTTTGATACTGCTAGATTTCAGTAAAAATAAGCTACATCTCCTCACAAGTTTTCAGGGCACCATTGCAAACTAACGGCAAAAAATGCTTCGGACAAGGAACTCTTAGGAGCTAGGATGTAACCTCATTGAAGCCATCCCAAATACTGGAGTTCATTCGAACTCTGGAACTGGAAGGCAAGCCGTAGAAGTAACGAGAACAGCTCTCACAAGGGGACACAATAAACCTTAAAGTTGCTGTGCAAAGTAACCCCGTTATTAATCTTAATTATAGGTGTATATGTTCAGGTACAACGGCGGAAATTAAAGAAAGCAGCTTGCTTAAACTGTCAGTTTAACAACACCTACTATACTAAGAAAGAAGGTTTGAATTTCCTAATAAGAGTATTGTCTAAGAAATGTCTTAATTATTTACAAAAGAAAATATTATGCAAAAAAGGTGTAAAAAAACTAAACCACACCACATAAACAGACAATTTTATCACGTCTACACTAGTTTTGATCTTAATCTCGGATCCCAGTAGACTTTCATTTGGTCCTATCCATATCCAGTTCTGTCCATATGTTCCTATCATATTTTTATGTCATCCTGTATTGACAATTTGACTATTAACAGAGTGTACTATAAATCTTCATTTTTATGTTAGAGGGATAAGGGATATTTAATATGATAATTCTGTATATAAGTTAATGGTCATATTACATACAGTTGTTACAAAACGAGTGTAATGGTGAACATAGCTGGAAGAGATCTACGGCTAGTTGAAAAGTCGTAGGTAGGTAAATAAATAAAAGGTGAAAGTACAGATATTTAAGGGGATGCAGAGTTGTGAAATGGATAATGTACCTTAGAGTCAAAAGCTTTATGAAATTTCTTTGATGAAGAGTGTATGAGGGTTGTCTCTAGGATTGTCAGATTTTTTTGAACTGTAAGGGACAATTGCCGAGTTAGGATAAAAACGGGTAATTCAATGTTTTTCCTCGGGACAAATGAAAACCAAGAGGTTCCATAACGGAAGTGGTGGGACAAATAAAAAGGTTCCTAACCTGAAGTGGAGCCTGAAATGAAATACTGATAAAACAAAACTACGCATATTATTGGCTAGCAACCCTGTTTATTGTTAACAAATCAGTACCTCAAAATTACAAATAATTAATCGAAAATAGCCAAAATACGGGACAGTCCCAGTCCCGGCAGGACGTTCAAAATTATGCCTGAAATGCAGGATGTCTGGTAACACTATAGTTGTCTCGAGTATTAAAAAGTATATGTCTGCATTCAGAAATTGACCTATCACAACTTTTTGTGAATGATCAGTATATTCAAGAACATTCTTCTCATTACCGATTGGTATAAAAGGTGCTATAGGAAGTATTAATTACAAATAAAACAAAAATTATTTCAGTAACATGTTTATTATTTTAATTTCGTGCATAACAGCCAAATATATCATATTTTTTTTCGATTAATACTCATTTTTTTTCAAAATATTTAACACAAATATATATATATATATATACCTATTCAATTAATAGCAACACCAATAATATAATGATATTAAGAATCAGTTCCAATCGGACGAAAGTATAAATGTGGAAACACATTTTTAGAACAAGAATTACAAAATAAGTTTTGAATTGTTTCAGTATTCCCAGTCAAATGTTAATAATAGGGTAACTGTATTAGTAATGGACATTGCACTAGTAATGGTCACTCAAGGTCAACTAAATCCTTGCAAGTTGTACTGTACCCACTTCGGACATGAAACAAAGTAGTTCTAAGGTCCGGTAGGTTATACTGCACAACTGACATTTGACACAAACCTTCACGTCAGCCCATTTGTCAGTTATAAAATTTTCTAAAATGGCGATCGTGTCATCAGCTGATTGAAAGTGGTGCAGAAGTTGTAGCAAATTGTTGAAATTGAAATAACCAGTGGTTATTTTTACTTTTTATTTGATGCAGTTATACTGTTATAATCAGGTCAGTCAAGTGAAAGTGTAATTTGTGAAAATTGACTCCCAACCTCAAAGAATTAAGTTTTAGGAGGGGGTGACCACTAGTAAAACATAAATTTAATTAATGTCTGGTAATGGACATATAGGGTGACCATTTCTGAACAGATAGAATTCAATAACGGACACCCCACTCCTATACTGTGTATGACTAGTTATAGAGAAGTGAACGATAGGTTATTACTTTTCTGTTTGATTTTGGTTTATTTACAGATCATGGGAAAAACTAAAAACGAAAGCAAAACGAAAAAAAAATTCTTTTGCTATGAGGATGAAAAAATGCAGCAAGCAATAAATGCTGTGAAATATGGTGGAATAAGCAAAAAAAAAGCATCACAACAATTTGGTGTTCCCCGTTCCACACTCATTAGGAAGCTTTCTGGTCAGGTTCCACTCAGTCGCAGAATGGGGCCTACTCCTGAATTGAATCATGAGGAGGAGGAAGTATTTGTTAATTGGATTCTTGCCATGGGAAGAAAAGGATTTCCTGTACATAGGTCTAATTTGATGTTGTCAGTGCATAAATATCTTTCAACTAGAGGGGAATCTAAATACATTAAAAACTTTACACCGGGTCGTTCTTGGTTCAAAGGGTTCTTGACTAGACACCCAAATATAAAAGAAAGGTATTCGGAAACAGTCTCTAAAGCACGAGCTGCTGTTACCCAAGATAGAATCTGCAGTTGGTTCAATGAAATACGTGGATATTTACAAGAAGAAAAATTAGAGGATGTATTGAAAGAACCTAGCCGTATCTTCAATGGTGATGAGGCTGGATTTCAGATTTGCCCAAAAAGTGGGAAAGTATTGGGACCAGCAAAACTAACTGAGGACTTTTACGAGAGGGTTTCTTGTGAAAAAGAGCAAATTACTGTGTTGGCAACATTTTCAGCGGATGGTAAGGTTGTTCCACCTATGATAATATTTCCATACAAAAAGATCCCAAAAGCAATTTCTGAATCTGTACCTGAAGATTGGGCACTTGGCCGATCTGATAGTGGATGGATAAACTCACAAGTATTTTTCGAATACATGTCAAACATTTTTTTGCAATATTTGAAAAGTAGTAATATAACACGCCCTGTTATCTATTTCATGGATGGGCACCGGTCACATATGACCCAAGAAATAAGTAAATTCTGTGACGATAATGGCATAGTTTTGATTTCATTATTGCCTAATTCGACCCATATACTACAACCAGCAGATGTATCGGTTTTTAAGCCTCTCAAAGCAGGATGGGTCTCAGAAGTTAGAACGTGGAAATTCGAAAACTTTCCCAAAGACGTTACCAGGTATACCTTTGGTTCTATATTGAAACTGGTTTTTGATAAATATGCGACTGAGGCAACGATCAAAAATGGGTTCAGGAAAACTGGTCTTTACCCATTTGACGAAAATAATGTAGATTTCACTAAATGCATCCCTAATCGGAAACATGTAACCCACGAAAATGAACATAGTAAGGACTATTTGAAAGCTGTACTCAGAGAAATAGAAAACAGGATTGATAAAGAAGAATTGGAGATATTTTCAAGAACTTGCAGGAAGAATGAAGAATGGAGTGGACATTTGGAGTCAACTAACCGCTATAAAATTTGGAAACAAATCAAAAGTGAATGTGAAAATATTTCTTCAGAGACATGTGAGAAACAACAAGAATCAAAAGCAAAGGAACACACGGCGAATGATGCAAATAATGGAATTGAAATGATACCGGAAAGTGATTCTAACAAGGAGGCAGAAATTGAAAATGATACAAACAAAGAAAATCAGATGCCACCTGAACCAGAAGCTTCTTGCTCATATACTGTAAATGCTTCCAAAACTCCAGAAGACAATAAAATTGGTTATATTGCAACACCAGAACGTTCCTGGAAAACTCCAGAAGGTATTCAGTATAAGAGATATGAAGATAAAGAGAAAGAAGGTTATAAAATACCAACTCCTTTCAAAAAAATTTTAGTATTTCCTTGTACTCCGGAAAATAAACCCAAACGGAGAAAAACCATTTTCCCAGCTGTTGTTTCCAGTGGAAAATATCGTGAATATTACCAGCACGAACAACAAAAGAAACTCGAAAAAAATATAAAAACAAAGCGAACAAAAATACCCCAGTCGAGAGAAAAATTAAATTCAAAAAATGAGAGCTCTTCAGATTCCGAAGAAAATGTTCAATATGAAGATGAAGACCTTGATTTGAGTGACAATGAAGAGGATTTGATACCTGGGAAATATGTTATAATTTTCTACGAAAATGAATACTTTCCAGGTTAGTGCCTACTTATCAATTAATGAACATTTTCTTTCATCATATCGCTGCTCCGAATTGAATTCTTCAAATTGGCATTTTAACATCTAGTAATTTATCTTTTCTCCTGTTTTAATTTTATGGTTTGATCCGATGTTTTCCTGAATATAAGGATATTATTTGTTCCAGGAAAGATTTTGAAGAGTGACAGTGAAGGAGCGGAAGTGAGTGCTATGGTTACTGCTGGTGCGGGGTCCTGGAAATGGCCCATTAAGGAAGATATTTTGTATTATTTTAGAGAGGATATTATAAAGGAAATAAATGAACCCACTCTCAAAAACAACAGAGGACATTATAATGTGCCTGATATGAACATGTTATAAACAATTTCAATAAAATTTGCTTATATTCACACCGTGTCCACTACTCATCCTAGGTATGTTCATTACCTACGCAAATATGTCCATTAGTGGTGTATTTGACATTTTTTCAATTAATTATATATAAAAAAAAATTGAGCTCAGAAAATCAACTATTGACAATATTAACATAATATATAATACATCAGCTTATACATAGGCATTTCTTTTTTTTTGAAAATTCCAAAGTTTGTGACTTCCAGCTGAATTCCAAATGAAAAGTTTGTCTCGAGTGTCCATTACTGGCACAGTCACCCTACTATTGTTACTACACTTTTAAATTTACTAAAATATTTGTCTCTAACATAAACTACTTTAAAATATAACGACGATGTTACAAAAATGTAATTATTGGGTAAGCAAGTAAACCACGTCACGTTGTATACTAAGTTGGGTTTTCTAGAACCGTTGGTGATATTCATACTGAATACACGTTTCACTACACTCACACTTAATTTATATGACGCGCGTTTCAGTAACCAAGTTATCGTCTTCAGAGATCAAAAGTGAACAGTTTACCTTCAGTCTCTGAAGAGATATCTTGATAATCAAAATCCGCGTCAGGCAGTGTGAGTGGTGATGTGGTAGTAATACACAGTGTGTTCAATACATTGGATACTCTCGAATTTGGAATACAAATACTAAGATGTATATTACACATTTTATAATATACAACTATACAAACACTTAAATTCACAAAGCTTAAGTCTTCAATGGCTTCCTAAATTTAAGATTTAAAAAAACTATAGCAAACACATTAATTCAGTAAATTTTTTATAAAAAATACTGATTATATTCATGGATCTGTATAAAAACCTCCATCTTAAATTCTAGGGTGGAACTTTTGCAATATATCCAAAGTACTGATTCACATATCAGAATAACTGTACATGATTTAGTTTTTTCCTGAAAAGTAGAAAGTTTATCAAAGTTTTGTCTTCAATATTTTGTTAAATATAATTTTTCTACAACTACTATGCAAAACACGCTTTTCTACACAAATTTTTATGCGCAAGCAAGCCTTTTCTTAATTAGTTTGATATCCGTTAGAAAATAATGTAGAGTGTGGGAAAAGTACACGTTATGGTACTTTTCCGCACGGAAATGTCAATGTCAAATTTTTTTCACAATACTTTATAGTGGATTTCTGGGTGTTCAAATTTTAAATTTAAACTAAAAATTCTGTAAGTAAACTATTTTTTAGATTATGTATTTCAGTTTATTGATTATAGATTATAAACAAATTCATTTATTACCCATTATTTTAGGAACCATGAACCGAGATCATAATTTATCTTTAGAGTTGTGGAATTCCGATATTGAGAATACTCCTCCAGATATTATCGAAAAGGCTCAAAATGCAATCGAAAATTTGTTACCTGGAGTTTCAAAAAACAAATATCAAAAACAATACAGCAAATTTATGAACTGGAGGGAAATAAACAATGTTAACTCATTCTCAGAAAATGTTTTGTTGGATTTATTTTCAAGAAATTTCTGCAAACATTAAACCGTCTACACTGTGGTCTATATATTCAATGATAAGGAGCCTCATAAGTAGCAAACATAACATAGATATTTCAAAGTATACAAAACTTCGAGCTAAACGAAAAAAGCTGTGACAAAAAAACCCTTACATTGACATCTGTTGAAATCCATAAATTTTTAGAAGAAGCGCAAGACAATATCTATCTACTCGTCAAAGTAAGTCATAATTTTAAAGATTATATTTAGTTATTCAATCTATTATTATTTAGTAACCAATGTACTTCATAATATGAAAAAATCGAAAAAAAAACTTAAAATAAAATAAAGCAGCGGAAAGACCTAAATACAGTATTTCATAATTGTTGACGCGATAGCTTAGTGGAAAACACATCAACATTGGAACGAGAAGAGGCCCGGGTTAAAATCCTGTCGACTTTTTTATATATTTGCAATTTATTTAATCTTTTTATTTTAATTTTGGAACTAAATTAAGATTTTAATTTGAATCACAAATTTACTTGTAGGTTGTCATGGCTTTTGCATTAGCCGGAGCATGTCGAAGGGAAGAATTATGGAAATTAACTAGTGATAACGTAAAAGATTTACAAAAAGCTTTATTGGTTACTGTTCCAATAACTAAGACAAAAATACCACGAACATTTACTGTAGTTGGAAAATTCTATGATTTATACGAAAATATGCACGTCTGCGTCCACAAAATACAAATGAGAAGAGGTTATTTCATAATTACCAACACGGAAAATTCACGCGGCAAGTAGTGGGCATAAATAAATTCGGAAATATGCCTATACAAATTGCAGAATATTTAAAATTACCTAACTCTAAATTGTACACGGGTCATTGTTTTAGACGATCTTCAGCCACAATTTTAGCAAATTCAGGCGGAGACTTATTAACATTGAAGCGACATGGTGGATGGCGCTCAAATACAGTGGCGGAAGGATATATTGACGACTCGATATCAAACAAAATTCATATTGCCAACAAAATTGAAAAATCTATTATACCTGGGGCTTCGACTTCATATAATATTATTCCTAATGAAAAACAAGCATCAACATCTTCGTTAACAAACATTAACGATAACTTATCAATCAACTTTAAACTAATTTTTCTATATTCTGTGTTTATTTCTTAAATTCGTTCTGTTTAAGTTAAATAAAATACATATATAAGTTACTTTTCTCTTTAATTAATAAACGTAGTTGTAGAAAAAATATTGCGTACAACTCGTACGCAAAGCACTTTTCCCACTCGCTGGATTTGCGGCACTCGTCTTACGGCTCGTGCCACAAACTTCTGCCCTCGTGGGAAAAGTAACGCTTTGCACACTTGTTGTACAAACTACTATTTTTCACTTTGCAAAGTGACTTATAAACCTTATTTAGACATGGTTTACACAGCAACTTAGCATATGTTTCAATGTTTTTAAGTAGGAATTTTTATAAATCGATGAGAACTAAAAATTATAACTTATCAGGGGAACAGAATAAATTACTGCTAATAAAATTATTCAGCACGTTTAGTTAATATTAGCATATATTATGGTATAGATGTTAGCAAAAGATGACAAGATAATATGATTAAATTTGAATTGCATTATATAAAAATAAAGTAGTAATTATTAAAATGAATTAAGTCGTATAAAGTGGTTAGTTATGCATAGTAAAACTCGTAGACTCCATTTCACGCTTAGATTATATATTTTGGTTTTTGCGATTTTCAATGTTCCAGCATCAGGTGGCCTTTTCTCTCGTGAAACGTAGTCTAGAATATGAGATTTATCAAATGCGTGACGTGAATTACGTACCACAGTTTACAAAAAGAAAATAATGTTATCCACAACTGTTGAATGTTTTAGATATAAAAAGGTATTTTGTTATTCAATATTATTAAATAACGAAATTGACATTTTGTTTTAAACTTGCTGTTGATGCTAAAGATTCAGATAAATGCTTTAGAGCAATAGTTAAGGCTACATGGCTCTGGATCGTTTGGAGTGAGTAAGAAAAATGCTTGTTGAAAAGACATTTGCTTTAAAAGAGATGATTGCCAAAACAAACGCCCGGGGGTGGGTTTCATTAAGTTATTATTCTATAGAAATATTTGAGAAGTTCAGTAATGTATTTAACGTTTTTTAAGATTATGTTGATAAATAAAATTGAGTCTCAAAAATGAAGAAACTACAGGTACAGGAAGTCTAACAATAAGATGCATCTTGTTATAATTTAGGCAATAATCCTACATCACAAAGATCTTTATATCAATAAAATGTGGAAGAACCACTCGGAAATGTCAGAATATTAAATAAACAAGTGACTAGCCAAGATGCATCTTATTGTTAGACTTCCTGTACCTGACTTGAAGCACATGATGACGGAAGTTGAAAGCGCTTTGCAATTTTTAAATTATACACTCAATACAACTTAGTTTCTTCATTTTTCTAATTTACAAGGGTATTCAGCAATTTCAATTTCAAAGTTGAATCTGACCGAAAAAGTTTTCTTATACCACGAACTTATCAACCGATTATTACTACACAATACTTTAAAGTTGGTTTTATCAATAATAATAAATTATTGGAATTTATTGGTTATGTATCAAATCGTCGTTGCGCGTGTAATAACTGCCATTTATTGAATTTGCTTTATGGACCAGTAATATGTTTCGAAGGTATACATCGAAATTCAAATCTGTCATGTGAGTCCAGAAAAATTGTAATCTCGTAATATCAGCCGTGTTACAATACAGCACATGGCAGGTATTTTCTTGTAGTTGACTGTTCTTCCTTTCACGCAATACAGCAATATTATTAGTTTTGTTGTGAATTAGCATTGTTTTGAAAAGTAAATTGTTCGTTTCAGTAGTTTAATTTATTTAGTTTCTGAAGTTGATTAATATCGGATAAGGTAAGTGTAGGTATACATTTCTATAACAAATATGTGTGTTCAGCATTTTTGCTTTGAGAATCTGATGAAAGTAAATAACATTACCTAAAATAAAGCAAAAACTACGGCTATTTACTTTTCCGTTAACTTTTTGAATAAATATATATTTATTTGAATTACTTTTTGCAAAAATTAAGCGATATTACGTTGTTATGAAACAGGTACGCCAAAAATATTAATTTTTAATTTTTTTTATTCAGAAAATGAACTCACAAGGTAAGATGATAATGTTAATGGGGCTAGAGGAATTTGGTACAACTAGTGAACTCACACTACTGATAATAATAAAAACAGTGAACCAGAAGCAACATATATATAATAGTGACTGATAATGAACTGCTTAGCATAATTGACGACGCCTTGAACTGTGAAAATGAAATACAATATGAAAAGTTCGAAAATAAATATTATGATGATGTTGTTTTAATTGAATGTTCCGAAGATACACAAAACAGAAACATAGACGCTGTAACCAATGATCAAATGATCCAAAATGAGATTATTGAAAACAACGACGACAAGGCTTATAATGGAGAAGATAATGGATAGTTCTATTGCGACATCATATCAGCCAATTTTCCACCATAATAAAAACGTTTAAGCGAATGATCAAAGCGCAATTAGAATCGTTTACAGAAAACAATCAACCTCTTCCGGCAACACAATATGGGTACCTATAACACAATTAGTTAATCATGTACAAGTAAGTTTTTCTAAAAACAAATATCTTGCTTGTCTATTTATCAACATAAAAGGCGCCTATGATGCTGTGGATTTAAACATACTAACAAAAAAACATTGAATTCGGTTTTGGTAATAAAGTGGCGACCAATATTTTTAATCTGTACACAAATCGGAAAATCTACCTCAGAGATCATAAGAATGAACTTCGTGGTCTGAGGGTATTGTATCAAGGTCTATCGCAAGGATCTATTTTGAGCCCTTTTCTTTTCAAATTGTATACAGCAGAATAGGAAATGATTCTTGTTATAAAGTTCAGTATGCTAATGATTTTGCCTATTACACGATCCAAAGTTCATACCAAGAGTGCTTGTGTGTTCTTGAGAACATGATGAATACTATTAGACACTCCTTACATAACTTATGTTTTAACAGCCTGATAAATGCGCTGTCCTTTTTTTCACGAAACATCGATATCAGCCACCTGAAACACTGCTCCTCTCTGAACTTACAATTTCAGTGGTGAATAATATAAAAACCTAGGCATATTTCTGGATAGAGTAAGTTATTATGGACGAAACATATTGAGTATATCAAATGTAGATGTGAAAAGGGGATAAACATATTAAGATGTGTTTCTAATTTAAAGTTTGTTGTTGGTGTGGCCAGTTTATTAATGTTTTATAGAACCTACATCCACTCAATTTTGGACTATGGATCGACTTTGTATGGTTCTGCTAGCAAAACAAATCTACAAATGAGCTAGTTTCATGAGTATGAATTATCAACTGAAATCATATGAGAAAGATTAAGAATAACATATTTTTCTATGATAACGATATTTATCTCAAAATGTTATAAATATCTTCGAAAATTAGATTTAAATAAACCTCTGTAAGTCAACCAATAACAGAAGCTCTTGTTGTCAGATTGAAAGTACGTTCTGTTGACAAATCCTATTTGACTATCCAAGTTGATTAATACAAAGTGAAAGTCAACTGGAAGAATTTGAGAATTGACATCAATATCCACAACCAACGTCAAACAGATATCATCCTAGCCGACTTTTCAGTTGTTTGAGTTATATTATTTTATAGTAGAAAGTGTGCTTCAGTTTGATGGCCTTTTAAAAGACATCTTTAAAATGGATCCAGGTTTCACCGAAGCTAATTCGATAAATCTTCCTCAATTGGATGTGGACATGGTGTCTCAGTCGCTCGAACTCCCCTAAACAGAAGAAGAATACGCGATCCAGTACTAAATCGAGTTCGGAATTCTGGGGTAATGCAATTTGTGTATGTGTATTACATCACATGTTTTCCAAACAACTCAACCTACATGGAGAACATTTAATTTTCATTATACATACATTTTACATTATATTTTCTATTTTGAAAGCATCATCACTGCAGTTTAAAATATATACAGTAGAAACGGTGAAGCTTTTCCATCACGTGACTTATTTGACGATATTATCCAACACATACTATGTTGGTACTGTCTTCTTCTAACAGAAAAAGAGCGAAACGCAATACAAGCGTTTGTCGTATTGTTTTGATTAAGATGCATATGGTTGATGTCGTATCAGTCACGTGATGGAAAAGACTCAGCGTTTCTACTGTATTTCGAAATTTCTTTGACTATGCACGAGTTACCTTTTTTAATAAGAGGCACCCGATTAGGAGAACATTATTAGAAAGAGTATGTTTTGACAGTACTTTGCGTTTCTCTCTAACGGGTGTTAAAGAAAAAAGATAACTAGTCTAATTATAAAGTTTTTCCTCTTGACAACAGCGCAAAATTTCTTTGTTTACCATTGGCCCTAGCCTACCACAGTCTACCACAAGAATTCAAATTTCAAGATTTTTTTTCATTTTTATGTGAAATCTTGGAGTGGCGTTAAGAGTTGCAAATACTTAGTTCAGACCCAATTTCATTGAAATTCATGAAACTATCTCATTGTAGATCGCATTCAATTAACACATTAAAATTTTTTTATTTATTCTGTAATGTTCTTCTTGCACTGTATCGTCCTTCTGTTATATACTTAATGTGGATAATAAATGTATTATTATTATTATATTCCCCTGTTATATTCATTTTCAAATATAGTTAACAAAAACATTATGATATCTATTCTTTCAAACTATTTACAGGGATGTCTCAAAAACCAATAATGGAACTGGATATGCCTTTTATCATTCGAACAAATGTTTTTCTGTTAAAATGCGTTTATATGATACATGTTCAATTTACACAGCGGTGATGTATGCAATATGGCAATCCCTCACTTATATATTTGAGAACAAAATAGGTAATAGTCATAATAACCAATTGAAAAGCTGCATTGGAAACTATAGGAACTGAAAAATTATATAATCAAGTAAACAATTTCCTTTTATGGAATATTAAAAACTATCTACACCTATTAAATAATTCTGATACTAAAATATCGTTCATCTGGGTAAAAGGACATGCTGGCATTAAAGGAAATGAATTTGTAGATAGCCTTGCCAAAGATGCAGTTTCGGAAAACAAGTTATTTGATTTTTATAAGATATTTGACCTATTGCCGTCACTTAAAACACAAATCACTCACAGTTGGAATAGTGTATGGCAGAAATACGTAAGAGTCTAAAAACCCGTATACACTTATACATCCAGATATATCCAAAACAATACCACATATTCAAGAACACAAATATACGAGTATACTACACTACGATAGTAACTAGAATGAAACTAAATCATGGTATCTTTCCTGCACACCTTGTTAAAATAGGAATTATAGGGTCTTCTATATGTTCATGTGACAATAGCTGATATTAACCATTTAATTTTTTCCTGTAGAAACCACCAATATCAAATTAATATATTCCTAAATTTTCTCATCACTCAAAATATTTTTTTACTGAGAAATTCAACTCATCTATTAAGTTTAAACGAAAAACCTATTTTAGACGCCCAGTTGAGCTATTTAAAAGCGCACAAATTTCAATATAAAGTTGAACGTTAAAATTAAATAATTTTTGTGGCTAAGAACTAAGTTTTCTATGGCCAAAATGTCACACACACACCCTCTTCTCCTGTAAAATTTGGGATTCGGCACATGGCAGATATCACATGCCCAACGACGACATGCCACTAACTGAGCGTTTACAAGGTAAGTGCTGCCCTGAAATTCTAGTTAAAACATCTTAAAGTTATCAAATACAACAACAAAATTTTCACTTAATCTTAGAACAGTGGCAATATTCAATTTATTTTTTGTCTTTCAAATTATTACTTCTTTTTGTTAATCGTATAATTATGTCAATAACAACAATGCTGGTAATATAAATATATGAATATGAATTTTCACTTAACCTTAGAACAGTGGCCATATTCAATTTATTTTTTAATTTTTGTCTTTTCAAATCTTATGTCAATAACAACAATGCTGATAATATATATATATATATATATATATATATATATATATATATATATATATATATATATAATAAGCAACGAATAGATTAGTGGGTATTGCACGCAAATAGAAGAAGGGGCTACTGAAAAGAGTAGTAACCGCAGTAGCCCCTTCTTCTATTTGCGTGCAATACCCACTAATCTATTCGTTGCTTATTGTTCATATGTCACGCACTATTCGTACATCTTGTTATTATTTCATTCATCTGGGTCGGAAGTTTCAGACGGGAGTGTTATATGCACCTCCGTGTCTATGTTGGTTGTTGTCTCGAATATTCGAGATTTTCTAATATTACTGACACAAATGTTGTGTTTGACTATCCTGCTGAATTCTGTTATATTTTATCATGTTTCATTCAACACCTTTGCTCTCATTTTTCACATCTTTTCTTGGTTGTACCGTACCGATGACGGCTAATGAGCTAGAAACATGCATGTCTGCGGTTACCACTCTTTTCAGTAGCCCCTTCTTCTATTTGCGTGCAATACCCACTAATCTATTCGTTGCTTATTGTTCATATGTCACGCACTATTCGTACATCTTGTTATATATATATATATATATATATATATATATATATATATATATATATATATATATATATATATATATATATATATATATATATATATATATGGATAAGTTTATCGAATAAATGTTTTTGATATTTGTCTATTTTAATAAATTACGAGTTTTTTATTGAAGTATTTTTTTGATCAAGACTAAAATTGAGCCGACACATCATTACATATTCCTTTAAATAACACGTGATTTATTAAAATAGAGCGAAAATCAAGAAAATATATATAAAAAAGTATAAACAATTAATTGAAGAAATGAAAAACTTTATAAACCATTTTTGTAACAGACATTTGATTTAGCAAAAATCGAACCCCCATTTTGGAAAACAGCAATTCTAACTCAGTTATGCACACTTGCAGCAACAGTCGTGGATCCACAGTATATCATTCTTAGCGCAAGTAATAACGATTAAGTGCTCGTAAAATAATACAGTGTGTACATAAAGTAACGTAACTTGCTAATATTTCGATTACCGTTAGGAATACAAAAAAAAATGTTGTATAAAAGGTTTTTCAAATAATCCAGACCATCTGCATAAGTCGATTAGAAGTATACAGGGTGCACCGTTGCTCCAAAATAACTTATTAACATATTTTTTTAAATAGTTCACCATGTATATATTTTCAGTTTTTCATAATACATTAAATTACAAATACAACCGTCAAAACCGCACAATTCTACCTTCAATAATTCCAAAGTTACATTGGCTTGAATCTAAAATTATAAAAAAATTGTTTATGTCAAAAAAGTAGTAGGTTTTTCTGTCATGAATTGTTTTTAAACGTCATGAATTATTTCTCGTTGTTATTAGTGAAAGATGTTTATTGTAATAAGTTGTTTTTAAAATTTAAGTATGTTTACCGAACAGGAAAGAATAACTGATAATCTGGATGAACTGAGGAATAGAATACTGTTAACAGCCCATCAAATAATAAATCAGCAATTGCGTAATACCATATCAGCTTTCTATAATCGACTTGGATACTGTCAAATAGAAGAAGGATGACAATTTGAACATCTCATTAAATAAGATTGTATTTGTTCTTGTTAATTATTTTGGTAATAAAAACGTTCCCGTAAATTATTTTTCTCAATAACTGTAGAACAAATGAGGTTAGAATTATGCGGTCTTGACGGTTGTATTTGTAATTTAATAGATTATCAAAAACTGAAAATATATACATGGTGTACTATTTAAAAAAATATGTTAATAAGTTATTTTGGAGCAACGGTGCACCCTGTATACTTCTAATCGACTTATGCAGATGGTCTGGATTATTTGAAAAAACTTTTATTCGACATTTTTTTCTGTATACCTAACGGAAATCGAAATATTAGCAAGTTACGTTACTTTATGTACACACTGTATATGTACTGTTAATAAGTTAAAATCGAGTAAATATCCAATTTTCAATATAAATAACTGTTTACAAACGAAATTGAATTTTTGGGATGCGACGTTATGTCAAGTAAATACATTTTTTTGTTACGTATTGTACTGTTCTTTTTCTATGGTTTTTTAAATTATTAATTATTGGTTCAGATTTTCACATTTTTGGAGAAATATTTGATCTTGTCAGGATATCGAATTCTCCGAAGTTCAATAAATCCGTTGTCTTAACCCGTCACAGCCTACCCTATGACTGTTCATACGCAATTTATTCACTTTTCAAATGGGCTTTTCGGTAACAGATGGCGCAGCGATGTAGTTTTCTATGAAAAATGTCGTTGCTATGTGGTTAGTTCGTCATTCTGTCAGATAATTTGGATCGGTGTGTTATAAACATGGCCTCTACATCAAATACCAATGTGCGTGGCAAGAGAAATTTCTCAAAATGGGAGGCAAGGTAAGTTGAAATATAATATTGGAACGAGTGTTTCAGTTTTAGTATAATTTTTCATTACTCTGTATTTAGTAGGACTCTAATTGTGGTAATTGATGGACTGTGTAGAGGTAGGCTTTGAGGGAACGATATTATATAATGGTCAATTAGGTCGTATGAATATTCATACGCTGGGCATTCATGACCACAAAAATGAAAATCAGTGTTTATGAGATAAGGCTTTGTAGATTCTAGTGTTATTTTTCTTATTACTTTCAGGAAAAAATTGACGACTGAAGAGTTATTAGCATGCTTAGAAGAATCAGACAATGAAGAGGAATTAGCCAAAGCAGAGTCTATAGATATAATTCTGTTTCCTCCAGAAATAGATGCAGATATAGATGTAGACGAGGTTGCCGAGGAAGAAAATATAGTGAACAGTAACAGTGTACATTTTCTAGGTCCTGGACTAGTGGGTGAGTGTTCTCAGATTGAAATTCTCACTCGTGGGAATGAATAACAAAGAAATAGCAATAGAAATGTCAGCAAAAGCGAAGAAAGAACCAAAACGTAAAAAACTTAAGGTTGAAAAACCTAAACGTTCTTGGCATCCAATTCAGTTTCAAGAAGAAAAGGATATTCAAAATTAAAAATAAAGTTAAAAGTCAGCCTAATATAGTAGAGAAGATGATGGCATCTGGAGGTGGGCCTATCAACTTTTTCAAATTATTCTGGCCATTGGAGTTTGTGGAACAGATATGTTCCGAATCAGAAAAATACGCAAAGTACAAGGACGGAAATGAGGCTTTTAGAGTAACTCCGGAAGAATTTTACAAGTTTTTGGCTATTTTACTTCTGTCGGGGTACGTGAAACTACCAAACAGGAGAATGTATTGGGAAACATCGGCGGATACTCGCAACACAGCTGTTTCTATTGCTATGTCTCGCGATAGATTTCTGCAAATACTGAAATACCTTCATTTCAGTGACAATACTACCACAGATCCTGAAGACAAATGCAGGAAAGTACGACCAATATTGAATCATGTCTTCAAAATTTCAGGAATTTACTGATCCTTTACCTTTAGTGTGGTCTTTGGATGAAGTGATGGAACCGTATTATGGTCGTCACCATTTCAAACAATTTATCAGAGGAAAACCCATACGATTTGTTTTCAAATTCTGGTGTTTGAATAACCCAAATGGTTATTGTGTAAAATTTGAACTTTACCAAGGTAAAACTGAAAAGAATCCAGGAGTGCCTCTTGGGAGCTCTGTTACAAAAAGACTGGTATCAGAATTCGTTCCTGAAGGAAGCGAAATTTTTTTAGATAATTATTTTAACTCTTTGTCTTTGCTGGAAGATATGAAGCGTGAGAATATTATAGTCACAGGAACCATTCGAACTGATCGCATTGAAAATGCTCCTTTGAAAAATCTAAAAAAGCATCCCCGGGGTTCTGTATATTGTCTAACAGATAATTCAACAAATATAACTTTGATCCGTTGGCACGATAAGTCAAGTTACATTAGCTATCAGCAGATGTGATGAATTTCTCAATAAAACCACTGTTTGCAGACGTTGCAGTCAAGTTCGAAAACAGAAGGTAGAAGTTTTACAGCCATCATTGATCCAAGAGTACAATAATCGAATGGGTGGTGTAGACTTATTTGATCAATGGCGTGGTAGACATCGAATAAATATTAGAAGCCGAAAATGGTATTGGCCAATTATTCGCTTTTGTATCAATGCATCTATCGTCAACGCTTGGATTTTGTTCCAAAGTCTACAACCACGAATGAAACAAGTAGATTTCATCCGTCAAATTGTAATCCTTTGTTGGCAACTCCAAAGCATTGTATCCTGATGCCTCAAATAACATCAAATGTTTTGAATGATGTAAGATACGATAGGCTTGAACACTGGCCGATGAAAAATCCCACACAGCAGCGTTTTGCAAGATGTCATAAGTGTTGTCACCTTCATTTGCAGTAAATGTAACATCGGACTTCATATCGATTGTTTCAGACTTTATCATACTCCATGAGCATTTTTTATAATTGCTAGTTTGTAGTTATCTTATGTAAACCATGATGAATAGTATCCAATAAACAACGTTTCACTAAAGCCTAGCGTATGAATATTTAGACATCCCTTAATTTGACTATATATATACAAATTGTTAAAATTTTCATATTTTTGAGTTATTCTAGACTGTAACTAATATAGAACTGAGTAACATCATTTTTCAATAAAGGTATAGGGGGTCAGGCTCTGGGGGTTAAGATATACGAAAAAGTTTAATAACAAAGTAATACAAAGTCAAGAGTTTCAAATTTTAAAAATATTTTGTAATATTCGGTCACATGAAAGATGTTTTTTTTTAATGGAACATCCTATATATTATTTTAAATTCCAATTCTGCTAATTTCTCCAGCAATATAGGGTTTACTTCTACAGGATATTTTCAAAAATATTACCACTTTTAAGTAATAATCTTAACGAAGTCATCACCTTGTATTATTTACAATTAACAGAGTATACAGGGTAAACCAAAATTCATGCCCAAGATTTTCTCGGTTATTTTAAATGTTAATTAATACCTAACACACTTGCAATATTTGACAATAATGTCGATTTTATTATTAAAAATCGAAATAACTCCTTAACCGTAACATTTAGATATAGGTAATGCTTAACAAAAATAATTTGTGAGTACTTTTAAAGATGATATAAAATACAGGGTGTTTCTTTCAAAATAACCGAGAAAATCTTGGGCGTGAATGGTTGTTTTTGGATAATACAGGATGACGATTTCATTAAAATGTTTACATAAAAATGGCCATATCTTTGAACGAATCCTGTGACACTATGAAACACAATAATTTTAAAATGTGAACCTTTAGACTCTATAATTTTGTTCCGAAACTTTTTTTCGTATCTCTTAAGACAACGGAGTTATGGAACTCCTGAGTATAAGTTGATCATACTGAATTTAAATTTTAAATATTTTAACAAAGGCAATATTTTATTTATTTAGAATAAAAGTTGCTTTTACATTAACAAACATTTTATTTTTAGCCAACATTATTTAGAAATTTCACTTATTGAAAATTTCTCAATTATTTGTGTAACACAGAAAAAATCCATAAATGCTCTCATTCAAAACATATAAAAAAAGTACAGATAATCAACAACATATTTTGTTAATTTTGATTAATAATAAACAATGTCCAACATTAATTGGACGAGAAAAGATTATTAAAATATAAAAACAATAAAAGATCAAGTTATGCCTTATCACTAAATATTCTAGAATGAAATGGAAGTAAGCTCACTGAACCGGAATTTAATACATCCTGTACGTAAATTAAAATAGCTGTTAAATGAATTATCACCTTTCTTTGTTGTCAATAATTGTTAATAAAGAGATAGAAATGGCAAAGAACTGGGACTAATTGTCAATCAAAAGAAGACACTTTACATGAAAATGTCAGCCTCAGAAGCTCAAAGAACAGTTCACGACATTCAAATAGATAATTCAATTTTCAAAGGAGTAACACAATGTATGTATTTTGGAGAACAAGCGCGGTCATTCAAGAACGACTTCAGAGATGTAACCGTGGCTATTTTGCCAACCTAAAACTCCTAAAAAGCAAGCTTATTTCCAGGAGGATAAAGCTGAAGATCTACAGGACCAGTAATAACTTATGGGGGTGAATGCTGGACATTCAGATAACATGATCTGGAGCGCAGGAAAATCCTAGACATACTGAATGGTGAAGACATTAGGTAAAACGCCAATTATTGACACCCTCCCAATGATTGACACCTGCTTACATTATCTATTTTTATACTAAAACACATTAATTTAAATATAAAAGTTATTGGTAATTCCTTCTTACACAATTTGGCAATGGTAAACAACGCCCAGAACTTTTTTAGAGTCGCCATTTTGAAGAAACTCTTGTTATTGTATCCACGGGTTTGTGTAGTGCATTGAGGTAAGATAATATTTATAAACACATTTTTAATTTTCATCTAATGTATGTTTTGAGGCATTTATATTATTGATAAAGGCACAAACAACGTGCTTTAAATGTATAAAAGTATAAACAATATAGGTTAAGTAGTTTACCAATAGTGTCAATTACCAGAACATACAATTGTAGAGAATCTAATCATTGATACCCCCCTGTCAATTACTGGCTCATTTAGGAATTTTGTACTGGATAATTTAATGGATTATGCATGCGCATTACTAGGGCGTTAATTTCAGGAATTATTGAAATAATAGTATTTAACGTTCTCTTATAGATTAATGACACCAAAAAAGAACTACACGCCAGAGCAAATGTCCCAGGCACTACAACTTGTCCAAAACGGAATACCTGTTGCCACATCTGCTAAACAAGCTGGGGTTCCTCGTGGAACATTGATGTATAAAGCATCAAATAAGTCGCCACGTGAATCTTCAATGGGCCCAGCTGCAAGTTTTAGCCTTACAGAAGAATAAATTTAAGTTCAATGGATACTTCAGTTGTCAATAATTCACTACCTAATTACTAAAGTGCCGTTTTTTAAAGTATCGAGTATATATTTAAAAAAACCTAGGAAACATCACTTTATAAATGGAAGACCAGGTAATAAATGGTTTCAAAGCTTTTTGAAAAGGCTTAAGTACTCGAACTTCTCAGAACTTAACTATATCCAGGGAAAATGTCTCTGAAACACAAATAAGAAAATGGTTTTCTGAAATAAAAGATTTTCTGGCAACTGGACAACTACTACATATGATCCAAATCGGGCATTTAACACTGACGAAAGTGCTTTTTTCATGAATCCCAAGGGCGATAGGGTAATCACTAGAAAAGGTGAAAGGAATGTCTACATTATGTCGGGTGATGAAACTGAAAATTTGGCCTCCAATACAGCAGGCAAACTACTCCTCATATTTGTGTACACCAGAATTCCAAGTTATATTTCAGTGAGTGTTCCTCGGGAATGAGGTCATGGTACCTTTGAAAATGGTTGGATGTGTGGTGCCACATTTTATGGCTATATTACAAACATATTTGTATCATGGCTCAATAGAGAAAATATAGAAGTCCAGTTTAACTATTTATAGATGGCTATGCAACGCACATGACATTTATCAGAATTTTGTTCCACAAATGGTATTATCTAATAGCTCTTTTCCCCAATTCCACTCATCTTCTGCAACCCATGGATATGTCGGTTTTATCCGTTGAAGGTTGCATGCAAGAAAGAAGTGAACAAGTGGAGAATGGAGAATAATGTTTTTCACAAAGCCTTAGCCCGCATTACGCCAAAAACAATAAAAAGTGGTTTCAGAGTTTCTGGTTTGTGTCTTTTTAACGTAGATAACGTCAATTTTAACAAAATTTCTGATGAAAAAGATGTGAGCCTAAGCAGCATGGAATTAATACATCTTAGCATTAAAGACAATTCAAGAAAAAATTGGTCACGAAAAGACAACTTAATTTCAACAACTTTTTAAAAACGGCAATCAATGTGAAATTGAAGATACATCATTATTTCGATTCTGGCAAACTAATTATAGAGAAACCAAAGAGAATGTTCAAAACGGTCCACAAAAAAATATCCAAGAAGCTACACAAGAAAACAGACAAGAAGCAGAACCAGAAAATGACTAAGAAGCAGCGCAAGAAAATAACCCAGAACAAGAAAATTGACAAGAAACATCACAGGAAAATAATCAAGAAATACTGCAGAGCCCCGAGGAAAATGTAATACAAAAACAGAGAAATTAACAAGGAAAATGTGCTAACTGTAATTTCTTATGAACCTTCTATACCTTCGACTTCTACAGAAACAAGTTATTAGCCTTTTGATGTGCCATCACCATTTAAAGGAGCGTTGTTTTGGCCTGACAACCCTGTCTGCAATAAAAAGAGAAAACCCAAAAGAAAAAATTCCGTCGGTCGTCACCTCTGCGACATGGCAAAATTATCACCGAAAAAGGGAATAGGAAAAATTAAAAAAAATAAAAGAGAAAAAGCCAGAGCAATGTTGAGAGAGAGAATAAACTCAAAAATCAAAATAAAAAAAGTTTTAAGAGACACATTTTTTGTAAAACCGCATATAAAGAAACATCCGAAAAAAGTCCAAAACATCTCCAAAAGAAAAGAAGACAGTACAAGTGATTCTGAAACTGATGAACAAAATGGGTACGAATTGAAAGCAGCACTGAAAGCCCTGAGGAACTCAGAAGAAGAATAAAATCAAAAGACACTCGATAAGTCAGTTAAAGAAGGTGACTACGCTTTGATTGCATTTCCATGTGAAAACTAGTTAGAAGAACTATGTATGTGTTGTTCAAGAACTAATAGGTAATACAGATGGTGAAGTTATAGGGATGCTCTGATGCAACGAAAAAAGTCATGTTTAAATTAAATGAAAATCATGTGTCTGTCAAAGATTTATCTCAAATAATTAACAAAATGCTATTTCCAAAAAAGTTAATTACAGGTGATAGACTTAAATATGAATTTTTGAAGCCAGCATAATGTGCATAACATTTTATTTTAATTTTTAATTCGTATTCTGTTATTATTTTACTCCTTAAGGGAGTAAATTATTTTAGCATTCATTTTGGAATAATGACTAAGAATTTGTATTTGTTACTTGTGTTACCACTGTTCAGTAATTTTTAAGTTATTTTAGTTATGAGGATATTTAATACACACGCTATTGTCCATTAAAATGTATTTTTTTATCAGTGAATAACTGGGATGTCAATTATTGGAATTTTCCTTTATTTAAATGTAAATGATTTGGTACCATTTGGACCATTAAAAAAATCATTTATATGAAAATATATTAGTTATCACCTGTTTTTGTGCAAATTGTAATTGATAAACCCTGCAGAATTAGTATGATGTTGATAAGATATAATTTTTGATTCATTTTAGCGAAATATAAATTTTTAAGTCAAATATTAGCTTTCATAGTGTCAATAACTGGCGTTTTCTTTGTCAAATTCATGAAATCCCAAAGACACCGTTGGTTTGGGCACGTTCAGAGGATGGAAGACACCGGAATGCCAAATAAAATTCTAAATGCCAAGATCTATGCTACCAGGAAAAGAGAAAGAACACAGCTCCGATGGCAGAATCAAGTGCTGGGGGATTTGAGGACAGTGAAAGTCGCCAGCTAGGGTACCAAGGTCAGGGACCGCTTTGTTTGGAGGCGAATCCTTGAGGAGGCCGAAGCCCACCCCGAGCTGTAGCGCCTATTGGTAAGAGTAAGTAATTGTTAATAAAGTATTCCACTACATGAAGTGAATGTAAATGACACTAACATTAATCTAAGTATTATATCAATAAATGCAATAATACTCTGTCTGCTAACCAAGACGATTCGGGTTGAATCCCGGGCCCGGACAACATCGAAGAATAAAAATTCGCCGCGCCACCTGTCGGAAGGCAATGGTAAACCATCGACAGTACGCTGTCTAGTACATAAGAAGAAATACAGGGTGACTCAAATAAGACTGACTGATTTTAAACATAAATGCCCAGCTTATCAATTGTTCCAAAGAGATGGGGGTTTTCACTAGTTTCCCTAGTTTATCAAAGAGATTTTTTTTAGGCTTGGCTGGCATTTCATCTCATCAACAGGGTGTTTTACTAATGTTGGTCAAATTCAAAGAGGAAAATATGTATTATTTTAAATGGAACACCCTATAATTTTTGATCTCATTCGAAAGAGCAATCATTCTCCTTTACAAAAATGTATAGTTTCCTATCTTTTGTTTCATTACCAACAAAGATATTCGAGGTTTCATGTAGTAGTACATTTTTAATTAGTAGTTTTATATGAACGTATTTTGATGCCTAAAATCATTTATGTTTAAAATCAGTCACTCTAATTTGGGACACCCTGTATAATGCGACAAGGTAAAACCTTAAATCTCCACACCCAACTATATTTTTCCCAGCTAGTTGTAGAGCTGTCAGAAATGAACACTGAGAACGATTCCATCAGGATATTTATTAATGTAACAAAGATATCTGGACCGTTGGAAAGAAGCAATGCTTGCAGATTACTGTTTGTTTGAATGCTCCAGAGCAAACAAGTCAAAAAATATCGAACTCAAGAAACCACCAAATGATATTCTTCAAATCCTACAATTTTGAACTCTTATAAGAATGTAACTGTCATTTAAAAAATCCAAATGTTCGTAACTGATTTAGGATGTTGCCACAATTTGTTGATATTAAATATTTTGACCTATTGTGTATCACAGAAACAGGAATAAATGAAACTTTTTTTACTGTTAGATTTTTATATATTACTAGTGCCCATAAGTGAAAATGTTATCCACCAAGAGAGACAGCAACTGAATTCTTCTATCTCACTAATTCATACTCAATCAGTTGTGCAATCGTTGCGACTGGAAAGGGCAAGTACAGTCCATTATTGGGCATGAGCATAGCGTTTCAGGTCTAAATGACGGTAGACTAACGTATATATGTCATCATCCAATTTCAGACCCCTACCACGTTTTTATCACGCCTGCTAATAATATGCACATTATATAAACAGTAATCACATATACTGCTACCCCCACTTCTAGCTTAGTGCAAGCGTATTTTTTTGGGACGCAAGTGATGGAGGGTTAAGTATATGGTTCCATTCGCTTATCTAAAACTAAAATTAGTGGTATTTGATTCGTTAAGTGAAGGAAACATTCAAAAATATATGTTGTGTATCAGTGAGAGAGGTATTAGCTGTTTGACTTCATTTAATTATATTCGGACAAGATATTAACGTCATAGTTAAGGTTATATAATTTTTTTTATCGAAGATATGGTTTCACGTCGATTGATAACAAATCCTCATTTTTGGAATATATAATAATAACTGTTTTAAAAAGAATGATGTCTGGTATAAAGAAAACTCCTACTTAGACCAAATCACTCTCTAAAGCAAGAAAGCCCCAGTCAAAATGTGAACATATATGGCATTTTAAACCTCAAAAAATTGTTGATCAGAATAAATATTACAATCGTCATCCGGATAAGAGAGATAGAGATATTTTTGTATAATTATCTTAGTTCTTTGTCTTTTTCACACTCAAGTAATAACACTATTAATAAAATAAAAATAAAATATCAGAGATATAAAATTCTGGTTCTTGACAATGAAGAAATAGCAGTGAGCTACAAGTGCAATATATATATCTACAAAGTTTAATTTGAGTTAAATTCATCTAGTTGATCGATTTTTTAAAATATAATTACCTATCTTATGTACAAACTATTTCTTTTTAATAAGAAATATAAAATCATCACTTGCAACAACTAGCCTTTATATTTTCAACTTTAAGATTTTTTTTATCATTCATGTTCAACAACCAAACTTGATTTATAAGTATACAGGAAGTTTCAAAAGATTACATGATTCTAATCAATGATTTGCTTAAGCAACTACCAAAAAAGTCAAACATTAAATTGTAATACGAAGAAATGAAAATACTATTTAGGTGGTTTGAAAAATGTTCATATAGTAAGGAACTTGATAGAAAGACCAATAGAGGAAGGGGAATAACGGTTACTGGTATTTATTAATTTTAAATCAGCCTTGGAGAAGGTAGTAAATGAAAATATCTAAAGATCTAATACAGGTTATAAGAAGCACAAAGAAGATTGTAAAGGATAGGATAGAAATTGCAGTTTAAAATTGACAGAGGAATAAAGCAAGAGGATAGTTTAAGCACATTACTATTTATACTTATCATGGACAACTTGGTCAAAAACATAAAAAGACAATGTGAAGTACAACAATGGAATATAGAAACACGGAGCCTGTAAAAATGAGTAGTCTACCGAGGATGCCGACGATTCTAAGAATAAAATTCAGAAGCTAATAAACGTATGGTCTACAGAAATAGAAAAAATGGAAGTTAACAAAAATAAAACCAAATTCAAGCTAATAAATGGAGAAAAAATAAATAAATAAAATACAAGGACAATACTTTTGAAAGGGTATCGACATAAAATATCTTGTAAACTGGAAAATAGATGCACAGATATCTAACAAGGTGAATAAATCAACAAAAAATTACTACATACTAAATAAAACAATATTGGGACACAGCATCAGAAAACTGGACAATTAGAAGGGAAGATGAGGCAAAAATAAATGAAATGGAACTATAACACCTAAGGAGAATAGCAGAAAAACTAATTGGAGCAGAATAAAGAACGAAAATATTAGAAAACTAACAAAACAAGAACCAATAATAGAAAAAAATAAGCAAGAAACAGCTGAATTTGGTATGGACATACTGTGAGAATGAAGTCAGATAGTTTAAAGAGAAAAATAATGGAGGCAGGAGAAGAAATTGATAGGGCAAATAAAGAAACTAGTGGCTAAATACACGACCTAATCAAGTAAGAATATTTAGTAATGATCTCAAGTAAGTACTTGTTTTTAAGAATTTTTGGGTAAAAATTAATTTAATATCAGTTTTTAATAAGGTAGTCACAATAAATTCAAATTATTAGGTTTTTTCTCGAAAATTGACTCTGTATCAATTATAATGGCACTTTATCAACCTCATATTGGAGCTTCCAAGTATTAAAAAATCTTAAAGTTGTTTTATACAACTGCTTTCTTCTAAACAAGACCTACATGTAACAACGTTCTGTGCATAGTACAAGAATATTATATTTGAAAATATGTTCACCTATTCACTTTACTATATTTATACACTACTGTTTTTTGATTTGAACAAGCATGTGTTTTATGACCTTACCCGTCAAGTACTTTCTTTTATGCAATAGTGTGGTTTTATTGAGAAAATTTGGTGGTTTCCCAACTTAATCTTCGTCTAAAATTAATAAAGGTTCTTGAACTCTATCTTAGGAAGAATACAGGGAACTTTAAATCACAGAAATACTGTAAATGTTACCCCTACACCCAACAGACAAAGCAAAAGTTTCCGTTCACCTCCAAATTGTTGTATACAGTCCACATATTGTTTGGTAAATAGTTACACCATTTTGTGCGTCGGGTTTGGGGGTGGAGGGGGTACAAGTTGGCGAATTAGTAATTGTTAACACTTTACATTAAATTTATTATATTTTGAAAAAATGCGCGTATCGTCAATTGGGTGAATTGCCTCAAACCTCGACATTCGGTATAGACTTTGAATTGAATCCTAAGTGCGAAAAAAACTTGAAATATATTAATTTTTTTCTCTGTGAACTGCGCTGTATTTAACCTAGTAATAATCACGAAAATTACAGTCCATCTCATACCGGGAAGAAAAGGGAGGATTGAAGAAGTGGAAGAATACCGGGAAATCGATCAACCGATTTCGCCTACTTACCTTTCTGTTTAAAAAAAAATAATTAGCCCTTATTTCTCCTCAAAATATACAGTAGTATTGTATCAGAGAACTAGGTGGTTTAGAGCAAAAAGGGTCGTATACAAAAATAATATGGGCATAATCTTGTTAAAGTGAACGGAACAGAGATACGGAGGGTGTAAAAGTACAAAATTTTCATATTTTTTAAATTTTTGTGTCATACTATTGCTAGAAAACAAGAAAGTGGGAAAATAGAGAGATAAAAGATCACAAATTGAAAGCAGACCAAGAAGATTATTTAATTATTCTCTCTTAACACCATGACGCTTAACTGCACCTTAATTTACTACAGATCTTAATTATAATGGATTTTCTGATCCAATAGATGAGTGTCTTAACTGGAAAACTATATTAGGACCATTCGAAAACAGTTAGTAGACCGAATCTCATTGGTGCTAAATTTTTCAACAGAATAATACCCTAAGCATGTTTTGTCTAAACTCTTCCAGAACTTGATTATATAAGTAGAGGAAATCGTACAATAGCAATCACAACTGCCTGAGATTTCTTTCATTGAACTTATTGCAGATTAACTCGATATAAATGTGAATTATTGATCTACGAATTTAGAACATTGTTGCAATTAAGAGTTAGCAAGTGGAACAAATTAGAATAAGATTATATTAATAAATTAGTTAATATAATCGCAACTGATAACAAAAGTGTAGAGAAGGTTATATTTTTCAAATGTCAAATAGGGGTTAGCATTAGAAGCAATATGAGCCAAAACAATAAGTAAAAGCACAAACTACAGCAGCTAGGATATTGGAGACTTAATATAGAGAAATCAAATTACGAATATTTAAAACATGCATTAAACCAATTATGCAATAGAGAGATGGACAGATACAGCGACTACTAAACAGCTTTTAAGAATGACCGAGATGAAAACATTACGTTTGTAACATACTAATCGGTCTGTTACGTTTTTCGTCAAATTTCATTTCTATTTCATTAATTCATTGTGGCTCAGTAGTCAATTCCTTTGTATAATCACTCCGAAAACAAAAAAAAATAATTCCGCCCTTCGCTTTGAGTATTTTCTTGAAAACGAAAGTTAATTTCAAGATTTTTTTCGTTACTACTTCCTAAGAGGAAACAACTATTATTTAATGGTAAAAATTCCACTGTGGTGATATTTCTTTATAGTCACTGGTCTGCAGCCGCTAGGATATCGCTCGCGTTAAGATACCGTAAGTTCAATCACATGCAAACGCTTAGATACAAAACAAGGAACAATTATATCAGAATGACATCACATATGTTCCAGATATAGTAAGATGGGCCAGAACTAGAAGAGAAGCATGTAGAGATCATGTCAATCGGATGAATGATGACTTATAAAAATAGCAAAGGAAGAGAGACTGAATACCAGTAAGCCTCAGGAAAATGAGAGTTGGTCATCAGAATCGCACTTAGGTTGCTTCGTTGAAAAAACAAGACTTGTGTCCATATGTACTGTCAGCAAGTAACTAAGAAAGGTTGTTTGACTTAAGTCGAATTTTTACAATTCACCGTCTTTATAAACTATATAAGTATTCCTAGATTTATGTCCTGCATTTTGTCGAATTAAAATGCTTAAGTTGTTCTTTGTGGTGAGAATAGGTTAGGTATTTAGTTCTCAGGTAAGAGGCGAAATTATTTTTGTGAAAATTGTTTATTAAATTCTTCATTAGTAGGTGACCCATTTATAATAGATGATGATCTATATGTGATAGACATTATTGACTTTGGGTTTCTTCGGAGATTTTATGTCAGAGATTTCTTTGATATAATAGACAATTTGTCTTTCTTTCAAAGGTTTCATTTAAGGAAATCTTTCTGTCGTTTTTAAACAAATAAAAAAATATCTATAGCACTTTGCAAAAAGTTCAAGTAGGCGAGGAAATTTTTCACAAAAGCCCCAAAACCCAGGAAATTTGCGCACTAAGGATTGAGATGCGGTTTTTTGCATTCTCTTCGTTGGCTCATTTAAAAGCTTTTGTGCACATTTTTTTGCAACAGATTGAAAATGCATTTGTGCATTCTTTCAAATGCACGTTTTGAAGTGATGGAAAAAATTCATATCTGCCACAAAAAGACCCGAACTATGCGAAATTTTGCACCCGATGGTGTTTAGTTTTTAGGATATACTTCAATATAAATATATATTAATACAGTTCCTCTATTTAAAATGTAAAAGAAACATTGAAATAAGGAAAACTATTTATATTTGTATGCAATACTTTCGATACACACTGTATTATAGGTATAAACAATAATTTTGAAAGATTCAGTATAAAAATCAAATGTGACATTTTAATTTTCGGATGACGTTTATGTAGAATATATTTAATGATAGAATTATATTACATTTTGGACAATATATTTGAAATTTTAAAATACAGATGTCTCTGCTATCAGAATTACAATGATAATAAAATAATTCAAATCTCTCTTTGTTATAGGGAAACATAAATTAGAATTTAAAAAAAAAGGAATTTTTCGTAACCAAAGGAGAGATTTATTTATTTGAAGAAAGTTTAGTTAGTTGTGTTTGAAATCCCGAAGAGACAACATCGTAATTAGAGTTGTCTCAATTTTTGGTAGATAGTAGAAGTTGTATATTTATACAACCAGATTCAAAAGCCATTTCATTATAAAGCCAGTGCGTGCATAATTCGAATAAGAATTGCATCGTGTGTAGTGAATGTGTTCCAGATTTCTAAATAAAATTTAGAAAGTTTCCTGAATTCCAAGATCCATTAGAATTGTACGAGTTGTCCAGTTATTAGTTGGTGATTCCGATCCAGTTTCTTTACAATAATTTCTCGAGAAATAATAAGGACTATTTTTAAATTAAATTTGACATAGATGCATCTATTAGATTTTTGATTGCAAACAAAATTAATAAATCATATAAGAAAATTCACATAAGAGAAGAAAAGTTTTGAACTAGAAAAAATTGAGTGAAGTTTGTTTTTGACATTTATCCATATCAAGATTTAGATCGACAATTGGAACTTTTATTAAACGTTTTTCATTAGGTTAATTTATAGCATATAGGTTGTAGTAATTTCAAGTTTCGTAGAAATTACGACTGTTGTTTCGTTGTGATAATTTTGGGAATATTAATTTGTTAATTTGTATTTGAATCTAGTAGTATAATATAGAATTTTGCATTCCTACTCACTATAGTCTTTTTATAACATTATTTCAGAAAGTTAAACATTTTTCATTAAATAAAACTGTCGATCAAATCAGTGACAGTTGGTAATTTTTAGTGACAGAAATATTGGAAACGTCATCAGAGATTTAAAGCGCCTTTTATAATATTAAACATACAGTTACTATAGGTTCTGACCAATAGTGAAACAGAAAATTTGGAGATACGTAAAAATTTAAACAAATTTTGAATAATTAATTTTTATAACAGTTTGATCCCACCCTGAGAGAAGAGTAATAGGTCGATTACACATATAAATTCATTTTTAGAAATACTAAATTAATATTTATTAGAGCCGGGCATATTTTTGACAACTACTGTCAAAGTAGAAATTTCTTACATAAAGTTATCAAGTTGTATGCACAAGAATTGTCGCTGCGACCATATACATCAACGTGAGGTGAATTGAAATTTATCTTTACAGGAAGGTTTACATTAAAATTAAATAATTAAAATTCATATAGAGAATTAGATATATTATAATTTGGCTTCCAACGCGGGGCAATTATAATTAAAAGAAGGTATAATTGAATATATTATAATTTGTCACCCAAACGTGGGGCAACTATAAAATAATAATTAAATATTATATATATATATATATATATATATATATATATATATATATTTCTCTTTTTAATATAAGTTACCAATGCTTGTAAATTGACCGCTATTCATAATTAAACAACATCAAATGGTTATTGTCTTGCCTTCTTCGAGGACACACTGTATACAACACTGGTCTTCGAATCAGGCTAAATAATTAACTATTATCTGACACTTTGATATACGGGTTCGAAGAGAATAGATATCTCATCGAAACGTGTGCATTAGTGCCGGTCTTCAGTGTTTCACGATACCAACCCTCACATAAGACACAGTCCATTTATTAGAAGGGGAAGGTTGCAACCTTTGGAAGAAGTCAGGAGAAAAAAAGGTAAGAAGTAATCCTTAGACGATTTTAATTCCTAATCGGTCAACTTTTCTACCCAAATTCAACAGCTTTTGTGCACATTTTTTGCAACGGATTGAAAATGCATTTGTGCATTCTTTCAAATGCACGTTTTCATATCTGCCACAAAAAGACCCGAACTATGCGAAATTTTGCACCCGAGGGTTTTTCGAATCGCGAAATTTGAATATCCTGTCCAAATTAGCCACCTGTACACTTGGAGGTCAGGACGGCACTAGAAACGTCATTACCAGAAATTCCCATTTAACTTACGGATAAAACAAGAAAAACTCATGCCCAGAGTTTTTTTTAAGTCGCTCGTCATGAATTTGACATCAGTAACCCGCCTCGGAGGACCTGGCTAGTAACGTTATCCCCTGGAGTTTTGCTGGTGTAACGCGAAAATTCGCCGAGATGGCAAGCCTGTCGACGGAGGGAATTCAGACCGCTCACTGCACGAAGATAAAAGTTAGTTCTCCTTCTGCCGTCAACGTCTACACACACACTTCAAGTGATAAATTTTGCATGTGCTCTGGGAGCCATAACGTAATTTCACGAAAATCCTGATAAATTCTATGTAGGGAAGAAAATATCGCTCGATATAACAGCAGACAGGTCTGACTCGATAAACTTCTGAACCGGAGGGCGCCGATGACCAAAGGATACCAGTTCTATAGGTAGATTAACGTAGGAATTTAAAGCTTTGAATCGTAGTTTATTGAAGTATGTAACCTGGATTTCATGAAATAGATTTTGATACATTTCACAAATTCTTATCAGTTCACTTTCGTTATTGCTTTGTACATTTTTGGAAATAAGAATATATCACGGGGGCTGAATATTATTCAGGGATGTGTCCAGCGACGTAGTTTTTATATTATGTTTTTTTTTGATATCGTAGTTTTTTTGCTAAGCGGAAAAAAACCAGTCATATAGTTTTTATTATCAGTGCAAACGGCTTTTATACAGTTAAAAGTCAGGATGTATGATTATTTGCGAATTTCGGGTGATGATAATATAGTCAATATAATGGGATATTACGGGGGAACGTCCAAAATTTGACCGGGGTAAAATGTAAACCTTATGTAGAGGCTAATTCGTTTCTCTCTGTTCATAAGACTTAAAACTTTAAATACAAAAAAAGTATTTCAAAAATAATAGGCGAGACTAAAAATTTGAAAATATGTTTAAAAGTGAATACTAAACGTTTTCCAAATAAAAAAACTACACTTCGGGCTATACTACTTCACAGGCCTTGAATTATGCTTTAGGGGAAAAACGTATTAGGCTATTAGCTCTTCGGAAATCGTTCTGAAATTTTTTGTTGTTGTTCAAACTCAGATTATAAATATTGTTTCGCTAATTTTTATAAACAAATATATTTTTTGATATTATGCCAATATTTTTGAGTTAAAAATCTGCGACATTAACTATCACAGTCGCCTTACAGTATCTTCCTACACACAGAACGTATAAATTCGACATGAAAACCTTCAAATGCTATAATAACCACAGTAGTTGATGCCAATGACACCAAAATAAGAATAAAAAATCCACAAAACATATTAAGGCTATTACTATCAAAAAATAAACATAATGACAATAATGACAAAAAACGATTAAAAACCCTGTTCTTAGGAACTAATAACGAAAAAAACATTTTAGTAATTTGTTACAATTATTGTTTGTCATCTATTTATCAAATATATTTACAAAACAAAAAAATATATATAAATATAAAAATAAATTATGCAAAAAGTACATAAGTATTCAGTAGGTATAATGTTTAAAATAATTTTTAAATAGATCAGATCTTTTACGAATTCCAGATCTAAATGCAATTTTTTTCAAAAATTCATTATAAATTTGTTAAGAATGTTGGAGCAAGTCCTCTTTTATTTATGATATGTAGGAAAATCCTAATCTATTAATAAAAACACAGTAACACTCAGGATAATATATTAAACTAGCGATTTTAATTATTTTGAATATTGATATTTATTTGGGTCGTCAACAATATTGTTAAAATGGGATGATTTCAATATTGGATCTTTTTTTCGTTACAAGTGTTACTTTAATTTATGTTAATTTTCGGATCACATAAATGGTGAAAAAAATTAAAAGAGAGCTCGAGTTCTATTTTGACTATAAACTTTCCTTGTAGCAAAAATATATGATAATCCATGTCAACTGTCAACAAGTTTTTTTTTATTTAATAATAGTTACAATTTATTTGGTATGAAAACGTAATAAATAGTCATGATGGAAGTTTAACACCATATTTTTGTTTATGATAACTGTTGTTAAATAGTTTCTTAATCGATATGTATCCAAAGTGTTACCGTTTTTTTGTGATGTATAATATAATTAAGTAACTCAGTCAAAATTCTACACGAAAATCACCTGAAAAATTAAATTTTCACTTCGACTAAAAAAATTGGAAGATAATCGTTACTTAACCCTAAAACGCATCATGTATTACAGAATAAAATAATAAACAATTTTGTCTTGATAAATTAACTCCAATGTTAAAATGTCATATACCTGGAAATGTTATTATCACTTTGACATCGATAAAAAAGGTTCATCCTTTTTTATCGGATAAAAACTTCTCTTCCTCAATATCTAGTAAGCGGACGTCACTTTTACACAAAAACAATGAGTCGCAATTAAGTGTTGGCAAAACTGCAAAAACTATCAATTAGTCTGTCAGATTTTTGAATTTTAAACATAGTGCTTTTATTTTGAATCGGTGTGGTAATTATTTAACTTTGTTGATATAAAAACCCAAAAGATGAATCGTTTTGGTGAAGTTTCGACTGAGCAAATTACGACAAATATCGAGGAATATATCCCGCAATCTACAATAAACACAAAAGCTTCAATCTGGAGACGATTTATGGAGTTTTGTCAAGTTAGAAAGTATAAATCGTCCGAAATAATTCCATTACACGAAGTAGCAAATATATTAAAGGATTGGGCCTATAATATGAAAAAGAAAAATGGAGATGATTATAAAGAATATGCGGTTAAATCAATTTGGAATTCGACTGCGAAGATGGTACAAGAAAAATATTTCTGTGAGTACAATATTAAATTTAATCCTTTTGTCGACATAACTTTTAAAGAAGCTCGTGATGCGAGAAATAGTAAACGGAAAGAATTACAAGCTATTCCAGCGAAAAGGAAGGTGTGTTCTGTAGCATTGGACAAGAAAGATATACTGACAATGGCAAAATTGTGGAATGCAGAAGAACCAGAAGGACTGCAAAAAAGATTTTTTCATATAACTTCTTATGAATTAGCTTGGAGGGGAGGAGAAGCTGTAAACTGTAAAATATACCATTTTAAAGAAGAAAAATAACCACGATGGAAATCCAACAAATATATTTGAATATAATTCAATACTTTCGAAGACGGCACAAGGTGGATCGAAAAAATTGACCGACAGCAAATGGTTAGAAAAAAATGAAATGGATGAAAGTATTTGTCCCGTTAGATTATTAAAATTACTCTTACAAAAAAGAAATGAACACATAACATCCGATCAACTTTTTTTAACTCCAAACCCCTTTTGGAAAAACACAAATTCTAAAGGTTGATATAAAAATGTTCCACTAGGTATCAATATGATTTCTACTTGGACCAAAAATTCTGCCACTAAAATTGGACTCGACATCACAAATAATAAAATTACCAATCATTCAAATCACGCTAGTACAGTGTCTCAATTAGCAAAAGCAGGAGTAAGTGACCAACAGCTTATAAAGATAACGGGGCACACATCATCTTCTTCAATTAAACCCTATCTCCAAATTGACCATGAACATCATGAGAATCTTATTAGTTCCTTACGATCCTCGAGTCCGAGAAATCAAAATGATTATTCCACATGTGTGAATACCACAGAAGAAAAGTTTCAAATCAGTACACCAAAGCAAACAATTTATAACAGTTGTGTATTTAATAATTGTACTCAAATAATCGAATTTTATTGTATTAATAAAGATAATTATTGTTGTTGTTCATCCATATATTCTGTAGTTCATTGTATTAATAAAGATAATTATTGTTGTTGTTCATCCATATATTCTGTCGTTAATTTATCTTGCCAAAAAACACTGGAGCTTTTCTTTTATCAGATAAATTTCTCTCCAACTCAAAGTTTTGCCAATCACTAAATTTGCTCGAAAAACTAACATTAGATAAAATCATGTCAGTTTTTCTCGTAAAATTAGTGATTGGCAAAATTGTTTCGTTGCAAAGAGAAGTTTATCCGATAAAAAAAAGCTCTTGTGTTTTTACTGTTAATAAAAAAAGAATATAATACTCCCAAAATGCATGTTGTAGCATATCGTATACACAATTTAAATCGTATTTAATCTTGCTGGTCATAGATGGCGACATTCGTCTCGAATTTGAAATGATACAGCAGCCGTTACATTTTTAAAAATCAACATATGTGTCGAGTGCGAAAAATTATGTTTTTTGGTGAAAATTACAGCGATTTTGGCTAAAAACTGGACGTGTTTGATAATTTAGGTATGTAGCCAAGCATTTTGTTATATTAGTGTGCAGCTTTCCACAAATATAATTTAGCAAATCTACCAGGTTACACGTAAACCGCAGGAAACCTGCAACGCCCACGAGTAGGTGGGGAATCGCTGGATTAAATGGTTAAATATTAGTAATAGTAGAGTTGTGTTTGTAAAGGGACGAGATTAAATGTCGGAGGGATTCGGCTAATATTTCTCGGGAATTAGGGATGGCGTTCATAATGGTTATGGCTATGATTTCAATTAGGATTTTTTTGTCTGTGAGAGGTTTTTTCAGTGTGACTGGAGAGGTTTTTGGCGGCCAGATTGACTGCAGGAAGGACACATCGCTTTTGATCTTCAGTTTGGGTACAGCAGTTACAATATTTCGGTACGGGAGAATTGATGTTAGATGGCTCGTATTGATGTGGGAGTCCATAGAATTCGATTCCGACTGATAGGGTAATGCAGTAATGATTCTAAACATACAGGTGGGTTGTTATTTGACTTAGCGATGATTCGCCATCTTTAGGAATTGGAAATTTTGGTTGTTGAGAATTTCTTCAAATTCTTCTTGGGTTATAGATGGATCAACATTCCTGCAGACTAAGAAAAATGAGGGAGAGAGTGTTTTAGTGGAACAGGGGGACGTTGAGTGAAGTTAAGAATGTGAAGTGATATTTTGGGTTCACCGCTGAAGTTTTGGATTTTTTAATGAAGGAAGAGGTTTTAAGTAGGGGGTTTTGTTGAAGTTGGCTTTAAGGAATGTAATCTGGCTGATGAGGATTTCTCGGGTTTTGAAGAGTGTACATAGTGCTTTTTGGGTGGAAGTTTGAGGTTCCCCTGTCATGTAGTATATTTACAGTAACTACATTGTTTTGACTTCTTAGTAGTTGTAGAGTATGACGTTGATGAAGTTATGTTGATTATGAAATGAAAACGCCTTTGAATATTTGTTGGACTGTATAACTACTGCGTTATTTTTAAAATAAATAAATAAATAAATTGGTTGTTTTAAAGAATACAACGTTTATAATTGTGACAAGTAATAATAATAATTTTTATTGACGCCCTCCTTGTCATATATTAATATTTCAGCAGATGAAAGTAGAACTAATTTGTTCATATATGTCGCTCGCACTGGTGCTCGAGATACCATGACTGTGGCGTTCTGTTCACTACCTGAATTCGTACCTGATAATTGGGGTTGTGACTCGTCTTTGTTCAAGTTATTATACTGATCAGCTGTCGCGGTCACTTCTGAATTAACTGGCATTGATGCACTATTATGATTCTAAAAGGTTGTTATATTTTTTAGGGTATGTGCGTTTGAGTTATTTTTGTTAAAACATCTAGTTGTATTTGAGGTATGTAGAGTTGTGTTCTGTTTTGCCTTGCATATTTTATAAGTATTCATTGATTTGCAGTTTACATAGTTATGTCCTTGGTACGATTGTTGCTATTCAGGTTGTCAATACTGTTGCCCTTGATAAGCTTGTTGTTGATATTGTTGGCTTTGATACACTTGCTCCTGTTCAAAATAAATATTTTATGTTTTGATAGTATTTGGAATTTACTTTGATTGCTGTCCTCACTGCCAAATCCATTCTACTACCTTAGAAAAAATTCAGAACTAATAAACTGACTGTGTATCTTTAATAATTATTATAATGACATTTTAAATACTCTGAATGAGCTTGCTAAGTACGAGATGGAAAAACAGCAAGTTAATGTTTGTTTTTAAATTATTAAACAATTTGACTTGTATGAAATTCTAGAAGATACAAATTTGTTTCAATCAGGAATATCAGACATAAAGATTTATTTTATAATTCCTTTAATGATTGAAATTATGGAATGCTATTGATGATACTTTAAAAATTTTAAATAATAAAATTGGGTGTATTAAATCCAAAACGTTTACATTCCAACTGAAAAGATCATATTAGAATAACAGTCGAAATTGTATTTAATTTTTCAGATGATTTACTACAGTGAAGTATAATTCTACTTCCTTTCGCTATGGGTCAAATTCATCTAGATCTATAGACACGTGCCTTTGAAAGAAACTAATATATATATATATATATATATATATATATATATATATATATGAAGCAAAATGGTATTCTTGGCGGTAGATAAATCAAAAATCTCTCAATATCTTAGGGATTCCGTCGTGAGTAGGGCTGAATTAAACTCTTATTTACTACCCAACGTTTCGAAAAATTTTATTTTCTTTTTCAAGGCTGAAATATGGACATGTTGGTACATTTTGTTAATTAACAATTTTTTTTGATACTTACGTGTAAAGTGAGTTAATAATTATTAAAACAGTTCATACTCGGAACAACAAAAAAATATATTTTATGTATAGATACTTTTTAAGTACTAATTCAAAAGGATCTTTTCGATTTGAAGGAACATTATATGTTTGTCATAGTGTCACAGTTTGAGTGGGGGTAATTAGTGAGAGTAATATACCTTACAACTTTCGCTCGTTGACAAGGGAGAATATATGATATATAGGACTTCCTTTGTTCATAGGATCATGATTAAGTGACAAGTCATGCTACTAATAATGAAGACTGTCTCTTAAGTCATAAAGTTGAACACATGAACTACGTTATGTCTCAACCAAAAAACTGTCACTCAAACTGTGACACTCTGACAAACATATAATGTTCCTTCAAATCGAAAAGATCCTTTTGAATTAGTACTTAAAAAGTATCTATACATAAAATATATTTTTTTATTGTTCCGAGTATGAACTGGTTTAATAATTATTAACTCACTTTACACGTAAGTATAAAAAAAATTGTTAATTAATGAAATGTACCAACATGTCCATATTTCAGCCTTGAAAAAGAAAATAAAGTTTTTCGAAACGTTGGGTAGTAAATAAGAAATTAATTCAGCCCTACTTACGACGGAATCCCTAAGATATTGAGAGATTTATATATATATATATATATATATATATATATATATAAATATAACTTCCTTAACAATAATAAAATTGTTTCTTGTTAAAAAACGTTATATATAACATCGAGTACGATCTATACTAGAATTTATAAATAATTCGAAATATACAATGAAAATACTAGTTATTTACCGATAAATACACCTTATTGCGAAAAAGAGAACTTTTTCTTAAATATTGCAACTGCGCCGATACATTATATAATATATTTATATTATATACAAATAGAGCACTTTTAAAGGCTAATCAAAGACATTTAAAAAATACATAATAGAATATCATAATAAAAATCACAATAATAGTTTTTTTAACTAGGAAGTACCCTAAAAGTGTATAGACTCTCGCATATTCTTACTTATTAAATAATTGATGATGTTTTTAGTCTAAGATTTAAATAAGGAAATCATTTTAAGGGAGGCATCAATCGCCTGTGTCCAACCATTCACTTTCTTCCAAGATCCTTTTGAAACAATCCATCAAATATAAATACTGAAAAAATAATATGAATCAATATATTTAGCCTAAAGACTTCAAAATAGCTGATATAAATAATTCCCATTCACAAAGCAGCATCTAATTACAGACCTACAGGTAACGCCAAACGTGGTGAGCGATCCCGCCGGTAGAGACCCTTCCAGCCCAACTACCATTGAATTGTAATAATCAGACTCTTTAGTCATTGTCGTCCTTAGTTTAAATCAAAAATTTATCACACAATACCAATAAACAAAACAGAAAGACAGCAAATAAATAAATTAAAACACTATTAAAGAGACGTCATAATGGTAGATAATGAAAAAAAGAACAAAATTAGAATAAGACAAAACTAAAGTAATTGAAAAAAATATGTTTTATTAATGACAATCTACCTTTAATTGACAATACCTTTCGAACCTTCAAATAGAATAGTTGGTTTGTGTGGTGTGCCTTATCTTTAAATAGTATGCTAAACTATCTTTTACTAGTGGTCAATTTATTATTTTTATTTTATTCATTCATTCTACAGGGATACACCCCCAATATTAGTAAAATACAATACTTATGTGATATTTACAATAAAAGTACTAAATTTAGACTTAAAATAAACAGTTAAAAAGATAAAGACACTACTACACAAATTACAATTTTCAATCAAATGACAAAGTTTCACATAACTATTCGAAACGAATATATGTAAAAATAAAAAGGGAAATATATTATAAACCTACAAGATACCAATTATTTGTCCAGATGGAATATTATTGACCAATGATTTCTTATAATTATTGAGTGAAGGGTTGAAATAATCCACACTTGTACTATTTGCATTCCTCATCACACGTGTTAACGGGCTGTTTAATCCATAATTCCTTTTGATGGAATGTAGAATTTGATCTTGTTCCAAAAGGCTTCACTTTCAGACAAATATCATGCAGCAGATCAGGGCAGGAAACTTCACCTGATAGCAACTTATACAAAAAACAAAAGTCCGTTCGTGTTCTCCTATTTTCAAGTGTTTCAATATTTAGCTTGGAGCATAAATTTGTGTAGTCCACAAGGTAATTGACTATGGGAATATTTAGTTTCTATGCTGAATATATTAAAAATGTATGCTGTATTGTTTCAAGCATATTCACATAAATGTTATAAAAAGGATTTCAGACAATCGATGCATATTCCATATTTAAATGAACAATTGCACAATAAATGATTTTTAATGCCACTAAAGACAAAATTTTGTAGTTCTCTGGGCACATCCTAATAGTTTTCGTGATATCATTGAAATATTTATTATATTAGAATACCAAGATCTTTTAGGTCATCCACCCATGTTAAGTCCATTTCATTAATGGAATATGGAATGCTCAAGTCATTGTGGGATCTTTTAAAGCAAATAGAGAAACTCTTATTTAGGTTGAGGTCCTTACCATTCAGGTTATACCAGCGTACGTTATTTAGATCATTCTGCAGCACAAGGCAGTCTTCTTTATTTTTTACGATCTTGTATACTTTCAAATCATCAGCGAAGAGTAAGAAGTGTGATTCACTAATACTTTCACTAATATCATTAAAAAACAGATTGTATAGCAAGGGACCACAGTGACTTCCCTGTGGTACTCCAAAGTGGACTTCAATTATATCAAAAATATAATTTTCAATTTTCACCCATTGGAATCTGCCTGTTAAAAAACTCCTCATCCATTTTAGTAAGTAATTTCATAGAAAGCCGTTCTTTTGATAATATGCTCCTATGCAGTTTAGTATCCTTCTTGATTAATTAACTTTTAAAAATATTATGAAGTTCTCCATACGCTTCTATAGACATTCAATAATAATTTTGAATCTTTTAGTAAATATCCCTTAATTCTACTATAAGATGAACCCACATAATTCGTCTCCATTCAACTTTTTTCTTTTTATATAAAATATGCCACAGCATAACGCATTCTGTGATGCTCATTTTATAATAAGCACCGTACAGCACTGATATTGTGTTTGTACTGAGAAAATTAATTTACAAAACTATACTCTGACAAAAGTATCTTGACGGTATCTGGCCTAAATTCTGTATCTCACATACAGTATCTCGGATACAGTACCCTAATCTGAAAGGGCTCTTAAGCTGTCATCACAGTCTTTGGGCATCTATACTCGATAAGACACAAGGTAACAGATTAATACACGCTATAGATGAAACAAATTTAATCATTTTAAATAATGGCAACCCAACAAAAGTTGGTAGGCCTAACGAGCTACCTTCACCAATAGATATTACCCTAGTTTGATGAGTTACTCAGAATGAAATATAGTAGATGATACATTAGGATCTGATCATTTTCCTCTACACATCTCCATATCCCCACAATATATCACATCTCCTGCATTATCAAGAAAATAGATAAGAGTCTTCTGCCAATTGGGAGCATAGTAAACGATCTCCAAATTAACGTTATAAACTCATTAGAGTATTTTCTTAAAATAATAAATAAAGCAGCATCCAATTCTATGAAATCTCGTACTAGCGGATCTAAAAAAGTGTCAAACCCCCTTTGGTGGGACAATGATTGTGTTCAAATTATAAATAAACGGAAGAACGCTTATAAAATGTACAAAAACACTGTAAACTTAGAGAATTATCTACAATTCAAAAATATTGAAGCTAGAAGCAAACTATTATTTAAACAAAAACAACAGGAATGCTGGAAAAAATGAGTTAGCAGTTCAAACAAAAACACACCGATCGCAAAAATTTGGGCATTTGTTAGAAAAATATCAAACAAAAAGTCTACGATGGAAAAACAACCAATATCTGAAAGCCTTATAAATCAAATTTTTGACAATATTTCCCCATGTTTTGTTCCAAATACGTATAGTAAACTGAGTTTACCATACGTACAAGGTGCATCAGGAAAAAATTCAGGGGCTGTTGAGTAAAAATAATATAAATGTAGCACACAAACCTAATAATTATACCAAGACTTTTTTCACAAAACTTAAACCGAAAACCGAAAAATCGAAACAAAGTAATGTAGTGTATAATGTCAAATGTAAAGATTGCCATGGGGAATACGTGGGTCAAACATCTCAATACCTACATAACAGAATTTACAATCACCAATATAACATAAAAACCAACAATGAACATTCCACAGCCCTTTCAAAACACGCATTCGAAAACCACCATAGTTTTGATTTTAAAAACATAAAAATTTTAGACAAAGAAGAAAACAGATTCAAACGTGAAATCAAAGAAATGATTTGTATAAAAAGAACTAAAATTCAATTAACTATAAGACGGACCTTCAAAGTCTCCCAAAAATATACAACCATTTAATAGAGTAGCTGTAGGTGTTTTGCATCTTACCCGCCTATGAATATTATTTGTATGTTTTGTTGATGATTTTATAAATCAGACAGGTTCGAGTAACTTTATTTGATTTTAAAATATTTTAGAACGCAATGTCCACAGTCGACAGTAGATTTATAATGTGTAAGTTTTAATAGCTCATTGTTTTAAATTAATTTTGTCTTAGATTTTATTGTTCAATGTATTATAATTAAATAACACATTATTCATTGTAGAGGAAAAAAAAAGAAATACTTGAAAATGGCAATACGCCGAAACGTAGTGGAGAAAATAAAATGAATGAGAAGAGAATGTAAACAATACAAAAAATCTTTTTATTTTTAACCTTAACCATGTTGGCCGATTACCGGGAATAAGCTTAAACGAAAATTTAAATAATACGGTCAGGAAATACACACTGGAAAATAACTTTTTGCAATAATACTGTGTTAGATAAGTTACTGGTCAAACTATTTTCTACATCCCTATTTTCATCTTATTTATTTTCCATTTTTATTTTTAAATTTGGACATATTATTGGATAGTGTTTCCTCGAACAGACAATACATTTCACAAATGCTCTGCATTGTTTAAGGCAAACAAAACAACCTTTTTTCTCTTTGACAATGTTTTAATGTTTATCAAAAGAGAAATTTTGAGCTACGAGACAATGTTGACTCAAATGAGATTTTGTACAAAAGAGACAATATGGAAAAAAATTTACCAACTTGTCCTGAGTCTTTTGAACTTGCTGAATATCATGCTGCAGCTGTGTATAATCCACCATACCCTTTCTTTATTCGTTTTTCTGATTCCACTTTGCTTCATAAGAAATTTTATAAAATGACATTATTATTTTCACAAATATTTTAATTTGCTTTCCTGTTTCATTTATATTAGAAATGCTATTAACTTTATTTGCACTGCGATATCTTTCCCATGCTTTCAATCTATCATTCGGTAATGCCTCTACCAAAGGAAATAACGTTTCTGCATATTTTTCCTTTTTTACACCCAGAGACTCCAATGCTCTTAGTTTTGTTTCTAGCTTATCATAGAGATTGGAAAGTAACATAACAGTATTATCCATTGCTTGTTTAAGAACTAAACTCAACAATTCCCTCACATAGACCTCAATAAACAATTCATCTTTTGCAAACCTGATCTTCATCTGGTCAATAGCTAACGTGTAATTAGGAAATCTCTCCACTAGTTCTCTTGCAGGGGAGCTCACTTCTATTGCCTGCAGTAAATACTGAAATTTGTCTTCGAGATCTATTTCCTTGCCTTCATGGATTTTTCGGAATTGTTCCGAGGAATCCAATCCAATTTTTGACATTTTCATCAAATTTTTTGAGTTTCATTTTGGAAAGACGGAATATCCTCTTGATTTTCTTGCTGCTCCATTCATGGGATGTTGCTTGGTCCTCGGGTATCTTCTTCAATTGAACTTCGCATCTGGATCTTTGTCTTATGAGTTCTTCTCGATACAATTCTACATTGTCAAATTCCTGTCCTAAATCTGCTTCTTCGGTGCCATTAGTTAAAAGAATAGATCTAATGTTTTCATCTGCAGAGAATAGTCGGTCACCCTTGTCTTCTAATTGTCTTAAAAGGGATAACACATCGTCTTTGTTTCTTTCTTTGTCAATTATTTTCAGGTCAATTTCTTCAGATGTTTTCATGATATGATTTCTGATTATATCACGTTCATTCTCAAAACTTTCCATTGTCACGGTCACCAAAATGTTATATCTTTACTTAATTATCTTTGAAAAACTATAGACTGAAAATATTTGACAGTTTATTACTATAACATTACTATAGAAAAACATGAATTGAAAGCCAATATACAGGAGATAATTAGGAAAACAACATTTGAATCTATTTCCAACAGATTGGAGGCAATAAAAAAATAAGAAAGAACTGGCAGACAGGAAAAATTTAAGGAGACAATGGCATCAAAAGGAAAATAACATCAGATACTTTTCCTGGTTGGGTTCAAGTTTTGTATGTATGAAGAAATGTTCACAAGAGAAAGAAAAGAAGTCATTTGATATTTCCTTATAGAGTTAATTTAGTTCATAAAAATTAATATAAATAATAAAAATACTCACGTATGGTGTAAATATTTTCAACCATTTAGGTGTCTTATCGGGCCTATTATATTTAAGACAAAAGGCCATTCCTAAAATGAAAAATTATAAGGTTAAATCTATAACAGTTACAAAATTACTTATTCAATTGTTATGAATTGTTTAAAGTCACAGCATTCTACACTACCCAACAGGATAACACCCTAAAGTCAAGCTGCCACGTTTTCATTTCTTCTGTTATCATCTTTGAAGTAACTGGATTAATATTTTTGGATATTTTTTTTTACTTTCCGAAATATGTGATTATAGCACACGAGTTAATAAAAAATTATTGACATAAGTACTTTTTAACCTACCTTCTTCGTCTATTTCCCACTGTCTCAAACAATCCCATTCTAACAGTATCACTTGACTCTCGAGGGTTCCATCTTCTCTACAAGCATGTAATTTAATCCCCATTGTTCCTATAGAAAGTATCACATGCCCATCTTTTCGAGAATCGCATGCACAATGAGGAAAAACAACTTCTCCATAACCAGGTAATTCTCTAGCTAGTTTTAGGTATTCACCGGCTCGAGTTTTGTCCTGTAAGGCTTTTAATTGATATAAACGTTCTCCTGCGTGTATAACTCCTCTATTAACTTCATCGACAGCCTAAAATTAATAATTATAATGAAATCAAAAAAAAATATTACATTTTCATAAATTTTGAAGCTATTTATTTTACCAAAAAATGGCTTTTAAGATAATCGAATAAAATTAGTAAATAAATTAAATATAAGGAAAAAGTTGATATATTTGAATTAATAAAAAGTATCTTTTATATTTTAACAATTATTTTAAACCTTGTTTTGTTCAACTCAATCTTACATAATAAAATTTGTGATTAAATTTTAAAGATAAATTACCTGCCAGAATATATATGAAATTGCTAGAGTATCATTCATCAATGTATATTCCTTATCAACTGAAAATAACCATTTTCTAATACTCAAACAAGTGCTGGTAGCTGTACTGTAATTTTGAATATACAAATTATGTGGATATTCATTAGGTTGCAATTTTCTCTCTGAAACAAAAAAATCAGAACATGCCCATAAGTATCTCTTCCTACTTTGCAGCTCTCATGGTTAATAAAATCCTCCACTTTCACCCACGAAACAAATAAAAATCAGGTGTTATCGGTCATACACTCAAAAATAAGTTGATATTAAAATAAACGGGTTTAAAGATTAACACTAACTTTTCCGCATCTGTGAGATGCCCTAAACAATACTCTATCATAAAATTGTCACTTGTATACTTTTCGGGGGATGTATTGTGCTAACAGAAATTTCTCCCAAAAAACCAAAAATGTAGTATATCTGGATTTATAGGACCCGCTGTACTCGCTCTAGTCAGCTGAAAATCAATAGGGTACATCTGTGAGACACCTTGAAAAATATCCAATTATAAAATTGGTCACTTGTATACACTTCTGAGGCTGTATGCTAGCAACCCGAATTTTTACCACCAAGAATGATAAAAAATGTGGCAATTCAGGTACCATAGCATCCGTTGTACTAGCTCTGGTGAGCCATAAAAATGGTCTCTTATACAGGGTGCAGCAGATAAACGGTCAATTAGAAATATCTCGAGAACTAAAGGTATCTGAATTATGAAAATTGGCATGAAGGGGTTTTGAATAATGAGCTATTTAATGAAAATATTGCCATCACCATTCTACTTCTGGTTGTACCGGAAGTTGCACATAACTTTGTTATTTTTAATGAAAGACCCTGTATATTTTTCAATTTTAGAAATATTTACGTTAATCTGAACATTTTTTGTTAATACTACCCTATACCTATTTTGAGTTGTAATGTTTTTTATATGAAAATTACACTTTTTTACCATGTACATAAAATGCAATATCCTCTAATGAAATTTGAATAAAAGTTTAAATTTCTTAGGAACCACTTACCACATGCCGCTTTATCGTTTACACTGTGAAGTTACATTTTTTATTATACAGGGTGCTGTCAAAATTGGAATAAAAACGAAATCCACAATCTTCGCGTAATTCCTTTTTTTCAAATGTGATTATTTATTTCAGAAGAATACGTTGCCCACTATCGATATGTATGACTATTCCCTATACCTATCCATGGGATAGTAAATTTCAAGTGTCCTTTTCGTTTAATGTTTTTTGTGCTATAAAAAATAATAAGATATTTGCTCTCATGATTTATGACGAAAATTTAAACGGAGAGCGTTACTGCAACATCTTACGGCAAGTAATTGTACCAGCAATGCACGCTTTACCTAATAGTGAGGCTAACGAAGCTTGGTTTCAAAAAGATGGTGCACCAGCTCACAATCTTCGAGGAGTAGGCACATTGCTTGATGAAATATTTAACGATAGATGGATAGCTAATAAAGGTCCGTTTCTCTAGCCACCAAGATCCCCACAATTGTCACCATTAGATTACTATATTTGGGGATATGTTAAAAATAAGGTATTCTCTGAACCTGTCACTACTAAGGAAAATATGATAAACAAAATCCTTCACGTTTTTAACGAAATAGATGGAGAATCATTATCAAGAGCTACTAATGAAAATCTAATTAAAAGAGTCCATAAATGTTTGGAAGTTGATGGGCAACATTTTGAACATTTGTTGCATTAAAAGCTAGTGCCTTATTATCTTTGATAGTATCTGTATAATTGTTCAATGTTTAACTTAATAGATTAATACCACATAGCCTATAAAAAAATTAATTTTTTGTGACAAAAATGTATAAAGCTGATTTATTTGAAAACTGCAGGAGATAGGTATAGGGAATAGTAATACATATCGATAGTGGGCAACGTATTCTTCTAAAGTAAATAATCACATTTGAAAAAAAGGAATTACGCGAAGATTGTGGATTCCGTTTTTATTCCAATTTTGACAGCACCCTGTATAATAAAAAAGGTAACTTCAGTGTAAACGATAAAGCGGTATGTGGTAAGTGGTTCCTAAGAAATTTAAACTTTTATTCAAATTTCATTAGAGGATATTGCATTTTATGTACATGGTAAAAAAGTGTAATTTTCATATAAAAAACATTACAACTCAAAAACGGTTCAAAATAGGTATAGGGAAGTATTCACAAAAAATGTTCAGATTAACGTAAATATTTCTAAAATTGAAAAATATCCAGGGTCTTTCATTAAAAATTACATAGTTATCTGCAACTTCCGGTATAACCGGAAGTAAAATGGTGACGGCAATATTTTCCTTAAATAGCTCATTATTCAAAATCCCTTCATGCTCATTTTCATAATTCAGATACCTTTAGTTCTCGAGATATTTCTAATTGACTGTTTATCTGCCGCACCCTGTATACACTCTGGAGGCTAACAAACTGAAGATTCTCCAAAAATGACAAAAAATTGGTACTTAAGTATCATAGCACTTGTTGTACTGGCTTTAGTGAGCTGAATATCAATAGTTGGTCACTTGTATGTACTCCAGAGGCTGTATTGTGATAAACTGAAATTTCTCCAAAAATGTCGCACTTAAAGTACTATAACACCTGTTGTTATCAACAGCGTTCATCTATGAGATATCCTGAATAATATTCAATCATAAAATTGGTGCGTGTTGCCCTCCGTAGGCTGTATTGTGCTAACAAACTTAAATTTCTCAAAAATGTTGTACTTTAAGTACTATAGCACCCGTTGTACTGGCTCTGGTGAGCTGAAAATCAATAGGATTCATCTGTGAGATGTCCTGAACAATATCCAATCATAAAATTGGTGATTTTTTGCACTCCGGATGCTGTATCGTGTTAACAAGACATGTAACAAAAAGTGGCCGACGACAACGACGACATACACACAGGATGTTTTTCTAAAAACTGTTTTTTCGAGCTATTATTGATGAAAAACGTAAAAATAATTCAAAATTTCAACTTTTTTGGGGTAAACCAATACTTTTCCGGCATATGAGATAGGTTGGGCGGAAATGTAAAAAGTATGACAGTGCAAACATACATAAATAGATCTTGTGAAATTGATTGAAACTAAATTAATTTATCTTCATTATTAATTTGCAAATTACCAAATGACATCGTCCCAGGCGCGGATACAGAGGGTAAATGCGTATTGATAACGGGAAAGTTATCACAATATTTACAAATACTAGTCGTCAGAAGAGATTGGAAGTTAAGAACAACTATTATAATAATACTAACATATATTGTTTTTTATACTGCCTACACCCATGCGTTTTTACCTGGTTTTTAAAGGTAGCACATTATTCAAACTCAACTGTATTCTCGAAAACTATACTATTGTTTTCTATATATTTTAGGACAAATATTCTGAAAAGAAAAAACTAGGCTAATGTAACTGAGGCAGTGATACCAGCTCCAACTTTAGCTTCCTATCATATCACAAACGTACTAGATAGGATTTGAGTCGGAACTTCAGGGGACCCACTCTCAGTTGATATTGACGTTATCAAGGTAACAATCCTGGTGATGTATGGTCTCGCATTACCATACATTAGAACAAAGTTATCGACAATAAATGGTGCAACAGATACTACATTATCTTGAAGAACATCTACAATTGAAACCTGGATAAGTGGAATCTGAAGAGATATATTTTTTTATCACTTATAGACAGTTGTTTTGTTTATAGAGGGTACCACTATGACTTTGGTATTTTTAACTTCGCGCTCAGTTTGTCACTCATCTTTCCATGATCATAACCTGATAATAAACTTTAATGAATCAGTGGCTGTTAAATATTTGCAATTTTGTTTCGGCATTTTAGGCACTTTTATTCACACGTTTATTGTACAAACTCTTATATAGTACTGACAAACAAAGCAAATAAGGAAGGAATTAAACTGTTAGTAAACACGTTGTAACTTGCCTAAACCTAATAAATTGTTCCACTTATATGCGCTATTGAGCAATAAAGTTCCAATTATAGACATAAACATCGAAAAAATCTAAGAAAATCAAGGTTTGAAAATTCCCACTAACAGAGGATTCTCACATATCTAGGATTCACTGTATCCAAGCACGTTCATAGCGTCCCTATTAATCAACACAAAGTCCGTTCGTCCTTTTGCAGAAATACCTCTCCACACACAAATCGAAACAACTGTTGAAAGATAACAATGATGCACTCAGAATATCGTTCATCAGCCCTCCGCCAAACTCTGTAGCGACCATCTGGAAATTGTAAGCAAAATCGGTACTCATCTGTGTAGAATACTTAGCTCCACTGTTCCATATTCGAATGAGCATGTGCATAAGTAAATGCCAGTCTGTTGACTCTATACTGCCTGGTAAGTTCTGGGCCATGTGCAGGTCTTCTTGTCATTAGACCAGTTGCATTCAAGCATCTCTTGATCATCCTCTTGCTTATGTGCCCATCTTAAACTTCTGCATAACGATTTCTGGCCACTAAGGCAATCAAGTTCCTGTTGCATTGTATGTGTAAGAAAATTATTATCTTGAGCACTTGTAATCTTTGGACACCTGTTCTCTGACATCGACTGTAAGATTGTTACGATGTAAATTCCTTCTTACTAATTTGGCCGATATGTGGGTTATTCGTTAAATCTTGCAAATTAACTTACTGCAAACTGATCTTAAATTTTTAACTTTCCTGAGTCCAATTCTGGTGGTGTTGACGGGTGTGTCATTGATCATATTAGACTACCTGGCGCCCGTGAATAAACATCCTACAAAAATAGTGAGCCCTCCCCTTCTTCAGCTTAAGCAGCCGGTCACCAAAGCCCAAGTGCAGATAGTTACAGGTGGGCCCAGTAGAATTTGATAGTTGTAAAGGTAGGTAGGGTGACAGTAAGAGTCGACACGAGTAAGATGTGTTATTGTGATGTGCTGCATTAAAATCGATAAAGTTGTAGTAAAACGTGCAAAGTAAATTAGTGTTCTTATAAATTGTGAATGTGTATATATGGATGAATTGAATAAAGTTTGAAACTGCATCAAAATATATTAAGCCTTTTGTTTCTTTTTCTCATAATGGAAGCCAGAGGAACTCGTAAAAATCCAATGAAGGGGGAGGACGAATTGCACTCGTTAGTTAAAACTTTGGTCACAACTATGTTAACTTCTGAGGAATTTATTGGTAAAATATCGAAAAGTATAACTGAAAACATTGCTAAGAAACTCAAAGATGAAATTCAGAAAATCAAGGAGGACAATGCGCAAATTACTAAAAGAGTAGAACAGGATAGTATTATAGAAGCTCTGGTGAGAAAGCAAGAAAAACAGGACGAAGCTACTAAAAGTCACAACATGTTATTTTATGGATTACAAGAAAGTGAGGGAGAGGTCTGCAGCAAATTGGTATTGGACATAGTAAGAGGAACAATGAATTTGAACGTTAGTGAAGAAGTTATTGCATCATTTTTCAGAGTGGGAAGGAGGGTGAGCGGTATAGTCAGACCAATATTAGTGAGATTTTCTACAGTCTATTACAAGGAACTGGTCAACAAAAATAGAAACATTTTAAACAAACCAAGGTTATCATAAGAGAAGACCTTACTCCCGATAAAGTTAAAATCTTGAAATGTGCACTGAATAAAGTGGGTAGGATTGGAACCATTTGGACACATCATGGAAACGTGTTTCTGAAACTTAATAATGCTAACCAAATTAGGAAGTTGGTCTCCATAGGTGACATTGACAACATTTAATTGGTCTGTGTCTTGATTTTTTTTTCTCTCTTTGAAAATATATTAGAATATATATTATCATACCTTCACATACTCCGTCATAGAACAAGAATTTACCTAGTTTTATTTAAATCTTTGTATGTTGACTCAATTTTGCAGCACCAGCAATTTGGGTGCAATTGACTCACACCTTTTTGGTGGTTTTTGCTGATTTTGAAACTAATTTGATACTTTATATTATTTTACTGTTGATAAAATTTAGTTCAGGAACATTTAAAAATGGATTTCTTAAAAGTTGGTTGTGTGAATGCTAGATCATTAGTTCCTTCAATAACTGATGTAAAACAAACTATTTTGCAGAATGACTTTGATATTTTTTTGATATGCGAAACCTGGTTAAAATATTCGGTTATTAATTCTGTTATAAATATTACTAATTATCGCTTATACATGGCTGATAGAAATTGTAATGGTAAGGGAGTATGTATCTATGTTAGAAGTAGAATATGTGGCGAGATAATTATGAGTAGACTGGACTACATTTGGGAACAATTGTGGGTTAAGGTGGTTATTAATAAGAAATATTTTGCTGTAGGTATTATTTACAAAGCACATGAACAAAATACGAATATGTTTTTAGATGAATTTGAAGATATTCTTGCCTAAATATATCATACTGTTGATGAAATCATATGTATGGGGGATTTTAATTTAAATTTATTGGCGCATGAAAATGCGAGCGTTAAAAAATTCAGTTCGATTTTAGAATTACTCAATCTATGTCAAGTAATTGATGAACCGACTAGAATCACTGCGACATCTGCAACACTCTTAGATTATGTAATAATTCCTGAAGGTACTAATTATAATAAAGGTATTATGCAACAAGTAATTTCAGATCATTCAATGGTATTTTGTGAGTTGCAAATATCTAATGAACAGAGAGGTCCTAAACTTGTTACATATAGAATATTTAAAAATTTTGATGATGATAATTTTCAACGTGATCTCTTTGACACGTCGTTTTTTAGGATATATGATCAAGAAGCAGTGGATTGGAAGGTTTTTTACTTAGTCAATTGTCTGAATAATTTGCTTGATAGGCATGCTCCTATTGTTACTTCCAGGGTAACAAAACCTAAAAAGCACCGTGGATAACATTTCCTATAAAGAAAATGATGGACGAAAAAGACAAAGCTCTGAGAAAGTATAAAAGAACGAGATCTGAAGCTACTTTACAAACCTATAAAAATTTACGAAATTTTACATTCCAATCGATCAAAAGAGAGAAAAGGGCATATTTTGTCAATCAGTTCGGTAGCAGTAAACCAAAAGATATATGGCGAATTTTAAGAGCTAATAAATTTTTACCGGACAAATCACTTGATATACCAGAAAATCTGAGGGATGCAAACAAAGTTAATAGGTTTTTTTATTGAATCAATCCCGCAATCTGAACCATCAAATGAAATAAAGCCTTTTTATAAATCGAATAAACTTAATAATTTTGATTTCAAATGACTTACTTGGCTATGAAGCAATTTGTGATATTAAAACAAATGCTACCGGATGTGATGGAATAAATATAAACTTTGTCAAATTGTGTTGTCCATTTATTATCCCGTACATTACACATATTGTGAATTTTTGCATAACCGAAAATGTCATCCTGGGGGTATGGAAGAAAGTGGTTGTCAAAGTTCTACCTAAAAAACAAGATCCTACTGAGTTCCAAGACTTACGCCCAATAAGTATTCTATCTGCGATGTCAAAAATATTGGAAAAAACGTTAGAATCTCAAATTAAGAATTATTTACGTATACATTCACTATTGCCCTCAACATAGTCAGGTTTTCGTAAAGGTTATAGTTGTACTACTGCTGTGGTTCATGTTATTGATGACATTTTCAAAGCTACCGACTCGGGTTATTCGACATTGCTGGTTGTTAGATTTTAGTCGCACTTTTGACACTATAAATCACGATTTAATGATTTGTATTTTGGAATATATGGGTTTCTAATGATGGTTGTTCCTTAATAGAGAGCTACCTTAAATTCAGGCAACAGCAAGTTGTTATGGATGGTATTAGTTCAGATGATCGCGTACTGAGATCTGGTGTACCTCAAGGGTCGATCCTTGGGCCACTGTTTCTATGTATGCTTCTCATCTCTTAAACAAAATCCAGGACTGCAAAGTTCATTTATATGCTGATAATACCCAGTTGTATTATAGCTTCAGGCATGCTGATGTGGATAACGTTTGTGCCGTTGTCAACAACAATCTAGATGAATTCATCTGTTATGCTACTGAACACTGCCTACTTATAAACACAACAAAATATAAAGCCATATTGTTTGGCACTAAGCGAAACAGACAACATTTATCGAAAGTAGTGAATATTACTATTGGTAATGAAGAATTGGAAGTGGTAAGTGAAGCAAAAAATTTACCTTTTTCCTATGCATGTAAAAAAATATCTCTGTGAAACACTTGTACTATCATTATTCAATTATGCAGATACTTTGTACGGATCTAATCTAACTCACCTATATAAACATAAGATTCAGACAGTTCAAAACTCATGCCTACATATGATTTTTCGAATAAGAAGATGACAACGAGTATCTCATAAATTGAAGGAGATTGGATGGTTACATATGGAGAATAGAAGAAAGTTTCATTTTATTACCTTATGTCATAAAATAATTCTTGACAGGAGACCTTCCTATCTACACCGCAAAATTACGTATCGTTCAGATGTCCATAATGTAAATATTAGAAAAAGAGGTTTACTTAATGTTCCTCATTTCACGACTGAGTCTTTCAGGCGCTCGTTTTCATACCAAATTTACTCTCATAATGCCGTTCCATCAGAGTTTAAGGTCTATACTATTTCTAAATTTAAAAGATCCCATAAAAAACATATATTAGACAATCAAATTTAGCAGTAATGCAAAATATCTATCTGCTCTTTTCTCACTTAAAAAAGTAAATTCGTAAGTTTGTTTCTCGCTTTGTGGGTATATTATCTCTCATGAGGTGTCTCACTTCGTGTTTCTTCTCTCATAGAATCAACTATAAATTCTTTAATGTTTAATATATAATATATATCTGTAATATTGTACCTATTTACATTTATATTTTCATATAATATTTTTATCTTGTTCTGCAAAAAGTAGTTGATTTATTTAATTTTATGTTTCATCAGCTAATGATTAAGAACTTCACAAGATTTGTTTTGGGGTTAGGTGGAAGAGTATTTTCTGCAGTAATGTACAACTGAAAATAAACTTGCACTTTATTTTCAAAAGTATTTTGATTGAAAATAATAAAAGCGTTTATTATTATTATTATTGTTATGATTTTATTTTTCTCTTTAGTTAAATAAGTTGTTTCATTGCCACCGCACCTGATCGAACCTATTGATATTCGTAAAGTTCCTCCATTAGGATGTGGTGCAGAAGGAACGTTGCAACATAATGTTGATACCAGCCATTCTGTATCAAAGCAACTGCACTGACTGCATCCAATTTACTAATTACCTTAATGAATTAGTAATTAACAAAATGTCAAATTAAATATTTCCAAAAAGCAAAAGACGAAAATTTCACCAAAATAAAAATAAAATCACATAGAGAACAGCATAGAATTTACCAATATGAAAGAATCGAACTTCCCGGAACGAATCTGTAACCTATTATGTCAAATGCTATCAAATAGAAAAGTATATATTAGACACAATAATTCCCTAATCGAACCACGACATACCTCACTGGGACTACCGCAGGGATCAACATTATCTCCTCTATTATTCAATATATTTACCACTTGTTTACACTCAATAACGGAGGAAACAACTATAATACAATATGCAGATGATATTGTTTTATACTCACAGGAAAAGAAATACGATCGTGGATTACAGAAACTAGAGAACTCATTCATTCCTTTGATTACCACCATCCAGAACCTAGGACTTCAAATCGCGCCTCATAAGTCAAGCATCAACGTATTTTCTAGACATACTTTACACAAACCTGAAAATATCCAATTAGGTAATGCTCTACTACCATACAAAGATGAAGTCAAATATTTAGGAATAGTACTGGATAGCAAGCTAACATGGAAACCATTCATAGAACTCATACGAACAAAGTGCACAAAAGCAATAAACTTCCTAAAAATGATTACGAGGACGTGGTGGGGAGCTAGTCTAGACATAGCACTTTTGTTCTACAGAGCGTACATCCGATCTATAATTGACTATGGAAGCATACTGTATGGATCAGCAAATGACACAAACCTAAAACAACTAGATCTCATTCAAAATAAAGCTCTTAGAATTTGCATTGGAGCAATGAAGTCTACACCTGTCGAAGCTATGAGAGTGGAAGCAAAAGATCCGCCACTAAAATTGAGAAGAGAATACTTGGCCGAAACAATGATCTTAAAATGCAAATTAAAACAGTCGCCACTAATCCATAAAGTATCTGTTTTAAACTGCAACGATTTGACAAAAACATACTGGATAAAAAAAAATTCTCCTCCTCTATGTATAGGTTTTCGTAATACAAGCAACACGACATTGATGCAACATACGAGAGATAAATGCTTTGAATTATATCAAAACAAACCAAAAATTATAATACCGAAATACTTTGAAACTGCTTCTTATAATCAAAATTTAATTGAAAGAATTACAGATAATAACGAAAGTAACATGGCAGTATACACTGATGCATCAAAGAATGAGTTAGGTACTGGGTGTGCATTTTATATCCCCGAAGGAAAAATAGAAAAGAAGTTCAAAATCAATTCCCATAGTTCGATTTACACCGCAGAGGCATACGGAATATTGAAAGCCTTAGAATACTTAGCATCTCAAAACCAACATAAAAGCATTACGTTATTTTCGGACTCACTATCCGTCCTACAGAGTATAAATAAACCAATCAATCCAAGCTCCCTTGTATCTCATCCGTATATTTACAAAATTCAAGTCATCCTAGGACAACTCACTTCAAGGAAATTCGACATACAAATGGCTTGGGTTAAAGCTCACATAGACATAAAACAAAACGAGCACGTAGATATTTTAGCAAAAGAAAGTATCGACACAGGAGAAGCATATTTTGAGAATAATTGCCTATCGGATTGCATTAACATATGCAAAAATAATTTGTATAAAAAATGGACCATACATTGGGAAAACTATTGCAATAACAAAAATTCACAGTATACTCTGTTACAAAAATACATCCCCAAAAAATGCTGGTACAGGAACACTACTTACAGCCGAAGACAGACGGTCTCCTTAATAAGAATGCGATTTGGACATGCATCTTACCCCGCTCATCTCAACAAAATCAAAGTAATAACATCTGATCTATGCGAAGAGTGCAATGAAAGGGCTGACTTAAACCACATCTTCTTAAAATACAAGAAATTCGAAACTCACAACAACATCCTAATAGGAGATCTTAGAGAACTTGGGATTGAATTCCCAATCAACATGCCATTCCTCTTGGGTACCAATAACAAAAAGGTCCTTGACGTAATAATCAAATTCATCAATAATACAAATATATTTATCTAGAAAGTTCATTGTTAGTTGCTAATACCTATGTTTTGTACCCATATGTATATACCTTCCTATCCGTGGTCCACCTGTGTTGTTAGAATAATGCCTTGATTGACCCCTAGGCGAGAAGCGTGTGACCTTGTCTTTCCTCATAGTCGATACAACCCTTAAGCATGTATACAAACCCATACAATACTTATTGCGATTTTATCAACAGTGTTCCTGGCTGCATGGATCCACTCCTAATGCCAAAGAAAAAAAAAAAAAAAAAAAAAAAAAAAAAAAAAAACCAATATGTCATTTAAACTATATTATTTGGTTACAATAACGCCATAGCTTACCTGATTAATAAGAATATTCCAAAATATATTGAATTGTTGATCAAATTGAAAAAAATAATGGTGAGTCACTGTTTGTGCAGGTCGGTGTATTATTAAAGCTGGAGAAGGTTACTTAAAATTGGGCAAATTATGGAAAGAGTGCTAGGAGGCAACAAAAAGATGTATTTATGAACTATTGCTATGGAAAAGGCATTTTATTCACTACCAAGATGAAAACTTTAACAGGCGTACTCAACGGTTCATGCAATTCAATATGAAAAGACGAACAACACAGACCTTTAAACTAATTAGCAGTTTTCTCACTGTAGAATATCAACTTTTTATTACATTAATTATACAAATATACTTACCAAAATTGTATTCAACTATTTCAAATAAATAAAAGAAACGAGAAACTTTCTTGCTCATTCCAATTTTTCTAATAACTGCCTCATAAACTTCGTCAGCATTAGCGCTCTTTTTTAATGAAACCGTTACTACGTCTCTATCAGGTAATAATACCTAAAAACAACTCCAATTAAGACATACACAGTATTTTAAAAAAGCGTAATAACTGAATATTCATTAAAATTTCAGTGGTTATATTACTTTTAAATCAACAGGACTTATACTATTTTCATCATCTTGGTCAGTTAGGAACTCTTGCATAATATCAGATTCTGCTATAACTCTCACTGCACATACTCTCTCTAAATATTGTTCTAAGCCTCTTCGTCGAGCATCCAATTGTTGTTCGCTCATCGTAAATGGCCATTTTCCAGGTAATTTTGGAAACGTGAAACCTTTTAACAAAATTACAATTACATATCTAATTTGACAATATACAGCATTTTGCAGTTCTTACTTTGGTACAATCTCAATAATAAAGTATTATTTCCACATACACAGAATTAAAACTATTGAGAAATTAAAATATTAATTACTAGCCTACTAGTCATCAAGGAATAACTTTAACAAATGTAGCTTGTTATAATTTACAATTCCATTTTTATAATTAAATATATTAACATGTTCACTGTCCAATGACTGGGTTGTAAGTTCATTTACTTACAAGTCCTGTGAATGTATGTTTTGTTATATAGCCCAATACTAAAAAGGATGAGTCAGTAAATTATTGCTTTCTTTAAGAGGAGTCTACATTTTGTTAAAAAAAACATTCTATTCTGTCAAAAAATAATTAAGATACATTATATTAAAAAGAGGTTTCCAAAATAATGAAAATGTGTGTACAAAACGGGAGGATATAGAAAATCAATGATTTTCTGCATAACAAGAAATACAAAACGCTTGGTTGCACTGACAGCAAAAATTTGAGACTTTCTTGGTTTTTTTTCATGCTTCTTTTGATGTAAAAGTATCTCTCAACTTAGTACCCATGGCAAAAACTTTTGTATATTTTGTCATCACTGCCTCTGACAGCTCCTTTGGCTTATGAGCTCCCTCTTCATGCTTTTTCATCTTTTCATTTATTATTAGAAAGCTGAGAATAATAGATTCACTCTAATTTTTATTAGTGTTAATTGATATTTCACTAGACGCACAGAATTATACAAAATAAAAATATTTACGAGTATTTCACAAATTATTTCAATGGCTAATTTTTAAAACCAAACCAAACACTTTCAAATACAAGTGCAATAACTAGATATAATTAGTCAGAACTGTCTACCACTTGCTATCGCTTATTATACTATATGAAGCGAATGGTTTAATTTTATCTTCTCAATTTCTTTTTTTCCATTTTACTAGCCACATATTGGTTGTAGGACATAGGTTAAATATTTAATTAACACAGGGTCCTGCGAATCACATATGAGGTTCAAATATTTAAATCGTGACCTGTAACAGTTAGCGGAAAAATAGCATTAGGACAGTGAACATGTTAAACACTAACGTACATAATACCAATTGAAAAAACATGTAGAGGAAAGAATTAATTCAATGGCGTATTTTCCTGAAAAAATATATTTTATTTCGCATGGAGTAAATGTGTTACCAGCCAAAAATGTCTAGGAGTTATTTTATTATGTTTCTATATATTTAGAGAACCTATGCCATAAAAAATAAGCTTTTCAATTTTGGTAAGGTGACACCACCTAAGTATCTGATTTTTTTTCTCTATAAATTTGTAAAGGACCAAAGCTTCTCTCATTAGATAAACAAGTTCAAAAATATTAGAATATTAACCAAAAAATTATAAGATTAAATCTAGAACTATCAAACATACATTTGTAATAATCTTACCTAAAAATTCTTTTTTCAAATCATTATGTAACTTTGCAAATTCCCTATATCTTCTAGAACAAAGATGACGACCGGCCATGTATATGTTAAAACAAACATATCGTTCTCCACCTCGTTCATTGTGGTGATAATCCGGAATACTTATAGGTAAAGATCTTTTTTCGCTGTAATCGTAATAAATTTGGTTATCGTCAGTTGGTTCCAAACGTTCAGCCTCCTAAAATAAATATGTAATTAAGTTATCTATTATGTCTGAAAATATTAGATATTATGTAAATTCTTTGATCTTTTAATAAAGTACATTATTTGTCAAACCTGAATATAACACATAATATATTTGATTATATGTGTACAATCTCACCTGTTGTGTCACAGAAATTACTGTTAATGTCAGAACATCCCCTCCTGATTTTATAAGATCAACTACTTGTTTATGTGTGGATCCTTCTACATTAACACCGTTTCTAAAAAGAAAATGATTCAATGATTATTATTAGAGTAGGTTAGTTGAAAATAAGAGCGTTTCAATGTGTTCATTAAAACAAACTGCTTCTGGCTAAAGTGAATAGTTTTAGTATATCTATTCATTATATTTTCGCAACATTAGAATTGAAATCAAATGTGTGAATGCAGATGTATAATAGAAGCAGCTCCAAGTTAGACTTGGTTTTCATGTTACATGAAGACACAAAGATACAACAATGAGTTTGCTCATCAAAAAGTCTGTATCGCAAGACCAAACTGAGTTTGTGATAGCACCTAAGATTCACAATGAACTGCTTCCTTTATTGCCTAAGTGACGAGTCCATTATCAGTGTTAGAATTCAGTAGCATTTCTTTTTTATTAACCCATTTCTCAACATATCTGAAATGTATTAGTAATTCCTGGATAAATGAATGCATATAAATACATTTTTTGTATCATGTATTGTGGAAATGTAAAAGTCGTGTCACCACTAACTGGACTTACACAAAACAACATGCGTCTTTGCCGAAATTGCTGCCCATCTCATCTTGGTCCTACTTTTCCTAAAGCAGCGGAGTGGAAATTTCATAATATTTCTCTGAAGTTAACAAAGACAGTTTCCTAGCAGTTGCTAATAACATGACCTATATAGCCAGTTAGATCTGAGACAAACTGGAAATATTGCTTAGTAATATAAAAATTGAATTCAACTAAATTATCTTTGTAGAATAACATAAAACTCTCACTTAGAAAAGATAAGAGTGGAAATATGTAAATTTAAATTTGACATTTATTGTTGCCTTCACTTTTGCTGACACTGAGTTCTATGTCAGCCAATTAGCTTATAGAATACTTCTTATTCTGATTGCTGATTTATGTACAAATAAAAAAAACTTTTGCTATTCTTTCAAAACACTACATGTTAGCCCCCTAAAAATGGCAGGCCAATTTGGAAAAATGGATTGAAATTTAGGTTACAATTAGAGACTTTTTAGGTGTGCAAATGATAAATTAGGTGCATTAACAATTTTGGAAAAAAAACAAAAGGTCTACCTGGTTTTAAAAATCTGGTGGACCCTTCTATAAAAAAAATATTGTACTTTTTTTATTACGAAGGAGTTAAGTACTTTAAAATACCTCATTGAGTTATTCAAATAATTATATAAATAAATAAAAAAGGAAATACTTTCTCCGAGTAACTCCTGTATCAATAATAGAAGCAAGCAAATTGAAGCAAAAGTCTGGTATATAACCTACGTTAACTTTATTGCTGCACATTGAATACAACAAATTTTAAATTAGAAAATTGAACTGAACGAATTCCGAACATTCAAAACTTTTCATATCAACTGATGCAAATAAATGAACACTCATACTAAGTTTTGAAAAGATGTTCTAACAGTCATCCGGATAGTAACCTAAATCTTCTCAAAAATGATCAAAGGTTGATAATTTTAATAACAATTTGTAACCTAGAGGTGCTAATTAAATATGGAAATACCGCAGTAAACTCAAAACCATAAATAAACAACAAATAATAAATTTCACAACAAATACTCAAAGTTAAAAATATCACTCACAACAGAGTGAATACACTCATTGTGAACATAAAAGTCCATATATTTTGAGAATTTTTAATATTGAGTGAGCGATATAAAAAGTAATGAAGATCAAAATTAGACCAAAATAATCAAAACATCAGTGGGTATATTTAATGGCTAAGAAATGATCAATTGTTTATTATAGATAAAGCTAAAATGATAGGATAAGAAAAAAGCAAAATAGTTATCCCATATACTTAATTTTCCAACGACCGCTATGAAATATGGCACATTTCATACAGTTTTCTCTTAGTGAAAATTTAAAATTGCAAACGAAGGGTGTACCCATGTGAAATGAAAAAATTGAGAAATCTGATTGCCCGACAGCTATGTGTAATTATTTTGCACACGGGTCGATGATTATCTATGTCTATCTGACATTTTGAGTTTGACTTTTGAACTGTTAGCAACTGAAAGAGCGAATTGGAGAGAGATATTGAATTTTCTGTAATTTTGAGTCTCATAGGCATAAAATTCAAAACTTTGTATGAACTAAAGAATATAAAATGGTCAACAACGATCTTGAAGCACCAGTTTATTTTTATAATTGTAGTAACCTTACTATAAACTTTAATCTATAAAATAAATACTAACTCTGCTTTTTTGTGATCTTCGGAAAAATATTGTGTACATGTGTTGAAAATTCGACTTCACACTTGTTTGCTTAAGCCACTCGCCTACGGTTCGTGGCTCAATCCTGCAAACTCGTGTGAAATCTTTCATTTTCAACACTTCTTATACAATATACTATTATTCAATTCATGAATTTATCAAACAGCCCAGTTACTGCGTTTTCAAATAAATATGCTATTGTAAATGCAAATACATTAAAGATCAAACCACATCTCGTTTCTTGTGAAAAGAAAGTGCTCACAAGATTAGAAAATCGTAAACAGGATAAAGGGACTAAAAAAATCATCAATAATTTTTTTTAGCTTTGGTATTGCATACCCAAAATTTTTAAATTTTTTGTATTCAAAGTGCAGCAATGTTAATGTAATAAACCAGTAGCTTCGATTTGCATGTTTCTATTATTGATACAGGAGTTACTCAGAGAAGGTGTCAACATTTTTATTTATTTATATGATTATTTGAATTACTCATTGAGGTATCTTAAAGCACTTAAATCTTAGGCAATAAAAAAAATACTATTATTTTTTTATAAAAGTGTGCTAAATTTTTAAAACCTGGCGAATCTTTATTTTTTTTTCCAAAATCGTTAATGCACCTAATTTATCATTTGTGCATCTAAAAAGACCTAATTTTGACCTAAATTTTGATCCATTTTCCAATGTGGGCCTGACATTTTTAGAGGGCTCTATATGTTCCAAGATTTGAAACAACATGGGTCATTAGTTGCTCATGAGACAGAGGACATTGGTTATATCTATATTTGAGCATAACAACTCATTAATTCTCCTATGGCTATTTACAATGCAGTGTTATTGTAAAAAATATTACTTCAGATATTTGAATTTCATTTATAATGAATCAAGTTTTTGCAAACTTATGATCACATAAGGATAAAGTTTACTAACATTGTGACCTTAAAAAATGTGAAACTCTGAATGCCTATCTAATAGAGGTAAATGTACTGAGGGAGCAAAAACCACTTTAAGTGAACAAAGACCATTGCACCATTCGGATAAAAGAAATGTCTACAAAACCGACAAAAGTGATTTATATAATTTACAATTTGTAATTTTCATATTACATCAATCAGTTCTATTCCTAATTATACCGCAGACAGTTTTTTACTTGAAAAATAAGCTTTGATTTATATAATAAATGCACATCTTCATCTATTGTTGCATTGGTTTGATTTATTTTATGTGTTGTTGCCACATAAAACGGAAAAAGGACAGAACTAAATTCTTTATACTGGAATGGGTTTTACTCTCGGTTTTAAAAGACTTTTTTTATTTTTTTTCATTTCAATGTAACTGTTTTACAAATGCCTTTATTTTGGTAATCAGCAAGTTGAAGAAGAATGGACTTTGTCAATATATTGATAAGTTTATGTCTTTGTCATGGTCTCTTAGAAATAAAAATATTTTTTCAGTTGTTGCATTATATTGGATCAATGACTGATGCTGCAAATGTTTAATAATTTTTGTACAAAGTTTCTTAATCAACGATTCAACATGTATCCAAATTGGTGGTCAGACTATAAGCTTTAAGTAAATTAGCGACCAAATATATTAAAAAACTAATATAAAAATAAAAGACGTCTGGAAGGATCCAGCAAATTTACTAAAATTAATATCTAGTTATTGGATGGTGGATTTGAGGAAACCGGTGGTAAAAAAATAACATTAAGATTGATTACTAGTCACTTCCAATGTATTATTTGCATAACAAACCAAACTGTCAAATGTCATAAAATAAACTTAAAAATCAATACTCCTTCAATGTTAACAACAATGTAAACTAATTAGTAATAAAATGAGAATTGTTTTTCAACTTACACTTCTAAAATTCTATCCCCTTTTCTTATACCAGCTTGTTCAGCAGCTCCCCTGTCTAAGACTGCACTGACATGTTGAAGAGGGGCGTAAAGTTCCCCATTGATACTCCGCAACTGTCCACCTTCACTAACTTGGCCCCTCACGTTAAACCCGAAACCCGTTTCGGTTTTATTAATAGTTACGACACGAGGGCCATTTGAATCTTTCATGTTGTTAAAGTGATTTGAATGCCTACTCACAGCCGCATCCAAATCGGCCATACTTTTTTGACGTTTAAATTCAGAATTGCCACTAGTATAAATATAAATGTATATATGTCAAAGACATTTTCAGTCACAAAATACGGACGATGACGTTTTCTGTGTTTTCAGTTGTAGTAGTATGCATAAAGAAATGAATATTTGTCGATTGTAGTATGTGATATCCAAAGGGATCGAGACCGAACTACAGAGGCAGCACTTCTGTCGAAAGTAGAGTGTCCTGGTGTTAAATAAGAAGAAACATTGTGATGTAAACAGTGTAATAAACAACCTACAAAATGCAAGAAATGAATAGATCTTTTTATTTTCTTTGCCAGGAAAAATTGTTGGTATGTAAGATGGGTGTAGGGGATTATCTGATTTTTTATTATTGACAAAATGAGCACTGCAAGTTCTAGTATTTTTATTTGGTTCCCAATCCTTCCGATGTTTTTTAAAATGTAAATAAAAAACTTGAAGTGATTCGTTTTGTACAAATGTTTACTTTCTTTTTCTTTATAGTATTTAATTATTTAAACTTATTGTATAATATTAAAGTCAGCAAGCACATAACAATCTTTTTATTTTATATAATCAATGAAATCGTACAGAAAACAACATTGTAGGGGGGTTCACTTATATGGAATTATTCTGATTAATTAGTAATAAGGTGCCCAAAATTATACAAAGAAGTGCGCCAAAAGTATATTCTGACAACGAATTTTTTTACAATCAACTGTCATTAAAAATATTAAACGGTGGTATGTCAAAAGTCATTTCTTTCACTGTACTTCTTTTCTTGGCCTTTATATGTATGCGCGTTACAACCTCCCCCTTTGCTCCACGAGAAGTCCCTTGAGTAGGAGCAAGAGGTAGGCTGGTGACAACAAGAACACGTAGGCTTCTTCACTGGTCGCCTGCGTAACGCGCCACCTGTTGGGTTGTCTGAGGTGTGATCACTTTCGGAATCGGCTGGGGAAGTAGTAGCCACATCCACTTCCTTATCTTCAGGTTCGGCAACTTTCTCTGTAGAGTCTGACTCAGCGGGACCGGTCGGGGTAACTTTGGCAGGTCGACCACGTCGCCGTAACGGCAACACTGGAACTGGACTGTCGGTCGTGTTGGTGTCGTGATACGGAGTCAGCGCTGATACGTGGTACTTCCCTAAGGGAGTATCGGGGTCCAGTAGGGATGCTATTTCATAGGTGGTAGGGGTAACCATCTTGGTGACCACATAGGGTCCGTCTCTTCGGGGGGCGAACTTCGAGGTGAAAGAACTTCCAGACTTGCTTAAGACATGCACGTCCACGAGAACTTTGTCGTTCACTTTAAAAGTTGGGGAGTCGCGTCGTGCTTTGTCGGCGAACACTTTATGTCTGTCTTGCTGTACCTCACTGTTTTCCCGTGCTTGGTAGAGTGTCTCACTGAGAGTTTTTAAGTAGGGGGTTATCTCCGGGATAAAATTATCGTTAACTACGATGGCACGGAAGTCTCTTCGTACATCGTCCGGGGTGCGTAACTCGCGCCCAAAGGTGAGATATGCGGCACTATATCCGGTAGACTGGGATCGAACAGTGTTCATAGCGAATCTAACCGCGGGGATACTGTCTTTCCATAAGGTGTGGTCAGCACCAGTCAAAATGGCTAACTGTGCTTTCAGGTCGCGATTTTTACGTTCTACTGGATTTGCGGGAGGCCAATACACGGGAATAAGCGACTGTTTGAAACCAAGGCTGTGGGCAACTTGTTGCATTACGCTGCTAACAAATTGAGGAGCGTTGTCGCTGATGACTCGCCGAGGTAGGCCAAAGCGGAGGATAACCTCATCAACTAAACATCGAGCACAGTTCTCGGCGGTGGCAGTTTTAAGGGGAAATATTTCCACCCATCGACTTGAAGTATCTTCTATAACAAAAATCCACTTATATCCATCAGAGGTTTCCGGAAGTGGTCAGAACAAATCGATCGCGAGAACTTCAAAGCGTTGGGCTTGGGCCGGGGTTTGGAGAAGACCGGCCGGTTTTAGGTTCGTCGCTTTGTATCGCTGACAATTTACACATTTAGCAATGTAGTCTGCTACTGCCTTGCGCATACCAACCCAGTAGTACCGACTGGCTATCCTATGGTAGGTTCTGTCTACTCCATAGTGTCCAGCTAGAGCAGAGTCGTGGTCAGGGTTTTCAAATGACTCAATGATTTTCTGTAAATCAGGATCGGCTAGTTGTTGTTTTCTTGTTTCACTTGTGGATTCTCTTGGTAAGTCCACTTGAACATATTGGGCTTTCAACTCTTCGATAGGGGGACGTGACAGCATGTCAGCAACAACGTTCAGCTTGCCGGGAGTATAGTCGATTCGAAGATCATACGCTTGAAGGGACAAGGCCCATCGAGCTAGACGACCTGAGGGTGACTTTAGCGACATCAAGTATCGTAGGGGCTGGTGGTCACTTTGAACCACTATAGGAGACCCTTCAATATAACCACGGAACTTGTTTAATGCCCAGACAACCGCTAATGCTTCTAACTCAGTAGTGCAATAGTTTCGTTCTGAACGAGTGAGTAGTCGACTCGCATACTCAATAGGCCTTTCCCCGGGATACTCCCCCTGAAGCAAACATGCTCCGAGTGCATACGAACTTGCGTCTGTACGAAGAAGGAAGGGAAGATCAGGGTCGACCTGTCGAAGGACGGGACTTGAACACAGAAGAGTCTTTAGCCGGTCCACGGCCTGAGATTGGACATGTCCCCAGCTCCATTTAGCGTTCTTTTTGAGAAGGTTGGACAAAGGCTTACTTATTTCGGCAAAATTTTCAATGAATCGTCTGAACCATGAGCAAGTTTGAAGAAATGAGGTCAGTTGCTTGACGTTCTTGGGGGCCGGTCTATTCATGATAGATGAAACTTTATTAGGATCCGGTTTGATTCCAGACGGAGTGATAACATGGCCAAGGTAAAGGACCGAGTCGCAACTGAAGGTGCACTTAGCACGATTTAAGTGTAATTTGAAGATCTTTAGACGAGCGAAAACCTGCGCAATATCTTGCAAGTGGGTTTGAAATGAGGGGGAGATAACTATTAGGTCATCTAGATAGGCCAATAGGTAGACATCTGGCAATCCCACCCGAAATTTATCAATGAGACGCTGAAACGTGGCGGGGCTGTTCCTCATACCAAAAGGCATACGAGTGTACCTAAAGGTACCAAAGGGACATATAAACGCTGTCTTGTCTCTGTCATCGGGGTGTACAGCGATTTGGTGATAACCTGATTTTAAGTCCAGGGTTGACATGAACTTTGTTTCCTTAGTGGCGTACAGCAAATCATCCATTCTGGGAAGAGGGTATCTGTCTGCTCGGGTGATCGCGTTTAGCTTGCGATAATCGACTGTCAGTCTGACACTGTTGTCTTTCTTGGGTACTAAGACAACCGGCGCGGAGTAAGGCGACTCGCATTCTTCGATTGTGCCGTCCTCAAGGAGTTTGTCAATTTCTTGCTTCAATTGTTGTTTTTTTACTGCTGACATGCGATACGGAGCAACTGATATGGGATTACTGTCAGTCAGTATTATAGTGTGCTGAGCAAAAGGGGTCGGCTCTTTATTGGGGCAAAATAAATCACGGTTTTGATCGAGAAGCTTATTCAAGAGGGATTTGTCTGACGGTGGGAGGTTGACACCTTCATTTTCTCTCAATTCGATTCGGGCTAGATGGATGGTATTAAAGCTAGGCGCAATAGTTCTAGTCGGTTCAGGAGCAAAAGAGTATCGAACTTCAGGAGAGTCGCCATAATACCAACAATCGCGTGGGATGTCTAAAATGATATTAGCTGCCTTGATAAAATCGGAACCTAATAGGGTTCTACTTTGATCATGTTCAGGTACGGCAATTAGAGTGAGCGGGTATTCCCGATGTTCTAATACAATTTTAACCTGGAAAAATAAGGCATTGACAGTGCTCGCTTTGCCATCCGCCAATGTCATAATCATCGACTTGGTTATATAAGGGGTATTTTCTTTTAGTAAAACATCTCTAAGCATAGCTCCGGCTATGCTGGACTGGGCACCAGAATCGAGGAATGAAAATCCATGATGACCTTGAATGGTAACCCGAGTGAGTGGACGCATAGGTGAAGCAGCGGCTTGACCGTCGACATTGTTTACCGATGTGCAAAGGAACTCGCTAGATACGCTAACCTGATCAATTTCAACCGACTTACATTTGGGACAATTGGATTTCACATAACCTGGAGTTTTACAGCCATAGCAGAAGATCTTAGAATTATCGGCAGAGCTGGCAACTCCGCAATCCCGTAGAACGGTGTCATTAACACTATTATTCTTGTGCGCAGCATATTTGCGACATTCGTCTCTGATATGACCAAAATTCTTACAAAATATACATTGAATTCTGTTTTTTTTATTGTTCACTTTATGATTTGCATTCAAATGATCGGTTTCAGATTTCACATTAATTGCATTTTGACTTGACCGCTGACTACCTCTCTGAGTTGTATCCGAAAGATATTGTTCTATGGTACGGGCGTTTTCAATTAGTTCTTTGAATGTTGAAATTTTATCACGAGCTAGTTTTTCTCCAATGCGAGCGTTTAATAAACCGTAAACTAAATCTAATTGTACATGTTCGGAAATTTCGTAATTTCCTGATAAACGTGACAACAGCGCGCGCGCCTTACTAATGAAAATGTCGGTTTTTTCGTTGCCTTGTTCGCGCGAAAATAGTTCTCGATAAATTTGATATGCTGGCTTCGGATAACCGTAAGCATGTCTTAAGCAGTCCAAAGCTTCGTCGAACGTGTTTACCGATGACTTGATTCCCTGCCACCACGTTGCTGCAGTATCGTGAAGCAGCATACTGAGGCCCTTTCGTGCATGCTCATCTGAGATATTCAGACATTCCTTATACACCGAAATAGCATCTATAAAGGCTTCAATATCCTCGTTTTTATTGCCGTAAAATTTATGTTTACATGCGGAGAAATTAGAGTTATTACTTACGGTTGTTACGTTCTGTTGATTGTGGTTTACACCTGCTAATCTCATACCTGCAATCAGGTCCTGCAACATTTCAGGTGTCATTACTACCAGTTGAATTTTATTTTCGGTATCTGGCATTGTAGTTGATGTAGCGGTATTTCTTCCAGAACGTAAGAACATACAAGTAACTGAGAATAACAGTGTCCACTCTACTATTTAACTTATAAACACACTAACTGCACTAAACTGCTTGGTATTTACGAGTTTGGGAACTGACGGCATCCAGTGTCCACAACTGTGTAATTACTAAAACTTGATTCACTTAATAACCGGTGACTTCTTTATTAACAGCAGCACGTTGGTCGCCAATTTGTAGGAGGTTCACTTATATGGAATTATTCTGATTAATTAGTAATAAGGTGCCCAAAATTATACAAAGAAGTGCGCCAAAAGTATATTCTGACAACGAGTTTTTTTACAATCAACTGTCATTAAAAATATTAAACGGTGGTATGTCAAAAGTCATTTCTTTCACTGTACTTCTTTTCTTGGCCTTTATATGTATGCGCGTTACAACATTTTATTCTCTCGAAAATAATCTTCTCTTTATGTAAAAAAAAAACTTTTCTAATAGCTGCCAATTGTAGTATCATACTGATTATACACAAAATAATAGTTAATAAAAAATTTTAATCAGAACATTTTACTTACATATGGGTTTTTACTGCATTTATCCATTTTTGACGTTTTAAGGTTATCCACGCAGTTTTCAATGAACTTTCGGGGAAACTATAAAATTTCAACTGCGTAGTATTTTTATACGGCATATTTGAACAGCCATGAATACAGAAATATGCTTTTGATGAAGACATCAGAAACATTTAATATCAGTTTTCAAAACTGAACATTTAAAAACGCTGATTATACAAAGCTAATAATGTTTACATCACTTCATTTGTGCTTTTCCCGGCAGATGGCGTAAGCGTCGTGGACAGAGAAAGATGACGCTTATGCCATCTGCCGTGAAAAAAACAAACAAAGTGATGTAAACACTATTAGTTTTATATAATCAGCGTTTTTAAATGTTCATTTTTTAAAAGTGATATTAAATGTTTGTGATGTCTTCATCGAACGTATCTTTCTGTATTCATGGCTGTTCAAATATGCCGTATAAAAATAATACGCAGTTGAAATTCTATAGTTTCCCCGAAGGTTCATTGAACACTGCGTGGATAACCTTAAAACGTCAAAAATGGATAAATGCATTAAAAACCCATATGTAAGTGAAATGTTCTAACCAAAAAAAATTTATTAACTATTATTTTGTGTATAATCAGTATGATACTATAAAAATATACAATTACTATTAGAAAAGTTCTAAATCTTTTTTACATAAATATAAGATTATTATTGAGAGAATATAATGTTGTTTTCTGTACTATGTCATTGATTATATGAAATAAAAAGCTTGTTATGTGTTTGCTGACTTTAATAGTATATAATAAGTTCAAATAATTAAATACTATTAAGAGAAAGAAAGTTAACACTTGTACAAAACGAATCACTTCAAGTTTTTTAATTACATTTCAGAAAACATCGGAAAGATTGGGAATCAAATAAAAATACTAGAATTTGCAGTGCTCATTTTGTCAATAATGAAAAATTAGATAATCCCCTACACCCATCTTACATACCAACAATTTTTCCTGGCAAAGAAAATAAAAAGATCTATTCATTTTTTTCATTTTGTAGGTTGTTTATTTCACTGTTTACATCGCAATAGTGCTATTCAACGCGGCAATCGATTACAATCATTTCCTGTCATTTAAAAAACAACATGTTCAACAGTACATTTTCGATATCAATCGATCACTTTGATTATAATCGGTCTAAAATTATGATGCTATTGAAAGCAATCGTAAATCGGAAGCATGTGATTGGTCGAAAAATTTAAATAAACTACCGTTTGTCTATGGGTTATCTGATGTGAGTGATATTTTGCAATTGTATATCACATTTTTAGTTAACAGAACAGCTTCTATAAAATTAAACGTGATTAAATTAAATGAATTTCTGAAAAGTGTGAAATACACGTGAAATGAACTAAAATAATGATAATGTTATGTCACTAAAAATGACAATTTTTTTGGTCGTTCAACAAACATCAATCCGTTTTCGATTTCGATTATAAACTAAATCGGAATCAAGATCGAAGTGTTGAATAGCACTAATGTTTTTCTTATTTATTACCAGGGCGCTCTACTTTCGACAGAAGGGCTGCCTCTATAGATCTGTCTCGATCCCTATAGACATGTGATATCTACAGCACAAATCACCTTGGAGTAGGTGATTTTTGTGATCTACAGTTGTGTTCAGCTGTTCCACGGAACACGAAAACAAGTGGTGACACGGAGCACGAAAACATTTTATTCCGTGGTGGTGGCAGCCTGGCAACGCTGGTTTTAGGTTATACAAGCGTGTATATAAGGTTCGTTCGTAGAGCAGAAAGAAACCGTAAGCAACTGTACAGCACAGGCGCATTTCGTTAAAGAGCGTTCGCACAAGCCAAACCGAAATTCAGTGATAAAAAATCCAACGTTCGTACAAAGAAAATAGTCGGTTTGAAACTGATTGGCAACCGTCAGAATAATTCGCAGACTAATAAGAAATTTTAAGTTGGAGAGATGCCAGACATGCGCAGTTCACAATGACATTGATAATTATCCAATAGGAACTAAAAATTAGCTGTTTATTTGTTTTTTCTTTGGTGTTTGAATTTGATAACAAATAAATAAAAATTACGGATTTCTAAAGTGCCAACTTTTGACCTATACTTCTGGTATATATCCAGTAGCATAAGAGTATTTGATCTTGTCCATGTAAATGATATGCTACAATCTGAGAATAAATGACCAAAAGTTGTATTATCAGTGCTCTTTAAGGGGTTCTCTAGTTCTGAGGAATTATTTGTTGTATTAAAAACTAAGAATTCATCCAGAATCAGGTTATCACTTGCTAAAAAACATAATATAAAGAAAATGTCGACAACAGATAAAATACCAAAAACATACTTTCTATCCTTTTACTGTAAATACCAGCTTTATAATTTTCAATATTAATATCACAACTTAAGAAATATATATTTTATCACAAATTATTTTCCTCAACAATCAGATAATATTGACGTTAGTATTCGGATATCGGCACAGTTGCATTTGTGTTTACAAAAAGTCGCTATCAGGTAGGGAAAATATCATATTTGTGTTCTCAGAGTGAAAAATTTCCTACAGATTTGAAACCAATCATAAACCACGCATGCGAACATAATAATCAGAAATTGGTTGGTGACCGTAAGCAAATTAAGTTCTACTAACAGACCTATAATATTCTCTTATCTATGATTCAAGCTAGGGAACATAGACAAATAATAATATGTTTATTTCTCTATGCTAGGGAACTGTGATCAGAGATCAGAGATAAAAGAAAAAAGAATATTATATTTCTGTGATATCTTTGCGAGAGAGAGATTAATTATTTTTTAATTTATGAATTAATTCCGCAGGAGGATTTGAATGAAGTGAAAACATTGAAAATATATCCATTTTTTGTTTGAAAGGCAATCGAAATTTGTGATTTAACTTTAAAAAAACAGTTACATAGCTTCAAAACATGTCTGAAAGCTCTGAAGGGATGGCTAAGATTGTAAAACAAAGAATCGAACGAAATCGCCAAAAAGCTATAATACTTAAAAGAAGTAAACTGGTCTCTCATCCTTATAACAAAGGTGAATGTGAAGAAACCACAACAACTTTAAAAATTGGTGCCACAAAATTTAAAGATACTGGTGGCGGTTTTTTGTTAGAGGAGAAAGATGAACCCGACGAATTAGAATTGCTATTGAATCAGGCGGAGGCACCTATACTTGAACTTGATCGTCCCACATGTGAGGTGTGTAATAAAACTTTCGGAACATCTTGGTTATTCGAAAAATTTGATTTCAAGTGTTGTGATGGTTGTAGAGACTCTGAGACACACAAATTAATTACAAAAACTGAAGCTAAAGAAACTTACTTGCTTAAAGATTGTGATTTAGACAAACGGGAACCAATTTTAAAATTCATTCAACAAAAGAACCCTCATAACCCCCGATGGGGTGATATGAAGTTATATTTATTATCGCAAATTGAGAAGAGGGCATTAGACGTCTGGGGTTCAGAGGAGCAACTTGAAAAAGAACGAGAATTGAGGGAAGAAAAAAAGGTAATAGCTAAGTCTAAGAAGTACGAGAAGCAATTGAAGGAACTAAGAAAAGGAATGAGAAGTAGTTTGTACAATAGAACATCAGCATCACATACTCACGAATATGGTAAGGAAACTTATAATGAAGATGATGATACTTACCACAGAAGATGTCTTACTTGTCCATATGAGGAAACTTTTGAGAAAATGTAGATTGCATGTAATAATTTATCGAAAAATTACACTCAACAGTTCATCATCATCATCAAGTCTTCAATCCTTGCATATTTTGGATAATGCATTGCATTTTGATCCATTCATTCCTCTCCTCTATTTTTTTTACAATTTGCTGTGGGTTCTGACTGCTCTGGTTATATTTTGCCACTCTACTCCGTTTTTATATTTTAATTTCCGATTAAATATTTTTATGTCCTTTGTTTCTTCTTCTATAGCATATTTCTGTCCTTTTCTAGATCTATCTCTTATAATGTTTTTGCCTTCCAGTTCTTTGTTACTTTTGTGTTCTACTGTTTCATCTCTGGTAGTGTGCGGTCCCAAAATTGCTCTCATTATTTTCAGCCATCATTCATTTTTCGCTTTTTTTGTTATTGTGCTTATTTCCATTGCATAGGTAACAACTGGCTTTATAAATATTTAACTAGCAGTTTACATTCGTTTATTTCTCGACTTTATTTTTTCTCTATAGTGGAGAATTGAAAATAGTATCCTCTCTTCACCTTTTGAAACACTAAATGTAGATTTATAATTATTGGATATTTTCCAAGAAGGGAATAAAATAATATCATTTTTATAATATAGTATGCCACAGTTGGCACAGATGTAGATTTCCTAGCAGAATGTAGAATAAATCTTTTTGTACATTTTTTAATCACACAAAGATTAAACACTCATGCAATTTTAACTTTTTTATATTTTTTATTAGGCTCATAAAAAAAATGTTATTTGAAGAAATTTGTCTAGAATTATAAAAATGAATTATGTATACACAATTTTGTCTTTTTATTATCCATTTTACTGAAAAATTGCAGAAATGTGATGTATTTCATTTAAATGTGGGTAGTTGTAGTTACATATCATGTAATTTAATCTCACCTTAATGTGACTTGTTGATATTAGTCATAAACTATAAGGGATGTCAGAATTGTCAAGAAAATGTAAAAAAGTAATAAATGTCTATTTTTCAAAAAGATGGAAATAATTCAGTTTAGATCTTTCTCAGAATTGTAATAATCGAGGACGAGTGAAATATATATATATATATATATATATATATATATATATATATATATATATATATATATATATATATATATATATATATATTCATCCAATTCTCAAGAAACTAAAAGAAGATTTCAATTATATTTTCAAATGGACACAGAACAATTTAAACAACTACTGTCTGTAATACGTGAGCAGCAGCAAAGTCTCATCAATGAGATTAAGAATCAATTACGTCCGGAACAACAGCCGTCAGCAACTATTCCTGTGAATTTTTCAAATATAGCACCATTTGAAAATTTTGAATCCCGCAAAGAAAACTTTTCCTGTTATCTTGAACGTTTTGAAAACAATTATAACATGAAAGGAATCAATGATTTATCAAAAATAGCTCAGCTGCTCTGTGTGTTTCAATAGTTTGGCAGCATTTCTTGGTCCTGACAAACCAGTAAAAGTTTTGAACTACAAAGATTTAGTGCAGGTCTTGAAACAAATATTAAAATGGGAGGCATAAACAACTTTTTGTAATAATCACAAAGTGCAGTAGCCACCAGTGCATCAGTAATTTGAAAATCAGTGCTTTTTAGGAACATTTACAAGGTAAAACAAAAATTCTTTGTATTGTCACATGGTCATAAATATAGACATTCCATAAATTCCAAAGGAAAACAGGGCCGCACTTAACAGGCAGGTCCATGTCATTATTTAAAAATGGATGAATTTTCTTTTTAAATATGTTCTTTATTTACAATTATATTCCCATAACTACATAGCTGAAAAATATTTATCATCTAAGATATCAATGCCGATGTTCTGGCCATTTTTCACCCAGTAGTGTGTGTCCTGATGATTAGTTGTGTGGTTCCTTACTATTGTAATATCCACTAATTTTCACTGCCTATAACAACTTTGTACCTTAGAATGTTTTTGGCTCCTAGAATATTTCGACTAAGTTTTCCCTGAAAAGTAGCTAAAAAACAGGGTTTCAAAAATTATATGGGGGTTATAGATTTGGAGAAGGCAACCTGACTGACGTTGATTTGTAGATTTTATATTTATTTTTGAATTATTATACTGATGTGTGATATTTTAGGTTAGGAGTTACGCAACCTTGTTATGTAATTAACGATCCATGCAGAAGCCTACACCCACTATCGCGGATGTCTCCTGCGCGATTAGCGTCTATGAGATTCTTTCGAAGATCCTTTGGCAGACAGTAGTTATAAAAATTTGATGAGATTTTAGTGATGAAGTCTTTAATAGTTGGTATATCGGCTTTTTCATGTAACCAAGTATTTTTAGGTAACATGGGATAACAGTTATGTTTAATCGCCATACGCAGACACTTGTTTTGAACCACCTGTAGGGAGTGAAAATTATGTGTGGTTGGATGAATTTCCGCCTTAAGGAACTTCAAATGGGGAAGTTCAGAACACAGCAAGCACATCATCACTGCCTTATTCATATATAGCCAGCCAAAGCAATTCAACCTTCCCCAAAAAACAGCAAGCAATTGTATTTAATGCACTGGACAATACAAAATTGGAAGAATATATATATATATATATATATATATATATATATATATATATATATATATATATAAATTCACTTAGGTTCTTCAACCTTCCGATAATATTTAGAATTATATCTTCTTGGGTTCAAAGGTTGTGGAATGAAACATATATATTAGTTAAAATATATTTTCGAATAAAGACTTATCAAACTTGACGTTTCGCTCTTATTTTAGGAGCATTTTCAAAAGAATATGTATAAATATTAAAATTGAATTACATAAAATACAGTTATTGTAAAAATTATTTTGAAAAAGTCAATAAAATGTCATGAAGTGTCAATAGTAATAGAATACCTACCTTAGATATTTACGCAACGATATTATGTTTGGAGTGATGAAAATAAATTAATTAATTAATTTGTAATAAATTTGACTCAAGTTTTTTATGTCTTGTTTGTCATTTACTGATAATTTATCTTGTTTTATATATATCATTTCTTTGATTTTGAGTTTTTGATAATTTGTGTCTTGTGTTAAAATTTTTTTTTTGTGTTTTTGAAATCGAACTCATGATTTTCGTTATGTTCATGTTTGTGTAGCGCTGTGGATGCATTTTTAGTGTATTTATGGCCGTTTATTCGGCTTTCTAGATATTGTGTAGTCATTCCTACATAATTTTTTGAACAGTTTAAGCATGGTATGGAGTATATAACATTTGATTTCTTATTATTTTTAGTTTTGCTTTTTAATTTAGTAAATAGTGATGATAGTGTATTATTTGGTTTATGGCATATTTTGATATTATGTTTAGATAATATATATTTTAGTTTTTCTGATAATTGATTCGTATAAGGTAGAGCTATATATATATTTTTTTCGTGGTTCAAAGTTGTTAGTGAATTTGGTTTTATATTGTTGTTGTAGTATTTGTACGTACGCTGTTGAATAATTTTATTTATTTGATTTGAAGGATAGTGATTATTTTCTAAAACAATCTTAAGTTTTTTAATTATTTCAGGACGATATTTAGGTGAAGTTAGTTTTATAGCTCTATCTATCAATCCTATAATAACACTATTTTTTTGTATTTTTGGATGGCATGAATTATAATTTAGATATCGTCCTGACCAAGTTTCTTTTGTATATAATTTAGTTTCAATTTTATTATCATTGGTTTTCATTAGTGTCATATCTAGAAAATTTATATTATTGTTTTTTTCAATTTCTATGGTAAATTGTATTTTAGAGTTAAAAGAATTAAAAATATTGAGGAATTCATTACATTTGTCTTCTGGAATAGCAGCTAAACAGTCGTCAACATAGCGTTTGAAGAATAATATATCAAATTTTATATGTTCTAATACTTTCTCTTCTACATATTCCATTACAATTTGTGCTAAACTAGAGGAAATTGGAGATCCCATTGTACAACCATTTAGTTGTTGAAAGAAAGTATCATTATATTGAAAATAATTATTGGTTTGAATAAGCATAATACCTTCTATAAATTCATCATAGGTAAGTGATGTGTGTTGTTTTATTTCATTCCATTTTTCTTTTAAAACATGTTTTATTAAGTCATTTGGGATATTTGTGTACATTGAGATAACATCTAAGGATATGATTTTATAATTATTAGGAATATGTATTGTATCTAAAAATTCTTTCAGCATAAATGAATCTTTTATATAAAAATTATTTTTAGTTAATTTTGATAAAATGTTTGTTAGATATTTAGATAGTTTGTAAAATGGTGATTGAATATATGATACTATTGGTCGCATTGGTAAATTTTGTTTGTGTAATTTGGGTAGTCCATATATTTTTGGAGGTATTGCATTATGTGTTTGTAGTTTTTTAGCTTCGTTTGTATTAATGGAACCATTATTTAAAAGTTTTTTTATGAATGTATTGTTCTTGTTTTGAAATGAAGTGGTTTTGTCTGATTTTATTTTTTGATAAACATGTTTATCATTCAATAACTCTATCATTTTATTATTATATTCATCTGTGTCCATTATTAATGTTTTATTACATTTATCTGGTTGTAAAATTGTAATTTGAGGATTACATTTGATGAATTCTTTAGTTTTCTTCAACTTTTTTTGGATGTTTTTCTGAGTTTTATTGATTTTCTGAGTTTTATGATGTCGTAGTTTTATTTTATGGTTAGTGATAACATTGACTACATCAGCCCTAATATCATCTTTTATTTGTTCTGATTTATGCATTATAGCAGATTCAATACTTGCAATGTATTCTGTGTATGGTACTTCATTTTCATTTTTATATGGAAGTGCGAAATTTTTACCTAATGCTAATACTTCTACTATATCATTTGGTATATATGTGTTAGAGATATTTTCAAGCCATTGATCAGAATTTATTTTAATTGTATCTTGTGTGGAGTTATTTACTAGTTTATGAAACTTTTTTAAATTATTTTCCTTTATTTTTTGAAACTGTTTCTCGTATTTTATTTTTTCTAGATTCCAAAATGTATTTATTAAGACTTCAGGAATGCTATTTTTCAAATTATTAGTTTCGTAATTGATAGTTTTTTCTAACTTTTTTATATTTTGAATTGATTCAGTAATATTTAGATTTAAAAGTTTTGATTTTGTTGTGTTTATAATATCGTTGAATTTCTTTCTAAGGTACGTACCTGTTACATTAATATGTGATATATCAAAATTCAAAAAATTTGGTTGGATTCCTGTGTTTTTACATCTCAATAGAAATATACGTCTATTTTTTTGGTTAGCAAGTTTCCTCAATGAATTGGTTATGGATTTCATGGATGTCACAATTGTTGTTCCATAATTCTTACGTATTTCTTCATAGAATGGCATGTTTTGTTTCTTATTTTGCACTTTAGACCCTTGCAAATTATATAAATTCACTTAGGTTCTTCAACCTTCCGATAATATTTAGAATTATATCTTCTTGGGTTCAAAGGTTGTGGAATGAAACATATATATTAGTTAAAATATATTTTCGAATAAAGACTTATCAAACTTGACGTTTCGCTCTTATTTTAGGAGCATTTTCAAAAGAATATGTATAAATATTAAAATTGAATTACATAAAATACAGTTATTGTAAAAATTATTTTGAAAAAGTCAATAAAATGTCATGAAGTGTCAATAGTAATAGAATACCTACCTTAGATATTTACGCAACGATATTATGTTTGGAGTGATGAAAATAAATTAATTAATTAATTTGTAATAAATTTGACTCAAGTTTTTTATGTCTTGTTTGTCATTTACTGATAATTTATCTTGTTTTATATATATCATTTCTTTGATTTTGAGTTTTTGATAATTTGTGTCTTGTGTTAAAATTTTTTTTTTGTGTTTTTGAAATCGAACTCATGATTTTCGTTATGTTCATGTTTGTGTAGCGCTGTGGATGCATTTTTAGTGTATTTATGGCCGTTTATTCGGCTTTCTAGATATTGTGTAGTCATTCCTACATAATTTTTTGAACAGTTTAAGCATGGTATGGAGTATATAACATTTGATTTCTTATTATTTTTAGTTTTGCTTTTTAATTTAGTAAATAGTGATGATAGTGTATTATTTGGTTTATGGCATATTTTGATATTATGTTTAGATAATATATATTTTAGTTTTTCTGATAATTGATTCGTATAAGGTAGAGCTATATATATATTTTTTTCGTGGTTCAAAGTTGTTAGTGAATTTGGTTTTATATTGTTGTTGTAGTATTTGTACGTACGCTGTTGAATAATTTTATTTATTTGATTTGAAGGATAGTGATTATTTTCTAAAACAATCTTAAGTTTTTTAATTATTTCAGGACGATATTTAGGTGAAGTTAGTTTTATAGCTCTATCTATCAATCCTATAATAACACTATTTTTTTGTATTTTTGGATGGCATGAATTATAATTTAGATATCGTCCTGACCAAGTTTCTTTTGTATATAATTTAGTTTCAATTTTATTATCATTGGTTTTCATTAGTGTCATATCTAGAAAATTTATATTATTGTTTTTTTCAATTTCTATGGTAAATTGTATTTTAGAGTTAAAAGAATTAAAAATATTGAGGAATTCATTACATTTGTCTTCTGGAATAGCAGCTAAACAGTCGTCAACATAGCGTTTGAAGAATAATATATCAAATTTTATATGTTCTAATACTTTCTCTTCTACATATTCCATTACAATTTGTGCTAAACTAGAGGAAATTGGAGATCCCATTGTACAACCATTTAGTTGTTGAAAGAAAGTATCATTATATTGAAAATAATTATTGGTTTGAATAAGCATAATACCTTCTATAAATTCATCATAGGTAAGTGATGTGTGTTGTTTTATTTCATTCCATTTTTCTTTTAAAACATGTTTTATTAAGTCATTTGGGATATTTGTGTACATTGAGATAACATCTAAGGATATGATTTTATAATTATTAGGAATATGTATTGTATCTAAAAATTCTTTCAGCATAAATGAATCTTTTATATAAAAATTATTTTTAGTTAATTTTGATAAAATGTTTGTTAGATATTTAGATAGTTTGTAAAATGGTGATTGAATATATGATACTATTGGTCGCATTGGTAAATTTTGTTTGTGTAATTTGGGTAGTCCATATATTTTTGGAGGTATTGCATTATGTGTTTGTAGTTTTTTAGCTTCGTTTGTATTAATGGAACCATTATTTAAAAGTTTTTTTATGAATGTATTGTTCTTGTTTTGAAATGAAGTGGTTTTGTCTGATTTTATTTTTTGATAAACATGTTTATCATTCAATAACTCTATCATTTTATTATTATATTCATCTGTGTCCATTATTAATGTTTTATTACATTTATCTGGTTGTAAAATTGTAATTTGAGGATTACATTTGATGAATTCTTTAGTTTTCTTCAACTTTTTTTGGATGTTTTTCTGAGTTTTATTGATTTTCTGAGTTTTATGATGTCGTAGTTTTATTTTATGGTTAGTGATAACATTGACTACATCAGCCCTAATATCATCTTTTATTTGTTCTGATTTATGCATTATAGCAGATTCAATACTTGCAATGTATTCTGTGTATGGTACTTCATTTTCATTTTTATATGGAAGTGCGAAATTTTTACCTAATGCTAATACTTCTACTATATCATTTGGTATATATGTGTTAGAGATATTTTCAAGCCATTGATCAGAATTTATTTTAATTGTATCTTGTGTGGAGTTATTTACTAGTTTATGAAACTTTTTTAAATTATTTTCCTTTATTTTTTGAAACTGTTTCTCGTATTTTATTTTTTCTAGATTCCAAAATGTATTTATTAAGACTTCAGGAATGCTATTTTTCAAATTATTAGTTTCGTAATTGATAGTTTTTTCTAACTTTTTTATATTTTGAATTGATTCAGTAATATTTAGATTTAAAAGTTTTGATTTTGTTGTGTTTATAATATCGTTGAATTTCTTTCTAAGGTACGTACCTGTTACATTAATATGTGATATATCAAAATTCAAAAAATTTGGTTGGATTCCTGTGTTTTTACATCTCAATAGAAATATACGTCTATTTTTTTGGTTAGCAAGTTTCCTCAATGAATTGGTTATGGATTTCATGGATGTCACAATTGTTGTTCCATAATTCTTACGTATTTCTTCATAGAATGGCATGTTTTGTTTCTTATTTTGCACTTTAGACCCTTGCAAATTATATAAATTCACTTAGGTTCTTCAACCTTCCGATAATATTTAGAATTATATCTTCTTGGGTTCAAAGGTTGTGGAATGAAACATATATATTAGTTAAAATATATTTTCGAATAAAGACTTATCAAACTTGACGTTTCGCTCTTATTTTAGGAGCATTTTCAAAAGAATATGTATAAATATTAAAATTGAATTACATAAAATACAGTTATTGTAAAAATTATTTTGAAAAAGTCAATAAAATGTCATGAAGTGTCAATAGTAATAGAATACCTACCTTAGATATTTACGCAACGATATTATGTTTGGAGTGATGAAAATAAATTAATTAATTAATTTGTAATAAATTTGACTCAAGTTTTTTATGTCTTGTTTGTCATTTACTGATAATTTATCTTGTTTTATATATATCATTTCTTTGATTTTGAGTTTTTGATAATTTGTGTCTTGTGTTAAAATTTTTGTGTTTTTGAAATCGAACTCATGATTTTCGTTATGTTCATGTTTGTGTAGCGCTGTGGATGCATTTTTAGTGTATTTATGGCCGTTTATTCGGCTTTCTAGATATTGTGTAGTCATTCCTACATAATTTTTTGAACAGTTTAAGCATGGTATGGAGTATATAACATTTGATTTCTTATTATTTTTAGTTTTGCTTTTTAATTTAGTAAATAGTGATGATAGTGTATTATTTGGTTTATGGCATATTTTGATATTATGTTTAGATAATATATATTTTAGTTTTTCTGATAATTGATTCGTATAAGGTAGAGCTATATATATATTTTTTTCGTGGTTCAAAGTTGTTAGTGAATTTGGTTTTATATTGTTGTTGTAGTATTTGTACGTACGTTGTTGAATAATTTTATTTATTTGATTTGAAGGATAGTGATTATTTTCTAAAACAATCTTAAGTTTTTTAATTATTTCAGGACGATATTTAGGTGAAGTTAGTTTTATAGCTCTATCTATCAATCCTATAATAACACTATTTTTTTGTATTTTTGGATGGCATGAATTATAATTTAGATATCGTCCTGACCAAGTTTCTTTTGTATATAATTTAGTTTCAATTTTATTATCATTGGTTTTCATTAGTGTCATATCTAGAAAATTTATATTATTGTTTTTTTCAATTTCTATGGTAAATTGTATTTTAGAGTTAAAAGAATTAAAAATATTGAGGAATTCATTACATTTGTCTTCTGGAATAGCAGCTAAACAGTCGTCAACATAGCGTTTGAAGAATAATATATCAAATTTTATATGTTCTAATACTTTCTCTTCTACATATTCCATTACAATTTGTGCTAAACTAGAGGAAATTGGAGATCCCATTGTACAACCATTTAGTTGTTGAAAGAAAGTATCATTATATTGAAAATAATTATTGGTTTGAATAAGCATAATACCTTCTATAAATTCATCATAGGTAAGTGATGTGTGTTGTTTTATTTCATTCCATTTTTCTTTTAAAACATGTTTTATTAAGTCATTTGGGATATTTGTGTACATTGAGATAACATCTAAGGATATGATTTTATAATTATTAGGAATATGTATTGTATCTAAAAATTATTTCAGCATAAATGAATCTTTTATATAAAAATTATTTTTAGTTAATTTTGATAAAATCACTAACCATAAAATAAAACTACGACATCATAAAACTCAGAAAATCAATAAAACTCAGAAAAACATCCAAAAAAAGTTGAAGAAAACTAAAGAATTCATCAAATGTAATCCTCAAATTACAATTTTACAACCAGATAAATGTAATAAAACATTAATAATGGACACAGATGAATATAATAATAAAATGATAGAGTTATTGAATGATAAACATGTTTATCAAAAAATAAAATCAGACAAAACCACTTCATTTCAAAACAAGAACAATACATTCATAAAAAAACTTTTAAATAATGGTTCCATTAATACAAACGAAGCTAAAAAACTACAAACACATAATGCAATACCTCCAAAAATATATGGACTACCCAAATTACACAAACAAAATTTACCAATGCGACCAATAGTATCATATATTCAATCACCATTTTACAAACTATCTAAATATCTAACAAACATTTTATCAAAATTAACTAAAAATAATTTTTATATAAAAGATTCATTTATGCTGAAAGAATTTTTAGATACAATACATATTCCTAATAATTATAAAATCATATCCTTAGATGTTATCTCAATGTACACAAATATCCCAAATGACTTAATAAAACATGTTTTAAAAGAAAAATGGAATGAAATAAAACAACACACATCACTTACCTATGATGAATTTATAGAAGGTATTATGCTTATTCAAACCAATAATTATTTTCAATATAATGATACTTTCTTTCAACAACTAAATGGTTGTACAATGGGATCTCCAATTTCCTCTAGTTTAGCACAAATTGTAATGGAATATGTAGAAGAGAAAGTATTAGAACATATAAAATTTGATATATTATTCTTCAAACGCTATGTTGACGACTGTTTAGCTGCTATTCCAGAAGACAAATGTAATGAATTCCTCAATATTTTTAATTCTTTTAACTCTAAAATACAATTTACCATAGAAATTGAAAAAAACAATAATATAAATTTTCTAGATATGACACTAATGAAAACCAATGATAATAAAATTGAAACTAAATTATATACAAAAGAAACTTGGTCAGGACGATATCTAAATTATAATTCATGCCATCCAAAAATACAAAAAAATAGTGTTATTATAGGATTGATAGATAGAGCTATAAAACTAACTTCACCTAAATATCGTCCTGAAATAATTAAAAAACTTAAGATTGTTTTAGAAAATAATCACTATCCTTCAAATCAAATAAATAAAATTATTCAACAACGTACGTACAAATACTACAACAACAATATAAAACCAAATTCACTAACAACTTTGAACCACGAAAAAAATATATATATAGCTCTACCTTATACGAATCAATTATCAGAAAAACTAAAATATATATTATCTAAACATAATATCAAAATATGCCATAAACCAAATAATACACTATCATCACTATTTACTAAATTAAAAAGCAAAACTAAAAATAATAAGAAATCAAATGTTATATACTCCATACCATGCTTAAACTGTTCAAAAAATTATGTAGGAATGACTACACAATATCTAGAAAGCCGAATAAACGGCCATAAATACACTAAAAATGCATCCACAGCGCTACACAAACATGAACATAACGAAAATCATGAGTTCGATTTCAAAAACACAAAAATTTTAACACAAGACACAAATTATCAAAAACTCAAAATCAAAGAAATGATATATATAAAACAAGATAAATTATCAGTAAATGACAAACAAGACATAAAAAACTTGAGTCAAATTTATTACAAATTAATTAATTAATTTATTTTCATCACTCCAAACATAATATCGTTGCGTAAATATCTAAGGTAGGTATTCTATTACTATTGACACTTCATGACAGTTTATTGACTTTTTCAAAATAATTTTTACAATAACTGTATTTTATGTAATTCAATTTTAATATTTATACATATTCTTTTGAAAATGCTCCTAAAATAAGAGCGAAACGTCAAGTTTGATAAGTCTTTATTCGAAAATATATTTTAACTAATATATATGTTTCATTCCACAACCTTTGAACCCAAGAAGATATAATTCTAAATATATATATATATATATATATATATATATATATATATATATATATATATATATGCGGTGGGAGATATAATTACGCTATCAGAAGGTCAATTGGTAGACTAGGCTTATTCCCACCAGCAGCGGCAGCACCATCTACAAATGAACTGGCTGTTCGAAGGGAAGATGGCGAAGCACAAGAGCAGACACCACAACACCACGACATAAATCTCCTGTTTCAGGAAACTAACCACAATTTTGAGGGTATGCCAATGCAAGTCAGACCAAAAATATTAAGGCTTAAAATAAATGCTGAAGCGAAGAAGATCATCACCTCAATCAACACAGAATTGTGCGCGGAATTTGATAATTCAGAAGATCTGGAGAACCTATGTCATAAGATATATTGTGCGGCTAGAGTGGCCAATTGCATATTAGACCAAAAACCACCCTTAGAAGGAAATAAAGGAACGTGGAAGCCACCCTGGGAACGGAGGCTTGAAGAAAAAATCGCTAACCATCGTAAAGAAGTAGCTATTATTCACTCATTCCTAAATGACCCACAGCCTAGCCAGAAGGTAAAAAAAAATGAGAACGTTTGCTCGAAAGGTAAAAATAAAGCCAACGGACCCGCAATACCACCAAAAGCTAGTAGAACGGTCAGAGTTCCTAAAACAAAAGATAACCGCGCTGGGCTGCAGGATCCGAAGATACCACAAAAGAACGCAGCGATACCAGCAAAATGAATTGTTCAATAACAACCAAAGACTGTTTTTCCGAAATCTCGACGCGGACAATACAAACCAGCGCGCGGCGGCTCCAACGCGAGAAGAAATGACAAAGCTCTGGTCAAAAATCTGGTCCGGGAGAATAGAACACGACATGCGAGCGGAATGGATAGATGTTGAAAGAAACAACTCCCATAAATATATACCAATGACTGAGACAATAGTAACAGTGGAAGACATCCACGCCACAGTAAAAAGACTCAAAAATTGGACCTCTCCTGGAATAGATGGAATCCACAACTACTGGTGGAAAGTATTTACTAATGCGCACAAAAAATTGGCTCACTTCATACAGCACTCGGTCAGAAATCCACAGAGCATACCTTTATATTTCACTCATGGTATGACTCATATGCTTCCAAAGAAAGGAGACCTATCACAACCGAAAAACTATAGACCCATTACATGCCTTCCATCAGCATACAAAATACTTACCTCCGTCATAAGACACAAACTAGACTGCCACCTAAAACATAACAACATCCTAGCATGGGAACAAAACGGCTGTAAGCAAAAGGCTAGAGGAAGCAAGGAACTCTTGATAATCGACAATGCAATCACGAAACAGGCAAGACAACGTCAGAAAAACATATCTATAGCCTGGATCGATTATCAGAAGGCATTTGACTCAGTTCCTCATTCATGGCTGCTGGAAGTTTTAAATATTTATAAAGTGAATCAGCAAGTTATCGACTTACTCCGGCATCTGATGACATCATGGCGAACCACTCTATTAGTCAGAGGAGCAACAGACACGTACACAACGGAGGAGATCCCTATTAGAAGGGGCATATTCCAGGGCGACAGTCTGAGCCCATTATGGTTCTGTCTCGCCCTGAACCCATTGAGTAATATGCTTAACCGGAGCACATACGCATATGGAATCGATGACCAAGCAAAGCTGACCCATCTTTTTTATATGGATGATCTTAAGCTCTTTGCTAAAGGAAGACAGCAACTGGAAGGAGAACTGGAGATAGTCAGACACTTCAGTGAGAGCATCCAAATGAAGTTCGGACTTGAGAAATGTGCTACCATTCACATTAAGAGAGGAAAACTCACTGAAAACAAGGATATCACTCTGGCAGATGGCAGTCGAATTAGGGAGCTGGGAGCAGAAAACAGTTACAGGTACCTTGGAATTCAGCAGAGCTACGAAATTCGCCATAAAGAAAACAAAGAGAAAGCCGAAAAAGAGATTATGAGGAGAACAAGCAAGATATTAAAATCCCAGCTTAATGCCAGAACCAAGGTGGCAGCAATTAATATATGGGCCATACCTACAATAACCTACACTTCTGGAATACTCACCTGGTCCAAAACAGATCTAGAGAGGTTAGACAGGAAAATCAGGACCCTAATGACCAGACATGGCACGCTGCACCCTAACTCAGCTATCGAGCGCATATATTTGCCACGATTAGAGGGAGGACGAGGACTAACTAGCCTGGTGAAAATCTGAAAGAAAGGGAAAAATTAATAAAATACTTCCGAAATACAAACTCACCAGTTCATAAAAGAGTGGCGGTATGGGACAAAAAAATCACAGCCATTAACCTTGCTAATCCTGCGCCTCCTGAAACAGAGAACCAATTAGAACAAATGAGAATAAGTTGGCAAGGAAAAGCGCTACACGGAAGGTTTTACACTTCTCTACATCAAACAGAAGTAGATATGAAAGCATCTAATACTTACCTGGCAGGATACCTCTTCCCGGAAACCGAAGGAACAATGTTGGCGATACAGAATCAAGTCGTCATTAGAACCCGAACGTACTCCAAACACATATTGAAACAACAAGTTGAGACCACCAAATGTAGACTGTGTAACACTAGCAAAGAGACCATTCAACATTTGTCATCTGGCTGCACAACAATTGCTGCTACCAGATACCTGGAACGACACAACAATATGGGCAAAGTCGTTCACCAATTAATATGCCTGCAAAGATGTCTGTTGAATCATTTTACCGCACACCACAAATATGTGCCGCAACCCGTACTTCAAAACAACACCGTGAAAATTTACTGGGATTTCACAGTTGTTACAGATAGACCTGTGGAGCACAACCGGCCGGACATGGTGATTTGGGATGAAAGTGATAACACAGCCGTCATAATTCACTTCGCAGTGCCGCAAGACTACAATATATCTAAAGCATATGCCGAAAAAATAACTAAATATGGAGCGCTTGCACAAGATATGAAATTGATTTGGAACTTGGAGAAGGTAACAATAGTCCCTTTAATTATAAGCGCAAACGGCCTTGTACATACAAAAACAGTACGACACATAAAAGAACTGGACTTACCTAAAAACACCGTAATGTAGATGCAAAAGGCCGTAATACTTGGAACTGTTGGAATCATCCGGCGGATCATCTCCCCCTATTGACAATGGTAGTGCCCTTGGCTGCGTAGTGGCCCGGACATTATCAAATACCACCGAAAAGGTGTGAATATATATAGAATTATTAAAGTTGAGATAACGACCGTACTATGTTAAAGGAAACGAAAGGTAAATATTGGGTAATCGGTCTGTATAAAAAGTTAAACTCTTTTGTTCAACGTGCCTCTATATTTCGTTGTACTTCACAACTTCCTCAGGAGGTTATTGCTATAAACATTAATTAATGAAACAAGAGTACAATAAATGAAATAAAATTACTTACAAAGTGAGCCATTAAAATACATTAAAACACATGATGTGGAGTCAACCAGTTAAAACAGAAAAAATAAGGACGAACACATTGGCTATTACTAGTATACTAAGTAAATAACATCAAATAATCTTTTTAAAACTTGTCATACTAAAAATACATTCTTTATAAGCGAGAACAAAAAGTAAGTTGGAATTATCAACTAATTACAAACATTAGAAAGTTAAAAGTGAAAACAATATAGTCCAGTAAAATTATTAACACTACCACAGTTAAAAACATACTTATCAATATTTCAGAATATTGCAGTAGATCACATTTAGTTGGTCAATGTCTGATCTAAAATTGATCGAATTCTCACAGCTATTAACATGAACCATCTCCAGAAATAGTCGGCGTCTATAATTACTTTCAAACTCAAGGATTTTTACCCTATCATAATCAAAAGTATGGCTTATATTTTTGACATGTGATGCCAAAGCACATGAATGAAAACGTTGAATTTGTTTAATACTTTTAATAATAGCATTCAATTCTCCGTTGAGAGGGAGTGTAATGATAATTCTGTTCCTTTTTTGGATACAAGAGTTATTAGATCAAATGATAATAAACTCATTCTTGATTGGTATCAAAAGCCGACTGCGTCTGGTAGATATATCAACTATTTCTCGAATCATCCTATGAAGCAGAAATTCAATACAGTTATTAATTTAAAAAACCGAGTGTTGCATATTAGCGATACAAGATTTTTACACGATAATTTGAAAAAACTTTTTTGGATTTTTAAAAACAACGGTTATCCTACACGTTTATTAAATAAGTTAATTTACAGTTCTAACTTTTATGATGGTCCTATTGATAATGGGGCGGTTGTTCCATTCAAATATAAAAAGTTGCCTTACATTCCACCTCTTACTAATAAGGTTGTCTCACATTTCAAAACATTTACGAACTTAAAGATATCGAAATATAATGTCACTACGATCCAATCACTTTTCTCTAAAGTGAAAGATAAACACGAATTATTACGCAATAGTGATGTAGTTTACTGTGTTCCCTGTTCAACATGTCAGGGTTGTTACATAGGTCAGACTTCACAGAGTCTGAAACAAAGGTTAGTACAACACAGGAGTGACTGCCGTATAGGGAAAAATTCATGTGCTTTGGCATCACATGTCAAAAATATGAGCCATACTTTTGATTATGATAGGGTAAAAATCCTTGAGTTTGAAAGTAATTATAGACGTCGACTATTTCTGGAGATGGTTCATGTTAATAGCTGTGAGAATTCGATCAATTTTAGATCAGACATTGACCAACTAAGTGTGATCTACTGCAATATTCTGAAATATTGATAAGTATGTTTTTAACTGTGGTAGTGTTAATAATTTTACTGGACTATATTGTTTTCACTTTTAACTTTCTAATGTTTGTAATTAGTTGATAATTCCAACTTACTTTTTGTTCTCGCTTATAAAGAATGTATTTTTAGTATGACAAGTTTTAAAAAGATTATTTGATGTTATTTACTTAGTATACTAGTAATAGCCAATGTGTTCGTCCTTATTTTTTCTGTTTTAACTGGTTGACTCCACATCATGTGTTTTAATGTATTTTAATGGCTCACGTTGTAAGTAATTTTATTTCATTTATTGTACTCTTGTTTCATTAATTAATGTTTATAGCAATAACCTCCTGAGGAAGTTGTGAAGTACAACGAAATATAGAGGCACGTTGAACAAAAGAGTTTAACTTTTTATACAGACCGATTACCCAATATTTACCTTTCGTTTCCTATATATATATATATATATATATATATATATATATATATATATATATATATATATATGCGGTGGGAGATATAATTACGCCAAAAAATATTTTGTTCGCTTCTCGGATTTCTAACAATAGAATATGTATTTACCTCACCAACGAAAAAATTGTAAAATTGTTAACGACTTCGTATCTACTAATAATGGAATTATCACAGTTAACCATCAACATATTCAAGCACGAAGATTATTAAACCCAAACATACAATTGATTATTTCAAATGTGTGTCACTCCGTACCACATAACATCATTGAAGCTGAACTTGTTAATATTGGACTGAATTTGGAAACTCGATTGAATTTCCTTAAGATTGGCACACAAAATCCGGAATATAAACATATTTATAGTTTTCGTAGACATATTTACATCTCTCCTCCTGATCAAATCATAATAACTGAATTTCTGGACTTCAATTATAATAATACATCTTACCGAATATTCCTATCTTTAGACAATATCTGTTTTACTTGTAAACAACCTGGTCACACTGCAAATAATTGTTCTCACTCTAAATTACTTCCAAATATGGTATTACTGGACTCAACTCCCAAATCTCCAGTATCCACAAATAAAGTTAAACCAATAGATATCCCTACTCTTTCACAATCAAGCTGCATTTCTAATCAAGATAACCTCATGGTTTCTAACGTAAGGGAATGCTCTAACAACCATATTAAGTATAACAAATCTAGATATGGAGCCAGATTTCAATCCATTAGATAAGCCGTCAAACACATCACTGGAAATTACCAAATCATCAGAGCAATCGCAAAGGCAATCAAATTGACATTTCAAACGAATCTGAACAAACTAAGACGATTTCTGCGGCTTGTAAACGTCAAATCTCTACTTCACCTGATTTAGAAAACCAAAAACCTGATGAAGAATCTTTTATACGTCCGAAATCTTCAAAAAAATATAAAACTAAGAAAAACGCAGAAGAATTAACTCACCTTTTAGAACCTATAAAAGATCTCCTAGTTACTTTCAAACCACCAAATTTTATGAATTTTACCGAATTAAGTGATTTTATAGTTAATGCATCTGGGTCTAAGCATGCTGCAAGCATAGCAAAAAACTACACCAACGACTTACACAATTTGAAAAATCTACTTACATTCGTTCATAAAAACATCGATAACACATCTGTAAAAAATAATATAACAAGGATTAAGAAAAAATTGACGGAAGAAGCTGACCTAACATCAACAGGTTTTTCAAGATAAAATAATGGCTTACTCAAATTTCATTCTTCAGTGGAACCTAAATGGTTTTTACACCCACCTACCGAACATACAACTCTTAATCAATGAATTGTCACCGTTGATACTAAGCCTGCAAGAAACTCACCTCAAACGAAATAAGCTTCGCAAAATTAAAAACTACACCATTTTTTGTAAAAATAGACCAGTTCAAACAATTCTATTGAATCTGCACACATTCCTCTCAACACCAATTTAGAGCTAATAGCTGTATCTGTAATTCATCATGTTACGTTAATCATTTGTAATTTTTATCTGCCTCATCTAGACAAACAGTCACTCAACGAACTTCAAAACATAATCGAATCAATTCCAGCTCCAAAGATTATACTCGGGGATTTCAATTGTCACAATGTTGCCTCGGGTTCGCAATCCACCGACAGCAATGGGGACTCTATTAAATTTTATTAATAACAACAACTTAATTCTGTTAAACTCCGGCAAACCTACGAGGTTTATCGCCTATAATGGTACCATGTCAGCCTTAGATTTATCTCTCTGCAGTCCATCAATATCATCTTCTCTAACATGGGATACTCTAGATGATCTGCATGACAGCGACCACTTCCCTATAATTATAAACCATACTTCAGATATAATTCCTGAAGCAATACCTCCACAAATATGGAAAATAAAATCAGCAAACTGGAATAAATATGCAGATTTGATAGACCTCTACACGTCAAACTACATAGTAACATCTAACGTAACAACCCAAACAGCACTGTACGTATTAAATACGTACATATTAGGTCTTATCTACGTCCTGTACGTACAGTATCTAAAATGTACGTATTTAATACGTACATTATGATTCCTAAACGGTACGTACATTTAGGCACGTACCATGTACGTACTCAATACGTATCGGCTGTACGTATTTTCTGATACGTATTATGTACGTACTTAATACGTATGTATCAGCTGTACGTATTTTCTTATAATTTTTAAACATGTGTTTTGATGTTATGTTAACCAAATGTCTAGGGTATGTGCATAGAAATTATATATAAATTCTATAGGTACCTGTGGCGTTGGCGTTTTTTTAGTTTATAAAGTGCAATAGAGAAGTATTTGATGGTTTTTATCTCAATATTCCACACAGACAACTCGTGCTTGCTACTTTTGTTTTGTCTATACCCAGGATTAATTATTGGTAAGCTATTGTTTAATTTCTATAACATCAACTTTTAATTTTATTTAGTAGGTATCTAGTATTTATTTAATTTATATTCTTTAAAGTAACAGTTAAACTTGTATAAAGTAATATTAGGTACTTTTCATAGTAGTTTTATTATAGTTTGTAGGGTTGGGACCTTTTGTGAGCAGTTTTTTTACAACCTGTTTATTTGCAGTTTATAAACATAAGTATACCCACCTATCATTTATTATTACATTAATCTACTAGTAAAGACGTCTTATAAAGTTAGTAAACATTACTAAAAAACAACACTATATTCATTTTGGATTAGATAAATGTTTGCAAAAGGTACTTTCACAATATCCTAAATTAAGAGACGATAGTGTTATTGAAATTTTAATTAAAATTGATGGACTTCCACTAACAAAAAGCCCTACAAGTCAGTTCTATTCAGTTTTATGAAGTATATATCAAAACCGGGGATTTGTTGAGATTGTGGGTGTATATTATGGCTGTGCTAAACCCAATGAACCTAAATTGTTTTTGTCACATTTTGTTGAAGATAAGTAGCATTAGGTCCTTTAATGAAATCATTACAAAAGCGGCTATTGAAGCAGTAGGAAAAACAAAAATAATCAAAAAGCGTCCTGTCCCATGGTGGAATCCAGAGGTAGCAGAAGCAATAAAAATCACTAAACATGCGTTTAACAAATATAAAAGGCTTAAATCAGCGGAGAATCTTAACGACTTCAAAAGATGTAGAGCTAAATCCAGATACTTGATCAAGAAATACAAAAAACAAAGTTGGATTTCGTACGTATCAACAATAAACTCATCCACACCACTTAGTATGGTTTGGGATAAAATTAGAAAAATAAAAGGATCAAGTTCAATCAAACATATATATAACCTTAGCCACAACAATAAAATAATATCTGACAATCAAGAAATAACAGAAGTTTTAGCTGAAACCTACGAACAAAATAGCAGTGACGCTAATTACACAAAAGCCTCTAATGAACATAAAACGAGAACTGAACTGGTAGACATTATAATACGCGACGATGACAGCTATCTAAACGTGCCCATATCATTACAGGAAGTTGAAGAAAGCCTCATGACTACAAAAAACTCTGCAGCAGGTCCCGATGAAATTCCACCAATATTTCTGCAGAAACTGCCTTTTAGGACTAAATCAATTTTAACCGAACTTTTTAATCTGATTTTTTCCTCGCAAAAATTTCCTCCGTTATGGAGAGAAGCCATAATCATACCAATTTTAAAAGAAAACAAACCAAAAAATATTCCTACATCGTATCGTCCAATTTAATTGACATGTAGTATATGTAAAATACTTGAGAAAATCTTAAATAACCGACTCAAATGGCACTTAGAGAAACTAAATTATTTTAGCTCAATACAAAGTGGTTAAAGAAAAGGTAGATCAACAACAGACAATATCGTTCTCTTGGAAACTGAAATCCATGAAGCTTTTATGCATAACCAACACCTCGTTGCAATATTCTTTGACATTAACAAAGCCTTTGACACTACTTGGAGATACTATATAGTAAACACTCTGGGGGATCTAGGTATTCAGGGCAAAATGTTAGCTTTTATAAAAAAATTTCTTACTAACAGAACTATACAAGTCAGAATAAATGGCAAACTATCAAGTGAAAAGATAATCCAAAACGGCCTTCCATAAGGCGCAATATTAAGCCCAACTTTATTTTTAATTGCAATAAACAGTCTAGCAAAACAATTCAATTTACCAGTAAAAGCGAGTCCTTACGCAGATGATCTACTAATTTACACATAAAGTAAAGACTTAGATTCATCCAAAAATATTTTGCAAAACTACCTCAACAAATTAGAAAGATGGTCAATCACAACGGGGTTAACCTTTTCCTCAACAAAAACTAACTTTATAGTTTTTAGGAAAAAAGGCCAGGCCAGCATTAATTTACATCTGAATGGAAAACAATTAGAAAAGTTGGAAAGCGTAAAATTCTTGGGAGTTACATTTGATTATCAGCTGAAATGGACACTGCACATCAATAACCTCCTTAAATCTTGCCAGTCGAGAATAAACACACTTAAAATCCTTTCAAACCAGTCCTGGGGAGCCGACACCAAAATACTGATTAACCTATATTAGTCAATAATTAGAAGTAAACTTGACTATGGGAGCATTTGCTACAACTCAGCCAGCAGCACACTTCTACACAAATTGGATGTTACTCACACCAGTTCCCTAAGAATAGTTTCAGGAGCCTTTAGAACAAGTCCTGTTAGTAGTCTCCAAGTTATCACATCACAACCACCTTTATATCTAAGACGTCTATATTTATCTTTATGCTATGCATCTAGAGTTTCAGCTCAAAAAAACAACAATCCTTCTTTTATAACAATAATTCATGATACAAATACCATTCCAGACACCCAGAAAAAATATTTACCATTTTATGAAAGGTTAAAGAGATCAGATTTCAATATTGAACAATTTCAACTGTCTTCACCATTATGTCATGAAACTCCACTTTGGACAATTCAAATACCAGCAGTCAACTTCTCATTAGCAAATCAGCCCAAACACTCTACCAGCGACTACATATTAAAATTAAAATACTATGATCTCATTTCCAATTTCACCGGTTATGATCATATTTTTACTGATGCATCTAAATCAAAAAATGGAATCGCATCTGCATTTTTACAAGATGTAAGTAATCATGCAATCAGGCTAAATCCTCACTGTTCAATATACACAGGAGAGTTAGTCGCCATACTTGAAGCCTTGAGAAGCTAGAAACAGCCAGACAAAAACATATTAATAATATCGGACTCCTACAGTGCTCTCAAAGGAATAAAACAACTATTTTCTTCTCACCAAATACTTATAGACATTAAAGAAGAATTTTACAGACTTCAGCTGACACACGTTAAAATAGAGTTCCTGTGGGTCCCTTCTCATGTAGGCATACCATTCGATGAAAAAGTTGACGAAATTGCACGACACTCTATAGGCAACAAAAATCTACCATATTTTGAAAAAGTTCCAGCTGCCGATTTCAAATCAGTTATAAAAGATTTTGTATGGGATATCTGGCAAAAAAGATGGGAAGGAACCAATACGCTTCTTAAAGAAATCATGCCATCAGTAAAATCTAGACTTCCTCTTCCACAGAACAGAAAAGACCAGGTTGTTAAACCAGCATTTGTTAAATCAAGAACCACCAAAGCAGTGTTTTACGTGTCATGTGCCTCTAACCATAAAACATATACTATTGGATTGTACAAATTTAAGTGTTAGACGAATAGTTAACAACATTCCGCCTAACATGAACTGCGCATTAAGTGAAAACTGAAAAAGTGCTCAAATTTCTGAAAGGCTCCAATTTCTATCATAAAATATAAGTACCTATTGTATGTTTTTTGACTATATGTACCTATTGTATGTTTTTTGAAACCCCGCTCATAACCCTCGAGGTTGATGCGGTAAAAATAAAAAAATAAAAAAAATGTTAGAATAACAAAGAAGAGTGTCATTGTTTCCCAACATTCTTTTCTGAACGTTTACCAAAAAGAAAGTCAGACAATTGCCGAATATGTAGCAGCACTTCAACGCGATCTTGCAGATTGTGAGTTTTCAACTACATGTTAATGTACCAGGTCTGTTTCTATCGCAGATATTTTTCTCAGAGCTCAGTTTATTCGTAGGTTGGGTGATGATTGGTTAAGAGAACAAGTTGTACAGTCAAACGTTACATCTTTCGAGCAAATATTAAAAAAGGCAACTGCTCTCGAAGCATCGCAAATATAGAGAGTAAACAACTATCTCAGCACTCCTGTTCGAATCACTCAAATTTCAATACTAGTGATATCAGAGCAACGTCAAATTGTACAAGACATAACAGGAATCGTTCCAGTTTGCAATCAAATTCTCGAGCACAAAGTCCAAATCATCAGAATTTGCGATACCACCGCAGTCAACCAGATTACAAGGCACTTGGTATCGAAAATGTTTGTATTCGATGTGGTAGAAGAAATCATAAAATTGGAGATTGTCGTGTCGATAGAAACAAAATTTCCTGTCAATCCTGCAAAAAAATTGGACACGTTGCAAAAGTTTGTATTAAAACATTGTTAAATGCTCCTCGCAAAAAATCGGGGATAACAAACTCATGTTCCACATCTGTGCATGTTGTTTCTGACGACTAACCAAGTTCCGATGTTGAATATGGCGTTAACCAGATAGACACATTATATAATCATTTTGAAGTGGTTGATTTATTCGAAATACTTCCTGATTCTGATAAATATTTTATTACGGTGTACCTAAATGGAAAATCTCAACGTTTCGAAGTCGATTCAGGTGCAAACTTTTCCTTAAAAAATGAGAACGATTTCAATAATTTAAATTTGAATGTACCCATGAAAAATTCAAACATAGCCTTCAGATCTTATTCAGGCAATGTAATTCAATCCAAGGGAAAAGTCTCTTTTAATGTCGAATACCGTGGGAAGGTGGTTGAAGATGAACTACATACACATCGTTTCAGCGGGACATGATGCTCTCCTTGGGCGACAATGGATTCGAGGACTAAGTATATTGAACTTCATCAAATTGACACCTACATGAAAATCTCAGTTCCAGTATATACCATGCAGCACGACAACTCAATCGAAAGAATATTGAATCATTTTTCCAAGCAAAAATTGGATGTGTTCCAGGACTGAAGGTTGCACTTCAACTTAGAAAAGACGTTAAACCCGTTTACAAGAGAAAGAGGTGTACCATATGCACTCCGAGAGCTTGTAAACAAAGAAATGGATTCACTAGAAGCAGATGGTATAATATCATTAGTTCCTACAAGTGACTGAGGTTCATCTTTAGTCGTAATTCCGAAAGCACATGGAGTGTTAGATTATGTGTCGATTACAAATGTGGGGTTAACGAAAAAATAGTTCAAGCAAATCACCCAATACGTCGCATAGACGATGTCTTAAATAACCTTCGAAATTCTAAATACTTCTGTAAGCTTGATCTTTATAAGCTTATCTACACATACAAGGTGAACACGAGGTACGTATGCTTTACGTTCTCGGTTTGGGGTGACTGAGGTTTTCAATCAGTTCATCGGGTAGGTCGTCATTCCTTCCATTAAAAACACATCCATTTTATGCATTTATTGACAGCTAACTACACCATATTATAGTAGATGGCCACTGTACCGTTCCTGGGGTGGCGAACGCCTGCGTGCAAGAATAATTTTGTGCGCTCATTGATCATTTCATTGTGATCGATGGCTTCACATATTTTATTTTCGATTGAAATAACAGCTAAATCTGAAAGCCTTTCCTGGCACATCAAAGTTCTCAAATAAGATTTTACAAGTTTTAACTCCTTTCGCCAGACGCAACAGAAATCGACAGCGTCAAAAATATCCTTAATGCTATAGACAGGTTTGGAAACAAAGACTGCACATTTTTCTTGGTTATATAATTCAGAATATCTATGGGTGAGTCTGAGGTATTGCGAGAGTCTTTGACAGGGTTAAGGATTTTGTATGATGAAATTTCATTGTACAATTCAAGACCATCAATATCCTTGCAAACATTTCCTTCATGGGGAATTTGCAAAGCCAAATCCAAATCTATGCACGATCGTTTAATCTCATCAGAATTTAGGTTTTGAAAATCACTCAAAAATCCAAATAAATCATTGCATTGCTTCAATCTCTCGAAACGACTTTGTAGGGATTGAACTGTTGTATCCAAAACTTGGAAATAAAAACTGATCTTAAATTTTCGCTTTGGATCTATAACTGGATCGTCTGTACTTTCATATGAAAATTGACGCTTTTTCTTTCGTTCCCTAATTGAAAGAAATGTTTGCTCTACATCTTTTTTTTCCAGCTTCGGCTTTAGCCTCATTCACAAAAACATCAAAATTTGCATCTGACCTATTTTCAGTGAAGTAGTTGATGAGACTTTTTATTTCTCTGTGGCATTCATTAACAACTGTATTTGGATTCTGCATCATTTTACTCACTATATTGACCTTTGACAATACATCGTACCAAATAATGATGGAACAAATAAATTTAAATGTTTTATTTTTTTTTTAAAAGTACCTTTGCGGAATGTTTGGTATCCATGTCTCTTGAATTATCTTCCATCAAATCAAGTAAACTCCTACAAATCTCGAGAAGTTGAAATCTAAGAGGTTGAACGGCTGACTCTGCTTTCCCATCGAGTTTTACCCACTGACTTTAAAGAGAGATTTTGTAGATTTCGCTTTAAAATATTCCACCTGTAGGGTGAAGCAGAAAAAAAATTGAACAGCTCCTGAATAATCGAAAAAAAATCTACAGTCTCGTCTGAGATTTTAGCTGCATCATTAACTGTCAAATTTAATGTATGAGCACAACAAGGCAAAAAAATAGCTCTCGGGTTAACTTTTTTAAATTGAGCTTGAATGCCCACATGCTTCCCAGACATATTTGCGCCATTGTCATAACCCTGACCTCTTATATTAAGAAAATCAATTTCAAAAGTTGGTAGTATCTCATCTCTCAACAGATTGAAAAGCTCTTCTCTTGTACTATCCAAAACTTTAAAAAAACCCAGAAAGTGTTCTCTTATTTCAACATCATTTGAAGAAAAATGAACAAAGCGAATTATGAAAGTCAACTGCTCAACATGACTAGCATCTGGAGTTTCATCCAAAATTATTGAATAATATTTTGCTTTCTTGAGGCAGTTCAAAATTTCTATGCGAATATTTTTTGATAATAAATGGATTAATTCATTTTGAAAGTGATTGCCTAAATAATGGGGCATGTTTTTTTCAACTCTTTAGACCTTTGAATATTGCTCAGGTGCTCCATCATAATCGGATCGAATTTGGCAATCGTTTCCACCAGTTTGAGAAAATTACCATAATTTGATTCGAAAAGATTAGAGCTGTCACCCCTGAATGCTAAATTCTGACTGGCCAAATATTGCACAATACAAATCATTCTTTTGATTATTGCACGCCATCGTCTTTTTTCATTTTCGTAATGATGTTGTTGCTCTTTATCAATTGTGTAATCTTTGCTCAAACGCAATTTTAATTCGTGCCATTTTTGAGCCCCTTTCATATGTTCCATACTATTTTCATGTCAGGAAATATTAACTGAAAGGTGCCTCCAATTGGAGTACCCAGTGGTCGCTAAAAACTTTACAAAAAATGCAAAATACGCAATTACTTTTTTTAGAATACACCAACCAATCCGTATTAACTATTTCGCCGTTTGGCAACTTCCTAAGATATTGCGTTACTGAAAATTTCCTACCAGACTCATCAACAGGAAAATTTTCTTTAATTTGAACAGCTCCCTTTGTCACGATTGATTGGATTAGATGATGACTCAAATTATTTGGCCATGTAGATGGATCAGCAATATCAATATCACTAATATCAGCAATGTCACTGTGCTCAGATCTTTCTTCATTCTCGCTTACTGGATGACCCAGTTCAGGAGTTGGATCAGGTGAAACATGCGTTCCAGAACTTCTAGACGTGGATGGCTGCTGATCTTCGATAATAATCATCGGTTCTGCAACAACTTCTTCTCTTGACAGAAGTGGATTCGCCAAAGAACTGCTGAGTTGAAGGAATTTGTTCAGCGAACCGCTGAGTTTATCCCGCTCTGCCTCCAATTTCGATCGACGTTTTTTATTTTACTACCATTTTTTTTACTACCATCACTCATTTCTGAAGAGATAAAAAAAAGGAGTCAAAATATAATCAGAAAACTCTCGAATCGAAATATTACTTGATTCAATAACACGTTTTCTTTCATCTTCTCTTACCTTAAGATTTAAAATCAGCAACACAACGGCAACACGTAATATTATATTCAAATGAAATTATTATTAATCGTCAAAAATCACCGACGAATACTCGATGACTGAACTGACTGACTGAAACAAGAGAGAGAGAGAGAGAGAAGTTCGTGTTTGAATCCTGTTGGGTGGAGTATTTTTGGGTGAAGTGCGAACTTTTCATGTGGTGCCCTGGTATAGGATTTGTTCCTCTTCAGGGCTGAGAAGGGGGAGTGTTGGGTGGTTATGTGCGCGTTGACCGAGAAGCTGGGTTTGGATGAAAAAGTGTCTAGTAGAGTTTTTTAAGAAGTGTCTGGAAAATGTGTTTTAGAAGTGTATGGAATTGAGGAAATTGAGTGGGCTTTTGCTAGAAGTTAGCTGGAGGGTTGTTTGAGTTGGGGTGCTTAGGGGGATGATGTTGGAAGCAGCGAAGCTCGATAGCGAGCGGAAATGGTGTGACAAAAAAGTGTCTAGGATTGGAGCTTGAATGTGGAAGACGAGCCATGTATCGTTGCCGATACATAGCTGTGTGTTGACCTGGCTAGGTGTCAGAAATTAGAGAGGTAAAAAAGGGTGTTTTGACTGAATTTGCAATTTGTAATTTGTAATTTGTAATGTCTCCGGTGTTGAGAGGGAATATAATAAGATAATAATTGAGTTTTGATTATTTTCAGAATTTTTCAAAGGAAAAGTGTATAGGAGACATTATTTAAAAGTGTATAGAAATAGAAAGTGATAATTGTTGTACTTGTAGAAGGTTGCGGGGACGTGCCTTCGGTGGTTCGGGGACTGTTTAAGGTGGTCGGCGACATAATCATCTTTAAATCCTCAAATCTAAAAATGCGGGTGCGTCGATCGTCGGTCCATTTGGCTAGTGAATAAATTCACAGAGTGTACAGGAAAACCGCAAAAACCTGCAACACCGACATGGGTGGTGGGGTATCATAGAAGTATAGGGTGAGTCCAAAGTGTTGAACAATTAATAGTTGGAAGTGAGGATTTGGAAATGTTAGAGATGTTTGTTTATGGTATTGGGCTTTGTCGGAGAGTTGTGTTGAATTTTATTGACTGAATGGTGAGAGATATGACTTTTGTTGTTATCGGATGGCAATAGGGGACCTGTCAAGGTAGTCAATGTATTCGTCGGGGAGGTCGTCGTAGGCCGTGGCTAGTAGGCGAAGCGGAGGAAATGGGAGCTTCCTCTTGGGAATTCTGCCGAGGTGCCGTATGTTGGCCACCCACGGTGTGAGAAGGGTGTTTTTGGAGATATCGCTGCCCGACTCAATGGTACGGTTGACGTATCGGGCCTGAAGATTGTTTAAGCGAGAAGGGATGGGTTCGATGTCGATATTGACATAAACTGTGTTGGAAGGAGAGTATGGAGCCTTGTATTGGCAGTATCTTAGAATTGACTGCTCACAGGTGCGTAGATTTTTGACGAGATGGTTAGGGAGGGTGCAGTAGACGTTTGCTCTATAGTCTATTATTGGACGGATATATGTTTTATACGTATGAAGCAAGGTGGTAGGGTGTGTGCGTCCAAATGTGCCACCGAGCGCCTTGAGAAGATTGACTCTCCGTCGGACTTTATTCAAAGTGTCCATTAGGTCGGGCGTCCAGTTGAGAGTGTAAGTGAATTTCACTCCCAAATAGACGACTTCCCTGCGGATTTCGAGTCGATCTCCCCAAAGCACGAGGCGGAAGTTGTTTCTTGGTAGAAGTCGTTCGCTCATGGTATCAGGATGTTGGAAGACGATAGCTTGTGTTTTTTGAGGATTGAGAGTCACCCGCCATTTCCTGCACCAATTAGAAAATTGGGTCAGTAGATTTTGGGATCGAATGTTGAGAGAGCGAATGTCTGTGGCAGAGATGATAAGTGCGGTGTCATCCGCATATAGTTGGACGTTATCACGGGGATGTCGTGGGACAGGTGTGTCATACGTATAAATGATGTATAATAGGGGAGCGAGTATCGAGCCCTGCGGAACGCCAGTTTGGGGTGTAAAAGGGTCGGATATGCTGTAACCAACTTTGACGCTGATCGATCGGTCGGTGAGGTAAGAGTATATTAATTTGATGATTTGGTTTGGCAGTCGGATGCTCAGTAGCTTTCTCACTAGTCCGGCGTGCCAGACTTGATCGAATGCCTTCTGAACGTCCATGAGAATGGCGGCAGAACAGCGTCGTTGATTTAAAGCTCGGGTGACGATTGTTTGAAGGTTGGTGGTGGCGTTCTGACAAGAGTGGCCCGGCCTGAATCCGAATTGAAATGCCGGAATTATGTTGTTTTCAGTACAGAAGTCCCAGATTCGTTCCTTCAACAGGCGTTCAAAGACTTTACCTAGGACGCTGATTAATGATATAGGGCGGTAAGATTCAGGCTTTGTAGGGTCTTTGCCGGGTTTGGGGATGAGAACAACGTTGGCTGATTTCCAACAACGAGGAAAGTAAGAAAATGCCAAACAGGCGTTCAGCAGGGCGCAGAGCGGAGGGAAGATCTCTTCTGGCAGGTTTTTTAGTGCCTGCCTCGAGATTCCGTCGTGCCCTGGGGCACTGTTTCTCCCCGCTCGGCACGCCAGCTGAACTCCTTCGATGGTGAATGGTGAAAGAAGCGGAGAGTTCTCATCGGGTGGGATGTGTATGTGTGGACTTCGAGTGATATTTCGAGTCATGAGGTCGGTTTCAACGGCAAAGTCCCTGAGAAATTGGGGGTTGTCGAGTGGTGAAAAGACAGTTTGAAGGTTATTTTTGAAGGCGTTGGCTTTGTCTTCGGAGGTGTAGATTTTCTGTCCCTGCACTTCGAGATGTGATTCCACCTTTCTCCTAAGGCCGACGAGGCGGTAGAATTTTTGCCAAAACACGCGTCCTTGTCTGAAGTCCAGTTCGGCTGTTTCGGCCTTCCACTTTCTCTGCTTTTCAGCATTGATTTCTTGTCGAACCTGGGCGTTGAGACGGTTCCATTGTGTTTTGACTGCGGGATCTCGAGTGCGGACGTATAACCTGTATAACTGTCTTTTCTGACGTATCTTTTGCAAAATTCTTTGCGGAAGTGCATGAAAATTGGTATGTACGGTGGTGAGTGGGACGGCGATGTCTTGCGCATCGATTAAGAGGGATTGGAATTCTTCTGCGTGATTATCTATGTCATCAGTATTCTGATGAATGACGGGTGGTGGTAAGTTGGTGGAGACGTGATTTGCAAAGGAATTCCAATCGGCTTTTTTGAAGTCGCGAAAGGTGAAATTTGTTGCTGGTGGTGGTATAGGGTTGTGTAGTGCGGTTTTGACCAGTAGTGGGACATGGTCGGAGGTGATAGGGTCGCCTATAAAGCATTCGTCGTCTACAAGAGTGATTAATCTGTCTCTGCAGATTATATGATCGACTATGGAGGAGCCAAGGTGACTTAGTAGGGTTGGATTATTGTTTTTAATCCGTATGAGGGGAAGTGAGACGAGTTGGCCGGCGAGTTGTCTGCCGCAGGGGTTGGTGTTTGTATCACCGAAAAGATTATTGCGTGAGTTACTGAAACAAGCTACATTCTCCTGTTTTATATCACCGCTAAAATCTGGTGGAAAAATCTGGAGCCGAAAAAAAGTTTTTTTGGAGAACTTTTCAGAAAATAATATTTTTTGCATCTTCGACCTCTCTGGGGCACACGCCGCCGATAAATGCATAAAAAACAATAACATGTATATTATTTGTCGAGCGAGCCGCCAACGGCGAGCGGCATCCTTTGAAGATACGCCGCCGCCCGTAAGCCGACTGCCGACAAGCCGTCAACAGATTTTTTGCATGTAAATTCCAGTGTAGAAGCAAAGTCTAGAAGTTACTTCTTATATTAGTTTACTGTTTCTTCCTGTAATCAAAGTTTACAACTTTGCTATAATTTGATTTTTAATACCTTTAATGCCGATTTTTCTTCCAATTAGAAGTGCGTTTTTGCAAGAGTAGCGAATAGTTGAATTTGGCGCCCCTTAAATTGGGCGCCTGCTTGCGGGGCATTAGCTGCATACCCGCCAATTGCGAAATTCACATCAATGTTTTTTTTGACTAAAATCACTTTGTTTGACGCCATGTAGTCTTGTTGAGAAAACGTTAAATTTCAATACTGTTCTTTTGCTATTAACGATGATAAACGTGATGATAAAAGTAATGAAAATAACCACAATTAATGTGTAGAGCGAGACAGAGACTATCTATAAGTTCAATGACGATATTACAGTTTAAAGCTTAACGGAAGCACTTGGCTCACTCGATGTCGGCGTCTTTGATGTGCATGGTTCAAATTTTCCACTGCGCAACCGAAAATTGTAACCCACGCGCTTAGGGGCGTATCCAATTGATACAATAAAATATCTGACAAGTGTGTGTAATAAATAACAAACTTTCTGCGCAACGGGAAGTTGATTCCCATGAGTGTGTATGAGTGAGATAAAAGTTGTAACACAAAAATCGGTAGAGTGAGCTAACTGCTTCTGTTAAGCTTTAAACTGTGACGATATGTTCAAAGAGTGCCGGTGTTTTTGGCATTCATTAGAATTTATATGCGTGGTGACGTCGGTAACCGGCAAGAATCCTATTGGTCAGAACTTCTGCGAAATTCTTATATCTTCGAGGCGGGGACCAACGGTCTAGCAACAGTAGCGCCCGGGTATATGAGAAGTTACATATCTAACATAGGCGGAGGCGATTCTTGCTGTGAGAGAAAATAGCGTAAAATATGCGATCAATTGAATTTAACTAGGAACCGGTTTTCAACAAGGAATTAGAGACATGGGTGCTTTAAAACCGAAGAATTTGTGCTCAGTTTTAATTATTACAATTTAAACACAAGTAAATGAAGAAAGAAGTGCGATTCAAACAATTTCAACTCACCGTGGCACTTATCGCATGAATCGTATCAGTTTCGGAATAAAAACAGCCCCATCCGAATTTAATTGTATTCTTTCTCAGCTCCTTAAGGGTCTTACAAAAACGGAATCGTATTTTGATGATATTATTGTTTATGGATTGACCATTGACGAATGCACTGAAAATATAAAATCATGCTTGCAAAAACTCATGGATTATGATCTTCACCTTAACAAAAATAAATGCTCATTCTTTAAAGAACGAATTGAATATCTGGGACATATTGTAAAATTCAACAAACTTTAAAAATCTCCCTGCAATTCAAGAAATGCCATGTCCATCTAATGTAAACGATGTTAAAAGATTTCTAGGTTTAGTCACATATTCCAGATTTGTTCCCGATTTTTCCATTATTTCATACCCTCTTCGATGTTTGGACAGCACCGTGTGAATCAGCGTTCATGCAATTAAAGGCTGAGCTTTGTAGCAACCGTGTTATTATACCCTTCGATCCCTGTTTACCTATTGTTTTAACCACAGATGCAAGTCCCACTGGAATAGCCGCAGTACTCAGCCATACTATAGACGGAGTTGAAAGACCAGTGGCATATGCTTCGCGTTCGCTTACTGTCTCTAAAAGCAATTATAACCAGCTCGACAGAGAAGCGCTTACAATTATTTTTAGTGTTAATCACTATTCATTTGGAAAGCATTTCTTACTTATTACCGACAATGAAGCAATTTCAAGAATTTTTCATCATCATAAAGCACTTCCACAAATGACGTCTTCGAGTTTACTTCGTTATGCATCATTTCTCGCAGGTTTCAATTATTCTGTCCAGTTCAAGAGAGGCAAAGAAAATCAAAATGTTGATTGTTTCTCTAGGGCTCCACTTCAAAATTCCAATATTTCAACTGATACTCGTATTGGTGATGAAGTGAATCTAATATATCATCAAGTAATTTTTCAAATTTCAAGCAAAAAGAAACAAATAACGATCCAGATCTCAGCAAAATTATTCAGACTTTGAAATATCAATTCTGGATTCTGAATACACATTGATAGACTACATACTTTTTAGAATGGATAGAATTGTAATCCCAAGAAGTTTAAGATCCAGTATACTTGAAGAACTACATGGGCATTACAAAAATGAAGCAATTGGCACGCCGTTATGTGTATTGGACTAGTATTGACAGGGTTATCGAAAAATTAGTCAAAAGTTGTGAAAATTCTGCACTAATAAGATCAAATCTGCCTAAGGTACCTGTTCATCCATGGGATTTATTTAAAAATAATTGGGAGAGAATTCACATTGATTATGCAGGTCCTTTTGAGTCATGCTATTTCTTAGTATGCATAGATGCGAAATCAAAATGGGCAGAAGTTAAAATATTAAAGGATGCGCCAAATAGTTTAACGACGATTAGATTATTAGAAAATATGTTTGCAGTACATGGGTATCCATTGGAAATAGTTTCGGACAATGTATCAATTTTCAAAAGTGAAGAATTTCTTAAATATTGCGAATTCAATGGAATATTCCAAAAATGTATAGCTCCAGGACATCCGGCAACAAATGGACTTGCAGAAAGAAACGTGCAGACTTTAAAGCGTAGATTAAAAGCGAGTATTCATGACAATACACCTATTCAAGACAAAGTCCAAAACATTATGTTTCGGTATCCCGCGACACCATTAGTTTGTGGTGAATCTCCTACAGAGTTGTATCTACATCGGAAGATGCGAATTCGTTTGGATGCAATTTTTCCTTATCGACCCAAAGCCTCTCTCAGTCTTCATACAAACCAGTACGTTCATTTCAAGTGGGGGAAAGGATACAGGCTAAAGTTTTCGTAAATAATAAACACATATGGCAGCTGGGAAAGGTAGAAAAGAAACTTTGAAAACTCCATTATTTGATCGTTTTAGACTCTGGAAGAACATTAAAAAGACATGTTAACCAATTGAGATCAACGCTAGTTCGGAAAAAGACAGTAACGTTTGTTCCCACTCAAGGCCACTTGCACCGTACTAGTGCAAAACTTCTGCTAACAAAACCAGGTTTAACTCATTAAATCTTAGATTAACTGTTTGGCTTGCACCGTCATTTATTTAAACTAGATTAAAGTTAAGCCACAGTTCTGGTAATTTTTCTATAGGTTGGTATTGTGACTGTCTTCTGTCTTCTTTTCCAACAAGAGGATAAATCGAACGTGGTATCCACCAATGAGAGGCCATATGGCCATGTGTGTTGATGGTTGCATAGTCGTTGTTAGAAATTTGTAGTGACTCCTGTGGTGTATTCTGTGATTTATAATTTATTTTATTCACATTATATAAGAGTAGAGATATTTTTTTTGTTTACTCGTGGTTAATTCAATGGGTTTGTTAAACTTTATTTTGTTGAGGTGTTGTAGAGAAATTTAATTTAAAAATCGCAGTTTTGGCTGCAGCTAGACATTAATTTAAGGGCATATTTTTTGTTATAAAATTGACAATAATAGTTTTGTATGCACTATTTGTGAAAAGAATTTTGCTGATTCTAGAAGTCTTTTAAGTAACACGAAATAATGTTTTACAATGGTGAATATAGAGGTTTTAACTGTGAACTTTGTAAATGTACAGTCACTATAGTGTTTCTTATGAAGATCATTTGTTAAAGGCTCATGAATCAGTTTGGAGACAGAACAATTATCATTTAATAATCATATTTAATAATAAGTTCATATTTGGAATCTCAATCTCAAACAAGCAACAAGAAGAAAACCGTAATAATTGAGTAAACGCTTGCACACGAGTTGGTAATAGTTTAAGAGAAGTTTCTAATTAACGTAACTATGCATACATTTTGTAAATAAATTTTTTTATGTTTATCAAATTTAATAAAGGCATATAATTAATATCATTGTTACCCGTTTTATTTCTTATTTATTTAAAAACATATGGTTTCAGGCATTAATTTAAATTAGGATTTTATACCATTAATAATGTTACACACTGTGAGTATTAAGTTTTTAATATCCTTAATTAGATAGGTATTTAAATTTAGCTGTTATGTAAATATTATTACTGGATAGCCTCTGATATCTACACAAAAATTTGTCAATCTAATAATTTGCCAGTTTAACATTATAACTTATATATTCGTACTAAAAATAAATTTAGGAAATTAATCTGAATTAGTAATCCTGAAATTTCGATGTGAGTGTATTTCCATATTACATACCCGTAAAACTATGCAACCAACCATTCATACACGTTGGTATCTGTATAAATTCGGAAATGTGTTATACATAATAAATATTTTTTAATTATTAATTATTTTTCAACAATTTTTATTATATGACTTGGATAAACCAGAAGTAGGTTTAATAAAACAAATAAAAAAGCTCAATTGTTATATTTTTTCTCTGGACAGGTTCTCAAAGATGACCTAAAATTAAACTCCAGACAGTTTCTCAAATATTTCTTTATTATATAGTATGTATAAACAGTGCAATAATTTAGGTTTAATAATAAAAATTAAACTTTCGAAATGTAAAGATCCAAAAAATGGTTAAATAAGTTCTTGCACTAAAAATAAAGAGAAAAAGAATCCTATAAAAAGTAGGATCCCTTTTATGTGTAGGTCTAGATTCCCGAACTTGCATAAAATCTTAGGATGGTTAGGATCTGATTAATTGGTGATATGGTATGGTTTATAAAAAAATAAGGTAGTAGTAATTATGTACTTTTATTTTTCCATTTTTTCTTTATCACTGACCAAAAAATAATGATTATATGATAAACTTACAAGTCATGGGAATATTCTAGTTGATCTTCTATTATTTCCAGAAGTCATAGAACTGTCCCTTTTAATAATCTGAATCTTCAAAAAAAACTCAATTCGTCCAAGTCATCAAAATAATTTGACCTTTCATAAATACGCCTACGAAAGCCGAAGTCGTTAATTTCCAAAGTATCGAAAAGTCATCTTCTAAGAAAATGTCTTCTTCCAATTCCAAATAATCCATATTTTTATATAAAAAAATACGAATTGTAGGCAGCGTAGACGTATAGAACTTAGACACACACAAAAATTACGGTTAGGATTCAAATCCCTGGAATTTGGGAGATTTAATTTAACAGCTAGTTACGGCAATTAATTTCAGTTTAAGTGACGGTGCAAGATAATTATTTACTTAAAATTTGGTTTAACTCTTAAACCATAGTTAATAACCACGTTGCAAGTGGCTCTCAGTCATTCAATGTTCCAATGCTTCCAACAGTACCTCAAAGTAATCCAAGTAATCCAGGTTCATTGAATGAAAGTCATTTATGCGAACCAACACCTGATGCGTCACTATTACCACCTCAAAGAGAAAAACGTCCACCTGTTTGCTCCAAAGACTAGGTAATGGCATAAAATAAAAATTAAAGTGTGTGTTAACAGTAAATAGGAATGTTATATGTTTTAAAAGTTGTCTCTTTATATTGTTGTGACCTTTTTATAAGACTTGTTGATTTTAATTATAAAATATAAGGGATGTCAGAGAGAACTGTGAAGAAAATATAAAAGAGTAATAAATGTCTATTTTTCAAAAAGATGGAAATAATTCAGTTTAGATCCTTCTCAGAATTGTAATACACCTGTATGATTAGTCTCGCCTTTATTGTTTGTTCATACATTTTAAAATGAGAACAAGTTGTAAATTCCGCAATCTTATTGTGAAAATATATGTTTATCGAATATGCAGTAAGTACCTGGTGGCGGGGTTGGCTGTTGTCGGAGCGGGCGGGATTTATTGTCACCCGAATTCTGAGTTGAATAAATGAACTGTACTCTTTATTGTGAGGTCGCTGGTAACATTTTAGGATTTTTCACTAGCCTCCCAAATAAAAGAACTGGTTACTCAATTTTATTAATAAACAGTGATTTATTTAAGTTTCAACACAAATTTTTTTATGAAATCTCAAGCATCTTAAACTAAAGAATAGTCCAGTCGTAAAAAATTTATTGAAAATTTTTTTATGAAATCTCAAGCGTCTTAAACTAAAGAATAGTCCAGTCGTAAAAAATTTATTGAAAATTTTTTTATGAAATCTCAAGCATCTTAAACTAAAGAATAGTCCAGTCGTAAAAAATTTATTGAAAATTTTTTTATGAAATCTCAAGCGTCTTAAACTAAAGAATAGTCCACTCGTAAAGAATTTATTGAAAAATTTTTTATGAAATCTCAAGCATCTTAAACTAAAGAATAGTCCAGTCGTAAAAAATTTATTGAAAAACTTTTTATGAAATCTCAAGCATCTTAAACTAAAGAATAGTCCAGTCGTAAAAAATTTATTGAAAATTTTTTTATGAAATCTCAAGCATCTTAAACTAAAGAATAGTCCAGTCGTAAAAAATTTATTGAAAAACTTTTTATGAAATCTCAAGTATCTTAAACTAAAGAATAGTCCAGTCGTAAAAAAAACTTTTTTATGAAATCTCAAGCATCTTAAAATAAAGAATAGTCCAGTCGTAAAAAATTTATTGAAATTTTTTTTATGAAATCTCAAGCATATTAAACTAAAGAATAGTCCAGTCGTAAAAAATTTATTGAACATTTTTTTATGAAATCTCAAGCATCTTAAACTAAAGAATAGTTCAGTCGTAAAAAATTTATCGAAAGTTTTTTACGAAAACTCAAGCATCTCAAACTAAACATAACCCAGTTATAAAATTTTGTTAACAAGAAAGCTTGCAAATATTTCATCTCACAATTTCAGAAAGTAATCAAAAAAAAATCTTAACTTACCCCAACTCGAACAAAATGAGTGCTTTACTTAAGAAAATAAAAAGCTTATTAGAGAAGAGAAATGGTATGGAGCAAACAAGACCTCCACTGACACTCATCAATTGCAACTGAGACTAGAAAGATTACAAAACGCTTTAACAACATACGATGAAGCGCAGGATGAGCTAGACTTTGAGGAAGGCTCAGCTGAAGTCGACATAAGAAGTGAAATAGAGGATAGATTTTTATCGATCATTAGCGCAATCCAAACGTTATTGGACCCGCTCACTACTGTAAAAATTCAAGCTGAGGCTCAGACTGCGTCCGAGGTCAATGTTCGCCTGCCCAACATTCAGTTACCTTTTTTCTCAAGAAATTGTGTAGAGTATAACTCCTTTATAGATCTATTTAAAGCCTTAATTCATAATAATAGCAAGTTAGCTTCCAAAACTGAACGATTCTTTTATCTAAAAACATATCTGAGAGGGGAAGCATTGAAATTGGTGGAGAGACTGGCGGTAACTGATGGCAATTACGACATCGCACTGAACTTATTAGATGAAAGATATAGCGATAAAAACAAATGTTGGTTGCACATTATCATCAGTTGTTGTCCACCCATTCCATCCAAAAAGGTTCAGCACAATCTTTGAGAGCTTTTTCTGCCAACTCCAAAGCTGTAATTGACGCGTTGGATTCAACCGGTCTTACTCGCGATCAGCTGTTCGAGTCGTTGGTAGTCCACATACTGGAGCAAAAACTTGATTATAGCTCTCGCAGAGCTTTTGAAGAACAGGCTCCAGTCGGTGAATTATCAACTACTGCTGAACTGTTCACATTTTTGCGCAAGCGCTGCGTCATTTTAGAAAACGTCAGCAACGAACTTCACTCGGATAGCAAAGTTGCAACCAAGACCCCTCAAAACCATAGGAACTACGCTTCTAACATGCAAAACCCAAAGATTTCCTTATTATCAAACGCCGCTTCTGCCACTACCTCTAATTTTCAACCTTCAAAACAATCATCGTCCCCCACAAATCAACTAGTGTGCGATCATTGTAAAGGCAATGATCATCGAATATACTCATGTAGAACTTTTTTAGCTTTATCAATCACCGAAAGACTAAACTTTGTCAAATCAAACCGCCTATGTTATAATTGCCTTCGGTCACATCACTCGAGCCAACAGTGCAAATCTACAGTCGCCTGTTCAATCTGTCAACGTCGCCATCATTCTCTCCTACATTACAGTTCATCCGCCCGCTCCTCTTCAACTCCAAACAATAATTCTAAGTCAAACTCTTCTCAAAACAATCCGAACGCAGGAATATCCTCTAATAATGTCGACGCATCAACGGATGATCAACAAATAATAGCCTCTTTATCCGCTGTCAGTAATGCTGGATCTCACGTTTTGTTAGCCACGGCTAAAGTGCATATCTATCCCAAACGAGGACGTCCCATCGTAGCCAGAGCACTGCTCGATTCAGGGAGTCAAACATCCTTCATCACGAATGCCCTCGTCACTCAAGCTGGATTCGATAAGTACTACTCTCAACTCCAAGTGGCAGGCATTTTCAACTGTAGCAATACCATAAATGAAATGGTTGATATTAGTGTTTTTAAATGGTTGATGTTAAAATATTTTCCCAACGATCTTCTGCCCAAAGCTTCGAATTAACCTGTGCGGTAGTACCTCAAATCACTTCCACGCTACCTCAAGTCTCAATTAACAAAAGAAAACTTAACATCCCCATTCACATTCAAAGCCAATTGGCCGACGAAGATTTCGATCACCCTGGAGAAATATCTCTTTTGTTAGGCGCCGACATTTATTCTGACCTTTTGCAACCAGGCCTACAGTCTCTAGGCAAGGGTCTTCCCTCTTTAATCCATACTCACTTGGGTTGGATCTTGTCCGGGGTTGTGCCCCCTCAATGCATCAATGACAATAGAAGGTGTAATCACATCTACCACTCCTTTCACACCATGAACAGCACCTCTGAAAACACTCTGGAAACATTATTAGAAAAATTCTTCGAGCAAGAGAGCTGCTCCACCCAGTCCAAGTCCTCTGAGCAAGACAACATTGCCGAAAACATCTTTAGAAACACCACAGTCATACTTCCTGACGGAAGATATCAAGTCGACCTCCCACTCACCCATCCATCAGCACAAACTGAGCTTGGAGATTCCTTCCTTGAAGCAAAACGTCGCTTCATTTCTCTAGAAACTGAACTGTCCAAAAACCCAACACTTAAAGCCGAATACAAGGCAGTGTTGGATGAATACCTCCAGCTGAATCACGGACGAGTCGTTCCGTTATCTTTACAGAATTCTCTGTCTGAAAATAAATATTTCGTCCCTCACCTATGTGTTATACGTGAGCAGAGCGTTAGCACAAAAATGCGTGTAGTTTTCGATTTTTCAGCCAAAACAAGTACATCTTTATCTCTGAATGACATTACCTTGAGAGGGCCATTAGTTCAGCCCGAACTCTTTGACATTCTTACCCGATTTAGAACCTTCCCATTTGCCTTCACGGCCGACATCACGAAAATGTACAGACAGGTTTCCATGGATCCCAAGTTTCGGTTTCTCCAAAATGTATTGTGGAGAGATCATCCTCATGATGAATTCAAATGCATCGAACTGTCCACCGTTTCTTTTGGCCAAAAATGTGCACCATACTTGGCCCGTCGAGTCCTCAATGAAATCGCTTATCGAAATCCTCAGTTCCCCCTAGCTCAAAAAACCATTTCAAATCAGACATATGTAGACGACATATTGTCAGGGGCAAATTCAGAAGGTGAACTAATCCAGTTGCATCAATCATTAATCGCTACCTTATCCCCAGCTCATTTTGATCTACACAAAATTAGGTCAAATTCGTTCAACTTTGTTCACTCCAACCCCAATTGCTACTCAGAAACAAAAGAGTTAAACTTTGAGGAAGCTTCTTGCAAGGTGCTAGGGCTCATTTGGAACCCTACTTTAGACGTATTTCAAATCTCAATCCCTTCCGTACTTGAGGTGCCTGTAATCACAAAACGCAGCATCCTATCTTTGGTAGCTCAATGTTACGACCCCCTAGGCTTAGTAAACCCTGTCATTGTCAGTGGAAAACTGATAATGCAACAATTGTGGGCAAAGGGCCTCGACTGGGACCACCCAGTTTCAGACCCCATTATTTTGAACGATTGGAATAAATTCAGAGAAAGTATAGTTCAACTCTCCTCGTTTACGGTCCTTCGATGTCTAGTTTCTGACAAACCCGTGGCAATGTTTGAATTGCACGGATTTTGTGACGCGTGCAACTCCGCGTATGGATGTTGTATCTACTTACGCACAACGTATATGGATAACTCCATTTCCTCTCGGCTTATAGCAGCCAAATCTCGAGTCTCTCCCGTCAAGAAACCCCTCACTATCCCTAAACTTGAATTATGTGCCATGGCATTACTGGCTCAATTATTCAAAAGAACTCAAGCAACTTTGTCTCTCAATCTGTCAATCAGCTCCACTACATTATGGTCGGACTCCCAAGTAGCTTTATCTTGGGTAAGGGGACCCCCATCTAAGTGGGCATCATTTGTGAGCAATCGTGTAGCTGCAATACAGAATGATACGCAGGCAACCACTTGGAGACACATTTCTTCTAAGTCCAACCCAGCAGACTTGTTATCTCTAGGAAAATTCCCCTCTGAATCTCATCAACTGTGGTTACATGGCCCTGAATTTCTAGTAGCGCCAGTATCTAATTGGTCCCAATACGATTCATTTAATCTACTTTCTAACCCCTCCGAGGCACGAAGAGTTACATCTCTATCTGCCACAACGCCCCAAAATGAATGGGAGACTCTCATTTCACGATTCTCCAAATTGAACAAACTGCAAAGGTCGTTAGCTTACGTGTTTCGATTCATAAACAATCTCAGATCCGTGGACAAACTTTCCGGCCCGTTAAGTCCAACAGAAATATACAAAACTCACGCGTTTCTACTAAATACAGTCCAAACGACTTCATTTAAAGACGTTATAAAAGCTCTTAAGAAAGACGAAAAAATAAGAAATAAACAAATCTGTTCTCTATCCCCATTGCTAGACCACTCTCAACTGCTGAGAGTTGGCGGCCGACTAGCTCAATCGGAGTTGCCTTTCGACCAAAAGCATCCGATTCTCCTTCCCTCCAAAAATCATTTTACCACACTCCTTTTAGAATTTGAGCATAAAAGATTAGGACACGCAGGTCCTCACACTGTACTAAACAACCTTAGACAGAAGTATTGGCCCCTTGATGGTCTTCGAACTTTGAAGAAAATCACCCATAAATGCATCACTTGTTTCCGATTCAATGCCATCTCATCTAGCCAACTCATGGCCACCCTTCCCAAAACTCGAATTAGTCCCTCCCGTCCATTCACCCATACAGGGATTGACTTTGGAGGACCCTTTTTTATCAAGTCTTCTAATTTAAGGAAGGCCCCTATCCAAAAAGGATACGTCGCCTTGTTCGTATGCTTTAGTACAAAAGCGGTACATCTAGAAGTGGTATCGGACTTATCAACTGAAGCATTTCTAGCCTCTCTCAAACGCTTCATCGCCCGTAGAGGACTCCCGTCGGTTATCTTCAGTGATAACGCTACCAATTTCGTGGGAGCAAAAAACTACCTACATGATGTTCATCTCTTTCTAAAGAAACATTTCAATGATCTTCAAAACTTTTTGTCAGAGTCTCACATTTCTTGGAAATGTATTCCCCCGCGTTCCCCCCATTGGGGCGGCCTCTGGGAGGCTGCCATCAAAAGTACTAAAGCTCATTTAACAAAAATCCTGGGAAACTCATCTTCCACGTTTGAGCAATTCTACACCATTCTTACACAAATAGAGGCAATCTTAAATTCCCGCCCACTTTTCCCATTGTCGGACTGTCCCACTGATCTTCAACCATTGACCCCAGGTCACTTCCTAATACATTCCCCCTTATTATCGTACCCTGAAGTAGATACCACTCATAAACCCGAAAACCGTCTGAAACATTGGCAAATTTGCACTCAAGTCCAACAAAAATTCTGGAAACGTTGGTCCACTGACTATCTCAATCGCCTACAAAATCGCCCCAAATGGATGCACCCTCAACCTAACATTCAACTCAACGATCTTGTCCTTCTCAAGGACGAAGATTCTCCCCCCTTGAAGTGGCCTTTGGCTCGAGTAACCCAAGTTTTTGAGGGCAAGGATGGCAAAGTCCGCTCTGTACAACTCTTCACAAAATCAGGAGCGTACATTCGTCCCATCACAAAAGTGATTGTTCTGCCTAAGTCAGATTGGGACAGTGACACTAATTATTCACACAATTAAGAATGATCCTAAGGTCACACAGAATAATGTCACGCCATGTGACTTTGTGATCAAACCCTGTACATAGAAAAGATTACCTCCAAATTAAAAAAAAAAAACCTTTGGCAGCGTGAATCCGTCGGTCTCGGGTACGATTCGAGAATACTATCTTTTTTGTATTTTGTACCTTGTTAGTAAAAATTACTTAGTATTCTTCTTATCTATGTTATAAAATTATGTGCATAATTTAATAACTGATATTAGTCTAATCAATTACTTCAACTACGCCTATGCCATTACCTTCGGAAAAACCCATCTCCACGCTCATGCCACAGACGTACCCGTATTAAGTGAAATTCTCTCTTCTTTTCCCATAAAAAGTCGTTACTACGCTCCACCAATCAGAGTGAAACGCGGGAACGCGCATTGCTCCTTCTAAAACAATAAGTTCCACCGGCTACGACGGGCAATAAGAGATGAAGGGTGGCACCGAAGGTGTAAATGAAATACAGTTGCTATGAGCCGGAAAAAAGGGTGTGGCTGCTCTAAAAGATTGTGCTAATACAAAAAACTGTGTATTTGCTGCTACAATAGTATAAGCCGAACCAGGCAATGTATGTATTAGTGTAAAACTTAAATGTGTAATGTACCAAATGTGTGTAAAGTGTTGAAACTTAAATAAATCATTGTTTATTAAGAAAATCGAGTAACCAGTTCTTTTATTTGGGAGGCTAGTGAAAAATCCTAAAATGTTACCAGCGACCTCACAATAAAGAGTACAGTTCATTTAAGTTTTACACTAATACATACATTGCCTGGTTCGGCTTATACTATTGTAGCAGCAAATACACAGTTTTTTGTATTAGCACAATCTTTTAGAGCAGCCACACCCTTTTTTCCGGCTCATAGCAACTGTATTTCATTTACACCTTCGGTGCCACCCTTCATCTCTTACTGCTCGTCGTAGCCGGTGGAACTTATTGTTTTAGAAGGAGCAATGCGCGTTCCCGCGTTTCACTCCGATTGGTGGAGCGTAGTAACGACTTTTTATGGGAAAAGAAGAGAGAATTTCACTTAATACGGGTACGTCTGTGGCATGAGCGTGGAGATGGGTTTTTCCGAAGGTAATGGCATAGGCGTAGTTGAAGTAATTGATTAGACTAATATCAGTTATTAAATTATGCACATAATTTTATAACAGCTGTCTTTGCTCATTGTTGCACTGCTTTAACTACTGCTTGCTGCTTTTGCATGTATGTTAGCTTGGGTTATGGGATGGTGAGCAAATTCAGCTATCGGGTGTCTGCTTCCACGTTAGCACCGCTGGTAATGGGAATAACAGGATCATTTTTGGTGCTGTTATTCTTTGACTAAATGACATCCCAACAGTCTTTCGGCTTAATCCTAAGGTGTGCGTATCCGTGCCGAGGAGATGCATGACAGTGAGCCTATCATCTGTCACTAACGGAACCTTCGGGATACTAGGCGCCCTCCCGTCGTAAGTCAGCCTTGTCATGGTAATGCAGGGCTCTGCCGTGATGGACCTCTTTTTCCCTAGCTACTCGTGGGACTTTTATGGAAGAAGTAACTAAAACAAACATTAAAACTACAGAGGAAATGGAAATCGACCTATCGACTCCTACTGACCTCCCTGTAACCTCTGATCAGGAACGAGACCTACTCAGGTCTCCAATTCCTGAAAATAGACCTAGGAAACTAGGTGGTGCAGCCAGGAAACGACTTAGTCGTCTCCTCAAGAGTGGGGTTCCTTACAAATCCGCCTTGCATCAAATTCTAGGGCAGCGGGAGCGGGATCAACCGCAAGAGAGAAAACATTCTCCCTCTGTGGCTGGTACCAGCAAGCGCTTACGCTCTAACGATGACTCACCCGAACAAGAGGCAAAGAAGCCCTTCTCGGATGAATCAATGGTAACGTCAGATGAAACTGACTTACAAAAGCCCTCTTATGGGCAGGCTGTATCCGGCATCAAGGTGGGAGTTTCACATCTTGAACATCCGACAGCCTCCATCACGACCAAACAAACGGAATCCCTTCAGTATGACATTATGGCCGCTGTAGAGGATATACCTGAAGGTGGTCCACAAGTACAATTCCAGAGCTGTACTTTCCGGCCTGGATGGTTACAGGTCACCTGTGTAAATCAGGAGAGTGTCTCGTGATTGACTGGCGTAGTCAATACACTTCAACCATGGGACGGTGCCTCCCTGAAATGTGTTTCAGGTGGCCAACTCCCAAAGCCACACATCTGTGTGGCTGACATACCTGACGAAGGCAGTCGTAGACTGACTTCAGAACAGCTCCTCACCAGACTGAGGAAAATGAACCACGGTCTGTTTACCTTGGAGTGGACTGTCCTACACAAGGAAATTACAGGCCCTGGTCAAACATGGACTTTCGCCATTGACGATCGATCCATGGCCACGTTGGACAGGATTAGATTCAAACCATACCTGGGTTTTGGACAGGTTGTTTTCCGGCCTAAAGCCCGGCCCTCCCAACTGGCATCAAAACCGGGTCCCTCGAAGAGATCCTAGAAAAGCCGTGGCCCGGGGCCGAGTGGAAAACCTCCTGTTGAAGTGTGGAGGACCGACCCTCCTCACAAGAACAGGGGGAATGTACCACCGGCACGTAGCCGGGGCACCAGCCATCCCAAAGGGAGAGCTGGCTTCCCCAAAAAGAAGACGGGTAACGTCTCTTCAAGGGAACCGGAAAAGGGAACTGGACCTGCTGTCCTGAAATCGAAGACCAGTATGGCTTCGACCAAAGGACCAAAGCAATCAGCTGGATCTGCCGTGGCGAAAGATAACCAGGCCTAGTCAACGGCACCAACTACAGCCTCACCCCTGGGAGGATCAGATGGTGGCGCTTCAATTGACCCACCGTGTGATCTCCCCTAGGGATCTGAGGAGACACAAGTTTGCCTGCGGCTACCTGTTTTCGCCACTTTCAACTGTTTACAGGCAAACTTACAGCATGCCACTGCCGCTTCATACATTCTTTGTAAAAGGTTCAAGGACGAATCAATCGATCTTGCCTTCCTGCAAGAACCATGGACAGGAAACACAGACCGAGTAACTGGTCTCAGCAATATTTCTGGTGAGGTAGTAGTCTGTCCTGGGAGGAAACCCAGGGCTTGTCTCCTCATTCGGAAAAATATTAATTATTTTTTGCTTACAGGCTTTTGCACTCCTGATGTACTAGCCATCCAAGTGTCCCTACCGGAGAAGAATGGTATGGCTAACATAGTCGCCTGCTCAGCATACTTCCCAGGGGACATGGATACTGTACCTCCCCTCGCTATACGTCGGTTAATCGACTATAGCGAGAAGAACAGTCTTCAGTTAGTCATGGGCTGTGACGCCAATTCACACCATACATCGTGGGGCAGCACGGTTATAAATCATAGAGGTGTGTTACTTTTTGATTATATACTAGGGGAAGGGCTATCTGTTATTAATAAGGGCTTCGAACCAACTTTTGTAACTAGAAATAGATCTGAGGCGTTAGATTTAACAATCAGCTCAAACTTTTTGAGCAATAAGATACGGCATTGGGCAGTATCTACTGAGCCTTCGTGTTCAGATCACAGGCACATTCAATTCCACATTGAAATAGGTCCACGGCCAGTAGTGGAATATCGTGACTCAAAAGCTACTGACTGGAGTGGATACAGAAATTCCCTCCGACGGTACATTGAGGAAGGCTTCACTACAATAAACAGTTGTGATGGGATAGATACAGCGGCAGACAAGCTTCGGGAAGCAGTGATCTCCTCCTATCATGAAAACTGTCCACTCAAGACAAAAAGAGATAATCGCAACTCTACTTGGTGGAACAAAAGCCTAGATAAGCGAAGAAAAGAAGTTCGACGACTGTTCAATAGATCTAAAGAGTCAGGCAACTGGGAACCTTATAGAACTGCTCTAACAACTTATAAGAAAGAAATTAGAAAGGCGAAACGGGATTTTTGGAAGAAATTCTGTGAGAGTATATCGGACATACCTCTCATTACTAGAATACACAAGATTCTCTCTAAAGAGCCAATTGCCGAGATAGGGTCGATGAAACGACCAGATGGCACTTTTACGACCTCTAGAAAAGAAACGTTAGAGCTTTTGATTAAAAACCACTTTCCCGGAAGTTTAACTCTGGATAACAACCAACCTCCCCACTTTGAGGGCGCAAGGCGGCCCAAAAATAATGATTGGGAGGTCGCCAAGAACGTTATCACAACACCGGCGATTGAAAGGGTAATAAAATCATTTCAGCCCACCAGTACGCTTATCAAACAGGCAAATCAACAGATTTAGCATTACATAACCTTGTTGAGAAAATCACACAATCCCTTAACAATAAGGAGATTGTGGTGGCCATTTTTCTCGACATCGAAGGAGCATTCGACAATGCACTACCGGCCTCCATTGGTTCAGCTTTGACTGAAAAGGGCATTAAACCAACGATTACCGGCTGGATATATGCCATGCTCACTAATAGAACATCCACTACATCTATTCAAGACGAGGCCATTAGCTTTAAGGTTTCCAGGGGCTGCCCGCAGGGTGGAGTGTTATCTCCCCTTTTGTGGTCACTGCTGATTGACGACCTGCTTGGTACTCTCGTGGGAAGAGAGGTAGAACTGCAAGTGTATGCAGACGACCTTGTCATTCTGGCAAGAACCAAGTCAGGACGGGTTGCACATCATACCTTCCAAAAGACTTTGGACGATGTCTACAGTTGGTACCAGAGGGAACAGATGTCTATTACCACTAGTAAAACTGTAATAGTTCCCTTCACTAGGAGAAGGAATTTGGCGGACCTTCCGCCACTTTCCTATAATGGTGAGGTTATTCCATTTGCAGCGGAAGTAAAATATTTGGGGATCATCCTAGATAAAAAACTTACTTGGAACGCTCACTTGGAAAAAGTCATCCATAAGGCCAGACTTTCCTTATGGACATGTCGCATGATCTGCGGAAAATCTTAGGGCTTGGGTCCCAAACAAATCCAGAAAACGGCCCAAGCAAAGCTCTCTGGCATACAGAGACAGGCTAATTTGGCTATAACTGGTGCTATCAGCACCACACCGTCAGCAGCCATGGAAATCCTCCTGGACCTTCCTCCTCTCCATATACTTCTGGAAAAGGGGGCCAGATGGGCAGCATATAGAATTGTGCATATTTCTAATTGCACAAAACAGGCTTATACAGAGCAAAGTAGAATGCTAGCGGCCACCGAAAGTCATAGTGTTCTGGGAATGACCTCTGATATAATGCCCCCAACAGTAACCTCATAATTATATATTGCTTATATTTAATATTATTGTTTTTATTCAAATCATTTAAATTCTTCAAACTTTATAGTAAATTTATCAAGTCATGGGTACACCGTCCAATGCCAGTTATAAATGTCAGTTTGTCAGCCATAAGTTAAACAGTGCCTCCAACTGTATAAAAAGTTACCAAAAACGATGCTGAAATGGTTATTTTGTGACATCAATGTTGCCAGAAATGTAGAATTTTCTTCAATATGCAGAATTTTAACCTCCAAAAAGAGGTAATGAAGAAGAGAAGAATATTTTACGAAAACCACTAAAATATGAAGAATTTTTCTAAATTCACATGTTTTTGCTAATATTTTATTCATTTCGTATGCGATCTGACATCTTTCGGTAAAATAGTTTAGCTATGACACGAAATTATTGGCAATTCGCCCTCGGGATGGTACTAGTAGTAGCAAAATAAAAATATTGCAGTCTGCTACAGCTTTTTATAGGCAAACTGAGGAAGTCCCGACAACCGAGTTTGAATAGGTTAGGTGTTAGGTATTGGTATGAACAATAAAACTATGAAGGTATTTATATTTTATGCATTTGTCTAATTGTATATCGTGACAATATGATTTGTGTCGATTCTCGATTTGAGACTCTACAGATTTTTTTGGCCTTACCAAAGATTACGTAATATAAAATATTCATTACGTAGATTTTGGTCTTTCTATTACTAACAGTTGGTGGGTACTCCAATATGGAGTTACACACCACTGCAGAAATATGAAGAATTTTTGAGGTTAAATTGAAGAAAATTTTCCACTCCAGTTTTATTACATTTTTTATCAGAAGACTATATTTTTTCGGTTTTATATATGTAAAATTTTTAAATTGCTTATATTTTATAATCATCCTTCTCTCATTAATATTTTTTTAGATCACGAAATGACCCCAACAACAATCCCAGCTGCTTACAATTTTTTTTAAATACATAGAAGTATGACAACCTCAGATTAACAAATAAAATAAATGTGTTTGTTTTGATTTTTTCTTGCCCCAAACATCGAGTCACATTCTAAGGTCACTTGCGGACAGTTCCACTGCTTTGCCATATTTACAAAGTCTCTTTAGTTGCAGAAAAAATGAAATTAGAATTTAATTAAAAATGTGTTAAAAAGTTATACAAATAAAAAAAAGTCATACTAATTTATGCATCGGAGTCGCTACTTTTAAAATCAATTAATAATACTTGAATTTTATTTAATAAAGGCATATTCTAATATAAATTTTGAACAAGTATTTGTTATAACCTTAGATACATTTATGGTTATATCTAAAAGTGGCAACGTTGCTCAAAATTTCAGTACCTGTTTAATGTGTCAATAGTAATCTATTTAGTTGTTTTGTCCTTGTTTAATTACCATATAAAGAGAGATGCAAATATCGTCAGAGTGTGATCGACGATCATTTTAAATACGCCGTGGTATTGTAGTAAATAATGTCAACGTGGTTTGTTTATACGAGCGACAATACGACTTTAGAGTAAACATTTAGTTCTTTCGTTTTGATGTGTTTTTCAAGACTTTAAGTGACAAAATAAACTTGTAAGTTAATTAATTTAATGTTTTTGGATTATCATGGTTCATCGGTGCCAAGTTTGTCAGAAAAATAGAAGAAATTACCAAGGCCATGTATCTACAATACCATCCCCACTTTTTGTAATTCATTCATTATTTCACTACTGTCGTTTAGAATTGTTGACCGCAAAAATAAACGTATTTATGAATGAATGGCCCCCTCCATGTTTATTATTACTCTAAGGTAGGGACTTTGGTCATGATACAACAAAATAGAAGATATGTTCTCTGGCCATTCGAAATATCGTTCGCCGCGCGCATGACGTCATGCAGAGAGTAAAATTTAAAACCGTGAGCGCGGGCTAATGCATAGTATTATAAAGGCAAAGAGAATTCATGTAAAAGTGTTATATGGAATCGGAGAGCTTAATACCAGAGCAAAACAATAATTCTAAGATCTGATTGAAATCTGTTTGCTCACTTAGTAAAGTAAATAATTACCGTACTGATACAAAAAAAACATATTATTATACTTTTAGGATTTTTTGACATGATTTTATAAACATTTAAATTTGTAAATAGAAATAAGGATGAAATTAGAATTTAATTAAAAATGTGTTAAAAAGTTATACAAATAAAAAAAAGTCATACTAATTTATGCATCGGAGTCGCTACTTTTAAAATCAATTAATAATACTTGAATTTCATTTAATAAAGGCATATTCTAATATAAATTTTAAACAAGTATTTGTTATAACCTTAGATACATTTATGGTTATAACTAAAAGTGGCAACGTTGATCAAAATTTCAGTACCTGTTTAATGTGTCAATAGTAATCTATTTAGTAGTTTTGTCCTTGTTTAATTACCATATAAAGAGAGATGCAAATATTGTCAGAATGTGATATCGACGATCATTTCGAATAGGTCGTAGTATTGTAGTAAATAATGTCAAACGTGGTTTGTTTATACGAGCGCCATTACGACTAGAAAGTGAACATTTAGTTCTTTCGTTTTGATGTGTTTTTCAAGACATTTAGTGACAAAATAAACTTTTAAGTTAATTAATGAAATGTTTTTGGATTATCATCGTTCCTCTGTGCCAAGTTTGTCAGAAAAACAGTCAAAATTACCAAGGCCATGTATCTACAATACCGTCCCCACTTTTTGTAATTCATTCATGATTTCACTACTGGCATTTAGAATTGTTGGCCGGAAAAATAAACGTGTTTATGAATGAATAGCCCTCTCTATGTTTATTATTACTCTAAGATGATAACCCACATTGACATCCATAACAACACCAACAACTGTATACCTCAAGATTGTACTTCCAACCTTGAGTGTGGTTTCAAAGCTTCAATGAATTTACAGATAATGTAGTGGCTACATAGCTGGATTTGTCATAAGATCAATTATGAAAAGACTATCTCGCGATGTTTGTTGTGAGTTGTGAGGTACTTGGATCATCAGTATATGAAGATGATGCATATTTCAAATTAATTTACAGGAAATCTAGAGCCGGCCTATTATATTCTTCTCAAAGTGGGAAAAACGTGTAATGAGCAAATATTCAAAACTAATATTGGATAAAAATCAATAAAAACCTCACCTTCACAATCTTTGGTATTTTCTTATTTCAAATAAATGTATTAGAATTAAGTTTAGATTGTTATATATTCAGTAAGTTGCTTTGAAATATCAATATATGTATTTTTTACTCAATGCAAGTTTTATTTTTTATGAAATTAACTGTCTCGACCCTTCGTGGAATCTACTATTAGTGTTTTAAATGAAACTCACGGTTTCTAGTTAATACCACAATATAATAAAAAAAATTTATTATTCCAGATCCCTACTAGGTATACAGTTGTTAATAAAATGTAAGGAAAAGAGAATATTACTAAATAACTATGAAATTTATTTAGCTAAAGTGTCTCAAATATTGTACTATATATCCAGTAGATAGCAAACAGTCCTGCTCTCAAGCTTAATTATTCAGAGCTATTCCGAAATGCATCAACCAACTAATGTTCACTTCATTACTTCACATCCTAATTGAATAGTACCTTAAGAAATTACTTCTGATTTTCCAAATTTTATGTTTAATAGTTGTATTTTCGAATACCACAAGTTGAGCAGCCCCGAAATTACCTTAATGTGGTGCTAATTTTGAAATAGAAATCTAATATTTACTCTAAACATCTATGGTATATTTTCTTAAAAAGCGATTGATTTAGTAAAAACAACCATGCTACTACTCTTCGTTTTAAATTACTATATAAAAAACTATCAGTTTTTTTAAATAAACAGAAAATTAAGAAATAATTCAATAAACAATTTCAATGTTTTGACTTATTCAGTGTCAGCAGCTTAGTAATTTTTGGTAAATTCAATGTAGCCAACGTAAATAGTCACGCGATGGCGACTTGCATGCCACAGTAATTTTAGTGAACGTTTTCCATAAGGGCTGGCAACCCATTTTGTTTTCCTATATCAGTGCTTTAATGTCGATAAATATTATAAAATATCCTAGCTAGTATATTAACTTTTAAGTCATTAAAAATGAAAATATTTATACAAAATCAATACTACATTGCTTGGTGTGAATATGGTTTATGTTTGTCAAACTATCAAAAATAAAAATTATTGAAAATATGGTTATGATGTGACAAACAATGGTGATTAGGTATAGATTACTTTAGGTTTTTTTTGTTTATTTAGGATTTTGGTTCTGATGAAGTAAATAAAAGTATGTGAACCTTTAAAATGCCATCACCAGGTGTATAATTCATCATAGTTGTATTGCAAAAAATTGTAATATAAAATATTAAGGGCCACTTCGCAATTTGGAGTTTGAGAACAAAACATTTTTCAAACATCCGTCTGATATTAATCAAAGTACTGTGGAAAGAAAGCTTATTTTTTGTAACAATAATGATAGTCAAGAACTACAACACAAATTGTGAAGCAGACGACTGCAGTTTTATTACATAACTTAAATTATTTTTTAAATTTTCATACACCAAAACCATTCATTATTAACTACTACTATTAATGAATTGGAACATGTAGATACATAACTAAATGATTTAAATTTTGTAATTCTGACACTCAAACAATAAGCTAGGTCTCTGGTTCTGTTGTTAAAAAAATTACAACTTGTAATTGCTAAGAATGTAACGCTAATTTGCTGACAGATATTTTAGACATTCACCATATAGGTTCACTTCCTTCAAAGAAAATGATGACAAAACACGTGTGATTTATGTAAGTCATTAAATTTATTTCAATACTGCATGACTTTATCATATTTCACCACTTTTAGGACATGTGAAAAATAAACGGTTTTAAAGATTAAAACTAACTTTTCCGCATCTGAGAGATGCCCTGAACAATATTCTATTATAAAGTTGTCACTTGTCTACACTTCGGGGGATGTATCGTGCTAACAAACCGAAATTTCTCCAAAAATAACCAAAAATGTAGTATATCTGGATTTATAGGACACGCTGTACTCGCTCTAGTCAACTGAAAATCAATAGAGAGTACATCTGTTAGACACCTTGAATAATATTCAATCATAAAATTGGTCACTTGTATACACTTTGGAGGCTGTATCGTGCTAACAAACTGAAAATTCTCCAAAAATGACGAAAATTCGGTACTTTAAGTACCATAGCACCCGTTTTACTGGTTTTAGTGAGCTGAATATCAATAGGGTTTATCTTTGAGACGCCCTAAATAATATCCAATCATAAAATTGGTCAATTGTATATACTCCAGAGGCTGTATCGCGCTAACAAGCTGAAACTTCTCCTAAAATGACAAAAATGTCGTACTTAAAGTACTATAGCATCTGTTGTACTGGCTCTGGTGAGCTGAAAATCAATAGGGTTCATCTGTGAGATATCCCTAATAATATTGAATCATAAAATTGGTAACTTGTTGCTCTCCGGAGGCTGTATCGTACTAACAAACTGAAATTTCTCTAAAAATGTCGTACTTAAAGTACTATATCACCCGTTGTACTGGCTCTGGTGAACAGAAAATCAATAGGGTTCACCTGTGAGATGTCCTGAACAAAATTCAATCAAAAAATTTGTGATTTGTTGCACTCCGGAGGCTGTATCGTGCTAACAAGACATGTAACGAAAAGTTGCCGACGACAACGACGACATACACACAGGATTTTTTTTCTAAAAATCATTTTTTTGTATTGTTCTTGATGAAAAACGTAAAAATAACTCACAATTTTTTTTCAAAATTTCAACTTCATTGTGGGTATCCAATACAATAATATTACTGAAAAAACTTACTTTGCAAAAGGCCTAATAAACTGAAAATTTTCCAAAAATGACAAAAATTTGGTACTTCAAGTACCGTAGCACCTGTTGTACTAGCTTTAGTGAGCTGAATATCAAAAGGGCTCATCTTTGAGACGCTCTGAATTATATCCAAACATAAAATTGGTACTTATATATACTTCGGAGGCTGTATCGTGCTAACAAACTAAAACTTCTTCAAAAATGACAAAAATATCGTACTTAAAGTACTGTAGCACCTGTTGTATTGGCTCTGGTGAGCTGAAAATCAATAGGGTTCATCAGTGAGATGCCCTGAATAATATTCAATCATAAAATTAGTGACTTGTTGAACTCCGGAGGCTGTATCGTGCTAACAAGCTGAAATTTCTCAACAAATGACAAAATGTCGTACTTCAAGTACCATAGCACCCGTTGTACTGGCTCTGGTGAACTGAAAATCAATAGGGTTCATCTGTGACATGTCCTTAACAATATTCAATCATGAAATTGCTGACTCATTGCACTCCGGAGGCTGTATCGTGCTAACCAGACATGTAAGGAAAAGTGGCCGACGACAACGACGACGACGACGACATACACACAGGATTTTTTTTCTAAAAACCGTTTTTTCGTGTTGTTGTTGATGGAAAACGTAAAAATAACTCAAAAAAAATTTCAAAATTTCAACTTTTTTTGGGGTAAACCAATACTTTTCTCGCATATAGAAAGGTTGGGCGGAAAAGTAAAAATAGTAGGAAAGCTTTTGCGCAACCCATTTTCGTAAGATGGATTTTGAAAAGCACGTCCATACAATACAAGATCTTTTTGTTGTGCAAATGATCGTTTCATTAACTTGTCAATTTTCGTCCTTACTTCAACAGCGCTTAAACTTTTTAATTCTAGTTCGATAACCACTTTGGATATCTCCAAATGGCTTCTTGGTCACTACAACTGTCTACAAATCTCGACGCGTTTTTCTCGTAACTTAACTTCGAAAAGGGACTCAAGGTGTGATGTGACGATACATACTCCACTTCTACATAGTTTTGACTTCAGTATTTTTTTAATTATTGATATAACTTTGGTCTATCGCGAATTTACCACAGCTATAGTATTTTGAACTAACAGCGGAAAATATACCCTCACATCCCTCATTCCACTTCACTTTGTGGAGACCCTTCTTCGGATTCCGAGCTCACGTTTACAACGTATTTCTTCAACTTATCAAGGGATACGATCCCATTATATTTCCTTCGTGATCTTGAAGAGCCAGCAATGTCTTCAATAATAAATCTTGTAACGTGAATTTCGTTCACCACTCGTAATATTTCTCGTCGATGAAAGTGTAACGTAAATTTCGTTTACCCCTCGTAACATCGAATAATACTTCTGGTCGACACTTGTCGAGCTTTAAGTTTTCGGAAGAGTTCGTCTCATTTGGATATTTAAGCCAATGCACGCAGAGGTTCGTCCCATAGGGAAATACACATATTATTATTTGTCTATGGTTCGTCCCTTAATTCCTCTACTTTGTTTGAGTTCGTCATTTTATCCTATCGAAGTGCATTTCTATGAAATGGTAAGTGGTTTTCCTTTAAAATGTATGATATTTCTCCGTTAATTCTTTCTTACATGGTACTCAATAGTTTCAAATTAATTTCTTTAAAACATTCAGTGCCAGAGATATATTATATCGATTTCGTTTTTGTTATATATTTTGTTCTGGTTCTTCATATATTTTTTTCATACCAATAGTACGTTGAAAACCATTGAAATAAAATTAAATGAATTCGTAACTTTTCTTATGATTTTATTGTGCTTTTATTTCTAAGATCTCTATTAAAATATTGATACAGGAAACATGAACCACGTGTTCTGGTTTTTTATATTTTTTTATACCAATGGAATTCTACGCTGAGAACCATTGAAATAAAATTAAATGAATTCGTAACTTTTCTTATGATTTTTATTGTGCTTTTATTTCTAAGATCTCTATTAAAATATTGTAAAATACAGGATATGTGAACCACGTTGTTTGATATCATTTCATAATTTTGGACGTATGTTACTTGTACCTACTGTAATTTCAATCTCCAGATATCCTGCATTTTACTGAATTCAAGAACTATATCTGATTCAAGTGTATTTTCTAGCACTTTTCCTTACCGGCCTAAAAACTTTTCCGTACCGGCCTAAAGTTATCTCACTGGCCTAAGACTTCGTATCGACCGAAGCCTTTTCCGTTGATGAAGTCTACCTGCTGGGACCACGGCTCTATTCAGAACCGACTGGACTTATCTTGACGCAGCCAGCTGATTGGTTCCCGATTCGTTTGGACGACATCCAAATCATCATTGGAATAGAAAACAAGGAAAGTACTAACGTCCACAATCTTTGAAACTATAGATTCTTTCCAACTAACGTTCATCGACTAATTAACTGAATAGTTTGTACCATATGTAAATTACATCTTTGTAAAACATTTAACTCTTGATTAACTTTAGTTTCCTTCAGAATCTAATTATTGTTAATGTGAATTTACTTTCAGTTCTAGTTTTTAAATTTAAATTATATCTTTGTAAAATATTTAATTCTTGTTTAACTTTAGTTTCCTTCAGAATCTAATTTTTTTGAATGTTAATTTACTTTCAGTTCTAGATTTAAATTCATAAATTAAGTTGTAAAATTTAATAACATTTTTATTTTCAATTTTCCATCCAACATATAATTGTTATTTAATAAACTACTTGTAAATAACTTTTTCAATTTTCATACAACATATAACTTCACTTAATAAAACTACTTGTAAATTTTAAATAACGTTGTTCATATTTTTTTTATATAACCTTCTTGTTTTGTTGACTGGGATTAGTCGATGTTAGGTAACTTATAGACTTGTAGGACTTAGGGTGGCGCCCACTTATCTTTCCGTCTCGTTACGCAATAATAAGTAGGATTACCCGAGAACCGGTAAGACTTACTCCTTGGGTCTCTACTAGTATATAACCCACGCCTGAGTAGCTCTTCGACGAAGTGGCCGTTGCAATCTATCATGATCAAGAAACTTTGTGATAACGTACGGACCTACGCATTTAGGTAAAAGCCTTTTACTCTGGCATTCATTTGAAACTTGCGTACTTCGAATCAAAACTTCGTCGCCAGAACTGAACTTATGTCCTTGGAAACGACGGGCATCGAAACGGGCTTTACTTTTGCTCTACTCGATGGAAATGGTACGTTTTACATTTTCTCGAATTCACACCCATATTTATTCTCCACCTTATCATTGTACCTGTTTGTCCCATCTGTCTTCTTCGTTCGTAAAAGCTGACAGCGAGCCTAAAATTGTTCTATTATACCTCTCCACTTGGCCGTTTGCTCTGGGAGTAGCGGGCGCATTCAACACATGTTTGACGTATAATCCTAATAATCCTTCTAGGTACCCAAAAGTTGGCAATAACTTCCTCTAAAAGCTTAACCATTGGTCCCACGTTTGTTGACTGTACCACTTTCATAAAGACGTATTTTGTGAAAGCATCAACAATTATGATGAGATACATATTTTTTCCGACTAGACTTCACAAAGGGGCCTAAATAATCGATACGGAGCGTATCAAATGGCTCCGAAACCTTTTCGATACGATGGAGATAACCAGGAGGACGTCCACATAGCTCTTTATTATAAAGATAATCCAGACAAGTAGATATGTACCTTTTTGCATATCTGCGCATGTCTGGAAACCAATACGCTTCAGAAAGAGTAGACAACGTTTTGTCTAAGGTCATGTGTCCACCAGCATCGTGGAAATGCATGAGGATTTGCCTACGAACAACTTTTGGGACTACCCATTTTTGCCCAGTTTCCGTTTTCTTATACAGGCGATTGTTAATTTGAGAATATTCTTCGTGAACTTTCCGATCCTCGGCATCTTCGGAGGTTTTATTTAGAGTCTCCAGAATGAACGTTCGTCTGTCAGCTGTGCAGAAAGCACCTAATTTTCGTGGTTAATATTTACAAGGTTCGCTGGGATAATTCGACAGCTGTCTAGCTGATTCACTTCGAAAACATGATTCCTGCTGAAAGCATCAACATGCTCCATTTTTACACTAGGACAGTATTCCACTTCGAAGGTGAATTCTTGAATAGAAAGCCACCAACTTCCTATTCGAGGAATCAAGTCCCTCTTGCTTAACGTTGTTCTGATGGCATTGCAATCGGTAACAATTTTCAAATTTATTCCAATCAAATATACCCTAAAATTCTTCAAGGAATTCAAAACTGCTAGTTTCTCTAGCTCATGCAAATTGTATCGTTGTTCCTCTTTTGATGTTTGTCGTGAAAAGTAAATACAAGGTGAAAGGGCGGCGTCTTGTTATTTTTGCAACGATATTCCTCCTATACCCCACTTCGAGGCATCACAGTAAACTCTGTTTGCAACTCTGAATTGTAAATTGCCAAAATGGGTATAGACACAAGCTTCTGCTTAAGTGCGTCGAAAGCAGCTTGCTGTTCGTTGGACCACACAAAATTCACTCCCTTTTTCGTTAAAGTCGTTAAGGGTCTTGCTATCGTAGCGAAATTCTTTATGTACTTTCTGAAATAACTGGACAAACCTAGGAATTGCCTTACTGTGTGTACATTTGTTGGTGTAGGAAATTTGGATACAGCGTCTTTATTGCTTTTTCCTGGTTGTACACCATGTTTGCTGATTTCGTGTCCTAAATATTCAATTTTGGACATTAAAAAATGGCACTTAGATAAGCGCAATGTGAGGCCCGCTTTTTACAAGGCCTTCAGGACGTCTTTCAGGTTATTGATACCTTCCTGGAATTTCTGGGCGGGACATTGTCCATACACGCCAATGCTTTTCCATGCCTCATATTGCCTAGAAATTTATTGATGACCTTTTGGATAATTGCCGGGCCATTTGCGACACCAAACGGCATTCGGACGAACTAAAAGTGCCCGTCTGGAGTCGCGAAAGCAATTTTAGGAATGGATTCAGATTCCACCACAATCTGGTGATATCCACTTGCCAAGTCTAGGCTTGTAAAATAGCAACAATGTTTCAGTTTTTCCATAAACTCATCTACCTGTGGAAGTGGAAATCTGTCCTTGACTGTTTTTGCCTTGAGCGCTCGAAAGTCAACGCACATTCTCTGTTGACCATTTTTTTACTAAAAGAATAGGGCTAGCGTATGGTGAATCGGATTCACAAATGATGTTATTTTCTAAAAGATCGTTTATAATGTCTCTCACAACTTTTCTTTCGCTGGGAGCCAAACGATAGGATCTGTACACAACCGGCTTATTCATTCATTCATTGAGCAAGTTCACCAAATCAGTTAGCTCCTCTGAAGTTAGTTGGTCATCGAAGGATATGTCGCTAGCAGTAAGCAGAGGTCGTTCCTCATTTATTTAATTTAATATAACGATTATGTTTAAATCCATTAATTTCTGAACTGTGAGTGTGCATCCACATGAATACGTGATCACGGATCCGTTGTAACCACGTGACTACTACCAACCAATCAGAGTGCTGGATGGTTTTACGTACGTCCGTGAAGGTCATCACGGAGTGAAGTTAGTTAATTTCAACTTCAGTACGTGTTTTCTGTCCGTTTTGTTTACATTTTTAAAATTTATTTTGGCGGTTTTGTTTTTGGGGTTTCGAACGATTTTAGTTTGTGTTTTACGATGTCGGCTGAACAAACGCAGTTCAAATGTGGATATTCTGGCTTTGACTTGATCGTTGCCACATAGTTTTCTTTTTCATCCCCTTGGACATAGCTCCAAGGAGTTTAAGATAATTATTACTAGTCATTCTTCAAAAAAAAACTAGATTCTGACAGAAAATAAACAATTAATATAGAAATATTGATAAAATACGGAAAATCAAAAGTTCAAAACGTTTAAAAAATAGTCCACAATACCAAACAACAATAAAAGGAAATGAGAAAATTGGTGATGACAGTCACGGATACGTAACAACGGATGCTCTATTTGGATGGCGTAAATTCACGTATACGTTTAACGGATACGGATGTCCGTGGTCACGTACCCATGTGGATGAAGCCTGAAGGTGGAGCTAGATTTCGTGTCGAGTTCGGTCTGTCCATGCGCTGTCTTGATCCGCGTCGTGCCATTGGCGCTGTGGTTGGTAAAAATTCTGCCGCTGACGCGCACCTTGATTTGAATTCCGACTGTCAGTTTGCCTTTGGAACGTTTGAAAATTTTGATTCGATGACGTTGCTGTGTCCTTTACAAAATTTATGTTCATTTCCTTATCGATGTTGTCGTTTTCTTTTTTTATAGCCAACTCGACCAGTTTTTTTAAATTGGCGTTTTCATCCTCTTCACACAATCTGTCTAATATTGGACTGTTTTTCATTCCGGATATGAATTTCTCTCTCAAGAGCAATTGTAAATCGTTTCCATACTTACAGTTTACAGATAGACTTCTTACTCTAGCATTCCATTCTGCCATAGTTTCTTCACGAGTTTGCTGAGCTAGATGAAATTTTCTTCTTTCCCGCCATACAACGGTTCTTGGTCAATACTGTTGACTTAATAGGTCTGTTAATTGCTTGAACGTTTTTGAATTTGTTGAATCTGGGTGGCACAGGTCTCGCAAAAGTTTATAAATTTCACTAGAAATATTACTTAATAACGTAGCTACTTTATTTTCTTCCTTCGTACCGTTCGCTTTAAAATATTCCGATAATTGTTCACTGTATATAACCCAATCGTCGGTTTCACTGTTAAATTGGTGGAACAAGATGCTAGTTGATGCCATTTTTTTTTGTTTTATTTCACGTTATCTCTTTTTTTCCTCGTCGCAATTTTGTGGTGTATCCACTTTGTTTAAATATTTGCCCTTTTAATAAAACTCATGTTTATTCCCAATAACTTTAATGCCTATAACTTAGCTGCGATAGGTACATTATATTATGTTTTGTGTTTGCCGATAGCGGTTGAAAGCAGACTAATTTGTTTCTCTTTGATCCTAATAAGCATGTGCTCCTAAGGTTAGACACTGTTGCCAGATTAATACTATCTCCGATATTACAGGTAGGCATAAAAGGTCCTCATCCCCAGGTTCTAGTACGTCTGAGCTTTGTTGGGAAAACGTTTCCCGATGTATGAACATGACGAACGTTGTCATGGAGAGCCACCCCAGAAAAGGAATCCTAATATGGAGAAATTAAAATGTCGAGAAAGTGGGCATATTTCACCAAATTGCCTTAAAGCCAGAATAGAATGCACAAATTGTAAACGTTTGGGACATTTTGAAGACGAATGCATAACATTTCGTCCAGGCGTTAAAAATCACGCTGTAAATGGAAAGTTTTCAATGAACCATAATTATTTTTTTTTAATTTTGTTATAGGTAAGATGCCAACGCGTGCCAACGTCAATACAGGATGCGGTTCTATGCTGATTAAGGAGGATTTCAAATGAAGTACCCTGACCGTTTCCAGCTATGGTGGATCGAATGTTACTGTGATCGGACAAGGAAATGATTCCTTGCTAATTGATTAAGTTGAAACTAATGTAGATTATCTTGTAGTTCCCGACAGCGTACCAGCAATCCCAGTCATAATTGGCCAGAGTCTGTTGAATCAACCTCAAGTTATGATGATTGTATCTGGCAAAAGTGTGCGCATTATTCCGAGATGCGATGACATTCCTAGGATCTTGAACTTGCCAACAAGAAAGATTCCACTATGGGCTCGAAAACACCGTCATACGAGCGAAAACGGTTGCACTGATAGCTGTGATGTCACATGATGAAACAGACCGTGTATATAATCTTTGGAACATACGACGACGTCTATGTACCTTGGTGATTGCGACCAATACCAGCCAACGAATATTTCATTGAGAGTGTATTACCAACGGACAAGATGGTTTCATCACTTTGGCTAATATTTCCAACACAGATCTTAAGGTCGTTCAGTTAACTGTTTTGAAGAAATTAATGGATTTAAACATAAACGTTATATTAAATTAAATAAATGAGTAACGACCTCTGCTTACTGCTAGCGACATATCCTTCGATGACCAACTAACTTCAGAAGAGCTAACTGATTTGGTGAACTTGCTCAATGAATGAATGAATAAGCCGGTTGTGTACAGATCCTATCGTTTGGCTCCCAGCGAAAGAAAAGTTGTGATAGACATTATAAACGATCTTTTAGAAAATAACATCATTTGTGAATCCGATTCACCATACGCTAGCCCTATTCTTTTAGTAAAAAATGGTCAACAGAGAATGTGCGTTGACTTTCGAGCGCTCAAGGCAAAAACAGTCAAGGACAGATTTCCACTTCCACAGGTAGATGAGTTTATGGAAACACTGAAACATTGTTGCTATTTTACAAGCCTAGACTTGGCAAGTGGATATCACCAGATTGTGGTGGAATCTGAATCCAGTCCTAAAATTGCTTTCGCGACTCCAGACGGGCACTTTTAGTTCGTCCGAATGCCGTTTGGTGTCGCAAATGGCCCGGTAATTATCCAAAAGGTCATCAATAAATTTCTAGGCAATATGAGGCATGGAAAAGCATTGGCGTGTATGGACAATGTCCCGCCCAGAAATTCCAGGAAGGTATCAATAACCTGAAAGACGTCCTGAAGGCCTTGTAAAAAGCGGGCCTCACATTTCGCTTATCTAAGTGCCATTTTTTAATATCCAAAATTTAATATTTAGGACACGAAATCAGAAAACATGGTGTACAACCAGGAAAAAGCAATAAAGACGCTGTATCCAAATTTCCTACACCAACAAATGTACACACAGTAAGGCAATTCCTAGGTTTGTCCAGTTATTTCAGAAAGTACATGAAGAATTTCGCTACGATAGCAGGACCCTTAACGACTTTAACGAAAAAGGGAGTGAATTTTGTGTGGTCCAACGAACAGCAAGCTGCTTTCGACGCACTTAAGCAGAAGCTTGTGTCTATACCCATTTTGGCAATTTACAATTCAGAGTTGCAAACAGAGTTTACTGTGATGCCTCGAAGTGGGGTATAGGAGGAATATCGTTGCAAAAATAACAAGACGGCGCCCTTTCACCTTGTATTTACTTTTCACGACAAACATCAAAAGAGGAACAACGATACCATTTGCATGAGCTAGAGAAACTAGCAGTTGTGAATTCCTTGAAGAATTTTAGGGTATATTTGATTGGAATAAATTTGAAAATTGTTACCGATTGCAATGCCATCAGAACAACGTTAAGCAAGAGGGACTTGATTCCTCGAATAGGAAGTTGGTGGCTTTCTATTCAAGAATTCACCTTCGAAGTGGAATACTGTCCTGGTGTAAAAATGGAGCACGTTGATGCTTTCAGCAGGAATCCTGTTTTCGACGTGAATCAACTAGACAGCTGTCGAATTATCCCAGCCAACCCGGTTATTATTAACCACGAAGATTGGGTGCTTTGTGCACAGCTGACAGACGAATGTTCATTCTGGAGACTCTAAATAAAACCCCCGAAGATGCCGGGGATCGGAAAGTTCACGAGGAATATTGTCAAATTAACAATCGCCTGTATAAGGAAACGGAAACTGGGCAAAAATGGGTAGTCCCAAAAGCTGTTGGTAGGCAAGTCCTCATTCATTTCCACGACGCTAGTGGACACATGACCTTAGACAAAACGTTGTCTACTCTTTCTAAAGCGTATTGTTTTCCAGGTATGCGTAGATATGCAAAAATATATCGAAAAGGTTTCGGAGCCATTTGATACGCTCCGTATCGATCATTTGGGCTCCTTTGTGACGTCTAGTCGGAAAATATGTATCTCATCATAATTGTTGATGCTTCCACAAAATACATCTTTATGAAAGTGGTACAGTCAACAAAAGTGGGTCCAATGGTTAAGTTTTTAGACGAAGTTATTGCCAACTTTTGGGTACCTAGAAGGATTATTAACGATCGTGGCTCTTGCAATACGTCGAAACATCAAACATGTGTTGAATGCGCCCGCTACTCCCAGAGCAAACGGCCAAGTAGAGAGGTATAATAGAACAATTTTAGGCTCACTGTTAGCTTTTACTAACGAATAAGACATATGGGACAAACAGGTCCAATGATAAGGTGGAGAATAAATACGGGTGTGAATTCGACCACAAAAAAATCCCCCTACGAATTACTTTTTGGATATGCACCACGGGGTGTAGCCAATGCAGTTTTGGCTAACGAAGTAACAAAATCAACATACGACAATGATCTAGAGCACACTCGAGAAGCTGTAAAACGTACCATTTCCATCGAGTAGAGCAAAAGTAAAGCCCGTTTCGATGCCCGTCGTTTCCAAGGACATAAGTTCAGTTCTGGCGACGAAGTTTTGATTCGAAGTACGCAAGTTTCGAATGAAGGCCAGAGTAAAAAGCTTTTACCTAAATACGCAGGTCCGTACGTTATCACAAAGTTTCTTGATCATGATAGATTTGTTATAGAAGATATCGCTGGCTCTTCAAGATCACGAAGGAAATAGAATGGGATCGTATCCCTTGATAAGTTGAAGCAATACGACGTAAACGTGAGCTCGAAATCCGAAGAATGGTCTCCATAAAGTGAAGTGGAATCAGGGATGTGAGGGTAAATTTCCCGCTGTTATTTCAAAATACTATAGCTGTGGTTGATTCGCGATAGACCAAAGTTATATTATTAATTTAAAAAAATATTCAAGTCAATACTATGTAGAAGTGGAGTATGTATCGTCACATCACGCCTTGAGTCCCTTTTCGAAGTTAAGTTACGAGAAAAACGTGTCGAGATTTGTAGACACTTGTAGTGGTCAAGAGGCCATTTGGAGACATCCAAAGTGATTATCGAACTAGAATAAAAGTTTAAGCGTTCTTGAAGTAAGGACGAAAATTGACAAGTAAATGAAACGATCATTTGCGCAACAAAAAGGTCTTGTATGGACGTGCTTTTCAAAATCCATCTTACGAAAATGAGTTGCACAAAAGCTTTCTTACTATTTTTTTTAATAATGGATCCATATGAATGTATGCGTAGTGAAAAATATTCCCTAATATGTCACCATTAACTACTAATTAAACCCTTGTGGCTGAATGAGAGAAATAATGCTAAATTGTTCTGATTCTAACAGAGTGACTAATTAAAATGAATGTCGATAGGTTTTCTCGCTGACGTCTAAACACGGGGACGTGTAACACGTAGCGTGGCCGACTGTAAGCGACACCACTTTTGGAAGAAAGTAAGCGACCACTGTTGGGGTAGGTGCTCCGCCGACATATCATTTCGAGGGTGATCTGGCAAAAGCTCATATCTTACTGTTATGTTAACTTTACAGGAAGAGATAATACTATATTACGTAACGTGTGTTGTAAGAAGCATTTTACGCACGAACGGAAAACTTACGCACGAAGCCGCGTAGCTGCGAGTGCGTAATACCGTGAGTACGTAAAATGCGTTACAACACGAGTTACATACTATACTTTACCTACGACTCACTTGTACTTGTGTTTATAATCTTATTAAGGTATTTAAAGTACAAGTAAAAACGTACATCCTCGATGCCCAGCCAAGTTTTATAAAAGTTGCTCCTCGATGCCCAGCCAAGTTTCGTAAAAGGCCGTCCTAAGTAGTATTTATTTTTATTAAAAATGTATGTAGAATTACCGGAATTGCATAAAATAGCGTATACACCTCTCGACTAAAGTGACATTAATTCCTTAGGTGAATTACTTCCCTCAGGAATCAAACACCACCCGCGGGATTAAATGGGCCACTTTAGTCGCTTGGTGTATAATATATTTACTAATATGAGATACATTCAGACAGCTGAAAGATGCGGATTGAATGAAACGGAACCAATTATCATATAATTCCAAATAACTCTTAGTATTAAATGCAATCTCATATCTAATAAATGTTATCTACCATTCATATATAGAATAAAATTCAACGTCAAATATCTAAGTAATACATTCTGAATAAAATGGCTACGTCTATTGACAGTTGCTAAGTGGTTGCTATGGAAGCCGTGCGTTTTGTTTTACCGTGCGTAATAGACGTCTTACATTGATTGCCGATTGTGTTTTTGACTACTTACAGGGGTGTTAAGATCATTTAAGTAACGTTACAATACGTGCTTGTGACTTAATACCAATTATTTGCGTAAAAGAAACTACCTGATGTTTGTAAAATCAGATAGGTCTTTTTGGTTTTTCCGATATATCAGAGATAGGATTTTTTGTTTTTTACGAAATGTGGAACAGGATATTTTACTTCAAATAATAAGAAGAAGGATTATTTGCTTTTATAGGTTTTAGGCTTTAATTCTTACAAACTGTATTAAAAATACAAAACAGTCAGAATGTCGATCATTTCAGTTAACTTTAGTGCAATAGATTATCATAAAAATAATGTGTATCTTTGGGAATTACAGATTTTAATTCTTGGAGATGTTGCCACTTCTCTTCTTTAATTTTGCATGGTCCAGTGAGAAGTGGTGGATACTCTAAAATTGGATCCAATTTCTTTGGACGACTAGGTAATTCTATGCATTCGTCTTCAAAACTAAGCTTTACTTTGATTTGGCCATTTGGTAAGTACCTTATAGCTCGAATATCGTTAATTACAGGATCCCTTGCCATTTTTCCAGGTCTAATTGACAGATACCTCAAATTTTTTGACAATGAATAATTTTTGAAAAAATCGAACTGAAAAAGTTTTACTCTGTATGGAAAGGGTATTACTCTAGACTCCTTGGACACACTGACATAATCACTAGGCAAGTGTATTTCACGGTTTCTTAGTTTCCTTTCGATGGTGCTATGAACCGAGTCATACTCTATCTGAGTATGACCCGGTTCTAAATATTTCTGAAATACCTCTATTTGGTTTAACATATCAAAATTCAAGAGGGTGTTTGCTAGAACGTTATTACTGTTTTGGCTGGGGCAACCGTCTGACCAACTTATTATTAGTAATTTTTTATCCGTTAAACAACTCTGAAGATAATCCAGAATATATGAAGTAAAAGTCGACGCAACTAGTTGGTTGTTTTGATCTTCAGACCACCAATAGCAAACAACATCTTTGGTTGCCAAATTAAAAACAGTAAAGTTATGGCAACACAACTTAGTTTTAAAGTATATTTTGCCAGCATTGAGGTATGGGGATAACTTAACCGCTTGCACGTCCATCGTAATTGTTATGCAATTCTTTTCTTCTGCCAAAACTTTATCTTTGGATTTTTCCTTTCGTGCTTCTTCCTTCCTATTTTGATGTTGCGCGTGATGTTCCTCTGAAATATTTCCACGTTTAAATGAGACATATGTGTTACATTGGTCCTTTTTAGGACTGTACACGGATAGGTTTTTAGCGTGGAAAACTGTAGTGAAGGATTTTCTAGACAGACTTGGAACAGCTTTATCTTTGGTGTAAGTCAAATATAGTTTATAATCGTCACTTAAAGACTGGAAATGTGGTTCTAGATACAATTTTAAAGAATCTTTCCTACAGTAGTGAGGTGGTAGTTTTGGCAGTTGTACAAAAAATTCTTCTAAGATTTCATACTGAGCTTTATGCTGTTCTTTGACTCGCTGTTTTATATTGACTCTGCTTGATTTTTCAGCATGCATACCACAGAAGCTCTGATCAACCCATGACTGAACTGTTTTATAATCAATACACAGCGTATTAAGAAACATTTTACGACATACTTGCAAGTTATTTAATGTGTATGTATAACTACCCTGTCGCCTTGAAGGTCCCTCTACTGCTTTACGTTTTGTAACATTTTTTTCACATTAGAGGATACAATTCATAGTCTCCCAAAACTTCTTAAAAATTGCAATTCTCGTCTGCTCTGCAATATCAGAGCAGTGTCGATTCGTTGATTTTTTACAAGCTTGTGAAGAACAGTGAGGTTTTAGTTCTCTCCGGGTTTTGACCACATTCTGTTTTAGTTTTCCACTTTCCCCGAGATATTGTTGTCCTCTCATGCGAAGTTTTTTGTTCTTATTTCTTGCCCATTCCATTTCTTTTGCCTTGAGGCGTCTTTTCCTTCCTTCATTGACGTTAACATCCACTTCATTTACATTTTCTGCTGTTAATTCCGCTGTAATATCTTCATGCTCACTCTATACAGTTTTTTCATTATTCGGAGGGTGATTGTCACTTTCTGATTGTTGTTCAAGATTATTAGACGGAAGGTACGCTTCAGAATCGTCAACGTCGGAGTGTTCCTCAGGGTTTTGGTTGTGTACTAAGGTGGTTTCTGTAATATCTAAAAATAAAAAAATATTTATTATTTAACTGGCAAAAATCATTGCTTGAATTTAGGATTTGTACGTTTTGTTTTGTCTTAATTTATGATTTTTTAGCAAGCCAAATCGATAAAATAGGAACCTACCACCGTCATTTACAGCTGCAGTGTAAATTAACGGTATGCCGATGCCGTCTGGGTCCAAAAATTCCATAGTTTTGTCCTCTATGATCACATTTTGTTCAATGATCATTTCTGTTATGTCTGAAACAATACGCACGTTATTAAAGGGCAATCAAACCTAAACACCCAAGAGTTTACAGACTTACAGACAGGAAAATGCGAATAGAGCGCTTTGATTGTTATTATTTTATGCTATTACGTTGATACAGGAATTTGTTACTATTCTACTTAGGTATTATTGTTATTATTAGGTAATTAGGTAGGTACCTACCTGCCGTATCGTTTGTTTTTTGAAACACTAAATTTTCGGCTAAAACGACCGACATTCCATACAAATCTGAAAGGACCGTAGGATTAGAATTCTCGGACTCATTTTGGTGTTTTAGTGAGTTTGGTTGTTCTATTTTGTTCACTGTTTCAATCTCTGTCATGCTCATGTTTTCCAACAGCAAGGTGCTTTCTGTAGTACCTAAACAATAAACAATAACGTTTTACCCATTTTAAACCAAAATTAATTTATAACGTATAAATGCGTGTATCCTGCAATACTTTTTATTACTTCGCACATGAATTTACTGTTGGTACTTACCCGGTAAAATATTATCCTGTGTACTTGGAAAGTTTAAATTTCGGGTCAACACTACCGGCATTTCATCTACATCTGGAGAAATCATAGCTGCAGCTAACGGAACAAGTCTTTTCGATCGAGAAACCATAATTTATAAGTTATAAACACTTTAATACACTACCTATCTATTAAATCAAAACAAACCAAACTTAAAATCTGGCGTTTCAAATAATATGTCTATTTTTTATACACAATCACAAAATAACTGCGAAGAATCCACAATACAATTCAATTTGTTTAGTAAAAATGCGTATCACTGTTGCTTTTTAACATAAACAGATTGCAGATTTTTATAACAGCTGAGTGCAGATAGGAGGTTTTGCTTTAACATCAAAATCTGCAGATAGGAGTATTTGCGCCCAAATAACAGCTGAGTGTAGATAGGAGGTTTTTTTTAATTTGTAACCTACTGTATTTTTCTTCAGATATAACATTTTGCCAGTACATGCGTATGAAACCATGAAACGTGATGCTACTCAAATCTCAATTTTAAATAAATTGTCAGATAGGAGCTTTTGCCAGATCACCCGCTATTTGCTATAGCTGAGATGATCAGGGGACAGGAATTTCTGGTAACTGATTATTAATTGTTGAATTGTGTGGACATACAAGAAATAGGAATTATTTTGATTCATTCGAGGTTGGTTTTCGAGAGATATTGTTTATAGATATGTTTGTATAGTTTTAGAAAATATAGATTATTATAGACAATATAACGATTTTTTTTTAATGTTTAATACAAAAAGGAGTTAAAAACTAGATTCCTCATCTCCATGAAGACAGGAACAGATCTGAAACAAAAAAGAAATTAAAGGCAGTACATAAGTTACAAAAAAGTATTTTTGTTTGTTAGTCCTTTTACCATATCATCATATCTTTTAATTAATAAGAGGACCTAATCTTTTAGCAGTTGAGAAAATAGATATGATTTATATATTCTCGACAGGTGAACCAATCAAAATGTATACGACCTTTTGCAAAGTGTTAGGTTTTTTCAGTAATATTTTTTACATGACCTAAAAGTGGTAAAATATGATAACAAAGTCATGTAGTGTTGAAATACATTTAATGATTTCTTTTTGTTCATAAATCACACGTGTTTTGCCATCATTTTCTTTGAAGGAAGTGAACCTATGGTAAATGTCTAAAATATCTGTCAGCAAACTAGCCTTAAGCCGGGTCCACATCAAACCGACAAAAGAGAAACAAAACAGAAACTTCATGTTTTTCAACAATTCTGCAACAAAGATGCAACATTTCAGCGACTTTTTTGTCTCGGCACTGTTTTGTCGCCGGATTCCGCAACAATTTCGAGTCCCGTCGCTTGTCGGTAAATATCAAAAGGTTTCTGTTTTGTTCGCTTTATCGGGAACTGTGTCGATTCAGTGTGGACAGAGAAACAAAACTTAAAGTATCGTTCGCGTATGTTTATTTGTTACTGTGAAACGATGTCGGAAAAAACGAAGTGGACTGTGGATAACACTTGTAAATTAATAGAATTGTATCGAGAAACCCCATTGTTATGGGATCCAACAAATAGTGAATATAAAAATCGCTATAAAAAGGCTGATGCTTTAAAGGAAATTGGACGATCTCTAAATTTGTCAGAGGAAGAAATTGAGAGAAAAATAAGAAATATCAACAATTTTAAACAGTGCAAAAAATCTGGCTCGGGACAAAAGTTTATACCAAAATGGTTTGGATATGCGCTTATGAGTTTTCTTAAGGACAAGAATAAACCGCGTAAAAGTCAAGAAGCTGGAGGATTGTCCATAGATAAACAAGTAAGTAATTAACATGCTTATTTATTAACAACTAGAATATGTTTATATGCAGAAAGTTACAAGTTTTATTAACTAGCAGTATTTTATTTGCCAAGGAACTTGCCCTTGGTCTGAAACAAAGTACTCTGCGAATTCATCTCTAATGGCTGCGGCTTCCAGTGAGGGTTTTCGAGCAGTGCGACTTAAACTTCGAAAAGATTGCTGATTTTCAGTCATCTTTCTCCATTCACCATTTTCAAGTGTACCACTATCTAAGTGTTCAATATCGAAACTCCCTGGTGGTGTGTACCTATTTCTAGATGACAAGCTTTTCCGTAAGTAATTGTGAAGGTAAATGCACGCCATAACCAATTGTTCAGTCTTTTTGGGTTGTAGTAATATAGGTTTGCGAAGCACGCGAAATTTGGCTGCCAAAATACCGAATGCATTCTCCACAACTCTTCGCGCGCGGCTAAGCCTGTAATTAAATATTCTTTTTATAGACCCTTTTTCTTGGTGACCACTATATGGCTTCATTATATGAGGAGTAAGGGGAAAAGCATCGTCCGCAACAAAAACATAAGGAGATTCGTTTTTCCTTCCAGCAAGAATAGTTTTTGGGGGCAAGTTTAATCGTCCATCTACCATCAATTTATAAAAGGAGGTATTTTTAAATACACCGCCGTCTGAAATACGGCCTTGACATCCAACGTTAGCGTAAAGAAAATTATAATTTGCGTCCACTATTGCAAAAAGTACAATACTAAATGTACCTTTATAGTTGTAAAATTCACTCCCACTAACAGCAGGAGCTTCAATTAAAATATGCTTTCCGTCCATTGCGCCTAGACATAAAGGAAAGTACCAAATTTTATTATAATCGTTGCTAATCTGTTTCCATTCCTCTTCACTGCTAGGTGTCTGAAACAAAAATATCGTGATTTAGAGTTACACTGTCAATTAATGCCTTCTTCTGAACAAATTAAAATACATGACTGTCACTAGAATTATATTACATAAATCTCCTAAAAAATCCCTAAATGACCCTAAACAAAAAATAAATAACGGAGGGTTACATCTTCTTAAATTAGACTGAACTTGACTTCCCTTTTTATTAAAAAATTCACAGTAATTGCTACTTTTTTTCTCTTTGTTACAGAGATCGGACGAATCCTATAGCAGCGAAGAAGGGGAAGAAGAAATAACGGAAGTTATTGTCGATAATGACGATGGTACAGAACTAGACGCATCTAGGAATGAAGTTCCCCATTCATCTATTGAAAAATCGACTTCGCATGAACAAAATACTGATGTATTTTGTTCATGCGAATAAAGAAAAAGCCGGTAGCAAAAAATACTACCGACAAGCGATGTGAAGAAATATATTCGATGATAAAGTCTGTGCATCACGACAGGCAAGAACGTAAAACCCAGCCTGACGATTTTGATATATTTGGCGAGATTGTTGCACGAAAACTGCGCAATTTACCGACTCGTTACGCACAGATAACCATAGAACATCAAATAAATAATCTACTATACGAAGCCGAATTAGGCAAATACAATGAACCCCCTCAAACTTCTCATGTACATCAAGAACTCTCACAATACGATCGCTTACCAACAGTCTCGCCAGCATCTTCTTCCATTTCGCAGAGTTATTCAAATCCATCTAGCATTCAGTCATACTCACAGCTAGCCAGTGTACAATCTTTGCCAAATTCCACTACCAGTGACCATTCTTCCATTTCGCAGACTTATTCAAATCCGCCGAGCGTCCAGTCATACTCACAGCTGTCCAGTGTACAATCTCTGCCAAATCCCACTTATCTGGAGCCGCTCGCAGCTGTTCAGCCGACATCACAATCAGCTATGGACTTTACGAATGAAAACACGATAGTTATTGATGAATGGGACCGAGAATAATCAACTTCGTCGACAAGGTGTTTATTTTTTTAAAATATATATTCTGTACTTATTTTTAATAAATTAAAATACATGCCATTAAATTATACGATTGCGTTTTCAATTAAAAATAATTGCAAGCTAATTTACTTACCTTAACAAAACCATTCAGAACTTGTACTAAAGCTTCACATGTTTCTGGAACAATTTGTGAAATTGATTGCTTAGATATTCTTGTCTGATACATGAGACTATGATATGAATCACCGGTTGCCAGAAATCTTAAGGTAACAGCTAAGCGTTCTGTTATGGAAATAGAATTTCTAAAATTCGTATTTTTCTTGTGTATGACTGGCCCAACTAATTCTAATAAGCTTTCAAAATCTTCGTTTGACATTCGCAAAAAATTGGTAAAACTAGAACGTATCTCGCCTGATAAACCAATATCGTCTTCACGGATATCTGTAATTAAATTTTCGACTCCATGACTCGTTCGCCTTCGCAAAGTGGGCCTCACCCAAAAACGTCTTTTTTTCCGCTTCAAATTTAAAAAAATATAATAATATCCAGCCATTAATACGAAATCGTCGTCTTCTTCAACATTACGGAAACGGTAACGAAACATGCTTCTAGTGTGGACTGCAAAAACAAAACTGAAACATGGAGTGTTTGTTACTGTTTTGTTTTGAATAAATGGTCTGCGGTGTGGACTGCGGTGTGGACTTTGTTTCGAAACTGTTTTGATGCATAAAAGTTTTAAAGATGTTTTGTTTTTGTTTTGTTTTATGTTTTTGTTTTGTCGGTTTAATGTGGACCCGGCATTCCATTCTTCGCAATTAAAAGTTGTAATTTTTTTAATAACAGAACCAGAGATCTCATTGTTTGAGTGTCAAAATTTAAATCATTTAGTTAGGGGAGAGTGGTTACCCTTCGTACACTTTTTAGATTTTATTTTTTTACTTTATGAATAATTGTCGAAATTATAGTGAAGTGTAACACATATATTGTAGTTTGTTACAAAAAAGTGCGATACTAGTACGTCAAACGGTTAAAGGGTTATAGTCATTTTTCTGCGATAAGATATTTGTACGAAAGTACCCCACGTACGGGGTACATTCGTACAGTAGGTGGGGTACTTTCGTACCCCATGCGGTAGATTCATACAGGGTAATTAAAAAGCCAATTAAAGTCGTTACATTTTTATTATTGGTATTATAAAAATATTTATTTATCAAAGAACTAACTTAATAGTGTGTGACTTAGCTCATAGTCGATAAATCTGTCTTTAGAAAAATAACGAAACATAAAATCATTCATCCGCAGTTTACTTATTGATAATTCTGAGCTTACAATCAGTCTGAATGAGATGTTTAATATCATATTGTATGACATCGTTATACAGTCTTTGACAATTTGAACTTAAAGTAGGTTATTATACATTTGGTTGTTATTTTGAACTTAGTGCACATTATAATCATTTAAATTAACTGCGAAAGTAAAAAGTCTAGCCATTCTAGCTGTTCGTGGTTGAGGATCAGGGAGGATCATAATGACATCGCTGATATACAGAGTGTGTATGTCTTCTATATCAGGGAAAAAGAATGACCATGATAATCCTGGTTTCTTCCGAAGATAAGATATTTGCATCTCTGTACCCGAATAAAGACAGAGAACTTTTCCGACGTAATAAACAACAGAAGTCTTTTTTTCAAACTTTACCAAAACATAACAATTTTCCTTGATTTTCTCTGGTGTCACATTTAAATTATTATTGATACTGCTATCATCAGTCTCTTCGTCCATTTCTGAATCTACTGGAGATGTTGAACTCTCCCGCAAGCTAAATTGCGATCCTTCAGATTCCTCTGAATCTTCATCGCTTTCGACTTTCTTAAGTTTCATTTTATTTTGTCTTGAATTAAGTTCATTCAAACTACGTTTCACAGCTTTAGCTCTGGCTTTCCATTCCTGTTCTATTTTTTTCAATTCTTTCTGTCTATGTCTCTCTTCTAGTTCAGTTTTTTCAGGTGTATCTGTTTATATATGGGATTTACCCGGTTTTCTTCCTTTATTGGTTTTTCTGGTTCTAACAGCTGTAGGATAAGGTCTTATGACTTCTGGTGCTATGGGAAGATAAGAACTCAGTTCAAATTGTGCCTCAGCCGCAGAAGTGGAAGGTTCAGGTTCGCCAGTACCGGTAACAATGTCTTGAGGATTTTGGAGCAAAGAAGGCGACTGCTCACGAATATCTGACTCAATCATATCAGTCAATGGCACGCTGGTGGAAAGTTGTGGTTCTTGGGCGACAGTACTTGTTTCCGGATTAGATGGCACATTTACCGAATTATTTGAAGCATACACGTCAATGGGAGCGAAATCTTCATCGCTAAAGGCCATTTCATTGAATGGCCATATACCTGGCTTTTCAAATCCACTTGTAATATTTTTGGCGGTAAAAGATTCGAAAGATGCAAGTTTTATCAAATTAGGAATAATATAAATGTTGATTGTTTTGCCTGGATTCGACATATGCTAATTATTGAACGCTATTTTCAACTTTGCCTTGAATGGGCCGAATACTCCAACGTCTAAGGTTGCAATCGATGACTAGTGTGCGGCGGAAAAGACACAACAATAATGTCATTATCTCGAGCAAATGTTATAGCCTCTAAGCTGATGTGGCTTTCGTGATTATCACGTAGCAGTAAAATCGGATGCTCCTTAGAGCTCAGTGTGTGTGCCTGAATGTGTTTTAATACTGAAACAAATATGTCCGCATTTATCCACCCACTTCTATTAGCAGCTCCGAGGCTTCCTTCAGGCGCACCTTCAAGAAAATGATCTTTGTAGTGCACCCGTGTAAATATAAAAAGCGGAGGGATAGTATTTCCATTTGCAGCAATAATACCACCAAATGTTATCAATTCGCCTCTTTCCGCTGACACGATTTGTCCCACTTGTTTCTGTGATTTAGGAGCCAAAACTTTAGGAGTTTCTAAAACAGTAGACACGCCGGACTCGTCAAAGTTAAATATCCTGTCGGCAGCAAAATTATGTCGCTGTAATACATCAGCCAAATTTTTATAGAACTCTTGGACTGCATTCTTATTAAACGCGAATGATCGAGCAGCGCTAGTGTTTTCTGGCTTTCGCAGACTGAGGTTGGCGTTTCGATCCCTGTATCTACGCATCCACTCTAAGCCAGCCATTTGATTTTCGTCCCACTTCGCTGGATATTTTAAATTCAACGCTTTCGCGTATTCGTAGGCAAGTTTCCGAATTTGTACTATCGTTAGCCCATAATGCATTTTGCAGCAATTAGTAATATAGTCATTTAAGCGTGCCCCTTCTTCCATGGAGAAGACTTGTAGACTCGTGAATTTTGAATGAAAAGTTCGTAAGGGTACATCGGCGTTAGAGCCATCTTTAAATTTCTTGAGTCTGCTTTCCAACGTTGATGTTTTGATGTTGTAATTTAACGCGGCTTTCCTATACGACAACCTTCCTTGTATTATATCATCAATTGCTAACTTCATAGACTCTTCATCCACTTCTTGAGTACGCGTACTCTTTTTTTATATTTTCGCACCATGATTCTGCAATAAAATATTAATTATAAGTATAAGGTTGACTTAATAAAAATATGTCATTCTGTTAGAAGTAGAATATAAGAAAAAATATGTTAGTATGCTGTCTGTGCGATAATATTAAAAGATACTAGGTATATTTTATTTCTTAAAAATTGAATTTTGATATACTGGTCGTTGATAAAATCTAACGGGGAGCATTCGTACGCGTACGAATGTGCCCCCTGTCTGGGTGTCCGAATGCACCCCATGCCTTTGCACAAAATAAAATACAACTTTATTCAAATTCTAATTTAGTTTAAGAAATATAACAATTAGAGCTCAAAATAAACAATGTTCACATTAATTAATCATCACAATTTTGTCAAAAACATGCCAATTCTACTTACAATCACGAACTAAACTTAGGTAAAAATTTTACTCAACGCCCGCGAAAACACGTTACGTCTTGTCAGCTGATACACCGTAGTGCTAGCAACATGGCGGCCGGTATGTCTATGCTCACAAGTAAAGGCGTGCTCGTGCGCCGTTTGGATTTTTTTTAACCAACTGTACGAATGTGCCCCGCGTACGAATGGTGACCACTTTCCCCTATGTATCTACATTTTCCAATTCATTAATAGTGTAGTAGTTAATAGTAATGGTTTTGGTTTATGAAAATTTAAAAAATAATTTAAGTTATGTAATAAAACTGCAGTCGTCTGCTTCACAATTTGTGTTGTAGTTCTTGACTATCATTATTGTTACAAAAAATAAGCTTCCACAGTACTTTTGTGTTGGTTACTTAGTAAGTGTCCCTCGTATACTGGACGTTTACCATAAAGGCATATTATCTTTGAGGCAAACACTTACCTAGCAACCTGTATTCGGGAATAGAATAAACAACATCACTTCTATAAAAATCACTGGGATCGTTTAATACATTTAAAAATACACAGATAAAATATCAATCGACTTATTCAAATTATCAATAACAATTAATCATCCTAATTCATTAAACTTTCATTTTATACGAAATGTACGCACGCTATACGCCGAGCCTGACCTCCGTCTATTAATTGTACGTGTATGTTTATATTGCAATTAGAACGTGCTTACACATATAACTATCATTGGCCTTCCTAGATCAATGCTCGCTAAATAATATAATTAATATTAACCTAAATTTAAATCTTATTTCTAAGCTAATGTCCTTTTGCCGTTACTGTCCTTTAGTCCCCTACGTTATCCGCCATTTTGTAGAGGCCGTTATCTTGGATTTTAATTTTATATAGTATATTGTATTCTACTGGTTGAACACTTTCATTTGATACCCATATTGATGGGATTGATAAAACCTACGTTATCCGCCATTTTGTAGCGGCCGCCATCTTGGATTTAAATTTTTTATAGTATATTGTATTCTGCTTGTTGAGCCCTTTCATTTGATACCCATGTTGATGGGATTGATAAAACCTACGTTATCCGCCATTTTGTAGCGGCCGCCATCTTGGATTTCAATTTTTTATAGTATATTGTATTCTGCTTATTGAGCCCTTTCATTTGATACCCATATTGATGGGATTAATAAAACATAAATTATCCGCCATTTTGTAGCGGCGGCCATCTTCAATTTATAATGATAATGAATAAACATAATTGTATTGTCACCAAAATCCAAAGTGTATACAAAATTTCAGATTAATCGGTTGACAGGAAGAGGGTGAAATTTGAATTACTAAATTTGACCCAAGAATAAATAATAAATAAAACAAACGGGGTGACCTAATAAAATCGTTTAAAAACTCACTACTAGCAGAAAAATTATAATGGAACATGAGCGTCTTAAAGAGCAAGAAAAACTATTTATGTCTGAGAGTACTTCCAGATAATTTGCGTAATGGAAACACTCTCTGAGAGTACTCTGTTAGGAAGTATAAAAATTGCGGGTAGTGCCTCCAGCAGGAATCGCTTGCGCGTCTAAACAAGCTGGGGAGGTCGCTCTAGGAAGCAAATATTATATTGTGCAACAAGTGGGAAAGTTCAACTTTTCTCACGAATGAGAAAACTACTTTTCCCACATGTTGCACACTATACTTTTTCTACTCCGGCACAAATTTAAAGAATACAAGTAAATAGTTGTGTAGAAAAAGTCTAGGCATCGAGGGTCCTCCACCGAAAAGTGTCTAGGTACCGAGGAACCTCTGCTGAAAACGTTTAGGCATCGAGGATCCTCTCACTGTGTTCTCCGTATAAACGTATGTATTGTGGACAAAGTGTATTGTTTTGAAATTAAATAAGCTATGCGAAATACGCTACTTTTCATAGCACTTGTAGAAAAATTTTATTTCAAGTTTGCTGAAAGTTTTTGTGCAAGTGAATAGTACAAGTTTATCAGTTACGAAATGGATGGAAAACGTGCGTGGTCCAAGGAGGAAACCCTTCTTTTAATACATATTTTTGAAGGATTTCCGCAGTTGTGGCATATTGAATAAAAAAATTATAGAGATTGAGTTAAAATACAAAAGTCATTAAAATTTATAGCCAAAAAATTTGAACCACCGAGGCAGAAATTCTGCGGAAACTACATAATCGTCGAACACAAACAAACCAGGAGTGGTACAAAACTCAAAAAACGAAAAAGTGGTCAACCGAAAAAGTGGTCAACGCATAAGATTCATAAGAGTTCCTGGGAATATTTTGAAACACTAAAATTGCTTGTTGATAAAAATATAGCGCCCGGGACAGAGGGTAAATTATTGGTTAGTAAAGGCTTGTAAAACAGATTGCGATATATTTTTACAAAAAATTATATATATTATATTATACATAATACATACAAAATAATATGTTTAAAATAAAAACAAGATTTATGCGTCAGTCGAAAACTAACAGCGTCAGAAGTGAAACTTTTTATGTTTTATGACGCAAAAACCGTCAATGAGTGCACAAAGAAAATTCAAAAACATCAACAAAATAATTATTTAAAAAAATGAAAACAAAAATTATTTCCAAAATTAAAATAAAACAATAATTTTTCGGATAGACTATATAAAAATAAACAATTTACAATAAAAGAAGAAGAAGACGAAAAATAAATGATCTTTTTAAGAAATTTGAATTTGAAAGCATATTAAGTCCTTTTTTAAACATAAAAAAAACAAAAAAAGTACTGGCCCATGGGGGATTAACCCAGCGTCCCTTGCGTTATTAGCACGACGCGCTAACTAACTGAGCTATTTCATTTTATTTTAAATCGAGTCGAGTGATGACAGGACGAAGAGATCAGCGTTGCGTCTCTCTCACTCAGTTAAGTGTATATGATAATTAGAAAAAGAAAAAGAGCTTTACAACACTTGTTAGCCATTACCGGATTACATCCCAACTAAAAACTATGTAGTGTCCCATAAAAAGTTTCACTTCAAAAACAATTTCTATATTAATTTCGCACTGGATTATTCCAATATCGGCAGAAATTATTAAGCGCTTTTGGTATCCTTTTCCCCCCGAATGCGTTCTCACTTTATCGTTCGCGCAGCGAAGTGGGGATTGATAAACGGAATAACATGATCGCCATCAATAAACAATGCCCTGCGACTATTCTCGGCGTCTCCTCTTTGTGCGGATCTTCGTTAATTTTTTCCGCCTCTCTCACAAGGAGTTTAACAGTTTTGTTAGCTCGACGAGTTAACTCTCATGACAAAACGCTAGTGTCCCATAAAAAGTTTCACTTCAAAAAGATCCCCTTATCAATGTTTTATAAAGTACCTATGTGTTTCAATTTTGATATTTTACCAGACACTAATTCCAGCAAATAGTTAGTCAGTTTCCGATATTAGAAGAAAAAATTTCAACTTATTCGGATCCTCACGTTTTAATTCACTTAATAGATTCTCATAAGCCAGGGGTTCCCAAACTTTTTCAGTTTGGGGCGCACTTACAGGTTTAGTATTTTGTCAGGGCGCCCCTACTCGCAATATGCATATATAGTTGTGTTCAACAAAGTGTTGTATATGTATAATGTATAAATTATGTGCTTTGCAACTTGCCTACTGTATAGTAGCAAAGCGCAAGCGTTGTACAAACATTTTATTTAACACCATTGTAAATATATTGGCACTAGTTTCAAAACACATGAATAAAAAAAACTCCAATCTAACGCTCATATTCTCATATAGGTTTATTATTAAACTAACACACAAGAATACATTATTACTGAAGGAAAAAAAAATCAGTGTGATGAGTGAGCTTGGTGATTTGCACACATTTTTTCAAAGCGGGGATTAATACTTGACACTGCCACTCTCATTTCTTGCTCCACGTTGATCTTTGAACGATATTTGCTCTTTATCACAGCTACAGCTGAAAATCCAGCTTCGCATATATAGGATGTTGCAAAGGGGATTAGAATCCTCAAAACTTTTAAACTTAGAGCCGGATATTCATTTTTGATGGATACCCAAAACTCCACCAAATCAGAAGAAGCGAATTTTGATTTTAGGCTGTTGTCGCAAGAGAGATCAATAAGACTTTCTTCTTCTAGTGAAGTGAATTCTGGTGGGGATTGTGCATGGAAAGGATCTGATCTTGAATCCATACAAATCTTTCGACATTTTCTTCTATAAAGTATTTTGCAAACCATTCCGAGAGTTTCGAAAGGTGGTCGGTGAAAAGGGGCGGCAAGTCTTAAGAGATAACGAGCTCATTATAGGCTGAGAATTTATAAAATTCTGGAAAACAACGTTGACCGCCATCTTCATTAATTTTTCTTATTCACAACTGCAGTTTTTTCCTAAATGCTACAATTTTCTCTGATAGTTTCAAGATATGCATGTTATTGCCTTGGAGAGACAAATTTAAGGCATTCAGTTTGTCAAATATATCGCACAAATATGCTAGTTTTAGCAAAAAGTCGGGATCCTTAATGTATCTGGAGCTTGCATGACCTTCCTCTTCCAGGAAAATGTGGATTTCTTGATGTAGCTCGAATGTAGGGGATAAGACGTTTCCACGTGAAAGTCATCGTGCACTGGAGTAATATAGCAGCGCAGTGTGTTCAGCTCCCATGTCCATACAAAGAATTTTGAATAGTCTGGTTTTTAGCGGCCTAGTTTTATGTAGTTAACTACGTCTATGATACATTCCATAACCAAATTCAATCCACAGCTCAACGACTTCGATGCAAGTGCTTCCCCATGAATGATGCAATGGGTCCACTTGGCATACGGTGCTTTACTGCGAATAAGTGCCTGCAATCCACCATAACGGCAGACATTATTCGAGCGCCATCAGTACAAACTCCCAATCTAAATTATTCTCTGTTATAAACTTCTCAAGAATTTGAAACAAGTCTTGAGCCTTTCCACTTTCATCGATACTTTTGCAGAAAAGAAGGTCTTCAACAATAATATTATCATCCAGAAAGCGCACGTAACAAATTAGGTGCGCACCTTTATTAGCCTCATCAAGTTGCAGACCAAATTCCTTGCCTTTCATTTTCTCTATCAATTGATCATTAAGATCCTCAGCTATATGATGGATTCTTCGACTAATAGTGTTGTTAGATAAAGGTACCTTTGAAATTAGTTTTCCCGCCGATTCTCCTATCGTAATGTTAACCATGTCGACAGCAGCCGGTAAAATAACTTCTTCTGCGATGGTGTGAGGTTTCTTGCACCTCGCTACCCTGTATGCCACTTTGAAAGAGGATAGCTAGGTACTGAAGTCTGTTGAGTAAACACCTTCCTTTGGTTTTGTACATTCTGCAACTTTCCAACCATCGCAGTATGAATGGTTTCGAGATGTCATTTTAGCTTACTTGGGAGCATATTTTCGACCGCTAGAATTTTCAAACAGAGCACACACTGCGGTCTTTCCTCATGATTTACTTCTACTGAAGTAAAACCAAAGTTTAAATAGCTATCATCGTATTTGCGATGTTTCCTTCTTTTTACTCCTCCGTCACTTGTCGATGCTTGATCACTCTGTCTCGATCTATTCATTTCATATTTAATAAAAATCTTTCCATCTTGTGACTAACTTTTTACGAAAAAACGAAGCAACCGATCCGATATTGGAAAGCTTATGTGTCCTGAGTTCGTAAATCGCAACACTTTGTATCGCTACTAAAACTCTCTATTACTATACTTCTATTTATCATAACAGTTCAACCGCTTAAAATTCCTCTTACGTCTCACGGTAAACTAACCTAGCAAAGCGAGAGAGAGAGAGAGAAATTCGTAATGAATTTTTGTTGGATCGGCTTGGTTGTGGGTGAAATTTTTTAATTTCGAGATTCAGGTCTGGATTGGGGGTGTGTTGGGTGTTTTAGTGCGCGTTCGAGACTGTGCAACGTAAATTGGTGGTTGGTCGAAGTTGGTAAATTAAAAAAGTGTCTAGAAGATTTTGAAAAGGTGACTAGGAAAACATTTAAAAAGTGTATGGAACTGAGAAAATTGAAAGGGCTTTTCGCTAGAAAGGTAATTGGAGGAAGATTTTATGTTGAGTTATATCGGGACCTAGCAAAGCGGACTACGGCGAAATAAATACTGTCAAAGAGCGCTCGCGAAAACTCTCGTCCAGCGACGCGCAGGTCGAATACGGGCTTCTGGGAATTCTAGAAACTTGCTCTGCACTCATGCGTCGCCGGCGTTGCCAAACGTTACTCAAATTCTACCTTATCAGGAGCGCCTGGGGGCGACCCTGGTTTATTCTCGCGCCGCCCCGGAGAGCCGCAGCGCACACTTTGGGAACCATGGTCATAAGCACTAAGATTAGACCTTCTGGCTATCCACTCTTTGACCCATATTCTTTTTCTAGCCGCTTCCCTTTGCTTTTGTGAAATTGTAAGATGCTTATCTCTTTATATAGCGAGACATTTTTCCATAATAAAATGTTAAACGACTCTAATTAGAAACTACTTTACCTACGCAAACACTTGCGGGAAGTCGGTAGCAAGTAATGTATCTACAGAGTTTGCTGAAAGAAATTGATTTAAAACTTGCTTATATGTAAAAACTATCGCAAGTTACTCTCAGACGTACTAGCGCAAGCTACTCTCCCGTGTAAACGATTCTTTATAGAACTGGATATTTGAATATTTATTGACAATAAACTAATTTAGAAAATAATGGTAGAGCAATAGTGTATTTGGATGAAACTTGGTTCGTTACGCACGATATTCCAAACAAAAGTTCGGTAGACTCATCTGACTTGTACCAAACTAATGCGCCGTCTAATAAAGGAAACCGCATTACGATAATTCTCGCAGGAACCGAAAATGGGCTTATACCGAACTCGTTTTTTTATCAGCAAACAATATTTAGGGCTCTTTAGTCAATTATCATGTTGATACTACAGCCGAATTATTTGACGACTGTTTCCAAAATAAACTCATTCCAAATATTCCACCCAACAGCATTATCGTCATGGATAGTTAATACTTGCTGCTACCACAGTTGAAGACTAGATAAAGCACCATGTTCAAATGAAACCAAAGCCACTATACAAGAATATATGTTAAATAATGATACGTACTATGAGGAAAAGTACACACAAAGCATGAACTAGAAGTTTTACGCAGTTATTCGATAAAAAGAAATATTTTTTGTGATTCATTGGCTGAAAGCTTGGGATATACGGTACTCAGACTTCCTCCTTATCACTGTATGTTGAGCACAATTGAACATATATGGCATCAACTTAAGTCAGCAGTTCGAAAAAATAAATACTTCTCCAACCTTAAGTTCAACTGTGGTAGCTCCTATTCAAACAGAAACTGCGAGCATTCCTGATAACAGCTGGGCCAAGTGTGTTTCCCGAATTAAATAAACGGTTTTAAAGATTAAAACTAACTTTTCCGCATCTGTGGCCCTGAATAATATTCTATCATAAAATTATCACTTGTATACACTTCGGGGGATGTATCGTGCTAACAAACCGAAATTTGTCCAAAAATAACCAAATATGTAATATATCTGGATTTATAGGACCTGCTGTACTCGCTCTAGTCAGCTGAAAATCAATAGGGTAGATCTGTGAGACACATTGAACAATATTCAATAATAAAATTGGTCACTTATATACACTATGGAGGCTGTATCTTGCTAACAAACTGAAAATTCTCCAAAAATGACAAAAGTTTGGTACTTCAAGTACCATAGCACCCGCTGCACTGGCTTTAGTGAGCTGAATATCAATAGGATTTATCTTTGAGACGCTCTGAATAATATCCAATCATAAAATAATTGTTTTGTTGTTAGAACTAAGTAATTTAGATTTCGTTTTCATAGTGAAACTGACGGAGATAGCAACATTTTCAATTTGACTTGGAAGGGATTTTTGTCTAAGCGGGCATAGATCGAAATATTTTCGTCCTTTTGCGACGTCGACTTTCCTTGGTAGTGGTTGAGTGGTTCGGAATTTATGAAATGTGTCTTTGAGACATCCCATTACGGGGATATATTTTTCCGACCATATGAAAGTGGAAAATTTAAGCCATGTTGCAGATTTTGAGATTTTATGTTGTTTTGAGTTGGCTTTTCCCACATCTCTTTGAGGATTTTCTGAACACTACTTGGGCTTTACCTGTAGTTCTGAACGTTGTTGATGTTATGGACTTGATGGGTTCTGACTAGGTTTTGCGACGAAGAAGTTTTAAATTACCGATTTTGACGAAAATACCAGATTTTTATTCACGAAATATATCAACAGAGTTAGTTATATCATATAGATGTTCGCCTAGAATGTCTTTGGCCGTTTAAAGGATAACCCTTTTACAAGTTAAAAGGGTTTTTATTCATGGCTATTGGATTTCCACCACATAGTTTTAATCTGGAGTATGGTGTAAGGAACGACTTTACGGCAAGGACTTTTGGGAGAGGCACACTGCGCATACCAGGAGGGATTTACGGTACATCGAACACCAAGTAGGAATCCGAAGAGCTCAGTTTCAACTGGACCGAGCTGGGTGACCTTTTATCGTTTTTTTTACTGTATTCATAAATTATGGACACTTAATTTTGGGTGCAGATCTATTTCCCGTTTTGGTGTTGCTATAGGTCATAGCGTATTAATGTGTTTCTGACAATGATATTATCGTTGTATAACTTTAGATGCTACTTTGATACAATGTACGGTTGGAATTGATCCGTAATTTGTTCACTACGCTGTTTAGTACTTCCCATATTTTTTTTTATTTTTAATATTTATACCTTGGCTTGCGCATTGGATCCAACGCCTTGTCGTACCTCTCGTTGTAAGCTTAAGTACGCTTTTTATTTTCTCAATTCTGACTATATAATATTTATACTTAGTTATTAACTGATAAAAGAAATTGTGCGTATGCAATAATGTCAATTATATTTTGTTCGTGGGGTTAGCAAGGGGGTATCTTCAGAATTAGTGCTTTTTATTCAGTTTTCACGAATTATTTTTGCAATGAAACTTTTCAACATTACCCGGGTTGACCACTGAAAACTACTATTCAAAATTTTGTAGACGCCTTTACTCTTTTTGTACAAAAGGTTCAATATACGTACGAGTAACTGGAAGTGGGTTTGTCTTTTATTTCATTCCTTTTTAGTAGATTTTTAGGGGTGAACTTACATAAAATTAGCGCCAAATCTACTTGGCGCCCTTTTACACCTAAATAAATTTGATGTGCTGATCACTTGCTTAGCACGTAAGTGAACTCACGCCGTCTCCACATGAGTACTAGCCGCTGGCATAAACTGTCAATCTAGACAGCCTAATTTCTGTGACCTGGTAATAATATTGGGCAAGTAAGAGGTTACAAACTCGTAAACTGTATTATACTTTGTGTGGCCACACACTAAATTAATCATGTACCTAAGTCTAAACCATAGATAAACTGCAAATTTGAAATTTATCTGAGCTCTGTATATTTGCAAGCGACGGACAAGATTTGCAAGTGTTACATACTATGCATTTATATATTTGTATTTTTTTATATTTTATTGTCACCTTTGGTTTCGTTTTCCAATCGTATTAACATCTATAGAAAATGTATTAATTTATAGAGGTTTAAACAGAAAACCATTCCTAAAGCCCGCAATATCTACTTTTTGCAGAAATAACAGAAAAAATAGTTGAGGAGCTGGATCTTGATATCTCCACTATGTAAATACATCTCTCTATGTAAAATGCTATGTTCTATTAAGGTGAAAGAGACCATAGACAATCTAGTGTACGTTCCACTTAAAGCCAACAACGTCCACGACCGCTGAAATACCTGTTCCACTTGCGTAAAATACGTAAAAGACCACGATTCGTGTAGGCGAAAGTTATAAGTGAAATGCACATTTAAGCGGGGAAGGCTCACAATACGGCGGCATGGTGAAAACGCGCAGTGTGTATAATAATAAATAAAAGAATTTTTGGTGCAGTTTGGAGTAAATATTTCGCATATACCGGGGTAAAATCAAATTCATCATCGATTCCCGTGAATTTTTGGTTGCGTTTTTGACAAAATTAATGAGACGCGGTCGTAAACAGTGATGTCATCTATCACGATAAACGACCACTTGCGACGACCACGGGCCTTAAGTGGAACGTGGAACGATAAAGTCGGTGTTGCCATAGCAACTGACTTAAAGCTCTCAACCGTTCAGTAGTAAGATGAGTAAGCAGCTATAAAAATAGGTGAACGCATTTTTGAATTACAGCATTACTATTTGTCGTTTTTAGAAGCTGTTCCGTTGATATGTCACATAACCTCAATCTAGATTGAAGATGAAGAACATTCAGCGAGTAATTCTACTGGAATTGGTGAATGATGAACTTAATGTTGACCTGGTAGGGGCTATCGTAGGTAATTTAGTTCGAGCCTGACAGGTTCCTGTTGAAAATGGAGATTATTGTGAGAATGACATATGAAATTACAACCCTGATGATTTTTTTACAAGAGTGTTACACATTATCATTTCCGTTATTGGTCGCTCACCCTCCTCATTTAATATCAAATCAAATAAACTCATATCAATAATTAATAAACTTTCATACACAAGCAAAACAAATAAAAGGTTATGAACCATCTGTAAAATGTCAAAAGAAACAAGTTCTGCGCATGTCAACATGTCGGCTTAATACGGTCGCTTACTCAACTTCTCAACTGTTGATGTCGGATGAACGGACCCAATGATTGTGGGCTATACACGCATGTAGTGAATACGTCACGGACGGCATTTTCTTGTTATTGGATGACAATTAAAACAAACCTTTTAATTGTATAAAATATTCATATATTTAAGCACCGCACGAAACACCCATAAATATACGATGTACATACCTTTTTCTTCGTTTTATATTATTAATATAATAGCACAGAATTTATTTTACAAATACCTCAACCGATTCTTATTATTGTCAACTAAAACCTTTACCTATCCCAACTGATAATGCGCACTAAATGACCGTATACACTTATATATCCTGTCCAAACGAGCGAGTGGTTATTACGGGCGGTCATGTCAACAAATGTCAAAATACGTCACGGTTACACTGGTCGCTTTGATATAGCGGTATTTACCAATGTCTTAATCTACTTTCTGTACGGTCTAGAGGATTTGTTTACTTAAATTTTCGCTGTTTTGATTTGTTTTTCAGTATTCATTATCGTTTTCCCATTTCGAAACTTAAGAACTTCAGTTTTAATGAATATGCCATAAACAATTATGACATCTGTCAACCGCTATAACTCTGCTCCCGACAAGGTTACTGGTGACGTCACACCGAGAGTGAACGCTCTGAATTAGTTTGCAGTTTACATTTGGTGCGTTCTTTTTGACTGAGATCTCAGATCACTTCGGTTAAGGTGATCTGAGATAAAGGGATGTGAGTAAGCACCAAAAAGAACGACATCTCAATTGAAGCGTGCGAGCTGTCGATAGATTTAAACTATACGACAGATTCGTATCAGCATCTAATAATGTTAATGTATCCATAATTTGCAACAAAAGAAAAATAGATTATGTGTGTTTATTATTGACATCCAATGGTTAAAACCTCAGATAACCTTGGTTACAACTACATATAAACCAAGCAAATCAAATATTTCTTCATCCCCTCCACTTTATTCCCGACTCAATTCCAACTGATACTCCCTTACAACACATTCAGAATCGGTGAAGGGGGAGGAAAAATCTCAGCTCACTTAAAGTGAGTAAAACAAAAAGAACACTCACATTACTGATGTGAGCTGAGATTAACTGAGATCTCAGTCAAAAAGAACGCACCTATTATTGGATGTGTTTATGTCGGTTAATTTTACATTTTATTGTTGAAAATTAGCAAAAATTAGTCAAAATGAGATGTGCCGTGTATGGTCATGATTCAGATGACAATCACGTGAAAGGCTTTGCACACGACGTCAGCCTTTCCAAAAGAAAAAAAAATGATACGGGAGTGGATCCGTTTGTCTAAACGCGAAGACAAATTTAATGCCATAGAATATTAGACCATATAATTATGCTGAAGTTGGAAAACAAATGTCACTAGCTCCTCTTGGTAATCGTAGAGATATGTTGGGGGCTATATTTATATTTAAACTCATCATATATGGGCAGGTTGATTGTGCCGATCTTTTGAGTCAGGTGGAGATTAGCATTCCTTGTCAGGGTCTTCGCCATCAAGTTACCTTTCATGTGCCCTTTTATAGAACAACATATGGTGCTATGAGTCCTATAAATAGATATCTGTGCTTTTTGAATTGCTTTAATTTTGATAATTTCATTATGTCTTTTGGTCAGTCTGATTTGTTGAGTTATGTTGTGTTCTTATTTTTTTTATTTATATAAGTACTGTTTTGTACATGTAGCTACATGGAAAGTGTTAGGTATTTTAAATTAATTGGTTATGCTGTGTCAGTCTTTATATTTGCCCTTATTGTATTATTTATTGTTGTATTGTAACAGTTAGAGGGGTTTTCCCGTAATAAATAAATAAATATTTTATTAAATACAAGTTGACAAATAATATTTTTAAATCTTAATTTGGTATTTTGTTATTGCCAATAACAATTTCATTATTATTGTTATTTTGAAGAATGCTCCAAAGTACCTGAGTTGTACTTTATTGTTGTTTTGTTGGAATAAACAACCGATTCAGTATTAAAGTTTGCGAATTGTTTTATTCCTTATTTCTATTTACAAATTTAAATGTTTATAAAATCATGTCAAAAAATCCTAAAAGTATAATAATATGTTTTTTTTGTATCAGTACGATAATTATTTACTTTACTAAGTGAGCAAACAGATCTTAGAATTATTGTTTTGCTCTGGTATTAAGCTCTCCGATTCCATATAACACTTTTACATGAATTCTCTTTGCCTTTATAATACTATGCATTAGCCCGCGCTCACGGTTTTAAATTTTACTCTCTGCATGACGTCATGCGCGCCGCGAACGATATTTCGAATGGCCAGAGAACATATCTTCTATTTTGTTGTATCATGACCAAAGTCCCTACCTTAGAGTAATAATAAACATGGAGGGGGCCATTCATTCATAAATACGTTTATTTTTGCGGTCAACAATTCTAAACGCCAGTAGTGAAATAATTAATGAATTACAAAAAGTGGGGATGGTATTGTAGATACATGGCCTTGGTAATTTCTTCTATTTTTCTGACAAACTTGGCACCGATGAATCATGATAATCCAAAAACATTAAATTAATTAACTTACAAGTTTATTTTGTCACTTAAAGTCTTGAAAAACACATCAAAACGAAAGAACTAAATGTTTCCTCTGAAGTCGTATTGTCGCTCGTATAAACAAACCACGTTGACATTATTTACTACAATACCACGGCGTATTTAAAATGATCGTCGATCACACTCTGACGATATTTGCATCTCTCTTTATATGGTAAGTAAACAAGGACAAAACTACTAAATAGATTACTATTGACACATTAAACAGGTACTGAAGTTTGGAGCAATGTTGCCACTTTTGGTTATAACCATAAAGGTATCTAAGGATACAACAAATACTTGTTTAAAATTTATATAAGAATATGCCTTTATTAAATAAAATTCAAGTATTATTAATTAATTTTTAAAATAGCAAGTCAAATGCATGAGTTACTATGACTTATTTTTTTTAATTAAACTTCTAATTTCATTTTTCCTGCAACTAAAGAGACTTTGTAAATATGGCAAAGCAGTGGAAGTGTCCGCAAGTATTAAGTTGAGTATATGTTCATGGGTTCATTGTATATTTATGCGACTGTTGGATTTTCTCTGTTTTACATGTTTTGTCCTTTTATTAATTAAAAAAAAGAAAATGAAATTTTTCGAATAATAATGTAACTGATAATTTAATCAGATTTTTTTTGTTATTTTGATATGATTAACTATTAGAATAAGAATTTTAAAGTTAATAATGTATATAGAATAACATATATAAATAACAGACCTATGTGTAATAAACAAATATATTATTAATTTATTTTTATATTATGTGCAGGTTAATAAAAAAATTTAATGTGTGCTATTTTATTATTTATTACCTAAATTATCTGTCTCAAAATTGTTTATTATAATTATTTCATTACAAAAAATGATACATAATTTTATTTTTTGGAATGAAATAATTATATAATAAACAATTTTAAGACGAACTAAAATTTACCTGCTCATAATCCAAACTACCAAATTTAAATATCCCGCCTGTAAGAATTAGTTCCGCCTACCGCAAGGGATGCGCTGAGATCGACGCGATGCCAGCTGTTTGTACGAGATCGAACACTCTTTTTTTATATGCTTAAGCTTATTTCCATAGAGAAATAAACATATTATCATATACATATTACGTATATGCCATGGAGCTCTTGATAAGGAGCGGATAAATATCATACCAAATACCGACGTTGCCAAATTTCATGAAAGTGACATTTACGAAATTGGCGGTAACATTTAAAACTTACCTGTACACTTTGACTAAATTGGATTTTATGAAATAAAACACTATTTATTTTATTTATTAATCTTAAGAATCGTCAAAAAAAACTAATGGTACCCTAAATACCTTTCTCTGTAGTTTTCCTTAAAGTTTGTCCTTCTTATTATATAACTGATAACAAAGTCCTGAGATCTGGCTTTGGTTTAAAGACAGTTAGGACCTACATTATTTTTTCCATCATTTTATTAAAAAGTTGGCAATCATTTATATTTATTAAATGACGCTTATCGTTTTCATATAACATAGAAAAACATTACTGTTTCAGCTTAGACAAAATAAAACAAAAACTAAAAATACAATTTATAGCTTGTATTACAATAGTAAAATTAGTAAACAATTGATATAAGTCGTCAGTATAAGGTAAATAGGTGTAAATAAACAAATACCTACAAAAAATTTACTCCAGAGACTCACCAAAATCAGTATTTGTAATGCTACATTATAACGTATTATTCATTGCTTCAATTTATTTACATTTAAATTGATTTAACCATTTAATTATAATTGTGATCATTCAAAATACCTCTAATAGCTAACTGTTCGTCCAAATTTGGTTTCCTGTACTTCCTGTAACTTTTTTTAGTTGAAAAGTAGGATATCTGTTTTTTAATGTTTTTGTTTGAAGATTCACCAACTGTATCTTTGGTGGGTATAAGTTTTAATTTTTTGGCATTTGAATCTTCAGTTGGTAGTTATTGAATTGCAGCAATGATTTTAATATGCTTTGAAATTGCAATAACTTGTTCTGAAGTGTATGCATGGCATTTGATTTTTTTTGCTATATCAAGTGCATTTAAATGTATTTCGTCTTTTAAAGTTAATATTGATTTATTATTAATTGATTTAACTATAGTTGTATTTTCAATATCTGTTTCAATATTTATAGCGGGCCGTTGTCTACTCAAATCCTTGACAGTTCATTTCTTTATATTATTAATATCTTTACGCACTAAAAGATCTACACACTTAAGGGTTTCTTCAACACCGACTTCAATTCTTGTTTTGCTTAAAACACTGAGATTAAAAAAAACATCAGTATAAATAAAACAATATGAATAGACTAATCTGTTTTTAAAAGTAACTCACTTGGATGCTGATACTCCTGCAATCAGTTTTGATGCTATCAACTCTATCAGATTTGTGAATTCGTATATGCTGTACTTCAATGTTGTGACCATAATGTTTGCTAAAATACTGGATAATGCATTCATCACTCAGAATATTTCTTCGAAGTATCAATTGACTGGTACAATATTTATTAATTTTGCAAGAACCTTGACTTTTTATGCTACGTTTCCTAGTTTCTACTGGTTTTATCTGTGATTTTCCTGTTAAACATAATAATATGTGCAAATAAAATTCCAAATTGCACATTAAGTAACAAATTTTGAAGCACATATATAATGTAACACACATACCAGATTAGTATTAGCATTAGTAATAAGAGGTTTCTTCATCATGACCTTTCTTAATTGTTGACAAATAATAACTTGTATTACTGTTTCTCTGTTCAAAAGTGAACCAGCTCTCAAATTCTGAAAAATATTCAAATTATAATTGTTGAACATATTTCCAGGGAATGAACCTTACCTTTTTTAGATGGGAAGTTCTTCTCATTTACTGTAAGTGTATTGATACCATGCGCATGAAAAAGATGCTGTCTCAAATTCTTAGCGTTAATAAATGAGGCATTACATTTTTGTTTTCCGCATAAGAATGTGTTATTACTTTCGTCTGCTTTATAACTTACAATACTACTATTCATTTTATGCACTTCTCGTCGGTGACGATTTAAAGAACTTTGATTTGAAAAAACCTTTCCAGATTCAGTACAAAACACTGCCATAATAATTATCAAGTTTTCAAGAATAATAATAATAACTGAAAACAACACTGAACTGTATAATCTCTATGCATAACTAAGTTCGAGAAAACAAAAACAAACACTTAACCTCATTTTATTCTTCACATTGGTTAAACGTCACTTTCGTGAAATTTGGCAACGTCGGTATTTGGTATGATTTTTATCCGCCCCTCTCTTGATACTAGCTCCATGGTATATGCATATTATTTATATTATTATTTGTCTATGTTTATTTCTCTATGCTGTCTAAGCGATAGCAATAGCAAACTGAAAAGAGAAGAAGATAAGTGTAAGTTTATGGTATTTGAATATTTATTAATTTTTAGGACCACAAAAAGTAATTTACAAATTGTATAATTGTTATTATTGTATTTCGTCTAAATATTAATAATATGCATGATAGTGTTTGTCTCCAGTGCAATAAATTGCATACGGGACCTTCAAATCGATTAGTGCGGGATTCCTGTGGTCATGAAAAATGCAGATTTTGTCTTCTAGAAGATGAGAATCAGTGTAAACAGTGCGTGGAAGTAAATAAACTCAGAATAAATGAATCCGAAAAGCACAGTAAAAATCTAAATTGTGATACAAATGATGAAGTGGTTATTAACCATACAGGTGTTATACAAGTGAATGGGAACGTTCCCAGTACTTCAAATTTTAATGGAGAGCACACATCTAATCATACCATCGAAACATATGAAAATAAGGCATTAGAAAATAGTGCTAATGAGAGTACATATGATTCCCTTAAAGTTGAGATTAAAAACATTGCTGCAAGTAGAATTAAAAAACCAGATAAACAAAGAAGAACCTACAATACTGTTATCATTCCTAAACATGTAACAGTAATTTCGGATCCACCATCTTACCATTGCACAATCTGTAATAAGAATTTCAACACTAAGACACACATTAAGTATCATACTTATTGTAACGGAAGTAAGATATTTCTTATTGTGTAAATTCAAATCATTATTAATATAATTTTTAGCTGCTAAGCCATACAAATGTGAACATTGTGGAAAAGAATTCATATTACGAGCCCAACTTGATGTACATTCTTATAAACACAAACCTGTGAAGCCCTACAGTTGCTCAATCTGCAAAAAATCATTTAGTGTAAGAAGTAAATTAACGAGGCATTCGGCAACTCATTCCCAAGTAAAAAGCCATATATGTTCCATGTGTGGGAAAGCTTTTAGGAGTAAGGAGTCATTGAAAATACATTTTATAACACATAAAAGTGATAAGCCGTTTAGCTGTAACGTTTGTTCTGCAAAATTCAGTAACCAGTCTAATTTGAATAAGCATTCTGCAGTTCATACAAGTAAGTAGCACAGATATCTTTGTAATTTATTATTGCTTATTTATCAAATTTGTAAATGTATACTGATAGATGTGAAACTATGTTTCGTACCAATTAAAATGTAACATTTTGTGGATAAAGTAATGTTTAAGTTCTGTGTGATTCAAATTGTGTAATTATAAATTTCACAACTTAAATGGATGATATCTGACACTATTAGAAAGAACTTTAACTGCCTTTTGAGTGTCATTAACTACTTACATACATAAATCTACGCTACAAGCTATGTAGGCCCTTGGTTTCTATCTTTTCTACTATCTGTTTTAGTATTTCCTGTTTGTGACACCATTCTTCCAATCCTTCACATTTATCTCCCTTAAATAATTTTGTACTTCATTTCAAATAGGTGGTAGTATAGTAAATAATGTCAAACGTAGTTTGTTTATACGAGCGCCATTATGACTAAGAGAGTAAACATTTAGTTCTTTCGTTTTGATGTGTTTTTCAAAACTTTTAGTGACAAAATAAACTTTTAAGTTAATGTAAAGTTTTTGGATTATCATGGTTCGTCGGTGCCAAGTTTGTCAGAAAAACAGCCGAAATGACCAAGGCCATGTTTCTACAATACCATCTCCACTTTTTGTAATTCATTCATTATTTCACTACTGGCGTTTAGAATTGTTGGCTGCAAAAATAAACGTGTTTATGAATGAATAGCCCTCTCTATGTTTATTATTACTCTAAGGTCTTAATGCTATACTTGGGAACATATCTCCCAAACTATTGAGACAAATTGATAACCTTAGATCGGAAGTAAATTCACTGAAAGATGAAGTCTTGAAGCTCAAGGATATGAAGAAAGATACCCCGATGAATAGTGAAGACATTATTAGTGAACTCCATGAACGCCAAAAGAGAGCCAACAACCTGCTAATCTTCAACCTGCCTGAACCAAGCAATGTCTCTGATGATCTTAACCAAGTTAAAACTTTGGTAACAAAAGCTGCTGGTGCCAGTATCACTGACATTAATGATATTAAAGTTTTCCGCTTTGGAAAGAAGAATAAAAATGGACATAGACCGCTTAAAGTTGTGCTGAAATCCAATCGTGACGTACACGCTGTTATCAAAAACAAACACAATATCAGCCGCGAGAAAAAGGTCTTTATACATCTGGACCAAACTCCCAACCAGAGGAAAACTCTGGAGACTGTCAGAAGCGAGTTATCGAGACGTCAGCAAGCTGGTGAGCAAAATTTAACAATAAAATATGTTAACAATATTCCCGTAATTATAACAAAAAACTAGATTCGGGCAAGCTATCTGTCTACTACCAGAACGTTAGAGGACTTCGAACAAAACTAACTCAACTATGTCTTAATGTTACAAATTGCTCTTACGATGTAATTATTCTTGTTGAAACTTGGCTCACAGCTGATATCAACGATGCTGAACTTGGTCTAAGCGGTTACAACATTTACAGACAGGATCGAACACCCCAGTCCAGCATCTTTAGGAGAGGTGGAGGTGTTTTGATAGCTGTTAAGAAAACAATCTCTTCTAGTACTATCAATTCCAACCCGTTAATTGAGCAACTTTTTGTTCACTTGGACCACAAAAATTGCAAACATTTTAGGAGCGATATATCTTCCCCCTAAATCTCACCCTAATCTATACCAACTTCACTATGATCAACTTTTAATATTAAATGAGCAACATCCAGACAGACAATTTTACATATTTGGCGATTATAATCTACCTACAGCTACATGGGATATTGAAGATTTCTGCTCTTCAGCTTCGGCACAACCTAGCTCGTCAGCATATGATGAAGATGCTATCGAAATAGTTTCGAATATTTGCGCGTTTTACAATCTGCTCCAGTCCAACAAAGTGCTCAACCAAAGGGGAGTCATCCTTGACCTTGTTTTGTCCCCAGTTGAACTTAAAGTGTTGACAGCCGCAGACATTTTGATCCCACCTGATGTTCATCATCCTCCTCTTGAAACTTCAATACAATATAAGTCGAACTCAAGTGCGACTCCTGTTGAAGATTTTTATTATGATTTTCGACACGCCAATTTTGAAGCTATACGCCAATGTTTGGAAGCTATGGACTGGGATGGGCTTCTTCAGGGGAAGGAACTTTCAGATATGATTTTTACTTTTTATGACGCTTTGTACTGGGTAATTGAGTTATTTGTTCCCTTGAAGAGATTTGTTATTGACAGATTCCCACATTGGTATTCCTTTCAACTTAAAAGCCTGGTCAATGATAAAAAGGTTGCACATGGGATTTATAAACAAAACAGAACTCCCCAAAATTATGAAATATTCAGTCAGTTAAGAGAACAATGTAAGATAATATCTAGAGAATACTATTTAAATTACATACATTCTGTTGAAACCTCCGTTAAAAGTAATGTTAAAACTTTTTGGAATTTTGTACGTACTAAAAGATCAAATAACTGCATACCTGAAAATATGAACCTTGACAACTCTTCTGCTTCTTGTGGTAATGAAGTTTCAAATCTGTTTGCCAAGCATTTTTCATCAGTTTACACTACTCAAAATCTGAATCTTAATTTAAATGATATTGAAATTGAACCGAAACTTAACGTCTCCTCTTACCACATTCCAATTTCGACCATTTATGAGAAATTATCAAACCTTGACACAAAGAAAGGTCCTGGTCCTGACATTATTCCTCCAATCCTACTTAGAACTTGCAGCTTCATTTTGTCTCGCCCTCTCTTCTATATTTTCAATAAATCTTTGGAGACAGGTGAGTTTCCTGATTACTGGAAACTAACTTTTGTTACCCCAATATACAAATCGGGAAGCAAGACTGACATCAAAAATTACCGACCCATATCTATTCTCAGTACTATACCTAAGGTGTTTGAGAACATTATAACAGACTACCTTACATATGACTACTCTGGCATCATAACTGAACAACAATATGGCTTTTGTGCTGGGAAATCGACTGAATTAAATCTAGTTACCTATGTCGATTTCCTGTCTGAAGCTTTGGAGAGGGGTTGCCAGATTGATTCTGTGTACACTGACCTCTCTAAGGCTTTTGACAGGGTCAACCATACTCTCTTACTTCAAAAGCTTGATAAATATGGTGTAGGTGGGGTGTTACTACAATGGATTAGTAGCTATCTTACGAACAGGACTCAAATGGTTAGAGTAAACCACCACTATTCTAACTTATTTCAAGTAACCTCAGGTGTTCCTCAGGGGTCACACCTTGGTCCCTTATTATTCAACTTATTTATCAATGACATTATTCATTGTTTTAGGTATGGCAAAGCACTACTATTTGCAGATGATTTAAAACTTTTCCTAACTATTCAAACATATTTTGATGCTCTCAGGCTTCAGTCTGATCTTGATAATCTATCAAACCGGTGCTCCTTAAATGGCATGGACTTGAATGCTATTAAGTGCCATGTCATGCGCTTTTATCGATCTCATGTACCTTCTACTACTTTCGATTATACCTTAAATGGTCATGTCTTGGAGTCTGTTAATTGAATCAAGGACCTTGGAGTTATTCTAGATCCCACCTTAAGCTTCAATCAACACATACCTACAGCTATCCATAAATCCATGAAAATGTTAGGTTTTATCAAAAGGCTAACCCACGATTTTACTGACACATCTGCAATTAAAGTCCTTTATTGTTCACTTGTCCGACCCCATCTTGATTATTGTTCTTCTGTCTGGTCTCCTCATTACATAACACTCAGCAGGAACATTGAAAATGTCCAACACAATTTTCTTAGATACATGGCCTATAAATTGGGTATCTTTTGCGATTATGAATTGTTAGAGCATTTTCTGAACATCCCCTCTTTGGAAGCTAGGAGGAAACAGAGAGACCTGACATTACTTTTCAACATTATCAATGGCAGATGTAGTTGTGCTGAACTTCTAGCAAAAATTAATCTTCATGTTCAAACCCGATCAACCCGACAGCAACAAACATTTTATGTACCTTTTTATCGTTTAAACAATACTTTCAATAGCTGTATTCCAAGAATGTTAAGATTAGCCAATACTCATAATGATCTTGAGATGTTTAGCACCCCCTTTCATCACTTTAAAACTCAGTTACTGAGTGCCGAGCTTTAATGTTCTGATGTTAATGCTTTATTGAAGTTTATTGTTTGTTGTCTTTAGTCTTTTTAAATTTTTAACCTCTTTTTACTTATTCTTTATTGTATGACATGTAAATATTCCATATCTTTTCATTTTATTTTAATTATAATTTTAGAATTGTAATTTATACCTAAAATGGGCTTGCCCCTAAAAAAAAAAAAATATCTCAATGAAATTTAAAGCACTAAATATGTTCATTCTTCTTACTGTTTCTTGGGTTATTGCTTACACTTAAAAAATTAATGTTAGCTTTTTAGATGACTAAATAAAATGTTCACTGGACGACATATTTATTTAACACTACAACCCATAAATCTTATTCAAGTATTTGTTCTTATGAAGGTTTTTGTAAACATTTTTATTTTAGTGAAAAAAGACAACGTTAGCATGACTGATGAATAAAGAACAATCATATTCTTTTTAAATTTAGTTTTTAGTTTCTCAAAGATGAGCAAAAGCAATTCAGATGCCGATTTTCTATTAGAAAATATTACCTCCAGTAGTGACAGTGAAAATTTTGAAAGTGATGACAAAAATTTGTCGGACTCTAGTAAAGCATGACGTGTGAATAATAATCCAGCTATGTGGAATATGATTGGTGATCCCGAGGGGGTAACAACTGGGACAAATTTTGTACATGTATTGCGCATTTCATGCTTTTTTACAGTAATTCCAGTATAATCCCAGCAATTATTTCATAATGCGGCCCTTTTATTGGCATTGCCACATAATTCCAACGTAATGCCATGTAATACCATCATAATTCCAGGAATGCCATTAGGTACAATAATACTGGACTATAACAGTTTTACAATCGAAAATAAATCAATTTTGTTTAAAACAAAAATCACACAAAAAATTAACTCATTTCTATACGCGCAGCTGGCTTTGGTGTCACCTGGTATCCGAGCGTCTTGACCCATTGACGGTTTAATTCAATGTGATTTGACCTCCAAATGTTGCAGGTATTTGCACATGTATAACGTATTTTTTGTTTTGTTTTGGCAGTTTTTTTTGTGTTTACAGTATTCTTAATATTTTGGTGGTTAGATAATTACACAGTTATCCGTTTCTATTTTTTTTAATTATTTTATTTTAAATACTCAATTTATGTTGAAAATGAGCTTTTTTTATTTAGTTTTTATTATTATTAACATAAATAGTTACAAGCTGGGTTGTGCTTCTATTCTGGGTAGAATGCTATTGTATAGCATATAAGTTTTGGGGTCCTCTAATCACAATGAATCTGATCATAAATAATCTTGTATATCGCTTGGTAGTAGACCTGAGCATACATGGCTATAGCCATCAGTAATGCCCAGGTCTGACTGAATTTAGGTAGATTCATAGTTTACCAAAGCTATTTTTTAATAATTGGTTATTATTTCAACTATTTGCATATTTCTACCGAGAATATACACCTTTACTTTATTTACCATTCAAAATAGCTACTAATAAAAAATGAATGAAGTTCGACTGGGAAGGTTGTATAGAGCGGGCCATCAGTTGAACCATTTATAGACAATTACATAATTTAAAATCTCACTATAAACTATTACAAAATTGAAGAGCAGAAGTAACAAAAGGGACTAAGTGCCAAAATTGTTAAAAATATATATTAAATAAACCTTATACCAAAATAACAAACATTTTATTTTAAAATATTAAACTGACAAATTATTTGCTTTTCGGCTAAATAGGCTAAGACATAAACAGAAAAAAAATTTGCAAATAATTAAAAAAAAATTAAAAAACTGTGTAACGGTCTAAGTGTTTATGATCTAATAGATAAGGAATCATTAATATTATATTATTATTAATGATATATATTATAAAGAAAATGAACCCGCTACACATCAAGACAACAATACATATTACGGCACTTGACCCTTTTTATGTGAAAATGACATGGCACTTGACCCCTTTGTGGTGAAATTGCAGAAAGTGCTGCCTAACTGCCTGATTACTTACAAAATTTGAAGTCCTGGCTCCTTGCCCGTTTGATAGGATAGGATAGAAACTTTCTATACAAATACAATCTCATTTTTAGGCAAATTAGCACTTAGCCCCTTTGTTACTTCTCTTTTCTCTTCAATTATTAATATTTTATTCTTAGATACTAAAGTAGAATTATAAACATTAAAAGCACTGGTAGTAAAAAACTGGGGAAAACTGGAAATCTTATTTGAAATGCAAAAAGAGTTTGCTAAAAGTAACATTAACTTACTACCTAATATGGGCACCACGCCTAAAAATTGTCACAAAGTTTGATGTTTCACAATAATTCATCATATTTTTTTTGTCTGTCATCAGTCGATAGGCTAGTTCATTAAGAAAAAATTGTACTTTATGAGAATAAACTTTTCTTCTCTCGAATGATATTATACCGACTTATACCAAAATATTGTTTTTATCATAAGTTTAAAACTCTGGAAAAATTCGATAGCAATATTTTATATGAAAATTCTTTAAAATGAAAGATAATGTGTTTCAAGCACTTTAATTTAAAATCATCCTGTTATTTTGTTTCATTGCAGAGCTACGCACTTTTAAATCAAACGATGATTGTTTTTGAATACATTTTAATAATCGGCCCGAGCTAATAAAAGTTAGCGTATCCCATTATGTAATCTGGCCTTTTGATCCAAATTTTTCCCACGTACCAACTGAGAATCATTTCGTAGTGATGCGGCAGTAGATTTCCAATAACTCAATCATCTTAAGACGTTAAAACAGACATCAGCTGCTTTTTCTGACAAATCCTTGCCTTGTAATTTCTAAACAAACACTACAATTCAGCCACAAAATTCAACAGTGATTCTATACAATATAAGCACGATGCAGCTTAATGCCATGTCATACTAGTATAATGCCATCTAATACCAGTATAATGCTGTGTAATGCCAACATAGTCCCATATAATCCCAGGAATACCACTGTAATGCATCCGAATTTGTACATGTATTGCCACCAGCGGTTACCCCCTCGGGTGATCCATTTGAAGACATTCGACCTGGTGAACTTTATTGGTATTTCAGGACCAAAACCATATTTGTTTCCAGGTGAAGATTTATCTTTTACAAGGTCTGTAGATGCTCTTTGGCCTAAGGAAATTAATTTTATTGTGCAGTGTACAAATACAAGAACTCAATTATATTTTGCAAATCAGCTACAGCGGCATTCCATAGTTCATGGTCTACAATGGAGCATTGTAACAATAGGAGAATAAAAAAAATACATCTTTCAGTGTATACTAATACTTGTGACGTATGACGTACATCCAGTGGTATATAACTTGCATATGTTCACCACTGCAACTCCGAAGTTTAGATTTCTGGTATTATTGTTGTATCTAAAAATATTTGCTAGGGCTGAAAGGGTTAACTACTTGCTATAGCTAAATCGACCCCTCATTATGGTATTTAGCTTTTGTATGGATTAATGATTTGTATTAGGATTTTTTAGGTTATTTATTATTGTATATAGAGCCATTGAAACATTAGATAAAAGTTTCCAATTCTCGTTAAAAATTCTGGATAAATAAGCAGGTTAGCATTGTTTTCTATTGTAGAAGGTTTAAAGGATAATGGCCAAATTAGCATTGATTGATTGACTGTTAACGGAGTTACATTGCACTGCAACCTTAAGGTCTATTAGAGCTATTCTCACTACTTCTACAGCTCGCTTTCCAGTTCCAGAGTTTTAAGAACTCCAGTATTTGGGATTGCTTCAAGGAGGTTAGATCCTCGCTCCTACAAGTCTCTTGTCCATAGTATTTTTTGCGTTGGTTTGCAATGGCTGCCATTCTAGAACTAGGTGATCCGGAGTTTCTTCCTCCCCACAAAATCTGTACTCGTCAGTTTCTGCTAGACTTATTCTCAACTTGATCAGTTTCTACAGCAGGTCAAATAGTAAACATGGAGAAGTTGCAATATATGTACGTTGAGCTATAACAGCTGAAGTTATTGCCATTAGGTTGATGCAGAATTTACTGCATTTTTAGTATGTAATGTTCTGGTGATCTGTCTATATAGGACAGGAAAGAGTGTAGGGGAGAGTGCTTTATACTGGGACATGGACTCTATCCTCTAACTAGACTGCAAAATGGCGCCGACTGAGCCGGACGTGAATGATCAGAGAGATTGCAAATATTGTAAAAAAGTCGTAACTAACAGTGTTAAGTGCATAAATTGTGATTCAATCTACCATCCATCATGTGGACAAAGAATAAATGCAAAAATAATTTGTTGTGACAACAAAAAACTTCCACAATCAGGTGAAGATATGGAAACAAATTCAACAGGTAGTACATATAACGAAATGTTGATTTATTTAAAAATATTAGTAAATGAGCAACATATTTCTAACAATTTGCTACAAGAAAAAATTTAAAGATTAGAGAATGATTTGATATTAGAAAAATCGAAAAAAATGCTGATTTAGAAATCAAGTACAAGGTCAGTATTCATTTGAATTTCGTAGCATAAAGACGTGTAGCGCTCCGGTTATCAATAGTGCTTCGACAAAAAAAAAGTGAATCACAAAACAAAATTAATTTCTTATCAGCTAATGATAAAAACTGGACAACTCATTAGTAAATAAAAGAGACAAAAAAAAATGAACACATTACCAGCTTTTAATGGGCCGGGATTTAATTATAGCCAACAAATGATGCCTCAAAACAATGGAAGTACTGTACAGGGTGTCCCACCTTTCAATACACAAATACCGCAATATCATCAAATTCAAACTCACCCTCAACCAATATTGCATGGACATATTCAACAACCCCAGTATACTGTCAGCCAACCATCCCCTCCACAGCAAGCATCACATAGCCAAAACTACTGTAGAATGTCATCAACTAGTGAAGAAGAATTCGCAGGTTACGACGAGTACGAGCAAAATAATAGCTCCAACAAAAACAATTGGCAAGTAGTTAAAAACACAAAGAGAAGAAAAATTAGTGCAACAAATAGACCACAAGAGACAGTAACAAATAACAAGTTTAGCCCCTTAACACAGGAAGAGATAGTAGACGCCACAAAAATCAACGAAAATGAAAATAAAACACCAAAACCACCTCCAATATAAGTATACGGAGTAATTAACTACGGGGAGATGATAGAACAACTGGGCACAATAGCAGAAAGCACACAATACACCACAAAATCACTAGCCGACAATACTGTAAAGATATGTTGTGACACACCAGATACATATAGGAAGGTAATAAAACACATGAGGGACAACGACATAATACACCATACTTATCAACCTAAAGAAGAGCGTGCCTATAGAATTGTCATTAAACAATTACATCATACTACGGACATAGAAGAAATAAAATCAGAACTAACCAAAAATGGACACAAGGTGAGAAATGTAATGAATTGTAAGAGCCGAATAACAAAAGAACCGCTGAATATCTTTTTCGTCGATCTAGAACCAGCAGACAACAACAGGGATATCTACAAGCTGTCAAATCTACAAAACAGAGCTATTCAAATAGAACCGCCCAAAACAACAAAGGGTATTACACAATGCATGAGATGCCAGCAGTACGGACACTCAAGGTCATACTGCAACAGACCATTTGCGTGTGTCAAATGTGGTGGAGCACATAATACGACAGCCTGCAAAAAAAGTAAAGAAACCCCTGCTAGATGTGCTCTATGTGATGGTGCCCACCCAGCCAACTATAAGGGATGTGCATTCTACCATAGTCTATTTAAACCAAACAATGACAACAATCGTATGAATATACAAAAAAATGCAAATAACACTACAACTAGACCTATTCTGCATACAACGAAACCAGTGCCCCAAAACCACTATCCTATACATCCACAGAATAGCTATGCCAACGTAGTAAGAAATGATAGTGAACAACAGACAAATTTTAATATTAATGATATAATGAACAAATTTCTTGAGGAATTTGAAAACATGTTTCAACAACTACTACAACAAAACAGCATGGTTCTAAACATGCTATCAACGCTTGTATCCAAAATTCAATAGTTTCATTAAAATCGCAGAGTGGAATGCCAATGGGCTTCCACAACATAAAAACGAGGTAGAGTTATTTCTTCATCACAATGAAATAGACATTCTATTAATAAGTGAAAGCCACTTCACAAGTCGAACTCACTTCAGGATACCTCAATACACAACTTATTCATCAAACCACCCAGACAATACAGCCCATGCTGGATCGGCCATCTTGATAAAAAACACCATAAAACATGTTGAACTACCAAAATACGCCCAAAATAGTTTACAAGCCACAGTTATAAAAGTTAGTATGAGGTCATATGAGCTAACAGTTGCAGCAGTCTACTGTCGTCCTCGTTACAACTTGAAGAAGGAAGACTACAGGAATTTCTTTGATACTCTAGGCCACAAATTCGTTGCGGGGGAGACTTCAACAGCAAACATATCTTATTTGGATCTCGTATCACAACTACTAAAGGCAGAGAATTAGTAAACTTAATACATGAAAACAACTACCACCCCCTGGCAACTGGCACCCCTACTTATTGGCCAACAGATCCAAATAAGACACCTGACCTGCTGGACCTATTTATTACCAATGGTATTTCCCCTGCTTACATGGACGTCATGCCAAACTATGACCTCTCATCAGACCACTCTCCGATTATAGCAACAATCAGTAGTTTCATAGTTTACAAAACGATAACACCAAGGTTACATAACAGTAGAACTAACTGGGAAAAATACCGAGCCAAACTAGAAGAGGATATCAGCCTCCAAGTAAGTCTCAAAACATCAGACGAAATAGATGGAACACTAACATCTTTAAACTACATGCTCAAAGAGGCCGCACAAAATGCCACCCCTGCAACTAATACAGGTAATAAAGTTCACTACATCCCAGCGGAAATTAAAAAGCTAGTAGCCCAAAAAAGGAAGGCAAAAGCAAAATGGCATCGTAGCCATGCCCCATTGGACAAGACCACACTGAATAGACTAAGTAACCAATTAAAAACTAAACTCAAAGAGGAACAAGAAAGATCATTTACATATTATATAACGAATCTAAATCGGCAAGACAACTCAATATGGAAACCAATAAAAAATTCCAAAAAAACTAAAACCCAGGTACCCTCAATTAGAAACGAGCAGGGAACTAATCTACAGTGGGCCAGAAATGACGATGAAAAAACGGCGCTATTTGCTGAGCATCTAGCTCAAGTATTTACACCCTACAGTGACGCACCAGATATTTAAATTGAAAGCAACCTAATCAACATTCCAGAAAACATCCCACCAATTAAACCACTAACCAAAGACGAAGTCCAAAAAGAAATCCAATACTTAAACAATCGAAAAGCCTCTGGACTCGACAAAATAACTACCAGAGAAAGGAATCATACTCATTACTCTTATCTTCAATGCCATCGTACGCTTAAACTACTGGCCCAAGCTATTTAAAACAGCTGAAATAATCTTAATCCCAAAAGAGGGCAAAAATCCAAACGAAGTAACCTCATACAGGCCAATAAGCTTGCTACCAATGGTATCAAAAATACTTGAAAGACTGCTGCTACAAAGAATCAATTCAGATCCGGAAACAGAAGAATGGATTCCTCACCACCAATTTGGTTTTCGGAAAGAGCACTCCACGGTCCAGCAGGTTCATAGAATAGTTCATAACATAAATACAGCAATGGAAAACAAGCAGTATTGTACAGCTGCCTTCTTGGATATTAGTCAAGCCTTTGAGAAGGTTTGGCACACAGGTCTGGTATTCAAAATAAAGAAATATCTTCCCATCACCTACCTGAAATTATTGAGATCCTACCTAAGCGACAGAGAATTTCGAACGAGAATGAATGAAAGTCTTTCCAATAATTTTCCAATTAAATCCGGGGTACTGCAGGGCAGTGTTCTTGGACCGCTGTTGTATGTACTACATACAGCAGATCTACCAACCAACAATGAAACATTCACTGGAACTTTTGCAGACGATACCGCCGTCCTTGCAGCCCACGAAAACCCAGCTACAGCGTCTTCGATTCTTCAGGCACAACTAAATAACATTCAAACTTGGTTACATAAGTGGCGGATCAAAACGAATGAAACAAAGTCAGTCCAAGTGACCTTCACGTTGAGAAAAGAACAGTGCCCTCCAGTGACACTTAATAACATCCAACTTACACAATCCCCTAGCACCAAATATCTAGGAGTGCACCTCGACTCAAAACTCAACTGGAAAGAACACATACTCAAGAAGCGGAAACAAATTGACCTAAGAATAAAAGACCTACACTGGCTAATAGGCAGAAAATCGAAATTGAGCCTAGAGAACAAAATCCTCGTGTACAAAGCTGTCATCAAACCAATCTGGACGTACGGTATACAACTCTGGGGATGTTCGAGCAAGTCGAATATAACCATAATCCAAAGAAGCCAGTCTAAAATATTACGTATGATAACTGACGCACCCTGGTACGTGTCAAATCTAACACTCCACGAAGACCTAAGAATACCATTTATACAGGATGTAATTACAGAACAAAGTAATAAGCACCACAAAAGACTAGAATCGCACAGCAACCCTCTACTCCATCCCCTAATAGAACCGCAAATTGACAGAAGACTCAAAAGAAACTGGCCAGCCGATCTGAAAAATGATTAAAGGGGTAGCCTCACTGGAGAAGACCTCACCACGCCAATAGGAACACACTGTACCCGAGCCAACAAATTAGCCTATAGAACTGTTTGTTTTGATTGCTAAGAAAAGTGATATAATAAAAAAAAAAAAGTACAAGGGCGCAATCCAAAAAAATGTAAATACTAATAAAGTTGACAATAGTAAAAACTGGCCAGAAACTAATCAGCAGAATTTGAAAAATAATACTGTAAACAAGGACAAGGAAGGTGTTGTGATGGCTGTGGCTACTCAGCCGTCTACCCAGGGACAAGGGCCATCGACATCAACAAGCTTTGCAGCTGTTATTCAAAAGAATCAAAAGGACATAAATGATGAAAGCCGACCGATTATATCATCGAAACAAGTTAGTGAAGCTGTACTGGAAGCCAAGTCTAAAACTGTTCTTAATCACTTGATACATATTGAGAACAATTCTGAAAACGAATCTGCACATTTTTGCAATGGAGCATTATTCCAAGCGAATTATAGAAATAAAAAGAAAATTTCTTGTAGGGAAAACTGAAACACCTTGCAATATTGAAACCGTTCCTAAAATGGTTAGCCTCCATGTGACAAGGCTTAAGCCAGGAACCAAGCCAGAGGAACTCGAGAAGTTTTTGGAAAGTCGTGGTGAGAGCTGTGAAATACATCAATAAAAAATGCCTGAGTTGTATGCCTCCATGAAGGTGTGTATCAAGCGCGAACTATTAAAGACGACGTGGACAAGGGAAATTTGGCCAAGTGGAGCGCTGGTGTCTTTTTTCAGGAAAAGGGGGATAGCAACCACACAGTAGGATCCTCGAGAATAGAAGTTCAAATCTCATCTAGTATTAAACAAAATGGTATACATACTGATAATAATAATGTGTTTCAGAATAAAAAGGCAAATTTTGACCTTTTACTTTCAAATATTCAAGGTCTGAATCAATATAAAATTGATAAACTGATGTCAGATTATTGTGAATCACATGTAAAATTTCTATGCAGAACAGAAACTTGGTCATTACGTGATGATGTTACTAATTATAATATTCCAAATTATCAATTGATAAGTTTTTATGGTAGAACCAATTACCAACGAGGTGGTGTTGCAGTTTCGGCAAAGTCTAATCTAAATATTGAATGTCTTTCACTAAATCAATATTGTATTGACAAGGATATAGAAATATGTGGTCTAACGTGGAATTTTAATTCATATAAAAATATTCTTCTAGTCTGTTACCGGTCACCAAATGGTAATTTAAATTCTTTCTGTCAAAATATCAATTTACTTCTTGAAAAACTATTTCAACCTAATGTTTCTATTTTCCTAGCTGGTGATTTCAACATCCATTCTATGACTGTAAACGAGGTACACTATTTCACTGATATTTCGGAATTATTTGGATTATTTCCAAAGAATTCTACTCCTACTAGACTAACTGCTACATGTGCTAGCATTGTAGATCAAGTGTACTCTAACTTTGAAGAATGTGAAGGTATTGTAGACATAAATACTGAATCAGATCATCACAATTTTTTGCTAAAATTAAATCTGTTTTCTCAAACGACTATTAATAACCATATAAATGTTAAAGAATTAAGTGGAAATAACATTACTACACATTTATCTAAAGAAACTTGGAAGGACGTTTATGAAGCTTCGGTTACTAATACTAAATTCAAAATATTTCATGATATTCTAATTTATTACTTCAATATTAGTTGCCCTATAAGATCAAAAAAAGCGATGGGAAATAACAAAAAATGGGTTAGCAATGAAGTGAAAAATTCATCTAGTAATCTAAAGGATTTGTTTAATTTAAAATGTAAATATCCGCAATTTGAAGCAATCTATCTGAAAGCAAAGGCTTCACATAAAAGGCTAGTTGAGAATACAAAAAGTAATTTTTATCACAGTAAGATAAATAACTCTTCCAATAAAAACAAAACCGTTTGGAATGTTATAAATGAACTCAGAGGAAAGCAAACAATTCAAAAAGCTATCACCTTAAATATTAATAACGCAACAGTAAATGATCGACTAACAATTGCTAATACATTTAATGATCATAAATGCCCCCAATGAAGCAATCAAATCGATATCTGAACCGAACTATACATTAAAGTACCCCTCCAATAATTTTGTTTCAAACAGCATATTTCTTTCATATGTCACAACAGTAGATGTTCTTGACATAATTAGGAATAAAATCAAAAATAAACCATCATGTGGTTCTGATAACATATCTGGTATTGTCATTAAAAAAATTGCAAATTTTATAGTAAAACCGCTTACTCATATAATCAACACTTTTTTTGAAGAAGGTGTTTTCCCTCATGAACTAAAAGTTTCAATTATTTCTCCTATTTTAAAAAAGAGTGCTTCTGAAATCATTTCGAATTACCGTCCAATCTCTGTATCACCAGTTATGTCAAAAATATTTGAGTATTCCATGCTGAAGCAGATGTTGAGATTTTTAGAAACTTATAAAGTAATTACGAATCATCAACATGGTTTTCGAGCAACATTTTCAACTTCAACAGCTTTGGAATCGTTCTACAATGAGGTTCTGAATTTAGTCAACCAGGGTGAAAGCCCGATTGGGATATTTTGTGATCTCAGTCGGGCTTTTGATTATGTTCAACATAGTATTTTGAAAGACAAGCTTTATAAATATGGCATGAGGGGAAAAGCATATGAATGGTTATCCTTGTACCTGGATAACAGGTTACAATCTGTCAAAATTGTTGATAAAGGAAATACATATAAATCTAATCTTATAGTAAATGCACAAGGAGTTCCACAGGGATCCATACTTGGCCCTTTGTTGTTTATCTTATACATAAATGAGTTACCTTCTGTTATACCAGAGTCATTTACTACTCTTTATGCAGATGATTCAACATTTGTGTTCAGTGATGAAGACCCAAACATATTGAAGGCCAAAATTATGAATGCTCTATTGAAATTTTCTGCCTGGTCCAGTTATCAGTCGTTGTTATTTAATACAACAAAAACGAATTACATTTCATTTCATCCTTGCCAAAAAACTTTTTCCCCTGACTTTGACATATTGGTTAGCAACTCCAACACAACGAAAACAGAAAATGTGAAATTTCTGGGAGTATTATTTAATTCAGATTTGTAATTTAAAACCCATTGTTTAAATTTATCAAAGATGCTAAATTCTAAATGTTTTCAAATTAGAAATTTGAAGAAAACACTTAATGTAAATCACATTCGTTTACATTATTTTAGAGAAATACAGTCTAGGATTAGTTATGAAATTTGTATTTGGGGGAGTTCTCCTCTTGCTAAAAATGTTTTTTTGTCACAGAAGAGGATTCTAAGGTGTATTTCAAACATCTCATTTGTAGACTCCTGTCGACCTGTTTTTATTGGATTGAGAATTTTAACTCTGTTTGGCCTTTATATATTGGATCTACTTACATCAGTTCATAGAAATAAAAGCGATTATTTGCGGAATAGTGATATTCACGCTCACGATACAAGATATAAATCAGATTTCTCTATACCTTACCAGCGTATAGAAATCTGTTAGAAATCACCTATTGTAATGGGAATTAAATTGTATAATAGTCTCCCTCAAAGTTTCAAACATATTGCCTTAATGCATAAATTTAAAGACAAAACTAAAAACTATCTTATTGACATGTGCCCATATTCGGTTGAAGAATATTTTGAAAATACTCGTTGAATTATGTCTAGACTGCAACATATACTTTGTTTAATCTTAAATTTTGACGTATCCTGTGTGGTAAATGTCCTAGTTTTAGCTAGACTTTTTAATTTTGATTTGTTCTTGTTCGACTTGCCTTATGTCATTATTTGATGTTATGAGATCAATAAATTCTATCTATCTATTGAAAAATATCTAAAATATAAACTAATAAATAGTAAAGAGTTACCTATTTTCAACTATTTGAATTCAGTTGCAAAATATCGATGAAGAAGACTGACAACAATTGTCTTTTGAAAGAAAACATGGCTTTCTTCTAATATTCGCTGACAAAGAGGAAAATATGCTGGCTGACTATCTTATTACTGCCTGCAATATGTGCTCCAGGTATCGAATTGATGAGATTATTTCGTCAGAAGCAGTCACAGCTTTGTCATTATATACCTGAAACTACGAGCTTAATCAGAGCTACAATCTTCAATAGACATAATATCAATATATTTTTTGAGAATCTTAAGAATGTGATAGCAAAACATGGATTTATATTTGCGACAAAACTGGAGTAACAACAATTTATAAGCCTCCCAAAATCGTCGCTCCTGTAGGACAAAAACAAGTAGGAAAAATTCCCAGCTCTGAACAAGGTGTCTTAGTTACCATGTGCATTGGCATATGCGCAAACGACCAATACATTTCTCAATTCTTCGTGTTTCCACGTAAAAACTTCCAACCACATATGATACATGGAGCACCACCTGGATCTCAAAGGTCTGCTTTTCCTAGTGGTTAAATGACGGCCAATAATTTTCTTAAATTTTCAATGCACCTTGTACAGATTTCAATATGCAGTGTGAATAATAAAATTCTTTTGATTTTAGACAACCACGAGAGTCATTGTGATTTTAATTTTATTATTTACTTTAACCCTTTCGCTACCGAATTTTTAATTTGCAAGTTAAAATTTTGCTATTTGGTACATATACTTTTCAATTTTTTTACTTTTTTTTAGAATGGGTTCCAATTTAAAAATAATAATATTTTTTTGAGTTTTTGAAAGGTACACGAAAGTGTACAGTGGTAGTGAGAGGCTGCAAAATAATATGAAAATGTATTTTATTTATTTATTTATAGTGTATTGAACAATCAAAAGAAACATATTTTTATTTGGTAAGATATTTTATATAGCAGTTTGGTTTCTTGGTGAGGCATAAATGTACCTTACATTTCGAACATATGGTTTGTGATCTCCCAGAACAATTTTCATTTTTACACCTCGATGCGAAGTTCTTGTCGTCTATCTCAGGTAGGTGATTTATTCCGTAAAATCGAATATCGTCAATAGGCCTTATTTCAGATCTAGGTCTGGGTGAAGATTTAGGCATTTGTGGACCGTCATCAGATACAGCAGATGGTCGTCCCCGTTTCTTAGGTCCTGATGTTGATGATAAAATCAATGCTTCTCCCACATAAGCTCTGAAGTGTAGTAGGTATAAAATTTTATTTTTCGGCACACCTAATGCAATAGCCTGGGTCCTATATTCTAACCATGCGTTCATACAGGATAAATCAATTCCGTGCGTGAACATCCTTAGGGTCCACTTCTTCGATCGTATAAATGACCTATAAATAGTTACCAGGAAATCGAGCTTATCAACACCTCCCATATTCAAATTATACTTCTGAATTACTTGTGGTCGTGATACATGCACATACTCTTTTTTTTTCTTGTCCCACCTTTTGCACCTATCTGCTTCGCCAATTCCCATATAATTGGAAGCTATAGTTACAGCTTTGTTGTCGAACCATTTGGTGAGAATAACTTGTCCGTCATTACTAATGAGTTCTTCGGATGTCCCACGACCTTTTGTTTGCAACACTTTATCTGCTGAAAACGGAGGTGCTTTGAAACGGTCTAACCGTGCTGTTCCGAATGCCCAAATTTGTTTCTGTCTCAAAAATTGAAGAAGTTGATAATTTGAGAAATAGTTGTCATAATATAGTTTCATATTTTGTTCTGAAACTCTTTCTGCCAACTTCCACACCACTGCAGCACCTAATCCCAAGCACTTCTTGAAAGTTTTGTCTAACTCTGTTGTAGACCCTTGATATAATAAAAAGTCGTACAGCAGGCCGCTGGTGCCACAAAGTGCAAAGATCTTGATGCCCCAAGGACACGGCTTCCCTTTTACGTATTGTTTCACATCAATCTTACCTTTGAAAGGCACCATCTGTTCATCTACACACAGACACTTTTCTAAAGGAAATTTCAAACATTTCTTCCGAATAGAATTGAAAAGGGACCGGACTTTCCAAAAACGGTCGTTATTATTAGGCTTTTCCATCGTATTTACAAAATGGAGATGTTGCCTCAATTTATAGAAATGATTACGGGACATACTATTGGCTATGATGGGAACCTGTAACCTAGCCTCCCAATAATTCTGTACCCTTGGGTAGCGGATATTACCCATCAATACATGTATACCTATGAATACCTTCATCTCAGCTGCTTTTGTCGTCTGAAATCGGGATCCTTGCTGAACTGCATACAGGTTTGTGTTTTCAACCAGGCAATCAATTAGTTTACTTGTAAAATACTAAAAAAAAAATTGTGTAGGGCTTTCCAAATCTACAACTTCTGGAATGGTATGCAAAACCATGTGGTGTTTGATATGTGACATTTTTCATCCATTTTATATCTGCTTTTCTTGTCAAATTATTTGCAGTGAAAAACTCTTCTCCTATTACACCTTTCACTGTAGCAGTACATGACTTACTGGTACCAGCTTTCAGCATGTCCAATGTAGGAAGTATAGATGTAGCTTCAATTTCAACATGATTTGAAATATCCATCTGCTCTGTTTCTTCATGATTTTCGTCCTATGAAAGTGAAATATCACTAGCATTTTCATTATTTTGCCATTCATCGTCCTCAAAATCACCTGCGTTGTCAAAATCTTCGATATCTGACAATGCATCTATATACTCCAGCAGTTGCGCTTCCGTAAGAGGTTTATTTCCTGCCATACTAGAGTCTAAAGCTGATAAAAAAAATAAATCAACCAAAAGAATCTTTTGAGGTTAGGCATACCTTACAGTACTTTACTACTGCAGTGCACAATTGTGTACACAACTTCAAAGTAACCAATATCAAAGTCTATCAATCAAATTGTCTTTATCTCACTCTTAACGTGAAAAACAAGCTCTCATAAACGAAATATAAAATTGACAACTAAAAAGACCACTCTGATAAGTCAAATGAAATATATGTAGCAACCTCTGCATACGTCTTCACTAGCAACCAGTTGCTACTTACTCCATTTCATTCCAATTCACATTTATCGTTTGCCGGTTCAGATGGCACTGTACGTCCTTGAGTGATCCCTAACTCCTACACGAATGTGGACGTTGGGAGCAAATGTACAAAATTATTGTAGTTTACTGCTACAAACGCATTAAAAGCGCTGTACATAAATGTGTACGTAGGTAGCTAAAGGGTTAAAGAAAAAAGAGTGATTTTATTAACGCTATCTCCCCACTGCAGCCACATGCTACAGCCTCTTGATATAGGATGCTATACTCCATTCAAATCTTTTTATAACAGAGTAATTGATTGGCTATTGAATAAGCCAGGTGTGCCACAGATCATGATAACATAGACTTCAATGTCATCATCTGTAAACTTCCTCAACATACCCCAATTGGAGGAACAGAGAGAATAGTTGGCAATATGATAATCCATAGTCCATTTGATGAATGTATATTTTTCAAATAGAGAATTTTCCAGATTTTTTAAAGCTTTGCAGAGCCACACACAACCCACGTATTAGTGTTTTAAATGAAACTTACTGTTTCTAGCTAATTCCACAATGTATTGAAAAAGTGTTGAAAATTCTGAAAAATTGACAATTGTTTCGATATTAAATATCATCATCAGAATGACAGAAGTTACATTTCATTTGATGCCTACCTGATGTTTAATAGTTATTTTTGGATAGACCAAGAAGTGACCTACCTTGTGATGGACTTAATATATGTTAATAGAAAATAGAAGATATGATATTACAAATATTTAAGCTTAGATATTATTAGCCCTATTTGGAATATCCTGGATATCATTTTTCCCAATTAAGATCAGTATAACTGTGCAATGATATAGAAAACCAGGAAAACTATATCTGCTGATCTTTACAATTATCACTTAAGAAGCCAGTTTAAAAGTGGTTAACTCACTAGATTTATCTGTTCATTGACGACTTTACATTGTCGGCTTCTTAAGTGTCTTCTAATTTCCAAATTCTTCAAGGAAATACAGCTCTTGTTTCTTATTAGAAATATGTAGTACTTCTAGTTCTGTGTTAGGTGTCAATTAATGATTGGTATCAAGTAGATGTTTTGCGTAGTGGGATTTATCTGGTTGTTTTAATCTGTATGCCCGTAAGTGTTCACTGTATCGAATTTCAAAATTTCTAAGGGTCTGACCCAAGTAGACAGCATCATTCTGGACATTTAAGTTTATATACGAGGGCGGTTTGACGGAAGAGTGACTTTTCAGAGGTTGGTAACACTTTTGCTACGGTGATTATACTATTAGTTTCTGCCTTGTTTCTGATGTCATCTGTCAAAATTGTACATAGATCTGGCAGATGGATTAGTTTTAATACTCATTTAAAGAAAACTGTTTTCGTAGTTGTGTAGATATGGAGAAAAAAGAATTTCTAGTGTTAATTAAACATTATTTTTTACGTTTAAAAACAATTGAAGAAACCGAGGAAAAGTTGTGTAAATATTATCCTGAAAGTGCTTCGTCCCATGGAATGATTTGTAAGTGGTTTTCTTTTATTAAATGTGGCCATATGAACACGGATGATGCTGAACGTCGAGGACCGTCATTTACTGTAACTACTCCAGAAATAGTTGATAAAATCCGTGCCATTGTACTGAGCGATCGTCGAATAAAAGTACGTGAGATAGCTAATGAAATAAATATTTCAACCGAACGGGTATGCAACATATTGCATGAAAGGTTTTTTTTTAACTAGGTTTTTGGCTTTGGTGATTGCCAATTAGCCAGGCTGTTTTTGTTAATATATTTGTGGTTATATTTTACAATTTGTTTTTACTTTTTCTCTTTTTTCTGTTTTCCTGTTTCTTTCTTCTTTTTCTTTTTTCTATCTTGATAATAAGATTGCTTACAATATTTTGTTAGTATAGCTACAAATTTATTTTACACTTTTTGATATGTAAATAGAGAAGGTACAATATGTTAGTATTTTCAGAAAATAACATGCAGTTGAGGTCTGTTGGGAGAGATATTTCATATTTAATTAAACTACTGTATAAATTATTGATTTCAACAATCCAACAAGATATGAATCAGAGTTCCTACATTGCCGCAGGAACAATAGGGGTTGTCTACCATGTTAAATTTGAATTTGTATTCTGGTGTTAGGGCATGCTTAGATCGAGCTCGATTTATTGTATTTATGAAGTTTCTACTAGATTCTTGGTGATACCATCGTTGATTTGGAATTTGTGGTTGGTTTAGAATATAATTTTGTCCAGTCACTGCATCTCTGTGGTGTTGCTGCCACTCCTCATTGCTTTGTTGTATAAATTTGTTATATAAATCAGATATTGATAGATCGTGCTGTAGGACTTCTCCTGAGAGTAGGGCTTCTTTTGCTAGTCTGTCTGCTACTTCATTATCATGAATACCCGCATTTCCTTTTATCCGCATAAGGCAGACCGATTTATTGTTACTTCTTATATCGTGGTGGAGTTTTAATATTTGGGCTTCGATGTGGTTTATTTTTGTTTTGCTACCTATGTGATTAAATCTATCCACAGCGCTTTTGTTATCTGTAAGTATGATGCATTTGTCTTCAACTAAATTTAATTTAATATATTTCATAGCTTCAAGTATCGCTATTACTTCTTCAGTATAGATTGAGGCATCTTCATGTAGGCTATATTTTAGGCTGATATTTCTGTTTGAGTGGAATATAGCACATCCGGTGTGACCACTTTTTTTTGACCCATCTGTATAAGATGATCAGACCAGTGTGTTCTTATCGCATCCTTGAATGCTGATGGAATATAGCTGGCTACATCGAATGTCGGTTCAAAGTATTTACAGGGTATATTGTAACAGAACAATTCTTTCAGTTCATGTAAATAATAAGGTGGGTGATGATTGGTATATAGTAGATGTTTGCAATCCGCACGTTTAGTAATACTGTTGGTTAGAGGTGGGACTTTTTTGAGATGCTAATACCTATGTGTTAGTGTTAAAATTGTTAGTTCATGTAATTTGCTTATATATGGCGCTATTTTTGATGTTGCCTTTATAATTATATTATCACAAAGAAATTGTCTCCTCAATTTGAGGGGAGGCTCTCGAGATTCGGCTTCCCTGACATTTATAGGTGTTGATTTTAGATAACCTAGACATATTCTGAGGCATTTGTTTTTTTGGGTCTCAATTTGACGTAGGTGAGATTCAGATGCTACGCCATACAAATGACTTCCATAATCTATTATTGATCTTTTCATTAATTTATAAAATAGAAGTGCAATATTTGGGTCTGATCCCCTTTAGTTTTACAGAAAGCCCTTAGTATTTTTATAGAGTTTTCACTCTTTCTTATTGTTTGTTGAATACAATCTTTCCATAGCAATTTTTTATCAAGTAATAAGCCCAAGTATTTAACTGTATTTTTTATGGGATAATTATATAACCCTTTTGTAAGTTGTCGTTGGTAATTGGTTCTGTTTCTAGAAAAAATGCATATTTCAGTTTTCGGTTCAGAGATGGAAAGTCGTATTACGTTGCACCATTGTTGAATTTCTGTAAATTCGAACTTTAATGTGTGTGCATTTTTCAACAGTTTTATCTGATGTGTATATTACTATGTCATCAGCAAATTGTATAATGTTGGAGTTTTTGGAGATGTTTTCTAAGTCCATGGTATAGATTATGTATAACAGAGGGCTGAGGATGCTGCCTTGAGGTAGTCCGAATTTGGAACATCTGGGCTGAGTAATTTCATAATTTATTCTGAGAAAGGTTGAGCGTTCAGAATATGCTACTTTCATAAAATTAGCTAAGGAGGTTGGCAGTCCGATCTGGGTGAGTTTTTCACGAAGAATATTAAGTTGAATGTTGTCGAATGCTGATGTAATGTCTATAAATGCGGCTACTGTATGATAATTTTTTTGTGTAACCTAAATTTGTTATCACTGTTAAGGGTTCTTGAGTGAATCTGGACACTCTAAAAGCGTATTGTGATTCCGGAAGTAGTTTTTCTCTTTCCAACCAATGTTGTAATCTATTTTTGATCAATCTTTCAATTGTTTTAAATAAACAAGATGCTAAAGCTATGGGGCGGTACGAGTTTGGATTGTCTGTTGGTTTTCCTGGTTTTTTGATAGGCAGTACTATATACTCTTTCCAGTTTGTTGGAAATTGGATGTTGCCAGCCCAAATAGAGTTGTATAAAATTAATAATGCCTTTTTGTGTTTTAGAGGCATTTTGTATATCATTATGTATGATATATTGTCTATCCCAGATGAAGTGTTTTTGGTATTTTTTAAACATTGTTCGAGCTCCCAAAAATTAAAGGGTAGTAGTAAATGTGTGTTGTTTTTCTTTACTGTGTAAATTTCTTAAATTCTCTCATTTTCTACCCATGGAGATGAAATTTTTGCATGAAAGTCGTTTATCCAAGCATCTTTAGGGTCTATAGGAGTTTTATTTGCTTGTTTGCGATTTTTATATCTGTTTACTTTGTGCCACACTTCTCTGATTGGGGTATTTTGATTTAAGCTTTGACAATATTCTATCCAACTTTTTTTCTTAATTTCCTTGAAAGTTTTTTTGGTGATTGCATCCAGTCGTTTATATTCTGTCAGATTTTGAAAATTTGGATTTTGTTGATATTGGGCGTAAGCTTCTTTCAGTGTTTTTGCAGCTATTTCACAAGTTCTGTTCCGCCATGGTTTAGACGTGTGGTTTCGCTTTGTCGTATGCGAGGAGTACGTAGGAATTGCAATATTCGCGGCTCTGTTTATGTTATTAATTATGGCTACATATGTTGGTATTGGTCCAATAGAGTCTAATACTGAAGTGTATAGTTCCCAATTGGCGTTCTTCAGATTCCATATATTGTGTATTCTTATGGGGATATTTGTTGGTGAGGAGTTCAAGGCGATCCTAATATGTATTGGAAGGTGATCTGATCCACATGGCTCTTTTATAATAGTCCAAGTAATTAAATGACATATCTTGTGAACATAGTGTTAGATCTATTGCTGATCCATCATTTAATATTATAAGGTTACAATGTTGTATCGCTTCCAATAGTACCTTCTCATTTACGTCATCATAATCGCAGTTCCACGCTAAGTTGTGAGCATTGAAATCACCTCCCAGTATGAATGGTTTTGGAATATGTTCTAGAAAATGAATCCATTGCTGTGAAGTTATCCGGGAGCTTGGTTCAATATATACCGAGGCTAGACGCATTTTTTTGTTTTTATAAGGTATTTCCACAGAAATACATTTGTGTTCAAAGTTTAATGAAGTTTGTTTTTCGATTTCTTTAAAAACTAATCCTTCTCTTATTAAAATGGCTGATCCTCCGAAGCCGTCGTTACGATCTGCCCGAACATTATTGAAGTTTTTGAAATTATAATATCTGTCAGGATAAAACCAAGTTTCGGATAAGAGTGCTAGCGAAAATTGATATTTGTCTAATAAGTACTCTAAGTTTTCCTTATTAGAGGCTGCTGATCGGCAGTTCCATTGTAAAATACTTAATTCATTTGTTATGTCTGTGAATGTGAGGCCGTATTTACGTTAAATTATGTACTAATTATATGCATAAGTTCTTCTTTTGGAACATTTATATTTTTTGATGCTAAAACTTTACAGATAGTTTATGTTAAGTTTATAGTTGTTCTATATTTTTTGTTATATTATGAAAAGGCAACTGTGTCAGCCGAGTGCTGTCAACCTGTATTTATTGTTAAAGAAAACTTTTTTATCAACTGTCGATTGTGTTGGCAAACGAGTTGTGAAAAAAATAAAAAAAAGTTGTTATGTAATGTCAATAGAAACAGAACGTCATGAAAAATATATATGTCACGGTAAACGAATAAATAAAATTTTTGTAGAAAGTATTGGATTTTCGTCACGAATTTATGTATAATCAAGCACATAACAGTTCCTTCATCCACACAGCCATTTATTTATTGCTCTCTTTGAGCTGGTCCTTCGTTTACAGCCGTTATACAAAAAGTCATGCCACGATATTAAACAGTTTATATGACTACTTCTAATATTGTTATTATGCTATAATCTGCAATCTGTGTGCTTGATGCTTCACTAATGTTTTTTATGTAATTGGGATTTAATATTCCTCCAATTTTTGCTAAGGGAAATCTAGGTTGAGATATTATCTCTTTATGTTTTTCTATTATTAAGTCTGGGCTGTTTGGTCTGTGCCTCATGTTTGCTTGAGATGAGCTTTGGTTTGTGGAAGTTTTCAAGGAATTTTTTGGGAGTGAGAGTTGTGGAGGTATAGAGACAGGATGTGAAGGTGGATTTGTATGATGAGAATTTAATGGGGGGAAGGATTTTTGACAAAAGACATTTACTATTTGGATGTTTCAAGTTGACTATTCTTTGAAACCACATTGGAGTAGGAGTTTTTTGATATTTCTCTATTTGCGTCATGATAGCTTAGATTTGATGTGGGCATAGCCTCTTTGATTAGTTTTTGTCTACTGAACTCGGGGCATGTTTTTAAGTTTGTGGTGAGATGATCACCTGAACAACTTAAACATTTTGGTTCAATATTTGTTTCGTTACATTCTTTTGAATTATGAGATTGATTCCATTTAAAACATCGGGGCTTGCTTTTACATTGTCTACCTTGATGGCCATATCTTAAGCAGTTGAAGCACAATATAACTTTTTGTATAATATGCTTCCACCATTTTCAGTACTTTATTTTAATGTATTTTGAGAGAGTTTGGGATTTGAAAGTTATTACGTAATCTTTTGTTGGGACATACTCTATATTATTTTCATTTACACATTTCCTGTTTAGTCTCTTAACTTCTAGTATAATATTTTGTTCTTGTGATGTAAATCCCTTAAATTCATTTTCAGAGACGTCATGGAAATCTGTTTTATCGTTTGTATCCATCACATCATTTTGGTTTACGGGGGGTTTACCCCCGCTATTAGCACTCATGACAAATTTTAGATGACAACGAATAAAATGAACATTCTTTAATGGAACGCCGGTTCTATTATATTTAGAAAGGAATCTTTGAAAAATGTCTTTTTGATTATCAAATAAATGTAGCCTTGATATCAGAAACTTGGTTAAAAAAATCATCAAATTTTATTATAAGTGGGTTCAATATCTTTAGGTCAGATCGCAATGATGGGTACGGAGGAGTAGCCATATTATTAAAAAAAATATTGCGTATTCACAAAACAATTCATTCTTTAAAATTGATGAGTTGGAGCGCGTGTCTGTGAGAGTTAGAATAGACCACAAAACTAATATAAATATTTACTCCATATATTCAAAACCAAAAAACATCAGTGAAGAAAAGTGGAAGAAATTTTTTAATAGTCTTGACAAACCCTCTCTTGTCGGAGGTGATTTTAATTGTCATCACTCTGCTTGGGGATGTAGTTATATAGATTCTGACGGTTTTCGACTTATTTCTGCTATTGAAGAATGTCACTTAAACTTTATCAATAATGGCTCAGAAACAATAATTCCAAGAGTTGGTAGTAGAAACAAATCGGCAATCGATAATTCCATATGTTCTACCGATTTAACACTAAAATGTAATTGGAATGTAATTGATCAACCTTTAGGGGATTCCATCCATTTTCCTATAATTATAAACATTTATTTCAATAACATACCAACTATAAATAAAAGTAATAGACCCAATTTTAAAAGGGCAGATTGGCCTCTTTTTTCACAAAAGGTAGACAAATTTTTACAAATAAAGAATGTATACACGGACATAACAGAAGTAATAAATCAGGCATCCAAAATTGCCATTCCAGAAGTGGAGTAAGGTCCAAACCTGGTTTTAATAAAAAGTGGTGAAATCAAAAGTGCAATGATGCAATAAAACGTCAACAAGAATCCTTCCTGATTTTTAAAAAGCAATCAAATTTACAAAATTACTTAAAATTTGAAAATTGCAGAGCTCATACAAAAAAAAATATACAAAGCAAAAGGGAATCTTGGAAATTATTTTGTGAAAATCTTAATAAAAACACACCGGTAGAAGACATATGGAAATATATTAAAATGTTAAAAAATTCATATTCTCCTCCTACAGACAATGTTCAAATAGGAGATTGGACAGAATTTTTTTTTAATAAATTAGCTCCGCCATGGGTAGAGACAGAATTTGAGTTAGAGTTGGAATACAATAATATTGTACAAGATTTGGATAGCAAATTTACATTACTAGAACTAGAAGTTAGCACAAAAAATAACAATAACTCTGCCTCAAGCAGAGATCTTATATATTATAATATGCTCTCAAAACTATCATATTTTGCAAAACAAATATTATTGAACATAATAAACAATATTTGGTCAAAAGCGACCTTTCCAGAAGACTGGAAAGAATTTTTAGTATCTCCAATATTAAAACATGGTAGGGATCCGGAGCTACCTCAGTCATATAGAGAGGTATATCACTAGCATCCTGTCTCATGAAAACTGTAGAAAGAATGATTAAAGCACGGCTAAATCACTGGTTAGAGATTAACAACAAAATATCTAAAAGACAATTAGGGTTTAGAAACGGGTGTTCTATCAATGAAAATATAGGTTATTTGGTTAGTCAAATAAATTCGGCCTTTTGTCAAAAACAATCATTACCTGCAATATTTGTAGATGTGAAAAACGCCTACGATAATGTCGATTTAACTATTATGTACAATAAAATGGTGGGGATGGGACTATCAAAAAATTTCTCAAGCAAAATAAGACACCTTTATTCGAATCGTGTTATATATTTGAAAATAAATAATGAACTGGACGGTCCAAAATCAACTAATATTGGCCTTACACAAGGTAGTATCCTAAGTCCAACTTTGTATCTAATATATACTATGGACTTAGAAAATTCTGTCATAATAAATAATGTTACAAAAGTAATACAATATGCTAATGACATTTGTATATATCATAGATGTAAAAACATTGCTGAAGGATGCAACAATCTTAACATTGCATATAGTAATCTGGAAAAGTGGTGTCAAAATAATGGACTAACAATATCAAAAAGAAAGAGTCAGGCCTGTATATTTACAAGAAAACGACAGTGTGTTCCAAAACAAATTAAACTAAATGAAACTACTTATGAGATATGCACATCTATCAAGTACTTGGGTATATGGCTAGATCAAAAATTATTGTGGAAAACACATATAAATTATATCATAAAAAAATGCGAAAGAGGAATAAACATACTTAGGTCGATATGTGGTACCAAGTGGGGATCAGACCCAAATATAGCGTTGCTTCTTTATAAATCTTATATAAGATCTATTTTGGATGTTTTTTTTATGACCAAGCGGCAGAATGCCATTTAAAGAAGATAGACGTTATAATCCATAAATGTATTAGACTTTGTTTAGGAGCTCTAAGAAGTACCCCCAATAGTGACCTCGTAAATAATATCTACTCCCTGTATATTCTGGATCTTTCACACAACTACTATAGTAACAAGAAAAGTTTTACAATCGTCCAAGCCTATTCAAGAATCCAAAAATTTAAAGAAGATATTTATTGTGCAAATTTAAATCCTATTTATTCCAGGGATATATACAACACAAATAACCACATACAGTGCCGATTCCTTCAGGACTATTCCTTAATACCGATAAATTTGAGGCAAATAATATTTAAACATGATGTCGTAAAATATTTTCCAAAACATAATATCATCTTCACCGATGCATCCAAAATGGAAAACAAAGTAGCATGTGCAGTTTTTGATCCAAAAAAGAACTATACTTTATCCTTAATGCTTAATGACTACTTCTCAATTTTTTCAGCAGAACTAGTTGTAATCCTGGAAGCAATAAAATATATTAAAGCTACAGAAAGGGATACTAATCAATATGTTATAGCTTCGGACAGTAAAAGCTCGATAGAATCCATCAAAAACATCTATTATTCAAAAAAATAACACTATATCCTGACTAATATCTTACTAGAATATCAAAAAATGGAAGAACTTGATGTCAAAATACAATTTATATGGATTAAAGCCCACTACGGGATTAAGGAAAATGAAAAAGCTGATGAAGCAGCCAAACAAGGAATCTACAAAGAGGATGTTGCTCCATATAAGTGCATTCACACTGATATATCATCCTTACTGGAAATCGAAACAAAACAAATCTGGAAAGAACAATTTAAAAGAAAAGGAACTGGTCAAGCATATAAAAATATACAAACTGATATTCCATCTAAACCTTGGTTTACAGCAACAGCTAATACCAAAAGATTTGTCTCAACCATATGTAGGATGAGATTTAACCACGCACTTGTCCCGGCGTATTTATATAAAATCAAATTAAACGAATCCCCGTATTGTGCATGTGGCGAAGTAGGAAACCTGGAACATGTAATTTTAAATTGTAAAAATATTCAAAACAAAATTGATTTGTTGTATCAAGATCTAGAGAATTCTCCTGTATTGATCCAGCACCCACTTAATTTAAATCAAATTAGTTTAAATAATGTACATATTTATAGAATTTTATATACACATATTGTTAGACTAGAAATTAATATCTAAGATCCTTTGTATCCAACCTATGTTGCACCCCTAATTTATACATGGTACACCCAATGTGTTGTCCAGCTCTGGCATACCCCAGAGCAAATTTAAGTGTCCCTGTGCATTCCCAAAATGAATTAAAAAAAATATATAAAAAATAAAGAATAACAAAAATCAAAAAAATATATATGTATAAACAGAAGAAAAAAAAATAAAAATAAATAAAATGAAAAAAATAAAGAATAAATAAAAAAAGAACAAAAAATAAATGAGGAAAAAAACGATTAAACTAGTTAAATATATTATGTATTAAATATAATGTGAAGGCAGAGTGATAACAATCAATCATTTTTTGCAATAAAAATTAAATCTGGCGAATGGAATCTCTTCCGAAGCCATTGTAACCTTACACACACACACACACACACACACACACACACACACACACACACACACACACACACACACACACACAGCACTCATTTGAAACTTATTTTTTGGGTATTTATCACAAACTAATTTTTTTCTACTACCTTAACAGTTCTACTAGTTTAGTCAAATTGTTTAAAAATATACGATTTAAATTTTGGCCCGAACGCATGTCTATCATATTTCTTGGTTACTAGTGATATCATAATGTGATTTGTTAACCATTTCTATTTTTAATGTGTCCAAACAAATGTCTTGTATAGTTTTCAGTGTACATAATATTGTAACATAAAGACCAATCAATTCTTATTTAATATTATCATTTGGTGCTTCCTGAGGTGGCAGGACCTTGTAAGGAAGCCCGTGAGGAGATGTAGCTTGTATTTGCTGACATCAAAATACTTTTTTCGAAACTATTTTTCTTATAAGAGCATTTTCCTACACCACAGAAAGGTTCTGGACCAATAAAAGGTGTCTGTGCTCCATTTCTGGCGACTGTATTAGCCCTTTCATTTCCTTTAATTCCTGAGTTACCAGGAATACAGACTAGAGGAACCCATTTATTATCTCATACCTTATCAAGTTTTCTTCCATACTCCCATATCAACTTGCTAGATTATGATACATCAATGAAGATTTTATTAATTTATTATTTATTTAGAGAGAATTGAAATTTATATAATTCAAGAATATCTTTTTTTTTTCAGAAGAAAAAGCTCATATGTGTGATCTTTGTGGAAAGAGATATAAGTTAAAGTGGGCATTGTCAGTTCATAAATTATCTCATAGCAAAGCAAGATCTTTTGAATGTAGCGTTTGTTACAAAAAATTCATTTATAAAAAGGACCTTCAAAGACATAGTTTGATACACGAAGGTAAGCTAGACCTCAAATATTTTATATATTATAACCCCCATTATCGAATATGCCTTTAATAAGGCTAAAACGTTTTCGTACTTACTGGTGAAAGCATTATGTAATGGATATTTCTAACTTACTTATACCAATGATCCTCAACCTTCAAGGTATATATCTTTATTTTAACATTGTTGATAAAAAAGAGTTCAAGGCATCTTTTATATTAAAATATGAGATATTTTATGAACAAACTATTTCTTTAGCTGACATTTTTCTGTTATCATGATAAATTAGCAGATGAGCAAAGCTCCTTTAACAGTAATATTTTGTTATCTGCAAGATTTGTGAATGCAAATAATTGTTTTGTGTTCCTTGTTGTCACACACTTTTTACTATAATATATGTATTGTTCCACTAATTATTTATATAAAGTACAGTACAACTTATCATCACTTTTTGAATTGTCATGCTTTTTTTTTAGCTGTTACTTGTATTAGTATTATGTAAATGTTCATATATGTTTCAATTTTTTCTCTATATTTCTTCCTTTTTTTTTATTCGATTAGTCCATTGAACTCACTCTTCATTTTTCTATTGATTTCTTTACACTTTTTACTGGAGAATTTACACTGTAATAAGGAAATATTAAGGAACTGCTAGGTCGTTTAGCAACATTTTTAATAGATCAAACAAACTTACCTTAAGTGATGTTCGATCCTTATGGTCTCATTGAAGTAAATAATAAATATGTAGTACCCCCGCTTCGGCGCTCCTGAACCACAATATTCAAAGAAATCGGTTTTTATTATCTATCATGACCCCACCCCTTACTTGTACCCTATACCTGCTTCAGTCATCTTAAAGTTGTTGTTGCAAGGGGCTTTTAAATGGTAGGGAGGGACTTATTTACTTCAATTATATTATGGTCTCGTCTTGTAAATAATAAATATGTAGATGTTTAAAGTATATTGCAACAACAGATGAAATCAAAACTTTATTTTAAACGATATTGTTAACAATGGTAACTAATTATTTTTATAACTAATAATATTAAGATAAATACTTTATCGTAAACTAACAATTAAGACGTTAGTACAGTTTTCGCAAATTCTGTATTATCTATAATAGGGCAATTGTAAAAACTAGTGAACGTTTTTGAATCATTTGACCATCCTGCAGCTAATCTTATATTATCAAAATTGACTCCGGCCCTAGTAGCTGAGGAGGTGGAAGCATGTCTTGTACTTTGTGGCTTAAATATTGACATATCCACTCCACTTCTTTCCAACATGTTCTTGATCCACCTACTAATAGTAGAAGCAGATGCTTTTCTACGGGATTTTTTAAAAGTTATAAAAAGCCAATCACAAGAGTTTCTTAATTTTTTTGTGACGATAATATATTTTTAAGTGCTATAGCTACACATAATTGAGGATCCTCATCAAGGAAAGGTAGAACCAAAAGAGGTTGAGATCTATTTACTGCAGATGTTTTTAAGCGGTCTGATATTTTTATAAGGATTTTTTGAGGTTGGACTGAAATGTTGTTGATATTAATTAGAGTTATAGTGTGTATACGTTGGCCAGTAGCTAGGGCTGACAAAACTGCAGTTTTTTTGCTTAGGTTTTCTAAGGTAATATATTCGGTCTTAAGCGTCTTTATGTAGGACAATACTATCTGGGGATCCCAAACGTTCTCGTATCTGGCGTTGGGAGGCCTTTTACTAAAAAGGCCCTTGAAAAAACGCTTAAGTCTGTAATCTTGACTGAAATTTGGTCCCGCTATTTGAGATATGGCTGATCTATATGAATTTAAGGGTTCCATAAGTTGCTCCTCTATTAAAATGTATAGTCAAAAAAACCAGAACGCCTTCGACCGCCACCTTGTAGGGATCCAGGTCGTTGTTTATACAAAACGTCCACCATAAACGTAGACCTCCACTGTACTGTTTTAAGGTTGATTCTGTTATTGAAGCTAAGCATACATCCAAGACTTCTAAAGGCACTCGTCCTTGTAATAGCGCCTGCCTGACAACTTCCCTGCCACCAGGGAAAGGCTTTCCCACAACGGATGGGGTGTTCTGTTAAATGAATGTAATTGTATGTTAGGGTCTAATAATGTGGGATCATCTATCAGTAATGATTTAAATATTGGGTACAATGGTTGTGAACACCAGTGAGGTACAAGAACAATGCGTTCAGCTTTGTCTCTAATTATTTTTTGTAATACCCTTAATATTAAGGAAAACGGTGGAAATGCATGAAAACTCATCCCACTCCAATCTAACGTGAAAGCATCCACCTCATGAGCCTCTGGGTCTTTGACCCAAGATACAAAAATGTTACATTTTTTGTTAATGCGACTTGCAAATAAGTCAATTTTTGGAAGGCCAAACTTGATAACAATTTTTGTAAACGCTATTTCAGAGAGACACCATTCGGTTTCTCTATGTATTTGATGAGAAGCTCTATCGACAAGCACATTATTTTTCGAACTAATGTAAGATGGAAAAATAAATATTTGTCTTTCTTCGCAAAAGTTTCACACCTTTCTTGCTATTTAATTTTGGGAAACATACGCTTCCAAATAGTGAGCATTAACCCGGTATAAAGCCTTAATTTTTTCGCATTCAAAAAACTTAGTGTATAGAAAACTATATTTGACAGCTGGAGCTGCAGACACTAATTTACCAACAAACTTTGAAAACTCTCTGATGGTACAAATTTTTGTTTTTGAAAAAACTTTCAATAATTTATGTAACCTGTTACATTTTTCTTGAGGTAATGAAATAGTCATATTTTCAAAATTATATCGAAACCCCATAAATTGGCAAATATGGCTAGGGGTAAGGGAGCTTTTTTTATAGTTTATAATAAATCCTATATGTTCTAAGAGCTTTATAGTTTCCTGCGTATTAAGGACACTTTCTTCGAACGTTCTTCCTAGAAGTAGAAAATCATCCAAATAAATAATAGATAGAAAGCCACACCTCCTAATATAAGATATAACTGGTCTTAGAATATTTGTAAAAATTAAAGGGGCACAACTCAACCCGAACGGTAAACAATTAAATTCATTAATGCAGCCCTTTAATTGAAAGCATAGGTACTTTCTATGAGAGCTATGTATCGGCACTAAATAATAAGCATCTTTCAAGTCGACGTTTGTCATGAAGTAAGTTTTTGTAATCAGTTGAGTCACAGTTTTGTGATTCTCCAACTTAAAATGTGATGTTGCTACAAATTTATTAAATGATTTTTGTTTGCGCCAATACTAAGATTTTGATTCCTTAGTAATAGACAACACACCTTGCTTATAAAGAACGGTCCGATATAGATAATTAATATTATTAGAAAAAGTAGTTCAGATAGTGAGTTGGAATAAAACATTTTTAAAAATAAGCCATCATTATCAAAAATATCGTTTATAAGTCAATATAGTAGCATTTTGTCAATCAGATATATTGTGAATTTAGGTGAAACATTGTGTAAACTACGAGTTAGTCAATTTCCTCGATTTACCCTATTTACCCGTACCTTAATTCCTAGTTTTATTTGGCAAAACTTGGACAGGACAGCCGGAGTAGGGGTTCACCTAAATATTTGGTAAGTGTTCCATTTAGCATATAAATTAGAATCTACAGTCCGCTATTAGGTTATAGAATCATATCATACATTTTTTGGACCTTATCGAACCGGGTTTAGTATTATTTGTAAAATATAGTTCATTTTGCCGGAATCACTTACAATAAAAAGTTGAAGTTCGTAGTTTTAATTAGTTGAAAGTAAAAACGATATTTTGGATATTGTTCGTGTGTTAGATTTTGGGCTTATTCAAACAATAATATAGGAAGTTTCAATTATTAATAGGTAATTTTTATAGTCGATTTGATTTAAATATAGAATAGATTCCTCCTAAATAGCTCGTTTTATAATATAGTCAAATCGTCAAATAAAACATATTTTATAGTTTAGTAATTTAATCCAACATTATCTTATTCATTAGTAATTCAGTTGTTGTTTTTGTGCAATAAATTATTATTGGGGCTAATTTTCCAGTACATTTTCGTTACTCTGATAGTAGAGATACAAAATGACACAAAAAAAGAACCACAATTAAGAATTTTATTTGCAAAAAAGGAACAGTATTTTGCCAGAATTCAACGTTTGTTCGATAATAGTAGAGATGTTTCAACGCCAGAAAAGACAAATCAATTTCTCATTAGATATGAGACTTTGGAAACAACTTAAACCAACTTTTTAGATATTTTAGATCAAATTAACACACTAGAGTATGAGATAAATGACAAATTTGTTCCAAATTATCAAATTTTAGAAACATTTGACGAATTGATTTGTTATATTGAGTGTGTAGCTAAAAAGGTAAATGTTGATATTGCTAGGGAATCACAACCATTACGTCAAAATAGTAGTAAATCTAGTCGTAAATTACCGGAATTACCACTTCCGAAATTTAACGGTGATATTAAAGATTGGCCTTTGTTTATCGAATGTTATAATAATATGATACATAACAATTGTGAGTTGACTGATATAGATCGAGTTCACTATCAGATAGGTTGTTTAACTGGTAGCGCTCTGTCTGTTTGCTCAGGTATTGCTCCCACAGGCGATAATTATAGAATTATTTTCCAAGCCCTTAAAGATAAATTTAAAGACAAGCGTGTCATAGCTAATACGTTTTTAGACCAATTATTCAATTTTAAGCAAGCTCAACATGAAAATGCTACCACTTTAAATTTGTTTTTAGAAAAATTTCATCCTGCAGTTACGGCATTACGTCAATTAGATATTCCTGACTTATCAGACTATATTTTAGCCTATTTAGCATTTCAAAAAATCAATCCCGAGACTCAAAGATTATTTGAAAATACTAGAAGAAGTTCTGAAATGCCTTCTTATAATGATATATTAACTTTTGTAAAAGAGCAAGCTAAAATTTGTACTAGAACAAGTAGTGGTCTTAAATCCAATAGTAGTAACAATAAAAATAATTCAAGTATTCATAGTAGCAGTCAGTTAAACAATAGCAAAGCAAGGGTAACTCATTCCTTTGTCGTTCAAGGAAATTCTAGTAGTTATAATTGCGTGATATGCAAAGAAAATTCGCATTCAATACTTATTTGTCCCAAATTCTTAGAATTGTCCCCCGAAAAACGCTACCATGTTGTTAGAGAGAATAATTTATGTTTAAATTGTTTATCTAGGCACAAAGTTATTAACTGCAAAAGCAACTATACTTGTAGAATTTGCCAACGTAAACATCATAGCTTGTTACATTTCAAATCCTCGATGCAAAGTATAGCCAATAGTGTAGGTAAGTCTGACCAACCAATCAGTAGTAACTCGGAGACAAATGGTCCTAATGTCTCTGAAATTTGTAAAAATTCCACCGCAGGCCCTTCTTCTTCTACTTTAAATAAAAATGGCGGTACTTCCATGGAATATCCACTACCTCCAGTAGTGAATTGTTGTTCGGTTACCCATAGTCACAAAAACTCTTCTTCTAGCAATACTGTCTTATTGTCCACAGCGAAAGTGCATGTTCTAGATAGTTACGGTAATTTTCATGATGCCCGATTTCTAATTGATAGCGGTAGTCAGGCAAATTTTCTTTCCCTAGAATTTAGTCGTCGTTTGAAATGTCCTCTAACGAAATGTCATTCTCATGTTTATGGAATTGGGTCCGCTAGTAGTTCCGTATATGGATGTTCAACTATAGTAGTAATTTCGCGGGTGGATACCACCAAACGGTATCCTTTGGAGGTACTGATTGTTGACAAAATTGCAGATCAGCTACCCGCTTCTCGCGTCGATTTAAGTGCTTTATCACATTTGAAATCGCTTCCTTTAGCCGATGGTAGTTTTCATTTTCCGCAAAAAATTGATGGAATTCTTGGAGCTAACGTGTTTGCTCATTTGATAGGCAACAAACGAGTTGTAGGTCCACCAAACACCCCAGTGGCAGTAGAAACCACTTTAGGTTTTATAGTAATGGGCTCAGCTCCCATTGTATCCTCATCTATTGATACTCACAGTTTTTGTACCATTTTAGAGCCCTCTCTTGAAAAATTAGTTAAGAAATTCTGGGAGGTTGAAGATTTTCCAACTTCTTCAGTGATAGTAGACCCAGTTGATTTGGAATGTGAGAAAATCTTTAAATCCACCTATAGTCGAGATCACTCCGGAAGGTATACAGTGTCGTTACCTTTCAAATTAGATAGTTCTTTATTAGGAAATTCATACACCACAGCTTTCCGACGATATTTATCATTAGAAAGGAAGCTGAATAATAGTCCCAACCTTAAATCAAAATATACAGAAATAATTAAAGATTACATAGTCCAAGGTCACATGTCCAAAGTAGTAGAAAATGATAGTTCAATGGTACAATATTTCATTCCTCATCACGCAGTCTTCAAAAATTATTCCCAAACAACTCCAGTCCGTATTGTTTTTGATGGATCGTGTAAGACGGACACCCTGTATTCATTAAATGATTTACTCTATACTGGTCCTAAATTACAGTCTGACGTCTGTACAATGTTCTTAAACTTCAGATTATTTGAAGTAGCTCTCACCGCCGACATTCGGCAGATGTATAGGCAAATAAATTTACACCCAGATCAACGAAGATTTCAAAGAATTTTGTGGAGATTCTCTCCAAATGAGCCCATAGAGATTTATCAATTGAACACTGTTTCGTTCGGAGTTAAAGCTTCGCCTTTTCTAGCTCTCCGAACTGTACGCCAATTAGCTGACGATGAAGGAACGTCGTTTCCTTTAGCATCTGAAGTTATTAAAAGAGACATGTACGTAGATGATCTTGTTTCTAGTGTATCTTCAATTAGTTTAGCGCTTGATTTGTATAATCAATTGATTGGATTATTTAGTAGAGGTGGTTTTCAATTAGTAAAATGGGCCACCAATTCACAAAGATTATTAGAAAAAATTCCTCTTGACAATAGAACCACTAATGTGGTGAACTTTGATACAGATTCTCTGAAAATACTTGGTTTACAATGGCATCCGAGTTCGGATTCTTTATCATTTTCTTTTGACCTGGTTGATAAACCTTGTACTAAACGTAACATTTTGTCCACTGTGGCTCGTTGTTACGATCCTCTAGGCTTTTTAGCTCCTGTCACATTATTAGCCAAACTTTTGATAAAAGATAGTTGGATTGGCCATCTGAATTGGGATGATCCCTGTCCTCCTGATATAGTCCACCGTTGGAATCAATTTTCTACAGGATTACATCATCTTTTAAACTTCAAAATCCCTCGTCATATAGGTGTTGTGTTACATCAGCCAATCATTTTAGTAGGTTTCGCAGATGCATGCTTAACATCCTATGGGGCGGTCGTTTATCTTCGTAGCATAAATTCCAATGGAGAAATTCAAGTTCATCTCCTGTGCGCGAAATCCAAGGTTTCTCCACTGAAAGTAGTCACAATTCCTAGATTGGAACTTTGTGCGGCTCATTTACTCGCCAAGCTTCTGAGATTTATAATAGATTGTTATGAATCTCGACTAAATATTACTCATATTTTCGCCCTGTCGGATTCTACTGTCACTCTCAATTGGATCGCAACCCATCCGTCCAAACTACAAACATTCGTATCGAATAGGGTGGCTCAGATTCAATCATTAATTGATTATAATTCGTGGTTTCATGTAAATGGAAAAAACAATGTTAGCGATTGTTTGTCTAGAGGCTTAACTCCTTCCCAATTTATAGCTAATAATTCCTGGAAAAGTGGTCCTGAATGGCTAAAGTTAGATTCCGCTGAATGGCCGATTAGTACAATTTGCTTAGAAGAGAATCTACCAGAATCCAAAATAGTTTCTTTAGTAACAGCTGCAGATGTCGAAAATTCTGTCTATTCTCTAATATTGCGTCATTCGAAATGGATCAAACTGTTGAGATCGGTCGTTTATGTCCTTAGATTCGTAAAATTGTTGCCAATGGCGATTTCTATTTCAGTATCCGATTTGGAAATTGCTGAACTTTCCTTAATAAAAGTAGTTCAACGTCGACATTTTCGATCTGAATTAGCACTACTAGCCAAAGATGTTATTCCAGCATCTTTAAGACATCTACGCCCTTTCTTAAAAGACGGCGTCATTCGAATTGGAGGTAGGTTGATGCATGCCGATTTAAATTTTGATGGGCATCATCCTATATTATTGCCCAAAAAAGATCATCTAGTAAAACTCCTTATTGATCATTTTCACAGAACTAACCTTCATACCGGTCCACACTTAGTCCTTTCCTTACTTAGATTACGTTATTGGATTCTCTCAGCTCACAGTGTTGTTAGATTTATAATCCAGAAATGTAATATTTGTTTTAGATTGAGGCCAAAGCCTCAAATTCCCATAATGGGAAATCTCCCTAGTGTCAGAGTACAACAGGCCAAGGCCTTCTTGCGCACTGGCTGCGACTACGCTGGTCCTGTGCAGCTTATCCCATATCGAAAACGCGGAATTCGTCCTGTCAAAGCATATATTTGCTTATTTGTTTGTATGGCAACCAAAGCTGTACATTTGGAACTTGTCACAGATTTGTCCACGCCCAATTTTCTTCAAGCATTTAAACGGTTTATAGCTAGACGTGGAGCAGTTTCTGAAATTTATTCAGACAACGGTACGAATTTCATTGGTGCAAAGACAGTTTTGAACGAATTGTACCAATTCGTTGTATCTCCGAAATACAATGATACCATATTGAACGATTTAGCTATTCAGGGAATTCAATGGAAATTGATACCTCCAGGTGCTCCACATATGGGGGGTCTCTGGGAAGCTAATGTGCGCTCCGTGAAAACACATTTATGCAAGGTAATTCAAAATCAATTATTAACTTATGAAGAGTTCAATACTTTGCTAGTTCAAATTGAAAGTTTGTTAAATTCACGTCCATTGTGTGTACTTTCTTCTGACCCTGCGGACCCGGTAGCTTTGACTCCTTCTCATTTTTTGACCCTTACTCCCCTAACTAGTATTCCTGCTTCTGACCTCACTGATCAACATATAAATAGATTGGATAGATTTCAAATGATTGATCGAATGGTCCAAGATTTTTGGAAAAGATGGCATTTGGAATACCTTACTAGTTTGCAAACTCGGCAACATTGGAATACCGATAGTCTTCCTGTAAAAATAGGCACCGTTGTTGTTTTAGAACAACCAACTACACCACCCCTCCACTGGCCTTTGGGCATTATAGATCAAGTCTATCCTGGTCGTGATGGTATTATTAGATTGGTCGATGTACGCACGAAACATGGGACATATAAAAGACCCGTCATTAAGGTCTGGCCATTGCAATAAAATACAATAATTTTTACATCATGTAGTATGTATATATTAGTATATATGTGTATGTATATATGTATAGATAGATTTTTAGTTAATAGATTCGATTATAGTTTGAATACTTTCAATTTATCGGTAGGAAAAATTTAAGTTCAATGTTTAGTTACATCCTTTCCAATGTTCTGAAGTATAGTTCAGCCCGGGGGGAATGTTTGCGACAATACTAAGATTTTGATTCCTTAGTAATAGACAACACACCTTGCTTATAAAGACCGGTCCGATATAGATAATTAATATTATTAGAAAAAGTAGTTCAGATAGTGAGTTGGAATAAAACATTTTTAAAAATAAGCCATCATTATCAAAAATATCGTTTATAAGTCAATATAGTAGCATTTTGTCAATCAGATATATTGTGAATTTAGGTGAAACATTGTGTAAACTACGAGTTAGTCAATTTCCTCGATTTACCCTATTTACCCGTACCTTAATTCCTAGTTTTATTTGGCAAAACTTGGACAGGACAGCCGGAGTAGGGGTTCACCTAAATATTTGGTAAGTGTTCCATTTAGCATATAAATTAGAATCTACAGTCCGCTATTAGGTTATAGAATCATATTGTAACGCTCTTGCGTCGTTACTTGACGGGTTGGCGCCTTAACTACAGGTGACGGGTTGCCTCGGGCGCCAGTTTATTAAAGTGGTATGCTCCACTCGCACCGGGCAGCGTCAGTGAAGAATAAAAATACTCCAGGGGTCACTTTATGGTGGTGACGAAAGTGTTGCGGCCGGTCGGGCAGATTTTACTTGCCTCCCCGGCTTCGTAACCTGGGTATTAGCTGCTTAACGTTCTTACCTATTTACGGAGGTTTACTGGTAGTTGGAGTTGGAGAGAAGAGAAACCAAAAGTTACTTATTTACAAAGAGTCTTTATTAAACGGAAAACTAAACTAAATGTCCTCTAATTCGGGTAGACGGGGCAAAAGCACTAGTACTAACTACTATCCTACTGGTTCAAAACGGTCTCTACTACGGTGAACTACTACGGTGAGTAAAACAAAGCTATGCCAGCGGAAGCAACAAAAAATGGGCGGGGGTGCGGTGGACGGTTAGCGGCAGTGGGCAGAACTACTACGGATTGCAAGCGAAAGCAAAAATGGGGCGAGGATGCGGTGGACGGTTAGCGGCAGTGGGCAGAACTACTACGGATTGCAAGCGACCCTCTAGGTTAATCAAAGCTCTACTCTCGGGGGATATGGCTCTCGGTTTCCGCGGTATCGAAATCTCGGAGTTGCGGCGGCCACCACTAGGATGTGAGAACTCAACTTTCTAGTGGCGGGCACGGTACTCCTCGATCGGATGGCTTAAGGCCCAAACACGGCCGCTGCTAGGATGTGAGAACTCAACGTTCTAGCAGCGGACACGGTTCCCCTTTACTTCCCCTGGTCGGATTATACGGCGAGAACCATATACTCTAAGGTATAAAATTCGGAATATCGCTCACCTCGGTAAACGGTACGGTCGAATTAACGGAATCGGTTTTCTGAAAGAGAACGGTTTTATGAGCACAATGAAGGCTCTTAGATTTAATTCTCACCTGCGTATGCGGGTGAGGAGTTGAGTCTACGGATAGACTGACTACACTGAGAATCGTTCTGCTTTACGGTATGGCTTGTTGGGGATACGGCGCGAAGTCGTAAGTGTCGCCGACTGTCGGTGCAGGTTTGATAAATTATATTATGTTATATTGTACCGATGTTTATATTACTTTGTATCGAAACGGACGGAGAAATACGGTGTTCGAACGCTTTATTTTATATTATACGGAAGATTGTGCTTTTGCCCGGTCTTTGAAAATGTAACTTCGTTACACACCCTTCCCACTTCGGGGAAAAAAATGTATGCATATATATTTTTTCTAAAACTTCCCCGTACTATTTATTATGAAAGAGAAAAGATCCCACAATAAAAATGAACCGACTAGGCGCCTACCCCTTTTCGGCCGAACCCTTTTATTGGGGGTAGGTACACCTATCACAATTATTCGGAACAAAAGAATGAAATTCACAAGAAAAATAAAGTTTGATTCTTCTACGTCCTTTTGGCTGATATCGGACCGGGGTGGGGCTTCCGACGTCTAGTGAAGACGCGTCTTGAAGAGATGCTGACATCCGCAGGCGGGGCACGGCGCATGGCAGCGCTGGAAGGTGCTTTGGACACTGAAACTCCGGGGTTGGCGGCCTCATGGCGACTAGGGGTGTCTTGGCTTTCCTCCATGGCCTACAGAAGGTCAGCGACGACGTTGTGTACGGTTGACGTGGTTTCGGGAATCGGATCCATCCTAGCACTCTCCTTCTATGGTTTCGGGATTCCTGAAAGGTCAACGCATATCAGTATTCTAACCAAATAAACGGTCTGGCGGAGAGATAACAAACAAAAGACTATTACAACGGATTGTCTTAAATGAAGTTCGGACGCAATTTATATAACAGAAACGGGTCCAAATATATAAACGTTAACAACTCTAGTATATATCTACAAAAATGAAATCAAGTAAACCTACGGAAGACTATAATTCGGAAGAGAAGAACAACTATACTACAGTAACCCCTCTTGTCGAGGCACACGCAGAGAGTGCGGTGAGGCGGCTCCTCTTGGGGGCTCTCCTGGACATCGGCTTGTCATCTCTGAAAGGAAACGGTTATTTCTTACCTAGTGTTTATCGGAAGTATGTGCCGGTCGTAGATCTTTGACATGAATCCGATGGAGTCGTTTGCCTGTTCTGCTTTTGAGGTTGTATACTACCGGCGAGAGGACATGGGTAACGGTATAGGGGCCGGAATATTTGGGAGCAAGTTTCGCGGCGAATCCTCGGTCCGCTGAGGACAGGTGGTGCTCGCGTTTCATGACTTGATCGCCTACCTGGCAACGCCAATCCCGGCGCCGGAGGTTGTAATGATGACTCTGAACGGTGAATGCCCTGGCCAGATTTACCCGTACCATCTCGAATGTATCCCTTAGACGGGACAATCTGTCGGTGTGCTGAGTGGTATCCTCTTGACTGGTATTTACGTTCCCCTCTTCAACGGGGGAGGTTGGGCGGTATATAGCCTTGGGAATTTCTAATTCTCTTCCAAAGTTCAAGAACGCGGGGGAATATCCGGTGGATTCTTGACGTGCGGTGTTTATAGCGAACGAAAGCTCGGCTAAGTGCAGGTCCCACTTCCGGTGATCTTCTTCACAGAACTGCGCTATCATGGTTTTCAATGTCTTGTTGGCCCTCTCCACGGGGTTAGCTTGCGGGGTATATGGCGGAGTCAAACGGTGTTGAATACCGAATTCTTTTAGCGATTCTTCGAACAACCGGCCGGTAAACTGAGTTCCGTTGTCGGTGAGGATCACCTTGGGACAACCAAAGCGGGTTATTATATCTTCATACAACGCTTGTGCGACGGCCTTAGCGGTAGCTTTGCGGACCGGACGGCATTGTACCCATTTCGTAAAGCGGTCCTGGAATACGATGAGAAAGGAGTGTCCCCGCGTAGATCGTGGTAAGGGACCCACCAGGTCGGCGCTGACGCATTCCCAGGGTTGACGATTGGGCGACGGTTGCATCTTTCCTGCGGGCTTCATTTGGGAAGACTTATACCGTTGGCACAAGTCACAGCTACGTACATATTTAGCGGTGTCGCGGAACATTCCAGGCCAATAGTAGCGAGTTGCAATCCGGGCGATAGTCTTGGCGATTCCCATGTGTCCGGCTGTGGGCGCGTCGTGCATCTCTTGTAGTATGCTGAGCCGGGTCGGTTTGGGAACACATAATTTCCAGGGGTCGCTTAGTTCTGGTTCAGTGAAATCGTTCGAATCCCAAAAATGTCGATACAGACGGTCTTCTCGGATACAATAGTCGGGAAATGCTTCAGGGTTCCGTCGTACTTCTTCTTTCTTTCGATCATACCAGGAGCATCCGCTCACTGTGTCTACGGTTGCTATATCTTCAGCGCCTTCCTCGGTATTATCTAGGGGTTCTCGGGATAGAGTGTCGGAAACCTTGTTTAACCCTCCTTGGCGATACTTGATGTCGAAGTCGTACTGTTGGAGGAACATACTCCATCGGGCAAGGCGTCCGGCTGGGCTTTTGATCGAATGAAGCCAACGGAGCGACTGGTGGTCCGTTATCACGGTGAAGTGGTAACCTTCCAAGTAGGGGCGCAGTTTTTCGATTCCCCAGACTATGGCTAAACATTCCTTTTCGGTAACGGAGTAGGCGTTTTCAGTGGAAGTTAACGATCGGCTGGCGTAGGCAATTACTTGTTCTCCCTCGTCCGATGCCTGGGTAAGAACGGCTCCGAGACCGTGATCGGAAGCGTCGGTTTGTAAAACGAAGGGTTTGTCGAAGTCGGGACAGGCCAGAACTGGAGCTTCTGTTAAGCAAGTTTTGAGCTTCTGGAAAGCGTCTTCTTGCTCGGACCCCCAATTCCATCGGTGGTGTTTCTTTAGTAGTCGGTGCAGCGGTGCTGCTACTTCGGAGAAAGACGGTACAAATCTCCTGTACCACGAGGCTGTTCCTAGAAAGCGTCGAAGCCCTCTGACATTCGTAGGTGCGGCCATCTCGGTGATGGCGGCTACTTTTTCGGGGTCCGTGCGGATCCCTTCCGATGTGACTAAGTGGCCCAGGTATCTGAGAGATTTTCTCCCAAAGTGGCACTTCTCGGGGTTGATTCGCAAGTTCGCGGCTCGAAGGCGGCGGAAAACTTCTCGTAAATTAGCGAGGTGCTCCTCAAAAGTTCCTCCGAGCACTATGATGTCGTCCAGGTATGCGAAGCAATATGGATCCATCTCGAGTCCTATTATTCTGTCCATGAGACGTTGGAATGTGGCGGGAGCGGCGTGCAGTCCGAAAGGCATTACTCGGAACTGGTACAATCCTCTTCCCGGGACAGTGAAGGCGGTAATCGGTTTGCTGTCCTCTGTCAGAGCTACCTGCCAGTAGCCTTGGCGGAGGTCGATGCTGGATATGAACTTGGCTCTTCGGAGTTTGTCTAGGACGGCGTTGATGAAGGGTAGCGGGTAAGCATCTCTCATGGAGACAGAGTTGATTTTCTGAAAGTCTATACAGAACCGGGGCTTGCCATCCTTTTTACGGACGATGACGACGGGAGAGCTCCACGGACTCGCTGACGGCTCTATAATCCCTGCCTCTAACATCTTGTCCACCTCTTCATTGATTATTTCCTGCATTCGGGGATTCTGAGGGCGATAACGTTGTTTGATTGGATTAGGATTGGTGAGACGGATCCTGTGTTCGATCAACGGTGTTACCCCTCGAATATCCTCAAATGACGGTAGTTCCTCCTGCAGAAATCTCTGTAGACAATCTTCTTCATCTTTGGTGAGAGTTAGCGGCGGTCTTGTCGTGGTGATCCCAATAGGAAGGCACTGTACGGGCCGAGTCTCCCTTGGGACGGGACGGTGATTCGTCGTGACTCTCGACGTGTTGGTGCCAGCCTGTGTCCTAGGTGGGCGATTTCCTAGGTCAGCTGATGTGGGGGGAATTGAGGCGTTTTGAGGGCTTTGCTGCGCAAGCCTCGGGTGGTCGCAGCGCCTTAGCAGTTTTCCGGCCGTGGACACGGACAGTCTCGGGACATAACTCCGTCCCTCTTACATCTGGAGCAGAAGATCCTGGGAGTTCCTCGACATTGACTGCGAAAATGTCCGGTCTGGCCACATCGCCAACATTCTTGGTTTCTGCCGGTCGGTTGCTTGTTGAGTGCTGTTGCGGTTACTGTATCCTTTGAGTCAAAACGGCGTCCAGTGAGCCGAGTTGGGGACGCAGGTCCTTGAGGGGTTGCCCTAACGGTCGCTGATGCGGTCGCTGCAGCCGGGCGCGGCTGAGAGCGACAGGGTGTGGCGGCAGAAGCGGCTGCATAGTCCACCTTACGCGTATTCTCCGTTGGCTGCCGAACTGGATACGAATTGGATCGATCGGTTTGTCCACGAGCCTGCTCAATCTCGGAGCGTAGCAGCTCGTAATCCCGGGCGGCTTTGGCAAATTCCCGCGGATTTGAGAAGTCCGTTCTACGAATCTGACGGCGAAACTCTGGGTGGAGATTCCGGTACAGCCAATTCAATTCCTGCTCCGGGGTGATACTTCCATGGCGACGGATGAGCGTTTGCATATCTGTGATGTATGTGGCGGTACTCTCTTGAAGCCGGTGAGTTCTTCTACTGATGGCTACCTCTAAATCGACGAGATAATTGACCGGAAAGAAAAAATCTCGGAAGGCGGTGCAGAACTCTTGCCAGTTAGACCAGTATTTGCGGTTGTTCCGGAACCAAAGTGCTGGCATTCCATGTAATAGCTCGGGCATAGCTTGCAGTAGCCGGTCGAGAGAGATGGCTTGTGACTCACAAATCTCCTCAAGCCTCTCGAGGAAAGCAGCGGGGTCTCCTGATCCATTGAAGCTTATTCTCCAATCCTTGGTTCTCAATGGCGGCATTATTGGTCCTGAGATTGGCCCTGGTGTGGGCTGGATTCCTGCCAGTGTACTATTGAACACGTTTGTCGTTGCGGGTTCTTCTGCACTGGTAACGGTGACGGTCGGTAATGCGGCGGTAACTGTGGTTGTTCCGTATGCTTCTGCCCTTGTTACGGTGACGGTCGGTAGTGCGGCGGTGGCGGTGGTTGCTCCGGATGTGGCGGGAAATACAAACGGCATTGCGGCGGTCGGTGCGGGGGAGGCGCGACCTTCACGGATGAACTTGGAAAGGCGGCGTCTCTTATCATCTACGGTTCCGGTGACTTCTAGCCTAAATTTGGCTAGTTCCACGTCTAGTTCCTCCTTTCTTAGGAGGTATACCCATCCAACACGGGTATCAGTCGGTTCTTCTCTCGGAAGCGGGTTCTGGGCGGCGGTAGCTTCGTCCGGAGTGTTTGCGGGTACTAAATTCTTAGTAGCCATTTTATTAATACTCGGAATCGGTATAGCTTCCTTGCTCAACGGTCAGAAACCTATTTTTCCCTTACCAATTGCTCGTATCTCTAGACGGGTGACTCTAATCAATAAACGGACGATGCCAATCGGTTCTACGTACTCGGTAACCTATTAAACGAGGGGTCGCACAGGGGGTCGGTCCTCGGTTTAGCCGAAGCTGGCAACCTGTCAAAATGACAGGTCAGCGGATTTCGTCGGATTCGGGTATAATACGGTGCCCTGAAGTATTTGCGGTGTGTTTCGGACCTCTAAAGTGACGGAATCAATTTCACTACCTCAAAACGGGTTTTACTCAAGTTACGGTGATCAGCGACCTCGGTACACTATAAAAATGGTCTTTTCCGCGAAAAACGGACAATCTGTCAAAAATGACAGGTCGGCGGATTTCGACGGATTCGGATATAAGACGGTCTACTAAAACGTTTGCAACGGTTTTTACCTCTCTGTAACGTTTGGATTACTTCCACCAACTCCAAAACCGTTTTTCTACTTCTGGTAATTAGCGGATACGGTACACCATAAAAACGGTCCCTGCTCGGGCGCCAAATTTGTAACGCTCTTGCGTCGTTACTTGACGGGTTGGCGCCTTAACTACAGGTGACGGGTTGCCTCGGGCGCCAGTTTATTAAAGTGGTATGCTCCACTCGCACCGGGCAGCGTCAGTGAAGAATAAAAATACTCCAGGGGTCACTTTATGGTGGTGACGAAAGTGTTGCGGCCGGTCGGGCAGATTTTACTTGCCTCCCCGGCTTCGTAACCTGGGTATTAGCTGCTTAACGTTCTTACCTATTTACGGAGGTTTACTGGTAGTTGGAGTTGGAGAGAAGAGAAACCAAAAGTTACTTATTTACAAAGAGTCTTTATTAAACGGAAAACTAAACTAAATGTCCTCTAATTCGGGTAGACGGGGCAAAAGCACTAGTACTAACTACTATCCTACTGGTTCAAAACGGTCTCTACTACGGTGAACTACTACGGTGAGTAAAACAAAGCTATGCCAGCGGAAGCAACAAAAAATGAGCGGGGGTGCGGTGGACGGTTAGCGGCAGTGGGCAGAACTACTACGGATTGCAAGCGAAAGCAAAAATGGGGCGAGGATGCGGTGGACGGTTAGCGGCAGTGGGCAGAACTACTACGGATTGCAAGCGACCCTCTAGGTTAATCAAAGCTCTACTCTCGGGGGATATGGCTCTCGGTTTCCGCGGTATCGAAATCTCGGAGTTGCGGCGGCCACCACTAGGATGTGAGAACTCAACTTTCTAGTGGCGGGCACGGTACTCCTCGATCGGATGGCTTAAGGCCCAAACACGGCCGCTGCTAGGATGTGAGAACTCAACGTTCTAGCAGCGGACACGGTTCCCCTTTACTTCCCCTGGTCGGATTATACGGCGAGAACCATATACTCTAAGGTATAAAATTCGGAATATCGCTCACCTCGGTAAACGGTACGGTCGAATTAACGGAATCGGTTTTCTGAAAGAGAACGGTTTTATGAGCACAATGAAGGCTCTTAGATTAAATTATCACCTGCGTATGCGGGTGAGGAGTTGAGTCTACGGATAGACTGACTACACTGAGAATCGTTCTGCTTTACGGTATGGCTTGTTGGGGATACGGCGCGAAGTCGTAAGTGTCGCCGACTGTCGGTGCAGGTTTGATAAATTATATTATGTTATATTGTACCGATGTTTATATTACTTTGTATCGAAACGGACGGAGAAATACGGTGTTCGAACGCTTTATTTTATATTATACGGAAGATTGTGCTTTTGCCCGGTCTTTGAAAATGTAACTTCGTTACAATATCATACAATTTTAAATTAATAACTAATCTGTCAGAACCACCTGTTTTTGGCACAGTAAAGATGTTCGATATATATTGATCTTTACAGGGTGTTACAATGGAAAAAAAACTTTTAATAAATATTTTTTAATTATATTTTCAATGGAGACACATTCCTTCTGTGACCTCGAAGGTTCCATAGGAACAATACTTTGTATAGGTTTTTTAATAAGAGGAATTTTAAGACCAGTTATATAGGAAATAACCTTCCTATGAAAACCTAGATCTTGCCATTTCTGGGAAAAAAGCAGTAGCCTATCGCATAGCCTACTAACCTCTAATAACTGCGTCTTCTCTCGACGCTGCTGTTGCGCCGATAACTCTGAGGATGATAATGTGACTTGGACGTGGACGTCATCGGTTTGTTGTGGAACATCAGAGTGCGTGTGCGCTCCTTTTGCAGATGGGCGACGGTAGTTTCCCTGTTTAGAAGATGTGACAAAGGTAGGAACAGATAGCTTGTTCTTCTTAACTTTCAAGTGTTTGCTTGACTTCTCAAGCTTTTTTGCAGCTTCGATGGTGGTGTCCAGCTCCTTGCCAAACAAGTACTCGGAAATCGTGGTATTTTGCAAGGTGTCTTTAAGGTCTTTATTCAAATTCAACAGCAAGAGCTCTCTCCTTGTAACAGAGTCATGATGAAAAACGTCACACAGTAAGCGTAATACGTCATTTGTAGTCTATATACTTGATCTCCGTCACCCCTACTTTTTATAGCAAGATCAGATAAAAAATGAGTTAAGGCTGAAATGACTGCTACAACTTGTACTTGTAGGTTGGATAACCTTGAATCTCTTTTAAGGGTGTTTCCTTGTATGGCTACTTTGACTTCCGGGTTAATTAAAGGAGGCACAATCGCTTTTAAGTTCTCAGGAGGAAGAAATTTATTTATGAGCTCCACTCTAACCTCATTTAATCCATTTAACAACACATTCTCATAACGTGGAACTAATTCTTCTAGAATTCGTTCAGAAACGCTTTTTATTAGCATCTCTGCTCCCAGAATCGAATTAATGTTGATTATATCCGGTGTCGCCTTATCTGCAACCCAGAGAAAAACAAGATCATATACCATCAAGCCACTCTAGGCTTGACAAAAAGCAAATAATATAAGATAACATAATAGGTATATTTTTCAGCATGAGTTACTCTAAACTCAATCTGATTATTATTTTAGGATCTTTCCACTCTAGGTAATTCCAAGTTTGTGAACCATGTCATTTTTCACTCTTAGAAATTCCAAGTATGTGAACCCATGTCACTCTAGACATAGTAGATATCTTAATTGAATATATTATGAGCACTTTTGGTACAATATAGTTTGTTTAAATAATTTGCCTACCTGTGATTACCGGACTGGAGTTATTATCCTGAAGTTATCTTCCTTCTATGAAGAACCATCAGAATTGAGCTCGTCTGTATAATCCGAGCGGCTACTGTTATGTGAATCTTACAAAGAATGGTTTGGTAAACGACGATAACGCTTTTGCTTTTGTTCAATCGCATTTAACCTTGGCATAACTGATTTAAACATTGTTTTGATCTCAGCATTATCCAATCCTCTATTTTCAGAACTTCTGGATCTTTTCTTTTCCCCGCCAGCCATTTCACTCGATAGTAAGAATATTTAATGATAAACCACGAATAATTACGCCGCACTATAGTTAATCCACAACCCGTGTGATTTACAGAGCACAAAAACGAAGACTGAAGCAGGTATAGGTTACAAGTGAGGGGTTGGGTCGTGATAGATAATAAAAACAGATTTCTTTAAATATTCTGGTTCAGGAGCGCCGAAGGGGGAGTACTACATATTTATTATTTACAAGACGAGACCGTAATATAATAATAAATAAAAGTATGTGAAGATTCTAATTCTATGATAGGTTCAGATACAAAGTGAAGATAACATTTTTACATTGTTTTGTTTTAAATTCTCAGTTCATTTGATTAATTCGAGAAGTTACTAAGGATTTCAACACTATATCTTCGATATCTAGTCACCCACAGGCCATACTCCATGGTTTTTTACTTATGTGACTTTTTTGCTAAATAATCATGCCACATATTCAATTTCAGGCCATTAATTTATTTTTCTTAATTTTACTTCAGATTATTAAGGCGATTTGAAAATTGTGGGGTTGATCAGCTTTACACAGAAATGTCATAAATCTGATTTTCTTTTCTTTTTGTTTCTCTGTTCAATATTATGTATTAAACTTTTACATTAATAAAAATTCCCTTAAATTTAATTAATCACCTATAAAAAGTGCATGAGACGAATCTGAAGATGAAGATTACACGGAAGTTTATGTGTTGGTCTGGTAACTCCACTCTTAAAGTTTTCTAAAGCTCGTCTTACATTTTGCAAAACAAAAACTTATATCTTTTCATTTATTGAAATTTCATTCAATTTTTATTTGAGAAATCTCTATTTTTTCCTAATTATAACAATTTCAATGACCATTTTCCTCTCTCCTACAGTTTGAACGTATTTTACTCTTCATTCCATTTAAGACACACATTTTTTCTAAATTCAGAAATACATTTTTGGTTCTTTATTTTGAAACTTGGATATTTGTTTATTAATTTTCAGTGTATGCGGAGATTTTTATTAAGAATAATTTTTCGTGTGAAATGAAAGGTAAAATTTTCCTCATTTGTATAAAACCTTTTGGGACACTGTATCAAAAAACAATTTATTTTGGTTATTTTTTGACGGGCGGCATCAAACTCGGCACATACTAATCTTTTAGTCCTAATGCATTTAAATTATATTTTTACAACTACAAACTCAGCATAAAGCTGTTGCAGATACCTACCCTCCGTAACAGGTACCTATCCCCTGTAACAGGTAATAATACAAGGTTGCTCAATATTTTGTTTTGTAGGTATATCAGTTTTCATAAGTACATAGTCATTTCTAGTTTAAACTTGATGGTCTATGTACTCATAATTGTGAAGAAGTGTAAAAATGGTGAAAACTAATAGTAGTAATTTTTTGGAATTAAGTGAAATGTTCGGCCAAACACAAAAGTAACTTCCGGAGAAACTAAGGGGAGTTGTATAAAAGATAAATGTAAAGCAAATGTTCATACTTTAGGTGAGTCAAAAAGTCGAGTTATAACAAACTTGAGTGTAAATCATAATCATGAACCAGAACTAACAAATGTGTTGCAAAGACAAGATTTGAGTTATCGTTTGAAGAGAAAAACCGAAAGTGATATAACAGAAAAACCTTCCAAAATGATAAAATGGAGCTAGCTAATAATGATGTATTAACGCTCTTGCGTCGTTACTTGACGGGTTGGCGCCTTAACTACAGGTGACGGGTTGCCTCGGGCGCCAGTTTATTAAAGTGGTATGCTCCACTCGCACCGGGCAGCGTCAGTGAAGAATAAAAATACTCCAGGGGTCACTTTATGGTGGTGACGAAAGTGTTGCGGCCGGTCGGGCAGATTTTACTTGCCTCCCCGGCTTCGTAACCTGGGTATTAGCTGCTTAACGTTCTTACCTATTTACGGAGGTTTACTGGTAGTTGGAGTTGGAGAGAAGAGAAACCAAAAGTTACTTATTTACAAAGAGTCTTTATTAAACGGAAAACTAAACTAAATGTCCTCTAATTCGGGTAGACGGGGCAAAAGCACTAGTACTAACTACTATCCTACTGGTTCAAAACGGTCTCTACTACGGTGAACTACTACGGTGAGTAAAACAAAGCTATGCCAGCGGAAGCAACAAAAAATGGGCGGGGGTGCGGTGGACGGTTAGCGGCAGTGGGCAGAACTACTACGGATTGCAAGCGAAAGCAAAAATGGGGCGAGGATGCGGTGGACGGTTAGCGGCAGTGGGCAGAACTACTACGGATTGCAAGCGACCCTCTAGGTTAATCAAAGCTCTACTCTCGGGGGATATGGCTCTCGGTTTCCGCGGTATCGAAATCTCGGAGTTGCGGCGGCCACCACTAGGATGTGAGAACTCAACTTTCTAGTGGCGGGCACGGTACTCCTCGATCGGATGGCTTAAGGCCCAAACACGGCCGCTGCTAGGATGTGAGAACTCAACGTTCTAGCAGCGGACACGGTTCCCCTTTACTTCCCCTGGTCGGATTATACGGCGAGAACCATATACCCTAAGGTATAAAATTCGGAATATCGCTCACATCGGTAAACGGTACGGTCGAATTAACGGAATCGGTTTTCTGAAAGAGAACGGTTTTATGAGCACAATGAAGGCTCTTAGATTTAATTCTCACCTGCGTATGCGGGTGAGGAGCTGAGTCTACGGATAGACTGACTACACTGAGAATCGTTCTGCTTTACGGTATGGCTTGTTGGGGATACGGCGCGAAGTCGTAAGTGTCGCCGACTGTCGGTGCAGGTTTGATAAATTATATTATGTTATATTGTACCGATGTTTATATTACTTTGTATCGAAACGGACGGAGAAATACGGTGTTCGAACGCTTTATTTTATATTATACGGAAGATTGTGCTTTTGCCCGGTCTTTGAAAATGTAACTTCGTTACACACCCTTCCCACTTCGGGGAAAAAAATGTATGCATATATATTTTTTTCAAAAACTTCCCCTGAACTATCTATTATGAAAGAGAAAAGATCCCACAATAAAAATAAACCGACTAGGCGCCTACCCCTTTTCGGCCGAAGCCTTTTATTGGGGGTAGGTACACCTATCACAATTATTCGGAACAAAAGAATGAAATTCACAAGAAAAATAAAGTTTGATTCTTCTACGTCCTTTTGGCTGATGTCGGACCGGGGTGGGGCTTCCGACGTCTAGTGAAGACGCGTCTTGAAAAGATGCTGACATCCGCAGGCGGGGCAGGCTGGATGTTGGTTCGGTAGCGGGCAGTCACACAGACGGCAGGTATCGTGGCGACTCTGTTTGGCTGGTGGTGGTGCACACGGACAATCTCGGGATAGTACGTCCTTCAAACCGCATCGGGAGCAGAAAACGATAGAATGTCTGCGGTGGCACCGGTTGCGGGTGTGTCCGGGTTGACCACATCTCCAGCACAGCTCCTTGCTGACGGGTAAGTAGACTGGATCTTGACATATCTCCTTCGGTGCTGGTACCTGCAGTGGGCTGGCGGAATTCGTTTCCCAGAACTTGCTATTCCATGGGTCCTGTTCGGGATGTTCCACAAAGTAGGGGTGTTTGGGGCTTCCGACGACCGCAGCTGGGTTGTCAGGGCGAATGGCGGCGCTGGAAGGTGACTGGTCCACTGAAAGTCCGGGGTCGGCGGCGGTGTCTTGGCTTTCCTCCATGGCATCCAGAAGGTCAGTGACGACTTTATGTATTGTTGAAGTTGTCTCGGGAATCAGATCCATCCTAACACTCTCCTTCTATGGCTTCGGGATTCCTGAAAGGTCAAAGCATATCAGTATTATAATCAAACAAAAACGGTCCGGCGGTGAGATACCAAGCAAAAGACTATTACAACGGATTGTCTTAAATGAAGTTCGGACGCAAGGTATATAACGGTAACGGGCCCAAATATATAAACGTTAACAACTCTAGTATATATCTATAAAAATGAAATCAAGTAAACCTACGGAAGACTATGATTCGGAAGAGAAGAACAACTATACTACAGTAACCCCTCTTGTCGAGGCACACGCAGAGAGTGCGGTGGGGCGGCTCCTCTTGGGGGCTCTCCTGGACATCGGCTTGTCATCTCTGAAAGGAAACGGTTATTTCTTACCTAGTGTTAATCGGAAGTATGTGCCGGTCGTAGATCTTTGACGTGAATCCGATGGAGTCGTTTGCCTGTTCTGCTTTTGAGGTTGTATACTACCGGTGAGAGGACATGGGTCACGGTATAGGGGCCGGAATATTTGGGAGCAAGTTTCGCGGCGAATCCTCGGTCCGCTGAGGACAGGTGGTGCTCGCGTTTCATGACTTGATCACCTACATGGCAACGCCAATCCCGGCGCCGGAGGTTGTAATGATGACTCTGAACGGTGAATGCCCTGGCCAGATTTACCCGTACCATCTCGAATGTATCCTTTAGACGGGACAATCTGTCGAAGTGCTGAGTGGCATCCTCTTGACTGGTATTTACGTTCCCCTCTTCAACGGGGGAGATTGGGCGGTATATAGCCTTGGGAATTTCTAATTCTCTTCCAAAGTTCAAGAACGCGGGGGAATATCCGGTGGATTCTTGACGTGCGGTGTTTATAGCGAACGAAAGCTCGGCTAAGTGCAGGTCCCACTTCCGGTGATCTTCTTCACAGAACTGTGCTATCATGGTTTTCAATGTCTTGTTGGCCCTCTCCACGGGGTTAGCTTGCGGGGTATATGGCGGAGTCAAACGGTGTTGAATACCGAATTCTTTTAGCGATTCTTCGAACAACCGGCCGGTAAACTGAGTTCCATAGTCTAGCTAGTCTGTCTCCTATGTAAGAGATCACAGCGCCGGTATCTATCAAGGCTTCTGCGGTGCCTCCAGGCACTGCAACCGAAATATGAGGGCGACGATCCAACCAAGATGAGACTCCATGGCAGGGGTCGTCCGGCGGATTGACGGTGCGTACGATTTCTTGGGGAAGACTTCTCGACGGTGGTATAGTAGCTCGAACTTCGTGGAGGACACTATCGTGTATTCTATCTAGGCGGTTTCCTAGTTCAGATGACGTAGCGGCATATGAGGGGTCTCGAGGGCTTTGCTGCGTGGGCCTCGAGTTGCTGCAGCGCCCTGCCTGTGGACACGGACAGTCTCGGGACATAACTCCGTCCCTCTTACATCTGGAGCAGAAGATCCTGGGAGGTCCTCGACATTGACTGCGGAAATGTCCGGTGTGGCCGCATCGCCAACATTCTTGGTTTCTACCGGTTGGTTGCCTGTCTGGATACGAATTGGTTCGATCGGTTTGTCCACGAGCCTGCTCAATCTCGGAGCGTAGCAGTTCGTAATCCGCTTTGGCAAATTCCTGCGGATTCGAGAAGTCCGTTCTACGAATCTGACGGCGAAACTCCGGGTGGAGATTCCGGTACAGCCAATTCAATTCCTGCTCCGGGGTGATACTTCCATGGCGACGGATGAGTGTTTGCATATCTGTAATATATGTGGCGGTACTCTCTTGAAGCCGGTGAGTTCTTCTACTGATGGCTACCTCTAAATCGACGAGATAATTGACCGGAAAGAAAAAATCTCGGAAGGCGGTGCAGAACTCTTGCCAGTTAGACCAGTATTTGCGGTTGTTCCGGAACCAAAGTGCTGGCATTCCATGTAATAGCTCGGGCATAGCTTGCAGTAGCCGGTCGAGAGAGATGGCTTGTGACTCACAAATCTCCTCAAGCCTCTCGAGGAAAGCAGCGGGGTCTCCTGATCCATTGAAGCTTATCCTCCAATCCTTGGTTCTTAATGACGGCATCATTGGTCCTGAGATTGGCCCTGGTGTGGGCTGGATTCCTGCCAGTGTACCATTGAACACGTTTGTCGTTGCGGGTTCTTCTGCACTGGTAACGGTGACGGTCGGTAATGCGGCGGTAACTGTGGTTGCTCTGTATGCTTCTGCACTGGTTAAGGTGACGGTCGGTAGTGCGGCGGTAGCTGTGGTTGCTCCGGATGTGGCGGGAAATACAAACGGCATTGCGGCGGTCGGTGCGGGGGAGGCGCGGCCTTCACGGATGAACTTGGAAAGGCGGCGTCTCTTATCATCTACGGTTCCGGTGACTTTTAGCCTAAATTTGGCTAGTTCCACATCTAGTTCCTCCTTTCGTAGGAGGTATACCCATGCAACACGGGTGTCAGTCGGTTTTTCTCTCGGCAGCGGGTTCTGGGCGGCGGTAGCTTCGTCCGGAGTGTTTGCGGGTACTAAATTCTTAGTAGCCATTTTATTAATACTCGGAATCGGTATAGCTTCCTTGCTCAACGGTCAGAAACCTATTTTTCCCTTACCAATTGCTCGTATCTCTAGACGGGTGACTCTAATCAATAAACGGATGGTGCGAATCGGTTCTACGTACTCGGTAACCTATTAAACGAGGGGTCGCTTAGGGGGTCGGTCCTCGGTTTAGCCAAAGCTGGCAACCTGTCAAAATGACAGGTCAGCGGATTTCGTCGGATTCGGGTATAATGCGGTGCCCTGAAGTGTTTGCGGTGTGTTTCGGACCTCTAAAGTGACGGAATCAATTTCACTACCTCAAAACGGGTTTTACTCAAGTTACGGTGATCAGCGGCCTCGGTACACTATAAAAATGGTCTTTTCCGCGAAAAAACGGCTAACCTGTCAAAAATGACAGGTCGGCGGATTTCGACGGATTCGGCTATAAGACGGTCTACTAAAACGTTTGCAACGGTTTTTACCTCTCTGTAACGTTTGGATTACTTCCACCAACTCCAAAACCGTTTTTCTACGACTTCTGGTAATTAGCGGATATGGTACACCATAAAAACGGTCCCTGCTCGGGCGCCAAATTTGTAACGCTCTTGCGTCGTTACTTGACGGGTTGGCGCCTTAACTACAGGTGACGGGTTGCCTCGGGCGCCAGTTTATTAAAGTGGTATGCTCCACTCGCACCGGGCAGCGTCAGTGAAGAATAAAAATACTCCAGGGGTCACTTTATGGTGGTGACGAAAGTGTTGCGGCCGGTCGGGCAGATTTTACTTGCCTCCCCGGCTTCGTAACCTGGGTATTAGCTGCTTAACGTTCTTACCTATTTACGGAGGTTTACTGGTAGTTGGAGTTGGAGAGAAGAGAAACCAAAAGTTACTTATTTACAAAGAGTCTTTATTAAACGGAAAACTAAACTAAATGTCCTCTAATTCGGGTAGACGGGGCAAAAGCACTAGTACTAACTACTATCCTACTGGTTCAAAACGGTCTCTACTACGGTGAACTACTACGGTGAGTAAAACAAAGCTATGCCAGCGGAAGCAACAAAAAATGGGCGGGGGTGCGGTGGACGGTTAGCGGCAGTGGGCAGAACTACTACGGATTGCAAGCGAAAGCAAAAATGGGGCGAGGATGCGGTGGACGGTTAGCGGCAGTGGGCAGAACTACTACGGATTGCAAGCGACCCTCTAGGTTAATCAAAGCTCTACTCTCGGGGGATATGGCTCTCGGTTTCCGCGGTATCGAAATCTCGGAGTTGCGGCGGCCACCACTAGGATGTGAGAACTCAACTTTCTAGTGGCGGGCACGGTACTCCTCGATCGGATGGCTTAAGGCCCAAACACGGCCGCTGCTAGGATGTGAGAACTCAACGTTCTAGCAGCGGACACGGTTCCCCTTTACTTCCCCTGGTCGGATTATACGGCGAGAACCATATACCCTAAGGTATAAAATTCGGAATATCGCTCACCTCGGTAAACGGTACGGTCGAATTAACGGAATCGGTTTTCTGAAAGAGAACGGTTTTATGAGCACAATGAAGGCTCTTAGATTTAATTCTCACCTGCGTATGCGGGTGAGGAGCTGAGTCTACGGATAGACTGACTACACTGAGAATCGTTCTGCTTTACGGTATGGCTTGTTGGGGATACGGCGCGAAGTCGTAAGTGTCGCCGACTGTCGGTGCAGGTTTGATAAATTATATTATGTTATATTGTACCGATGTTTATATTACTTTGTATCGAAACGGACGGAGGAATACGGTGTTCGAACGCTTTATTTTATATTATACGGAAGATTGTGCTTTTGCCCGGTCTTTGAAAATGTAACTTCGTTACAATGTGTCTTTAAACAATTTTTACAATAAGTGATCTGCAATGTGCTAGAAGAAACATTTACTCTGCACGTCGAAAATTGTTGTCAGCTTTGCCAAAATCACTATCGGAGGTTCATGAAGTTTTGAATGAACTTCAACCAAAAACCAACAGAGATGAAGACTTCCTAATTGTTAACGATTTATCCGAAAATTTAGTGATATTTAGCTGTAAAAGTAATAAGTTTTTTATGTGAATCAAAAATTATTTATATGGATGGTACATTTTCTTACTGCACAAAATATTTCACACAAATGTTTACGATACATGGTTTTTTTAACGGTCATTGTCTGAGCCATCAGAAATATCTCACAACGTGACAACGCCGCATCACCGTCAGAACACCATCCCACTACATATCCAATAAAAAAGAAGAAGCAGAGCGACAGCGTTGAGACAAGAGCTTTCAAGATAGCACGTGTAGTAACTGTATGAACTTTTTAGTTTTGTAATTCAAATGTTTAAGTTGTTGAAATATTATTATTGTAATAATAAAATGAATAATCTACAGTCCACAAGTTATTGAAAGAAAACGTCCTAACAGTCATTATATACTCATTAGTTTTTTATTTATTAAAAGACATGAAAAAACATATGGGTTTTGCAAATCAAAAATTAAAGAGTAGCGGAAAAGTGTCACCTAAATATTTTTCTTTATTTTTCGACACCAAATAATAAAAGACGTTGTAGAAAAAACTTGTGTTTTATATTTTTTAAAATTTAAGGATAAACAAAAAGAATATTATTTTTTAAAACTATATTAGTATGTCGTCTCGCCCACAGGGTAACGACGAGTTGGCATAGCATGAGGTGATGAGATAGCAATGATGGCATAGTCCTCTTTAGTCTCTGCACAACTCACAAACAAAAGTTTTCACACGAGGTGACACATCAGCACATTCACAGTGTGCCCATTTTTAGATCGAATACATCTAATCAATTTTTCTGCGGATTTTGATGTAGAAAAGAGGCTGTTGCAGTAAATACACGCTGCATCATCATCATCGTCAGTTGCAATTCTATCTTTGTCGCTGGAAGAATTACCCATATTTAATATGGTTTTTGCTTTCTTTGCTGCCATTCTTGATTCTTTTCTAGTTTTTTCTGCAGTTTTTATTTTCAGTATTTTGATTTCAGGTGTAGTATTCAAAATTCCAAATTTTCCACTGTTTCCATTTCTTCTCTTTTTTCTCATGTCAACTTTTGACAGTGGTGTTCACACTTCACGATTTACGTGTTTTCATTTTTAAATTTCGCGGCGATTGAACGCCAAGGGAAGACAAGCAGTTCTCTAGCCTTCTTCAAGGAAAAGGTATAGAGCGCATGTTGCTCTTATAACTTACTTAGATCGTGCCACGTGAAAGTAACAACAACCGGTGTGAATAAGTTTAAATTTTGGAAAAAGGCAGTACGAGATTGGAAGCAGAAAGTAATCAAGGTAAGAGTTCTTGCTTGTTGCGTGAATGGTCCTTCATAATAAATAATTATTACAATTATATATCAACATTTTGCGTGTCGTGTTTGTGAACATTTTTGGTCCTTTGGGCCGGATTTTAAGATCAATCCGTGGATATTTACAGTCAGAAAAATCGTGTTTCGTGTAGGTTTGCTGTAAAATCTCGTATTTGCTTGTTTATTATTGTTTTTTTTTAAATAAAAAAATGGAAACTGAAGAAGTAAAAAAATTAATTAACCAAAGGAGAACCGTGATAAATCGTGTTAAAGCTATATCCGAATGTGGATTAACAGCCCAAGATGGGAATGAAGTATTAGTTAAAGAGTTTAGAGCGCGTTTTGAGAGCTTAGCTCATTTAGTGAATAATTTTGATTCTTTACATATGGAAATTGTGGGATTAATGCAAAGTGAAAATGAATTAACGGCACAGGACCGTATTCAGGGTGATTTTGATGATATGCATTATTCAATTCAAGTTTTATATCAGGATTTAGTAAAAAAGGAAATTAGCTTAGAGCCTGAAAAAGGGGAACAAAAAAGTGTCAAAGGTTTTGCGTGTTCAAGCCATTCAGTGGGGCAGAGTGAGCATAATTCGAGTCGTGAAGAGAATAAAATATCAACAAAAAGAAATATAAAATTAAGTAGAATAGAAATTCCGAAATTTAGTGGTAATATAAGTGATTGGCCAAACTTTTATGATTTGTTTGAGTCTTTAGTACAGTCAAATAGTGATTTTTCAGAAATAGAGAAATTTCAATTTTTAATATCGTCATTAACAGGTGAAGCTAAAAGCGTTGTGAAAAATTTACCTCTGACAAGGAAAAATTATGTAGTAGCTTATGATAAATTAGTGAAAAAATACCAAAATGATAGGGTTTTAATGACATATTATTGGCAAAACATAGCACATGATCCGAGGTATGAGAGTGGTGAATTTAATCTGTCTAAAGTGTTGGACATCTTTTCTGAAAATCTAGCAGCTCTTGATCAATACAATAGTGATCTATGGGATTTCACAAAGTTTAATTTGTTATTGGAAAAGCTTGACAGTGAAACTAAACATCTATTTGAAAGATCATGTGTGGACAGTGGCGTACCTACTTACGAGCAGTTGTTTTCATTTTTGGAGAAACAAAGTCGTGTAGATAAGTTAGCTTCTTTAACTACAAAAAATAAATTGAGCGTCAAAAGACAATATGGACAAAATCGTGATAAAGAGAGCAAGCTTACTAAACGTATTAATTCCTTTGTTACAAGAAGTCCAAATCAAACAAATGGGTTGCATTGTGTCGTGTGTGATGGCCAACATTCTCTTGTAAAATGTGACAAATTTTTGAGTTTAAATCCTAAGGAAAGAAACGAATGTGTAAAAAATAATCAATTATGTTTTCGATGTTTGTCTTCATCTCATTTTTCCCATAAATGTGACTCTCGTGTTGTGTGTGAAATATGTAAAAGAAATCATCATCTTCTGCTTCATTATAAGAGAGAATTTGAGAATTCAGGTTCGAATGAGATCAGTGGCGGTTCCACGCAAAATGAATTGGGGGTTCATAATACAATAGTTTCTGAAAACAAAACCGTCTTACTTTCTACAGCCCTTGTGTGTGTAAAAGGCGTTGACGGAAAATTGTATAAGTGTAGAGCATTGATTGACAGTGCTAGTGAAGCAAGTTTCGTAACAGATTCCTTTGCAAAAGTTTTAGGTTATAAAAGATCTAATAAACAAATTTCTATTCGTGGAGTGAATTAAATGAATACCTCCAACATGGGTACAGTGGTATCTGAGGTGTATGCGTGTAATCAAAATGAACCTTCCTTTGAAATTGAGTTTATTGTGGTGAAATCGTTCTGTGGCCGTACTCCGTCGGTAAGTCGGTAAAGATCTTCAGTTGGCAGATCCAATGTGTGGATCGTCCAGGGAAGTCAAAGTGTTGTTAGGTGCAGATGTGTTTGGTCAGATACTACGCGACGGTCTCAAGGTAGGGGACTCGGGGTCTCCTAGTGCGATTAATACTGTTTTTGGCTGGGTGTTGATTGGCAACGTTGGTGGAAAAAATTGTGACCTGGTCATTGATAGTTTTTGTTCATTGGTGGAATATTCTCTTGACAGTGTAGTCAAAAGATTTTGGGAACTAGAGGAAATTCCTAGAAGTGCAAATTTGTCTCATGAAGATCAAGCGTGTGAAGACAATTTTGTAAAGAATTGTCGGAGGGAAAATGATGGCAGGTATGTAGTGAGTTTACCGTTCAAAGAGTCGAGTGAGGAGCTCGGTGAGTCGAGAAACCAGGCATTACGCAGGTTTCATAATCTGGAAGCCAAGTTGTGTAGGTCTCCAGAGTTGTATGAACAATATTCAGAGTTTATGAGGGATTATTTAGATCAACGACATATGTCGTTAGTAGGCTTAGATGAGAGTCAGAGGGTGTCTGAGACCTACTTTATCCCACACCATGGTGTTTTGCGACCAGAAAGCTCTTCCACGAGGTTACGTGTGGTGTTTGATGCTAGTGCTAAGTCGTCAACAGGTGTTTCTTTGAATGACAAACTACTAACCGGGCCCATTCTTCAAAAAGATATTGTGTCAATTCTGTTGGCGTTTCGAGTTCATAAAGTGGCATTCGCAGCAGACATACGTCAAATGTACAGGCAAATAGTAATTCGTGAGTCTGATAGGAAGTTTCAGAAAATATTGTGGAGATTTTCCGTGTCGGAAGAGATCTCAGAATACGTGTTAAACACCGTGACATATGGAGTGTCTTCGAGTCCTTATTTGGCAATAAGAACTTTGTTACAGCTAGCGAGTGATGAACGAGAGAGTTATCCAGAGGCAGCGAAAATCGTGGAAACAGACATTTATGTGGATGATGTAGTTAGTGGGACAGATTCTGTGGAGGAAGTGTTGTACTTGCAAAGTGAATTGACTCAATTATTATCAGAAGGGTGTTTTGAATTGAGAAAGTGGGCAAGCAATTGTGAAGAAGTGCTTCGTACTGTTCCAGGGCTTCATCAGCAGTGTCATAGCTTATGTGATAGAGATTCAAATAGTCTGAAAGTTTTAGGGCTACAGTGGAATCCTAGTGTCGATTGTTTTTCATATGCATTCACAGATCTTACTCAAATTAATACAAAGAGAGGTGTACTCTCAGAAGTGGCAAGGATATATGATCCAATCGGACTCCTTTCCCCCATCACTTTATTGGCTAAGTATATTATACAATGCACATGGAAGCTAGGTCTAGGGTGGGATGAAAGTCTTCCTAGTGAGTTACTTGAGTTGTGGGACAGATTTAAAAGTGAATTAAGTGTTTTGTCGTCTCTTAAAATTCCTCGTAGAATTGTGTGTGATGACATAGTCAGTTTTGAATGGCATGGATTTTGTGACGCCTCGCAGACTGGTTATGGTGGGGTTGTCTATTTGAGACAAATTACAAGTGATTCTCGTGTTTATGTTTCTCTAGTGTGTTCAAAATCAAAGGTGTGTCCTTTGAAGGTTATTTCGATTCCAAGGCTGGAATTATGTGCAGCAGTGTTATTGGCAAGCTTACTAGAGTATGTTCAAAAAATTTATGGTGCAAGGGTTCCTAAGTTGTCAGGTGTAACAGCTCGAGCATGGACAGATTCTAAAGTTGTGCTTTCGTGGATAAAGTCCTCCCCATCTAGATGGAAGACATTTGTGGCAAACCGTGTCAGTGAGATTCAAGCTAAGGTTGAACCAAAAAATTGGTTTCATGTCTCCGGATCAGATAATCCGTCAGATTGTGTGTCACGAGGTCTATTCCCTAAGGAGTTACTTAATCATGTATTATGGTGGTCAGGACCTGAATGGTTGAAAGACACTGTACCAAACTTCTGTGAGAAAGTTATAAAGGTGCCGAGTCATGTCGAAACTGTACTTTCTGAGGAACGAAAGACTGTATGCGTGATTGAAAGGAATGTGGACGTTGTAAATGGATTGTTGAACAGGTTTTCATCTTTAAAGAAAATTTTGGGTATTCTTGTGTATGTGAAAAGATTTTTAGATGTGAAAGTTCGAAAAGCAACGTGTGCAAAAGGTGCTCCCAGTGAATCAGAATTGTATGAATCTATGATACTTATAGTGAAATGCGTGCAACAAGTGGAGTTTAAGGAAGAAATTCGTAATTTGGAAAATGGATTTTTGTGTTCCAAACCTATAAGGAAATTGTCACCATTTATTGATGGACAGGGCGTCCTCAGGGTGGGCGGTAGGCTCCGCAATTCGGAATTGTCTTATGATGCTAAACATCCTATGCTTCTACCTCGTAATCATCGAATTACTGAACTCGTCATTAGAGATTATCATCTACGTCATGGTCATCCTAGTTTGAGATCATTACATTATCTTATTGTACAAAAGTTCTGGATTCTATCTGTCAAGCGCGCCATAAACAATGTTTTATCCAAGTGCAATTCGTGTTTTCGTGTCAAACCTTCTTCAAACCCTCCTTTGATGGGAAATCTTCCCAAATTCCGTGTGTCCCAATTAAAACCTTTTGTGCATAGTGGTGTGGATTTTGCTGGTCCATTCAAAATCTTTTTATCGAGACATCGTGGAGCTCGTCCAGTCAAGATGTATGTGTGTCTTTTTGTGTGCTGTGCAACCAAAGCGTTGCATTTAGAAGTCGTGTCCAATCTTACTTCTGAGGCATTTCTGGGTGCGTTCAGACGATTTGTGTCAAGACGAGGAAGATGCAGTGATGTGTACAGTGATAATGGGACAAATATGGTGGGAGCATATAGATTATTAATAACGTATGCTGCTCAATGTGAACAGGAATTGTCAATAAAATGGCATTTCAACCCCCCTGCGAGCCCTCATTTCGGTGGACTTTGGGAAGCAGGAGTGAAATCGGTGAAGGGTCATTTGTATAGGGTCGTAGGTAGTCAAATTCTAACTTTGGAAGAATTCCAGACTTTATTGGCTCAGATTGAAGCGATTCTGAATTCAAGGCCGTTGTGTAGTGTTAGCCCTGATCCTAACGATTTAAATGTGCTGTGTCCAAGCAACTTCTTGATGCTTGAACCTATGTGTGCTCCTCCTGATCCTGATGTGACTTCTTTATCCCTTAATAGGTTAACTCGATGGCAGTTAGTGCAAAGATGTGTGCAGGATTTTTGGAAAAGATGGTCGAACGAGTATTTACACACTCTACAGCAAAGGGGCAAGTGGTGTGTGGAAAATGTTAATTTAGCTATAGGAGCCTTAGTTCTTGTGAAAGAGGAGAATGTTGAGCCATTGAATTGGAAATTGGCTCGAATTGTGCAAATGCACCCTGGCAAAGATGGTGTTTGTAGAGTGGCACAAATCCAGACACCCACAGGTTTTTTGACGAGGCCGGTAACAAAGCTATGTCCGTTGCCCTCGCAGTAAGTTTAACAAATTTCATAGTATTTTTATTATTATTATTTTTTTTTTTGTAAAATTGTAGGTTTAGTTTAACTCGTGTACATTTCGTGTAGAGTAAAAGGTTGGGTTAAAACGTGAAATAATGAACTGGGTCATTATTGGTGGGCGGAATGTTCACACTTCACGATTTACGTGTTTTCATTTTTAAATTTCGCGGCGATTGAACGCCAATGGAAGACAAGCAGTTCTCTAGCCTTCTTCAAGGAAAAGGTATAGAGCGCATGTTGCTCTTATAACTTACTTAGATCGTGCCACGTAAAAGTAACAACAACCGGTGTGAATAAGTTTAAATTTTGGAAAAAGGCAGTACGAGATTGGAAGCAGAAAGTAATCAAGGTAAGATTTCTTGCTTGTTGCGTGAATGGTCCTTCATAATAAATAATTATTACAATTATATATCAACATTTTGCGTGTCGTGTTTGTGATATTTCAGATGGCTTTATAAGAAATTTATCGATACTCAAATTATTCATATTATGATCTTCACTAATCTTCTTTGCATTCTCAAGTGTTTGGAAAACCAAGTGGCTTTCTTGCATATTTATTACCACCTCCTTCTTCTGTGTATCATCTTGTTCGTTTTCACGTTCTTCATCTTGTATTTGAGTGTCATTTTCATATTCAACTGGTTAATTCTCCACATATTCTTGATTTTCAACTTCAATTGTCTCTACGATACCGTTGGCTTGCTCTGCTCCTACATCTGTAACTTCAGCAGCATGGAACAGATGATCGGGAAATACGTCTCTATTGAATGGAAAAATACCACTTGTAGCATTTTTCATGGTTGCAGCTTTCTGGTAGGCCTCCCTAAAGATTTCACCTACTTGAAAATGTGTAACCACTCTTCCAGGATGTAATTTGAACCATTTCTGGAGTTCTTGGTTATAATACGTCGTAAGGGGGCCAAAAAACGCAACATTTAAGTGCTCTATGTGTACAGCGTGGCGGAAAGCAAAACAGAATTATACCGTTATCATTGGCGTATGTTTGTGCCTCCAGAGTTTCATGACTTGTATGGACATCAAGAAGTAACAAAACCTTTTCTTCACGTGATGGCTTTATCATTCTTACAAAATATTTCAGCTACTTAAGAATATTTCGGCATTAGTCCATCCAAGTTCTTGAGCAAATGCAATTGAACCTACTGGGGCGTTATCCATTAGTTCATTTTTCATATTTTTTCGAGGAAATATGAATCATGGTGGAATATAGTTTCCCCCAGCACTCATCGCAGATACAACTGTGAAGTGTTTTCCTCTTTCAGCGCTTGTCAACACTCCCACCTGTTTTCTCCCTTTAACTGCAAAAATTCGACAATTTTTGGAAGGAACTGTTGAAAGTCCGCTTTCCATATTATACGTTCTGGTTGGATCGTAGTTTATTCCAGTCAAGGCATTTTCCAACAGATCGAATTATTTTGAGATCTGTTTCTTATTAAATGCCATAGCTCGAGCTGCTGAAGTTGATTCGGGCATTCGTAATGATATTTGAAGATTTGAGATAAATCCTTTCAGCCAATCATTACCTGCCATCTTTTTTTCAAGGTTGATTTGATGAAGAATGCCGTTCTGGACAGCCAAGTCGAATGCCAGTTTTTTCACGTCCGAAGTTGTCATTCCAAAAAATCTTTCTTCCATGTCCTTGATATGTTTAACGATTTCGGCTTCCATATCTTTATTAAAAGTTACTCGTTTCCCTCCCATATAACCTTTGACAGCACCCACACTAAATTGGTTCGTACCTTGACAACGTCTTCGTAAAGTACTAAAAGGTACATCAAATGTTTTTGAAGCGAGCAACCAATCCATTATTTTCTCTTGTATTGCATTTATGGCCGCTTCCATATCTTCTTCTCTCCACTGCAACCGATTACTTTTTCTGTAATATTTGCCTACCATTTTCTGTAATGATTAATAAAGAAATAGAGATCATTTATACTTTCCAAATTCACTACATTCATTAAATAGTGGCTGACAGGGCGAGATGACATACTGCCATCTCGTCCTACTGCTGTGTATGCCATCTAGGGCTCAAGTACGTGCACTAACTTCATGACTATTTTCTTCCTTTTGAGACGAAATACTGAAGATTGCATGCGACCAAAATCTGAGGTTAGGATAGATGATTTGAAATGTTATGACAATCTGTAAGAAAATTACTAAGTATGCCCACAAAACACAACTCACGAATACTCAAAAAATATTTCTTACCTACAGAATCACAGAATATTTCGTATAAGTTTGGTATACCGAGGTAGATTTACAGGCACTTTGTGAAACATGCACATAATGCAAGTTAGTCCACTGCACTGAGTTATTAGCGGTAAATTCAAATATAGCTATGAGACTTAACTCCTATGCCAACTCGGCCACTATGCCCATCCCAGACACTTTTCCCCTATTGTGATTATACACTCATGAACAAAATTATCGAATATTGTTAATTTTTCATAATTTCTTTTTGAAAAAAGAAATTCTGATTAATCAAGCCATTTAAATACTGTAATTTACGAGAAACTGTTTATTTTAAAATATTTCAGTGAACAATCTTAAGTTTTAATCAGAAGAAAATCGTGAAAAAAAATTGAGGATATTTACATCATATTTAAATACTAATTGGAGGACAATTACAAGTCTATTGATTAAAATTAGAGCACAGTTAGTAACGACCCTCGGGCTCTAATTACTGCTTCCATTCTTCTCGGCATGCTAAGGAGGTTCTAGATAAATTGTTGAGGAATTGCATTCCATTCTTCTTGTGCAGTAATCCGAAGCTGGTCTATTGTACTTGCAACAGGATTTCTTTGTAGTCCCATGTATGTTCTATTGGATTTAAGTCGGGTCTATATGGTGGCCAATCTAATCTTTGAATTTGGACCGCATCAAGGTAATTAGTAACTATGCCAGCTGCAAGCGGTTGAGCATTATCGTGCATTAATATGAATCCTTCATATCCAATATAGCCTACATAAGGCAAAACATGATCTTGCAGGATGTTTTCAATATACAAGTCACTTGACATTCGTCTAAACACTTCCACAAGTTCGGCGCGTCCCTCCCAAGGAATACCTCCTCAGAGCATTATACCGCCAAAACTAACGGTCTCTATGAGATTGCAGGCAGCATATCGTTCTCCAACTGTTCTGTAGACGTGGTTTCGTCCATCTGGCTTCCATAACTGAATTCTAGTCTCATCCGTAAAGAGAACGTTTTTCCAATTCTCGATATCCCACTGAATATGTCTTCTAGCAAATTCGAGATATGACAGATGAAAAAAGTAATAGAACCAGCTACTAGTCTATGGGTATCTCCAGTAGTGTTCGTCAAGAAAAAGGATATGGAACTACGAGATTCTGCGTGAACGATCGCCCGCTAAACAGCGTGACGAAGAAATACAGCTATCCTCTGCCTCTAATCGACGATACGCGAGATACTTTGGCCTGTTTTCCACCTTGGACCTGAAGTTTGGTTATTGGCAAGTAGAAATGGACCCAGAAGACAACGAGAAGACTGCTTTACCACCGAACCTGGATGGCAATTTAACGTCATGCTATTCGGGCTCTGTCATGCGCCCGCAACATTTGAAAGACTCATAGAAAATGTCTTAAGAGGGTTGTCTTGGAAAACATGCCTGGTCTATTTGGATGACATCGCAGTACCGGGGAGGATATTTGACAAACACCTGAAGTATTTGGAAGATATATTCAAACGACTCCAAGCTGCCCAGCTCGTGTTAAACCCGAAGAAATGTTCAGCTATTCCAAAACCGAGTCAACTATCTAGGTCATATAGTAAGCAATGAAGGAGTGGCAGTGGATCCAGAGAAAATTGCTTCCGTTCAGCAATGGCCGCAACCAACCGACAAACATCAAATTAGGAGTTTCCTTGGACATACTATAGAAGATTTATTAGGAAGTTTGGAGATATTGCCAAGCCTCTAACTCGACTCACAGAAGAAACAAGAGCTTATTGATCTGCCATAAATGAGTCCACGGGTAAAACACCTGCGAAAATCCTGCTTGGACGTGAAATGAGGCTTCCTTGTGACCTGGAGTTTGGCTGACGGCCTGGCGAAGATCTAGCAGAAGAAGATTACGTTATCCAAATGAGAAGTAGGATGGACAATGTGCATGAATGGGAAGGTCCGTACTTAATAAAGAAGAGGATCAACGACGTCATCTATCGCATAAGAAAGATCCGCAATGGAAAACCGAGAGTATTTCACCAAAACCGACAAGCACCATTCGAAGGAGACCATGGCAAAGAGGAAGGAGTGCGCCATGTACAACAAGAGCCTTCGAAAAATGTATGGGCGCATACGGAGGTACCGGGAAAGCTAGATACGGAGTTATGACAGAACATCGCCAGTGACAAGCACGCATGAGGATTGGCAACCGTCTTTCGAAAGAAGTTTGGACAATTAGAAAAACTTGAAGAACAGTAAGTGAATATACTGTGTAGTTAATAAAAATTAGTGAATAATTTATTGAATAAATAAATTAAGTGAGTAGACATACCGTGTGTATAAATTTATCCCACCCGTCGTAATAAAAACTTTTAAATGAAATGGAAAAACATTACACTATGTACCTATATGTATTATTTATATTTTAAATTAATGCATTTTGTTTTAATATTACATCAGTCTATTTACTCTATTTCTTGCAACCAGAGGGAGGATTATTTATGTGCCGAGTTTAAACATTTTAAAAGTGAATCTTTCAATCTCTGCAGAGCTTGACTACTTTTATTTCGTATACTTGAGATGTGTGCCGAGTTTGTAGTCACTATATAAATAGTGCCTTATCAAATAATTTTTGTTAAAACCTGATATAATGGTAGTAACTTTTTTCTTTTAATTGTTTTAAGAAAGAAATATATTCATTGTACATCTGAAATGCCATATTCGTTTATCGGCAGAGAATATCTTACAACTAAATGCTAACCATTCAATATAACTTTTTCACCATGGTCAATTTTTATTTAAGTAGTTTCATTTTTGAACACTCTTGAGAACCAGCCCTGAGATAACAAAATAAGTTTTGTTTACATTATGATTTATTTTGTTAACCCTGTTTAAATTACCCAAGACAGCTAACTTCTTCAGTTTGGGTTAGGGCTAACTTATTTGGGTTACAGCTTGTGTAAGAAGATCTTTTGAATAGCTAATGCAAATAAAGTGTTATTTTCTTTTACTTTAAAAAAGAATTAGAAAAGTCGTCCATTAAACTAACCTTGTCAACACAAGGGAATCAAATCAAAAACAGGTAGGAATTCGATGCTTTTTAATGCTAATTTGTTGCGGTAAAACGAATTTTGTTACTCAAAACGTTTTGAAAAAAATAAGAACATTACCAGCTTAACATCAAGCTGACATTGTAATATTATTTATCAGAAGAAAACGAGAGAAAAAATGAACCTGAATTTGTTGCTAATTAGTTGCTAACATAAATCGAGATTTGAACAATAATTGTAAAAACAGCTGTCAAAATTGACAAATTAATTTGTTGGTGACTACAACAGCAACTATTTGCAAGTACAGCACTGATGCAAATAGTATATCTACTGAGCATTCTCATGGTTGTAATTATATATAATTATAAAAAACAATTGTCAAAATTTATAAATGTATTATTTGTTGTTGATAGGAATTAGCAAATATTTGCATATAAAGGGCTGTCGATGCTAGTATTGGCCATTATCATGGATATATTTATATAAAAGTGTTCCCATCATCACATAATTATCCTACACAATAAGTAATACATCCTACTTCGATTATGTGACAAAAATGTACTATGAGGCCCGTAGGACAATTTCAAATATAATTTAATTGTAAATCTGAATTGAAATAATCTGTTATTAAGTACATAAAAAATCAATATAAAAAAACGTGTGAATAAAAAAAATTGTATCAATATTTTTTTGACACTTCCTAGAGTTGTTAATTGGTGTTAGTCTGTTGATAAGACAAATAAAAAAGAATTACGAGAACTAATCAGCAGTAACTAAGCATCACACTTCAGTTGATAAGGTCAACTTGCAAATTCTAGTTCTATGGTTTAATAATTATAACCAGGACATTGTTTAATAGATATAAGTAAAGGAGCTAGGCGGGTTCTAGACCATTCCTTATGTAAATTAACATGGGAAATCGCCAAGGTTCATCGTGGTCATTTTTGACGCAATTTCGATCTGCGCATGCGTTAAGGCGGCCATCTTGTATGCTTCCACCATGCTAATGACGTCAGCCATCTTGTATGAGTCATTTGTTAAGCGTCGAGTAAGTCATGAGAATGAAAGCTTTATTTGTGGGTAGAGAGGTGGTGAAGGTAAAATAAGAACATCTGAATAATAAAACATTTTTATTGCATATAAAATGGGCAAAAATTCGATATACAGGTGGATATATCGATATCTAATAATATTAATAATTAACTAGTCTAACAGCTCACCTAATAAATTACATCTCTAGTCTAATGTATGAATAATTAAAATAGATAGAAATATGTAAAATATGAAAATGTGTATTCAAAAGGCTGGATCAACATCCATAGCACCATCAATCGAATAGTGCCCCCAGAGTAAGGTTTCATCGGAACCATGAACAATATAGCGTTTGTCATCCTCCGGACTGAGTGCTACTTTATTTTGGATAATTGAATGGACCAGATGTTTCTCGGCACGAATTAGATTTTGGGAAACTGTTTTCTGTGTAAAGGTATCGAGGCATTCTTCATAATCCTCAAATGTGATTACGGTCTTCATAACTGACGACTTTACCCCTTTAGCTTTTTTAGTTACTCCAACCTTTCGAATAAGACAGTCTATTTCTTCTTTGTCATAACCATCATCCGCAAGATCATCATCGTTTTTCCGCTAGACCATTTCAGAGGTTAGTAACCGCGTTGCATACAATTTCGACCGTAACCCAATATAATCAGTCATTATAATACCATTGTTCTCATCCTTCATCATCCCAAGAACCTTCTTATTAACTCGAGTAATTACATAGACGTTATCATCGGGATAGTCACTAGTATCGAAATACTTATGACAATCTAGCTTCATCATCTCATACGGGTCCTGCTCTCTTATTTCAACTATCGCAGAGTCAGTATCCGTGTAACAGGCAGTGTAATTTTCTCCAAATCTCCAAGCTAAGTTGGAACTGTTAAGATGACAAGCTCCAAAATGTTTAGTGTTCCACAGCTTTACGGTAAGAAAGTTAAGCCGACCGATGAGAGATTTGGATTGTGGCTCCTGTTGGAAAATTTGGAAGGTAACAATCTGGTTACAGATATTGGAAATATTAAATACACGGAAGGTGAACACCCGCTGGAAGATGGACTTATACCAATTACAGAACCATTTTGTGACAACATTGGATGGTTATATATCGTAGCTTCTAATCTGGTAATACCCTGCTTCTTGGCCAATGCAGAAGAGAAAGTTTCCTTTAATCTTGTGCGTGGGCAGTTGACTAAATCTATAATATGGTTTCCAATGCTCTTGTTAACTCCAGGACTGGTTATTTGACAAATAAATTTGTTGTATATTTTAACCCTTGCGTTAGATGTGAGGCAATCTATGCCAACTGTTTTATCATTGTTTCCTTGTACTCTCCTTGGATGCAAAAGTTAAAGTTGTTTGTTAAATAATTAATCATTTCTTCTTTGTTAAAAACTCCTGCAAAATCCTGTCCATTAGGTAGTAATCTTCCTTCCGGAGTTGCTCCAATAAATTTGGTATTTCTTTAAGTAGCCTGTCGAGTTTAAGGTCCGCCAATTCTACTTTGTATGGAATACACACAGGTTCTTTATGTTTCCTTTTAATAATTTCCAAATCTTCTCCGACTACTTCTCTTGTTCCAATGGCAAGCGGGTTGTTACTTAGTAAGAGGAAAGGCAGCTTAGCTTTAACACCATGTTTTGCAGAAACGAATTCGCCAAACTTTCCATGTATATAACTATTAAAAGAACCACATATTTATTTTTTAACAAGTTTAGAATTTCCATCGCAGTCCTCTAAGCCGCATACCTTTACAAGCATTATGTTGTCACAAAATGGTTCTGTAATTGGTATAAGTCCATCTTTCAGCGGGTGTTCACCTTCCGTGTATTTAATATTTCCAATATCTGTAACCAGATTGTTACCTTCCAAATTTTCCAACAGGAGCCACAATCCAAATCTCTCATCGGTCGGCTTAACTTTCTTAACGTAAAGCTGGGAAACACTAAACATTTTGGAGCTTGCCATCTTAACAGTTCCAACGATCGTCGAATACTAAAGCCTTAAAATTTGACCTCCTATATTCATACCATCGTAGAAAGGTGGGGGGAGAAGGGGGGGGTCGTGGAAACTGCTTTGTTGAAGTAAAGTAATGTGGTTTTCTTACCTATATGAAGACCGTAATCACATTTGAAGATTATGAAGAATGACTTGATACCTTCACACAGAAAACAGTTTCCCAAAATCTAATCACAATGTCCGAGAAACATCTGGTCCATTCAATTATCCATAATAAAGTAGTACTCAGTCCGGAGGATGACAAACGCTATATTGTTCATTGTTCCGATGAAACCTTACCCTGGGGGCACTATTCGATTAATGGTGCTATGGATGTTGATCCTGCCTTTTGAATACACATTTTCATATTTTACATGTTTTTATCTATTTTAATTATTCATACATTTAGACTAGAGATGTAATTTATTAGGTGAGCTGTTAGACTAGTTAATTATTAATATTATTAGATATCGAAATATCCAGCTGTATATCGAATTGTTGCCCATTTTATATGCAATAAAAATGTTTGTTTATTCAGATGTTCTTATTTTACCTTCACCACCTCCCTACCCACAAATAAAACTTTCATTCTCATGACTTACTTGACGCTTAACAAATTACTCCTACAAGATGGCTGACGTCATTAGCATGGTGGATGCGTACAAGATGGCTGCCTTGACGCATGCGCAGATCGAAGTTGCGTCAAAAATGACCACGATGGACCTTTGCGATTTCCCATGTTAATTTACATAAGGAATGGTCTAGAACCCGCCTAGCTCCTTTACTGATATACTACTGACATTGATAGTGGTGTACTTGGAAATATTTGCTGTTTGTTGTCAATAGCAAATTAATTTGTCCATTAATTCTTCAACTATATAAGTGATTGAAGTATTTTCAGCGTTCAATTAGGAATGCTTATTTTGAATTCCCACCAATTCTAAAAATGTATAATTTTTTACTTTATTCCATTATTTTCTGCTTTAAGTCTTAGCAAAAAATTCATATTATTTTTTTCCCTCGTTTTCTCCTGACAATATGTCAATCCCAGCTTGACGTTAAGCGGGCATTGTCCTTATTTTTTTGTTTTTCGTTTTACCGCAACAAATTAGCATACAAAAATCAACATATTCCTACCTATTTTAGATTTGATTCCGCTGTGTTCACAAAGCTAGCTTAATGGACGTCTAGAAAAGTGTATAACTAGTACAGTTAAGGTAGAGGAACATTGGCTATATTAACCAAAGTGTAAGGCATTTATATCTGCACTGTCAAGGATTTGTAAAAAAATTCGTTTGGATGCATATGGTTATTGCTATATATTGCTAAAATGTACTATTTCTGCTGGTTTTATAATCAAAGAATAAAATACTGGTTATATACATTAAAAGTCAGGTTGCTCATGTTAATCTACTTCATTCCGGTCTGTCACTTCTAGGAATGTATTTTTTTATTCTTGGGACTCTACGGAAAAAATCAAAATATCAGTATATAATTTATAATTCTTAAAAATGAAAAAGTGAGATTATTTAAAATATGGTACCTAGTAGTGTATTTTATGACCATATAGCGCAAACTGTTTTTTTACAATTTTTGAAGTAAAAGTACCTACTATCGCCCTCGCGGAAATTATAGGCTCTCTATAAGTAAATTTGTTTAAATAATCAGAAAGCAAACAGTACAAATGCAGCGTGTGTTCAACAACATTTCGCCGTCAAGATAATTTGCGTCGTCACATGAAGAACACTCATCCTGGTAAAAAGGCCGAAGTGATAAAGACCGTTCTACCGGCTCGTTCAAAAATACTATCTACTATTGTAACGCCTAAAACAACCGTCGACACTAGTTCTGTTAATGATAAGAATAAAACAGATAATTACGTACCTGTCGATAATCCAAATGCTATAAACGTTATAACCACTGCTTCCGTTGCTTGTTCTTCGATAAAGATAAACAGAGAAGAAACGGAAGCAGTTACACATCTTCCTTCTGCTGTTAAATCTGATTCCAGGGCGGAAGCAACTGGTGGAACAACGTCAACAACGACCAGTGTCATCAACGGACCAATCAAACTTGCTTTTAAAACGCCGGCTTTCAAGAGCTACTACAATATTAACAGGTAAGTCGTGATCATTGATATGGTAATTTTAGATAAGAAATGACAAATTTTGGGAAAAGTTAGGAAGGAAGGAAATGTTAAGGGGACAAGGTGTATCGACATCGTGGTCATTTAGCACCTATCTGTGTGTAATTTTCTCTAAGGATGTTAGAGAGTTTGCCGTATAAGCCGATTTCCTTAATGTATTGAATTCGTTTTTTGGCTGAAATTAAGTTTAGAGACATGATATATTTGAAGCAGTTTGAGTTTAGTATATTAATTATTTCACCTTGACAATGTATACAGTCTGGGATTAAATGTTTTATTGAACTTGGAGAAGTGCAGAAGGGGCAGTTTGGGGATGGGTCGTTTTTGAGTTAGATTGGAGTGACCAATAACAATTCTTTTTAATTTGATGTTGTTTTCGTGATAGTTCAGGAAAATCGTAAGTGTCAAAGAAGTTGTTTTTTATCTCGAATAATTTGTTTCTGTCATTTGATGTTGACCAATGATTTTGGATTAGGTTTTTATTGATGGGGGGGGGGGATGAGAAAGGAACTAAACTCTTTAGAGTTATAAAGGAATAAGGTAGGTGAACCGTCTGTAATTGCTTATTTCGTTAATGTCATCTCTTCCATTTCCTGGTATACCTTTATGATTGGGGACCCATATGAAATTGATTTCTAGTTTTCTTAATTTGGAGATATGGTAGAGATCCTGTATTTGGGTAGCAAACAATAGAGTGGTATGAAATAAGTTTTTGTATGCGTTGTAGTGCGTTGAGAGAATCTGAAATTATGAGGGAAAGAGGAAAGTTAGCAGAGAGGATTGAGTTATTTTCATGGAGTTTGAATTTTGTAGAGGTGTTATTCAATTTCAGATTTGAAAGCGTCTGTGAATATGAGGTAGTGTTGCTTGTATTTGAAGTTGATGAGTTGTGACAGATGGAATTTAAAAAATTAGTAAGGTATGGAGGATTTTTCGAATGAAAGGAGTAAGACGTTAATGGGTATCGAAAGTGTTCAAGGGTGGAGTATATGGAAGTTTATTGGTGCGGTGTTTGGAAGGGTGTCATTTATGTTATTAAGGAGGAGGAATAAACGGTCATTTGACCCAAGGGTATGCGTATTTCTAGCTGGGGAAGGGAATGGGATTAGTATATTATTGGTTTTCTCGATAAACAGTCTTTGTTTCACAGTTACATAGTATTTTGTTAGTTGGGTTTGCCTCAGTGTATTTAATGAAGGGGATTTTGTGATACTTTGTGAGCTTTCTATCGGAGAGGTACGAAAGGATCCTGTTGAAATTCTTAGTACTTGGTTCTGAGTTGGGTTGAGCCAATTTTTATAAGTTGGTCTTGCAGAATTGAAGATAAAGCCACCATACATTAGTTTTGGAAGGATTACCGTCCGATATATTTTGATGAGAGTGGCATAATCTGAACTCCAAGTGTGATGAACTAGGGATTTGAGGATATTGAGGCTGAGGTAAACTGTGGATTTCAAGAAACTTTTGTGAGATTTCCAGTTCAAGCTAGAATCAAAGGGCACTCCTAGTATTTTTATATTATCTTTGATGGGAATACCATTACTTTTGATTGGTATTGAGTTTGGAGCAATTTTGTGGAAGAGAAGGAATATCCTGTGGATAGAGCCCATTTATATAAAATTTACGTCTCGACCCTTACTTCGTGGAATCTACTCATATTACTGTTTGAAATGAAACTAACTGTTTCTAGATAATTCCACAATATATTGATGTTAAAAACTTCTAAGAAATTGACAATTGTTTGGATATCATCTGACGATGATACACCCATTTATATAGGCTATTGATGCATATTTGGATTTGTTTTTCCGACGCTTTGATGAAAATGGAGGAATAGTATATTAGTATATCGTCGGCATACATTCTGTAGGAGATGGGTGCTGGGATATATTTTGAGATGGAGTTGACGGATATGATAAAGAGTGTAGAGCTGAGGACAGCACCTTGAGGGATTCCATTTTCGAGTGTTGAGGGGGCTGATTCGTGATAATTGATTTTTACGGAAAAGGATCTTTGCTTAAAGAAATTAGATATGAATATAGGGAGGTTTCCATTAAATCCAAAGTGTTTGAATTGGGAAATAATATTATATTTCCAAGAGGTGTCATAGGCGTTTGAAAGATCGAAAGAAGCTGCAATAAGGTGATGTTGCTTATGAAAGGAAGATTGTATGTCCATTTCAAGACCAGATAGATGGGCCTTTTGTAGAACGTTTGGATCTGAATCCATTTTGATTGGTGTCTAAGATACATTTAGATTCTATGAACCAGAATAGGCGAAGGTTTACCATTCTTTCCAGTAATATGCACAGATGATTCGTAAGCGATATTGGGCGACGACTTTCTAGGAGGTTTCTCGGTTTGTTGGGTTTATTGATTGGGATTATAATCGAGTTATTCCATGATGTGGGGAAGATATGGTTTTTCCATAAGTGAATATAGATGCTTATTATTTTGTGGCTAATATATAGTGGTTGGTATATTGCGGATCATTGGGATTAGGATACCGTCCGGTCCGGGAGCGAAATTTCTTGATTTAGAAAGAGCATGTTGGAATTCGTGTAGTAAGAAGATGTTGCAAGTTTCGGGAGAGGGTGTAAAGTGATTTTTTCACATTGTTTTTCGTTTGAGAAAATCTGTGTTATATGATGCATTGGATGATTTGTGCTGGTAATGATTTTCAAAGAGATTGCTTATTTCTGAGGTCTTTTTTATCCATTTACCATTATGATGTATGCCTGTGATGTGCCAAGAGGGGATAGCTTTTTTAATACCGTCCCAAATGACTTTAGGGGTGGAATGGGAGTTTGAATTGGAGGTAAATTGATTCCAGGATTTGGATTTTGCTGTTTTTATTATTCTCTCCGGCACGTCTTTGAGTTTTTTGAAGTTAATGAAATTAGTCTCTGTAGGGTGTCTTGAAAATCTGAAGATTTTTTTCCTTTTCTTAATTGCTATGGAGCGCTCATTGTCCCACAAAGGAATAGGGATTTTGTGTTCTGAATATATAATACCAGACATCAGTCGACGTGATTGGAGCCCCGGGATCCTCACACCCGTAATCGGAAACTGAGTGCCGGAAAGCAAACTGTTCTCTCTCTCCTCGTCCATGTACACTAATTTTAGACCGTTTTTATTTTTTGACTTTAATTCTAATGTTTTATTTTTAATGCGGTTAATTTCGCTAGTGTATTTGGTAAGAAATTGGGTATCTACAATGTCTGTGTTGGGATGTGGTTCATCGGAGACAATCTTTTGTCTACCTTCCCAGTCAATTTCTTTACTGACTATTTTTGTGCGACTTTCGATAATCTTTTTATTTTGCTTTTTTAAGACGTATCTATATTTTCGCATTTTGGGGAGGATTTCACAGTCACAATTGGTTTGTTAACACAAAAAGTTCTGGTTTGACTTTTTGGATATTTTCCCTCAATCTACGGGTATACTCAGTAGGATATGGGGTCCCCGTAATTGGGGGTGAGGGTAAGATAAAAAATCCTGACTTCAAATTATGAAGATTTAACCCAAAACACCTAAATAAAATGTAGTTACTTACTGAGTTACAGGGTGTTTTTGAAATTTCAAAACGATTTGTGCTCAGTACGTTAAAACTGTTTAATGTATCCATTTCATACTTGGCAGAAAGTGTAGACTAAATTATGTTAAACATACGTTTCTGTCTGGTACCAGGGCGTATGGCAGGGGAAAGGGGCTGGTTAATCGTTCCCAAATTCTACGCCACTGGCGGAATAGAAATCTTAGCACAATTTTTCGATTCTCCAATACTTTTTACGTAAACAACGTACTCTTTCCTCGTAACGATAAAGTCAATACTTCCCGAGATATTTTAAGTTAATGCTGCACAATTTTTAAAATTTTGTTTTGTCCAGTGGATTGCATTTTATTCGCAAATGTAATTTTAATCCGTAATAATAATAAAGAACACAACTGTTGAATGAACGAATGATGTAAAAACAAAATTGTGGGTCTGAAAATGTGATCTAAACAAGAGTACATACAATTTTAATAAAACGAAAATATCAGAAAAAAAACAGTAGAAACCTTTTATAACAAATGTTCTGTGACCCTCGTTTACCTCAATAAGCTTTTCATTCTTTGGCTGAATGATCTTACTTTAAAAATATGTTGGGCTAATTGGCAATTAAATTAGCCGAATTTACAATTTGCTTTGCTACCATAGTTCCTGACGAGTGTTTATTTCTTGTGAATATACTAATGATTTCATATGGCCTCAAAAATGAAAATCTAGGGGATTACCTTCGGGAATTCTAGACGGCCACGGAAATTCACTACCTCTGCCAATCCAACGATGAGGAAATTGGTCATCGAGATAATTCCTCACTATTATCTAATGAGGTGGCGTTCCATCCTGCACAAACCACATGTATATTCTTCGATTAAGTGGCAATTTCTCCCGATTATCCAAAAGAGTTGTTTGTAAAAATTGTAAATATGAGTTACCATTCATATTTGCTGGTAATAAATATGGACCCGACAAACCATCTCCAAAGATACCGCACAATACATTTATCATAAATTACTGCTGAAAATTTGATTTTCGAAATACATAGGGATTTGCAATATTCCAATTGTGCCTTCGTCAGTAAAAAAAATTTTAATCAAATTACGATCTTCATTTTTTTGTTTATTATCTGTATCTGTGACAGTTTGAAGGGTGGGTGACCCCACAGCACTGGCGTATGTTAGCCTGTGCTCGCCGAATGCATGAAACCTAAAATGAGAGAGTGTCTAACATTTGCAAAGAATGTGTTCGACAGTCTCATCTTCTTCTTCACATCCTCTACAAAGTGGGGTGTTAGACAGACCCAGTCTGTGGAGGTGTCTTAGTAGGTGGCAGTGACCAGTCAGAATACCCGTGGCTGTTCGTAGGTTCTGCCTGTTCATAGTCACGTATTTTTTGGCTACTTTGCTTTCCAGATACTGTAGCAGTTCCTTGGCAAGCCTGCAGCCTTCTACGTCCTCCCATCTACCCTTAAACTTATTAAGGGAGTGTTCCTTTAATAGGTCGGCCGTCGCTGACGCCGATAGACTAATGAAAGTGCCAGGTCCCAAGAGTTTGTGGGAGGCTGCGTTCCTGGCTAGCAAGTCTGCAATACGGTTTCCTTTCGATTTCCCATGGCCCTTGATCCAGCCTAAAGTGACCGTGTTGTTGTTACAGGCTTCGATTAAGGCCATGTGAGATTCTAGTACTAGGCCTGATGTAATGCGTGGTCTGTTCAGGGCTAGTAGTGTTTGTCTACTGTCCGTAAGGATGTATATATTATTACCTGTGGTTTTCCTTTTGGTAATCTCTTTTGCAGCGATGCAGATAGCAGTGAACTATGTTTGAGTAACACTTGCATTGCAGCCCATTGCCCATTTTATGTTTAGATTCAGGGACCTGGAAAAAATTCCACATCCTGAGCACACATTGGATTTAGACCCATCTGTGAAGATGCGGATTGCGCCTTCTTGCAATGGCTCTTGTGCGTTGTTTTTGAAGATTACCTTGTAGGGCCTGTTGAAGGCATATCGCGGTGGAATCGAGTCCGTATTGGCCTGTAGACGTGTCATGGTCATCAAAACAACCTCCTTGATGTATATGTCAAGGGGAGTGAGACCGAGGATTACCTTCATAGCTCTTGTTGGTGTGGTTCTCAAGCCTCCTGTTGTGTTGAGGCATGCTGTTCTTTCATTTGATCCAGTTTACGGACTAATGTCAGCTGGTTTGCTTTAGCTCCCCAGGCAATCGCGCCGTACGTCAGCATAGGTGTGATGATGGCAGTGTAGATCCAGGCAGCGACCCTGGGTGACATTCACCAGGTGCGGCCGATGGTGCTACGACACTGCTCATAAGAAATATATGCTTTTTTAACTCTACTTTCTAAGTGAGAGTTCCACGTTAACTTACTGTCAAAGGTGGCCCCTAAGTATTTCACCTCTGAAGTTTGGTATCTAGGAGCTTTGGGGCTTGGTGTTTTACAAGCTTCCTTTTTTTCGTGAAAAGAACGATCTCCGTCTTTTTTGGATTTATTGACAGTGAATGGTCTCTGCACCATTGTTCTATGATATTGAGGGCCTCCTGCATTAAAGCGCAGAGTGTCTCCTCGAATCTTCCTGTTAGCAGAATCACTAGGTCGTCTACATATCTATTGTGTAGAAGTTGCTATCGTTGAGGTGGCTGACCAAGGAGTCTAAGACCATGTTCCACAGTAGTGGCGAGAGTACGCCTCCCTGTGGACAACCAAGCCTCTGATGGCTACATCATCTACACTGATTTTAGGCTTATTTCAGAATGAAATAGGTCTATTGTAGAGAGTAGCATGACGCGACTTCGGAAAAATTTCAATGCAGTTTTTCGTTTTGGTGTTCCTAGGTGCCAAAATCACCCTCCGTTCCAAAGGTTATATATATATATATATATATATATATATATATATATATATATATATATATATATGTGTGTGTGTTATAACGGAATTTGTAAGCACGATAGAGGGCGTATTTTTTGACGGATAGAAACCAAACTCGCTACAAAAATCGGTTAGGCTAAAATCTTGGACGAGTTCGCCAATGAGCAAAATCGGCCCAGTAAAAACAAAATGGCGTCCTGTCAAAGTTGAAAAAAAATCGTATTTCCTAGGTTTTTCATTTGACGCAAAAAGTTACTAAGCTTTTGTGTAGACCTTAACACGTTCTACAACTAAATCGTACATTAAAACATTTATTTAAGAAAATTCACAAATTTACCAGAAATTTTTTTTGATTTGATGCCAGAATGTTACTTTGGTTCTTCGTACATCTCAAAACATTCTATTACTTTTCTTTCTAATTTTTTTATTTTGGTTTTTATGCAAACATGTTACTGAAATAAGCCTGTCCAATTGGTCCTGTGCCTTTGGGATTTTTTTATTGCTCTTTTTGAGAACGTGTTATATATCCAGCCATTTATGTTTTGGGGGATATTCTTGCTGGAAAGTGCTTTTGTTATTTTAGGAAAGGTGGTTCCATCGAACAGTGGACATATTATGTTCTGTCCGTTTTCCTGGGGTCATTGTAGAGGTTGTGAGCGCCAGTTTTATTTCGAATTTTATCCAGCGGTGGTCCGACATTGAAATATCGTCGGATACATGCCAGCGGGAGATTATATTCGAAGTGTTAATAGTAGATAGGGTAATATCTATTCGCGTTTTACTACGGGAGTTAATAAAAGTTGGTTCAGTACCTCTATTTAGAATACAGAGATTCTTGTTAGTTATATAATCATAAAAAGACTTACCTGTGTGTTGATATCTTTGCTGCTTCAGCTTACGTGGTGGGCGTTTGAATCGCAGCCTATTCACATTTCGAGCTTCTGGGTGAGACAATGTTCCACAAGGTCCTCCAACTTCTTAATTGGTGGTGGTTTAGCTGCGTCTGATGGGAGGTATGCGGATGCCAGTATTAACACTTTCTTTTGACCTTTCTGTGCATATTCAACCTTCACTACCGTTAGGTCGGAAGACGAAAAATGCGTCAGTGGGTAGGTCTTAAAATTTCTAGGGATGTATATGGCCGTCCCAGGTTGCTGATTGCTAGGGAAGCTGAAAATTAAACATTTTGGATTATTTAAACCCATGATTTTGGTTTATCTTATCCAGGGTTCTTGGATAACTGCTATTGTGTCCTGCATCACATCCAGGTGGTGGCATAGTGTTGACGAAGTCACTTTTTTGTGTTGAAAGTTACACTGAATAAATCTTACTTTTTCATTGTCCATCTCTGCTTGATGTTGGTGAGATGGGTTATGATTTCTTTTAGGCCATCTCCACTTCCTCTCTTGGGGGTGAGTTGACGTCGCCTGTATCCTGGCTTAGAGCTGTTAGTTCTGCCAGGAGACTATCGGTCGCCCTCTTGGAGAATGGTTCGACAGTCTCAGCAGAAGCAACAGCTCCTTGGGGTACCTCATATGGGAGAGGGGGATCCGTGCTCGATCTCCTCCGTTTTGGGTCGAGTTTCTTCGTTTTAACAATCAATGAGGTGAACGCGTAGCTCATCCTCATTGATCGTTTTCCTAGGACTCCCATTTCCTCGTCTCATGCCAAAGACGAATAGGTGTCCTTTGGGATTGACCTTCGCTTCGTGGTGGAAGGAAAACCATGCATCCATCCGAAGGTCTGGGTTTTGTTTGTCCAGCCGGCGCAGCACATCCTCTTTGTCACCCAGGTCAGCGTGAGCTTCGCTAGGGACCCAGAGGCTGGCTTTTGTCAGCTGGGAAGGTTGTCGACGTGTACCCCGTCGAGCTTAGCCTCCTTCCACGGTTTCAATTTTGAAACTGTTCTTTAGCCACTCTAGCGTTTCATCATTATCGCGACCATGACCTTAAAGTAGGTGGCTTTTTCTGACTGCCGGAGGCGGCCATAAGGGTTTCGTCCAAACCCTCCATTAGCTGTCTTTTGTCAAGTTCTCCATTATCGGTAATTATTTTACCATATGGATTGGCCTTGTCTACAATAGCTACCCGTAAATGGCTGGTAGCTGCTTCGCTGTAGCTCTTTGCTTTAGCATCCATCCGTATCCACTTTCCTCTGGAAGAGTTTTCCCCCGAGGTGTTGGAGCGGATGCGCTTCTTTTCTTGGGGGGCGACGCGTTCCGGGCCTCTTTTGGAGGAGGAACTGTCATCGCCACCCTTGGATTTTTGGCCGCTGGTGCCAGGCTTAGATAGGGAGGGGCGAGTGGCGCTGGTGGTGTCTGTGGAGATGCCAGCCTGCTGCCTCGCTTTCCTCCTTCTCTTTGCCTCAGTACCGCAGATTCTTTTACCTCGGCGGTGCTTTGGTGTTGGAGGTGTGCGTTCTCGATTATCCTCCGGTTTTTTTTGTTGGCCATTCTGATCCCACGAGTAGCTAGGGAAATCTTCATTATCTCTGGCGGAGCCCCGTATGCCAGGGAAAGGCTGTTACCAAGGGGGTGTCGCCTGGTACCCCCAGGGGGACGTTCGCGGCCGCATTCCCTGCGGCCATTCAGCCAACAGCACGTTCCTCACACCTTAGCTTGGGTTGTTGGAGAGTCTTTTGGTTGGTCAACACTGCTGTCACTGATGATCAACAGAGTTAACGTATCCAGCGGTGCCACGAGGAGGTAGACACTCGATGGTTGCATTTCTCCATTGGCCTGTAGAAAGCTACCTACAAGCAGACAAGCAAGCGCAAGCGAGCAAATAAGCAAACCAACTTCAAAGCAATGGCCAACTTACAACCAACCCCGCCTTGTTTATTATCCACCGAGAAAAAATCATTCTTAAAGGATAATATCTAGGCAATAAATGTTGTACCGGTGTAAAATGGTAAGGTCGTAAATTTTCCTTTTTTTAAAATTCGCAAAACTGAAGATTGGCTTACTCCAGTCGTTGCTGCTAAACGCCGAGTGCTTAGCAACTCGTACTAAAATATCATCCTCCTGATCCACAGTTATTATTTTCGGTCGTCTCATACCATTGTTACGCCTAAATTGTCCAGTTTCTCCTAATCGACGAAAAATATTGCTGATTGGGTTGAACTCTGTTTGGATACATTTGTTGATATCTGCGAGTAGCAGCAACACAGTTTACTTGAACACAAAGCATGTCTCGCGTTCAAGATTAGTAAAATTGTTGTGTCGAGGCATTTTCAGTTAACCGACTTCAAATTTTACAACAATCGCATTTTGACGTGACATTAGCAACAACTAACAGCTATGACAGCACCCCACTAGATCGAAACAATTAATTCTGACCAGATCCAACTACACAAAACAAATGATATTGAAAAAGTATTCATTAAATGCCACTTATCTGATTGTAATTAAAAATAGAGATCAGTTTATTTGTTTTAAAATATTTTTAAATCATTTTGATATTATTTTAAAGTTAGAAGATCTATTTTATTTTTGTCATTAAATTTCAATATATTAATTTTTAATACGGATTAAAGTTTCATCTGCGTATTAAATGCAATCCACTGGCCCAAAACGACATACAGTAGAAGCGCTGATTCTTTTCCATCACGTGACTCATACGATAGATATCAACCATATGCATCTTACTCAAAACAATACGACAAACGCTTGTATTGAGTTTCGCTCTTTTTCTGTTATTAGAAGAAGACAGTACCAACATAATATGTGTTGAATAATATCGTCAACTAAGTCACGTGATGGAAAAGCTTCACCGTTTCTACTGTAGTTATTTCACATCAAAATTTAAAAAATTGTGCAGCTTCATGTTTAACTTAAAATATCTCTAGAAATATTAACTTTATCGTTATGAGGAAAGAGTATATTATTTATGTAAAAAGTATAAGACAATCGAAAAATTGTGTTAATATCTCTATTCCACCAGTGGCGTAGAATTTGGAAACGAATAACCAGTCACTTGTCCCTGTCGTATGCCTCTGGTAGTAGCCAGAAACGTTTGTTTAACATAATTTAGTAGGGTGTACAGTTTCTACACTTCCTGCCAAATATGAAATTGATACATAAAATAGGTTTGAAGTACTGAGCACAAATCGGTTTTGAAATTTTTAAACAAAACACCCTGTAACTCAATAAGCAGCTACATTCTATTTAGGTGTTTTGGGTTACATCTTCATAATTTGAAGTCAGGATTCTACTGTTAAATTATTTCCAATTAGCACTGAATCGCCCTGTATATAGACTTTACGCTTACCTTTGGAAACTTTTATTTAATAATCACTTAAAATCACAATTTTTCTCACTTAATAAAAATCTGGCTATACAGCTCAATAGTTAGAACGGAGTTTTATTATGGAATGCTTCAATTATTTCGGAAACGGCTTGCACGATTTTAATAATTTTGGGTTTGTAATATGACCGATATTATGATGATGTGTAATATGGACAATTTGAAAGCTGCTTGTCCATTTTTTTTGGCTCTGGACTCTCCTCCGGTCCTAGGGTGGGCCCGTAAATGTTTTTTATGGAAATTTTCAAATTTTTCGAAAAATGTTCACTCTTTGGTTTGATCGTAAAGCCAAATGACGTAGAACAAGAATAGACCAAGCATCTCATTCATAATATCGGGATTGTTTTGATGCCATCATTTCTCAAACAATTTTCCTGGTTTGGCAACGCTGTGTAAATGGAATCATAAAATTTCCAGTGGCGTACTACTTTGATAATTTTTTAGGAGATTCTCAACTTTAAAATAGATGTGTGATAGAATGTAGAATTACATACTGTAAAGAGTGTATTGAATTGAAAATAATTAAATTTAGAAAAAATACTGAATTAAAAAAAATAATTTGGTTAATTCAAATGAATATCTGGAAAAAATAAGGATAGGTATTGAGAGATAATTAACCCTTCGAAAGATTTTACTCAATTTTCAAATAATAACAAAATAATGATAAATAAGAAACACATTAAATTATTGAACTACTATGAATTTTTATAAACCACGTTAAATTATATGAATACCTGTGTACCTGTAATATTTCCTATTAACTAATAAAACACTTTATTTTAGAACACAACTGCTTGTCGTCAATACCATTGACAGACTTCCAATAAATTTTGATAGAATTAATAATAAATTGGTTTCGTTGCTTAGCGCGCACTTTTGTTATCAATGCCACAATTATAAAATATTCACTACTCATTCCTAAACAAAATAGTTTTAGTAAATATTAACCTACTCCTATATTACTTTGAACATCTAGTGACGCATACCATTTTGACAGAGTAGTTAAATGTGGCATGGCTCTTATTGAATGTATCCTTGACAAAAGTGTATGCTTTCAGTGAATAGAACGCTAGTCTCGGGGCAACTTTGGTTTGTATGTTTGAGCACTCGATCCTTTCATCATTCTCTGAAAGATGCCTGTAGCTCCTGAAGCTGATGCCTGCAAAATAAAATTATAAAATACTTTGTGGGGAATATATTATAGTTTCAATCTATATTATCTACATATAAACTTCAAATGAAATTCACTCACACTTTTTGACATAATGCCATGTATGAATTTAATGGTAAGATTAATCTTTTCTAATAACAAAGACAAAATTCTTTAAAAATTGCACAAACTTTTCCGGGTCCAACAGCGTCGTCACGTAGAGGGGAATAACTTTATTGCTAAAAACATGTAGGTACATCAACAACTTAAATCGCAATAAAATTTTGCTGTATGCCCTCCATTGTCATCTTTCAATAATATCATATGCCTCATGACAATTATTTTCTTTGGAAATCAATGTTACTTTGTATTTTCTACATCAATTTATTATATATTTTTCGAGCAGTTTTTAGAAATAAAGCACATTTTGACAATAGCGCACGGTGACGGGTGGAGTATGGTCGCTCATCTCGTTATTGCTTTTGCAATGTTAGCTTCAGTATTTAACGTAAATAAATGGGTCTATTATTTTTCTACGTCATTGGTGATGCCACATAATATCACACATCAAGCATTACTACCGAGTTCCACTTGACAGTATATTTACGGTTATCTGTGGTATTCACCCCAGTTTATGGTATTTAGTTTCGCAACATCCACAACTGACTTTTCGAATATTAATCTCAGATATTTGTCAACAAACATAGTAGTGACGGCGATTAAAAAGATCTTTATTTACAGTATTTTATCATTTATATTTACAAAAGTAGTGAGAAATATGTGAGGGCCGACTGGCATTTTCACCTACTTTGGCGTTCCTCTGGAGCGATACATGGTTCCCTGCTTCGCACATTACCCATTTGTTGAGGTTGATTTAAATAGCTTTGTCCCGCATATACAATAATTATGACTACCTAGATTTTTCGACTGTTGTGTCCCTGAAAACCGGCTGAAAACAGGGTTTCAAAATCGAAATGAGTATTAATTTATGAGGGGCAGCAACATGGCATATGTTGTTTAAGATGGGGTGTTGGTATTGTCTGTTGACAGTGAATTATTTAAATAGGGGTTTTTAGTCCCTATTTCAATGGTTTTGGTTGATAGGAGGCGAACAACTTATGTGAATAGTGTACCATGCAGAAGCCTACACCACTATCAAGGGTGTTTTCTGCGCGACTAGCGGCTCTGAGCGTATCACAAAGATTTTTAGGGGACAGTGGTTATAAAAGTTTGTAGATATTTTGATGATGAAGTCCTTGATAGTGGGCAGCTCGGCTTGTTCATGTAACCATGTATTTTTGGGAAGTCTTGGGTAAATTGTTGTGTGTTTGATTGCAATGCGAAGACACTTCTGTACAACTTTCAGTGTATTAAAGTTATGTTTTGTCGCTGTGTAATATACCGGAGCAGCGTAAGTTAGAATTGATCGGATGATGTGTTTGTATATTGTGAGTTTGTTTGCAGCGGAGAGACTACTATTCTTACAGATTAACGGGTAAAATTTGCTCATTGCAATTTTGGCTTTTAGTACCTGTTGTGCAATGTGCGCATTAGCGTTGGTGTTACCATGCACAGTGTATCCCAGGTACTTTAGCGTATTACTGGGTGTAATGTATTGTTCATCTATACTGTAATTGCAATGAGTTTTTTCTTGCTCTTCTCCTGAGTAACAAGTACTCTGTTTTGGAGGCGTTAATTGTAAGTTTGTTATCTCTCATGAATGGTAGTATGTGTGTGTTTATGTGTGTTTGAACGCTGTGTAATACGAAACGTGTGGCGTCTGCATACATGACTGTAAGGATTTGCGGGGAGGGGGGAAGATCATGGGTGAAGAGCGAATAAAGCAAAGGTGATAAGACAGATAATTGGGGAACCCCGGCTTGTATCGGGAAAGGACCCGCTACGCCGTTGTTCACCTTTGAGTAAAATTGTCTATTTGTGATATACGAGTTAATGATTTGTATTAAGTAATCAGGGAATTTTAGATTTATGAGTTTATACAGTAACCCCTCGTGCCATACGGGGTCAAAGGCTTTCTGTATGTCTACTGTGACCATAACTGCTTTGTTTTTGGCAAACAAGCTTCTCTTATATAGTTGAACACACGAATGATTTGCGCAACCGTACTGTGTCCGCCTCTGAATCCGTATTGCTCGAGGGCTATTATGTTATTTTTATCCACATGTGCTTGAATTCTATTAAAAATGATTTTGTCCATCACCTTTGCTGTATTGTTTAACATGGAAATTGGTCTGTAACTATCCACATAACAGGGTTGTTTATAAGCTTTGACGATCGGGATAACATTGGCAGTTATGAGCATATCTGGGTAATTGCCAGTTTTGATTATAAAATTTGCTATGTACGTTAATTATACTACAGCTTTTGGGTAGACTCTTGAGAAGGATGTTTGGTATACCATCCATCCCCGGTGCGGTTTTGTTTTTAAGGGTGTTAATTGTAGCATAAATTTCATGGGTGGTGGCTAAGTTTTCTGTGTGTAGAGTGTGCGTTTTGTGTAAATGATTTTGAACTGTGTGTGTTGAGCATTTATTGTGGTGTTCGTGAAGTTGTTTTGAAAATACTCCCCAAAGGCTTCTGCGTTTACTGTTTTTTGTGTGATTGTTTTACAATTAATCATAATTTTTGCAATTTCTTCTTTTTTCCTTTGAGCTTTCTAGTTACTTTCCATAGTGAATTATCTCGAGGTGACAGTTTTTCTAAGAATATTTTCCATGTGTAGTTTCGATATTCCCTTATAAGTGTATTTATTGTCGTTTGGTAATGTTTTAAAATTTGTTTATCATTATCATCTCTTGTTGCTTGCCATCTACAGCGAATTTTGTTTTTATCTTTTATTATTTTAATTATGTATTCAGGTAGGATGTTGAGGTTTATGTTTAAGGGTGGTGGTTTTGTTTCTCGCTGTTATAATTATGTCTTGTAAGTTTTGTATTACGTTTGTTAAATGCTTTGTATCTTTAATATTGTCTGTAATTGAAAGTTGTTCATTTATAAATTTTCTGCGTCCAGTTAGTGGTTGAGTAATCGTGAATTTTTGTGGGTTGTGGGTATATGGAATGTATTATTTTTAATTCTAATACGATGGGGTCGTGATCGGAATTGAGGTCAGGTATGGTTTTTAATTTTGTGATGGAATTTATATTGCGGCCGATGGCTAGGTCTATTGTTAAATGAGAAGTGGGTGGGGTCATCTGTACTGTATATGTTACAGTCCGAGTTATCGCAGAATCTTTGAAGAGTATTTCCGTTTGTATTAGGGTGTGTGGCATAGGAGTCCCATAGGGGGTGCTTACAGTTTAATTCCCCCACTATGAGAACCCTGTTGTGTGTTTTTGTTATATTGAAAAAATCAATTTCTGTTAGCTTGTTGAACGCGTGGTTGTATGCCCCAACAAGTTTAAGTTTGTTATTAATTAAGAGTGAGATATGCTCAATTGAGGAGTTGTTTGGTTGCTAGAGTTGGAATTTTATGTCTTTTTTATTAAAACTGCGATACCGCCCCCACCGACATCCGCGGGGCGGTCTTGTCTAAGAAGACTATATTCTGGGTTTCTAAAATTCACGGATTTATTTGGTTTAAGGAATGTCTCGATTAAAAAGAAAAGGTGGAGCTTGTTAGTTACTCCATGTACATTACAGAAAATTATTTTGAGAAAATTTCGTTTTTGAATTCCTATTTTTCCACCTAGCTGTCTAGATGTCATACTTGTCTATACCTTAAACGAAGCTATTATAAATCATAAATTTTTCGAGTTTGTTCGTCGCTTTCTTCAACTAGTGAAGCAGGTCAGCTACCGCTCTGGTGAGTTCGTCCAGGTTGACTATGGAATTTAATTCATTGAATAAGTTGTTCAGGTTAGAGCTTCGTGATGTCAGCTGATTGGGGGTTAGCTTCTTGACTGTGCTTGGGGGTTGTTGTCTTGCTGCGTGGTTTGGGATGTCGGCTTTGGTAGAAGGCTCGGGAAGTCATCTGTTTCGGTGTATGAGTTTGTTTTTGTTCCAGGGGTTGATTTTGGGGAGTGGGACTGGTATATATCTTCTGAATTCTACTTTTTGGTTTTGGCTAATGGTTCTTCTTTGTCGAAGCCACTCCCGTCGCTTGATGTACTCCGGACAAATCTCGGCTTTAGTGGGGTGATCCCCGTTGCAATTTGCGCATTTGGTAGGCTTCGATCTGTCCTTGGGGCATTCTGGGTTGAAGTGTGATGCAGCACATTTCAGGCACCTTGGGGCCCTACCACAATTTGACGTTGCGTGGCCCCACAACTGGCAAATGTGGCATTGTATAATGGGCTTAGACTGCCGTCTGAACTCCCATTGTACTCTGGTGTACTCTATTATTTTAACATTTTTATTTAAGTAATCGAGAGTTATTTTGGGGTCAGTAACTACTAGGTATAGACGTCTACCTTTCTTAGTCATTCTGTATATATCTTTAATAGCGAGTTTGTATGTCGATGTGAGTTCTTCTTTTAGCTCATCTAATTGTATTTCTTCTGTAAGCCCTCTTAGGACGAAGGCGTGGTTTTTTCTTCCCTTTATATATGTATATATATATATATATATATATATATATATATATATATATATGCATATATATATATATATTTATATATATATATATATATATATATATATATATGTATATATATATATATATATATATATATATTCAGAGCGGAGAGCCAATTTCAAGTTTTCAAAATCTGTATCTTCTTTTGTGAATATAATCGTTGAATTTGCCGTGTACTTCATCTCAAAGTTATTTTTGATTTCTATTTTTAATCTTTTGACCATCTCCCGATGAGCGGACACGTTTCCGTCTATTACAATCGGGGGACATACTGTATTAGTTTTTTTGTTGGTACTCGGAGTGTCTTTTGCTTTTGGCTTTTTTTTCTGGTGTTTGTTGATGTCGTCGTCCGATGTGTCTGATAAAGAATTGAATTTTTTAAATTTGTTTTTTTTTCCTCTTTTTTGTGTTGGGGCGGCTTCTTGAATTTCTTCGTCTGATGATTCAGACAGGGAGTCAAATTTGTTTTCTGTGCCGGTAGGTTGCTGTACTTTAGATGTCTGCTTAATTAGAGCGGTGAATTTGGCATATTTTTTCGGTTTGATAAATCCCGGAGGTGTGATATCAGCCACTTCCATTTGGCTGCTATTAGGGATCGTCATGATGGCATTTAGGTCCTCATCCACTTTCTTGGCCATGTCTAATTTTTTGGCAGTAATTTGCTTCGCAATTTTGAATATTTTTGCATATTGCGAAGTAAAATTGTCTCCCTGATTGTTGGGGGTGCCTTTTTCATTGTCGACTTCCTGTGCCCAGGAGAGTCCCGGAGTTATATGGACATGGACCTGGGTCTGGATTGTGGTAGTATTTTGTTACGAACGTCTATTCTGGGAATCGTCCGAGTTCCCTTCGCTAGATTGATACCCTATGGTATCTTCCTCCATATTTTGGTTAAAATTTGCGTTATTGTTCATTTCAGCCCTTTCTGGGGTAGACGTCCTGTCAGTATTATTTGCTCGGCATGTTAGTCTGTTTCTATACACTTTTTTCCGTGCTTCCTAGACTCTTGTCTATGCTTGTTTGTAGACACTTTTCCTTTATTATTTCTATACACTTTTTAGCTTTGGTTACTGGGCACTTGTTATAGGATTTAAACGTACCTTTTTTGATCGTCTTTTTGGGGGACGTTTTCACTTTAACCGGATATTTATGTTTAGCTTTAACACTAATGTTTTTGTCACTTTTTAAGCTTTCCGAAGTGAATATTTCGGGCTTTTGGAAGTTCAATTTTTGTATTTTGTCGCGTAATCGACGCGTGTACTCTGTAAGGTACGGGGTACCCGTAATTGGGGGTGATGATCCCGGGGAGAAATCTATGAGTACTGACTCTATAGATTTCTTTAGAACAAACTCTTTCACTTTATGGATATAAATAAATTTTAATACTTTATAACCCCGCTTGTTAGCTCTATTACCATTAACTATCAATTAAGTATTTTTAAGGAAATTTTAGAGGTTATAAATGCGACGGCAGCTATTCATCGGAGAGCAGTCATGGGCGTAAGCAAGGAATATATTACATAACCCGCGGCGCCATGCAATTTTAGTTTCACATACAGAAATAAGTCAATTAGCAGATATAGATTTTATTAAATTACAAAATATAAAATCTCTGTAAAGAGGTGAGGTCCAACAAAAGAAAGTATTATTTGACTAATAGCACAGATCAATTCTTTAATTAGGTTTGAGTATTTATAGAAATCTACTTACAACCAGTGGGATAAATGCTATATACATTTACGCTAATTTATTCAAGTAAGAAAATAAAATTGATTAATCCTTATTAGCAAGTTAATAAAACTTTGGATGCTTCTCAGTATGACTACAATAGTGATTTTTTTTGTTACACTATAGTACTATAGTTTACACCTCCAAAGAAATATTCTGTAATACATCGAAAGATTGTATATTCGTTTATAGTGGAATTTACTTAATTTTAATTACTTCCATTTAAATTCCAAAATACAGTTTCCCTCAGACTATGCAAGTAATAATTGAATAAAGAAAAATATAAAGAGAATTCTGGCCTGCTCGCTCCTATGGGTCCTACCACATTTCCTCATAAGCACTCTTGATCCCTAGCATATCTTCATTTTCATAGTAACCAAATGGAGACTTTCTTCTATAGTTTTGGGCAAGGAGTGTATGCACGTCTATCAAACACAGCGAGAAATAGATGTAGATAGTCAACGAAAGATAATTCTAAAATACCGTAAAACCCTTATTAAAAGGGTTATATCCCACACAAATCACGATTTAGGGCTACTTAGGTTTTTTTTAACCAATAACAAAAACTAGCACAAGGTATAGGTAGTATTATAGTTTTTAATAAGGACTGGTGAAGGAATCAATTAAATTGCAAATTCACCAAAAGTAACAAACTGTTTTATTCTCTTGACATTGACATTACATGTATATATATAAACGGCAACAACATTGCCTACTACATAAATTACATATTACTAAATATTCTAACACACCCCCTCGATTTCAAATGTTTTATAGTAAACAAAAAATATGAAATCGTATATATATATTGACATACCACATAACTTAAATAAACATGACATTTACAAAATGCTAATTTTTGGTCAGTATGTCGGCTAAATTTTGGTCAGTTGAAACATATTGAATAAAAATCTCTTTACTAGAAACTAAATCTTTTAGATAATGGTGCTTTATGTCAATATGTTTTGCTCTCTTGGAGTTTTCATTACTCTTACTCATTAAGATTGAGCTTTTATTGTCGCAGTATAGAGCTGGTTAGCTAAAAATTTGAAAGTCTTTTAAAATTCCTTTCAAGTTTACAAGGTCTTGCGAACAAGAAGCCGCCGCCACATACTCCGCTTCGGACGATGATAAGGCAACACAACTTTGCTTCTTTGAAGACCACAGTATTGGATTTTTTCCAAATAATATAAGACAACCTCTTATACTCCTTCGATCATCTCTATCTGTTCCCAATCTGAATCAGAAAATCCTTTTACTGTAACGTTTTCATCTGTATTTTTGTAATATTCTATCCCTAGTTTCTTTGTTCCCTTTAAATACCTTAGTACCCTTTTACCAGCGTTCCATACTTCTATTGTTGGTCGGTCTAAAAATCTGCTTAGATATGATACTGCAAATCCTATGTCAGGCCTGCTAGTTGTTGCAAGATACATTAATCCGCCTATTAACTGACGATATGGGACATCATGTACAATTTCAGTTTCGATGTAGTGGAATCCTTTTTCCATTGGAGTTCTTTTCGGATTACATTCTTCCATATTGAAGTTACATAGCAGTTTCTCTATAAACTTTTCTTGGTCGATTTTTAGTTGGTTTTCTGTTCTAGCTATTTTCATACCCAAAAAATTCCTAATTTCGCCCAAGTCTTTTGCTTGAAAATATTGTTTTAATACATTAACAGTTTCTTCGACATCATTTTCTTGTCCTATAAGTAAAATGTCATCTACATAAATAACTATCCAGACTTTGTCAGTATAATACAAACAACAGTCATAGCTTGACCTTCTAAATTTATTTCTAATAGCAAAATCGTTAAAGGTATCGTTCCAAACCTTCGGAGACTCTTTAAGCCCATATAAAGCTCTATTCAATTTTAATATTGGCGATCTTGTCTCTAGTCCCAATGGGGCATAAATGAAGACTTCATTTTCCAATATTCCATTCAGGAAAGCCGTTGGAATGTCTAATTGTCGAATAATATAACCTTTTTGTAACGCCACCGACAACATTAATCTAATTGTAGATATTCTGGCTACAGGTGAGTAAAATAGCTCAAAAGGATCTTCGCCTTTAACTTGAAAACCTTTGGCTACGATTCTCGATTTCTTGGTGCCGTCTTCTTTTCTTCTAAAAACCCATTTTGTTTGTATTGCTTTTTGTCCTTTTGGTAGTTCTGTTTCGGTACATGTATTTAACTTACTATGAGCATCTAGTTCTTTTTGGATAGCTTCTTTCCATCCTTCTTCTTCAATTGCTTCTTCATATCTTTCAGGATCAATTTCGTTTGTTGATATAAGGCAGTATGCAGCATAGGTTTCGTATTCATTTAAATATTTTGGTGCAGTTATTTTTCTTCCCCTACTTGTTTCTGTTATTGATATATATTTTCCGAAATTCTCTGAACTAGAACTCTCTGACTCTTTTTCATCCACTTCAGGTATTTTCTCATCTTGTCTCACTTAAGGTACTTCTTCATTTTCTCCTTCATGTATTCTTTCATCCTGTTCATTTTCTTCATGCTCATGTCGCATTTTATTTTCTTGAATATGTACAATCATCTTGTTTTCCATATTCTTTATTATATCATCATAATTGGTCTGTTCTTCATTGAATTTGACATCTCAAGAACAAAAAACTTTATCTTCTTCATAGTTCCATAGTCTGTACCCTGAACTGGTATATCCTACCATAATACGAGGCTGTGCACGTCTCTCTAATTTATTTTGTCTTGGTAGTATAACAGCCCACGATTGGCTTCCAAAAACCCTGAGTTTTGATATATCATTCTTTTTGTACCATCTTTTGGCTGGTACTTCTCCATTATTTGCATGTGTAGGTGATCTATTTATTTCATAGGCTGAACACAGATCAGCTTCACCCCATAACGTTCTAGGTAAGTTTGTTTCAATAAATTTTGTGCGTACCTTGTCAAGTAAACTTCTGTTCATTCTTTCCGCCGTACCATTTTCTTGTGGTGTGTATGGCATGGTGTATTGAAGTTCGATACCCTTTTTCCTGCAAAAGTTTTTAAAATAATTTGAAACAAAATCTCCTCCATTGTCTACTTTAATTTTTTGTGTTTTTAAATTGTGCTGTGTTTTAATTAACTTTACAAAATCAATAATATTTTGATCCCCTTCACTTTTATTTTTTAAAAGTTTAACAATTAGAAAATGAGAAAAGTCATCTAATAGTACTTGAAAGTATTTATAACCTTCTGGAGTAGGTGTTGTTATAGGACCAGCTATGTCTGAATGAATCAATTGACCGATGTTTGTTGTGACTTTTTCCTTAGTATGAAATGGTTTTCTAGTTTGTTTACCTTGGACGCAAACTTTACAAATATCTTTATTAAATGGTAACCCTAACTTTTTCAAGCTATCTCTATTTAGATGCCCTAACCTTCTGTGCCAAATATCTTTATTAAAACTCTCATTTAATAAGCTAGTATTATTGGTATCTAAAAAGTTACAATTCTCATCTAGAAAATCAATATTTAACAAGAATAGATCATTAACTGTATTGCAATAAAAAGAAAAATTATTTTTAGATAAGACTGCATATTGCCTATCAGGCCTTTTGCTATTAAAAACAACCTTAAAATTTTTGTTTATCAACTTTGCTACAGATAACAAATTGTATGACATACCTTGTACAATTATAGCATCTATTTTAATTTCTCTACCTTGACAAAATCCCTTAACTGTACCTGCCCTGTTGGCATATAAGACTTGATTATTCTTAGCTGTACCAATCTTGACGGTTTCGATTTCTCTAATATCTGTCATATACTTCTCCACTTCACCCATTACCATATGTTGAGTGCATCCCAAGTCCAAAATAAAACTGTTCACGTTCTTTAAATCTGGAGTAGCACTTAACGCTATGAATGTAATTTCATCTGCTTTATTTGCACGAGTTTGTTGTTGAGAAGGATGTTCATGATGTCTGTTGTAACCTGAACTATTACCTCTAGTATTTTGGAAGCAATTTTTGTTGTAGCTTCTGCGCCTGCTGAAATTTCCTCTTGAATACCCTTTTGTTGCATTTTGTCGACACTCCGAAAACTTATGACCACTTTTACCACATTTATAACAGGCATAAAACGACATTTCATTGTTAACATTCTGTCCTTGTTTCGCTCTACCTTCTATTTCTTCATCTAAGAGTCTTGATTTTACAAAGTCCATCGTGACACCTGTATTCATTGTCTCAATCGCTGTGATTACATACTCATATTCATCATTTAAAGATAAAAGCAAATGGCATACTTTATCTTCTTCTTCCATTTTGGATCCTGCATTTTCGAGGTCTCTAATTAGTGTATCAAACACCATAAAATGATCTTCTAATTTGTCATTTCTGTTTAATTTTAATGTAAGTAATCTTCTTTTCAGAGTTAATTTGGTAAACACGCTTTTTCTTTCAAATACGTCTTGTAAAGCTTTCATCATATCTTTTGCTGTTTTGGAGTTCTTCACCAAGTCAAAGTATTTGTCAGTTAAGCATTGAACGATGATGCTCTTTACTTTTGCATCTTTTAATTTGAAATCATTTTTATCTCGATCTGCTGTAAAGTCAGCTTCTGTATTTATAAATGCACTAGATAGTTGTCTTTCTTCTAGTATGGTTTTCACCCGAAACTTCCAATTATTGAAATTACTGGAACTTGTCAACTGCGGCATATTTACCACTGTACTACTTGTACTAGCCATATTTGAAGAGACTTTTTGATCAACTTGAACTTGCTTTCTATATTTGTAATTTTAATAGCCCATAACCTGTTATAGTTTTTAATAAGGACTGGTGAAGGAATTAATTAAATTGCAAATTCACCAAAAGTAACAAACTGTATTATTCTCTTGACATTGACATTACATGTATATATATAAACGGCAACAACATTGCCTACTACATAAATTACATATTACTAAATATTCTAACAGGTAGAACCTCCTCGTTTCTTGGTTTTCTCCCAAATCCTTTCAAAAACCCCTTCCTCAATCCAATAAGTACATTTATCTTTCTCACACAACCTACCAAATACCCCCTACTCGACAAGTTCAATTGGTGGCCTAACTAGTAGGTACCAATGAATTAAAATTACTGATGCTACTAAAAGCCAGTGGCGTATCCAAAATCAACACGTTATACCACTCCCTTCCGAACAAAAAAAAATATTGGACAAATGTTCATATATTTTTTTTTATATGCTCACTTGTTCGCTTTCTAGTTCCGATGAGGTCATTAGTAACTACGCGTACTACACGCCTAAATAGGAGTCATAATCAGTAAAGGAAAAAATCGGGAAGGACAATAATCGGGATCATTACTTAATAGAGAAAGTTCTACCTCATCTGAACCGAAACTAATAAAAAAACTATTACTAACTATATAAGTCTATTTACAAAAAAAAATCTATATTCTTGCCTCCGAATCTCAACCTATCGAAATATCAGAATTTGAACCGAAGTAAGGCTTAAGATCTTTGACATGCCAATTTCCACAAGGAGAACCATCGAGATTCTCTAGGGAATAAACTAATCTAGAAATTTTCTTAACTACTACAGACAAGAGGTATTTTGGGGCCAACTTGGCTGCAAATCTATTAGCAGCATCAGACAAAATCTTGTTGCGCCTCCAAACCTTATCACCTGTTTGAAATGTGATTTCGCGTTTACGAAAATTGTACGTTTTACAATTTTTGGCATAAGCTTCGTGAAGTTTTCTATTAACTTCTTCAAAAATCGAGGCCATTCCTGAAAGATCGCTCAAATAGCTGGCCCTGTCACCAGGTAGCAACTCACAATCGTTAGTATCTCTAACCTTTCCATAATATTTTCCTGACAACGGGACAATACGATTAAAAACTAGGAAATATGGAGAAAAATTGTGCACTTCATGTTTGGCAGAATTAAGAGCAAATTGAAAGCTAGGTAATTCTTTATCCCAATTAGTGTGTTTCGTGACGTAACTTCTCAAGACAGTACCTATGGTGCGGTTTACCCTTTCGACGAAGTTGCACTGATGTGAATAAACAGGAGTAAACCATATCTTCTGCACTTGATACTTGTCTGCTAATTCCTTAACGACGTGTCCTGCGAATTGTGGTCCATTGTCACAAATAATATATGGCACTCCATAAACTAGAAACACTTGTGCTTCTAAAAACTTTGTAACTTTCTTTGCTGTAGCATCCCTCATGGGGAGCAAAAGCGTATATTTTGTGAACCAGTCAGAAACAGCGAGCAAAAAGCAATTACCTGATGGAGATCGAGGAAATGGTCCCATGAGATCGACCGCTATTATCTGAAAAGGATAACTAACCTCTTTTTCAGCTCCCATCAGGCCTGCTCTGGCCTTGTTTGGGGCTTTTTGAGCCTGACAAACTAAAAATCTTCTAACATAGGTTAGAATATCTTTCCTCATTTTAGGCCAGTAGTAGTTCTCCTGAACTTTCGAGGCGGTCTTATAAAAACCTAAGTGACCAGCGGACGGTGGGTCATGACAGGATGAGATAACCTCGTTCTTCTGAGCTCTAGGAATCAAAAGCTTCCACTCAGTTAAGTTACTATTAATAGGAAGATAGTTGGGCACGAACTTGTACAGCATTCCATCCTCAACTTTCCATTGGGGGTAAAGATCTGGGTTTTCTAGAACTTTATATCTCAAATCAATATATTACTCATCATTAACGTCTCTAATTTCTATGAGGGAATCTATGGGAATTAGACAATCACTATTTGCGGCTCTTGTTTCGGTTAAAGGAATACGCGATAAGGCGTCTGGAACGACGTTCGAAGATCCAGGACGATGTTGTCGGTTCCACCTTGTTGTTCTGTCAACATACCTCCTACACCTGTATCACTCGCATCACAATGGATTGTGAAAGGCAGGGTGAAATCCGGTGAAGCAAGAATAGGGGCCTCCACCAAAGCCTTCTTTATGACTATAAATGCTTCTTCCGCGGCCGGAGTCCATACATTAACTTGTTTTCTTTTTTTGCCCCTTAACAAATCATTTAAAGGAGAAACTAAAGAAAAGAACCCTCCAACAAATCGCCTTTACCAAGAACACATACCGATAAATCGTTTCACTTCAGTGACATTAGTAGGACGGGGATAGTTAACCATCGACTCAACCTTGTCGGGATCAGTCCTGAGTCCCCTCCCATCTATGACGAATCCAAGAAATTTTAAGGATTTTTTGAAAAATTCACATTTTTCCAGGTTGATAGTAAGTTTGGCTTGTTTTAAAATTTCCAAGACTTCTGACAACAAACGGATATGTTCCTCGAATGTAGAAGAAATAATTAGAAAATCGTCAAGATATGAAAAAATATTGTTTTCGTATTTTGGCCCGAACAAAGCATCGCATAGCCTTTGTTGGGTCTGTGCACTATTACAACAACCAAAAGGCATGACCATAAAGTGAAAAAGACCTCTTCCTGGTACGCTGAAAGCCGTCTTTTCCTTGCTTTGCTCGTCTAGGGGTACTTGCCAAAATGCTTTGCGTAGATCTATGCTGGAAATTAATTTAGCCCCCTTCAGCAAGTTGAGGATGTGATCAATGCGTGGTAAAGGGTAGCAATCGTGCTTAGTTACATCATTCAGTCGTCGACCATCGAAGCAAAACCGATATTCACCACTAGACTTTTTTACAAGTAGGACAGGACTATTCCAGGGACTTTTTGAAGGTTCCACTACCCCAAGTGATAGCATTTGGTCCAATTCTTGATTTAGTATTTTCAACAAATATGGTGAGAAGGGGTATTGGCCGCTGCTTAAAGGGTTTTGCATCCCCAGTATCTATAGATAAAGTTATTTTATCAGTGCGACCTAACCGATCCTCACTAGAAAGTGTCTCAAACTGACCAATTACTTCCACTGCCTTCGACCTTTTCTCTGTTGACAGGTCGTCTAAATTGCTTAACCCTACTTCTTCACCAACCAAATAGTTCATTTTAGTTAAAAATTTCCAACAATTCCTACCTAAATTGTCACGGATTTTCCACGAGTTATTCTCAAAATTAACATTAATTTGGAAGAGTCTGCAAAAGTCTATACCAAGGATAAAGGATTGCGCAATGGATGGAACTACTAATGCAGGAACAATCTGACAGATATCATTGATCACAACAGGGAGATCGACCATACCTTGGACAGGCTGTTTAGTTCCATCTACCGTAGATATATGGCTAACTTTTGAAGCGTTAATTTTTAAATGACATATCTCCAGTGTTTCAATACCCTGAGAACCTACCACCGAAACATTCGCACCGCTATCGAGGAGTGCTACTACTGGTAAATCATAAAGACATATCGAAATGTAAGGACGATTATCAAAAGGTTTTTCAATGAAAAGAGGAGCAACCTTTGTGTGCCTAGACTTATAAAAATTCCTTACCAAAAGCTTCCAGTTTTCCCAATCATTAATCTCAAAATAATTGTTGGCTTTGACACATGGGAGTACTCGAGAGCCAACTACACGAGACTCGTAGATCAGTTTTTTTTACACCTATCACAAGTACGAACGGTACACCCCGCTAAACCGCATTTATAACAAAATTTAGTTTTACTACCAGATTTACAGTTACGGTGAGTGTGGTTCAATTGACCACAACGCCAACAAACAACCTGTTTAGGTTGTTCACTTGAAGTTGTTGCCAGGTTAGAACTATTTTGGCTAAAAGAAAATTCTCTGCTATTTGGTACATGATTATTACGGAGTCGGCTTTTCCGAGTATTACTACTGTCTGGGGCATCGCGAGAATGTGAGGAAACTGAGGGCGAATTTTCGCTGACATATGCTAATTCCGGGTCAATAGACGCTAAATACCGGTTATTAGATTCTGAATTTAAACTAAGGGCGTCGGCTTCTTCCAGCTTTTTACAAAGATCACTTAAGTCGGTTACCAGATCGATTTCTCTAAGGGCCAGCCTTTTCCGATATTCCGGTTGTAGACCATTCCTCATATACTTTACTTTCGTTACCTCAGCTACTTGTCGCGAAAGCCGGCTAAATAAACCTTCCATGCACGACAGATATAACACCACAGATTCGCGCTTATCTTGACGACGCGACCTTATCTGTTCCCACAAGTCTTCATCGAGATCAGACCTAAGAAAATCACGTTTAAGTTTTAAAACTAGGGAGTCCCAATCAGTTAGACTATTTTTTACTTGACGTAACCAAAATACAGCTTTATCTGAAAAGAGATCACTCGCTGTTGCGAATAGTTCCGCCTTTGTTATGCCCCTCGCTTCAGCCATTTCTTCTACGCGTTCTATAAAGGATAATAACTTCTTTGGGTCACCGTCGAAATTTATTCCCCATTTATAAACTGAAATAGTCTTATGGTTTCCAGCAGGGACCGGATGGATAGGATTAGAATTGGAATTTACAAAACTAGCACTAGCGGTGGGGACATTTAAGGGAGAATCTGGTTGTTTTATGCGAGAAAACAATTCAGCTTCTAGATGTAAACTAGTAGCATATGATTCATTTTTAAAATCTGTGACGATAGCAATATTTGGATCCTGATCCAATAATTGAATTCTATTAATTCTATGCGTAACATGCAAAAGTCGAGATCTAATTCTTTGAAACAACGAATCAACTGTACTCCCTTCAAAATCATTGATAAGGGTCGAAATTGAGTTGAGAGTTTCTTCAGTTTCACGTCTTTCCATATTAAAATCATAATTTGGATCAACTAACAATCCTAAATTGACTCTATTTCGTTCGCGTTCCACAAGTCTAGTTAAAATTTTACGTTTCTCATTCTGATCTCTAGCTGAAATAACCCCACGTATTCGTAACTCGTAATTTAGGTCGTCGATTAATAAATGTTTCGGTTTAAAGTAATCCTCCATTCTAAATTCTAATATGAATTGTCTATTTTAAAAAAAATATTTTTGGGACACCCGGTATAGTAAATTACGAAATAAAAGTATTATATTGAACAAATTCAATTAAATAAACAAGTGCCTACGTACTTGTGATAGTGCCAAAATAAAAGGTAAAAACACATTAAATTGTAAGGATAATAATTATTATCTATGGGGCACAAAAAACCTGTTTAAAATACCAGTCTTAATGATTCTTTCAATCAATATCATAATTTCAATTATATTCTCAATATAAATCCTGAAATAGTAAAACACCTTTTTACTACTATTGCAAAAAAGTTTAACCGAGCTGTTCTATTTGTATACACTGATCAACCAAAGAAATTAATTATGTCTGAGGGAAAATTTGTACTATTGAAAAAAATTGTTTGGTCTCACACTTTACGTTCATCAATAAAAAAAGAAACTACTAAAAATATATGTAACATATTCACAAGCCCCACGCGTTGGTGTGCCAACTTTATAACCCCGCTTGTTAGCTCTATTACCATTAACTATCAATTAAGTATTTTTAAGGAAATTTTAGAGGTTATAAATGCGACGGCAGCTATTCATCGGAGAGCAGTCATGGGCGTAAGCAAGGAATATATTACATAACCCGCGGCGCCATGCAATTTTAGTTTCACATACAGAAATAAGTCAATTAGCAGATATAGATTTTATTAAATTACAAAATATAAAATCTCTGTAAAGAGGTGAGGTCCAACAAAAGAAAGTATTATTTTACTAGTAGCACAGATCAATTCTTTAATTAGCTTTGAGTATTTATAGAAATCTACTTACAACCAGTGGGATTAATGCTATATACATTTACGCTAATTTATTCAAGTAAGAAAATAAAATTGATTAATCCTTATTAGCAAGTTAATAAAACTTTGGATGTTTCTCAGTATGACTACAATAGTGATTTTTTTTGTTACACTATAGTACTATAGTTTACACCTCCAAAGAAATATTCTGTAATACATCGAAAGATTGTATATTCGTTTATAGTGGAATTTACTTAATTTTAATTACTTCCATTTAAATTCCAAAATACAGTTTCCCTCAGACTATGCAAGTAATAATTGAATAAAGAAAAATATAAAGAGAATTCCGGCCTGCTCGCTCCTATGGGTCCTACCACATTTCCTCATAAGCACTCTTGATCCCTAGCATATCTTCATTTTCATAGTAACCAAATGGAGACTTTCTTCTATAGTTTTGGGCAAGGAGTGTATGCACGTCTATCAAACACAGCGAGAAATAGATGTAGATAGTCAACGAAAGATAATTCTAAAATACCGTAAAACCCTTATTAAAAGGGTTATATCCCACACAAATCACGATTTAGGGCTACTTAGGTTTTTTTTAACCAATAACAAAAACTAGCACAAGGTATAGGTAGAACCTCCTCGTTTCTTGGTTTTCTCCCAAATCCTTTCAAAAACGCCTTCCTCAATCCAATAAGTACATTTATCTTTCTCCCACAACCTACCAAATACCCCCTACTCGACAAGTTCAATTGGTGGCCTAACTAGTAGGTACCAATGAATCAAAATTATTGATGCTACTAAAAGCCAGTGGCGTATCCAAAATCAACACGTTACAACTTTTAATTTTCCAAGGCGTAAAATTCAACAACGGCACTTTGAATGTTAGCAAGGAGTGTCATGGTAGTGACAGATTTTTATGCATAAAATATTCTTCAAACTATATAGTTTTTTTTTATTCGATTTCAGTTGAACATATCGTATTTTTAAATTTTATTCTAAATGATACTATTTCCCTCAGTTAAATGACACTTTTAATTTCCATTGTTTCTCTTAAACTTACAGTCAAGTGCTATTTTTCGTCATGTAATCAAAATATTATTTTTTTCTGTGACAGGAAAAAAATTTGACATTTTATCTCTGTTGGCAGGTGACAAAATACAACTTTTCACGAAATTACTTTCTTCCCACGAGAAAAAAGTGAGTACTTTTTTCCCGGATATATATATACATATAGATAAAGGAAGATATCTGATTTTAGAATATTTTATTGAACATAAGTTACATTTCCTTTATATCAAGAGTCAGAGAAAACTCGGAATCAGACATTTTTTAACTTTATATTTTCCAAAATAACTACTAAACAATCACTGAGTTCGCCATTTTTGAATCAAATCACAGAATTAAATTGACATATATTTGATTACTTTGAAGTTTTCCTTAGCAACGCAGGTCTAGTTGTCGCTATAACTACAACAGCTTATTAGTTTAAAAACATATCGATAACATTCTGACTTTAATATATTGTAATAATATGTTCTTTTACTATTGAATCGTCGTTTTTCCTGTCACAGAAAAAAATAGTGTATTATACACGGGAAAAATATTAGATTTTAGCTCTCGGTTTGTAACGTAACCTCGAGCTAAAATCTAATACTTTTTTCCCTTGTATAATAAATAACTATTTTATTCAACATTAAATCCACTTTGAATTTTATAATCAAAACTCTCTAAATAGTAAAGACTTTTAGAATGACTACATGTTTTTTAAATTGTAAATATATTGTGCAACTCATCAAGCGTAGCTTTGAAAGTAAGAAAGCAAGCTTTGTCACATGAAAGTTGTTAGAATATGACAATCAGCCATATTATTTAGTTGTTAAAATGTGTGTAATACTATTACTTATTCTTTTTTTCTAGGAATTTCGACCATATGCCAACTGTTCAGCTCCAGAGCAACTACAACATGGCGGAATCAGTAGAAATTTGTCAGAAAATATTGTCTACCGACAGTTCACTTTCAAGTAGGAACATAATTCCCAAAACAGATTCCATATCTCAAGAAATCTGCCAAAAAATCCTCGACCCCAATTCACGTCCCATACATTATGAGACATCTTTTCAGAATAAACAACATGCTATGATAAAAAATATTAAATTTAAGGTTCCTATACAGTATACTAATCAGTTTAAAGAAAATGGTAAAGGTGAAGAAACAAAAAGTGATGATTGTAGTTTAAATTTCACTGAACTCCAACCTGCAGCTATGACTAGCGTTATTGTAAATAGTAATGATTTAAGTGAATCCGGAAATTTATATTGGAGACGAAGAACTTCGCAAAATTTAAGTTTAAAAAAATAAAGACTGCGTTTTTAGAAGACTGCTAATATTTTTTATTCGTTTCTGTGGTGAAAATTATGATTTATTGTTTTTATTAAATTTATTCGTTTGTGTAACTGTGCTTTATTATTTATGTTTCATAAAATTTTAAATTTACTAACATTTTTAGGATGTTCAATACACAGCTTTGTTAGTATGACAAGTTTCTCCTTCACCTTATCTACTGAGGTTGGCGATTAATATGGCATATTTTTTCTGTCCAGTGCTTAATGGATAAGGATATTTCCATCTGTGTGGTCCAGTCTCTAACACAGTAAACACTCGATTAAGTAGACTAATTGTCGTCGTTGGGCGATCGGATCGGATAATTATAACATATTTTCTTGATGCGATTCGACTTGAATGTACAGGGTCCGGCAGTCAAACTTTTAGATATTACTACGTATTCAACTTTTTTAAACAAATGTTATCAAAATTAGTGGAAATTAATGAGGAAATATGAAAATGTTAATGTTTGTAAATTATATCCGTGAAATGACATTCGTTTCAAACACATTCTTGAAGTCTTTGGTGAAGATTCCCATGACTCTGCGTAGCATATCCAACGGAATGTTTTTGATTTACTGTTGAATTCGCTCCTTCAATTCGTTCTTAGTTCTGGGTGGGCTTGCTTCAAAAACCATACACTTAAAGAACCCCACAGAGAAAAGTCAGAAGCCGTCAAGTCTGGTAAACAGACAGGTCAAGGAATGTCGCCATTCCTGCTAATAAAGCTACCAGGAAATGTCAAGTTCATCAAAATATTAGCAATGTGGCTAGTAGCACCATCTTGCAGCAATAATGTCTCGTCATTCACATATTCATCAAGAGCGGGTAGTGCAAAGTTCACCAATATGTCGACATACCGTTCAGTGTGTTCACAGTTACAGCGTTGCCGTTTTCACTTTCGGAAAGGTAAAGACCAACCACACCTTTTAGCAGTTTCTTCGAAATTCCTTACCCAAAGCTTGTTGGCGTTTGCTGAAGGTACAGTATCACGCAGTAACAATTGGAATTCCCGCCTGAAAGCACGTAGACCACCAATAGAAATATCTGCATTAACGGCGAAAGCGAGCTGCTGACTCGTCCAATGCGACATGGCAACTAAAAATACTGGTTGTCTGGACAGCCAAGGTCGAGTCACCCCACTCATGTCGAGCCGTCCGTCTCCCGTCACGCAATATATAAATATTCCCGTTTCACTGCCGGACCCTGTATATATTTGATCGCGGTTGGTAGTCCAGATAACCGCGAATCCGTATAACCGAGGGTCAGTTCATTGATTTTCCACTGTATTTTATAGTCGTAATTTCATTTTTCGGCCTATGCTGCATTTACCATCGATCTTGCCTTGTATTATAAGTTGTATCTGTCCAAATTTTTCGTGTCGCATTTTTATCTGAGGTAGACTGTTTTCCTCATTTTAAGGATAGCAGTTAGGTGTGCCTGAGTTTTCGTTCTTGACAGCACTTCATAATTCGTCTTTAAAGAACTCCAACTTATTCTGAGCATTCACATTTCAAACTTCTTGTTTTGTTGTCCATGCCATACAAAATTAGGGTCCAAATGTAGCATTTTAGTGTCCTTAATCTCGTTATTGATAATTTTGAGTGACACAGCTTTCGCGTATTGAGAAAACCTTCCCTGGCTGATTCAATTCTCTTGATTGTTATTAACTTATCAGTGTTGATTTGTAAAAGCCTGGCGCCCCCCTCTGTCAGATGGTTCATTAGGGTTTGTAGCTGTTTTTCTGTATCCTGGCCAGTGGTAATGATGTCATGAATCAGGGTTCGAAAATATCATGATATTTATATAAATATATCACATCATATATATCCGATACATATCGGATATTTATCCGATATACAATCATGTTTAAAATTTATTTACTTAATTGAAAAACGGCATTGTTTCTTGCACAAACTATATTTTAACACAAACTCATTAACAAAAACCTATATTCTATATATCTCTCTCTAATTAAGCAGAATAAACAAAAATCATTATTAAAAATATTAAAATAAACAGATTTTAGTATTATTTTATTAACATTAATATTTCAACACAGTCACAAAATTAAAACTTATATTCTAAGCAAAAAACTTTTTATTCTAACATTTGCTCATAACTCCAATTAGGTAAAAAGAAAGGAATTAAAAACAAACAAATTTTAACATTATTTTATTAACATTGATATTGGTATATCGACCTCATCTGATGAATCATCATTATCATCAATATCAATAATGTTATTCTTAGTGACCATAACTTCAGAATCTTCCGATAATGCTGGTTCCCATGCCCAATCAAGGTTGGTTTTCTTTTTGTCTGTATTTTGGTTTATATACTTGAACATAAAAACCAGCTTACTGGCTTTTTGGATTTCTAAGCGGTTTCGTAAATCTGATTGAACCAAACCGAAAGAAGAAAAGGCCCTTTCAATCCCAGCTGTAGAGGCCACTGCAGTGTGTAACTGTTCACATAATTTCAAAAAAGCGTCCTTGTCTGACCAGTCTGAGTCCAATACAGGGATCGATTTCCACCACGTTACTGGTGGAGTAAGTCTAAAATGATCCCCAAAAAAGTACTATGGAAATGGGCTAACTTGTGATATAAGAGACATCACAAATGGAATAAAAGAACTATTGATATTATTCAAATATTCAAAAGCCTCTCCTTTTAGAATAGCTGTTAAATGTCGTCCCAAAAATCGATGATCAATAATATTTGCTAGATAATGCATTGCCCTAAGTGCCATATTTTTTCTTTTAAAGAAACTTTTTTTCACCAAAAGTGGCTGTTCTGAGAAATCCAATTCTAATATATGCCAGACCTCTACACACACAGATATAGTTGTATAGTCTCTTTGAACTCTATCAAGAGCTATGGCTATTGGATCTAGACGAGCAATTAGGTCAGTGGCATTTAATGCAACCTGAGCATCATTGACTATCTTTATAATGTCACTTTCGATGACATCTTTATGGTCCTGGCATAACTGAACGAATACTCCACTATTGACCAAAAATGATTTAAGTGCATTGTTCATTGTGCTCCACCTTATTTCCAGATGCATAACCAATTTTTTGCCTCCAGCCTCTTTGTAGTGTCCAGATGGTACATGTTTGTTGCGAAAATATTTTATAACTTACAATATTTGCAAGAGCTGAAGGAATTTCTAAATCTTTTGCCAATAAATTCAAAATGTGAGCTGAACATCCATATTGTATTATGCCGATTTGATTTTCCGGTTCGGAACGCATTTTGTTTACATTTCCTGTATTGTCTGTGACAAAACTCCTTACATGAACTTGAAATTGGTTTTCTGTTTTCCTTATTGCATCAAGTGCCATGATTTTAAGATACTCTGCAGTATGTGATTCTGCTCCCGTTTCAGTAGTTTCCACCAAGAACGACTCACCATGTTGAGTAATAATACTACAGCATACCAGAGCCTCGTTACGAACATTGCTCCATCCATCCAGGGACATACAAACTGTTTCTCCCTGCAATGCATTCCTAACTCCTTCAAAATATCATCATACACTTCATTTAGAATAGGTTCTCCAATCTGATATGAAGAGGAGCCATTATAACCGGGCCATAATGAATTCATCATTTTCTTAAATTCAGTATGATCAGCATGCAGAAAAGGTGTATTAGTTGCATAGAAGTATCTGCCTATTTGGAGGTTGAGCTCTTTAGAGTAAGTGTCTGAGGTTGCAACAACATCAGCGTCTTTTTCCATAGTTAAAACATGCTGTTTCATCAGTTTCTTGGTTGGCTGAGGCATATAACTCTCTGAAAAAACAATTGTTATTAGCAACATGTTTTTTAATTATTTTTACTTACAATATCCACAAAAAAATTGTACACACAGATTTAGTAATATATATATATAACAATTACCTACGTACCTGATGTGTTTACACTTTTTGTAGAAGTGGAAGGCAGAACATTTTCAGGAACAGAATGATGCTGTTGTGTTGTTTCACAACTTGGCGTATCACTGGGCATATTTTTTGGTGTGTTAAAATATGTTTTTCCATTCGCGATGGCATACCCTGCATCTCCTTTGAACACTCGACATTTTGCCAATTTTCCAGTACTGTTTTTGTTTTTAATTATACAGTCAAAATATCGCCAAACAGAATGCTTTGGTTTTGGCATATTCAATAAAAATCACAACTAACTTATAGTCAACACAGAAATAAAGATTATTTGGGAAAGCAAGAGCGAAACAAATCGTCGCGTCGCGTACCTGGGAATCCCGAATTCGGCGCGGTGATGCTTGCGTGGTAGCCGAATGAATCCCTACAGTAATTATAGTTTTGTACAGTGGCGTATTGAGACATTTTCGGATGTTTAGAATGGTGGAAAACATTTTTAATTTAATAAATGAAATTGTCGAATATATCGGATAAATATCATGATATATATCCTCCGAACCCTGTCATGAATTGACCCCATACTGGTGATATGTTGCAAAATACATAGGGAAGTATCGTTAGAATATTCAAAGCGATAAGACGTGTGAAACTCGGCTGCGTTATCTAAACCAGTTTTTGTGCGATAATTACTTTGTTCTAACTTGTGATAAAAATAACAACGACAACGTTTACACAGAATCTGTATCTGTAAAGGTTTGAAAGGTGGGTGGCCCCACAGCACTTAGGCCACAATTGGCCCATTGTGCATCCTTCTGAGGTTCAAAACTTCCTTCTAGCTCGTCATCCAGCCTACTTCCTTGAAGTAGGCGATAACGTCGCCTGAATTAAGTTCCCTCATATTGGCGTATGTTAGCCTGTGCTCGCCGAATACTTGAAACCTAAATTAAGAGAGTGTCTGACATTCGCAAATAATGTGTTTGACAGTCTCATCTTCTTGTTCACATCCTCTACAAAGGGGGGTGTTAGATAGACCCAGTCTGTGAAGGTGTTTTCGTAGGTGGCAGTGACCAGTCGGAATTCCCGTGGTTGTTCGTAGGTTCCGCCTGTTCATAGTCACGAATTTTTTGGCTACTTTGCTATGTGGATACTGTAGCAGTTCCTTGGCAAGCCTGCAGCCTTCTGCGTCGTCCCATCTACCCTTAAACTTATTAAGGGAGTGTTCCTTTAATAGGTCGGCCGTTGCTGACGCCGATAGACCAATGAAAGTGCCAGGTCCCAAGAGTTTTTGGGAGACCGCCTTCCTGGCTAGCGAGTCTGCAATACGGTTTCCTTTCGATTTCTCATGGCCCTTGATCCAGCCTAAAGTGACCGTGTTGTTGTTACAGGCTTCGATTAAGGCCATGTGACATTCTAGTACTAGGCATGATGTAATACGTGGTCTGTTCAGGGCTAGTAGTGTTTGTCTACTGTCCGTAAGGATGTATATGTTATTACCTGTGGTTTTCCTTTTGGTAATCTCTTTAGCAGCGATGCAGATAGCAGTGAGCTCTGTTTGAGCAACACCTGCATTGCAGCCCATTGCCCATTTTATGTTTAGATTCAGGGATCTGGAAAAAATACCACATCCTGAGCCCACATTGGATTTAGACCCGTCTGTGAAGATGCGGATTGCGCCTTCTTCCAATAGGTCTTGTGAGTTGTTTTTAAAGATTACCTTGTAGGGCCTGTTGAAGGCATATCGCGGTGGAATCGAGTCCGTATTGGCCTGCAACAGTGGGATCTCCCTGAGGGCCCCATGCCACAAGTTACGTCTCAGTTTACCGGATCCTACATCAGGTTGTATACCAGTAGAGCGCAGACGTGCCATGGTCATCAAAACAACCTCCTTGATGTATATGTCAAGGGGAGTGAGACCGAGGATTACCTCCATAGCTCTTGTTGGTGTGGTTCTCATGCCTCCTGTTGTGTTGAGGCATGCTGTTCTTTGGATTTGGTCCAGTTTACGGACGACTGTCAGCTGGTTTGCCTTAGCTCCCCAGGCAATCGCACCGTACGTTAGCATAGGTCTGATGATGGCAGTGTAGATCCAGGCAGCAACCTTAGGTGACATTCCCCAGGTGCAGCCGATGGTTCTACGACACTACTCATAAGAAATATATGCTTTTTTAACTCTGTTTTCTAAGTGGGAGTTCCACGTTAACTTACTGTCAAAGGTGACCCCTAAATATTTCACTTCTGAAGAGAAATTAAGTTTGGTATCTAGGAGCTTTGGGGCTTGATGTTTTGCAATCTTCCTTTTATTCGTGAAGAGGACCATCTCAGTCTTTTTTGGATTTATTGACAGCGAATGGTCTCTGCACCATTGTTCTATGATATTGAGGGCCTCCTGCATTAAAGCGCAGAGTGTCTCCTCGAATCTTCCTGTTAGCAGAATCACTAAGTCATCTGCGTATGCTATTGTGTAGAAGTTGTTATCATTGAGGTGGCTGACCAAGGAGTCTAAGACCATGTTCCATAGTAGTGGTGAGAGCACCCCTCCCTGTGGACAACCTTTTACAACCAAGCCTCTGATGGTTACATCATCTACACTGATTTTGATTGCTCTTTTTGAGAGCATGTTATATATCCAGCCATTTATGGTTTGGGGGATATTCTTGTTGGAAAGTGCATTTGTTATTTTAGGAAAAGTGGTTCTATCAAATGCGCCTTCTATGTCTATGAATACACCCAGGGTGGACTCCTTATTTTCCAACGATTTCTCGATGCGATGCCCGCCACGAGATGAAGAGCCGAATCGGTGGACCTCCCTGGAGTGTATGCATGTTGATTTGGATGCAGTGGATTTCATGTTATCACCACATCTCTTATGTATCGTTCGCACAGCCTCTCTAAAGTCTTCATTGAAAACGATGTGAGGCTAATGGGTCGATATGCTTTTGGGATGGAATAGTCCATTCTTCCTGGTTTTGGTATGAACACGACTTTGACTTCTCTCCAACCTTTTGGAATATACCTCAGTGCCAGTGAGGATCTGAGGATTCCTACCAGGTGCGGCATTAGGTCATCCAGGCCCCACTGAAGTAGGGCTGGATAGAGACCAACGAAAATGGAAAAACATCAGCTGAAAATGTTACAGATAACGATAACACTCCTGACGATCCAAAGCCTCCACCGATATATATATATATATATATATATATATATATATATATATATTTGTAGTATTTCTTAAACCATTATATATTTATCTTTTTTGGATAGTTCCCTATACCCAAGAACTATCCAAAAAAGATATATATATATATATATATATATATATATATATATATACACTACTCCAAGAATTTAACGCACCACCAAAAAATAACCAAAAATTTAAAGTAAATTTTTGTCTAAACTGCTTGTCCGATTTGAATGAATTTTTTTTTGAATGACAGGTTGACACTTCCAGAAAGTTAGTGTACTACTGTATTTGCATACAAACTTATTTTTGCATAAATACGGGGTGTTGCAATGATAACCTGATTTTTTCATAAAATTTGTAACACCCTGTGGAGTTCAACAGTAACAATATCAACTTAAAATTAAAATCAAACTGTAGCTTTATCTTTTTGTAATATTTTGTTTTTTGATTTACTCTATTATCTTGGCCACGACAAGAGAAAATCAATTTTATAGCATAACATGTTTTTTATTAAAATTTATAATAATAAAAGTGAGTAGCAGGCTATGAAAAACAATAAGTGACAGTAAATTGTCATTATCTAAATACAGGTGTCAAAAAGTATTTCATAGAAGTGTATTTTTAGTGTTAGCCCTTACGTTTTTTTATAAAAACCTTTATTTTAATTAATATGCAACGTGAAACACGAAATCTTACTGGCGAAGAATGTGCTCAAGCATTAATATCGTTCGAGGAAGGCTGGAATTACCGAAGAATTGGTAGACGATTTAATGTATACCATACAACCGTTTCACGAGTTATACAAAGATATAGAGACACTGGAAGTCATGGTCGCAGACCGGGACAAGAAAGGAATCGAATAACAACCCCTAATCAGGACCGTTTTTTAAGATTATCGGCATTAAGACAACGTTTTGTAACAGCCCGGGCCCTTCAAACCCGGCTTCGAGATGCTACTGGTGTACAAATTTGTGGTGAAACAGCTCGTCAGCGACTACGAGAACACAATTTGAGACCTAGAATTGCTGCTCGGGGGCCAGCTCTAACTAGAGATCATCGAAGAGCGAGGCTGAATTTTGCCATGGAACATCGTAACTGGTTAGAAGCGGAATGGCAACAGGTATTATTTACGGATGAGTCAAGATTTTGTTTGTACAATCATGACAGGCGCATACGTGTATATCGACGCCCTAACGAACGATATGCTCAGTGTAATTTCTCAAATAACACATTATTTGGAGGAGGATCTGTGATGGTCTGGGGAGGTATTTCTTTGACTGGTCGCACATAACTTGTGGTCATAAATAATGGAAGCCTTACAGCTGAAAGGTACATATTGGAGGTTTTAGACCAACATGTAATGCCATATGCGTCATATATAGGGCAAGGATTTATGTTGATGCACGATAATGCCAGGCCTCATGTTGCTGGAGTTGTGAGGAATTATCTAGAGGAAGTTGGCATCGATATCATGGCATGGCCAGCTAGAAGCCCTGATTTAAATCCCATAGAGAATCTTTGGGAAACTCTTGGGAGGAGGTTACGAGAGGAACGGAACTTGAACACCTTGGAAGACGTGGGGAGGCGACTGATTGAAATATGGGAAGAAATTGACCAACATGATATACGGTCGCTTATTTTAAGTATGGGCCGTCGGTGCCAAGCAGTTATTTCTGCCAGAGGCGGAAATACTCGCTACTGACTTTTGTTTACGTTTTGTTTCTTTGTTTTTCGTTGTTAAAGTTGAATAATAAATTTTAATAAAAAACATGTTATGCTATAAAATTGATTTTCTCTTGTTGTGGCCAAGATAATAGAGTAAATCAAAAAACAAAATGTTACAAAAAGATAAAGCTACAGTTTGATTTTAATTTTAAGTTGATATTGTTACTGTTGAACTCCACAAGGTGTTACAAATTTTATGAAAAAATCAGGTTGTCATTGCAACACCCCGTATTTTTACAAAAATAAGTTTGTATGCAAATACAGTAGTACACTAACTCTCTGGAAGTGTCAACCTGTCATTCAAAAAAAAATTCATTCAAATCCGACAAGCAGTTTAGACAAAAATTTACTTTAAACTTTTGGTTATTTTTTGGTGGTGCGTTAAATTCTTGGAGTAGTGTATATATATATATATATATATATATATATATATATATATATATATATATATATATATATATACCTCTATCTTAATTCTATAGAAAACATTGAAACAAAGAAAATATGCATATTTAGATGTAATACTAGTAATACACACTGTATTATCAATAATTTGAAAGGTTCAATATACCAATAAAATTTGACATTTCAATTTCATATGACATTACTGCAGAATAGACTTAATGACAGATAGATTTTAAAACGATTTGAAAAAGCAGAATACAGATGTCTCTATTAGCAAATGGCACTTATAAATAAAATAATGAAAATCTCTCTCGGTATATAAAAACGTAAATTTGTAATTTAAAAAAAAAAAGAATTCTAGGTAACCAAAGGAGAAGAGAATTATTTATTGAAACATTTTAGTTAGTTGAATTTGAAATCCCATGAGACAACATCATAATAAGAGTTGTCTCAAATTTAATTTTGAATATTAGGGAATTTATATAATCGTTATCAGTTCAACATATCTTGCCTTTTGTAAAGCCAGTGCGTGTACTATTCACAAAGAATTACCGCTAAAGTGCAAATGGTTTTCGCGTTTTCTAAATTATCGATTTGGAAACGTTTGTTCCGGAAATTCTAAAAATACGTTTTAGAATACGTACGAGATCTTCTAGTATCCAGTTTGGTGAGTCCAGTCCATATTATATATTATTCTCGAGAATTAATAGGCCTTTGATCAAAATTATTTCGAAAATAGATGCATCTTATGATTAAATTATAGTAACGTTACTTATATAAAATTCTACGTCAAGTGCAGACAATTTTGGGAACAGACAATTTACACGAAAATGTACGTATTTTACATTGACAGATATCAAGTATAAATTTAGACATTTTGAACTTTCGGTTAAATTATTTAGATCGGAAATTTCTAATATAGATTGTTTTTAATATTAAGGTTTGATAGAAAATTCTATCTTTGTTTATGCGTTTATGATATTTTTTTGAAGAGCTTAAATTTTTGTAAGTGTTATTTTGATAATATATTATATAAATTTGAATTCCAAATCTCTTTGGCTCTCTTTTCATATTCATTTTCATTATATTTGATAATTTTTATACTATAGAAAATTTAGTATAATAAGTGACATTTAGTTAATCTTCTGACAGTAAATTCATATATGTCATCATAAGATAATTTAAATTGTCTTATAGTGTATTGGATAAACAGTTACTGTAGATTTGAATAGTGTGATACGTAATTTAGAAAATTATTTGGAAATTTACAAATTTGAATTATTAGTTGAAATCTTTGATCCCTCCCTGAGAAAAGAGTGAGTTGATTGGTGTTGTATTGATTTATCTTTTATAATATAAAATGTAATATTTATTTAGCCGGGCATATTAATTTGACAACTGCTGTCATTAAAAATTTTATAGGTTATATTTAGAGGTAAAGGTATTTTCACAATAGTATAGTTATTATCACAAATTGTGATGACAGCTACAAATTAAATTCAGCATCATATAAATTCATATTCATATATAAAATATAATAAAATTAGTAAAACACATTAGATATACTATATATATATATATATATATATATATATATATATATATATATATATATATATATATATATCTGAAATTTGGGAGCAAAGATGTTAACGCTCATTTGTGCCTTCAATTGGAAGATCCCGAGTTTATATATATATATATATATATATATATATATATATATATATATAAACCACAGTCAGAATTAAAATTCATATAAAATCATTTGTTTGGTATAATAAAAAGAGTAACAATAAAATATAGAGAAATTACCTTAATAATTTTCTAAAGGTATGAAACGTATAACAAGTATGGAAGAAAACATTGTATCTGCCTAAAATGGATATTTGTTTGTCACTAGGGAATCAGCTGTTCATCTGAAAATAAACAAGCATTAGTAATCAAGTTTAATACAACTATAAGTTGAATAGTAATAATAATAATATTTGTTATAAAGAATTGGCCAAATAAAAATATAAATCTAAGATGACATAACTCAGATGATATGTCAAACTTTTGTATCAATTTTATATCTTAACAAAAAAAGGGAAATGGATAATAGGATGGTGATAGATATATGTCAATATCAGAACTATAAAATTTGGACAGTTTCAAATAAAGAAACCAAGACATATATTAGATAAAAGGATTTGTGTTATAAATTTAGATATTATTTCAAATTTATCACAGGTAGAAAAACAAGAATTTATATTGTAATTTCAATGTATTAACCGTGAATTTTATCAATTGTCAAAGACTTATTTTATTTAAATTTGTATATATTAAAGAAAATATAGACTTCTTTAAGGTAAATTTATAATCATGTATTTTCCTGAAATTTTCAAAGTGCAATAAAGTGAGTAGAACTTTATAGCTCGGGAAAGGAAAGCATTGTTGTTATGACAGGACAGTTTTGTTAAATTGTAAAGGAAACAAAACTTTGTTTGGAGCAGTGAGCTGGGAAACAAATAGTTTGTTGATTAAGAAATCGACAATCGGGAAGGAAGCATGGGTTGGAGAGAAGCGTGGCGTCGAAGGTGGATAGGAAGACTATGTGAGGTTTGGAACAAAATTTAAGTAAAATTGAATTAAATACATATGAAAGTTAAAAAATAGTAATATAAATCAAACACCAAACACTTACGATTGTTGATATCCAGTTATTCCCGATAATATCCAAGATTTCTCCAGAAATTGTGCAGCGTAATTTCCAGTCGGCTTTTTCCTGTTACCAGATGTGGTAATATCCAGACTCCAGGTCAGTGTGTTTTTAATATCATTGGCCAATAATAACAAACTAAAATTCAGTGATTATTTCCATTTATAAAGTACTTTTGCGTATATTTGATCGATCATACTAAAAAAGAAAGACATTTATGTAATCATTCAATAGAAATTGAGATTAGTAAGAAATTTTCATGAATATTCTTCATTTTGTTAAGAAATAATGGTGAGTACTTACGTGATTAATAATCGTATGGCAAACTTGTATTGCAATTTATAGAGATGATTTTAAAACGTATATGTAATGTCTATTTAATTCTTGTGATGATCTAATAATATGTATATATAATCCCTACACATAAATCCTTTTATATTATTTTCCATCACCATTCTTATTATAAAGAAAACAATTCTTATGTACATAATATCCAGACAAGTTACATTCTAACACATACGTTCGGTTTTCGTTCGTGTGATTTCGCTTATTTGAGCATGCGCATAGAATGTTTGGTTGTATAAATAATGACTGAGGTTTTATAATGCCATAGGCGTATCAAATATCTATTTTTGAAATAAATTATTTCTGAAAAATTAAATTATTCGCAATCAATGTGTTTTATTTTATTTAATTAAAGAATATAAATCAATCTAAGCTTGAACCCAAAGAGTAGAATGCGTCTCATGCTCCCGAATAAAAAGAACTGAGCTAGCTACATAAAAATTTAAATAAATATAATAATAATATCTAATAAAATTATAATAAATTAAAAAATACTAATATAAAAACATTTATAATATATATATATATATATATATATATATATATATATATATATATATATATATATATATATATATATATATTATAATATATTTAATGTTCTACTGTTTTTATAATTATGTATTATATGATTTTATTTGAAATTTGATTATTAGATGCTGTTGTTACAATCGTGGTAGTAACTACACTAATGTGAAAACACCTTTATCACTGAATATAACCTATTTGAAATTTTGACAGGAATTGTCAAATTATTATGCCCGGCTCAGATGAATATGAAATTTTATATTCTGAAAGATAAATTACTACAAAATCGACTTACTCGCTCTTACCTCAGGGAGGGTTCAAAGATTAAAAAAAATTAATAATTTTAAATTTTAAATTTATAAATTTCCAAAGAATATTCCAAAATTGTCAATTATACTATTGCAAATCTATAGTGACTGCTTGTTCAATATATTCTAAGACCATTAAATTATCTAATGACATCTACAATTTTTCTGTCACTGAAAATTAACTAAATGTCACTGATTATATCAAAAGTTTTATAGGATCCAAAATTTTTCAAATTCAATGAAATAGGAGTTGAATTAATACCAAAGTGAGTTGGAATCAAAAATTATATATTATATACCATCAGATAACAAGTGAAAATGAATTATTATTCCCAAAATATAATAAAGAACAATAATCGTACTTTCTACGAACCTTAAAATTAAAAAAACAACCTATATACTAGAAGAACAACCTAATTAACTACTTATTCTAAACGTTCAAATCGTCGAAAATTACACTTGACGTGTATAAATGTCAAATAACTATATGCGATAAAATTGTCTATTCAAAAAATTTTCTCTTCTCTTCAGGTGAAATTTTATATATCTTTAACGTTAATTTTGTCAGTATTCAAAAATGTGATATAGATGCATCTATCTTAATTTTATTTAAAGGCCTGTTAATTCTTGAAAAATAATTTATAAAATCTGGACTGGACTCACCAACTAGGTATCAGGATCACTCGTTCTGATTCTAAGCACGTCTTTTAGAATCGCCGGAACCACTTTTCTAAATTTATAATTTAGAACCCGGAAAAATCACTAACACTATTTCAATATAATTATTTAAGGAATTATTCACGCACTGATCTTATCATGCTAATTATTATAATCTGATGCTATTTTAATATATCAATTACTATTATATTATTCAGCAAATTTGAGAGAACTCATATTAGATGTTCTCTCGAGAGGGGTTCAAAATCAACTAACTAAACTTTTTCCATAAATAATTCTGTTCTCCTTTGGTTACCAAAAAATTCCCTTTTTAAAAAAAAATACAAATTTATGTTTTCATATAACAAAGAGAGATTTTCATTCTTTAATTCTAATTGTAATTTTGCTACCAGCGACATCTGTATTCTTTTTTTAAAATCTTTATAAAATCTATGTATCATTAAGTATCTTCTGCATTATTGTCATTCGAAATTGTAATGTCAAATTTTATTTGCATATTGAATCTTTTAAATTATTTATAATACATTGTATATCACTAGTATTACATCCAAATATGTACATTTTTCTTTATTTCAATGTTTTCTTTAGAATTTAGATAGAGTATATGTATTAATATATATATATATATATATATATATATATATATATATATATATATACACGCACCTAGATACCAGATAACACATTATAGATAAAATCAAAAGGTAGAAACAGTAAATCATAAGAATAAGAAAAATTACAAATTACAGAATATCACAAGTGAAACAAAATAAATATTAATGCCTTAATGTACCTGTAAAATAATCATCCAGTGAAACACACACAAACACAAAATGTAAAATCAACTGTATATATGAAATCAGAAGGTGAAAGACAGTGAATCTTAAAAATCACAAGATAAGTAATAAAATAAAATATCTATTACTACTCTAATGTATCTGTGAAATACTCGTCCAGTGAATAGTATGCTTTTGAAAAAAGCATGTTTTTCAATTTAGTTTTCAGCTTCTTGATGTGCTGTGTCCTTAATGACTCTGGTATAATTTGTTATATATGTTGATTACTGAGAAAGGGACATTTTTCTGTATATATGTGAAATTGGGCCTAATATTCAGAAGATTGTTCTTATTTCGAGTATTATGTCAGTGATTTCTGTCATAACATGTATAAAGTGCCATATTTTCAGTTACAAATATTACAGCTTCGTAGATCAACATACTAGTTAAAGTAAGAATCTTCTTATCCACGAATAAAGGCCTACAACTGTCTCAGTGGTATATTAAATATGTTTCTTAGGACTTTGTACATAGGCATAATACGCTAGCAATGTTGCTTCTATGGATATATTTCGACTAATAACTTACAACGCATAGGAGTATCTCGATAAATTTTTCGAAAGTTCTGTTATATGACTTTTCCAATCTAGCTTCGAATCGAGCGTGATACCAAGAAAAGAAAGTTTAGATTCAGGATTTAAGGAGGTTGTGCCATAGTTGACGCTGTGCATATTTTTTTTTTGACCAAAGTGAATAATTTGAGTTTTGTTGGTGTTCAACTTCAGATTGTGTATTATGAAATATTCCTCTAGTGTATTCAAAGTTTCAGTGATACTGCCTTTTACTGATTCTTGATCAACATAACTGAATATAATTGAGCAGTCATTAGCATATTGAACCATGCATTCGCGTATAACTTCCGGAGCATTATTAGTATAAATTATACAATAGGGGGCCCAGCAGTGATACCTGAGGAACACCACGAGTAATAAATAATCTTTCAGATATGAAATGGCCATCCGAATTCAATTCAGTCACACAGTAAATACCGAGTTTTTCTATTACACGCTCCTAATTTTAAAATAGGTAAAATATTTCCCGGTTGGAAATATACTTTACTTACTATAGTACATTAATTAATAGAAAATATATACATATATAGTTGTCAATTTATTAATGAACGATACTGACACAGATATTGAAGAATTGATTTAAAGTTTCAATAATTCATTAAATTCAGAAGAAAACGTTAGTTGTAGTAATAATAATCCAAAGAATATGGCTAATAATAATGAACAAACTAACATTCAAATGTTGAAATTAATAGATTTAATTTTACCTTATGACGGCAATAACTCAACTCTCATACAATTTATAGAGAATTGCCAATTTCTTATAGATACATATAGTAATGTAGTTATTAATAATTATATTTTACCAGCTATTCGTTCTAAATTAGTAGGAAGAGCTAATCTTTTAGTTTCGGTTCTACAAATTAGATAATTGGAATTTATTAAAAGACGCATCAGAACAATGTTTTGGCGATAAGAGATCACTAGAATGTTTGGAGCAGGACCTCTTAATGACCCATCCTTTTAAAAACGAATCAATATTAGTTTTTACTAGAAGACTACAAGTGTTAAAATGCCACCTGGTTCAACGAATTAATAGTTTTTCACTAACTGAAATGCCTGTTATTACTAAAGAACTATATCGTACAATACGACAAAATTGCTTTGAAAACGCTTATTAGAAATTTAACAGGTTTGCTACAACAAACAATTAGAATTAAGAATCTAGCTTCAATCGAAGCCGATATTACATTTAGTGTTTTTAAATGAAACTCAAGGTCTCTAGTTAATTCCACAATATAATACAAGTTATTGAAAATTCTAAAAAATTGACAATTGTTTCGATAAATCAATATCATCGTCAGAATGACAGAAGTTACATTTCATTTTATGCCTACCTGATGCTTAGTAGTTATATTTTTGGCTAGACCAAGAAGTAACCTAACTTGTGATTGGCTTAATATATGTTTATAGAAAAAGAAGAAGATGTGATATTACAAATATTGAAGCTTAGATATTATTAGCCCTATGGTGATATCCTGGATATCATTTTTCCAATTAAGATCAGTATAACTGTGCAATGATATAGAAAACCAGGAAAACTATATCTGCTGATCTTTACAATTATCACTTAAGAAGACAGTTTATTAGTGGAGAATTCCCTAGATTTAACTGTTCATTGACAACTTCATATTGTGGGTTTCTTAAATGTCTTCTAATTTCCAGTTCTTCAAGGAAATCCAGTTCTTGTTTCTTTTCACAAATATGCAGCACTTCTAGTTCTGTGTTAGGTGTTAATGAATGATTGGTGTCAAGTTGGTTGTTTTAATCTGTAAGCTCGTGAGTGCTCACTGTATCGTATTTCTATTTGGGTCAGACCCTTAGGAATTTTGAAATACGATACAGTGAGCACTTACGAGCTTACAGATTAAAACAACCAGATAAATCCCACTACGCAAAACATCTACTTGACACCAATCATTCATTAACACCTAACACAGAACTAGAAGTGCTGCATATTTGTGAAAAGAAACAAGAACTGGATTTCCTTGAAGAACTGGAAATTAGAAGACATTTAAGAAACCCACAATATGAAGTTGTCAATGAACAGTTAAATCTAGGGAATTCTCCACTAATAAACTGTCTTCTTAAGTGATAATTGTAAAGATCAGCAGATATAGTTTTCCTGGTTTTCTATATCATTGCACAGTTATACTGATCTTAATTGGAAAAATGATATCCAGGATATCACCATAGGGCTAATAATATCTAAGCTTCAATATTTGTAATATCACATCTTCTTCTTTTTCTATAAACATATATTAAGCCAATCACAAGTTAGGTTACTTCTTGGTCTAGCCAAAAATATAACTACTAAGCATCAGGTAGGCATAAAATGAAATGTAACTTCTGTCATTCTGACGATGATATTGATTTATCGAAACAATTGTCAATTTTTTAGAATTTTCAATAACTTGTATTATATTGTGGAATTAACTAGAGACCTTGAGTTTCATTTAAAAACACTAATATGAGCATATTCCACGAAGTAAGGGTCGAGACAGTCAATTTCGATATTACATTTATTATAGAAGAAGACAATTTTTATTACTCTCAAAATAATTTTAAATTTAATAATAATTCGAAAACTACCATAAATTCAGAAAATTATAATAGACAAATACCAAATAACCATAACCATCATTCGAGTTATACTGTCAATCAAAATCAATTGCCCATACAACAATTCCAACAAACACCTCAAACAAATTTTTTTTTATTGATGCCTCATATTACCTTTTTAAAGCACGCGTCAGCGTGTTTGAATCGAACTTTCAAACACGCGCGTTTTTTAAAGTCCCCATGGTAACAACAACAACTTGAGAAACGTAAGTATCAATGACAACTTTTTTTATTAGTCTTTAAATTGGCTACAGTTTTTAAAACTACAAAACACACAAGAGTTCAATATTCTCAAAACCGTCCCCCTCCATAGCAGTTACTGTCAGACGCAACGGGTGTGTGTACCGATACCTCCGTTTGGCCTTGGCGTGAGTGCGAGTGTCCCACCACCCCTACCACGCCCACCCCCACCGCATCTTCAATGTCAATGTCAATAACCTTGCAGTTTGTTCAGTGCTTGCGTTGTAACTAGTCCGTTCGCCAGTCCGTTGTGCCAACAGTGCTTTCCGTGAATTATCAGTTAGCGTGTTTGCTGTACTGTGGGTGTTCTGTAATTGCTGCGACGTTTGAATTGGAGTATTTTTTTTTGTGTTGTGTGAGTTCTGTGTGAAGCTGAATCAGAGAAGATGAACACGACAAAGAAACGCAAGTATATTGACGATTATATTCAATATGGGTTTGTTTCCTTGCTTAAAGATAATGTTGATTACCCTCAGTGCGTTATTTGCTATGAGGTATTAAGCAATGACGCGATGAGGCCTAATCGTCTTCTGAGACATTTGTCAACCAAACATGCCTCTTTAAAGGACAAACCTAAAGAGTTTTTCGCTGCAAAATCTAAGAATTTAAAGCGCATGAAGTTAGATAGCACTGGATCTGCTGCTCAGTCATCTCTAGAAGTGCTTGAAGCTTCCTATGAATTATCTCTTATTATTGCTAAGGAAAAGAAAAGTCACACTATTGGTGAAACACTTGTTAAACCGTGCCTTTTAAAAGCAGCCGATGTTGTCCTTGGAACTGATAGTAGGCAAAAGCTATCACAAATACCACTTTCAGACAACACCGTAAAACGCCGCATTGATGATATGGCCGAGGACATTAAAAACCAGGTGGTTGATGCAATAAAAAAATCCCCGGTTTTTGCTATCCAGCTTGACGAGAGTACAGACATAGCACAATGCTCTCATTTGATTGTATATGTTCGTTACATTGAAAATGAAAGAATGTAGGATGAACTGATGTTTTCTACTGAGCTGTTGACCACTACTAAAGCTGTAGATGTGATGGAAGCAGTATCAGACTTTTTTAAGAAACACGAACTTTCTTGGCAAAAACTTATTGGTGTATGCACAGATGGTGCTCCTTCAATGCTGGGTTCTCGTTCAGGCTTTTTGCAGTTGGTCAAAGAGAAGAATGCTAATGTGGTTGGGATTCATTGTTTTATTCACCGCCAAGCCTTGGCAGCAAAAACTCTTCCTAACGAACTCAATGCTGTTTTAAAGCTTTGTATTAAAGTAGTCAACTACGTTAAGAACAGTGCATTAAATACTCGACTGTTTAAAATTCTGTGTGAAGATTTAGGAAGTGATCACAAAACGCTGCTATTTCATACAGAAGTACGATGGCTATCAAAAGGCAATATGTTGGGAAGACTATTTGAACTCCGTGATGAAGTGATAACGTTTTTGGCACAGCAGAAACAAAACGAGCTTAGTGCAGAGTTCAAAAAACCCTGTAACCAAGTGATTTTGGCCTATTTATCAGACTTTTTTGACACGTTAAATAACCTAAACTTGAGACTGCAAGGTGCAGACTCAAATATAGTAACACATCGGGATGCCATCAAGATGTACGTTGAGAAACTACAACTTTGGATACGTAAAGTGTCAATGAACACCAGCAACTATTCAAGTTTCAGCAAAGTAGTGTCAGTCTCAGAAGAAGTATGTTTTGAGGACGTTTTTGAAGGACCGCTTTTGAAAAACTTGATAATTGACCATTTGAAGAACCTCAAGGAGGAGTTCAGCAGGTACTTTCCTAACTTGTCAGAGGAGTTTTACAAACTATCAACCGATCCGTTCAACATGGACATACAGTTGCAAGAGGAGGGAATAGAAATAAAAAATGACTCTGCTGCAAGATACGATTTTGACAAAATGGACAAGCCCTCATTTTGGTAAGTACTTAAAAGTTTACCCCAGTGTTTCAGAGAAAGCTGTTCGGATGTACTTGCCTTTTTCAACAACATACATGTGCGAAAAAGCGTTTTCAACTCTTGTGGCGATCAAAACCAAGTACCGCAACAAACTTGATGTCGAAAGTGACCTACGCTGTGCTTTGTCTGAAACTCAGCCCAGGATCTGTCAACTTATCCAGAACATGCAAGCGCACCCATCTCACTAAATTACATTTTATGTTTTGTTTTTGTAAGTAGGTAGGCCTATTGTTTCACGTCCCTTAAATTGAAAATGTATCTGTGTTACAATGTTAAATTTTGTATCAGTAATTATATTCGTTTTTCATGTAATACTTGTTTTAATTTTCACCATACGTACAATTATTGAATCTTTCCATTCTGCGTTACCGCATTCAACAGTGATCGAAAAATCTACCTACTCACCGTATCAAGTAGGTACATACTTGTACAAGTAGGAGTTGGTATGTACGGCACCGTGGAAATAGGGTATTGCAAAATGGAAATCTGATATGTGTAGGGGGCGTGGGGGGTCTCCAAATAACCAGAGGGGGGCGTGGTACAAAAAAGTTTGGGAACCCCTGCCCTAGAGATTATTGCTGAACAGCATGGACACTCTATAGTGAGACTTCCTCCTTATTTTTGTATTTTCAATCGCATCGAGTTAATTTGGGCACAATTAAAACAGAAATGAAAAAAGTTATCAAAATTGAAGATGAGTATAAGAATATTGGGCAAGTCCATATTAATGGAGGAAATACATTTATTATTGATTTATTATACAAGACGATAGTGATAGTGAAGCAGATGATATGGGAGAAAGGTTAGTAGAATTTTTGGAAGAAGAAAATTAATTAAGTTTAATATATTTTTCATGTTACTTATATAGTAGTGACAAACAGGAGTTAGACATAATATTTATTTTTAAAGAATTGTTCTATTCATTGTTATAAAATTTCTTTTTTTTATTTCTTCATAGAATTTTGTTTTGTTCATAAAAAATCGAATGGGATACAAAAAGGGCTTAGTTCACGTCTGGTATGCTATTCTTGAATTATAACTATTAAATTTAGTAAGTGGCAAACTTACAAATATGTTTACATCTTCAGGCGGCGCCAGACATTCGGTATTCGGCGAGTACCGAGCGACTGCTCGCAGAGTGGCAAGTAGTTGAGTTACTCGGCAGGTGAGCGCGGATTAATCACCAAATGGCAAGCACCTAAACCAGATATTCGCAATTCGTCACGTAACGGAGTCTCTGTGGGTATAACGAATATTCAGTATAAAGTGTATTTACGGCTTGCAATGGATAATGATACAGAGCTCGTTATTAGCTTGGCTACATTTGTAGTAATGTCTTGTGGTAGTGTGTTATTAAACAAAATAAAGAAGAAGCCCAGAAGAAGGAAATGGTGGATGGTTTCACTTAATAAAAGCAGAAAAACGTAGGTATTGAAGCTGGAAATAATTTCTTGATTTCAATCTGCCTTTTGAAATATAACATTATTGTTTCATTTTTATATGCATTTTCCAGTTGTTTAAAATATTTTTGTTTTAGCTATAGTGCCACAAACCTAATGGCAGATCTGCTCAAGGAACCATCCGGAAAATTTGAAAATTTTTGCCGAATGTCGAGCGATGATTTTAATTATTTACTTTCAAAAGTGGGACCAATGATTCGTAAGAAAGATACCAAGTGGAGAACAGCGATTCCAACAAATGAGCGCCTTGCCATAACCCTTCGATTTCTTGCAACAGGAGACAGTTTTAAAAGTCTTCACTATTTGTTCAAAGTGTCTCCACAGCTTATTTCCGAAATAGTCCCAGAAGTTTGTAGTGCTATCATTGCAATTTTACAGGATTATGTTAAGGTAAGTAATTATTTTTAAATTAAAGAAAACTTCGAGGAACATTTTCTAAAACTGTTTATTTAAGAAATTAAAAGTAACATTACTGGAAATTAGTAAAAAAGGTTACCAAAGGCCGAGAATCCTCATCAGCAACAATATCAGCATTTTGAATGACATTCTGTGATGGAAAAGTTTCTTGAGTTGAGTGGAATGCTGCTTGATGTGAAAGTGACTGCGAATATTGGGAAACAGTATGGTTCGAACTTAATGAAAACTGAGAGCTAGGTGATGGTGAGCTGAGTCTAGTAGATAAATTTTCCATTTGACAGGGAGGATCCATGTCATTATTCTGGGTTACATTCTGTGGTGATGAAGTTTTTTGAGGTGAGTGGAATGCTGCTTGATGATGTGAAAGTGACTGCGAAGTATGGTTGGAACTTGAAGACAGGGGGCTAGGTGTTGATGAGCTTTGTTTATAGTCGTGTGTACATAAAATATTCAGCTGCCGAGTAGGATTTATCTCATTATTAGCATGTGAGATACGAGAATTCATTTTCATTTCAAACAATATGTTATCAATCCGATGCATACAAACTTCCCTAGTGTGCTCCTCCATTTCCTGTAGTTTTGCAGCTACTAGTTCTCCATATATGGAACACACATTTCGTTCTTTGGCCGGTTTGTTAGTTACAACTTGTAATAAAGAATATGCATTATCCATTTTATCTTTAATTTCCTGTGCTTCAGCTACTTTACTCTTTTTTCGTGCAGGAGCTCTAAATGCAGACTTACTCGTCGAAGGCAATACCAAAGCTGCAATTAAGAAATTGTCGCATTAGATCAGTAAAATGATTATTTTGTGTTTTTTTTACACACACACCTTCATTTTCAACATTATCCCGTTCAGGTCTCTCAATTTCCGTGTTAACAGTAGCAATAGCTTCCTCTTCATCATTATTGTTGCCATCTTCTTCGGGCAAAAACTCCTAAAACATTTAACTATTAAAATCTCATCATTTATTCACAGCATTTTTTTTCAGATTTTTTGTTTGTTTCAGATTCCCAAAAGTGCTAACGAATGGAAATGTGTAGCTAAAAAGTTTAACAAGGACTGGAATTTTCCCCATTGCATGGGTTCCCTCGATGGAAAACATATTGTGATACAAGCGCCTACTAATTCGGGATCTGAATTCTACAATTACAAACAATATTTTAGTGTAGTATTAATGGCTCTAGTGGATGCTGAGTATTGCTTCATGTTTGCTGAGTATTGCTTCATGTTTGCTGATTGTGGATGTCAAGGTCGACTTAGTGATGGAGCAGTGTTTCGAAATACTCGCTTGTTTCAAAAAATCGAGCAAAATGAATTGCACTGCCCTCCACCAGAGCCACTGATGGGAAGAAATAAAGAAGTGCCTTATGTATTTGTTGGAGACCTTATTTGGATTAAGAGAAACAATTATGAAACCATTCCCAGGCAAACATGACAAAGGTAGTAAATATAGAATATTTAACTATCGCCTGTCACGTGCACGTAGAGTTGTTGAGAATACATTCGGACTATTAGCTAATGTATTTAGAGTACTTCGGAAGCCAATGTTGCTTCAACCTGATAAGGTCGCTTTAGTTGTTATGACCTGTGTTGTTTTACACAATTTTTTAAGAAGAAGTACGTCATCCCGATCTCTCTATTCTCCAAATGGTACCTTTGACTTTGAAGAAGATGGAAACGTTATAGAGGGCGCTTGGCGTCAAGCAAATACAGACACTATGACATCCCTATTACCACTGCGAAATATCCCTAGAAAGCCTAGCATGGATGCAAAAGAAATTAGAAATGAATTTGCCGAGTACTTCGTAACCAGCGGAAAGATACCTTGGCAAGATCAATACTGCTAATTCAAAATTACACTATTTGTACAAAGTTTATTTTTTAAATAGGTATGTTTGTTGAAATAAATTTTGTTAAATACCTATAATAATTAGGTACCTACCTCTGTATTTCTTGTCTGCCTTGGAAGATCCTTATCACGAAGGAATGTGGCCATTTTTTCATAGGCGAACCACGTTGGTTTGTAAATTTCATCAGTCCCTGCTCCACTTTTCAAGCTTTGTTTTACTTTATTTAAACTGGCTCTAAAAGACGCCATCAATGAATCCTTTTTCTTTTTCAATTCCGTGACTGTGTATTTCTGACCCATCTTGACTTCTATGTGTTTCCAAGCATCATAAACATCATTCCGATTTTTATGGTTTGGTAAAGATGCATTCCATATTACAGGTTCATTTTCATAACACCAAAAATTCAAAAACTATTTCATTAGACCAGTCCATTTCTCAATTCTACTACAATAAATAATAAAAAACAATCCGGTAATTCAACGATATGTATACTTACTACAGTTATCCCCTAGCCATAGACTATTGCTTGCAGAAGAACGAATATGTGGATGCAGATTCAGAGCGTAATACGGCGAATACTCGTTTCTTTTGATGTTGCTTCAAAAGACCGACAAACAACGGGAACTACGCGAGCACTGTACAAACACTAAAATTGGTCATCGGCAAGTAGCGATGAACCCTTCCATACTACTTGCCACTCTGCGAGCAGTCGCTCGGTACTCGCCGAATACCGAATGTCTGGCGCCGCCTTTAGATCATATATACTACCGATATGATCTAAGGTAAGGTTTACATACATCGACGCTGTTGGAAACTGTGAGCTCTGTGAGTTATATTAGCGCATCATGAACTGTTGAAAATGAACGAAGTTTACACACTCAAGAATGAAATAACATGATTTTTTTAGACTTCATGTTCCTTCATAGTTATATTTGATATTGTCAGTTAGTAGTATTTTTGAGTAAATTTTGCCTTTTTAAAGTTTTGAATCGTTGTTTGATCGTATAATTTCACTCTCTTTGCCCGCTATGTTAGAAATTTAACAGACGCCAAAAATAAGCGGGTAGCTAGGCTATTACCCTTGTTTATATATAACGCTTAGCGTATATATAAACAAGGCTATTACTGAAATATTGAACAGTATTCAACCTTATTACTATTTACATATCAGAGAGTAATGCTATGTAGTTACAATTACAATGGACAGGTGACGGCAATGCGCTCGTTACGTAGCGAAGGTCAATAACATACATTCGCAAACTCACGTGTGACCAAAAATCGTATTTTTCAAGTTTTCGAACGATATCATGCGCTTCGCTACAAGGCGAGTGGTCAAAAATAGAGCCCCAGTACTTTGGCCAGTGGTTGTGACGTCATGAATTGACACCATACTGGTGACTTGTTGCGAAATATGTTGGCCAGCGCTTTGATGCTATATTTAAAACGCCGTATCTAGGTACAAGCTAATTGTAGGAAAATCTAAAAATAGTGTACACGTGAAACGTACTCAAATCTGCACCGTACACCGTCACTTTTCATCATGCACGGATTAATGTTTTCTTGGTACACGCTAAAATCATGCCAATTGTGATTTTTACTTATAGGTTACTTATCTTAGATCATATATACTACCATATGATCTAAGTTACTTATGCCGGTTTTATTCGCGGAGTATGCAAAGTAGTCTATCTATGTTTTTTGTATGTGTTTAGCGTTTAACAGGTTCACTGCTAACGGTGCGTATACGCGTCCCAGCCATTCTTCACTGTGTGGTAACGGCGCTCATACGCGGCCACTGCAACAATTCGGTTAAACTATCAGTATTCTCTTAGCACAAGTATGAAGCGGTTATAATTCGGCGTAGCACATGCAGAAAGGATAAAATGACCTTATTTTACCCCCTGGTTTGAGTTACTGTGGTTTGGTTGCCTCTGACAGTACAGTAGAACGTCGATAATTCGGATTAATTGGGACCGGACCCCATCCGGATTATCAAAATTACATTAAAAAACGGCCAGCTCGCACTATTTGAGGTAAAAAGTTTTTAAAATTGTATATTTTCTATTATTGGTAAGTAGAGTATAAGGTCTATAGGTTAAAAACATGTTTTTCAAGCACTGTATCGTATTTTATGTACAGCAACATGTGTACAACGTACAGTAAAAACATCATACACTACATATTTGAGTTTTTAAAAAAATCAGTGATTGGCTTTTGAACTGCGGTAGTGGTTCGTTTTTTTGCAGCTAAGTCCTTAATTCGTTTAAGAGCATTAACTGGGTGGGTGAGCTCTCGCTTAGTGCCAAGGGCAAAAGGTACGCAATTTTATTTCTTGCTAGAGACGAATCCGAATTATTAACGGTCCGAATTATCGACGTTCTACTGTAATTATAAAATGGTGTAGGTGTGGTATAATAGTGAGGTAGTTGTGCTCTACTTATCAACAGAATTTGTCAATATGGCCGAGTGTGAGACTAGGTTAAGTACAAGTTAGCGTGTACCCAGACGCAGCGTATTGAAAATAGTTCTCGTGTATTGTAACACGAGTCGTATTTGTTTCAAATAATTAACACACTCACAGAAATAATCCTACGTCACACTTTTTTCACAAGTGCAATATGGCGTCGGATACATGGCGTCATAACCACTGCCCAGCGTACTGGTGAAATTTCGAAATACACCCTATATTGGGTATGTTCGGGACCGCTGAAATTCCCGTTCCACCTACGTAAAAAGACCACGGTCATTTTAGGCGAAAGTTGTACGTGTAATGTATATATGAGCGGGGTAGGCTCACAATGAGTACGTTCCACTTAAGGCTCACAACGACCGTGACCGCTGAAATACCCGTTCCACTTACGTAAAAAGACCACGATAGTTGTAGGCGAAAGTTATAAGTGGAATGCACATTTGAGCGGGGTAGACTCACAATATGGCGGCTTGGTGAACATGTGCAGTTTGTGTGTATAATAATAAATAGAATAATTTTCGGTGCAGTTTGGTGTAAATATTTCGCGTAGACCGGGGTAAAATTTAATTCATCACGGATTCCCGTGAATTTATGTTTGCGTTTTTGACAAAACGAATGAGAGACTATCGCCATGTTTGAATTGCCGCCAAGTTTTGATGAAAGCACACTCAGACCCATCAATTTGTATGGGCGAAGTGGGCGAGACGCGGTCGCAAACAGTGACGTCATCTATGACGTTAAACAACCGCTTGCGACGACCACGGGTCTTAAGTGGAACGATAAAGTCGGTGTTGCGATCGTTGTGGGATTTAAGTAGAACGCACCCTTAATAACTTCTCCAATTATTCTAGCACCCTCGCGAGTAGTGCGAAAAAAAAATAACACAGATAATCTTAGATCATATCATGATCTGAGCAGATAATCGCGTTTTTATTAGGAATAAACGAAAATATTTATAAACAAAACGAAATTTGAAAATATCGATTACTTGTATTGCAACTGTCAAACTTCAGAATCGACTGATAAACTTCAAACCCTGAAACTAGAGTAGACCAAATCAAATTAATACAGCAGACCAAACAAATATTCGTAAGTATTGAAATACTACAAGTTACAGCTGAAACTAAAGTAAAACCACAGATTAGAGAAAGAACAGATACGAAAGCTTGACAGAGAACAGTAAAAAGAGAGAGAGATGGGTAGACATACCCATTTAAATGTCCATCGTCGTATGTCGACTCCGTTCGGGCCGCTGCGCGAAATTTTTCAACAGGGTTGTCAATTTGCATAATATTTCCTTCAATTTACGATCATTGGTCAAATATTTTATAAGCATTATTGTTAAGCGTGATAGTTATACAGATACAAATATTCGACAATCACTTGTTTTAAATCAATTTTATTAACTTCAAAAGAATTATACAATTTAAAAAATTATAATGTATAAAAATCATACCATAAATATATACTTTTTTTCACAAATCATATCTTTGGCAACCATGCACAATAACGGTGACGGCTTCAGATACAGTCACACTTATTTCACATGCTGACAAATTGTTTGATATTTTCAATTCTTCTTCATTGAACAATGTCAAACTATATAACAGAAAATTTTCCGGGTAAATACACCAAATTGATTTTTTAAATGATTCAATTAAAATATTAAATAACATGAGTGTTATGAGCATTGCAGGGAGAAATATTACAAACCATTGCAAATTTATTAAAGGGTGGAAAATTACAATTAATTCCTTGTTAGAAATATGGGCATATTTAAAATCAAAAAAATTTAAATTTATTTTAACAAGACGTCTAAATCAAGACTGTCTTGAAAACTTTTTTGGTAGTATTAGACAACAAAGTGGAAATGCTACCAACCCTACCCCCATTCAGTTTTCACGTGCATTTAAAAAATTATTTTTTATCAACTTTTTCAATTCATCTTTCATGAATTGTGATGATCAGTTTGAAAATTTATTATGTTGTTTGGCGCAGACCAACACTAATACATCTATGATTATTAAAACTCCTATTGCCATTAACCAATTTTCCGCAAATTTCAGAGTCACTAATTGTGATTATCATCGAAATCCATTGCCAGAACAAAACGCATTTAAATATGTGGTTGGATATCTTATTGGTAAGTGTCTAAAAATTCATTCATGTGATGTTTGTCAACAATTTTCTACAAATACGCAAGTTTTGGACTTCGCCAATATGTTTATTCATTATAAAGCATATGACAAGAACTTAGTATTTGGAAAGCTCAAAACACCCGAGGACTCGTTTTGTCAATATATTTATACTTTAGAATGCCTTTTTTTCACAAACATAGAGAAATATTTGCCGAACCCTTCAGTTGGAAATAATTTATATATGATATCAACAACTACAGAATTTACACATCCTTGTGAACGCTTCCCTCACGAATATTTAAAAAAAATGTTCATCCGATTAAGGATTTTTTATTTGCTGAAATTTAGCAATAGAGATTCTAAGTTCCAGCCAAAGAAAAATAGAAAACTGTCTATTTTACTCAATTTATAATCAATAAATCAATTTTTATGTAAAATTGTTAATAATCTTGTTGATTCCAACGAGATTGCCTGCCTTGTTAAATTTAATATTTTTAAAGTTTTTGATATTAACTTTAGTGCTACAAATTATTATAAAAATTCTCCCTTGCGTAGGTGTTGTAAATCCTTCTACTCAGTCTATAACCATGTTGATATTGATATATTCCATGACAAATTCTTTACATTTTGTAATAAGCTAAAAAAGCTTAATAACAAAATTATGTTTTAATTTCGTACTATTTAGTTTCAATAATTACAATTACCAATTTATACTGTATAATTGATATGTTATTGAATACCGTATTTGGCTCATCCCGTTTGTATTTCCTTTGATAAATGATAAATTGAGAATTATTTGGAATTTGATGAATTTTTGTAGTGATTTGTGTTATCTAAAAATGTATTTATTAATTAATCTCCCAAGAGTAATGACTATTTATAACAAATCATAAGAATGTACACATAGGTATTAAATAAATTCATGAATATATATTCGGTTATGGTTATTGTTTTAATTCATGGCCCAATTTTAAAGATTTAGTGGAAATTTCCAAAAAAAACTAGATCCGGCACTGGAAATTGTTATTGTCCCCGAGTCAACATTGCAATTTGGTTAGAAATTCAGAAAATATTTTAAACTGGCAACATCGCGGCCATACCGAGTTAAAGGTCCGAGGTCATTGAAGACGGAGTTGAAAATCGTTTGATATTTTACCGGGATTCGTATCTGTTCTTTCTCTAATCTGTGGTAAAACCTTACATATAACAACCCTCAAGTTGAAAATGCTGGTTAAAAAATAATTGTATTCAACGATTTACTTACTTCCGTAGATCAGTGAGCGAGGTTAGGGTTTTTCGTAAGTAATATCATGAAGGCATCTAATTTTTCCGAAAAAACACGTTGCTAAGTAATATTTTAACAAGATACATGAATGCTGGTGGCTACAAAAATCCGAGTCGAAGACGAGGATTTTTGCACCTGCATGATTGCATTTTGTTAAAAAATATTACTCTGCATTGTTTTTTCGATTTTTTTACAGGATATATTAGATGCCCGAATGGTATTTGACAAGACTATTTCACAGATTATTCTGTATACACATAGCTTACAAAACATACGACCTTACATGCATACATAATAAATATGTAGGTATTAATTTGAAAACTGAAAAACATCTGATAATTTATTTAATCACAAAATACTGCAAACTTAATTATTTATGTTATTGTATTTTAAGGTATTGTAATTTTTGATGACAATAGCTGTCAAGTTTTGCCGCGGGTAAATTCGAAAAAGCTGATGACAGGTGCTGTCATAGTGTTTCCATCGAGAAACCATTTGTAATTCAAAATTGCGCGCTTGTGATTGGTGGAAATCACGTGGTGGAAATTAAGACGAGGCAAACAGTCTGATAAAAACACTGGAGTTTTGACATATTAACAATTCAGAAGGTTTGGAACATAGATTGCAGTATTAAAAATATCAAAGAGGTGTGTACTGATTAGATTTTTATCGACAAAAGAGGTGGAGAACAAAACTTGTTTTATGGGTTAAGCATATTCAAAGCAAAATTTTTCTGATCCTTCATAACCGAATGACAAATGCGTATAAAGCGGTAATTATGATAAGAAGTGCAGCTGGCACAGAATAGAGTCCGGGGTATGGAAAAAGTAATGTTTTAGAATTGAAATTAGTCCTTGTCCTTTTACCGTATCGAATTATTTTACTTGTTTTAAGCTTCAGTGGACGAACGATAAGTGCTAGAGCTTAGGCATAAACGGATTCAGAAAACTCCCAAGTCCCAAGCTTCTTATCATTTCCTCTCCAAAGCTTGGTCAAACGGACAATATTTTACAATTTGTCAAATTTTTTATCCAACTGAAATACATCCCTTAACTTTTTCATCACTTGATGTGCAAAATTTGTGTCCCTTAAATATCTTAAGGTTTCTCTTTCTTGTTTCATACTTTTGAAACATTTTCGTCAAACAAAGTTTTATATGCTACTGTCGGAAGAAAAATACCTTTTGGGTTAAGATTTGTTGCAGGGTTGAATATAATGTGATTTCCTATCCCTACAGAGACATTGTACAGTCTCATATGTTTTACGAAGGTCTACGATGAATGTCATGTGTCTCCATGTTTTTAGCTGATCCTTTTTCTATTAGTTTTCTCTTCCTTGTCTCTGAATTTATTCACATTATTTAAATAATAATTTACTACTTATATGAAGCAGTTTTGCAGTGTATACTGTATAAATCATATTATCATACCAAACTTATTACAACCTCATTTACTAATATCTAATACCTGTTGGTAAGTTTTTTTCACGTGATTCATAAAATTAATAAATAAAGGACGGCGTTATTCCAAATGGGTATTAAACTACTATAACACATCTGGTTAATTATTGGGTTTTATCCTTAGAAACCCCCATTGATAAAACAATTCCTTGGTTACTTCAAAAATAAGATTACAAATGTCAATCTTATTAGCTTCTTTCTGTTATATTTTCATACCTTGTTTTTATAGAATATGACGACTGAAAGAATAGTACCATCTCCAAATACATTGGTTAAATATGATAACCCATTTTTAGTTTCAAAACATGAATCAAAATTGGGACCTTCTGGGGTAAGTTTAGTATAGTACGTCCAAGTAGCTGTTTCAGTATTAAATTTAGATGTGTACATAACATTATATCGCACTTTTGTAAAGAACAGGACCAACTAAATTATATAAAGTTCTCTCTTTATAGATATAATTAAAAATGTTATAAATTTATATAATATGCATTTAAATAAAAGTAATCGTAAATACGTTGAAAATATACATTGGCAAGACAACAATGTAATGTAGCGGTTTACATGTTACCATTTTCGTTGTTATCAGGGCATTTTCCGTGAAAATATATTATAAATATTTCCTCTATTTACAATATTATTTTTAAAGCCAAACTATAAAATTTTACCCCAGAAAAACCAATTTGCTGAAATTTATTTCTATGGAAACGATCATCACTTCTATTCTATCACAGCCGCATGATTTGTGATTGTTTGTGATCACAGCATAAACCGTCGCTTATGATCAATCTATGGTTATGATGTGCTTCTATCATCTGTGCTTTATCCACAGAAGCCACCTTCATATTCTGTGTATCAATTTGAGGAGGGGTTTAGTGAAGGTCAATTATGTTTTCGTTTTTTTCGTGATTTTTTCAGTTTATAATTATACAGATTCGTGGTTACCTCTATGTAGTATTTATTACAATCCTAATAAAATTTTTGTGTTCCTAAAGGTAAGATTTTTTAGTTTAAAACATATATGTAACTTATATTGATTATTTAAAAAAGGCAGCATTCAACATTCCCGATTTTATAAATATCGAAAAATACCTTTTTGTAGTTTCTATTTCTGTTGAAACGAGCATGAGGGTTGTTTGAAGTTAGTTATTATATCATTTAAATCATGTAGAAGTATAATATATCCTAGTGCAGTGTTCTAGTCTAATTCTCATCCTTATACCTAGATAAAAATTACAAGTTTCCTAATAATACACCAACATTCTAAATACACTATAAGCGCTGTCGTCTATCGAGGGATTGGAAAATAATAATTTAATTCAGTTACTGTTATTGATAACATCGTAATTTATCCGATCTTACCAAACGTAATTTTGTCAATCATATTAAAATAGTAGTTTGTACAAGTGCGCAAAGCGTCACTTTTCCCACGAGCGCAAAAGTTTGTGACACGAGCCGTAAGGCGAGTACGAGTTGTACACTATATTTTTTCTACAACCACTTTTATCAATGAGAGAAAAAAGTAAATTATATTTTATTTAAACTTTGAACAGAAATAATTTAAAAAATTAATATTGAATGTAGAAAAATCAGGTAAACGTGATCAATTTTGCTCAATTTTGAATTGTTATGCCTGGTGTAACTTTTTTTGATAAAAAGTTTTCATTAATTGTAATATTAGTGTCTGTCAGCGAAATTAACAAGTGACATTTCTGCGCGGAAAAGTGCCACAATGTGTACTTTTCCCACTGTAAGTAATTATTTTATTTTCTAACAGCTATCTAAGGCCTGCTTTGCATATAAAAATTTGTCTAGAAAAGCGTGTTTTGCATAGTGGTTGTAGAAAAATATACAGTTGAATTATTGGATCTTTACCCGTGCGTCATTAATATCTGTGATAACGATAACATAATCGACATAAATACTAAGTGGTTTCTCTTTCTATTAATAGTGAAGAACAGAACAAAATAGTTTGACATTTGTCGGTTATGTTATCAGAATATTAATGACGCATGGGTCAAGATCCAATAATTCAACTGTATATTATAGTACTATATACAATTGCCTATAACACTGGAAGAACTAAGAACTACTGCTGCTAACAGTATCGACAATGTATGGACTGCAAGACTTGCAAGACGTCCTGGATTTCCGACAACCCCTGAATTAAGTAGGTTGTACCGGATTCCGGAATGTCATTACTCTGCCCCGGAAAGCAATCTAGATTTGCAGAGTTGCTAAAAATTGAGGGTGCTGTAGATACGGATGCCCTTTATTCTGAGTTTTCATACCTCCGAGCTGTATTTAATGAATTACCCAAAAGATATACCAAATTATCAAATTCGAATGTCTATCGATCTTGTGAAGGCTGCGCTACAACTTTCAATGAATCCTGTTTAAAATTTCTGGCATTTTTAAATGGTCCCAAAGGCGAGCAGCTCTTAAAACTTGTCAAATCTAAAGTTAAATATAAGTGGTAGTTAGTTTTCACTTGTAAATTATTTACCTTCGTTCATGTTTTCGACTTATTTTGAATTTATTAATAAAAGAAGTTAGTTTTGAATATGATTTTTCTTTAATATAGCAAGTGCGAATTTCGGTGGGTAGGGGTGTAATAATTAACTCTCCATGTAATATAGAAACACCTGTTTTTTAAAAATTTTGGAGTCAATTTTGAAAGATTCTGAGTTTGTTATCCCGGAGTTTAGCAATCCTATTCTAACAACCCGAACTGAACTGGACTACCTTTTGGATGTCAGCTCACAAACTTGACTATTTTCCCTTCTATATTTTATAAAACATAACTTTCTTAAATCTGACAATTCATTTGTCCTAGCCTGGTACAGGTACTATTCAATGTGAATTTAATTTCATTGAATGAATTTATATCGGTTTTTGTGATAATTATGAAGATACCGATTTTTTTAATTAGGATGAGGCTGCTAAGAAGACTCCTCTCACTGCAGATATTAAACGAGAAACTGAAGAAATACTCAATACTATTTTACCACCCAAAGAATGGGAAGACGATGGACAAATGTGGAGGCAATGTGTTTCTACAACACCAGCCACCCGATTAGATGTTGTAAATTTACAAGAACAACTTGATATGAGATTACAACAAAGACAGGTATGTTTATATGTTACATTTGATATGAATAAGTTTTTCAATCATAAATATAATATGATATATTTTATTAACCATCATAATAATAGCATTTATTGCCCAACAGATCTTACAATACTAACATTACCTATTATAATAATTTTTATCGGCGAAAAAAATCTTCTCTGCCTTTTATAAATATGCACCTAAACTTAACTGGGAATTATAATAAAAAGCCATTTTGTATATCGTTAGAAAATACAAAATGAATACACCTGCTAGCTGCCAAATTTATTTTCTTCTATTTCTGATAACCCTGTTTTATGTGAGAGTTAGCTGAAAAATATTTTGATTAATGATATTATTTTAGATTAATATTTATTAGAACAAATCTTAAATTTTACTGTACTAGGTAAAAACATTATTATAAATTTGTAAAGGTTAATTTTTCTGTGTAAATGAGATTATTTAAACTAATATTTTGAATAATTATGTCATGCTCAACGTTGAAATCGGCAACGTTGCTAAAATCTACACTAGCGCGACATCTACTATCGTATTTCATCTTGAGAAAAATAGTAACATAACAAAAGGTTCGTGAAGTTAGCCCCCAAAGTTTTCACGATTTAACTAAATTTAGTGTCATCGGTTAGTGCATCGTTAGTGGCTCTTAGTGCTTCTATAAATTTCGTTAGTGCTTCCGTTGTTTGGTAGATATTGAATAGTCATTTATTTCAAGGTCAGCCACCAAAGTTTTTTGAATTAATTCCAAATTAGTGTCATTCGTTAGTGCACTTTGGTGCTTCAATTATTTTCGTTAGTGCCTTATTGATTTTCGAGATATTTGACTTTATATTTTCAAGGTCAGCCTCCAAAGTATTTACGATTAATTCCAATTTAGTGTCATTCTTTAGTGTTTCAATAATTTTCGCTAGTACTTTATTGGTTATCGATATATTTGACTTTATATTTTCAAGGTCAGCACCCAAAGTGTTTACAATTAATTTCAATTTGATGTCATTCATTAGTGCACTTTAGTGCTTCAATTATTTTCGTTAGTGCTTTATTGGTTTTCGAGATATTTCATGCTCTTTTTTTGAGGTCAGCCCCCAAAGTATTCACGATTCGATTAAATTTAGTGTCATTTGTTAGTGCACTTTAGTCCTTCAATAATTTTCGCAAGTACTCTATTGGTTTTCGAGATATTTCATGTTCTTTTTTTGAGCTCAGTCCCCAAAGTATTCACGATTCGATTAAATTTAGTGTCATTTGTTAGTGTACTTTAGTGCTTCAATAATTTTCGCAAGTACTCTATTGGTTTTCGAGATATTTCATGTTCTTTTTTTGAGCTCAGTCCCCAAAGTATTCACGATTCGATTAAATTCAGTGTCATTCGTTAGTGCTTCAATCATTATCTCTAGTACTTTATTGGTTTTCCAGATATTTCATGTTATTTTTTTGAGGTTAGCCCACAAAGTATTTACGATTCGATTAAATTAAGTGTCATTAGTTAGTGCTCCGTTAGTGCTTCAGTAATTTTCGTTAGTACTATCTTGATTTTCGAGATATCTGATATTAATTTATTGTCACATCCGCGAAGTTTGCCCCCAAAATGTTCATGATTTAGATATAGTTAGTGTTATTCGTTAGTGCTTCTATAAATTTCGTTAGTGTGTTCCTTGTTTTCTAGTTATTTGCTATTTTTTATTTTAATATCAGCTTCTAAAATTGTTTACTGTTGATTCCAAATTAGTGTCATGCATTCATTAGTGCTATTTAGTTCTTCAATAATTATATTCCTAAGTGCTTTGTTGATTTAAAAATATTTCTTTTTTTAGCAAATCTCAGAGTTTTCCAGGATCGAATATGTTTAGTGCCATTAATTTCGTTTGTACAAGGTGTTCAGTTTTTGTGTATTTTCATGTACCAGCTTCCTTATTATAAAAGATAAAAAGATGGGGTTCGCGGCTTACTGCTTTATTTTTTATAAAACTTACATTGCCGCTAACTAAATGTTCAATAGTCCTCTCAGGGCAATTTTGAAAATTTTTCATTTGTGACGCCATCCTGTATTTCCGAATAATTCTACCAAAACAAAGCATCAATATCGTATACAGGGTATTTTTTTTACATCGGTAGAAATGTAGCAGTCATTAAATAAATATTACTCGTTTTTTTCAAATGGACCTCCCGGTTTATTATTATATTAGTTGACAGATAATTTAACCTCTTCAAATATGCAATTTTACAGGGTTGACGTTATCTGTGGAAACAGTCCTATACCTCAGAACTGGCTTTGAAAAATTACAAAATTTACTACTTGGGGGTTTTTGGGGATGGTAATATTTGCAATGTTGCCAAGTTAACCGCTTCTGAGAGGCTGTATACTTTAGTTATAGAATTAATATATTTATCTTGGTAGTATGTTAGTATTATTCTTCCAATAGGAGGCAAGTTCCATGTCGGATTGTCAGAATGTCGTTCGTTTAATAAGCCAAACAATAAAATATTAAGTTCTCTTCGTAGCAACCTTTGTTTCTTTAGTTTCGTTTTATGTTTTATTATTACTTATATAAAAACTTAAATATAGTAAACGAAAAAAAACAATATAGTTTGTTTAAAACTTCATTTATTTGAACTAATGTTCAATTTAAACTGGTTGACGCGTTTCACTAACACAGTAGCTTTGTCAAAACGAATGAAGGTATAATATAAAAATGTTTTAATATATACAGTGCATAAATACAGAATTCTATTTACTAATGTTAACAAAGGTATTGAAGTATTGAAAGAAATTACCTGGAAATTCATTCACTACAAACATTCCTAAGCTATCTTCTAGGTAAAAAGGTTTAATAAAGGTCGTTAAGAAGATTACCTGAATATTTATTTTTGTTAATCTCAAGGGCTTCTAATAGATTTAAACTAAAGGATCTACTGACTATATGTAGAATTTCAAAATTTGGGTCGAAAATGTGTTGGTTTTCTAATAAATGATTTGAATAGTTAGAGTCTAATTTTTTGTTGTCATAGCTACGTTTGTGTTCCGAAATTCTAGTTTTAAAATTTCTAAAAGTTCTACCGATATAAATTTTATCACAGTTGTCATTACCACATTTTAATTTATAAACTCCTCATTTGCTTAATTTTGAAGATTTAGATTTATTATTTTTAACTTGAGTATTATATTTTATAATAAGGAGCTGGTACATGAAAATACACAAAAACTGAACACCTTGTACAAACGAAATTAATGGCACTAAATATATTCGATCCTGGAAAACTCGGGGATTTGCTAAAAAAACAAATATTTTTAAATCATCAAAGCACTTAGGAATATAATTATTGAAGGACTAAATAGCACTAACGAATGCTTGACACTAATTTGGAATCAACCGTAAACAATTTTAGAAGCTAATATTAAAATAAAAACTAGCAAATAACTGGAAAACAAGAAACGCACTAACGAAATTTATGAAAGCACTAACGAATACCACTAACTGTAAATCATGAACATTTTGGGGACAAACTTCACGGAAGTGATAATATGTTAGTATCAGATATCTCGTAAATCAAGATAGTACTAACGAAAATTACTTAAGCATTAAAGAGCGCTACCGAATGACACTTAATTTAATCGAATTGAAAATTCTTTGGGGGCTGACCTCAAAAAAATAACATGAAATATCTGGAAAACCAATAAAGTACTAGAGATAATGATTGAAGCACTAACGAATGACACTGAATTTAATCGAATCGTGGATACTTTGGAGGCTGATCTCAAAAAAAGAACATGAAATATCTCGAAAATCAATAAAGTACTAGCGAAAATTATTGAAGCACCAAAGTGCACTAACGAATGACACTAATTTGGAATTAATCGTAAACACTTTGGGGGCTGACCTTGAAAATATAAACTCAAATATCTGAAAAACCAATAAAGCACTAACGAAAATAATTGAAGCACTAAAGTGCACGAATGACGCATTAATGAATAACACTAAATTGAAAGTAATCGTAAACACTTTGGGGTTGACCTTGAAAATATAAAGTCAAATATATCGATAACCAATAAAGTACTAGCGAAAATTATTGAAGCACTAAAGTGCACTAACGAAGCACTAAAGAATGACACTAAATTGGAATTAATCCTAAATACTTTGGGGACTGACCTTGAAAATATAAAGTCAAATATCTCGAAAACCAATAAAACACTAACGAAAATAATTGAAGCACTAACGAATGACACTAATTTGGAATTAATTCTAAAAACTTTGGGGACTGACCTTGAAATAAATGAATATTCAATATCTACCAAACCACGGAAACACTAACGGAATTTTATCGAAGCACTAAGAGGCACTAACGATGCACTAACCGATGACACTAAATTTAGTTAAAACGTGAAAACTTTGGTGGCTAACTTTACGTACCTCATAACAAAGATAACATTCGAGTCTAAATGCAAACCAATCTTATTAATTTAGCCGTTTCTTTGTTGTCCAAGGAAGTGGGCGAGATATGCGTTGACTCGACCGATTACCAATTTACAAAGGGCCCTTCTTTTTAGCTGTGTTTGCTCCATGTAACCACAGACCAAGAAAAATCTCTCTAATGCTTCGTATTATAAGTCGTGCAGTAATATTCTGAGGTACGAGTATAGGAGCCCCTTCCCATTTCAGTTGGCCCAAGTATTGAAATCTTATTTTTTTAAGCACCATGATATAATAATCAATAATGCATAATATTTTAGGTATATTTTTAATAGTATCAAATAGAAAAACTCACATTTTATTATTTCCTATTAGAATTATTAACGAAAAATTAAAAATTTTCCAAATAGGAAGTTTTTATTAAATTTTAATAAAACCCATTTGACTTGTGTTACAAAATAAACATATTATGAGTACTCGTATATCGATGGTGGAATTGGAAACTTTGAGCCAAGACAAAGTACTAAGGAACTGTCAGAATGTATTTTATATATTTTAAGGTTAGTTGTTATGGTGAAGATGGGTATAGGAATGATTATCAATGAGAAAATGTGTTCAATCATTATTAAATTTACCAATTATGGTAAACCAAACTCGAAAATTGCAAATTTGTTAGATATGTCGCGATATCGTGTTATACATATAGTTAAATACAAAACTACCGGTTCAGTCACTACAAAGCCTCCATATGTGAGAAAAAGCAATATTACAGATGAAGATAGAAGAGCGCTACGAAGAATTATCGAAAAGAATCGACATTCCAATTATTTAGAGCTACGTGCTCTATGGAGTGTTGGAGGCACACAAACTGGGATTTGGCACTTACAAAGTAACATTTTTGATGATAAAAAATAATAAAGTTGATACTGGATAAATATTTCTTCTGCAAAATTGTTTACAATTGACAATTTTGTTTTAGGCCAAAGAAAAGCCACTTTTAATGCCACAGCAAAAGAAAAATATGTTAAGATGGGCTAAAGAACATATATCTTGGACATCTAAACAACCGCGTGCAGTACAGTGGAGCGATAAGGCCCGATTTGAAGTTTAGATGGAAAGATAGATAATTTATTAGTCTTTACCATCATACATATGACATAAGACAAGTCAGATACAGTATAAAACTATAGTTAAAACAATTAGAATTAAAGATTAAATGTATACAGGCAACAGCATATAACAATCATTTGGTATAAACAAGAATAAGAATAAAATAAATAAAAGGTTACATTTTTAAAATTTTAAATATTAAAAGATCCCTAAAAATTAGGTAAGTAATTAGGATTGAGAGATGCTACGCTTCCCACTAAATTTATCCAGCGAGTAAAAACAATATTGTATTAGAAACCATTTATGACTAGTTTTAAATTTTTGAGATGGTTTATTTGCTTAATATCATCTGGTAACCGATTAAAAAATTCACCCCCGACATATGTTGGCGACTTCTTCAATCGGGAACGATTAAATTTGTTCAAGTGAGTATCACTCTTAGATCTCGTATCGTCATCATGTATGTCACTATTTTTCTGAAGATTGTTTTTGTTAATAAAGGTGTAGATCAGAAGTTTGTAGAGATATATATCTGTGAATGTCAGGATGTTATTGCTCTTAAAGGTGCTCCTACAGGACTCCTTGTAGCCTAAGCCAAAGATCAAACAAATAAATCTCTTTTGGAGAATAAATACTCGCCCAACCTCGCTTGCTCTGCCCTACACGATTACATTGCAGCCGATTGCAGAATATATTAGTATGTAATACAAATTTAGTAAATAATCTTGATATAAATATGATTTTGAACTATTAAACGCAAAATATAATCTACTCAACCTTTTACATACATAGTCAACGTGATTTTTAAATTCCAATTTACCATCCAATTCCATTCCCAGAAATTTTGTATTTTCAGAAGTGTTGAACATGCAATTATTAAAATCAAAAACAAGGGCATTGCCGTCTTTGAGTGGTGATGTAAATTGAACAAAAACAGTTTTGCCCTCATTTATAATAAGGTGATTTCTTTGACACCAAGAAGTGAACTCATTCATGATTTTCCTTATTTTTTTGAGTAACTCATCTAAACTGTCGGCCGCAATTATAACTGAGGTATCATCTGCATATATAAAAATACGTCCGTGGGAGATGTATAAGGGTAGGTCGTTTATGTAAAGAAGAAACAAAAGTGGTCCCAGGACATCACCTTGGGGGGTACCTATGGAGGTGCTAAATTCATCTGATAATTCATCCCCGATCTGCACCCTGAGTGTTCTACCAGACATGTAGGAATTAATCCACAATTGGATTGGACCTTGAATGCCCATGGCTTCTATTTTCAGGGATAAGTAGTGGGGATTCATAGTGTCAAACGCACGAGTCAGATCAAAAAATATACCCACCAAGTATTTGTTTTAGTCAATGTTTTTATGAATATATTGTACCAGTTCAGTAGATGCAGTTTCTATTGAATAATTTTCTCGAAAACCATGCTGTGATGGGGTTATAATTCTATTTTGATCTAGGTAACCAATTAGCTGATTGCATACCGTTTTCTCAATTATTTAAGAGAACGAGCTAAGCAAAGAAATCATTCTATAGTTTTCGGCACATTGGGGGTCATCTTTTTTGAATACCGGTACGATTTTGCTCCTTTTGAGTTTAGTGGGGAATTTCCCTGGCACCACAGATAGATTTATCATATGGTCATATGGGCTAGTTGACAAGATATGGTGTCTACGTATTCTCTCAATACCAGACGGGATTCCGTCAAGTTCTGTCGAATATTTTTTAAGATTTAAAATTATATTTTTCACGTCATGTTCATTGACTGTCACAAAGAACATAGAAATATGGATTATGTATCTTAGATGTCGTACAAATACCGTCGGCAAAGTTACATTCACTAATCATATCACGAACAGACGTTGCAAAATAACCAGCGAAACGATTGGCAATTTCACTTTTATTTGTAATACTTATTCCGGAATCAGATAGTACTAGTTCTGATTCTTTTTTATGTCTACCCGTTTTTGTGTTTACCAGGCTCCAAAGAGACTTTGCTTTATTGTTAGAGTTGTCAATAATTTTTGAATAGTGAAGTTTTTTTTCGTTAGATATTTTTATGTTAAGTGCTTTTTTGAATTTTTTGTAATTTTCTGTCAGGGCAGGATCATTGAGTCTGTGCCTTAACCAGTTCAGATTTTTGAGTTGCTCAAGTTCTGAGAGAAGTTGTGGTGAAATGGAACTTGCTTAAATAATTTTTGTTTTGGAAATGCTACATCAAAACACCATTGGAAATTTGACATAAATGTGTTAAAGGCAGTGTCAATATCTCACTCCTGACTATATTCAAGATCAGACCTCACATAATTATTTTTAAATTCGTGTAGGGTGCTGGTGTTAAACTTTCGCGCTAATATGTAGGTATTTACCTCAGTGTTGATCAAGTTTTGCATCGTCCACATAATAATTTGTGCATAATGATCTGAGACACCTAGACTGGTGTCTCTACCAATAACATTTCCAATATTACTGACAATGTAGTCCAGTCCACTTGATGTTATTGTATTCCCATACTTTGCAACACGTGTTGGTTCATTGTACGACAAAGTGAGATTGCACATTTCAAAAATATAAAACAGTTGTTCTTTATGATTATTTGTTCCAATAAAATTAATATTGAAGTCTCCACATACAATGACGTATAGATATTTAGTTGTTACACAATTCAAAGTACTTACCAGTTTATCCAGGAAAATTTGTATATTAGATTTAGCAGAGGAGCTACGATATATGGTAAGGATACATAGATGCTTTTTTACCTCGATTGCAGAACACTCAAAGTGAATCTCCAAGGAAGAATTAACCAGATGGGAAATGTTGTTTACACTCGTGATAAATCTCTGACTTAACAAACTTGACAGTATCCCCGTGAGCTTTGTTTTCTCGTGTATAATCGGAAACAAGTTTATAACCTTCAATCAAATTTTCTGTTAATTTATCTGAACACAAGCAGTGCTCAGATATGCAAACAAATGTTGGATTATTATTATTGCAAAATAATTCCAACAAATTGATCTTATTCTCCAGACTTTGGGAATTGAAATGGATGAGTTGGTATTTTGATGCTGCTACATTTGTAGATCTTGGGCTGGTTGATGTTAGGGTGTCTTGCCTTAGGTTTACAACTGCTAAGTTTAGGGGATGATCTAAAGATCTTTACTCCTGCTTAAAATTAAAACAACTAAAATAAATATTCTTTGGTCAAAAGTTTGTTTGATAAACGGAATCTTGCAGGTTTGTTTCCACACCTATCATGAAAGCTTGATTATTAGGTTTGATAAAGTAGGTTGCATGTTTTTGTAGTACTCGTACTAAAAAACGAGTCATTGTGACACCTGTTTTACAAATAACTATTACAGTACTTCCTTCCAGACAATATTAGCTGTGCGTTGGCTGCAGTATTTGGAAAAAATTGAAAGAAAAGTTGATTGTGCACACATAACTTTCCTCAAACTCAACGAATTTAAACAGTTAGTAGCTCAAAAGAAAGGGCTTGATCCACTGAGTGTTCTCAGACTTGTGCCAACAACTCTAGTTATAGAGGTTTGAGTGAAGGAAAATCTTGAATGTAAAGTTGATTCTTTCCTCATACTCAACGAATTTAAGCAGTTAATAGCTCAAAAGAAAGCACTTAATTCACTGAGTGTTCTGAGAGTGAAACGATCAAGATCCATTCTTTAGAAGACGAGCTATGAGAATTCGAATTGCTTGAGTGAATGCATCCCATAAGAAATATACAGGGAAGAATCGCGTTTGAGTATAACTTGAGTAAGGTGGGAGTTGAGTAAACTTCAATTATTGATGACATATCTGTGTCTAAATACCTAAAATTTGAAAAAAATGAAGGAAATCGCTCGGGTAGAACGGCCAGACTTCAGTTTTCATAAATATTTTTAATATACAAGATAGATTACCTGCATTTTTAGATTTCTGCAGGTACCAAAAACTAAATTTAGCTATATGACAGTTTTCGTATAACATAAAAAGTTTAACTTCTCATGCTGTTAGTTTTCGACTGAAGAAAACATTTTTTTTATATATTTTCTCTCTATATCAATATTTTTTCTTCAAATTTGGCAGCTTTCGGAACATCGTTTTTCCAATATTAAAATGACAATTGATAAGAATGATTATTAAGGCGGCAGGATTTAATTTTTTTCATTATCTACAATATTCAATTGTAAACAATATTGGTATTATTATAGGCTAGAGAAACTGGTATTTGTCCTGTAAGAAGAGAATTGTATACGCAATGCTTCGATGAAATTATTAGACAAGTAACCATAAACTGTGCAGAAAGAGGATTACTGCTGTTAAGAGTAAGAGATGAGATGCGCATGACTATAGAAGCATATCAAGCGTTATATTGTAGCAGTGTCGCTTTCGGTAAGTGTTGAAAACAAAAACAGTAATTTAGCATGCCAGCAGTGGTGGCTCCTCCATTAGGTCATTGTGTCAATGACCTCCCATTGAAAAATAATTTAAAAACATATTTAAATAGATATATAAAAAAATAAAATATACCTACTATACATATAGTATAGTATTAAATACTAATACTAAGTATTTCTCTTAAATAAAAAATAAAATTTACCAAAAAATGTTTCAAGACCCCGTGTAAACGTTTGTCAAGACAACCGTGTAAACGTTATTTCGACCTACATCTCTGCGAAATTCAAAATAGCATCGATGACCTCAACGCGTTAAATGGGGACGGAAAGAAACACGCCCGAAGTTTACATCTCTTGGGTGAAAAGCCCGGGTTAATATGGATGATGAATCGACTTACGTCTTTCGATTATTACACGCTTAGAAAAAAGATGAGTAGAGGGGTTGGCAGGCTGCGCTATATTTTGATTTAAAGGATATCATTTTGAAGTCAAATGAGATTTGTGTTTTGATGTAATAAGTTGTTATTGTTATTATTTTGATTTTTGATTCGTTTTTTTGAGGGCTTATGTTTTAATTATTTGGTGTTATTTTATTCTACGCCTTTTATCATGTCTGTGGTGCAAATGGTTCAAAATTTGAGAACGAAAAGTGAATTAAATTTTGAAAAACTATTAAAACTAAAGGAAGGTGGTCGTCCTCTTCCAGATTTAAAAATTAAACAGACTAGCAAGGACAAAAATAAAGAAGTTCATCGCAATTTTCGCAGGTCTATGTATGATTTGTCTGATTGGATTTGCGGATGTGAAGTAAGTGATGCATTTTACTGTTTCGTTTGTCTGCTTTTTTCGAATAATTCTTTATGGTGTAAAAACGGTGTCCAAGACTTAAACATTTAAAAGAGAAAATAAAAAAGCATAGTTTATCGGCAGATCATATGAAATGTGCCATGAGTTTTGCTACAATCGGTACTGTGGATATTCGTTCTCAATTAGACAATGCTTATAGACAATCGGTAAGAATTTTTAATGAAAATGTGTCGAAAAACAGATATATTATAAATAAAATAATTGACTGTGTGAAATTTTGTGGGGCGTTTGAACTTGTTTTGCGAGGGCATGACGAGACAGAATCTTCTGTAAACCCGGGAATATTTCGTGGATTTATAAATTTTGTTTCAGAGCTGGATCCAATATTCAAAGAATACTTGGATAAGGCTACGGTTTTTAAGGGTACTTCTAAAACTCTACAAAATGAATTACTTGATTCAATATGTTATCGGTGGCTCAAGAACAACTTAAATTGGAGATTCAGTCAGCCAAATATATCGCAGTCCAGGTGGATGAAACTACTGATAGCTCGAACAGAACTCAAATGACTTTTATTATACGGTACATTTTATCCGGTGTCGTTCATGAAAGGTTTATAAAATTTGTAAATCCTACCGGCACCACAGCCGAACATTTATCGGAGATAATTTTTAAAGAATTAGAGGTACTAGAAATTAATAAAACACCGGAAAAGTTAATTGGACAGAGTTATGATGGAGCTTCTGCTATGAGTGGTCGATTAGGTGGAGTACAAAAAAAAATTAAAGAACGATATCCTCAAGCAAATTTTATTCATTGTTATGCTCACCAATTAAATTTAATTCTGCAAAAAGCAGCAAGTCAGAATAAAAATGTCAATTTTTTTTGCCAATTTACAGGGATTTTCCACATTTTTTAGTCGATCTCCAAAACGTACAGCGATTCTCGATGAATTTGTTAAAGTACGTTTACCTAGAGCGGCACCGACAAGGTGGTATTTTAATACGCGTTGTGTGGACACCGTATTTTTGTATCAAGCTGATATTCTGGCTTCAATAGAAAAGATAATTGAGGTTGAAGAAGACTCAAATACAATTAATCAAGCAATAGGATTAAAAACTTTGCAAAGCGTGTATTTCCTTTATAGGCTAAATTTTTTCCATTTAATAATGCCTAATTGTGAAGTTCTTTTTAATCAACTTCAAAAACATGTTATTGACGTGATATTGGTGAAAAAAAATATAGACTCATTTAAAATGTCAATTCAAAAAGTCAGACCATATTTTATTAAATGAAATATTTCCCGAAGCACCTTTATCTTCTTCAACACTTGGTGCAAAAAGACCAAGGAAAAATGAAGACTCAAAGCGCCAAGTTGCTTTGCAGGTTTGCGACAATAATTTCTGAGATTAACCACCACTTTAGTTTCAGTGATCATTTAGTGATTGCCCAGTTATTTTACAGCGACCAGTTCGAACTATATAAAATTAATTTTCCAGATCGTATTCTTAAGTCAATAAGAGAAAACTATTCTAGTATTAATTACTAAAAACTGAACTTCAAGTTATTTATGAACGCGACGATTTTAATAAGAGTTCAGGAGCTGTGCCAATGCTGCAATTGTTGACTATTTTATGTACATTACCAATGACAACTGTAGAAAGCGAAAGATGTTTTTCTACATTAAAGAGAATCAAGACATTTTTGCGTAATACTATGGGACAGAAGAGATTGTCGGCGTTAGCTATGTTAAGCATAGAAAAGCAATTTTATTTATTTATTTATTTATTTATTAGACGGGAAAACCCCACTACAAAATAGAAACAACAGCATACAATGCGGTTATGTTAAACTACAATTAACAAACTTAACTAAGTAAATCTAAAAAAAACAGCATTACTAGATGTATTTAAAAAATCACAAGACAAATTAACAATAACATGACAAATATAAGATAACAGTACATATTACTTCAAAGAAACCTTATTAGAGTACTCTTAAAGACCTGGAAAGAGCTATTAAAAACATCCAACTTATCCTTCTTATTTAAAAATTCTAGAGATCTGCCCATAAAAGAATGTTTACCATAATTAGTTCTATGAAAACTTATGGAAAATAGGTTACAATGCCGTAGCGTTCTTTGTGGAACTGCAAAATATATTTCAGACAACAAGGATGGACATGATACAACACCATTAAGTATATTATAAATGAGGGTAATGTCATACATAATCCTTCTTTTATCCAACGAGAGCAAGTTTAGTTTATGTAAAATTAGAGAATAATCATGATCAGCAATGAGATTCAAATTGAACCTATAATTACAATATCTCAAGAATTTGTTTTGCAATCTCTCGAGTAATGACTTATAAACATTATACTGTGGTGTCCAAATACATTTACCATATTCCAGTTGTGATCTGACCAACCCAACATATATAGACCTCACAGCTTCCAGAGAGAGATCATTACAATTCCTCAAAGTAAATCCCAACATCCTTTGAGCCCTAACCACTAATTGACTGATATGCTCACCAAAACTTAAATGAGAGTCAAAAAGAATTCCCAAATCCTTAGCCAATTCTTTATTTACTAGCAACTGACCATCTATTGAATAAGAGGACGGGATTCTAGTTTTCTTTTTACTAAAAGAGATCTTAAAGCATTTATCAACATTCAAATCTAACAAGTTTAATTTGCACCATTCAGACAGATTATCTAGTTCCCTTTGAAGCAAATCAATATCGATGTCATTCCGACTCACTAAAAATAATTTGAGATCATCGGCAAACATTAAAAATTCACAATCCCTTATAATATCTTTGATGTCATTGACAAACAGGCTAAACAGCAAAGGAGAACAATGTCCCCCCTGAGGGACACCAGAGCTCACATCAATCACTCTTGACAAGAAATTACCAATTTTTACCTTCAACCTTCTCTCACTAAGAAAGCTAAGCATCCAGGTCGCTAATCCGTTTGAAAAACCTAAATTTTTTAACTTCCTAACCAACAACAAGTGATTAACTCTGTCAAAGGCCTTGGAGAAGTCAGTATATATGGCATCAACCTGATAACCTCTCTCCAAGGCATTCGACAACCTATTATTGTATATGAGCAGATTGGTTACCGTAGATCGACCCCCCCTAAAGCCATGCTGCTCATCAATTAAAATCTCTTTACACTGCCAATTCAAACAGTCAAACATTAAACTATCAAGAACTTTTGGGATTGAAGACTGTATAGATACACTACGATAATTTTTAATATCATTTCTCGAACCTGACTTAAATATTGGAGAGACAAAACTTTCTTTCCACATATCTGGAAACAAACCAGTAGACAAAGACAAATTAAATAGCTTACACAAAGGCTGTGATAAAGAATATCTGCATTGCTTTAAGACCGAATTTGGAATACCATCAGGACCAATCATCAACTTATAAGGCAGTGATCCCAGCTTGTCAAATACCTCTGCAACACTTATACATGGACAATCAATATTAATTTGTGGTAAAGCCTCCTCAGGAGGTATTGCATTAGATTTTGAGAAAACCGTAGCAAAGTGATCGGCAAAGAGATCAACAATTTCTTGACCGTTGGTACCTGTTACATTATTGAGACTCATATTTTTCGGAATTTCATTAGAACTTTTTTTTTTATTTATAAATTTCCAAAAATTTCTTGGGTTCATACTCAGGTCACTATTTATAGTATTCAAATAATTCTTATAACACTCTTTCGATAATTTTTTACACTTCGCTCTAACCTTACTAAACTCTAAATAATCTGTAGCATTCTTAGACCTCTGATACTTTATGTGAATGTTTTTTTTAAGAGAAATCAACTTTCTTAATTCTGCAGAAAAGTAAGAAGGAAAGTTGGATGTTCTAAATTTTTTCTGTGGAACAAACAACTGAATACCATAGTTAAGAACCTTGTAAAATTCCGACACCATAACATTTATATCCCTAATATTGAGAATGTGACACCAATTTATTGAGAATAAATAATCGTTTAAACCCTGATAGTTACCATTTCTAAAATCAAAGTAAAAATCTTCCACCATAAGTGGATCTAATCTAGCATTCCTTAACTTAAAGCTATAAGTGTATGAAGTATGATTAATAGTGTCGCTAAAAATAGGGTCCAGAGATTTAATACATTCAGTGAAGCAGTCATTGGTAAACAGTAAATCCAAAAATATGTTTCGGCTGTTCGGAACATCCACCATCTGGTACATACTATAGAATCCGTACATTTGTGCCAGTTCTAATGCAGATGAATTGGCAGGACATCTCACACTTACTCCATTATCAGCATTCGACCACTGCGCCTCAGGTAAATTAAAGTCTCCTACTATGTATAGCTTAACATTAGGATACTCAGCACATATCTGTTCAACTGTCAGACAGTGGTCCCGGTACAGATCTTCAGACGACCTAGGCGGTATATAAATACCCCCCACAATAAATTTAACACCCAAACATTTACATAATACAAACAACTGCTCAAATGTAGTCTCAGATTTGTTAATAATCGAAGCCTGAATATGATTCTTCACCATGACCAATACACCACCCCCTCTATTCTTCCCTGTAATTTGTACATTCCGGTCAGCTCTGAATATGTTGTAATTACTGCAACTTAGTTCTTCCGAATAGATATCATCATTCAACCAGCTTTCTGCGATAATAACAATGTCATAGTTAGAAGAATTTACTGCTAAACCAAAGTCAGAAATTTTGGTTCGCATACCACTAGCATTCTGGTAGTACATTAGTAGTGGGGTATTATCTAGTTTTGTGAATAGTATTCATAATTTTAATGAAAGGGTTATTGATCACTTTGCAAATACAAAAGATCGAAGGCTTCACTTAAATTTTAAAAAGATTTATATTAATTATCATTTAATTTAAGTTTGTCATATTTAATATATATAGAAAAGAATAAAATGTGGTTGTTTTTTAAGAGAGCATTATTTTTATATAAAAGAACCATGGTCCAAAAATGTTTTTGCCTCTCTGGCTTTGGAAAAGAACTCCACAAATTTTGCGTTTAGAGCGATTTTAACGACTTCTGAGCAGAAATTGGGCATGGTTTTTCGAAAAATTTCCGCCCGTGGCGAATAGGCCTCCGGGAGGCTGGTCAGTGTCGTTCTGTATTTTAAGATTTTGGTCACATCACCTATGACCCCCCTATAAAATTAATTAAAAAAATTTAATTTTTTTGTCAAGTTCCAATAAATAGCGAGAATTATAAAAATGTTGTATCTTTTTTCAATATCAAACATAAATTGTTGAATTAAAGCATTTATTTCATAAATTTAACTCAGCCTAATTCAATTTTGTTTTGAATTTTCCATGGCGTTAGAAGACAATCACTATTATAACTTACTTCAATTCCAATAAATAAATTTGTAGGTATGAGAAAGGCATTGCAGGCAGAACAAGGCAAATCGGATTTGTTCGAGGATGTAGAAACTTTGAAAAAGGAAAAACAAGATTTGGAAAATCAAATAACAGAACTGAAACAACGAGCAGAACAAGCAGACAGAAGAGCGGCTGAAACTAGACTAGCTGAAGAAAGAAAACACACGGAAGAAATTGCATTTTTAAAGAAAACTAATCAACAACTGAAGGTAAATATATACACTTTATTCTTACTGTTGCAGTTTTAATCGAATTGGTTCATTATACATGTTATAAACATAAAAGGGATTGTTCACATGCTTCCCATATATCTAGTTAATATTTTTATTAGACCAATATCCGCGGCAATATTTGGCCTGTTAGACATTATTGAAAATACTCTAAAACAAATAATAAGATCTCTAAAATGAGCAAGGAATATAGCCTGAATATAAACATCCAAAAAATCAAAATTATGGTGTTATCCTAGTTAAGGACTGATGCTGCAAATATAGTGCTGAATAGAGTGAAATCAAGTAGAGAAATTTAAATACGAGAGCAAGATTCTATAGAATAAGTCAGACTTAGAATTAAAAACCGTACGACAGGATGTTTAATTAATTTTTGGAAATATTTTATCTGTTGAATCTTGATCTCAAAGTATTAATATTTAATCTAAATCACACTGATAAAATGCAGCTCCTTACGGAGTTACTTTTATTCAACATAATTTAGTAGGATATGCAGTATCCAAGGATACGTCAAATAGTTGTAAAGTACTGGGCACAAATAGTTTTTAAATTTTAAATAAAATACCCTGTAATTCAGAAAGGAGTCCGATTTTATCTGAGTGATTTACGTTAAATATTTTTATTTTGAGCTCAAGATTCAACAGTTAAAATATTTCCAATTACTATTGAAACATCCTGTATATAGACTTATTATACGGAGCGGAGGCACGGATACTGAAATTGCGGTTTTTAAGATGTGGATATTCCAACACCTATTGAGGGTATCGTGGACCGACCGAGAGTCCAATAACATCATCCGTGAATGGGGAGAGACTGAGAACAATTTAGGGTTTTTTTGCAAAAACGTCACGAGTCAAAAAAATTGTTTTGCAAAAACTACAAATTTCTTTTGGGCTTCTTACTGGAAATAGGCACTTTCATCAAATTTTCCAGACATGTGTAAATTTGTTTTACATAGTGACTTCTAATGCTGAAATTATCAAAAAAATAAGAAGTCAGAAAAAACACAAAATGATAAGACTCATGTCGTTTTTGACAGAAAATATTTATTAATTTTTTTTTATTTAACGTTACAAAAACAATATATTAAATTCAAAGCTCGCAACCACTGCTGTTGTCATCTTCTGAAACATCTGCGGTTTCCGTGTCGTCATCTTCAGTGCTGTTTTGGGCCAAATTTTCATAGAATGCAATATTACGCACATCCTTTAGGAATTTAGTAAGTGACATGATATTTTGCATTTTTGCTGGGGCAATGGGTAATGGTTCACTATGCAAAAATGGCATTTCGTTTTCTCGTGGCTAATTTTGTTTGGGGCCAACAACAATACTTTGTGCCCAAAGACCATTATAGCTTTCACGTGTAGATACATATCGAGTTTGCTTCTTTATATTTAACATTCTGACACTTTTAGTCTTCAATGGAGGCTTTGGCGTTTTGAGAAATAGCTTATCGATCGCCTTTTTGCGTGGTTCTTCACTTTATGTAAATTGAAGGGAGATGGTACCTTTCGTGCTCCTAGGATGATTGAGTCCCAATCTTCAGGTACCTTGGCAGCTTCTAGTTTTCTTTTTTGTTTTTCTATTAATGAGAAATCTTGGTCATTCGGTAAGTAAATGTGTCCTCGAACAGGAAATAAATAAGTGATTGAATCAAACATTTTTAGACAATGCACTAAAATATACAAAAAGTGAACCATCACATAGTTTTTATTTTGACCACAACAGCTGTCGCTAATCAGTACTAGTTCTCTATGATCGCCAGCTACACTTTTTAAGTATTGAAACAGCATGGATGTAACTTCATTAGCGCCCTTTTTACCCTGACCCTCATGGTAAGTGAACATCATGACTTCATTGGTACCAAGATTATGAACTCCAAAGACATTGTAACAAAACTGTCCACTGTAGAACACTTCATTTGTTTTCAAATGAGGCAAAGGTAAATTTTGCATAAAGTCAAAAGATATGCATAAGATTTCACCGCTTCTTGCCCTTTCTTTAAATAGTCTCTTTTTTTGTCTAAAAGTTTCTGCTTTTCTTAGATGAAGGTTTTTATCTATAGCAAGCTGAATTTTGTCAGAGTTACGGTCATTCACTTTCTGCTCATATTGATCACAAATGGAACAGGTGTCAGAACGCGGATACACGAATTTTATATTATATTCATTGAAAATGCTCCAGTACATTCTGTAAGGCAAATTTATTTGAGTCAATTCAAGAAAAAGTTGATGCATTTTAGCTACTGTCAAACTCTCAGGTAAATACTTTCTACCTGGATTGTCTCTTAATGAGTAATGAGATGACCGTGCTTTGAAAGATTGTATATGTTTGCCTCACAAGTTCTGAGACTTCATTCGGGCACTTATTAGGCCGATTATTATGCAAACCTCTCACATCATAGAGAGATTTCCCAAATGTAAGAGACTATGTTGTATGCGACGAATTCTGCTTTGTGTTACACTGTGAAGACTCAGAAAAGCTTTCAAACATACAGTTATGAGGATATATAGAAAAATTCTTAGCCTACTATAGAACCAAACAAAATTTCAATGTCAAAATATTGCAACGTCTCTAGACCGTTCAAATCAAATGTTTCTTCTTGCTCTGCAAACCAGACCTCCACAGCTTTTATTACCTCCTCGTTGGAAGAAAATTTACGACCTTTTAAACTTTTTTTCAGTTGAGGAAAGAGATGATAGTCGGACGGAGCCAAATCTGGTGAATAAGGGGGGTGTTCTAGTAATTCAAACCCTAAATCACGAATTTTTTGCATGGCAACATGAGATTTGTGTGCAGGGGCGTTGTCCTGCAAAAACAAAACACCTTTGGATAGCTTTCCGTGTCTTTTCTCTTTAATTTTTTCCCATACAGTGGTCAGCAATGTCGAATAGAAATCTCGAGTTATTGTTCTACCCTTATCCAAAAAATCAATCATGATTACTCCATGGCAATCCCAAAAAACTGAAGCAAGAACTTTTCCAGCAGATTTTTGGACACGAAACTTCTTAGGTCTTGAAGAACCAGTGTGTCGCCATTCCATCGATTGTTGCTTTGTTTCTGGATCGTAGAAATGTATCAAAGTCTCATCCATAGTAACAATTCGGTTTAAGAAGTCTACATCGTTTTCAAATCGAGCACAGATCGAACGCGATGCTTCTATCCTTGCACGCTTTTGGTCAACATTCAAACATTTGGGGATCCATTTTGCAGCAATTTTTCTCATGTCCAAATTGACGTAAACTATATGATGAACGCGTTCGTATGAAATATTCAGTGCTTCAGATATCCATTTTAGCCCAATTCGACGGTCTTATAAAATCATGTCAATAACTGCATCGATATTTTCGGGGACTGACACAGAAACTGGCATTCCCGATCGGTCATCATCTTCAATGGAAAATTTACCTCTTTTGAAGCTTGCAGTCCAATTTTTCACGGTCGCATACGAAGGACATTGATCACCAAGGGTATTAAGCATATCTTCGTAAATCTGCTTACCTCTTAACCCTTTTAAATACAGGTACTTGATGATGGCTCGATACTCCAATTTTTCGATTTTCACAATTTCGGTGGACATCTTTTTTCTTTTAATTTATTGCGCAAGTCTGGTTTACTTTTTTGAAGTCAAACTTTACACTGACACTTCTAATAAGTTATTGTTCGTTGCTATGGTAACGCAATATTTTGACTATGCATTGAACTGGTCTAGGCTAACTAGATATCAATACATCCTCGTATTTCTGATCCACTTACTCAGATTTTATATTTAAATGCAGCATCGTGATCTTTATGGTGAATCTTGTTCATTTTTGTCTGACATTGCATTAAATTGTGAAAGAATTGTATGCTTGTTTTCCTGGGTGATTTTAGAAAAACATTTAAGCCTTGTACATCTGAAAAGCGACCATTGTCTTAATGTTTAAGGAACAAATATAAGTAGTATTACCTGCAATACAGTCCTCAACCAGTTTGCCGGCATTGTTTACATGTTCATCTCCTCTGACTTTTGCTTTCTTTATCAAAGTTTCTTTCTTCTCCCCACTTATTTTAATTTTAAGACGATTCACTACGACACCTAATATCTTATGTCAGATTTTAAAGTTACAACAAGCTGTTATATCATGGAAATATGTTATTTTGTGTAAATAAGCGTAATCTGTTTGGTGGACTATTGTCGTTCTTGCCAGACAACTCATGGACTAGTGTCGTTTTTGTAGAAGCTTTGGTTTTATAAGCTGCTAAAACTTGGCATGTGTGACGTTTTTGCCCTCAACCATTATTCAGTTGCATGGATACGGGGTTTCACTATAAGATGGCGCTATATTTTAAATTTCACCAAATTTAGACTTGTGACTTTTTTGCTAAAAACCCCTCAAATGTTACAATTAGGAAAATAGTATACTTTGGACACACTCTTAGAAAAGAAACCTCTTACAGTTCATTATTTTGAACAGCAGAAGAGAGTCCTGGATCAAGAACATTAGAGACCGGACAAACATGAATGTTCAGGCATTGATAGAACAGTAGCGCTTTCTATAGTTATCGCCTAGAAGAGGCACTGTAAGAAGAAAAATAAACTGTTAGTGGTCAATGAATAAAAAATATGGAGCAGATTCATTGGGAATCTGACATATAAAATTGCTTAACATATATTACTTCTGAATTGGGTTTTTGAAAAAAAATTGTAATAAATTGTAAGAACATAATATACACAAAACTATTCCTAGTTTATTTTTGCTCTAATTAAAAAGTTACATGAAATTAAGTTCTTGAGTACGTATGATGTCACAATGTTAATTTCTACTCATCGTAGCCAAATAATACATGTGCCCATAGAAGCTCATAAATACGATTGTAGTGTATCTTGAAATTTATAGTACCTACCCTGACCACGAGAGAGCGATGGCTGTACGATGTTTTCTTCTTCTTCTCTTAGTTTTTTGGCCTCCACCTTAACAGTACTTGGCCAGAACTGTTTTTCGCTTTGTATTTAATGTTGCAAAGCTTTTGCATTTCCTGCTTCTATAGGAGTACATTCCTATCTTTACCATGGTTTCCTTACGAATCCACTAGGCTAGACATGTTAGGAAGAAGAGAGAACAACATAGATAAAAAAACTTTTCTCGTTCAGGGGCAACGGCCAAGTATTTCACATTCCCGAAAAGTGCCTCAGATTTGATAGTAATAGCACCCAGGTAATATAAAGAAGAATATATTCTCTGTTATATTCGATTAAATCTCAGTTTTAAATAATCTAATTTCATGAGGAGCTCTATACTTTTATAATTAAATTCGTACAATATAGGGGTCAGTATTTTTAGTTTAGCGAGTTCTATTTACAAATCAAAATTTATTGGACAGCCAAAGATGGTGTATTGCAAATCAAACTTAGATGTCTGTATATAAATATGTTACTTTCCTTTAGCCCAATATTGTATAGGTGGTTAAGGCTTAAACAATGTCCCGTTCTCAATCATCTGGTAATTATGGTAGCATGTATTTTATCAATATAAGACATTTTTGCAAAAATGGTGAATTTGGAAATACTTTCTGAAAAAGCTGATACATCTTCCTTTATTTTTGAACAATGAGCTCCAGTAGTTTTCAATGTCCTTGATTATTTTATTTTTAAAAAGGGGAAGAAGATCTACCGCTTCATTTTCTAAGATTTCTTCCTATTTTCACTAATTTATCTGCCATCTTATTCCCTTCTATCCCCATGTGTCCAGGAATCCATGCTAACACATTATCATAATTGTCTTTTATTACCTCCAGAATAATTTCCTTGGTAGTTAATGCATTATTACCAAGTTTTCCAAATTTCTCGTTAGAAATTTGTTTGTTTAATTGCACTTTGGAAATCCGAGAAAATAACACATTTCGTAAGACTTTTTTTTTCGAAATTTCTACTGATATTTGGATTCCAATTACTTCCGCTGTGCAGATCTGTATATAATCATTCAATCTGGTAGAGTATCCGTAATCGATGGATGAAAATACCACTTCCAACTCTGTGACTAATTGGTTCCACTGATGTAATGCTGCTATAGGGTCGTTAAAGACCTTTTCGTTACTTTTACTAATAATTTATTTGAGGGAAGTTTAACCTTTGCCAATATGTAGCTGCTCTAGTTACCTATAGTTTCTGTTACTATCAAACAACACAAGACGAATTAATACTTTTGAGCGGACTAAGGCTGTAGTTCGATCTCAGTTTACAATACGAGGATTTAATTTTGGGGGACCCTATTTGTTCTGCGTGTAGAGTTAAGGTTAGAGTGACTTTGAATGAAAAGCTGAGTTCACTTAATAAATATATTCCCTTGTAAGTTAGTCAAAATTTATAATTAACAAAATAAGAAATTAATTTAAATTTCAATTGCCAACATCGAACAAAAGGTTTATAATTTAGAAAAGATATGAGTGGGACGAAACTTATTAATTATAATTAACAACAAACAAAACAAAACAAAAAGTTATACAAAATATGGAAAGTTGATAGTTTAGCTTCTTAGCAATTGACTCATAAAATACAAATTGATAAAATCGGTGTAATTACAGTTTAATTGACCTTTGGTCAAATTGAACATAATAACAATTTATAGATAAAATTGAAACAACACTTTAGATTAGATTTTTTGAAAAAATAAATATACTTCGAATTACACCAAGTAACATGAACTCCTGAGGATTAGTTCCTCTCTCTATTCGAGAAACTGTGATACCCGCTAAATGCCATTTTATAAGTTAAATTAACATGAATTCACTTAAACTGCCTGAGATTGTCTGATCGACTGAATTTCTTTAAAATTTGCGCCCGGTTTATTTGATAGATTTATATACCAACCTTACAAACATTTAAAATAATCGGTGTTTAATCCCTAGTTCTTAATTAAAAGATGTTGAGATAAATTTCTTCCGTGGCAGTTGCAAAATATCGCAACTTACGGGTTATCGTATTAATTGCCTTTTTATGACATTTGGTGGCAAAACTTAGCAATACCCCATCTATTCTATTACTTAAGTAAACTAACTACCCCGACAATCTGATTGATAGTTTATGTGCCGTCGACAGCGAGAAGCAATGTATTGAAAGGTTATTAGTTTATATAATATGACGACTGTTAGTAAATTTCTATATTTCCTGATTCTGCATGTACACCCCTCAAATAATGGTTAGTCTGTTAAATACAATTATTAATTGACTCACCGGAGACTATATATCTTCCTTTCTAACGTGGAGCGAGTGACCCAAAGAATATGCTCACAACAAAAAAAACTAAAACTGATGAATGACGTTGATTTTTCTGTTAACGAACAGAAGCAGCAATCACTTTTGCTAGTGATTTGCGCTGGTCGCGTAACTCAACGTGGTTCCACAACGCCGGCTGGACCCACTCTAACTCTTTTTAATTTTTCGATCCCCCATCGACGGGTTCCATAATTTCCCCTCTTCATTAATTTTTTTGGTTACCTGTCGACTAAACTCCATATGTGGGTCGCTGAGTTTGCGATTTCATACATGAGATAATGTATTTCTCAATTTTTTTGTTTTAAATTATGGTTCTACAATGAAGTGAAATAGCTTACGCTTTAATTTCCAATCACCTAGTTTTACAAAATGATTAACATTTTTTGTTTAATATAGTTTCGTAATGAAATAACTGAAGAAATATTATTTCATTTTTTTTATATGATACAGGTTGTCCCAATTCCATTAATCGCTTTTATAATTTATTTACACCCATCATTACATTGAACCGTCTGTATAAATCCAACAATGGTCATTAAAGTTTGGTGAAAATTCGTTGAGAAATTCCTTAGGGCTATACCTATCGCCTTTATTAACATTAGCAAACACACATTTTACTGACTACCTGATATAATATTTCCTTTTGGTAACAGGGTTTAAGATGGAATTTATGTAAATTAAGGTCATGTTCTACTAATCTTTTCTTTGCTTCTATTAGATAAGTCCATTCTTTATTTTTCCAAAATCCTTGTTTTCTACTGCAAAAATGTTAAAGTGTATTAATGTAGTCATTTAAGGGGTTGTTTTTATCTTCAATAATTTTTAAGAATTTAGTACTTAATATTAATCTACGATAATCCAAAGATATTTCACCAGCTTCTGCCAAAAGGCATTTTCTATATCTTGTACCTGTGACGTCTAATTCAGATGTTGATTAAATTATTACTCCCATATATTACTTTTCCGCCCAACCCTACCTAATATGCGAGAAAAGTAGTGTTTTTTCGTTTTTAACCAAGAAGAACATGGAAAAACGGTTTTTAGAAAAAATCCTGTGTGTTTGTCGTCGTCGTCGGCCACTTTTTCTTGTTAGCCTCTGGGAATATACAAGTGACCAATTTTATGATGGGATATTTGTCGTCGGCCACTTTTCGTAACATGTTTTGTTAGCACGATACAGCCTCCGGACTGCAACAAGTCACAAATTTTACGATTGATTATTGTTCATAACTTCTCACAGATGAACCCTATTGATTTTCAGCGTACCAGAGCCAGAACAACAGGTACTATGATACTTAGAGTACCACATTTTTGTCATTTTTGGAAAAAATTCAGTTTGTTAGCACGATACGGTCTCCGGAGTGTATTCAAGTGACCAATTTTATGATGGGATATTGTTCAGGGCGTCTAACAGATGAAACCTATTGATTTTCAGCTCGCCAGAGCCAGTACAACCAGTGTCTTTTTTGGAAAAATTTCGGTTTGTTAGCATGATACAGCCTCCAGAGTGTATACAAGTGATCAATTTTATGATCGGATATTGTTCATTGCGTCTAATAGATTAACCCTATTGATTTTCAGCTCGCCAGAGCCAGTACAACAGGTGCTATTGTACTTGTGCCACATTTTTGGAAAAATTCCAGTTTGTTAGCACAATACAGCCTCCGGAGTGTATACAAGTGACCAATTTTATGATGGGATATTGTTCAGGGCGTCTAACAGATGAAACCTATTGATTTTCAGCTCGCCAGAGCCAGTACAACCAGTGTTGTGGTACTTACAGTACCACATTTTTGTCTTTTTTGGAAAAATTTCGGTTTGTTAGCATGATACAGCCTCCAGAGTGTATACAAGTGATCAATTTTATGATTGGATATTATTCAGGGCGTCTAATAGATGAAACCTTTTGATTTTCAGCTAACCAGAGCCAGTACAACGAGTGCTGTGGTACTAGTACCATATTTTTGTAATTTTTGGAATAATTTCGGTTTTTTAGCATGATACAGCCTCCGGAATGTATACAATTGACAAAATGTATGATTGGATATTGTTCAGGGCGTCTAATGGATGAACCCTACTGATTTTTTGCTCACTATAGCCAGGACAACGGATGCTATGATACTTGAAGTATCACATTTTTGGGGAAATTTCATGTTGTTAGCACGATACAACCTCCAGAGTGTATACAAGTGACCAATTTTATGGTAGGATATTGTTCAGGGCCTGTTACATATGCGGAAAAGTTAGTTTTAATCTATAAAACCGTTTATTTTATTTGAATCTTTATTTCTATACTCTTGTTATTGACCTTAATATTCGTGAAAGTTCCATTATTTATTTAGTCCATTCGTAAGTTTTGTAGAGATTTTGATTCATTTTCCTGATCATGTGGTTTGCATAATCACCTTCAATCATAATGAAGTCATCGGCGTATTGGATTATTTTCATACTCTCTTCTACTACCTGATGCAAGGAGGTGGTGTAGTTGTTAAATAATAATGGACTTTCCCCATAGCGGTCTACTGAAATGATATTGCCCCAATTTCATTGTTGAAAGAGTCCAAGTAACACCATATGTAACGTAAAATTATTCAATAATTTATTGAAATCATTCCTAGGGAATCAAATGGAAATATTAGTTGAGCATTTGTAACTTTTCTGTAGCAATACCGTGTATGTTGTCAATTTGCGAAGTTTAAAATACGAGGGCAATTCAGAAACTAACCTCCGGTTGATTGAAAAAAATACACCAAGTTAAGTAAAAATATTTTAATATATACATCTTACAACTACATCTTTGCACTATTTTTCGACATAGTCTCCATAACGATTGAGGCACTTATCGTATCTCTTCACAAGCTTTGAAATTCCTTCTGCATAAAAATCACCCGCTTGTGCCTTGAGCCAGCCTGTGGCCGCATCTTTGAGCTCTTCGTCGTCATCAAACCGCTGGGACCCGAGCCATTTCTTCATATGCATGAAGAGGTGATAATCGCTGGGCGCCAGATCTGGGCTGTAAGGTGGATGGTTGAAAACGTCCCACTTGAAGGACTCAAGAAGGGCTGTTGTTCTGCGAGCAGAGTGAGGACAGGCGTTATCGTGCAAAAAAACGATACCGGAAGTCAGCATACCACGGCGTTTGTTCTGTATAGCCCGTAATGTTTTTAGTGTTTCACAGTACACGTCTTGATTAATGGTCGTCCCACGTTCCATGAATTCAACCAACAACACCCCTTTGGCATCCCAAAACACCGTTGCCATCAGTTTTCTGGCAGAAAAATCTTGCCGGGCTTTTTTTGGTTTGGTAGGCGAATCTGAATGTGCCCACATCTTTGATTGTTCTTTTGTCTCAGGGTTCACGTACTTAATCCAGGTTTCGTCACCGGTCACGATTCTGTTTAACAATGGTTCTCCTTCGTCCTCATAACGTGACAGAAAGTCTAATGCAGAGGCCATTCTTTGACTTTTGTGGTGGTCGGTAAGAATTTTGGGCACCCATCGTGCACAGAACTTACGGTAACCCAATCTTGCTGTCACTATCTCGTACAAAAGAGTCTTAGAAATCTGTGGAAAATCAGTAGACAACTCCGCCATTGTGAAACGTCGATTTTCACGAACTTTTGCATCAACTGTCTGAACGAGTTCGTCAGTCACCAAGGATGGTCTACCACTCCTCTCTTCATCATGAACGTTTTCTCGTCCACTTTTAAATAAACGTACCCATTCAGGGACAACTCCTTCACTCATAACTTTTGGTCCGTACACGGCACAAAGCTCACGATGAATAGCTGCTGCAGAGTATCCTTTGGCTGTAAAAAACCTTATAACAGCACGCACTTCACATTTGGCGGGATTTTCTATTGCAGCACACATTTCAAACTGCCACAAAAACTAAACTAGCGCAGGTACGATGTTCACTCGACTACGGCTTTTTGCCGACTGACCTGCTGAGCGTGTGAATGCACAGATGGCGCGCTACTCCCCCCACTACCCGCACTGTGACCAATCGGAGGTTGGTTTCTGAATTGCCCTCGTAATTTAGTACTGATACCACAATTGGAACGAACCGTTTTTGATATTGTGAATAAATATTTCTTTAAATTATTAAAACTCATTAACAACTCATAATAATAATAATAAATTGAATTAGTTGACCAACTTATTACTATTTTTTTAAACAATATTTAACAGATTACCCACCAACTTAATACTAAAAAATAACTTATTATTTCAAAACACAAATTCAAAATTCTACATGTCGTCCATCTCGTTCTATACATTTCACTGTCCTGAAATTCATTTGTCTTTGACCATTTCGGGGCGTACCTTGGTTAATATCATATTTGCAATCCCTTATGCATTGTTCTAAATGTGCGACGTCTCTGAAGGGTCTTTCTTGATAAACCTTGTTTTTTAAATAGCCCCATAAGAAAAAGTCCAGATGGCTTATAGAAATATTGAAAGTTGAATTTAGATATGATTTAAAAGTTCGTCATTCCAACTAACTGACCATCTACCGTCTAACAAATTTGGAGACAGTCTCCATGGCCCCCTAGTTAGGGTGCAGAGCTCTATAGATATCAAATAGTTGTGATTAAATAAATGAGACTCGGAAAAGACTACTAAAAGAACTAGTAAACCTATTATCATAATTGAAGGCCTTGTAAGAGTATGTGTAGTTTCTAATAAAATTTACTTGTGTAGTGAGGCAATTGTTATTTCTGTTCATCTCAGTTGTTATGTCTATGTCCTCGTAAAATCCAATAGGTTGAACTTTCTGATGTTCACATTTTTAAGAAGTGTTGAATTGGTTTCAGGATCAAATTGATGATAATTGAATTTAATATGGAAGCCGAATGCTGGTATCTGGACGTTTTATATGTTCCTTTATACATACCTCCAAAGCTCTATAAGTCCTTCCTACATATGGGGCATCACAATCACCACATCTCAGCACATAAATGCCATTTTGGACAATTTTTTGATCTTATCTCTAGAATTAACTAATTCATTATTTATGTGATATATTGACGTTGTTAGAAATATTTCTGAAAATGTTGGTTAATTGATGAGACAGGTGAGGGTTTATGAACGGTATTGATTATTCTGACTATTTTTTGTAGAAGCTTGTCTATAGTAGAATGGTGATATCCATTGTTAACAGCAATTTGTTTAATTGTGTGAAGTTCGTTGTTTTACTCTATCGTATCTAAAGGAATATTTGTGAATGTAGCAATTGAAAGCAGCCATTTTGCGCTGAAGGGGGGGGTTTGGAATTGGCATGTAGTGTGGTCTGTTTGAGTAGGCTTCCTGTAAACCCCAAAGCCACATCTACGTATGTAGAAGTCAAGGAAGCTGAGATATCCAACCATTTTAGTTTCTAAGGAGAAGTGTGGCATTTCAATGTACTTGTTATCTAAAATGACAATGTATTGTTCTTCATCAGCCTTTGATATTATTAGATTATTGTTTTTAATTATAAGTTTTAATGCTTTTAAGGTTTTTAAGTGGTGTTTTTCATTGATTTAAGTAGTGAGTGGATGAATTTTAAATTTAAGTTTGTGGTAAATGTCAAGTCTAAGTTGATGTTTGTTAATGTGAGGTAGAAATTCTATTATGTTATCTAAGTCTACGGCTGATTGAAGAAGTGGCTTCGCAGAAAAAGGTTTTTTAAAACAGTCTTTTGGTCCGAGTCTAAGAAGGATGATAAAATTTAACTCTTTCGAAAAATTGAAAATTCGAAAATTTCCTGTCTGTCCCTGTTAAGAATAATTGCTGCTTTTTTCGTTTATTAAATTACTTACTACTTAAATTAAGTACATACACAGAAGAGACTTATCAAGTAGATGTGAAGAGAGCTATTCATTTATATATTCCACTATATTGTCAGCTTGGTTTATATGACAACGATACGTGCTTTGCAGTGGGAGCTGGCAGGTCCCCTCAAACTCCGGCCGACTGTCAGATGTATGCACGAGAACAACATATATCGTACATATGTGACGTGTTCCCTAAATAGTTAATCCTGACAATCGGTGGTCGACATCGTTTGCTCGACTGTTGGGTATATCGTCGCTGTCAAGTCAAGAGTGCTATGTGCTGTTTTTATCAGTTTAACGATTTTGTTACTACATAACAGCTTAAGTCATTCTACATGGTTTGTAAAAGCTGACATGTATGATTTCTCTCCGTTTCAGAAATATTTATGGTATTAATATCTGCTATGTGCGCAAGTGTTATAAAAATGTGCTATGTGCCTCTATTGTACTATTCATTCCACATAACAGGTTTTGAAAGCATATCAACTGTCAACAGTATCTGCTATGTCCAAATAGCTTTCCAAATAGCAGAATTTATTTTTACTCTTTGCTCATTTGATTATTTTCTGTTTCGCCGGTTTCAGCTACTTTTTGTGTATAATAGATAAAAAGAAGCGCAATTACTTGATAAATAATCAAATTGTTGTTAATACTAAATTCAATGGGTAAGTTACCAATGTTATTATTGTTTTCAAATAATTCTAACCTCAAAATTACTTACAATCAATACGTAGGTACTCTCATGTATTAGATACATTCATTATTTCATTTAATTAATAATTTATACTAACGACTAATAACATACCTTATGTTTAAACTTCGTCATTTCCCAGTCGGTACAAGGGACTATACCAGTGCAATAATAGTGCTTCATTGACTGGTAAGTCGTGACCAAATTTTACTTACTTACCTTTACATTTAGGTTGGTACTATAACATACAATAATATTTAAATATCATCATATCAAAGATAGGTATCAGTAATAAACAACATGGTAACGAGCTTAGTAATTTACATTTTGTTGACTAAATCTATTTCTGAGAGGAATCAGATTGTGTTTTCAAAATTACAGTACACACCAAGAGTTGATTTTAAATCTGCATTTATACTGTACGCCTGGCGTTGTTCCGCGAACCTCGGACACTCGACCATGAAATGTTTAACTGACATTGGCACCTGACACATCACAGATTTTGTCTTCTTCTCCTTTCAGCAAGTGTTCATGGGAATACTTTGTATGTCCAGTGCGCAAACGGGTGATTATTATTTGGTGTCTTCTTTGGCTAGGGATGTTTCTCCATGGCTTGATATCATCTTTAATTTCTTCAAGTTTCATTCCAGATTCTGTCCAGACAGATGACCAGTAGTTAAGAGACCACATATTTCATATATTTTTTCAGATCAGTATACGGTACTCCCTCTCGCTTTTGAAAGGTTGGTTCATTCATGGTTTCACGTGCAATTCTATCAACCCGCTCATTGCCAGAGGTCCCAACATGTGACGGGACCCACATGAAGTCCAATTGTCTGGATTTTTCCCTAATTGTGTGAACATACTCTTTGATGAGCCTTGTCAGGGGATGATCTGAATAAATGAGTTGTATACCTTGTAACGAGCTTAACGAATCTGTAAGAATTAAAGTATTGTGGATATCTTCATGAGCGGTGTATTTGATTGCTTGAAGGATTGCGAAAAGTTCACCACTATAAATGCTGCATTGTGGAGGTAGTTTGAATCCACTAGATGTATTTGGGCTTAAAAAAGCTGATGCTACTCCTTGATTTGACTTGGAAGCGTCTGTATAGATGTGAGTATAATCACAATAATCATTTATTGATAAGAGGAAATGATTGTGGAGCAGACTAGGAATAATTTCAGATTTGTTGAATTTGGAGAGGTATAGGTTGCATGATGGTAAGGCAATAAGCCAAAGTGAAGTGTCTGAGTTGTTGTTGGGAAAGTCACATTCAATTCGGAACTGAACTTGTTGATCCTCTGATAGAAAGGGTATGTTAGTCTTCTTCGGTTTTCATACAGATTGCGAAAACGGTTTGAAAAGGTGTTCTGATATACTGGATGCTGACTATCAGTAGAGACTAAAGATGCATACGCTAAGCTCAGCTGCTGTCTTCGCAGCTGCAATGATGGCTCTCCAGCTTCACTGTAGACTCTCAGCGGGCGTTGTCCTGTATGCTCCAAGGGCCAGCCGTATTGCTGTATTGTGTACTGTGTTAACAATTTTCAGAACTGATTTAGAAAGAAGGTGGCGCTCAAAACCGAACCTTGAGGGGTACCATTCTGTTGCACTCTCTTCCCGGAAAGTGTTCCATTAACTTTAACTCTGAAGAATCTTTCTCCCACGAAATTTTCAGCAAATTTTAGAAGATTGCCATTTATACCCTAGGAGCTCAGCTTTCTAAGAATGTTATATCTCCAGGCCATGTCAAAAGCTTTACTTATATCGAAAAATATTGCTATGGTGTTTTGTTTGTTAGCATATCCTTTGTGAATATATGATTCCAAGTTAATTAGATTGTCTGATGTTGATCTACCCTTCCTAAAACCACTTTGTTTTGGTGTGAGCAGGTGGTTTTTCTCCAGGAACCAAGTGAGTCGATTATTAACAGTTTTTTCAATCAGCTTACACATTGTACAGGTTGAGGATATTGGTCTGTATGATTGAGGATATGTCTTTGGTTTACGATGTTTTATTAACGGAACTCTGACCACTTCTCAGGAAAAACCCCTTCTGTCCATATCTTATTAAATATTTTCATGAGAATATGTATAGCTATATCTGGCATGTTTTGGAGGAAAATGAACGGGATATCATCAGGTCCTGGGCTGGAGTTTTTGAAAGAAACCAGAGCTTTGAGGAATTCTTCATAGGATATAGGTACATTCATAGGGTTCATTTCGTCTTGGGAAACATCAATCCCTTCAGATTCTTCATTATTTTTGTAGTTCAGAAATTCGGGTGTGTAGTTTGCACCTGAGAGTAATAATCTGAGGTTTGGACTATTAGAATTCTTTTCATAGATGTCTGAGAAGATTTGAGAAATTTCGGTACAACTGGAAGTTGATTTTCCCTGATATTAAATCCGTGAGATTCCATGGTCTGTTTTATTACATTTAATATGTTTCACTTTGTCCCAGATCATACTTAGTGGTGTTGAACTGCTAATGGATGATACATATCTTGCCCATGATTCTTTTCTACTTTTTTTTCATGATCCATCGAGCTTTTGCTCTCAGACTCTTAAAAGTTATCAGGTTTTCTGGTGTGTGGAGCCTTTTTAGTCTGTTGAAAGCGTGTTTAGAGGCTTTTACTGCATGGTCGCATTCTTGATTCCACCAAGGAACTGGAGTGTGGTTGTTCAGTTGCTTTGTCTTTCCTATTGCTAGTGGGGCTGCATCCGTTATGATTTTGGTAATATCATCAACACATTCACCGATACTATCTCGCATATGGAAGTGACTAACCTTGGTTTCTATGATACTTGCAAAAATATTCCAGTCAGCTCTTTTTAGTTTTCATTTTTTTGTCACAATAGGTTCTTCTACAACATGCTGAGAACTTGTAAGATGGGAAAGTGGTCACTGCCATATAGATAGGGAAAGATGGTAAAATTAAATTGAGTGTGGAGTGAGAGGTCGCTAATGCTGAGATCTATAACACTGGAGTTTCCTGAAAACGAGTTGAAACGAGTTTTTTCTCCGTTGTTAAGTAACGCCATATTGTTATCATCGATAACATGTTCTAATATATGACCTCTTGTATGTGTGGAGTCGCATCCCCATAGGGTGTTATGTCAATTGAAGTCCCCTAAGATTAATCTTGATTTGGTTATTTGCTGAAAGAGATCATTCAGCTCCTCGTATGTCACGTCACGATTTGGTGAAATGTAGATATTATAAATATTTATCTCTTTAGGGTCCAAAATTTTAATGGCAACTGCTTCAAGGTGGGTTGTTATAGGGATTTCGATTGCACTTTGAGTTTGGTGTATGTAAGTAGCGACGCCACCACTTGCTATGTTTTGATCTGGTCTGTTTTTATTATGGAAACAAAGATAGTTCCTCAGATTTTGTGAGTAGTCCTGTTTAAAATGGGTATCCTGCAAACATATGATCGAGGGTTTGTTTTCGGAAATAATCAGTTTTAGCACTTCTTGTTGTGTGGAGAACCCATTCAGGTTCCATTGAATGATGGATAGTTCGAAAGTTGCACTGTGCTACTGCTCGGAGACCTATATAATGAACACAACGTAAACTTCTTATTTTGGTAAAGGAATGTTACTCCTGTCAACCAATAGACCTTATCAATATAACTTTTGAAAACATCTACCATCTTCAAGTTATTCTGAGTTAAAACCGCAGTACCACCTGTATGTCTGCTACTACTGTCCGTTCTATTTAGTTCATATCCCTGAATATTAATTTCTGAATTATATATATCTTTCGTTACATGTGTTTCTGAGAGACACAAAACGCTAGGTTTTTATGTCCAACTAAATTTCATCAATATGAGCTGGTAAGCTTTGTACATTTAAATATAGTATAAATTAATTGCTGGCCCGTGTCAATCTGTTTCTAGCACCTCCGGTCTTTGTTCTAAAAAAACACTCCCACTCCCTTTAGTACTGTTTACAAAATTAATATCTTTCGAATTTTTTTGTTGCTGAGCCTGTTTAATAACAATATTATCAGTCACAACTATTTGGTTAAGACTAAGCTTTTCTAATTCAAAATTAATGCCATTATGTATTCCAGGATTATTTTTAGAAAATACAAAATGTAAGTTACCATTAATCTTTTTACGATTTAACAAATCTACAAAATTCTTACAGATATTTAGCTTACTTATTAATTGTCCTTTACAATTCAATACATTCAACATCTCGACCCTTCCCTCTGCATATTGATTCAGTTTGTAAAGATATTCATGAAATACGCTGTTGAACTTTTGAATAGAATTACAAATTTTATTTTTTTGACCGAAAACCTGTGGAATTGTAGTAAATAACAGATTCGTATGAGTACAATGCTTTATCAAACTATTTATTTTACTTACTTTAGGGTACGTATTATTTGAAAAAATATTGATACCACCTATTATTAAAATATAATCCGATAATGTATAATCTTTGGAGAGTTTTTCTAAATCTTCTATTATACCCTCAAGAAATGCTCCAGGTTTAATAATTGATTCAACTTGATAATTTGTCCTTCCTCTAAGTATGTGTCCAATATCTCTTCCAGTTTCATCACTTAGGATTAGTATTTTATTGTTCATGTTTTCACTTTTCAGTCTCCATTTCTTCATTCTCCTTGGTTTTGTTTCCTAAGTTTACTGTACTTAATTGAGTTTGATTGCGCTTTTGCTGTACTTCATTTGTTCCCATCCCATTTACATCCATATCTCTCAAATGATTTTCGTATTCTTTTATTTTAGTTTTGAGTCTATATGTTTCACCAGCGTAAATGTGATTATCCTCTGTCAGTATTTTCATGGCATTCAACATATTTTGCTTACTCTCATTCAATGCATTAAGCTTCAATATTACATTATCATAATCTGCCTCATTATATGCTCATTATCTGTTATTTTCAAAGACAGTTTCTCATTTATGTCTCGTAATTGTCTCAACTATTTATTAAGGCTATTAATGTTTGCTAAGTATTGCTGAAATTTCTTGTTCCAGTCTTCTTCTTGTTCCGCAACTTCATCTTCAAATCTCTAGTGTTTCTGTTCAACCTTAGTATATATCTATCTTTCTCAACTTACTCTTTTCTCAAATTATTGATTTCTTCGTTTAAGTTACTTTTCATATCTGCATCACCAATTTCAAGACTTTTACAGTAATCCTCTTTTTGTTCTAATAATTTTCTCAATTTTTCAACTTCTTCAATTAACTTGTTGTTTTTAATTATTTGATTGGAATCCTCAAGTTGACATTCTTTACTACAATATATAATGTGTTCTTCTATCACTGTCACTCCTTTTCTTCTGGCCAGGCAACTGCCATGATATATACCAAAGCACACTTTACAACAAAAATTTTTTAGTTCCTTATTTTTACAACATTTAAATGCCTTATCCATTATAAGTTTCCTACGCCACTGGCAATCAACTACCACAAAAGCTGTTCTAGCTTCTTATCTTAATCAGGTTTTTGTCATATTTCTTGTATATACACACACCTTTTTCATCTAATACACATTTCCTAGTAATTATTTAACTTTTCTTTTCAAACACATGAATACTATTACTCTATAAAGTATTAGCTTACTATTTATATAATTTTCAAATTTTATATCCAGGTTATCACTTCATTTCTTCCTTGGCCTTCCAATACTCCTTCGGCCGTTTGGGGATCTGTCTCGTGCAATCTTTACCAGTCTTCTTTCTCCCATTCTACTTATATGGCTTTACCATTTTTTTTCCTTTTCAGTGTCCATTCAATTATGTTCTCTATATTACAGTTTTGCCTGAGGTTTGTGCTACGTTGTCTGTCCCATAGTGTTTTTCCTGTGATATTACGGACTATTTTCATTTCACATGTTTCCATCAGTCTTTTTCTCCTTGTTGTGTTAGGTCTTGTTTCCGCAGTGTAGGTCATAATTGGCCTCACTACTGTCTTATAAATCCTGGCCTTTGTTTCTGTCTGTAAATGTTTGTTTCGCCAGATAGTGTGTTTAAGACATCCTGCTATTCTGTTGACTTTATTTATTTGTTGGTCAACTTCCGCTTCTGTATCTCCATAACTTCTTATGGAGAAGAAGCAAGAGATGCAAAGCAAAAAGAAAAAAGTGAAGTCAGTGATAAGAAATTAGTCATCACAATGGATTTACAGAGCGTACACTGTGTCCAAAACTACTAGCTTCAAAACTTTATTTTTCTCAGAAACTATTTATTCCCTAAATGATGGAGAAGTTTATCTTTATGTTTAGCATCACATCTAATGAGCTTGTTTCCTGCGTAGCTGACTTTATCACCAATATACCTGATGTGTCGGCGTAATCATTAAAAAGGAATTGCAGTAGTGTTATCACCTTTATCCCATATAATGAGCGTATGATGCTACTACAGCTAAAAGCACGTCCCATTAACATAAACCTTATTCAGGTGTATGCCCCTACATCAGACAGTAACGACCATGTTATAGAACAGTTTTATACAGACTTAGAACAATTAATGAATAATATCAAAAAGCAAGAAGTGATTATAATTATGGGAGACTTTAACGCAAAGATTGGACGAGGAAAAGTCGAAAAATTCGTTGGCAAATTTGGACTGGGAACGAGAAATGAGAGGGGAGACAGAATGCTACAATTCTGCCAAGAAAATGAGATGATAATTACAAACACCTTTTATAATCTGCCTCCAAGAAGACTATATACCTGGACTTCGCCTCGACACAATGACAGCCGAATAATCAGAAATCAAATAGATTTTATAACTGTTAATAATCGATTTAAAAATGGGATTAAGAGCGTTAAGACCTATCCAAGTGCCGACGGAGGAACAGACCATAACTTATTAGTTGCAAATGTAAACATAAAACTAAGAACCCTAAAACGACATAACAAATCTCCTGAAATGAATCTGAATGAAATTAAAAATCGCAAACAACAACTAAATGAAGAGATAAGGGACAAGCTGAACATCGTATCTCAAAGCGAAGACGTGGACGAGAACTGGAGTACGTTAAAAAATGCTTTGCTGGAATCTGGCAGTAGGGTACTTGGCACGGAAACAAAAGCTAGTAAAAACGAATGGATGACACCTGAAATAATTAAGCTTGTTAACGAAAAAAGAAAATTTAAAAATAAAAACAGGCAAAAATATAAAGAACTGAAGAACAAAATAAAATACGAAATCGACAGAGCCAAAGAGAACTGGATGAAAGAAAACTGTAAAGAATTGGAACAGCTAAATAATAAACACGATACAGCAAACCTTCATAAAAAACTAAAACATATAACGGGCAACACTAAACACAGAACACCCTGCGTCACTAGGAATAACCAGGGTCAATTAGAAACGGAGGATGGACAGATAAAGAAGGTATGGGAACAATACATTCAAGCTCTTTTCAGCGATGCAAGGGAATATGGACAAGAGACGCTGACGAGGACCAGTACCTTGAAATTTTGGAGTCAGAGGTCGAGCAGGCCATACAAACGGCTAAGAGTAAGAAAACTCCTGGTCCAGACGAAATCCCTACAGAACTACTAAAAGGATTAGATACCGATATAGTGAAAAAGTTTACAGTTATTCTAAATCAGATATACAGGCAAAGTAAAATACCTACGGAATGGCTCAAGTCCACGTTTATTCCCCTGCCAAAGAAGAACAACCCCAAATCATGCGATGACTATCGGTTAATAAGCCTTATGAGCCACTCACTAAAAATACTTTTAAAAATTATACAAAACAGAATACATAAGAAATGTGAAGAAAAATTAGATAAAACTCAGTTTGGATTTCGTAGGGGCATGGGAACAAGAGAGGCATTGTTTGCCTTAACAGTCCTTTTACAGAAGTGCAGAGAATACAACAAAACCGTATACGCATGCTTTATAGATTTCCAAAAGGCCTTTGACCAAGTACAACATACAAAACTAATAGAAGAACTTAAAAACATCAATTTAGACAAAAAAGACATCGAAATAATAAAGAGCCTGTACTGGAATCAGTCAGCTACAGTGAGAATCAATAATACAGAAACTAATGATATTTCGATTGCACGAGGTGTTAGACAGGGATGTATTCTCTCAACAACATTGTTTAACGTGTATTCTCAGGTTATCTTTGAGAAAGCCTTATGGGAAAGAAGCGAATGGGGTTAAAATCGGCGGCGAAGTAATAAGCACGATAAGATACGCTGACGACACGGTGATCTTGGCAGAGAGTCTGGAGGACCTGCAGATACTTGTAAATGCTGTTAATATGGAATGTCAGCAAATGGGAATAGATATTAACACAAAAAAAACAAAACTCATGATAATCTCCAAAGCACCCGCACATAATGATCAATTAATAATAAACGATCAAGCAATAGAAAGGGTAGAAAAGTTTGAATACTTGGGTGCTTTCATGAACTCAAACCTAAATCAGGACCAGGAAATCCGTGTAAGGATTGAAATGGCAAGATCGGCATTTCTAAAATTTAAATCCATGTTTTGCAATGAAAATTTGAATTTAATACTCCGGTTGAGATTTATGGAGTGCTATGTTTGGTCCCAGCTATTATATGGTGTAGAAACATGGACGTTAAAGGCACAAATAACTAAAAGAATCGAAGCCTTCGAAATGTGGATTTACAGACGTATGCTGAAAGTACTATGGACAGCCCGAATTACTAACGAGGAAATGCTACATAGAATTGGTCGTGAACGAAAACTACTAAAAGTAATAAAAATATGTAAGACAGCATATCTCGGTCACGTATTACGACATGATAAATACTCTCTGTTACAAGTGATTATGCAGGGCAGAGTTGAAGGAAGGAAGGGAATTGGGAGAAAGAAGAAATCATGGCTGAGGAATATCGGAGAATGGACAGACATGGACGTTGAGGATCTTTTTCATATTGCTAAGGACAGAGATGCTTTTAAGAGAGTGGTCGCCAACCTCCGTTAAATGGGGACGGCATTCGAAGAAGAAGAAGATAAAAGTAGAACTTATATCGGACGGCTGCAGTTATGAGAACCGAAACAAGGTACTCTCAAGTGAATTGTCTAACCTTGCGGTGAAAAATAAAATAGTTATTGAACAACTTATATCGGAGAAGGGTCATACTATGATGGAGGCTAATAGCGTTCATTCCACTCTAGAAGCACTCTTCAAACTACTTATCAATAGCCCAGGAGATTATGTAAGCAGGATGCACGCAGCACGACCCAAAAAACCTTACAAAGTCAAGCAAGTCGATCACACATTCTTTATGAATTACGGAAGTCAACCAAATAATTATAATTCAATTCGACCTGGTCGAAAAGTTCAAGACGCTACAGTAACCGATATCTGCGCTTTGCAGTATCTACCTTCAGGTGTTGTTATATGTAAACTACGACATACAGATGATTGGTTTATTCTACCACAAAGGTGTCCAAATAAACCAATCGTGCCTTTAACACCACTGTATAACTCTCCCAGAAAAATTAAGGCCGACAAATTTGACCAACCACAAGAACTCAAGATGAAATTGCCAGTAGAGTATCGCCCATTCTATGGATCGTTGTTGTGTGAATGAATTGATAATAATTACGCATCTTTTGTTCATTTACTAAATGTTTTTTTTTTTAGTTTTGTATAATAAAGGTTCAGTAAGATAGATTTATATTGTGTTGTTTCTATTTTATTCTATTTAATTTGTATAATGCTATGTGACATAAATGACAAACAATAGCGCTGTGGCATTAAATTACTAAAATGCTTTTTTTTCTTATGAAGTTGTTTTTTAAGAGCTGTTTCAGCTTAATACATAGAAAAATGTAATAATTTAGTATGATAAGAGGTAGTAAACCACATGAAATATTCGGTTATAAATATAATACATTTATTGTATTTCCTGTTAAATCTGATAATTTACACTTGACAATTTTTGACTTGACAACGACGATATGTGAAATAAGCCATAATCGTCAAAAATTTGTATAAAAAAATGTTTGTCATTATCCTGTATCATGAAAACGGATGCCGTTGAGAAAATTTTTTACTGACAGAACCCAAATTATTTTGCAATGTTCTATTTATACTAGACACGGGCAACTTTTTTTGAAACGCCCTATAGTTGCCGTTGGCACTGTACTTTCCAGAAATTTTTTTAACATTATAACGTCACGAACATGGCGACCAACTGTGGCGCGTTTGTAGTCAAGTGATTCTTTTTAAAATTCTATCAATTTTAAATTGTATTGCTACTACAGCGGCCGACGAGTAAAGATAGATCAAGTAGGTCATTTAAATAAATTCAGCAATTAAGTATTTATTATTAGTTTTTGCTACGTGTTTCTTTGGATTGTAATTAGCAATGCATTAAGCATGTGATAATAACTTGTGAGGCAGCCAATAAAAAACTTTACCAGTGTATCTATTCAAGAAATAAGCAGTGGCGTAACATCTTCGTTCGTTGGTAAGTGACTGTTACTCACGTACTTTCCCCGATAAACCGGGAATACCACTTTTAGTGTAGTGATTTTGGTATCCAGAATCACGCACAAAATGTCATTATCGAACCCATCTCAACAACCAACTACATCATCTCATAATAATTTTGTCAACTCTTCTTCTCAATTCATTCATCCAAATGCACCTAATGTCACAACCCCTTCAAATCCAAAATCGTACGTATAACTCATCCCATCAATCTGGTCAAAAAATAATTGGCTCTAATGACAGTCACCTTGATTATCCACTTGAACTTTCACCTGGTTCAACGCCCGTGCCTGCACAAGAGACTAGTGAAATACAAACACCAAAATTTACAGCACCCCAGGATATTCCCAAACATGCCAAGAAATAACCAAGACTTCCATCTCTCAAGACAACAAATTGAGCCCTAATGCTCTAACAACCATTCATAATCTTTACGAAAATTCATCTGATTCTTTCTCGCTAGATGAAATACAACTTATTGTTTTCCTACAAAAATCTTATGGTCATAGTGATCCCTTGAAAGAAGCTTATAATTTCACTTCTGATATCACAGCTCTATTAAATGATCTATCACTCATACATTCAGAGATGAATGAAAGGTCCTTAAAGAATCACATTACTAGATTACAAAAAAAGTTAAAATTTCAATATTACCCGGAAGGTTCATCAGATTGCAAAAGTATCTCATCGAATACATCAGTGGATGACCTCACCAAATCATTCGATTCCTCTCCTTTTCTCTAAAACATCTTCACTTTAGTGCAATGGAACTGTGATGGATTCTTTCCCCGCCTGGAGAGAATTCAACACCTAATCTCACAAAATAACCCTGACATATTATGCCTACAGGAAACCAATTCTAAGCTTACTAATGAACCTCATCTAAAAAAATTTGAAGGGTACCATTTCATCCGTACCAGTTGCTCTAGAGCAAGTGGGGGGACGTCAATACTAGTATCCAGTAACCTATATTCAACTCATCTTCCTATTAATACTAATCTTGAGGCCATTGCCGTAACTACTTGGTGCCCATATAAAACCACAATTTGTAGCATATACATCCCTCTAGACCACCCTCTAAAAGAAGAAGAACTGGTAGACCTTATCCATCAGCTACCCTCTCCATATATCCTTGTAGGCGATTTTAATGCCCATAATACCATGTGGGGCTCCAATCAAACATTTCGAAAAGGAAAAACAGTAGAGAATGTACTTGATATATCCGGCTCATGCCTACTAAATACTGGTTCAGATACACATCTTAAATCCTCTGGGACATTCTCTGCCATTGATCTAAGTATATGCGATCCTAGATCAGCTCCTTCACTTACATGCTCTACTGATGATGACTTGCACGATAGCCCATTTTCCCATAATTATTACCAATAATACGAACAGTTGCAACCATGTCGCTACTAGAAGTTTTTGGCATTTTAAAAAAGCTAACTGGGAAGGATACACCTCCCAAACCGAAGCCCATGTACCCTTAATCCCTATATATGCAGAAACCCACATTGGAAAGACAGTTATCTCGCAAAAGCAAAAAACTGTACCTTGGTGGAATACCTCCTGTGAAAAAGCTGTTGAGCAATACAAAATCGCCCTAAAAAAATTCCACAGAAACAGAACACAAGAAAACATAATCTTTCTGAAAAAAGCCAAAGCTAAATCCAAATTCATAATAAAACAGAGCAAAAAATCTTTTTGTCAAAACTACGTATCATCTTTGACTAAAGATACAAATCCAAGTCAAGTATGGAAAAAAATCCGACAAATACAAGGAAATAAAACGAATCCCAATATTCCTAGTCTAGTAAGCAATGGCTCAGTAATTACTGACAACTTCCTGACAAATTGCTAACTGTTTAGCTCAAAGCTTTGAAGAAAAATTTGAAAGCAAGAATAATTCTCTATCAACTTTATCTGCAAATACTCTCCAACCACTCCCACTACCAACAACTATAACACAAGATGTCAATTATTTGAATACTTCTTTCACCTATTTCGAACTATCATCTGCTCTCAATTCCTGCAAAAACACCGCTCCGGGTCCCGACGACCTCCCCTACATTTTTCTCAAAAAACTTACAACACCATGCCTCTATAAACTTCTTGAAATTTATAACGTGATCTGGACATCACATACTTTTCCTAAACAATGGCTCAACTCTATTATCCTGCCCATCAATAAACCCGACCATCCTTCATCATTACCTCAATCTCATAGACTCATCTCATTGACTTGCACCATGTGCAAACTTATGGAAAAAATGATAAATAAAAGACTCTTGTAGTATCTAAACAAACATAAAATTTTCTCTGAAGCCCGATCGGGCTTCAGACCTCATCGCTCTACCAACGATAACCTGGTGCTTCTTCAAACACATATATCTGATGCAATGAATAATAAACACAACATGATCGCAGCCATTTTTGATATAGAGGGAGCTTTTGACACCATATCCAGAACAGCGATAATCAATACAATAAAACAATACAGCGTTGAAGGCAACATTCTATCCTTCATTCAAAACTTTTTATCCACCAGAAAGTTCCAGGTATCCGTTAATGGTATCCTCACCTCTCTCTCCCCTCATTCAAAGAGACGGTGTGCCTCAAGGCTCCGTCCTAAGTCCTACTTTCTTTATTCTTTCACTGAATAACCTTAGCGCAAATTTCCCAAGTCCTGTTAAACACACCTTATATGCTGACGATCTAGTATTATATTGCCATGGAAAATGTACACCCACTATATGCTCATTGCTGCAAAATGCAGTAAATCTACTATACAGCAGAACGAAGCTCCTAGGTTTAACTCTATGTCCTCAAAAATCTAAAGTTATCAAATTCAGCAGGTTACCTCCATCTCAAACTCCTTGCATCCTAATTAATGACTCCCCTCTTCCTGTTGTTGAACAATGTAAAATTCTAGGATTAATTTTAGACTCACGTCTCACTTGGAAGCAGCACATTATGGATATTAAGGGTAAATGCCTTCAAACACTAAATATCATTAAAACTCTTGCGCATCATAACTGGGGTGCAGATGAAAATACCCTCCTTAAAGTATAGAAAGTCCAAAACTGAGTATGCTAGTTTCATTTACATGTCTGCTAGCAAAACATATTTAAACCTACTAAACTCTGTGCATAACACCGCCATACGTTTGTGTCTAGGAGCCTTTCGCTCCAGCCCAGCAGAATGTCTTTATATTGAAGCTAATGAACCACCTCTCTGGCTGAGAAGTCAACAGCTTCTCCTTACATATGCAGCATCGAACCCCTAAAATCCTACGCATGCTCTCCTTACTAATATCCCTAACAATCAACCTAATTAATCAAAATTAAAATCTATCCCACATCTTCTCTCGCCAATAATAAGCAACATCAACCTATCACATATACCTCCGTTTTCAACTCCATCTTCCCCCCCTGGCATAAACATATTCCTCACTTAAATACCTTCCTGAGTAATTATGACAAATATGACACTTCTAATAATCCAAAATTTTATGGAAATCATTCAAACAACTATTGTCCAGTACTATACACGGACGCTTCAAAAAACGAAACTGGTGTAGGCTGTTCTGTCACAACTACCTATAACCCCGTAAACTCATCTCGTATCCCCTCCCATTGCATTGTCCACACCGGCGAACTATTCATCATACTTTTAGCATTCAATAGCCTCACTCCAACAAATAAGAATATTGCCATTTGTACAGACTCTTTAGCAGCAATCCACTCCATACACAACATATTCACTGACCATCCCCTTGTACAAAAGATACATGATACATATCAAAATCTTTCCTCCCAGGGTGTAACAGTCACTATCATCTGGATACCTTCACACATCGGCATAACAGGCAATGAGCTCGCTGATAGTTATGCAAAAAAATCTGCCACATCCACTACTGGTTCTTCGAACATCCAGATCTACAAAGATATGAAATCAGGAATAAAGAGAATAACAAACAGCAGTTAGCAATTACATTGGCACCAAAACCATACAAAACTCTACCAAATCCGACCGAATCTTGATCGACCGAACTTTCTAGAAAAGAGATGGTCATTCTAAGAAGACTAAGATTAGGCCATACAAAACTAACGCATGGTTATCTAATGACAAAAAGTGCTAAACCAATGTGTCAATTCTGCCAATCCCTCCTGATTGTTAAACACAACCTGACTGAATGCCATCAGCATACAATGAGAAGACAGCAACTAAATATCGAAGAAGAACTTCAAATCATATTAAATGATCTGCACAAAATCATCGCTGTTATTTAAGTATTAAAGGACATTCAACTTTATAACAAAATATGAACCAAAAAATAATTTTGATATATTTCTGACAATTGTTATAGTTTACTCGTTCTTTTATCTTTAATTGTATAATCCATTACAATTTATAAATCCATTGTAATCTTATAATCCATTATAATTGTAAATCTATTGTAATTTTATAATACATAGAAATTGTATAATTCATCGCAAATGTCTAAATGGCCATAGTTGTCGAGCACGTTAAACTGAATAAAAAAAAATTGTTAATAATAAATTGAAACAAAATTCAAAAGTATTTCGTATTGACTATTTTTAAATACATAAAAAAATGTTAAAACACTCCAATTCACTCATCTTCTCATTAAATTTCAGTATTAAAAATTTACTTGTTTTTTTTTAGACTCAACTGGAAGGTATTTTAGCACCTAAGAAGTAAATACTAAGGATTAAAGAAGCAAACGCTGGAAGAAAATATAGTCGTTTATTAAAATTGTGGATTTTTTTCCAAAGCATTTTTTTAAATATTAGTTATATGTATATATTGTCCCATATCGCTTTATACCGTCTGCGCAAAAAAGTTATGAAAATGAAGACATGTATTTGAAATAGTAAAAGCCTTGGAAAAAGTTTTATACATCAATAAATTCATCGTAATAAAAATATTTAATATCTATAAATATTTTGTACAATTAAATAATTTAGAAACTTACTTTAAATGTAGTTATAACAATATTAAAAAATCCCTTCCACCTTGGTGAAACAATTCATGAAAAAAAAAGAAATAGAATTGGCAACATACAGCTAAAATATGTTTCAAATTCCGAAAAAATTCTTATACAATAGATTAAAATTCATTATTAAACATTGAATTTGTGCAATTTTTTATTATAACTATAAATTGCAATGTCGCCAATTCTAATTAATACAAAAACCGATACTTTATACAGATCAATAAAAAAATGCGTTTAATACACAAGTAATTAACTAATGTCTTCCCTTCTTCGATCGTTTTCGCCGTCTTCTTTTATTCGTAGTCGCATCTGTCATATCCAGTGTTTTTTCTTTATCTGTAGTGGGAGTTGGAGGTTCTGAAATTTCTGAAACCGATTCTTCTTCGTAGTTTTCCTCTTGGTCAGCTGTTGGAGATTTCAACGGTATATCAAGTTTTAGATCTTCAGGTTTTGTTAATTCTAGTGATATGATTTTTTCTTGAATTTGTTCCACCTATATGATACACAAACATACATTAGTCATTTATTATATATATAAAGAATAATTCGGTCGTGATTTTTTAGGAAAAAAATAACATGTTTTCTTCTATATACTGAAATATATATTTTTTTGTATTAAAAATATCAGTAGGGGCCTGTTTCACCACCTTCTGATAAGTGTCAGAAGCTTATTCATAAATTTTGTCTTCATAAAGTAATAAACTGACAAAACTTACATTTAAGCTATCCACACTTATCAAAATTGGCTGGCCCTAAAGGTCTTACACTATATGTCACAAAGCGAGTATGAGACCACATCTCAACATATTTACTGCCAGACTTTGAAAATCGTATGGAGTAGGTTATTGTAATATTTATTGCGAGGATGGTCCCATAAGTACCCGGCCTGACCTAGAAATGGCGGTAGTTGTTTGAAAAATATCACTGAATTAGAAATTACACAATCTATGCATATGTTTCAAGTTTGAAGACGCCACATTGGCCATCAATAGTGAACGTTTTCAGTGAATTTGTGAAAATGGAGAAAATTGGTCTTCGTTGGGTGATACAATACTTTCAACCCAACCAATATAAAAGCTGAACTAGATTCTACTCAGGGTGTGTCTGCTCCTTCGTTTACAGCAGTACAATATTGGATAGCCAAGTTTAAAGGAGGCCAAGACAAGCATTGCAGTGGTTGACCAAATGAGGTGACGACTTCAGAAAATCCACAAAGTGTACTGAATGATGTCAAAGTTGTATGCAAGATGAGTGCCGCCTTTGCTAATGCTCGAGCAAAAACAGTGTCATGAAGTTGTTTTGATTGAGTGTTTAGCGAAGTTTTACACCAACAAAGCAGACTTTTTGGATGAAACATGGGTCCATCACTTCACACCCGAGACAAAAGAAAAATCAAAACAATGGACTGAAAAGGGAGAACCGGCTCCAAAGAAGGTGAGAACCGTTCCATATGCAGGCAAGGTCATGGTGTTGATTTTTTATGACGCGAATGGGATAATTTTCATTGAATATATTGTTGTTTCATCAAGACAATGCATCAACTCAAAAATCCGTATTGCAATGGCCAAAATTAAATTTGAATTGGTATCTCAAGCACCCTATTCACCAGATTTAGCTCCCTCGGAATATTTTCTGTTCCAAAACTTGAAAAAATGGCTCACTGGTCAGATTTTCCAAAGATGAAGAAGTGATGTCGGCAGTTAACGACTATTTTGAGGAGCAAGACAGTTCTTATTATAAAAAGAGTATCGAACTTATTGAACATTGCTGTGAAAAGTGGGTAGACTGAAAGGAAATTATGTTGAAAAATAAATATATTTCTTTCCAAAACTTTTATGTGTTCTTTGGGTAATTCTGAGACCACCCCGTTAATTCTAGCCTAGATGAAGATTGTGAAGATTGATTTCATTTACAGATTTATGACATCCATAAATAACTATAAAATGGATAATTAAGTCTATATTGAAGTATATTACAACTTTGAGAATTTTACATAAACTAAAGTTTCTCAATAAAATTGTCTTGAGTTACTTCATTAACGCTTTATGTTCACTGTTCACTTGTTGGATGTTAACAATTGATGAATATGTCGTAATGTACAATTTAATTAAATTGGGAAACCAAAATCAAGTTTGACAGTTGTCAATGTAAAGCTGATATATATACACTACTCCAAGAATTTAACGCACAACCAAAAAATAACCAAAAGTTTAAAGTAAATTTTTGTCTAAACTGCTTGTCCGATTTGAATAAATTTTTTTTTGAATGACAGGTTAACACTTCCAGAGAGTTAGTGTACTACTGTTTTTGCATACAAACTTATTTTTGTATAAATACGGGGTGTTGCAATGATAACCTGATTTTTTCATAAAATTTGTAACACCCTGTGGAGATCAACAGTAACAATATCAACTTAAAATTAAAATCAAACTGTAGCTTTATCTTTTTGTAACATTTTGTTTTTTGATTTACTCTATTATCTTAGCCACAACAAGAGAAAATCAATTTTATAGCATAACATGTTTTTCATTAAAATTTATAATGATAAAAGTGAGTAGCAGGCTATGAAAAACAATAAGTTACAGTAAATTGTCATTAGCTAAATACAGGTGTCAAAAAGCATTTCATAGAAGTGTATTTTTAGTGTTAGCCCTTACGTTTTTTTTTGTAAAAACCTTTATTTTAATTAATATGCAACGTGAGACACGAAATCTTACTGGCGAAGAATGTGCTCAAGCATTAATATTGTTCGAGGAAGGCTGGAATTACCGAAGAATTGGTAGACGATTTAATGTATACCATACAACCGTTTCACGAGTTATACAAAGATATAGAGACACTGGAAGTCATGGTCGCAGACCGGGACAAGGAAGGAATTGAATAACAACCCCTAATCAGGACCGTTTTTTAAGATTATCGGCATTAAGACAACGTTTTGTACAAATTTGTGGTGAATCAGCTCGTCAGCGACTACGAGAACACAATTTGAGACCTATAATTGCTGCTCGGGGGCCAGCTCTAACTAGAGATCATCGAAGAGCGAGGCTGAATTTTGCCATTGAACATCGTAACGGGTTAGAAGCGGAATGGCAACAGGTCTTATTAACGGATGAGTCAAGATTTTGTTTGTACAATAATGACAGGCGCATACGTGTATATCGACGCCCTAACGAACGATATGCTCAGTGTAATTTCTCAAATAACACATTATTTGGAGGAGGATCTGTGATGGTCTGGGGAGGTATTTCTTTGACTGGTCGCACAGAACTTGTGGTCATAAATAATGGAAGCCTTACAGCTGAAAGGTACATATTGGAGGTTTTAGACCAACATGTAATGCCATATGCGCCATATATAGGGCAAGGATTTTTGTTGATGCACGATAATGCCAGGCCTCATGTTGCTGGAGTTGTGAGGAATTATCTAGAGGAAGTTGGCATCGATACCATGACATGGCCAGCTAGAAGCCCTGATTTAAATCCCATAGAGAATCTCTGGGACACTCTTAGGAGGAGGTAACGAGAGGAACGGAACTTGAACACCTTGGAAGACGTGGGGAGGCGACTGATTGAAATATGGGAAGAAATTGACCAAAATGATATACGGTCGCTTATTTTAAGTATGGGCCGTCGGTGCCAAGCAGTTATTTCTGCCAGAGGCGGAAATACTCGCTACTGACTTTTTTTACGTTTTGTTTCATTGTTTATCGTTGTTAAAGTTGGATAATAAATTTTAATAAAAAACATGTTATGCTATAAAATTGATTTTCTCTTGTTGTGGCCAAGATAATAGAGTAAATCAAAAAACAAAATGTTACAAAAAGATAAAGCTACAGTTTTATTTTAATTTTAAGTTGATATTGTTACTGTTGAACTCCACAGGGTGTTACAAATTTTATGAAAAAATCAGGTTATCATTGCAGCACCCCGTATTTATACAAAAATAAGTTTGTATGTAAATACAGTAGTACACTAACTCTCTGGAAGTGTTAACCTGTCATTCAAAAAAAAATTCATTCAAATCGGACAAGCAGTTTAGACAAAAATTTACTTTAAACTTTTGGTTATTTTTTGGTGGTGCGTTAAATTCTTGGAGTAGTGTATATATACTACATTGTGAAACTATACAGTTCTCCATATACTTGTTTTGAACTCTATTTGAGTCTCTGAAAATAATGTAAGACAATTTTGGTGTTTTTAGGTACTCAAACATTCATCTACATACTAGGTCTGAAAAAGTTGGCAACATATGTGAAACTTTTACATTATTAAGCTAACGGAAAATTTTTCCTTATAAAAAGTTCTGCATGTTCTAAAACACAATCATCAGATATCAAATTTTTTCAGTCGAATACAAGGTTTGTCAAAAAATATGAATTTTACTTAAGAGTAAAGTACCTTTATATTTAACAATATCGAAACTTCTTATAGTCCGGAAGTTAACGAAAGATTTCGTTACACCATTTCTGCAAGCCTCGTTTTTTTGTATGTTTTATGCATATATACAATAGTAATATAAACGTCTGGCACTGCATCCCCGCGATAGGGTTACAGGAGGGTTATATTTGTAGCAAAAAATCAACAACAAAAATATTTAGCGGCATATGCGAAAATTATTGCATGTATCAGTTAAAACATTCGAATTTTAGAAAATATCGTCAGCTACCTATATTCCACAACAAAACTCGTCTGCCACCCACATAAGTAAGCGCAAAAAAAATTAAAAAGATTATATCTGCAAAGATAAAAATCATTAATATACTTCTTTTTATAACTGCAAACATAAAAATAATAGTCTGCCACGAATAAGATACAACCAAGCCTATAAAGTTGCGCTCGGTCTACAGACAAAAAGTTCTGATTTGATTCTAGGACAAACCATCAATGCAGACGCCGCTAATTGATTAACAAGGATCATTCATACAACAAATTCATTCTCAGCTCAACAGCGTGTGAAAGCCATAATCAATAATTAGTTACATTATGGATTATGTAGGACTAAGAAAATTATTACCTCTGTAGGCTATCTCATTGAGATGTTATTTTAGTCTGGTAGAGTAGGGGTGGGTAAATATGAAGTTGATTGTACTTTATAATATAAAACTGATTTAATATCACAGTTTACACTGGAAATTGTGATTAAACAAAATTGATTGATAACCCAAATGATACCAGTTGGTTTCCAAAAAGAATTATAAGTAAGCAGTCTTAAACTAATATTGTATTATACATAATATATCGATAGTGTTATTTCAGCTGCTTAGTTTGTGAGGTCACCCTAGAGTTTGATATTAATTGGAACGAGCTTACTTGGCTGGTTTTGTGTATTCCTCCAATTGAAGTTATATTTGACGCCAGTATTTTTATCGGACAATCTTATTGCAGTGGTGGTGAACTACAACCACCATCCAGGAGGTAACAGTTAATGAGATGCCTTCATCCCTATACAGTTGAGGTCTTAGAAGTTTATATTTAACTATAATATTGTAGAGATAATTAGAAAGTAGGTAGGGAGATAATGAGGTAAAAAAATACCTTAGACAATAAAATTCTGTCACATACTGTGAATTCATTAATAAATAACAATGTGTGCACTCACCGATAATCTTGTGTGGCCTAGATGGATTATATTAATTACTCAAATCTTTAAATTCTCTTCTTAGAGATTATTTTCAAAAACTAAATACAACTTGAAAGCAACTAATAGCATTTATTTTCTTTTTCGGTAAAAATCCTAGAGATTCTAGAAAACTAAGCTCATGCTTAAAAATTGAAGACCAAAAATAAAGAAAAGGTATGAAAAAGATCACCAAAAAAAAAGAGTTGACATGATTGAAGTTAGTTTCATGCTAAGGAATTTTAAATATATCACCTGCTTAACCTTGAACCTGCCCAATCATAGAAATGCAGATTTATATATGACATAGGACCAGATTGGATTCCCAGATTTAATTAACATATAATAAGTTCCATGGAAATTTTAATTTCAATTAATGTCAACCTATACTCATAAACAACACTTATATTATTAATATACAATAGGTTCGCACAAAGATTTGGTTTCAGGAAACCAAATAGAGGAATAGGAAATCTTGAAATGAATTGGGGAGAAAGGTGTTAGTATCTTAAATATTTAGAATTATGATAGCAGAATCCATTTTAAAGCATGAAATATTGAGAAGTACGTTAATGGAAAGATGTCTTAGAACTGCAGGGAAATATATATGACAGTCACTATTTATTTATTAACAGGTAACACTGGTGTTGCCACATGAAATCTGTCAATGCCATAGTTAATTTTGAGATTTTCACAGTACGTTTTGTCGGGCGAGAAATATTTGTGTTGTTGCAGTAAGACTTAAGACGGGGTCTAAGTCAGGAACAGTGCATCAATCAACAAAGTTAAAATTATGACGATAAAGTCGCTTCCAAGCCCACTGTATATCGTACATAGTACCCTGAATTCAAACGTGTTGAATTCCACATTTGTTGACAGCTGCTCAAATAAAAACTCCTTTCGCTAAATACCGTGAAATTATTAAAACATTTAACTGTTTTGCATCTAAAACTCTATACACCTAGCATCGTCACAGGTGATGAGTCGTGGATTTATGCATATGAACCAGAAAAGGCCAATAGGTAGTTTGGGTGTTCAAATGTGATGAGCAGCCTCGTTCTGAACTAATAAGAAGCACATTGTGGCCTATTTAATAATATTAAAAGAATTTATTTAGAATATTCATCTTACTAATTTATTTTGTTTAAAGGTAAAATTTGAAATTATTATCCTTTTAAAAGACTGCATTGTTTATACCTATTTAATCAGTGCAAACGATTCAAACCCGTAACAAAATGCCAAGATACAACCGCAGACTTACAAAAAAATCGAATAAAAATGAATTCCTCAGATAAACCGATTTATTGCAAACCTAAAACAAAATGTTAATCCACTTACATTGGACAGACAGCTAAAGATGAAATTGCAGACTTTTTATTGAACGTAGAAGACAATGGCAATAAACAACGATTATATTTTATACAAGAATGTTCTGCAGATGCTGAAAGATTTGAAAAAAGTATAAAAAAAATAAACTTGTATATTTTTCCCGGGCCATTCAGAAAAAAAGTATCTGTCTCTGGAAACATTGTTGAACTGCGAAAACAGCGAAATTTATTCGCTCATCTTTTTCTAATTTCTCTTAAAAAAACATTAGATATTTATAAAATTTTAACATATCCATATCATACTCTTATGTTGATGGTTCAATCTGTAAAACTGACAAATCAGTTTTATTGATATTATTGGAAGAATATCTAGATAAAGACCAACCACGGTATACTGACATTATGGTTCACAATGTTTTTTTTTTCAACTGCACTTGATGAAATATATTCCGCTCACTTTTGCTGGTATTTCACTTAAACGTCTCCAGATGTGTATGGCTAAGAAACAGTACAAAAAACAGTTGATGACGTTTTAACATATCTCCAATATGAAGAAGCTGACATGAAAATCACTTATCACTTAAGCAACATCGATTGTAAGTCAAATCTAGTTGTACGGTGCTCCTATACAGACATCCTTATCCATACTGCTCGGCAATATGACACATATAAGAAAATGTGTACAGGTGTGGACGCAAATATTTATAAATGTTAGCGAAATCTACAATAAATTAGGAGAAAAATTATGTAATATTTTACCAACTTTCCACGTTGCTACTATAACCCACCTTTTTACCGATAAGGTAAAAATAGCCCATTTACTATTTTGTGGAACTGTGATAGGTATATGGTTGCCTTTGAAAGCATTAGCGATTTAAACACAGGCGACTTATCTGCAGTTTATACAGTTAGCGAAGAATTTCTATGCCACATCTATGGGATGAAAAAGATAGCTGATGTCAATGAACCTCGTCTAGCTATTTGTATGAAAACATATAAAATAAATGAGGATGACGAAATCTTCCAGATCAACTCAAAAAAATGTCTATGGAGCACTATTACCACCTTGGAAAGCAGTGCTGCAAAAGCAATAAAAATAAAATGCATATATTGCACATCTTTGGAGGCATGCTTATCTCTCGCAACCGACGGAATGTTCTCCTACTAAGGTTGGGAGGAATAAGATGCTAATCTTATTTTCCAATGGTTTGAAGGAGATCAAATGCCGAAATCCATCGATGAAATAGCTATCAATTTTGATGAAAATCAAGGTATTCTACAAAGCCATAAAAATAATTACCTAGTCATTAATAGATTATTATATTTATATTACTGATAAAAAAGCAAATAGAGAACTAGACCAAGGTGAGTCAGATGAAGAAGACGATCCTGAAATTAATAACTCTGAGGATATAATATTGGATGAAGCATATGAATAGTCATGAAATTACAGTTACAGCATCATACACGTTCATAATAAATATAAATTCTTGTACATAATAAAATGAAAATAATATCTTATTTTACTGAATCAATAGGTATATTCTTAATTTGTATTCTAAAAGGTCTCCATCAGACTTTAAAATAATTAACTGAAAAAATGTGTATAACATAAAAAAAAATTAATGATAGGTGTCCATTTAGTGCAAGAATAGTGCCGTTAAAGAGGCAGCATCGTAGCCGTGGTGCTTGTGCCCTGTATGCCGAACACAATTTCATAATCTTATTATACTCGATAGTCGAAATTGTGTAAAGTGAGTCAGAGCTATCTAATCAACACTTTGGTTAAAGCGCAGTTGCCATATGTATTCTAGAGAGAAATGCTGTATTTTATAAATACACTTCAAATCCATTGTGTCAATATTTCAGGTACAAAAGATGCAATGTAATTAAGTCAATACCAATTTAATATATTTATTTCAAATTTCAAGCAGACTAATAATAATTAGTTTACTTGAAATGTGAAATAAAGTGTTTATGTATATTTCTTGAACGCAAAGTTTGTTGTGAAAAACTCGCCGATTTGACAATGTTGGAGAGTCGTTCAATGTTCCGGCTTTGAGAACGAGATAGATAGATCGAGCTACGCGAATGAGACAGTGATAGTAAACAGTTATGTGAGGTGTTTATTCTCTTCATGAGCGTAACATCAGTATTTGTGTTGTGGTTTTGTGTGATAAATCGGTTATTATTGGTATTTATTGTAATATTTATATCGGTATATTTAGTGACAATAATGGCGGAGTGTAGCGGTGTTGGCGATAAAAAACGGCGTCGTAACAATTTAATTCGGGAAGAAAAAGTCCTCATATTAAATGTGTACGAAGGACTGCGTGCCATGGACAAACAGTTGGGTGTTAGTGACGCTGTGATTAAGTGCAGTTATTTAACTAAAGTTTCTGAGAGTACTATATACAATATTCTAAAGAAATCGCGGGACGGATCTTTGACAAGAGAACGAGGTGAAAACTGTAAACCGGAAAGTAGGGGAAGAAAGAAAATTGTTTTGGACGACCAAACACGGAATGCTATACGTAGGGAAATACATTCTTTTTATTTTAGGAATGAAATCCCCTCGGTAGCTAAATTGAGCAAGGTAATAGAAGCTGATGATACTTTACCAAACATCAGTGATAAAGTTTTGAGACGAACTTTAAAATTAATGAATTTTCGTTACCAAACAAGAAGTAGAAACAGTGCCTTAATTGAACGAAATGACATTGTGGAATGGAGGAGAAATTATTTAAAACAGATACGACAGTTTCGTAACGAAGGACGGCACATATATTATCTTGACGAAACATGGTTAAATGAAGGCCACACTGTGTCAAAAGTGTGGCAAGACATGAATATACGAAGCAATCGACAAGCCTTTATGGAGGGTTTCTCTTCCGGTTTAAAAGCTCCCTCTGGGAAAGGACGTCGACTGATTATCACTCACATTGGCAGCGAGGAAGGATTTGTAGAAGGTGGATTACTAAGTTTTCAGTCCAAAAAAACTGTCGATTACCATGAAGAGATGGATGGTAACCGGTTTGAAACATGGTTTAGATCAATTTTAACAAAGGTAACTCCTGGTTCAGTGATAGTTATGGATAATGCTTCATACCACTCTCGTCGACTGGAGCAAATACCTACTTCAGCTAGCCGCAAGAGGGTTATAATTGATTGGTTAGAGAGTAAAAGCATTCCGCACAACGAGGCAATGCTAAAAGTTGAATTATTATCTCTCGTACGGAAACATAAAAGCAGTTATATTAAGTACGTTGTCGATGAAATGGCGAAAGATTTCAACGTCTCAGTTGTTAGACTTCCTCCCTACCACTGTGAGTTAAACCCCATCGAGCTGGTTTGGGCCCAAGTGAAAAATTATGTTGCGAGAAAAAACAGTACATTCAAAATGGCTGACGTTGAGAAACTGTTTGACGAGGCGCTGCATGCCGTTACTGCTGAGAGTTGGCGTAAATGTATTCAACACGTATTAAAAGAAGAAATAAAGTTTTGGGATTTAGACATACGTGTAGAAGTAATGACGGAACCACTCATTATCGATATAGGAGGAGAAAGCGATGATTCTGAGGAGTCGTCAGGGAGTGATACCGCTTCCAGTTAGTCAGACATTTTACAAGTGACCTCGCAACATACCTATACTTATTGGTAATTTATTTTGGTCTTGACAAACAACTTTTTTTTAGTTTTAGTAGTAGTAAGTTGGAATTGACTTTTAAACATTTTTTTATTTTGTTTTAACTTACTTATGAACAACTTGTGATAAGTTATTATTTCAAATGTTAAAAATTGAAATTCCTGATATTTCAGTATTCGCACCCTTAAACTATGATACGCTCATGGAGTTCACTTTAAATCGGTAGATAACCGATGACGTCACTTTACACAATTTCGACTATCGAGTATAGTGGCAGACAATTATTTTTTTATTTGTTGCTATAAAAAGAATAATTTCCATTAATTTCATCCTTGCGGATATAAATTTTTTTGCATGTTTTTTTGCACTTATTGTTATGGTTTTTATGGAATTCACATGGCAGACGATACTTTCTAAGCTTCTTATTTTTCAACTGATATACAGGGTGTTTTCTAAGTAATCTAAAATATTGTAGTGGGCGCTTCGTCACTCCAGTTTAAGACGAAAAGTTCTTATAAACATGTGTGAAAGTCTTGTCGTTAATGAGATACAGGGTGTTGAATTGTTTTATTATTTCAACTTTGATGTTTTATGACTCAGTTGGTAATGCCGGTGGAAAAGTGCCGTATTTTTTTATGTTTGTACTTACTCCCTCTTTCGATTTTTACTAATTTCATTCTTTCCAATGCATAAACGTAACCGCTACGAATTTTTGTAGGTTGCTTTTTTATAAAAAAATTTAGTCAAATAGGGCGACTACGTTTATGGTTTGGAAAGAATGAAATTAGTAAAAATCGAAAGAGGGGAGTAAGTACAATCATAAAAAATTACGGCACTTTTCCACCGGCATTACAAACCGAGTTATAAAACATTAAAGTTGAAATGATAAAACAATGCAACACCCTGTATCTCATTAAAGACAAGACTTATCACAAAATATATGTTTCCTTATTATATCGACTTTCAAAAATAACAGTAAAATTTATAAATTGTATAAACAGGATGTGTAGATAAAAAATAATATGCAGACTGAATTAAATATATTTACAATCGTATTTATATGTTGAATGTGCTGAGGTTGCATCAACGGTCGTTGCAGTACCGGAAACCAGTGGGTACGTCGGCAGTATACAGGATGTAATTTACACATGTTTATAAGAACTTTTCGTCTCGAAATGGAGTGAAGAAGCGCCCACTACATTTTAGATTACTTAGGAAACACCCTGTATATAATAAGTTTCGCGTATGTGGATATACATTTTTGTTGTTGATTTTTGCAGCAATTGTAACCCTTTCGTAACCCTCTGTCGTGAGGGTGCGCCGGCAGACATTCATATTACTATTATATATTACACACATAACTCACACAAAAAACTGAAGCTTGCGAAAATGTCCCGGAAATATATGTCGTTAACTCCCGGACTATTATTAAAAACAAGTCGATCACAATTAAAAACTACGTTAAAATATACATTTAAATCTATTTAAAATAAAAAGGTTTTGTTATTTTTTACTATTTTTTTTCTATTCTGCATAAAAATTTTAAACAAAAAAGAAAAACCTATTTTCAATGTAAATGGATGTAGTTGCATATTATATCATACCAAATTCATACTATACGTATGAAAACATTTGACATCTGATATTTGCGTTCGATATTATGGACCATGCAAAACTTTTTATAAAGAATACATTTTTTCCTTAAGATTAATGATAAAAAAGTTTCCAACTTTTCCAGACTGTATAGTTGCATAAATTTGCATCTCAACTTTCTTTTCTAAAAAATCACAAACCAGAAAATAATCGAATAATATATACATATTATATCTTTCATTTTGTCTTTAATATTTTAATTAAAGTCTTATGTACATGTTTCCGTTAAAAAACTGTTAAAATTAAAACACCAAAAGCTGTGTCTCAAAAACAAAAGCTTTATGAATTCCTAAATCAGTATTAATATATTTTTTTTAAAATTAATTCGTAGTAGCAAATTTCAACATATTTGTGAAATGAAAGGTTAAAACAGATATGGCAAGACAAAATATACGTTTTAAAACCACAACCAAATTTGATATGATAAATAGAGACATTAAAAAGTTTCAATTTGTACACAGATAATCTTATTGTGTGTAACAATACATCATCTGTTTAAATTATTTTATAAAAAAGTTAAATTGGAATGTATTTATGTGTCATCAAAGTTATATACGGGGTTTCCCAAAAGTGCCGGAACGAAGTCATAAGTGAAGAATCTGAAAATTTGGGGACCACTGAAGGGCCATAAAAACTACAATTTTAGATATTTTAAAACTTTCATACACTGGAATGTTTTTCAGCTAATTTTTAATTGTAACCCCTGTTGATTCTCACCTTATTTTAAAGGTAATGACATTCCCAAAATCAAAACTCGATTTTTTAACATGTTGACTGTCATATGTATCAAAATTGATCCATATAATAAATTATGTGCAAAATTGTATACTTAAAGAAACCACCAATATTGCTAGGGATAAGCTCTAAAGGGTTCAAAATTCCATTTATGAACGTTTGGGTCATTATAAAATCTAGGAAGGTTGACAATTTGAAAATTTATTATGAAAATCATAACAAACATGTTTCTTACTAATTTGGTAGTATAAGTCTTTAAATAACTAAGACATGGGGGGATTTAGTTTGGGGGATGTTTCTTTTTTCAATTTAAAAAAATTGGTGCATGAACCTTTTTAGGCGCGATTCTCGCTATATGTAACGTCACTGTCACGTCTCTTCACCAGCACCGTCAAGGAAAATATTCTTACATTGCAAGCAATGAACGTAATCACATTACCCCGCCTGTCCACTTTATATCACTTGCAATGTAAGAATATTTTCCTTGACGGTGACGTTACGTATAGTGAGAATCGCGCCTAAACCGTCTAAAAATGTAGTTTTTATGGCCCTTTAATAATCACCAAATTTTCAGATCTTTTTCTTCACTTTGAAAGTTATGGCTCCATTCCAGGACTTTTGGAAACACCTTATAATGGAACATAGCCCAAAAGAATAACAATCTAACCAAAATATGTTCTATAAAATTGGGTAAGAAAGTGCTGATCAAGAATATGAATTTCCATACAAAATTATTGATATATTATATAACCAGCACTTATGTAGAGTTATTTATAAAGTCTGCTGTCAGAATTAACAATAAATACCCTTCCAATGTCCAATGATAATATTTATATTTTAATTAACTCATTTTCTTTGTTTCAAAACTTTTAAAAGTTGTTACTGTAACAATGGTAAATTTATTGAATTTTGTTCAAGTTGGTAACACGTAATTTTAAGGTTGGTAGAAATGATTTTCTTAAAAAGGGAAGTTGTACAAGATTAGATCGTTAGACGATGTGGCATGGTAAGAAATGAAGTGTTGCGAGTATGCTGGAGATTTTTTAAAAAGTATATGGTAATTCAATCCTTAAAAATACCTCGAGATTGATTCTGAACATTAAAAGTATTATTATTTGTCATTGTAATTGAGGTTTTGTTGAAATTTTAACTTAAGGCGCATAATACTAATAATTACACAAATAAGTTGCTATCTATTCCTAAACTGTTTTTTTATAAAAAATTTGAGAAAAATAATGTCTCCATTTACATAATGTAAAAACTTAACCATCGCATACTACAAACTACAAAAGAAACGTGTGTTAAAAAACTAACCATAATGGTGCACAAAAGAGAGTCATGCTGATTTTTGACAAGCCATCAATTTTTGGATTCTTTATACCTCTCTCTCAATCAGCTTTTCAACATACTCCACTGTTCTCACTCTTTTCTCTCCGCTTTCATCGACGTATTCTTCGGTTTTTCTCGTTATCGTTTCTCCAAGTATTTTTTCACTTTCTCGCACTGTAGTGTTCCCAGGTGTCGTTCTTACGGCGAGTTTAGGGAAATCGGCACTCGAAGGACGTAACTGGACATGCATTTAGGTTAGTTTAAGTTTAGTATTAGTAATATTCTGGACAATTAAAGCCCGAAAGTCCAGTTGTTAATCACGTTTTGTTATTGTTGCATATTTCAGTTAGTTCTACGCGGTGTTGCCAATATATTTAAAACATGTCAATGGATGAGTGATGAATTATTACATTTGAACTAGGATATTTCAATATTAGTTAAAGACAATGACATTTGGAATGTCCTGTTGACAAGTAAGTTTAAGTTATTAGTTTATTTCTGGTACATGTAGCTGTCAACAAAGAACGTACTAGGCATTCTAATGATCTGTCAAAATAATATGGCCACTTTGGGCAAACAAGGTTTTATCTCGTATAAGACTGCAGGATTTAAAGCTTTTTAAAGTGCATTGTGTGCTTGTTTTGTGACTAAATGTGACTAGTTGTTTGTTAATTTATTGGCTATGCTATTTTTAATTGAAAATGCCACAAAGGATCTAGTAATTGATTGTGGAAGTTGTTCCAACAGGGGTCATGTGAGGTTTTTCTCAATGATAAATTAAGCCTACACAATTTTTTTATATTTTATTAAAAAATATATAACTTTTGTTTGACTTAATTTTATTTTAGGATTACATCTCGATTTTCTTGCATTAATGTCTTTAAATATTCACTCTGCATCTCGAAAAGTATTTTAGAACAAAACAAAGTGTAATTAACTCGAAAATATTTTAAGAAAACTTAAAATAACAAAAACTTCCACAAACTTAATGCATACCTTGAAACTGTTTGCCAACAGACGCTATATTGAATCACGTGTTTTGGAGAGCCTAGTGGCAGAATTTGACGAAATAGCTCCCGCATAGCGGCGCTGATGTAGTTGGAGGTCTTTCGTTTTTGAGAGCCTGTGCCATTTATATGATGATTACTGTGTTTTGTTCTATTTTGTATTATTGTCGTCGGTTTTGAAACGTTTGTTTGGCAAAATGTGTGATAAATATGGTGGTTTTGGACTATAAAGCGATTGAAAAGAGTTGAGAAATAGAAATGCGAAGGTTGCTGGGAAAAAGAAGGCCGTATATAAAGGTTATGTATGAAGAAAACTTAATAGGCCACTCCAGCGACCAGTCAAAAATTCAAACCAATATGGCGGCTGATGGCTGATGGACAAACAGTGGTACAAGGTTAAGTTGTTTCTGTAAGCAAAATTGTTAATTTGAAGTGTTTAGTGGTTGCGTGACTTTTGGTTATATAAAAATGGCTTCGTTTTGTTGTATAGTACAGTGTGGAAGCAGAAGGAACCGAGATAATGTTAACTTTGATCGGATTCTACAAGTAGTGTTATTGTTTAAACATAGAACTAATGTTAACGAATTATCTGCCTTCCAATGCCAAGAATGGCTGAAAGCATTCAAACGTGAAGACTTCTTGGATGCATAAATCAACAATGCAAGAGTATGCTCGAAGCATTTTATCTCAGGTGAATTAATTCATTAGCGTAAGAGTATTATAACCGATGTGTTTATTTTTAGGCGAACCTGTGGAGTTGCATGATAAACTGAATCCCTTCTATGAATATGGGCTATGGAGACACGGGAATAAGTACTACAAATTCCAAAACAAAAAGATTTGAGAGTTCCATTAAATGGTCAAAGGTAGTTAAAATACTTTTTATAATTCGCGTATAAAAGGGACTTCATTATAACATTGTTTACAGTGTCACAATGAAGCTCTTTGAACACTGTTGTAGTAATTTTTAATGTACAGTTGGTTATTGAATTTAGTTATATTTTTAATTGACATTTGATTTTAACCTTGACACAAATTATAAATAAAATGGTCTGGCGTTGTTCTAGCTAGCAAATTATTATATTAAAGGTAAATTAGAATGATTTATATATTAAAAATATTAATGAATAAAGTACGCTAACGTTTATTTATCAATGCTTTGTCAATTGTTTTTTTTATATTGTATAGGATCAATATATAGGTACTTATACAAAACGTTCGATTTTTGGGATAAATTACCAGATATCTATGTGAAGATGTATTACAGAAATAATTCTGTTCGTGATATAATATAAATAGATCGCAAGAGCATATACGAAGAAGCTCTTTTTTAAACAAATAATCATCCTCTTTTTGCTTAAATGAAAGTTTGTTTACAATTTACACAATTATTCGGTTATAATATGTCAAAAGTCAGAAGTGCTGAATAAAACCAGCTGTGATCTGACCAATCAGGAATCTACAGAATTCCCAACTTAAATTCAAACCACTCGTCCTAGTTTAAAAACAATTAAATAAATGCAAATTATAAAAAATATTGTGTAATACTTGTGCCACAATGACTTTCTGTAGTACTCGAGATTTGCTTCGCGGTTCGTTGTGCAAACTTCACTCGTACTACAAAACGAGTCATTGTGACACTTGTTTTACAAATAACTATTGTGATGTTGAGAATTGCATTCTGTAAAGATAGTTGAACTACAGTAGTTTCTTTTTCCTATGTCTCCTACACAGTGGCAGAACTACTGGTCTGCAATGTGTGCGAATCACACTGGTCAGGGAACAGAGCCACAAATGCAAAACGTTATTCGCAATTTGTGTCTATATGACCTCAACTTTTGGCATCACATAGTCTGACTGAACAAATTGTTTATTACAGACATCAGCATTTGTAGTCAGTTTATATTTATAGAGTCTTATAGCAACAATCCAGTTTTTGAGCAATTTTTCGTCTTTTGGAAATCTATATCCTGACGTTCTTGAGAGACACAGCACAACATTGTGGCATTTTAATTGTAATAATCAACAAATTAACAGTAAATTAATTAAAACGTTTGTATTTGAAATATTTGAATAAGCTCACATTGACCATAGGCAGTTAGTTAAAAGACCTCAACTAACTAGCGCCACCTACTTCAAGTTTTCCAGATTGCCTGCCATTGAAGAGAATTCCAGATAGATCACATAATATCAGGTTTATTTGAGAAAGAAGAAAGAAATAGAAAGTTATCGAAGGTTCTAGAACATAAATAGTGACAAAATAAATGTGACAGTAGTGTAACAGCTGAGGTAGGGAGAAGTAGTAATAGGGGAGCACTAGTAGGTAACAGAAGGAAGTGGTGGTAGGTAGCTGAAGTGGTAATCATGATACTAAAGATTATCTTAATAATTGTCTACAATTGCCAACACACACTGATGTAACTATTACATATAATTCCAATCATCCCATGTCACATAAATTAGCAGCATATAATTCAATGATACATAGAGCTTTTTCAGTTCCTATGAACAAATGTAATTTTAATAGAGACATTAATACAATTAAACAAATAGCAACACCCAACGGTTATCCATTACGTATGATAAAAAAATTAATTAATAAAAAAGAGGAAAAATAGGCATTACAACTAATATTTCCTGAACAAACTAACGAAATAAAAAATGATAAAACCATCACATATGCAGGTAATATTTCTAATAATATTTCAAAGATATCTTTAACTACAAATAAAACAATTTCCCCAGACACAGAACTAGAAGTACTGCATGTTTGTGATAAGAAACATGAACTGGATTTCCTTGAAGAATTAGAAATTAGAAGACACTTAAGAAACGCACAATATGGTTTCCCATATCATTGCACAGTTATACTGGTCTTAATTGAGAAAAAGATATCCAGGATATCCCCATAAGGCAAATAATATGTAGGCTTTAATATTTGTAATATCATATCCTGTTCTTTCACTTCTTGGTCTAGCCAAAAATAATTATTAAACATCAGGTAGGTATCAAATGAAATGTAACTTCTGTCATTCTGACGATGATATTTAATATCGAAACAATTGTCAAATTTCTTAGAATTTTTTTCAATATATTGTGGAATTGTCTAGAAACAGTAAGTTTCCTTTAAAACAGTAAACAAAATTTATTACGCTGTTCTATTGCTTTACGTATTTGTGTTTTTGTAATGGAGATGACATGTAATTAGGTGAGAAAACTTCCTAAAAAATGTTTAGTGGTTGTTGAATAATAGAACATGAATATTAAATTAGAATTAAGACAATTTTGGCAACACCGGTTACTTAAGAAAGGTAAATTAGAATAATTAAGTAAAAACAACAGATAAATAAATAAAATATCAACATGCACAAGTTCTACCACTAAAGACAACAGCAGAAACAACGATTGGATGAATCTGCCATGCAATGTTAAACGCTTATTATTAGACAATGAACAATAAAAATAAGTAAACAGTGTATTGCATGTATGGTTCTTAATGAACTTGAATATTTATAAAACCTTTATTACAGTAATAACTGAAACATTGCATTTTACATAGGTAATAAACAAGTTTAACGTTCATAAAGCTTTCCATGAATGTACAAGATATTTTATGAATAATTTTAATAATATTAGATTTCCAAAAAAATATAATACCAATTCACAAAAATATAAGAAGATTGCTGTATACAGGTGTCCCAGGTTGCCCGTGGCACCTTTATAACTTTGTTATTTCAAATAATAAGCCCCATAAAGTATGTATTTTTGTATTCCCAGATGAATTTTCATATCCAACATAGTGTTTTACCAAAACACATTTTATAAATCACGTTCATGCTCGCATGTAATTTGGCGATACTGTACGAGGAGTAATACCCTATTTGATTTCCATATTTGTAAATTATCTCACACATAATACAAAGTATAGTGTGAAATTTAGTGATCCTAATTTTTTTAAGAAAAAATAGTTGCTCCGATTTCAAAATTTCTGTTCCCTCACCAAAATTATGTTTAAAATGTTTTACCCATAGATTTTGAAATTCAGTTTTATTAGGAATATAGTGACGAACAGCTGATAATGTATTGTTTTCTTCTCCCCATTCCTCCATTTTTTTTAAAACAGAAACTATTAGCGATTTCAGCCCGCTTTAGTACCCCACTTTGGTCTGTCAAATACATATCAATCGATTTCGTTTCGAAAAACGATGACGTCATGCTAACTTTGGTACCCTTTTTAGTCGGTCAAATGACATACCGAGATCTGCAGCACGGTTACTGAAATTGGTAGCTTTCTATCCTTGTCTAAAGTAGTTTGGTCTTGCTTTTTATTTGTAAATAAAGTAAATAAACAAAGTCGTTGGAACGCATTGAATTTTCAGCCATTCTAAAATTTTTCAAGTTTCGATTATTTTTTCTTTTTTTTTGTCTAGTAATGGAATCTGTTGATTTTATTATAAAAGGCAAGAAGCTGTAATTTTGGGTGAATAGGTAGAATTGCCAATTGTTAAGGACTAGTAAGCACAACGTTTTTTGGAATGGTATTCTGATCGAAATATTCACTGGTTGCTTCCTTGTACTTTCAAGTGAACTAACAGTATTATAAATAAAACTGGACTCTTCGGCTATTTTCATTTTATTTACAGTATGTGTTTAACGTTTTGTCTAACAACTTCAATAATGAATACTTTAATTTATATATCTAATAATTAATCAGACAAAAAATGGTAATAACTTCTACCTTTTTACAATATGGTAGAAAATATCACCTGTTATCGGACTACTTTTTTGAACTTCATTTATAATACTCGTCTATATGAAAGATAAATTTCGGTTTTCTTCTATACACCTCCGTTTAAGTCCAAATTTTAATAATTTCGACATATCAATCTGACCGTTCTTCAAAGAGAAAAACGACTACTTTCCTGGCTAGTACCACACAGAATATTGAATTACGTCCCCTTCGAAGAACGTGACGTGGATCGATCCTTTTGTCGATACAGATATCTGTGGCGATTCGCAACCGTAATGACCGGTTTCGACCTTCTTGGGTCTCTTCAAGAGTGCTGTAATGTCTTCTAGTTTGGAATTTCCAATCCAAACTGAAGATTCCGCCTTCTGACAACCTCTATTTGGCTCGTGTGTTTACACTCCTAAGAGAAGTAGTCAGCTGGCGCCATCTTCACCTCAGATAACTATTCGACCATATAAGTCGTATGAAATAGAATAAATTAAAATGTCTTAAAATATCTACTCCTCCAGGATTTCTTAGAAGACGTTTTACTGGAGATTCGAAACACTATGATTGTGTAAAAAGATGGAGCCCCTCCACATAATGCCAGAGTCATAAGTATATTTTCTGTAGGGATTCCACAAATTATAAAATGAAAACGTTATGGTTTATGTTTGTTTATATTATTAAGGATACGAGCTTTAGTTCACTAGTGATAGTACTCAATGCTGGTGACATACAGGTGAAATAAGTTTCATGAAACTTATTGCAAGATACTGGCGTTTCTGAAACAGGAAAACAGAAACTGTTTCTTAAATAATTGTCATATAACAGAAAGTGCTGTGAGTTATGTAACTGTAATAGATGACGTATGAAATTGTATATCAGTAATAGAACGATGAGTCAGTATTTGTGTTACGGTTTATTATTTGTATTTAATTCCATGTTCAGACATCTAGTTAACAACTTTAAATTGTAAAAAATAGTTAAAATAAAACTTAGTAAAAAGTTATATAACTGGCGCAGTCAGTAGGATTTGACGCTATCATGGCACAGTGTCCGATTTTCGAAAGTTTCGAGAATTTCAACTCTTTGGTGTCAAGAACCTACATTATCAGCTGAACTGGAATCAGGAATAGGGTGAGTACCAAGTATTTCTTTTACAATTCCTTTATTTACTTACATTTCCTTTCATTTTTATAGTATTTATCATATAAGTAAATTGAAGATAAGTTTTATGAGTACTGTCATTGACATTGAAAAATTAATTACAAATTTCAATAGGCTAGCCATTTTCAGAGAAATTGCAAACAATAAAACAGATATAAATATTTCAATGCTTAAAATGCAAATTTATACGATTTCATATTACGATGGAGACGAAATTTATTAATAGTTGCTATTTCATAATAAGTAATTACACAGTCCTATAAGATATTGGAGTTTGAAATTATATTATCAGAGCAATACAGGCTAAATTAGTTGATAAAGCAACTTTATTGGTCGGTTCTAGAACTGGATCAGAGACATGGGTTGCTATAACAACAGTTTTACAGCAATATTTTGGTGATAGAAGATTATAAAGCTTAAAACAATATTTATTAATGACTCATATATATAAAAATGAACAACCAATAGATTTTGCTTGTAGATTACAAGTCTTGAGAAGCCATTTAATCAACAGAATTAATAATTTTCCATATGCAGAAATGCCTGCACAAACAAAATAAATATGTAGCAGGCAATATGATCAGATGACATTGAGAACATTATAGAGAAACTTAACAGGTAGTATACAAACTATTATAAGATTAAAATGTCCGCATAATATTGAGGAACCTATTACATATTTAACTAAAGAAGAAAACATTTCATATTCTCTACATAACTGTAGACAATTCGAACCAAGACTCAATAACTATAATAGAAATAGATCACAAAATAATTATAACCAAAATTTTTACAATAATATTCCACGGTTTAATCTCCCTACAATTTTTAGAAATCAGTTTCAATCTCAAGCTAGTGGAGTACATTCACCGAGAAATTTTATGACAAACTATCAAATACCCACAAGATTTTAAAATAATCCAAATCAGACAAAATAAAAACTTTCAAACCAATTCAAATTCTAATACCTTTCCCAGCCAACCGATTCAAGTAAAACCTCGTTAAGTTAATAGACATTATCTGATAAACCTAAACCTAAAAACGTATTTGCACCATCTGGCCAAAATCTCGCCATAAAACCAGAACCAATGTCCATAAATACCAGAAATAGTTTCAGACCTAGACAAAACAACCAACGAAATAACATTGATGAAGAACTTTATCAAACAGATAATCATAGTTTTGTAAATACAGATGAAGTTTCTATGAATCAAAATCAATATGTAGTAGTAGATCCTCCAGTAGCTATGCCTGTAGAATTTATTCAAAATCCATCTGCCATTCAATAACACTGAAATAAAAATGAAATATTTTCAAATTCTTTTACAATGGATTGATGTACCCATATATTGTCATAGAAAATGGGCCTCTCAAATTATTGATTGATTGAGGTAGTAAATCGAGTATGGTATGAAGCCATTGTAAAAAAAATATTTTCCTGCATATAAAGCCAAAATTCCTGCTTTTGATCCAATATTTATTTGAAATTTATCGTATATCAGTTTCATAATCATTTCGATGGTTTATTATTTATACAATTTGAAATTTCCTGTCGATTTTAGCACAAATTTACTGACAAAAAATTTTACTACGATTCCACTACTATATGAGTTAGATAGAAGTGAATTCAATATTTTTGTTGACGTTAATACAATATTAGCCTTGCAAGTTCCTGTAAATATTATGAAAGGTGAGGTAACTGTGCCGGAAATGAAAATGGATGATCTTTATTTTCTGGAAACTTTAAATATCTCTCTTGACAGTTTTGTAAAAACAGAAATAATAAATAACACTGATAAGAGAATTAATATTGTCTTAAAACAACCTATTCAAGGAATTCCACATACAGAGTGGCACAAAAATAACTTTGATAACATTATGCAAAATAAAAATGCCAACGCTCTTATCAGGGCATATATAGATATTGTTAATGAATTGGATGATTTATTAAATTCAATAAATTTAACCCTAATAGGAAATTATAAAAATACTCAAAATCAAAATAATGAACCTACACACACAATTGAGAATCAAAATCCAATTGAACACAAGTTAAAGTTTCAAGCCTCCCCAAACATTAATCTCATAGATCACTATAACAAAACAATTAGTAATCTATTCAAAAATTAATTATTACTACAAACAAAATTAAATGACCTTTATAATTAATGTAAAAACTTTACAGGCGAAATGTTCATATTTTTAAGATTGCCTAATGCTCTAGATAAAACAATTTTGAATTGGCAAAATTTAATAAATTTCGTTGATAATCTTGAAAACTCAATTATATTTACACACATCAGTTATACCTTTAAATGAATTTACTAATCTGATATATATATAGTTTGAACAATTTACGGAAATAAAAAGGTTGTTCAGTTTAAGGATCCTTAGAATTATTATCACTTAACAGGGATACAAGTAGGAATTGGAGATTCTAAATTAATATCTGCTATATTTATATACCAATAATTATAGATTTTCTAACACACCATATAATTCCTTTACCATATAAAAACTATCTAATTATCCCAAAAATTCAATTCCTTATACTTGGTACTGAAATTCTTCAACAAGAAAAAAAATTATGCTCATCCATCGAAGATACATTCTTCTGCCAACGTCATGAAGACATTGTTAATGACACATGCACCGTAGTCCTAATCTGAGCTGTACCGCCATCGTGTGAAACCAGCCATGCAGTTCTGTATCACCATATAATAGAACAAGTTGATAGCAAATTTCTACTGCTGAAAATTCAATAAAAATCACAATAAACTGCGAAAAAATAGAATAGCAATGATCAGGTAAACCTCAATTTTGAAAATTCCAGGAGGCTGTAGTGTAGCCGTAGAGGTTTGTCTGTACAATAACATGGAAGAAAGCTTAAATGGGAACCCACTAATATTGCCAAAATTAGAATGGAATCTATTGCTTCAAAGAACAAATCTATATCAATCAATAGTTTAAGTTCCATTCGATAAATCTCGAAGACATAAATACTCTTCGAGAACAAACAAAATTTACCAAAATAGTACAAAATGAAGAAGTCCATCCTTTATTCTGAAATATACCCAGCTTATCAATAGTTATCATAATGTCAATTATTCTCTACACATGGTATAGAAGACGACTCAAGGAAACGAAACAACCCTCGGAAGACCGCAATGAACCCGAAAACAACCCTTCCTCTGTAGTGTTTTCACCTACAGGGGGAGGAGTTATGTAACTATAATAGATGACGTATGAAATTGTATAACAGTTATAAAGTGATGAGTATGTATTTGTGAGCTTTCTTTGTTACCGTTTATTATTTGTATTTCATTCCATGTTCAGACATCTAGTATAGTTTTTTAAATAACTTTGAGTAAAAAGTTATTTAACTTGTGTTTTGAGAAATGATTTTGGTTGTTGTTGTTGTTGTTCGTGTACTCGAGAGCGTAAGCATCTTTCTGTGGTGTCCCTGCAATCCAGTATTTTATTTAATTTCTTAGAATGTTTCTGCAGTTCGGTACCAATAATACTAGCACTGCATTGCATATTTTTCGCTTTCATTTCAATAATTTCTTACTGTGGTTTGCCCACCACAACAAAGTCACTTCTTCATCCACAGACATCTACCCGAAACTAAATTTGAAAACGTGAAGCAAGTTTTGAATGTGTGCGTTGGCATAAACCAAAGTTTCATGTATATTTGTTTCAAATACAAGGTTCATTAAACTTATTTCAATAGTGTATCACCGGCCTAAATGTCACTTTATTCATATAATGAAAAAAAAGTACTTTTAGATTTACTGCTTCTACCCTTACTGTGCAGAATCTACTCATTCTGACAATGATATTTAGTAATATCGAATCAATTGTCAATTTTTTAGAATTTTCATAATTTTTTTCAATATATTGTGGAATTATTTAGAAACAGTTGAATAAAATGAAAGTACTTTTATTAATTAATTTTCGTTATTATTTATTTTTAAGTCACAGCATAATTATTTATTAAAAAAATCAAATACACTATTAAAAAAATAGGTTACTATCGTTATTTTGACACATGTCATTTTTGCGCCAGTTTAATAGCGGCATTTAATGAAGTTTGATGTGTGATGTACGAAAATATATACTTTATGGGGCACATTATTTGAAATAACCAAGTCATAAGGGTGTGGCAGGCAACCTGTCATATGCATTCATTGGGTTAAGAAAATGATGAATTAATACGATGTGCAAAAATAGATTACCAGAAAGGTGAGTGAGTTTGCTAAAAGTGAACTAACAGTTCAAAGATCCATTTTTTACATTTTAAACATCAAAGTCAAAGTTGTACATTTCAACTAATGGAGCCTTTGAATAAAAGTTTCATTTATTTTAAATAGTCATCACATACACGTTCAAGTATAGAACATAGAGAAATATAATAATAATCCTTTAACTAACCTCATTTTTCTGTAGAAGCCCATCACTGCTACTTATTTCTGAATGAACCGGAGTTGGTACTTCGCCAGCTCCCACCATATCGGTCATACTCTTGATAACCATTTGCGCCTGTATAGCGTCCTGTTCTAGCGATTTAAGTCGAGCAGCTCTCCACGCTGCCCGTTTTTCTGCCTTAATGGCACGTTCTTCAGCTGGAGAAAGAGGCGGGTCGTCTTCGTCTGTCAGAAGACCCTCTTCTCGAAGACGATCACGGAGACGTCTTTCTGCCTTAGCGGTACGTACTACGCCGATAGTACTCGAAGGCCTACATAATGGAAAATTAATTAAAGTAAAAATACAGATATTGAATAGACATACATTGTATCTATTACTGCTGACAGATAAATTATTTTTAATCTCTTTTATGATCTGTTTATGAAAGTTTGTGAGAATTGTAATTTTAATCACTGCCCAGTTTAAATTAAAATAGTTGCAATTACTCTTTTTGAATATACCCATTACAAAATATTTGTAGATGCAATGCAAATTCAATATAATACATAATTTTATTACCCGGGTTCTCACGACAATACATTATTTTTGTTGTTACCTTGAACGTTGTGATTCAGCTGATTCTCCATCAGAATGATCCAATTCATGTAAAGAATTTATATCTGAAGTTGATAAAGTAGCGATTTTCTTTTCTTCCTCTGCTTTTAGTTTTTCTAACTCGTCGGCACTAAGATAACTGAATACTTTCTCTGAAAATATATTTAAAACATTTTATCAAAATACTTAATTGTATTGTCCAACTTTACAGCCAGGGAGAGTTTGCAATTTAATAGAATACCTAACAATTAGTAAACTGACTACTAAAATTGTTAGAGCTAGCTCATGACATGAGTTTATATTTTTAGACATTTTCAAATTTTAAGTGTATTGAAATTTACTGTATCAACTATTACTTTGTGGAATCATAATGATAACATAAGTGTATTTAATGTATTTTTAGTTAGATGGTTTCTACTATTATCAACCACTGGTAAATTATAAAAATATAATGCAAATATTATATTGACAAAGCAAGTATTCGTCATTCAGTACTTAGTTGTGGGTACATTGCAACAGGATTACACAAGGAGAGTTTTCACACTAAGAGGCCTTTACAACACACAAAACGGGCATAGAAGGTAAAATATATAACATAAGGATGGACGCAGGAAACAGAAATAAACAGGGTCACAATTTTTGACCACTCGCTTTGTAGCGAAGCGCATGATATCGTTCGAAAACATGAAAAATACGATTTTTGGCCACACGTGAGTTTGCGAATATACGCTATTGACCTTTGCTACGTAGTGAGCGCATTGCCGTCACCTGTCATTGTAATTGTACCTACATAACATTATTCTCTGATAAGTAAATAATAAAAATATTCCATAGTCTTTAATATCTCAGTAATAGCTACCCATTTATATTTGGATTCTGTTTAATTTCTAACACAGTGGGCAAGGAAAGTGAAATGATCCAACAACGATTCAAAGCTTTAAAACGGCAAAATTTACTCAAAAATACTACTGACAACATCAAATATACTATGACGGAACATGAATACAGAGCCTAAACTATTTATGACATGTTATTGAGTTTGTCAACTTCATTCTTCTTCAACGGTTTCTATTTCGTCCACGATGCACTAACATAGCTCACAGTTTCCAACAGCGTCGATGTATGTAAACATATTTGTAAATTTGCCGCTTATTAAATTTAAATATTTTGAAACACATTCTGTTAAAACTTTTTTTGCTTCTCTGAAACTCTTGTGCCTCTGATGTCACCACATTCTTTAAAGATATTTACTAATCTATAATTATGAAACGGCAAACAAAAGTTGAAAAATACAATTAATTGGATTATTAGGTGTCAAGGCTAGTCTTGACTAGACGTGTGTTTATCGCTCCGAGTTACTTGCTTAGTTTTGTCGTAATTTTTGGTCGAAAAATTTCGTTTTTTTCGCGTACCATTGGCTACAATCTGATTGTTACTTTTCAACTACTTTGTGAAATTATATCAATGCAAGCTTTACGTAAAATTTGATTTATTCAATTTTCAATCGTTTATACTCATAAAATAGTTAATTGGTTCCAGTGAAAAAACTAGTTGCCTGCATTATACCATTAGTCTGTGAGCCAGAATGGTGGTTTGTAGCAAATGTTCAACCTCAATTAATAATAAAACGCCCGGGCTAAAATGTGCTGGTCGGTGTTCGAAATCCTTACACGGCAAGTGCGTGGGTTTGAGCAGGCATGAGGTTTCGGGCTTTCAAGTTGATGGTGCTGCATGGTATTGTTCTATTGATCCACTGGCGAAAGCAAACGAACATTGTTACTGGCGCTTAACAACGATATGGATAATGATGATAGTGACGAATCTGGGGAAGAATCTACATCAAAATGTAATTTAAAGATTGTTAAGTATTCAGTTAGCTATGAACAACCTAAACCACCAATACAATGAAGTGCTAAAGTCAGTCAATAGCGACAAAGTATCTAATGTTGAAGCTCTAATTAATAAAATGAACCAGAGGCTGGATTCAATCGAAGAGTTATCAAAAGAAAACGCCGTACTGGAAAATGAAGTGCACTCTAACAGAACCTACGTTCTAAAAATGTTGAAATACAAGGAATTGAAGAGAAAAGTAATGAAAATTTACTACATGTTATTCAGAAGGTAGGTGAACATATTGAATGCCCTATTACTGCTGTTAATATAGATACTATTTTTAGAGCAAATTCTCGAGTTCCCAACAAACCTAAACCAATTATTATTCAATTACTGCATAAAAAGAAAAGGGATGACTTTATAGCCGCAGCCAAAATAAAGCGTCGTCAATCTGGCAGCTCGGCCCTGGACTAAAAGTGGATCAGATTTCAAACCAGTTGTTCCCAAAGGAACACCTTACAAATTCTTTAAAAATGTTACTGAAAAAGGCGAAAGAAATAGCACAGCTGAAACATTTCAAATATGTTTGGATTAGAAATGGTGGCCTGTTTATGTGGAAGGATGATAAGAGTCATGTAAAGAGAATTTTTTCTGAGCGCGAGTTGAACAATCTGTAATCAACTTTTTGTTTCTTTTACCTATTAATTATAATAAACTGTTTTTGCAATGGCTCTTTCGGTTTTTTACCAAAACGTTCGAGGTTTGAAATCTAAACTAACGACTATTTTTAAAAACTCTTTAAATTGTGACCAAGATATTATATGCTTAACAGAGACTTGGCTTAATAACACAATTGCTTCTTCCGAAGTATTCAATGATTCTTTCGCAATCTTTAAACGCGACCGGGAAGATTCTGGATCTACCCATAAAGAAGGAGGAGGAGTCCTAATTGGAGTGAGAAATAGCTTCCATAGTATAGTGCGTGGTGAGTGGATGACTGACGCTGAAGATCTGTGGGTAACTGTCACTTCTCAATCTTTCAAATTTAATATTTGCTGTATATATATTCCTCCAGGCAACTCCTGCTTTGAACTTGTTTTGTACCAAGCTTCATGCTATTATTGAGGATAATCCTGAAGATACATTTTTAATATGCGGTGATTTTAACTTGCCCTGCATAAAATGGTCGCTAGACCCCATAAACGATTACTGTACACCCTCGCATTTTTCAGATACTAATTCTAATCTGTTTATTGATACAATTTCTTGTTGCAGTTTTTATCAATTTAATAATTTTACCAATAAATCAAAAAACACACTTGACTTAATCTTGAATAATAATTTTATAATCGAAAATGTCATGGAAAGTGAGTTTCCCCTTGTTTCTGAAGATCATTTCCACACAACATTGGAGTTTAACGTGAAATTTTTGAATTTCACACGCGACAATCAGAAGATCAATTCGGATATCCAATTTAATGATAACAAGGCAAATTTTGTCTCAATTAGAAATAATTTATCTTCTATTGACTGGAACAGTGAATTTCTTAATTTAAATACTTGTGATAGCACTAATAAGTTTTACTGCCATTTGGAGAATGTTATTAACAAACATGTTCCATAATATCCTATATATAAGTCAAAATTCCCGCATTTGTTTAGTCTAAGCACCATCAAAGTTGTTAAAGAAAAGAAAAGATTTCATGTTAAATGGAAAAAGTACTCAAATAACTTGGATTATTTAACATTCAAGCTTTTGAGGGGTAGGGCAAAGTATTTAATTAACCTAGATTTTGATAATTATATAAATAATATTAAATCTCAAATAACTACAAACCCAAAGCACATTTGGCAGTTTATAAAGTCCAAAAAAGGCAATTCTGGTACCATCGATGCCATTAGGGATAGTAATAAGAGTCTAATTACTGATGGCCAATTAATCTCCAATACCTTCTCAAATTACTTTAGTTCAGTCTTTAATCCTCCTAACCCTAACTCCAGCAAAACAATTTCAAATGATGACATAAATATTAATTACATATCTTCGTATCACATCCCCTTACACAAAATTGTCGATAAAATTGGCAACCTCCCGGATAAACCCGCCGGTGCGGATAAAATACCAACCCTATTAATTAAAAATTGCGTTAACGAAATAGCCCCTCCATTGTGTATATTATTTAATAAATCTATAACAGAGGGCTACTTCCCAAGTATATGGAAAACAGCCTTAATAATTCCTATTTTTAAATCGGGTGGTAGATATTTAGTCCAAAATTATCGTCCTATATCTAAACTTTCTATTATTGCCAAATTATTCGAATCAATTATTTTTGATTATTTGTTTAGAGATGTTAAATATATTATTGATGAGGAGCAACATGGTTTTATGAAAAAACGTTCTGTTGAAACGAACCTCTTTAGTTATAGTGAATATTTATTAGAATACATGCATGAAGGGTTTCAGGTGGATGCTGTGTATACCGACTTCAGCAGAGCCTTTGACAAAATTGATCATTCTACTTTGTTGGATAAACTTGGTGCAGTCGGTATACATGGTAATCTACTCAGATGGTTCAAATCTTACATAAGTAACAGGTCACAGGCAGTAGTCATAGGTAAATATGTATCACCCTTCAGTGATATATCTTCAGGGGTACCTCAAGGATCCCACTTGGGACCGTTATTATTTAATATCTACACCAACGACATATCTCAATGTTTCAAATTTTGTAAGTACAAAAAATATGCGGATGATTTAAAAATGTACCTCAAAGTTGGCAATGTTGGGGATTCTCAATTGATACAAAGTGACTAAAACAGACTTGTTGCGTATTGCAAAAAAAACTTTCTTTTCTTGAATTTAGAAAATGCTTCGCGATCACTTTCTCTAGAAAACGATGTATACTTGATAATCAATATTTTATTGAAAACCATCAGATAGAAAAGGTATCACAGATAAAAGATCTAGGAATTTATTTTGATTCAAAACTTATTTTCGAACAGCATATCAATTATGTATCAAAAAAAGTTAATCGGGCGTTGGGGTTTATTATCAGGACTTGTCATGACTTTAAGACCTCACATTCATTACGAACTCTATTTATGGCCTATGTAAATAGTGTCTTGAGCTTCGGATCAATAATTTGGAATCCACAGTATACTGTATACATCTATAGACTTCACCATATCCAGAATAAATTTATAAAGTACTGCAGGAAGAAGTTGTTTCCTAAGGATAATATTGTTTCAGGCGGAACTTGGGTTTAATTCCCCTAGAAGATAGACGTCAAATAAACGATGTTAAATTTGTATATAAAATTGTTAATAATCTTATTGACTCAAACGAGATAACCAGCCTCATTCGATTCAATGTTCCGGCCTATGATAAAAGAGATTTCAAACTTTTTTATATTAATTTCAGTGTTAACAATAATTATCTAAACTCTCCTCTCCATAGGTGTTGTAAATCATTTAACTCAGTTTGCAACCACACTGATATTGATATATTTCATGATAAATTTTTCACTTTTTGTAGTAAGCTAAAAAAGCTGTATTTGAGTGATAATGCTGCGTTTTAATTTCATAGTGATAATGATTTAATATTTACAATGATCAGTCTACATTTTATAAATTATATACTTGTGAATACTGTATTTGGGTTCATCCCGTTTGCATTCCATGTTATAAATTATTATTAGTGTCAGATGACATCTGAGGTAAATTCTTCTTCTTTTTGGGGATGGAATGGGGCACTCTAGCAAACTGTCACTTAAATGTCAACATGGCGTCTGTGGTACATACACAGCTGTAGAGTGCATTATACAACGCTTGTTTAAAGTATTTCAAGACGTACTTTAAATAATTTTTATAATATAATACAGGTAAAATGGGCAGTTTGTATTCTACGTGATTAGTCTACTTGCCGTTCCAATGAGAATATAAATATCGTCTATTCTTTTCACTCCATATTGAGTCACAAATCCTGCCTCAAAAAACTTGTATGTATATAACATTTAAATGCCTTCATTTGCTCCTTGGTGTAAAAACTTGTTGTTAATATCAGATAACTAACAATATCCACATTACTAACGCTAGGAAAGTCTTTCGGGTTAAAACTTACTCGCTGATGGATAAACAGTATTGGTCTAACCTCACATGTTTGTGTACAAATCTGGCAGCTGCTGGCTTTTATTGTTATAAAAGTCTCTCCTTGTGGAAATTGTCTCAGAATTTCGAAAATCACAATCAAAACTTATGATGAACGTGTACACACTAACAGCAACAAATTGTTTGTATGACTCACAGACGCTTTCAAGTGACAGATCGTCGGTGACCTCTATAACTAAACCAGTATGTCCAACTCACGTTTTGCTGTGTTGTCATGTCGCGCATTCGATTCCGATGTAACGTATTCTTGAATTAACGTATGAAGTCAAAAATTGAGCCCCAGATCCATGTTAAATCAGGCATTCAATACCAAATTCTTCTACCAGTCCTTTTTAAAAACTCGCATATTTGGTTTAGCCTAGGATTTCGTCGAGATAGGTATAAAACGGAAGCTTCATTTTCAGGAAAGGGTATTCATTCTTTTGCAAGAGAATTTGTCAAATACATAACTGCATCATCATTATGGCCAAGCATCCAATGATTGATATTATCAACATTACCATCGCCATCGTAAAATTCCGTATCACTATGATAGTGGCATGATTAAAAATACATCTGATGAAAATGGTATATATGTTTCTATTGGAATTACTTCATGCAGCAAATTGGTAAAATTGGGTGGATTTTGGTATAAAGAGTATTGCTTCGATTACAAAAAGCATGCCATTCAATATCCCAATTTGGTTTTAAACATTGTCTACATGTCGATGTTAAATCACTTCTATGTAACCAACTGATTTCTGAACCTTTTGAGATCGCTTCCTTAGCAAAATAATCTGCTTTAATGTTACCAAAAATACCAACGTGTCCCTTTACCCTAATGAAACAAACAGAAATATTTTTTTATGCTATTTTAGTTCATTTTCTAAAATTCTCCCAATAAGACCATTCTTGTGAAACTGATTATGTAAGTTTTTTAGCAGATAACGCAGACTTTGAATCGGACATAATAACAATTTTCTGAACAGAAATTTGTCTTTTAATGGCCCATTGTAGAGCTTGGTATATTGCAATAAGTTCTGCGGAATGTACAAAATATATATTTTTCAAAGCAAAATTTTGACCAAAGGAAAAAACAACTACTTCTCTGGCTATGTACCTAGACAGACTTTGAATTACTTCCCCCCTGAAACCATGACAGTCTTGTTTTGGTTTCGTTAATTAAATACACCTCGAACTTATGAAATCATTTTACAGATAACTATACAGCAGAATACTAGAGCTATTGTTTATTATAACAAATGGAGATGGCTTGGAAGTGGCTGCCTAGTACTTTCTTACATCATAGGAACTAATACGAGTTATGACCATCTCGTTTTCTGATCATTCTACAGATTCTGAAAGAAAGAGCATATCCATTGTACTGAAAAACCACAATAAGACCGACACCGATCTACAAGTCGACAACTGCCACGCTTTCGGGTAAAAATAATGTAATATCTGCCAGTAAAGTAGTTGTTTTGCTTTGAAGATATTTATTTTCAAATAAAGAGGTTGTTGTTGCCATCATCTACAGATGGCACCGTTTTTGTAAGGAGAGGGGTTTAGCAGATATATTTTATATTGTGACTAAAATAAATATCACCATTGAAATGTACGTTTATAATAAATTGACTGAAAGCCAGACGGTATAAATATGTATATACATCTGTATATACGTCGTTGATTTTTTAAATAATTATTTATTTCTTCTTGTTTCTATGATATCTCACCGGACAAAACCAAAAATTTTGTTATCTCCGTTTTTTCCGTAGTTCTAGCGTCGATCTACACTTGAAAACGCACCGACAGATCTGGCGGATGCTTGCCAGATATAAGATATAATGATCTGTCACCTACGTTCTTTGCCGTTTGAAAACGTTCGCGGTATTGATACAAACGAACGCAACTAAAATGTCAGTTTTAATGATGTTGGATAAAAGACCGGGGAGTCAAAAATGTTTTTTACAATGTGTGTAGTCACCACAGGGGGCTGGGAGGGGGGTTGTGATTTCATACATTGAAGGACGTAGGTCCATTGGAACATGTAACATAGGAGGCAAATCTACTGAAATATTGTTAAGATCTAGTGATGGTGGACGGGGGACTTGGATAATTTGTGAATTATCAAGTAGCTCCATACTGGTATAGGATAAATTGTTAAGATATACAGCCAGAGAAGTAGTTGTTTTTCTCTTATTAAAAGAGTAGAAGTTTTGCTTTTAAGATGTTCATTTTCAAATAAAGAGGTTGTTGTAGAAATCGTCCATTTACAAATCGGCAGTTAGCACAAAGGGTTAAAATAAATTTATATATAAAATAATTACCTGGTTTTGATGGTTTTTGACTTTCTTCCATTGCGGTTTCGAAAAATTTCTTCCTATCACTCACTGACTGTTTGGGCGCATTATGCTGAGGAGACTGTGGAGGCTTTAAAAATGTAATAAAATAAACAGAAATTCCAAAATCGAAAATATACTTAGGAAATAAAAATATGATAGTTCCAAAATATTATATGTAATTATTCAAAACGTTTATTGAGATAATTTTGGATATTTTTAATCACACAAATTTTGGAATCATCAAATAAACTGCACCATTAGTACTTAATATAAAAACTACTTCTACTATAATTATCTAAAGAGAAGGAATTACCTTTTCTACAGTACCATATTTTCCCAACCTTCCACTAACGAATCCCAAATCCTTCTTACCAGACAAAATCATAGAAATGGGTCTAGATGGCTGGATAACTTTAGAAATTGGACTGTTAATACTAACAGAATCTAACAAATTGTCTTCACTACGAGCGGAAATTAATTTTGACATTTTAGCGGGTACGGGAGGAGGAATTTTTTTTGTTGTACCTGTATTGGGAGATGCAGATTTAGTTACCGGTACTGGGGGAGGTGGAATTAGAGGTCTGGTTATACGCCTAGTAGGGGTTGTTGGAGAACGAGGTTCGGATGTTTGCCTAGTTATGTGTTTGGGACGTACTGTTCTGGAATAGCTAGCTTCAGACGTGTCAATGGATAAACTGGTGACACGTTTTCTGTCTTTTAACGTCGATGCTGGCTGTTCCATTTTCAACAAATGTTTGGTCAATTCATTTTCGACATCTGCTGAATCATTTTTACCATAAGCCGCATATGATATACGTTTTTTTACTGCATCAGTTTGTGGCAAAACAACTTTCTCGGTTTTTGTTAAAGTTGTCACAAACATTTGATTGGCATTATCCGTAGACTGATTGAAGTTCATACCAAATTTAATGGCTTCATCTACGTCAGTAGTCAGTTGGCTTAAAGGTCTATCGGTTTCTATTATTTCTGTCAATACAGTGTCATGTATTGTATCTGTTGATGCTGTGACGGAAACTTCTAAATCTTCTGTGCTAGTCGAATGGGCTATTGCCTCATCTGTCAAACTTGCAACTAGTTTTCTCAAAGCGCCAATAGGTGGTTCTGTTACTTCATCATTCTGAGTTAACAAGGCTTTATTTGTATCGAATGATGTAGTAGTAGATACTTGCACCGAACTTTCCAAAATCTTTTCTGAGCTTGATAAGATTTCGTCATCTAAAGGTGGCGCCGTCTTTGGAAGAGGTGGGGGAGGAGTTTTAGGCAATGGAGGGGGTAGATCCATTGAAACATGCAACAATGGAGAAAGATCCATTGAAATATTGTTAAGATCTAGTGGTGGTGGCCGGGGGACTTTCATAATTTGTGACTCGTCAAGTAGCTCCGTGCTGGGATAGGATAAACTAGTTCCAGGGGAGGGTACAATAGGTAAATCAGTAAAATTAGTAATATACTCATATCTGTATGGCTGGGGTATATTGTTGTAAACGTTAATCTGGAACTGCTGATCTTTAGGAGGAATGTTAATAGAAAATGTATTAGATGAAAAATCACTTGTAGGTACTGAATACAATAAATTGGTGGAAGCCCTACGATCGTTAGAATCTATATTAGTTTTTGAATATATAGGGGGTGGCGGTATCACACTTTGTAAAGGAAAGTCAGTAAACATTGTCTCATCATTGGTATTTTTAGTAATGAATGCATGTTGTTCATAGTCAACTGATTGTTTTCTTGGCTCTGTTTCCACTTCCAAATTACGTTGCGTTGATTGTGGTAGCGAAGAGTCATGCAATAAGTCGTCCTGTTAGAAATCCAAAGTATTTTAAAGAGGAGCATTATTAATGAAACCTCCACCGAAGCTATTTCGCGAGAGACAAGGACAATCGGGATGACAATAAAAAACAAACACAATTATGCACCGACACCTGGTTTTTATACCAAAAATATATTTCCAATAATCACATGGAATTGAATCGTAATAATTAGATGATAATAGACAATATCTGCCATATTTTTAACATCAAATACAAAAATTTACTTTGGTTACAACTAGTGGCTGGACTTGTTTACATAACAATATCTGCACTAGATATTTGATGATAGTTTAAAAGTTTGTAGTACAAAAAAACATAATTTCAAAATAATCATAAATCTGTCAATATATAATGAATAATATTCTCTACATGAACACAGTTTTCTTTTTCTACTATATCGGCAGCTCTTCTACAAACATTCCAGGCAGTGTATATTTGAAAACCGAATAAAATAGCATGTAATTTGTTGATTACTAATTTCGTCTAGTGCAAATATAATATACAAAATATGTTGCGAGAGCTGGGAGAATGATTTCGACATTATATCAATAAATATTTTTATATACATAACATATATGATACACAACACATAAATTACAATATATTAATTATAACTATATTAAATATATTCTGTTTTTTTTGTTATATTAGTAGAAATTAAAAAGGCACATATTATGTTTACGAAAAAAGTTATAACATGATGTACAGGTAAAATAGGCATATGTTTCAAACTGTGTTTTGCTATAACTTAATAGTATAAATAACAATTATTTTGATTCAACTTTACTCAGTACAATTTATTCCGTTTTGACGAGGTTAAAATCAAAACATATGAACTAATAAAAAAATAAAATATGACAATACTTTAGAAAGGGTAAGGACACACAAATATCTTGGAAGTATGATAATAGAAGAGGGGGAAAGAAGCTACAGTACCAACTATAACATATGGAGTAGAAAACTGGACAATTATGAGGAAATATGAAACAAAAATAAACGCAATTGAAATTACACATCCAAGAACAATAGCGGGAAAACGATGTGGGACATAATCAAGAACGACGATACTAGAAAAATTACAAAACAAGAATCAATAATATATATAATAATAAACAAAAAAAGATAGCTGAATTGGTACGAATACACTGTCAGAGTGAAGTCAGATAGATTAACGAGAAAAATAATGGAGGAAGGCGACACCAATAAAAAACGAAATGACCTAGGAAGCTAGCAAATAAAGGAACTGACATTATGAAATGAAGAAGATGAAAAAAGACAGAAGACATTGAAAGAAATGGGTACAAGAGGGACCTAAATTCCCCATCCGACACCTGAAAAGGTAAAAAGAAATCAGAAGAAGGTGAAGTTAATAATTTTAATCAGTTCAAATGGCAAAGATGAAAAAATACTTATAATTTGATTCTTACAACGCTTAAATGATACATAAATATTTGTGGGTGTAACTTAAAGAGGAAAAACTTTGGAGGAAATGAGGAAGATGGCAAAAGACAGAAGATGTTGGAAAAAATGGGTACAAGAGGGTCCTGAACCCCCATCCGACAACTGAAAAGGTAAAAGGAAACAAGATGAAGATGAGGTTAATAATTTTGATTAGTCAATGGGAAAATATGAAGAAATAATTTGATTTTTACAACGCTTAAATTGCATAGAAATATTTGTGGGTGTCTTAAAGAGGAAAAACTTTAGAGGACATGAAAAAATTGTAAAAGACAGAAGACACTGGAAGAAATGGGTACGAGAGGGACCTGAACCCCCATCCGACACCTGAAAAGGTAGAAGGAAATATGAAGAAGATAAGTTCAAAGAGAAAAGATAAAGAAATACTTATTTGATTTTTACAATATTGGAAATATTTACGAATGAAACTACATATTTTTGATACTGGACTGAGTGCCAACTTTCTTCATTTCAAGATAAGACTTTTGAACTGGTTAATCATCTTGTTCTCGAGTATTAAGAGATCTCTGGTGAAGACATCGGAAAAGTCTAGGGATATTTATATAAAGATCTAAATCTAATAAAAATGAACGGTTTTAAAGATTAATACTAACTTTTCCTCTCTCTGGAGGCTGTATTGAGATAACATACTGAAATATCTCCAAAAATGTAGTATATCTGGATTTATAGGTCCCGTTGTACTGGCACTGGTGGACTAAAAATCAATAGGGTTCATCTGTGAGACGCCCCGAGCAAGATCCAATCATAAAATTGGTCACTTCTTCACACACCGAAGGCAGTATCGTGCTAACAAAGCAAAATTTCTCCAAAAATGTAGTATATCTGGATTTATAGGACCCATTGTACTGACTCTGGTGAGCTGAAAATCAATAGGGTTCATCTGTGAGACGCCCTGAACAATATCCAAGCATAAAATTGGTCACTTGTATACACTCCAGAGGCTGTATTGTGCTAAAAATCCGGAATTTCTCTAAAAATTATCAAAAATACAATATATCTGGATTTATAAGACCCGTTGTACTGGCTATGGTGAGCTGAAAATCAATAGGGTTCATTTTTGAGACGCCCTGAACAATGTCCAATTATAAAATTGGTCACTTGCATACACGCCGGAGGATGTATCATGCTAACAAATGGAAATTTCTCCAAAAATTACCAAAATGTGGTACTTCAGGTACCATAGCACCCGTTGTACTGGCTCTGGTGAGCTGAAAATCAATTGGGATCATCTGTAAGATGCCCTGAACAATATCCATTCATAAAATTGGTCGCTTGTATACATCTGGAGGCTGTATCGTGCTAACAAGAAAAAGTGGCCGGCGACGACGACATACACACAGGATTTTTTTTTCTAACCCGTTTTTCGTGTTTTTCTCACTGACAAACGTAAAAATAACTCAAAAAAAATCAAAAACCCCATTTTTTGGGTAAACCAATACTTTTCTCGCATCGTATACTCTGTATACCTTTGTTGGTTGTAAAAAACACAAAGTGATAATGACCAGTTTATCAATAATTTTACAGGACAGGTAAAAAGTAGAATTTGTACACACTAACAAAAACCTGAAATGTTGTGATTTTCCTTATGCTATATATACAGTTAATGTCAAGTAGGTGCGTTGACAATATTGTGTGTTATCATGGAATGACATCATTTAATTTTAGACCAAATGAATAGGGCTGTAGGCATTCTTCAAGGTGGTATACTGTAAATAGATGTAACTGAACGAATGGCAGTCTCCTAAAGTGTTATAAGTCGATTATGGCGGCGTTTTGTGACACTGGAAGTTCGGTTGAGAAACATCCAGGACATGGACGCGCTACAGCACTAGGACATGATAGATTTTTAGTGTTAACCACTAGAAGGCAGCGTATCATTACAGCACCTGAATTGGTTAGAGACTTGCAGTGGGCGCACGGTATAACCATAGGTCGAGATAGTGTATGAAATCGTTTACAGGAAGCTAATCTTCATGGTCGAAGACCACTCAGATGCCCAGATGCGATCGCGCCAGAAAACTAGAGTGGTGTTAAAAACATCAAAACTGGGATGCGAGTGATTGGGCTACAGTTTTATTCACCGACAAATCAATATTTGGAATTCATTCAGATTCAAGGGTAAGAGTTTGGAGACGTACTGGCAACCCGGAACGTTTAAAGCATGTCCAGGAAGTTGACACTAACAGAGGTGCTACGATAATGGTGTGGGGCGGAATAATGATTGATGACAGAACCGACCTCGTTTTTCCACATGGCTTCTTAACGGCTCGGCAGTACATTGACAATATTCTTCGACCTATAGTGTGACCATTTGCTGGCGCTATTGGCCAAATGTTCATGCTCGTCCACATGTTGCACAATGAAAGGAATTGATGTGTTACCATGGCCATCACAATTCCCGAACCTTAATCCTATTGATCATATGTGGGAAATGTTTCAGCGCCACATATGGCCAACATTCACACTGCATTTCGTATCAGGGAGCTCCTAACTGCCAAATGGGCGAATATACCTCCTGCCGGCATTAATAGTCATTTTCACTATGCGATAGATGTGAGGCTGTAATAAACCAACGCGGAGGTCATACCTTGTATTAATCTTTTTATTTTCCATTATGATAATTTTTTTGGTATTTTATTAAAACAGTGATATTCACAAAACATTTCTACTTGTTGATCGTTTTGAAATTTAAACACATTTATTATAAAATAAACCCTCACGACTACTACTGTTATTTTATTATTTAGCTTAAGCAATTCCTTACTGCAAAATATTTGATTAATAAAAATATCCTTAGACTTTTCCGATGAGTGTATTTCAAACTTGCTACTTTTGGTTCAATTTCTTATAATTAATTTTCAGTGGCTGTCACTTCTTGTTTAATGTTTGCTCTAATATAACACAATTCGATCATAATCAATTTTTGATTTGATACGAGAGAACAGAATAATGGACATATTTCTGTCTAATGTGGAATATTTTTAAACTCTGTTTCAAGAATGTGTTAAATTTATCTTTTTTTTAATAAAATAATTGTATTTATATTTGTTTGTTTGATGTAATTCTTAACAATCTTCATGGTGGTATGTTTTGTAGAGAAATATGTTAAACTGTTTATAAAAATATACAGATTTGGGAAATTTCATATGAACAATATTTTAAACTTAGACAATTCTATAAATATTTTTGTTTCATAAATATTAATCTTTTTATACAATACACCAAACTATAGAATTGTTATACAATGAATCTAGTGGTGCCAACAAAGTTATTGTAAACAAATCATGTTATGCAGTCTGGATCCATAATAGAAAATATCTAAATTGAAGGTACTTATAATATTACAAAATGAAAATTGACTAAAATAGATTAAACAGCATCAGTCGCAGGACATTAAAAATATGGTCTTTTGAACAAAGATGGTAATTATTCTGAAACACACATCTTTCCTCACTTGGAATTTCTGGAATCGTTGGTGATATTCATACTGAATACACTGTTTATTACCACTATAGTAACACTCACAATTATACTGTCTGACGTACATTTCGATAACTGAGTTATCGTCTTCAGAGACTGAAGGAAAACTTTTAGAAAACAGTGTGTCCAGTACACATATATGATTCTAGATGGGTTTTTATACTATTTGTTGAGGCAGAGAATCTGTATTTATCATTTATAAGACATTGTTTTGAAATAATTAAAGTCAACATGAAAATTTGTGTAATTTGGAAAAATTTTATCCACGGTGTACAATAATTCTATTAACTGTAAGTACTATAAGAATCGTGAATTAACTAAAGTTTTATAATTGCTACCCTGTATTTTCGTACAGAAAGTATATTTTTGGCACTACTTGGTTCAAGATTCAAAAACTATCCTACAAATACACTACTCCAAGAATTTAACGCACCACCAAAAAATAACCAAAAATTTAAAGTAAATTTTTGTCTAAACTGCTTGTCCGATTTGAATGAATTTTTTTTTGAATGACAGGTTGACACTTCCAGAGAGTTAGTGTACTACTGTATTTGCATACAAACTTATTTTTGCATAAATACGGGGTGTTGCAATGATAACCTGATTTTTTCATAAAAATTGTAACACTCTGTGGAGTTCAACAGTAACAATATCAACTTAAAATTAAAATCAAACTGTAGCTTTATCTTTTTGTAATATTTTGTTTTTTGATTTACTCTATTATCTTGGCCACGAGAAGAGAAAATCAATTTTATAGCATAACATGTTTTTTATTAAAATTTATAATAATAAAAGTGAGTAGCAGGCTATGAAAAACAATAAGTTACAGTAAATTGTCATTAGCTAAATACAGGTGTCAAAAAGTATTTCATAGAAGTGTATTTTTAGTGTTAGCCCTTACGTTTTTTTATAAAAACCTTTATTTTAATTAATATGCAACGTGAAACATGAAATCTTACTGGCGAAGAATGTGCTCAAGCATTAATATCGTTCGAGGAAGGCTGGAATTACCGAAGAATTGGTAGACGATTTAATGTATACCATACAACCGTTTCACGAGTTATACAAAGATATAGAGACACTGGAAGTCATGGTCGCAGACCGGGACAAGAAAGGAATCGAATAACAACCCCTAATCAGGACCGTTTTTTAAGATGATCGGCATTAAGACAACGTTTTGTAACAGCCCGGACCCTTCAAACCCGGCTTCGAGATGCTACTGGTGTACAAATTTGTGGTGAAACAGCTCGTCAGCGACTACGAGAACACAATTTGAGACCTAGAATTGCTGCTCGGGGGCCAGCTCTAACTAGAGATCATCGAAGAGCGAGGCTGAATTTTGCCATGGAACATCGTAACTGGTTAGAAGCGGAATGGCAACAGGTATTATTTACGGATGAGTCAAGATTTTGTTTGTACAATAATGACAGGCGCATACGTGTATATCGACGCCCTAACGAACGATATGCTCAGTGTAATTTCTCAAATAACACATTATTTGGAGGAGGATCTGTGATGGTCTGGGGAGGTATTTCTTTGACTGGTCGCACAGAACTTGTGGTCATAAATAATGGAAGCCTTACAGCTGAAAGGTACATATTGGAGGTTTTAGACCAACATGTAATGCCATATGCGCCATATATAGGGCAATGATTTATGTTGATGCACGATAATGCCAGGCCTCATGTTGCTGGAGTTGTGAGGAATTATCTAGAGGAAGTTGGCATCGATATCATGGCATGGCCAGCTAGAAGCACTGATTTAAATCCCATAGAGAATCTTTGGGAAACTCTTGGGAGGAGGTTACGAGAGGAACGGAACTTGAACACCTTGGAAGACGTGGGGAGGCGACTGATTGAAATATGGGAAGAAATTGACCAAAATGATATACGGTCGCTTATTTTAAGTATGGGCCGTCGGTGCCAAGCAGTTATTTCTGCCAGAGGCGGAAATACTCGCTACTGACTTTTGTTTACGTTTTGTTTCTTTGTTTTTCGTTGTTAAAGATGAATAATAAATTTTAATAAAAAACATGTTATGCTATAAAATTGATTTTCTCTTGTTGTGGCCAAGATAATAGAGTAAATCAAAAAACAAAATGTTACAAAAAGATAAAGCTACAGTTTGATTTTAATTTTTAGTTGATATTGTTACTGTTGAACTCCACAAGGTGTTACAAATTTCATGAAAAAATCAGGTTGTCATTGCAACACCCCGTATTTTTACAAAAATAAGTTTATATGCAAATACAGTAGTACACTAACTTTCTGGAAGTGTCAACCTGTCATTCAAAAAAAAATTCATTCAAATCCGACAAGCAGTTTAGACAAAAATTTACTTTAAACTTTTGGTTATTTTTTGGTGGTGCGTTAAATTCTTGGAGTAGTGTATATAAATTAGAATAAAGTTAGCGAATTTATAACCTGTATGTTGTACATGATATTCTGACTTCTGTGAATGTTGCAGATTCAAAAAGTTTTTTAGTAAATATTTGGTTGGGGAATTTTTAAAATACGATACAAATGCATATTTGTACCAATTGAAAAAAAATAGTTTTGACAATATTATTTACCTTAGAAGCATTATCAGCTTCCAAGAATTTATTGTACTGTACTTAAAGTTCACGTTCTTCTAGAGGTGAAGCACAATAACTACATTCTTCTGGGGATGCGATCAGGAAGATACACAATAGACCCAATGAAAAGATACAAAAGTTTCATAGTAAAGAAAATATAATTAGAATTTTTATTTATTGTAATTTCAACTAAAAACGTTTTTGTATCTGCCATGATCACAAAATAAATACCGGTTTAAATATAATGAAAATGTATACAGTAGGCAAACATTTTTTCAGTCAAATTATTATAGTGGTGATAAATCTAAAAGATTTTTAAATTAAAACAATAGCAAAGCAGATAAATTAAGGTAAAAAGTAATATCGATTATGAATAACGGTGGGTTTATACAGCAAATACAATATATAAGTTGACCTTATGGAAAATTTCAATAGCGTTTATAAAGGAAATAATAAATAAAATAATAAACTCTACTTTTCTATATAATTTTATCTGAAAATGGATGTTGGTAATCGTGAGATTATTGCATGTTTCTTAGACTAGGAAAGTCTAAGGCATGTTTGGTATACATAACCCCACTTTTAACATGAATTTTTGCTGTTTGTAATAAAATAGAAACTAGTGTATTAGTAAGTACCTAGAGCCCTACTTTTTATTTTATTAGAAAGAAACACGGTAAATAATTAAACTTACTGAAACATTGTTTTTATGGTGCCAACCGATATTCCATATAATATTTTATTTGTATGTGTATTCATATCTATTTTATATTATTTGCTGTATAAACTCAACTTAAGTATTTAATAATAATTTGTGAACGTGTTTTTGCATTTGTAGTGCTGGCCCAATGTAATGAAGTGGCAGTCATTGTATGATTTTTTTATTCACAATAATTGATATTTTTTAATTAGACTAAATTTAATTATTTTAAAACTAGATTATAAAAAATTTGATAAGAATTAGAATACAATAGGAACTCTGTTTATACAATTTCTGATAGTGTTTGGCTACCATACAAGTTATCATAGCATTGCAAATGTACATCTGGCTTAAGTTCTAGTCCTCAAGGATTTCAAATGTACTTTTTTTTCAAACCTGTTCATAATTCCTTATGTCAAGATGGGTTTTTTATTTCATTTATTAATTGAGCTGACACTTTCATTATTTAACACAAGATATTTGTAATAAACTGCATGTTTTTACTATCAAAATCAATCAATCAATTGCCCGGAGTAAAGACTGGGAATATGGCAAATCATAGATAAAAGTAAATAGTAATTATGCTAAACATTGTAATACGAGGATTGTGTGAAAAGTTTCCGATCTGAACATGAAGGTAACATATCTATTTATCTTAAAGTTTATACTCATTGAAATTTAAGCCATTTTGGAGAGTCAGTTGTTATTTGACAAACATTTGGAGTCGTAAGGGTTCTCACAGAAATGGAAAAAATGAGTACTGAGCTGTCTATATATTTGTTTTTGAAATGGAGCACAACCACGGAAATCAAAGATGAGTTGGACGCTGTATATAGAGATTCTGTACCATCATTTACGACTGTGAAATTTTGGGTAGTTAAATTTAAACAGGGTCATACATGTTGTGTGTTGTCTTTAGTTGAAGTTGAGTTCTTTGTAACAATACTGAACATACTAGGTTTGTTCTTACAAGAAATTTCCGACAAATTAGCAACCGTTTAGAAACAGCCTCTACTGTGCATGTCAAAAATATCTGTAATTTGGATCGATTAGGAACTGCTTGTTGGAACACCTGACACGTTAACATATCTAACTTAATACTCTCTGTTTTTGTGCAGAATATAGAAAACACAACCTGACTTGTATGTTCAAAATTCAAATTTATCTATTTTATGATTCAAATATTTGTTGGGGTTTGAAAGTGCAGAATTTATGTATTTAACATGGAAGAGGTAAGAATACAACATAGGAAAATGTGATTGCTCAAAAATAAATCATCCTCTGCAAAACCCTATGCAAACTATCAATAGTAATATAAAAGAAATATATCAGCTACATCTCTGAATCCAGCTGTTTGGTGTCCTGCATACCATGAAAAGATATAAGTGTGCTGCTGGGGACTCACATAGGGGGGCCTTGTTTATTTTTATATAAATCACTAACAGTAAATTGCTCAGAAAGTTTTATAGCATATCCCACAATAAAATACACTTAAAATACTGGCGATCTCACGTTTTATTAGAAGACAACGAACGCACAAACAGTACCAGCTTGATTGATAATGAGCGAAAGGCCAAAAATTGCGACAACCAGCGATAAGGTCGAAAAAGTTCATTAAATAGTATCGGATGAACTCGAATTAAGGTTAGAGTATAGCAGATGCGTTTGTTATATAATGACTAAATAATTAGGCATGCGTAAGCTATCCGCGCAACGGGTGCCGTATTTGCTCACGTTGGGTTCAAAAACTCATTAGAATGGACATTTCTAAAGCTCTTTTGGAGCAAGCATTGTACTTTGAATTTATTGACCATGTGCCATATTCTTTAGATCTGTCTCCCAGTGACTTTTTCCTATTTCCTAACCTAAAATATTCGCCTAGAGAACAGAGATTTTTATCGAACGTGATAACATACATAAACTAAGTGCATAAAATGACTTGTTAAATTGTTAGGTCAGAAAATGTTCAGGCAACCCTGGCATATAGATTTGTCAGATTACTAATTCTTATCAAATGTCAACTACATTAAGAAAATATGAAGTCGAGACATAACAGATGTTGTACAACTGAACTTATATTAAATATTATAAGACTACCACTAAAGTAATGTATTACATTGCCCAAATTAATTTCAGTCTTTAGATGAATCCTTCAATTTTCTCGAGGACTTTATCACTTACCGCTTAAAGCATAAGTGCACCCCTTTTTATTTTGATTATTTCATGCTTTTGCACAACAAATATGTATGGACTTATTTGCAGTTTTAACAATTTGATTTTGCCTATCTTATGTAGCATTGGATCATTTCCAGTGGAAAAAACTTGTTTTTGGATATATTAGTTGAGCTGAAGAAACTGTTGATCTTTAATGAGCTGGTGCTGAATTTGTTTCGCCTATCTCAGTCTACAAGAATTCTTTATGCATTTCTTATTCCGTTAATAAACGTTTTTATTGGTACTAAGCTATCTGATAGGAACTTTCTATTAGGATAATATGATTTTAGAACAAATCACTATACCTTACAGAAAAATTCGTACTTTAAAACAACCTTGCCTTAATAGTAAAATATGCAAAAATATGTAATTGTACCAGAGAAAATGAAAATATGAGAATTGAGGTGAACATAGATAAAACCAAAGTAATGATCGTAAATGAGAAACAAGATAACAGAAACAATACAGAAATAAAGTGTGAAGACAAATCATTGGAAAGAGTAACATTTGAATACCTAGGGTACATTGTGACAGAAAATGGGAAAATAGATTCAGAATTAACAAACAGAACGAAAATTTTATTACTCACTGAACAAAACCATACTGTGGAACACTAATATATTGAAAATGAAACTATATAATGTGATAAAAGTACCAATAAAAACTGGACATTAATGAAAAAAGGTGAAAGTAATATAAACGCCACGGAAATGAAGAATCTAACGCAGATAGCAGGGAAAACCAAATTCGATGGATTTAAAAACGATGATATCAGAAAACTGACATAACAAGAGCCGATAATGCCGAAAATAAGGAAGAAACAACTAAATTGGTTTGTACATGTTATTAGAATTAAGACAGAGAAATACAAAAAAAAATAATAGAAGCTGGAAACTCAAATAAAAAGCGAGATTCACAGTAGAAAATGGATAGAACGAATAGGTTTTAAAAAGGTAAAGACGTTAAACGAAATGAAAACAATTGAAAGAAATAGAGTGAAACGGAAATAATGGGTACAAAAAGAACCGGAAAAGGAATCCTAATCTGACGTCTGAAAATGCAGAAAGAAATGTCCACGTAAAATGGTAGATACTACATCTCCTGTTTCAGGCATATTGATTATCAACATTTTCAATATCTGTTTTTTATCGATCAATGGCCTTGGGCTTGATCCTTTTAGCAACGAAAATGTTTAACAATACCTGTTTTAACTCGACTTTTAACTTTAACCTAATTCACATATACATAGTGGAGACACTTATAAAATTATCCTGTACTTAAAAAATATGAGCACCACGATTTTTATTACATTTTTTTTATTCGTTCACAAACACCCTCACATTTTTAAATATATATTAATAAATAAATTCATAGTAAAATTTCATTCTTTTTTGATAAACGTTATGGTTGTCTTTGCCGATTCATCTGCAAAAATAAATTGTTATATTCCTATTTTCTTTTTTACGCCAATATTGCATGCCAGACATGCATTTCGTATGACATAACCTCACTGTAAGGCTAAGTAACAAATTACGATAAAAAATTGTAGGTGCATATTAATAGGGTATAAAAAATTTCAAACGTTTTCAATGTTCAAAATTTCCATAACGATAACTATGTACAATAAGCTTTTCGATTGATATACAGATTTAAATTTCAAATTTTTTTTTAAAAGTGAATTCCAAACGAAATGTTTGGGTTTTATGTTTAGAAATAAAAAAATCAATAAATGCGATAAATATCATTTATCAAAATACGCAAGTATCTGTAGAATATAAATTTATGATGTTATGTGACTATAGTTTGTATTAATACGGATGGCAGAGGTAAGGAGAATCATCTCTGTATATGATAAGTGTCCGTCTAAATGCGTTAAATTAGGGTGCCGCCACATTAGCATTTGAGTACATTTTAAACAAAGCGCCTAAAGTTATTAGACTAGGATAAAGAAGGTAAATGCGTCCATTGACTAAAAACATTATAAAAATGAACAACCATAATCAAGTAAATTTTTCAGAAAAAATAATTTTTCATGCAATGCCACCCGAAGTGTGTATTTTGCGTTTTCAACACAGTCCGCGAAGTTAAATTTCGCGACAGTTACCATATAACAACGGCCGCCAAACCAAACGTCATGAGCGCGACATTTTTTAACATTTACCTTCAACAATAAGTATGTTTCATCATTAGATTCTTTTAGGAATCAATCAATTTGCTCACGCCTTTGCTTGATAACAGACTGCTTTTCATTTCAGAGATGTTACCAATTTTATAAACTTTCTGACGTTTTATGTAGGATAAATATTAACATTAATTGTATAGTTTGTATTATTACTTATAATTACTATCAGTGACAGATATATTTGCATTATTTCATTAACAGTCACTTTGTGCTTTACTTTGAGGGGTGTTGAAAAAAAATTTCAACTATTTATTAATTCTTAAATCTATATTTACTTTGCTTTCAGGCAGCATCTAATATTTGACGGGTTTTTTACGACAAAATCATAAAAAAATTTACATGGAAAATTTAAGATTGTTAGTATTTGTAACTCTGCTTTTACTAAAGAAATATTCATTTGGTTTCTTTCCTTGCTTCATACTTGGTAGATCATGATGAATACGCAGTCGCGAGTAGTATTAGAAATACGAATGCAAAGAAGTCAACTGACTGGATTTTCTTCAATGATATGTGGTTGCGTCTCACGCAAAAGTCCAACGTCCGCAAAAGTCCAACGTCATCGCATAGTTTGTCACTATCTAAGTCCATCTTTAATATTTCCTCGAGTCTAGTAATGCCTCTGTGGTTGGTTCTGTTAGAGATAACATTTTCATCGCTTGGTATTCCGGATCTTCCATGTTATACAATTTTTGTAAGCGAGCGACGGATGCATATCAGTTTAGAAAAACCGAAGAAATTATTACACCCTGGAAGGGCGGGAGATTAACCATAATTACCGGAGTCCCCGGACAGTCCAGGAGGGCTGGGAACGTTAGTTACAGTCACACTGCATATCAGTATTTTTGTTTCTCTACTACATTCAATGTGGAAATTTGTATTCAATATCCAAATGATGGGTTGCAAATTTACTTTCTTTTAAGTTTGATTTTTTAAGAATCATATATAGTCAAATCAAGAGAATAACATGGTTTATTATTCTTGAGTATTGAGTAAATGAGGTTATGTCCTATTTAACATCGTATACATAAACATGCCAGCTATAAGGGATCAATATAACAACAAGCTATTATCATTTTATTCACACCTATACAATTAAAAATTGTTTCTGTACAATGTTTACTAGGGTTTTGTTTAATGGTTTTTGTAAACAGTCAAGCCATTAGTTGAGTAGGTAAATTTATATATATATTAAAAAATAATAAGCGAGTAGATTTGATGCCAAATTATATAAGCAAATTAAAACTCACCTGCCCAAAACATAAATTAAAAAAGCAAACATGCATATATAAATTAGAAAAACTGAAACATCTATAGTGCCATACAGACTTAAACGATGGATTCATTTGATAAAAATGTATATTGACATTAATGTTCTATCCATGTAAGTTGGATTGGTTTATACATTTAATTGGAACACTATGTGGTTTATAAAATATTCAGTAACAAATACTGTTAGACTAGGTAGCAGAAACAGACTGATGTTGGGCCATAGAAAAAAATCCACCCTGACATTTGGCAGTATTCAATAGACATTAAGGAAACGTTGAAACGGGTCGATTTTTGTTCGAAGGAGCACACATTTTTAAGGTACAGATATCTGAGAAAAATCGACGTGTTTCAGCATTCCCTTAAAGTCTAACGAATAAGGTCGAATATCTGGGTGAACTGTTTTCTGTGGTCTACTCTGTATAAATGGGAATTATTATTAAAACATTTAAATGTTTAATTTTGACTTTCCATAATTTTTTTTATTCAAATTTCTATCATAATGTACGAATTATATTTATTTTATCTTAGAAAAATTAACAGAAACATTACACATCTGAACCATTCGAAACCACATTAGGGGTAAAACAGAGATGTATCTTAAGTCCACTATTGTTTGTGTTAGTAATAGATGAAGCAATTAAAGAAGCAAAGCAAAGTAGGATACTGGAAAATATACTCTGCTATGTGGATGACATGGTGATCATAGGCAAACAACAAAAATTTGAAGAAATTCTTGGAGGTATTCGAGAAGGTGCTACAACATATTATTAATATGAAGATAAACAAACAAAGACTATGATAATAAGGAAGAAAGGAAAGACCATACAATACATACAGGAGAAGAGGAAAATATAGAACAAGTACAAAAGTTCAAATATTTGGGTTCAACTATATCAGATGAGAAATCAGAGGAGGAAATACAGGAAAGAAGAACAACAAGGGGATGACAGATAAATAAAGAGAAATAAAATTAGGAATGCAACACATAACAAAATCTGAAGTTAAGACCAATTGAAGAAAGAGAACTGAAATAGATTGGCCACATATAACAAATGGCGGAAAAAAGAGTAGTAAAATGGGTATTTGAAGCTAGAACATACAAGGAAAAGTCCAGAGGAAGACCGAGAAGAGCATAGTTAGAGGATGTGAAGGCGGCAACAAGTTAAACAAGTTGGGAAGCGCCACAGTGTAGCAAATATGAAGACTTCTAAACAGTAATATCAGTTTATTGAACATTTAAATTGCCGATTTTGTTTAATCATTAATACAACAATATAATGAAACAAACACTCTCTATGCAACACAAATTGTGGCTGGTTAGTGACAAGATTTTTTTAAATGACAGCTGTCGGAAGACGTCAAAATAAAACCTTATGTATACAACTCAATTAATGTAGTTTGTCGCTGTCTCTTTTCCATATTATGATGTCATAATAACTATCTTTACATGCATTTGAAAAGAGGGCATTAATAAGAAGACGTAGGTGCGACAACCTAAACTAACCTAAAACAAAACTGGTGACAAGTAACTTGATATCCCACCTTTTATGACATATAGAAATGGACTGAGCGATATTCTCACAATAGTGACAACTCTATAGAGAGAGGCAAAGAGACTACGCTGTCAATATAACGGTTTGTGTCTCTCCTACTTTTTGGTCTGTTTTCACTGCACAACTGAATACGGATCGTTCAGTCCATTTATATATATCTATGTTTTATGATTTAAGCTAAACAATTCAATAAATAAAGGTCAGTGATCAAATTTTTCCTCTATTGAAGAGGTTTCAGAATTTGTTGATTCCAAATCCGTTAATACCTTAAGTTCTGACACTTTCCGGTTGTCCACTGATGCTTAAAACAGACGGACACCAGAAGCCAGAATATAAGACTTTTTTTTTCGTCGACTTTGTCGATTCGTGTTTAGAAGTCTAAAAAATTGAAAATGGGAGGAGGAGGGTTCCACAATCTCTATTACTCTTATTTCGGGAGGGGAGGGGGATGTCAAAGTTTTTCTTACGTAATATTTTACATTCGGTAAAACCTCAAGGTTACTGGTAGTTATACACGATATTTCGCCTGAAGTAAAATGTCCGTAATGCGGCAATGTTTCAGGAATCAAAAATCGAACAAATAATTAAAAGATAGTATTAAAAATTAAGAAAAATTCTCTATTTAGATGTTCTACTAATTATGAAATCTATTGTTTTTTGTATATATGTGTATAAGTGAAAATACACATACTACATTTCATTTATATATTAATTTCCATTTATAAGAAATTTCTCTCGACTAGTAGCGTTGTGTTATTTAGATGTTTTTAAATCATTAAAAGACGATTTAAAATTATAATACAATTTTTCCAAAAACTAGATATAGTGTAACCTTAATATGATAAGCCTCAATATAACGAATTCCTCGATTTAACGAATTTTTCAAAATTCCCAGGACTGCCTCCAAGGGCTAATGCAAAATATGACTTTACATTACGAGTAGATTCATCAAAAACCTCTTTATAACAAATTAGTAATCATTGCAGAATATAGAAAGAAAGTATTATTGACCTCTATTCATTGAATTTTTTCAAATTATAACCTTTACATAACATTTCCTATCAATAGTTCATATCACGACAGGTTTAGACACGTTTTAAATTCTTGAAAAAACTAATCTTACATTACAGCTTTTTTAAAGAAATTGCTGGCCTTTGTTGAATAATAATTGGGCATGCGATTCGGCCCATTTTCACTGCAACTTTCATGCTTGAAAAATATAGATATATTTCTAATTTTCAACGTTATTTACGCGCAACTTTTGAGATATTTTTAGTGATTTTAGATTTTGGCAACATAATTATTGTGTTGGTCGTTCTGTATAATGAGCGAATATCAGTTTTCTTTATTCGATGCTCAATTTTTTCTAACAACTTATCGAATGCAGGCTCATCCGGTCTTGGGAAGTTTTTAAAGGTTTTCAAGTCATTACAATCTTTGAATTCGTTTGTAATTTTTAAGTTTCCCATTGTTTTATTTAACCATCGTTTGTTCCAACAAGATCTATTCCTCCTGTTTTCAATGCACCTTTTTATATAAGTAACAAGAACGGCATTTGTAGTGATTGCCAGAAGTAAAATTTTTGTTTTTTCTGTATTAATTTTCAAAGGAATTTCCGCCTTTCTTTGTAGGTTTAAATTTGTTTATTTTTCACTTGATCGTTACTGCTTTATAATACCTTGGTAACGGTTGCTATTAACAGACCCATAACGCTCGGGGCGTTATGGAGGGCATTATGAATCATAACGCTTGCTAAATGTTTTTTTCTGTAGTTCAATAAATTAATTACTCATAAAGACAGTTTCATTTACGGTATTCACTCTGTTTTCATCTTTCCATTTCAGAAAATGGTTATACTCCTTCTCGTATAAGTGTTTGGATTTCATAGGCAGTAAATTTCCTAACGCTTTTTCAGCTTTGAGCGTCACATTTTGTGGGATCTCCATAATTATTATTAACACAACCGTTTTTAGTTTCCTCCACTAACAAGCTTGTCAATTCTTACAAAAATGCAGCATCGTTTTATTAAATAAACAACCCTTAGCAACTTCTTAAATTTTTCCATGGCAATTGCATAGAAGCTCACCTATGCTCAGAGCCCGACCAGAACGCAGTAAATACTATGAGAAGAAATTTATGAAGTAAACAACGCCGTTTAAGATAATTTTTTCGTGAAAAATAAAATATTGTATGCACCACGAGCGTTAGTAGATCCTAACGCTCTTGGCCCGAGGGATGAATGTTGCCCGCACTTGGTACATAAATAGCTATTATTTTAAATCAAATTAAAATATTTCTTATTTAATTCATCATTGTAATTAGTGTTAAGTTCATCTAAATTATTAATTGAGTTGTTGAAATCCGAAAGTAGTCTTTAAAATTTGAATCTGTTATACTTAATCTAGATGATTCTGATTCGTTTCGGCTTGAGTACATGTTTTAGTCTATTCATATGCAATTTTTTGTTTATTAAAATGGCACCATTAACAGAAGAGTTTGTTTCTAAAATTTTATATGGTCCATTACAATTATGAGTTAGTTTCTTTATTTGACCTCGTTTTTATTAATAAATTTGGGTTCTAATAAATCATTTTTTGCTAGTTCATGAGATTTTCTGAGCTTCAATGTCAGATTTTCTAGATCTTCGTATGTATATTTATATTCAGGTGATTTTATTATGCTACTTATAATGTAAGGGGTGTAACTAAACATTAATTCATAAGGTGTTTTGTTGATTAATGGGTCGTAGTATTATAGGAAAACATAGCGAAATCGATCCAATTGATATTTGACTCCGAATGATAGGGTGAATATTACCCTCCGGGCGTTAGGATCTATATAACGCACTTGGTACAGAAATAGCTATTTTAAATTCCAACCTTAAAATTAATGTGATAATGTCAATTGTCAAAAAAAGTCTTGTAAATTTGCAACAAATAGGCTCAAATGTAAGGAGATTAGTTTTTAATTTTGCATGCAATTTATATTGCCTGCAATAAAGTTGCTACAAAAAGACTGTAATGTAAGAATAGTATAAGACAGTCTTTGTTGTTTGATGCTAAGTAATGTAAACACTGCTTCTCATTTATTAGTGGACATTGTTAGAAGTGGGTAAGCAGATGCGTATTTACGTTAATGTTGAAGTTAATAAACAAGTTTTCCTTTATAAAATGAATCATAGTCCAACCTAACCAACAAACCTCATTGTAACGAATATTTCCCCCTCCGTTTCGTTATATCGATAATGCACTGCAATTATCTTTTATAAAATAAAAAATGTTGATTTATGTCAAATTATAAATATTATTTGATCCTTTTCTAACGTCATTTACGTATAAAGGGAAATTTCAATGAAATACTACATAAGAAGGGAGAGGAGAGGTATGTGTCCTTACATTGGGGTAGGAGGGTAAAAAATAGCTAAAACCGCCCGTAATAGATATTAACGAAACCTCACATTTGATAATTTTCATGGAAAAATCTGCATGGCACTTTATATAGGGTTTCCCAAAAATCCCAGGGAGAAGTTTCATACGAGTGAAGAAAAAAATCTGAAAATTTCGAGATCACTCAAAGGTTATAAAAACTACATTTTTATGTTTTAAAACTGGAGAGTTTTTAGGGGGTAAACGTTTATATTGCAGCCCCTGTCGAGTTTCACCTTTTTTTGAAAGGTAATGACCTCCCCAAAACCAGATATATTAGTAATTTTAAGAGTTATACTACCAAATAAGAATGTAACATGTTTATTACGATTCTTACAATACATTTTCAAATTGTTGACTTTCCTCAATATCCCAATGGCCCAAACGCTCATATCTCAAATTTTCAACCCTAAGGTGGTTTCTTCAAGTAAGATGCGATTTTGGATATAATTTATTGATGTGGATTGGTTGCATTCACCCTATTCAACGTGATAAAATATCGAAATTTGGTTTTGGGGATATTACCTTTAAAATGAAGTAATATTCGACTATGCTTACAATCACCTCCTAAAAAAGTCCCCAGAGTATAAAAGTTATAAACCAACTAAAAATGTAGTTTTTATAGCCTTAACGCATCCTCAAATTTTCAGATTTTTTTCTTTATTTGTTTGAAACTTAGGGCTCCGTGTCGGAATTTTTGAACAACCCTCTATTACATATGTTCATACTAATATATAAAACGTAAATAACACAAAAGCACACACATATCCAATACAACACATTTTGAAAATTAGACAACACTTACCGTAGTTGGTTGAGGTGCGAGTGTGTGTTTGCTCATCACTATGGTGGTCGTTTTCAATTCCGAATTAGGAGATTTCGGGGGTATGGAATTTTCAATTGGTCCATGAGCTAAAGTCTCTACAGCTCGTACTACGTCTAGAACCTGAGAAAAATAAAAAATGGTTTACCATTTATATTCATGTTATGAAGATAATTGTGAATTACCTTGTCTGCCGGAGACGGTGGTTTTGCCTCTACTAAAGAGAATTCTTCGTCTTCTTGATGAATAGGCTGCAGCCTTCTTTCCACTTCTTCTTTTTCAGACTGCAATAATTCCACTTTTGTCTTCGGATCCTAATAAAAGTTATTTTAAATAACAAACTTGTTTATCAAATGTTTGAAATAGAAGATTATGTTCTCAAACTAGTAATTTCGTATATATATATATATATATATATATATATATATAATGTGCCAATGGAAGATATATTCAAATATGAACGTTCTTGGAACTCACCAGTTGATTATCTTCTTCGGGAACATCTAAAGAGCTAACACTTTGCGATCTACTGCTCACAGATCCTGCTCTTGTTAATCTACCTTCATGAACTGCTCTGTCGATATCACCTTTATCGTAACCCTTACAAACTACCATATGAATAATATTTCCACATGATCTTAACGCGTTTACAGCTTCTTGGTGAGTAGCACCTAAAAAAATATTCCAGTAACTATTGCACCTCTTTTGTTCAATTTAATTACCAACATGTACTGAATATTTTTTCTTGAAAATTTAATATCAACCTTTACATGTATGCAGAACGATTATTATTGCTGGAAAAGAATTATGATGTCCGGCTGTTTGAAATTTATATATCTAAAATATTTTCTTTTAGATATATAGTTTTAAAAATGGTTGTAACACTTCAAAATGTCAAGAAATTCAATCAATTTTTAAATACACAGCTTTTTCTTCTTTAGATCATCTTTGTATCTCTTGGGGTTGTAATAGAAAATAATATAAGCCTCCTGTATAATAGTTTAAAAGAAAGGACATTTTATTCATAAAGAGAACGTAAAAAGTGACTTGGGAAGCAAATTATCAGATTCTTTTGACATTTTAAACACATAAAGACAACAAAGGAGGGGGGCTATTATAGTTTAAAAGAAAGGAAAGTTTATTCATAAAGTACATAAAAAGTGACTTGAGAAGCAATTTAGGGGATTCTTTTGATTTTTCTAATACATAAAAGATAACAAAGGGAAATAAAGAAGAAATAGGAAAAAGTAATAATTATATTGAAAACAAATAATACACATACAGTTATTACTAACCTAATAGAGATTTTCCATTGACTTCTAATAATCTCATACCAGCTTTAAGTCTTCCGTCTCGCCTGGCTGCTCCTACAGAATTAACCTTTGATACAAAAATACCTTCGTCAGATCTATCTAACGGATTTCCTCTTTGTCCTTGAAGGCCACCTTTAATGTGCATTCCCAGTTTTTCAGTATCCGCTTTCTCAATTATCAATTCCTAAATAAAATACACATGCTCAAGTAATTTTCAAAATTTATTAGGTACATGACTACAAATAGTGATTAAAAAAGGGTCAATCATGCATAACAAGACTGGTTTATGATTTGTGGAAAGAAGAAAGAGAAAGTAACAAACAGGAAAATGGCGAGAAATGTTCTATAGAAAGTCCCCAAATTCATACATAGAAAACGCATTATTAAAGTTGAAACTATTTTTTAAACAAATTAAGAAAGTAAACAATAAATATGGGTTTGGTATTTTCCAAATAACATCATGCCACCTATAAAAATTCATAGTAAATGCTGTGCAACAACATGGTTTCGCCGATAAAATGAAATAATAAGCTATAAAATCATTTTTATGATCCAGAAAGTAGGTAGAGATTGTTTCGAACATGAATTATTGTTGCAGAATCTGTTGATAGTCTGTTTGAAAAGTATAAAAACTACTAAATATATCTATGGGAAATACTTCTTATATGAGTACTGTTTACAGTTGCACTGTGTTTAATTTCATATTTATTTGAAGATAATTTCAAATTAATATATATATATATATATATATATATATATATATATATATATATATATATATTATACGTTAATCAACAAAGAAATAATACAAATGTTGAAATTAAGGTCAAACCGGTTCATGAAATAATGTACAGACAATAAGTTAGTTTGGATATGTGGAAAGACGGAATTATATAGGCAGGGGATGCCACAGTTGGTTCTAGGCAAATCTCTAAATAAATTGAAAATTAGAACGGTGAAACAGGAAAAAAATGACAAGAGAAAATGGAGATATATGTCTAGAAAATGATATATGAAACGAAAAAAAAGAGAATTTAAATATAGCTATGATGCCGTGCTGTAGAGCGCTTAAATAAATAGCAGTAACTGATATCAATATAATTTAACTCAAATTGTTAACCAATAATTATAGTAAAATTTAGAAGGTAAGTCGATATAATAATTCTTTTTTACTCAAACTTTGATGAAATCAATAGTTATTTCTATTATATAATTTTGAAACAAATTTTGGTCCTGTTCATTAATGTAGAATATCGAAACTATAACTCGTAATTAACAATATAAAAACAACAGAAATTATTTGTAAATTTTCAAGTAAATACTTACCACTGGATCAACATATGAAACCATAAGTTGCTTGTAAGAAAAAAAGATTTTGAATCAAACATGTTCAAAATTTATCTAACTAGTATGTCATATCTACTTGTTTATTATATTTTTAGCCAATAAGAAATTTAAGCGAAATTAAATAAATATGTTTCATTAAAATGACAATGTTCATAGGTTTGATAATTAAAATTAGCCAAATATTGATGCAGATCATAATTTACATAACTTTATTGTGTCCTTAGTGTTGTCGAATCTACAAAATTTTAGGTTTTTTGTTAACAATTGAAATTTTCGATGCCATTTTTTCATCTATTATTACATACAAAACATTTCAATGAAAACTATCCACTCTGTATAAATTTGAAGACGCCACTTTTATAAATTCCACATTTCCCTTTTTTTAAGTGGATTACCCTGTACAGTTTTACAATTTTGGATTCTCTTATAAAAGTAGAATCCAAAAATGTATAATACCTAAAGTTAAAGAAGTCTATAAGCCTAGCATGGTCAAATCAGCATAATCGATTTGTTAAAAGGGCAAAAATTAGTGCTCATTTAGTGCCAAAAGCTGAAATTTGATGCTCTCATACATTACTAGAAAATGGGAATACAGCTATATATGATGAGAGATTTAGTGGAAAAAAGTAATTTAAATAATCCAAACTTCTAGTATGACTCTATGAGTATATTCCGGGGGTGAATACACATACCTCCATCAGTAATTAATGGTTCTATGGGGTTCAGTATGAAGTTTTCAATGAGTTCCCGACATAAAAGAGCAAAAATTTATTGAAAAACAATTTTTAATCTTTTTCATGATTAAAAATGCTAGGATGACACTCTGAGTATAATATGGGAGTGAATACATAGATTTCCATAATAAATTAATTATTCTATGGGGTTCAGTATTGGTGCTCAATGAGTGCTGACCCATAGAGGAGCAAACATTTATTGAAAAATATTTTTTAATGTTATTCCATGATCAAAAATGTTAGCATGACACTCTGAGCATGTTCCTGGGGTAAATATACAGATTTACATTAGTAATTGATGATTCTATGGGGTTTGGTATTTAGTGCTCAATGAGTGCAACAATTTACTTAAAAAATACTTCAACATTTTTTAATGATAAAAAATGCTAGTATGAGTCTGAGCATGTTCTGGGGACGAATAAACATATCTAAAACCGTAATTAATGGTTCTATGGGGTTTGGTATATAGTGCTCAATCAGTGCTGGGCATAAGATAGCAGAAATTTAATAAAATATATTATTTAATTATACAAACTGCTAGTCGGACAGTCTAAGTATGTTCCAGGGGTGAATACACAAATCTGCATTAATAGTTGTATGGAATTTATACTCAATATATTTATGTACATTCCAAAAATAAAATATTTTCTGAAAATCCCAACTAGGTATAACTCCTTAAACAAATTGTTAATAAAATGAGCAGTGGCGATGCCAAGGAGTACACCCCTCTAACATTTAACCGGCCTCTTCTCAAAACTTGTCGTTATTATTATTATTATTATCATTATTTTTATTATTAGTAATCAATTAATCAAAGGCTACGTCTGAACCAACCTATATACGTAGAGTTAAGACTTATACAAGAACAACAATGTTTAATATATTTTAAGTATTGAAAAAGATCGTATTCAAAATATTAATCTCGATAATATTGTTGATACTTTTGGTAAGAATCGTAATAACAGAAGAATCTTACTTCTTTAGGTTTGGATAAAATCATTTTATTACTTGGATATGACTTGTATATGTGTTGATGTTTTTTTGTACCTTTTTTATAATATCTTATTACCATACAAACATGTAAAAACAAGCGGCTTCCTAAAATTTTCTGGCCCTGTCTGCCCCCTCCCCTAAAAAAACCCTAGCGTCGCCGCTGCACTTGAGCTAAGTAAATATTACTTATATCAATATCATACTAGCAGTTTTGATCATGAAAAAATATAGAGCACTAAATACTAAGCCTCACAGAATCATTAATTACTGATGGAGGTACATGCTCAAACTCTCACACTATCAGTTTCTATCATAAAAAAATTATTTTTATAAATTTCTGCTCTTGAGCACTTAATACTAAACCCTATAGAATTATTAACTATTGCCGGAGGTCTGTGTATTTACCCCCAGAACATTTTCAGAGTGTCGTACTAGCAGTTTTAATCATTAAAAAATATTGAAGTTTTGTTCACGTTAATTTCTGCTCTTCCAAAGCCAGCACTCATCGAGTACTAAACATTAACCCTATAGAATCATTAATTGCTTATGGAAGTCTGTGTATTTACCCCCGAATATGTTCAGAGTCTCATATTAGCAGTTTTGATAATTAAAAAATATTGAATGGTTTTTCCAAGTAAATTATCGCTATTATATGGCCAGCACTCATTGAGCACTAAATATCGAACTCCATAGAAACATTAATTACGGTCGCAAAACATGCTCAGACTGTCATACTAGAAGTTTTGATTAATAAATTTGAAAAATAATAATTTTTAGCTAAATCTCTAATCACATTTCGCACTTATTGATCACTAAATCTTCTGTATTTTGCTTTAGAAATATAATGAGTTCTTACGGCGTATGAGGATGGATAGTATTTTTCACGATCTAAGAAAGTCTATTGTATTGCATCTCATATAATAACTGGAGGCTAGTCACTTTCTTAGATCGTGAAAAATACTATACACTGCTATAGTAAAATCGCAATCGGTGCGGAGTAATAAATCAAAATTTGATGGGACTTGCTCACTATAACTGAACCAAACAAAATATGTAATTTTACCCTACATGCTGTAATGGATGTTGTGAAAACAAGAAATTTATTTGTGCCGACGGGTATTGTAGAAAGATAACAATGACCGAGTCTTATCTTAATACTTTCTAGGGGTATAATAGGCGTAGGTTTAGGAACAGTATTAGGGGTTCGTAGGTATATATTGTTAATATTTGTTTTATTGTTCAAGTTTTAAATTATGAAAATACGTAGATATCCTATTAAATAAGTGTGTTTTATAATGTTGACCGTTAAATAATACAATGTTATGATGGTATCCGGAAAATTCTTCGAAAGCAATTCTTCGAAAACAATTCTTCGAAAACAATTCTTCGAAAACAATTCTTCGAAAATCAATTCTTCGAAAATGCAATTCTTCGAATAAACAATTCTTCGACTAATAATTCTTCGAATAACAATTCTTCGAAGTATCCAAAAGGAATGACTTTGTTCAGAGATATAAATCAGGTATAATTTATCTAATCCCAAGCTTGCAACTGACGATAATCCCTTGGAAATTAGTTTTAATTTAACCCTGTGCAAGTAAATATGGATGCAGAATTTGTTTGTGATATAAATCAGGTATAATTTATCTAATCCCAAGTTTGCAACTGACCTGAGTGGGTATAAAAGGGATTGTTTTCCATAAAATAAAATTAGTTTTAATTTAACCCTGTGCAAGTAAATATGGATGCAGAATTTGTTTGTTCAGAAAAAGGAGAACGTAAATTGTTGTTCGAGGGACATTTTTATTTGAAAATTGTTGAAAAAGGTGAAAAAGTGTATTGGAAGTGCGCATTTTTTGAAAAAAGAAAAACAAACTGTCCAGCGAGAATAATTACTGTCGACGATAAAATCAGTAAAATAACAAAAGAACATAATCATATTGCTGACGCCTCAGAGGTGGAAGCGACCAAAGTGTACGAAAAAATTCGAATCAACTCGAAAATAAGTAATGATCCTCCGCACAGAATTATATCAATTGCTTCGACTACATGTTCCATAACGGCAGCTCCCAAGCTTCCAAGTGTTAGCAGTATGAAACGGAGTATTCGCAATATCAGACAAAAAAATCTACAAGGACCAGCTCTTCCTACTAATAGAAGCGAAATAATATTTTTGGAGGAATATACGAAAACCTACAAAAATGAAATTTTTTTGCTATATGATGCCGGTCCAGTGGACGAGAGAATATTCATTTTTACTACAGAACAAAATCTCCAATTATTGTCTAACAGTAAGCATTGGTATATTGATGGCACATTTAAAACCGTGCCGTTATTATTCCAACAATTACTAACCGTTCACGGACTGCAACACAATTTATCGGTACCTTTAGTTTATGCACTCTTACCAAAAAAATCAGAACGAATTTATGATCAATTTTTTCAAGAACTTAAAAATTTCAAATCATCTTTAGTGCCTGCAACGATTACCACTGACTTCGAAAAAGCATTGATTAATGCCTGCAATAGTGCTTTTCCAAGTTGTAGAAAAAGAGGCTGTTTTTTCCACTTCAGTCAATGCATTTTTCGAATGATTCAAAGGAATGGATTAAAAAAATGCTATGAGACTGACAGTGAATTTGCTTTCCAACTAAAAATGTTGTGTGCTATTGCTTTTGTCCCAGTGGATGATATGGTTATGGCTTTTGAACAATTATATGATAGTGAAATATTTCGGTCAGAAGCCGAAAGTGTTATTAATTATTTTGAAGATACGTGGATTGGGCGACCAAATCGAAAACCGCGAAAACCACCACAATATCCATACGAATTGTGGAATCTATATCAAACAGTTTTGGATGATTTACCGAGAACAAATAATTCGGTAGAAGGATGGCATCGAAGTTTTGAAACACAAGCATCAGCAGTTAACCCCAACTTGTGGAAATTTATAAAATGTATAAAAAATGAGCAAAGTCTAAATGAACTTCGTGTAGAACAATATTTAAGCGGATTTGAACCACAAACACCAAGAAAGAAGTACAAAGATTGTAATCAACGAATCAAAACTCTTGTAAATCAGTATGATAAAAATAATATAATAGAATACATTAGAGGTTTAGCTCACAACATATCATATTAATCTATAATATTTTTCTTACCTTGGTATTTGATAGTATTTATGTCATTTATCTGTAATTTTTACTGTAACCTTTTACTGTACTGTAAACTTTTACTGTAATTTATTAATAAAATGTTGACATAATTATAACAAATAAAAAAAGTAGTGTTTTATTTCCAGTTCCTAGGTATTCTCAAAAAAGAAAATGACCTTATAATTCTCATTTATTATTAGTATGTTCCGCATCATACGTTTATATATCATGCGAGAAATATTGATTATTGTCTAATGAAAACTTATCCCAGATTTTAGTAAATCCAAATAATAAAGCTGTCGAAGAATTATTAGTCGAAGAATTGTTTATTCGAAGAATATGGTATTCGAAGAATTGTTTTCCGACGAATTGTTTTCGAAGAATTGTTTCCGAAGAATTGCTTTCGAAGAAAATTCCTAGATGATCCATGTTATGATAGGTACTAATTGTAATTTGCTTGCCAAATTAATATTAACATGCCACTTGTAAATTGTTTTAAATAGACCTTCCTTCATCTTAGTCTAGATTAGTAAGTGCAAATATCTCTAAATCGCTGTCGGAATAACAATCGTCACTTGAGGAGTCATTATTTATTGAAATTATTATTGGTGTCACTGTAATGTCTGCATCTAAGATTTTGTCCAGATTCCACATGTTTTCTTCCTCTTTTAATACATGATGAATTGCTTTTTGCCAATTTTCTTTAGTAACTTGTAATAGGGACATGTCTAATAATACTTGCAGATCTTTTAATTTGAATGTAGTATTATGCCGACCTATAAAACTTTTCACTTGTGCCCATATTAGTTCTATTGGATTTAATTGGCAGTACGTCAATATCACGTTTTTTGCTAATTCGTCCACTGCATATTCAATTTTTCAATTTGTAGAAGTTCTGGTTTTCTTGATTTTTGAGGAAAATTAATATTTTTGTCTGTTAGCCATTCAATAATCTTTTGTTTTCTCCATTATGTGTTTGGCACCTACTCAATGTGACGAAAATGGTTACTAGCGTTATCTATTACTATGACTGAGCCTTTTGGTATTAGGTCAATCATATGCTCAAAATATTCCTCAAATACGTTCATGGCAGTCTCCAGTTTTTTTAGATTGGAATATTAAAGAGCCACCATCTAAAAACCCATTATCACTGCCAATATGAGTTATGATTAGACGTCGTCCCTTACCGGATGGACTCTTCAATCCTGTAGATAATCCTTCCAAAGAAGCCTGTCGTGAAGATTGAATGTTGGTATCCTGTCACATTTTACTGACAGTGTAACCTTCATTCATCCACGTTTCGTCCAAGTAAAATATGGGTTTGCCTTCTGCACGTAATTTAAAAATTGTTCTTAGATATCTCCGTCTCCAACAAATTTCGTCATTATCAATTAGAATCGCTTTTCTATCATGTTTTGCCAATTTGAATTTTAATTTCTGTAGCGTTTCCCGTAGTTTCGTTCGGCCCAGTTTAGGGAAATATAGATCTTTATTCATTTCATCCGAAATTTTAGCTAGTGTTGGGATTTCTTTCCTAAAATAAAATTCGTACACTTTTCTTCTTATTGCGTTTTTAATTGCTTCTGTGAAATTCAACTTTCTTTTGACCGCTCCACTTTCCGCTTCACTTCTAATTTTGTATATTGTTGATTTGCTTACGCCTGTTATATTACTTGTCTTTGCAACAATGTCATCAACTGAACCTGAAGGATTTTCAGTTTCTAAGTAATTATAAACGTTGTTTATTATTACTTTCTCGTTCGACGACTTTTTCGTACGCTTTACAGGTGTAAACCCGGATCCAAACTGTAAATTTTCTGCCATTATCACTATTAACCGAAACTAATAATCACAATAATTACTTTATAAAAGTTATCAAGCGAGCAAGTTTTTTTCTAAATTCACTAAATGAATGATTGCTGACTGTTACTGCAACTACCTTTGAAACTAAAATACACAAATTCCATAGTCAGGTAGGGGAATTATCTCTGATATTATAATCCCACCCCGTCTGCCTGAAGTCATCAAGACTCGCAATAGTTCTTGAAACTTGTTTGTGCAAGTCGTTTATATGTTCATAAAAAAAATTACAACCGAATACACCAAAATACTATAGGCATTCAATAATATTCGCAATTAATATTTCAGTAATCCGAATGTCTCTATAGCTTAAAAATAATAATAGGATAATAATAGGTACCCACCCCTGAAATGAGCTGTTCCGACAGTTTTATTACTCCGCAACGATTGCGATTTTATTATAGCTTATTAAAAGTCTTCTCATTTTCTAGTAATGTATGAGAGCATTAAATTTCAGCTTTTGGCACTAAATGCGCACTTATTCCAAACCGATTCTGCTGATTTGACCATGCTAGCTTTATAGACGTAAGTAAAAAGTAAATCAAAATTAAATATGCAGATATATACATGTACGTGACTGGCGGAGCTGCTTGAATTGAAGAGTTTCTATCATAAACATTTATTGTAAAAGGGTCAAAGCAATTTATAAGCTTTAATTTTAGAAGATATCTGTTGAAGAAATAAACATGAGAAATGTAAACAAATAGTAACTGGACATTTTTAGACATACCGATTTGGCAAAATCACTTTTGAATAATATATACAAACTAAAATATTTTCAGCTTTTGTCAGAGACTATACCAACGATATAAGTGCACGAATACAATTTACAAATGAGCTTTCTGCATTTACTAGGTAGTGGGGCTGGCTTGTGTAGGGCGCATCAAAATCTCAGGAGTCTTCCTACGTTTGCCAAGCTGTACTGAACCACAGACACATAAAGCAGGTACTGAATTTTTTAGCAATGTTGCTACTTTTAGTTACAACAAATACTTGTTTAAAATTTATATAAGAATATGCCTTTATTAAATAAAATTCAAGTATTTTGAATTACTTTTAAAAGCAGCGACTTAAATGCAAAAATTAGTATGACTTTCTTTTTATTTGCATAACTTTTTAACAAATTTTCAAATAAATTTCTAATTTCATTTTTCGTGCAACTAAAGAGAATTTGTAAACATGGTGAAGCGGTGGAACTGTCCACAAGTGGGCTTAGAATGTGACTCGATGTTTGAGGCTTTAAAAAGTCGAAACAAACTCAGGTTGGACTATATTCTTTTGAGGGAAATTTAAATGGCGACCCTTACCTACAATTACTCAGAGTTCCCGAAATAACACAAATTTTAGAAAATGATGTGTCAGAAGCTTTGCTGACTGCTAGATATGATCAAAAATACGTCCCTATTTGACGTATATTTTAATGTCGCTTTGTGATTTATATAGGGTGGATATTTTTCATTGATATGCTATGTGTATATTTCGTTGAATAAATTATAATAACTTTTTGAACAGTTTGGACGTTTGGTAAATAAGTTACTCGTAGTTACTGGTTATTGGTAAACTAAAAGTTTCTATCAGACAGGAAAGTAAGAAAGACTCTTATATTGTTTCTGGTCCTTTTACTATTTCAAAACCACTCGTATCTTAGTGTACCTTATTCACTTATGAATAGTCTTTGACAATTTCTGGAATATTTCACAATTTTCAAACCTCATATTTAACTCAGTTTTGTTTAGTTTTTCTTAGCATTTATAATATCAGTAATGATATTCTCATTATGAAGATAAAATTATTTTACTATTAAATTTTGACACGTGTTAACCCTCTAGCAGGCCGCACCGCCTTTTGGCGGGCTCCATCTAAATCATTGGTTCCCAACGGGGGCGATACCGCCCCCCTGTGGGCGCTGCCGCCTTTTAGGGGGGCGGTAGCGGATTCAGAAGCAAATAATAAGCAGTCACGAGGAATGGTGAAATAAAAATGATTTAATAAGGGTTAATAAGCAGTTTTAAATTAGCATTAATAATAATAATACTAATAATTATAATAATTTCTTTTAGTTCAGAATAGAAGTATATGACTTGTCCTCGCACGTTCATACAAAATAACATGTTTCGACATGTTCGCACACAGACAAGTTGAATCATGCACGAAATGAAACGTATAATAGCAACAACTCTACGAATTTTTTGTTAGTTAGTTGTATGTGCTTGGCCGCGATATATAGTTGTGAATCATAAGCTCTGCCGTAGTAAATAATCGTGAGTGGTGTGTAATTTTATAAACATTACTATCTCTAAATCTATTGAGAATTTAATTTTTGTATGAAAATGGCCGAATCTACTTCTAAATTAAAAAATAAATGCCGGCAATACAGTATTGAATATTTAAAATATGGATTTGCGGAATCTTCTACAAACAAATCATTACCTATGTGTTTAATTTGCCGAAAAGTTTTTCTAATGAAGCTATGAAACCTTCTAGGCTACACGAGCATTTACATAAAATGCATCCTGATAAGAAGAACAAAGGTATATTCTATTTTCAAGAACTCGAAAAACAATATTTAAAATAGCCAACTATATCAAACCTTTTTGCATCGTCTTCTAAACGAGACGATGATGGGCTACGAGCCTCATATAACGTTTCATTGTTGATCGCAAAGTCAGGAAAACCACACACCATTGGCGAGGAATTAATTTTAACGGCAGTCGAAGAGATATTAAAAACTGTTCTCCATCATAAGACACCATTTGACATCATTAAAAAAATTCCTCTCTGTAATAATTCAGTGCAAAGAAGAATAGATGAAATGGCAAATGACGTTGAAATATCATTATGCGATTACCTAAAGACTAGCAAATTTTCCATTCAACTCGATGAATCAACTCTACCAAGTAACGAAGCTCTACTCTTATCATACGTACGATTTATAAAAGAAAAAAAAATTCATCAAGAGTTATTATTTGCTAAGAACTTGGAATCTGATACAAAGGGACATTCTATATTTAATATCATGCAAGAATTTTTTCAAGAGAAAGAAATTCCTATTAACAATATTTTGTCTGCTACTACTGATGGTGCTCCAGCAATGACCGGGCGTCATAAGGGTTTTATAGCACATTTGAGAAAAGCAGTGCCAAATGTACTCGCTGTACATTGTATTATTCACCGTCAGCATTTGGTTGCAAAAAATTGAATGAACGTCTGCATGCGTCCCTCAATAACGTTATTAAAGCAATCAATATCATTAGAAGCAATTCATTGAATGATCGTTTGTTTCATACGCTTTGCAATGAAAATGATGAAGACTACAATCGCTTGCTGCTGCACACAGAAGTTCGGTGGCTCTCTAAAGGTGTTTGTCTGAATCGTTTTTCAATCTATTTGACTCAGTGTTGGAATCTCTTAAAGAAAACGAACAATTGCGCGAAAACCTGATTACGTCATAAAATGACATCGCTTATTTAACGGACCTGTTTAAAGTATTTAATCAAGTTAATCTACAATTGCAAGGTAATTTAAATTTAATTAAAACTAAAAAAATCATAGCTGTTTTTGCAGGAAAACTTCTTATATTCAAAAGAAATCTTGGTAGAGGCGAGTACAACCATTTTCCCACAGTATCAACAGTGTCTGCAAAACCGGAAGATTTACTTACTTACTGCCACCACTTGGAAGTTCTTCATGTTGATTTTACAGAGCGTTTCCAAGATATTTTAAACATGGAAATACCAAGTTGGGTTATAGATCCTTTCGCAAACACAGATACTGACGGCTCATCAAATTTGGAAGAGGAGCTATTAGAACTCACAACTAACGAAGAACTGAAAGTAAAATTCAAACGTGGATATCAAGAGTTCTGGCTTCAAAAACCAATACCAGTGCTCTATCCTGGATTGTGGACAATAGTACAGAAGTTGTTAATTGCATTTCCTTCGTCCTATATGGCTGAGCGTGCATTCAGTGCAGTAACTGATTTGCTATCAAAGAAGAGGAACAGACTACACATCACTGAACGTGGCGATCTGCGATTGATGTTAACGAAATTGGAACCAGATATTAACAAACTGGTAACACTCCACCAGCCTCAACCGTCTCATTGATTTTTTCTTTAATATTAATTTTGTATTGCATTTCTTATTTCTATTGTGATTGTATTTCTTATTGATTCTGTGTTTATATTTAAAAGTTTAATAAACAATTTTATTGTACATTTGGTAGTCGTTTAATAAATTTCTACTTCATCATTCCTCTAAAATAAAATTTAGACATTAACTGAAATTAAAGCTAAATACAGATCAATTGGGACGGTACACATGATATTCAAATAAAATTAACTACTTTGGACTAACCAGCGACTGGGGGGGGGAGGGGGGTCGGTTAAATTTTTGTTCTCTTCTATAGGGGGCGGTGGTCCAGAAAAGGTTGGGAACCACTGATCTAAATCAAGTTATCTCTCTATGTAAAATTTTTATAGGTTTTAACTGGCGCGACAGCCTTTTGTGTGTTTTCATTCGACAGAGTGGTCATGAGTTGAGTGGGATCGTACCGTTCGTTTGAGAGGTACGGTCAATTGAACACATGCTATCGTGAGAGTTAGGCGTAATAATTCTAAGTAGTTTAGGTGTTACATTGGTGAAAATATTAGTTATTTTCCGGACTTCAAAAAATTATTGGTGAGTAAAAAATAACTTCTTTTTTGTTATGAACAAATCAGATCATGTATTTTCTAAGAAGTGACCCCCAAAAGCAGGCAGGCTGGGATTGGCATAGTTTCTAACATATGCTGTAACTGACCGCTGCTGATTGATGATTGTAATATTATATTTTATTGTTATAGAAATTGTATTTTATTGTTATAGAAGTGTCTTCAAACGGAAAAGACGAGAGATTGCCTAGATATCATGATTCAAAAATCCAAATTATGAAGTGTACACACTCTTGTTTTAACAAGGATAAATGAATTTGTAAAGAAGTGTGTAATATTTTATTAAATTCGGCCAAGCGCTTTCGACATTACGTCATCATCAGGGCTTTCGTCAGTCGGTCCAGAGACATATTAAAATTGTCCACATTATTGCGTTTGTCAGTTAAACATGGGAAACAAACAACAAATTACAAACATTTAAACAAATCAAATTCAAAACGACACCACACAAACTATATCCACAGTGGCCTTTCCGACCTGATCTTTCAAATAGTTGGTCGAGATAATTTGAAAGATCAGGTCGGAAAGGCCACTGTGGATATAGTTTGTGTGGTGTCGTTTTGACTTTGATTTGTTTAAATGTTTGTAATTTGTTGTTTGTTTACCATGTTTAACTGACAAACGCAATAATGTGGACAACTTTAATATGTCTCTGGACCGACTGACGAAAGCCCTGATGATGACGTAATGTCGAAAGCGCTTGGCCGAATTTAATAAAATATTACACACTTCTTTACAAATTCATTTATCCTTGTTAGATATCATGATGTTCGAAACAAAACGTGGAATTTCGAAAAGTTATCAGAAGCTGAAATTCGGCAAATTATAGAAGCATGTATAGCGATGTTGAATCCGAAACAGAGACATGTCCAGGAAAATCAGACCCAAAATGATCATTTTGCGTCATTTTCGAGGTAACGGCTGATACTTGGTAAAAAGTTAGTAAAAATGGTGTACAACAAAACTTAACTTATGCGACCTCTCAAATCGGACCGGAACATTGTTTATGATTCGATTTACACTCATTTTTCATGCCTTTTGTAGATTTTTCAGGTGTATCTTTTTTCTCGTGCATAGTACAGACAAAAAGTTAAATACTTTTTTTTTCTTCTTTTAAAGACCTTACAATTCTAGACCTTACACGTAAAAAAAATTGATTGGGTCAAAAGATATTGGCAAATAAACAACTGATAACGTTATTGTTAATAAATAAAAATATAATGAGCATTTTTCACACTAACACTTCCACATTACGCTTATCTATTCTCACTCATTAAAAAATGATACTCACGAAAGATGGAGTCTGTAAGTTCAATAGTTTATGAATTATGGCCTTATAAACAAATTAACTAAAAATTGACTTGCAGAGTTCTGTAAGCTATGCGACCTCGCGCCAATTTTTTCACTGTTAGATTTCATAATAAGACATCGATACCAATTATTGTTTTTTAAAAAAATACATTTTTGCAACAACGTGATTTTTTTTTCATATTTGGCTTAGTTGCATAATTAATTTGACACTATATCCGCCGATTTTTGTCGAGAATTAAGTACGCACATAGGAGGGGCATGGAAAGAGCTTTCATTGAAAAAAAATACGTTAAGATTTATTGACAAACGACTGAGTTACGGACAATCGAAGTCGGAGGCCTGTCAGTCAACAATTTATGAGAGTATCGAAAAACAAAAAATATCCCTAAAATTTTTAGTCAATGTACTTTTATTGTACGAAATAGCGAGACGTCGCGTAAATTGCAACCCAATCAAAAAAAAATTTCAAAAGTCAGCAGCGGGCGGATATTTCGGCTGGCTGCTGCGTGGCAGCGGAGTGGGGGGAACGCCTAGCTTTTCATTCTATCATCGTCCGTATTTTGTGTTGGCAGTCGTACGGTGAACCTCAGAGAGTGTAGTCGAGCTAAAGTTTTGTTTTTCGATACTCGCATAAATTGTTGACTGACAGGCCTCCGACTTCGAATGTCCGTAACTCAGTCGTTTGTCAATAAATCTTAACGTATTTTTTTTCAATTAAAGCTCTTTCTATGCCCCTCCTATGTGCGTACTTAATTCTCGACAAAAATCGGCGGATATAGTGTCAAATTAATTATGCAACTAAGCCAAATATGAAAAAAAATCGCGTTGTTGCAAAAATGTATTTTATTAAAAAGCAATGATGGGTATCGATGTCTTATTATGCAATCTAACAGTGAAAAAATTGGCGCGAGGTCGCATAGTTTACAGAACTATGCAAGTCAATTTTTACTTAATTTGTTTATAAGGCCATAATTCATAAACATAAACAATATTAAGTATATGGTCAATATCTAAAGCCGATTTACAGAGAGCATCCTGATGTATATGGAAATGCAAAAAAACATCATTTTCCGGATACTTAGAATTAAATTTCCCAACAAATCCTTGATTGATTCCAACCATATTAGGAGCACCATCTGTAGTTACATTACATATGTTATCAATAGGTAAACGAAGTTTATCGATGCAATTTTCAAATTCACAAAATATATCGGCACCAGTCGTTGTTCCTTTTATTGACTGTAGCCCTGCAAGTTCTTCTGTAATTTCAAAGTGGGCGTTGATTCCTCTTACAAATATGAGTAACTGCGCAGTATCGCTGATATCTGTACTTTCATCCATGGTAATTGAATAAAAAATAAATTTTTGAGTTTTTGTAGTCAGTTGCGAAATTAGATTTTTATCAATATTTTCAATTCTCTCGGTGATTGTTCTTCTTGAGAGAGACAGTGACTGAAAATCATTTTTCTTTTCAGTGCACATAATATCGCACATATCCATCATGCACTGCTTTATAAATTCACCATCTGAAAATGCTTTATTAGATTTAGCAATATTATAAGCCAACACATAACTGGCTTTCGTAGCGCATCTTTGAGAATGATTAGCTCTCCGAAATAATTGTTATTGACTTGATACATTTTTTATTAAATGTTTCGATTTAATTTTTTTCACCTCTTCACTTAACGATGAGAAAGAGTGGTTTTCATGTTTGCTCTTGAAATGGCCGTGAATGTTATATTCTTTTAAAACGGCAACAGTTGTATTGCAAAGTAAGCACACAGGTTTTTCTTTAAATAAAGTAAAGAAATATTTCCACGTTCATTCTTCTTTAAAAACTCGACATTCTGAATCCACTTTTCTTTTTTTAACATCCATTTTAGACGTTACCTACCACGGAGAACAACACACAGAAACGCAATTGACGAAAGCGTACTGCTAACTAATGCTTTTGCGCGGGTGTTTATTGAGGCAGTGGGAGTTTCGGGAATTACACAAACAAGTACTCGAGTCACAGCGGGTCGTTGCAGATGACTGACTAAGTCGCTAAATAACTAATCTTCGGGCGGCCTCGCTTGTATTTATACCTACATGCAAAGATTGGTCAGGAATTGGATTTTTCCGGTTCTTTCGAGAAAACAGAACAATTAATCGAAAATGCAAGAGTGTCTGGAAGTTTCGAGCGAAGATGAGTCATCTGTTTAGGTCGGATGGATTTGTCCAGAATACTATTGTGTTTTGAATATAGCAGCAGGTAGTTTTTATGCGGGTCGTCACATTACGAAGTAAGAACGCGTTCAAACATTCTCACAACGGCACTCTTAAACGGGCCGGATTAAACTTTTCCGCGGGCCGGACTTGGCCCGTGGGCCGTAGTTTCCCCATCACTGAGTTACACCAACACCACCGACAAAAATAAGTAGATATGAACGAAAAAACAAAAAGTTTGTGGAAGTTGATTGCCCACGGATTATCACATTGGAGGTGTGGATCTTATGGATGGTCTGATTGGCCGGTACCATATCCGTCTCAAGACGCAAAGTGCTTCATTGAAGTTATTCTATCATTTCATTGACATGGCAATGGTTAATGCTTACCTTCCTCACAGACGCATCCTTGGAGCAGGAGTAGCATAGGAAAGAGTGACTCCAGAGTTACCTAAATTCCGTTGTCAAGTTGCGAATGGATTATGTTTTTATCAACAGAAACTAGCTAAAAGACCAGTGGGAAGACCAACAAGCACTAACAAGTCTAGCTATAATGGTACCAAGAGGTGTTAAAAAATCATATGGATTGGGTTTAGATGCACGTTATGATAATGTTGGTCATAAGCCTGATCAACTAGATCGTAAAATAGGTGAACGCACCTGTACATTGACTGGTTGCAAATCGGAAACACAAATGTATTGCCTCAAATGTAAAGTTAATTTGTGTCTTTCATCGAACAAAAAATGTTTTCAAATTTATCATACCAAACAATAATGTTAGTCGTTTATGTTAACTTTTTTTATGAATCAGTTGTGATCTCAATTTATAATGTCCCACATTCATACTACTTTTATGAAATGCAACATGAAAATACAACACAGCTAATTTGTTTCAGTTTCCATTCCCTGGCTAACCCGCCTTTTTTTCCACCTGGAGTGGAAATAATAAATCTTTTGTAATATCAGACTCCAAATTCGGGTTCTCGACACCGAATTTATAACCAAACGTTATTTTTCGACGTAAAAAAATTGGCCTGCTAGAGGGTTAAGTCCTTGTAAATCTGACGACTTATGATCATAATAATTAAAATTAATAATAATCCTTGAGTAATAAACTTTCACAAGAATTACCTGATAACCTTCTGGTAAAGGATCATGTCGTATGGTAAGTGAGATATAATCACCAGGCCTCAAAAGTTCCATGACAGCTTCTTGATGTGTAGCATGCGTTACATCTGTTCCATTTACTTTCAGAATACGATCTCCAACTTTGAGTTTCCCACTTTTAGCTGCGGTACCACCAGGTACCAACTACATAAAAAACGATTAAGTTAATAAACTTACAGCAAATTGTTTGATTTTTGTATAAGTTTTCTGAATTTGTTTTATTTGGCAACTGTATTCTTACGTGTGAGATAAAAATGCCGGGTTCCTTGGAGCCAAATGGAATACTGGAATGATCGGTACCTCCTATAATGCTGAAACCCAACGATCCTCCCAATTTGCTTAACGTAACATCCTGAAAATACATAAAAACATGATTAGTTGAATAATGACATTTTTATTAATGCCTAACATAATCATTTAATTATACTTAAATTTTAATGAGATTTTTTTTATGTCTTAGAAATATATTTTCATAATTGAACTATTGGATAATTTAAATGATTCTACTCTTTTGAATTATGTACTACGAAATCAATTAAAATTATTATAAATTTTACCTATACTGTGCTTAATATTAGAAAGGTCTAAAAACTAAAAGTTTATTCTAAATAAGAAGAGCTTTCAGAGTTCAGGTGGTGACAATGATAAAATATGTGCGCTCTAGTAACATTTCACTAACTATTATTTGTTTTTAGTATTACATTAATATCATAAATTGATTGTTAGACACTTGTTGTGTAAATGGCAAAAAAATATTAGTGAGGGCATGATATGTCAACGAGATTTTCTCAAAGAATACATACTAGGAGATTTAAAATTGGATGTTTTTGAAAATATTTGCCGCATTTTAATGTGTATATGTTACAGTTAAAGTATTTAGTTGGCTAGTATATAAACTAGTTAAATAGTATACAAACTATCCAGCTGCCAGGTTAATTTGATGAAAAATCATATTTTCTCTGAAGTAGCTACGACTAATGGCTGGTTTGTATACTATCCACCTAGTTTATAAACTATACGAAATTTATCGCTAAAACTCAAACCACAAGGAAATTACACAAATTAGCTAGCATTTTTGGCTAGTTTGTAAACTATCCACATTAGTTGGATAAAATGTGAACCTGATATTGGTAGTAATACATAATAATCAACGAGTTGGTTAGTATGTAAACCAACCAACGCGAGTTGGTTATTATGTAAACCAACCAATTCTCTTTGGATAATTTAGTGGGGTTATGTTTCGTCAAGTGTCGTGTGTTGTGACGGTGTACAGTTGTGTCTCATGAAATTTGTTTAAGAATAGGTATCGGGTTATTAAAAATGAATGAGCAACAATTTAAAAACCTATTATTAGACCTTTACGACCAAAAGTCGCAAAATTCAAAATTAATTATTGATAGCGATTATAGTGAACTTTTGCAACGTATCAAGAGAATACGCGAAACTGGACCTGACAGTAGTAACAAGAGTGATTATTATCATGTGATAAATACTTATGATTTACAAAGAATCGAATTATCTTATGTAATTCTACATAGAAGATCTGGAAAGTTATTTTACGTTTGAGTGAATGTTATGATGCGATTAAAGCTGCCCATCGTGGAACTGGGCATGGAGGGCGTCACGCAACAACAAAATTATTAAACGAAAAGTACCACAACTTAACATATGAAATGGTAAAATTGTTCATTGAAACTTGTGAAATTTGTCAGCTTAAACGGAACAAAACTAAAAAGGGAATTGTTGTTAAACCAATTGTTTCAAATCATTTAAACTCTCGATGCCAAATCGATCTCATCGACTTACAAACTAGACCAGATGGTGACTACAAATTTATTTTTGTCTACCAAGACCACCTAACCAAATACGTCAGGTTGAGAGCGCTAAAACCAAAGAAAGCTAAAGAAGACGCTGAGCACCTATTAGAAGTATTTGCAGACTTAGAAAGCCCTTGCGTGTTGCAGAGCGACAATGGCCGAGAATTTGCAAACCAGGTGGGTATTAGGGTAAAAGGCATGTTAGAAAGGACATGGCACTTTTTATGGGCATTTTGGCCCTCTGTATTTTTGATATGTTGTAGCTGACTTGAAAAGATTTTTTTCCTTTGCGCTAAACTTCTAGCTCTACTGGGTGTACCGGAAAAATGGGCCCAAAGTTGAGATTTTGAATTTTACATGTATTTTGAAGTGCCATGTCCTTTATTTCAAAGTCCCTAAATGTTGCTTATATGGATGAAATAAAACAAAATCAATACATTTTGATTTTTTTAGGTGATTGAGAAATTAGTCGGAATGTGGCCTGACTGCTATATTGTGCATGGTAAACCGAGACATTCACAATCACAAGGTTCAGTGGAGAGGGCGAACCAAGATATAGAGAACAAGTTAGCGTCGTGGATGAAAGATAATAACTCGACAAAATGGAGCGAAGGTTTAAAAATTGTTCAATTTCAAAAAAATCTGTGATTAGGCTAGTATTTTGAAATTTAAAAAAATAAACTGTGTTTTTCTAATTCATTTGCCAGTTGTGAAAACGGCGCAGCGGCATAATTTTGTATCTGTTTTGTTTGCGTAAGTATAGGTGAATGCAACAGCGACTCTGTGTTTGTATAAGTTGCGTTTTACCTCAGTTCTTTGTTTTTTGTAGCTGTTTTCATTCTGGTATTGGACGCAGTCCTTATGAACCTTTATATGGTGTAAAATGTAGAGATGGTTTAAATAACCTCCCTATTTCTATCACAAACATTAAATCCATACGTACAGAAGAACTGGAAACATTATTATCTTCTAGTAATGACACCGAGGATAAAGTGGAAGAAGATTCACATCCTTCAAATAATTTTGTACCCGATGAAAAATCTACCGTCACTGAAGAGGAAATGGCCGCCCAACAATTGTCTGGTACGTATCTATAAAGTATTTCCACATTATTTCACAATGCATCCTAATTTCATTTAGATTCAATTGAAAACGCTGGTTCTGCTGTCCGATAATACTCATAGCCCAGTTGTATTCGCAGATAATACTGAAACCATAGTTTTACCCAAAAATAATACTGAAACCCCAGTTTCGCTCGAAATTAACAATAAAACCTCAGTTTTATTTAAAGAACAAGCAATGGCATTGTTCTCTACTGAAACAACAGAAAATGCTCTCAATGAAGCATTACCACAAAAATGCTTATTATGTTCTGAAGAAAACGTATGTGACCATTGTCAGAATAAAAACAATATTAAAGCGATAAGGGACTCATACCAGGAAAGTCTAAAAAGGCAAGCACAAAAAATGCTACAAACTTCTCCTAAGAAATTTAAACAAGGAACTGTCGGCATGTCCGTGAGAGTGCATATCCGCACGCGCACTGTAGTAGAAAATCTGATCGGTTATTAGAAATAGACTTGTTATTGTTATCAGTATAAATTAATGTCAGTGTCATATAAATAGATTTTGAATTATATATGAAATAATAGCCTTTAATGTCGTTTCTTTGTTTACAGAGAAACCCACTATTGTTTTTATTTCACCTTGCTATATAATCCAGCATTTATAAACACGGACGTTATGTGTATATATGATTTACACCGTATATTTAATTATTACGTGTAATTATAGTAAAAAAAGAATAAACCAATTTTGTTATTTATCTTCTAAATAAATAAATAAATCATTACTAATTGTGTAAATAAAAAGTAACAAAATCTTGGAATAAACATCTCAACAAAAAAAAATCGAATTCTATAAACACAACAAAGCTCATAAACAATAATCATTTATATTATGAATGTATAATGTAAACAAATATGTTAGTTTTTAAAGTTATTTCGAAAACAAAAAACGTAATAATGTTACCAGAGGTAATAAATTAGATATAGTGAAGCGCAAGGTTTATAGAAGGGAAATGTGGAAAGTAGTAAGGAGTTGTGTGGATATTTTTGCTGTATATTTTACCTTACTTGTAGCTGGACGACTAGCGCTGGTAGGGTTTAGCCCAAAAACACACCAAAATATAACTAATTCGATTGTTAAATTCCACACTTAAAACTATAATTAAAAAAGTATTGCCTCTCTCAATAAAAAGAACTTTCATAAAGTCTAGCGCATTTGACCAACTGAACTATCAATACATCAGAAGCTGCCTTTAAAGGCCAATGTGAACACTTTTTTGTGGATTATTCCAAACAAGTCAAAGTTTTATAAAATTATCAAATAATTTGCTAAAAAAGATATAGTGGACTCAATTTTATGCAGAAATATTGACAACATTCTATCATGTCTTCTTCTTTCTATTCAATTTAAAAAAAAATATTTAAATATTCAGAAGTTTTGTCTAGAAGCAAATGGTTTCAATGAGAGTTCATAACTTTGGAATTATAAAAATTTAGAGTTTGGAAAAAATTTTAGTTAAACAATTACTAATTTGGGTTAAAATAAATTTCTATTTATAAAATTTTAGGTTGGAATTTAACAACATATTTCAAATATAATAAAACGTTGTCTAGAATACTAATAAATACTTTTTTTAATATCAATTGAAAATAGTTTAGAAATAAACGTACATTTGTAAACAATGTGTTAGTTTATAAACTACACTGTTAAGTATTCTAGACATCTTTAAAATTAGTAACTCAGAATGTTTATGTAAAAAAATTATTTCTTGATTAAGGTTAGCACATTCCATAATGTTAAATTTATTCCAAAACAATTTGAATTACATACAGGAAAATGCCAAGTATTAATAAAAAATCTCCAAAATAAAAAAGTTAAGTATTAGTGTTTTAAAGGAAACTCAATGTTTCTAGCTAATTCCACAATATAATGAAAAATGTTGAAAATTCTAAAAAATTGACAATTGTTTCGATAACTGAATATGATCGTCAGAATGACAGAAGTTACATTTCATTTGATGCCTACCTGATGTTTAGTAGTTATTTTTGGGTAGACCAAGAAGTGACCTACCTTGTGATTGACTTAATATATGTTAATAGAAAAAAGATAAAGATGTGATATTACAAATATTGAAGCTTAGATATTATTAGCCCTATGGTGATATCCTGGATATCGTTTTTCCAATTAAGATCAGTATAACTGTGCAATGGTATAGAAAACCAGGAAAACTATATCTGCTGATCTTTACAATTATCACTTAAGAAGACAGTTTAATAGTGGAGAACTCCCTAGATTTATCTGTTCATTGACGACTTCATATTCTGGGTTTCTTAAGTGTCTTCTGATTTCCAACTCTTCAAGGAAATCCAGTTCTTGTTTCTTATCACAATTATGTAGTACTTCTAGTTCTGTGTTAGTTGTCAATGAATGGTTGGTGTCAAGTAGATGTTTTGCGTAGTGAGATTTATCTGGTTGTTTTAATCTGTAAGCGCGTATGTGCTCACTGTATCGTATTTCAAAATTCCTAAGGGTCTGACCCAAATAGACAGCATTACATTCTGGACATTTGAGTTTATATATACCTGATTTTTTTAATATTGGTATTTTTGTTTTAACGTATATCTGATATTATTCCTGGATTATTATTTTTATCTTCTAGTAATGTTCTTACAAGTATTAGACATTCTTTAGGAGGAATTTTAGTGAACATATTAGTAACGTCAAATGAAATAAGCTTAGAGTTATCTTTTAATTTGAATGCTTTTAATTTTTTAATTAGTTCTCAATTTATTTGATGTAAGTATTCATCAGAATTATTTCACTTTTCACAATAACATATATATTTAAAATTAAGGTTTACCAATGGGAAGCCCTATATCACTTATTTTGGCAAACATTTTTATGGACAGTTTAAAAAGAAAAATCTCTGAAAATAATATTTCAAAAAATGTTTTATTTTGGTATAGATATGTAGATGACATATTAGCTTGTTTTATAGGTAGTGAACGACAATTAGATATATTTTTCAACCGCATTAATAATTTACACCCAAAAATTAAATTTACATTAGAAGTTGAAGAAAATAACTCAATCAATTTTCTTGATTTGAAAATTCAAAGAGTTAATAATGTACTTGATTATTCAATTTATCGAAAACCAACACACACTGATGAGACAATTCCATATAGTTCCAATCACCCCATGTCACATAAACTAACGGCATATAATTCAATGATACATAGAGCATTTTCAGTTCCTATGAACAAATGTAATTTTGATAGAGAGATTAATACAATTAGACAAATAGCAACACTCAACGGTTATCCATTACATATGATAAATAAGTTAATTAATAAAAAAGAGGCAAAAGTGGGATTACAACTAATATTTCCTAAACAAACTGAAGAAATAAAACTTATAAAACCATCACATATGCAGGAAATATTTCTAATAATATTTCAAAGATAATATCTTTAGCAACGAATACAACAATTTCTTTTAAAACAGAAAGTAACGTAAGTACAAAATTATTAAATGTTGAAACAAAAATACCAATATTAAAGAAATCAGGTATATATAAACTCAAATGTCCAGAATGTAATGCTGTCTATTTGGGTCAGACCCTTAGAAATTTTGAAATCCGATACAGTGAACACTTACGAGCATACAGATTAAAACAAACAGATAGATCCCATTACGCAAAACACCTACTTGACACCAACCATTTATTGACATCAAACACAGAACTAGAAGTACTACATATTTGTGATAAGAAACAAGAACTGGATTTCCTTGAAGAGTTGGAAATTGGAAGACTTAAGAAACCCACAATATGAAGTCGTCAATGAACAGATAAATCTAGGGAGTTCTCCACTATTAAACTGTCTTCTAAGTAATAATTGTAAAGATCAGCATATATAGTTTTCCTGGTTTTCTATATCATTGCACAGTTATACTGACCTTAATTAGAAAAATGATATCCAGGATATCACCATAGGGCTAATAATATCTAAGCTTCAATATTTGTAATATCACATCTTTTTCTTTTCTTTAGGTTACTTCTTGGTCTAGCCAAAAATAACTACTAAACATCAGGTAGGCATCAAATGAAATGTAACTTTTGTCATTCTGACGATGATATTCAGTTATCGAAACAATTGTCAATTATTTAGAATTTTCAACATTTTTCATTATATTGTGGAATTAGCTAGAAACATTAAGTTTCATTTAAAACATTAATATGAGTAAATTCCACGAAGTAAGGGTCGAGACAGTTAGTTTGATAATCAGTAAATTAATCGAATTATAGAACATTTTCTACGTATTAAGTTCTATTGACAATTTGATCTATTAAAATATACCAAGGCTTTTTTTATAAAAAATTATGCTACATGAAGCGTCGCCGTTTCTTTCGACTGGTTACAGAGGTCCGTCATTTTTATTTTGTCAAGTTTTAGTAACATGCAATCAAATTTTTCCACCTTATAAACATAAACATTCCTGCTTGAAATAATGTATAATAAATATCACTGATGCAATATTATTTATTATTTAAAAATAATGTTTAATTTACAAATCTTAAAAACATTTCACCAAATACAAAAAAAAATTAATGGCTATCCTAGACACATAATTATTGTAGCAAATACTATTGAAGGTCTTGTTATAAAATAGAAATAATTCTTCACATATGATATGGATAAGGTTACTGATATTGTTGATATATTTAAACCTCGTTACTCTAATGTGATTGCAGTTTTCCGTATAGGCAAAACAGACGAAAATAAGAAAAAATCTAGACCGCTAAAAAGTCAATTTCAGGATAATACTCCATCCTACATACTGCGCAATAAGAAAAAATTACAAGGTACTCGATTCTCTCGAATTCAAATAAAGGATGACCAAACTAAATATCAAATTAACTACTTAAAGAATTTGAGAGAGGAGCTGGAAAGGCGCAAAAATGGAGGATGAGCATCTAACCATAAAATACGTTAATAAAATTCCAACTATTGTGAACACTACGGAGGAACTTGGTGCAAAAAACTATTAAAACTCACAAACATAAGTATATTCTATACTAATATAAATTCTCTTTATGCAAAACAAGCCCATTTATTTCATCTACCTCCAATATTCATATTTTTGAACCAGAACCAGTGTCCTGGTTATCCCCTCCAATCTCTTTCTTATTAACCCCAATGGGTATAGCTTATACGGTAAGGATAAATTAAATAGAATTGGAGGAGGTGTTTGCGTTTTCTTTCATAAAAAGTTCTTTAAAAATTGTATAATTATGTCGATTCCACATGATCTGGAGGGAATCGAATCTGTTTTGTTTAAAATTGTCTTTCCTAACTCAGTTATTCTGCATATATTTATTATATATAGACCTCTTCTGTCATATGATCCTACAATCTCCATGTGTGAGTATATTGAAGAATGTAGTAAAAATAAAGAAAATCTTATCATTCTTGGCGATATTAATTTTAAAGATTTGCTATGGCCTATTCTTTCACCTCTTGGTGGCAATAATCCTAGTGTCCCTTTTTATAACTTATTTTTTCAAACTAATCTAAAACAATTTATAAATGAGTCGACAAGGTTCCGTCAAGGTAATGAACCTTCAGTATTAGACCGTGTAATCTCTAATGAAGACGAGCTGATTTCCGACATTTTCTATCTGCCACCAATTGGTATCTCAGATCATGTTGTTCTTCATACTAAAGTCCAGCTGGATAAATCTAGTGATATCAGTGAAAAAATAAAAAAAAATCCTTCACTAAAACCGATTATCAAAAATTAAATAACTATTTCAATCAAACAACAGATTGGCCGGTACTAGATGGTCACACCTGTGAATTTGTGTGGGAAAAATATAAAGAAATTATATATAACGCGATAGAAGAATGTTCCAAAACTTATACAGTGAAAACTAACCCTAGAGGCCCATGGATTGATAATCACTTAATCCAAATGAGTAAAGAAAAACAATGCTTGTGGATAAGAGTTAGGAAAAATCCATCCGAAGAAAACATTCGCTTGCACAGGCAATGTTCAAACAGACTCACACAGGAGTTGAGATTAGCACGAGGCAATTACGAGAATCGAATAACCACAAGAGGTCCATAAGCTTTTTATAAATATGTTAGATCCAAGTTCTCCTCTAAAACTGGTGTACCATTATTAGAAAAACCAAATGGAGACATTTGCACCAAACCAAGGAAGAAGCATGCGAAATTTTTGCCGAAACTTTTGCAAATGCATTTACAATAGACTCTGATTTAACAACTCCTGTAACGCCACTAGCTATTAGAAATATGAACTCACTAAATACGGTTAATATCACAGTGGAAACAGTTAAAGAAGTATTAAAGAATCTGAAAATCGCAGCTTCTCCTGAAATTGAGAAAATATCCCCTACAGTCTAGTAGTCCCACTATCCAACCTTATGTCCAGATCACTAAAAGAAAATTCCATTCCTGCCTCATGGAAATCAGGAATAGTTACGTCTAGATATAAAAATGGAAATAAAATGCTTTCGACGAATTATCGGCCTATAACGGTTCCACCAACCTCAGTTTGAATTATGGAGAGATTAATCGTTAACGAACTTGTTCCATTTTTGTTAGACAATAATATCATTCCAGATTCCCAGCATGGTTTTCTACCTAATCGATCAGTAACCAGTAATCTTCTAACTGCTCTTAACGACTGGATATTATATTTAGATCATTATGAACCTGTGAATGTGGTATACGTAGATTTTTCTCGAACATTCGATAATGTAACCATTTAAAAGCTACTAGCGAAATTGTAACATTTCGGAGTGCGTGGTGAGCTGTTGGCATGGCTGAGAAAAATTTTATTAGTTCGAATTTTCCAAGTACAATATGAGGATAACTTAAGTAATTCCCGTGAAGTGCGCAGTTGGGTACCTCAAGGTTCCATTTTGGGTCCTATCCTTTTCCTGGTATACGCTTCTGACTTAACTGCTAAGTTTAAATGCAAAATCAAATCGTTTTACCATGGTCCTGATATTCAAAACTCTATTCAACACGACCTAGATGAATTATTAAAATGGTGCAAGGAGTGGAGCATACCAGTAAACTTTAACAAGTGTTGTGTTTTGCAATGAGGTTACAACAATCCATGTGTCACTTATTATCTTGAATTAGAGCCTATAAAATCAGTTCCGGAAGTCAGTGATTTGGGTGTTATAATTAATACAGGTCTGGGTTGGTCCTCGCAGACTGCAAAAGCGGTTAACAGGGCAAACTCAGCTCTGTACTTGATATCTAAGGCATTTCCAAGAATAAGCCCAGGCTTGTTCTTGAGGCTATACAAAAGTTACGTCCGACCTCACTTAATTTGCTATCTCCGTTTGGTCTCCGCACCTCAGACGTGATATACATCTTATAGAGGGAGTTCAACGTAGAGCTACAAAATTGCCACTAAATTTTTCTCACTTAAACTATGAAACAAGACTAAGCAGGCTCGGACTGACAACACTATCTGAGAGAAGAGAACGTTTAGGATTCTAAGAGAAAACTTTTGGGACACTTCTAAGTTTTTTACATTAAATGAAGATAACAGGTTAAGAGGTCACAATTGTAAATTGAAAAAAGAATCTTTTAGATCTAGTGTTAGGCAAAACTTTCTAGTAGAGTATTCGATAAATGGAACAATTTAAGTAGAGACATGGTATCAGCTCCTTCTCTGAATAACTTCAAGAATGGGTTGGACAGGTGTTCTTGATCTGGTGTTGTACTTGATTAGTGTTTTATAATTCTATAGTGCTACTATCTTTTTAAATCTCAATTTATTTTAAGTTTGTAAAATTAGTTCTGCTAACCTATTAGTACCTATGTAATTTGATTTTGTAATTGAGCCGTATAAGCTTTGCATTGGCTCGTAATCACTGTGTAATAATAATAATAATAATAATAATAATAATAATTAGCGCTGGCTGTACAGCTCTTGCAGAATCTTCCTACTTAGGAAGGCACAATCAAGTAGCTAAACTTGTCCATCAGCAATTAGGAATTAAGCATAAACTTTTTGACGTGATGCCTCCTCCGTACTACAAGTACAACCCCCTACCAGTTATAGAAAATCATGACGTGGTGCTTTACTGGGATAGACCGATGCAAACTGATCGCACTGTGGATTATAATAGGCCAGATATCGTGTTGATTCATAAAGATAAAAAAACAGGAATTATCATCGACATTGCTGTACCTCTCAGTCACAACATCAGGAAGACCGAGACAGAAAAGTGTACCAAATATGAAAATCTCGCCTATGAAGTCAAGAACACTTGGAAACTAAATACAGTGAAAATAATCCCCTTAGTGTTTTCGGTGGAAGGGATTGTCAGTGACCAGCTTTCCAAAAATTTAGGAGAATTAGAGTTGCCACATAACATAGTGGACATCGGACAAAGAGCAGTCTTACTGCAAACATGCCATATAGTCAGGAAATTTTTAAACTAGCAGAGACAAACTGAATTGTTTCCTCTCTAGCATATTAAAACCGCACGCCTCTTGGAGGTAGATGGAATGATAATAATAATAATAATCTTCAATTTCGCCATTTCGAAACTAAACGTGGAAAACAAATTGGCTCCGCTCTCATAGCCAACATTGATCGAGAAGTATCATGAACGCGCTTCAAATCATATTAACACTCGATGGACATACGTGAAGACAAAAAGATCAATGAACAAGATATTGATACACTGAAGATCGTGGATCTGCGGAAAATCTTGTGGCTTGGGTCCCAAACAAATCCATTGGATATATGTGATGATTGTTAGACCAATGATCACATATGGAGCCATTGCTTGGAGGTCAAAAGCTTTACAGAAAACGGCCCAAGCAAAGCCCTCTGACATACAGACAGGCTAGTCTGGCTATAACTGGTGCCATCAGCATCACACCGTCAGCAGCTATGGAAATCCTCCTGGACCTTCCTCCTCTCCATATAGTTCTGGAAAAGGAGGCCAGATGGACAGCATATATAATTGTGCATATTTCTAAATGCACAAAACAGGCTTATATAGAGCAAAGTAGAATGCTAGCGGCCACTGAAGTCATAGTGTTCTGGGAATGACCTCTGATATAATGCCCCCAACAGTAATCTATAATCTGCCGTATACCGTCCTATTTCCAAATAGAGATGAATGGGTCCTCCGCAAGGATGAACTCTCAAGAGTAGACATCTGTTAGTATACTGATGGATCAAAGAAACTCTCAGGCTCTGGTGCGGGTGTATACGGGCGAAGACCTAGGACAGAAATCTCTACCTCACTGGGATCCTATGCAACCGTATTTCAGGCGGAAATTTATGTCATTGCTTCATGTGTGGAGAGTTTGGGGAAATCCAACCACACAAATAGATCAATCAAAATTTTCACGGACAGCCAAGCGGCCTTGAAAGCACTTAGCTCGTACAGGGTAACGTCGAAATTGGTTCTAGACTGCCAAAAAAGACTCGCCTCGATAGGAGAACGCAACAGGGTATCGCTGGTTTGGACCCCTGGTCACTCTGGTATGGATGGTAATGAGAAGGCTGACTCTCTTGCAAGAGAGGGTGCCGCTCATGACTTTATCGGACCAGAAACTACAATTGGCATCACAACAAGTGTTGCCAAACAAACACTAAATACCTGGACTGCAAGAAGAGTTTTAGACTTCTGGCATAATATACCAGGATTGGTCAATTCAAAGGCCTTCATACATCCTTCGAATAATGTATCCAAACAAATGTTAGGCTATAATAGAATCTACGGTGACTAACAGGCCTTCTAACATCATATGCTGAAACTTGGACTGTCGGACGATCCGATTTGCCGTCTTTGTTTGGAAGATGATGAAACAGCAGAGCATATAATTTGTGCATGCCCCGCCGCGGCTCGAGTCAGGTATCTGATGTTTGGCAGGGCCACTCTCTTGCCCTCGGATCTGAAATATCATTCACTGAACAAATTAATCGGCTTCGTTAAGAAGCTGAATTTGTTTGGTGAAATTTGAATAGGTATGAGCCACAATAGACTCTCACGAGTCGCAGTGGATGGTCTCATTGACCCACTCATTATAAACCTAACCTAACACTGAAGACCGTGGAATTACGAGCGGAAAGAAGAAGATCACAAATACGATAGTATGATTTGCTGGGCCGAGCTGACGCAACTCGTAAATGATAGAGAAGGCTTCTAAGTCTGATTAGATAGATTGAATGTAAATTTTAAAAAGATATAGTTAAAAATTTTTATTTACTAAAAACCAGTTTTTGAACACATATGAATATCAAAAGACTTGTTAACGACATTTACTTTGAATATATGATAATATTCTTTCACAATTAGGTTGTTGAGATTTGAAAAAAAAAATAGACAAATATTTAATTAAAAATTATAAAAGGTTACATTGTACAACATGATCTAATTATTTTTAACAAAGGTTTTTTAATTGTACAAACAACACTGTGTAAACTAAAGTTTAATAATACTTTCAAAATTATCACCTCCTACTTAAATAAATTTGTAATACCGAATTTTAGATCACGAATTTCTAGAGAAAACAAAATTATTTACTCTTGTGTATTAGTTTTTATTGAATAAAAATTATAATGAACTGTTAATTAAGAAGTAATCTGCTACACCGAATTATTGGATTTATGTAATTTTCAACAGTTTTATTCACCCATATTTGGTCTGTACTGTCTGTTTACTTGCTTAACTGCATATTTGTGTTTACAATTTGATAACTTTGTAAGTTTAAGGCAAGTTGGTTTCTTTTGTATTTTCAAGAATTTTACATCAGTTATTGGTTCCGTTTTATTCAGTCAACTGTGATTTAAAATCAAGATTTTTGTTTTGAATAATGCCTAGACGTAAACTTACTGCGGATGAAGCTAATAGAGCTAGTGGTATGCTTAAGGAGAGTAGTCTTCATAGAGGAGATGCGGAAGTGTTCCAAGTCAGTGAAAGCCGCGAAATGCCATTTCGCGGCTTCTCCGTAGATACAAAGCAACTGGAAACGCGAAATAATGATCTACAAGTGAACGACCAAGGGTTACCGTCCCCACGCAAGATCGTTTTCTTACTGTGTCTACCTGTAGATAACTCTGAGTACTTCTCGAATCATGTATTGAATGATTCTGGCGTTTCCGCTTCAATTGAAACAGTACGTCGAAGGCTACACGCGGTTAACTTATATTCACGACGACTTTGAGAAGAGTACCATTAATACAAATTCGTAGAATTAACATATGAACTGGTATGTTGAATGGGATCCGTATTGTTCACAGATGAGTCGAGGTATGGACGGTTTTCTGTTAGTCGGCATGTTCGTGTATGGACTCTTCCTCGAGTGCCCTGAAATCGAATAGAAGTGCAGGAAGTTCATCCGCTCAGAGATGGTACAGTTGCTGTTTATGGAGGCGTTTGTTTTAATGGGCGTATAGAATTGTTAGTCCTTGATGGTAACCTGACTGCGCCGATTTACGTACAACAAATGATCAACAATGTTATACGTTTCTCTCATACTGCTATTGGACCAAATGTTCTCTTTTTAAACGTTAATGCTCGACCGCTTTGGACTTCCATGGTATCCCGCATTTGGCACTGCCCCTCTATCGCCAGACCTCAATCACATCGAACATGCTTGGGACCAACCTTAGAGTAATAATAAACATAGAGAGGGCTATTCATTCATAAAAACGTTTATTTTTGCGGCCAACAATTTTAAACGCCAGTAGTGAAATAATGAATGAATTACAAAAAGTGGGGATGGTATTGTAGATACATGACATTGCTAATTTCGGCTGTTTTTCTGGCAAACTTGGCACCGACGAACCATGATAATCCAAAAACATTAAATTAATTAACTAAAAAGTCTTGAAAAACACATCAAAACGAAAGAACTAAATGTTTACTCTCTAGTCGTAATGGCGCTCGTATAAACAAATCACGTTTGACATTATTTACTACAATACTACGGTGTATTTAAAATGATCGTCGATTCCACTCTGACGATATTTGCATCTCTCTTTATATGGTCATTAAACAAGAACAAAACTACTAAATAGATTACTATTGACACATTAACAGGTACTGAAATCTTGAGCAATGTTGCCACTTTTAGTTATAACCATAAAGGTATCTAAGGATACAACAAATTCTTGTTTAAAATTTATATAACAATATGCCTTTATTAAATAAAATTGAAGTATTATTAATTAATTGTAAAAGCTGTGACTTAAATGCAGAAATTAGTGTGACTTTTTTTTATTTGCATAAATTTTTAACAAATTTTCAATTAAACGTCTAATTTCTTTTTTCCCACAACTAAAGAGGATGTGTAAATATGGCAAAGCAGTGGAAGTGTCCCTCAAGTGAGCTTAGAATGTGACTTAATGTTTGGAGCAGGAAAAAGTCAAAACAAACATATCTATTTTATTTGTTAATCTGAGGGACCAGCTACAAAGAACCTTGAATTCCCATCAACCACCCCCACAGACACTCCAAGAATGAATTTTTTAAAGATTCCGCGAGTTAGTTCGTGACTGAAAAATTTCCGTTTTTACGTTCCTTTGCAACTTTCCTAAAGTTTGAGGGTTGCCTATCGTAAACACTCACTAGTTATTTTACTTAGAACGATTGTGCTTGTGGTCTCTGAATGTCAAGCCATTTGGTTTTGGGGATTTGTACTGTTCATTCATCCAGTGACAATCTCTGTTGAGTGCACAGTTTCTTTGCGTGTTTCCTGTTACCTAGTTTATGCGTAAAATAAAATTAGGCAGCATATAATATAAAAATGAGTAAATGTAAGAAAGATACGGTTTGGCAGTATTTGAATCCTTTGAAGGGAACGGCAAATGAAAAAAAACTACTTGTAACATTCTGCAGACCATTGTTATTCGCATGAAACAGCATATAAATCAATGCGTTAGTACTGAGAAAGAAAATAGTTGAGATACCTGAGCCTGGCAGTGACAGTAAAACCGATGAAGATATACTTTCTTGGAAGTGCGGAAGTGTATTTTTCTCACACAGGCAAATCTAATTCTACGTCCAATGCAAACTTAGGAAAAAAGAAGGTCGATGCACAACCACTGTCAAATTCCAGTATAAGAGGAAATAATGTCGCAAGTACAAGTACACACACCAAAAATGTTTAAAGATAACGAAAAAATGTTTGTAAATACATACCTATCGTTTCGTAAATTTGTTATCTACAAATCAAGATAGGCGGTGACAATTATTCAGTGACAGCGCTTCATTTAACAAGGTTTATTGTTTCTAGTTGTATAGACAAATTTCTTCCAATTTTAAAGTTAGGCTCTAGTAAACATTAAATTTATACTTAAACAAGATTGTTAAGAGCAACGACGGTCATGGACCGTAGGCATTTATCACGTGTTCAAATGGTAAGTGCTGAGAATATGATTGAGGTTGGCGTTTCGCAAGCTGATGTTGCACGTCATTGTGACGTCTCTCGGGGCGTGATTTCGCGACTATGGCATCGATATGAACAATTTAGCGATGTTTCTGAAAGATATGGGAGTCGTCAACGTGCAACTACGCCTCGACAGGATCGATATGTGGTAGGATTAGCTCGCCGAAATATGACTGCCCCTGCACGCGAACTTTGTGGGGCCTTAGCAAATGCCCACAACGTTAATGTGTGTCGCCAAACATTGAGGAATAGACTATGTGATGCTGGCCTACACGCCAGACATCCATTGAGGGTTCCCATGTTACGTTGGAAATCGTAGACTAAGGTTAATGTGGACAAAAACATGTTCATTGGGGCTTACAAGAATGGAGTTCTGTGTTATTCACGGATGAATCTAGGTTTTGTCTCTATCCTGATTCAAGAAGAGTGGGAGTCTGGAGAGAACCTGGTCGACAAGAAAGACTCAGACATGTACAGGGTGTTCGTCCGTATGGTGGTCTACAAGTTATGATGTGGGCTGGAATAATTTTTCATCATCGAACTGTTCCCGTTTTTGTGGAAGGCACTTTGAATCAGTTTCAATATATTGACCTATCTTAGAACCTGTTGTCCATCCATTTGCCACTGCTGCAGGCCCTGATTTGCTTTACATGCAGGACAGTGAAAGGTCACATACTGCAGCAACAGTAAGAGATTAGTTTGATACTGAGGAAATTACTCTTCTACTGTGGCCAGCACAGTTACCAAACCTTAATCCCATCGAGCATGTATGGGATATGCTCCAGAGACGGATCGCATAATGTTAATACTCGTCAAGGGTTCCACGATCTTCTTACAGAAGAATGGGCATTATTACCACAAAACGAAATTGATAATTTAATTTTAAGTATGCCAAGACGGTGTCGAGCTGTAATTAATAGTGCTATTCAACACCTCGATCTTGATTCCGATTTAGTTTATAATCGAAATCGAAAACAGATTGATGTTTGTTGAACGACCAAAAAAAATTGTCAGTTTTAGTGACATAACCTCATCATTATTTTAGTTCATTTCACGTGTATTTCACACTTTTCACAAGTTCATTTAGTTTAATCACGTTCAATTTTATAGAAGCTGTTCTGTTAAACTAAAAATGTAATATACAATTGCAAAATATCACTCACATCACATAACCCATAGACAAACGGTAGTTTATTTAAATTTTTCGACCAATCACATGCTTCCGATTTACGATTACTTTCAATAGCATCATAATTTTAGACCGATTATAATCAGAGCGATCGATTGATATCGAAAATGTATTGTTGAACATGTTGTTTTTTAAATGACAGGAAATGATTCATGGATGTGTTAAGAATTGACTGATCAGTCATCATAACGATATGTCACTTTTAAAAAACCGATTAAAATTCGTGTATATACGAGGAAAAATCTTTGTGTTCCTTAGACATTTTTGATGTGTTTAGTAGCAGTAGTACAACGGAAAATTTTGGGAAAAAATCTACTTTAGTGGTACAACGCGGATTTTGATGTAAATTTTTTTTCTGGCTAATTCGAGGTCGCTGAACACGAAAATGAAAGAAAAAAATGGGGCTCTCTTACCAAAATCGAGTTATGAATTTTTGAAGATGTGTTCAGATGAGTACTGCACTGGATTTATTGTCACATTATAACTGCTATAATGATCCGTAATAACTGCTCCACAATGTTAGTGATACACTATAGTTGCCTTTTACGATATTACTCTCTCATGCACATTAAAAAAACACTGATATTGATATAAATCTCTTGTAAATTATTTTTTTAATTCCACAATTATATCTTTTGACGTTTCCGTTTAATATGACTGACATATAAGTTTCGTCTGTTTCCTCTTAGCAGTAAGACTTTTACCTTCTAGCATATACAGCCATCATTAGTTACATGAAAAAAAGTTGCTGAATATTTTCGATATGCACAGATCATAGTACAGAAGATATAAACAAGATGTACATCATGAACATACACCGGCTCTTGTGCACCCTTTCCCTTCTTGAATAACCTGATGTGCGTTACAAAGTATTAGATATCAAGTTATTCAAGGAGGGGAAGGGAATATAATCATTGGATTCACCCTTTCCCTTCTTGAATAACCTGATGTGCGTTACAGACTATTGCGCACATCAGGTTATTCTAGAAGGGAAATGGCGAATTTAATGATTATATTTCCCTCCCCTTCTAGAATAACTTATTGTGCGTTACAAAGTATTGGGGTATTAAGTTATTTAAGAAGGGGAAGGGAATATAATCATTGGATTCACCATTTTCCTTTTGTTTTAATTTTTGCCTATTTTCGTTAAAAATTATGGTTCGTCCACACTTTTTTTTGTGTTAAATGTCTCCAATTGAAGTAAACTTTCGATTCTACTATAGAAAATTGTTTAATTTCATGGGTCGTAAAGTGCACAAGAGCCGGTGTATGTTCATGATGTACCTACATCTTGTTTATATCTTCTGTGCTATGATCTGTGCATATCGAAAATATTCAGCAATTTTTTTTCAAGTAACTAATGATGGCTGTATATGCTAGTAGGTAAAAGTCTTACTGCTAAGAGGAAACAGACGAAATTTATGTCAGTTATATTAAACGGAAACGTCAAAAGATATAATAATTGTGGAATTAAAAAAATAATTTACAAGAGATTTATATCAATATCAGTGTTTTTTTAATGTACATGAGAGAGTAATATCGTAAAAGGCAACTATTACGGATCATTATATCAGTTATAATGTGACAATAAATCCAGTGCAGTACTCATCTGAACACATCTTCAAAAATTCATAACTCGATTTTGGTAAGAGAGCCCCATTTTTTTCTTTCATTTTCGTGTTCAGCGACCTCGAATTAGCCAGAAAAAAATGTTTCATCAAAATCCGCGTTGTACCACTAAACTAGACTTTTACCAAATTTTGTTGTATGAACTACCGCTAAAGAAAATTACGAATTGGATAAGCAGCGAGGTAGATTCATATTTGCTACAAATTCAACAGTCAGACTGGTTGAACATCCACAGTTTACGAAGCATGTTGCACCCAGGATGTAAACCTCCGAATAGAAAACATATATCAAGTTTCTCAGTTAATTGTTTAGTGGCTTGTAAAAATCAACAAACTTATTCTAGGAAATTTACTTGATTGGGTATATCAAGAGGAAAATGATGCGTGTAAAGCACATTTGCGTCAAAAGACAGTCTGTTTAAGCAATTATTTGTGCCGGTGTAACTAATAAAGATCGTAGAGTTTTTCCAGCGGGCACATTCGATACATCTGGGAATCTACACACTGGCGAATACCTAACTGAGCTAACTTTAAATGTAATTTCAAAAGTAGAAAGTGAGTTTGAATGCTCGGTAAAAAGCGTTGTTACAGATAATGCCGCTAATATGACAAAAATGTGGCGCATTTTACGTGAAACTGATACGGCTTCAAAAATTATTTTATATTGTTGTTCCGCGCATATTATGACCCTTTTAGCTAATGATCTGAACATATCTACGGCCATAAACAACGTAATTCATATTATAAAGTACTTCAGAAACAACCACTATGCTAGAGCACTAACTGCTAACGGTGGTTCAGTACTTGTATTACCAATTGAAGTGAGATGAGCAGTAATTGCCAAGTTTTGGAATCTTATATACGAAACTGGCCCAAATTATTGAAAATATGCGAGAAAGACACCTGTTGCTGTAAAAAGAAACTGTGAGGATTTATTTCATCGTTCGAAACCAATATCGAAAGCTTTAAATATAGTACAACAGAACACCTGTACCATAGCAAAAAAATTTTTGTGGGGCAGTTTATAAATATTATAATACATTGCAGTGTCAAAAATGTAATGGGCATTGGTCAATGTAACACAAAATATGTAGTATATATCCAAATTGTATCTCCCTCTAAGTTGACTTTTATAAAAAGAAGATCGTGATTTGGGCTAGGGAATACAAGAATTGGACAATTGCAAACTCAGAAAATATCCTCTGCGTTGATGAATCAAAATTTGAAATATTTGGATTCAAACGTAGTTTTTTCCAGCGAAAGTCGACCAAGAAGGAAGCATGTACTGTGGTTTCAGTTAATCATGGTGCAGGATCTGCGATGATTTGTGGTTGCTTTGGTAGTTGTACCATCAGGGATCGGCTGCGAATAGAAGGAATTTCGAAAAGATTGTCACAAAAACATTACTGAATAGTGAAACAACTTCTCGAACACGTTTCATTGGTCCAGGATTTACAATTTTTGTAACGGTAGATTGTGGTCAGAATAGGCATGATGACAGTAATTAAAAATCACTAAAATTATGTATTTATTTAATGCAACTTGAGTCATGGAATACTAAACACGTATTTATTTTTTTTATTTAGAGTGAGATTGGTAACTATTTTGATGAAATAAAAATACGGAAGTCCGTCATGTTGAACACCGATCAAAGCGAATGACGTCAGTTTTGAATAAACAGGTAAACAAGCGAGTGGTTCTCTGTGATTTTATTCACGATTCAATTTTCTTTATACAGAATATTAAAATGAAACTGAAGTTCTTCATTCTAAAGTTTTTTTCTCATTCTTCAATCATTTCTGTGTTTTGAGAATATCATCAACCCCCAAACCAATTTTGAGAAAAACCGGTTTTAATGTCTAAGTTGGTCTGACACTTTCACTATGTTGATTATAATGGATATTTTTTGTAGGTTTTAATTACTATGTACAACCAGTGCCATTAACTCATACACACACATAATTACTATGTACGTACTTTTATTTGCTTCTAGGTTCTGTAGAGATACAAATATATTGTCAAGAGATACATGACCGAGAAGTTTCTTAAAAATTGGATATAGAACACTCGGCATGTTGTTTTCTAAAAATATAGGATATAGAACAAAAAATGGAGCTTACTAAAAGAACACACAACTCTGTCATACAATGAATTCATAGAATGAATATTACTAATACAAAATAATAATAAATAACAATACCAAGACAATTTTCATCAACAATTGGATGGTTGTACAATGGGTTCTCCTATCTCCTCAACCTTAGCGCAATTAATGAAGAAAACGTACTGGGAAGTTTAGATTTCAATGTATAGATTTTTAAACGATTTGTTGACGATTGCATAGCTGCTATTCCATCAAATAAATTAGATAATATTTTAAATTATTTTAATAGTTTTCATCCAAAACTTCAATTTACTGTCGAAACAGAGAAGAACTGTACAATAAAGTTTTTTCCAAACATAACATTAATTCGAACTGATAACAACAAAATAAAAACCAAACTATATAAAAAAGAGACATGGTCCGGCCGATATCTAAATTAACATTGAGTCCCTATGTCCAAAAAAACAGTGTAATTATTGGATTAACAGACAGAACTATAAAACTTACTTCTTTCAGAATACCGTTCAAAAGCCCTTAAACATGTCAAAAATACCAAAAGAAAATGTCGCATGTTGCGACATTTTCTTTTGGTGCTGTGATGCGGTTGGTTTGCCCGTCCGTTAACTCAATTCCTGTTGAACATTTCACAATTTACGATCTGTAGTTTACTAATTTACAACTTTATGGAGTCTAACCTCACTTCGGAGGTAAGTACACACGTGGTTGTGAACTTCAATTCTAATTATTCTGTATTGACCACAGTATTTAACTGTTGTTTTTCATTTTAGTCTCCCTGATGATGAGAAGCTTGGACATTTTCCGCTAAGAGTATATCTTTTCCATTTTTTGCTGCAATCCCCCAATATTCTCTAGTTTTATTTATATATATATATATATATATATATATATATATATATATATATATACATATATATATTATTTTTAGATGTATTTTTCTTGGGAAAGGTTCAGATTAAAAGTATTCTAAGTTAACTGGAGGTTTCGCCTTACATATAAGGCTTTCTCAAAAGTTTTTAGCTATACCAGAAAATCAAATAACCAAGATATTACATGAATTTAATAACTTTAATTCCAAACTTCAGTTCACACATGAAATAGAGATAAATGGTTGCATTGATTTTTTAGATTTAACACTAATTACAAACAATAATAGTGACAACATCAAAACGAAACTTTACAACAAACATACATGGTCAGATAGATATTTAAATTTGAATTCATATGACTCTAAAAATCAAACGAGGAGCGTAGTCAATGGATTAATAGATCGAGCCATAAAACTAACTTCTCCTGATTATCGTCCAGAAATTTTAAAGAAAGTGGAACAAATACTCATAGATAATGGTTATTCTCAAAACCTTATTAGAAACATTCAAAAACAACGAACATTAAAACATTACAACTCTTCGAAATTTGAAACCAAGATAAATACCCCACAAAAATATATAGCATTACCTTATACAAATGATTTGTCAGAAAATTTAAAATATATACTTAAAAAACAAAATATTGAAGTATGTCATAAGTTACAATACCGTACGTCAACTGCCTTCACACCTTTAAAAAGCAAAAACCCAATTAAAAAACAATCTAACTTAAGATATTCTATTTATTGTCTTAATTGTCCAAAAAAATATATCGGAATGACCACCCAATACAATACAATACAAATGAAAAACATTAATTCGATTTTCAAAACGTAACAATTATTTACAAAGACCAAAACATTACTAAACTCAAAATGAAAGAAATGATTGCAATCAAAAATAAACCTGAAGCACTGAATGATAAGAAAGACATATAAAAATTAAGCAAAATGTATCATAACCTTTTACATATATCCTCATAATTATAAAACATAAAATAAACCAATAATAGAATTAATATATATCCATTAACATTTTCAAACACTCTATACATTAAAATATTAGAAATAAAGTAAGACACATTGTATTAAAAATAGTTGTCAAGGTACGTACTCTTTTGAATTCATAACTACATTCATTTTATTTGTCACTTTTAATGTCAATTAAGTATTGTCACTGTTATACAAATTATGTATTTTAAATTTATATTAAAAACTTTTGAGAAAGTCTTATATTTAAGGCGAAACGTCAAGTTAACCTACACTACGACAATCCAATGCGAGATAATTTTGCTTTATGTAGGACATAAGATTGAAGAACTCAACAGATGGATCCAGTCAGGGGAAAGCAACATTCAAAAATAATAATAACAACATTAAAATTGTTGTAAAATAATAATGACAAGAAGAGCACAACATCTACATGAGATTAATGACGTAAAAATGACTAAAACAATCAATTCTCACAACCGCAAGATAAAACGATCTTTGGTCCTTTGGTTTGAAATACAGGAAGATACAAGACGAATGTTGCCGAAATTTTGTGAATCTGAACACTTCTGTCATTATGCGTAAACAATTGAAATAACTATGAAACCATAACTAGCCTTTAGCGGGTGGGGTAGGTATATAATATAACCTAGCTATTTACTTACCAAAAGTATAGATATTCGTCTCCTTTTTATTTTTTTCTTTCTTGGAAAAGTATATTCATGTTTTTTCTTGTATAATTTAAGATGTACTTCACCGTTTTTTTCACTTTTTTTGAAAATCCTAAAGATGTGAAACATTTTGTGCTAAGCATAAGCAAACGCGAATGTTGCTAATTAACTTTTGTTGAAAACTCGAGCCAAATCATATGACAATGCCATAATATTCACTGTGTTTAAAAACATTTGATAAGGAATCATTAACGACGCAGCGCGGCGCTAAAATAAATAAAGTTACTATGCGGATTAAAAATGTTAAAACAAGTAAAATTGTATTTTCAACCGTGAACGAAAGGTAAATTAAAAACAAATTAATAGATTCGATACAGTGAGGAGATGTAGAATATGAACTTTGTTTCTTAATAGGCCAAGTTACAGATATTTTTTCATGTAAAAAGTGTTAGCAGAAAATCAGCTGCGCCTTTGTTTGGAGAATAGTTTCATATTATGTACTGAGATGTTATCACTCGACTTTATCAGTCATAACTTTGTTATTAACAATTTTATGCAAAAAATGGTTTTTTTTTAGTTTTTTGTCTATAAAATTAAAACTGTTAGGGTAATCGTGAATTGTGAAGAATAAAAACATGAAGAAAATGAGAGGTCGACCTACTCAATCGGACCTTTAGTTTGGGAGAAAATAGGAAAAATTTTGAAAAAACTGCACTTTGCCGGTTTTCCCGATTGTCTCCTAAACTCACGGTGCGATCGAGTTGTTCGACCTGTCACGTTCTTCGTGTTTTTATTCTCTATTGACGCCATCACGATTAACCTGATAGTTTCAATTATTATATAAGCAAAAAACTGAAAAAAGCGATTTTTGCATAAAATTGTTAATAACAAAGTTTATTAATAATAAAGTAGAGTGAAAAACATCTCCCTATATCATATGAAATCATTCTCCAAGCAATGGTGCAAATCGTTTTTTCCAACACTTTTTACACAAAATGCTCACTCCAAATCACTATAGCTTGGCCTATAATAGCATTGAAGTTTGATATGGTACTTGAAATATTAACCTTTAAAAAACCATAAAAATCAATTTAATCTGCATTCAACTTATGTTACCTTCAATTCACGCACTGGTTGCATTTTTTAGGGATGCAGTTTCATATCGAAATGCATGGACTCAAAAGAAGATCGTTTACGAGTAGGAATTTTTAGATTCCTGAACGTGCTGGTACGACTCAACGATTATAGAAAGGATTGCTCAGTTCCATTTAACGTGTGTTGGAAATTTTGGTGGGGTGCGGGGAACGACTCTTACGTCACCATTGGTACCGCATATATTATTAACGTTAATTTGGCTGTTTGATAGTGTGTGGTTTCTGTTGCGATTTATTAGATAATTTGTGTTTTTAAAGTGTAGTTTGAATTAGAGATAACGTTTTATTCGTTTAGTGTTGTTAAAGGTGTGTAACAATTCGATTTAGGACAATAAAGAACGTTTCTTTACACAAAGGTAGATACGGTGGCCAGGATTCTGTGAGCAAATAAGCTTCTTGTTTAATATAATTGTAATCTGTATTATGTTACGGTTAAAGTGTTTACTTGGCTAGTTCATAGATTAGCTGCATAGTTTACAAACTATCCAAATCTCTGGTTATTTTGATTGAAAATCATCTTTTCATTAAAATAGCGACGAATATTTGTTGGTTTGTATACTATCCAGCTAGTTTACAAACTATACAAATTTTATCGCCAAAGTACAAACCACAAGAAAATTACACAAATTAACCAGGCCCCATTTTTTCTCTTCTTTTTCAAGTTAAATTCATTTCCAGTATAGGGTTTTTAAATCTATTTAGTTTTGTGGAAAAAAAATCATACAATTATTCTCAAGTTATTGGATTGACTTTTCATAATTTTCATTAGTGCTTGATTAGTTTTAATTGGTAAGAGAAGATTATTATAAGTCTGTATAGATAAAAATGTAACATTAGAGTATTGAATTTATAGTTTCTAGTTAATTGAGGAATAATACGGTATTTTTTTTTGAATGGTCAAGATATTTAATGGATAGGCATATCTCTTATTAAAATAATACATACTTCTATTTTTTATTGATAATGCCAAGTTGTGCAGCAATCAATTACACTAATTCTGCCAATAAAGGCTTTTTAATGAAGTTTTAAAAGATTCCTTTGGGGATAAATCAATGGTTGATTAATATAAAAAGAGATAATTGAAAGCATACCGATTATTCTTGTTTGTGTTGAAGTAAATTGTCTCATTGATTCAAATTGTTTTTATGATAAGTTATAACATTTTAGGTACGTTTCGCTCCAGAAATGAGGGGAAAACAAGAGTAGATGGCAAGAGGACGTTAAAATATACTGCAGTTCCAACAATTTTTTCCTTTTCGGAACTTAAAGCGCCAAGAAAAGTCCCGAAAGAGAGGAAAGCTATTTCTTCCAAAAAAACAGAACTTTCTACAATAGGTAAATATTTCGGTGCAAGATATCCATTATAAATCAATGAGATATACTGGGTGGCCCACCACATTCGCCTCGGTATTTCTATGAGAAATGAAGAGAGTTGCGGGAAAACATTTAGCACAGTCATATGTGGGTCCATGAGGAGCATATTCCAAAATTATTTTGAAATATATAGGGTGATCCCGAAAAAATTAACATACCAAAGTTATATTTTTTCTTATGGAACACCCTATATTTTTTTATATTTTTAGATTCTTCTTACAGTGCCATATCCGTGATCGGACGTAGGCGACCTCTCACTTCTACCTGTGTTGTGCTCTCCAGTTACCACAGATAGAAGGGACCTACAGTTTAACGACGGATCCGAACGTCTATGTTGAGAGGCTGTACTAGGCAGGATACTGTCGGTGGTTTGCCATTGCCTTCCGACAGGTGGCTCTCCGAATTTTTAATTATGATGTTAACTAGGCCCGGGTTTGATCCCGGGGCCTCTAGGTTAGCAGACAGAGCACCATTCCACTAGCCTACGGAGACCACACATATTTTTAGATACTATAGACTAAATAAAGGTGAAATAATACTATATTTCCCATACTTAAAACTGACCGTTCTGAGAAATTTTGAGAAATTTAAAAATACAGACCTTAATTTGAAAATTGTTTTCACCCTGTAACGTATAACGAGCTTCTCGTGATTAAATGTACTGCTTAGGTCAAAGGTTAAAGTTAACTACTACATGAAATTTTTAATGCAATATTATACAGAGGGGCGAAAAAAAGTGCCTCAAAATTTGGACACACATTTAATAAAATAACTTCTTAAAGTTTAATGGAACACCCCGTATTTAGTGGCGTAATTTGACGCAGACTTAGATTCCCTTCAAAACTATATTAGGGTTCCATATACCTATCTCTTCCGCTTTTCACAAAAAAGGCGTTTTTATATTTTACTTATGAGTAATTTTTTTATCTTGAAAATGAAACACATTGTATAGTAATGAAAAGCTTAAAAGGCGTTTTAAAAACCTTTCTATCAAGGAATACGTAGATTCGCTAGAAACGCAAGTTTAAATTTTTGGAAATACTGTGTATCTAATGTAAAATGCAGGCAAATGTAAAAACTCAAATTTTTTGCCATTTCTGAAATAATAAAGCATTTTTCAAAATAAGAAGATGCACGTGTCTTAATTATTGAGGCGAAATATGTTAAATTCGCTTCATATTGAAATAAATACCCAAATTACAATATGGGGTCAATAAAAACATACATTTACGATTTCCTATGAACCTTATTATACTATTTTTTCAATAATAGTAGGCTCTGGCCTAGATGACGTTAATTATTATTATGAAACAAAAAGTATTTGACAGTGACACAACTTGTTAATCAAACCATTATCATTGTTTTAACTAGTTTAAAATTATTGTCTTTTTGAAATATTGTAAAATGAGAACTTATCCCCAGGAAGAACGAATTGATATGATTTTTATAATCGGTGAGTGTGAAGAAAACTATTAGCGTCAAGAGTATATGCCCAAACAAGCGTTAATTGGAAAACTTGTTGCAGCTTTTCCGAAGAACAGGTAGTGTATGTTATAATATGCAAGAACGGCAAAAACCGGTTACTGGAAATGAGGAAAATGAATATTTAGTGATGTTATCTCTAGTTGAACACCCTCACACAAGTCAGCGAAAAATATGTGAAACAACTGGAATAAGCAGACAGAGTATCCAAAGAATAATTAAAAAGTACAAATTCCACCCGTATCGCATTCAACTACATCAACAGCTTTTTGAGGAAGATTAAGATCGACGACTGAAGTTTTGTTTATGGGTTTTAGAAAAGTTTGGTGATGAAGTTTTGAGTTTTTACATTAGCCTGCATTTTACATTAGATACACAGTATTTCCAAAAATTTAAACTTGCGTTTCTAGCGAATCTACGTAATCCTTGATAAAAAGGTTTTTAAAACGCCTTTTAAGCTTTTCATTACAACACTGTGTGTTTCATTTTCAAGATAAAAGAATTACTCATAAGTAAAATATAAAAACGCCTTTTTTGTAAAAAGCGGAAGAGATAGGTATAGGGAATCCTAATATAGTTTTGTAGGGAATCTAATTCTGCGTCAAATTACGCCACTAAATACGGGGTGTTCCATTCAACTTTAAGAAGTTATCAGATTAAATGTGTGTCCAAATTTTGAGGCACTTTTTTTCGCCCCTCTGTATAATATTGCATTAAAAATTTCATGCAGTAGTTAACTTTAACCTTTGAGCTAAGCAGTACATTTAATCACGAGCAGCTCGTTATACGTTACAGGGTGAAAACAATTTTCAAATTATGGTCTGTATTTTTAAATTTCTCAGAAACGGTCAGTTTTAAGTATGGGAAATATAATACTATTCCACTCTTATTTTGTCTATAGTATCTAAAAATATAGGGTGTTCCATAAGAAAAAATATAACTTTGGTATGTAATTTCTACCATAAAATATGTAGAATTCCTCATCCATTACATCTAAGCAGGAGCGTGTATGTTTTCACAGATGTCCCCTATCTATTTAAAAATATATAATCCATGTTAATGACAAACAAGATAATAGAGCTACCAGAAAGCGTGGCTAAAAAATGAAACTTGCCCACAAGCACTATTCAATCAAGTCGTATCCATAAGGTTGTTGAACATCAAAAGGATAATTTTTTGAAATTAGCTCAAAAAGTGACAGAAGAGGATCTGCACGAATGTGATAAATCATCGAGTGAGTATTGCGCTCAAATTTTTATCAGAAGAATTGAATAAGCCAGCTTATCTCACAACGGATTGGTTCTTAGATCAAGTGGAGAGATGGTTTTACCTAATGACCTCAAGGCATCAATCAAATGCAAGATGTGAGTTCGATCATTCAAAATATGAAGAAGCAATTTCATTTTTGAAGGAAATTATCCAAATTTTTCCGAACATTAAAGTTGGTCAAAAAAAATGGAAACCATGTTAGACAGGAGTACTTATCACAACACAATCACTTTTGGAGATTCAAACACACTTATTACATGAAAAAAAAGAAGAGTTTATTCTTACCAGCAGATTTTCTCAAGATTGTCTTGAAAATCTTTTCTGCGTAATGAGAAGTAAGCAAATAATACCATATGCCTCAAATTAATAGGTGTGTCACAATATTTAAAAAGTGCATTCTCAAGTAACTATAGTGAAGATGATAGAGAGTTTTCGAGTGATTTCATTCATTTTAGATTCTCAAGAACATTCATATGGAACTGTTCAATTATCTTCTATCCTTGAAAATAAGGTTTTCACTTTGGGTTTCAGTGAAATGAATTCACTGAATAACCTTTGTGGTTACGTACTTAAAATTATTGCAAATTTTTTTAAGACCTGCAATAACTGTTAAGTGTCGCTGGTTCGAAAAACCCAATTTACATAAGATTCACCGATTTCAGTTTGATAAAGCGTTTCATGGAAGCCCCTCGAGTCTTTGTAACTGAGGCAGTTTTCTATTACGTGAAATAAAATAAGGAATATTTAGTTGGATATTCTAAATGCTAAATCTTTTTCCAATACGCCTATCCTCCTTCCTGAAGGCTCCACATAACTATTTATGGCGTCTCGACGCTCTTCCATCCGACGACAAACTACTCTAAGTTCCTCCAAACTAATTGGCATTGGATCCCTGAGTCTATCTTGATAAAAAGGATGTATATGCCCCAATTGATTCTGAAGGGACCTGCGTCCTCTTCCGCAACTCTTCGAATCTTACATCATCATGATAAGCCGGGAGATATTCCGAGCGGAATTCGGCTACTAACTCATCCCACAAATTTTCTGGTAATTTCACATCGTTATAAAATTGGTAAGCTTTATCGCTAAATGTATAGATTTATTTAGCGATAATAAATCTCTCTTTCTCTCCAATAAATCATCCTTAGATACATGGCGCGCTATTCGTAGCTCATCAACCTTTTCAAAAAAAGCACAGACATAGAGTGATTTAGGAGTACCTGAAAACTTTTCCAATCCCCACTTATGAGGAGGTACCATTTTTGCCTGAGGCACAGAAGTTGGAACCACTCGTGAGACTGGAGAAGAACTAGCGGCATTAACGGCACAACTCTGAAAAGACTGATTTGTAACTATTGCCTGCAAAGCGCCGAATGCGGGAGGTATCTGTACTGAAACATTCGTAGGAAGTGGAGGATGAAGTTTATGGTGCAACGAGTCGAACAGCGACAACACTCTAGCTAGCAAAGTGACTTTCCGAGATCTGTTAGTTGCTTCCACACCTACAACCATATTGTCTAACCTTCCTAACATATGTGACAATTTAGACTGAATTTTAATAGCCTCTCCGCTCTGCGGACCACCTGTAAAAAAATTTATTCTGCCATCTAACTCATCGCACTTTTTCTCGACTGCATCAGCATCCTCATCGAACGGATGGGGATAGTCTGGATATTTAAAATTTTCACCGCTCTTCTCTAGTCTCAATGTCATAACTAAGCGTTGTCTCATCTCGTCTACAGTTCCTATTTCAACACCTCTAATATTGAGTTCATATTCAAGTTCATCTTTGTCTAGACGACCAATTATCATTTTACGAGACATCGCAGGGAAGAATAATACAATCACAGTAAGCATTGCCCAATAAAAAAAATCAAGAATAATTTTCTTGTACTAATGTACACTTAAATCCATTTTATCTAAGTACACCGTACTGTCAAAATTAGAACTAATCCCTCACTTATATAACTAGTTTTTTTATTTAAATTTAAGGTCGCGCTTAAAAAGAAAATAAAGTTCAAAACAAAAATCTATTGCAATATTTGAAACGTACCAATAGTTCGAATTAATTAACTCGAAGTTTACTTCACCTTCTATTTTACCCAAAAATCAAATAACTGGAGAATATATTCAACTTTATATTTTTGTAAAATGAAACCAAGTCACCGCAAATGTTAAAATCTCAAAAAGCTTCTAAATTAAAAAAAAAACGTGAGAATTCGAAGACAAGTCTTTTCTAAGCTTTCGAAAACACGCCCCACGTAGGGTGCCAGTTAAGTAACGCGACAATCAATGTCTAAAATTTTAGGGCTCGCGGCTAGACTCAAGTGGAGACGGGAGTGGTCCGTTCTCGAATAGTGCTGCAATTATTTCGATGTTTAAATGGGCGTCAGTTAAATTGACCCCAAGCACCTAACCGTAGTCGTACTTACCACCAATTTAACAACAGGCCAGCAAAAAGTCGTCTCACTTATCTTAAAGTTAATTTAATTTCATTCCAAAATTTGCGTAAAATTATTGATTACAGTGAGCTCAGGCAAAAACCCTTATGCAGAAAATAATAATTATAATCATAATATATATAGTAATAAAATCCGATAACCCTAGTATCCCGCTCACATAATATACTATAAACTTACGTCAAGTAAGACGAAATTCTAGTGAATTACTAAATGTCATTAAATACCGGAGCAAATACAATGCAAATTATTAAATAAAAATCTGAAAATAAAGAATTCAACAAAAAAATACAACAACTTGCGTGTTCCCAGCGGTGGTTGATAGACTCTTCCGGTGGCAGAAGCACTGGTGTACTGCTCCAGGAGTCCTATCTTTAGAGCAGCAAAAGCAAACGATCAGTTCGCTCGGTGTACTGCTTCAGGGAGCATAGATTTAGCAAATGCAGACGAACAGCCGCATATGATGAAGAAGGAAACCACCTCGAACTGAAGGAATTCAGCACCAATTCAATATCCAAAATAAAAACCCCTAGCCAAGGGACTTTTGGGTTGAGGGACTGGTGGGATCAAGTTTGGTGCTATTAGCAAAAAATATTCATCTGTATTCTTCCTGTCAGTGTAAAACGCAGTGCCTAGAAGACACTTTGCACGTGTCGTGTAAAAATCCTTTGATTCAAGCAATAACTTTGGGAAGTCACCAAAAATACCAAATATTCTATTGGCAACAAAACAAATACTAATCCCAAAATATAATATCGACTTTCAAAATAAAACCCACGAAGGATGATTTTTTTTTCAAAAAAAATCACTATTAAAATTGAAAGTCACACCACGATGTACAAAAAGCAGAATGTCCATAATCTACTGGAATAAAGTACCTTTCACGCTTCAGCGAAAACAAGTTTTACCATTGTGGTATTAACATTTCCTACTGGGTACACCTAGATGGCGTTTCCGTGGAAAATACCCAAATCACAATAAAATAAACGGTTTTAAAGATTAAAACTAACTTTTCCGCATTTGTGGCTCTGAACAATATTCTATCATAAAATTGTCACTTGTATACACTTCGGGGGATGTATAGTGCTAACAAACCGAAATTTCTCCAAAAATAACCAAAAATGTAGTATATCTGGATTTATAGGACCCGCTGTACTCGCTCTCGTCAGCTGAAAATCGATAGGGTATATCTGTGAGACACCTTGAGCAATATTCAATCATAAAATTGGTCACTTGCATACACTCTGGAGGCTGTATCGTGCCAACAAACTGCAAATTCTCCAAAAATGACAACAACTTGGTACTTTGAGTACCATAGCACCCGTCGAACTGGCTTTAGTGAGCTGAACATTGATAGAGTTCATCTTTGAGACGCTCTGAATAATACCCAATTATAAAATTGATCACTTGTATATACTCCGGAGGCTGTATCGTGTTAACAATCTGAAATTTCTCCAAAAATTACAAAAATGTCGTAAATAAAGTACTATAGCACCTGTTGTACTGGATCTGGTGAGCTGAAAATGAATAGGATTCATCTGTGAGATGTCCTGAACAATATTCAATCATAACATTGGTGACTTGTTGCACTCCGGAGGCTACATCGTGCTTTCAAGACATGTAACGAAAAGTGGCCGATGACATACACACAGGATTTTTTTTCTAAAAACTGTTTTTTCGTGTTATTGTTGATGAAAAACGTAAAAATAACTCAAAATTCCAACTTTTTTTGGGGTAAACCAATACTTTTCTCGCATATGAGATAGGTTGGGCGGAAAAGTAATAGGATTTTGACGCTATAATTCAATTCTATTTTCGTATGGTACGTAAATTTTTAATTTCATATCAATGAGAATACACTTTATTTTACCTTGCAGCTTACAAACATTTGGAGGATACTGTGTTACAAGTTTTGGTCGACAGACTTCAGATATGACGGGAACAATAAAATTACCGAAGATTATTTTTGAGTTTAACGGGGCATACTTATTTTTTGTTATAATAATTGAGTCAAATTTTGAATTGAATATATTCACGAATTGATAGATTACAAACGGTAACGATTCTAATCTTATAAATGATCACCTCACGAATTATTTTCGAATGATCGTGATGTTTGAATGTCTATAATTTACCGTAAATTACAAATATTAATTTCGTGGTGCTGAGAAATTGTAATATAATAATTATCGTAGTAGAATCGGTTCTTTATTACATTATCTATTCGTTGAGCAGTGGCGGCTAGCCCTAAAGGGCACAGGGGACAGGTACCCACACTGAACCACCAAGTTTACCTATCTAAAAGCATGTAACATTTTTGTTGAGTGAAATAAATATCTAATGCAAACGTAATTACAGTTCAGATTGAGCTCGGGTTACGTTTCAGAGTTGTTGATAATCCTTGTCTGACTTCCCGGTTCATATCGAATTCTTGAGTTTTTCCATCCTTCGTAATTACATATGATTTACACTCTGTCATTATCATTCTGATTAGATCTGTTAATTTTCTTGGGATATGCAATTTTGTCATGTCTCTATTCAGACTCAGACTATCGAAAGCTTGTTTGAAATCTATAAATAGAATGTAGATAATCATATCTTGATTGCAACATTTTTCTATAATTTGGTTTAGAATATGAATATCATCTCAAAGACTAATCTCAGTATAATTTTTTAATTTCGTATTGACGATGGAAGTGAAAATCTTATAGACAGTATTTTTTAGGGTGATAGATCTGTAATTAGAACATATTTTTGGGTTTCCTTTTTTTAACATAAAACATATGGCTCCACTATTCCATCCAATGGGCATTCTTTCCCGACTCCATAAAGTCAATACATTTTTAAATATAAGGGTCATGACCTAAATTAGAAAAACCAATTTATACTATGTCGCATAAATTTTAGGAAACACTAAATTCTAAATTTTCCTGTATTAATGTATATTGCATTGTACAGTGTATCCCATTTTGGGCACTTTTGCGGGGTATCTCTCTTATCTTTAAATATAGAAGAATGCGGTTTTCGCGATAATTTGCTACTTTTTATGAAATTAAAAATGGCGCCACCAGAATTTTTAAAACCCTTTTGTTTTTTGTGATACAGGGTGGAATTGAAAAGTATCACTTTTCAGGCAGCTCTCCTATCTCAGTTATCTTTAAACTTATCGAAGAAGTTAAAACTTGTTATGATAGAATTTTTTTCGTAGAATCCACATTTTGTTTTTTTATTTGTGAAGCAAACATATGTTTTTTTAAACGGAGCACCTTGTATATTATTTTCAATATTCATTAGACATGAAGTGAGCTTTCTAAAAATATATACTTGTATTCAATTATCTCTAAAAATAAGCTCAGAATTTAAGATTTTCTAACATTTTCTTTTGTGTCTAATTTGTTTGAAACAAAAAGCCAAATGTCAACAACACAATATAGAATTTTTAACTTATTTTACAACAATTGCGGTTTGCGAAAATAATAAATAGTATGATATGACGGTTTGTTTTATACAATCTAATGAAAATCCGCAAGACTCTTCGGAATTATATATACAAAGGTAACATATTTTGAGCGCTATGTTTACGATAATTTCTTAGGGGTTCTCTATTTGTTCATATTAGATATCCAGACAGAAAGCAACCTATCCCGGACATATTCGGTCGTATGCCGTTCGACCTCTTAAAACCGGGAGAACCTGGCGGCATAGACGACTCACTTAGAAAGGGCCTCAGTGGAGCAGGGGTGCGGAAATACCTGCAACTCCTCAATTGGGGAATATCCCCTGAAGAGGTCAGGAAGCAAGTTCTTCAGCGCCCAATCCCCCCGAAAGAATCACCAACAGGGAAAGGTCTACCAGATAACAAAACTACAAAAGGGAAGGTAAAGCAGAAAAGAGGCCCAGAGTACATCACTCCTCCGTAGCGCCCTCTTAGTAAAAAACCAAAAACAGCTGCAACAGCAACCGGGCAAGCCACTGGTTACGCAGCAGCAATTAAAACAGAGAAGGCATTCAGAGTGGGAATAATTAGCCTAGGGTCATCCTGAAAGTAGAGCAGCTCTCCATCCTGTAAGATACTTTGTTGGAACAGTTGCGCCAGAGTGCATTCATTTCCACTGTTGATTGATCCTGGTGGACTATCGGTTCCAAGTATCGGCAGACTGGCTCATGAGGTCAGCGCCGAAATTAAACTCTTGGGAAGGACCCGAATTGGTGGCTAAAAGTGGAGACGACATCCTCAAGTCGGTAACCATAATGGTGTTCTTCGCAAGAAGCCAAGACATAAAATTGGAGAAGGTTCAGAGCTCCAGTTTCACTACTGAGGCTTGGAAGATTCTGAACTTCCAAAAGAGGGAAACGGAACTATCCTCACGATTGGGATCGCTCACCAATCTGGGGAGGATCTGAAGGCAGGAAGTTACGCGCTAAACTTCCGTTTTGGCCATATCCCTGTCTCGGGACTGGGAAAAACGAGCCCTGCGTAGGATCCAAAGGACATGGAGATACCCCCAACTTCTGAAACTCCGAAAAAAGGGGAAAAGGTGAAAGCTTAACCTTGGGAGGAGAGACATGGAGAGATGAAGGAGGGGAATGAATAAAAACAGAATAACTCGGCCTCTCTCATCCATAACAATTCACATTTCACTTCAACATTAGGGGTATCGACCAAGACATCGTCATTTCCATTGCCTACTTCGCTGGAGATAGGCAGATGACACCGCCAGAGGAAATACAAGAGCTAACGAGACACTGCAACAGTAGACGGCTGTCTATCATAATTCGTTGTGATGCCAACGCACAGAACACCATGTAGGGAAGCACTAACAACAACGCCAAAAGTGAGTGTTTATTAGAATAGCTCTTAGCAAATAACCTAAAACATGAGGAGAACCTCCACTTTTGTCACGAGAGCAAGAGAAGAGGTCCTGTACGTAAGGATAGTTAATGCTGCTGCTAGGAAAAATGTAAAATATTGGAGGGTGATGAACGAGTCATCACTTTCCGATCATAGGATCACCGAATTTAGGATAGAGAGAGGTAACAACTCAATTCCTTCAGTCCGAATTCCTAGAAATATAGATTGGCCTCTCTACAAGACTAATCCGAAGGACAATTTGGAACAGGTCGAAGTAAATTGGATAACTCACCAGCACCTAGAACATAGAGTCGAACAGATCAGTGAGACAAAGATAGGCTTTTCATTCCCGCTGTCCACTGTCAAAAGCTCGATCAGACAAAGATGCTCCTTGGTGGAATGAGAACCTGTCAAACCTCAGGAAAGCGATCCGTCGGATCTTTAATAGAGCCAAACATGACGGAAATTTGCAGAGGTATACTGATAATCTTACTCAGTACAATAAAGTTATTAGGAAGTCCAAAAGGCTTAATTTTCATCACTTCCACTCACACAACGACCAGGCTACAAAAAGTCATGACAAATGGGGGAACTCACCCCACAATGTCTGAAAAAATCGGAAGGATCATACACCGAAGGTGAAGATGAAATTATTCCTCTTAGAACCCACTTTCCAGATATTGAACCTGCAACAAGTACTGAAATAGCAATTAATTACACCAAATAATCCCGCAAGGAGGATTGGGACATTGCTAAAAAACGATTTACCAGACAACGGTTGGAATGGGCAATAGATACCTTTCAACCATATTAATCACCAGGAGTGAATGGAATATTTCCAGCACTCCTGCAGCAAGGGATAGAGGAGATTCTTCCTCGTTTGGTGAAGATTATAAGAAGCAGTCTAGCAGTGAGTCTAATACTTAGAAATTAGAGAAGGGCAAGGGTAACATTCATACCAAAAATAGGGAAAAAAGATGGGACTGAACCACGACCTTTTAGAGCCACCTGCTTAACATCGTATCAACTCAAAACGATGGAGAAAGTAGTGGATAACTACATAAGAACGGAGACTCCTATGGGAATACACCACTTCATAAATGTCAGCGGGCCCACAGAGCGAGTCGACCAACGGATACTGCTCTGTATCAGCTGACTAAAGTCATCCAGAGAACTCTGATCAACAAATAAATCGCAATGTGCGCATTCCTGGATATATCTGGGACCTTTGACAACATGTGTCTGTCAAAGCAGCACTAAAAAGGCAAGGAGTAAATGAAACCATTGTAATGTGGATGTATGAGTTGTTGACGACGAGGATAGCTGGGTCACAGGTGGGGAATTAAACCACCTCAGTTAAATCCACTCACAGGACACTTTAAGGGGAAGTGATATATCCTCTTCTATGGAGCCTCGTAGTAGATGAGTTGCTCTATATGCTAATTGAGGTTGGCTTCGAATGTATGGGCTATGTTGATGACATAGTTCTAATAATCAGAGGCAAGTTCGAGAGTACTTTGTGTGATTTATTACAAAATAGCCACAGAATTAATGAGCAATGGTGCTTGTCAATGTGGCTAAACATTAACTCAAACATGACCAAAGTAATTACATTTACCCGGAAAAGAACACTTTCAGCTATGAAACCTCTATGTTTAAACGGGGAAATCATAGAACGGAGGTCTGAAGTTACATATCTAGGGATAACCCTAGATACTAAACTACTGTGGAATAAGCATGTTGAACTAACTACTAGTAAAGAAATAAAAGTTTTGATGGCGTGCAGAAGTCTAGCTGGTAAGACTTGGTAAGACCCATGATTGTGAGACCAGCAATTAGGTATGGGGCAATAGTCTGCCATACCTAAGCAATTCAGAACAGCAGAGGAAGACCATCGACAACTATCAAAGGTTTTCCTGTGTGTGCATCGCTGGAGCTATGAGAACGTATCCAACTAGGGCACTTGAGATCATTACAGATCTCACACCTCTACATCTGGTGATAGAATGATCAGCGCAAGAGGCAATTCTTAGGATATCTAGGGAAGGTTCAGGCAATGAGAGTATTAAAAATCCGGGAGACTGGTCCTCTCTAACAAAATACATCTCATCAGCGAATCTTCCAAGTGTCGAAATGATCAAGAAAGTAAGTATCAAAAAAAAACTTCAAAATTCAAACTCCAAAAAATTCCTGCGGAACTTTGACACCGCTACATCCAAAAATGTGGATCTCAGTAAAAATAAGCTTCCTTACAGGGCACTGCCGCCTTAGGAAGCACCTAATGAGAATTGATCTAACAGAAATTGACGAGTGTAGATTGTGTGGTGAGGAGGAAGAAACTCCAGATCACCTAGTTCTAGAATGCCTCGCCATTGTAAATCAACGCAAAAAATGCTTCGGACAAGAAACTTGCAAGAGTGAGGATCTGTCGTTCTTGAAGCCGTCCCAAATACTATAGTTTATTAGAACCCTGAGACTGGAAGGCGAACTGTAGTAGTAGCGAGAACAGCTCTAATACGGGGGCACATTAAACCTTAGGTTTCAGTGCATTGCAACTTCATTAAAATCTAATCTAATCTAGGGGTTCTTTATTTGTTCATATTAGATATCCAGAAAGAAGGCATCCTTTTCCAGACAAATTTGCCCGTCTCAAATCAAATTTAGTAGAATATGGACCATTTATCCAGCCCAGTCAAAAGGTATATACTAAACAAGATAGAGAGAGAAGGAGTAAAGAAATAAACGTATTGAGTTATGTAGTGATTGAACTTATCAAAATTTGCAAAGAAGTCCTATGATTCTTTTTAACGCTATTAGAAGGATAACGAAAATGTGTCAATTTTGCATACGAGAAAATGGCCGCCATTTTCAAAACCACCTATAAAACCTCTCTGGTTTTTCAGTATTTTGCTTATTTTTTTCCTACCTTGGGTTTTAAACTAAATATTTTACTGTTCGTTTTTTTGTTTGCAGTTATTTATTTTGAGCGAGATTCAATTATTCATTATAATAATTACGTTTAAACGCTGTAATAAATAATTAAGGATCAACACGCCAACTACCCCAATGCTAATGGAAATACTTTTATGAAGGTCTGCGATAACTCGTAATGTAACATTTTTCATACGGTAGAGCCAACCTACTTCCCATTTGCGGCAAATCACTTCCCCCGCACACTAGATTTCGCAATTGGAAATCGAAAAAATGAAAACACTTACAGATCTAAACTCCGATCACGACCCTGTACCCATCCTCCTCAAAATATCACATAACACCCGCAACCCTAATTACTCCTAAATATTTAATTACAAAAACACTAACTGGCTGAAATTCAGAAAATCCATAAATAATAATTTAATAATAACTGACAAAATAGAAAACAAGCATCATTTAACACAGACAATCAACAACTTACAAAGTCTAATCATAAAAGCCAGAGATGAATCAACCCTAACTAAATCAAGAAAATTAACAGATAATAGTTTACCAAATAATATAATTCAACTAATTCATGAAAAAATTTTAATAAGAAAAAGATGGCAAAAAATAGAAACATTAACGATCATCAAACACTTAGACAATATCAACAAGAAATAAATAATTTAATAAAGATGCATAAAAATAATGAATGGTCACAATTTTTAGTCACCCTTAAGCCAATGGCCAAACGTTCACTAATTTCCTCGATATCGCAGATAAGTTCGGAGAGTATTTCCAAAGCCACTTTATTAATCATTCACAACACACACATATTCACGAAGACATTACACATACAGTTCATCAATATGTAAACTCACTTAATACCATTAACACAAAAAATTTAACAACATATACGGAAATAAATAACACTATACAACAACTTAAAAACAAAACAGCACCAGGATTAGACACAATACACAATATTTTACTCAAAAATTTACCAAAAAAGCATTAGTACAATTAACATACATAACTAATTATATTATCAAAACAGGTCAATATCCCGATATGCTCAAGACTGCAAACGTCATTCCCATCATCAAAGCAAACAAACAATCCTGTTATGTAGATAACTATCGACCAATTTCCCTTCTAAATAATATAGCGAAGGTGATTGACAAAATTATTTTATATAGACTAAAGAATTTTGTCGACAAACAAAACATTATTCCCATAGAGCAATACGGTTTCAGAAGCGGCCATAGTACGGTTGCTCAGATCATTAGAGTTATAAACTACATAAGGGAGGGTTTCCATAATAAAAACAAATCCGTTATGGCAACGATTGACATACAAAAGGAATTTGATTCCGTATGACACGAGGGACTAATGCACAAATTAATTAACTTGAAAATTCCAGATTACTTGACTGAAATAATATTTTCCTAACAGATAGAAAATTTTATTCTAAAATAAATAATAACATAGCTGGACCTTATATAATTCAAGCGGGAGTACCGCAAGGCTCGGTGTTATCACCATTGCTATACTCCCTATTTATTTACGATCTCCCAACTTCCCCTCAAATATTAACCCTTAACTGGTATCGTCGGGTCAAAATTGACCCGGCGCATTTTAAATTTTTCGCAGATTGGGCGCTATTGCAGTTACGGAGTGGGGGTTCCGTGACTTCTCATAAAATAGGCATACAATTAAACGCCTCAAGCGACAGTTCAATTCAAGCTTTGCAAGTGTCGTTATATATGCATTCGGGTCAGACCTGACCCGACGATACCAGTTACGTGTGTGTTTTGAGTTTAGTGCATAATGGATTATATAGTTATTGACGGCAAGCGATATACCGCACAAGAAGTACGTGAGGTGTTTTTGAACGACGAAGAAGATGGCGATATTAGTGACGCGGTTACTATAAATAGTGATCACGATTCAGATGAAGAATATGCTATAGACGACGATGTGGCTGATGAAGCTGAACCAGTTCCTGTAAGTGAGTTCGCTCTTGGTGCCAGTGCCACAAGCAGTGCGGATTTAGATAACTCTTCGGTTTTGCCTTCACCATCCACAGGTTATGTTTATGGAAAAAACAGATACAAATGGTCAAAACAAGCTCCCACACCCGGTCGGACCAGAAGCCATAATATTATTATGCATTTACCCGGACTAAAAGCAGTGGCAAGAAACTTGCAAGATAAGAACCCTGTTGATTACTGGTCTCTTCTTATAACTAATGAAATGATTAGCACAAATGAGAAAATTACGGATATGTCCAGTAGATATGGAGAAACAGCCACATTTGTGAATTACACCGATTTAGTTGAGGTGAAAGCATTTTTGGGATTACTCTATTTGACATCGGTTTTCAAATCTAACAATGAAGACGTCGAAGGTTTATTTAGTTCAGATGGCACAGGCAGAGACATTTTCAGAGCTACTATGTCCCTAAAGAGGTTCCTGTTTTTGTTAATCGCATTGCGTTTTGATAGTGTTTCCACCAGACACGCGAGAATGTCAGATAAATTTTGCCACATACGTGAAATTTTTGAGTCATTCATACAGAATTGTAAGAATTGCTATAGTCCTGGTGAATCCCTCACAATAGATGAGATGCTTGTAGGGTTTAGGGGCCGATGTTCTTTTCGTGTATACATGAAAAGTAAACCTAACAAGTACGGATTGAAGATATTATGCCTTTGTGATGCAAAAACTCACTACTTGCTCAATGCTTTCGTCTATACAGGCAAATCACAAAATCTGCAGCCTAATCCACGAAAACTATCTGTGCCAACCCTAACAGTTTTATCGCTAATTGATAATGTCAAAAATACTAACAGGAATATCACGGCAGACAACTGGTTCACGTCAATAGAATTGGTTGAAGAATTGCGCAAGAACCAACTTACTTATGTCGGCACTGTGCGTAAAAATAAAAGAGAAATACCTCAATATGTAGTTCCAAATAAAAAAACTGAGCCAGGTACTTCTAGGTTCGTGTTCACCAGCAATACAACTCTAGTGTCGTATGTACCAAAACAAAATAAATACGTTCTCTTATTATCATCTATGCACCATGACAACAAAGTAGATCCAGAATCAAGGAAACCTGACATGATTTTGTATTATAACTCCACAAAAGCAGGAGTTGATGCATTGGATCAGAAGTGTGCAAATTACAATACGGGTCGTAGAACCAGAAGGTGGCCGTGTGCTATTTGGTATGCTGTAATGAATATAGCGTCTGTAAATTCATTTATATTGTTCCAGACTGGTACTCAGAGTTCTATGAAGCGACGGAATTTTATTATTCAATTAGGTCAAACTCTAATTGAACCTTGCATGAGACGACGTTCATTGAAAACAAGACTTCCTAGGGAACTTCGTTCAGTCATGCAAACAATTCTAAAATGCGACGATACTACAGCGAATCAAAATCAGCCATCAACTTCTCAACCCAGAGTTCCGGATGCAGATACTAGGGGACAAAAAAGACGTAGATGTTACATGTGTCCATCAAACAATGACAGCAAAAATTCTACAACGTGTAATAAGTGTAACAAGCACGTATGTAAAGCACACAGCAAAGCTACATTGTTATGCGACAAATGCAAAATGTGAATATTAGGCTATGCAAACGTTATTGCACGTTTTTTTGTATGATAAATTATTTGTGTTTTTTTTATAGAATATAGAGGATAAATATGTTATATAAGTGCCTATTATGTTAGTTTTCTTGTATTTTCATCTTTATGTTAAAATTTTCAAAATTGTATTGCGTCACTCGTTTTCAGACACTGTATTTGTATTTGTCTACCTATAATAAAGTGTTTTCATTTTAATTACTTTTGGGTCTGTAAACTTATTGTTTATATTGCTAGTAATGGATTAGCAATGGTATTTTTGAATTTAAAACAATCATTAAAAAAAAAGCATCGGGTCAGAATTGACCCGACGATACCAGTTACGTATGTAAAAGTGACGATACCAGTCAAGGGTTAACTGCAGTGTATGCCGATGACACTTGTTTTGTCGCCTCTGCACAGAATCCAGAACATGCACTCAACGCAATACAAACACACATTAACACTATTATCATTCCATACCTACATCAACACAAATTAGTTATTAATGCCTCTAAAACAGAGTACATGTTACTCAAGAGAATAACTACAAAAAACACGTTCCTGCAGTCTCAGCTTTGTGTAGATGGGCACAATATTAAGCCTAGTAATACCCTGAAATATTTAGGGTATACTATACAAGCAAATACAAATGCGAATGCTCATATTGTGCAACAGGTGCGCAAGGCTAAGACTACAATGAGCAAGTTATACCCACTTATATGCACACACAGTAACTTAACAAGTCACAACAAAATTCTTACATACACATACATCATCAGACCCATACTCACGTACGCTGCCCCAGTTTATTATAACGGGACAAAGCACAACTTTCACTCACTACAGGTGATGCAAAATAAGTGTCTTCGGATGGCAATTAAACACAACTGCTATCCTAAATTACCCAGAAATACTTGGTTGCATGACAAACCCAATATACCCACAATCAGAGACTTCATAACGAAAATTTCAACAAACTTTTACAATTACTGTCTGTGAGATGATCTTCATAAAAATCTCAAAGACGCAAATCGCGCAGGAGACATCCGCGATAGTGGGTGTAGGCTTCTGCATGGAAAACTAATTACATAACAAGGTTGAATAACTCCTAACCTTTATTATCACACTAAGTGTGTTAAACCAATTCAAACAAATTAAACTAACCAAATTCAACGTCAGACATGTTGCCACCCCTAAAAACTGCACCCCTTATCATTTTTGAAACCCTGTTTTTTAGCTACTTTTCAGGGAAAACCTAGCCGAAATATTCTAGGAGCCACAAACTTCCTAAGGTACAAAGTTATTGTAAAAAGACAAATTTTATGGATAATGTTTTCTAACAAGGAGCCATAAACATCACACATGACGCAAACAACATGAAGAAAAATGGTCAGAACATCGGCAGCCACTCAGTGTAATAATTTTTCTAAATGTTGTAAAAGGGAACGTAAATATGAAATAAAGGATATTTTTAATAAAAATAATTGAGAAATGGAAAAATATTTTTTGAATTGAATTTGAAAGTATAATAAGTATAGTATAGTAAAATAAAATTTTAGAAAATCTTAAATTCAGAGCTTGTTTTTAAAGCTTATTGAATACAATTATATATTTTTGGAAAGCCCACTTCATGCCTAATGATTTAAAAAAAATTCATGTTTGCTTCATAACTAAAAAACAAAAGGTACTAGGGAAAAACTAACTACGTTAATGGATTCTACGAAAAAAATTCTATGATAACAAGTTTTAACTTCTTCGATAAGTTTATAGATAACTGAGATATTAGGGGTGCCTGAAAAGTCACACTTTTCAATTCGACCCTGCATCTCGAAAACCAAAAGAGCTATCAAAATTCTGGTTGCTCCCTTTTTAATTTCATATAAGTAATAAAAAAGTAGTACACTATCGCGAAACCCGCAATCCTCTATCTTTAAAGATATAGGAGATACTCCATAAGAGTGCCCAAGATGGGATACACTGTACAGTACAATGCATTACAAGGACGTTGACTATAGATATTTGACAGAGGTTCTAGTAGGTATACGCGGCACGAAAAGTTACAGAGATCTTGACGCGGTACAAATCACGCGTTTGTTTGGTCTGCTTGCACTCCAGATTTATATCCAATCGAACATAGGATTGAAAAGATTTATACCCCTTAAAATTATAGGGAGTTTTGCAAATTTTATTCTCGGCAGTGTATTAATAACCAGCGTAGTTTGTAAACGTTTTATGTACTGTAATAATTTATGTGAAATAATTACCCCAGATAATCAAACATTAACATGTTCCACGCGAATTAGGTAATTAACGTATCTTCATTGTAAAGGTCATTTTTGAATGTCGCTAATATAATTTATCTCATTAACTTGAATCAATCAATAATAGAGGATAGATTTTATAAAACTGTTTTGTTTTGACTAACGTCAAATAGATTACTTGGGAAAACCTTGAAAATATAATAGTATAATATTGTATTTCATTAATGTTAAAGGTAATTAAAATGTGAAGGTATTTTGTTTTAATGTAGCAGGAAACTGTCTATGCTCATGCTAACAATTACCTTTCTTTTACAATATTTTGATCGTATTAATGAAAATCATTTACATATACAAGGCATTATAATGAATTTATGGGAGAATGACATATTTCAAATGAACTGAAGTATCAACCATATAATATCTAGTAATTGATGAATAATTTGCTAAATCAAATAGACAAATGAATCATATAGGCCGATAGCACTCACATGCAACACATGGAAGTTATTTGAAAAAATAATAAATCGACGATTACTTTGGTGCCTTGAAGCAAACAATCAACTTATACCCGAACAATCTCGTTATAGAACTAATAGATCAACTTTGAATAATATTATCGACTTAGAAAGTGAAACACACGAAGCCTTCAACAAGAAACAAAAAAGTTTACTTCGGCCTTAATCATGCTTTTGACAGAGCTCGGCACCACAAAATTCTGCTAATCCTTCAAAACTGGGGATACCAAAACAATATACTAGCTTTTGTCAAAAACTTTCTTTCAAATAGGAACTTTCAAGTAAAGGTGAATGGAACAATTTCCAATTCAAAAACACAAGAAAATGAAACGTCCCAAGGCTCGTTTTCAAGTCCCACATTGTTTCTTATTGCAATTAATGTCGTTATACAAAATATTGATACACCCATACAAGCTCGACTATATACGATTCTATTTATGAAAGGAAAAAACTTGAGCAGTTCAGATAATCTGCTACAAATCCAACTTCTTAAACTAGAACTATGGTCAAAAACATCTGGCATGACTTTCAGTGTTGAGAAAACAAAATGCATAATATTCTCGAAAAGAAAAACAAGGCAAAAACTACCACTAAAACTCGATAACAAAAATTTGATGTACTCTGAAGAATTAAAATTTCTTGGTTTGATATACGACCAGCATCTAAACTGTAAAAGTCATATTAAAAAAGTGATCCTTTCTTGTCAACCTGCACTTAACATACTGAAATACTTTACACAACAATGCATTATGACAAAAATAGTTTAAATTGTGAAGCAGGAGGAGCTCCACTCAAATACAAACGACAGTACCTTAGTCCTTCAAATGCAGCTAGAGTAAGAGCTAATCCCAACTCTCCCACTTACCACACTACTTTTGGCAAAATTTCTTTTCATTCACGACGCAGTACCACAATATATGAAAGAATACACCAATATTTACAAAGTACTAGCAATATTTTTCCATCTGTAATTAACTGGTCTTCAATTTTCCAACTAACTCCTCCCTAGCTGATTAATCCTCCATCTGTGAACATATATCTTTCACAATACAGAAAACAAGGTACCAGCCTCATATCTTCTCAAAACCCTTCTCACAATCTCTGCTCAACTTCCAAGGTTACACTGAGATATTGACGCGTCTAAAATCACGGAAGGAGTCGCAGCAGCTGTGGTCGCACCCAGTGAAAAAAAAAACAGTCAAACTGACAGACACTGCAATCATTCTCACAGGCGAACTTCACGCAATTCTAGAGGTCACAAAAATTATACTTAATAGCCGCCAGGACAAACACCTCATAATTACAGACTCGCTTAACGATGTAGCTTTACTAACAAAGACATACTCAAAAAATATAATGCATGAAACACGAGCTACACAACCTAAGTCATCTTATCAAAAATATTGCTTTCCTATGTGTCCCATCTCATACGGGAATCAAACGGAACGGAACGGCAGACCAATATTACCGTATCGCAGCAAACCAATCGACCACGTAAACATACCACACGACTGCATCAGATTTAAAACCTTATTTCCTCTACCAGATACTTAACAATTGGAATACTGAATTGGAACAATAAACATCCAAACTCCAACAAGTCAGAAGCTAACGCAGGAAAACAGCAATAGAAGACAAATAAACGTCAGCATCAGTTCATCATCACACGACTTCGCCTCTGACATACCAGGTTAACACTCGAGAGTCTATTCCACTTTATGCCTTATGTGATAAAACTATAACTGGGTCTCATATTCTAGAGGGTCCATCATATGAAACTGAAAGAAGAACCTTCAAAATAGGAAGAACCCTTCAAGATATGATTGGAGAAAACTGCAACCCTCAAAACATTATTTCCTACCTGAAACTTATAAACATTTTTCACAAAATGTAACAAACTTCTTATTTAAATAATTTGTTTGTATTTATAAACTCCGCCGCTAATTACCCCAGAGGTAGAAGCGATTATTGTAAATAAAAAAGCAACGATTTTAAATATTAAAACTAACTTTTCCAGAAAACGATCAAAAATTTGGTATATCTGGATTTATAGGACCTGCACTGAATCCAGTGAGCTGAAAATCAATTTATTTCATCTGTGAGATGCCCTGAACAATATCTAATCATAAAATTGGTCACTCGTATACACTCCGGAGGCTGTATCGTGCTAACAACCCAAAATTTCTCCAAAAATTACCAAAAATGTAGTATATCTGGATGTATAGCACCCGTTGTACTGGCTCTAGTCAGCTGAATATCAATAAGGTTCATCTGTGAGACGCCCTGAAAAGTTGGTCGCTTGTATACACTCCGGAGGCTGTATCGTGCTAATAACCCGAAATTTCTCCAAAAACGTGGTACTTCAAGTACCATAGCACCCGTTGTACTGGTTCTAGTGAGTTCAAAATCAATAGGGTTCATCTGTAAGATGTCCTGAACAATATTTAATGATAAAATTGGTCACTCGTATACACCCGGAGGGAGTATCGTACTAACAAGAAAAAGTGGCCGACGACATACACAGGATTATTTTCTAAAAACCCTTTTTTCGTGTAACGAAAAAATAACCCAAAAAAAATTCCATAATTCTTACTTTTTTTGGGGTAAACCCATACTTTTCTCGCATATCGGATAGGGTTGGCCGGAAAAGTAAAAAATAGGCAAATGAACCTAGAATTAAAAAAAACTAATCGAATTCGACAAACTTGTAATTTATTATGTCTTAATAAGTTTAATTGAAATAAATCTACGAGATTTTTTAACTATATGGTATTTTTTTATAAAAATAAGATGTGAGATTTTTTGGAAAACTTGGCATAATAAAAAATAAATGAAAATTTAAATTCATGCATTTATTTCAAAAATTATGGGAAACCAATTTATGTTTAGAAATTGTTTCGTACTTATACAGTGCGTCCATAAAGTAGCTAACGCATAAATTAATTACCAGCTAAATAAACAGTAAGATGAAAAAATCCCATAACCGGTCCATTTTTTATTTTAATTTACTATTTTTTTAGGCTTATTTCAGAATGAAATAGGGCTATTGTGGAGAGTAGCGTGACACGACTTCGGAAAAATGTCAAATCAGTTTTTCGTTTTGGTGTTCCTAGATGCCAAAATCACCCTCCGTTCCAAAGGTTATATATATATATATATATATATATATATATATATATATATATATATATATTATGTGTTATAACGGAATTTGTAAGCACGATAGAGGGCGTATTTTTTGACGGATCGAAACCAAACTCGCTACAAAAATCGGTTAGGCCCAAATCTTGGACGAGTTCGTTAATGAGCCAAATCGACCCAGTAAAAACAAAATGGCGGCCTGTCAAAGTTGAAAAAAAATCGTATTTTCTTTGTTTTTCATTTGACGCCAAAAAGTTACTGAGCTTTTTCATAGATCTTAATACGTTCTACAACTTTTGTATATAACATTTTTCTCTAAATCGTACATTAAAACATTTATTTAAGAAAATTCACAAATTTACCAGATTTTTTTTTTATTTTTTTGTTTTTGATTTGATGCCAAAATGCTACTTTGGTTTTTTGTACATCTCAAAACATTCTATTACTTTTGTATCTAATTTTTTATTTTGGGTTTTATGCAAAAATGTTACTGAAATAAGCCTGTCCAATTGGTCCTGTGCCATTGGGATTTTTAAATAACCTTTTTTTCAAATTTGCGTATTTGCCTTGCTAAGCTGATTCCAAAAATATATAACAAAATGATTCAACGACAAAAACGGAAAGTTGTTTGTTATTTCAATTTTTAACATTATTAGCCTAGTCAAATTGTCACTCAAAATGGGTTAAATAAATATTAAATTATTTAGTTTGGGGATTGTTAGGGATCGATAGGGGGTGCATTTTGAGCATAAATTTCAATTTGCGGGGTTCTCCGAATGTCTGCTCGCTAAAAGCGCCTTTAATTTGATATTTCGCGAACGGTTAGTGTTAGGCAAAAAATTGTAGATACCTTTTCTGTTCTAAATTAAATTTGATAACAATTTTATCCAAAACATTCTTAACATCAATATTTTTCAAGTTTTACTTACGAAGGGCAAACTTCCTTTATTTTTCATTGTTCGTCATTTCCTCCTCAACTGTTCACGGTTACGAAATTTTCCTGATTATCAAAGTTGTAGTTCTTTTAATTACGAACAGCTTTTGACCAAAACTTTTTTTTCTACAACCAATACCTTCGGAGTTATATCTTACTTTACCGAGCGAAATCCGCGCCAGTGTCGCAACGCGTATTAACGGACGAGCTGTAGCTGTAGCCATTTTCTTATGGAATCTATTTTTAGCCTAAGAAGGGGTCGGGGTAAAGGGAAGTGAAAGTGAACAAAAGCGTTCAGTGTTCTTGGTCTCTACCCAGTGAGGATTAAAAATCGCATATTTTCTATGTTTTGAACAGTTTTACTTCCGCACGAAGTGAAAATGGAAAATTGTTTTATATGTAGCAAAACGTTAGTAAAGAAGAAGTGATTACCGTGTACAAAAAAATTGAGCAGAGATTAAATGGACCTATGAAAGTAACTGGTGGACTAATTCAAAGATAGATAAGACGTTCCTGGCTTCAACCGGTAAACATATTTCGAGTTTGTATCGCATCAGGTGACACGAATTGTGCGAATCTGAACGAGCTCCGTTACAAAAGATACAAAACAATGGCAGGCAGCGGGAGGGTTAAATAGGAATCTCTTCCCCCTACTTCTGATGCTGCATTTTTCCATTCGTTGAGGTGTCACTGCCAAATACAATACTGGCTTGAAAATTACTTGGAAACTATGGAGTTGAGTTGGCATCGCACCTCCCGTGGGTTGGAGCCAACACAAATGTCACTGAAATCAGATCCGGAATATTTGCTCTGATCAATTGCTTGCAAATGCAAACAAACTGCGGCAAAGCGTGCAAATGTAGAAAGGCCGGCCTGTATTGCTCAGTAATTTGTATAAATTGCCAAGAGAACTATTGTTCGAATGTAGCTAATATTGTTGACGCAATGGACGAGGACGGCGTATGCCCCGATACTGTCGTGTTCCTAGTGATACAAACGATTCACGTTCATCCACCTCAGGTGCTCAACTTTACGAACTTTATACAGTATTTTTTAACCATAAATATATCGAACAGTTTTTGCCTCTTTTTCTAATCCTTATTTACAATATTATCCCATTCAATGCCATAAAAATACCCAAACTGAAGAAATACAATATTTAAATGATTGCGAAGAAAACATGGCTGTCTCATATCGAGTTTGTTAATCGATTCGCCTTTTTATACACGAAGTTGGCTAACAAATCATCATGGAATACTTTAATATTTCTTTAAGTACGGAATAGCCACTGGTGTGGATGATATTGCGAAAATGGCGCAGATTTCGCTCGGTAAAGTGAGCTATAACTCCGAAGTTATTCGTAGTAGAGAAAAAACGTTTCAGCAAAAGTTCTTCGTAATTAAAAGATCTACAACTTTGATAATCGGGAAAATTTCATAAAAGTGAGCGGTTGAGGAGGAAATGACGAAAAATAGGAAAAAAAGAAAAAATTTGGTTTCGGAAGTAGTAACTTGAAAATATTGATGTTAAAAAGAAAGTTTCGAATAAAATGGTTGGTAAATTCAATTTAGAAGATAAAAGGTCTTTAAAATTTTTTGCCTAACACTCAACATTCTGGAGATATTGAATTAAACGCATTTTTAGCGAGAGGGGTTCAGCTGACATTCTGAGAACCCCGCAAATTGAAATTTATGCTCAGAATGCACCCCGCTATCCCCTATCGGTTCCTAACAATCCCCAAACTACATAATTTAATATTTATTCATTTCACAATTTTACTGGCCTGTATTATCCTCTTTCATAAGTAATCTTATCCGCTGGACTAAACAGAAAAAAGTTAAAAGTATTTCTTGTCATTTGTTTTTTAATTTGACTTTAAGAACTGTAATAAATATTCAAGTACAATTCCGTATTGTTAATATAATTTTTCATATACCCGTATTGTTAATCTAATTTTTCTTATACCCGTATTTAGCAAACTGTTTTGTTAAAATACTTTTAACAGAAAGTGAGAGAAGCAACATTGTAATGATTATTGGTGTTGGCGATAGGATGATGAGGACTCAACAAGAGGTATGCACATTATTTCATGAAATGTACCTAGATCGTGAACGTATCTGTTAAGAAAATTACAAATATATTTTAATTTTTATAAAATACCCCTTTAATTTTAGCATTTTGAACATCAGTACAAAAACTTCAGTTAAAGACAGTCACGAAGTTAGCTTTATGGTTTTCAAACTTTGTTTTATATAAGGGTTTTGTCAGTAAATCAACCAACTTGTTCAATTGTAGAAGAATATTTCAGTTCATACTTTTTCATTAATATAATGATAGCATCAATATGCTTGTTCCTCAAAATTATAATTTTCTATTAAATGAATTGAACTTTGATAATCAAGCAATCAAGGAAATGGAAATGGGCTGGGCACATTGCTAGAATGGACGACGGGCGATGGACCAAAAAACTGTTGGAATGGAGACCAAGAGCTGATAAGCGTAGCCAAGGCAGACTTACCACTCGATGGACGGATGACCTAAAGAGGATAGCGACAAATTGGATTGCAACAGCCAGGAACAGAGAGAACTGGAGACGTTTGGAGGAGGCCTATGTTCAACAATGGTCGTGAAACGGGCTCTATGATGATGATGATGATGATGATGAATCAAGCATTAAATTTACATTCACTGTTTTGTTCACCAATTCCTCAAGCAGACCTTTTCAAAAACATTAGTTCCTTATATTCAGCCACAGTGGTTGAAAGAGAATGGACTGTTTCCTGGAACACCACGCCACTGGTCCACCAGCATAAAACGTTAAGTATCCTGTTGTACTCTTCATGGAGTCAGTGTTACCAGTGTATTCGGAATCGGAAGCTCGAAATCTCCACTATTCATGGTGCTGTAGCTGGTTCCTATGCTTAGAAAGGTATTTTACTGTTTCATTTACAACATTAATATCCTGTTTCAATTGTTCTCCCAGATTAGGACTTGCATATACAACAGCATATACGTATGTCAGGCCTAGTGCTTAAATAAAGCAGTGCTCCCACAGCTTCTCTGTAGGAAAAATTCCGGTTTTTCTCAGAGCTACATTTATCATCTGTACCTTTGCACATTGGAGTATGGGTACATACAGGAGACATGCCATAATTTGCCATCATTGAGTTGATATAATTGATCTGGGATATAATGACTTTTTTACTATTCTTATTTATTTAAAGACCAATAAATGTTGTAGGAAGATCTCTAGATGACAAAGTAAATTCTTTTTCCAACCATAATATCAGCCTTTTAACTTCATTTAGGACACGTTAGGGATGCACCGAAGTAAGGTTGTTACAATTAATACAAATATTCAATAAGATGTAATTTTGTCGGCGGTAGCCGATCCATACTGTACAGTGCGGGAATAATCTAGGGATTTGGATATTGGAAAGTCTTCAATATCAAATATTTTTAGAAAAGCAAAATATCATCCATCAGTTGGCTAAGGTTGACTGTGATTGCAGAACTGAATTCAGCGAGTAAATGACGAATCTACACAACATTTATACCCCTCCAAATATATTTGGACTCCACCTGTATAATTAGGAGTTGGCTAAATAATATAAATGTATTATAAGGCACTAACTACCCTTTACCTATCCTTATTTTTAACTTGTGACCACTTATTATTTTTATTTCACTTTAAATCTATAATTCAAAAATTTTCAATTTTGATTAATTTCTTCTCAGTTTTCCATATATCGCAACCTAAATATAGCTTACATATACTTATAATTTCCAATTTAACCTTATTTTATCAATTTACCACACTTATTTTTTCTAATAGCGCTTTGATTTGGACGTTTTTTGCCTAATCGCTTTTTGTTCTTTTTTGTACCCTGAAGATGACCATTAAAAGCCAAAACTAGTTGCTGATTGTAATAAAAATTTGTGACAGATTCACTTTGAGTTTTATTCAATTTAATATTAATTTAAATAACAATTTCATTGATAACCTTTCATTTTCGGATGAGGCAACATTTTATTCAAACGGGCATTTTAACCAGCAAAAATATCCGATATTGGTCTGATAAACATCAAAATTGGATACAAGAAAGTCATACGCAAAGACCTTCAAAAAACAACGAATGGCTGGTATTGGGAGAAATACAATTATTATTGGTCAATATTTTTTTGATGAACATTTAATAGGAGAATTTTCTGCAAAATATATTAATTCCTTATTTGACCTAGCTTTTCCCTGATATCCAAATTGCCAACAATTTAGACCACAGATTATGGCTTCAAGATGATGGCGCACTGTCACATTTCGCTATAGCTGTGCGCCAGTTTTTGGAACATTTCTAAATCAATGGACTTGAAGAAGGGGAACAGTGGAATGGACCACTAAATCACCCGATCGTACCCCATTAGACTTCTTTTTATGGAGTAATTTAAAATCTAAAGTCTACACTAATAGACCGGACAGTATCCGTGGCATAAAAGCCTGAATCGGGCCGAAAATGCAGCACGTAACTCCTGCCATGCTATAAAATATTGTAATGTTTTTGTTATTTATTTAAACAATAAACGGGTGGAATAAATTTTAAACACTCGGTATGGCTACTTACTAATTTATTTTAACACTAACTCACTAACACTTAATTTATATATACTTAACTAATCACTTAATTATTAATTTATATTAACTGTATATTCACTCAAACTAATTTATATAAACACTTTATATTCACTTATTTACTGTTTAACTCACTATGTCAAATTATAAACTAAACTAACTTTCCTGATGAGTCCCTTATATATTAAAGCCGTTTTTACTAGTAAATTCTGGGCTGCGGCTTACACAGTCACAAATAATTTTTCTGGCCTTTTCTAGATAACTCTGGTCACAAAAACAATGTTTACATAAGATAGTCGTTAACTCGTAAACAGTTTTTTATAACTGCGTATCCGCCATAATTTTAACTTTTATACTTGGCTTAGACAGAGTCGGTTTTAGGGACTATACCAGTGTGCTGTTTCGTAACATTACCCCCTTCTTAAATGGAAGTTCCTCCTGGAACTTTTGTGTAACCGAGACTGGATGTTTGAATCGGCAACTGGCCCCATTTCTACACTTTCCGATCTTATGGAAATAGCAGGGCACCGTCTTCATCGGATACTGATAACGGAGGTTGTAGCTGCAAATTAATATCTGGACACCGGTATCTCTAAAGATAACCTCTACCATGTTCCTGATAACTCGCCAATCCTACTGGTTACTCGCTATCTTAGGCATAGCCAGTTTCTTCACGCTGGATTGTAACACATGGTCTCGGAGGTTATGAAGTGCTTACCACACATCGCGGTAGGTAGATCGATCTTTAAATTCATCTTAAGTTACCAAGTAGAAGACGTACCGCGAATTATCTTTCAATTTCACTGTCTTGCCAGGGGCTGGAATCTGGTCAAAAAGTTTTTCTAATTGCCCGAACTTCTTTCGAAAGACGGTTGCCAACCCTCGTGCGTTCTTGATACGGGCGGGGATGTTGTATGCCAGTGCATAATCTTCCGGGAGAGTGAACAGATTTTGTTGTTGTTCCGAAGTGACTCCATATCTAGCTTTCCCGGTACCTCCATACGTGCCCATAAATTTCTCGAAGGTAGGGTCAGACACATCTCGAATAAGGTTTACTCCTTCATCCAGGTCATGGTCTCCTTCGAATGGCGCTAGTCGGTTTTGGTGAACTACTTTTGGTTTTCCGTTGGGGATCTTGCTTATGCGTTATATAACATCATTGATCCTTTTCTTGATTAAGTATGGACCTTCCCAGGATTTTTGTAATTTCGGAGAAAATCCTTTTCTCCTCGCCGGGTTGTGTAGTCATACTTTGTCCCCTTCTTTAAAACCGCCTTCTGTGGCCTGCGTGTCGTACCGACTTTTCATTCTGTCGCTGGCAACTTGAAGATTTGTTCGAACTAATTCATGAATATCGTCCAGCCTTCTTCTCAATTGGATTGCGTAGTCTTCGCCTGCTAGATCTTCTCCAGGCCGGCAGCCAAATTCCAGGTCACAAGGAAGACTCATTTCACGTCCAAACAGGATTTTCGCCGGTGTTTCACCCGTGGACTCATTGACGGCAGATCGATAAGCCAATGCGAATAGGGAAATATACTGGTCCCAATCTCTCTGACGGCTGGATACTACTTTGGACAAGTATTTTCCAATAGTCCTGTTCATTCTCTCGACCATTCCATCTGACTGTAGATGTAATGCTGTTGTCCTGGTCTTCTTCATTCCCAGCTTCTCGCAAATCTCCTGGAATAGATGGCTTTCGAAATTTCTTCCCTGGTCACTGTGGACTTCCATGGGCACTCCATATCGGCTGATGAATTCCTTCACCAATACATCCGCGACAGTTGTGGCCTCTTGGTTCGGGATAGCGTAAATTTCCACCCACTTTGTGAAATAATCCATTACAACCAGTACGTACTTGCTACCATTTTCTGTCGTCGGAAATGGTCCAGCGATATCTAAAGCAATCCTTTCGAAAGGGCTTCCAACATTGTACTGTTTCATGGGTGCCTTTCTCTTGCGACGTGGTCCATTACCCGTAGCACAAGTCGTACATTTCTTATACCAGTCCTTCACATCGTTGGATCTGTTCATCCAATAGAACCTTTCACGGACTCGCTGAAGAGTGTTCTTCACTCCCAGATGACCTCCCGATGGACTGTCGTGTAACTTCTTCAGTATCTCAGCTACTCTTGTTCTCGGGATAACTAGCTGTCTCCTCATCTCAGAACCATCATCTTTTTCAAGGACTCTTTTCAACAGCCCTTCTTCCAGGACAAGGGAGTCCCACTGAGCCCAATATGCCTTGAGTGTCGGTGAAAACCTTGACACTTCTTGCCAGGTAGGTCGCCGATTTTCTTCCTTCCATTGCCGGATCATCTTTAGGTGAGGATAATTCTCCTGATCTTCTCTGATCCTGGTGGGTGACCATTCTTCGTTGACTACTGTAATTCTTGAAACTGCAACCTCCTTAGATTTCGACTTGTTGCATTGAGAATAGTCTACAGGCCATGACCGTCTAAGCAGAGAGTCGGCTTTTCGGTGATTCACATCAGCTCGATGTTCACCCCTATCTGACTTCACCTGTGTCTGGAGTTCTTGGGTTACAGGAATCTTGGGGCACATAGACGGACTGCGTACATGCCCTAGCTCGCCACAATTCCAGCATCTGATTTTTCTCGGTTTCTTGTCCATCATACTTTTTATTAAACTGACGAACTGGTCAAATCTGTCTTCGTCACCTTCTTCTTGGATGGTCCTAATTTTGTTATATCCTGAAGCCTTCGTTGCTGCTTCATATTCAAGAGCAGCTGACAACGCGTCAACTAATGTTTTGGGATGGGCTAAACGAAGCGTCCTCTGCATATCGGGGTCACGTAAGCCATCAATAAAAGTCTGGATGCCCAGACATTCCATCATGTTCTCTGGTGCTGACGGATAAGCAAACCGAACTAGTCGGGCAATGTCCACCTCATATTCTTGAAGGGATTCATCACGTTTCTGCCTTCGGTTCTTCAGCTGGGATTGGTGCAAATGTTCTAGATGTTCGTGACCATATCGCATGTCCAACCTCTTCTTAAGCTGCTCGAAGTGGTGGAAGCCTAGTCATTAAATAAAAATGTTTCTGGATCCAAGCCGTCACTTACCAGTGCCACTTTGAGTCTTTCCACTAACTCACTCTTCTTACCGGACGTTTCCAACTCACGATCTTCCAATTCTGCTCTTAATTCCGTGACTTTCAGATCACATAGTCTATTGGCCATTTTTACGTGCAATTTATTTATATTACCCCACACCTGACACCAATGTAATGTTTTTGTTATTTATTTAAACAATAAACAGGTGGGATAAATTTTAAACACTCGGTATGGCTACTTACTAATTTATTTAGACACTAACCCACTAACACTTAATTTATATATACTTAACTAATCACTTAATTATTAATTTATATTAACTGTATATTCACTCAAACTAATTTATATAAACACTTTATATTCACTTATTTACTGTTTAACTCACTATGTCAAATTATAAACTAAACTAACTTTCCTGATCAGTCCCTTATATATTAAAGCCGTTTTTACTAGGAAATTCTGGGCTGCGGCTTAGACAGTCACAAATAATTTTTCTGGCCTTTTCTAGATAACTCTGGTCACAAAAACAATGATTACATAAGATAGTCGTTAACTCGTAAACAGTTTTTTATAACTGCGTATCCGCCATAATTTTAACTTTTATACCTAGCTTAGACAGAGTCGGTTTTAGGGACTATACCAGTGTGCTGTTTCGTAACAATATTAACGACGAATTTATTACTAGGTTAAGTCATGGTTTAGTAGTCAACAGAGAACATTGGTTTGCTTTCGTTAGAGTGTACATTAATTCTTCATCAATTATTTTGTAAATTGGCATCATCTTTTGCATTTTTGTCCACCCTGTACCCTTTTTTAATTAAAATTAATATGTCTCAGCTTTAGAGGCCATTGATACAATTACAGTATACATATTACAGAGTAGAGTAAGTTATTGGATAAAATAAATAAATTAGTTATATTGTTGACTTATTTAGAACTGACGACATTCTAATTAGTCCGGGAAAGTAAGGAAATTAAAGGGAAAAGTTATCCGTAAATTACTTCTCATTTTGTAATAAAAGTAAAATTTCGACATGAGAGGGTACCACAAATAGTGTGACAATTACACCTTTATGAATGAGTTGTTGGTATCATTCATTACTGCTTGTACCAGGGGCTCATCTGGATCAATTTAATTGAGGTAAGGGAGTCAGTGCAGATAGCAACTTTTTTTGTAGCTTGGATTATAGAATTGAAGATTTGATGTAAAGCAAATAGTTCTCCACTGGATTTTGATGAAAGTAAATTTGTAGAGAGAGTAACTGAGTATCCTACATGATTGTTGTTTTTAGAGGCATCAGTGTACTTATCGAATTTGGAGCTACAATTTTGAAACAACTTCTGTTACTTTTTTGGAATCAGCTTAGCAATGGATATCCGCAAATTGAAAAAGAACTGTTACTGGCGTTATTACTCAAAGGTTATTCACTCTGTATCATAGAGTATTATATTAAAACTAGTAAATAAAATCAAAAACCGACCTGTGTCGTAATTTTTTCATCTTACTGTTTACTTAGATAATTATGAATTTATGCGTTACATTATGGACGCACTGTATGTTTATACAATACATATCACAGTTAAAACCAACCAAAATGCAAAAAATAATTTAAAAGAATACTAACCTTATAAGATCCGTTAAAAAAATGCAACGTTCCCTTCAAAGATACAATCCTTGTGATTTATTAAAGTAAAAACTTGTATGGTAAAACATTTTAATATGCGGGTCTGATTCCGAACCAGTTTAGGGACTGGCCGCATGCGCACATTCAAAATCGTCGTGCGCACATTCAGAACTGAGCGAACAAAGCTACTATAAAAAGAAAAGAGAACTTCAGTAAAAAATGTCTCTAGAAAGACAACAGCAAGATTACATGTTACAGTAATTAGATCCACGGCAACTTATGCTTGTGAAACATAGATACTCAATCAAATGGAGAAACAACAACGATGGGAAAGGCACATTCTGAGAACAAAATAAAGCGAAGAATGGTAGAGGGCACGTAGATGCAGGACACGTGGAACGTTTAGAGAAAGAAAGAATGCCTAAGACATTGTGCTGTACAGGAACCTAATTGGTAGTAAAGGTAGACATAGGCAGACATGGAAAACAAAGCTTTAGAAAAAATAGTAGTTCAAAGAATTTTAGAAAGAGGGTAATAAAGCACCAATATTCAGCACTTGGTATACAGGATCTCTTTAGCAAATATTTAAGTACTTTTGAAAATAATCTAACTCATGAAAGAGATAATTTAACCAACATATCAAACACAGTGACCGTAATTGCACCATCTTTACTATCAATAGCAAATACAAATATTGTTCTGTCAATTTTTCGTCCATTTTCGAAATTGACTTCACATAGGTAAATTTGTAGTCTGGGATTGGAAGTGAGATCTTACTCATAATACTGGTACTGGTGTAATTATATCATCAATTAATTACGGTTTTGATATGCTGAACAGATGTTGTATTCAACTAATGGTGTCAACAAGTTTATTTTTTAATGAAAAAGGTGTGTTGATATTTTTGGAATCATTTCTTCCACCTTAAAGGGTTTGGGTTGAAGTAGTCCATATTTTTTACTGCAACTTGAAAGGAACATATTGAGAAAAATCTTTGGGGATGACAAACTTTGGAGAAGAACAGCAAACAAAAACTATGTAAATAACCTACATTAACACACATTATGAGAGAAGAAAAAGAGGGATGGAATGGACATTCATAAAGGATGATAGATATGTAAACGTCATGAGGAAATGCAAGAAGAGGAAGACCAAAAAAATGACTGGACATACAGATGGAAGATAACAGAGACGTAGTCACTTTACTCAACCAGGTACAACCATTTCATATTTTCAGAATAACAGCTGACAAAAGATCAAGAATGCAAAGGTTAAATGTTAATGGTTCTTTATACACAAACATATAAATACTCGTATCTGCTTTTTCATCATGTTTTTATAACAAATAAAGGGTGTTTCCAAATACATGCGAAAAAATTCAGGTGATTACCCATATGAAGTTATGATGGATATTTCGTATAACAAAATTTCATCAACCCATACCCTTCCGAGTTATCACCCCTAAAAGGTGATGAGTCAAATTAAGCTTAAGTTTTTTTCACAAATTTAAGTGAAGATAGAAACTTGAAATTTTATAATTTCCATTCATTCGCAAAGGGCTAACGACTGATATTTTGTCAACATTCCTGTAGGGATAAGCATCCCTTACCTTATTTAATATTGTTCTTACATTATAAGGGGGTGAAATTAGCATCCCTTACCTGAAAGTTATAGGTGAGTGGGTTAATAAGTAACGCTCTCCACTGCGACCCGGATGTGTTTATTGTGGCGCACGTCTTATTAGAGTTCGCTGTACAAACCACACCTTTTGATAAAGGAGATGGTCGTACTATGCGAGACCTCTTTAAAGTCTAGTCGAGTAAATCCGTGGGTCTGAAATCTGAGTTTTTCCAGTGCGGAATAGGTACAGAGATTGTACTCTGCAGTTATCTTTCACGTAACAGAAGCGACAGATCAATTTTTGTTGCAGACCCATCCTTCTTAGATGTATTCCTAGACGACATTGTTCTGTCAACAGTCATATCAGAATGCGTAAATCCGATCTACACCATTCACCATTCTAGGACCTGTTGGAAGGCTTTCTTCGAGGAGTTTACGATAAACACCTTCGAGTGTGTGACCCCCGGTGTGTCTCACCAGAGCATGAGCGTTTGACGGTAGGCCCAATCTGAGATGCAGTTTTTGAAAGTACTTATTGCAATGCCAACGACGGGTTCTGGTCCGATAAATGCAGAATTGGTTCCTTTTCTGGCGAGAGCGTCGGCCTCTTCATTGTCCTTCACGCCGCTGTGCCCTGGGAACCAAATCAACGTAACTTTGTTCTGCTTACCCAGGCGGTCAAGGATCTGAATGCAGTTCCAGGCCAGCTTAGAATACGCTCGTTTGGAGCTCAGTGCTTTTAGAGCCGCATGGCTATATGAGATGATTTTAATAGACCTGTTCAGTGGATACCTGTTACTCAGCTCTCTGGCGCACATTACTATAGCTATCATCTCCGCTTGTAAGATTGTGGTGAACTTGCCAAGGTTTAATGAGATTTTAACTTTTGGGTTAGTTCCATAAACTCCTACTTTTGCGCTGTTCTCGGTTTTGGAGCCGTACGTGAAGAGCACATAGCCGGAGAGTGTAGGCTTTTACTATGTGCAGCTAGGGACCTACCGAGTCTGGGATCTTTCTGAGTATGTGGTGATTACGAATTTCACTCAGCAAACCCGTGTGATCTCTTTGTAGCTCCTTGTTGCCATGATTACTTGACGTTGGAAGTCTGTATGTAACCATCCTAGCTTCCCTCCTAAAGAGAATAAGAGCAGAATGAAACCACTGAAAAAGTTAAGAAGCCAAAGAAGATTAATATAAAAAGAAAGAAGATAATTTATAGAAAAATACTTCAGTCAAGTTAAGAAAGCAACAATGATGACTATTCCTGCCTAGTTTGTCGTGGTACACACATTTTTTAAAAGCTGTTACGAAAAATAAAAAAAAAGTAAAACTGTCAAGCTACCAACATAATCAACAATAAAGGATGCATTAACACATCATAGTGAACGAGTGTACCCTCATATTTAACTCTGGAAAGGAATTCAATTACCAGCAGAATAATGGGGATGGAATTCCAGGGATATGAGTCCGATCATGATCAGCATACTCCCAACTCCAGAGAGTTTGATGAAAAGAATAAGAGGATATATTGAAAAATTCTTAGCCTACTATAGAACCAAACAAAATTTCTATGTCAAAATATTTTATTACTCAACATATTCCCCTCTTAATTGGATACATCTATTACAGCGAACCTGCAACGTCTCTAGACCTTTCAAAAAAAATGTTTCTTCTTTCTCTGCAAACCAGACCTCCACAGCTTTTATTACCTCCTCATTGGAAGAAAATTTACGACCTTTTCTTCAGTTGAGGAAAGAGATGATAGTCGGACGGAGCCAAATCTGGTGAATAAGGGGGGTGTTCTAGTAATTCAAACCCTAAATCACGAATTTTTTGCACGGCAACATGAGATTTGTGTGCAGGGGCGTTGTCCTGCAAAACAAAACACCTTTGGATAGCTTTCCGCGTCTTTTCTCTTTAATTTTTTCCCGTAGAGTGGTCAGTAATGTCGAATAGTTATTGTTCTACCTTTATCCAAAAAATCAATCATGATTACTCCATGGCAATCCCAAAAAACTGAAGCAAGAACTTTTCCAGCAGATTTTTGGACACGAAACTTCTTAGGTCTTGGAGAACCAGAGTGTCGCCATTCCATCGATTGTTGCTCTGTTTCTGGATCGTAGAAATGTACCCAAGTTTCATCCATAGTAACAATTCGGTTTAAGAAGTCTACATCGTTTTCAAATCGAGCACAGATCGAACGCGATGCTTCTACCCTTGCATGCTTTTGGTCAACATTCAAACATTTGGGGATCCATTTTGCAGCTATTTTTCTCATGTCCAAATTGACGTGAACTATATGATGAACGCGTTCATATGAAATATTCAGTGCTTCAAATATCCGTTTTAGCCTAATTCGACGGTCTGATAAAATCATGTCATTAACTGCATCGATATTTTCGGGGACTGACACAGAAACTGGCCTTCCCGATCGGTCATCATCTTCAATGGAAAATTTACCTCTTTTGAAGCTTGCAGTCCAATTTTTCACGGTCGCATACGAAGGACATTGATCACCAAGGGTGTTAAGCATATTTTCGTAAATCTGCTTACCTCTTAACCCTTTTAAATACAGGTACTTGATGATGACTCGATTACTCCAATTTTTCGATTTTCACAATTTCGGTGGACATCTTTTTTCTTTTAATTTATCGCGTAACTCTGGTTTACTTCTTTGATGTCAAACTTTACACTGACACTTCTAATAAGTTATTGTTCGTTGCTATGGTAACGCAATATTTTGTTTATGCATGGAACTGGTCTAGGCTAACTAGACAATACATCCTCGTATTTGGCAACTTCAAGACTGATTGTGACTCAACTTTCAGTTGTATAAAGTGAGGACTGTATTGTACAGCAGCGTGTGGTTTTTGTAGCGGTCACGATTGTACGAACTGCTCACCAGTTTATAGTTGGGCATCTGAGCACTAACACAGAGGAGGAAGCCAGGAAGCCTGTGATATAGATCAATCAGCATCTCAAAATACTTTTTCAATTTCATTTTTATGAATCTGCAATAAATTTCATGGAATTTTAAAGAAAATAATTCTTGCATTCAACTTCATTTTTACTAGGTACCATTTTGTTATAACTTTTTTCTAACTTCATATTCGTATGTATTCTACAATTAATAGTACGAGATTTTTGAAAAAAAATTTTTAGTTAATAAAAGCGCAGTTTTTCAACCTGAGGCATTTTAAATACAAGTATATTTGTAGGTATTTCAAATCCATGACTACCCTAATTAATTCCTAACAAACATCCTTTTTCGTCTGCGTTGACTCCACTAGAAGCCTATTCTGAAATTTTAGATACAAAATGTGCATTAGGTGCTGGTCTTATTTTCGTCTGTATTAATTGCAAAATCAACAACAATGATTAAGTTTCCAAAATTTCATTAATATTTCCTTTTTTTAATATAAGCTTAATCGATAATTAAATAAATGTCCAAGTCTGATTTTAAGTAGAAGTCTTAGTCTAATCCAAAAGTTAAGCCTAAGTTAGAGTTTTTGTTGATTCTATTTTTTATTCTTAGTATTGAAAGAAAATTACTTTTTGTTTCACATTATACTGTATTATACTAAAAGGCCATAAATAAAAACGTGATTGTCAATTACAATATTATTTCATGTCTAGTATTTAGTGAACCCATGATATGGGTAGAATTTCTAACTCCATACCCTTGCCCAACTTACCTCACCTATGAGGAATCTCGAGAATCTCTTGATATTCTTTATTTGAACAACTTAAGTTCTTAAATGGATACTTTAGGAAAGGAATAAATCACTTGCCCGTCAATATAACACAACATAGTCATTAAGACTTATCGTTGAGGAGTTTTGACCGATCAAATAAAAAATGGCTCTACTAGCCCCACCCTATCCTAATATTTTGTATTTATATATATATATATATATATATATATATATATATATATATATATATATATATCGAAAAAGGGATAACGCGTGAATTTAACAAAAACAAAAGAAAAAATCATGGGAAAGCACGCAAAAATAAGGTGGGAAGCAAGATCTTGCTTCCCACCTTGGGTTGGTTTTTTCCAGACAGGAGGGCTTTATACGCCTCCGTGTTGATATTGGGTGTTGTTCCAAAATCGGAATCTCCCAATTGATGGCACAAATCTGCGTTTGGTTTTCCTGTTATTTTCAGTTGTTTGTTATCTTCCATGTTTCATTCATCATCGTTGCTCCCAAGTTTCACATCCATACTTGGTTATATCGTACTGATAAAGGCTAATGAGCTAGAAACATGCATGTTTACGGTTTACCACTCCTCTTCAGTAACCTCTTTATTTTTGCGTGCTTTCCCATGATTTTTTCTTTTGTTTATATATATATATATATATATATATATATATTTATAAAATTAAATCTCGAACAAAAGATTTGATATTAAATACTAAGGGATGCTTATTGTACCTCCTACAGGAATGTTGACAAAATAGCGGTGGATAGTATTTGGCGAGTGCTCGGAAATTACAAAGATTCAAGTTCCAATCTTTACTTAAGTTTGAGAAAAAAATTAAAACTTAATTTTACTTATTACCTTTTAGGACTGATACTGAATTTTTCACATTAATTTAGAAACACTCTTTACATTCATAAGTAATTGATGTGAATATTTTTGTTGCATTTTGATAACGATCTTGCGGAACTACTCGTACTTGCCTATAATCAACCAAATGACTACGAGATGACGAATATATAGGTACTATCATACTAATTCAAATAGTAGTATCATCCATTGTAACTAGTATAAACATATATGGCGGAATACATCCTTTTGATTTAGAATGATAGGCGCTATGGATACCAAAAACCAAATTATGCCGGTGTCGGTGCAGGTAGGTGAAGATAAGTAATAGCTTCATGCATAGAAAACCATCTTGTAGTAAACGTAAAGGGTCCTTAAAGTATTCAATAATAATAAATAAATATTGTTATAAGAAAAATTTAACTGAGCCAAAATTTATTAAGACTGTAAGGACACTTAGCGTCATGTTTTAAAAAAATCAAACCTAAAAAAAAGTAGCAACATATTGAAAAAATGGTAGTAAAAACAGCCTTTATTTCTAAAGGCCGCCTACCTCTATGATCAGCGGCTCTACCAACTTATTGTCCGTTATCCTAGTGACGACAGTTTCAGTAAATGTACTCTTGGTAATGGTTTCCGTAACACGCCCAGGCCCCTTTGGTGAGGGGGGCAATTCGATGGGCACCTCTGGCCGTTTTATAGTCACCGTAGTAACGGAATTCGCGACATTATCATAACCGGTAGGCGTAGTCGCAGTAGGTGTAGGTGAGGTTTTTGAGGTAGGGGTGGTCGATCGGGTACTATTAGGTTTAAGGAAATGAGGTGGTATCATGGCCTGGAACTCTTCGTTGGTGATGGGCCTGGCAAATACCTGGGTATCATCCTCTAAAGATGAGTTCGATGAAGCCTTCTTGTGATTGTTTTGAGACTTGGCGGTAGGTATTTGTTGAGCCGTCGTAGATGATGAATCGCTTGAGACAGAGTTTATAATACGTCTTGGTGCAGGTTTTGGAACTTCCTTTACGGTGTTGTGGTCGATGCCGTTTGTTTTGGGCGGTTCTTGAGTAGGAGTTGGCGGCTTTACTGGTTCAGGAGACTCTGAAGTCTGAAAATAAATAAATAGTTAATAATACTATTTTATTGAGTGTATATTTAGTGAACTTTTGACCTCATATGTTTTCTACTAAGCAAGGTATTTCTTAAAACACGATGTTAAAATAAAATAAAAAAGAGAGAGAAATCGATAATCCAATTTGTCTGCTTCCTTTAGAGCCGTTGAACGATCTCGTTCACAGCAACTCAATTTATATTTTAGATTTAAACGTAAATAGGATGTTCTTATTTTTAGAGGAAAATTATAAGACCAACTGGTATATCGGTGTAATGTTCCTTCACTTTTATTCGTTTCAAGATGGAAAAATACATTAATTACTTTTCGAATTCCAGCAAAAAACCCGAGATCAAAGAAAGAAATATGAAAGTAAATCAGAGAAAAACATTAATTTATACTAATTTATATTTTAATACATTTCATCGTGTGAGTAACGAATTTTGCAAACTGAAATATGTTTTTGTATAGTATTACTAAAATCAATTGAAAAACTACGACTGATGAGTGGGTGTTACGTATTTTTCTTCAATAATAGTCATGTTTTTAAAAAACTATAGCAATGACATTGGTCTACATGACAAAACTTTATTCGTGGTTTTTCCAGGTTTAGGAACAATGACAAACTCTGATATTTATCATCAAATACGAACGCAGATACGACCCCTCTCGGAACAATCAGATGAAGCTGAGACAAAGACAACGAATACCCAGAAGAAATGCAAAATATCAAATTCGGGAAAGTTAACGCCTCAGTTTCCAGTTCAGAAGACGATATCGATAAAAAACAAGAACATAAGAGGATGAAAGAAAACCCTAAACCAATACAGTGTGCCCCCCTACAGTTATCGACGATAATGTATCAGTGCACAGGCAGGGACGCGCCAAGTATTTTCGGCGCCGTCGAGCGAAATAATGATGGGCGCCCTTGCGCCTTTAACCAAAATTATAATACTGAGCTAAAATTACCGCCCTTCTCTCATAGCTGATCGTTGACATTTTTTAAGAAATCTCTATATATTTTTCACACTATGATATAGTATGTCATTTTACCCGACCATACATTGATACAAATAATGTGCCTTACAGGTGGATAGAAACACGTTTTTTGTGCAGATTATGCCGCGAAATTACGCAAGAAATTCCAATAGGTAATCACGGGATGCTGACTTTATGGTAAAGGCAATAGAATCTGTTAATAAGGGTGAAACGGGGTGGCTCATGGCATCAAAACTTTACCATATACCTCAAGCAACCCAACGGAGGGAAGCCTGAGAAAAAAATAAAAATTTGAAAACAGGCTGAAAACGACTGGACCAGTTTAAATCTACATTTCCCATAGAAATAGAAAGGCAGTTATTTGAAAATGTACAAGTGCTAGAGTCAAGTTTCTTTGGCATAACAAGACTGGACGTAATAGAGTTAGCCTATAATTTAGCCTTAAAAATGAGATTGAACATTATTTTAATAACCAGGAAAAGACTGCGTAAACCCGAAGCCACATCTGCAGCAAGAGCGCGGGCATTAAATGAACCTCATGTGGCTAAGTGTTAGGGGACACCTTGCGGAAACAAGTAGAGGTGCAATTACCAGCGCCGAAAAAAGTTCTCAAGGACAGTTGTTTATTGAATTTGTACTAACGGGAGCTATAGTCCGCCTGCCCTTTATTTCGACAAATAAATATGAAAAAAGAATTATCTGACCATACATCTGCATGAACTTTATGCATCCCCCCCCAGGAGTCTAGGAGGTCAAGTATTTTTATAATGGTTGCAACATTTCCAAAAATATGCCAAAGTATCTTTCACCGAAAAGGTTTTGTTAATTGTTGATGGACATTCAACCCGTAAATATCTTGATGTTCTTCTATACGCCAAAAAAATGGGATTGTGTTTTAGTGTTTGCCGCCACGCTTTACACATCGAATGCAACCTGTCGATGTTGCATTGTTCGGTTTTTCCAAAACCTATTATGACCAAGAAATAACTAAGTGGCTCAAAGCTGATCCTGGTAGAGTTGTGACACAATTTCAAATTGGTGGTCTGTTAAATAGAGCCTAATGAAAGGCAGCTACTGTCCAGAACGCTACTCATGGATTTGCCAAAACAGGTATCTACCCAATAAACCCCGATGTATTCCCCGACCATATGTTTCATGCATCTGAAACTACTGACATTGTATTTGATAATAATGTCCAACCAGTTTCAATCGTTCATATTGATAGTAATGTACATACTGGACCTTTCTCTTCTACCCTAGAACCTTCTAATTCTACAACGAGTCAGAAAAACTTGCAAATCCAACAAGTGGCGCTTTACTTTTGGTTACTCCAGCTGATTTATGTCTAATTCCAGTCGGTCCATTTGTTTCAGGCCAGGGAACCGTGAATGCACTTCTGTTTTAAGCTCTACTCCAAATTTGGAAAAGGCCAAAGAAAAAAGCAAACCGAAACTAGAGATTCCAGAAAAAAGAGGAAGAGCGGAAAAAAGTCCTTTAGTCGGAAACACAAAGAGGATATTTTTCTGCTGATGAATATGATGCTGCGTGCATTTATTGTTGAGAGCTGTACACATTTTCCAAAAAGGTGAGCTGATTAATTTGGTGTACATTTCCTGGATTGATGACTTATATTTTCATGACACGTTTATTCGTTTGAATTTTATTTGTATTTTAGTAAAAATAGTAAATAGTTATTGCTCAGGTGATACACAATTTACAATACTATATATACATATATATATATATATATATATCAGTTTTAATAACGTTTTACGAATGACGTTCGGGCAAGTCATGCGCACTGAACTGTAGTATAGTTTATTTACGATAAAAAGACGATGATGTCATTTTTAGTTACTTTCCTGCTTATCAGAATAAATATTAATTTACCAACTGTGAATACGATTTATCCTCAACAACCAGGGCAATTTACAGCTAACGGGTTAGCAAAACTTCAAGACGTTGTCATATCAACTTATCAACTGGTAAAATTCCCCAGTTTGTTTTGACGTTTATTGACATTCGATCATCGTCTAATATTTACAAGTTTTTTTGGTGCTTGTAAACTCATTGCTTCTTTAAGATTAAGTTATTTTCATAACTAATTATTTAGGCAAATCTGCAGTGCGTGGTTAATAAAATGCCGAAGCAGCTGAACAGAAAATATCAAGAGATGGTAACAACTTTGTTGAGCTATTTTTAACGAGAATGCCGAAATGGGGGCCCGCTTCACCCGCTTACTGCTGTAAGAGACGTAAGTAATAGTATTCGCTATTTGTATTCATCATTATTAATATTATTGTTACATATTTAAATGTACATGATTAAATGTTTTTAATGTTAGGTTAGGTTAATTAAACTTGATAATATATTATTCTTTCATAAATTGAAGTAATTATATTGTTGCAGAAGCTTTACAACTTAGCATTACCACTGTTAACCGTATTGCCGCCAAGCATAATAGAGGTGAACAGCCTAAAAGCCCACCTAAAAAGAGACAACGCATAAAACCTACTGTTGAAATTGATAACTTTGATCAAAATGCTTTCCGAAATGTTATATACGAAATGTATGGAAACAGTGAGTATATTGAATTTACTGTTTTATTTTATTCACAATTAACTAACACAATATTTTTTCAGAGGAACACATAACCTTGAAAACTCTAAGAGACAAACTCCAGGAGCGTGAACTCTTTAAAGGTTGTTTAACATCACTCTGGAAGATAGTGAAAAATATTGGATTCAAATACTTAAAAGATGATCCTCGTCGTGGTTTAATGGAGTTGCCACATATTGCATTAAAACGTGTACATTTTCTACATGAATATGTCAAGATAAAAAAGAAAGGTTTATATCAATTTGTTATTTCCTTATTGTAGGTATATAGTATTGCATGCTGGTTCCTCTTCTGTATTTATTCCTGGAGCAGGGCTGGTTTTTTCTTCCAAAAAACAAGATGGTGATTACCACGGTGAAATGAACCGAGAAATTTTTTTGCATTGATTTGTATACCAGCTTTTAGTGAACTTGGAAGAACCTGCCACAATTGTAATGGATAATGCAAGTTATCACAGTACAGTTATCAATAAAGTACCAACAACAGCTACCAAATAGGCTGATATACACAACTGGTTGATACAAAATGATATTCCTTTTGAAACTACTTTCCTCAATACCCAGTTATTGAATTCAGTACAACGGTAAGTTGATATAAACATTTTTCAATATATTATGGTAATACTTATTTTGTTTAAATATATGCATTTTTGTAGGAATAAACCACCAACAGTATATGAAGCTGACATAGTATCTGAAAAATATGGTCACAAAGGGCTTCGACTTCTCCCTTACCGCTGTATGTTCAACCCAATTGAACATATTTGGGGCATAGTTAAGAAATTTTATAGAGATCATGTGGGAACTGATGGTTCTTCAACAGAACAAGAAATAGGTGTATGGAAAAAGTCTTTAGAAAAAGTGACTCCTGATATTTGGTCAAAGAAAGTAGAGCTCACTGAAAAAATTATACAAGATGGGTGGGATAGAGAAGTAGTATCTGATAGACAGGATGTGCCTCCACTTATTATTAATTTTGACAGTGACGATGAAGATAGTGATGATTTTGTAGTGGAAATATTGTGTTTTATTTTTTGTATATTTTTATCCAATTTGCTTTATTTCCACCTTTTCAAAATCACTAATAACTATTATTAAATTATTTAGGTACAGTTATTTTATAATTCACAAATTAAAACAACGACCACAGTATCTCTACATAAATCATACTGATAAAATGGGAGATATTTTATTTTTATATCTTGTAATAAAATTTTATTTTGTGTATCTATTTTTCTTTTCCATTCTATTTTTATTATAATAAATATTGTATAAAGAAACAATATTTAAATTTGCATTAAGATGATTACAGCTTGTATTGATTCCTTCTAGCGTAAACCCTTGCAGTGCTCTTGAAGCTGATTCTATAGAGCATATAATAAGGTATAAGGACCTACAGTTCGTCATTTAACCCTCATCTATGTAAAATAATTAAATGTTAATTCGAATAAAGAATGATTGGTTACTGTTTCTTGTATCTTATCCATAGTTTTTCATGAATAAATATTTATATTAAATTAATGAAGCTTTTTATTTTTAAATAAATATTTTTGACTTACGCCCTACGACGCACGGAACAATGAAAAAGAAGAACTGTCAATCTAACATCAGATTATCTTTTCTAGTTTTCGTTAAGTAAAGGAAAAAACTACAGCTTGGCAACATCACAATATTTTGTTTTGAAACGTCATCGTCTTTTTAACGTAAATAAACTATAGCTGAATGACGCCTCCAGACGTAATCAGCAGTGAAAGAGTTAATGATATGAACACATTACGAAAATGGATTATTATTATTTATCTTTTGTATTTCAGAACCAATTGACAGTAGTACCTATGTTTGCGCCAATACTAAAATTCTTATTCGTAGTCTTGTAATCTTTAAGAACGGTTAGTTGATTCCTTAGTAATAGGCAACACACCTTGCTTGTTTTATATATAAATTAAATAACGATATAGATAATTAGTGTAGTTAGAAAAAAGTAACTTAAAAATAATAGTGTAGATAGTGAGTTAGAATAAAGCGCTTGAATAAACCATCCTCATCGAAAAATATCGTGATTAATTCAATATAAAACCATTTTTCAATCTGAAATAACAGTGAATTTAGGTGAAACATTGTGTAAACTACGAGTTTGTCAATTTCCTCGTTTTACCCTATTTATCCATACCTTAATCCCTAGTTTTCATTGGCAAAACTTGGACAGGACAGCCGGAGTTGGGGTTCCTTTGTTTCATCCAGATATTTGGTAAGTGTTACATTTAGAATTAAATTAGAATCTACAGTCTTCTATTAGTTTTCCCAAAACTGAGACTATTGATGTAGTGGCGATAAAAAAGTTGTTGAATGTTAGAAAATATTTGTTTAGGAAATAAATATGTAAACGTGATGAATTGTTTTTATTTCACCTTTTACCCAATATATTATTATTTAGGTACACACTAAATTTTGTGAAAAGTTTTACTTTTCCTACAACAAAAAATACACATTTTATTATGGAAAAGTATTTTTTTTCACAAAAATTTAGTTTTATAAAACATATGTATCAATTAGAATTAATTGTACATTTGATTTTGCCGATGGCTATAATAATAATAATAATAATCTTTATTCAGCTCATGTTATACATATATATACATATATCTCTTGTTGTACAACATTATATATGGAACATCAATGTAATACGTATGCGACATGGTAGCCTATTTATGACCTCACGGTTGCGCATAGGCTGCTGAATTACTTACTTTTACTAAAAATGATTTAAATATATAATGTACTAAATTCAATTGATTCTCCAAAAGTACACAAAACAATATTTCACTTAATTTATAAACAATAGTAGGATAACAAATACATACACATACATACATACACACATATTATGTTTGTATGTTTTTTCACGTTTCTTTCTAAATAAACAATTATATACATACACACACTCACACATATACATATAGCAATAAATCCATTGAATTTCTTACTTCTAAATTTCATAATTTTATCACATTTTACCGAAACCTCCTCACACATTATTCAATCAATGCTCTCAAAGCTTTCCTGTCACCATTTACAATATATTTTTTCATTAATATTTTAATTAATTGAGGGGAGTTTACGGAATACAAATAAATCTTATACACTTCCGGAAGGTGATTAAATATTTTTCCACTTAGGTACAAATAATATCTTTGTGATACTGATTTACTTACAAAGTGAGTATATACTGTGCCTGTTTCTTTACCTCTTGTTTGATAGTTATATGTCTTTTTTTGTAATATATCTTTATGTTTGTAAGTGTACATTAAAATTGCATAAACATATAATTGTCTGGCATCCATAATATTGGTTTCATCATACAATAAATCCGTTGGATACCTAATTTTTTTATTGAATATTATTTTCAGTAATCTCTTTTGAAAAATTTCCAGTTTATTTAAATGGTTCTTTGTGGTAGCCCCCCAGCAGATGATGGGGTATTGAAGTCTGGTTTGAACAAGTGTGTAGTAAATAGTTCTAAGGTGAATAACGCTCAATGTTTTTTTGAGAAATTTAAATTTAAAAAGCAACATCCTTAAGGTGTAGGTTAAATTATCTATATGCTTATCCCACCGTAAGTGAGAGTCGAGAGTAACACCCAAGTATTTTATATAACTTTGTCTTTGAAGAGTAACTTCCTGATCGTTATAAGTGACATTGAGTTCATTAAAATCTGGTAATCTGTTAATATAGCTGGCAAAAGGCAAAAAAAAATGATTTATTATAATTTATAGTAAGTTTTTTATGATTACACCAATCTATAATTTTTTTTAAGTCATTTTCTGTATTATACTTTAGTTCTTCCCAAGTATCTGCTTCATAGAAAACAGCCGTGTCATCAGCAAAACTCACAATTTGGCCAGTAGTCGGTTGAATATACAAATTATTCACGTAAATTGAAAATAGTATAGGACCAAGGACTGTCCCTTGTGGTACACCAGTTGTGATTAGTTTGCTTCTGCTAAGCTGATCTTTTACTTTCACTTGTTGATATCGGTTTTTTAGTTAGTCTCCGAAAAGTTTTAATGCCATTCCTCGTATTCCTGCATCCTCCAAAGCCAGCAATAACTGTTCGTGATGTATAGTATCGAAGGTCTTGGCTAAATCCAGGAAAATGGTTAAGTTTGGCTTATTAAGATCCACCGAGTGATAAATTTTTTTAGTTAATTCTAGAATTGCATCAGTTGTAGAGAGTCCCTCTCGAAATCCAAATTGTTTTGTAGAAATTATATTATATTTTTTAAGATATTCTTGTAATCTCAAATTAAGAGCTTTCTCTAACACTTTTGCGAAAGTTGTTATTAAGGATATCGGTCTATAATTTGTCACCATTGTCTTATTGCCTTTTTTAAATATTGGTATCACTAAAGATCTCTTGAGTTCAGTGGGAAATTCTCCTTGTAGAAATATTTCATTAACTAAGTGGGTCAAGAGTGGGGTGAATATGTCTGAATTCTCTTTTATTAATTCTGTTTGTATATTATCTATTCCGGGTGATTTCTTGTTTGCTAGATCTTTAGCCTCTGTTACCATACGGCCCTCATCAGTATGTATTTCTTTTATGTCATCGTTATTGTTTTTAGCTTTATTTTGTAACTGATTAATAATTTTCCATAGTCCTTATGAGTTTTCTGAATTTTCATTTATTTGTTTGGTATAGTAATCTTTTTTAGCTTTTCTCAAAACTCTGTCAGCTAATGCTATGTAATTTAAATACGCTTCCTTTTTTTCTATGTTCTCCAAATCTTTTTTATAAACATGATGAAGTCTGTTTCTTTCTGTAATTGAATTAATAATACCTTTGGTTACCCATTGTTGCCTCTTAATATATTTCTTATTTTCTTTAACAACTTTTGTATTTTTACTTATATATTTATTTACCACATTTATTAAATAGCTAACTTTTCCGTTTAAATTATTTATGTTATAAAAGGCTTCCCATCTATGACTCTGAATGTCTTCTTGTAGCATTTTATTATCAATATTTTTGAAAAATAACTTTTTTACGGTTGTCTCAGCTTGTAAAGGAAGATATGCCATTGTAGCCTTGTGGTCTGTAATATTGGTATCATATGTAGCTGCCATATATTCATCTATCGTATTCGAACTATAAAATATATGATCTATGCAACTTTTCGATGTTCTCTGAATTCTTGTATATTTGTTTATTAACGATAAGAAGTCATATTCACTCAATACATCCAGATATGCAGAAACTAGATCAGTTTGATGTTTAATATTTATATTAAAATCTCCTAAAATCAAGTGTTTCGGAATGTTTAAATTGTTCTTAGTGTCTTCAAGATATGTCCACAACTCATCAACAAATGCTTCTTCCTTTATCGGTGGCGGTTTATACAGAGATGTAATTAAAAGTTTATTTTTACTAGACAATTTAATTATAGTTTGTACTGCTTTGCACAATCCTATTTGTACTATATTATAATCATAAATTATGTTACTTTTTATATAAATTACAACTCCGTCATTACGGTTAATATCTCCCTCACTGTAAATTATATCATAATCAGGTAATTGGAACAAACTTAAATCAGGAATATTTAGCGTTTCTGTAAGGACAATAATTTCAAATGTGTGATTCAACTGTGATAAAAATATTTTTAATTCTTCAATGTTCTTATTTATACTACGTATATTTTGATGAAATATTTTAAAATGACTATTTTTTTAAGTTTTGTAGTGTTCATTAATATCTTTCAGTTCTGTAAATTCAATTGTAGGATAAGGCTCGTAGTTAACATCCCTAACATATGGATCCATTGATAAAAGTAACTTTTATACCTATTAAAAACCAAAATGTGAATTACTAATAAACTATTAAAATTTACTTCTTGCTTCCTAGTCTTGTTCTAGCTTTGAATGGACCTTCTTTGATTTTTTCTATTTTCCTGCTTGGTGTTTCTCTAATTGCTGTTTCTACTTCTTTGTTTGATTTATATTCTTCCTTATTTGTGTTTTCTTCTGTCGCGTTGTTAGGTTTTGTTCCACTGTCATTAATATTTTCCGAAATAGTCTCCTCCGATATTCTGTTTGTTAAAAAATATTGAATTTCATTAAAAATCAAAGGTTCTATTGTTTGAAAAGTTGGTATAGTTGGTGTTTCTGGATTGCTATTGGTTTTCCGTTTATTTTCTGTTTCCTGGTTAGTGCTGCGTAGGTCACTTGCTTTATAAGAATGATTGCCAACGAATAGCCTATTACCCTTTATGTAAGATTTATCAGTTGTATTGATACGAGCTAGTTTTAAATGTTCTGTTAATATTTTATTGTCCTCCCTTTCTATAGATGTTAAGTCGTTTACTATACGTATGTTTGTGCCTTTTAGTTTTTTACAATTCTTCAGTATTTCTAGTTTCTTGAGGTATGAAATAAACTCGATCTTTAAAGGGCTAGTTCTACGTTTCCCTAGCTTGTAGTAATTATTTATATCTCTACACCGAACTTCCACGTCTAGTAGATTGTTAAGGTTTTGTAGGATACTATCAAGATCAGGTATATCAATATCAAGTCCAAATATTAATATATTATTTTTTTTGTCGTTTGTTCTATATACTCTAGCTTTTCTAAAACCTTTTTATTGGCTTCTTCTGTTTCTTTCAACCTTTTTTTTAAATTCTCTATCCTTACTAAAATATTAGTCTCACTCGCCGCTATATAATTTTTAATTTCACTTTTTATGTTTTCAGAATACTGTTTTACGTCTGCTCCTACTTTGTTAATAGCTTGTAGAACATCTATTGACTCCGAATCAATTTGAGACATTATATTTAAAATAAATTTATGTATGGACAGCTTTTATCTATAATTTTGCAGTATACCCTCTATATACACTATATATTATAAATCTTAATTTACACACTTTGTGCAGTTGTCTGCGCCCTATCATTCAAGGTGATAAAAAGCTTCCAAAATAAATTGAAGTTTATGTTATCTGAATATTGAATTTCAATGGTAACTGTAGAATTGTTAACTTGAAGGTACTTGCCCACAATTGCACGTGATATATTTCCTTATGTAACACTAATACTTCACTTAAAATAATTTAATCACTTAATTCTAATAAATTGCACTGATTTATCAGGAAACTCAGGAATGTATGTGTATTCAGGTGCGTGTCAACTACACACCTATGATCAAGGAAATTAACCTTCTTCTTTTGTTGTTCCTATTGGCCCGGACTTTTCGTTGTTTTATGATCGGTGTCATGTTCTCATCGAAGAGAATATCAGCGGAAATCGTTATCATCGACCGTTTCATCCGTTCAGCACTTTTTGTTCCACCGTCCGTAACCTCAGGATATCCAACCAAGACAACTACTATCTACAGGCCATAGATATTAGTGACGTAGTCAACATACGTGTTGCATATTTCAGAGAACTTTGCGTAATAGGAACCCACCGTCGATAACATATTGCACCTTTCCGCTGAACTTCTTTTATGTGAGCACACATACTTCGTATAGAGTAGATTAAGTTCCTTTTATAACCCGTAGGAACAAAGAGTACGGGCCCAGATCGTAAGACATTTTTAAAAACAAGTAAGAAATTAACTGTCTCGATCCTTACTTCGTGGAATCTACTCATATTAGTGTTTTAAATGAAACTCAATGTTTCTACCTAATTCCACAATATAATGAAAAATATTGAAAATTCTAAAAAAATTGACGATTGTTTCGATAACTGAATATCATCCTTATTTATATATAACGCTACGCTATAGTTGTTCAATGAAGAGTAATTCAGGGAGTTGGCTCATAGAGGGGGTTTTGGTTTTGAGGTGCCCATTCATAAAATCAATTCAAATTTTACTATAAATACGTTTCGCGCGAATCAAGAAAGACAAACGTTGACTACCATACCTTCCAACAAGCGGACGATCTGGTCAAGTCTGTCGTCGTCACATTCTTCCTGTATGGTCCTATCTTTGTTGTATCCCGAAGCCATCGTGGCTGCTTCATATTCAAGAGCAGCTGTCAATGTGTCAACTAGTGTTTTGGGATGGGCTAAACGAAGCGTCCTTAAAAATGAGCTTTCTGCATTTACTAGGTAGTCTTGTCTATTGCGCATCAAAATCTCGGGGGTCTTTCTACGTTTGCCAAGCTGAATATATTGTTTTATTATTTATTCACACTTGTAAATCTCGCGACAAGCTTTTATAGCATATAAATTGTATATTGTATATTGGTTAATTAAATAATTGAAAGGCGCTTTGCCATTTGAATAAAGAGAATTGCCACAATAAACAAGTGAAGGGATCAAAACTGTCTTTTCTATATTGTAAATTTCAAAGATATGGAAATATGGCCCCTTTCTGGCGCGCTCTAGCGGCGAAAGGGTTAGTCTTCTAAAAAACGTTTAGCATAAGAAATGTAGGAAATTTTGTCTACTTTAATTTTGTATAGAATGGATTTGTCAAAAAACGCTTTCTTTTTGAGATATAGGCGGAAAACTGAAAAAAGTTTCTATAAACTCAAAAAACAAAGTTCCGGGCAAATTATTTGCCCGCAAACTACAAATTCGTTTTCAGCGACCAAAAAAACATGAGTGAGAAAATCAAAACTTTCCCTTGTGAGTCCCAAATTTTTTTCTAATATGCCTAGCTTATACATGATTTTTTTGGAAAAATAACGAGGAATAATTACTGTTTATTGCTAGGAAAAAGGCAGTTAGTCACACAGAAGCTATTTCTATACTTTTTGCTTTCGATTGCTACCAAATTTATTAAGAAAAATAAGTCCCGTAAATAAGAAAAAAATTAATTAAAAATATGTTTGCCAAGACATGGGGTGCCAATCACACCAGGTATCTATATATTTTATACAAAAAAACATATTTAATCAGAAAAAAGAATGGGGGCGGGTTTAGGTCCGGATCTACCTACTATTAGGTACTAGTAAGATTGCTGTTACTTCCGTTTCATTTGGTTGAAATGTTAAGTCAAAATATGTTTTTTCTCAATTATTTATTATGTGCATTTGGTGTTTTTTTCTCTTCATTGTCCTTCTACACAGAGTAATCAGTATATTTTTCGTATGTCTGAAGGTTAGGATTGATTGTTCAATTCTTAAATTTCTCTCCTCAAAATGTATCTGATATTATTTACTGTATTTTTATTTATTGTCGTTCTACATTATTGCAATTTTCTTCTTTAATTTTAAAAGAAAAAATCTATTTATTCATAAACTAATTCTTCTAATAAATCGCGTAATTAATATGGTATGAGACCAATGGACTAAATAAAAAAGTAGGTAATCGTGGATTTTACTCAATATTTTAGTAGATAGCAGTAACTAGCTGACAATTATTGTCCAACAAATTACCATGATTTTCGCATTCAATACATTCTTGGTCAATTGCAATTCTTATCAGAGAACAACATTGGTACCGTTGCGCATTTATAAACTGGTGGCACTTATCCTGTTCTGCTGAGAGGAAGAAGTGAATCTAACGTTTTGATCGATTTTTAAATCACTGCTTCCAGCAATGAATTGATCGTTTTAATAAAGCATTACTAATGAGTTTAACTGTTTATGATGTTACAGGCCCGTACTAATGACCAGTCCAATATGATAATCTTAAACTTATATACTTTTACAGCTTTCAATATTATAATAAAAAATATAGTAATGCTATTCTGAAACTTTTTAGTTCCTGTGCAGCTATACAATTTTAGTTGTTAATAGATACACAATTTGTTACATATACAGGGTGGCCCATTAAGCGAGGTAAGCGGCTGTGTCTCGGAAAGTATTTGTCCCAGGTTGCGAGGGAAAATATTCATAGTAAAAGTGGCCATGAGAAATTGCTGGTAATTATTTTCAACCTCACAATTTCACTCCTAGAGGGCGTTACTTCTACATTCAAATCTAAAATTATTATTATCTCAGAATGAGCTATAATTTTGATATCATAATTTCAAAGCCCGTTTAATACTAGATAACTTTATATAATGACATTTCTTGGTATCTGTCATAATAAGCGAGAAGGAAGACCATCTATTTTTCAGTGTTTAAATTTTAATATTTCGTTGACTATCGAACCTATCCAATTTTTTCTGCAAGAGTGTGGATTTTTAAGACCTTATCGATTACTCTAAAAAACAGATAAACTATGTTAGGAGCGTAATTTAGAAGAATTGAGCAGTGAATGTGTGATAAATATTTCATGCCCGTAACCTATCCAGGAGATATGAATGCGAAAATAGGAAAAGAAGACTACTTAAATAATGTTGCAGGGAAGTACACTATACATGAAATATCTAACGATAATGGACGGCGACTATGTAATTTAGCTGAGGAGCTCAACATGTATATTAGCAGCACTAGCTTCAAGCATAAGAAAGAACATAAAATTACATGGATTATACCAGGGACTACTACGGGGAACCAGATAAATCATGTTCTAATAGCAAAAAGAAGATCAAATATGATAACAGGATGTAAGATCATACAGAGGAACAAGTGTTGATACTGATCATCAATTAGTAATTGTCAAAATGCAAATGAGAATTGTAAATATAGTAAATAGGACAATAAAATGTAGGAAATGGAACGTGCAGAAATTGAAAAAAAGGAAAAATGAATATGGGGGAGAAGTAAAGAAGCAACTACAAAAGAGCAAAGAACAAGATAATATCGATTAGCAATGGAAGGAAATAAAAAGAAGTATAATAACGGCAGCAGAGGAAGTGGTTGGTACAAAAGATACAAGATAGAATAATGAATGGTTTGATCAAGAATGTAAAATAAAGATAAAAGAGAAAAAAGAAGCCAGACTAAAATGGCTGCGAACTAAGCAACAAAATGTTTATGATGAATACAGAAAAATAAGTAAAGAGAGCACAAAGTTGATAAAAACAAAAAGAATAAAATGGTTAAATGAAAGCATGGACATATTAGAGAATGATAATAAAAATAATGTAAAAGTATATCAACATATAAAGAAACAAAGCAGAAAACCAACTACAATAAATATCAAAGAAAAGAGTGGTGTCAATATTTCAAGAATTTATTAACGGAAGAAGATGGGGAGTATGAGGAAGATGATATGACTGATAATGATACAGGGATAGAATACGAAGAAAAACCGACCGAAGAGGAATGTAACGACATAATTAATAAATTGAAACACAACAAAGCAGGAGGGATAGACGAAATAATAAATGAGCTGATAAAATATTGAGGAGATGACCTAAGACATAAAATATTTAAAATCATGGGAAGAATATGGGAATCAGAAACAATGCCGAAAGAATGGTCTACTGGTATGATGATACCAATAATGAAGAAAGGAAATCGTAATATTTGTAGCAATTATAGAGGAATTAGTTTACTCAACACCGTATATAAAATACTAACAACGATAATAAATGAAAGGCTAAAAAAGGTAATAGAATCAAAAATAGGGGAGTATCAAAAATGTTTTTGGGAAAGGAAAATCAACAGTAGATGCCATACATACTATAAATCAAGTAATTGAAAAATGTTATGAACGCAATGTTGGAGTCCAAATGCTATTTATTGACTTCAAGCAAGCTTTCGACAGCCTGAAACGGAGGACAATCATAAAGGATATGGAACAACTAAATGTACCACAAAAGATCATACGGTTGGTGAAAATGACGATGAAAGATTCTAGGGCAAGAGTAATGACAAGGGAAGGTCCATCGGAGGAATTTGAAATAAATGCTGGAGTAAGGCAAGGAGATGGGCTGTCAGCGGTATTGTTTAACATAGCAGTGGATGGCATAATTAAGACTTTTAATATCAATGGAAGCATAATTAATAAATCAAAACAAATAATGGCATATGCTGATGATTTAACCATAATAGCGAGAGACCGAAAGAGTCTTGAAGGAACATTAGAGAAAATTGTAAAGGAGGCGGGAAAAAGAGGATTAAGATTAAATCAGGAGAACACAAAATACAAGGAAATGAAAAGAAAGAAGTCTACCAACCAGAAGCAGTAAAATTAAATTAATTCAGTTTTGAAGTTGTTAACACCTTTAAGTATCTAGGAACAATTATTAGTAACAAAAATGACACAAAATCGAGATAAGGCAAAGAATTCAAGCAGGGTATAGAGCATATAATACATTTAAAAACATCATGCAGAGTAAGAGAATAAGCAGAGCAATAAAGTTAAGAGTCTACAGAACGGCGATAAAACCGGTAGTTACATATGCGGCAGAAACTATAAGACTGACAAATGAGGACTAAGAGCAACTAAGGATGTATGAAAGAAGAATAATTAAAAAAAATTATGGACCAGTCAAAGTAGGGTATAACGAGTACCGAAGACTTATGAATTATGAAATTAGAAATATATTGGAAAATGAGGATATAGTAAACACAGTTAAATCAAAAAGGATTCGTTGGTACAGACATGTTAAAATAATGGAGAAAGGACAGGAGGTGAGGAGAATTACAGAATGGAGGCCGAATGAGGAAAGATTACCAGGAAGACCAAACATTAGATGGGAAGATCAGGTTGTGAAAGATATAAAAATTTTGGGAGTACAAGGCGGGGAGAGACAGATGCAGGACAGAAAGGAGTGGAGAACAATTGCCGAAACTTCAAAAACCTCTAATAAATTGTAGATAAACAGCAAGAAAAACGTGGGCTGACCCCCCACAAGATACAGGGTCAAAAGAGCTCAATTTGAGCGGCTACAACTCCAACTGGAGTGTATAGCCTTGTATATATATACATATACATATATATATATATATATATATATATATATATATATATATATATAAATCGGTTTATAACGTTCTCCGACGTCTTCCGACTCCTACCCGCCATCCTTCTCTATCTTGCCATAGATCCTCTGGTAGCTCCCTTTCTCGTATTTCGGTATCTATGCCCTTCCTCTTCTTCTTTTTCCGTGTGGTGACCATTTGAAGACTTGCTTTGGTAGTCTTTCGTCTGGCATCCTTTGAACGTGACCGTACCAGACCAACTGCTTGGTCCTGATATCATCTATTATTGTGTGCCCGACATCCATGATTTGTCTGACTCTGTCGTTACGTACTCTATCTCTTCTCGATTTACCCGCTGATCTTCTCCAGAAGTCCATTTCCGTTGCTAGTAGGATTCTCTCCGTAGTCTGTTTTATTTGCCACACTTCGCACCCATATGTTACAATACTTTTAACGATTGTGTTGTATATTCGTTGTTTATTGGCCTTTGATATTGTTTGGTCCCACAGTATTCCGTTCATCATAGATATAGCTTTTCTACCTTGTATGTTTCAGTCCTTGATAGCCGCGTCTAGTGTTCCGTTTTATGTTATTTTCATTCCTAAGTATTTGTATTCCTCGCAGTGTTTAATTTTTTTTCCGTCCTCCAAATCGATGTCTTGTGCCGTTGTTCCGATGGACATACATTCAGTTTTTCCTACATTTACTTCAAGGCCCCACTTCTTATATTCTTCTACGAGCTTTCGAGTCATATAGTTTAAGTCGTCATGGTCCTGTGCTATAACTACTTGGTCGTCTGCGAAGCATAGCGTGTAGAGTGTAGTATTGTCGTTGAGAGGTATTCCCATTCCATTACATTTCCTTTTCCATACCTTAAGTGCCTGTTCCAAGTATATCTTAAAACGCGTCGGCGATAAGCAGCATCATATATATATATATATATATATATATATATATATATATATATATATAAATAAAAGGAAGATAGTCTTTGCTGACTGTTAGGAATAAAATTGGTGAATATTGGGGTATGCAGCAAGAGAAACGGAAAAAAGTGTACTCTTAACGGAAAATTTTCAACTCGTGTTCGTTTATCTGCAAAATGGTGTTAGATGTTGGCTTTTTTTAGTCATCTTAATGTGTTTGTGCTATTTTAAACCTTTGTTAGTTAACTGTTTCATATTTTAAATATCCGTAGTTTAATTTTATACAACATAATGGAGTCTAACCTCAATTCGGAGGTAAGTTCGCACCTGTTGCGATTTCTTTCTTATTGTATCTTGCTTATTAACTACAGTATCTTAGTGCTGTTTTTTCCATTTCAGTATTCCTGATGATGAGGACAATCATCCTCGAAAGCTTGAAAATTTTCCGTTAAGAGTACACTTTTTTCCGTTTCTCTTGCTGCATACCCCAATATTCACACCAGTTATATATATATATATATATATATATATATATATATATATATATAATTCATTTATATATATATATATATATACAGGGTGTTTTCAAATGACACTTACAACGTTTGCATGTAGATACCTCTCGTAAAATTGGACAAGATGATATAGGGATTGAGGGGTCCAACCCATTTACTTTTCGAAATAAAGGCTGTTAAAGTTATGAAAAATATAATGTTTTAATTTGATAACTTTAAAATAGATGAATATATTGATCTGACATTTGGCAGGTTGTTTTTAAATGTAAAAGGGCATATTTTGATGGAAAAACATGTTACAATTTTTGATCCAGTGGTGTACATTTGGAAGAATATGTCACCTTTACCCTCCCACTTTTGACGCCACTGGCATTTGAAGCTATTTTTATTTGATTTTGTATTCCTCAATAGTTTTCACGTGAAAAACGCATGACCTTTACATATCAAAAAATTTGTAGTTTTCAAGATATTTAATGTTTTTATGAAGCCTGCAAGATCACTTTTTATTAAAAAAATAAAAAAAATATTTTTCTTGAATGTTTTTTAATAACTACCAAACTACTAATAGTTAGAATATGTAACAAGAACTAATTTGTGAAACAGCAATGCATATAAAATATTGAGAAAGAATTGTTGAGAATACTTTTCCAATCTTGTGATTTTATTAACAAAAGAATTAATGACAATAAAAAATAAGATAATTACAAAGTTAAATAATATCCCATTCAGACATAATTTTTAACTAAGCAGCCAACAAATTTCAAAAGATGTTCAAAATTTTGTCCATTTACATTTACACATAATCTGCAACGTTTTCTCATTGAAAATCGCATACCTTGGAAATACTAGCGATCGCCGGAAATAATTTCTGTAGCTGCATGGATTCTTGCTATCAGTTCCTCCTCCGTTTCTATTATTGTATCGTAGACTAGGGACTTCATGTAACCCCACAGAAATAAATCGATTGGATTTGAATCCGGTAACCTCGCAGGCCCCATATTGGGTCCACCTCGGCCTATCCAGTTGTTTCCGTATTGTTGCGATATAAGTTGTCTGGCCGCTAGAGAATAATGTACAGATGCCCCATCGTGCTGAAACCATACATTATCCATATTCGCCCTAATATTTAATGGTACAACGTCGTTTAATAAATCAGGCAGGGTTTCTCTCATAATATTACAATAAATATCACCATTGAGTTTATTAGGTAATAAATATGGACCCCCTATACAATCTCCAAGAATTCCTACCCACACGTTAAGGGAGAATTTTTCCAGAAACCCACGTTGTCGAATAACATATGGATTTTCATCATCCCACACGTGGCTATTTCTTGAATTAAAAAATCCTTGATGTGTCAATTTGGCCTCATCAGTAAATAGAGGAAGTTATCCAATTGGCAAACTCCGCTCTTTGAGGACAATCTGTTGGTTTTAGGGCCTGAACTTGGGTATACTTATAAGGATACAACTGCTCTTCATTTAAAATATTCCACACGGTTGAATTACTTACATTTAAAGATTTGCCAATGGTGCGAGTACTTAAATAGGGTCTATTTTCAATACGGTCTAGAACATCCACCTCTAATTTCACAGTTCGTACAGTTCGTTTTCTACCGCCCCCTTGCAATTTTGAATTGAGTTGTCCAAATTCTCGCAATCTCCTGTCAATTTGAGAAAATGTGTGCCATGGAAATCTAAGTCGATTTGGATATATTTCTCTATACAAGCGCTCGGAACGTCTATCATTCTTTCTGGCTTCCCCGTACCTATATTAGTTGCATATCAGCCATTTCTTGAAAAGTATAATCGATCATAAGAAAAAGTGTGAAATTTGCACAAACCAATTTAATTACAAATAATTCATTTTCGTTTTAACGTCAAACAAAATGACATTTACCATTTCATTAGTGATAACCATAGCCTACTATAGCCACCTATAGCAAGAATCCATACAGTTACAGAAATTATTTCCGGCAATCGCCAGTCTTTCCAGGGTATGCGATTTTCAATGAGAAAACGTTGCAGATTATGTGTAAATGTAAATGGACAAAATTTTGAACATCTTTTGTAATTTTTTGGCTGCTCAGTTAAAAATTATGTTTGAATGGGATGGATGTTATTTAACTTTGTAATTATCTTATTTTTTGTCATTAGTTCTTTTGTTAATAAAATCACAAGTTTGGAAAATTATTATCAACAATTCTTTCTCAATGTTTTATATGCATTGCTGTTTCACAAATGAGTTCCTGTTACATATTCTAACTATTAGTAGTTTGGTAGTTATTAAAAAACATTCAAGAAAAAGATTTTTTTATTTTTTTATTAAAAAGTGATCTTGCAGGCTTCATAAAAACATTAAATATCTTCAAAACTACAATTTTTTTGATATGTAAAGGTTATGCGGTTTTCACGTGAAAACTATTGAGGAATACAAAATCAAATAAAAATAGCTTCAAATGCCAGTGGCGTCAAAAATGGGAGGGGAAAGGTGACATATTCTTCCACTGGATCAAAAATTGTAACATGTTTTTCCATCAAAATATGCCCTTTTACATTTAAAAACAACCTGCCAAATGTCAGATCAATATATTCATCTATTTTAAAGTTATCAAATTAAAACATTATATTTTTTATAACTTCAACACCCTGTATTAAGAAAAGTAAATGGGCTGGACCTCTCAATCCCTATATCATCTTGTCCAATTTTACGAGAGGTATCTACATGCAAACGTTGTAAGTGTCATTTGAAAACACCCTGTATATATATATATATATATATATATATATATATATATATATATATATATATATATATATATACCTACCCAGGAAGCTCAGTGGGACGTGAATTCGACAATAAAATATCGACTTCGATATATTTGAAATATGGGGTTTAATTTTCCGGAGCGCCACGGATTTATCGCCAGTGAAAATTCGAAACCACTCTGATGAGATGGGACAAAGTGCACTATATTACTAAAATAATAAGCTACAGATATATTGATGTAAGAAAAAAATAATAATATATAATATGTAGAGGTTTCCTTTTCAATTCCGTAAATGGGTTATTTGGATTAAAACAGAGAAACAGCCATGTACTCTACTAATTACAATATATTGAGAAATATGTTAGGTACAGTGTCAACACAGAATGCTCAGTGTTCGCAGTAAAAATGTGTCACATCACCAAACAGGTATTTATGGGCCAAATATGACTGTAATTGATATTATGATAAGTATGTTATTAGAATGAGTTACCCCCCCAACAAGTATTATTCGTGTGACGTCACCTTGATAGTTCAAGGGCTCATCAAGTAAATATGAAGCCTGAGGGGTGATCACTGACTTATTATCTAAACTTATCTGATAGCACTCTACGTAGCTGATGATTTTCGAAACGATTCTCTTCATAAACCGTGCCAGTACAGTGGATAGGTTGAGTGGTCTTCCAGTTTCTCAATACAATTACATATGATTCCAGGCCACAAATGTCACGACTAATATCTAGATGAACATAACAAGTGACAAGTGGTGAAAAATAGAGGAATAAAAACTAGAAGGAGAAGTAGGTGAACCCTAAAACAAACAATACCAGTTAGACCTCTGATTTCACTTCTGTTTAGCTTGAGAGGGACCGAAAAAAACAATACTAACCTCTATTTAGTGGGAGGGTTCTACGGCTTGGATAGTTCTATGCCGTCTTATAACTAGTTCAAGTATTCCAGCGGCTATACCAACTCAATGTGGCCCTACAAGTCCTAAAAATTGTGAAGAATAGGCCTAAGCATCATGACGGTATTAACACAAGGGGATGCTTACCTGACTCTAGATCCTGTAGACGGAGGACAATTCTCGTAAAAAAAAATATACTAAGACTGAAATTGTTAGATAACCGCTGAAATGTCCAGATGTGAATTACCACAAATCCCTTCACGGATGAACGATATGAATCGATGTTGGATAATTCTACGGAGTTTACTTGTAGGTTTGTAAAAGCCGTTACTGTAACATGTGGAAGTGCTCTGAGCGATGGCGCTTCTTTTTTATGTATCACATAATGTGGTCTTTTTATTGCAAGACCGCTTGCTGTGGCACCAGATTGAAAAAGAATGTTCTTTTAATTGGCGATTGTGGTTGCTTATAAACTTAACTTTAATTGCATCAGCCATAAAGTTCGAAGACTTTGTAAGAACAAGCGAAATGATACCGATACTAATACAATGTTGAGTAGTTGTAGCAATATTTATATATAACAGAATAAATACAGTGAATGGTAAAATGTGAAATATTTTTTTTTGTTTGCAGAAAGGTACAAAAAGGTAAAGATAAATATTTATATTGAAAAAAGGAAAAGCTAAAAAATAAGTAGATACAAACGAGGGGTAATTCGCAGGGGAATTTTGGTGTACGAGCCTTGTGAATTAGAGGCATTAGTGGGGAATTTCGGGAATTACTGGGGAATTTCAGGAATTACAGAGGAAACTTGGGGAAATAGGGGAATTACAGAAAAATTAGTGGATCCGGTAACGTTGCGTCGCATAAAACTGTTAACACGTGATCCTCGTCTTTTGTTTTGGATCTAGTCTAGTTCGCCAAATTCATGGTTTCATCATTTTGCTGTTTGCATAAACAAATCAAAATTAAATAATACCTTCAGTGGTATATCATAAGTGACTCTGCAAGTGTGGTAGTTTATCGATTGGTATATTCATTGACCAGTACAGTAAGTAAATATTTTTTATATTACACGAATAATATGTAAATAGATTTTATAACCTCAAAAATAGAAGAATTTCGAACAGTGTTGATTGTTTTGCCTAGGTAACAAAAAACTAATATAACTGTTAAAAAATCATTTTGTTTGGGTTGACACACAGGTTAATACGGGGTAGAAAGTGGTTAATTTTATATATTCACGTCTCTTTTTGAATTTTTGTTAGGGTGATTACAAAAATCCGAGCAAAAATCGTATTATTTTTGAGTACCTGACTAATAGTAACTAAAATATTAGCACACTAAAAGAGGGTGGGACAAAATTTAAAAACATTACGAACGAAAGCGACGAACAGAAACGAAGTTCGGCTAGCAACGAATGCGTTTGCTTTCGATAATATGTTTTACCGCCAACCGCGATTAAAGGTATGCATTACTATAGCGATGTTAGGAGGTAAACAAACACTGTATACTAGCGGCAGGTAAAATAATTTAACTGCTGCAAATGCGGCAGATAAAGTATTTTACCTGCCGCTAATATTTATCAACTTAGCCATCGCTGTATGACATTATAAACAGAAGTTGACTTGTGCCTGTAGTTTTTATTAGGGGTGGGTGGTAATCAAATTAAGTAAACGATAAATGATCAAATATTTTTATTAGTTCTGGTTACTTTTAGGTTTAATGTCACCAGTAATAAAAAGGTGATTTGTTTTGTATTTGCTTCTTACTTTATCATATTAATAAAATTTGATGTTATATCTCCATTTGTTCATATTATAAATTGTTACGGTTGGCGATAAAGGTTTGTATGCACCACGACAGTAAAGTGTATGTATAGAACTTGGCTGTTACTCACCTCGCTCGCTCGGCTCGCAATATCAGACTCGTTCGATAAAGAATCACACTGACTTGGTACATAAATAACTATTATCTTCAAAGGATTTTCGTCTGCATGCGACTGTTTGCTGCTATGTACAGGGTGGTCAATTAAGCAAGATAAGCTGCAAAATCTGCAAAACTATTCACCGTACAGTTTCTGGACAAAATCCTTGAGTAAACACGATCAAGAATTAGTAGTGTGTTAGCACACATGGCACTTTCCCTTAAAGTATATAGATCAGTGGAAACATTAATAGAGGTTTTATTTATTCTTTAATCAGATTTGTATATGTATAACCAATAGCCGGTAACCAGATTATTTTGTTTTCATTTTTAAAACCTTAACTTGCTAAAATCCGCTTTACGTACACTGATGTGTTTAATTTTGTGTGTGATGAAGTACGTCCGTATAATTAAAGAATATTCAAAACCCAGTTCAAAACTTTATATCGTACCAGTAGTTAATTAGTAGTTAAGAGTAAACGGAAGCTGGCCATCCTATGTAAAGTCTTTAGTTGTTCTACGTTTCTCGGAACACGCTATCAGAATGTATACGCTCGTTTCTGTTCGTTCGCTTCCGTTCAACTATTAATGTGTTATTATTTGTGCGTTAAGTATTTTTCTCGGTTTTTTTGTGGCTTGTTGGGTATGCTAAGATCGTCTGTAAATCTATTGTTTTTTTCAGACGAGTGATAGTGATGAACCGGAGGATTGTGATATTTTCGCAGAGGCCGAAAGTGCACTTAATACAAAAATACCAGAAATTTTGAAAAACTTACTAAAGAGCTGTGGATATGAAAATGGAGCGTTGATAGCTGGAATCGTGGTTTATTGGTCGGATAATTCAAGACAGGAGAAACGCACATCATAAAATAAACTTTTTAAAAGCTGAGCTGGACAGGTTTATTTGGCCCCGAAAAGAAGCCATTGATAACGTTAATGAAGATTTTATTTTTTACGGTCCTATTAACTTAATTGGTAGCGGTCCATTTCAATTAAAAACGACAGACCAACTTAATATTAAGAACATATATGAAGCGTTTAAAAAATATTTTTAAATTTTTTCACTAATGTCACAACAGAAAAAATATTTTTAGTTATATGTAAAAATAACGAATACTTTTATTTTGTTTCTTGATGTAAAAATAAATGGTTTATTATTCTTAGCTTTTTGACAGCTTTTTTATTCTAATGCCTATTGTACGATTGTAGGCTTTCCAGGCCGAAGTTAATATGGTTGTTTATTTCCGGACTGTTATGTCGTGCTCTTTTTTGGTTATCATCACCAAACGTTTCGGCTGCATAAATAGAGAATATTAGCTTAGGAATTTTTTAAATGGCCAGAATTAGTGGGAATTAGTCGGGAATTAGGCGAATTAGTGGGGAATTGGGGGGATTTGTAGGGAATTATAAACATTCCTGGGAATTTGTGTACAAGTTAAGAAAATCCAAATAGGAAGAAAAAAGCAAAGACATTGATGAACATTTAAGAAAGTATGTGTAAAAATAAATGTATACAGGCAAGAACGTCTTCATAGAATATACAAAAAAAAATAAAGAGAAAATAACCTAAAAACATCTACAAACGAAAAGAGTCGGCTACAAGACTTAACAAGATGGGCCAGAACAAGTCAAAGACAGTAGCGACCACGAGGATAGGGACCGATTACCCAAAATAGCAAAAATGTAAAGAAACAACGCGAGACTCTTAAATAGACAACCAATACGCTGGTACGAAAACTGGGCGTCGCTATCTCAAAAATGAGGAACATTGTAAAAAACACAGACCTAATAGTCCAGGAGCCGGCAATCCAATTGGGAATTTTTTTAATACATACTTTAGAAGCATACCAACCCAAAAGGATTGGTATGCGTGGTATTATTTAATTTCTTTGAATAATTTCGACATTTAATGAGCTCGTTTCAAGTGAAATCATATCAGAAGGATTAAAAATACCATATATTTTTCTATGATAACGATATTTATCTCAAAAAGTTATAAATATCTTCGAAAATTAGATTTAAAATTTTCATTAGATTTAAATAAACCGCTGTAAGTCGACCAATGGCAGAAGCCCTTGTTGTCAGATTGAAAGTACGTTCTGTTGACAAATCCTACTTGACTATCCAAGTTGATTAATACCAAGTGAAAGTCGACTAGAAGAATCAATATACACAACCAACCTGAAACAGATATCATCCTCGCCGACTTTTTAGTTGTTTGTTATATTATTCTATAGTAGAAAATGTGCTTCTGTTTGTTTGCCTTTAAAAAGATATCTTTAAAATGGATCCAGGTTTCATCGAAGCTAATTTGACAAATCTTCCTCAAGTGGATGTGGACATGGTGTCTCAGTCACTTGAACTCCCCTAAACAGAAGAAGAATAAGCGATCCGGTACTAAATCGAGTTCGGAATTCTGGGGTAACGCAATTTGTATATGTGTGTTATATCACATGTTTTCCAAACAACTCAACCTGCATGGAGAACATTTAATTTTTATTGTACATACCTTTTACATTATATTTTCTATTTTGAAAGCATCACCACTGCAGTTTAACATATATATTTCCAAATTTTTTTGACTACGCGAGAGTTACCTTTTTTACTAAGAGGCACCCGATTAGGAGAAGATTATTTGAAAGAGTACGTTTTGACGGTACTTTGAGTTTCTCTTTAACGGGTGTTAATGAAAAAAGATAACTAACCCACTAGTTAGTTTTCCCTCGTGACAACAGCGCAAAATATCTTTGTTTGCCATTTGCTCTAGCCTACCACAGTCTAATACAAGAATTCAAATTTCAATATTTTTTTCATTTTTATTTGAAATCGCAGAGTGGCGTTATTAGTCGCAAATACGGAGTTCAGACCCAATATATCTTCTGACATTTTCATTGAAATTCATGAAACGCGCTCATTGCTTTAATTGAATTAGATCTCTAATTTCTTTAATATTTTTATAATCAATATTACATCGACTTTCATTTTCAGATTATTCTGATTCGTTTTCATTTAATTCAACGCTGAGAATTACTTCAACTTTTGAAGGAGCAGCTGGACCTTTATACCACAATGGTTCTAATTTATTATTTTTATTTAATGCCATCCATATTCTATTGGTTCATATTGATTACAAACTGATTTCTTAGCATTCTGCCACATTTTATTAATGAAAATAGTTCGCAAAACTTTTTTGTGATAATGTTTTCCAACACGGAGGAATATTGTTCGGATTAAATAGTAGTTTTTCTACAACTGCTATGAAAAGTAGGATATTTCTCATAGCTTACTTAATTTCAAAACCATATATTGCTCACACTGTGAGAAATATTATTTCTCACGGCACTTTGCCCACATTACATACATTTATATGGAGAATCCAGTAGGAGATACTCGATGCCCAGCCAATTTCAGAAAGTTATACTCGATGCCCAGCTGGTGGGTGGTCCTCGATGCTTAGACTTTTTCTACACAACTATTTACTTGTATTCTTTAAATTTGTGCAGTTGTAGAAAAATAATAGTGTGCAACATGCGGGAAAAGTACTTTTCTCACTCGTGTGTTTGCGGCACTCGCCCACACTCGTGAGAAAAGTTGAACTTTTTCTACTTGTTGCACAATATACTATTACCTAACAAGTGCGGAAAGTACGTTTTTTTCTGGAGCAGCATAAAAATTAAACGTAAAATAATTACCCTGGTAGTTTGTAAAAGTTATAGGTGATTGCATAGATGTGATATTACTGGCAATATTTTCATCGATGTTTTGAATGCTGCTACTGGTCAATATTGTTGTTGGTGGTTGGTTTAAAATTGTTTCTATTGGTTGGGTTACTTGTGGTTGGTTTAATATTTTTGTTGATGATGGAATTTCAGTGTCATATGAAAAAATCTGTAAATGAATTGTTTCTTGGTTGCATATTTTCTTTAGATGAAGACGCTATAGCACCCATTATTTTATTGGCAATATGTAATCGGTTTGTGGCAGAGTCATCGTCGTATTCCTCTGCAACAGTTGAGGACTTCCACCCTCCGTGTCTTTTAATCCACCCTCCGTGTCTTTTAAGGGATGTCACGTTTGCTCCTGCATCTACTAAAATAGTTGCAGATGAACTGCGAAAACAGTGACCGGTATATAATTCTGGATTATCCAATTTTTAAAAAGTGGCCACCGTTTTCGCTACGCTACCTATTTTATTAATTCCGACCACCTGTTGGGTACATTTTCCGTTTTGAAAATTCATAAAAAATCTTTTTTGGTTCGTTTGCGGTCTCAAATTTACATATTTCTTATATATATATATATATATATATATATATATATATATATATATAAAAAGATGTAGGAATATCGCGTGATATGTTAACAACAACAACAAATATATTCATGGGTAATTCACGCAAAATAAAGGGCTACTGAAATAGAGTGGTAACCGTGGACATGCATGTTTCTGGCTCATTTTGCCTCATCAGCACGGCATAACCAAATAAGGATGTGAAATTTGGGAGCAAAGATGTTAATCGAAACATGGGAAAACACAAAATAACGGATTTCAGCAGGGAAACCAAACGCTCATTTGTGTCTTCAATTGGAAGATCCCGAGTTTTCAGCTTCTTTGTTATTTACTATGGGTCGGAAGGTTCATGGCGGGGGGGCTATATGCGCCTCCGTGTCGATGTTGGTTGATGTCCTGAAAACTCGGGATCTTCCAATTGAAGACACAAATGAGCGTTTGGTTTCCCTGCTGAAATCCGTTATTTTGTGTTTTCCCATGTTTCGATTAACATCTTTGCTCCCAAATTTCACATCCTTATTTGGTTATGCCGTGCTGATGAGGCAAAATGAGCCAGAAACATGCATGTCCACGGTTACCACTCTATTTCAGTAGCCCTTTATTTTGCGTGAATTACCCATGAATATATTTGTTGTTATATATATATATATATATATATATATATATATATATATATATATATATATATATATATATATATATATAAAATAAACCGGAAATAGTAAAATTTTCGGTTAACTTTGTTTTTAGTATTTTCTATTTTTACAATAGCTGTAGTTTTTAAATCTTCTATATCATCCACTGTCAGTTGAACGAGTTCTTGCTTGCGGCATGCTCCTGATATCCCCATAATTAGCGCCACCTAAAACATTTGAAAAATATTTTTTGAATAGGTATAATAAGCAATTTTTTTATTAAAATTTACCTTAGCAAATAAAAACTTTTCGTCGGGTGCGATGTTTATAAACTCATTTATTTCTTCACTGCTCAGTTTTGGCTTTTTTCGGCTTATATCCATTAGATAATAACCTCTTCAGAAATGCTCTTAATTTAAGGTATTTTGAGATGTCTACATTATGGTTAACGTAGATCGTACTACGCAGCATTGACTATTCCGTCCATAATGTGGAAGGTTTATTTTTATTTTTTGATAAATCATCAATATAGGCCAATAGGACATTTTCTGAGAATGAAGAATTTATTTCTTTGTTTCTTCTCCAAGTCAAAAACTGGTTATAAGCGCGTTCATATCTTTCTCTTGATTTTGGAGGAAGTAACTTTAATGATATGGCTTGAGCCGCTTCGATAATTTCTGGTGGTGCACATTCGCTACTATCAGTATCAACTTCCATTATAATAAAAAACCGAGACTAACACTTTTTATTTTTAGTTTATCTCACAATTATAATTCGTTTACACTTTTATGTAATTAATATTTCACTTACACTTACACTTCACAAAAACAATTTCTATGCTTTGTGTTTGAGAACTTTGACATAAGCGTACTTTATTATTTTTCACTTTTATAATTAGTATATTTTTTTACGATCACGCGATAAATTTACGAAATATGATGGTCTTATTTATTTGAAAACATCAATAACTGTACCTACAACATATGATTATTTTTAAAATAATCAGTTTGTAGTGCAAAATATTTTCAAAATAACGCAGAAAACATTTTAATTCTTAATAATTTGATTTTTTTAAAATACTACTGCTATACTATAGATATACCTAAAATAAGAACTTTTGACATCTTATAGTAGCTCAGTGGTTAACGCGTCATGACAATTTGGAGATTCTTGGAATATACCGCGGTTCGATTCCCGGCCGTGTTTGTTTTTTTTTATTACAAAATTTGTCGAATTTTAATAATTTTTGAACAGATTTTCTGTTTTGTGCTATATTTGTAGTTATTACGTAGGTAAATTTAAATAAGAAAACCACGTTAATCGAATTCATGCCAACCGAATCACACTAGGGTGATATCATAACGCACGGTTCGCGTCACTATGATGATATGAGAAACTTTCCGCCAGATTTATTGAAATTGGCTGTGCATCGAGTACGACTTTTACGAAACTTGGCTAGGCGTCGAGGACGAGCATTTATGAAACTTGGCTAGGTAATAAATATTTTGTTCCTAGATTATTGTCAGATTATTGGTGGTCAAAAATATTGTACGGGCCACACTCGGAAAGTGTATTTACAGGGTTCGCATGCTTTCAGGGCTCCGCCTTCATCGTCGACTTGAAACTTGCATGCTCGCACTATAAAGTATGTAGTTGAATTTGTTCCCCATTTGTATCTAATAAGTACTTACTTATTGTAATATTTTCAAATAAACATTAATTATCGTTATTTCTATATTTCACTATGAAAGTAATTGTAAATGAAAGTAATTGTAAATTCATGTGCACTTTTTATAGAAACAATAAACAATATTCAAACATACTGTCACAAATAAAACGTACCATTAGTCAGGTAACTCAATATACACGATCTGATATTTACATATTGTTTAGTAAAATGGGTGGTCGTAGGAAAAATATTGTACATTACTTGTGCGAAAGACACTCGTGGGAGTGTCTCACTCGGCTTGCGCCTCGTGAGACAATACTTCCCACTATTGTGAAAAATGTCACTTTCCGCACTCGTTACGTAATATACTATTGTGTCGTCGGCACGGAAACAAACTGAGTTTGAGACCAATATTTGGAGATCGCTTACGTACACAACAAATAGCAATAGGGGCCGAGGACGGCTGGCCTATTATTGGAGGACACTAGGCTGACGCTGACTTTAAAAGTCCTGTCCACTAAAAAATTGGAGATCCATACATTGAGGTTACTTCGTATGCCAAAAAGTTCTAACTTATATAAAAGTCTTTATTTTGGAACTTTGTCGAAGGCTTCAGAGAAGTCTAAATAATAGTAGGCGAGCCCAAGCGGGTATTTCGGGATTTACTAAAGCGCGGCAGATTAATATACAGGGGGATACCTTGTACCCGGTTAAGTACCTCCACAAAACATGAGGCCCATATATAAGGCCGCCCGTGAAGGATACAGGATCAGATTAGTAAAAAAAAATTGACCATCAGAAATTCTCGAGCGCGTCAGGTTAAGGTAGGGTGAGTTAATTACATCCTAAAAAGTGTATATTCCACTAATCTGACAATTTGAGAATGACGTAAAAAAAGGGGAGGGCAACAAAGTTGTAAAAAAAAACGTCATCTCGACACTCTCGAGCGTAGCTAAATTTTTTTTTATTTTCAAGGAAATAATTGAAGAATAATGAAAAATATATAATCTGACAATTTCCGCAAGCCGAAATAACAAAAATTCGTCGATAAAGTTAAATGCATGCAGCCGCGTCATGCCTACATTTCCTTCTCCACGTTTCTATTCCTCTATCACTCTTTCTCTATCTATTACTCTCTCACTCCGTCCCCACTCTGGTTTCTGTTGCCATGACGCCATCACAGCTGATCATAAAGACTCGTTCGTGGCATACTGTTTACAACGTGTTTCCAACGTTTTGGCTTTTTTTGCTATTTTAATATTATTTGTGTGAATTAAAGTTTATAAATATTTAATATGAGTGATATTAATTTGAAATGTGTATTTTGTGGTGAAAGTACCTTACAAAAAACAATCAAATTTACGGTAGAAACATTAAAAAAATGTGTAAATATTTTGGAATATCGTCAGAGCAAGCCGGTTATCCGAAAGTCTCGAGGAACATATGATAACCTCGAATTGTCGATGGAATCATCATTAAATGATTTCTATCACGCACAGTGCTATAAATTATTTACTGCAATTAAAATACCGCGAGACTTTCAGTATTTACAAGATCAAAGTGTAGAATCTACTAAAAGGCGTTATAAATATTTCCCTCAAAATTAGATTTCCTGTGAATTTGAACCGATTCGGACCGATAGATTTTGAGAAATTTTGAAAAATCTCAAAAAAAATAAGATACATTTTTTTTTTGAAAGTGGTGTTTTTGGAATAACTTTTAACCGGCTTTATCGATCAACTTCAAAAACTAGTCCGCCTTTGAGCTTGAAAAAACACGTCGATCGCCACCAAGCTGGTCAAAATCTGTTGATTCGTTCAAGAGATATCATGAACGAAAGAAACCCGAAAAAGTGTTTTTTCGGAATTACTCCGAAATTTGTGGTTCGATCAATTAAAATTGCAAAATTACTTATGAGGATGATAAAACTGCGTCGAATTGCGCCAACCGCGTGAAAATTGCTTGATCCATTCAAAAGTTATTGCGGTTTGAAAATTCCAAAAATAGTGTTCTATGAAACTTCTATCAGACTTTCGAGCTGGGAGAGCTCAAATGCATAGAAATATTATTTCTTTGAATTCAGCGAGCTCAAAATATCATATAAATAATATTTTGAGCTCAAAAATGTCATAAGTACAATTTTAAGCGCCCAGGAATGGAATTAGCGGGAAGTTGCAGGGATGGCCTTTAAGGTGAACCGTTTTTCTAATGTTTTTTTGTCAGATCAGGCGAATCCCTCTAGATAATCGTCAGATTATGAGACAGTACGTTTAGAACATAAAGATGAACCATATATATCTTAATCTGACGCGCTTGAGTATTTCAAAATGGCGATTTTTTTTGCACATTATGAAAATAGCCGCGAGTTTGCGTCCCATCGAAATCGTCAGATTAGTGAATGAGAGCTTTTTTTGGTGCACTTAACACTCCCTTAGAAAATCTGACGCGCTCGATAAATTTTTTTTTTCATTTTCAACCCTTAAATACAACCACCCGCATCATGCAAACGATCAGATTAATATACGTACATTATTAAAAATACGTAGGGCATTGATGCTATCAATATCTGACGCGCTCGAGGATGTCCATGCAACAGTTTTTTTTACATATTTAAAAATCTATAGTCGCTTCCCCCACCGATGTAAAGGTATATATCATATAACATTTTTTTCTTCTTATCATCTAAGCTTTGCATCCCAATAGGTCTCTACGACGCTCGAGTAAATCCTCATTTAGCCTCGTGGGCTCCCCTACTAAAATGACGTCAATCGAATATCTGCTATCAAAAGTGTCTGTCCAATCATTGACACAGTGAAGAATAGTGGACATGATAGAGCGACCTAGATCAAAACCATGTTGGTGAAGAGGTATAACATTTTGTTGAAGAAGGAACTTAAACATTGCCTCGTTAATAATAGATTCCATTATTTTACAAACGATGGGTACTAGACTGATTGGCCGGTAATTGCTTGGATCCAGTTTATTGTCTTTCTTAAATATAGGAGTGACTGACGCCGATTTCCAGATTGGGGGAATAGAACATTGCGTAAAAGAGGAATTCATGATGATAGAAAGCGGATAGGAAACTGCACGTTTTAAAAAAAAACATTGCCTGCAAACCGTCAAAATCAGAAGAAGAGTTCAATTTTATATTTAATAGTTTTTCTTTAATTTACTGGGGTGAAAATTCCAGATTTCTGGGGGATTCTAAGACACGAGGATCAAATATTGGGGGCAAAATGTCATTCATCAATTGGTTCAGAAGTAAAAGCCTTAGAAAAACTGAGTGACAACGTTTCGAAAGTTTCATAAACTTTAGAAGAAAGACACGAACGTATGTGCTTAAGAAACTTTTTAGGGTTGTTACTATTAACAACGCTTTCCTCGAAATTTCTTCTGACGTTGGACAACCGACTTATTGTATTAGAGAATCTTCTGTGAAATTGATAAAATCATTGCATCTTTGTCACTCGAACTGGATTTTTTTTTAAAACAACATGAATTTAGCACTTTTTACATCATTTTTATCTACGTTGTACATTTTATTGGTAAATCGTAGTATTAGATCTGTTTTTTCTCAATTTTCAATGTGTTCTGGATCTATCAAATGCTCGAACATAATATGTTGGTATTCTTAATTTTTAAAAGGTTGAATTAATTATTTTTTAAAACATAAATAAAGAGTTAATTTAAACAACAATAAAATAAATATCATCAAAATAACAGACAATATTCGCGAATAAAAACGGACATAATATTATAGATCATTTGTGCGTTTCCTCAATTATACTGACAAACGTTAATTAACAATGATTAATATGTTATTTATGAGACATAGTAGTGAATGATTGTTATCATTGCGCCCAGGTGTGGCCGTGATGAGACATCACGCATTGAAATCGGAAGAAAAATATATAACCGCGACGAGAAATATGAATTACAGTTTCCTGTGTCATAGGTGAACATTCAACCAACGTTAAATAGGATATTATTTCAAATTGTTAACTTATTATTTCCCTAGTTATTTTAGACCAAATCATTAGACACAATTTTCAATGAATATAAATATGTAGGTATTTAGATGAGCCGCTGAAACGGTTTGCTAAAGTGTATACATTCGAATGGAATGTAATTTCTACAAAAGCAGAAATATTCCTTTTCAAGGACTACATTCTTAAAAATAGTTTTAGGTAAAAAGTCAGTGCCGGATTTTTCATTCACTAAGAAAACAGGACAATTTTTCATTAAACTGAACACCATTTTTTTGTTTTAGAGTATTTGATGAAAAAACTTATTTTTTCAAAGCATCCGTTCGGCAGATGGTTGTTTTCAAGATATCTCATTTTTTGCTCAGTTCATCTAAATAAATTTTCCAGTTTTATTAAATTTTCTTGCGGGTCTGCAGTTTTTGAGGAGCTATAGAAAATGTTTATAAAACACTGCCCACGAAAACACCACTTTTAATATTTTACAAAAAGTAAGTTTCACCATCCATTGAGTTTTTATCGTAAGTATAATAGATTTTGAAAAAGAATATGGAGCAACAGACATTGAAATAGCAATCAACATTATCATAAATTAAGGAATTTTTATAAATTCATAACAATTTTTGATTACCATCTTATTGCCTTTAAAATAGTTTCTTTGAAATCCTTATTTGTTTATCGTTGTAACAAATGTCAGAGAGTCACTATTTATTTGGTTTTAATACCCAATTATCGGTAAAATATATTTAAAATGGACAGTGATAATGATTTCCAGGTCTGCGGGACACTACCGGAGTTAGTAATGCTGCTAAAAATGTCTTATTAAATTTATTGCCAAATAAATCCAAGGCAAAATATGAATACGCTTACAAACGTTTCATGGATTATTGTCAAGAAAAATAGACGACCCCCCGATCTGAAAATGTGATGATTGCATACTTTTCCGATATATTCACAAAGTTGAAGGCATCTACGTTATGCTCAAATGGCAAATGACTCCATACACTTGGTACAAAAAAGATATTGATATTACAAGATATTCGAAACTACCTACCTGCTTTCTTGAAACGTTAAAGTGACAAGTATAAACAGTTTTGTCAATTGAGCAATTCGTTCTGTCCTAGTCCGGTAAAAATTCCGGGAAAGTCCGTTCCTAAATTGTAGCGTTTTCTTTGTTCTTCATTTTCTGGACATTCGAGTAACAGACTGTGAGTTGAGTCTGACATGTTTAACATAAATGAAGGTGCGGTTTATTTCGTTAAGTGATGCGCATGTGCTACTGCGTCCGGAGGCAAACGTGACAAAATACCTAGAGGAGTAAACCACAATAAAAAATCCGTAATTCTCGCTGTGAGCCTCCGTGGCCAAGGATGAATGGCTGCACGAAACGCAGCCAGAAACGGTGCCTCTAGGATACCTGGCTACCTCCTAAATTATTCTAGCCTTACAACCGCAAGCGGGGTCTGTAGTGGCGGACCTACTTTTCCTATCTACTCGTGGGATGGAATATGGAGAAAGATAATGAAAAAATAGGACAGAAAGTAATTGATGAAGAAAAACGACCTATTCAAACATGAGTTTTCATTTGCTGTTTTCACATTTTGAGGGCATGGAGTGTAGCAAACGCCTCTCCAGTGTATGTACTACAATTTTTTGTCATACGCGGAGCAAATTTGTTTGTCTTTACTTATGTAAGCTCCATCATTTATTGTAGTTGTTTTGGATGCATCAGTGTAAATGAATGAGTAATTCGAATATTCTGATGCTAATTAATTAAAGGTATTTTGTATCTGGGTAGTTTCTGATAGGATGTTTATAAATATTTATATATACATATACAGGGTGTCCCACGACGATTAAGACAAGTAATATATCAGAATTGGGCAGTAGTAGATAATTATAATTTTGGGGGTGTAAATTAGAGCAAATGTTGCATCTTTTCTTGTTATTGTGTTACCCAATGAGGTATTTGTTTTTGGTCACGTGACGTCGCATTCAAAATTATTAATGGGACAACCTGTATATTTGTGCCTTTCTGTGTTCCTCCCGATAAAACAATTCCAACTAACTAGCACACTTGGGGTCTAAAGTGATTAATTCAAGAGCTACAGGTACTTAAAGGATTGTAAGTTAAAAATTTCATACTTGAATCCCCTGTAATTTTCGGCAGTCCCTGTCTAAGTGAGCGTTAAATGTTGCTTCACTTGGAATGTTTCGATATGGAAACCTTTCTTGATATAATTGTTGAGAGACTCTCTTATTTTTCAGGAATTCTCCATAAATCAGTTTCATATCAACGTATTCTTCAGGCGAAAATAAATATGGCATATTGAAATGTTATACACAATTACAGCACGTATGATTATTACTGGTCTAATACTTTTATTCAAAACGTCAATAATAATAATTGTTGATTTGACAGGTCGAATCATGGCAACCTGGATTAAGAGCGATGTCCGAAACGTAAAATAACCGGAAAAGTTTTTCAAATATTGTGACTTTATGATAAGAGATTTTGTTGTGAATTTTTGCACGCGCATTTGAAAGATAATAATGTATACCTCTACGAAGCCAAAATTTTTAAAGACAAAAGATAGTGTTTTAAAAAATTAAATACCAAAAAATTCACAAAACGGAGTTCGTCGAGGCACGTATAATAGTATAATAGAAACATTTTTGTAATTGAAGTTTTCTCTTCAATGGATACATTTTTGTGAAAAATCAAAAAATGACAAATCGAGAACGATTAACCTACATACCAGAAATCTTCTGACACGATTCGATATGTGTGTTGCAGCAGGTGGACTACAATTCGAAAATGTAATGTAAATATTAATTAATTGATTGTTAGTTTTAATTATTTTTTTCATTAAATTTTTATTACATTTATTTTTATAGTTCCTTTAAGCTTTAAGGCTTTTTTGATTAATTTAACAAAAATAAAAAATAATCTGATATTTTCTTGATTACTTACGAACCGATTTTATTTTTGATAAATTAACTCCAATGTTAAAATGTCATATACCTGGAAATGTTATTGTCACTTTGCCATCGATAAAAAAGGTGCATCCTTTTTTATCGCGATAAAAACTTCTCTTCCTCAATATCTAGTAAGCGGACGTCACTTTTACACAATGACAATGAGTCGCAATTATTGTTGTTGTTCATCCATATATTCTGTCGTTAATTTATCTTGCCAAAAAACACTCGAGCTTTTCTTTTATTAGATAAATTCCTCTTTGACTCAAAGTTTTGCCAATCACTAAATTTGCTCGAAAAACTGACATTAGATAAAATCGCTCCACCTTCGGTGTCGCGATTTTATCATGTCAGTTTTTCTCGTAAAATTAGTGATTGGCAAAACTGTTTCGTTGCAAAGAGAAATTTATCCGATAAAAAAAAAGCTCTTGTGTTTTTACTGTTGAAAAATTTGTTGAATAGACGATGGAAGACCACATCTAAAATTATAAAAAAATGTACAGGGTGCTATTAAAAAATTTGAAGTTAGGGGTTGTAACTAAGGGATGAATATTTAGGGGATGATTTCTTTACGCCATATTAAAGTGTATTAGAAATGGGAATAGATCAGTTTTTGTCCCATTCTAAAATCTTTATTCGTTTAAGAGATATATCCTGGATAAATTAGTCTGGGACACCCTGTATATATATATATATATATATATATATATATATATATATATATATATATATATATATATATGTATAGAGTGGAAAGTCTAACTGGAACAGATTCTGTAACTTGATAAATAAAGGTTATCGTAAAATTCCTGAAACACGTCAATTTTTATTGTTAATGGGACATATTGCAAAGAGATTTGTTTATATTTTTAATTATCTGGGGGGTTGCAGACACCCCCAACTTCTTTTTTTAAATGGAAGGGTAGGTTGATTAATTTTTTATTTGAAAGCTTTTTCAATTGCAAATACAATTCCATTTTTTTTACCTTTTATAAGCAATGTGTCGAAAAAAAAATGAAAAGGAAATATTTACTCAAATTACTTTAATGTATAGGTACATTTTTCCTAACTTGATAAGCCCAATAAAAAACCTGCTCGATAATTTTTTGGTCAGTTTGAACTGAACGTGATTGATTTGTTAGTACTTGTTTGCATTTCAACGTGTAAATTAAAAACGAAAAATAAGAAAATGCCCTATTTAACTGACACGCATCGTATCGAAATTTTAAGGATGATCGGATATGGGGACAGAAGACGAACACAGGCTGAAGTCACACGTTTGTTTACTTAAGTTCATCCAGAATTACCTTCAATTAATCGAAGTACGATTAGCAAAATTGAAACTCGATATCGGGAGTTGGGCCACGTAAGGGATACTCCTCGACAAAAGCTTTTAAAAGTTGACGAAGAAGCCCAGTTGGACATATTGTTGGAAGTTGAAGAAAATCCTGTTACTCCAGCTAGGCAAATAGCTCGCGTTCATGGTGTCAGTCACACAAGCGTTTTAAAAATTCTTAAAGAAGCCAAAAAGCACCGATATAAGATGCAAAACCTGCAGGACCTTACCCAAGATGATTCTGATCGTAGACTCGAATTTTGCGAACGAATTATGGCTTCTATTGATGGTGGACAAATTGCTTTGGAATGGGTGCTATTTTCTGATAAGGCCACGTTCGCATTATATGGGCACGTCAATTGACAGAACTGCCATTATTGGGCTGACGAAAATCCCCGTTGGATGCGTGAGTTCCATACCCAAAGGCCTCAAAAAATAAACTATTGGGGATCGCATAGTAGGTCCTTTTTTTCAATGGAAACGTAACGGGAGAAACATACCTTAATATGCTCCAAGAAGAACTGTTTCCTACTTTAGTAAATTTATTCCCTAATCATTTGGGTCACAACTTATTTGACCAACGGATGTGGTTTCAACAAGATGGGGCACCACCACATTTTGCTCAAAATGTACGGACCTATCTTAACGAAGTTTTTCCAAATAAGCGGATTGGAAGAAGGGGCTCAATTGAGAGGCCAGCAAGATCACCCGATCTTACTCCATTAGATTTTTTTATGGGGATATCTAAAGAGCAAGGTTTATGCCACTAAACCTAACGACATCGCCGAACATCAACAAAGAATCAGGGACCAAATTAGGCAAGTAACGCCGGAAGTGTTACAAAATGTTCGGAATGCTATTTAGAATTGATTAGGATATTGTCAACAAGTAGGAGAGCAAACATTTATTGCATTAAAGTAATTTCAGTAAATACTTCCTTATTTCATTTTTATCCGACACATTGCTTACAAAAAGTAACAAAAAAATGGAATTGTAGTTGCAATTGAAAAAGCCTACAAATAAAAAATGAATGAACCTACCTTTCCATTTAAAAAAAAGTTGGGATGTCTGCAACCCCCCAGATAACTAAAAAGATAAACAAATCTCTTTGTAATATACCCAATTGAAAATAAAAATTGACATGTTTCAGGAATTTTACGATAAACCTTTATCAAGTTACAGAACTTGTTCCAGTTAGACTTTCCACTCTATATATATATATATATATATATATATATATATATATATATATATATATATATATATATGTATATATATATATATGTATATATATATATATATATATAAATTATTAGTTTTTCTTTAACCTTATATATAATTTTATTTTCATTTTTATAACCTGATGCCCAAGAAAAATGGAAATAAAATTATATATATATTGTAACAAATTTTAAGGTATATTATAAGTATAGATTTTTTTTTAAGATTCAATTTAGATTAGTAATGTTTGTTATTATATTTGTGAAAAGTTTTTAGGGCGCCAACTTACCATGTATAAGGTAAGTAAAATAAATAATATACTAACTAACTTGCTCCGGCTCTCTATAGTATGTCTTGCTCTCAGGGAGTCGATTCGTGAAAGAATTGTAGTGAAATGACTTCGTGTGTATGGATATTTAATATTATTAGTCGCTTGAAATTGCTTAATTCAATTTCTGTCACAGATTTTTAGGTTATTACTATTGTCATCCGTTTTAGTGTGGATTTTGAAGAAAATATCATGAAATTAAAAATAAAATTACTAACAAGTATGTGTTTAAATTAAATCAAATTATCATAAAGTTTATATTACAAAATTATGTAACTCTGTAAGTAAGCAATACAAATAGCAAAAAATGGGTTTGAAAAATTTTTATGGGAATAATAAACAAAATGTCACAGTACCTTTAACACATGCATTAACCGATCACTGTTCCTTCCAGGGTTCCATTTATTTATTCACCAACGTTCTCAAAAGATAATTCTGGATTGGCAAGACTTGAAATTTGTTTTATAAATCAACGTTATTCGCTCACATGCATTGGAATGGAATACAATAATTTAAACTCGATTCAAAATTCTGATTTTCTCTCCTCTTACTTGACACATGATGACAGCTGCTTTATTTTTCTTCCATAATATTATAATGGAGTCAAATTATTTAAATTGTCATGAGTTCTGATTTCCAGTACGTAGTTATATCAGTTAATAATTGTTAAAAAGATAGATAAATCAAATTTTTGGCTTTTTCTAATATAATTTCTCAATGACTCCTCCCTTCTACTCTGTCGTCTCAACCCAAAAACTCTCTTTTTTTTTTCAAGTCTTGCCAATCCAGAATTATCTTTTGAGAACGTTGGTGAATAAATAAATGAAACCCTGGAAGGAACAGTGATCGGTTAATGCATGTGTTAAAGGTACTGTGACATTTTGTTTATTATTCCCATAAAAATTTTTCAAAACCATTTTTTGCTATTTGTAATGCTTACTTACAGAGTTACATAATTTTGTAATATAAACTTTATGATAATTTGATTTAATTTAAACACATACTTGTTAGTAATTTTATTTTTAATTTCATGATATTTTCTTCAAAATCCACACTAAAACGGATGACAATAGTAATAACCTAAAAATCTGTGACAGAAATTGAATTAAGCAATTTCAAGCGACTAATAATATTAAATATCCATACACACGAAGTCATTTCACTACAATTCTTTCACGAATCGACTCCCTGAGAGCAAGACATACTATAGAGAGCCGGAGCAAGTTAGTTAGTATATTATTTTATTTTACTTACCTTATACATGGTAAGTTGGCGCCCTAAAAACTTTTCACAAATATAATAACAAACATTACTAATCTAAATTGAATCTTAAAAAAAAAAATCTATACTTATAATATACCTTAAAATTTGTTACAATATATATATATATATATATATATATATATATATATATATATATATATATGGTTAGTGAAATTTTTCTTGAACCTTCTAGTTATATTGTACAAAAAGTTTTCTTGGTGTTTGGTTCGGTTTAAATTAGAAAACAGACTTTAAATAGTAATGTTATTAAAAACGGGACGTTTCGACTGGTTCCCCAAGTCTTTTTCATACCATAATATTCTAAAAACCCAAATCACAAAAATGTTTTAAAATATTTTTTCATATTAAAAGATATGTTTATCTATATATATTTGAATGATCCATGGAGGGATATTTTATTTTGATGTCAGAGAATGTTTAAACTGCTTATTATAACTTATACTTTTGATCCTTTGGTAGAAAGGTAACTTTATTGAGGGTTTGTTTTTAGCAAACGCAAACTTTATGGCGATATTTTTAAATGTGAAGGAATATGATAAGTTTGAGAAGTTTGCTGATATTCTAGTAGCGTATAGGGAAATCATTTTCCGGCATATGTGCAGTGGTGCGATAAAAGTTTGTTGTATAGTTGTAGTAATTTTTAATACAGATTCAGTCTCACAAATGACTTTTAATGTTAAACGTTTAGGGAAGTTTCATATGGTGCTCCGATGATTTAGTGACTAGTACATTGAACACGAATTCATTTTACTTTCGATCAATAATAAACAAATACAGCAAATTAGGTGTTGATAATTATTCATTTCATTATTTTATTTATGTAAAGTGCCAAACACTAAGAAAATTTCGTTTCTACACATAACTAATTGTAAATAATTATTTTTATTTTTGAAAGTATTGTTAAATAATTTCATCAATAGAAACTTTCATAAATCATTGTCATTACGTAAACATTTAATAGCTATTATTCACTCAGGTGACTTATACGAGGTTTGTAAATTAAATAATGAGACTTACTTTTTTTGAATTTTTTTTTCGGATATAATTAAAATTCAAAATTGTCTCCCTCAAAACAACTTCTTAGGGAAGCCACACAAGCGCTTGACCCCCATAACAGTGCTGGAATTCCGATACTGGAATAGTCTGCAGTTGATCGGTTACAGCCGTTTGAATATTTTCGAGTGTCCCAAAATGAATGTGAGGTGATTTTTCAATTGCGAGTAGAGAAAAAGTCACAAGGACGCAAGTCAGGCGAATAAGGAGGCTGAGGAGCCAGATTCTGTGGACGTTTTCATCAGTTCTTGAACAACCCAGATCGACCGTTACGTGGATAGTCTCATTATTTAATTTACACACCCGTGGGATCGCTAAATAATAATAAATTTCCGTTGTAACAAAAAAATTTGTTTATGCAGAGAAATATCCAACCCGCAAGTATGCATTACTTAGAATACTGAAATTGATGAATATGGTTCTCTAGATAAGTGAAAGTAACAGATACTAGTTCAATGAAAATTATATCTCACAAAATGCATGAGAAATAGAAACATTCTTCTTCTCATTGAGTCTATCCGTTCCCGATATTAGCAATAAGCAAAGCGATTTGAACTTTATAGACTGCTGCTCTAAATAATCCGTAGACAGGGGAACCAAGTTGTAATGTCTCAACCAAGAGATTCTACGTCTTCCAGGTCCACTTCTGCTTAAGACCTTCACCTGAAGTATCAACTGACGCAGACCATATCACTTTTGGTATCTCATTACGTATCCCAAATATTCTAATTTGCGTTCTTTAATAATGTCCAATATTTCGATCTCATTTTGAAACATTTTTTAAATTGTCTTGTTGGATACATGTAGATTTGTGGGCGTTACCATTAATGTCCAGGACTCGGCCCCATCAGGAGTACAATCCAGACATAGCATTTAAGTAGTTTTGGTTTGGTTTCTAAATTAAGGTCTCACTCTACTTCCCACCCTAACGAAAGTGGCTCTTGCTTTCTTTATGCAGCATTTTAATTGTAAAGAGTGGTCCCATTTCTCATTAATTGTAGTACCTAAATATATGTAGATCGTTACTTTTTCGATTGGTTGATTATTGGTTACCATTTAGCCGAGCTGAATATTATACTTACTAATTACCATAAACTATATTTTTTGGCTTATTTCAGAATGAAGTAGGGCTATTGTAGAGAGTAGCATGACGCGACTTCGGAAAAATTTCGATGCAGTTTTTCGTTTTGGTGTTCCTAGATGCCAAAATCACCCTCCGTTCCAAAGGTTATATATATATATATATATATATATATATATATATATATATATATATATATATATATATACATACATATGTATGTGTTATAACGGAATTTGTAAGCACGATAGAGGGCGTATTTTTTGACGGATCGAAACCAAACTCGCTACAAAAATCGGTTAGGCCAAAATCTTGGACGAGTTCGTTAATGAGCCAAATCGGCCCAGTAAAAACAAAATGGAGGCCTGTCAAAGTTGAAAAAAAAATCGTATTTCCTTTGTTTTTCATTTGACGCAAAAAAGTTACTGAGCTTTTTCATAGACCTTAACACTGTACAACTTTTGTATTTAACATTTTACTCTAAATCGTACATTAAAACATTTATTTAAGAAAATTCACAAATTTACCAGACTTTTTTTTATTTTTGATTAGATGCCAGAATGTTACTTTGGTTTTTTGTACATCTCAAAACATTCGATTACTTTTATATCTAATTTTTTATTTTAGGTTTTATGCAAACATGTTACTGAAATAAGCTTGTCCAATTGGTCCTGTGCCATTGGGATTTTTTTTATTAAGAGATAGTCCATACTTAGTGCTGGCGTTAACGGCACAGTTGCATCAGTTCTTGGAGACCTTCGAGAGAGACAAAACAAAGCCTTGTCTTACATTTATATTGTAATAAATACGAATATAGAGAAGGTTAATTTTAGAAACCCACAAGAGAGTCGGGTGCATATATAAAATAATTTATAAACTTATTTAATTGCCAAACACCCTGGAATTTGCCAGTAACTATTTCTCGGCAACAAAAAAAACTTTGGTTATGCTAAACAAACAAAACGTGTTTGTATAACCCTGATCTGTTAGTTTAATACAAAACTAAGTTAAAACAATTAATTATGAAACAAAGAAATTGTAATTGTTTTTGAAAATAAATTAATTTAAAAAATTCAAACAGAAAAACAAAATAATCCACCTAACTTGTTTTGCCAAGAATATTGTTACAAGACTGCACACTGGTATAGTCCCTGAATCCGACTCTGTCTAAGCCATGTACGAAAGTTAAAATTATGGCGGATGCGCAGGGATACTGTTTACGATTGTGACTATCTTATCTAGACATTGTTTTTGTGACCAGTCTTATCTAGAAAATGTCAGAGCCAATTGTTTTTGTGTAAGCCGCAATCTATAATTATCTAGTAAAAAGGCACTCATATATAAAGGACCGACTATGGAGAGTTAGTTGTAATTGATAAAGTGATCTAAAGTGATCTCGTCTCATAAACAAGAATACACCGAAATAGCGAACAGTAAAGTGTTGATATAAATTAATAATTAAGGTTGTGTAAAGTAAATTTAAGCTAATAGTTAAGTGTATATAAATTAAGTGTTAGTGAGTAGTTTAGTGTTTAAATAAATTCGTAAGTAGCCATACCGTGTGCTTAAAGTTTATCCCACCCGTTTACTGTTTAAATAAATTAGAAAAGCATTACATTGGTGTCAGTAGTGGGATAATATAAATATATATCTACGTAAAAATGGCCAAGAGACTAAGGGACTTGAAAGTGACTGAGTTAAGAGCAGAATTGAAAGACCATGAGTTGGAAACGCCCGGTAAGAAAAGTGAATTAGTAGAAAGTGGCACTGGAAAGTGACGGCTTTGATCCAGAAACAGTTTTATTTAATGACGAGGCTTCCACCTTAATCTCGTCAATTTCTGCTAACATGGACGAGAAGATTTCTGCCATGGAAGAGAACGTGGACGAGAAGATTTCTGCTACGAAGAACGACATTTCTGCTAACATGGACGAGAATATTTCTGCCATGGAAGAGAAAATTTCAACGAATGTGAAAAACGATATTTCTGCTATGAAGATCGACATTTCTGCAAATATTGACGACAAGGTTTCTACCTTGACGAACGATATATCTGCCGATATCTTATTAATGAAAAACGACATTGCCGCTGACGTTGGAAATGAAATTTCGTCTCTAAAATCTGAAATCGAGAATAAGATGTCAACGATGGACGAGAAGATTGATAATAAGATGACAACGATGGACGAAAAAATCAAGGAGTCAGAAAAAAAGTTGACAGATATAAGAACTCGAGACACGCCAGCGGAAGAAAAGAAGACCGAGTAAACGAAACCTTGCAAGACAGAAACACACCCTAAGTTAGAAGACATTGGCAGTTTTCCCGAGTCAAGGCGCCAACGTTCGATGCAAAAATGTCGTGGACCAAATTATATGAAACAGTTTGAGGCAGCCGCTAGAGTGAATAATCGGTCCGATAAGGAGAAAGCAGTGAACCTAACTATAGCGCTTCGGGGAGATGCCTTAGATGTACTTCAGACGATACCTTTGGAAGAAACGGATGACTTCGAGCAGCTGAAGAAGAGGTTGGACAAGCGATATGGTCACGAACATCTAGAACAATTGTACCAATCCCAGCTGAAGAACCGAAGGCAGAAACGTGATGAATCCCTTCAAGAGTATGAAGTGGACGTTGCCCGACTAGTTCGATTTGCATATCCGTCAGCACCAGAGAACATGATGGAATGTCTGGGCATCCAGGCCTTTATTGATGGCTTACGTGACCCCGATATGCAGAGGACGCTTCGTTTAGCCCATCCGAAAACATTTGTCGGCGCATTGACAGCTGCTCTTGAATATGAAGCAGCAACGAAGGCTTCAGGATATAACAAAATTAGGACCATCCAAGAAAAAGGTGACGAAGACAGATTTGACCAGTTCGTCAGTTTAATAAAAAGTATGATGGACAAGAAGCCGAGAAAGATCAGATGCTGGAATTGTGGCGAGCTAGGGCATGTACATAGTTCGTGTAAGTGCCCCAAGACTGCTGAAAACCAAGAACCCCAGTCACAGCAAAACTAGAACGGGTCGGCTACAAGGGGGCAGCACCGACCCATGATCGTTCCAAAGACCCTCTCATACTGATAGCTTCGTTCAGATGTCGCAACGACAGTGTATATGCAGATGGCGAAGTGAATGTCAAGAAATATGCTCTGCCGGTTGACACTGGAGCAACTAGAACCATTATAAGACCAGATATAATATACCCCAAGAAGAAGCTTCTACCAACGAGACTGCGACTGCGGACCGCCACAGGCGAGAGTGCTAACGTTCACGGGGAAACACAAATCCAATTGGGAATTGGCGCAGAAAAGTTCACGCATACGGGTTCCGAGGAGGTATTTCTGCATCCATATGAAGGCAGCGCGGTGTTGGCAGCGGTACAAGAAGATACCGTTCTACCTGCACGAAGCGAAACTATGATAGTAGCACAGCTACAGGGAATCATGGAGGAAGGGACATAGCTCTGTAGTTCGTCAAACAACGACCACTGACAATTCTTATGCCAGATTCGAACAAATGTTATCAGTAGCTGGTCAATCCTTGAATCGAGCTGAAAAAAGGTGAATGAGAGAATTTCTCTTGCAGTATCGAGACCTATTCGTACGAAAAGGAGGAAAGACTGGTAGAACATCAGCCGTCAAACACAAAATAGATACTGGTAATGCTAAGCCAATTAGGCAATCAGCTCTAAGACTTCGAGCGAAGGGAGAGGAAGCTGAAAGAATAATTCTAGATATGGCAGAAGAAAAAGTAATAGAACCATCTACTAGTCCATGGATGTCTCCAGTAGTGCTCGTCAAGAAAAAGGATGGAACTAGGAGATTCTGCGTGGATTATCGCCAGCTTAACAACGTGACGAAGAAAGACAGCGATCCCCTGCCTCGAATTGACGATACGCTAGAGACTTTGGCCGGCAGCAAACTGTTTTCCACCTTGAACCTGAAGTCTGGTTATTGGCAAGTGGAAATGGACCCAGAAGATAAAGAGAAGACTGCTTTAACCACCGGATCTGGATTATGGCAATTCAACGTCATACCATTCGAGCTCTGTAACGCGCCTGCGACATTTGAAAGACTCATGGAAAATGTCTTGAGAGGGTTGTCTTGGATGACATGCCTGGTCTATTTGGACGACATCGTAGTACTGGGGAAGACATTTGACGAACATCTGAAGAATTTGGAAAGACGTATTCAAACGACTACAAGCTGCCCAGCTCATGTTAAACCCGCAGAAATGTCAGCTGTTCCAAAACCTAGTCAACTATCTAGGTCATAAAGTGAGCAATGAAGGAGTGGCGGTGGATCCAGAGAAAATTGCTTCCATTCAGCAATGGCCGCAACCAACCGACAAACATCAAATTAGGAGTTTCCTTGGGCTTTGCACGTAGTATAGAAGATTTATCAGGAAGTTTGGAGATATTGCCAAGCCTCTAACTCGACTTACAGAAGAAGCAAGAGCTTTCCAATGGGACGAAGACTGTCAAACGGCTTTTGAAACTTTGAAGAGGCATTTAACCACGGCGCCGATATTAGGATACCCATTACCTGAAGGAGACTTTATTCTTGACACTGACGCAATCAACGTAGGAACTGGAGGAGTGCTCTCACAGATCCAAGGAGGGCAAGAAAGAATGCTAGGATATTTCAGTAAAGTCCGCTCCAAACCAGAACGAAACTACTGCGTCACAAGAAGAGAACTTTTGGCGGTAGTGAAGTCCGTGGAACACTTTTATCTATATATATATATATATATATATATATATATATATATATATATATATATATATATATATATATATATATATATATATATATATATATATCTATGATAGGATGTTCTTAATCCGGACTGATCATGCAGCACTCAAGTGGTTGATGCAGTTCAAGAGTCCTAAGGGCCAGATCGCTAGATGGATTGAACGACTTCAAGATTACGATTTCAACATCAAACATCGAGCTGGTGTGAGTCACCGAAATGCCGACTCCCTGTCCAGACGGCCGTGCCCAACAGACTGCTCCCACTGCCACAAGGCGGAATCTAGGGAAGCTGCAGTTTCAAGAACTACAGAAGTCCATGGAGAATGGTCACCCACCAGGATCAGAGAAGATCAGGAGAATGATCCTTGCCTAAAGAAGATTCGGCAGTGGAAGGAAGAAAATCGGCGCCTACCTGGCAAGAAGTGTCAAGATTTTCACCGAAACTCAAGGCGTATTGGGCTCAGTGGAACTCCCTTGTCCTGGAAGAAGGGCTGTTGAAAAGAGTCCTTGAACACGATGATGGTTCAGAGATGAGGAGACAGCTAGTTATCCCTAGAACGGGAGTAGCTGAGGTACTGAAGAAGTTACACGACAGTCCATCGGGAGGTCATCTGGGAGTGAAGAAAACCCTTCAGCGAGTCCGTGAAAGGTTTTATTGGATGAACAGCTCCGACTATGTGAAGGACTGGTGTAAGAAATGTACGATTTGTGCTACGAGTAATGGACCACATCGCAAGAGAAAGGTACCCATGAAACAGTACAATGTTGGAAGCCCTTTTGAAGTTGCCAGCGACAGAATTAAAAGTCGGTACGACACGCAGGCCACAGAAGGCGGTTTTAAAAAAGAGGACAAAGTATGGTTACATAACCCGACCAGGAGAAAGGATTTTCTCCATAATGTGGAGAAAGTCCTTACTTATTCAAGAAAAGGATCAATGATGTTATATATCGCATAAGCAAGGTGCCCAACGGAAAACCAAAAGTAGATAACCAAAACCGACTAGCGCAATTCGAAGGAGACCATGACATAGAGAAAGGAGTAAACCATATTCGAGATGTGTCTGACCCTACCTTCAATGAATTTATGGGCGCGTATGGAGGTACCGGGAAAGCTAGATATGGAGTCACTTCAGAACTACGACAAGATTTGTTCACTCTCCCGGAAGATTATTCACTGGCATACAAAAGTTCGGGAAATTGGAAAAACTTGAAGACCAGATTCCAGCCCCTGGCAAGACACTGAAACTGAAACATAATTCGCGGTACGTCTTCTACGTGGTAACTAAAATGAATTTCAAGATCGATCTACCTACCGCAATGTGTGGGAAGCACTTCGAAATCTCCGAGACCATGTGTTAGAATCCAGCGTGAAGAAACTGGCTATGCCTAATATAGCGAGTAACCAGTTGGATTGGCGCGTCATCAGGAACATGGTAGAGGTTATCTTCCAAGATACCGGTGTCCAGATATTAATTTGCAGCCACAACCCCCGTTATCAGTATCCGATGAAGACGGTGCCCTGTTATTTCCATAAGATCGAAAAGTTTAGAAATGGGGCCAGTTGCCGATTCAAACATCCAGTCTCGGCTACACAAAAGTTCCAAGAGGAACTTTCCATTAAGGAGGGGGTAATGTTACGAAACAGCACACTGGTATAGTCCCTGAATCCGACTCTGTCTAAGCCGTGTATGAAAGTTAAAATTATGGCGGATGCGCAGGGATTTCTTAGAACTGTTTACGATTGTGACTATCTTATCTAGACATTGTTTTTGTGACCAGTCTTATCTAGAAAATGTCAGAGCCAATTGTTTTTGTGTAAGCCGCAATCTAGAATTATCTAGTAAAAAAATGCACTCATATAAAGGACCGACCATGGAGAGTTAGCTTTAGTTGATAAAGTGATCTCGACGAATAAACAAGAATACACCGAAATAGCGAACAGTAAAGTGTTGATATAAATTAATAATCAAGGTTGTGTAAATTAAATTCAAGTGAATAGTTAAGTGTATATAAATTAAGTGTTAGTGAGTAGTTTAGTGTTTAAATAAATTCGTAAGTAGCCATACCGTGTGTTTAAAGTTTATCCCACGCGTTTACTCTTTAAATACATTAGAAAAACATTACAATATTTCAACATATAAAAATCACGAATGAAAAAAAGAAATTGTTTGCCGACACAGCAAAAATCGATATATAGGAAAAAAGTCTTCCAAAAGGAGACACAGTTGCGTTTAGGTAGCAAGGCTCATATGATCCCTAGTCCCAGCCTTACGTCGCGGTTACGGCTTTTTTTCATTGTTGGGAAAGAGACGATATATTATTGTCGGCAGCGAATGTTGGGTACGAGTGGAGCCCCTCCGAACCAGAAAGTAGAAGGTCACGAGAAAATAGAAGGTCATATCAAAAAATTACTTATGAATGGTTTTGTTGTTCTAAACTTCGTCAGACAGTCATAAACATGATTTGTTTGATTTGATTTAGAAAATCTAGAAGGGGGTGAGAGATTTTGTTTTTTAGACAGGCATATGAATCCAGCCGCTAGCTAGAAACACATAAGTTTTTCCAGTTTTCTTTTTTATCAGTTTTCTTTAATTTACTGTTGATAATGAATATCATATAACAAAGAGAATACCTCAGTAGATATCCGTAGATTGTTACTGAATCTCAGTAAACATTTGGTAGATAGTAACTAATTAGTTTGGGATAAATGATTACTTCATGTATTCGGAAACATATATTTGTACCTACTTTGTTCTTACATTGGAACATCACGTAAAAAAACAAACAGGCAGATATAAAAATTGTTTCATATGAACCACACTTTATTATTGTTCCGTTTTATTTTATTGTTTAGTGAATTTTCCTAAAAGGAAACGTCTGAGGAGGTACATACACCTTTGTAAAATAATATTTTGCATGATCGACAATCAGATTTTCTTTATATTTAAGAGTGTTGGTGAACCAATTTATGTGAATTATAATGACGGCGTAGGTCTCGAAAGAAAAGAGAAAGGCCATCGTCAGCAAATTGTTCTCTAGTATACAATTGAAGGACGTAGCACATTTTTTTGCGTCAAAATAGGTGAATTCCTTAATCAATAAAATAATTGTTGAGAGAGGTGGTGTAATAAGCACAAATATGGCAAGGAATTTAAGAACATACTATAAATAAAAATTATAATCTAATACATTTAAAACAAAAAAAAACGATACAAATGTTTAAAGCGACCCAGTTTTCTATTATTGTAGGCAGTTAAAAATCAAACAAGTAATTATGAAAACAATAAACAATAAGTCTCAAATTTGTCACGCATATATGTCGAACACCAAAACACCGATGTTTATGAACACCATAAAATACAGACGAATTATGCAATTATTATAGACAAATTAGAACAGCAATTAAAGATGACCTTCAAGAATCAAAACATATAGGAGCAAGGACGAGTAGGTGGCGCATTGAAAAACAGCAACGTGTGCTAAAATGGCATAACAACCCAACCCAGAGACCCCGCGATAAATACAAGAAAAAACGAGGCAGAGCGACAGTACGGGTCTTCCAGGGGTTGTTGATATACGACAGCACGCGTTTTGACAATGCGCCTTCAGTGATTTTCGCGGAGTACTGGAATCAGAGATAGCCGATCAGAGCTCATCTCCCGTCGACCGATCGTAAAAATCCAGACGGCGATTTTGCGTGGTGAAAGTTAGATCCAGATTTTCCAAATCGTAAGTTTTGAATCTGAAAATCTTTTTTTATTTTGTTTTGGGAAAAACGATATTATTTTTTTGTGCCTAATTATCCGTCCAGCCATATAAGTGCTATACTGAAACTTGAGCCGTATATTACTTTAATTAGAGAGTATTATACATTGTACAATTTTTCAGTTTGTTATGTTATATAATTTTATTTAGGGATATTTACGAGGGGTACACCCACTAAACCTGAGATCTATATATATATATATATATATATATATATATATATATATATATATATGAGAGAGTATTATACATTGTAGAGTTTTTCAGTTTGTTATACAATTTTATTTAGGGATATTTACGAGGAGTACGCCACTTAAGCTTGAGATACATATTTATATCACTTTCGATTTTGTTTATGTATGTTCCTTCCAGGAAATAGTGCACCGGCCTATTATATTTTAGATTTCTACTCAATACCGGTTTATACATCTGATATCTAGGAAGTGCCAATGAACTTATATTTATCGATTTAATTATGTTCGCTTCGAAAACTAGATTTCGTTATTTATTAAAAATTTATCGAACATCGAAGGTCACCCATGTCAGCAGAAAACGTCCGGTTACGAACTCATTTTTCTGCAGTGTAGACGAAACTGCCAGTAGGTAAATCCATATAGTAACCATTAGCTAGGCAACGGTCTCGTATTTATACTCTAGTAAGGAGGGCAAATTTTCCTTTTAAAAAGTAGAACCCCGGTCACTTTTCGCTGACGTAGTGAACTCCGTTATCCTTACCAGACACTAACTGAGAGTTGAGAATCAAAATACATAAAGAAACTGGAGTTAAGGGCAAAACCAGACGATTGGTTAGAATAGAGAATAAATACATAACGGAATCCTAGCGATTTCATTTACCAATACGAATTAATTGAATTAATTTTATTGCGCTATCATTGTATACCATAGGTGTCGTAAGTGTATCTCAAGTTATTATTTTTAATTATTTGTTTGTTGTTGTTTTGTTATTTATATGATTGCAATATAGGCATATTTATTTGTTATCTACCTAGTGTGTTTTCCTTACTCCCGATAATTCCCCCTAGGTACAGGTGGACTGGACCCGTGAAAGTACGGGGTCCTGACGACACGGCGGACCTCAGAGCTCAGGCTTGGCATATCGTTTAAGCCCAAGAGGGCCCACGACACCCTTCTGCTCGAGCTAGGAAGCTACCCTCTCTCAAGGTTCAAAGGGGGGGGATCCTGATCTCTCGTGCCCTACGGCACTGGTGACAGCAATCATTGCAAACAAATTAAAACCATAATCAACGCCGGTTATTACACCGGTGAGCTTAGAAAAAGCAGGTTATTATAGTGGACGTTCTCAAATTTCATCGTAATCTCACGACCTACGCTTTTCTTTGAAGGCTCGAAATGAAACCTGTATTTTATTTTCATCAAATCGCTCTGAATTTAGGGGTTTCACAAAGCTCAGGAGTATTAACTAAATGTATTGGTGTAAACGCCACTAGTAATAGGAGAAAGCAGGAAAAAAAGTATCCTGCGCATTCAATGTACCGGACTGTTGAGCCAGTCCTCGCATTTGTAAGACCAGGCGAACTGTGCGTTTCAAGAGAGTTGGTACTCCTTTCCTTCCCCGCTCGGGCCTTTTATCAAAGGGAAACAGTTTTTTCTCTCTTACCCTTGTGCTATATGGCTCTGGTGACAGCAGCTGCCTTTCGATTTGAAGAGATCGTATTTGAACCGTTTGGACACAAGGAATTTTTGAACTGAGTTATCTGGCCTCTATTTTTTAGAAAGGGAATTTCATTCACGGGAGGAGGTAAGTAACTCGAGTATTATTATTATTTTTTTAAGGTAATGCACCATTTTGGTTTCTTTTGCCAACAGGCATTATTACAATATCTTCTAAGCAGTATGCAACATATGTGAATAAAATTATGGTAAATAGGTTTCTATAATAATAAATTAAGATATATTCCTCCCAATAAATCTAGTAGAAACTGCGGAAAAGATAATTTTATAGCGAACAAGATTTGCATGAAAAGTCAAGTATTCGCAATAAAAATGTATAAATAAATAACTTCCACTTACCTTCTTTTCAATTTCCATGGATCTTCTATATCCGGGTCGATTGGCCATGTAGCTATTAGCAGCGTACAATCCCGTATAAGGTTTGGGTAATCCAAATAATTTCGGACTTTGTTGGGGCCCCGGACTAATAACACTGTTGCCATTTTTTTCGCTGGGTATTTCCCTCTCCACCACAAGCCTTACGAATCTTTCTACGCCTGTAAGCATACTTACGGCTTGTTCGTGCGAAGCTCCCGTCAAATCTACTCCGTTTATAGAAATTACTTTATCGCCTACTGAAAGTTTACCGTCTCTATCGGCAACTCCACCGTCAGTAATGCGAGATACGTAGATAGCGTCAGAGTCAGCTTTGAACGGCTGAGATCCTTTGCCTCCGGCTATGCTGAAGCCTAATCCTCTAGAATCCCTGATCAGCGTAGTGTGGATTAAAATTTTTTGTAATGTTATGTCGTCTTCTAAGGGTGGTGGAAGGGGCGGAGGTATTATATTTTTATTTACAATATCGCTCCTATTAGTTAAAGACGGCGTGGGGCTTTGTTTACTTGTTATATAAGAATTAGGAGGCTTGACCAACCTAGTTACTTCCCGAGTTACTTGTAAAATCAATACTGGACCCGATGCTTTCAACACTTCAACGGCATCGTAATGACTAACGTCTAAAACATTGATTCCATTAACTACTAAGACTTTATCGCCCACTTTGAGACCTGCTAGGTCCGCGGGGCCACCTTCCGTTACTCTCGAAATGAAGATACCCTCGTCATCGCCTTTAAACGGCGTTGACCCACGCCCCCCAGCTATCGACAAACCTAAACCTGTTTGGGATCGTTCGATGTGAATTTCATATTTTTCTTCTCGAAGTTCTACGGCGGCGTCTGAGTCTCCAGCTGAAATATAAAAGCAAATAGGTTACTCTACGAGAAATAATTAATAAATATTATAAGTAGGTGGCGGATGTAAGTAAAATATTTATCGTTCTGATGATTGAAGCAACGCTGCATTTCTAAAAATTATAGATTTTGCTCGTTTAATAGCTTTTTCCGGAATTGGACTCAATCGACAATCAACGGGGGGTACGGTAGACGAGGTACTACCCCCTTTGCCCATTCTTTAATTTCTTTGAGGGTTCATCTTTAACTTAAAGAGTATTTCAGAACGTCAAAATGAGCTTCCCTGCGAATATTCCATATAAAATACGAACGCGCTTTTTTGGATGGCTGACCAAGTATTATTAAGAATGTTTGATAGTTCCTCAGTTATTCAACTCGTATTTGCTTCCGTCTTAAGTTGTTGGTCTTCCTATTCGGTACGCGTGGGAAGACAGATGTTACTGGATTCAAACTTACAAAAACCTCTTATGGTATTTGGCACATTTCACCATAAATTGCCAAGATTTAAGTACAGCATACGCTGGTGAATGAAGGCATGCACAAAAAGATAACATATTAAGTTCGTTAGCCAATATCTACAAAAAGTTCAAGTAGGATGGCTAAAAGTTGCAGAAAATACAATTTCATAGGAGGATCTTATGATCCGCTGACTCAGGTACCCCATTCCCTCCACAGTAACGATTTCAAAACCTATTAGTCGTGACGGGTTGGCAGGAGATCTTTCTCTAAGTTAGAAGATATTAGCAGTTTTGCCCGAAATAAGGCTCCAACGTTCGACGGAAAGACATCGTGCACCAATTATGTGAAACAATTTGAAGCAGCCGCTAGAGTGAATAATTGGTCCGATCAGGAGAAGGCAGTAAACTTAACCATCGCGATTCGGGGAGATGCCTTAGATGTACTTCAGACGATACCTCTGGACGAAACGCATTACTTCGAGCAGCTGAAGAAGAGGTTGGACATGCGATATGGTCACGAACATCTAGAATATTTGTACAGATTTCAGCTGAAAAACCGAAGGCGGAAACTTGACGAAACTCTTCAAGAGATTGAACTGGATATTGCCCGACTAGTTCGAATTGTTTATCCATCAGCACCAGAGAATATGATGGAAGGGGCATCCAGGCCTTTATTGACGGCTTATGTGACCACGATATGGAGAAGACGCTTCGATTAGTCCATCCCAAAACCATGGTAGATGTACTGACCGCTGCTCATGAATATGAAGAAGCCACGATGGCTTCGGGATACAAGGAAAGTAGGACCATGCAGGAAGAAGTTGATGATGACATATTTGACCAGATCGTCAACTTGTTGAAAGATATGGCGATAAGAGGCCGAAGAAGATTAGGTGTTGTAATTGTGGCGAGCTAGAAAATGTACGCAGTTCGTGTAAGCGTCCTACGACTCCTGCAATCCAAGAACTCCAGTCAAAGGTGAAGTCAGATAGGGGTGAACATCGAGCTGATGTGAATCACCGAAAAGCCGACTCTCTGCTTAGACGGTCATGCCCTGTAGACTATTCTCAATGCAACAAGTCGAAATCTAAGGAGGTTGCAGTTTCAAGAATTACAGTAGTCAACGAAGAATGGTCACCCACCAGGATCAGAGAAGATCAGGAGAATTATCCTCACCTAAAGAAGATTCGACAATGGAAGGAAGAAAATCGGCGACCTACATGGCAAGAAGTGTCAAGATTTTCACCGACACTCAAGGCATATTGGGCTCACTGGGATTCCCTTGTCCTGGAAGAAGGGCTGTTGAAAAGAGTCCTTGAAAACGATGATGGTTCCGAGATGAGGAGACAGCAGCTATCCCTAGGAAGAGAGTAGCTGAGGTACTGAAGAAGTTACACGACAGTCCGTCGGGAGCTCATCTGGGAGTGAAGAAAACCTCTCAGCGAGTCCGTGAGAGGTTTTATTGGATGAACAGCTCCGATGATGTGAAAGACTGGTGTAAGAAATGTACGACTTGTGCTAAGAGTAATGGACCACATCGCAAGAGAAAGGTACCCATGAAACAGTACAATGTTGGAAGCCCTTTCGAAAGGATTGCTTTAGATATCGCTGGACCATTTCCGACGACAGAAAATCGTGGCAAATACATACTGGTTGTAATGGATTATTTCACAAAGTGGGTGGTAATTTACGCCATCCCGACTCAAGAGGCCACAACTGTTGCGGATGTATTAGTGAAAGAATTGATCAGCCGATATGGAATGCCCTTGGAAGTCCACATCGACCAGGGAAGAAACTTCGAAAGCCGTCTGTTCCAGGAGATTTGCGACAAGCTGGGAATGAAGAAGACCTGGACAACAGCATTACTTCCACAGTCAGACGGAATGGTCGAGAGAATGAACAGGACTATTGGAAAATACCTGTCCAACGTAGTTTCCAGCCAGAGATTGGGACCAATATCTTTCCCTATTTGCATTGGCCTATCGATCAGCCGTCAATGAATCCACGGGTGAAACACCTGCGAAAATCCTGTTTGGACGTGAAATGAGACAGAATGAAAAGTCGGTACGACACGCAGGCCATAGTAGGCGGTTTTAAAGAAGGGGACAAAGTATGGTTCCACAACCCGACGAGGAAAAAAGGATTTTCTCCAAAATTACAAAAATCTTGGGATGGTCCATACTTAATCAAGAAAAGGATCAATGATGTTATATATCGCATAAGCAAGATCCCCAACGGAAAGCCAAAAGTAGTTCACCAAAATCGACTAGCGCCATATTCGAGATGTGTCTGACCCTACCTTCGATGAATTTATAGGCGCGTATTGAGGTACCGGGAAAGCTAGATATGGAGTCACTTCAGAACAACGACAAGATTTGTCCACTCTCCCGGAAGATTATTCACTGGCATACAACATACCCGCCCGTATCAAGATCGCATGAGGCTTGGCAACCGTCTTTCGAAAGAATTTCGGGCAATTAGAAAGACTTGAAGACCAGATTCCAGCCCCTGGCAAGACACTGAGACTGAAACACAATTCGCGGTACGTCTTCTACGTGGGAGCTAAAAATGAATTTCAAGACCGATCTACCTACCGCGATGTGGGAAGCACTTCTAAACCTACGAAACTATGCTTTGGAATCCAGCGTGAAGAAACTGGCTATGCCTAAGATAGCGAGTAACCAGTGGGAGTGGCGAGTCATCACGAACAAGATAGAGGTGATCTTCCAAGATAACGGTGTCCAGATATTAATTTGCAGCTACAACCCCCGTTATCAGTATACGATGAAGACGGTGTCCTGTTATTTCCATAAGATCAGAAAGTATAGAAATTGGACCAGTTGCCGATTCAAACATCCAGTCTCGGCTACAGAAAAGTTCCAGGAGGAACTTCCATTTAAGGTGGGGGTAATGTTACGAAATAGCCCAGTAGTGTAGTCACTAAATCCGACTCTATCTAAGCCATGTATGAATGTTAAAATTTTGGCGGATGCGCAGGGATTTCTTAGAACTGCTTACGATTTTTTGTGACTATCTTATCTAGACATTGTTTTTGTGACCAGTCTTATCTAGAAAATTCCAGGGAGCCAATTGTTTTTGTTTAAGCCGCAATCTCGAATTATCTACTAAAAAAGGCACTGATATATAAAGGACCGACCAGCGGGATAAGTCAGTTTATAAAGTGATCTCGTGATATAAACAACGAACAAGTAAATAGTCTAAGTAGTGAAGTGTTTATATAAATTAATGTAAGTGATTATACTGTGTATATAATATAAATTAGTGAATAGTTTAGTGAATAAATAAATTAAGTGAGTAGACATACTGTGTGTATGAATTTATCCCACCCTTCGTATAAAAATGTTTAAATAAATAAGAAAAACACAGTTATAAAATCATAAATAAAACAAAAAACTTCCTATAAAGAAAATAGATTTTAAACCACCTTACTTAAGCAATGAACGTTTTTCAGGAACAAACTTCCTATTCAAATATAGTTAATTTAATTTAAGTTTTATTTATATTATTATTACTAAATATTTGGTGTATTATTGTCTTAATAAAATAACTGAAATTCTGTTCTATTTATGTAAAACACGCTTACCCACAACAAACGGCTTTTGAAACTGAATAGTGGATTAACTGTAAAAACAGGTTATCCAAATAGGAATTACGAATCACATGAAATTGGGAGATTAATATTGCTTGGAAAACCTTTATAAACCATCTCATATACCTAAAGGATTATAAAAGCATAATGATGACGTGTTCGAAACGTGCATTTTGAATGTCACGTATTACCAATTTAAATAACTAGAAATTAGAAATGAAATTTATGTTTTGCATTCTAATAACATTTATCATTTGTTGTTTATTCATATAATACTCGTAGAAATCTTCAAAACGATAGTCTAGAATTATTTATATATCTTTCGTCTTCCAGTGGCACCAAAGTTTTTGGTAAAAATTTGTGCAACCAACAATAAGCCCTGTATAAGTGGCACAATCTATTTTGATGCTATCGATCTATCCTCGTTTTTGTTTGATATTAGTGTAGATGCAAGATATCCATTTCAACAGGTATTTTCAAACCATTTAATGAAGTTCAATATTCTATCTCTGACAATGTACCACAAACAAGGGCAATCGAATTCAATTTGTAATATAATAGAGGATGCAATAATTGACTTGAAAAGAACAAGACAGAATTTAATTATAAAAGGGACGGAAATAGAGATACAAAGAGTAAATTTAAATCGACGCATACATTTTATACGGGAATACGGGGGAACAATAATATGGAAGTTTGTGAAATGTATGTAAAATGAAGGTTAGTAAATTTTTACGATCTTTGCCCCTACACCATGGGTGGAAAATAATAGTCAGTAACTAATTTTTAACATAGAGGTATCTCAAGAGAGGCAAGGGAAGAGAGAAGCAATTCCAGTGGTGGAAACAATTCATTTTTAAATAAATAATGTGTAATAACTATAATGGAATAGTAATAAGTAAACTTAGGGGCAAATATGTACTTTTCATATTTAGCATATTTTATACAAATAGTTTGCATTTTTTTTAAAGATATATACATATTATTCATAACAATTTCTTTTTAGACAATAATTTTATTTAAGGGCAGACTGATCAATAGATAATCAGTATCGAGAACCGTAAAACTTCTTCAGGTAGGTAGGTATTGTTTGTAGTTATCGGTAAACATGAATATTTTCAATAGTAATACAACAAGTGTAGTGATGATTATCGAAATACAAATTTCTTCGATTTTGAGAAACAAATTGTTGTTTGGAAACCGCACGAGCGCGTAAGCGCGAGTGTGGTTTCCTAAAACAACAATTTGTTTCGGTTCAACCATAATTTCGACGTGAGTATCCAAGTCCCACATTTTTTGCTCTTCTTTTATAACATATCCAATACACTTCTTCCAATTATCTGCTGTCTCGCCATTAATAGCTTCGTTTAACAAAAGTTTAACGTCATCTAATTTAAATGTTGTGTTTTTTCTCGCAACTTCACCTTTTATCTGAGCCCATATAAGTTCTATCGGATTTAGCTCACAGTGATATGGAGGTAATCGCAATAGAGTTACCCCATAGTTATTCACCATTTCAACGACAACATATTTAATATACCGGTCTTTATGTACACGGACAATATCAAGCAATTGTACTTTAAGCATATTTTCTTCAAAGTGTATATCCTTTGATTTTATTCAATCTATTATGTCGGCTTTTCGCCAAGCAGAAGTGGGTAATTTTTCTACTCGCCGACTGTGATAGGGCGCATTGTCTATAATTATTACCGAACCTGGCTTCACACGCACCCATACTGACGAAAACCACTTTTCAAAAACTTCAGCGTTCATATCTTCAAGGTAGTCGCCAGTCTTCTTAGATTCGAAATCGTTAAGCTCACCATCCAAAAATCCAGAGCTACTACGTATGTGGGTAATAATCAGTCGACGGCCTTTACCGGATGGAGATTTCAAACCTGTCGATAACCCGCCAGGAAATACTTGCCGTGAACTTCTTACATTTAAGTCCTGCCATACTTTTGAGCGCGTGTGTCCCTCATTTGACCTAGTCTCGTCAGTATAATATATTTCTTTCCCTTTAAGCCTATGGTCACGTATTGCTTTTAAAAACTTTCTTCGCCACAACACAATCTCATCTTTTTCGTTTAAAAAGATTTTGCGATTTCGCTTTAAATACCGAACGTTTAAATCTCGTAATGTTCGCTTTAAAACTCCAAAGGATATTTTGGGTAAAGAATTATCAGCATCTAATTCGGCCTTGATTTTCTTCAGGGTTGTTATTTCATTTTAAAAAAACTTACCCTTTCCGGCGAATTACATATTTTATATCATCATCTAAAATAATGTTCTTTCTACCTCTTGTTTCCTTTTTTTGTTAGTTATCAACTTCATCTGCTCTGAAAACTGTCCGAGAACACGTTTTTATTAAACTCCCGCACAATTCTGCTGCGTCCTCCGTACACAAATCGGAATATAGGGCACGAACACTTTCATATAAAGTTTTTACCATTGCTTGTTCGCCCACATTTGAATGGTTTTTTCATTTTTTTTGCAGGAGGACCAAGACTTGTTGAAGGTTCTCCCTGTTCCATTATATCACAAATTAAGCTAATTTTATGGAATTGTCGATTTCTACCTTCACTAAATAAAATGCAACAACAAGCCAAGATTCCCGCAATCACGACTAAGAATAACGAAAATGCTGGGAGTGAAATGAATCCATCCGTCAGTGTTGCAAGCTCCGTGCCGCCGTCGATAAATATCAATACAATTACGGACGTATATATATATATATATATATATATATACACGTGACATATATATAAATTTACTTACTTTTATGAAATATTAATCAACAACAAATTTAAAAAAATAGATAATTAAACAATTTTGCTAAATAGCGTTTTCTATTTTCTTCTTCTATTTTCTTCTTCTATTTTCTTAAAAAGTGCCACAAAGTACACTGCACTTCTGGCTTAAACAATTAATACTCAAATGCGTATTAGTCATTTTATTTCACTTTAGATAGTTTTTTTATGCATTTTGGTATTTCTGCACAACTTCTACTTTGCGTAGTGCATCTGGTGTACAAAATGGAACAGGGCTATTTTCTCTTTCTATGAAATGAATTGTGACGTTTAGATAGCGCCACAGGTATTCATTCCATACCAAGGGCGAGAAGGAATTTCCTACCCCTACAATGAACTCTGCGATGATCAAAGCTCTGACAGTGGAATAGAGGACGAAATATGTTTGGTTTACGGTCGATTTGGCAAATCGGGAATGCGATATAGGTGTGGTGTTTGACATAAGTGGGCCCACAAAGGGTGCACTGGTTTCGATACCTATAAAAATATTGTTTGTGATTTTTGTTTTTAAATAAACATTTTAATTTTGTTTTTATTGGCTGTTCTTAATATTCATCTGAATAATAAAGTATATTTTTTTTACAAACAATTGTCAATTTTGTTAGAGTTTTTAATTTTTTTTAAATATATTGTGGAATTACCAAGAAACAGTAAGTTTCATTTAAAACAGTAAAATGAGTAGATTCCACAAAGTTATGGTCGAGACAGTTAATTGTATATTTTTCTATTTAAAATTGACTTTTAATTTATTCATACAAACAAGTTATGTAAATATTAAATAAAATAATATCCCCCTAAGGGGGCGTTATTAACCGCACAGTCGGTAAACTTCGCCCAAGTTCAATACCTCCAAACTCAATAAATATTTCATACTCAACAATGTAATTAGATAATTTATAAATAAAATATCTAGCAAAGAAAAGTATTAAATGCTGATATGCTTGTTTTTATTATATCATAAAACATAATTGTACTATTTAATATTTTGTCTAAGTGGGCGACAATATCCCTATCTAGTATGTCATTTTATAAATATTACTTGTTAATATGGTTGATGGATTTTTGCGCATGTTCATAATTCTTATTGGTTTCGTTTATTAAATAAGGGAATAGTATATCGTTAGAAATTTCCATTATTCCAAATCCGTTAATAGCTCTTCTATCAAAACAATGAAATTACATCAAACTGTCAATTACTGATCGGTCAACTGTCTGTACTTCTGTTTTCGTACTCCGGATTCCTGGGGATGAATATGTTTTGCTTATTTTCTTCCTTTAATTAAATTATAACTTTCAATTTCTCGTTATCATCCAGTACATAAAACACATATTGAAATAGGTGTTTGAGGGAAGTCGAGTCATTAATAAATTATTGTCGTTGTTAAATAACAGCGTCATCACCTGAATAGTTTATTTTTTAAGAATCCTGGAAAGTATAAGTATCCAATCCTTGAACAACTCTTTCTCTTTTCGCTGCTCGTTTCGCTGCTTTTTTCGAGATTTCTTTCGACGCTATTTTGTTGCTGCTATTCATCTGTTTTTTTTTGAGAAATGGCATAAAAAAATGAAATTTACTGTCTCGACCCTTACTTTGTGGAATCTACTCATATTACTGTTTTAAATGAAACTAAATGTTTCTAGATAATTCCACAATTTCTTAGAATTTTTACCATTTTTTCAATATATTGTGGAATTATATAGAAACAGTTAGTTTCATTTAAAACAGTGACATAAAAAAGTTCAGTTAGGCGCTCATTTTGCTGTGGGCGAGTGCCCGGTAAAACACCATTGTAAGCCGTTGAAAATCACTTGGGATTTTTGGTATGTGGGATTAAGGCTTCGTGTGGAACCACTCGATTTTGGGGATTAATTATTTTTGGTAAAAGTCTACTGGAGGGCGACTACCGTTTTTTATGACATCTTACATATACCGAGTTTCGAAAATCTTCCTTCCATAGCTAAAATAATAAGTGGTTACTTATTCTATAGCAAAAAGTGATATTTTGATTTTATTCGTGTAGGATGATGATATGGAATTTAATAGTCCCTACGACTTTGCCAGTGTCTGACCTCGATACCATCTTAGTTGTTTCTGAGTATTGCGATATACCTGTCTATTGTTTTGTATCGTTATAGTTCTCCTATTATAATTCTAACTTTTGTAAATTTTCCGTGGAACATTGTATTTTCTTATTTTTTCAAGTCAGCGAGCCGGCATAGAATTTTTATTAATATTTTGTTTTCAATTTCATTGTCTTTATAAATTTTGTAAATTCTTTTTGGGCATTGCATCCTTATTTTCAAGTCAGATAGCCACCATATCATTTTCATTGCCCTTTTTGTATGCAGTTTTTATTGTGATTCTAAATTTTGTAAAATTTTCTTTTGCACATTGAAAGATTTTTTTAGCTTGCCACAGTGAATAAATATTACAAAAACCATTTTTATAGTTGTATTCATTGAACCGGGCCCCGGTACTTTCCAAGAATCAAGGCTCATGGGAGAGAGAACTTATACGACCCTGAGATTTAACCTGATCCTTACTAATTCGTTAAAAAATTTTAGTTGGTAAGTTACACAATCTTATGGGATTACGAGTTAAAACAGATTTTAGCAAGGTCTTCTTGGTATCAGGTTGGCTTCTCTTAGTGTATTCCTAATTGTGAGGTCAGATATTTTAACATTATGAGTGGATGTAAGTCCGATTTGCAGATGGCTGTCGATAAGCGAGAACGCAAAGAAGATTGGACTAAAAACCTGTCCCGAATTCGTTTGTTTTCCTTTTACGCACTGTCCAATGCGTCTTTTCTACATTTCGATTCCAAAGACGATGGATGACGGTAGGGCTGACGTTAAAATTTCTTGTCACCTCCCAAATACTGGTACCATTTTCGATACAAACAATAACGCCTCATTTAGTAAAACAAAGACAGTTTATGATGAACTGTCAAAATTTGTTGACTGTTCCAAAGCTCATTTATATTACTAATTAAAAATTTTCATTGCTAACACATTGTAGTTTTTTGAATTGGTAATCGTTTTGTTATCTTAAAAGTGATTAGTAAACTGTTTTTTCATTATTTATATTCATACAAAGCATTTTTTAGAGAAAAACATTCATTCATTCAAAATCACTGTATACGGCGCCTGAAGCAAGTTGTTTCTGTCTAAAAAATCACAAACAAGTTATGTGTGAGAGCTGGTGCATCATTATCTCTCAAACAGTAAAAGAATCTCGGCATTTTCATCGGTGCCTCTTTTTACGGATTCCACTGGGATGATAGGGCTCTGACTTCGACTTCATAACCAAACAGCCATCAGTTGACTTTTGGGCATATGTGGATCGGCGCTATTGTCACATCGGCAGAAATTTAGCAAAACAAATGTTGTTGCCACAATACTATGACTACGATGCCATGTTCAAGTATTTCATCATAGTACTTTATGGACATTTTCTGTATAGTGAGAACAGCTTAAGATAAGACCTTTTTAATTTAAAAAGAATGAACTGTGGAATGTATGTGATAACAGGTTTATGATCAAAGCGCGCCTGTGACGGCAGCAGATTTGTTTATCCATACCTACTGTAGCTGCGTATGTAATCGAAATTCCAAAGGCGTTAAAGGTAAATCAATTAAATTTCCTAATAACTCTTAACAGAACGTGTAGTGATTCAGAGGAACAAGGTATACTATTAATTCCAAAACATGGTGTTGAGTCACGTTCATCCTTGTCCGACCTCAACATTAATGATTACTTAAATGAAGGAAAACGAAAAGACTAATAAGTAATAAAATCGAAATATACAGCATGTAGAAATAAAATATTTTTATTTCTATAATTATTGTTAGTTCGTGCGGACTTTATTGTTTCTCTCATCATCGCGTGACAAACTTGATGTCGCTGGAAACCAGGTCAGCTCAATTTGAGGAAGTTTAACTTAGGATTGCGTGATCAAAGTAGAGATGAAATGTGGATAAATTAGTTATTTGACGTGTGGTACTGTGGTCATAAAGATAGAACGAATATGATCAGAAGTAAATAAGTTGGTTAGAGATAAAACAAATTAATAGTGAGGACTCCGTTTCAAATTGAAAATATAAAAAGGTAAATAGTGGTAAAGATCTAATGAACGTGTACTTTTATTTCATATCAGCGCTTCTTTCGGCCATCTCAAGTTTAATAGTTCAATTTAAGCAATATTTTTATGTCTTTGTTACATACTATATTATATGTACACTCTGATTATCGGAAAATTCTGACAGTGTCAAATCAAAGTCTCTACTCAAATTGTATTGAAAACATAATATTTTGGCGACGAGGATAAAGGAAGATTATTTCTGTAGGAATAAATTGTTCCAGTGATTGATTTCTATAAATTTTTCCAATTCCACCATTCATAAAAATGGCTCAAGATTTAGCACCTCTCATAGCTGCTCTAAGCGGACTAGTTTTAACAACCTACAAAAACAATGTTCGAATACAGTTAAAGAAAGTCTTCAAACGCAGGTACTAACTTTTGAATATTTTGATGAAACCACCGAAAACTTTGGTAGTTATTGTCAAAAAATTTTTTCAGACTGAAAGGTCTGTACAACGCTGATGTGGAGACAAATGATGCAAAAGTTGTGGTTTTGATAAACTGTCTAGGAAGTAAACATTATAAACTTCTGTCAAGTTTAACTTCTCCGGCAACGAAAACGTACCCAGAATTCGTAACGCTGCTTAAAAATCATTTCGCACCTAAGCGTAATGTGTTGGCTGAACAACATAAATTCTTCTCAAAAACCCAATGTCCTGGGGAATTAATATCAACATATGTTGCAGCTCTGAAAAAACAAGTAAAAACCTTTGAGTTCAAATCATAATGCAACGATAACAAATGTTCAAAGTGCATCGTGAATCTTTTGCTTCGAGCACCATTCATTCGTGGATTGAATGATACTGATATACGTCAAAAGATTTTACTTTCGAAAATACGTTAGAAACTGCCTTAGCAATTGAAGTTTCAAATCCCGAACAGGAAAGTAGGGAAGTGTACAAAAGTTCGTCAACATATTCAGTAACAGAACTGGATGCAAGCTCAGCGCATCAGAAGGGAAATCGAATCAAGAGTAATAGAACGAACAGGTACCTTAATCAGTGAAACAGCTGTCGGAAAAACCATTTCAAAATGTCAACTTGTAAGAATTAGGAATATCCGGAAAATGTTTACGGTGTGGGAGAAAAAATCATATAACACAAGATGAACATGTAGCAACAGTATGTATTTACTAGTTTACTGAAGAAGAATCCTAATATTCATAACTTAGAATGTGAATCAGATTCCTCCGAATAATTTTCTATTAACCAAATCATTGGCATATTCACGGAAATGTCTGTTAATCTGTATGAACGGAAGATGTTACTCCAGCTCAATATCAATGGAAAATTATGGGAGTTCGAGTACGATACAGGTAGTCCCGTAACCTATTATATCACAAAAAGATTTTGGAAAACTCAATCTGGGAATACAACTGCAGAAAACAAATGTTTCATTCAGATCATACACTAAACATCTATTTAAACCACTTGGTGATGTTTAAGTTGAAGTTTCATACAGAGCGGAACATTTTACGGGAGATTTATGTTGTTCCGGACTATGGTAGTGCTATACCCTGAACTTTCCAAAATAAAAAAAAACTATTTATGACAGTACCTATCTAAATTCAGAGTTTTCTCTTCAATACGGGATTTTATTTCGAGGATACAGAGTTGCTGATATACTAAAAGAACTACATGGTAGCCATATTGGTATTGTGAAAATGAAAGCACTTGCCAGGAATTATTGCTACCGGAAAGGAATTGATTCTGATATAGAAAATATCGTAGCAAGTTGTCAACCATGTAGTGATATAAAAAATCCCGTGAAAGCACCTATCCATAAATGGGAAACGCCATCGAAAAATTAGCAACGAATCCATATGAGTTATGCTGGACCATTTCTCAACCATTACTTTTTCATTGTCGTAGACGCTAAATCTAAGTAGCCAGAAATTCGTATGTCAACACAATCACCAACATCCATCAGTACCATCAATAAACTAAGAGAAATATTTAGTCGTCATGGCTAGCCAGAAATTTTAGTCAGTGACAATGCTTCAATTTTCGAGCCAATCGAATTTCAAGAATTCGGTGCAGGTTATGGAATCGCTCAACGTTTTATCGCACCAGGATATTCAGCAACCAATGGCAAGTCTGAACGTTACTTCACACGTTAAAAGCCAAGTTGGAGTGTATGCTACAAGAACCTGGTACGTTACATGAGAAATTGCGCTCATTTCTATTCAGATACCGGGTTACGTCACTATCTTGTGGAAAATCACCAGCAGAAATTTTATTCAATAGAAGTCTGATAACAAAATTAGACCTTATTCGAGGAGCGCCAGAGGAAGCCAAAGATGAACGACAACCCAAATTTGATAAGTTTTATAGACCAGGAGATAGAGTTCAATCACGGAATTATTCTGGATCAAATATATGGAAATACGGCAACATTATCAAGAAACTTAGAGTACCTAGTGGAGCATTGGTTTCTTAAACGAACAATTCACCAGTCGAATTATCAAGGAACGATGGTGCACTAAATGAAATGTCATGTACCAGCTCATCGACAAATGATTAGTCTAGAGTTTTCCCTGCTCATCCTAAACTGCGACGTTCTGCAAGAATAAGAAAACCAGTTGAACGTTTGAATTTATGAATGTTGTAATAAACACGAGATATGACACAAATTCTAAAAACACCCTATATAGACAATTTCTTTTTTAATTCAAAATAATTATTAAATTGACGACCTCAAATAAAAGAAATTACATAAACAAACGGTGTAAAGACAAGGTTAACAAAATATATCAGATTATGATTAGGTCAGGTTTTGTTTACCATAATAATAAACACGATATTGAAAATGGACCTTCACTGAAGGTGAACTCTAGAAATAAATATCGAAAAAATTGGGGAATCAGGGAGTCAGTGAAAGAGAGAGAGGAAGTATCTCTCCCCTGGTGAGGCAAGTCTAAGTATTGACGGGCCCTCACCCTCAAGCAGTAATAGTGTGCAAATTTATGTGACTAGTGGGATTTCAAAACGTAAGTTTTTAAAGTACAATTATTTTATATTGGATATTGAACGGTGATATTATATTCTCCTTTAACTTAACCGGGTATCCCAAGACAGTTAAGGGACCCCATAGTAAGTTTCAGTCATATCTAGTGTTTCTTATATATCAGCGCCCCTCATCTACTGGTAAGGCCAAATTGTAAGGCATCTTATTTAGCTATATTCAGGGACCATTTTCCTGCATATGTATATGTTTTGTTTTTCTTGACTATTTGAGAATTGCGTAGAGGTATTTACATTTTAGAGATTATAATTAATCCTATTTCAGAGATATTTACATTATACTAGAAATTTTAATTAATCCCATTTTAGAGATTTTCCATTTTACTTGAGATTATAATTAAACCTATTGTAGAGATTTTACATTATACTGGAGATTATATGTAATCCTATTTTAGAGATTCTCCAATTTTACTTGAGATTATAATTAATCCTATTGTAGAGATTTTACATTATACTGGAGATTATATTTAATCCTATTTTAGAGTGTTTTTAAATGAAACTCAAGGTCTCTAGTTTAAGTTTCATTTAAAAACACTAATATGCATTCCACGAAGTAAGGGTCGAGACAGTCAATTTCATCCTATTTTAGAGATTTTCCATCTTACTTGAGATTATAATTAATCCTATTGTAGAGATTTTACATTATACTGGAGATTATATTATATTAGGGGTCACAGACAGTCTTATCTTAATTTTTTACTTTTCCGAATTTTTTACTTGATACAGTTTTTTTTCTTTGTAATATATGTTTGTATATATTTTAACCTTTCAATTTATCTCCATAACCTCAATCCTCACCACCCCCATACCCGTCAAATAGGACGGACCGGCTAAACCTGCACTACGAACTCGGGCTTGGCACACTGTATAAGCCCAAGGGGCCCCACGACGTCTTTGATCGCTCGAGCTTGGAACAACCCTTCCCTCGAGGTAATCCCGCAGGGAAAATTCCTGGTTCTACAATTTTTGTGCCGCAAGGCACTGGTGACAGCACGCTGCAACGATCTTGGAAGGAGTGAAAAAAAAATATAAGAAATAAACGAATTCACTACACCGTCTGACAGCGGTAACCAAACGCAAATTTAGTACATTTGAAATACCATTTAATATACTGGTGAGAACGGTTTCCAAATTTACCATTCATTACACATTGTAAATAGGTCAATTTATTACAATGTTTAGTTTATTAGAGAATTTGTTATTGTTATTGACTTTTTTAAAATTATACTAACTGTTTCTAGATAATTCCACAATATATTGAAAAAATGGTAAAAATATATTGTAAATTATCGAGAAACAGTTAGTTTCATTTAAAAAAGTATGAGTAGATTCCACAGAGTAAGGGCCGAAACAGTAGATTTCATTATATTTACACCCTGTTTATCGGAAAATTCTGACAGTGTCAAATAAATATTGAAGTAACATCAAAGTCTCTCCATAAATTGTATTGAAAACACAATATTCTAGCGTCTCAATAGTAAATCTAGCCACGCCACTGTGTGATATTTACAATTTCAGCTGTAAATTTTGCCAGTTAATAGTTATCAATTAAATTTAATAATCAATAATTTTTCTTATTAAAGCAATTAGTTTTTTTAATTAATAATGTAGTTTGTGGGTGGGTACACGTAAGACCAGTTTTCAAGATAGAGGTCACCAGTGTGGAAGTAAAGCAACATCAAATATTTTTAGATAATTTAAATATATTTAATAAATTTATGATATGCAAAAATGGTAATGAAATCATTAACATATTCGATTATAATAAGATATTCAAATTTAGTCATCTACGTGTTAACTAACATTCGTAACTGTTGATTAGAAATGGGAAAATTTTGTATAAATAGCTGCATATATCTTTTAATAAGGATTAAAATACCTCAAAGGGTCGCAAAATATCGAAATGAGAAGTAAAATAATTTACAAAACATTTTTTCTACTAATCTAACTAAACAACATGGATTGCCATTAGGGTTGCCAACCACACATTATAATAACGTATCCTACTTTATTTTTGGGAAATATACTTTATACTTTTGCATAAAAAGTACGTGAAAATGCTCTATTTCCAATCTTTACTGTAATGCGTAAAATGAAACACGTATATAGATAATTACTGGACAATTATCGATAATTCTAAGTTGAAACAGAACGCAATTATGGACGAATAAAATGAAATTTTAAACAAATACATTAATTATTGAACGAAACGTTGGATATCATTGTCGATGTGACAAATAGATAAGTCATCTATCTGATGTGACAGTGACATGTGTCTCTGATGTCCGTCATTGACACCGACTTCACCGTTACTTTAGGCAAAAATCGTGTGAAGATACCTAGTTCTTGTTTGTTTATTTGTTCTCATTTAAAGAATTTGTTTCCGTGTAAATCGAATCATTTCAATTGCTGAAAATGACGAGTAACTCTAATGGCGACACACGATTAACTGCCCAAAAAAAACCTAAAATAACCAAATTAAAAATCTTGCAAAAATATAAACCCGAATGGTAAAAACAATTCGACTGGTTAATAAGTGATTCTCAAAACAAAAAATAGTGCGGAATGTATTCTCTGTGACGTGAATTTCACAGTCGGTTCAGCTGGCATTAGATAGGTGAGTTTATTGTGTGATATCTGGTGTGTGTAATTCGGTGGATTGCACATAACAAATATCATATACGAAAAAATAACACATTTCTTCCCGGAAACAAATGGTTTTTTCTGTGACGGAAAAAAGTTTTACCTACGACCACCCCTGTAAGTAGTCAAAAACACAGTCTGCAATTAATGTAAGACGTCTATTACGCACGGTAAAACAAAACGCACGGCTGTAAAGTAAATCTTCCATAGCAACCACTCAGCAACTGTGAATAGACGTAGCCATTTTATTCAAAATGAATTACATAGATATTTGACGTTGAATTTTATTCTATATATAAATGGTAGATAACATTTATTAGATATGAGATTGCATTCAATACTAAGAGTTATTTGGAATTATATGATAATTGGTTCCGTTTCATTCAATCCGCATCTTTTAGCTGTCTGAATGTATCTGATATTAGTAAACAATAGTATATTATACACCAAGCGAATAAAGTGCCCTTGTTCGAATTTGATTTAATTACAAAATTCTCCTGTGACTTTTCATTTTCAACTTTTCCTGTATAACACCATTCAAACTTCATTTCATACGCCATGACCCATTCCTTTCATTCCATATTAAATGAACCATGCAACCTACACTCTCTCGCAACCCAACCTTCAACTCAACATTCACTCGCTGATCATTCGTTACCCAACTCACTTAAAAGGGACACCTTTAATCAGCTCTCTTGTAGTACAACTCATAGCTCTAACCCTATCAACATTTCAATATGCTCATTCTGTAACAAAGCAGGTCATAAAATTTATTCTTGCTCACACTTCAGAACACTCTCTACACTTGACCGCAAAAAATATATACTAAATAACAAAATGTGCACAGCATGTCTGGGCTCCAGACACACGTTCACCCATTGCTCGTCTACCGGTGTATGTACCATTTGCAGAAACAAGCACCACACTTTACTTCACTTAACCCCTCACATTCACAAACAAAACACATCATTGAGATCTTTGAATATAAACCCTAACCATTCACCACCAATGCAACAATCTCCAGAATATTATCGTCAAGAAACGTACTGTTCTGGACAAGACTCACAATACCTTACGGATAACCCCTCTCATACTCATTATACTCATTCTTCTGGTGTGACCACACCACTTTCAAATCACAACTTACCCTCACATACATTCTTAAATCACAAAACACTTATAAAATCAAAGTTACTCTCAAATTAAAACACTCTTAACTCATAAATAAATAATTTTCAGAACAACATTTACACTCGAATAAACGATTCACTTTCTTACTCAACGCTCTTTCAGTGCAGGATAGCACTCATTCATTACTTAAACTCTTTCTCGTCAAGAAAACAAAACCTTTAGTCCTCTTGAAGAGGACAGTGAAACTTATATACTTGACACTTGAGAAAAACATAAAAAACTTTGTGAAAAACTTAAACCTATACTTAGACATTGAGAAACAAATACTTTAACATTTAAAACCCTGGACGATTAAAAAAGCTTAGACACTTTGACATGAAAATTACTCTTATATGAATACCTGGATAAAGGTATTGAAAAGAAGAAGAAGATAACTTGGTTAAAAAAGAAGAAGATGATACTTGGTTGAAAAGATGAAGATACTTGGTTGAAGAAGAAGATGCATGGTTGAAGAAGATGATACTTGGATAATATAAACACTTGGGTGACGTTTAGAAGAAAACAGCATCCCCCCTTACTCATGTGTTACTTAAACAATTACATTGACGGCACTTTGAATTTAAAACGACTTGACAAAAACATTATATACATATCTTACCCTCCTTTTCTTGACGAGAACAGAAATAACTCTCCTTTACATTAATTAAAACATTTTAAAAATTCATTCTTGTCCGCAAAAGAGTCGGGTCCCCTTAACAGAAACATCTATAATCATAAAAACATATCCAAAAACAATCTCAAAAGAGCTAGAAAAAAACTCTCATTATACTTATACACTCGTGGTCACTACCTTACATTTACTTTCATGCTAACTCACACTTACATTATTACTTGCACTCGCATACAATTGCACCTTAATCAAACTTATACTCATATTGGCAGTCACATTTAAACTAACATTCGTAATGCTTTTACATTTATTCGTATTTACATTTGCATTTACATTCATTCGTACTTACTTTTACTCACTTGTTGCACGCACTCGTACTTGCTCTAGTCTCATGAGCACACTCTCTTACTCGCATATACATACTTAATATAGATTGTACTCAATACATTCACAATTAATTCCAATATTACTTGAACTTATACGATCATGTCACTTCATTAATTATTCACACATTAATTTTTCAAGCATTGAAATATTACTCTCTTACACTCACCCTCACTCTACAATTCATTCCTCCGCGTAGAAAGGGAGTAGCGCAAGCTACACTGGAGTTTCCACGTTCTCCGAAGAAAAACGTTCCCTTTCTTACCCAGCACCATTCATTCTGATACAGAAAAAAAACGGAAAAACACCCACATGAGCTTTCCATGCTCTCTCATGGAATTTCACACCCCTTCACAACTTGGTCCCCCTTTTTGTTTACATATGCCCGAGATTCCTGGACCGTTACTCCTTAAACAAACTGGTACCACAATTGCTTCAACCTAGAGTCGACGCTTGGCGTGACGTAAGTCGCTAGGCCCCAATCGGACCGGGTAAGCCTCTGCCGGTGGCGAATTGCGCTGGTACATAGATTCAGTAGGCCCGAAAGAACTGCCGCTTGGCCCTTTCCCATCTCTCTCATTACTTCATCTCTCTTTCTCAATGAAACTTAATCCAACCCTTACTCTTATACACCATAATCATGTACTCACTCACTTACGCTCTCTCCTTCCTTTTATATTGCATACATTCTTATCGTTTACAACTCTAGTCCATTGCTAGAGTATATTGCATACATTCTTATCGTTTACAACTCTAGTACACTTCTAGAGTATATTGCTTACATTATTATCATTCACACCTCTAGTCCATTTCCAGAGTACATTGCAAACTTTCGTACCCTTAAAAAACAAGAACTAGCATACATCTAGACCTCTTGTTCATTCGTCACATTCATGACGTTAGAGTCCTTACACCATTCTAACATCAAAAACTTATCATTTCTTATATTCATGATATTAGAGTCCTTACAACACTCTAACATCAACCCTAAACATTCATTCGTTATATTCATGACGCCAGAGTCCTTATACCACTTTGACACTAACATTAAGTTGTTTTTACAACCCTATACATTTATATAATTATTTACAATTATTCAATTTCAATCATAATCCTGTATCAGAGCCCTATACACTCCTCACGCTATCTAATTCTTTCATTAACATCAGTATTTGATGTCTGATATCAGTCATCTCTCACCTTTCATCCATTCTTCCCGCGCCCCCAATATGTTCGAATTTGATTTAATTACAAAATTCTCCTGTGACTTTTCATTTTCAACTTTTCCTGTATAACACCATTCAAACTTCATTACATATAAAAAACCACAGATAATTGTATAACAATTTCTTTTCTCCACAAAACTACATGCGTCGGCTGAGTATCAGCTGTCATATGACAGTTTCATTTAAATCTCTATTTTTTCCCATTGGTTACATTCTCACATAACGTTCCTTATCATCACCCACTTAAAACCACACATAAAAATATCCATAACAACATTTATTCAATTTTTCATCATCATAAAAGAAACTGTCGTAGTCAAGTCACAAAAAAGCATCAGAAAATCTAACGACACATATTGTCATAAATTTGATAAAAACGTACATAAAAATATGATTGCATCTTTTAATAAGCATTTGTGAATTCTTCATTGTGACGCAGATATATAACGAAATAAATGTAAATAATAAAAATATAAAGAAAAGTGTATGAAACCATCTAAATTTATTTTCACATAATAACCAATTCATACATGGAATAACATTCATTATCGTCACATTACGACGATTGGTCCTTCAGAGCATTTACCATAAAGGAGAATACGGCATTCCGCGATTTTGATTTTCCAACATTAGAAAAGAGGAAAACGCAAAACAGCCCTATTTAATCCAGCGGGTGGTGTTTGGTTCCTGAGGGATTTAATCCACCTAAGGGATTAATATCACTTTAGTCGAGAGGTGTATACGCTATTTTATGCAATTCCGGTAATTCTACATACATTTTTAATAAAAATAAATACTACTTAGGACGGCCTTTTACGAAACTTGGCTGGGCATCGAGGAGCAACTTTTATAAAACTTGGCTGGGCATCGAGGATGTACGTTTTTACTTGTACTTTAAATACCTTAATAAGATTATAAACACAAGTACAAGTGGGTCGTAGGTAAAGTATAGTACGTAACTCGTGTTGTAACGCATTTTACGCACTCACGGAATTACGCACTCGCCGCTACGCGGCTTCGTGCGTAACTTTTCCGTTCGTGCGTAAAATGCTTCTTACAATACACGTTAGGTAATATACTATTATTTTTTCCCCTCTTGGCAGTTGTAAAAATATAACATTTGATACCATGGGAAAAAAGTCCTTTCTTTTTTCCTAAGGAAAAAACGATTTCTTTTTTCCCTAGTGAAAAAACCTTGTGAAAAGGAAAAAACGCTTATTTTTACATTTTATTAACATCAAAACAACAATTGTTAAATGTACACTGTTCAAATTTCATTTGCCTATGAAGGCTTGAAGACACATTTACTGAAGTGGAAGTTTTGGTGGTTTTGAGGCAAATTAATACACAAATTTAGTATCAAATTAAGCGGAAAACCCTCATCTATGCTTTGGTTTAGTATATTAATGCTAAAAGAGCACTGTTGAACTTTCTTAGTGCATTTTACTACATACATTGTTTTTGTGAGCCATTAACATAAAGACAAAAGACTGGTTTCAAGATAACTACTTAGAAATAGTATACGTATTGTACATATTTATATTAAATTAAAAATGCCAGATCTCTGCACTGAATGGAATGAGGATATGTCTGAAGCTATTTTTATAGTGAATATTAAACCAACTGTACCGATGCAGACATAAAAAAAATAAATAAAAGAAAAAAAGGAATGTTCAAACTTAATATGTATTGTTAGTTTTGATATGTACCATTTTTCTTGTTTGGATAGAAAAAAAACATATAAACTAATTGATCAGAATAAAGTTTATTGCTCAGTAAAATGTGAAGAAAATGATCCAACAATAAAGATTAACAATCTTTATGAAGAAGTAGCTAAATTCAAATATAAAATTAGAGGAAGAGATCTAGAATTAGTAAAAGTAGAAGGTGAAAATGTTGACAAAATGAATGAAATGCAACTAGAAGTAAATGAGCTACACAAAGAAATGAAGGATAAAAATTGTTATATACAAAGATTGAATAAAAGGACGCTGGACTTTGAAGATGAGGTATTTGAGTTTGAAAATAGAGATACCCAGAGAATAAAAGAGCAAGATGAGAAAATAAAACAATTAAATAAAGAAATTATACATATTGAAAATAAGTTGAAAACGCAAGAGAATGAATTACAAAGCAGAAATGATAACCAAGTTTTACTGAACAATAGAATTAAGGAAATGGATAATGTTAGTCGGGAAATGGTGGATGCAATACGAGTGCTTGAGGAGAAAAATGATAGGACCAATGAAGAACTATCTAGATATAAAAAATTAGAAAATGAAAACAGGATAGGGCTGACATTACTGGATAAAGAAAAAAAGGCAATCAAGGATGCAACGCAAACAGTGCAACTATCAGATAAAGTAGAGAAAACTATTAATAAACGGGACATTGAAGGAGGAAACATTAGGCAGAGAAAATTATTAGTACTGTGTGATGAAAATGGACGTAAGGACAATAGAGTTAGAATTAGAAAACTTAGGATGTAAGGATTTTTTGTTAGAAACAATTATAAAACCGGGGCTACTTACGAGAATATTATTGCAGACATAGATACACTTATAATTAATTATAATCTAAATGACTGTGTAATAATTTTAGGTGGTATAAATAATTTTAAAAATAATAAACACCCGAGTATAAAGTTCATAGATAATAAGGTGAAACTTTAAAAACTATAGTAAAAGATATGTAAATAAATTTAACTTTAGATTTCAGGACTATATAAAAACGCTGGACAATTATGCTCAGGGTTTTGCAAAGGTGATTGATTTATGTGATAGAAAGGGATTTTTTTAATATTAATATGTATGGAAAAGTCTGCAATGCGTTAATTAATGAGATAGTACATTCAAAAAAAGAATAATAATCTTATATTTATCGATACTGTAAATTCTAAAAAAATCAATGAGCAACAAAATGACGAAGACAGTAAAAATAATAGCAACTCTTTTTTAGAAATAACAAACAGCGAAAACATCACAACATAGAAAATAACTTTAAAAATAACTCTTTTATATTGTACCTAAATGCTCAAAGTCTTCCAGCTCATATAGATGAGGTTAGGAATTTAGTTAAAAAAAACCTTTACTTGTATGTCTCATGTTACAAAGTACATATTTAATTCTGAAATTAATATTAGTAATTATATTGTCCATAGGACAGACAGTAATAGCAGACACACGGGCGGAACTGTAGTATTTGTAGATAATAAATTAAAAATAGTTGGGGTGCATATATATTGTATTGAGGGAGTGTTGTGGATAACTGGAATGTCCATTATATTCCAAAATAAAAAATATTAGGTATTTGTTCTGTATAGATCTCCAAACAGTAGCATGATAAGGCTTTTGCAATTATTTGAAGATTGGTTTGAGGAAAATATCAATGAGGTAACGATAAAACTATTTTATGTAGGGATTTTAATCTGAATTGGCTAAATAATGATAAAAATTGCAGTGGTAGGCTACGAAGTTTCATAACGGATATGGGATTTATAAATTCAGTGACAGCATATACACACTTAACACAGCGGGGAGGTACATTAATTGATCTGGCTTTATCGAATTTAGAAATAGATGTTAGTGTTTTTGATTTCCCTAAAATAAGCTCTCACACATAAAAGTACCAAGAAAAGAATTGTAAATAGAAATATTATGTTTGTTTAAATTTGTTTTATTTTAATTTTAATTTCTTTATGACGTACCTACTTTTTATACTATAGCCACTATATGTTGTACTATTCTTTTATTTTATGTTGTGTATATTATGTAAATAGAATTAGTTATTTTGACTAAATAAAGAGGTATATATTTCTCCTCTTTGAGATGCAGATTCATCTATCTGTGACTTCCAACCTACGTGCTTTTTAGTGTTAGCAGGTCTCCTCCAGGTTCCACAAGAAGTGTAGCTGACGATCTTCAAAAATAATTCCCTGTATATAATTTAGGATTTTCGAGACGAAGAAAAGTAGGTATTATTTCAGGTATCTCATAAAATTGAGTTCTTCCCATAGAAAAGTCGACGATCTTTTGCCGTTGGTGGACAAAGTCCTACGTCCTTTTTGTAAAATTTAACGTATTCTTCGGTGACAACAACTACTTACATCATTTTTTGTTTAATTAATTTTTCACTTTTTCTCAAACTGATGTTATGAGTGCAAGTAGGAATGGAATTTTTTTTAACAATACAGTTATATCCGATGTTTACCTATGCCCTTCTACCGATACAGCTGTTGTATCCAACGTCAAACCTGCTGTTGTTACAATAGGTTAGTAAAGTTGCGAAAAATTAGGATAATAATAGTAAAAAATGTTACAGTTTCTAAGATTGTCCTTTATAACAATCTAACCTTCTTTAAACTTTCAGGAAACGCAAATGACGTGGACTTAAGTTTATCGTCATCAAGTCAACAACAAACGTTCAAGGTTTTGGCGCGAATTGGACAAAACCCTGCTAATTTGGAAATACGCAATTTTGAAGATTCTGATGATAGTATACGAGATCCAAATTACGAAGAGTTAAGTGACGAAGAAATAGAGAGTGACGATGAAGAAGCAGAGACAAGGTCGATAAATACTAACAGCGGTACCCATGAAGATCAAATAATAGAAGAGACTACACTGAAAGAAAATAAAAGACGAAGGCAGGATGAAAACTGGAAAATTAATGCACAGAAACATAAAGCTACAAGTGGAGAAGAAAATGTATCGAAAACCAAAATAATACGCGCCAAAAAGTTAGGAAATCCATGCAAAGAAGAACGTTGTTTAAAATGCTCTCAAAACATCAATGCAGAAACAAGATCATCTATACACTCTTTGTTTTGGAATGACATAAATCACAAACGCCAATATGTTGCGTCACATGTTAAATCAGTACTGATTAATCGAAAAAGACCCAGATCGGGTAGGCGAGGTGATGCTAGAAACCACACAAGAGAATATGACTTTGAGGTAAATGGGAAAATCATCAGAGTCTGTAAGACATTTTTCTTAAACACATTGTCAATATCGCAGATATTTGTAACAACTTCGCTCGGAAAAAGAAATCTGGTGGTATTGTTTCAATTGATGAGAGGGGTAGACATGACCATCACGTAAGAGTTCCAGATTTTGTAAGAGAGAGTGTACGTGAACATATTAGTCAGTTTCCTATTGAAGAGTCTCACTATTCAAGAGAAAAGAGTAAGAGGAAATATTTAGGCAGTCATTTCAATTTATCTAAAATGTACAACCTGTACCGATCCCAATGTGATGCGAAAAATTAAGAGGAAAGTGAAATTGCCATGCAGATATTTTTAACTCCGAATATAATTTGTCATTTAAGCCACCGGATAACGATACATGCGATACTTGTGACTCATTCCTAATTAAACTACGTGATGCCGAAAATGCCGCAGAGAAATCCAAATTACAAGAAGAATATGACAAACACTTATCTGAATCCTCCAGAAGATACGATTTAAAGAGAAAAGATAAGGAGTACTCTGTGGAACATAAGAAAACCACTGTTATGGCTTGTGTAGATTTACAGAAATGTCTACCTACCCCAGTATTAACAAACGCTCAAAGTTTCTACTCTTTAAAACTGTGGACCTACAACTACACCGTGTACAATGCCACTAATAAAAAAGTATCCTGTGTTATGTGGGATGAGTCAAAGTCTATTCGTGGTGCTAACGAAATGGCTTCTGGAACAATTAAATGGGCATTAGGAAATGTTAATCCACAACACGTAGAGATCACTATCTGGTCTGGCAACTGCACGTCCCAGAATAGAAATCTAATAATGATTATGACATACTTTTGGCTTTTAAAAAGATTTCCAAACCTTAAAATAATAATCCATAAGTTTTTGTTACAAGGCCATACTCACCTTGAGGTGGATGGCAGTCACTCAATGATTGAACGGGCAAGAAAGAAAACTACAGGTTTTCAAATAATTACGCCATGGGATTGGCAACAACTAGCCCGAATGTGCAGTACTAACAAACCATTTGAAGTACTTAACATGGAAACTACTGATTTAAACATTTAAGGCAATTATATCAGAATCCCACATCCCTGTTTATTTCTCGAAAGAAATCTGAGCAAGGAGATGATTTTTCGATATCTAAAGTGGTTTTTTTACAAGTAAGAGCTAATAATAGTGGAACACTATTCTACAAAACGGATTTCGAATGTGAACATTTTCTAATCATTAATTTGACCAGATCTGGGAGACGTAGTGTTTTTCCAGACGAACTATCTCCCTTACGAGATTGACAAAATTTTACTTCTACTAAAAAATACAAGCACCTGCAAAATCTCCTCACATGGATTCCAAAACAGTTCCATAACTACTACAGAGATTTGGTTCATACTGATTTAATAGCCCAGAATGAGTTTGATGATTTAATAATTGGAAGCCGATAATTTTAGTTTAGAATTTGGTTGCTGTTCAGTAGAAATAAAACTCATATTTTTTCATGTAGGTACCTTAGTTTTATTTAATCAAAATTTTTATTTTTGAGTGAGATGTCTATTGTTGTATTAAACTTAAGTCCCAACAATATTAAACATAGTTATACCAAGTCCTCTAAAGAAAATTGTTGGTGAATACAAAACTTTTTTAATTTTTTTTCTCTGACATTTACAATTTTTTGTTACCATAAATTATATCACAATGTAAAGAGAAGTCAACTACTGAAAATAAAAAAAAATCTAATGAAATAAGCTAAAACTGACATAGATACCAGAATATTCTTGTTAATAAAAACTTTAAATGCTTCTCCCGAACAATTTCCAAAATGTGACTTAAGACACTGGGGTACAGATATAGTTTCGTAATTATAGACTTTTTATGGAAGCATATTAAAAATAGTTTTTTTAAAATTTTGCGGTCTTGACCAAATAATTTTTAAATTTGACTTAACAGTGGATGTATGGAAAAAATTATGCAGTACCATGTATTTCAATACGAGGAGTTCATTGTTTTGTTCAGTTTTATGAAATTTTAGTTATTACATAAATTAAGAAAGTTTTTTTCAAGTAAGGTATTAGAAAAAAAATGTTGGGTGAAAACTGATAGCCTAGTTACATAAGATGAAGTCATGTGCTGGGTACATCAACTACTGTTTAGAATTGCACCCTTTTGAAATTTGCCTTAAGAATGAAATAAATTTAAAATATTTCGAAATATCTACATCGTTGTTTAATTTTAACGTGCTTTTAACCATAGAATACTGGGCCCACAACGTCGATAGTGTTACTTGTCGAGACAGTTCTGAGAAACATGGTCTCTGAGAATGAACTGCACTTTTTATATTGTATCGTTTTTCTTATTTATTTAAACAGTAAACGAGTCGGATGAGCTTTAAACACACGATATGGCTACTTACGAATTTATTTAAGCACTAAACTACTCACTTACATTTAATTTATATACAAACAAACTTAATTATTGATTTATATCAACACTTTACTGTTCGCTATTTCGGTGTATTCTTGTTTATTTGTCGAGATAACTTTATAAACTGAACTCTCCCGCTGGTCGGTCCTTTATATATAAGTGGCCTTTTTTGTAGATAATACTAGTTTGCAGGTTACACAAAAACAACGCCTTTTCGGGATATTTCTCGAATGCCGGTTCAATTCTTAAAAGATCTTCGGAGAACATGTCTATAAAAAAACGGTCACAAAAAATCCCAATAGACCTTCCCAGAATTCGGCGCGCTCGCCATTTTTCTAAAACCGTTAACATAAGGTTACAGGACCGTACTTAGTATTTACTTCGGTGTGCGAGTTCGTATCATTACCCCCCCCCCCCCCTTAAATGAAGTTCCTCCTGGAACTGTTGTGTAGCCGAGACTGGATGTTTGAATCGGCAACTGGCCCCATTTCTACACTTTCCGATCTTATGGAAATAACAGGGCACCGTCTTCATCGAATACTGATAACGGGGGTTGTAGCTGCAAATTAATATCTGGAAATCGATATCTTGGAAGATCACCTCTGCCATGTTCTGGATGACTCGCCAATCCAACTGGTTATTCGTTATCTTAGGCATAGCCAGTTTCTTCACGTTGGATTCCAGCACATGGTCTCGTAGTTTTCGAAGTGCTTCCCACGCATCGTGGTAGGTAGATCGATCTTGAAATTCGCTTTTAGTTACCACGTAGAAGACGTACCGCGAATTGTGTTTCAGTCTCAGTGTCTTGCCAGGGGCTGGAATCTGGTCTTCAAGTTTTTATAATTGCACGAACTTCTTGCGAAAAACGTTTGCCAACCCTCGTGCGTTTTTGATACGGGCGGGGATGTTGTATGCCAGTGAATAATCTTCCGGGAGAGTGATCAAATCTTGTCGTTTTCTGAAGTGACTCCATCTCTAGCTTTCCCGGTACCTCCATACGCGCCCATAAATTCATCGAGGGTAGGCTCAGACACATCTCGAATATGGTTTACTCCTTTCTCTAGGTCATGGTCTCCTTCGAATGGCGATAGTCAATTTTGGTGAACTACTTTTGGTTTTCTGTTGGGGATCTTGCTTATAAGATATATAACATCATTGATCCTTTTCTTGATTAAGTATGGACCTTCCCAAGATTTTTGTAATTTTGGAGTAAACCCTTTTCTCCTCGTCGGATTGTGTAACCATACTTTGCCCCCTTCTTTAAAGCCGCCTACTGTAGCCTGAGTGTTGTACCGACTTTTCATTCTGTCGCTGGCCACTTGAAGATTTGTTCGAACAAATTTATGAATATCGTCCAGTCTTCTGCTCAATTGGATCACGGAGTCTTCTCCTGCTAGATCTTCTCCAGGCCGACAGCCAAATTCTAGGTCACAAGAAAGCCTCATTTCACGTCCAAACAGGATTTTCGCAGGTGTTTCAGCCGTGGACTCATTGACGGCTGATCGATAAGCCAATGCAAATAGGGAAAGGTATTGGTCCCAATCTCTTTGATGGCTAGAAACTACTTTGGACAGGTATTTTCCAATAGTCCTGTTCATTCTCTCGACCATTCCGTCTGACTGTGGATGTAATGCTGTTGTCCTGGTCTTCTTCATACCCAGCTTGTCGCAAATCTCCTGGAATAGATGGCTTTCGAAATTTCTTCCTTGGTCGCTGTGGACTTCCAAGGGCACTCCATATCGGCTGATAAATTCTTTCACCAATACATCCGCGACAGTTCTGGCCTCTTGGTTCGGGATAGCGTAAATTTCCACCCACTTTGTGAAATAATCCATTACAACCAGTATGTATTTGCCACGATTTTCTGTCGTCGGAAATCGTCCAACGATATCTAAAGCAATCCTTTCGAAAGGGCTTCCAACATTGTACTGTTTCATGGATGCCTTTCTCTTGCGATGTGGTCCATTACTTGTAGCATAAGTCGTACATTTCTTAAAACCTCTCACGGACTCGCTGAAAGGTTTTCTTCACTCCCAGATGACCTTCCGATGGACTGTCGTGTAACTTCTTCATTACCTCTGCTACACTTGTTCTCGGAATAACTAGCTGTCTCCTCATCTCGGAACCATCAACGTTTTCAAGGACTTTTTTCAACAGCCCTTCTTCCAGTACAAGGGAGTCCCAATGAGCCCAATACGCCTTAAGTGTCGGTGAAAATCTTGACACTTCTTGCTAGGTCGCCCATTTTCTTCCTTCCATTGTCGAATCTTCTTTAGGTGAGGATCATTCTCCTGATCTTCTCTGATCCTGGTGGGTTGCCAATTTTCGTTGACTTCAGTAGTTCTTGAAACTGCAGATTCCCTAGATTCCGCCTTGTTGCAGTGGGAGCAGTCTGTTAGGCACGGCCGTCTGGACAGGGACTCGGCATTTCGGTGACTAACACCAGCTCGATGTTCGATGTTGAAATCGTTCCCTTGAAGTCGTTCAATCCATCTAACGATCTGGCCCTCGGTATTCTTGAACTGCATCAACCACTTGAGTGCTGCATGATCAGTCCGGATTAAGAACTTCCTACCATAGCAATACCAGTAAAAGTTTTCCACGGACTTCATTACCGCCAAAAGTTCTCTTTTTGTTACACAGTAGTTTCGTTCTGGTTTGGAGAGGACTTTACTGAAATACCCCAGCACTATTTCTTGCCCTCCTTGGATCTCTGAGAGCACTCCTCCAATTCATAAGTTGCTTGCGTCAGTGTCAAGAATAAAGTCTACCTCAGGTAATGGGTATCCTAATATCGGCGCCCTGGTTAAATGCCTCTTCAACGTTTCAAAAGCCGTTTGACAGTCTTCGTCATATTGGAAAGGTCTTGCTTCTTCTGTAAGTCGAGTTAGAGGCTTGGCAATATCTCCAAACTTCCTGATGAATCTTCTATAATATGTGCAAAGTCCAAGGAAACTCCTAATTTGATGTTTGTCCGTTGGTCGCGGCCATTGCTGAATGGAAGCAATTTTTTGTGGATCCACCGTCACTCCTTCATTGCTCACTATATGACCTAGGTAGTTGACACGGTTTTGGAATAGCTGATATTTCTTCGGGTTTAACATGAGCTGGGCAGCTTGGAGTCGTTTGAATACGTCTTCCAACTTCTTCAGGTGTTCATCAAATGTCTTCCCCAGTACTACGATGTCGTCCAAATAGACCAGGCATGTCTTCCAAGACAACCCTTTCAAGACATTTTCCATGAGTCTTTCAAATGTCGCAGGCGCGTTACAGAGCCCGAATGGTATGACGTTGAATTGCCATAATCCAGATCCGGTGGTAAAAACAGTCTTCTCTTTCTCTTCTGGCTCCATTTCCACTTGCCAATAACCAGACTTCAGGTCCAAGGTGGAAAACAGTTTGCTGCCGGCCAAAGTATCTAGCGTATCGTCGATTCGAGGCAGACGATAGCTGTCTTTCTTCGTCACGTTGTTTAGCTGGCGATAGTCCACGCAGAATCTCGTAGTTCCATCCTTTTTCTTGACGAATATCACTGGAGACACCCATGGACTAATAGATGCTTCTATTACTTTCTCTTCTTGCATTTCTCTAACTATTCTTACAGCTTCCTCTTTCTTAGCTCGTGGTAGTCTTCGAGCTGATTGCCTAATAGGCTTGGCATCACCAGTATCGATTTTGTGTTTGACGGCTGATGTTCTACCAGTCTTTCCTCCTTTTGGTACGAATAGGTCTCGATACTGTAAGAGAAATTCTCTCATTCACCTTTTTTCAGCTCGATTCAAGGATTGGCCAGCTACTGATAACATTTGTTCGAATCTGGCATTAGAATAGTCAGTGGTCGTTGTTTGACGAACTATAGACGTCACTGGTACGCAGGATCCAATCTTGGTTTCCTTCTTGATGGTAACTGGGTAATCGTTCACGTTTATCAATCGCACTGGGATCTCCTTCGCCCACGTAAACAATCCTTTTCCAATTAGTACTCCATTGCCAACTTCTTCATCGTGGTTCCTTGGCTCCGTCGTAACCGGTGTACCTTCCTCCATAATTCCCTGTAGCCACGCTACTATCATGGTTTCGCTTCGTGCAGGTCGAACGGTATCTTCCTGTACGGCTGCCAACACCGTGTTGCCTTTATATGGATGAAGGAATACCTCCTCGGAACCCACGTTGATGGTTCTGTTTTCTAAAGTCCAACTGGAAACCATGTAGATTCATTACGTCCACTCCAAGAATCACGTCTTCTTCAATGTCTCGTTGGTAAAAGTTTCTTCTTGGAGTTTATTATCTCTGGTCGTATAATGGTTCTACTTGCTCCAGTGTCTAGCAACAGAGTATATCTTTTGCCATTCACTGCCACAATTCCAGCATCTTACTTTTCTCGTTTTCGTATTCATCATACTTTTTTTAAACTGACGATTTGGTAAAATCTGTCCTCGTCGCCTTCCTTTCGGATGGACAACTTTGTTATAACCGGAAGCCTTCATTGCTGCTTCATATTCAAGAGCAGCAGTCAATGCATCGACCAATGTTTTGGGATGGTCTAAACGAAGCGTCCTCTGCATATCGGGGTCACGTAGACCATCAATAAAAGCCTGGATGTCCAGACATTCCATCATATTCTCTGGTGCTGATGGATAAGCAAATCGAACTAGTCGGGCAATATCCACCTCTGCCTTCGGTTCTTCAGCTGGGATTGGTACAAATGTTCCAGACCGTATCGCATGTCCAACCTCTTCTTCAGCTGCGTTTCTTGATAAGATATCGCCAGAAAATTTGTCCATGTTAGCAGAGATATCGTTCTTCATAGTTGAAATATTCTCTTCCATGGCAGAAATATCGTTTTTCATATTAGCAGAAATATTAGCCGAAATTGACGAGATTAAGGTGGAAGCCTCGTCATTGAATAAAAATGTTTCTGGATCCAAGCCATCACTTACCAGTGCCACTTTGAGTCTTTCTACCAACTCACTCTTCTTACCGGTCGTTTCCAACTCGCGATTTTCTAACACTTAACTATTCACTTATATTTAATTTATATACACATAAACTTAATTATTAATTTATACCAACACTTTACTGTTCGCTATTTCGGTGTATTCTTGTTTATTTGTCGAGATCACTTCATAAACTGAACTCTCCCGCTGGTCGGTCCTTTATATATAAGTGGCTTTTTTCTAGATAATTCTTGTTTGCGGCTTACACAAAAACAATCGCCTTGTCGGGATATTTCTCAAATGCCGGCTCAATCCTTAAAAGATTTTCGGAGAACATGTCTATAAAAAAACGGTCACAAAAAAATCCCAATAGACCTTCCCAGAATTCAGCGCGCTCGCCATTTTTTTAACACCGTTAACATAAGGTTACAAGACCGTACTTAGTATCTACTGCGCTGTGCGAGTTCGTAATATTACCCCCTCCTTAAATGGAAGTTCCTCCTGGAAGTTACGGCACCACTTTTTATTGCTGCGTGTGTTCATCTCTCACGCCTTTGGCTCTTGCAATTCTTTTGCAACTGCGGGACGTAAATTAAAGAGTTCCAGAATATCTGGGGTTGTGTCCACAAAAACAAGTGTTCCTCCTGTGAATATACGTTAATGTAATAATTTGCAATAACAATAACATAAATACCCTTGATATGCTGAAGACAAGTTTATCCGCTTCCACTATGATATTATTGCTATTATATACCACAACGGCATAGTCTTTATTGTTGATCTGCAGCGTCAATTGAAAGAACAGGATAAGATAGTTTGCTTGTTAATACGTCTGTTTCACAACCCTGAAATTACAGTTCGTAAAAATATATCCACAAAAATGTTTCTGTCAAATTAAAATCTGTCAAGTCGCTGTAATGCGCATGTCGGGTAATTCTTACTACACTCTGTTAGTATGGAGGAAAGGGACACTTTGGGTAAAATTTCCACACATTTTTGAATACTATGACGTCATTAATTAGAGTAACTTGCCGTAATATTTGAACGGTAAACTTATTTACCCGGGGAACACTGGGTAATATTTCTGAAAGCACTCCAGCTTAGTATTTTTTGGTAAATTCAATGTAGCCAACGAAAATAGGCACACGATGGCGACTTGCATGCCACAGTCATTGTAGTAAATATTTCCTATATCCGTGGATGCGACAAGATTTGAAATTCTACCTCTACTACTTTTATCTCCTCTACTTTGTAGTATTTAGTGAATATTTCAATTAAAAAACATCTAACAACAGTTATTAAAAATGGTAGGAAAAATGTCAAAATCGCTTCTACTTGATAATAACGAACGTGAACTGATTATTTGGTTGGAATTCGAAAGTTGTGTGTTCTACATAAAATAATAAACATATTCGATTGTTAGGAAAATATCGTGTGAAATGTGGTTGTTCTATTTACAATATTAAAATTATACCACACAATATTGTATTACTGATACATATAAATACAGAATAAAGTATCACTCATATAAAATTACCGACGTAGTGAATATTTATGTCGACAACAAATCGATAAACTAGAAATAATTTATTATTCTTCTTGATATAGGTTCCAAAACTTCATAGAATTGATAATTAACGACGAACGAAAATTCGATAGTTTTATTAGACATTACTACATTATTTCATCCAAAAGTACTCGTTTTAAACTAGGAAATTTAAATGTATATATCATAAAAGACTAAAACGTATTCAGCTTGTAACAGAAGAGAAAATCGGGATTAAATACATACAGAAATAAATCACCTTCAACCGCGTTTCATTTTCTGTAATGTCCTTCATTAAATATCAAGCAAACACAGATCCGGACCATAGCATAGACAAATGAGAATGTCTACGGCCCGGGTTTTTTGGGGACCCGGTCAAACCATCGACTTTTATATTGCTTTATATAGCAGAAGATAGAATCCCTATAGAGATATTTTTTGGTTTCTACCAATTCAATCGCACACAGAAGCATCGTTAAAAAAAGTTTTAAAAATATTAGGTCTAGATATTTCCAACAGTAGAGGACGAAGCTACGACAATACGACAGATATGTCTGGAAAATATAATTAAATGGGCTCGAAAACCGCATTAAAATAAACGGTTTTATAGATTAAAACTAACTTTTCCGCATCTGTGAGATGCCCTGGCATCTGTGAGATGCCCTGAACAATATACTATCATAAAATTGTCACTAGTATACTTTTCGGGGGATGTATCGTGCTAACAAACCGAAATTTCTCCCAAAATAACCGAAAATGTAGTATATCTGGATTGATAGGACCCGCAGTACTCGCTCTAGTCAGCTGAAAATCAATAGGGTACATCCGTGAGACACCTTGAAAAATATTCAATTATAAAATTGGTCACTCCGGAGGCTGTATCGTGCAAACAACCCGAAATTTCTCCAAAAAGGACCAAAAATGTGGCACTTCAGGTACCGTAGCACCCGTTGTACTCGCTCTAGTGAGCTAAAAATCAATAAGGTTCATCTATAAAACGCCCTGAACAATAGTCAATCATAAAATTGGTCACTTATATACACTCTGGAGGCTGTATCGTGCTAACAAACCGAAAATGCTCCAAAAATGACCTCAAATACCATAGCACTCGTTGTACTGACTTTAGTGAGCTGAATATCAATAAGGTTTATCTTTGAGACGCCCTGAATAATATAAAATCATAAAATTGGTCACTTGTATATACTCCGGAGGCTGTATCGTGCTAACAAACTGAAATTTCTTCAAAAATGTCGTATTTAAAGTACTATAGTACCTGTTGTTCGGGCTCTGGTGAGTTGAAAATCAATAGAGTTCATCTGTGAGATGTCCTGAATAATATTCTAACATAAAATTGGTGACTTGTTGCACTCCGGAGGCAAAGTTATTTGTTTCAAAAATTTATTTATTTAAAGAAAAGTTCAGACAATTAAGTACCAATTTTAAAAAGCAAAATCTAGTAGGTAGCCTTCCAAACAATGTCATTTTCATTCTTGACAATTTGTAATCTTCCGAGCGAATAAGTATTTTTGAAGCGATTAGATTTGTTATTTTAGTGTACTTGTGAGTAATTTCTTGTTTCGTTTGTTGATATTTTTGTGTAAGTTCATTTGTTGTTTTAAGTTTAGATTCATTTTTTAAATAATTTTTAATTCATTATAATAGTTATAATTTCATTTAAAATTGTTCATGTTTTCCCATCATTTAATTTATTTTATTTTTGGTAGTTTTCAACTCTTGTTTGATATGTCCAATAGTTAGGCTGATGTACCGCATCATAGGATACATCAAATTATTAAACAATTTGAAACAACGTTGTGCCTAAAACCGGAACACCGACGAAGAAATAGAACAACATTAATGAAGATTGACCTGTCCATTTTGTTGGCTTTTGTCGAAAACCCTGGGACCACCATTAGACGCGTGGCACGAGATTTAAATGTTAGTATTTTAAAGTACAGAGTGTTCTAAGAAAAAACGGCTTCAATGCTTACAAACTTCATGATGTGCAATCACTTTTTGAGCAAGATTATTTAAATAGACAATTTTTCTGCGAAATTATGATAGACAAAGACAACCGAAATAGGAATTTTTTAAGATACATCTGATTTACCGACGAGTCTAGTTTTGTCTTAAAGAGAAAAACGAAAAAACAAAATCAAAGGTATTGGGATACAGTAAATCCATGTAGAATAAATGTGTCTCATACTCAATACAAGAAAAAAGTAAACGTATGGGCCCGCATATTTTGTGATAAAATAATTGGTCCTTTCTTTCTAAGTAATAACTTCAATGGCCAAGAATATTTGAATCTTCTCCAAAATGAAATAGGACCCCAAATTGCAAATGCCGCACCTAGAGATGTTTCAGTATGGTATCAACATGATGGTTGCCCGGCTCATTCCAGTAGGGAAGTACGGCAATACCTTGATACTATTTTCCCAAATACGTGAATAGGTCGAGGGGGTACAATAAATTGGCCGGTAGGATCTCCAGATTTAGCACCCCCGATTTCTTTTTATGGGGTTTCCTAAAAAATAGGGTAGTAGAATATGAATCGAAGACAGAAGATGAATTGAAAAATATTATTATTAATGAATTTCGGAAAATTAGTAGAACTGTTATTAATAATGTACGGCGAAACTTTTATGATCGTTTGGGACACTGTTTAGCAGCAAACGGAAAACAATTTGAGCATTTAATTAAATAAATAAATTTGTAAGCTAAAAAAATTGTCTTATTTTAAATATCTCTACTTAAAATTTCTTTTTGGACTAAAATTATGAAAAAAATATTTCGGACACACTGCGCGAGCGAACCGCGACCCTTTACGTTCAACTTTAAATTTTGAGTACCAAGTACCAACTCGGCCACATCGGCACCGGTCTTTAGTATTCCAAAGTTTTATAAAATGACGTACGACTTTTAAAAACATAATTATGCATTTTCTTAGTAAAGCAGACCGAATTTAAGAAAATTAAAAGTGCATTTGAATTTATTTTTTAACGACCTTTTCAAATCTGTTATTATTTTTGACGAACGGTATTTGGTAAAAAAGTTAGCTAGCGTTTGACAGATTTGTATAGGAAACCCTAAGTCGCATTTTATAAATAACACGGTGTATATGGATGTGACACTACTTCCGCTTTATTTAAGAAAGGGAAGCTGACCTGTTTTAAACTATTAGAAAAAGGGTAGGAACTGCAGCAACGAGTAGAAATATTTTTAGAAACAAATGCAAATACATATTTAATTATAGAGGCCGGAGAAGAGTTTTTACTAGCTTTCTATGGTGCTAACAAAAAATGTATAAGTCTAGATAATATCTGCGATATCTAAAATATACGAGCACGACTGCGAGTCAAGGACTGAATAAAAACTTTGAATTACTTGCTTACCTCCAACCTCTGACACTGCTGCCTACCATTTTAAACGAATTCAAATTCAGAACTGAATCGATAACACAGTTATATCACCAACTCAATGGGGATGGGAATGACAGAATAATATCCTAAAATCATTGACAACAGAAAAAGCGATAGCACCGGACTTTATTTTAAAACTAGTATTTTGCAACTGTAATGCAGATTGCAGAGACTTCTGCAGCTGTCGAAAAGCAAATTTGTACTGCTCGAGCTTATGTGGTCACTGCCAAGGTAATTCTTGTAGTAATGTTTACAAAGAAGAGGAGTCTTTGGATGAAGAGCTATAGGTAATACTATTAACTTATATCGTAATATACCTACGTACCTACATAATATGTTGATTCCAGGTTATTTTCAGGTGAAACTGCAGAGTTGGACACACATCTTAATACAATGTACATATCATATAATAATTTAGTGAATTTAACTGTAATGGTTTGATTTTTCGTTTAAAATTAGCATTGATATAACAAATTCGTATTTTTGCCTATTTCAACCCCTTGTAGGACGGCAATGACTTATCTGACTTAAGACTTCATATATAGCGTTTTGAAGCTTTAAATTTTGTATTTTTCCATAGAAACTAAAAAAAAGAAGATATTCCTAAAAAAGTTAAAAAATTTAACTTTGGGATGGTTTTTGGGAGGGTTGCCACTCTCGCAAGGGCGTGGACTTTTAGTAAGTTAAATAGCACCCCAAGACCTAGTGCTGCAGCAATTTTTAGCTTTAACGGATTTTGTTCCTGGTCAAATTTAGATGTGCTCGAGGATGTACTGGACTAGTGCTGAAATTTATGCAGGCCGAAGCCAATAATTGAACATTTTAGTGTTCCACTACGAAATTGTAAACAAAGAGATATGGAAGCAACAGGCAATTTGTAAAGAGATTATTATTGTGAATTCTGCAGTGAAACTGAAATTTTCTACTCCTAGGAGACATAAGGGAGTTCAAAATTGTCTGTGTTATGTGAAGGAGCTGAAAAGCGGATACGTGATATTGTTAATGATTTTTACATAATCGCAAAAAGGAGGCCTATTCTGAAAGGTACTGAATTTAATCATGTTTAATCAAAAATATACAATATAGTTTTTAAAATGTTAAAACTGCAAGTTAGTTTTGTTTGTCAGGAATACTAGAACAAGTTAAAGCAGCTGAAGTGGGCTTTACTGGGGAAATTAATACACTTTGGAGGCTTTTGAAAAAATGGGACTTACGTAAGTTGACATGACAACCGAAAGACTTTGGTTGAGTCCTAATTATACGTTTGAAAATGATTGAATATGTAAGGGCCATAGGGGAATTTCGACAGGAAAAATTACCTATTATCTATAGCCATGAAACATCAAACTAAACAATGGAAACTTATTGCAGATTTTTGAAAACTAATTATTTTTTTCAATTATTAATTTATTATATACCTATTTATTATCTTGTTCTTGTAAAAACATCCCGGGTACAGGGGTTTGGCAGGAAACAATGTCTAGTGCCTTAAAATAGTTTAATCCGTCCCTGAACGAACATTCGCAAGTTCATTAAATATTGGCCGAATTCTAAAAAATTTCTGAAGAAGAAACAATGCGGTACTAGAATATTTTTCTAATTTTTCTTGTATTTTAGATGCTTGAATGAACACAGGAAACAAATCCAAGCATATTGTTATTAAACAAATAAATTCCGACTGAGACCGAGACTATCAACTTTTTAGAATTTAGATAGGTATATTGACACGTTTGAAAGTAATGTTTGCGATAAATGAAACTGAATTGTGATATGCACCAAAATTATTGTGTGTCAATGCCAAGTGGGTACGTTGGTTTATAATATTGTTGAAGATTCTAGTCTTGTAGCATTTATCTATGAGACAGTGAACGATATTTGAATATTTGGTGGCCTAGGTCAACTATAATGGAATTTTAACTCGTTTAGCCGCAAGGAAAATGCATGTTTTCGTTTTTTACATAATGAATAGATCGAATGACCTCAAATAGAAGTAAAGGCTGCCCACATATTACACAAAGTGAAGTAACTCAGCCATCAAGTTAAGATATATTATATGAAGAACAATAGCAACAAGTCTGTTGGACCGTTGGACGAAATTTACAAAGAAAAAGGGAAATGTTATTTTTTCTGCCCATTGATGGGTTGTTAAATGTCCATATATGCAACAATAACGTTATGTGTGTTGATATCTAACTTCTTCATACGAATTAAAGCATCAGTGTATAATAAAATCGTTTGTGACAGACAACTCAACAAGATCGGCATACATGAGAAACCTTTTGAAGATAAAACAAAGTCGTAAGCTAGGACTTTCAATTAAAACACACATAGTACAAAATTTTAAGAATTTACGCAATAGTCATCCGGCTAGAGTAAAATTCAATCGAGCAGGAGGCTTCAATATGTAAGTGATTGCGATGGATTACCATGGCTGATTGACTAGAGATGTACGTTACTCAGTGAGACTTAATGTTGAAAATATGTAAGAACAAAAAGAAGATTAATGCAATCATCGATCAAAAGGTTTCAAATAAATAGCTTAAATGATTTAGGTATTGGAAGTAGTTAAACTTCAAGAGCAGTTATAGTTTTTTCTAATAACGTCATATCATACAGGATGTCTTATTTAAAGGTATTTGATGTACGCGTTTTGAATTACCTTGTAGGTGCATTAAAATTTATTATTTTATATACAGAATAATGAAATTTTATCGAAAATAGACAATATTTAAGAAATTTGTTGTTGGGAAATGATATTACTCAATAATAAAGTACCAAGTTATTGAAAACTTGTTTTAATTGAAACGAACACTTTGGAAGGTTGATCGTATAAATATATAGATATTTTCCTTAGAGTAATAATATACATAGAGTGGGCTATTCATTCATAAACACGTTTATTTTTGCGGCCAACAATCCGAAACGCCAGTAGTGAAATGATGAATGAGATGCAAATAGTGGGGATGGTATTTTATATACATGGCCTTCGTAATTTCGGCTGTTTAACACTTGGCACCGACGAACCAAGATAATTCAAAAACAATAAATGAATTAAAAAAAAACATTTATTTTGTCACTAAAAATCTTGAAAACACACATAAAAACGAAAGAACTAAATGTTTATTCTCTAATCGTAATAGCGCAAACCACGTTTGATATTATTTACTACATACTTACAGCGTATTCGAAATTATCGTCGAGCACACTTTGACGATATTTGCATCACTCTTTATATGGTAATTAAACGACAAAACAACTAAAAAGGTTACTCTTTACACGTAAAACAGGTACTGAAATTTTGAGTAATGATGCCACTTTTAGTTATAACCATAAAGGTATCTAAGGTTATAAGAAATACTTATTCAAAATTGTAACGTTTTTATTTTCCCTACAATTCGCCCTGCGACATCGAATAATTTCTATCCCAGTGCGGCCCTGGTGTAACAATATTTTCTTCGGACTGTGTAAAAGATCGTTTCTTATGACAAATAAACATAAAAATTTGGGAACAATACATCTCTGAACGCCGAAAAAGTTTGTTACGGCTCAATCTGGATTTTCAATTGAACAAAGTGACGATTGGATGTACAAAAGTTTTAATATCACTCCTTAAGAAAGGTGCGATGTGTGCACAATAGTTTTAGTATCGTTTTAGTACCTTTTATGAAATACTGGGTAGATAGCGTAATTTGTGCATTTACGACCCGATTCTTTTTATATGGCTTTTTAGAACTAATTTTACAGTTATTTTTCGGAAAGAATTTCAGAAAAAAGGCTGTCTATCCTCAAAAATCTCGTCACGAGAGTCAGTCAGCGACCGATTCTTAACTAGAGAAGTTGAAAAGTGCTTGGAGTGTCAGAGTGAATTATCGTACCGTTATTTAGTGCCGCTATCGAGATTAAGTCTACGAAGATTACTTGAGCGAAGCAGTGGTGATTTTCTTAGTTATTAAGATTGAGTTTCGTATCGTACCAAAGTATCGATATTTCCTGTGCTTAGTCGTCGAATTAAAATTACCGGAGTATATGTTTATTGTGTTTATTACCGACATTAAAATTACCGAAGAATTCCAAGTGTCTGTGATTTGTTCCATCGCGCGGTGAGGGTAGATTTTACTTATTACAAGTACCTACTATCCTATATTTTTAAATCGACCTAATCGAGAAACAACGCTTCAGGCGTTGATGCAAGTATCTTCACCTGAGTAGTATTGTGGTGATTGGAGACTATTGAACTCAGGTATCGTAAATGATTATTTAGTATCTCTCCTACCTGGAGTAATCGCACCCTTTCTTAGTCGATGGTGAAAAGACTAATTTAGTGTCACGCCATTTCTTTAGCGAAAGAACTATACGGTATCAGAACTATTTTATTATGATAACGAGTTTATGTATTACTAATATTGACATTGTTTTGAAGAATTTTTATGTTTTATGCTGTTTGATAGAATAACCGATAACAAATTCGGCGTACACATCAAATCTAGATTAAATTATTTTCCCGATCGCTTATATTGACGTAACTTTCACAAAGCCTATGTGTTTTTTGTTTTCAAGTAATTCAGTAATATAATATCCTACATTTTCTTTTTTGAATAAACGGAAAATAATTTGGTTAATAAACTAATTTTTTAGTTCGCAAACTCTGCGACATTTATCGTTTGTGTATTTATATGATTTTGATTTGTATATTTCTTGTTCCTTTGAGACGATTTATTCCTCGAACAATTACCGTGTAGTGTTGAGTGATAATTTGTTTTATTGTTTTTATGTACATATTAATTTTGTTTACGGTACCAGTTTATGCATGTACCCATATTGTAAATTTTTTTGATGTTTTGTTCACTGTTAAACCTGTTAATAAACTGGTTAACATAATAAACCGCGTTTTATTGAGTACTTCCCTAACCTCCACAGACACACTACCAAAAATACCTCACTTTTTATAATTTCTCTCGCTTATCGCAGTTTTTGAAATTTTTCGTGTGAATTAAAATTTCTGGCGCCCTTTAATTACTTTTCCGGCTGATTAACGTTCCTAAAATAAACCCACGACTCTTAGCTCTCCAACCAAAACAAGAGTGCCGTTCGCATACGTCTTAATTGTTTATCGCCCAGTATCGTTCCAAATAATAATCATTATCTTGGTACCATCTAAGGAAACTTGGGGAAATTGGTACCGAAAAATGACGGTAACAAAATGTATGTAAGAATATGCCTTTATTAAATAAAATTCAAATGCATAACCTTTTTCATTTGCATTCACAAATTTTCTTACTAAATTAACAACCACTTTCTTTATTTTTATAAAATACAGAATTTTTACTCATTTAATCGACAACTTTAGAGATCATGGTTGTCTTACATTAGCTAAACTAAAAATTGTTGTATTACTAAGGTAACTTCGAGTTTATACAGTTTTGTTCTTCCAACCCAGGAAGATATAAAATTAATATGGCTGGAACGCAGTGGGAATAAATCATCCAATTTGACGACGAGGAAACAATGGAGGATATGCCCCCTTAATTTTCAACAAGAGTGTTTCTCAAGATTTGAAAAAGACGAAGGCTGATTATTGAGAAAGTTTGCTTTGCCGTCCCTGTTTTTGCATAGTGAGTAATTTTTTTATATAAGTTTATTAAATGTTATTAAATATGTATATATTTTAGATTATTCAATGAAGAGGGATATAACAGACAATTTTTTGTTTCCCGTCAAAGTAGAAGAGCCTATACAGGAGAGGATCCCTAAAAGAATCAACAGGTATTTATTATCTGCAATTGAAAAAAAAGAGTTTAATAACATACATTTTTTTCTAGATATGCCTTCCAGCCATACATATTATTTTTCAGTTGGAAAATTAGAAATGCCAACCAGAATATATGAGAGGAAATTAACAGAAACTGAAGGTAAGTTTTATTGTATTCAATATAGCAGTTTTAAATGAAACTTACTGTTTCTAGATAATTCCACAGTATATTGAAAAAATGTTAAAAATTCCAAGATATTGACAATTGTTTCGATATTAAATATTAACGTCAGATTGCCAAAAGTTACATTTCATTTGATGCCTACCTGATGTTTAATAATTATTTTTGGCTAGAACAAGAAGTGACCTACCTTGTGATTGACTTACTATATGTTAATATAATATAATACTTCTTGTAGTCAATCACAAGGTAGGTCACTTCTTGGTTTAGCCAAAAATAATTATTAAACATCAGGTAGGCTTCAAATGAAATGTAACTTCTGTCATTCTGACGATGATATTTAATATCGAAACAATTGTAATTTTCTTCGAATTTTTAAATTTTTTTTCAATATATTTTGGAATTATCTAGAAACAGTAAGTTTCATTTAAAACAGTAATATGAGTAGATTCCACGGTGTAATGGTCGAGACAATTAATTTTATTCAATATAGCATGCTATAATTTGGGACATTTCAAAATGTATCCATTGAAAAAACAATAATCTGGGTTTTATTTTATGTTATAGCTATTCCCTCCACCAGTAAATGTGTTGAGCCATTTCCACCATCACCACACGTGGAAGCTATTCCCTCCACCAGCTATGAGATGGAAGGTATTGAGTCCTTGCCACCTTCACCAAATGTGTTGCGAAGCGAAAAAACTATCAATCGGCATAAAGTTCTTTCATTTTTCAAACGTAGGTAGATAGTTTTAAGAAATAAATTAATAACTATGTAAATGAAGTTAACTGTCGCGACCCTTACTTCGTGGAATCAACTCATATTAGTGTATTAAATAAAACTCAGTGTTTCTAGCTAATTCCACAATATAATGAAAAATGTTGAAAATTCTAAAAAATTGACAATTGTTTCGATAACTGAATATCATCGTCAGAATGACAGAAGTTACATTTCATTTGATGCCTACCTGATGTTTAGTAGTTATTTTTGACTAGACCAAGAAGTGACCTACCTTGTGATTGACTTAATATATTTTAATAGAAAAAGAAGAAGATGTGATATTACAAATATTGAAGCTTATATATTATTAGCCCTATGGTGATATCCTGGATATCATTTTTCCAATTAAGATCAGTATAACTGTGCAATGATATAGAAAACCAGGAAAACTATATCTGCTGATCTTTACAATTATCACTTAAGAAGACAGTTTAATAGTGGAGAACTCCCTAGATTTATCTGTTCATTGACGACTTCATATTGTGGGTTTCTTAAGTGTCTTCTAATTTCCAACTCTTCAAGGAAATCCAGTTCTTGTTTCTTATCACAAATATGTTGTACTTCTAGTTCTAGGTTAGGTATCAATGAATGGTTGGTGTCAAGTAGATGTTTTGCGTAATGCGATTTATCTGGTTGTTTTAATCTGTATGCTCGTAAGTGTTCACTGTATCGGATTTCAAAATTTCTAAGGGTCTGACCCAAATAGACAGCATTACATTCTGGACATTTGAGTTTATGTATACCTGATTTCTTAAATGTTGGTATTTTTGTTTTATCATTTAACAATTTTGTACTTACGTTACTTTCTGTTGTATTCGTTGCTAAAGATATTATTTTTGAATATGCAGAAATATTTTCTGCATATGTGATGGTTTTATATGTTTTTATTTCTTCAGTTTGTGTAGGAAATATTAGTTGTAATGCCACTTTTTCCTCTTTTTTATTAATTAGCTTATTTATCATATGTAATGGATAACCGTTGGATGTTGCTATTTGTCTAATTGTATTAATCTCTCTATCAAAATTACATATGTTCATAGGAACTGAAAATGCTCTATGTATCATTGAATTATATGCCGCTAGTTTATGTGATATGGGGTGATTGGAACTATATGGAATTGTCACATCAGTGTGTGTTGGTTTTCGGTAAATTGAATAATCAAGTACATTATTAACTCTTTGAATTTTTAAATCAAGAAAATTGATTGAGTTATCTTCTTCAACTTCTAATGTAAATTTAATTTTTGGGTGTAAATTATTAATGTGGCTGAAAAATATGTCTAATTGTCGTTCACTACCTATAAAACAAGCTAATATGTCATCTACATATCTACCAAAAGAAAACATTTTTTGAAATATTACTTTCAAAGATTTTTCTTTCTAAACTGTCCATAAAAATGTTTGCCAAAATAGGTGATATAGGGCTTCCCATTGGTAAACCTTCATATACAGATTAAAACAACCAGATAAATCCCATTACGCAAAACATCTACTTGACACCAACCATTCATTGACAACTAACACAGAACTAGAAGTACTACATATTTGTGATAAGAAACAAGAACTGGATTTTCTTGAAGAGTTGGAAATTAGAAGACACTTAAGAAACCCACAATATGAGTTCATCAATGAACAGATAAATCCAGGGAGTTCTCCACTATTAAACTGTCTTCTTAAGTGATAATTGTAAAGATCTGCAGATATAGTTTTCCTGATTTTCTATATCATTGCACAGTTATACTGATCTTAATTGGAAAAATGATATCCAGGATATCACCATAGGGCTAATAATATATAAGCTTCAATATTTGTAATATCACATCTTCTTTTTTTTTCTATTAACATATAATAAATCAATCACAAGGTAGGTCACTTCTTGGTCTAGCCAAAAATAACTACTAAACATCAGGTACGCATCAAATGAAATGTAACTTCTATCATTCTGACGATGATATTTAGTTATCGAAACAATTGTCAATTTTTTAGAGTTTTCAACATTTTTCATTATAGAAGCATTGAGTTTCATTTCAAACACAAATATGTAAATGTTCATAATCGTATATATGTTAAATTGACAATCTTGTTTAGGTATTATATTTTTCTTTTCCGCCCAACCTATCTAATATGCGAGAAAAGTATTGGTTTACCCACAAAAAAATTGGAATTTTGAAAAAAAAATTTTGAGTTATTTCTATGTTTTCCATCAAGAACCACACGAAAAATGGTTTTTAGAAAAAAAATCCTGAGTATATGTCGTCGTCGTTGACGTCGGCCACTTTTCGTTACATGTCTTGTTAGCACGATACAGCCTCTGGAGTGCAACAAATCACCAATTTTATGATTGAATATTGTTCAGGATATCTTACAGATGAACCCTATTGATTTTCAGCTCACAATAGCCAGTACAACGGATGCTATGGTACTTGAAGTACGATTTTTTGGTAGTTTTTTGAGAAATTTCAGTTTGTTAGCACGATACAGCCTCCGGAGTGGAAAAAGTCACCAATTTTATGATTGTATATTATTCATAACATCTCACAGATGAATCCTATTAATATACAGCTCACCACAGCCAGTACAACAGGTGCTATAGTACTTTAAGTACGATATTTTTGTCATTTTTGGAGAAATTTCAGTTTGTTAGCACGAAACAGCCTCCGGAGTATATACAAGTGACCAATTTTATGAATGCATATTATTCAGGGCATCTCAAAGATGAACCCTATTGAGATTCAGCTCACTAAAGCCAGTACAACGAGTGCTATGGTACTTGAGGTACCAAATTTTTGTCATTTTTGGAGAATTTTCAGTTTGTTAGCACAATACAGCCTCCAGTGTGTATACAAGTGACCTATTTTATGATGGAATATTATTCAGGGCGTCATATAGATGAACCTTATTGATTTTTAGCTCACCAGAGCTAGTACAACGGGGCTATGGTACCTGAAGTGCCACATTTTTGTCCTTTTTGGAGAAATTTCGGGTTTAGTAGGATACAGCCTCCGGAGTGTTACAAGTGGCCAATTTTATAATTGGATATTTTCCAAGGTGTCTCACAGATGTACCCTATTGATTTTCAGCTGACAATAGCGAGTATAGTGGGTCCTATAAATCCAGATATACTGCATTTTTTGTTACTTTTCGAGAAATTTCGGTTTGTTAACATGATACATCCCCCGAAGTGTATACAAGTGACACTTTTATGATAGAATACTAATCAGAGCATCACACAGATGCGGAAAAGTTAGTTTTAATCTTTAAAACCGTTTATTTTTCATTTATTTTAATTGATCAGTAAGTAGTAAAAATTGATAATTTTATTTAATGCCAAAGTTTATTCCAATACATTCAATTAAAGGCATTTACAAAGTAAAAATGAATGCTTTACAATTAGCACAAGCACTATTTTTTTCACTAAGTCCTTATATTTTCAGTTTACTCCTTAAGAAACGATTTTCATATACATATAGTCCATGGTATGGCAATTTATGAGAAAGCCAGTATTAACTTTTGTTGAGCCATTTCGCCTAAGTATTTGGTCTAGCGGTAACCAAAAATCCAAAATATCCAATACAAACAAAAAATAAAAAAACCTATAAGTCAAGAAACAATTCAGAAATCAAATAAAATCATTGATTAAAAAAAAATCAAAAACTCCAGAATTTAAAATTTTTTTGATTATTGTGTCAATGGTAAGCACATTTTGTTTTCTATTGTTGATATAAATTTTCAAGCATATTTGTGTGTACTTATTTACTGTTGTTATTTTGTCTGTTTACTTATATAACTGTTGTTAATTGTAGAAGCTCATCCAGAAACGAGAAAGGGTCTCCACAAGACGGTGGGATTTTTAAGAGCTATGAAGATCTATTTAATACTTCCAGTAAAGAAATAAAGACGTGTTTCAAGTGGAAATGAAATGTTAGATATATTATTTTAAATTTTGTACAGTCATAAGTGCTGTTTAGCACTCTAATATGTTATTACTTGGTATCTGGTATTTACAAAGCTGGGCAGTAGTTAATTACGTTTCCTTTAAAAATAGTTGTTCTACAACCGTGCGTAAAGTACGTACTTTAAACACACTTTCGAGTGCGGAAAGAAAAAGTTCCAATTTGTATGTAGTTTTATCTAGTCTTATAAAAATATAGGTAGGTATAATAAACGGATATTAAATCTGAGTTTTCTTTAAATCAGAGATTGAAACATAGAATTCAGTAAAGTACATACGTAATAATTATTGGGTACCTACTGGAAAATAATAGAATAGGGTGCATAGGTAGGTACCTATATGCTGGCTGCGAGTGACTGACATTTCTTTGTGCAATGAATCTGATATTTAAATTTGAAATTGAGATCTTCGACTATACCTAGGGTAAGCAAAAGTATTTATATTTAAGTATTCAACATTTTTAGGAAACTATGATGTTATTTTAGATTATTTTTTTAGAAAACGGAATAGGTAGGTACATATAATTATAAAGATATGGATTCCTCTGATTATCTCTCAGGAGATTATTTTGAAAATACACTCAAACATATTACACGTAGCACAGAATGCTTCTAATGATTTATTGCCCCAAAAATCTGTGAATATTTACGAAACAAAATACAATTTGTTTAAAGAATGGTGTAGAAAAAATAAAAAATAACAAAATATTCCGAAAATGTCCGAGTGCACAAATTGCACCTTTAATATTAGTATTGTTAATAATTGAATACGTCTGTTGTTTTGTTAATTTGTTGTAATTTTGATTAAAATGTTCAAAACATTAATCAATATATAATATATTTGATTAAGAATCAATAAAAGCGTTATAGTTTCTTCTAAAAAAAATTAAACCTACTTTAGTGCGCAAAGAGAATTTCTATTAAACTTCTGTATTTTGATAAAATTTTCGGTAGTAGAAAAAATAGTGTATGTAATTCGTGTGTAAAGGCCTTTTTCGACTCATGTGATATTCACATTCGTCGAAAAAAAGGCTACTTTACACACTTGTTACATAAATAACTATTAATTGTGTTCTAACAGTGCAGTAATTATACTCAAATATTTTCTTTCACAGAAAATTGCCAAAAATAGTAGTTAACTACTCATTGCTAACGCTTTTTTTGATTAAGTAGTTAGCAGTTATACTCCACTAGTTTGTCCAGCTCTGTGTGTTTATAGGAGTATAATAATAAATAAATAAATTAACATAAACTTATCATAAATAATTTTATTCTACTTTTATCTTGATTTAATATCTTTTAAAAATCTAATGATACTCCAATCTAGAATGTATGTTACTCAAATTATTTTTTATTATTGTATTGTTTTTACATTATTTATTCTGTTTGTTAAGAAAACTGCTTTGTGAAAGAAATTATTTGTTGTGTATTTTTTTCATTTTAAGCATTTATGGTTCATCATTTGATATTTCATTTAATTTAACTCAACATCTAATCATTATTGAGTTAATGGAGTTAAATTGAATGAAATGTCAAATGATGGACTATAAATTGCTATTTTGAAACAAAATAATTAAAATACAGTAGATTTTGAATATACCGCCAAACCCGAAAATTACAGAAATCTTTTCAACATCACTCAATTGTTAAGTCGATAGGCTCTTTAGATGGCGCCACAAACAGTGTCTCATCTATCTGTGGGTTATATGTGGTTCAGGCCCCTTGGAAATACCAGCTTCTCCAAAAAACCCAATACAAATTTCACTTTAAGGTATGTATAATTCTTTATTTTCTTTATTAAGTAGCTTTTTATACCTTTTTAAAGCTCTTTGCATGATTTACAGTTACTTTTCTTTTAAATTTGTGATTTTTTCTTGCAGTAGGTCCTCCCTCAACAATACCAGATTACTTTTTAATGCTTTTTATTCATTGTTAAGCTTTGTCACGCATCTCTTGATTTTTTATGTCCAATATCAATATTCACATTTTTATATAAATTTAATGTCTTTTCATCCATATTATCACCTTTTCCTTTGGAAATTAATAATTATTAATTTTTTAACATTTACATATCCTTAAACAGTCCTTAATTAATAAAATACTCGTTAATGTGGTTTATCATTTAACACAAAAATAAACAATTCTACAGTCTGTTTTCAATTTAGCATTTTAGCATATATGCAATTCTTTCAAAATTATCTAATATCTCCCACAAACACATAAACTATACTTAGATTTTCTTTTTGATAATTAAATTATTGGGGTTGATTTCAAATAAACAATCTAAACTTTGTTTAGAGGTTACCGTTCCATGTTCTTGTAACCATATTCTATTTTTTATATTCATGACATCTAAATTATTCTTTGATAATTATGTCATCCTGACAATTAACCAAACAATCCATGAATTTGATTTGTAATTCTTATTCAAATATCTTTAATGATTATGTTTTTAATTGTACTTAATTTCTGTTTCAGGTTACAACATGGTTCATCTGTGAGATGCCAGGAACAATTAATACCCAATACTTTATGCGCTCCAGAGACTGTATCGTGCTAACAAGATATAATTACAAATAGTGACCGATGACGATGACGACATACACACAGGATTTTTCTCTAAAAACCCTTTTTTCGTGTTTTTATTATTGACAAACGTAAAAATAACTCAAAAAAATCGAAATTTCCTACTTTTTTGGGGTAAACCAGTACCTTTCTCGTATCCTAGATACGGTTGGCCGAAAAGTAATAAGCCTAAAAACACAACGTTTCTTATTTATATATTCTAAAACCAAGCTTAAAAGACAAAGGACAAACAAAAAATTTATTCATTATGGTTGAAATTATTTTAAAATTAATTTTGGTGGGCAGTGTATTCTGTTACGTTGTTTATAATAATAAATAGATAAATATTATATCGCATGAGATAGATTAAGATAAGAATTGGTATTATACGAAACAAATTCTAATAAAATTGTACTAACTTTTTAATGAATCAAAATAATAAAATTCTTATAAATTTATTATAAACCCTGATAATATAATAAACACTTCCCTTTTCGTTCAATATGGATTTAATCTGAGAAGTAAAGAACAAAATAATTATGGGTTTAGTTGAAATAAATTTCACCTAACACTCGTTAACAACAGCCAATAAAATAAGTAGTTTTTATCTAGACAAATTAAGCAGTATTTAGTGACTGACTCACGTGTTTTCCACCTTTTATTAGACTCAATTAACATAACAAAACTTTCATACCTCAACATGTTTGCCTTGAATAGTTCAAATAACAAACAAAATGCGTAATCGAAAATCAATTGCAACACAATAACGCATAAAAATAAATATAGAAAAAAAACACCCTCTAACCTGAATATTTCAATATCGTATTGTTGTTATTTGCATTCTTTTTGTTAGGATGGGATTTTGTGTCTTGTGAAGAACGGGTAAGGGTTAAAACAGCCGAATTTTTCGATTTGGGTAACGTATCTGCTTTGATATAAAACTTATTACCGCGCGTTTTTACCCGAATTTTAGGCAACGTGCTCATGTTTTCGGTTCGGCACAGCTAAAACTGCCTTATCGATCTCTAGCAAACTATGACGCATCGTTATCATTCAAGATAAGCGCGAAAGAACACTAACCGACAACATCGTAAAAAGTAAACAAAAGAATTTTTCGAAACAAACGAAGATCGCACTCGAAACAAAACAGTAAGCGACAACGGTTTATTTGAGTACCTCGCGCTCGATCTGTTGTAATATTACTGAGTAGGCTGTGTACGCTAATCGCGAACACAAACATCTCGCTGGTTTTAAACGACGACAGAAGTGCAGTACGCGGCGATGCCAATTATTTACGAAATTTCTTTATCGCTAGGATTTTATAGAACATTAAAAGATTATAATATAAAATGGACATCTAGATTCGTTCTATAAAATTATCTATACAGAATCTTGCACTTATTATAAAAGGAAATGCTTTTCAATTGAAAGTAATGGTGATAAATAGTTGTGAAACAATCAATTTGAACGATGTTAACTTTGAATACGTTTATTAATTTCATCTTAGAAGGTTTTTATAATTAGAATATATTGATATGAATTTTATTAATTCTGATAATGTATTAGTATTAAAATTATTAAATTTAATTTGCCCTATGTTGGGTTCGCCAATTGATATGATACTATTTAATTATGATAAAATATATGATCAATATTATGTTGTCTAATTTAATTTTGTTCCACGTTTGTAGGCCAAATTGTTATGAAATTTATTTATTGTATTAATATACTATTTATGTGAAATTTATTAAGTTTTTTATTGTTGTTATTTTAAACTAATGAATAGTTATTTTGTTATATCTAATTTATTGTTACTGTTATCATTATATTTCTTTTTTTGTAATAGGCGTCAGAACGCGTACGGTTTGTTTATTTTAGGCGATATGATTTTATACCTAATACAAGTTCAACTGAATATAATGTCAATAGCTTTATTCCTTCTACTTCAGATCTCAGGGATGTGTTCGGCACAAGCGCTCGACGGCAACATTAAGCTAATAGGTTTGAGGACACTTGAAGAAAACAAGGAAGGCTGAACGTAATTATTTAATTGATTAAAGAAAATTTCTTAGAGTTATTAACACCTCCTCCTCGATAATTAATGAAAAATAAGGTTTTAAAAGAGTTACATAATTCTTCGTGTAGTATTCAAAAATATATAATTCTCATAACTAAATGATTAAATGTTTTCGTTATAAATAAATTGAAAAATAACTATCAATACTATATAACTGTGATATCACCGTTATTTACAATCAATCCCGACTCTAGTTTCTACTAAGGTTAAGTTTCCATATGGGAGTCGGTAATCGTTCGTATTCTGAATGTATTGCAAGATGGTGAGATTTCAAAGTGACGCTCTGAAGTTTATGGTATATTATTGTTTTTTAATGATGAATTGGTAAGTAACAGCTTTGTTCATAAATTAATTAAGCTAGTGGATCAGTGGAGATTGATTATATCTCAATAACTATATAAAAATTCAAAATGAAAATCATAATATTGTGTTTAACCTAACAATTTAAACCAAATTCAACGTTTGTGCATGTGAACGAATTTTATATACATCTAAAAGTAATGAATGTCTTGTGTTGATTTGTTTCAGTTCACAAAATAAAACAAAGAGATTCGTGGTGATCGAAATAAATCAGTCTCTCTATCCGATGTGGAAATTAAATATATCGTATTCGAATTATTTCTCGTATGAAGAATTTCTGCTCCCAGCAAAAACGTGTGATTATCGTCAGGATTAAATAAAGGTAAATTAGTTATCTTACTAAATTCTTGTAGACGCTATTGTAAAATTTCATTCTCGTATTTTAATTATCAATATTTGAGCGTTATACTTGCTACTAATTATGTCTGTCTTGATAATTTATTAAATTTTAGCTTCAAATTGTAGTTTTTTTGGTTTTAATTTTTCACTTTCAAATACATTATTTTCATCATCGCCGTTCTCACACCACACACCTTTTTTCCAACAACTCACTATCTATCAACAACTATCAAGTTTTTTCGATCCATCCTTTTTTTTTCAAAACAGTAATTATTTTTCGAAATCGACCCTACCCGTGTCATGTTCTTTTTCACCCATTCACTGCGTTCAAAGAATTTCTGCGATTACACTACTGTCACCTTTTTCACACTTAACCTAAATATCGATAAATATGTCAATTTATATAGAATATCATTCATGTCACATTATTTTTTTAATAATCGTTCAAAAGACACTTTAAGGTATACAGGGTTCCTCAAAAGTTATAGGAATCAAGAAAATAGAATTATAGAAGTTTGTTTTCGATATTTTATGTCTTTAAATGAATCATATTTTTTTAATTGACTTATGTGTATGCAATTTGTTTATCGATAAGTTTACATCATGAACCTTTGAATATCATATAACTATGAGTATTATAATTTTTATTTGATTGAAAATCGGTATTTATTCATACAATTCTATTTGTTTATTTACTTGTCATTAATATTTCACCTTAATATATAATTATATGTATATATAAATTAAAATTCTTAATCGGGTCTTTAGTTTAAGGTGAAATAAAAAGTGGACTCTTTATTCTGTTCATGCTTTCGAGACTTTATTGGCTCTTCATCAGGAACTCTACAATAAATTAATAAACGTCAAACGACCAATAACAAGAATTGAATATTTTTACTTACGAAAGCGATGTTAAATCTGTTTGATGTAATAACTGTGTTAGTGAAACGCGTCAACTAGTTTAAACTGAACATTAGTTCAAATATAATGAAGTTTTAAAAAATTAAATTGTTTATTTCATCGTTCAATTAGAATAAACATTACAAATGTTTTGAAAATAAATATTTGGATACACAATTAATTACAATTCAGGTTATATTAAGTTATGGTGATATACTTTGCATTTCTTTCGATATAAATTTAGGTTTATACAGCAAATAAAATAAAAAAAAATTACAAAGAAAAAAAGTAAGATACAATTCCCCCAAAGGAATAGGATACTTGAAGGTATGGCAAAGGACACGAATATCAGAAAATAAAAAAATAGGCTCACACAACAACTATAAAGAGAAATCACAAAAATAAGAAATGAGTCAGTCAACAAACACCTGAGTGACCTAATTGATGATCAATGCGCTTATGCTGAATATTTAGAAAATATTTTTCAATCAAATCCCGAAGAAACTCAAATAGATGATGAACAGGAAGCCGCTGAATCTTAGAACATATTATTGGCTACAACAAAAGAAGTTCATAAATTAATCAAGAATAACAGCAATACACAATAGCTCCCGGCTTTGACTTGAGACTTGACGTGAGATATTAAAAAAATTGCCCAGGAAAGCTATAGTAAAGCATACTACTCTAATCAATGCATCTTTTAGGCTCATATATGTTCCCATCCTATGGATAACGGCGGAGGTAATAATGATACCTAAAATAGGAAAATCCAGCCACCATTTAACATCGTACAGGCCAACCTACTTACTACCCGTAATTTCAAAAGTATTTGAGAAATTGCTGCTAAGAAGAATGCACCATATAATTGCACAATAGTATATTATACATCAAGGTGCTGAAGACTGTTATTATTGACCGAGCACCAAGATTATTTCGCGAGGGGCTTTGTCCCGAGCGGAATAAAGTGCGAGGCCTATAAATGTCTTCACCACCGAGGTGTATACACAATTTTTTTCACTACTAACCAAATTCAAGACAAAAATTAAAAATAAACATTTTTCTTGGAAAAATCGAGTAGCACAGGAATGCAAATTGGCCTTTCCACTAATAAAACAAAAATCAAGTAGTCTGATGCAGATTGCCATTTCCACTAGTAAAACTTATTTTCAAACAACGGGTGCGTTCAGAAAACATAACTTATAACTGAACCGTTGAGTGCGCGCTCACTGAGCAACGAATGGTTGACGTATGTCTTCTGAACAATAATTGTTTGTAAAGTATAAATATTGAAATATTAAAATTATGGCTAGATACAATCTAATTCTTGCGTTATTAGATGATGGTAATATAATTGATATAAATAGAAATATTATCGCCCATGCAATAAAACATTTGCAGGAACGATTACAACATGATTATAACGTGAGAAGACGTGGTATACTGTTATGTTGTAATACTTACGTATTGTTACGAAATCGCACACTGGTGTAATCCCTGAATCCGACTCTGTCTAAAGCTATGTATGAAATTTTGGAGAAGGCGCGGGGATTTCTTCGAAATGTTTACCATTATTTTTTGTGACTAGTCTTATTTAGAGACTTCCAGGAAGGTCGATTGTTTTTGTGAGCCGCAATCGAGAACCTTCCAGAATGAAAGGCGCTTAATATATAAGAGAGACTACCTACTAACGGAGTTAGTTTATAATTTTATCTTCGTGAGATAAACAGTGAACAAGTAAATAGTAAAGTATTCAAATAAATTAAGTCTAAGTAAATAAACAGTAGTGAAGTGTTCATATAAATTAGTGTAAGTGAATATACTGCGTATCTAGTATAAATTAGTGAATAAAAGTGAGTAGACATACCGTATGTATGAGTTTATCCCACCATCGTAATAAAAACTTTTAACTTTTAAATAAATAAGAAAAACATTACAGTATTTATGCACTAATCTAAAAGCATCACAAACTGCAACGTGTTGTGCTCGGTGAGCGCACTTGAAAACCACTCAGAAAAATGGCGTTCGCTCACCAAACATGATGAGTTTCGCTCAATGATCAAAGTGCTTTAACAGAACATTCACCCAACGGTTGTGCAGCAGTTGTGATTTCTGAACGCACCCAACGTTTGTAATTGTCGCCATATTGTAGTTACGGAATGTCATTAGTCATTATTGGTTGAGTACGAATTTTAACACTAGAAGCGCTTGACAGTTTTAAAAATTAATTGTTCTGGATCTTCTGAACCAAGGGCACTATGAGGCTAAGAAATGTTTAGTTTTAATCTTTTTGTGTAATAAACACGTACAAGTAAGCTCAATCTTGTTTTGCATATAATTCCTATTTTATTACGGCTTTTACCTATTAGCGCCGCATGGGGTCATATTGATCCCTGTCTTTAGAATATAGGAAAAATATTGCAATGCTTGTCTGAATTGATATCATACATAAATATTACCTATGTGTATCTGAACAAATAAACGTTTTTTGTGGTGGTCAATATTCAAATCACTACTACACTATTGTTAGAGAAACTCCAGAACCAACACCGTATGCTAAACGGTACATAGTTCATGGAGATGTGTTTGAGTTCATGGCGATTGATCGTGTCTGAGCCAATTTTACGACACATACAAATGTGCACAAAAGCTGAAGCTTGTCGTCAGGGAGAAAATGGCTGGTCGATTACACTAGAAGAACTTGATGCATTTATTGCTTTGCTGTATGTTCCTGGGTCTTATAAATGCAGAGGAATGGATTATGATCTCTTATGGTCTAAAGATAGGGGAATAGGATTTTTTAGAAAAACAATGAGCCGGAACCGTTTTCGTATCATAATGCGATATCTGAGATTTGACGAACGACAATCTCGATATGAGCGCCTCAAGACGGACAAATTTGCGTTGGCATCGTTTATTTGGGATCGATTTATTGAAAATTGCATAACTTGTTACATACCCGGCGAGTTTGTGACAGTTGACGAACAATTATTTCCCACAAAAGCACGTTGCCCATTCACCCAATATATGGCTAATAAACCGGATAAGTTTGGCATCAAATACTGGATACTCGGTGATGCCAAATTCAAATATATGTGCAATGCATTTCCCTATCTAGGAAAATATGCTCATCGTCTTGCAGATGAAAGCCTTCCCGAAAATGTGGTTTAGCGTCTTATGAAACCATTTTTGAATAAAGGCAGAAATGTTACTACAGACAATTTATTTACGTCTGTAAAATTGGCTAAGCGCCTGCAACAAGCTAAAACTACAATAGTTGGTACGGTAAGTAAGATTCGAAAAGAAATACCAGTTGAAATAAAATTGCGTAAAGCACCCCTCTACGATACAAAACTTTTGCAGCATGAAAACTGCACGCTAACTGTATACCAGGGAAAGAAAAATAAAAATGTTCTCATCCTAAGTACCATGCACTCTAATATTGAAATTGGCTCTACTGAAAAAAAGTTTCCGGAAACTGTTTTTATAACAGCACAAAATATGGAGTCGATATTATTGACCAAATGGCTAGGCAGCAAATCACCAGAGCTGGCTCACGTCGTTGGCCCGTTCAAGTTATTTATAACATTCTTAATTTAGCTCTAATAAATGCTTGGATTTTATACAAATAAAGTACAGGAGAGAAAATAAGCAGGCACCGGTTTTTGAGAAAACTTGCAGAAGAACTTCGAGCAGCGTATTGTCGAAGTAAAAATACCTCTGATGTTGTCCAACCGAACCGAACCAGGACCATCGCAAATGAGACAGAAATGTCAGTTTAAAAGACACTGCAATGGAAACAAGACTGTCGTCAAATGTAAAAAGTGTCAAGTTTGCGTGCGGAAATTGTTCTGGAAACATTGTTAAAATTGTAACTTGTGCCAAATGTGCCAACTAGTTTATGAGTATGTAGTAAACAGCTTTTTATTTGAATAAATATACAAAATAAGTCTAAGTCTTTTAGTTTTTGCTAATTCTGCAATATTTATATGAGGAAAAAAGATGGGGTCAAAATGACAGGTAAGCTCGGCGCTTCTAGTGTTAAACTAATGGCATTTTTATTCAAACAATTTTATCGTGTTAGGTAATTTCAAGCAGCAAATACGTTAAAAACAATCTAAACTACTATCCCTTGATTCTCAAAACTTTTGAATTTCTTTCTTATTATTGACCTAGGTTAATAATAGAAAAAAATACTGACCACTAATAGAGAAATTCAGTTTCTCGGTTGGCTCAAAAACGCAATAATTAGCAACTTCATAGCTAGAATAGTCATAGTAGTGGAAAAAAAAAACATTACCCCACTACACCAATTTGGATTTCATGATAAACATTCTACCATAGATCGGATCCATCGTATAATAACTAAAATGAAGAAATCATTGGAAGACGATCAAATTTGCTAAGCTTTATATCTCGATAGCGCTAAAGCGTTCGACAAAAAGTATGGCACCAAGGCCTAATCATAAAACTAGAGAAAATATTTGCTCTACAACTGGCTGAAATTTTGCAGTCATACCTAGAGGATCGATCAATCAGAGTTAAAATGGAAAATGAGTACTCTGAGCTGAAACTAGTAAATGCAGGGGTTCCACAAGGCAGTGTCCTTGGGCCAGTACTGTACCTCGTGTACACATCTGACATTCCACAGCGAGAAAACATAATATTAGCCACATTCGCTGATGACACAGAAGTACTAGCTGTAGGGGCAACTATAAAAGACACAACGGTCAATCTACCGAATGTAGTTAATAACGTAGAACACTGGTCTAAATAATGGCGAATAAAATTCAATGAAAATAAGTCCATATTAACTTTACCAACAGAAGAATAATTTATTTTCCAATTAATCCCAATAACAATATTGTTCCTAATGAAAAAACAACAAAATACCTGGTTTTAAATCTGGACATCAAACTGAAATAGAGGAAACATGTTAAAAAGAAAACTGAACAGTTAAAAATTAAGTATAAAAATATGTATTGGTTGACAGGTAACCACTCGCAGCTTTCCATTCAGAACAAATTATTGATTTATAAACAGGTTTTGAAACTGGTGTAGACTTATAGTCTGCAACTATGGGGTTATACCTAGATGCCTAGAAACGTTCAAAAACCGAATGTTAAGGAATATTGCACGTGCTCCTTGGTATGTTCGGAACGACGATTTACCCACAGACATTTCTGATTTACAAAGAGACCTCCAAGTCGAATATATCCAAGAAGAAATTTAAAAGCCGCAAGGAGACATGAAGAGAGACATAAACATCCGAACCATGAAATGATCAAAATAACTAAACCGTTTGAGTTTGTGTAAGTATTTGTTAGTGCAAAACAGAATCTAGGATGGACCACAGGTGACATCTAGATTACAACTGTTAGGAATTTAGGTTAAAGCAAAAATGTTGAATAATCTTTTAGACTAGGTGCATTCCCATTGTTGAATTAAAAAAATAAAATAATATTGGAATATTGGTTGGCCAATAAAAATATTGTATAATAATAGATTGCTGCTACCATCAAAAACAACGTTTCGGTAGGTTTAATTATTTATTTACCAGCTTTCTTTTCCAATAATAAAATAAAAAGTAGGGATCTGTCACTTACGAATACACCAGTTTCTATTTATGTAATATTACTTACAAACAGCAAAACTACGTGTTAAAAGTAGGGTTATGTGTCCCAAACACGCAATAATCAAGGTCAACTTTTATATTTTATTTTGTTTGCTGTATAAACTCGCCGTCATTTGTTGACGTTGGTGTGTTATTTTAAGAAATTCATTTTGCACAATTTGTGATAACATTTTGAAAGAAAAATCTACTAGATTTTGTAGATTTTCAATTTGTAACCGTCAGAAACAGCTTTTATAATGATTGGTAAATACATTTTTATTGGATAATCCACTCCATTGTTTCATTAAAAGTGATGTTAGATTGTTTATAGGTAATTTTTACTTGTATCTTTATTCAGTCAATAAATTGTAATCATAAATACAATCGACAATAGTGGAACGTATCGTGCTCTATATTTTTATTAATTATAGTGAAATAACGAAAGAATGTATGTGAACCAGGTGATTCAAATAAGAAAGGAATGATGACATCCATTTTTAGAATATCCCGCATTTTTCAAAATATGTATAGTAACTATTACTCATCAATTATTTGGAATCCTTAGCGGCGAAAGTACAGGGTTATTGGTTATAATTTGACCACCCTTTTATTTCTCTTATGCATACAGGTACAAAAAAGTTTTATATAAAAGTTGTAGGAGTATAAATTAATTTTAATAAAATATAGTTTGCACACCAGTAGCGTTGTTGCATTACGAGGTATAATATTTACAGTATGACATATTGGGATAGGACCTTTTTTGCTCATAACAAAAATTTATACTTTTATAGGTCTAGCATTTATACTTTCCAAAGTAATGGTCAGTAAATTCCTAAAGTATTTAAGTTAGTATTTAGCCAAAAAAGAGTAGTGGGCTATGCATATCTTACTGGACTTTTATCTGTCAAAACTATAAACGAATGTAACAAATACCACTTATTGCTTGTTAAATGTGGTATATTTTTCAAAAATAGATTATACGGCTACTGAAAAAGTAGAAATATTTTATAATTTGAAAGGATATCTTTCCCAACGTAATAATCAAGGTAATTTTTTGTGGGTATGTGGAATGAAATACCGAGATGTACTCTTTTTAATATATATTCCAAGCTTTCGAATATTATATATTCATTATCAAGTAAATAATTAATTGAGACTAGTGGAAAAATTGTAAAATTTATAATATATGATTGTATATATCTTCCAAATAAAAATTCCAAAAAAACAATTTATAACGACATCAAATAAGGTTGTTAAGTTACTATTATAAATTTGACATAGTTGGTCAATTATTATTTCTACGGAGTGAACAGAAATTTATTTTATTTTTCAGTTTGAGAATTTGCTAAAAGTTATTTACAATAAGCTGTTGTAGTTCAATATTTTAAGTGGCACACCCGGTATTTAATAAACTTCATCTTTTAGTAAAAAAAAGACAAAGCCAAAAAATATAGTCTATTTTTATCATATTGATAGCTGAAGAGCTCATTATAAATTCAAAAATGTGTCTGAAACACTTCAGGGTGATTCAAAGAATTAAACAGCATTGTAAGCGCTTCTTTATGTAAATAAGTGTTCAGCTAGTAACTTTCGCTAGATTCTTCCTGTATAGTAGTGAACCGCAGGTAGCGAGGACAATAGAACCCTAATACCATTACCATTCAAATATATTTAGAAGTAATAAATTTATCGTCACAGTGCAGTATAGTTGGGTAAGGATAAGATCCTATAAGGTATTTTATTATAGATGTATTTTATTACAATATTTATTTCATTTATATAATTAGCACAGATATTTAATTAATAACTTTCGACGTATTTACGCTATTTAGTGAACTACAGGTAGTGATAACAATAGAACGGAAATCCTAGATTATTCAAAATCCTTGTGTTGTTGTGACAGTATCGGGCGGTTAGGTATAAATGAGATCATATTTGATATTGAGGTACCTAATTACTTAACCTTTGTATAAATTTCACAATATTTTATTTAAACTTTTCCTACCCGTTTAGATATGTTAATATCGGTAAGAAGAATAAGCTAAATTGGTATTATCTGGTATTTCGTTATTTAATTATTAGTAAGTTTTACATATAAGAATGATTTGTAGCCCTAAAATTGTTAAAAACTTGCAAATGATGTACCTAATCAAAATTCCATTTCATCAGAATCTGATGAATCTTCAACTCCAATATTAATTATTATAGATTGAACGGTTCCATCCATGATATTGTCCAGTTGCCACATTCTGTTCTTCTTTCTGCGTATGACTCACAGTTCTCTTCAGACACTTTTGACAAAGAGTTTTGTAGTAACAATTTATAAGTTTAATTGTTTCGTGTTACGTCACCCTGTACTTGCGCTCATATAAGTTCAATAGCGTTCAGTTCGCAGTGGTATGGTTGTAATAGTAGCACAGTTATTCTACGTTCTAAAGCCATTTCGTCAATTACAATATTTTTTGAATTTCGATTTGTGCAGTCTTACAATTCGTAATAATTCTTGTTTTACGGAATGCCCTCAGGGGGTTCCAGGTGGTCGGCTATATGGCCAACAACTCTGGAATACGGGTGTGACGATCCCGGGGCCCTAGTCATGTCGTGTAATGTCCTGTTAATGTCTTGTTATTGTCCGTCTCATTTTTGTAATATGTTCGCCCTCCTTGAATAAGTAATCTCAAAGTGTTAGACACCGTGCTGACGAGATGCATGGCTCAGCCTTAGTGAGTCTCGAACGGTTCCCTCCAGACACCAGGCTACATCTGGATTGTAATTAAGCCTTGTCATGATATCCAGGCTTTATCATGATCGACCGAATATTTCCTATGATACTCGTGGGACTAACATGAATAGTTCTAATTTATCTTCTTTTCCCCCAATAAGCGGGTCCAAGCGACCCAGAGTTGAGACTAAAATAACTACATCCCCCATAAACAATTATAATAGATTTTTTACAATAAAAAGATCAACAGGTAACTTTACCAACATTTCGCCTTTCGTTATTCAAAAAGCCCTTAATAATTACTTCGGTACCTTAAAAGAAACTAAAAAATGATCTGATGGATCACTCTTAATAGAAGTCAATAACATCAAACAATCCACAATAGCAGAAAAATTAACCACCCTACATGAATATGAAGCAATCACTTCTCCTCACTCGTCTTTGAGCATCATTAAAGGAGTCATCACTTGCAAAGATTTAATCAATTGTTCCGACGAAGAAATAATTACCAATCTAAAAGACCAAGGTGTTACTAGCATCTACAGAATTCTCTCCAAAGCCGATAAAACTCCCACTGGCACTTTTATCGTATCCTTTAACACACATAATCTTCCCGCAAAATTATTCGCAGGTTTTCACTGTATCAGAGTAAGACAGCACATACCTAATCCTTTGAGATGCTTCTCATGCAATGAATTTGGTCACACAGCTTCCAAATGTAAAAACAACTCCACTTGTCCATCCTGCGGTCACCCCCCACACGACGACCCTCTATGTTCTACTCCAATAAAATGTGTAAATTGCAAAGAAAAGCATTCTCCTCGATACAAAGGATGCTCAGCCTTTAAACGCGAATTCGAAATTCAAAAAATTAAAGTAAAAGAAAACATCTCATACTTTGACGCAAAGAAAAAATATATTTCCTTAAACCCACCACACATTTTCAAATATAGCTCAATAGCCTCCACAACTCCTATCCACTCAACACCCAAAGTATCAATATCCATTCAATGCGACCTATTACAACAAAATCCTTCATCAAATAACAAAACCCCACTCATTTTATCCCCTCTCTCCTTCCTCCCCCTCCCCAAAACCCCCCAAAATCCACTTCCTCCCTCTCCTCATATCTCCCTCTCCCCATTTCCATTCCCCTTCCAAAAAATCTTACCCCCAACATTCCACCTCCAAAAAAAAATCCCAACTAATGAACAGAAAAACCTCCACCGTTTTCCCAATCCACCAATCTCAAATCCAAAACAATTCAAAAAGCTCATCCAACAAATCTCATAAACACAAAACTTCCACAAAGAATTCTTCAAATTCTAAACTATCAGACATAGATATGGATCATCACATTGATCATCTCCCTTGAACTTCCAGTAAATAATCTCAAACTCCTCAATAATTTATCAAATTCTCAACTAATATAAAACATTTCAATATTCATTTCACAAACAGACCCGACACAAATCGTGCTGCTGGCGGAGTAGCCATCTATACATGAATATCTTGATTATGACAAAAGAAATATCATTTTCCAATCTAGAAATATGTGCCACCAGAACCCATTTACATAGTCCTATAACCATATGCAATCTCTATCTTCCCCCTACAGCAAATATCTCCCTTGAAGAACTCACTTCTCTACTATCCCAACTTCCCCATCCATTTATACTATTAGGCGACTTCAACTCTCATAACACCATCTGGGGCTCCAAACACACCTCTCATAGAGGCCATATCATAGAAAATCTGATAACTCCGCTCTCCTTACTAAACGTCAATGCTCCTACCTTTCTGTGTAGCTCAACCGGTTCATTCTCCACCCTTGATCTTTCCTTCTGCTCCTCCTCTATCTTTCCCCATTTCCAATGGGAAATTCTAGATGACACTCATGGAAGCGATCATTTTCCAATAATAATCAGAATTCAACACCCAACCAACACTTCAACAAATACTCACAACAGATGGAATCTCAAAAAAGCAAACTGGCCGTTATACCAAACAATCAATACATATCTGCCCCTCCCAGACCATACCCGAACATTTTATACAATCTCTCTGTTCAAACATTTTACAAGCCACATATCAATCAATACCCAAACTCTCTTACCCACAACACAAATTCCAGCTCCTTGGTGGAATAAAGAATGCGCCACAGCTCTAAGAACAGAAAAAAAGCACTTCAAACATTTAAAAGACACCCCACAGAATCCAATTTCATAACATTAAAAAAACTCAGAGCACTATCCAAAAGAATAATAAAAACAGCAAAAATCGAATCTTGGAAAAAATTCACATCAAATTTGAACCACAATACTTCCCCCAAGACTATTTGGGATGGCATCAAAAAAATGAAAAATATCCCTTCCAGACACATACCCGGTATACACTATAATGGCGAATGGATAACAAATCCTACTGAAATAAGCAACCTCTTTGCGAATTCTTACATCATAAATCTTCCAATTCATCCTACAGCTCAAATTTCCTCAGAAAGAAAAAAGAAAGTGAAAAAATCCCAAACTGTAGATCTGACAACAGCGCCTTGATAGGTACTCGAAATACCATGAAGCGAAAAAACAAAAGAGACGTGGTACTTACCTTGACTCGAAGAGCAACTGCGATCACCTCCGGACACGGAGCCTGGCGGAGTCGAGACGCCGCTTGTCCTGTCACTTTCGTCTTCTTTCCTTTTAAGGGCCTGAAAAAAATGATGAGCAGAAGTTTATAAATTGTACGAAAAGTGTATGAATTTAGCTAGTGGCGTCCCATTAGCACTTTGTTAAATGATAGTTAGATGGATACACTTCGAAACAAGCTTCATAACAGATGAATATTTTAAGGTATGGGAAAATTAAACTAACAACACAGTCTCTATAATAATGATCGAAAATATTAGTACAAAAAACGCAAAATTGAACATATATTGTTTTGATATTACTGTAATTCTGACAAAACTCATTAAGCGGAGTAGTTGTATGACTTATAATTACTTAAATTTTTTGAGCTACAAATTTTGAACTTCCATTTCCTTATACTAGCTATGGTATTTTACCAGTGAAAAAAACGCTAGTGAAATAGTCAGTAGTAATACTACAAGTGATTGAATTTACGCGATAAGTCTGTCGATTAATTTTTTAACGAAACTGAATTGCTTTAAGAAAACACCACGAGTCCGCAGGACGAGTGGTGTTTTATTGAAACAATAAAACAATAAAAGACATACTTATGAGATAAATTCTGTCACGAGTGGAATTTTATTAGACTATTTCACAAAGTGAAAGGTAATATGTCTGAAATTCGGCAGAATTATTAGAGGAAATTAGCAAAAAACTTAAGAAGTTAATAAAGTTTAATAAACAGGAAACATTAACATCGAACGAAATACATATTTAATTAAACCAGTAATAATCCAACGTACTTAAATATTTTTCAATTATAATAAATTATAAATGGTACAGTTATTATATACAATGCGTTGAGCTTGATTATTTGAACACCCGCTTGTACATGCTTCATCTAATATTTATTTTCGTTCATCACAAAATCTAGTAAATTGCTTCTAAACGTACTCCAAGATTTCATCGTATTTTTCGGTACATTTTCATCGATTTTTTCGTTGATTAATTCGATAGAGTTTATTCCAAATCTGTTCATTTTTAAATGCATGCACAACGCGATTACTTATATTTGACGTTTAACTGTACATATACAAAGCTGAAAACACCGAACTTGACAGGCCAATCAGGATTAAGAGTCAAGTTTGGTACAACAAACTTTGTTTATTAACATTATGAGCTCAAATTTACAGGTAGTCTACAGTAAGAGTTGAACTACAGTGTCATACATTTGCGCAAAGATAAATGTCAATATTTCAGTGAAGTTATTGAAAAAGCGGCAGCGTGAAATTGACGCCGCTGCGGAGATAGTGGGGGGAGGGAAGCGCTGCAGCCGCGCGGCTGAAACTGATCACGCGTCTATTTGGAAAAGTAGAAAAAATTCGTCATATCTCAAGAACTAATGATCCAATCATGATGCTTTTTTTTTATTTGGGGTAGCATGAAAAAATAATAACAACTAGCGGACTAGATTTTCAAATTACAAATTATTTTAGTGACAAGTTTTACATAATGCATTACTTTCATTTTCACAATATTGAAAATAATATTAATAGTATATTGATAATTATTCATAAGTAATAGTGGATTTAAATTAAAACAGATAATATTTTATTTTACTTTGATGGAAAATGTATTATTTATTATTATTATATACATTATAATATACATTAAATCAATGACAATCGCATACGTACATATATTCTCATGTATTTTATTTTCAGAATATACGTACATTAGATATAATCTAAATAAATTACAATAGATGAACATACTATTCTACCTTACGCCTTATGCTACTGCTACATTATCGCAGCCCTCATCGAAGTTATTGAACTCGTCATCATCATCATCATCATCATCGTTATTATCATAATCGTTTTCATGATCGTAATTTTCACTGTTAACATCTATATTTACAGATAATATTTTTAAAATATCTTCTAAATCTAATTCAGTTTCGTCGCATAATTGTAGACTTTTTTGTTCCTTATTTGTGCATGTCTCACCATGGCAACCTGCACAAAAATGTGTACAAGTTAAGCCGTGTTTTCTGCAACTACAAGTTGTATTTTTGCAACCAGTTTCGCATCTACATGTAATCGACGCAAGTAATTCGTCTGGAATTAACCACTCATTCGTAAAAATCGGTTGCAATCTTAATTCAGTCACCTTCCATTCCTAACCACGTTTGAATTTGATAAAATGTAATAAATCAATTTGTGTATTCAATTTAAAAATAATTTATTGCTCAGAATTAATTGTCTAAAGTACTTGATTTTTAACGTCATTTTTAAACAACTTACAGTTGATAAATCAAAAGTTCCTTTATTGTAAGTTATACTACAACCCTTTTTACGAGTAAAATGATACGTTAAAGAAGTCTGTACGACGCCTGTAGGCTGGCGAAATAAGATTTTTGTAAAACTGCTTTTTACACAACAAATAGAATTGAACAAAAAGTTATTAATATTTCAAGCCAAAATTTTTACCACTTATTAAATACACAAAGACCTTCATTAAAAGTTGCACTACGATTATTTAGAAGCAAAAATAACTGAATTATGTAACATACAAAAAATGGCTGAAATTGGCGGTTTTTTGTTTATTACAAGTAAACAAATTAACGAAATTTAATCCAACCGATAGGTGTTTTGAATACCTATAAGAACTGTCTGCAGGAAAAATGTCTCTTAACGTTTTTTGTTGAAACAGTACCTTTTCAGTTTAATCCGACTGGACTACAAGCAAACATTAAAGAGCCTAGTTAAGCCACGTAACTATATTGGTTTTTTAAAGGTTGTCGTTACAATTTTATTTTTCTAGATTATGGCAATATTGTTGTATTTTTGTTAATATCTAGAAGATAAATTGAAAGTCCAAGTGAAAAACTGATAATTGCGGGTTATTTAAATCATTGTAGTTGTAAAACCGTTCAATATCTGGAAGCTCATTAGCAAAGGTAAGAAGCGAAACGATAACCATCAATGATCTGGGAAAAAACCGTTTCTGGAATGTTAACATATTGAGATTAATCATTTTATTTTCTAAATTCCCAGAGTTATTGTGATATTAACTATGCAACATTTGCAATTGTTGACGTGAACAGTTATGTACATAAATTAAAGAACAATACTGAATACACCTACTCGGATGATATTTTAATGAGCATCTTGTACAAATTATATAGAAAATGAAAATCGAAAGATATTAAAGAAACATATTGTTACGACCTTGTCACAAGAAATTGTGTTACTATTCTGGTTAAATTACTGTTGACATTCGTGTCATCCGCGAAAGTTATAACCTCACAATTTGGCTGAAGAAATTCTTTGTGAGCCGCCAAATTTTGAAATCGTTGAAAGTGTGCCGCGGCAAAAAAAGCTGGAAATCACTGCCTTAAACACTGGTTACACTAAAATGAGGTCAGAAGTTATTTTAATCTAAATATTTGTTGAAACAGGTTAACATTTATTTAATCTTTAGATAATCTAGTTTTTCTGATAGGAATAAAAGTATACAGTAACTAGATGATGAACAAAATAGTAAACACTTTACGACAATGGAAGTTCTGACATACTTTTATGTTCTTTTGAAGATATAATATTACTCGGGGTTTCTCCGCTAAAACCGCAAAAAACTCTCATATTTCAGTGTTTAAATTACATTTATATTTTTATCGGTTTACGGGTTTCTTCCAATTTCACGTTGTACCGGTGAAAATGAGATGCTTTTATTATTGTAGGTCACATTATTGGTGGCGCGTGCACGTAACGTTTACTGTGGATTGAGAAGGATAATAAGTAGGAGTAAAGTGGAGTGTATACATTTAGACATATGATTTGAAATCTGAATAATTTTAATAGCTATAATTATTGTAAAATAAAATTCAATAAATTATCTAGCCAAAAAAGTCGAGGGCTGCAGCAAATCTGGGAATTTAAGTGGAGAGGCTGCAGTATTAGAAAGGTCTGCCTAGGGTATCACAGGAGCTGGAGACCTTTCTTGTCTCGACTCGTCTGGTCTCAATCTCGTCTCTGTTTTCCGAGAAAACAGTTTAGACGATACCGAAACCACATACGATGAGACCCGAGAGTGTCGTTAAACTTTTTTTTCATAGAGAAATAAAATTGTTAGCATTACCAAAGTATTTGATTTTTTCTTTGTATCGATATATTTTACAAAATATTAAATTTGGTGACCATCTGTGGTATATTTTATATTTTTGTCGTTTTATAAGGCAAGAGGAATAACATTTTTTAGGAAATCAATACCAAGACCAAAACACGTACATCATTGAAGGATGATTGTTCAAACCACTGTTAAAACAGAGTGTTTCTTTTCAAAAGCGGAATACGCTCCCGCTTTCACAAGAGCATAATACGCCCCTGCTTTTAAAACAATATGATTGAAGGCGCCAAAACCAACCAGCGAACCCCTCCCATTTTTACTAAAATGTGTAAGTTCGTAGTCGTTAATTTGATCTATAACGGAGTAGCCGCTCTCAATTCAAGTCCCCTTGAACATAGATGCTAGTGTCGATACTCTAATTAAGCTGCAATCCTGCAATACCAGCTTATTTAATTTAAATTGTAAATATAATATTATAAATTGAATAGATGAGAGGCTTTTACTTGATGAAGATTCATACTGGACGATGAAATAAAACAATATAATTTGTTTAAAACTTCATTTATTTGAACTAATGTTCAATTTAAACTGGTTGACGCGTTTCACTAACATAGTGGCTTTCTCAAAACGAATCAAGGTCTAATATAAAAATGTTTTAATATATACAGTGCATGAATACATAATTCTATTATACTAATATTAACAAAGGTATTGCAAGAAATTACCTGGAAATTCATTCACTACAAACATTCCTAAGCTATCTTCTAGGTAAAAAGGTTTAATAAAGGAGAGTGATTGATATCTATTTGGTCGTTAAGAAGGTTGCCTGAATATTTATTTTTGTTAATCTCAAGGGCCTCTAATAAATTTAAACTAAAGGATTTACCGACTACATGAAGAATTTCAAAATTTGGGTCGAAAATGTGTTGGTTTTCTAATAAATGATTTGAATAGTTAGAATCTAATTTTTTGTTGTCATAGCTACGTTTTTGTGAAATTCTAGTTTTAAAATTTCTAATAGTTCTACCGATATAAATTTCATCACAGTTGCCATTACCACATTTTAATTTATAAACTCCTGATTTGTTTAATTTGAAGATTTAGATTTATTATTTTTAATGAGTTTGGATAAATTGTAATCAGTTTCAAAGGAAATATTCATGTCTAAAGTTTCTAAAAATGATTTAATTTTTAAGGATGGTGTTCCAAAGTATGTTAAGCTTTTAAATTGTTTATTATTATTTTTATCAGAAGGGAATACTTGTTCTATAGTCTGTTTTTTTATCTTTTTATTTATGATACTGACAATTAAATTTAGATCGTAATTATTATTAACTGCTATTTGTTTTATGATATTTATTTCTTTGTTATATTTATTAATATTTAATGGGACTGTTAAGAGTCTGTGTATTATACTATTGAAAACTGGTAGTTTATGACTGAATGGGTGGACCGAACTATTATGAATTGTAATATCTGTATGTTATGGTTTATGAAATATAGAAAAATCATGTTTATTATTTATATTTGAAATTGTAAGGTCTAAAAAGTTTATAGACTTATTTTGTTCAAGCTCTACGGTAAATTTGATATTATTGTGAATTGAGTTTATGTAAGTAATGAAGCTCTCTAATTGTCTATTTGTACCGATGAAGCTAGCTAAAATGTCGTCCACATACAGATATTACAATTCATAATAGTTCGGTCCACCAATTCAGTCACAAACTAGCAGCTTTCAATGGTATGATATACAGACTCTTAACAGTCCCATTAAATATTAATAATTATAACAAAGAATTAAATATAAAACAAATAGCAGTTAATAATCATTACGATCCAAATTTAATTGACAATATCATAAATAAAAAAGATAAAAATTATATATTACAATTAATAATAGTTCGGTCCACCCATTCAGTCATAAACTAGCAGCTTTCAATAGTATGATACACAGACTCTTAACAGTCCCATTAAATATTAATAATTATTTATAACAAAGAATTAAATATCATAAAACAAATAGCAGTTAATAATCATTACGATCCAAATTTAATTGACAATATTATAAATAAAAAAGATAAAAATTATATATTACAATTCATAATAGTTCGGTCCACCCATTCAGTCATAAACTAGCAGCTTTCAATAGTATGATACACAGACTCTTAACAGTCCCATTAAATATTAATAATTATTTATAACAAAGAATTAAATATCATAAAACAAATAGCAGTTAATCATTACGATCCAAATTTAATTGACAATATCATGAATAAAAAAGATAAAAAAACATACTTTAGAACAAGTATTCCCTTCTGATAAAAATAATAATAAACAGTTTAAAAGCTTAACATACTTTGGAACACCATCCTTAAAAATTAAATCATTTTTAGAAACTTTAGACATGAATATTTCCTTTGAAACTGATTACAATTTATCCAAACTCATTAAAAATAATAAATCTAAATCTTCAAATTAAACAAATCAAGAGTTTATAAATTAAAATATGGTAATGGCAACTGTGATGAAATTTATATCGTTAGAACTATTAGAAATTTTAAAACTACATTTCACAAAAACGTAGCTATGACAACAAAAAATTAATTCTCACTATTCAAATCATTTAATAGAAAACCAACACATTTTCGACCCAAATTTTGAAATTCTACATGTAGTCGGTAAATCCTATAGTTTAAATTTATTAGAGGCCCTTGAGATTAACCCTTATAATACCAAGCGGGATGCAAATGCACCCCACATGTACTTTTTTGTATATATCTAAGCCAATTATTTTTTGTTTTATTTCCTCTTTTTAGTAGCTGTATTTTTTTAGATTCCAAATGTAATTTACCTAAAATCTTACATGGATTTTTTCCATCTCAGTAATTATTTAGGTTTTTAGAGTGTGGGGTGCATTTGCACCCCGCTTGGCATTTAACGTATACCAATATTTCTATGTTATTATGAGCTAATGGCAGGGTAAAATCCTTACATATTGTACTGTTCGTATCCCCACTTCTCTTATTCGGCGCGGCGCTTGCATTGCTACGCCGCCGGCCGCCTACTGGTACAGGAGTAATAGTTATTACTATTTAGTGTCGTTTATGCAAGCGTCTATGTAAGATAAGCGAGTCGATTTATAGTGCGCCACGTGGTTGTTTATTCGGTCGAAAATGAGTAATTTCCGAATTCGAAATGAAAAAGCTCTAACGGAGGAGGAAATGTTAATGCTGTTGCAAAATGATGATCCAGAATATGAGGAATTGTTGCAGGAAGATGATGCAAGCGACATCGAAAGTGAGGACCATATATCCGACCAAGAAGAATTCGATAAAGAAATCTATGCTTCTTCTGATGAAGAAAACACTAACTTAGAGGTACCTGTAGCTGATATTCCTGTTTATACAGCTAAAGATGGTACCCAGTGGTATAAAATGCCAATAAATAATCAGAAATGCCTGTGGATATGGTGTACACACTAGATGTAAATTGAGTGAATGAAAACGACGAATAAGTAATAAACTAATACACACTGAGTATTCGTCGTTTTCATTCACTCAATAAATAATCAAGTTCGACGTTCGCAGGCAAACAAGATTGTGCATGTTCCAGGACTTACACCTACTAGTGCAGAAATAGGTACGATCAAAGAATCGTTTATGCTGTTTTTTTCAGACGATATATTTAACATTATTGTCGCTGAAACCAACCGGAAAGCTAAATTATATTTTGATAATTATAATCAAACTCATCTCGAGAGTACAAAGAAATATGTGCCAACTAACAGAAGAGAAATCGAGGCCTATATAGGTCTACTTATTACATTAGAAGCATTGCAAGCTAGTACCGAACCCATTGAAATGCTTTTTACTAGTGACCCTGCATATTGTCGGCCTATAATAACAGCAACTTTGTCTAGAAATCGATTACATTTTCTATGGAATAAAGATATGGGCACTGGCAGATTGTGAATACAATTATACTTTGAATATGCAAGTGTATTTAGGTAAGTCATTTATTTCCATTTATGCTATGTTATCTACCGATTTTTTTTGTTAGGCAAAGTAGGCAACAAGCCTGAAAAAGGACAAGGTGAACGGGTTGTTCTTGAACTTTCTGATTATCTAAGTCAAGGATATGGTATCACAACTGATACCTTCTTTACTAGTCTTCAGCTGTCTCAAAAATTGTTGGATAAGAAGCTTACATTATGTGGCACTCTGCGCAAAAATAAGACGTTTATACCAAAGGAACTACTTCCATTATCTTCAAAAAAAGAATATTCTTCAATGTTTGCTTTTACAAAACATTGTACATTAGTGTCTTATGTGCCGAAAAAGAACAATGCCGTTATTTTGTTATCAACCGAGCATGACGATGACAAAGTAAGTAATAAGGAGTCAGGCTACAAACCAGATATTGTCTTGCATTATAATAGTACTAAAGGAGCTGTAGATGCAACAGACCAAATGGCAGCAAAATATACCACACAAAGAAAAACTCTTAGATGGCCCATGGTACTTTTTTACCATATTATCGATATTGGAGCTATAAATGCCTATAAAATATGGAAAATTATAAATCCAAATTACGGGCCTGGGCACTTAGATGCAAGAAGAAAATATCTTCTTCAGTTGGGAAAGGAACTGGCCAAGGAAAATATGATTTATAGATTTAGAAATACTAATGGTTTGCAAGCAAGCATAAAGGAAGATATTCTCAATGTTGTTCCAGAATTGGAGCAAAATATCCCTTCAACAAGACCTGTAGGAACTCAAGGTAGATGTTTTCTCTGTGAAAGAACCAAAGATAGAAAATCAAGACAACGTTGTGTAAAATGTGAGCGTTTTGTTTGTGTAAATCACTCTGAAAAAGAAATTTTTTGTATCCCATGTGAAGCAAAAAATTAAAATTAATTTTGAATACCTAATTAAGGTTCGTTTATTTTTTAGTAACTAAATTGAAATAAAAATAGATACAAAATAATTTATTTGCCTTTTTTTTCATTTTACTTAAAAAAAAGTGTAAAAATCACAAAGATAGACAAAAAAAATGGGGTGCAAATGAACCCCACTTGGTATCGCACGTATGTAAAAAGCTTGGTATTATAAAGGTTAACAAAAATAAATATTCAGGTAACGTTCTTAACGACCAAATATATATCAATCACTCTCCTTTATTAAACCTTTTTATCTAGAAGATAGCTTAGGAATGTTTGTAGTGAATGAATTTCCAGGTAATTTCTTTCAATACCATTGTTAACCTTAGTAAATAGATTTAGCACTGTATATATTAAGACATTTTTATATTTTACCTTCATTCGTTTTGACAAAGCTACTGTGTTAGTGAAACGCGTCAACAAGTTTAAATTGAACATTAGTTCAAATAAATGAACTTTTAAACAAATTACATTGTTTTATTTCATCGTTTAATATTATAATTTTTATTTGTATAACCTGATCGCGACGGTAGTATTGTGCAAGGTCGTAAATCAACACCTTTTTATTAACATTCATATGTGAATATTACTAAAAACTTTATCTGCCGTATTAGTCTCCTGGCACCAGCAGGGTTGCCATATTGCTATACCAAGCTTAATCTTCATTGTTTATTTAATTTATACGTCGAACTGTTTTGTATCTAAGAGACACTTAGATTACAGAATTTACCTTGTATGTATTCTTTTTGGATCTCTGAACGAGGAACTGTCCAGTTTAGTATTTGTATTTATCACTGGCTGCCAAATAGGTCAGATGAATGCAACATCACGTGTTTGGTTTTGTATACCTTTTCCAATGCTTGCCAAAACATCTTAATATAAGGTATAACCGGAAGCGTGTATTTTCTTACCTGTTGCTTATTCCTAATAAGATGGTGTTCCCAGACCTTTGATATTTCTTCAAGTTTAAATGTATATAGTCTCTAACTGTGTAACTAGAGTGGTTCTTCGAGAAATATTAGTTTTGACCAGCTCAAAATTATTTTGGGAAACCCGCCCAAAGCAAGCAACTTTGTATTCATACTGAAACCAGCAATTTATATGCCTCCGTTTCCTTACAATGATGTAATGGAAGCGTTGTTATATATGTTTATATTCATGGTCATCTTGTGATTTAAAGGATCTCGTCTCGTGTGAAGCCCTAGATCTGTTAAGTAGGATTTAGTGAAAGTCTGTCAAAATTAAGACATTGCTCTCAGAACAGATCAAGCAGGTTTGAAAAATCGCACTGCTGTCCGAAATACTAATTTAAAAAAATTTCTTTACGCCCTTCGTTAACGAACTATAGGGCTCTGCAGTTGGGAATTAAAAATGGTATTTTATTTGTAATTAATAAATGGCTAATTAGAAATTAGTAAAATTTTAACCGTTTATAACCATCATAATTGCACACTTTTTGGCGTTCTGTATCTGTAAAGGTTTGAAGGGTGGGTGGCCCCACAGCACTTAGGCCACAATTGGCCCATTGTGCATCCTTCTGAGGTTCAAAACTTCCTTCTAGCTCGTCATCCAGCCTACTTCCTTGAAGTAGGCGATAACGTCGCCTGAATTAAGTTCCCTCATATTGGCGTATGTTAGCCTGTGCTCGCCGAATACTTGAAACCTAAAATGAGAGAGTGTCTGACATTCGCAAAGAATGTGTTTGACAGTCTCATCTTCTTGTTCACATCCTCTACAACGTGGGGTGTTAGATAGACCCAGTCTGTGAAGGTGTTTTCGTAGGTGGCAGTGACCAGTCAGAATTCCCGTGGTTGTTCGTAGGTTCCGCCTGTTCATAGTCACGTATTTTTTGGCTACTTTGCTATCCGGATACTGTAGCAGTTCCTTGGCAAGCCTGCAGCCTTCTGCGTCGTTCCATCTACCCTTAAACTCATTAAGGGAGTGTTCCTTTAATAGGTCGGCCGTTGCTGATGCCGATAGACCAATGAAAGTGCCAGGTCCCAAGAGTTTTTGGGAGGCTGCCTTCCTGACTAGCGAGTCTGCAATACGGTTTCCTAATACGTACCACTTTTCAATATGTTCTTTAGATCCTTTTTTGTTTACAGGTAGTAAATTGTATGAGGGATTATTAAATTGGCCTGTATTTATAAGCAGAAATATTTCATAGAATGGGTTATTTATTCTCTTATTTAGTTTACATGTGAGTTTTAAAGTGAATTTTTTGTAACGACAAAAATGGCAAGTCATATGCGCCGCAGTTGCAAAATTCCTCCTGACAAGTTTTGTTATATTTGTGGAGAATTTATGGTGAAGTCACAAGCCAGACCGTTTTCTGTGCGCTCCATGTGTGCTATGTCAGCTGTAGCGTGCCATTGGTTCAGTGGATGAAAGGGAAGAGAACAATTATGCCTTTTGCAGTTTCAATGGGATGGCGAGAACCGATCAACCATTTTGATGATTGCTATTTTTGTATGACAAAGAATGAATGTTATTCCAAAAAAGAAAAGCGTAAGATCGAATATCCAAATGTCATAAGACCTGTTCCTCACAATGCAGACTTACCAGTACCGACGGCGCCTTTGGATTGGCAAGATATCGTGTTGGGAAGTAATGGAGATAATAACGGTTCTTCAGGAAGCTCCGAGGAACAGTGTACCGACCCCACATTCACGCCTGGTTCCAGTTCCGGCGAGCCACATTTGATTGTTCAAAAAGAGTTAAATGATTTAGTATGTGATTTGAGGTTGTCAAAGCAACAGTCCAAACTTCTTGGTTCCCGTCTTAAGGAGTGGATCTTACTTGCCAAAGAAACGAAAATTACAACTTTTAGAAAAAGAAATGCCGCGTTTTCCACTTTTTACAATATGGAAAATTCGTTATGTGCCTGTACTGATATCGACGATTTAATGCTGGAACTAGATATCAAGCATTTTCCATATGAATGGCGCTTGTTTATAGACTCATCGAAATATAGTTTAAAAGCTGTGTTATTACATAATTGAAATTTAAAACCATCTATGCCAATTGCTCATTCAATGACTACGAAAGAAACCTACGAAAATATGCGCCTCCTTTTAGAAAAAATAAACTACAACCGCTACAAGTGGCTGATATGGTGGAACTTCAGGGAGGGTTTACGAAATATTGTTTGTGGGACAGTCGTGCAGTGAATGTGAGGCAAATTTGGCCGGAAAGGTCCGAATTTCAGCCGGGATCTCAAAATATTAAGTATGTGCCTCTTGTAGACCCAAAATATATGTACTATGTATGTATGATATGGATTTGCTATAGGTAACGTGGTAGTGTGTGGTTTAGCAGAAGCATCGACAGGACGCGGGCGCCGTTGCTTTCTATTACCGTCTTCTTACAACACTATACTAAAACGCGAGAAACGAACCATATGACTTTCGCGTCCTAGGGACAGAAATGCTTATATCGTGGCCTTTTTTAGAAGCACAAAATAAGCGTTTTGCGTCCTCAGTAACAAAATATGACCTTTTGTCTCCGCTTCACATTAAACTTGGATTAATGACAAATTTTGTGAAGGCTATGAATAAAGAGGGTGAAGGATTTAAATACATCAGACGAGTCTTTCCCCAGTTAAGTGACGCCAATTTAGAGAAGGATATTTTTATTGGGCCACAAATTAGAAAGTTGCTAGACGATATTCATTTTATAGAAAAGCCTACCACGCAAGAACTTAGAGCTTAGAACTCATTCGTAAGCGTCGTGAGGGGATTTTTGGGCAACAATATGGACACAAACTACGAACAGCTAGTTAATGAACTTTTAGATTCCTATAAATCGCTTTGCTGCCGAATGTCATTAAAAATTCATTTTCTCCATTCCCATTTATCATTTTTTCCTGAGATTTTGGGAGCTGTCAGCGACGGGCAGGGTGAAATGTTCCACCAAGAAATCAGAACAATGGAAATTCGGTACAAAGGGCCATTGAGTCCAGCCACGATGGGTGATCACTGCTGGTTTTTGAAGAGAGAAGATATGACCCCCCATAAAAGGAAAAAATTAAATGTGTTACAAATAAATATTTTTGATTCCTTATATGTTAGTTTAATATCAATTATACAAATATAGTCGATACACAACGTTAAAAAGTCATATTTTTAATGACTATTAAACGTAACTGTTCTGTATGTGGTTTTTTTAATGTAATAAAAAAACCTTACGCGTTACAGCTTTTTTCTGGCCATTTTCGTATTTAGGTAGTTTCATTCTACTGAAGTATGCTATTAATCTTTATGTTATAGCATTTTTTTTGTCTACCAGTGCAAAACGTACTAGATTCTATTGATAATGAACCTACAACCAGTTTAATGAAACTTTTCATGTACAAAAAGTTCATGCTATATGACCAGATGACTATCATTCTAGGATTAATTATGCGAACTAGTTTTTGTGTAAACAATGGGAAGACCGACATTTCATTGATTAAGCAGGTTTTACCAGGGATGGCATAATCAATTCCCATAATCTACATCTGTGGGATGATGAAAATCATCACGATATAATTAAGACAAAGGTTTATGGTCAACGTTTGGGCAGGTAATATAGTCAACCGCTTAATTGGTATGTCAATTTTATTAGATGATGTACCTTTACAAAAGCGCCTATGTATGTGGTTTATGCACACCCCCTCACATCAATCGTGAGGTAAGTGCCCATCTAAACAACATTTTTCCAGATAGGTGAATTGGAAGGGGTGGAGCATTTCTACGGCCAGCACTTTCGCCAGATATCAACCCATGCGATTTTAATATTTGAGGTTATCTTAAAAATGTAGTCTACAGTCCATCTGTAAATACAAGAAATGAATTAATTGATAGGAAACATCCGAAATAATTCTGGAATGTTATTCCAAGTACAAAGATCTAATTTAGAAGACTGAGGAAATGTGTGGATGTAAGAGTAGCACATGTTGAAGATTTGTAGTAATTTTTTTAAACCGTTTTGACTTTTCTAATATCGTTAATTATTTTGTTACTCGTTTTTTTAATCTATTAATGGAATGTAGTTATTCATTTATCAGGATTTTCTTGTTATTTTTACTTTTGGTAAATTAATGTTCGTTTTCATTAAAGTTTTTTATACATAAACAATGTAAAAGTTTATTTTTATAAATGTATACTGCACCGATTTATTAATATTTTACTAATAATACAGGATGCTTCCAGTAATCGTACATTAAAAAAATGTGAATGCGCCAATAGGTATGCAGTGCGATATAAAATTGCACGTGTCTCTTAAACCGTTAATTTTATCGATTTGTAACAAGATGATTTGGTAGGTACCTCAAAAAATGTTCAAAAAAGTCATTTGTTGCATTTATAACTGAAAAAGGTATATTTACCAAAAAATGGCCGCATCCACCATTGAACTTAGTCCATACCTGAGTTTACAAGTATAGTGTAGACTGTTTATTAACGGTTAAAATTCTACTAATTTCCAATCGGCCATTTAATAATTATAAATAAAAAACAATTTTTAATTCTCAACTATAGTTCGTTAACGAATGGCGTAAAGAAATAGTACATTATTTTATTAGGATTAAAAATGACACTTTTTTTGACAAGCAAATTTTGCACTTGCGTGGCGTAGTGTTGCATTTAACTATCTATTAATTTGTGCTTTGAAATCATTCAAACCACATTGAGATGATAAAACAAAGTAGGTAAGTGAATTATATCGACGTAGTCATGGATACTTTGTCAAATATTAGTAGCCATATTGCTAAGTGTGTTCATTTGTGATTTTTTGTGTTCCAATTTGTTAAAAACTCTGTAAAAATGGAATCTAATGAAGATTGTGGTGTACCTAAAGAGATACAGGAGGCTGCGAAAAAAATTGCTTTAAATCTTCTCCCACCAAAATCTTGAGAAATTTATGAATATGCGTACCAACGTTTTATGGATTGGTGCAAAGAAAAAAATATTAAGTTATATTCAGAAGATGTACTGATGGTGTATTTCTCAAATTTAGCAAATAAAATGAAGTCGTCGACGCTTTGGTCGCAATATTCAATGTTGCGGTCAACGTTGGATATAAAGAACCGGATTGATATCAGAAAATATTCAAAGTTACGCACTTTTCTCAAGAGACAAAGTGAGCGACATTTACCGAAAAAAGCGCAAGTATTTAGAAAGGAGGAAGTTGATCGCTTTTTGAATAATGCACCTGATAATCTATATTTGATGATGAAGGTAAACGCTTTTAAAAAAACGAACAAAATTTTCAAAAAGTTTCTTTATAGGCCGTCCTAATATTGGGGGTTGCAGGCGCATGCCGTTCTGATAAATTAGGCAATTTAACAATTTATAATGTTGAAGATGTGAAAGCCGCCTTAATTATAAAAATTCCCATAACTAAAACTAAGAAATCACGTTCTTTTACTGTGTTGGGAGACAATTATTTGAATTTCTATCAAAAATATGTTGCTTTACGTCCAACCGGATTGAAAGAACGTCGATTATTTCTCAGATATCTTAATGGAAAGTGTCATCGAATGGTGGTTAGTATTCATACAATCAGTAGCGTCCCGCAAAAAATAGCACAGCTGGAAAGAGTACACTGGACACAAAATTACGACGAACGTCTGCTACTCTTTTAGTTGACGGTGGTGGTGACCTCACTTGTCTTAAAAGACACGGTGGATGGAGATCGAGCACTGTGGCGGAAGGCTATATTGAACACTCACTTCTAAATAAAGAAAATATTGCGAAAAGAATACTGCAAGTTGATAGTGATAATGATAAACCCAGCACCATTGTTATTTCTGATATCACAACATCTGAAAATAGTAATGAAAACGTATTGGATTGTTTTGAGAATTGCTCCAAGAATGAGGGTGCGGGCAGTTCTAGTGGTTTATTTAATTTTAATACTTGTTCAAACTGAATATTAAATATCAATGTGGTTAAACAATAATTGTAAATAGTCTTGAATAAATTGTTTCAAATTGAAAGTACCAAGTTTTGATTGAAATCAACACTTAAATGGCTTTTGGCTCCTAGGTTTAAAAGTGCAATTTTTGCACCTAGGATTAAAAGTGAATATTATTGTTGCCAATATACCTGGTTTTTTTTGTTCGGTAAAAAAAACGGCAACTTTTGAGACTCCTGACAGTTAAAAAATGTCATACTTTTGAAGCAGTTGGAGAAAATTTTTTTTATATGAAATTCCATTATCATTTTTAGTCTCTCTATCATCTCCCAAGTCTTTTGATACGAACTCCTGGGACATATTCTTATTGAAATTAGATTGCATACCCTGGATACTACCAGAAAGGCAAATAACAAGTAGAAATAAAGCATTTAAAGAATGGAAAAGGGGTAGTATGTAGGTTGTATATAACTTAAGTGATTAAGAAATTTAATATTTATGTACTACGGTGAAGTAAATCGTTCGATGTCAAGGTGTGCGTAAGTAAAATGTCGTGAAGCCGAATTTGATTTTCTCAAGCGGCATTCGCTATAAGAGTGTCATTAAATTTCGGAAATTTCTGACTTGGCAATCAAAAAAGGTGACTATAAGTGGACGTATAAGATACTGCAGCTTTCTAATACGATAATGGTGTCATGTTTCCTATTAATTGAATAATTTTCTTCGTGTAATGATGATATAAACTTGGTATATAAACAAAAAACGTCTTTTAACAATTTCCGTGCATGTATACCGAGATATATAAACCAGTTAAATTTCTAAAATAAACCTTAATTACACGCTTTGAATTGCAGTAGATTAAAAATAAATAGTTAAAAAAGAATAAACAAGTTTCGTGCCTTGCAATTTTCTATGTTCGTGCACTAAAGTGCTTTTTGTAGAGTGAGATATTTGGATCTCTGATCTTTTCCTGACCTGTGTAACATAAAAATGTCGGCACATTACTGTTATTAAACAAAAAAAAAACGTAATTTCAACTATTCTACAATGTCAAGTTCAGTGTGAAAGAACAAAGTGTAATTCTATGGTGATATAAAAACGGTACGCGATAGATGTATGGGAAATTTTACAATTTTGATGAAAGTTGTGCGAGTTATTTTATGTTGGTCAAATGAAAGTTCCTTATTTGCTTATAACATTGTTATCTACGTATTCTCTCGCCTACAAATACGAGTCATGGATGACATTTGCTCTATAAGTTATACCATTTACAATTCTATCAAAAAATAATAATTTACAGAAAAAATGGAGTGTTTGTTAGTCAGTTGAATAAATGCGTTAATTTCGGGACATCCTTTATAAAAACATTTATGCAATTGCTAGAGGAATATTTATTTTGTGTTTATAACATCAATTAATAAAATGAGCTCCACCTGATTGAATAATTAGATTTAGTTAATTAATCCGTTAATTTCCATCTTTTGTGGCTGTGTTTTATAAGAAAAGCAACGGTCCCTATACTATTTAAATTTGCACAAAATATACATTCAGTGGATTAGTATTAGTAATCTTAATTAAAAATATTTACTCTTTTAAGGAAATCAACATTCAACAAAATTTCGTACCTGAAATCTTAATTTGTGGTATTCAAATATTAAACTTTAACGATGTAAATTTCAACTGTTTTTCACTTTATTGTCCACCGGATATAAACACAAATTACACTGAGTGGCAGAATGTGATTGGCTTACTGGATTCAAACAGTATAATATGTGGAGATTTCAACGCACATCACGAGTTTTGGGACTCTTCCAAAAATAACCCCAAACGTAAACAAATCAAAGAAGCATGGGACGATAGTGATATTGTTATTTTAAATACTGGGCAACCCACGCGATTTACTAATAATAACAATCAATCTGCAATAGATCTCACGCTCTCCATGCCTGATCTGGCGCTTAACTGCCAATGGTACACACTTGCGGACGCTATGGGATCAGATCATTTCCCTATTATAATAGAAGGAAACAAAAACATTCACTTTTATGAAGATTATCTCCCAAAAACTAAATGGAACTTGCGTAAAGCCAACTGGAAATTATATCAGGAGGCAGCTGATACTTTTTTTACCCAAAACTGCTAAAGAATGCATACTACTAAAGAAAAATATGATCTTCTTATCCAAGGAATTAATATGGCTGCCGACGTAGCAATCCCGGTTAATAAACCCTTCAAACACAAAAATAAAAAAATTTTACCTCCTTGGTGGGACCCTGAACGCGACGCCGCAATTACTCAACGTAAACAAAAATTAATGAATTATAAAAATCAAAGTACCGTGGAGAACTACACACTATGCAAACAAGAAATAGCACGAGTAAAAAAACTATTAAAAGACAAAGCCAAGGATAGTTGGAGGAGATGGTGCTCAATACTTAATAAAAACACATCTGTGACGGAGCTCTAGAACCAAGCAAAAATAATGCAAAGAAAAGTAGTGTGAAAAAAATGACAGTACTGCATGGCAGGAGGACTTCCTTGATAAAATTGCACTACCTATGCCACTCGATGACATCAGCCACAATCTAGAGACCCTCAAACAGTCCAAAAATAATCATTCCATTTTTTCAACACCTATTAACCTGAAGGAAATAGATTATGCACTTCAAAATAGGAAAAACACATCTCCAGGTTACGACAAAATTCGATATCCCATGCTTCACCATCTACCTCTAAATGCCAAGCAAATTTTAAAACAAATATTTAACGACATTTGGCTGTCTGGCGAAAGTATCACTGAATGGAAAAATATTGTAGTCATACCTATTTTAAAACATGGCAAAAATCCAGAGCAAGCTTACTCTTATCGGCCCATATCGTTACTACCTTGTGTTTTTCGAAAGGATAGTAAAAAATCGTCTAGAATGGTGGTTAAATCATATAAATGTCCTCCCTTCCACTCAATAAGGATATAAAAAAAACTACGGAACTTATGACGCAGCAGCACACATTGTTACTGAAGTACAAGCATGTTTCGCAAAAGACGAATATCTCATCACAATACTCATCGATATAAAATCCGCTTATGACTGTGTAGAATGGCAAATATTACACGGAAAATTAATTGATCTGCAGGTACCTGTAGAAATAACAAATATTATTTGCAAACTGTATGTAAATAGATCCTTAACAGTTCGACTACAGAATGGAACCCTATTAAAAAGTCGAGTAGCCAACAAGGCTCTGTATTAGCACCATTACTATTCAATATTTACACTATAAACATTCACACGATTATACCCAACGCTAATATTATCCAGTATGCAGACGACTTTGCCATCTACATACAATCGCAAAGATTTGAACAGTGCTTAACTTTATTTAATGCAGCTATAAGAGCACTCTTCAATTGTTTAGAGAAACATGGATTTGATATTTCTCCAAACAAATCACAGTGTGTAATCTTTACTCGACATAACATTTTAAATACCCCCACAATAACATTGGGAAATATGCGGTTCCCTCTAGTTAACGAATTTAAATGTCTTGGTATTACACTTGGCAGAAAGTTGACGTTTAAGACACACATAGAGGAAATTCTAGTAAAAGCAAGTAAAGGAATAAACTTTCTCAAATCTATAATGAAAACATGGTGGGGTGCAAACCCTCAAACTGCTCTAACTTTCTACAAGGCATACATAAGATCAATTATATACTATGGGTGCACATTATATGGCTGCGCAAGCAAGAAGGAGCTGCGGAAGCTGGATGTCTTACAAAATAAAGCGTTGAGGTTGTGCATTGAAGCGATGAAATCAACCACCACTAGAACTACGGAGACAAATGTTAGCAGAGAAAAACATCTTAAAATGTAGAACTAAAAATTCCCCATTAATGACTATGGTAACAGATTTAAACATTCATGGCCTCACATCTAAATATTGGAAACATAAAAGCTCACCCCTTCTATGTGAAGCTTATAGAAACACTAGTGATTTCAATCCTACCAGCATTTCTGTATCTCATGAAACTTCTACTAGATGTGACAATAATAATCCCGGAATATTCAGAGTTTACAGCTCTAAACAATGCAGTAGTCAAACAAATCACAAGTACATATCAAAACTACACACCAATATATACTGATGCTTCAAAAAATAATCAAGGGACCGGCGCCGCAATCGTAATACCCCAACAGATACAACACTGTTACCAACTAGAAAAACAAACATCCATTTACAGTGCAGAATCAATAGCTATATTAAAAGCTATATAATATACAATTCAAAACAATATTGAAAAATCTTTAATTTTTATTGATTCACTTGCTGCCTAAATAGTTTAAAATCGCACTTAGAAATAAATTCAAAGTATAATAATCCATATATAACAAAAATTAAAATAAATCTGGCAGAACTCAATGAGAATCAACGAATAATTTTTGTTTGATTATTCAATTTACAGAAAACTAAAACACACTGATGTAACTATTCCATATAATTCTAATCATCCCATGACATAAAGCATTGTCAGTTCATATGAACAAATATAATTTTGATAGAGAAATTAATACACTTAAACAAATAGCAACATCCAACGGTTATCTATTGCATATGATAAATAAATTACTTAATAAAGAAAGGAAAAGTGGCATTACAACTAATATTTCCTAAACAAACTAAAGAAATAAAATTTTACAAAACCATCACATGTGCAGGTAATATTTCTAATAATATTTCAATGATAATGTCTTTAGCTACAAATACTACAATTTCTTTTAAAACAGAAAGTAATGTAAGTACAAAATTGTTAAATGTTAAAACAAAAATATCCCCATTAAAGAAGTCTGGTATATATAAACTTAAATGTCCAGAATGCAATGCTGTCTGTTTGGGTCAAACCCTTAGAAATTTTGAAATCAGATACAGTGAACACTTACGGCATACAGATTAAAACAACCAGAGAAATCCCACTACGCAAAACATCTACTTGACACCAAACATTCATTTGCACCTAACACAGAACTAGAAGTACTACACATTTGTGATAAGAAACAAGAACTGGATTTCCTTGAAGAGTTAGAAATTAGAAGATTCTTAAGAGACCCAGAATATGAAATCGTCAATGAATAGATAAATCTAGGGAGTTCTCCACTTTTAAACTGTTTTTTTAAGTAATAATTGTAAATGTCAGCAGATAGTTTTCCTGGTTTTCTATATCATTGCACAGTTATACTGACTTTAAATGGGAAACAGATATCCAGGATATCCCCATAGGGCTAATAATATCTAAGATTTTTCTATTCATATATATTAAGTCAATTATAAGGTAGGTCAATTATCGGTCTAGTCAAAAATAATTATTAAATATCAGATAGGCATCACATCTGTCATTCTGACGATGATAACAATATCGAAATAATTGTCAATTTCTTAGAATTTTTAACATTTTTTCAATATATTGTGGAATTATGTAGAAATAGTTAGTTACATTTAAGGAAGTAAAAAACTAATAAACAACGTTAGCATGTCCAAAACATTACATAACTAAAGTATGAAGTATTTTTCTTTGATGGCACAATTCAAGTCATAACACATTTCCTCTTGCTTGTAAATATGTATAATGGAAATATAACCAATAATTTGTAATTACTCGAGAACTCTAAACTAAGTTCGAGATTTATGCCAACAGCATATTCTGAAATAAGACGAAATTACTTTCATCGTAAGTTTAATAGAATTTGATTATGGTGGAAACAAGTTAGAAACTTCTACAAAGAAAATAATCAATTATTAAATGAAAAAACTTTCGATATTTAACAAAATAACAGTACAATAAATTGAAATACAGAGTAATTTTTACGCGATAATTTTAGTCTGTTGGAACAGTACAATACCATTAAAGAACAATTTCTTGGTTATTATTAATAGAGTTTTTAATATAAAATGTACAGTTTAGTCTCAATCTTGTTTGTACAGTTACAATACCTACTGTGGAATGACATGTTGCGAACACAAGATTTTCGAGTTTTTAGAATGATTACTTCAAAGTATGCCCTACTTTTCTTTTAAATAAGCTTTATGTACATAATTCTAGTGAATTATTGATCGATTAAACTTTGTATTGTTATTCAAGTTAACAATGTGTGTGTATGTGTCTGTGAGTGTGTGGGGGGCGGGTTAGGGGATGTCTTGGAAATAATCCTGCAGCAACAGATTTTTTTTATTTAATGGTAAGCAGAACGTAAGCGTTACTTGAATCTACATTTCAGCACGGTTACTGATCAAATTTTGTTTGTGTAAAGAACTCTACCAGAGTGTCAAAAACTTTTTTATTATTCAGCCCCAATAAATGAGCTAGATTTACAGGGAACTGTATGTTTAATTTACTAAGGGATTTAAAAAGATTTTCTGTTTCTTTTTTATATTTGATACAATTAAATATTATATGATTAATATCTGCAATAGTAACATTATCATAACTACAAGCAGTCGTGTTAACAATAGCTAATTTAGCAAGGTGATATGGATATTTCCCATACTGTGGTTTCAATCTCAAAATTGTGGATACATAAAATTTGGGAATATTATAATCAATTATATGTGACTGTAGCAATGGAAGTTGAGGGTGTAGTAAAAAATATTGATTTGTGGATTTTTGGGCAAGTTCAATCCATTTCTATATAGTCCTTTGATTTAGAGCTGTTTTAATATCCTTCTGAGTAGTGTAATTTATTTGTACCCCATTAATAACAGCATCCTTAGCCAACCGGTCAACTATTTAATTGCTTATAATACCAATGTGACTCTTCACCCAAATAAATGTGACGTCCATATTACACAACATTTTTTTAATATTGCATAAAATATCTGATTTATGATTATTTAGGTGGTTATTACTTTTCCGCCCAACCTATTTATGGTATCCGCCAAAATAAACAGTACCGAAACAGAGAGTGCTGTGGAGTTGTTTATGTAATATGGATTTGTCATATTTGACTTAATTGTCATTAGTTGATATATTAATAGTACGCTGCAGTTAAATTTGATTTAAAAATGGTTCTAACAACGGAAGAAAAAGTTTTTTTGGTAGAGTATTATTTTCGTTCATACGGAAAAGGTCGTAATGATGGTCCAAGCTTAGAACAGGTGTCAATAAAATATCAACAAAAATTTAATAAAGCAGCTCCTAGTAAAAGTGTGATGTTGAAAAATTTCGTCGCACTGGTAGTGTATTGTGTCAACGTAAAGGTTCTTCAGGTCGTCGAAAAACAGTATGCACTAACGAAAATGGAGGACGTGTTTTAACCAAGTTGTGCAATCACCTCAAAGAAGTCTTGTAAGAACTGCATGTAAACTCAACATTAGTGAAACGTCTTTACGTCGCATGTTCAAATCAATTGGTGGTTATCCATACCGTATTCAAGTTGGACAACGACTAAATGCTGCGGACAAACGTGCAAGAGAAATTTACTGTGGTCGCATGTTGAGTTTAATTTACGAAGATCCCGAATTTTTGAAAAACATATGGTTTTCAGACGAGAGTCACGTTCATCTTAGCGGCTATATTAATCGACAAACAACCAGATTCCTTGGATTTGAACGTCCTGATGTCATTGTAGAGAAACCACTCCACAGTCTTCGAGTTACCGTTTGGTGCGCGGTATCTGGTCATGGAATGATTGGTCCTTATTTCGTGGAAGATGATAATCAGAATCCACTTACTGTCAACCAAGAGCGTTATAGAGAGAAAATTATTATACCTTTTGTGAGAGATCTAAATAACTTTTGCCGTGCACGAAATCTACAGTTTCGCACACAATGGTTCCAACAAGATGGTGCAACGAACCATACAGCTGTGCGCACCTTAGACTTACTCCGTCAGCATATCGATAATAGAATAATTTCTCGGGGAACAGACTCCGAATATCCTTCTCATTTACCTGATCTGACGCCACCTGACGCATACATTTGGGGCATAATGAAGGACAAAATATTTCACTCGGAAAATCCGCCGGAGAATATTGTCGAACTACGGGAAAGAATACAAAATATTACATCAACCACTTTTTATAAATATGTTTATTGACTTACAAAATCGATATGAAGCTTGTTTGCGTCGAAATGGTGAACATTTTGAACACTTACATTACAGAAATTAAAAATTAATCTTTATTGAAGTGAAACTTTTTATGGGACACTAGCGTTTTGTCATGAGAGTTAACTCGTCTAGCTAACAAAACTGTTAAACTCCTTGTGAGAGAGGCGGAAAAAATTAACGAAGATCCGCACAAAGAGGAGACGCCGAGAATAGTCGCAGAGCATTGTTTATTGATGGCGATCATGTTATTCCGTTTATCAATCCCCACTTCGCTGCGCGAACGATAAAGTGAGAACGCATTCGGGGGGAAAAGGATACCAAAAGCGCTTAATAATTTCTGCCGATATTGGTATAATCCAGTGCGAAATTAATATAGAAATTGTTTACCTTTAAAATTAAGGCGATAAAAACTAGGAAATTTCTTTGCATTGTGTATTTATTTGTATTATTTTGAAAAAAATATGTAATAAAACGTAACAAGAGTATTGAAATAAATTGAAAAAGGAAATAAACAGGTATACTTGTCCGTACAGATAAGTTCTGTACTCATTAAAGTTTAAGCATAAACTGTGTTATCTCCTACTTTCCGCATTGAGACCAACGCGCATCGTGGGCGTGTCCACTTTCAAACTTTCAGCTATATTTGCTAACCTGTACGTAGAAGAGCAAGTAAGTCTCAGTTCATCAGAGAAAGTCGTTGTAACTAGTGTTGCTTTATTTATGGAAATATTTTTGAAGTGAAACTTTTTATGGGACACTACAGAGGTTTTGGTTACGAGGTAATCTCGTAAAGGCTAACAAGTTTTGTGAAGCTCTAATTATCATTTGTACTTAAACTTAGTGAGATAAACGCAGCGCTGTTCTCCCCTTCTGTCATCACTCGACTCGATTTAAAATCAAACGAAAAACGCGGGTTCGATACCCCCATGGGCGGCCAGAACTTTTCTTAGGTATTAAAACGGAAGGATACGTAATATGCATTCAAATTTCTTAAAAAAAATATTTACTTTTGTTTGTCTTTTATTGTAAATAGTTTTTTATAGTCTATCCGAAAAATTATTGTTTTTATTTTGGAAATAATTTTTGTTTTAATTTTTTTAAATTATAGTTTTTTATGTTGTTGATATTTATGAATTCTCTTTGTACACTCATTGGCGGTTATTGCGTCATAAAACATAAAAAGTTTCACTTCTGACGCTGTTAGTTTTCGACTGACGCATAAATCTTGTTTTTATTTTCGGTACTGTTTATTTTGGCGGATACTGTAATATGCGAGAAATTTTTACGTTTCCATCAACAACCACCCAAAAAAACGGTTTTTAGAAAAAATATCTTGTGTGTATGTCGTCGTCGTTGGCCACTTTTCGTTACATGTCTTGTTAGCACGATACAGCCTCCAAAGTGCAACAAGTCACCAATTTTATGACTGTATATTGTTCAGGACATGTCACAGATGAACTCTATTGATTTTCAGCTCACCAGAGCCAGCACAACGGGTGCTATGGTACTAGAAGTACGACATTTTAGTTATTTTTTGAGAAATTTCAGTTTGTTAGCACGATACAGCCTCCGGAGTTCAACAGGTCACCATTTTTATGATTGGATATTATTCACGACATCTCACAGATGAATCCTATTGATTTTCAGCTCACCAGAGTCAGTACAAGAGGTGCTATAATACTTTAAGTACGATATTTTTGTTATTTTTAGAGAAATTTTAGATTGTTAGCACGATACAGCCTCCACAGTACATACAAGTGACCAATTTTATGATCGGATATTATTCAAAGCGTCTCAGATTAATCCTATTGATATTTAGCTTACTAAAGCCAGTGCAACGGGTTGTGTGGTACTTGACGTACCATTGTCATTTTTGGAGAATTTTCAGTTTTTGTTAGCAAGATACAGCCTCCAGAGTGCATACAAGTGGCCAATTTTATGATTGAATATTGTTCAAGGTGTCTCACAGATGTACTCAGCTGACTAGAGCGAGTCCTATAAATCCAGATATATAACATTTTTGGTTATTTTTTTACAAACTTCGGTTTGTTAGCACGATACATCCCCCGAAGTGTATACAAGTGACAGTTTTATGATAGAATATTATTCAGGGCCACAGATGCGGAAAAGTTAGTTTTAATCTTTAAAGCCGTTTATTTATAATCACACCCTGTTTGGTTTTATTAATATTTAAGTATGTTATGGTTTTTTCTATGGCTACCAATTCAGCAGTAAATATACTACAAATATTTGGTAATTTATATTTTTCATATATTTTGTGGTTTAAAACATATATAGCACATCTTACCCCTAAATTTGTTTTTGAACCGTCAGTGTGTTCTGTATAGTTACCAACAATGGATTTCAGGAGAATATTGCTGGTTTGTACTGATTCTGAGTAATGGGGTATTATGATTTTGGGATGGTTTATAAAAGTTGTGTCAAGTTAATAATCTTTCAAATGTAAAAGACTGTATTATCAATTGTTCGGCAGCCGAATAAAAATGTGAAGAAGACATGAACTGTGACTTCAATTAATCACTGTTAGATACGCTGAATCAAGAAGTAAAAGCACAAACAACAGCGGCAGCTAAGATATCGGCATTCCTTCGAGACGAAATATGGAGAAATTAATTTCTAAGGGTTGAAAGCAAATGGGCCAAAGCTAGAAGAGTATCGAGAGATTATGTCAATAGGATAGACTATTATCGACTTGTAAAAATCGTATAGGGCCATACCATTAGGCCTCAGGAAAGACCAAATGGCTGGTATGTGAGTTGGTCATCAGAATCAAAACTTGTTGCTCATTTGAAAAAATAAGAGGAAAAATCAAATGAGAAAATGAAAAAATAAATGAGATTTGAAATATGTAGAATTCAATAATGAAATGTAGAGTAAAACTTATAGGACATCTGGTAAAACATAACGACTTATTTGAAAGAGAAATGGTATTTTGAGGATCTTTGCAGAAAACATCGTATTTTGAGGACATTTTACAACTGATGCGTTTACAGGTGACCTTAAGGAAGCAGCTAATAATAGGGCATTATAACTATTACAAGGCATTGCCAATAGAAACTGATAATGATGCCTTTAAAGATACATAAATATTAAGAATATGTTTGATGCAGACAGAAAGTTTGAAATAAATCCAAGTGCGAGTGCAAAAAAAATATTTTAAGGCTCATGTTACAGCCCAATTTATGGTAACTTCTAAGAAGTTCATCAACAAGTGCTATATAATCGTTAGAGTTTGTGTTTCCTAGAAAATTTTGGGTCACACTTTTAAAAGCATTCCAAGCAACACGCTCCAAGTCACTTAAGGTTTCTTCAAATATTGTATCTTGTTGTAGAAGTTTAATTTGGGGTCCTACAAAAATTCCCCCTTTGAGTTTTGCATCTGAGATAATGGAAAATTTTTGTTTTAGGTATTGGAATCAACGGCCATCTTTATCCATTGCTTTGTCGAAATTTTTCATCAAACCTAATTTTATGTGTAATGGCGGTAAAAATATGTTATCAGGTTCCACTAGTGACTAATGAATTATATTCTTTTGTCCAGGAATATACTGAACCCTGACTGGCCAGTTTTTAGCAATATAGTGGGAATTTCTTGCTCGACTGTCCCACTCACAAAGAAAACATACTTTATATTCCCTAGTTGTAAACCGAGTAGAATTGCTACAACTTTGAGGTCTGCGCTGATGAACCATTTGTACCATTTGTACAATTTGTAATTAATTCTGTCGATAAGACTAGTCATATTTTCATACGTTTCTTTCATATGAATTGCGTGGCCAACGGGGATGGATGGATAAACGTTTCCTATGTGAAGTAGCACAGCTTTCAAACTCAACTTCGAAGCATCAATAAAAAGACGCCATTCTTCTGGATAGTGTTGGTGACATTAATGCAGTATGAATGGCCCTCGTCGTTTGAAAAATACTGTGATAGTTCTTTCTGACGATTACGATATACAGAAATTTGTGTGTCTGGAGAACAGTTTCCATCCTTGGAGTCTAGATCCTAGTATTTCTGCTTTAATTTTTGACAAATTCAGATCTCGAAGAAGATCATTTAATTCTAACTAATTTATTAGGTGTGGTCCGTCCTCTAGAGATGGCAAATATTGATCTTCGCTGGTCGATAACGCGACACTTGGTTCTTCTGATTCTGTACCAGCATATCCTTCACTCGAAACACCTATGGGTCTTGGTACTGGCAAGGCTTTCGAATGAGGTACTGGACGAGTAGCAGAGGGAAAACTAGTATAACTAACATTTTTCTTATTTTTGTTGGAAAATCCAAAAGTGTTAGTGCAGCAAAAGTAGCAATCGGTCGAATGGTCAGTTTGTTCACGCCAAATGGCATGGCGATGTTCTTACCGTTTGACCAGCCCCTCAGAGTAACAGCACAGCGTGCACAGCAGATGTTGGGAGCCCATGTCTTGTCTTGGTGTGTAATCGTTAAGCCAAAATAGTGAAAATATAAGTTTTCTATTAAAGATGAATATTCCGCTTATGCCGGTGGGTAGTGAATTCTCCACATATATAACAGAAGATGTTTGGATTATTTACACACGTACGGGACATTATGATATAACAGGCCATTCAGCTATCACAAACTGACTTACACTGAATCAAAAAAGCGAGATAGAGAGAGAGAGAGAGAGAGAGAGAGAGAGAAATTCGTAATGAATTTTGTTGGACGGAATTGATTGTGGGTGAAATTGTTGTTTTTCTTGTTGGTGCCCTGGTGTAAGATAGGTTTCCTCTTCAGGGCTGAGTTGGGTGTTTTTATGCGCGTCGTGACCGAGAAACACGAATTGGTGGTAGTTTAAGTTGGGGTTTGAAAAAGTGTCTAGAAAGTTTTTTGAAAAAGTGACTAGAACATTTTTTAAAGGTGTATGGAATTGAGAGAATTTCGGGCTTTTTGCTAGAAAGTAACTGGAGGGATGTTTTATGTTGGGGTGTATCGGGGGTTGATGTTTTGGAAGCGGCGAAGCCCAAAAGTGTGCGAAATGGTGTGACAAAAAGTGTCTAGGATGTGGGCGTTCTGGAGGAAGACGTACCATGCATCGCTGCTGATACATATATGTGATTTGGGCTGGCTAGGTGTCAGAAATTATTTAATGAAAAATGGGTGTTATTACTGAATTTGAGATGTCTCCGATGTTTTAAGGTGAAATATAGAAAAAATATTGAAGATTTATGATTTTATTGGTTTTTTTTATTTTTAGTGGAAAAATGTATAGGAGACATTTTTCAAAAGTGAATGGAATTGGGTGGTTTGTGGAAATTTGTTGAAAAGTTGCGGTGACGTGCCTTCGATGGTTTGGGACATTTACGGTGGTTGGCGTAGAATAATAATGAACAAAAATCTAAAAAGGCGGGTACAGCTGCGGCTGCATTTATTCCCTGTCAACGGTCGTCGGTCCATTTGGCTAGTGAGTAAACTCATAGAGTTGCAGGAAAACCTGCAACACCGACGTGATCAAAAAAGCCATGTGTAGCTTTTTATATAGCCAGAAATTTACCAATTCTTAATTTTATTGGTTCCAGAGCTAAAATGGGCGTGGTTTAAGTGCTCTGACGTAGGAAACATGCAAGGGCATGTTCAGACACGTCCACTCAATGTTTGGCTGAACAACATTTGTTGCAGTATCTTTCTTATATAAAAGTAACTTTGAAATTATGTAAAATTTAATGCGTTTTTTGAAAAACCTATTTAATTTCACAAAATCCTGACGTGATGAAGCAAATTTGAAATCAGATTCAGAATCAGCATGACAAAAAACATTAATTACACGTATTGGTGTATAAGAAAACCAAACTGTGTTGACCAGTGATTAAAAAAGTACGAGAAACTTTATCTGCGACACAACATACAGAAGTGATTATTGCATTTTTTCCAATTAGTAGTTGCATATATACCTTTTTTGTCTCAACTATGGTTTCTATTTAAAGACTATTACAATTCCTCAAATGTTACCTTTATTCCCACTCATTTAAATATACCAGAACATCGTAACCTGTTGTTGATAGGTACAAAAAAAGAACAAGTTGATATTTCAACATTATTTATTTACTTTCACTTTCTAAACGATTGAATTTATTAGCCTATGTAAAGTTTATGTGTTAGGTAACGTTTAAAGGGAATACGTTAACATTCTTTCGAGTACATAACAGATTAGAGATACCAATAAGTTTTTTTATGGACAGTTAAGTTGTTAAGGTTAACTGGCAAAGAATGGAGAATTCACCAAAATCTCAAGGCTTTTGTATAATATGTATATCGAATAGATGAAGTACATATTATATAAAGATGATTACACATCATGTCAAAATAATCAAATAATTATATTTATTAAGAAAAGGTTACGAGGATATATTGAAAAATTCTTAGCCTACTGTAGAACCAAACAAAATTTCAATGTCAAAATATTTTATTAATTACTCAACATATTCTCCTCTTAATTGGATACATTTATTACAGCGAACCTGAAACGTCTCTAGATCTTTCAAAAAATATGTTTCTTCTTGCTTTGCAAACCAGACCTCCACAGCTTTTACTACCTCCTCGTTGGAAGAAAATTTACGACGTTTTAAACTTTTTTTCAGTTGAGGAAAGAGATGATAGGCGGACGGGGCCAAATCTGGTGAATAAAGGGGGTGTTCTAGTAATTCAAACCCTAAATCACGAATATTTTGCATGGCAACATGAGAATTGTGTGCAGGGGCGTTGTCCTGCAAAAACAAAACACCTTTGGATAGCTTTCCGCGTCTTTTCTCTTTAATTTTTCCCGTAGAGTGGTCAGTAATGTCGAATAGTAATCTCAAGTTATTGTTCTACCCTTATCCAAAAAATCAATCATGATTACTCCATGGCAATCCCAAAAAACTGAAGCAAGAACTTTTCCAGCAGATTTTTGGACACGAAACTTCTTAGGTCTTGTCTCATCCATACCAACAATTCGGTTTAAGAAGTCTACATCGTTTTCAAAGCGAGCACAGATCGAACGCGATGCTTCTACCCTTGCACGCTTTTGGTCAACATTCAAACATTTGGGGATCCATTTTGCAGTAATTTTTCTCATGTCCAAATTGACGTGAACTATATGATGAACGCGTTCGTATGAAATATTCAGTGCTTCAGATATCCGTTTTAGCCCAATTCGACGGTCTGATAAAATCATGTCATGAACTGTATCGATATTTTCGGGGACTGGCCTTCCCGATCAGTCATCATCTTCAATGGAAAATTTACCTCTTTTGAAGCTTGCAGTCCAATTTTTCACGGTCGCATACGAAGGGCATTGATCACCAAGGGTATTAAGCATATCTTCGTAAATCTGCTTACCTCTTAACACTTTTAAATACAGGTACTTGATGATGGCTCGATACTCCAATTTTTTCGATTTTCACAATTTCGGTGGACATCTTTTTTCTTTTAATTTATTGCGTAACTCTGGTTTACTTTTTTGACGTTAAACTTTACACTGACACTTCAAATAAATTATTGTTCGTTGGTATGGTAACGCAATATTGTGTTTATGCATTGAACTGGTCTAGGCTAACTAGATATCAATACATCCTCGTATATAAGAAAGAATTAGCTAAAAACTGTAATTATCAAAGGTATATTTTTATCAATTTTGGGTAAATATACCGAATCCATTTCTAATCAAAGGATAATTAGTGTTCTCTTTATTTCTTATTAAATTTTGTTGCATTCTCTGAACAAAAATGAATGTTAGAGAATTTTTTTATATATTGGAAAACTTATTTATGCTTAGAAGAAGAAATAAATATTCTCTAGTACCTGTTTTTATGACCCTAGGTACTTGGGTCAGAGAAATAACCCTGTTCCTTACTGTTTATAAAATCAGTCCAAAAACCTCTTGACGAGGGATAAATAGGTGACGCAAGTACACCCCTTACAAAAGATGTGATATCCAATTATACGATGTATAGGGTGACACAAGTAATAATATTTTTAAAATATTGGTAAGCTATGGCTACACATTCACAGTTTATTTCTTATTAATTTGAAAGTTTCAAATAATTGATGCACTTGCGTTCAACCCTGTTTAAATAATGTTAGTGTTCTTCCCAGTTCATTTCAATTCATTTTGTTTTTCAACCAGTCTTATTGAAGTACAGATAAAAAAGCTTTTTGTTTGTTTGTATTTCTGGTAACTCAAGCACAACAAATGTGGCCTTTCCTTTGTAATGCGTTTCGATAGTATAATTCGGATGGGGCTTTCTTTGTAATGCGTTTCGATAGTACAATTTGGATGGGGCTTTTTCTTTCTAATGGATTTTAATAGTAAAAATCGGATGGGGCCCTTTCTTTGTTATGTGTACCTATAAGTACCTCTAAATTGGATGGAGGCTTTTTTATATTGTATTTTGGAAGTATTGATTGAATGAATCATTTTATATACATTGTAATCATATATATTTGGTAGTATGAACTGAATAGATCCTAATTTGTACGTCCGTCTAAATTATATACAGACATTTGAATGATTTGTGGTGAAATTTAAAGAAAGAAAAAAGTCAGATTCACAGAAACACTAACAATATTTAAACAGGGCTGAACGCAAGTACATCAATTATTTCAAACTTTCAAATTAATAAGGAATAAAGAGTGAATGTGTAACCATAGCTTAAATTTATTTTAAACAGATCATAAGTAGATATAGTACTTGTGTCACCCTATACATCGTATGATATGATATCACATCTTTTGCAAGGGGTGTACTTGCGTCACCTACTTTTACATCGCCAAGAAGTTTTTGGACTGATATCAGAACTTTTTGTACAGCTTTCAAATTCTATTCTCATATACAAATAATATAGATTTTTTCAATAATTTGTTAAGAGCTATGCAGTATTTAATGAAAAATTTTTTAGTGATTTTTTTTTATTTGGGTCAAAAAAAACTTATATACCCATATTTTCGAAATTGTGGATGGCCATTAGGACCCCTTACGGATGTTTTCAGTGATCGTGGTATGACGCGATCATAATAACTTTTTGAACTCTATCATCCTGAAAAGTTCCTTCTTAGAGCCACTGCAAAGTTGCCACAAATATATTTACCGACAAACTACCCAAAACGAGGGTACATGTATCTCAGATTTGAGTACAGCTAGGAGGCTGAAAATGTTAGTGTAGCATCACCTCAGCGCACCGAGTTAACTGACAGAATTCCATAGTAGTCGGTTAACTCGTTTCTATTTTTTCGGCTATTTGAAAATTGACATTTTGTATGAAACTAAAAATTACTGTATATATATATATATATATATATAAATATATATATATATATATATATATATATAAAAGAAGGATAGTCTTTGCTGACTAGTTAGGAATAAAACTAGTTAATATTGGGGGATTGCAGCAAAAATTGGAAAAGTTATACTCTTAGCGGAATATGTCCAAGCTTTCGAGGATGTTTGTCCTCATCATCAGGGAGACTAAAATGAAAAACAACAGTTGAATACTGTGGTCAATAAAGAATAATTAGAAATGAAGTTCACAACCACGTGTGTACTTACCTCCGAAGTGAGGTTAGACTCCATAAAGTTGTAAATTCGTAAACTACAGATCGTAAATTGTGAAATGATTTACAGGAATTGCGTTAACGGAAGAGAAAACCAATCGCATCACACCAGAAAACGAAAATGTAACATTTTATAAAATAAAATAAATAATTTCATCTTCACACGTTACCATGCTGAACGCCGGCAAGGAACTGATATAGTTTGCCTCCAAAAGGGATGTACAAGAGACAACAAGTGCTGCCAACAGTCAATTCAGTGAGCTATAGAGACTATAAAAGCATTACATGAACAACAATTTGTCATTCTAATTTTTGTCACAGTATTTAACCCTACACCGGGCGCTTTAGCACATTTTATGCGTCAGTATGAATACATTTGGAATTATTGTCTGATATTCATTGTATACGTCTGAGGCATTCAAAGAATTCGTTTTTTCGTTTAAAATGTTCTTTATTAAAATATTTTGGTTCCCTATTTACAAGAAACCTAAAGGATTACAGCAAAAATGTAAATTACTATGTTCTGGCGATCCTGTGGTTTCTATGTTCGTCTACGGTGATGATATGGCTCCTTGCTTCTATAGCATTATCCATAAGTTTTGGTTGAATTTGTAACTTTGACCCCGGTATATAATTCTGGTTCCTAGAATCTTTCGGCTGGGATATCCCTGAAAAACAGGGTCTCAATAGTTGATGAGGTTTCAGTTTTGAAGAAGGCAACATGGCGGACGTTTATTTTGTTTTGTTGTATTGTTTCGTGAGTTAGGGGTAGTTCAGTCAAGTTTGTGGGACTGGGCTGAATTTACTCCTGGTTTGAAAAATGTGGGTTTGGGATTGAACAACCAAGTTATGTAATTAACCAACCATGCTGAAACCAACACCCACTATCTCGGATGTCTTCTGCGTGATTTGAGTGTATCTCGAAGATCTATTGGCAGACAGTAATTATAATGTCGGCTTTGTCATGTAACCAAGAGGTTCTTGAGATTTTGGGGTAACATGATTCGTGTTTGATCGCCATTCCTATGCACTTGTTTTGTACAACCTGAAGAGAGTAAAAGGTGTGCTTTGTTCCTGTGTAATAAACTGGTGCTGAATATGTTAAAATGGGTTTAATGATTTGTTTGTAAATAAGTAGTTTGTTTTGTGTCGTCAGATGACTGTGTTTGCAGATGAGTAGATTCAATTTGCTCATTGCTATTTCAACTTTTTATACTTATTTGTTAATGTGTGCAATAGCGTTGGTGTTCCCTTGCAATGTCTACCCTAGTTATTTTAGGGCACTGCTAGAGGTAAATAGTATGTCCATCAACGTAAAGCTGCGATTGCAATGAGTGCGTGGTTTAAATTCTTTGTCGATGTTACAAATGTATTCCTTTGGTCAACTTTCCCCTTTAGAGAAGAGTGGTCTCCGCGTAGTTCGAAACCTGCTCTTGCGTATAAGAACAGTTTGAGTTGACCACATTACAAGCTCAAGTATGAATCTAACCACTGATAAATGGTACATACGCTATTCATTAGCTATGGCACTTTTTGATGAAAAATAACACTTCTGGAAATTTTGAAAGTGAATAGAAGGTAAATTTCCTAAGAATTTCTACCAGATAAAACTAAAACTGAAGGATCATCTTAATTTGCCTACCAAAAATATATCACCCTAGTGCCTTACACACCAAATCTTATATATTATAAAAAAATATGAAAATTCAGTCAGTCCGTCTGGCCGTTCTATCACTCAGCTCCCACCTTACTCAAGTTATACTCAAACGCGATTCTTCCCTGTACAGTTCTGATGTGACACATTCACTCAAGCAATTCGAATTCTCATAGCTCCACTTCTAATGAATGTATCTTGATCGTTTCACTATCAGAACACTCAGTGGATCAAGCCCTTTCTTTTGAGCTATTAACTGTTTAAATTCGTTGAGTTTGAGGAAAGTTATGTGTGAATAATCAACTTTACTTTCAATTTTTTCCAAATACTGCGGCTGACGCACCGCTAATATTGTCTGGAAGGAAGTACTGTTAAATGATTTTATGTCTATCCTAATGCTGCGGAGCAGCACGGGTCCTCTATTCAGTTACTATTTTGTCAACCATGCATGACACGGTGACACTGACCCGGAAACAGAACAGCCAAAAATGATTCTAAATTACAATGCCACAAAAGGCAGTGTAGATACTGTGGATCAAATGTCCGGAACGTACACAGTAAAAATAATTACTAGAAGATGCCCTTTGATATTTTTTTCTATTGTTGATACGACGGGGATAAATGCTCAAGTACAATCTCTATAATCGAAATAAACCAAGGCGCATATTGATAAAAAATCTGTTGTGTGTACATTGAAGCCCTTTTCAGAAGAGCTTACCAGTCTAAAAAGCCTTCCATGTGATATTCAAGTATCTTTTACTAAATATTGGAAATTCGAAGATTCAGTCCAACAGGAGACTCAACGAAAGAAGGTGGGGAGGTACGTTTTATGTGGACGTTAAAAAATATCTATATGCAGTACATTTATTGTAATTACAAATGTAATATTTCAGATTTATATACCATTTTAAGTTAGATTTTACCATGGCGCAACTAATGCATCGCGCGCCTTTTCTTGTAATTCTCAAATGGGCGCCAGCTTGATAGTTAAAGTTCATTGTAATAATAGAATAAAGTTTATTAAAACCTTTCTCGATAAAAATTGGTATCCAAGCAATTTGTCTTTAATTAGTGGAAACGAGAAGAAATCATTGAGTGCCAAAACGGGGTTAATTCGATCTTTTGTGTGTCCAAATACTTGCTTGTTACATGCGAAACTAAGCATTTTTATTGATTTGTTTTTCTGATTTTATCGCAAACTTCTGGTCAATAAATAGTCGTATACATCGCTAAATTAACGTAACTATCTTTAATTTCACTTCTTTATGCTAATACAGTAAGGTTTAAAAAGAAGGTTTAAAAAGATTGACAACGAATAACAGAAAAAATTGTTTTAAAATTTAATAAAAAATAAACGGTTTTAAGGATTAAAACCTCACTTTTTCGCACTTATACTCTCCGGAATCTGTATTTGTCCAAAAATGACCAAATATATATATACATATATATATATATATATATATATATATATATATATATATATTGTAACCCTGTGGGTCGTTAAGGACATATTTACGTTATTTACGGATTACTGACGAAAGTAAATTTGATCTGATCTGATTGCTTATTTGGTTATGCCTAGTGACTGTCACCACAAACAAAAAAGTGAATTAAGTACATCCCTTTTTAAATTTCTTCGAACGGTCTAAGCTATTTTTCCGAAAGAGCTTGAAGCCCCACCTCGGATTACAATACGAGGATTTATTTTTAGGAAAGGTTAGAGTGATTTTAAATGAAAAACCTGAGTTTAACTAATCCATATATATATATATATATATATATATATATATATATATATACATTTCTTTATAAGATAGTCAGAATTTTATAATCAACAAACAAAGAAAATAAGCAAAAAAATGAAATAAAATGTAGAAGGTTTACAATTAGCCTATTCTCTAATTGGCGCAAAAAGAATCAACAAAAAAAAACAAATCGCTGAAGTTACAATCCCCTTAGTTTTTAAAAAAATTATAAACAATGTGAAATTTATGAGAGAACTTGAGACAACACTTTAAAATGGGATTTTTTCTCATTAATAACCAAACAAAAAAAATTATTTAGCCTATACGGCCGAAATCTAATGGAACTAGTCCACACGGTTACAGTGAAATTTTGTCCACAATATAATGAACTATTGAGGATTAGTTCCTCCCTCTATTAAAAAAAATATGTATCTGCTAAATGTCACTGTATACGTGTTTCAAATAACATGAAATGATTTAAACTGCCTGGGACCATTTGATCAAATAAAAAAATTAGTAATAACAAAAAAATATATATAAAATAAAAAAACAGTTTCTTGTGAAGCCGTTACAAACTATCGTCTCTTACTGGCCCTCTTGATCTGTAGATCAGTTAATGACCTTTTATGATTCTCGGCGGCATTATTTTGTAATACTTCCCTAAATACTACCCTGACAAATCTGATTAGTAGTTTAGACGTATTCGTTAGCGAGAAGCAATATACCGACAGGTTCCTAGTTTGTACAATATGACAACTCTCAGTCAATCTCTATATGTCCTGATTCTGCATGTACACCCCTCAAAACTGGTTAGTCTGTTAAATAAACTTTCAAATTGCTCACCGGAGACGAATCTCTTCTCCTCAGACGTGGAGGCCCAGAATATATGCACACAACAAACAACGAAAAAAAAAAAGAATATCACTTATTTAGTGATTTTCGCAAAATTCACGGAAACTACCCGAGGCGTTCAAATCGCCGCGCCGGCTGAACAAGCTCTGCCCTCTTCCAATTTCTTTTATTCCCCTCTTCAATAAATTTTTCAGCTACCTGTCGACTAAACTCCATATGTGGGTTGCTGAATTTGCGATTTCATACATGAGTTCAGGTATTCCTCAATTTTTTGTTTTAAATTATGCTTCTAAAATACAGTTGAAGTAGCTTACGCTATAACTTCCTATAACCTAGTTTCACGAAATTATAAACACTTTTTGTTTAATATAATTTCGTAACGAACTAGCTGAGGATATATTATTCCATTTTTTTATATGATACCGGTTGTCCCAATTCCAATGATTATTATTATATAAATAATTATAATTTATTTATACCCATCATTACAATATATATATATATATATATATATATATATATATATATATATATATATATATATATATATATCTGGATTTGTAGGACCCGTTCGACTGGCTCTGATGAGAAAATCAAAAGGATTTTTCTGTGAAATGTCCTGAACAATATCCAATCAAAAAATTAGTCACTTGTATTGATTCCGAAGGCTGTATCCTGCTAACAAACCCAAATTTCTCCAAAAATGGCCAAAAATGTAGTATATCTGGATTTATAGGACCCGTTGTACTAGCTTTAGTGAGCTAAAAATCAATAGGGTTCATTTGTGAGACGCCGTGAACAATATCCAATCATAAAATTGGACACTTGTATACACTCCCAAGGTTGTATCAGGCTAACAACCTGAAATTTCTCAAAAAATTACCAAAAATAAGGAACTTCGAGTACCATAGCATCCGTTGTACAAGCTTCGGTGAGCTGAAAATCAATAGGGTTGATCTGTGGGACGCCCTGAACAATATCCAAACAAAAATGTATACACTCTGGAAGCTGTGTCGTGCTAACAAACCTAAAAGTTTCCAAAAATGTGGAAGTTTAAGTACTATAGCACCCGTTGGACTGGCTTTGGTGAGTTGAAAATCAATAGGCTTCATCCGTGCCTGTGCTGTCCTGAACAATACTCAATCATAAAATTGGTGACTTGTTGCACTCCGGAGGCTGCATCGGGCTAGCAAGACATGTTACAAAAAGTGGTCGACGAAATACACGCATGATTTTTTTTTCTAAAAACCATTTTTTTCTTGTTTTTCTCGCCGAAAAACGAAAAATTAACTCGAAAAAAATTCGAAATTTCAATTTTTATGGGGTCAACCGATCTGAACATTTGTTTGTTTCAAGCGGGGTAAGAAGTCAGATGGACAACCAGAGCCAAGGACTTGAGAGTTATCCTAGACCGAGGAATCAGCTCTAAAGACCCCGTCATCTTCGTAGCTAACAAGGAAAGCACAAGGAAGAGTGGGAGGACTCATCGGAATAAGATCCAAACTGTTGTTGCCCATCCCATTCTTTTGTACGCATTCACAGCATGGGGATACATTAGTTCGAAAGCTGCTCCAAGCCCAGGAGAACATGAGCACCTGATGTAAGCAGTTGACGCCACGTGGTACATCTGGACACAGCAACTATACCGAGAAATGGACAAGAAAATACAAAAAATCATCGAGGACAGTGCCAGGAGTAGATTCGAGGAACTGAGGGCCGGCCGCAACAACCAGACGAGAATGCTGGCGGATTACACGGGCGAGGAAACATCTAGATCATGAACAGCGGCGCAGACACGAAAAAGAAGAAGAACAAAGAGAGGAAAGGATTCACTTACGAGAAGACCTGCTGATCTCTAGCAGGTTAGCAGAAATTCGAGGCAGGACAGCTTTAGCAAGTGGATCTACCTTTTAAGGTCGATTTTAGTCGTAATTTGGTCCTGTTAGAAGCAACGAAAAACACACACCAACAAAAACATTCAACTAAAGATAGACTACCTAAGATCCGAATAGCTGTGATCAAACATAAAGTAAACAGTTCATCGACGTTGCCACATTGACCGAAATAACAATAGTTTCATGTGTAAAATAGTCCATTTGTGTTTATTTATACGGACAAAACAATCACAAAAGTCCGTAATTAGTGCATATTTAAAAAAGTTAAATTATTCACAACGCAGGAAGACACATTAATTCTGAAGCCGTCGTTGTCGGTCACTTTTCGTTACATGCCTTGTTAGCAAGATACAGCCTCCGGAGTGCAACAAGTCACCAATTTTCTGATTGTATATTGTTCAAGACATCACAAAGATGAACCCTATTGATTTTCAGCTCGCCCGAGCCAGTACAAATACTGTAATGTTTTTTTTATTTATTTAAACGTTTTTATTACGGGTGGGATAAATTTATACACACACGTTATAAGTTAATTTATTTATTCACTACACTATTCACTAATTTATATTATATACACAGTATATTCACTTACATTAATTTATATAAACCCTTCACTACTTACACTATTTACTTGTTCGCTGTTTATATCATGAGATCACTTTATAAACTCACTTCTCCCGCTGGTCGGTACTTTATATATTAGTGTCTTTTTTACTAGATAATTCTAGATTGCGGCTTACACAAAAACAATCGGGTTTCTGGAATTTTCTAGATAAGACTGGTCACAAAAACAATGTCTAGAAAAGATAGTTATAAAAAATCGTAAACAGTTCTAAGAAACCCTTGCGCACCCGCCATAATTTTAACTTTCATACATGGCTTAGACAGAGTCGCATTCAGGGACTACACCAGTGTGCTGTTTCGTAACAGTACGACATTTTTGTAATTTTTTGAGAAATTTCAGTTTCATAGCACGATACATCCTCCGGAGTGCAACAAGTCACCAATTTTATGATTGAATATTATTCAGGACCTCTCACAGATGACCTCTATTGATTTTCAGCTCACCAGAGCCAGTAAAACAGGTGCTATAGTACTTTAAGTACGACATTTTTGTCATTTTTTGAGAAATTTCGGTTTGTTAGCACGATACAGCCTCCGGAGTATATACAAGTGACCAACTTTATGATTGGATATTATTCAGAGCATCTCAAAGAGATGAACCATATTGATATTTAGCTCACTAAAGCCAGTACAACGAGTGTTATGGTACTTGAAGTATCCAAATGTTAATCATTTTTGGAGAATTTTCAGTTTGTTAGCACGATACAGCTTCCAGAAGTGTATACAAGTGACCAATTTTATGATTGAGTATCGTTCAGGACATTTTATAGATGAACCTTATCGATTTTTAGCTCACTAGCTAGTACAACGGGTGCTATGGTACCTGAAGTGTCACATTTTTGGTCCTTTTTGGAGAAATTTCGGGTTGTTAGCAAGATTCAGCCTCCGTAGTGTATACAAGTGACCAATTTTATAATGGGATATTTTTCAAGGTGTCTCACAGATGTACCTTATTGATTTTCAGCTGACTAGAGTCAGTACAGCGGGTCCTTAAATCCAGATATACTACATTTTTGGTTATTTTTGGAGATATTTCGGTTTGTTAGCACGATACATCCCCCGAAGTGTATACAAGTGACAATTTAACTCATGTATAAAAAATCGCATATGCCACAGTGCAATTGTCACTTTGACAGGGGCAAAAGTTAGCTTTAACTTTTACAGCGACAAATACACTAGTGTTTTTTTCACTTATTCATTTGTTCATCAATTATCGCGGTGTTGGTTACCAGAATAAATAGTTTGGCATGTTTGTCAACAACTTATTGAATTTTCAAGAACTAACAATGAGTTGATTCGGTGTGTCTACGAACGCCGAAATTAGTCAAATTGTTAATACCTGTGTGCCTACTAATACAGTTGCGACGCAATCATCAATCTGGCGACAATTTTCTACGTTTTGCAAATTTCTCATTCATTAAATTGTCCTGCCGAATTACACTCGAGGTTTGTATTGATATTGGGTAAATTTGTGTTGTTCAAATTCTAAACTGTTTCCTTTAGCAATTTGACTCGAATAACTGTCAACCTAAAAACACTCCACCTTCGGTGTAGTGTTTTTAATAGTTGACAGTTATTCTCGTCAAATTGCTAGGAAACAGTTTTTCATTAAACAACCCAAATTTACCCGATCAAATACAAACCACTTGTGCCATTATAAGTGTATGTAAAAGCAAAGCTGACAAGACATAACCACAAGGCCTGGGTTCTAACATGTTTTTCGTTAGTTCTCTTATAGAATAATATGATTTTGTAATTTTAAACAATGTTTTTTACATATTTGAAACTTCTTGTTACCTGACTTGACGCACTGATGATGACGAAAGTCGAAAGCGCTTTGCAATAAAAAAGAAAATTATACACTTTTATACAAAAACTTCGCTTCATTTATTTAAACAAGTGTATTCAGCTTCACGCATTTATTTATAAATATATTAGTCTAATTGGCGATTTTAACTTGAAATTAACTGTCTAGACCCTTACTTCGTGGAATCTACTCATATTAGTGTTTTAAATGAAACTCAACGTTTCTAGCTCATTCCACAATATAATGAAAACTATTATAAATTCTAAAAAATTGACAATTGTTTCGATAACTGAATATCATGATTTTAACTTGGATATTGGTGGTAAATGTGAGCATGAGAAAGATCTATTCAGTGTTTTTTAAATGCTTGGACCGTATCACTATATATTTGAATGCATCGTTCTTTGAGGGATGCATTCTAGAAGTAACAGGTTTGGTCCAGTGAGTGTGTAATGTTTATTTCAGTTTCTATTTGCGTAATGTCGCGATAAAATAACATATAGTGAATAATAAGTGAGTAAACAGTTTATAATATTGTAGTGTATAAATAAATGTGGATATAAATTTAACCCAAAATCTTGTTCAAACGAAAAGACACCAAAAATGTTATATTTAAATAGTGGGAGTATGACGAAATTGAAATATTGTCACACCGTTTCCAATTTTTGTTGTAATGATCTACTTCCCGGATATTTAAACTTGTTCCGATTGAGATAATTACAGCATTAAAATAAATAATAACCGCAATACCAAAAATTAAATTGATTTTTGTTATAAGGGGACTTTCAAATTTTATTTTTTTAAGAACAGGAACTATTAGAGCACGGAAACGGTGGGCGTTTATTGAAATTATTTTTACTAGTATTATCAAAAGATAATAAATCATACTAGTCATAATGAACAGTTATATCTACCTCTATTTAAAAAAAACCATTCAAGAATAGAAAGAAGGAAAAGCATAGTTAATGAGATATTCAAAGCAATAGTATAATGAGATCATTATGATTACTATCTTCTACAGAAACGTAGACGTGTTTTTTGATTGATGCTACATGGGTAATAAAATATAAATGAAAACGCCACACTCTTTCGAAAAATATACAAAGGAAACAAAAAGCGATAACGTGAGTCACGCATAAAAAGAAAGTGGCATAGATTATGAAAAATAATAAATTTCGTGTATTCTAGAGAGATTATCGCCATAAGAATATCTAGGAACAATCATCACAGAAGACGAGAAAACAGACAAAAGTGAAAATGGACAGGACATATAGAACGGATCGCCGATAATAGATGGACAAAAAGAACATTAAATGGAGACCTAGAACGAATAAGAGAAGTAGAGGCAGGCCACCAACAAGATGATGTTACGATATAAGGAGAATTGTAGGAAATTGGATAAATACCGCAATAGATACCGATGGATTGCACTAGAGGGGGCTTATATTCAGCACAAGATGATGAATAATGACGATACTAGCTCATTTTTTTAAACGTTTTGACTTTTGAAATTTTTCTTATATCGTTGGACATCATCGAATGGAATGTATCGTAAGTTGGATGTTGCTACAATACATATTCAAAGAGTAGTGAGAAGTAACTTCGAAAATAATTTTCAATAAAAATGTATAGATGAATCAGGACCATTTAATTTGGCCTGCAATATTTTCATTTGAAATAACATTTAGTTTATACAAGAAAGAGAAATAGCTCAAAGTAATAAATCGATTATCGACAAGAATCAGTCAATCATATCTCAGTTATTTTGGGCATATTTTAAGAACGAGCGGATTGGGAGAAATTATTATAGAGGGAAATATTGAAGGAAACAGACCAAGAAGTACATCGCCGAGTCGATAGGTAGATCAAATGAAGGCAATTATCGACCACGGATTACATAAAGATACAGAAGCGACGTGGGATAGAGAAACATGAGGAGAGAACGACCTGACAATCAGTATATATCCCTGCGGGGATAATCTACTGAAAAGAGAGAGTTTCAACAGGAATAACGTTTGGTCGATTAAAATTGTTCTCATTCTTTGGCATGTATCATGCTTAGAAGAACGCTACTGTGTTAGAAAGGTAGAAATGATTCATCGTAAACAAAAGATCTCAAGAAGCCAACGAATATGGCATATCGGATCATATTAAATTGGTCAATGACTGAGAGGTACATTTAAATTGGCATGCCGTCGATGATCTACTAGATTATTGTCGTAATTATAATTTGGAGCAGAGATAAATATAAATATCTAATGATCGGGTCAAGAAGTTTTTTCGTGAAATCTCTAATTATTGAAGCAGAACAATTTTAACAATTGAAAAGCCGAAGTAAAATATATTTTTAGGCTGACCAATAGATTGAATAACTGATTATCTCTTATGGAATTTAAATCGTAGATTAATTACGGAGATAATGCAAAAAGATAACCGTCACTGCTACCCACTCGAAAATTTATAAACGTGATTAGTAAAAAACATAAACCAAACAAGTGGCTTTTAAAAACGGTATAAATAATATTGTTTAAAGCTACAATTTATTATTATTTTGATTTAGGCTTGTTATATGATCTTATTTTGATTCGCAAATATTATGATTGAGTTGTTCGTTGCCTGCACTAACATTATCTTTTCAGATAAAGCTCATTTTCTAGTAAAAGGTTCCGTAAATAAAGAAAAATATCGGTGTTTTTAAATGAAACTCAAGGTCTCTAGTTAATTCCACAATATAATACAAGTTATTGAAAATTCTAAAAAATTGACAATTGTTTCGATAAATCAATATCATCGTCAGAATGACAGAAGTTACATTTCATTTTATGCCTACCTGATGTTTAGTAGTTATATTTTTGGCATAAAATGAAATGTAACTTCTGTCATTCTGACGATGATATTGATTTATCGAAACAATTGTCAATTTTTTAGAATTTTCAATAACTTGTATTATATTGTGGAATTAACTAGAGACCTTGAGTTTCATTTAAAAACACTAATATGAGCATATTCCACGAAGTAAGGGTCGAGACAGTCAATTTCATTAAAAATATCGGTGTTTGGCTGCAGAAGTTGCTACACTCACATAAGTTATTGAGTGTGTGGAATTACAGAATGGGGTAGCGTTGGACCATTTTTGTTAGAAGAAAACCGAAGCCGAAATGTAACCATAAATTTAGAGCGTTACATGGGTATGTTGACACATTTTCTTACGTCAAAATTGCAAGAATCGCAAGGTTATAATCTGAATACATGGTTTCAGTAGGACGTATCATACTTCTAATGAGAGCATGGGTTACTTTTCCTAAATTTATCGATAACCTAGACTCCACGAAGTCCCGATCAGGGATGTTGCGAATCTTCGCATATGCAAATGCGGAACTTTCGGATTAAATCAGCCATCTGCATCCGCATCAGCCGATGCGGAGTTATAAGTGCCAGTGAGCAAGTAACTAATTGACCAATAGCAATATGAAGGCACACATTGGTGACAATATCCTACAGGTTTGGTTAGTTTTGTTGTAGTAATTGAAGTAATTCCCATTTTGAATCAATACAGTGTTTGTTTACTGTGTTCATCCAAGTTATTTGCGCGGTTTACGAATAATTCGATGTAATTGAGTGAAAATATTAATAAAAATGTAGCTACCAATAAAAATCAGTGTCTGGACTTATTTTATATTAGACAAAAACAATCTGGAGAAGTTCGAGTGTAAAATATGTGACTAGTGTTGCCAGGTGTCCCGATTTGCGCGAATTATGTCGCCGTTTCTCATGTAACCTCCAACGTCAGCAGATTCTCATATCATCATATTCATGCAAACTGTTATTTCTGCATTTTTTACCTTATTAGGATTATATATTTTGTAGCTCAGTTCTTTGTCAATATTTCGCTTGTAAACTTAAAAGTATCTAATACAATTAGTTAGTTGTGTAAAAAAAGTTTTTAAAAAAGCAATTTCGAGTATCGATTATATTTCTGGCGCAGTCAGTAGGGTATCTAGAATTGTCGCGTATCGAACGTGTCTAATATTCGATTCAACGATTAACTAGATATCGAACCGTTGTAAACTGTGATTGGAGGTGTCGGAAGTGGAGAGGCTCTCTAAAAATCGAGAAAACCATGATACGTTTCAATTTTGTGGTTGTGCAAATTAAGTTACAGGTACTTGAAAATATAATTCGTCATGCAATTTAACATCATTTTGACCTACCATGTATATTAGGAAATCCAGTGGCATCTATATTGGAAATAATTAATAATATTGTACAGCCATAAACAATAGTAGATGGGTAATAAAAGAGTTATTACATTATTTTGTTGTATACTAAGAACATGAATTCTTATCACCGCATATTATTATGTTTTCATTTGTGACAGATCTGATGTCTATGTTAGCTTCATGCACTACAGACTTGCGTTCGTTGGAGCGATTCTGAACTCGGATTAAGGAATCGTTCGACAGTCAACACGTTGGAGTTAAAGGTGTGTGATTCAGACGTTAGAGTTGGGTTTATTGTCTCAATTAGCTAATATTGAGAGTATGCGAGTAATTTTTATTACCTTTCCTAATTAACTATGCGTCAAGTATTTATTTTATTTTTGTGGAGCATGTCCCCGTGGTGTTACTCCGAACGCACTATCCCTGATACATATCTTTGTAACGCGATTCTCCGTGATGTGTCTATGCATATATTAATCTGTGATATATACTTGATGGATATCTCAGCTCTTATTGGTTATTGGAAGCTTTGACATCTCGAGAGCATTCTGATTGGCTGGCTGGTTTGACACGAGACTTTTTGATTTTGCCTGTGAATATACTGGACAATTCATTGTTCGCTGGGTATATCGAAGTCAAGTGGGTTGAATAAATGTCACCAGTTTTGGATGAAATAATTGAATATTTCACCTTATATTAAGGGATGACCGATTGGTGATACACATTTCCCAGATATCGTTAGATATTTTTGGAGTTGTTAGGAGAGTATAGACCTGTGGAAATACCATTTTTTTTGGGATCAGATAATTCAACCTACAGGTGGTTTTTTTTATGCTGTCATTCCAGTTAATTCTGTACATTGTACATGAAAACCAATCTTGAAGAGGGTATATTGTTTCAGTAGGCCTTTATCACAGTACCTAGGGTAATAAAACCTATATATTTGGAACTCAAACTGGCCATTTGGGTTCTCTGTTCTCTGTTCCCTGTTCTCTTTTCTTCTCTTCTTTTCTGTTCTGCTCTTTTTCTCGTTCGACAATCTTTACTATTCTGGATTTGGTTTTGGATTTCATTTTATGGGACAACGTTGAGTCAGAACAACAAACTTGTATGGGGGAAAACTTGGATTGTTACTGAAGAGTACAATATTAGATATTATAGCATTCTATAGAAGTAGTAGTTGGTAGCCACCACTAGCAACCATCAAGACACAGTGGATTTCACGCAAGTTTTAAACTTTGGTTTATGTAAAATACCTTTTTTGTTTATATCCGTCAGTGTAGATTGTAGATAACTTTTTTTATTACCGTAAGCCACTTGTGGTACGCAGATTACGATACTTGTGTTGATCAAGTATTACAAATACTTTGATCAACATACACTATTCAATTAAACCTGTTTTACCATTTATACTCACATTGTGGATTGGTGATAACTACACCCATTGTTGTTAAATTTGTAACCGTTACTGTGGCTATTCAATTTTAACATACTGAGTTATTTGAGTTGGTGGTAGTACGCGTATGAGCTCATATGATATTGCGCCATATTGTATTTTTAATATATACTTTCAAAATTTCACATTTAATTGCATAAACGTTATTTTGTGCCATAGATACGTATGGTATATTGTATTGATTTAACCCTATATTGTATTTGGAACTTAAGTTTATAATTTTCTCATTCTACCGGCTAATCGAGTACTCGTTTGAGAAATTTCATTTGTATGTAGGTACTGGTTTGTACATATTTATACCCAACGAACAATCCAGGCTGTAACATAGGATTTCAATCGGGGGGAATTATAGGATTTTACCAGGGGGGTTTTATAGGATTTTACCAGGGGGGTCTATAGGATTTTACCAGGGGGTTTATAGGATTTTACTTGGGGGGAATTAAAGGATTTTACTTAGGGAATATATAGGATCTTAACGCAGGGATTTATAGGATTTTAAAGTACCATTGGGTACTAGTGGGTACAGCCTGTCAACCTTTTTTTTGTACAAATTGTAGTAGGATTGAGTTACATTGGTTTTAAAGGTACGGGATATATATTTTTGGCTTGGGTTACTTGTATATATATATTTGTATAAATTTTTGTACATCATTTAATCAAGGGGGAATTTCACTTACCTATGATAATTTGTGTTTATGACTTATGAGTCATTTTGGACACCTGGGGGAATTTATTGTAATTTTGTGGTACCCTTGTATGTACTAGTTGTATTAGTAGAACCTTGTAAGATCACTTGATATACTAAGCCAATTCATTAAACTTAGACTTGGTTAAGTGACATCTGACTTTTATTTCTCCACCTATTTGGTAGTCTTAGGGTGGGAAAAACTTGTGTAGGTAGTTGTCGGGAGGCAAGATTGCCTGGCGCCCTTTTCTCCGCAAGAGTTAGAGGCAACGCCTAGAAGCGCACAGTATGCACCGAGTTTTAGGTTCATAGATCTCAGAGTGAATAACGGTAGGTGGCACCCATCTATTGAAGACCATCGAAGCCCTTCAATACGGAAGACGACGAAAGTTGAAACAAGCATCGTTCAACTTTGAAAGGACTACGGAATCTCAACAGAGAAGGTGTTTCGTCCTCATAGTTACAGTCAAGGGAATGCTCAAGTTTGCCTTATTTATCCTGTGAGTAATCAGTAATATACAATTATTTAATTTGTTCATGCAGTAGATACCTAGCCTATAAAGGTTCGATTATTAATATATGTCAGTAGATTCTTTAATTGACGATCTAGAAAATTTAAAAATTGGTACTTTAGTTGACCTTCAAGTTTCTAATCAATCAGCACAAATAAATAACGTTAAAATGAATGAATTCAAAGCAGAATACTTCAATTGCGTACCGATGGAAACCCCAACCAACTTGACCGCTATTTATCTGTCTGCGAATCAATTATTAATACTTTTTATATTAAAGACCAACCCAACAATTTCCAAAACATATATTTAATTAATTCACTAATTTCCAAATTACGAGGAAATGCTAAACTTGTAGTTGACATACAAAATGTGACTTCCTGGACATCTCTTAAAGATACACTTTCTCGAAATTTTGCGGACCAAACAGATGAATCCTGTCTTATCGCGACCTTGTTATGATGAGACAAGGGAACGGTGAGAGACCCCAACAGTTTTATGACAGAGTGTTAAATATTTTGAACCTTGTTTGTAGTTATATAGATCTGCACGGACAATCATTAGAAAATAAGATACTTAAAAGAGATTTATACAACAACCTAGCTTTAAAAACATTTTTGTCGGGTCTTAAAGAACCTTTAGGAACCACAATCCGCTGCATGAAACCCAAAATCTTGAGTGAGGCATTACAATATGTTCTAGAAGAATATAATATGCACTATTTTCAAAATCCACAAAATAGAAATTTACCTAGACAACCAATGCCACAATCAAGACAACAATTTAAACCAAATTTTAACAATCAATCTTATTTTAATAATCCTAATAATACGTATAATCGGAACAATTTTAATTCACAGACACCGAAAAAACCGCGTTTACCAACGAAAACGGTCATTGGGAATTCTTAAGAATACCATTTGGGCTGAAAGGAGCACCCGCTACCTTTCAAAGGGTAATGGATAATATTCTTCGAGGTATACAAAACGAACAATGTCTTGTATACTTGGATGATATTATCGTATTTTCAACTTCTTTACAAGAACACAATCTATTCCTTTTTATATAAGCTTCATTTTTGCTAATAACATTTTTTGTAAGATCTCAATTTTCCCAGATAGTTGAGAAAAACTGACGAAAAACGTGGTATTTTTTCATGAAAAATTCATATTTTTGATTATGAATTAATCGAAAACTATCAACTTTTAGAATAATGCTTATAGAAAACTTTTTGCTTAGAATTCATCCCTCTATCTATCGAATTCAGTAGTTATGTTTAAGATTTCATTTTTCACCCCCTAAGCAAGAGCACACTTTTTCATCATATATTTGATCTAGAGAGTAAAGCGAAGTTAATTTCGAAAGTTTCATCCAAATCGGTCCTGTCCCATAGATTTCGAACCGAAAACAATTAGAATTGATCCGTTATACTAATCTAAAATTGAGAACGTGGACAAGAATTCATGAGAGTGTTCTTCTAACATCGATTCACTGTAAAGAGATAATTCAATTAAAGTTTAAATCAGTAGCGACGATGAGATTCGGGCCGAAAAAATAAAAGCTACAAGTCCATTGGACTTTAACGACACGTCAATCTATAAGAGGAAACGAAATAATTGGATAATTTAATCTATTGGACCTGATTCAATACTGGAAATAATTAAAGCATGGCTAATCAATTTCTATTAGGACAGAAGAACTGAATTAAAACTAATAACTTTGTAGGCCAGACAAATCTAAAAACTATCAACGTTAGATTAATGTGAGCTTTTTTGAATATATTATGACAAAAGATAAATACAGGATATATAAACGAGTCAATCAAGAATGTTTTCTATATAATTTTTTTCTTTTGTTATGCTCCTTCTCTACATCCTGCAACTCGTTCTTGTTTTCATATATTTTGACTGGAAGGTACCCTAAATTGATTCGTTAAGGTTGGCAACCGACTGTATCTGCGATTTTAACGAAATATAATACATTTAATAAGTAATGTTTGTCATAATTGCTAACACTACACTGCTCAACAATTGAAATGGATAATTAAAGTTTTTGCAAAAATTGTATTTAAAAATTTGTCAGAAGGATTAAACTGTATGTACACTCGTAGATTGAGAGAAAATATTCAAAAACTCAACGAAATCAAACCAGAACTCTTTGATAGTGACAATTTAATTATTTATAGGAATGTGTGTTTAAAAACCAATTGTGTCTGTGAAAACCTCCCCAAAACCAGAATTAAAGGTACGTCTAAATATAAGTTGAATATAAAAAACAAAATAAAAAGACTAACGAAAGTCACATAAGAAACCATCAGTAAAAAAGTGACTAGGAAGGTAGACAAAAAATTGTCTACGACGAACCATGTCCCATCACAGATATTGTAGTGGCTCACTAAATACTCCAGCGGAATTACCCGTATCAAAAATAAAACAATTAAAATCAAAAAAATAAGAACTTTTTAAAATTAGTATATATAGACAGGGACACAACGGTTGACGATAAATCAAATAAATACACATACGAACCTACAACAATTCAAAAACCTTTAGAATCCCTAGAAACACTAGACGTTGAAGCACTCAGAAAATGCATAAAATTTACGAAGCAACAAACAATGAACACAAAATGTGTAGGACCTGACGAAACGAGTATAGAATCCGTACATAAAAAGTGTATTGGAGAAGAAAACAAAAACAATAGCGCTTAGTCCAGAATTAACAATACCTATCTGTCGAGGCAACAGCACAAATAACACTTCTACACCGGATATATCGACTATCAACGCAAAACAAATTAGGATACACATGAAAGAGGACACAATTGGATCTTGTAGTAACGACAACTTTTCAGACGTGGCGGACGACCACAACCAAAAATCATCAATGATATATAATAAGCGATCTTAGCGCAAACCTATAAACCCGCTAATATATCCTGGGCATAGGAAAGTGCAAAGAATACAGGCGGAAAATTCGCATCGCAGTATGCTCAAATAATAAGTAAAAACAAACCGATAACTGCCAGACAACTTAACATGAAGGCACAGAATAAAAAGCATAAGGAAGACATAAATGCGATACAAACTACATCTTCAAGCATATCTGTCTCCATCTTCTATCTCCAAAGAACTCGCCTGGTTTTGAAAAATCGAAAAAATACATGACTTTTAATAAAATCCTGAGCCAAACGGTAAGAAATGGAACAAAAACCAAAACGCATAATCAATATGAGTCATTATCAGATGTGTCCGAAGAAGAAACACAAAAAACGATAATACCGCAAAGAAAAAGGAAGGAAATTCAGTTTAAAAGATATAACGCCTCTGACTAAAATGCCGATGAAGATAACGGTAATAAACAAGAAACCAAAAGCCGCACCTACAAATTGAAACTAATACATAATACATGTCCGCCTATACTCATTGAAATGTTACTGCACACCGAGACATGGTGAAAAGGTTAAAAGAGATTCAAAATCCCATCGAAATTAATTATATAAATAAATCATCACTTGTATTCACCAAGGATGGAGGGGATTTTGAAAAACTCAAAAATACTCTCAGAAACGAAAAGGTACAATATCATACCTATTCACGAGGAGAGAAAAAATCGCACGCTTTCGTTCTTCGCTGCCTAGCTTAAGGTTTACAAATAACATAAATAATAGAGGAACTTGAAAACATCCACAAAATTCAAACTAACGATATTTACCGAATGACCACCAAGGGACGACCACTGTATCTATCTATCTTGTCGTAACAAATTCTGGACTTTTTAAATAAAAATGTCTGAGTTATCGAACACACTAGAGTGCAATGGGAACACCGGAGGCAAAGTAAACCAATTATCCAGTGCCACATATGTCAACTGTGGGGACACGCAACATCAAACTACGGCAGATCACCCCGTTGCCTCAAATGTGCAGGACAACATTTAACCCCCGAATGTACCAAGGAAAGAACCAGGCCAGCAAAATGTGCAAACTGCAAAAGCGGTGTGGTTAGAAGAGAGAAGAGGCTCAAATCAAAACCACAAACCAAATCCCTCAAAATTTATCCCAGCTCCCATACCAACGGAAAATCGTTGGACACGAAAAGCCAGCAACAAACGAGATTTCCCTAGTCTTCCTCCCAAAGACAACCCAAAAACACCTTCTCAAAATTCACATTTCCAATACCAATGAAGCAAAACAGTCACCCATCCAACAAATTCGAATAGTGACATAAATAAATTTACAGAACTAAATAATATTCTCCTTACCATCATTAACGAAAGATTAAAAATAAATTCTCTTACCACAGATCCCTCAAGAGTAATGCGGATTTGTCCCTAGAAGGGGCACACGAGAGGATATCCTTAGCATTAGACAGATAATTGAAAAATTTAGAGAATTTAATATAGAAAAATATGTATGCTTTGTGGACTACTCCAAGGCTTTTGACTACGTTAAGTGGTATAAAATGTGGCGGATACTGAAATAAATGGGTACTCCAGATCATCTAATACACATACTAAAACAACTATATACCAATAACAGAACAAACGTAAGAGTCAACAACACATACTCCAATAACTTCAAACTTAAGGCCGGTGTTCGTCAGGGATGTATTATCTCACCTATACTGTTCATTATATATTTCGAACACATGATGATCATCGACAAATCCAGAAATAACCAACCAGAGATACAAAATGTCACAGGATATGAAGTAGTGAGTCGTTTCAACTACCTAGGCCCTGTGGTCACAAACAGTGAAGGGTGCGAAAAAGAAATACGCCGACGCCTTACAATGTCCAGATTAGCAACGGCCAAGCTTACTAAAATCTGGAAAGACACTGATCTAAGTAAGACAATTAATGACCCAGAAGGAAAAAGATCACAAGAAATCAATGGCAAGAATGCTGGATATCATCATCGGGGGAGAACTTGCTGGAAACGAACAGGTAATAGCTTACTAACATGGCTATCTAAATTAGAAAGAAGAAGATGTGCTCTTTCCGAATTTCAAATTTGCCACCTCGTACTCCTAAACACAAAAATAAAATATTCCCACTGTTATATTTGGCAAAACAATGTTTTTTAGCCCTAATATATATCGATGATTAAAGTACGAAACCTCGTAAGTCGAAATTTTTGTCATTATGCGTTTTAAAAAGTTTGCAAATATCGGATTCCTTTAAACTGCAAAAGCTCGTAAGTTAATTCTCAGTTTTTAATACTGCTGGCTCTATCTTTCAAAAGCTAGTAAGACTAACATGGAAAATAGGTAAATTTTAGTGCCTTAAATTAAATATATTGTAAGTTTAAGTTCAATGTGACAGCTGCATTGTATATTCCATTGGCACCGTCAAAGAAAATGAATATCAAACTCATACTACAAGAAAAAAAATAGATCGTGCCGAAAAAAACAGACAAAAAGAACTAACAAGGCCAATCCATCTACACTAATGTTCACTATTTATGTACAGGTCGCACTGACAGCACTTCGGCTGCAGATTTCTGCTTCCTACTATAAGTTGACTGTCCATAATTTTACGTTTTATAATATGGTTACTGGAAAAGCAGGCTGTTATATCTGAAGGTGCCGGGGGAGTAACTGCCAATGTGTTTACCTCAGTCATTCTCGATTATATTTATAAAAATTTAACTCCAGTTTTTAGTCACGGATATGGTTATCAAAACAGAAACGTAACTTTATTTAGCGCGTAATTAAACCTTGCCGAGGATAAAAAGCTTGAAATCTTTCAATTTTATCTTGAAAAGGGTCACACTCAAATGGAGTGTGACTCGATTCATGCTTGTATTGAAAGAAAACTTAAAAATCGAGAAGTTTACGTACCCAGTTGTTACCTTCAGATTTGCCAACTTTCAAAACTAAAAGATCCTTACAAAGTTCATTATATCTCCTACGATATTTTTCAAAAATATTCTGTTTTTACTAACTGTTCATCCATTTATCCTGGAAATACGATCAAGGATCCTAGTTACCGATAGTCGAGCCTGGCCTACAGAATGGATGGCTCTATTGACTATAAAATAAATTATGATGACAACTGGGCAAAACTTCCTTGGCGAAAAAACAGCAACCACTAGAAATTAAAGCCGATAAGTTCAATCAATTAAATAAGTTTATACCTGCAGATTTTAGGCAATTCTATCAAAGTCTTTTACATGACTAAAAATGAAATTAATCAGCTGTTACTTGTGTCAAGTAGTTAACATAATTAAACATATAAATAAGTTACAGTTCTTATATTTTTAAGAGATTTGTGTTTATTTTGTCGCAGTTCCTAGTTTTAATTAGACATGTTTCGATTTTTTGTCAAATTTTCGACAATAAATATTATTTTTTGCAATTATTGTTGTTCAAATTATCCTTTGCCAACGTGCCAAATAATTATTATAATGATCACTACGTTACAAAACCTCGCGAGTACAAGCAAATTTTACAAATCATATTTCAAAACCTCGTTTATTTTTGTAATGCACAACTATTACTTAAATATCTAAAAACTAGTATTATTTAGCGAATTTTTAGACTCAATTGTTTTTTAAAGAGTACAATTAAACTGTGTAAACGTTTTTTCTTTCTCCTACAAAAATTTTATTTAATTGCAATTTAACGATCGATATGTTTTTATCGGTCTGATAGACCAAGACGACGCACAACAATTTATGTATCTGTCTGTTTTTTGGTCCCGTAAATGACGTGACTTGAGGTTATATTTTCGATAGCGTATTCATGCGATATCGTATTAATGCGAAATGACTGCTGTTGTCTTAAAATGTCGTATTTTAGAGGATCAAAAAGTGGATTAAATGAGAAAGAATTGAAACAAATTGCTGAAAATATAAAACTCAAATGGTAACGGATTATAATGCTGGAAAAGCTACCGTTGACCTCAGAGATTAAATGACCAAATGACCTATGAACACCGCACTGGTAAATATGTGGATAATGTATAAAGAAATACCTAAAGAGCAAATTAGTAACCTACAAATTATGTGAATAATTCCCTGAAAAAATTAGTATCTACGAAATGCGGGGTTGCAATTTTTTTAGTTAGAATTTTTGGCTTTGTTCAAACTGAAATTTCTCAAAAAATTACAAAAATGTCGTACTTCAAGTACTATAGCATCCGTTGTACTGGCTATTGCGAGCTGAAAATCAATAGGGTTCATCTGTGAGACGTCCTGAACAATATTCAATCATAAAATTGGTGATTTGTTGCACTCTGGAGGCTGTATCGTGCTAACAAGATATGTAACGAAAAGTGGCCTACGACAACGACGACGACATACACACATGATTTTTGTTCTAAAAACCATGTTTTCGTGTTGTTCTTGATGAAAAACGTGGGAATAAAAATTTTTTTTCAAAATTTCAACTTTTTTGTGGGTAAACCAATACTTTTCTCGCATAATAGATAGGTTGGACGGAAAAGTAAGTAATACGGATAGTATTGAAATAAGAGCCTTGATGGACCTACTAATATATACGCGATTTTCAAGTATAATGATGAAGATATTGATGCCATGTTTACTGCAGATGGAACCGGAAGAGAGATTTTTGGGACTATTATCAGCGGAAAAAGATTTAGTGTTATGATATATTGCTTGAGATTTCATGATACCACAACTAGGAAAGAAAGACTGAAAGAAATACCAGCGGCTCATATAAATGACCTTTTTGAAATGTTTTTGAAAATTGTCAAAATGTATTTACCATTGGGAAAAACGCGTTCATTGATGAGATGTTCATCGGATTCAAGGACCGGTGTATGTTCCGCATGTACATTCCAAACATGCCACGGAAATATGACATAAAGCTTATGTTGCTGATGCTAAGACTCAATTTGCCTATAATGGCTATATTTATACGGGAAAAGGTTCGGATGGAATGGGTCTTTGAAACTCAGAAAAAAATTTAACCGAACCCACACAATCCGTAATTCGTCTTGCAAAACCTATTTTTGGCAGCAATAGGAACATTACTGCGCATAACTGGTTTTCTTCCCTTCAGTTGGTGAAAGAGGTACAGTCTAGAGGCCTTACCTTTGTTGGAACAATGAGGAAATGAAAAATACCATCAGAATTTAAGGCAAACAAAGACAAGTTGGTTCTGCATTATATGAATTTTCAATACATGAAACGCTGGTTTCCTATATTCCTAAGAAAAATAAAGCCGTAATACTCATTTTTTCCATGCATCACTGTCGTGCTACGGATGGTCAAAGTAATAAACCCGAAATAATATTTTATAATTCAACAAAAGGAGGCGTCGATGCACTAGACCTTTTATGAGCAGACGTTTTGAAAATGAAATAATTAACTTATACATAAGAAACTCGATAAAAAGAATACTTGTACTCGAAAAACCAGTAGCATTTCGAGCTGAAGAAAAATTAGTGGTTTGGAAATATTGTTATCTATGCCCAATTGCCCATCCAAACTTCATAGAAAGACATTGTACTTATGCTATGATTGTAAAAAGCCTATATGTTTATCATGTAGTAACAAAATATGCACACAATGTGTTTCAAAATAGTCATATCTAAAATAAACCTATTAGAAATGAGTGTAGTTCTCCTGTTGTCAGATTTTTTGTACTTAGTAAATATGTTAATTTTTCGGATAAGAATTAATGATTGGTATTCCATTAGCCCCGGCTAATATTTGAAACTTCTAAAAAGATATATTTATTTAATTGATGAAAATTGATGAAATTGTTATCATTATCAATACTGATGTATAAAAACAAAAACGTAGTTATTTTTTTTAATATAAAACTTATATATGACCCAATAAAGCCCATCCAGTTTTAACTTATTTCAGTGAAATTTATTCATTACAATATTTAATTTTTTTTATATTATTTTTTATAAAAGGCCTCACTTTTAATGTGACTTAAATTGTACCTCACCAATTACGGGTTAATCTAGCTCGATGATACCCAAAGTGGTGTAACTCGACACCCACGGGTCGATGTTCGTTGACGACTTACAAGGGATCCATGTGAGCGAGAAAAATTATTAGGGACTGTGGGATGTAAACGGGGCTGTGAGTATTAAATAATTAAACTTTAAAGATTTTTAGTAATTTGCTACAAGAGTACCCTACGAGGAAATAGGACTGGAAAATGGTTCATTGATGAACGTAAATTTGGTAATTTGTCCACGAATACTTAAATGAAATAAGCGGAGTTTAAAACACAATCATTCGGCTAGTAAAAATTGAATTGAAAGAACTATTTATAGAAGATAAATAGCTAGAGTGAGTTCTAGATTAGAAAATTTTAAAATGTACAAAAACTTTTCTGTATTTACCACAGTGACATTAACCTTTTACAATGAATTATATTTAATCTCCAATAAAATATATTTTAACCATAATAGAACAATGAAATATTGTATTAACATATGAAAAGTACTTTCAATTTATATAGTATAAGTACCGTCGACATCAGATCTAAAAATAAATGCATTACGAAACAAAACGTAGGTAATCTCTTATGTTTACGCTTTTTTATTCTGTCTTACTACTTGAACTCAAACAGTAAATGCAAATTTGTGGTACTAGAAGACGGTACGTTGGTACATTAATAAACAACACCTCGAGCCAAAAACATCGTTTCACCAATACGAGTTACGTAATCCATTAAAAATGTTTCTTGGCAATACAGTAGGGCGTATAAATAAGTAGGTTGCAATGGATTTCTATTAATATAAAAATTTCGTCTGTTATTTAGTAAATTAAGAATTTATTTCAATTATTTGTAAAAAAAATGAGAATATATAGTGGTCGGTTAGTAGTAGAATTGAAATTGGCCAAACACGCTTTTAATAACGCAATATTTATCATATAAAATGAGGTTAAGTTCTAAAAAGATAAAAACTAACCGTTTCTTTCGACAGGGAGACAAGCGTACTAAACCTTAAGGTTGCAGTGCATAGTAATCCCGTTATTAATCTAATCTACTTTCGACAGATGAATTTTTTTTTTGTTAAACCTGGTAGATATATTGGGAATTGATCATTTAAAGAACACGCTCGAAGAGATTGTTGAAATGCCTTTTGTCGTTAAGTTCGTTCAACTCTCCTCTATCTGTAATTTCGTTCATTTACAGTCCTCCATTTTGTTAGCTTATTTCATGTCTGTTTTGAGATTTCTGCATGATAAATGGAATTTTGTGTGCGAAAAATCTAAGTTTTACGGTAAATCCGCAATTAACAAGCTTCGTACTTTCAAACTGAGCCCATGTCAGTCGATAACAACTTACAACTAGTTATGAGCGAAACTGGTATTGGTGTTGCCAATAGAAAATGGATGAATAATATGAATATAATTAAATATTCATAGAAAAAGAATATTATATGAGCATTATTCGACGTCTGAGAAAGCAACTACGTCGGAAACGAGCAGATTACAAGGCTAACAACACGTAAATTGATAAGTTTTTTGGTCAAATTTTACTTCATTCATCTACTTTCTCAGTATGAGAGAGCAAATTGGTCGGAAACAAACAAATTACAAAGCTAACACATCAACTGATAAGTTTTTTAGCCAAATTTGACTTCATTCGTCTACTTAGTATTAGGGTTCAGAAGCGATATAATAATCTCAGCGCTTTCAGACCTTTCGATACCTTTCTTGAAGAATAATTTTTCTTTGGACTCGAAATGCGCATTAGTTTCGACTATATCACTCGTCAAACTAATTGCTGTTCTGCTGTGGTTTCTACTGCGATTCTTTCTATTTTCATATAGTCCGGGGAAGTAAGGTCGAAAAATCTGCTCAATGGACAAAGTTATCCGTAAATTATTTCTCACTTTTTAATGAAAGTACATTTCCCCACCAACATTTTCCTAGTTCGTCTAATAAATTCCACTGACGCTTGCGACGGAGCTTGCAAGCACAGCTAGGAACACGTAAAATTCGGGTGTTTTATGCTCCTGGCATTCCTGGATGTGCTTGTACAAAAAAATTGTAAAGGTAAAAAATGTAGAAAATATTTTGCTCTAAAAGGTGACGTAATTCGATTTTCCAAAAAAAAATTTCCGTCCTTAAATTTTCCAACTTTTGGATATTTTTTCGAAAATTACATTTCCAATTCGCAATTATGAATAAAATAACAATATCGAGGTCAAAACATGGATAAACATAGAGGGAAACGTCTAAAAATTTACGTTTTTTTAGATTTGGAAAATTCAAAATGGCGGCCGCTCAAAATGGAATTACATTTTTTTTCAATGAACATTAATTATATCGAGACGCGGTTGATTGCAATAGATAGAGTGAAAGTTATATTTTTATAAATAAAACAAACAAAATTTTTCAAAATTTTTTTAAATAATTTTCAACATTTACCGAAAAAATTTTTTTTTATCTCGTTTTTTCCATTTTTTCATTTGAAAAATGTAATAATAATATATCTTTTTGCATCATGAGTATCTTTGTCTTTGAAAGACGTGTATTTTAAAAAAAATTCTAGATACGATTAGTGGAAGCTGAGATAAACAAGTGCAAACTCTGTTCGATACTGTGACAATATTAATTAAAATTTTCAAATTTTGCCCGTTCGCTCGATTGCAATCATTGATAATCATAATACTATTAGAAAATTAGAAACTGACAATATTATGGAAAGAAACCAATAAAAAAAGCGCGAGTTTCTATCAACTGAGAACGAGCGCTGACCCCCCACCACTACGCCAAGCAGCTGTCGCACCATAGTCTCGATATCATTAATGTTCATAACTTTAGAGTAAATGTAATTCCATTTTGAGCGGCCGTCATTTTGAATTTTCTAAATCTGAAAAAACGTAAATTTTTAGACGTTTCCCTCTATGTTTATCCATGTTTTGACCTCGATATTGTTATTTTATTCATAATTGCCAATTGTAAATGTAATTTTCGAAAAAATATCCAAAATTTAAGGACGTAAATTTTTTTTTGGAAAATCGAATTACGTCACCTTTTAGAGCAAAAGTTTTTCTACATTTTTTACCTTTGCAATTTTTTTGTACAAGCACATCCAGGAATACCAGGAGCATAAAACGCTCGAATTTTACGTGTTCCAAGCGGTGCTTGCAAGCTCCGTCGCAAGCGTCAGTGGAATTTATTAGACGAACTAGGAAAATGTTGGTGGGGGATGTACTTTTATTAAAAAATGAGAAATAATTTACGGATAACTTTTCCCTTTAATTTCCTTACTTTCCCGGACTAATATGTTAGTGAAACTATCTATGTTATCTTAAATGAGTTCATTTTAGACTTCTAAACACGAGTTGACAAAGTCGATGAAAAAATCAAAGTCTTATATTCTAGCTTATAACATTTCCTTTTCTCACATGCTATATTAGATTTAAATGATATTTATTTTGATTATTTCTACATAGCATGACGTGTGCCTTATATAGCACAATTACAATTTTATTTTCATCATCAGTGATCAATTTGATTATTTATTCGAATAATCGATGAAGTGTTGAAATGAAGTTGAGTATCAGTTTTCACACACTGTATATTTATTTTCACCATCATCTGTTCGTCCATTAATCAAGGTTTCCTATCAAAACTATGCTATGCTATTTGACTAGTATCATAGTCCTGTAATGAACAATTACATTACAGTAAGGATTTTCTCATCGTTCATTTATAATATTGTCACCGAAATGAATATTATTGTACGTAGGTACCTAATTGTTATTTTTCTATTTACGTTATTGTATTATTAGGTATTTGTTTTTCATTGACTATTACCCTCGTCTTAATTTCCACCAATCACAAACGCGCAATTTTGAATTACTAATGGTTTCTCGATGAGAAAACTGTATGATAGCACCTGTCAGCAGCTTTTTCGAGTTTACCCGCGGCAAAACTTGACAGCTGTTGTGATCAAAAATTACAATACCTTTGATAACAAGTAATTATTATTATATTATTAAGTTTGTAGTGTTTGTAGTATTTTTTGACTAAATAAATTACCTGATGTGTTTCAGTTTTCAAATTAATACCTACATATTTATTATGTATGTATGTAAGGTAGTATGTCACCCGCACTACGACTTGGAACAAAGAGTCGAACAGATCAGTGAGGCAATAATGGAAGCTTTTCATTCCAGTTGCCCACTGTCAAAAGCTCGTTCAGAAAAGGATGCTCCTTGGTGGAATGAGAACCTGTCAAACATCTGAAAAGAGTTCGGTCGGCTCTTTAATAGAGCCAAACGTGGCAGTAATTAGCAGGGGTACGCTGAAAAGCTTATTCAGTACAATAAAGAGATTAGGAAGGCCAAAAGGCAGAATGTCGCTGAAAAGGCCAGACGAATCATACTCGGAAGGTGAAGAGGAACGATCGATTCTTCTCCTTAGAACCCACTTTCCAGGTAGTGAACCAGCAACAAGGTCTGAAATAGCAATGAAACCGAAAAATCCCGTAAGGAAGATTGGGACATTGCTAAGAAAATATTTACCAGACCACGGTTGGAATGGGCAATAAGTACCTTTCAACCATATAAATCAGCAGGAGTGGATGGAATATTTCCTGCACTCCTGCAGCAAGGGATAGAGAAGATTCTTCCTCACCTGCTGAAAATTACAAGAAGCAGTCTAACAGTGGGTCTAATACCTAGAAAAAGGAGAAGGGCAAGGGTAACCTTCATACCAAAAATATGGAGAAAAGATGGGGCTGATCCCCGATCTTTTAGACCCATCTGTCTAACATCATTTCTACTCAAAACGATGGAGAAAGTAGTGGATAACTACATAAGAACAGAGAACCTGGAGAATATACCACTTCATAAATGTCAGCATGCCTACAGATCGGGTCGATCAACTGAGACGGCTCTGTATCACCTGACCGAAGTCATCCAGAGAACTCTGAATAACAAAGAAATCGCAATGTGCGAATTCCTGGATATATCTGGGGCCTTTGACAACACAACTCATGTGTCTGTCAAAGAAGCACTGAAAAGACGAGGAGTAAATGAAACCATTGTAAAATGGATGTATGAGTTGTTGACGACGAGGATAGCTGAGACACAGGTGGGGAATATCTAGGGATAACCCTAGACAGTAAGCTTCTGTGGAATAAGCATGTTGAAATTACTGCTAGTAAAGCAATAAGAGCTTTGATGGCGTGCAGAAATCTATCTGGTAAGAGGTGGGGCTGTAACCCAAAAATACTGCGATGGATGTACGCCATGATTGTGAAACCGGCAATTACGTATGGGGCAATACAAAAGCAATTCAGTACAGCACGAGGAAGACATCGACAAAGTTCAAAGGCTTGCCTGTGTGTGCATCACTGGAGCTATGAGAACGTGTCCAACTAGGGTACTTGAGATCACTACATATCTCACACCTCTACATCTTGTGATAGAAAGATCTGCCCAATAGGCAACTCTTAGAATATCTAAGGAAGGTTCAGGCAATGAAAGTATTAAAAATCAGGGAGCCTGGTCCTCTCTTAACAAAATACATCTCATCAGCGAATCTACCCAGTGACGAAATGATCAAGACAGTAAGTATCGAAAAGAATTTCACTACGATGCTAAATAAGAGGAGAGACTGGGAAGGGGAATACATCACCCAAACTCTCAAAGAAAACACCATTAGATGGTATACGGATGGTTCAAAAACCACCACTGGAGCAGGCGCTGGAGTATTTGGACCTGGCACCAGATACTCATTATCGTTAGGCTCTATCCTGAGCGTCTTTCAGGCTGAAATACTTGCGATCGAAAGATGCGTGGAAATGAACCTAGAAAGAATCTATCAGAAATGTGACATATCGATCCATTCTGATAGTCAAGCAGCTATCAAAGCATTGAGCTCCCATGTCACTGACTCAAAGTTAGCATGGGAGTGCCGAAGAAAACTTGACGAATTAGGCAAGAATAACAGGGTCTCTTTAGTCTGGGTTCCTGGCCACTAGGTAATCACGGGATATGAAGAGGCCAATACACTTGCCAGGAAAGGAGCACAAACGCCCTTTATTGGCCCGGAGTCTTTTGGTGGTGTAGGAAAATGCTCCTATAAGAAAGAGTTTCGGAAGAAAGAGGAAACCAAAAGAAAAGCACTCTGGCGGTGCCTTCCCGGGCTGGAACATTCCAAAAAGTTCCTGCGGAACTTTGACACTGCTAGATCCAAAAATTATTTGGATCTCAGTAAAAATAAGTTACATCTCCTCACGGGCTTTCTTACAGGACACTGCCGCCTTAGGAAGCACCTAATAAGAATAGGTCTAGCAGAGATTGACGAGTGTAGATTCTGTGGAGACGAGGATGAAACTCCGGATCACCTAGTTCTAGAATGCCACGCCATTGCAAGCCAACGCAAGAAATGCTTCGGACAAGAAACTTGTAAGAGTGAGGATCTAACCTCGTTGAAGCCGTCCCAAATACTAGAGTTCATTAGAACCCTGTAACTGGAAGGCGAGCTGTAGTAGTAGCGAGAACAGCTCTGATAGGGGGGGGGGCAGAATTAACCTTAGGTTTCAGTGCATTGTAACCCCGTTAAAATCTAATCTAATCTAAGGTAGTATGTTTTGTAAGCTATGTGTATGCAGAATAATCTGTTACTCGTGATATAGTCTTGTCAAACACCATTCGGGCATCTAATTTTTCTGTGAAAAAACTCGAAAAAACTCGAAAAAACACAATGCAAAGTAATATTTTAACAAGAAGCATTCGTGCAGGTGCAAAAATCCTCATCTTCGACTCGGATTTTTGTTGCCACCAGCACTCATGCTTCTTGTTAAGATATTACTTAGCAACGTGTTTTCTCGATTTTTTTCGGAAAAATTAGATGCCCTTATGATATTACTTACGATAATATGTTTAATTTCAGTGCCATTCGATCATCATTCATGGTGGTAATATTTTGTTTTTATTTGCCAAAGTATAGTTTAATATTCAGACAGTATACAATTATCAGCTGTTGCAGCGAACACAACACCAATAAGTATTCTAGTTCCTTTTCGTACACTACTTATTCGCTCAGTGTGAACTATGGCGTGTTCCAATATTTAGTTCTTGTTCCGTACCTGTTGTATCCTCGAGTGAATGAGAGAGTTTCATTTTCATTTTTCGAATATTGGTAACACTGATTGTCATACGATTTCCGGATCCTGGAAGTAAGCAACTGAGACGAGATGTCGAGGAGATCTGTTGTTCCTCTCAATATCTTCAAAGTTTGGGGATCTACCCCATTCAGTCATTTAGTGATTTGAAATTAATGACTTAAAAATTTTTTGTGAACCTTCTGAAGTAAAGAGGTATGTATTTTTTGTAATTCTATTCCAGTTTTTTTCCTTCACTCAACACGTGTTGGAATAGGTTGTCATTTTACCTATTTCATAGGGTTCAAGAAGAGGCTCACTTTCAAAGAAGACGCCTACTTTTAAAGCCAGGCCAACGTTCAAATCGAGGCCGACTCTCAAGCCGAGACCTCATTCTACCTGGGGGTCCATTTTCAAAGCGAGTTCAAACTGGGGTTCACTTAGATTTGAGAACTTATTTCATCCTTCTTGCGTGGCTCATTCCAACCCTTACTCAGGACCGTACCCAACCCTACGTTATTATGGTCTACCACCTATATGTCCATACCAGTAACATTACTGTTCACCGTTGGATATCTACATGCAAAAATTACCATCATCGAAGAATGATCTGATGGCAGATTATCTGAGAGAGATAAAATTAGGTATTTTATGTTTATCATTCTATGTGAATATATTCATGCATAAATGTATATTACTATGTGTCCAACGATAATACCTAGAGGTAATATTTGATTTTACTATAATTTTGAATCTGATCAGATTCATTCTTAATTAATTTTGAATAATTATTCTGGTTATAGTTCCAGAAATCACATTTCGACATTTAATTTGTTGGTCATTATATGTCTGTATATATTTGTACATAACCATCCTTATTGCTCATTTTGAACAATAAAACATCATTGGAGGTTTTGACTATTATGTCTCAAATAATTCAAGAGTTTCTGGATTCCATGCCAACAAAAAATTTAGTGGCGCTCAAGGCATTTAATATAACCTTTAAATTTCGCAATTTTTTCAATCATTTGAACCACGACCAGTGCCGCCAGACGAAGAGCTGCCGTTCGCCGTTTGGCAAAGTAAAATTATGGCCATAAGCTTCTGGTGTCCGTCCGTTTTAAGCATCAGTTGAGGACCAGTAAGTGGTAGAGCTTATATATAACGTATTTGGAATCAGCATAGTCTGAAGCCTCTTCAATGGAGGAAACATTTGATACCTGATCTTCATTTATTTATTGAATTGTTTAGTTTAAATCATAAAACATAGACATATATAAATGGACTGAGCGATCCATATTCGGTTGTGCAGTGAAAACAGACGAAAAAGTACGAGAGAGGCCGTTGTATTGGCATTATAGTCGCTTTGTTTCTCTCTGGAGAGTGGTCATTTTTGTGAGAATATCGCTCAGTCCATTTCTTTACGTCCATGTTATGTCATAAAAGGTGAGATGTCAAGATCATGTTATTTGTCACTGGTTTTGTTTGAGGTAAATTTTGATACCTCACACCTACTTCTTCTGATAAATGCCCTCTTTTCAAATGAATTTAAAGACAGTTATTATGACCTCATAATATTGAAAAGAGACAGCGACAAAAGCAACCATCGTTATTTAAAGTAATAATCTTTATACGTTATAGCTTCATAGCTGCACATTGTAATATTGAATAGGTATGTAAAATTATTATTTCCTTACTTAACCGTGGCTTTTTTTATTTAATAGATTTGTCTTTATTGAATTTTTAAGAAATTGTTGAAATTTAAGTTAATTATAAGATTTTCAAGTTATTATAAATTATCAAAATGTATTCATTCATTTTCAGAGTATCGTATTGACGGAAAAATGAACAAAAGCTTTATCACAACAATTGACTCCAAACCAGTATGTGTTATTACTGGAACTGAAACTATCATCCCTCGCGAAAGGTGGACTCTTTTGAATGACAATGTCATTCCAATAAACCTTCAGGATTTAGAAATTAACATTTCTGAAGAAGTTTGTGAATGTCACGTTTACTATTTTTAGAATTTGAGAAATATCAAACATGTCTACTTTATTTTTAAATTGTTTTTTTGTTACAGCAAGTTCCATTCGTAAGGAATGAAATTAATAACTGTCAATTAGAAAATCTTTATTATAACAACCCTAGTTACAAAACTTTGAAGGTAGTGATATAAGAGAAGATTCTCAATTGACAGGACACCATCATATGGAATCACCAGAGATTGTAAACTGATTTTCTTCCATTTCTTTTAATATAAATAAAAATCTCATACTATTTCCATTTCTTATATTTTTGGTTTTGTTGCAGATAATTTGCTTCAAACTGCACTGGGCATGTATCCACAAATGATAATAAGCGTTGGTGGTAGAATCCACGATGTTCATGATGTCGAAGTCTACGTCAACGACTTCAGCGAAAAAATGCCAGTAGATTCAAAGTGCGAAAAACTCAGAAATCTATTGAAAGATTTAAAAAACGGTGTCATCGACTTTCCCTGAAAGTACGATAAACTCTTACATAATATTATACTTTTTATAATGTTTAGAAGGAGATACTGAAACAGCAATTAATAAATGCAAAAGCTGAGTGTGCTCAACGTTCCGAAGATGTTATTAAAACCAAATTACAGAGCTCCAAGAATCTCAGCAGCTTTCAGTTTTAATCTACTTCAGTGCAGCAAAACTAAAAAATAATAAAAAGCACCCTTAAGATTTGTCTTGGATATATGAGTGTATATTATTCAGATTAAAAAGGATTAATGTTTACAATTTTATTCGTGAGCAAAATATTCTACCTCTTCCTCACGCAGTGTACTCCATAAATATATTCAAAAGATACGTGCGTCGGCTTTTGGATTCCAAACCGCACTTTTTGATTGCTTAAGAACAAAATCATTATCTATGAATGTGGAAGATCGCCGTGAAATTCTACTTGTTGACGAAATGCAGCTTCTATCAGCAATTTCGTTTGATAGACTAAGAATAGAAATAATGGAATACAAGCACCTCTTATTTCTAACCTCAAATCATAAAGAGAGAGAGAGAAATTCGTAAATGAATTTTGTTGGATTGGAATTTTCGTGGATGAAATTGTTATTTTTCTTGTTGGTGTCCTGGTGTAGGATAGGTTTCCTCTTCAGGGCTGGATTGGGGGTGTGTTGGGTGATTTAGTACGCGTTGACTGGGAAACTGAATTGGTGGTTAGTTGAATTGGGGGTTGAAAAAGTGTCTAGAAAGATTTTCTGAAAAAGTGACCAGTAAAGATTTTTAAAAGTGTATGGAATTGAGAAGATTCGGTCGGGCTTTTCGCTAGAAATCAACTGGAGGGTTGTTCTATGTTGGGGTGTATCTGGGGTTGGTGTTTGGAAGCAGCGAAGCTCAGAAGTGTACGGAGATGGTGTGACAAAAAGTGTCTAGGATGGGAGTGTTATTGTAGAAGACGAACCATTTATCGCTGCCAATACATATATGCGTTGAGCTGGCTAGGAGACATTTTACAAAAGTGTATCGAATTGGGTGGTTTGTTGAAATTGGATGAAATGTTGCGGTGACGTGCCTTCGGGGAGTTTGGGACCTTTACGGTGGTTGGCGTTAGAACAATAATAATAATCTTAAATATAGGCGGGTACAGCTGCGGCTGCATTACTCCCTGTCGACTATGGCCGGTCCATTTGGCTAGTGAAGGAATTCACAGAGTATGCAGGAAAACCGCAGAAAAACCTGCAACACCGACGTGAGTGGTGTGGGGGCAGCTGGAAAGTATAGGGTTTGTCCAAAGTGTTGAACAAATTAATGAAAGTTGTTGAAATGAGAATTTTTTAGTATAGGTCGATTAATGTTAGAGATGGTGCTTTTTCAGTGATAAGTGAGAAATTTTGGATGTGAATTTGTTAATGTTCTGAGAAATAAATGTGAGATTTATTGTGAGATTTTTATTCAAATTATCGAATTGAAATTGGGGATTCGTCTAGATACTCAATGTTTTCGTCGGGGAGGTCGTCGTAAGCCGTGGCTAGCAAGCGTAGAGGAGGAAATTGGAGCTTCCTCTTGGGTTTTTTTACCGAGGGGCCGTCTGTTGGCGATCTACGGTGTAAGTAAGGTATTTGTCGAGATTTTATTGCCCGATTCGATAGTACGACTAACGTATCGGGCTTGTAAATTATTAAGACGTAGAGGAATTGGCTCGTTGTCGGTATTGACATAGACGGTGGTGCTGGAAGAATATGGTGCCTTGTATTGGCAGTATCTGAGGATTGACTGCTCACAAGTTCGGAGTTTTTTGACGAGATGGTCGGGAAGGATGCAATAGACGTTTGCTCTATAGTCGATTATGGGGCGGATATATGCATTATACGTATGAAGTAAGGTGGTAGGGTGAGTGCGTCCGAAGCTGCCGCCGAGCGCCTTGAGAAGATTTACTCCATGAGGTCGGCCATCAAGTTGAGAGTGTGAGTGAATCTCACTCCCAAATAAACGATTTCCCTTCGGATTTCGAGTCGATCTCCCCAGAGCACGAGGCGGAAGTTTGTAGGTAGAAATCGTTCGCTCATGGTATCGGGGTGTTTGAAAACGATGGCTTGGGTTTTTTGAGTGTTGAGAATCACCCGCCATCTGCTGCACCAATTAGAAAATTGAGTCAGTAGATTTTGGGATCGAATGTTGAGAGAGCGAATGTCAGTGGCGGAAATTATTAGTGCGGTGTCATCCGCATAGAGTTGGATGTTATCCTGGGGATGTCGTGGAATTGGTGTATCATACGTATAAATCATATATAATAATGGGGCGAGTATCGAGCCCTGCGGAACGCCAGTGTGGGGTGTAAAAGAGTCGGAAATGCTGTAACCAACTTTGACGCTGATCGATCGGTCGGTGAGATAGGAATATATTAGTTTTACAATTTGATTTGGCAATCGAATGCTCGATAGCTTTCTCCCTGCCAGACTTGATCGAATGCTTTTTGAACGTCCATGAAAATGGCTGCAGAACAGCGTCGTTGATTTGAAGCTCGGGTGACGATAGTTTAAAGGTTTGTGGTGGCGTTCTGACAAGAGTCGCCTGGCCTGAATCCGAATTGAAATGCCGGAATTATGTTGTTTTCAGTAAAGAAGTCCCAGATTCTTTCCTTCAACAATCGTTCAAGGACATTACCTAAGACGCTGATTAATGAGATGGGCCGGTAAGATTCAGGCTTTGTGGGGCCTTTGCTGGGTTTGGGGATGAGAACTACGCTGTATGATTTCCAACAACGAGGGAAGTAAGAGAATGCTAGACAGGCGTTCAGGAGGGCACAGAGCGGTGGAAAAATCTCTTTTAGCAGGTTTTTTAGTGCCTGTCTCGAGATTCCGTCGTGCCCTGGGGTGTAAGAATCGGAGAGTTCTCATTTAGTGGAATATGAACGAGTGGGCTTCGTGTTATTTTACGGATGAGGAGGTCTGTTTCGATGGCAAAGCCCGGAAGAAATCTTGGGTTATCAGGTGGTGTAAAAACAGTTTGCAGGTTATTTTTGAAGGCGGGGGCTTTGTCTTCGGAGGTGTAGATCTTTCTCTTGAGGCCGACGAGTTACGGTACAATTGTAGCTGTTAAATGAAGGAACGAGGTGAGAGAGCGTGTCAGCCATTAGGCCACGGGCTGTGGGGACAGCGTTCATGATTGTAGTTGCTAAAATTTCAATTAAAATTTTATTGTCGGTGGAGAGGTCATACGGGGTTGGTGGTTTTTCCAGGGTAATAGGAGCGGTTTCTTGTGGGGATTTGGGTGTTTCCAGCCGCTTTGGACATTTGGGGTGGTAGGTGGCGTACGGGCCACCACACTTTTTGCAAGTGGGTTCTTTAGCCTTAGGGCAATCGTTGGGTTTGTAGTCAGATGCTCCGCAGGAAGGACAGACCGGTTTGGCTTTGCATGACTCGGCAATGGGGCATGTGCTGGTGCATCTGTTGCAGTATTTGGGTACTGCGGGTAGGGGGTTGGATGGATTTGAGGCCTCGCACGGATGTGAGAGACCGTGAAATTTGATGCCGTGGGTGAGGGCGTGGTGGTAGTCCAGTTCGGAATCGGTTAGGATTCGGAACATTGTGATGGGACGGTCCTGACGGCGGGAGTGAATGCGCCAGGATCTGTTGTGTGGGAATTTGAGGTCTTGGGTGAGGATTTCTTCGAATTCTTCTTCGGAGACGGAAGTGTCTACATTTCTGCAGACAAGCGAGAATGTAGGTTTTCGGTTGCGTGATTAGGATCGGGTTCGGGGAGATGGGTTGAGAGGGACGACGATGACTCGGTCGTCGCCGATGGTGTTTCGAAGCTTTTTTGCAAAAGCCTCGTGGGGAATGTTGGCGCGGATCTTGAGGAGCGCGGTGCGATTTAGATTCGCCTTTAAGTAGGAGATTGCTCCCCTCAACAACTCGTTTGTGTTGAGGAGATTAAAAAGCTGAGAGACGAATCTTTGCGGTAGGTTACGGATGTTTAGTGTCTGGAGACGAATGTATTGGTTTTGCTGGGAAGTTGGTTGTTGTTGTTGGGTAGAGCGGGGTTGTTGTGTGGGGCGAGGTTGTTGTGTGGGGCGAGGTTGTTGTGTGGGTCGAGATTGTCGAGTAGAACGGGGCTGTTGAGTTTTGGTGGTTGGTGGTGGAGGGGTAGGGATTCTCCGATCTCTCTTGGGTTTGGCGCCCAAGAGAGTGAAGTCCCCTTCTCGGCGGCTGGTGCTTTGTCAGTTAGTCTGTGGTGCTGATTGGATGGAGACGTGAGAGGTGTAAGATTTTGCGGAATGGACCGATTTGGAGGAGCTTCGGGAGTTGAGTTGGGATTCGAGTTGTTCGTTTTTGTCTAGTACCTGGTTGAGTCTGTCCATGAGTCGTTGGTTTTGGGCCTTGAGTTCGGCCATTTGTTAGAGTTGGTCTGCATACATTGATGCGAAGTCGGGGGCTGGTGTCGGTACCATCGGTGGAAACTCTTCGTGAGAAGAGATGGATGGTACCTTTTGGCTTCGGGTTTGGATCGGAGAGCGTGATTAAGATGCCATTGTTGATATGTGGGGTGGAAGTGGACGAAGCAGAAGGTTGCTTCGTTGTTAGTATCGGGGAATGCGGACAAAAGCCGGACAGCGGACTCACTGCCGGAGGGAGTTTCCTCCCCGGTTAAAGGTTTCCTGACCCTTTTCTCTGCAGGTTAGTGTTTATATTCACCTGAATTTGCTCCCGTCTTCCGTTGGCTGAATGGTAGTTGGCTCTTCTGGTTGGTCTTCGTACACTCTTTTATCGGTTCAGGCAATTTTCATAAATAAAACCGCTCTATGAAGAGCACAATTTCATAAATAAAAATGCTCTGTTGAGAGCAGATTTTCACAAATAAAACGTCCTATAAAGGACGAGTTGAGATGGAAATCTCAATTTATTTGCAGAGTCCGGTTGCAAGTGCTGCTGGAAGTGCCTGGTTTGAATCAGTGACCAGGTTATTCGCTGGAGCTACTACTTACTGGAGTCCTTTCCCGGTCGATGTGTTCACTACACTGGAACCTCAAATCAAGACACAGCAGCATATATAACCTTTATATACGGAGCAACAGCGTCATTTTATTTTAACCAATTGTATTGCCATAATTATCATGGAATCCAACAGACGTTGTGATTGGCTGAGCTCGAGACAACTTAGTGATCGCAGCGCCTTATTTTGACCATATTTCTGGGACACTTTTTTCTACAGCGATTGTTCTCCTTCTCTCTAACTTCCATGTTTTCAGCCAAAATCTTTGTCGGAGAGAGAGTTTTATGTTTTATTGTTTAGTTATTGTAATAATTGCTAGACAAAATTCATTCAACTGAAATTACTGTTTATAAGTCTTCGTTTACGCCAAACTGTGGCGCTTCCCAACTTGTTTCAAGGTATCGAATTATCGGTACATAACTTACAGGATGACATTTAGACTACTTGCAATTTTTTAAAGGTGTTGCTGATAGTTATTCCTTGACTGCAGTACCTTCATAAAAGAACGTTAAGAAAATACGAGATCACCAACTATGTCAGATACGATTCCATTCCTATTTCTAGAGGTTCATTGTTATGATGAGTATTATAATATCTGCCAAATTAGTTATAAAAATTTTTAATCTACAAATATAACCAATAAGTTGGTGGCATCGAAATTTAATGAATGGTTGTTCCATTTGCATAAGTAATTTATTTATATTTCACCAAGCAATAATGAGAAGTTCTTCCGGTCTATAATAATTAAAAAACTTCTAAATATCACATTGGGAAATATGATATTTTAGTTATAGAACAACCGGTAAAAGTTGTATAAAAACTCGATATTTGAGTAGACATTATCGACGGATTCATTGAGTTAGGTCAAGAGGTTTTTTTCGTGAAATTAAAAGTTATTGAAGCTGAACGGTTTCAACTTGTCAAGAGAAATTGAAATGGTCTTGAACTTTTTATTATTATTTTATATTCTAGATTCACGAGTTTGATATTCAATGAACGAAAGTAGGATGTACATATTTTTTTGAAGTATTTTTAGATGATAAAGCGTCACGAAATGTATATCAACACTTGATCTCACAAAACAAAATACTTGGTGAGAGAACTTTCAAGAAATTCAAGAAGCTGATGTATTGAGCGTTGAATTTCACCATAAAACTGTTATAATCACCTAACTAGTATATTAGATACTTTTTAAAAGGAACTATCTTCAACTTATCTTTTATAAAGAAAAGTGTGTTTATATTTTTTGTTACATTTTATTAAAGTAAATTGGAAATGCAGTAAATAGAATGAGATACCTGACTAATAGATTGTATAAATGTTTACTTTGTGACTTTGTGCTACAAATTTTAACTGCTTTATTTTTATGGTGCTCAAATCGCAATATCGTATTGTTGTTTTTTACATATTGTTCCATTTCATTCGTTTTACATTTCCGCCAAACCCTATCTAATACGCGAGAAAAGTATTGGTTTACTCCAAAAAAAGTTGGAAATTTGGATTTTTTCGTTTTTCAGCAAGAAAAACATGAAAAAACGGTTTTTAGAAAAACAAAACTGTGTGTATGTCGGCCACTTTTCGTAACACGTCTTGTTAGCACGATACAACCTCCGGTGTGCAACAAGTTACCAATTTTATGATTGACTATTGTTCAGGACATCTCACAGATGAACCCTATTGATTTTCAGCTCACCAGAACCAGTAATCCTTAGAACTGTTTATTTTTAAAGTGTTTTTGTGTTTATAAGAGTTTAAGTATACCTACGTAGTTTCCTTTTTTCCTAAATTGATAAAGATAAGAAATGCATCTGATTACCTAACAACTTTACCTAATACGTTACGAAACTTAACACATACTATATAATGCTAGGAATATTATTTGGTAACGTTTGGTTAAACACAGAGAGTCCATAAGCGACAATGTGTTAGAAAGATAGAAGTATATTCAGTATATCACCTATTTTCTTAACAGGGTATCATAACATGCGAAAGAAGTATCGTTGCACAAATTTCAAATATCACTCCAATTATGAAGATTCTGAAAATATGCTGAAAATCTATTAATTTTAATGGTTATAATATGGAAAACAATAAATCGACGATAGTGCCATTGAATAGGCTACTTCTGGAAATAATTTATTATTGCAACTCAATAATTAAATACTGTACATGTTATAAAATGGCAAACATTCAATTCTGAACGATTAGCGTAAACCGCGTGTAATTCCTACGCTCCTGATAAAACCATTTCGTCTAGAGCCGTAATTCTACTATTTATATCTATGTCCTCTCTTCATTTTCAATCTAAACGTTGAAAGAATAAGAGTCCATACAATATTCATTTTTAATAACAACAGAAATCATTCCTCATTTAATTCTAACGTAAAACAATAATCGCCTCATAGTCAATGGGAAAATGGAAGAGGCACATGGCATTACCAGTGTGCTAGAGAGAAGTATGGTGATATAGAATATCTAAAGTCGGCGTACGTTATTACAGTTAAAATAAGGATACTAGAATATACGAATACGAATCACGCGTGTTAGAAAGAAACAAATTTAAATTCAATGTATTACTCTTTTTCTCTAACAGGATATTTTAACCAAGCAAAAGTGGAAAACGTGCCAAAGTACATGTCCGTAAGCGACAACAATATGTTACAAAAGAAGTATAAATTCATTGTAGGTATTAACAGGATATCAGAAGCAGTGAAATAATTATGTGTTTTTCCATAACTATTTCACAAAATTCCATTCTACGAAATTTATCCTCTGGAAATATTTCTTGGCTCTTTTTTTAAGACAGTCCGAACCGTTTTCGGGTCAACATCAAAATCATTGGCTAAATGAGTGGACAGCTGTAGAGGATTATTTTCCACACTTCTACAGATTAAAATATCTCATTCTTCATTTTGAGGTTGGATTTGACGATTTTGTTCAAGTTTTTTAGGAGTGACACATCCATGTTCTTTAAAAAATTTATTATCGTTCTCACTTGTTACTTGTTAATTGTTTGGGTATGTTCGAATGCTACAATTAACACAATTTCTGCTATTTCTCGATATGAATTACCCTGGTAATACCAATTTACAATTTTCACTTTTTGTATCTGCATGCTCATTTTATAAGATTTTCAAAGATCGTTTGTCATTTGCAAACAAATAGTAAAGTTAAATGTCGGAACTATAGTTGGTCCGAAGTATCGCCCGCGAAAGGCGCACGCGCGGTGCCTATATTCTGGTATCCTTATTTTAACTGTAATAATCGACGCCGACTTTAGATTGTCTATATCACCATGCCTCTCTCTAACACAGTGGTACATCATTAATATATAATTAAGATTGTTATTATTAATCCAATTATTATTGTAAAAATGAAATCATTTGATTAATCCTATTATAGTTATTATTGCTCTAATTGCTCAAGTCAAGTCAAGTCAAGGACTAATATCAACTAAATATTAATTTAATAAGAATACAATGTATATATGAATATATAAATAAATTTTGCAGAAAAAACTAAATAAGACATTGGTTCACAATGAAAATATACAATTTAGAAACTGATAAATAAAAAAAAATTATTAAACTTAAAGGTGGGACTTTGTGTCATCCTGTTCATAGAAGAGAACATATGCTTCTCCACTAACTAAAGATTTCCACGATATTAATAGCACCCTTGAATCGTTATATTCGTGCCACTGTCCCGTGTAGGGATGTCGGCAATATGCTGTGTAGTGACCATTATAAGTGGTTCCACAGTGATTTGATATAGCGTAGAGGTTGTACATACAAGGTGCCACATTATCAGCGTTGTAATGGCTCATATCAATCCCTTTTATTGGAAAATCTATTGCAACATTAAGTTTTCCACTAAGTCTTTCTGTTTGCGAAAAGCGCTTCAGGTGAATAACCAATATTTTCGGAAATTTATGCATTGAGAATGATTTAGTGCATCGTCTTCGTTCCTTACATTTCGAACATGTTGGTTTCTCATCACCGTCGAGTGTTTCTTCTCTTGTAAACGAATCTAAACATTGTGAAAGTCGTAATTGACCTGTTCTTTGGGGTATCGAACCAAAAGGGATCGTAGGTAACTGAACAGTGTGCGCACTTGATTGTTGATTTTAATTGACCGACAAAGTTATCCACAATCTAGGAGTTGTCGATTCTCGGATATCTCAACGAAGATTCTTGTGCTTTCTCAATTTCTATTAATATGGGCTTTGGTTTTTCATATACCTTGTTGATATCCTCGTAAAGTCCTGCTAATAGGTAACGAAGAAACTCCTGTGCATTATGTTGAGTGTATCCCATGAAAATTGAAGTAAATCGCTGAATCTGACTTTTCAATGATACTGTATTAACCACTCTGTCTGAACCGTCTTCAGACCAAAGCTCTTGAATAACTTCAGCAAATGCTTTAATTAGTGCTCCTTTCATGCTAGATATGTTTATGTTAATATCTCTTATGTATGCGTCTTTCTTTAGATATTCTAATAGCCGCCTTGTGTATTTGATAGGCATTGGATAATACTATTCATGAAACATGTGTTACCAATATTTTTGAAGCCTTTGAGACCCAAAGATTTTTGGGGAATACCCTTTATGGATCTGATTGTGGAAACTGACTTCCAATTTTGAATTTGACTGCAAAACATCGGGGTTATTTTGACACTTGTTGGAGGCAATGTCATTTTTTTGGTCACCAAAAAATGATTACTATAATAGATTTTTTAACTCTGATTGATATAAATTTTGTACTTAGTGGTTTCACTCCATTGGTCACGTCAGATATTTTGGATCTAACCTCAGTTGTCTTATTGGCGAGCTTACTACCATTTTTTACTGTTCTGGGAGAGTTTGTCATTAAAATTTATAATCAGATCGGCTACTGATGCGTGATTTCCATTATCATCTTCATCAGACAAATTGTCTATATTAATATTGTTAGAGTATGCCACACTTTTAGTATAAATAACATTCATTTGATCGTTTACCTTCTTATTTGATGTCTTCAACTCTATTGGGGGTAAATCAGTTTTATATTTTGTTTTGGTCAAAGATAATTTATTGCATATAGGAATCGCATCATTCTCTAGCATAGTCATCTTCTTCAGTATTTCTTTGAATGGGACATCATCTGGCTGGTGGTTATCTATATTTTTTAGTACACTGATGCCCAAAAGCTTGTTGGAAGCATAATCTATAAAATTGTCAACGCATGTATTATCAGAAGGCACACATTCTGAAGAAGAGAATGAAGATCTTAAATAATAATTTCGGAAAAAGGAGAGATCACATGTTTTAAGGTCGTTAAGGTGAGGAAGTTTGAAAGTGGTAGAAGAATTAGGTTTCTTATGATTAGGTCTCATAAAAAGTTCTTCTAGAGGCTTAGAACGGGGAAACGTACCGAGAAAAGATGAAGCGTTTCCTCTTTGAATTGCAATACTTATTTGTTGTATAAAGAACAAAGTTGCTCTTGAATCATTGGTTTCTACTGTTATTTTTTTACCGATTTCTTTAATGAATTTTAAAGCTTCATGACCGAAAACACCAGAGGTTTCAATTGCTACAGGGATAAAAATGTAAATGTAAATCCAAATTTTTGTATTTATTGATTTTAAATGTTTCGCCTTGTAAAGCTGCAGCGCCTGCGGAAGAAGATGTGGATCGGACATGGGACGGAGCCCAAGTGCAAGTGAAATCCCATATAACTGGTCTTGGAATTGCTAATGTTCCAGGTCGAACAATATTTCTAATTGTTTCAACACATATTATAAAAAGTATAAGAATTAGGGGTGTTCCTTGTGGAACCAAGTGGGCTAGTATATGAATGGAATTATTTAATCAGCCGTGAATTATAAATCTTAATCATAAAGGTAAGGCAAATCTTAATGTTATAGTTATATGACTTGTTCTTGTAAAAATATAGGGAAATAGTCCTAGAAAATTATTAAATAAGATAAGTGAAAATGATGAAATAAAAATTAAAGTTCTACCTTGAGATTTATACTTTCCCATTAAAATTTTAAATTCTTTATGTAAAATGATAATAATTTTATTTCATAGAATATTAAATCGTGCAGTAATTAATCGAAATATTGGAGGAATAATTATTACTCCAATTAATGTACTTAATCAATTTAAAAAAAAATTAAAGTTTGAAGTTGGCTCAAATGAGGAAAATAAATTTATTATCATTTTCAGTTATAATTTAATTTAGTTACTTGATTTTTTGTTGTTTTAATTTTATAAAAAAATTAATATTATTAAATAAGAAAAAATTAATACAAAAAAATTCAATCAATAAAGAGGTATTATCTGATAATTTTAGTTTGACAAACTAATGTTACTTTTTAACTAAATTTTTCATTACATTTTCCCGTTGACTATGAGGCGATTATTGATTTACGTTAGAATTAAATAAGGAATGATTTCTGTTATTATTAAAAAGGAATATTGTATGGGCACTTATACTTTCAACGTGTTGATTGAAAATGAAGAGAGGGGATAGATAAAAATAGAAGAATTACGGCTAAGACGAAATAGTTTTATCAGGGGCGTAGGAATTACAGGCGATTAACGCTAATTGTTCAGAATTGAATATTTGCCGTTTTATAATATGTACAGTATTTAATTATTGAGTTACAAAAAGTAACCTATTCAATGTCACTATCGTCGAATCATTTTTTTTTATATTATAACCATTAAAGTTATTAAATTTTCAATCTATTTTTAGAATCTTTATAATGACTGGAGTTATATTTGAAAAACAATTCAACAGTTTGCGCATCGATACTTCTTTCGCATGTTTTGATACCCTGTTAGAGAAAATAGGTGATACACCGAATATACTTGTTTCTTTCTAACACATTCTCGCTTATGGACTCTGTGTTAAACCCATGTCACCAAAGAATATTCCTAGTACTGTATAATATACAAAGTAACAGATCCATATACTTTTCCCAAGTATATTTCAGATCTGTGAGTCTATAATCCGTCTAATAGCCAGGGATCGCAAAAGTATACCTAGTATAGAGGGAAATGTTTGGAACACAATTTTTGACTTTGTAACTTTGTTTGGACTAATTAAGAGGTGAACATATCATAAGTCCCCGCCCGTAGTCTTTGAGACGGGAGGGGGTTTCAAGGTCTCATTTTCGGGTTTTCGCTTAAAACTCGGAAACTATGTGTCTTATCGAAATGATCATTCTATACAAAACTAAATCTGATTAAATTTGCTACAAGTTAGTAAAGTTTTTCGATATCTTGTATAGTTTTCGCGTTTTCCGCTCTTGAAAGTCTGTAATTTTGGAAAAAAGCACAGAAATATTTTCGTCGCGGATTTTGATCGATGAGCTTCCTGTCGACAGTGGAAGAGCTCGATCTTTTCGAGACAATTTATTGTTAGAAAATGCAGAATTGAGTCACTCACATCACTATCGTAGTTCACTTTACAATAACTACTAAGCAATTCTTAACATAATTGTTCAAAAATTAATTCATATAAACATCGCGTGAGCAAACAGAGACGACTACCGGCCACAAAACATATGTCATAACCTAACAAAAACTGTCAACAAATAATGAGTAAAGTTAGCTTACGAACGGCAAATACTGATAAATGTTTGCCAACAATATCGTCAAAATACGGAGCATTCTGTATAACAGGCCAAGCAATAGAGCATTTCTTCATGACATAAATACTACCTGAAAACCAACTGTGCGATTTTGTGTAGGACAGTTAGTAGATGAATTCTGCACACTTTCCAACTCCTGAATCATAATTTTTAAGTAGTTATTAACAATTTAGATGAAAAATTCGCACTTTTTTTAGTTTTTTCCTTATAAAATGGAAACTATGCGAGCAATCTGAATGCGGTCAAAAGAGCAATTGTAGAGAATAAAATTGTGAATAGAATGAAAGGTCGAACGAATCGATCCGATGATTAGAACCGGAGCAAATTCGGAAAAACCGGAAAATTTGACGTTTTTTTGAAAAATTCGCAACTCCTACATTTTTCTATATTTAGAAATAAAACTTGGCATACAGGTAGCTATTTATATGTTTTTTATGTGTGCAAAATTCAAATTCTGTCGGACGAATAGTTTTCGCACAGTCGCGATCGTAATTTTTTTTGCCATTTTTTTCGCGGAGGGCTGGATACTTGTGTGAGTGTCTGATTAAAGTTTCACCAACGGAATTTGAAACTACTCAGGCATAGCAACAAAATGTCTATTCTGGTTTTTCAATAAAATGAAGCGAAGTCGGTGAAACACGGCCTTGAATATGTGCTGAAATGATCGAACGCGCGGTGGGGGTAGCGTTGGCTGAGGGGAAGCGCGCATATATAGTAATACAGTACGACTGACTCGCTGCGCGCAACGTTCGAATCTTAATGTTCCATTATCTTAGCAGCTACTGTGCGTATTTTATTGATTTTTTTAAAATTTCTGGATAACATGATTCAAGGAATCGGATTCTTGACTAGGAATTTACGGTTCGTGAAAAAATAAAATGTGGCATGGGTATTTTTTCACGAACCGTTGGTTTTCAGGTAGTATTTATGTAAAAAAATGGCTGTTATTTTGCCCCGATGCTTGGCCTATAAGGCGGCATTGGATGCCGGGCCGCCCCATAGCCAGTCCGTAAGTCTGTGCGAAGGAAAATAGATAAAATAGTAAAGTTATATATATATATATATATTATTAAAGGAATTTAATATTCTACAATATTCATTTTTTGGGTGCATAGTTGAAGAGTTATCCGATCAAAAAGAGCAAAAAATGTGAGGCAAAAATATTTTTTTTCCAAAATTACAGAGTTCAAGAGCGGATAACGCGGAAGCTATACAAGATATCAGAAAACTTGACTAAATAAAACTTGTAACAAATTTAATCAGCTTTATTATGTATAGAATAGTCAGTTGGCTAGGAAGCATAATTAAAACCCCCTCTCCCCCGCCCCCGTTTCAAAGACTACGAGTGGGGGACTTTTGATATGTTCATCTCCTAACTAGTCCAAACAAAGCTACGAAGTCAAAAATTGTGTTCTAAACATTTCCCTCTATACATTTTTTTGAGCATTCGTTGCCTGGATTATAAATGACACTAAAATAAAAATAAACAATAAAAAAACACGATTAAGACAATCAACTGGGAAATTAGTCTCTTTGACAAGATTTATGTTTGTATACTTGACTGGTGCTTTGCTATAATTAACATCCCCTTTTTCCTGCATACAGATGACGCCTCCTTTCAAACATTCCTTAACATAGCTAGTAGTTCTAGTCTTCAAAAAACACGTGTCAAATTTACTCGACCATCTAGTTTTTACTTTAAAAGTTACAGTGATTTTAGTGGAATAACTTTTGTTTAGTTGGTTGAAAAATATTTCGGGTGTTAAACATAGCATTTTTACGGAAAAATAATTTAACCAAATCAATTGCTTAATAAGTGGACTCCAGAGGTTTTAAGAGCAAACTTCAAACGTGGTCTCAAAAACATAAATGGTGATGATCGTTCAGATCGCAACAATACAGTTATACCAGACAATGTTCATAAAATATGACAAAGAAAAGGTTATGTTTTAAGTGGGTGCCGCCTTTGCTCAGTCGATCAACAAATATTCATGCGCTATTTTTAAGCGGAATAAACAGGATTTTGGTGACTACATCTGACAATGGATGGAACATGGATCCATTTCCGTATTTTGGGAGGTGTACGGAATTTTCTTCATTAACTACATTGAGAAAGGCAAAAAACCAGTGTAAGTATTATTGGATCGAATTAATGAAGAAATAAAAAACAAAAATGTCTCCTAATAATAAAAGTACTGTTTTACTAACATACTCCACCGTGTCACAAGTCGATGAAAAAGAGGCAAATTGCGCTTCGAATTGCTTTGCCACCCGTTTCATTTATAATTTTTTTTATAGTTCCTACTTTATTTGAAAAACATAAACGTTAACAAAAGCAGAATAAATGAATTTGGTTGATAATGGGTCGTATTTATCGGTCCTCGAATATTTCAAGCATACGTCTTTCTTCATTTTTGAACGATTTCCAATTATAACACTGAAGTACAGTGCTCGCCTTTCCTGCCAAACAAAAAGATAATAAAATTTGGCGGAAGTCCCTCGCATTCACCAAAAATTAAAAAAAATATTTTATTTCGTTAGGTACGTTTGAAAGGAAAAACTGCAGTCTCAGACCGAAGTCATGAAAAATAAAAGTTAGAAAAGGTTTTGTTTCATAAGGTACGTTTGAAAAGTAAAACTGCAGACTCATCTAATGCAATGTATATCTCTCCATTTGCTAGTTGTTTCACTGCCAGGGTCGGGAGTATTTAAAATATCTTTTGTTCAAAGTAAATCAGTAGTTTCATTACTTTGCATATCAAATTGCGATTTTTAATTTTTATAACTGTTAAATAACAAAAACAATCAGCTAGTAAATTATCTAATAACCAAGAAAAATCCGACTATAATAAGTATTATTTTAAAATTACAACCTGACCTTAATTTAATGTTCGACAGTGTATTAGAAATACTAATAGAGCAAAATACCTTTTTAAATATTGTAAAAGAAACTTTAAAAAAAATCAAGATTTAAAACCGCATGCCAATATCCCTTAATACTATTAAATTACATAAAAAGCACATTCAAACACCACTAGCCAACAGACAGATTAATGACATACCACTAAATATTTTAACGCTCAATTTTCATCATCATTTTGATTAAAATAAAAATTTTGATTATGCAGAAAGTAGTAAAGAAAAATACGATTAGGTAAAAACAAAATTGTAGACCGAGAGCCCAGGGCCAAAATTCAACGTGATAGAACACTTGTAAAATTTGTACTTGAAATGATAGTATTTGATTGGACTAAGAAAATGCCACATTACCAGCAATGAAAGTGGTGGCATAGAACGGGAATTGGGGGTGGAAAACATGAATTTTCACGGAAAAAATGTGATAAGACATACGACTGAAAATTGGTTTCTGCATAGTTTTGAGCAGAATAATGAAGGAAAAAAATTGCCAGCAGTGAAAATGGTGACTACGGGGTCGCCAGCAGTGGCCAAAAGTTCAAAGTTTTTTCGAAAAAATACGTGATAAGGTACACTGCTGCCAATTGACATGTTTATTTATTAAGGCAGTGAGATCGAGGAATTTCATAGCGAAAAAGATGAAAAACATACGCGGCGCGGTGTGTACGCTTATCAGCCGACGTCGGTCTTTTTCCGCTCTTACATAGTGATAAAGTAAATTGCTGTAGTAATTGTAATTTTAATCTTTTAGGTACTTTAAAACTATCTGCAAATTGGGAGCATTCAAAACGATGAATTTAAATGCAAAAAAATAATTAAATAATTAATCTGTAATTTTTATTTAAGTACTTATATTTTTTTGCTAAATAATTTCAATATAAGTATTATTGTTTATAAGAATTAATAGAAATTCTTTCTTCTTAAAGTCAATTTTTGTTTTAATAGGTTTTAATCATGATTTACAAGGTACAAAATATTTATAATAAAAAATAGAAAAAAATATTCTTGACTTGCAACTGAGTTAACAAATTCCATGTCTTCCTCAAGATCGCTAACATCGTCGCTATCATACTTTTCGTCTGCTTCCTCGTCTACAAAAGATTAAATTATGACAAATTAAAAAATGTTGAAACAACTTATACTTGTACAAGTTTAATACTGTACTTTATGATTCCGAATTACCGACAATAACATCTCCAACAGTCTTTGGCAATTGCTCCCCATCAAACTATTTAAATTCATAGTGTAAATTATCTTCAGCATAATTCCATTCGCCTTCTTCTGGATCAAGTCATGAGAAACTTTTTTATGAGCGTTTTGTCAAATATTTGTGATGTATTTGCATCTGAGTAATTACTGACGTAGTTCTGATTGGTATGCGGGCAAACTTAGAATGAGTAACAGTTAATTCAGCTAACGAAGTGCCTATTATATGGATGCGTCAAAATTTTTTAATGGTTTTTTTATAAACTCTTATTTCATTAAGGAAAGAAGCGTTCATTGAATTTTTGGTTAAGCAATGGGCTAACCAAGAAATAGTTCCATTTATAAAGGGTAAAAAAATATTATTAAATTATGATTATTGTTATACGCATTAGGTTGATGAAGGAAATAAGGTATTAAGAACACTCAATAATGAATTTTCCTATGTCGCCCATGAAGAGGCTGATACCAACATGGTTTATCATGTATGCCGAATGGATCATAAAGTTAACATTAAGATTAAATGTTTAGATACCGATATTTTACTGAGAAATATGGAAAAAAGGACGAATAAAGAGTAAAAAATGTTCATCGAATGTGGAACGGCATCAAAGAAAAACGTCATCGATCTGTGTGAAATGCCTATATGAGGAATTAGACGAAAAGTTATATAGCTGGCTGTGATGCAACCCGAGTTTTTTTAGAAGAGGTGAAAAAGGACCATATAAAAAATATACAAAAGCGAAACTTATACTAAAGCTTTTATCGATGTCGGCAACCATTCATTCTTCTATTGTAAAAGGGTGAGTAAAGGAGTCGTTAATGGCTTGGGGAATAGTGTTGAGGTTTTGAACGGGGATTTGAGCTAACTTGTTTAAGAGACTTTGGAATATGAAACTGTCTAGGGGAGGGGTGTTAATTAAATTACTATTTTTAATAGATCTAGAGAAGATTATTATTGATTGCCAAATCTTCTTCACAGGTGTTCCGGGGTTCAGTTCTTCCGTGAATTTACGGAAGCCTTCTGATCTTTTTGTTTTCAGAAAAAGTCGGGTTTAACTCTTATTTTCTTGAAATTAATGAAATTTTCCATGGAGAGAGTTCTTAGATATAGTTTAAAAGCCTCTTTTTTCTTTTGTACCATCTGGGAGCACTCTTTGTCCCACCAGGGATGATAAGGTTTAGAAGGAGTGAAAGATTTTTTAAGTGGGATACATAAAGAGATGGTCCTTTTTAAGACCTCCATGAACAAGGGATATTCCATATCATTATGATATATATTATTTTCAATATATGCTTGAAATGCAACCCAGTTGGCTTTATTTATGTTATATTTGACGTGAGTGGAACTTATATGGATGGGCACAGTATTTTGTTTTTTGTAGGAACAAAGGGTAGGAAAATGATCGCTGAAGCCTGATTCTTGGATCGTTCTCCAGAAGCAATGTAGAGCTATGGCTGAGGAAGTTATTGTAATATTCGGGCAGCTTTTATTGACATTAGGGTTGGGAATACGGGTTGGAGATCCATCATTAAGAATGGTGAGATCATTGTGCGAGATGAAATCCCAGATTACAATTTCTTTAGGGTTATTAATGGCAGAGTCCGAAATTTGATTTTTACCATTTAAATCAGCCATTAGGATAAAATTCTTATGTTTTATTTGTTGTAGGAGTTGTGTAAACATGCTGTGAGGAAAGGCAATGTTGGGGTCGGGAGGAATATAGCTATTAATAACGAATAGATCTTGGAGTTCTACTACCAGCAAGTGTATTTTTGGAGGAACTGAAATTTTGTGTTCAAAATTTTTGCAAGGAATCGAGTTGTTAATGGAAGTGGCTACACCTCCATAGCCATCCTGTCGATCATTTCTAAAACAGCAAACATTTTTAATACGTGCAGATCCACCTGGAGTCAACGAAGTTTCATTTAGTAATATAATGTTACTACTCTCATATCTGATAATAGAAAGCACCTCTTTGTTAACATTAAAGCTACGAATATTCCATTGGAGTATGTTATATTTGAAGGTATTATCCTGAATACGATTGAATTTTGAGCAATAATGTAAAAAATGAAATAATAAAAAAAGGGGGGAGGGGGATACTTACAGGGAGAAATTTAAGTGAGATTATGATTGCTCACCTCTTGAGGAGAAGTTGCGAAATTTTGAGAGCTAGGGATAGAAAGGGAGTAATCAGACAAAAACGGAGGTTCAGATGGGGTGAAGTCCATATCAATTATTTCAATGTGAGTGGACGAGGGAGAGGAAGCATTGTTTTGAAGTGCAGATTTATTTGTTATCGGAGACTCACAGAATTCATTGCCTGAGGAGGAAAATAGAGCTGCATTATGTGCATCTTTATCAAATCCAGTTCTTTTTTCTAAAATGGTGGGACGTCTGCGTTTATGAGTAGTGAATTTGTTACTAGGGGGACTTTGTGTCACTTTTTGAGCATAAGAGATTGGAAAAGGAGAAGAAGTCTGTAATTGAGGAAATAATGTTGTTGATCTATCAAAAGAGGGGTTTTTAACAGAAGATTTAAGAGGAGGGAAAAGTTGAGAGGCTTCGAAGTAAGAATAGTCATGGAATGCCATTGCTTCATTTAATGTTTTTTTGCCTGTTAAATTATTTGCAAGAGCGGTCAAAAGCTAGGTGTTGTCCAGAGCAATAAAAACAGTCTAAGGAATTTGAACATGGGTCAGAATGGGTTATTCCACATCTATTACACCTTTTGGCACTGCGGTAAGAATTGGCAGAGTGTCCGAAACTTAGGCAATTTTTGCATTGAGTAACAGGAGCAACCTGGACTGGAACTGAAAAAATTTCTAGATCACTTGTTGTGGATGGAACATATTCATAAGATCCGTCATCTTTGGTTATTCTGCGGTTGAGTCTTCGAGCACCAATCACTTTTTTATTTTGCGAATAAGCTTCTTGAATAATATCATCTGGAGTAATAAAGAGTCCTACGTTTTCAATAATGCCTCTCGAAGTGAGAAGGCATTGTGGTATGTAAGCACAATATCCTTCCCTTCTGAAAGCTTGGTTCATTAGAAAAGAATTAGCATCACGAGAAGTTTTGAAGGTAATTCCTATTTTGCTGGAACCTTTCTTTTGGATATTTTTAATGTTTTGGATGTTAAGTTTTCGTAGAATTTTTCCAACATCCATAGGATGAATACTAGGGGGAGTACCACTACTTTTGATGGGTTCTACTATAACTAAACGGGGCCCAAAATTAGTATCAGAGTACTCCAATCTTCTCCCTTTAGAAGCATTAATGTGTTGTTCCAATATTAAAATTTCCTTTAGGACTTCGGGATCGTTTTGAAAGCAGATTTTAGTGGAAGCGAGTTCATCTTCCAAGTTTTTCATCTCTTTTTCTAATAGAGGAAAGAGTTGATGCAATGAATTTATTTATTTTAAGATGGTGATAAAGCATTATGAAATGAATCTGAGGAAGAGTTATTGGGGCCCTCATCCCCCATCTTGATAGTGGAAACTTAGACTAATGTGTTTTTCTGAAGAACACGTGGCAAAAAAAAATTAAGTTAGGTTAACTTACAGAGAATTATTCATTAATCACTAAAGTGATATAAGTCAATATAATGTTACTTAACTAAAACACCAATAAATCGTAACTAAAAATAAAACTAACTAAACTTAGCAAACTTAATTAATTTCACAATCGACAACGACGTTATCCTTTTCTCGAATCTTGTTTCATGATATATTTATTAGTATGGCAGATATTATTGATTGAATTTCAAAAGTGTGTCAAGTCACCCTCTTCTACGGTACCTAAAAGATTAAAATTACAAACAGCAGTGTACTTTATCACTATATAAGAGCGGAAAAGACCGATGTCAGTTGATAAGCGTACACCACGTGTCGCGCATGTTTTTCATCTTTTTCGCTAGGAAATTCATCGATCCCACTGTTGGAATTTTACAAGTAGTTTTCAAATGACTTAATGAATAAACATGCAAATTGACAGCAATGTACCTTATCACGTATTTTTTCGAATATTTTTTTGGACTTTTAGCCACTGCTGGCGACCCCTTAGTCACCATTTTCCTTGCTGACAATTTTTTCCTTCGTTATACTGCTCACAGCTATGCAGAAACCAATTTTCAGCATTTTTTCGTCAAATTTCATGTTCTCCATTTCCAACTTCCGCTCTATGCCAGTTTCATTGTGGACAATGTGGCATTTTCTTAGTTCAATCAAACACTATCATTTCAAGTACAAATTTTACATGTAATCTATCGTGGAGATTTTTGGGCTTGGGCTCTTAGACTATAATTGCCGGAAGGTTTTTGATCTATTTTTAATTAATCGATTTCTTAATAACGCAGAAATCAGGTCAAAAATTTAACATCATAGCAAATAAACACTGATTTTTTAAATTACTACGTACGTTAGAATTGGAGTTTATATCATGATACGAAAATCTATAAAAAATTATCGTCCGTTATTGCATTTAAAAGTTGCGCAGTTAGGGCTAAAATTTTGAGAAATTGTTTCAAATTCTATTAAAAGTTATGTAGCATGGAACATATATTCACAGTGGTATGTCATTAAAACTATATAATAAAAGTTTAAAATAGTTAAGAGACCTGTGCAATGATCGAAGCCACCTTGTCTTTGTCTATAGGCACTGACGTAATTCTCTTGTTCTTGAGATGGTGGGGAGTGTCACGTCTATGCAGACGGCTCGGTTTCGATGAAGAATCTCGCTCGTCGGATGACGAAGAGACGCGGCTGACGAACCCGACTCGACGAAGAGTCACGTGATCCTGTAGAAGCACACCACCCTCAGAAAATTTTTATAGTTAGATTGAAACATGCGTAGCGTTAGAAAAAAATCCCTCAAGCTCAGTTTAAATTCAACTATTAAAATATTATAGAAGAACTATGTATCTAGCCATGATAGTTGTACACGACTAGGAAACAATGATAAGTGAAAAGAGACGAAAAAGTATTATTGTGTTATTTTTCATAGCTAGAAACTTAATTCTTCTTAGTGCCCATGTAGGAAAACTTTACAAATTCCAAATAGTAGTAGTGGGTTTGATTTGTTTGGTAAGAAATCTACACCTTAAATTAGTAATATAATTTTAATTTGTAGGTTTGAATCAACTTTCAAAATTTGCAGAGGAGTTTTACATTAGATTATTCGTTAAATTAAATTACCACCACCATAAGCTTCACTACTGTATATTCAAAGCGATCTTTTGCAATTTTATCTGCTGCTTCGTTGATAATATCAACAAGATATGGATTCCAAATGATAGTGATCAAAATTCCTTTCGAATGGAAACCATAAACTTGTTAGACAATACAGTTATCTGATTTTCCAAAGTGGGGGGGAGGGCGCTTAAGATTCACCAGGGGGATGCAGGTTAATTGCAAATATTGTCGTTGTTTTGATCAAATATTGATTTTAAGAATAAGAGCTCAAACATAAATACAAAATAATGAAAATCACTGTGGAATCTACTTAAATTACTTTTTTAAATGAAACTGTTCCTAGATAATTCCACAATATATTGAAACACTGGTAAAAATTCTAAAATTGTTTCAATATATTGTGGAATTATCTAGAAAGAGTCAGTTTCATTTAAAAAAGTAATACAAAATTATGGACACTTTATATTAACACATATTTTTCTGCTACTATACCTACGTAATATTTTAATAATAATTCTCAAGCGGTCAAAGAGTCAAATTGGCGCGTAAGAATACGTTACAGGAAAGCTATTTGTTCAAATAGATAAAATAACTTCGTTTATTTAAAAAGTTCAATTATGGGTTAAACATTGTTAAGATGGCAAAGATAAAATTCTATTTATTCTAATCATTATTTTTGTTAATCAGTGGACTGTAACACTTTTTACTATTTTTTAGAAACAATAATGGTATGAAATAATTATCGAAGAGAACTTCAACAAACAATATACATATTTATTACAAACTATCAGGAACATAGTACAGGTTGGCAAATTAATTTTGCCAGTCGTAAGTTTGGCAACGTCTGATACGCCGTAGCAAAGACGTATGCGGATTGCAAGAGCTCACTTCGCTGACAGAATTAGTAAGCTTCGTTTCGACAGTACAGTTCAGAAAAAAGTGTGATTACTAGGGTTGTGCAATACTAACTTGTTATGGCGACTCCAGAAAGTAAAGTTGTTCATAAAAAGTTGAGTGAGCAGTGTCGTGAAATAATTATGAACGTTTTGAATTTCAAGACCGAAGAGGCAAACAATGGCAAGAAAACAATTCCATTAACAAAGGTAAGTTTTAATTATTGCAATAAAATTTTTAAACCAAAGTAATTATTTAACAGTTACACTCGATAGAAAATTTTTTAAATCGATTTTCGTACATAAAGTATTTATTTGTTAAACGATTTAAAAAAGTGACATTATGGAGACAAAGTATTTTATGCACTCATGTGTTAATTTTATGCACTCATGTGTCAATTTTATGCACCGTAATGTTATCATGTCAAACAAATCGACGCCATTTTTAGTCCATTTAGAGCAACCTAAACGAGACAATTTTTGGTTTTTGCATGCCTGCGGCTCATGCGTCAATTTTTCCATTCGTGAAAAAAAGCACCACTTTATGCACTTATTGCATAAATAACTATTCTGTTTCTGTCTACAGAAGTATATAAAAGGGCACATGTTTATTTTGTGTAAGATACCTATTTACATGTAATAGGTTTTTTAGCTTATAATTATAATTATTATACTCATTTCATACCTATCTCTATTACGTTTCGGTTTTATTATTTGTTTTGAACCATCTTCCGATTTCAGTTAAAATTCCGGTTTGGTCATATCTTTGAGCTAAAATCTAAAGATCGTTTAAAACAACTAATGAACTGAAACGTAATATAGTATTTTTGAATTTAATACTTTTTTTAAATGGCCGAAAACCACGACAAAAATTTTTATTTCAATAACGGTCACTGAAAACAAATTTACCTACTTCCTCATTTTATTTGTATAAAAATACACATGAGTAAAACTTTTAATACAACATTTATATCGACTTATTTTATTGTCAGATCATTGAACGAGTTTCTGCTGCTACGAAAGTTAGCCAAAGAACGCTTTCCCGTATTAAAAAAGAAGCTCATGCTGATACTGATGTGCCTACTAAAAAACAAAGAACGTCTAGTATCCGTATGGATCAATTCGACAAAACTGTGCTTAGAGGGTGCATAATAAATTATCACATAACCGAGAAAAAGTATCTACGTTAAGAAATGTACACCAAACCTTTGCAGATAGTTATGGCTTCGCAGGAAGTCGGGAATATCTGCGGAAACAAATACATTCTTTGGGTTTTCGTTGGACCAACATGAAAAACAACAGAATTTTGTTAATGGAACGTCACGAAATCAGACATTTACGCCTACTATATTTAAGAAACAAAAAAATGCAGAAAACAGAACAAACCTATAATTTATATGGATGAAACATACATTCATTCATGTCACACGCACCTTAAAGGATGGAGCGACAAGAGTAACGAAGGATTAAGAAAACCCGTTTCAAACGGTAATAGGCTCAAGAATGTGCATGCAGGAAGTGAAAATGGTTTTGTACCTAATGCTGGTATTATGTGGAACTCCCAGTCAAAAACAGGAGATTATCATAATGAAATGGGTATAAGTGGGTATAAGAAAAAAATCCCAATGGCACAGGACCAATTGGACAGGCTTATTTCAGTAACATGTTTGCATAAAACCCAAAATAAAAAATTAGATACAAAATAGAATGTTTTGAGATGTACTAAAAACCAAAAACAAAAAATTAAAAAAAAATTATGGTAAATTTGTGAATTTTCTTAAATAAATGTTTTAATGTACGATTTAGAGAAAAATGTTAAATACAAAAGTTGTAGAACGTGTTAAGGTCTATAAAAAAGCTTAGTAATTTTTTTGCGTCAAATGAAAAACAAAGGAAATACGATTTTTTCTCAATTTTGACAGGCCGCCATTTTGTTTTTACTGAGCCGATTTGGCTCATTAACCAACTAATTCAAGATTTTGGCCTAACCGATTTTTGTAGCGAGCTTGGTTTCGATCCGTCAAAAAATACACCCTCTATCGTGCTTACAAATTCCGTTATAATTTGTGAATTTTCTTAAATAAATGTTTTAATGTACGATTTAGAGAAAAATGTTAAATACAAAAGTTGTAGAACGTGTTAAGGTCTATAAAAAAGCTTAGTAATTTTTTTGCGTCAAATGAAAAACAAAGGAAATACGATTTTTCTCAACTTTGACAGGCCGCCATTTTGTTTTTACTGGGCCGATTTGGCTCATTAACGAACTCGTTCAAGATTTTGGCCTAACCGATTTTTGTAGCGAGTTTGGTTTCGATCCGTCAAATAATACGCCCTCTATCGCGCTTACAAATTCCGTTCTAATTTGTGAATTTTCTTAAATAAATGTTTTAATGTACGATTTAGAGAAAAATGTTAGTACAAAAGTTGTAGAGCATGTTAAAGTCTAAGAAAAAGCTTAGTAACTTTTTTGCGTCAAATGAAAAACAAAGGAAATACGATTTTTTCTTAACTTTGACAGGCCGCCATTTTGTTTTTACTGGGCCGATTTGGCTCATTAATGAACTCGTCCAAGATTTTGACCTAAACGATTTTTGTAGCGAGTTTGGTTTCGATCCGTCAAAAAATACGCCCTCTATCGTGCTTACAAATTCCGTTATAACACATACATATATATATATATATATATATATATATATATAGTAGAACGTGTTAAGGTCTATAAAAAAGCTTAGTAATTTTTTTGCGTCAAATGAAAAACAAAGGAAATACGATTTTTCTCAACTTTGACAGGCCGCCATTTTGTTTTTACTGGGCCGATTTGGCTCATTAACGAACTCGTTCAAGATTTTGGCCTAACCGATTTTTGTAGCGAGTTTGGTTTCGATCCGTCAAATAATACGCCCTCTATCGCGCTTACAAATTCCGTTCTAATTTGTGAATTTTCTTAAATAAATGTTTTAATGTACGATTTAGAGAAAAATGTTAGTACAAAAGTTGTAGAGCATGTTAAAGTCTAAGAAAAAGCTTAGTAACTTTTTTGCGTCAAATGAAAAACAAAGGAAATACGATTTTTTCTTAACTTTGACAGGCCGCCATTTTGTTTTTACTGGGCCGATTTGGCTCATTAATGAACTCGTCCAAGATTTTGACCTAAACGATTTTTGTAGCGAGTTTGGTTTCGATCCGTCAAAAAATACGCCCTCTATCGTGCTTACAAATTCCGTTATAACACATACATATATATATATATATATATATATATATATATATATATATATATATATATAAAGGGCTACTGAAATAGAGCACGGCATAACCAAATTAGGATGTGAAATTTGGGAGCAAAGATGTTAATCGAAACATGGGAAACACAAAATAACGGATTTCAGCTGGGAAACCAAACGCTCATTTGTGTCTTCAATTGGAAGATCCCGAGTTTTCAGGACAACAACCAACATCGACACGGAGGCGCATATAGCCCCCCCGCCATGAACCTTCCAACCCATAGTAAATAACAAAGAAGATGTAGGAATATCGCGTGATATGTTAACAACAACAACAAAGAGATTCATGGGTAATTCACGCAAAATAAAGGGCTTCTGAAATTACCCATGAATCTCTTTGTTGTTGTTGTTAATATATCACGCGATATTCCTACATCTTCTTTGTTATTTACTATGGGTCGGAAGGTTCATGGCGGGGGGGCTATATGCACCTCCGTGTCGATGTTGGTTGTTGTCCTGAAAACTCGGGATCTTCCAATTGAAGACACAAATGAAGGTTTGGTTTCCCAGCTGAAATCCGTTATTTTGTGTTTCCCATGTTTCGATTAACATCTTTGCTCCCAAATTTCACATCCTAATTTGGTTATGCCGTGCTGAAGAGGCAAAATGAGCCAGAAACATGCATGTCCACGGTTACCACTCTATTTCAGTAGCCCTTTATATATATATATATATATATATATAAAACTTTTTTTTTATATAACGACTGAAAAATGCTATATAGGTAGGGATAACGGGGATTTCAGTCCAAGGAATCAACGCCAAGATCTTTTATTTACAAAATGCCGCCAAGCTTTCGTGTCCTTTTGACACTTCTTCAGGGCACTATAATACATATACAAATATAAATATGATTTAAAAATAGAGAAATAAATATAAGTACTTACATGTAAAATATTTTAAGTAAATTCAATATAAATAATCATTAAAAAATTTGTAAATGTAAAAATAAATATAATTATAATATACTTGATGTCATATTTCACATAAGACAAATCGATACATAATTTGTTTGTTCGTTACTTAGTTATTTTAATTTTTTAGGTTACTTTATAATTATTTAATGAAGTTTGAATTTGAGGTTAGATTATAACCTTATAAAATGACTTTGACAGATAATTTGTTTTTGACGTTAATAGAAAAGGAAATAAGGTTAGATTATAACCTGTGAAAATGACTTTGACAAATAATTTCTTATATTTTGACTTTAATAGAAGTGAATTTAATTTTTATGAAATAATCATATAAATAATGAAAAATTATCTATTTTGTTCAATATTCAAAAGGTAGCTATAAATATTACTAAGATTTTCAATGTCACTTTTCTTATTCATACTATTATTTGCCTTGTTGATTTCAACCATTTCAAGAAAATATCTTTTAGACATATTTTGTTCAGTATGTAGAACTTTAGCTTCATTAAATAACATTTTATGGCCTGTTTCGATGGAATGCTGTGTTAATGCACATGATTTTTTGTTAAGTTTTATATCACTTTTATGAGATGTGATGCGATTAGTCAAATTTCTAGAGCTGGTACCGATGTAGTTAAGATCACAGTTATTGCATTTTATTTCATAGACTACATTTGATTTTTTTAAGTCAGGTGTAGAATCTTTCAATTTACTATTTAAATTTCCAATCGTTTTTATATTTTTCTGTGTTATCTTTATATTAGTTTCATTTTTGAAAAGTTTTATTATGTTCTTTGATAAATTTTCAATATTTGGAATTGATAGGTAATTAATATTTTCTACATTTGTATTCCTATCTGTTTCATTGCTAGAGATATTATCATGAATAGTTCTATCAGAAATATTGTTGAAAAGAATTCTATTTAGAAGTGATTTAGGATAAGAATTTTCTAATAAGATATCACGTAAAATTCTTAAATTTTTTTGTTTTAAAGAAGGGTGAACTAGTTTTTCAATTCTATTTTTTAAACAAATAATGAGATTAATTTTCATTTTCTTTGTATGAAAAGAATGATAGTTTATATACCTTCCTGAATTTGTTGGTTTTATATACCAATCGGTAATCAAAGTGTTATCGTTTTTACGGATTATTTTAGTGTCTAAAAATGGAATGCTATTATTTTTTTCAAATTCAACTGTAAATTGTAAATTTTCATTATAACTATTTACTTTTTCTAATATTTCATCTGATTTATTAACTGGTATAGCACAAATTATGTCATCAACAAATTTTTTTAAAAATGGTATATTAAATGATAGTTTTGGGAGAATATCTTCAAGAAGATCATCCATTACATATTGTGCTATTATTGGAGAAATAGTAGCTCCCATTGGTGTGCCAAGAATTTGTTTATAGTAACATCCTTGAAATGAAAAATAACTTGAGTTAAATATAAAGTCGATTATTGATAAGAATTTATTTTGTGGAATGTTACAATAATCTTTAATTTTATTCCATCTCTTGATGATACTATTCGTTACTAATTTTATAGGAATATTACTGAATAAGGATACAACATCTAGACTGATTAATATGTAATCTGGTGGAAGTTGTTTTTCATTTATGAATGAAGAAAAATCAAATGAATCTTTGATATAAAAATTATTTTCAAAGTTATATGCGTTGGTTAGAATATCGGTTATCATTTTTGCTATTTTACTGTTTGGTGCATTAATTGAAGAAATAATAGGTCTGAGTTTCATTGTGGGTTTGTGAATTTTAGGTAGGCCATAATATTTAGGTGATACTGAACTGTATATCATATATTTTTTAGCTTCTTCTTTATTGATCATTTTTAATTTTTTTTTTATTTTTTTTTTAAATCTGTTTAAATTTGATATCAGATTTAAAAAAATTAAAAATGATCAATAAAGAAGAAGCTAAAAAATATATGATATACAGTTCACAAACAACTTCCACCAGATTACATATTAATCAGTCTAGATGTTGTATCCTTATTCAGTAATATTCCTATAAAATTAGTAACGAATAGTATCATCAAGAGATGGAATAAAATTAAAGATTATTGTAACATTCCACAAAATAAATTCTTATCAATAATCGACTTTATATTTAACTCAAGTTATTTTTCATTTCAAGGATGTTACTATAAACAAATTCTTGGCACACCAATGGGAGCTACTATTTCTCCAATAATAGCACAATATGTAATGGATGATCTTCTTGAAGATATTCTCCCAAAACTATCATTTAATATACCATTTTTAAAAAAATTTGTTGATGACATAATTTGTGCTATACCAGTTAATAAATCAGATGAAATATTAGAAAAAGTAAATAGTTATAATGAAAATTTACAATTTACAGTTGAATTTGAAAAAAATAATAGCATTCCATTTTTAGACACTAAAATAATCCGTAAAAACGATAACACTTTGATTACCGATTGGTATATAAAACCAACAAATTCAGGAAGGTATATAAACTATCATTCTTTTCATACAAAGAAAATGAAAATTAATCTCATTATTTGTTTAAAAAATAGAATTGAAAAACTAGTTCACCCTTCTTTAAAACAAAAAAATTTAAGAATTTTACGTGATATCTTATTAGAAAATTCTTATCCTAAATCACTTCTAAATAGAATTCTTTTCAACAATATTTCTGATAGAACTATTCATGATAATATCTCTAGCAATGAAACAGATAGGAATACAAATGTAGAAAATATTAATTACCTATCAATTCCAAATATTGAAAATTTATCAAAGAACATAATAAAACTTTTCAAAAATGAAACTAATATAAAGATAACACAGAAAAATATAAAAACGATTGGAAATTTAAATAGTAAATTGAAAGATTCTACACCTGACTTAAAAAAATCAAATGTAGTCTATGAAATAAAATGCAATAACTGTGATCTTAACTACATCGGTACCAGCTCTAGAAATTTGACTAATCGCATCACATCTCATAAAAGTGATATAAAACTTAACAAAAAATCATGTGCATTAACACAGCATTCCATCGAAACAGGCCATAAAATGTTATTTAATGAAGCTAAAGTTCTACATACTGAACAAAATATGTCTAAGATATTTTCTTGAAATGGTTGAAATCAACAAGGCAAATAATAGTATGAATAAGAAAAGTGACATTGAAAATCTTAGTAATATTTATAGCTACCTTTTGAATATTGAACAAAATAGATAATTTTTCATTATTTATATGATTATTTCATAAAAATTAAATTCACTTCTATTAAAGTCAAAATATAAGAAATTATTTGTCAAAGTCATTTTCACAGGTTATAATCTAACCTTATTTCCTTTTCTATTAACGTCAAAAACAAATTATCTGTCAAAGTCATTTTATAAGGTTATAATCTAACCTCAAATTCAAACTTCATTAAATAATTATAAAGTAACCTAAAAAAATTAAAATAACTAAGTAACGTCACCCAGAACCAAGAATTTTTTGTTGTGCCAGTCCAAACTCTGTAAAAAGTGTGAAGGGATGTTCTAGTTTCATAGTAAATATTTGCAAAAAAACCAAAAATTTACATATGAAAGTAGAAATATCTACCACAAAAAAGCTTCAATATTTTATTTATCTTATTAGTATACTTATTAGACCATCTCTAAAGGCGATGTCCCCAATTTGTTTTTCAAATTTTATGTATAAACCCGAATTTTTACATTATTATCTACTACATATTATTAAGAATAATAATTTTTGGAAAGCTTAACAGAAAGCTCAACAGGTAGGTATGTCATTAACTATTACTACGAACAGATAGAAAAAATTGTTGGCCATTGTTAAATTTAGAAAGTCGTTTAACAATCCTTATCATATTGTACGGTTTATCTACAAAATAAAGGGTAATTATAGAATTCCCCGTATGGTTTTTGCAGCAATAAATAATTATGTCTGTACAAAAAAACCCCAATTTTTATAGAAAAATCTAATGGTTTTTATCTCCTTATTAATTTAATTAATAATAAAGAACACATTAATGTTATTTTGTTTTGTAAACTCGATTTTTTATAGCATTATACATGTGCCACAATTTATTATTTTTAAATCCAAATTCAAAATATTGTGTTACCCTCGTAGGTATTAGCAATATCACCACCTTTAAAACTTTGCATGCGGAATGTACGTCGCCTGCTCTTCCCGGAAACTGCGTTAACAACGTTGTCAAGTTGTATGGCTTTCTCGCGCATCGTCAACTGTCAAAATTAATTTGCCAACTTATATGTTCTCTTCGGAAGCAAACGAACAATTAAATTAAATTCTGCTACAAAAATAAAACGTTCTTCATAAACAAATCAAATAAGAGACGGTTTGATGTATAGGCATACACAAAATAGAATAAAATATTATAAATTTCAACATATTGCCTGTAATGTCGATAAATATTATAAAATATCCTAGTATATTAAGTCAATAAAAATTAAAATATACAATATCAATCTTACATTGGTTGGTGTGAATCTGGCTTGTGTTTGTCAAAGTAAAGTGCCAAAAATAAATTGCTAAAATATGATTATGGTGTCCAAAAGGGTGAGTAGAATTAGTAGGTTTTTTAAATTTATTCTTATTTCAGTGCTAATAAAGTAAATAAAAGTAAGCAAACCTCTAAAATGTATTGCAAAAAATTGTAATAGTAAATATTTTTGGCCTCTTCACAATTTGAGGTTTAAGAACAAAACATTTTTCAAATTTCCTCTGACATTAATCAAAGGAACAGTGATAGAAAATTTTAGAATACATTCAAAGATCAAAGGTTATGTGAAGATCATTTTGATGATACATTTACAAGTAGGTACAGTACGGAGAAGACTTTTCAACCCTTACATCATACACCACCAAAAGTTGAACACTGTAATTATACCCAAGCTTTCTACCCATAATCCATACTACCGAATTTAAGTATCCCGGCTGTAAAAATTAGTTCTGACACCCACAAGTGGTGCGCTCCGATCAACGCGATGCCAACTGTTTATACAGGAATGACAACTCTGTTAATTTTAATATATTATTTTCTCTATGATGTTCTTCTTACCAGTATGTGTTCATAAAAACACGGGTCTGTCTATATAAAAGCAATATAAAAATATCAAGGTATGCACAAAGGGAAGAGATAACACAACAATTTTCAAGATGGAGAAGAATACGCAAAACATGGGAAAGCCGTTCATTGTCAATGTTACTGATCGTTTTTACCTGACAATATTAATGAACAAGAAAAAATGAATGGATCTCTCTTGTGAAACAGCACACTAAAAGGTTAATTCAATACGAATGTCTGAAAAAATTCTGGTTGTAAGTTAGTAAGCAATATCCCGCCTTGTCGTCAAAAGCTATAAAAAATCCCGGCCTAGTACTTTCAAAAGAAACATTTGTTAAAAATTCACTAGGAGTGGAGTGGCAGTATTGATTCTTACTTTTCTAAATGTCAACAAGTTTGACATAAAAGGGAATTCAAAACCAGGCAATTGACAAATAAACAAATACAACCTGTGAATAAACAATATTTTCAGTTTATCTTCATGCAGACGTAATCGTAATGTCAATGTCTTCAATATCTAAATATTTATATTTTTCGGCAAGTAACCCTCTTTTTTTCTTTTCAAAAAAGCGATTAGTTTTGAATTGCTCTTTTTTGTTTATCAAAATAAGCAAGTAAAAAACATACTCATTGTAAACATTATTCGTGTTATTGCTAGCACCCATTGAATTCGTCATAAGCGTTCCAATATCACGTACTAGTACTAGTGATCCAAATAACTATTTCATGCCGCCCGCCATTATCGACAGTTTAGCAGGATTAAAAATCCGCTGAGAACATCAAATTCCCTGCCTAGTACTTTCAAAAGTGACATTTGTTTTAAATTCGCTATAAGTGGGGCGACAGCATTGATTCTTAATTTTCTAAACATCAACAAGTTTGACATAAAAGAGAAAACTTTCATTAATTTTTGACTTTTTAAAAATTACTTAAATTTTTTGGTTTGAAAAATGTTGTGGATTACACGTACAGAATAGTTATTTGTAAAACAAGTGTCACAATGACTCGTTTTGTAGTACGCTTCGCGGTTCGTTGCGCAAATCACGAGTACTACAGAAAGTCATTGTGACACAAGTTTTACACAATATTTTTTATAATTCGCATTTATTTAATTTTTTAAATAAAATAGAATTAAATATAATCCCTGTTTTTAAACTAGGAGGAGTGGTTTGAATTTAAGTTGGCAATTCTGTAGACTCCTGATTGGTCAGATCACAGATGGTTTTATTTTTTGTGACTATCTAGACATTGTTTTTGTGACCAGTCTTATCTAGAAAATTCCAGTTAGCCAATTGTTTTTGTGTAAGCCGCAATCTAGAATTATCTAGTAAAAAAGCACTAATATATAAACGACCGACCAGCGGGAGAAGTTTAGTTTATAAAGTGATCTCGTGATATAAACAGCGAACAAGTAATAGTCTAAGTAGTGGAGTGTTTATATAAATTAATGTAAGTGAATATACTGTGTATATAATATAAATTAGTGAATAGTATAGTGAATAAATAAATTAAGTTAGTAGACAAAACGTGTGTGTATAAATGTATCCCACCCGTCGTTATAAAAACGATTAAGTAAATAGGAAAAACATTTCAATATAATATTTGCTACTAGTCTTAGAGGGATCAAAGAAATTGTTGTATTTGTTGCTAAAGATATTATCTTTGAAATATTATCTAAGCTTTAATATTTGTAATATCATATCTTCTTCTTTTTTCTATTAATATATATATATATATATATATATATATATATATATATATATATATATATATATATATATATATATGTATATATTAAATCAATCACAAGGTAGGTCAATTGCCTAGTCTAGCCAAAAATAATTATTGAACATCAGGTAGGCATCAAATGAACTTTAACTTCTGTCATTCTGACGATGATATTTAGTATCGAAAAAAATGTCAAATTTCTTAGAATTTTTAACATTTTATCAACATATTGTGGAATTATCTAGAAACAGTTAGTTTCATTTAAAACAGTAATATGAGTAGATTCCGCAAAGTAAGGATCGAGGCAGTAAATTTGACCAATTTTATGATTGGATATAATTCAGGGCGTCTCACAGATGAACCCTATTGATTTTCAGCTCACCAGAGCCAGTATAATGGGTCCTATAAATCCAGATTTACCACATTTTTGGAGAAATTTCGGTATATTAGCACGATACAGCAACCGGAGTGCGGAAAAGTTAGTTTTAATATTTAAAACCGTTTATTTATTATATTACCTATAACTAGAATTCTCAACAACTATTTCTATAATATTAAATATTAACATAACCTCATTGTTTCACATTTCCTCAATCTCCATACTACTTTCTAAATCTGACTACGTTATGTCCTCATATTCTATCTATGATGGGCACTAATTTTTATATTGTAAAACACCATTAAGTTGATTTTCTAACAACACAACTTTCTTCCCTTTTTTCCTTCGTTTTTCCACACAGACAACCCTCCAGCTAGAAATAACCGAAGCACCGTTTTAATATCGTATATTATAATTTTATACACTATAAATAACGTGAAGAACTGATTATTTCCGTGTAGGTGCAATCGGAAAATAAAATATGCAAATAAATAACAAGATATAGGCGTTCTAGAAATGTCTCCACTTTACAGACGTGAATAGGATGCTCATAAATCTGGTTCAACAGGTGGGAGTCTTCTCCGCGAATTGGAATTTCAAATTTCGACTTTTACAAGCGCTACAGAACGAATCGTCAACGAAAACTACAGTGGGTGAAATGCTTAAAGCGTGATTGCAAAGGTTATCTGGCAATTTGAATCAATATGTCTGTTTATTTAATATGCAGCTTTGTTATAGTATGCATTTTTTCCGAATGTAAAAGAACTTTTCAACGTTTTATACTGAATCTTAATAAGACGTGATAGACAAAATAGAAGTCAGACAAGGACGTGTCATGAGCCCAGTTCTGTTTTCAGTAGTAATAACCCAAGGGCATTGATAATTCTTCGAAAGAATTTATAATAGGTTTCGAAAGCTTGTTGCATGGAAGCAATAAGCTTCAGGAAGTTGTTATAAAAATTTTGAGCGTTTATCAATGTTCGAGGGTTACTCGGCCAGAAAAGTTTTTGCTCATTATAGAAAGAAATATTGAATATTTGAAACGTCAAAATCGAAGTAAATCAAAATGTATCCATAGCAATATAATAGGGTTAAAGCAGCCCGTGGGATCTGTTTTCAATATAATGTTGTTCGGATTGGTTGGATTCAATCAGATGACCCCAAATTAACTAATTTAATTGGATTCCTACTTGAGTAAAATGAAAATGATGAAGCTAGAATACAAGAGGAACTAACAAAGCTTATGTTTACGGACGATATGGCAGAAACCGAGGCAAATTTATAATAAAGGGAGTCTCAAAATTGGCGCCCGTTATACTCATAACTTTCATGAATGGAGGTATGAAAACCTTATTTAATACGTAATATGTTACGACACCAAAGACGGATTATTAAATAATTATGTAATCTGTCCAAAAATTATATCCATTCCAATTCAGTGAGTGAGTGGGTGAGTGAGTGAAAACTTTATTGAATGAAAAATTCTCCGATTGTTGATTGGAAAAGGTGGATCCGCACTATGACCTACTAGATCACCAGATCTAAATCCTTAGATTTTTTCTTCTGGGGATTCATGAAAGAAAAGGTTTACTTCGAAGCAGTTCAGAGGACGGCAAGATGTAGTAGCTCTTAATCACGCTGTGATATATATAGAAAGAGCACGATACACACGGTTCGATATTCAATGAGATATCGTGCTAATGTTTGTGTTGAAGTAGAAGGCGATTTGTTTCAACAACATTTATAAATTTAATTTTTTCCGTTTTTAATAAAACTTACAGATTAAGTTTCAGATTTTTATAAAAAAAACGGACAATAATAGAAGCAGGTGGTAAAGTGGATGAAGAAACAAATGAAAGCGCCAAGAAAAGAAGAAAATTCCATTCCAAGTCAATATTTCTGAGAGGAGAGATTGATTGATTGTTAACGGGGTTACATGGCATTGCAACCTTAAGGTCTATTGTGCCCACCCTATCAGATCTGTTCTCGCTACCATCTACTTCTACAGCCTGCTTTCCAGTTCCAAAGTTCTAATGAACTCCAGTAGTTGGGATGACTTCAAGTAGGTAGTCCGGAGGTTTTTCCTACTTCCCACAGAATCTTCACTCGTCGGTTTCTGCTAGACCTATTTTCGTTAGGTGCTTGCTGAGGCGGCAGGGAGGTAATTTAGAGTAGATTAGATTTAGACGGGGTTACAATGCACTGAAACCTAAGGATTACTGTGCCCCCTCCCCCTATCAGAGCTGTTCTCGCTACTACTACAGTTCGCCTTCCAGTTCCAGGGTTCTAATGAACTCTAGTATTCGGGACGGCTTCAACGAGGTTAGATCCTCACTCTTACAAGTTTCTTGTCCGAAGCAATTCTTGCGTTGGCTTGCAATGGCGAGGCATTCCAGAGCTAGGTGATCCAGAGTTTCATCCTCCTCCCCACAGAATCTACACTCGTCAATTTTTGCTAGACCTATTCTCATTAGGTGCTTCCTAAGTCGGCAATGTTCTGTAAGAAAGCCCGTGAAGAGATGTAGCTTATTTTTACTGAGATCCAAATATATTTTGGATCTGGCAGTGACAAAGTTCCGCAGGAGCTTTTTGGAATGTCCCAGCCCGGGAAGGCACCGCCAGAGTGCTTCTCTTTCGGTTTCCTCTTTCTTCCGAAACTCTTTCTTATAGGAGCATTTTCCTACACCACAGAAAGGCTCTGGGTCAATAAAGGGCATTGGTGCTCCTTTCCTGGCCACTTCATTTCCCGTGATTCCCGAGTGGCCAGGAACCTAGACTAAAGAGACCCTGCTATTCTTGCCTAATTCATCAAGTTTTCTTCGGCACTCCCATGCCAACTTTAAGTCAATAACATGGAAGCTCTATGCTTTGATAGCTGCTTGACTATCAGAATGGATCGCTCTGTCACATTTCTGATAGCTTCTCTCTAGGTTCATTTCCACAGATCTTTCGCTCGCAAGTATTTCTGCCTGAAAGACGCTCGGGAAGGAGCCTAACGATAATGAGTATCTGGTGCCTGGCCCAAATACTCCAGCGCCTCTCCAGTGGTGGTTTTTGAACCATCCGTATACCATCTAATGGTGCTTTCTTTGAGAGCTTGTATGGTGTATTTCCTTTCCCAGTCTCCCCTCTTATTACTTACTTTCTTGATCATTTCGTCACTGGGAAGATTCGCTGATGAGATGTATTTAGTTAGAGAGAACCAGGCTCCTTGATTTTTAATACTCTCATTGCCTGAACCTTCGTTAGATATTCTAAGAATTGCCTCTTGAGCAGATCTTTCTATCACCAGATGTAGAGGTGTGGGATCTGTAATGATCTCAAGTGTCCTAGTTGGACACGTTCTCATAGCTCCAGGCAAGCCTTTGAACTTTGTCGAGCGTCTTTCACGTGCTGTACTGACTTTCTTTTGTATGCCAAATTATTGCCCCATACGTAATTGCTGGCCTGACAATCATGGCGTACATCCATCGCAGTGTTTTCGGGGTTACAGCCCCAACTCTTACCAGCTAGATTTCTGCACGCCATCAAAGCTCTTATATTGCTTTAGTAACAGGCCCTTTTGTAATAAATCACACAAGGTGCTCTCGAACTTGCCTCTGACTATTAGAACTATGTCATCAGCATAGCCCATACATTAGAAGCCAAGCTCCGTTAGCCTGTAGAGCAACTCATCTACTACGAGGCTCCATAGAATGGGAGATATCACTCCCCCTTGAGGTGTCCCGCGAAAGGCTTTAACTGAGGTGGTTTGATTCCCCACCTGTGTTTCAGCTATCCTCGTCGTCACCAACTCATACATCCATTTTACAACGGTTTCATTTACTCCCCGCCTTTTTAGTGCTTCTTTGACAAACACATGAGTTGTGTTGTCAAAGGCCCCAGATATATCCAGGAATGCGCACATTGCTATTTATTTGTTGTTCAGAGTTCTCTGAATGACTTCGGTCAGCTGATACAGAGCCGTCTCAGTTGATCGACCCGCTCTGTAGGCATGTTGACAATTATGAAGTGTTTTTAAATGAAACTCAAGGTCTCTAGTTAATTCCACAATATAATACAAGTTATTGAAAATTCTAAAAAATTGAAATTTGTTTCGATAAATCAATATCATCGTCAGAATGACAGAAGTTACATTTAATTTTATGCCTACCTGATGTTTAGTAGTTAATTTTGGCTAGACCAAGAAGTAACCTAACTTGTGATTGGCTTAATATATGTTTATAGAAAAAAGAAGAAGATGTGATATTACAAATATTGAAGCTTAGATATTATTAGCCCTATGGTGATATCCTGGATATCATTTTTCCAATTAAGATCAGTATAACTGTGCAATGATATAGAAAACCAGGAAAACTATATCTGCTGATCTTTACAATTATCACTTAAGAAGACAGTTTATTAGTGGAGAATTCCCTAGATTTAACTGTTCATTGACAACTTCATATTGTGGGTTTCTTAAATGTCTTCTAATTTCCAGTTCTTCAAGGAAATCCAGTTCATGTTTCTTTTCACAAATATGCAGTACTTCTAGTTCTGTGTTAGGTGTCAATGAATGATTGGTGTCAAGTAGATGTTTTGCGTAGTGGGATTTATCTGGTTGTTTTAATCTGTATGCCCGTAAGTGCTCACTGTATCGTACTTCAAAATTCCTAAGGGTCTGACCCAAATAGACAGCATTACATTCTGGACATTTGAGTTTATATATACCTGACTTCTTTAATAGTGGTATTTTTGTTTTTACATTTAACAATTTTGTATTAACGTTACTTTCTGTTTTAAAAGAAATTGTTGTATTCGTTGCTGAAGATATTATCTTTGAAATATTATTAGAAATATTTCCTGCATATGTGATGGTTTTATAAGTTTTAATTTCATCAGCTTGTTTAGGATATATTAGTTGTAATGCCACTTTTTTCTCTTTTTTACTAATTAGCCTATTTATCATATCTAATGGATAACCGTTAGATGTTGCTATTTGTCTAATTGTATTAATCTCTCTATCAAAATTACATTTGTTCATAGGAACTGAAAAAGCTCTATGTATCATTGAATTATATGCCGCTAGTCTGTGTGAGACAGGGTGATTAGAATTGAATGGAATTGTCACATCAGTCTGTGTTGGTTTTCGGTAAATTGAATAATCAAGTACATTATTAACTCTTTGAATTTTTAAATCAGGAAAATTGATTGAGCTATTTTCTTCAATTTCTAATGTAAATTTAATTTTCGGGTGTAAATTATTGATGTGGTTGAAAAATACATCTAATTGTCGTTCACTACCCATAAAACAAGCTAATATGTCATCTACATATCTATACCAAAATAAAATATTTTTCGAAATATTACTTTCAAAGATCTTTCTTTCTAAATTGTCCATAAAAATGTTTGCTAAAATAGGTGATATAGGGCTTCCCATTGGTAAACCTTCATTTTGAATATATATCTTATTGTCAAAAGTGAAATAATTCTGATTAATGCATACATCAAATAAATTAAGTATATCTGATATTATTCCTGGATTAATATTTTTATCTTCTAGTAATTTTCTTACAAGTATTAGACATTCTTTAGGAGGAATTTTAGTAAACATATTAGTTACATCGAACGATATGAGTTTATAGTTATCTTGCAAGTGGATTGATTTCAACTTTTTGATTAGTTCTATTGAATTTCTAATTGAGTACTGAGATTCATATCCGTAAGTATTGAGTATACTGTTGAGCTTCTTTGCCAATATATTATTAGGAGCATTAACATAAGAGACTACAGGTCTAGTTGATTTCGTTATTTTATGTAATTTAACTGTTCCATATAATTGTGGACAATGAGGATTCTTATGTATGATAGACCTCTTTTCGTAATCATTTAAAAGATAATTTGAATTATTAACAATATCCCTTACATTATTAGAAAACTTCTTTGTTGGGTCTGCTTTAAGAACTTTTACATCGCTGGATTTTATAAAGTTATATACTTTGGAATTGTAATTTTCAGTCGTCAAAATGACAGTAGCATTCCCCTTATCAGATTTTGTGACTGTTAGGTTATTATTCTCTACCTTCTTTTTTATTGCGTTTAAAACTGAAATGTCATTTTTTGTTTGACGTTTAACTTTTGAAGGTTTAATATTTTTGATTAAATTGGCAATTTTTAATTTCTCATAAAGAAAATTATTTGAATTAGATTTTAAAGCTATTTCTGACTCTGTAGCTATAATTTGTTTAATATTATTCGTAAATTTAGGTGGTATGCTGTACTTTAAACCTTTATTTAAAAATTCTATTTCACTATTTGTAAAATTAGTGTCTGAAAGGTTTTCAAATCGTGGTGCAAAGTGTGTTGGTATGTAGGTACTTACAGTTTCATGATGTTTTGAGTATTGAATTTTATGTTGTGTGTGTTCAAGGTTCTGTAGCTTCTTTTCTTGTTTCTTAAATTTCATATGCTTCATCGTGCTGACATTTTCTCTAATTTTGTCATCCAAACAGTCAAATTCTACATCAGGTAGGCATAAAATGAAATGTAACTTCTGTCATTATGACGATGATATTGATTTATCGAAACAATTGTCAATTTTTTAGAATTTTCAATAACTTGTATTATATTGTGGAATTAACTAGAGACCTTGAGTTTCATTTAAAAACACTAATATGAGCATATTCCACGAAGTAAGGGTCGAGACAGTCAATTTAATTATGAAGTGGTATATTCTCCAGGTTCTCTGTTTTTATGTAGTTATCCACTACTTTCTCCAGTAGAAACGATGTTACGCAGATGGGTCTAAAATATCGGGGGTCAGTCCCATCTTTTTCCCCTATTTTTGGTATGAAGGTTACACTTGCCCTTCTCCATTTTCTATTTATTAGACCCACTGCTAAACTGCTTCTTGTAATCTTCAGCAGGTGAGCAAGAATCTTTTCTATCCCTTGCCGCAGGAGCGCTGGAAATATTCCATCCACTCCTGGTGATTTATATGGTTGAAAGGTACTTATTGCCCATTCCAACCGTCGTCTGGTAAATATTTTCTTAGCAATGTCCCAATCTTCCCACCGGGATTTTTTGATAATTCATTGCTATTTCAGTTATTGTTGCTGGTTCACTACTTGGAAAGGGGTTCTAAAAAGAAGAATCGATCGTTCCTCTTCAACTTCCGTGTATGATCCGTCTGGCTTTTTCAGCGACATTGTGGGATTAGTTCCCCCATTTGCCATGACCTTTTGTAGTCTGGCCGCTGTGTGAGTGGAAGTGATCTTTTCGCAAAAGGCTTGAAAATAAACCTTTTGGCCTTCCTAATCTCTTTATTGTAGTGAGTAAGCTTCTCAGTGTACCCCTGCCAATTACCGTCACGTTTGGCCGATGGACCTCCTTTATGAGGTTTGACAGGTTCTCATTCCACCAAGGGGCATCCTTTTCTGAACGAGCTTTTGACAGTGGGCAACTGGAATGAAAAACTTCCATTATTGCCTCACTGATCCGTTCGACTCTTTGTTCCAGGTCGAAGTGCGGGTGATTTATCCCATTAATTTCGACGTGTTCCAAATTGTCCTTCAGATTGGTCTTGTAAAGAGACCAATCAATATTTCTAGGATTTCGGATTGTAGGAATCGAGGTAGTATCTCCCTCTATCCTAAATTCTATGATCCTATGGTCGGAAAGTGATGGCTCGCACATCACCCTCCAATCTTTTACATTTTTCCTAGCAGCAACATTAACAATTGTTACGTCCAGGACCTCTTCTCTTGCTCTCGTGAAAAGTAATCAAAAGGGTAGTCGGAGGACAATATATCCAGAAAAAATAATTTTGATATGAAATTCCTAAAGAAACTAAAGAAGGGACAGAATGACGAATGAGACAATTAAGGGTGATTTGAAAATAAAACCAATACGGAACCAAAAGTAGAAAACCAATGAACATGGTACGATTATGTTTGTCGTATGCCAAATAAAATACTGAGAAGAACAGTGTATGAGGCAAAAACACCTGTTTGAGGAAGACCAATAATGCCTTGTATTTGATGGTAGGTTGAATAAATATATGAAAGGGTATTGTTACGAAACCACACACGGGTGTAGTTCCGGAATCCAACACTGTCTAATACGATATCTAGAAGTTGAACTTCTAGCGAGAGCGCACCGATTTCTGGGAAGGACTATTTTTTGTCATTGTTTCATAGCCGTTTCTAAGAAGCTCGATTGTTTGTTGGGAGCCGCATACTAGAAATTTCAAGATTTCGAACGTTCCAGAAAGTGATTTTAATATATAAGCAGCTACCTACTAGCAGTGAGTTTAGTCTACAGTTAGATTTCATTGCAGAACAGTGAACAAGTGAATATAAACGTGAATTTAGTTAGAAAGTGAATAGTGTATTAGTGAATATATTATAAATTAGAAATGAAATGTGTACATAAATTAAGTATAAGTGAATAGTTAAGTGTATAAATAAATTACGTAAGTATATATACCTTGTATATAAATTCATCCCACCCGATGTGTTACGAACAATTTAAATAAATAAGAAAAACATTACAGTATTAAGATGTTTTATTATCTTCTGAAGAGTACTTCTGTTCATATTCATATATCTCCTTTGACTATAATTTGATCGAATATACGTTCTGACTTTCGTTGGAATACACTCTTCTAAAGTTGGTTATTATAGTAACTATTTAGAAATGCTCAAAGACATAACAGTTTCCCAAACCAGATTTCGACAATAACAACTAGGAAATGTAATTCAATATTCTTCGCGACATAAAGTTAGGAAAGTAGTTGACAAAAGTCAAAATCTGATTTGAAAAAATGTTATTTTAAAACTTGCAGAGGTGCAAGTCAAAATGCCCACCTCTATACAAGAAAATAGTTCTTTACGAACTTATCAATATACCTAACCACTTATCATTGAGTTAATTAGTTTATTGGCATATTAATTCTTGTTTCTTTCATGTAAAGTAAAGCAGGTTGTATCATTTCTTTAATCAACTAAAAAATCAACTTGAAATTTACATTGAGGTAACCGTGAGAACAAAACGTCTCTCCCTATGTAAGTGCCATTAGCTAACAGATCAAGCTGATTTTTCAATTGTTTATTACAACAATTCGCATGATTTTAACCCATGGTAAATTACAGCGGATCTTCTGATGTATTTTCATTTCACCATTAAATTAGCAATTTCTTCCGCAAAAAAGTGCTTTCAGCGCTTAATTCTTAATGGTACTTTCTACACGGTAATTTGTATACCAATCATGGTTTTTAAAAAATGCAAATAGATTTCTTTTATTGTGTTGGGTTGTTGTGTAAAGTTAAGAAGTGCGATTCTTCGAATACTAGTCTAGTTCACAAGTTAAAAATGATAAGAAATAAAGTATAAAGTATCTGAAGACGATGTTCAGTATAATATCACCAACGTTTCCAGTAGTTCCAACTTAGTACAAAAAATGGCAAAAGTTATAAAAAAATAAAGGTGAAAAAGAAAATGTATTTAGTTTTTTACGAATATTACAAAAGCTATATTTTGATGCCATGATTTTGTCGCGGTATTTTTTCGTAAAGTAGCGTAGTTCTCCACAATATCAAGAAACCGAAGGCCGAAGCAGCTACGGTGCCGGTAAACGCGGCAAAATTGCACCGCCGTGGACCGTCTCTCTGTGCGATAATGCAAAGTTGACGTCCATCACTGACAATTACTAAATCGTCGCATTTTTCTGGAACATCACTCGACTTCTGCGTAACTGGTATTCCCATCTCTAGTGAATAATACGTATAGAAATGGCCTTGAGATACAACTGATTTCATTCATGGTAATCAGAGAGCTTCCCTTAAATGCGACTAAAAATTGTTCATCTTCCGGATATAATTTCATAATTACATAATTCGGAAGATGTTATATTATGTAAAATAAGGACGGTCTGCCAATTCCTATTAGTGAAGAGGAGTTTTGATATCCGAAAACAAAATCAGAAGAGTTCGCAGCGCAAAATAGTGTGCGATCTTCTTTATTTAACAATAATTGTTAAAAATTAGTCAATTAAACGACCATATAAGTAGTGTAGGATACATTATCTGAGGTGTGAGTAATGTAGAGTGGAATGTGTGTTATGGATTGCTGATACATATATACATTTTCCATATACATATATTTACACAAACTATTTACAGGTTGACAAATTAATTTTGGCAGTTGACGATGCGCGAGAAAGCCATACAACTTGACAACGTTGTAAACGCAGTTACCGGGAAGAGCAGGCGACGTACATTTCGCATGCAAAGTTTTGAAGGTTGTGAGGCGGCTAATACGTACGAGGGTAACACAATATTTTGAATTTGGATTTAAAAATAATAAATTGTGGCACATGTATAATGCTATATAAAATCGAGTTTACGAAACAAAATAACATTAATGTGTTCTTTATTATTAATTAAATTAATAAGGAAATAAAAACCATTAGATTTTTCTACGAAAATTGGTTTTTTTTTGTACAGACATAATAATTTATTGCTTCAAAAACCATACGGGGAATTCTATAATTACACTTTATTATTTTATGTGACGTAAATAATAAATAGATTCCAAAAGACATACACTTTCACATTTACTTCAAATTAATGTCTTTTAAGTGGTCCCTTCATAATATTCGTCATTGAAGTTTAATTGTATATAAATTGGAAGTCGGGTAGATTTTGTAGATAAAGCGTACAATATGATAAGGATTGTTAAACGACTTCCTAAATTTAACAATGGGGAAATCGCCTTTGGAGATGGCTAATAAGTATACTAATAATATAAATAAAATATAAAAGCTTTTTTGTGGTAGATATTTCAACTTTCGTATGTAAATTTTTGGATTTTTTGCAAATATTGACTATGAAATTAGAACATCCCTTCACTTTTTTTACAGAGTTGGGACTGGCAAAACAAAAAAATCTTGGTTCTGGGTGTCTTCAATTATTGTTTATTTAGAACTATGTACATATGTGCTACAAATATTATATTACTCTAGTAGAATTCGTCTCTAATATCTACAATTTTATAACACATTTTTACATTTGTTGCGTTTAATGTATTCAGTCATACTACCTACAAAAAAACACTATAATGAAAAATATGTTTTAGATGTACAGAGATCATCAACAGTAAAATAATGATGTGCATCTACAAATGATTCTTCAAAATCACTTTCTACATCAACTTCATCATCCTCTCTCCGTCTTCGGCCAAATTAATAATAATATTATCTACAACAGTAGTAGTGTAACAATGTTCCTTCTAGGTTATTCAACACTCAGTATATAATAAATCCCCATATTTTGGTATGGCTACCCTGTATAAATTGAAAAGATAATTTAATTCAATGCAATGACCTACATGTTCAGCCTGAGGCCCTCGAAGCGAGAGTTTCACGCGATAGTGGAAAGTATGTGTGCATTTATTAATTATTATTCTATAAAAATGCAATATTTAGATATATGCCGATGCATTTTGTTCAAGGTAATTATACTCTCTTAAAGGTAACGCCTTAAAATTTGAAAAAAATATTAGATTCATTTAGTATTTAAGACCAGAATTCTAATTTGAAATTCATTCTCCGTGTCTATTTTTTGAACGCAACAGCAGCTTCCAGTTATCAACAGGTAAGAATAACATTTTCATTTATTTTACTTAGAATGATTGGTGAATTAATTATATAATTATTATTTTTAGTGTAATGGATTTAAAAGCGATAAATTCTTCTTCTCTTCTAGAAAAAGATCCGAAACCCATAACAAAAATAAACGACTTAATATTAGATGAACGTAAGAAAATTATTTCGGCGAAATTGGTGAATAGCAAATTTGGGGAAACTGTGTTGTTGGAGCTGGAAAAAGAAATAATATTCCTTCCGCAGAGGGTGACAAAGACGTACAAACCATTTATAAAGTATTTTGAAGGGGGAAAATACGCTTTTGTATATAGAGGGACAGTGGAAATTGGTAAACCGAATCCGGCAGCATCATTCGAAATTATTGAAATTTAGTTGGTGAGTTATATTATATAACAAAAATAAACGACCTAATATTGGGTGAACCCAAGAAAATTATTTCGGCGAAATTGGTGAATAGCAAATTTGAGGAAACTGTGTTGTTGGAGCTGGAAAAAGAAATAATATTCCTTCCACAGAGGGTGACAAAGACGTACAAACCATTTATAAACTATTTTGAAGGAGTAAACCTAATCCGGCGGCATCATTCAAAATTGTCTAACTTGTTGTTTATTGGAAGCTGATGTGTTCAAAAAATAGATACGAAGAATCATTCTGAAGATAATCAAACCTAATAAAAAAATGTATATGTAAACATAAACAAAAAAAATCAATAAATTAAATAATTATTAATATTGTTTGCAAAATGAATAATCTATTTGATCCACCTGTGTATGAAATTTTTGAAACAATAGTTTGTTTAGTTTGTAGAAAAGTGTTACGTAAAACTTTTAAACTACAAAAAATTTGGAATTGTAAACAAAAATTAATAATTGGTTTATGTACGGCTGAATGTAATCAAACAAGACCCCTGAGAAAATTTCCAGAATATATAGATAATTGGTTACAAGAATTAGACCCGTTAGATGAGAGAGACTTATTCAATTATTTATTACCTCGACAACGAGATCAGGCCAAATATTAGAATAAAATAATTATTAGACCGTCAGTCTTACGACGTCATCAGAAGAAGAAGAAGGTAGCTCAAATCTAAAAAGAATGACTTTCTTAAAATTGAACTTTATTATTTTGGTTTCCGTTTCAAATAATATGCTGTACACAAATGTACCAGAAGATGTGAAACATGTTGCGATATGTTTTGATATGAAAAATACAAAAGAAGAGTGTAATCGTACAACATGGAATTTGTTAAGTATAACAAAAACAAATAATGGTCACCTCTCTGCATATCATATTGAAATTCCAGAAACGAATTTATCATATTTCAGTTACAAATTAAAAATAATATTTAATGACAATTCTGAAGGTGATCAAACCCAATGGCAGAAAGTGATTTTAGATGATATTTCTGTGTATAATGCAAACATAAGCGAAAAAGTCTATAAATTGTACATTTTAACATATATTGTATTGATATTATTAGTGATTATTATTATATATAACTTACTTAAAATGGTTAAGGTAATAATACAATATAATTTTTACTCAACGGTTTGTAGTACATAAATTAAAAAACAAGTTAATTAAATAATATTCTTTTATTTATCATCCATTATGAAATGTTAACATGAGGTTAAAACATGGATTGATCTTATGATAAAAACAATTTTGATGTCAAGGCTGCTAATGGTGGATTTTCATCCAATTCATATACAAGTGTGGTTGAATATTTTATATCATTTAATCTGGAGCGTTCGATACTTAGTCGCAGTATGTCTTTCGCAGAGTATAGACATCGAATTGAGGAATATCTAATAAAAATAAATCAATTGAATAAGGACGTTACTTTTTATGAAAATAAAAGAAAGGTTATGAAGCAAATTGAAAACCTATGTCTAGTTGACTCAAGTCAAAGAATATGGGATAAGCTTACGATAAATTGGATACCTGAAGAATTGAAAAACGGGGAACAACAACAGGAGATTGCAAGTGCCTTAGATCACATATTTAGGCGTCAGACGCCACAAACGTCAACATATCCATTGAACCGAATCCAACCTACAAGTGTTCAATATGACCAACATAACCCTCCATGCTCTACAACATGAAAGATGACATGTATAGCATTAATATTTGTTATTAAAAATTGTTTAACTTAAACAAGCAAGTGTAATGTAATTTATAATCGATAAATAGATATTGAGCAGATACAAGGTGTTTTAATAAAAAATGTCATTCATTTCAAAAATCAATTTATTAATAATATTAATATACAATATTTACAAAGGTAATACACTATTAAAAAACCAGCGTCGGAGATGTTCTACGTTTCTTTGTGCGCAGGAGTACCGTCCAGTGGTGTGACAGGGATTTGGATCACGTTCAAAGTTTTCAGTAGCACATGATGTACCGTCAAACTTGCAAACGTCAATAATATGTGGAAACACATTGAATATATGGCATTTCTTTAGCAGAAATTCTGCTTTTTGTTGTCCGCGTACGTATATGAAGTCTGCAGCATACAATAGCTTATTTTCCAATATATCATCTAATTTGGAGTACTCAATATCACCCGAAGAGTATCGAATACCATGCACATTCTTCTCCAAGTATGACACAGTCTTCTTATCTTTGTTGCTCAACGTAGCAATTGATTGAGGTGGTAAAAATATGTAATGATTCTGTTTAAATCCAATTTCTATGGTAAGTTCTTTAGCAACAAACAGGCCATCTATAACGAACCCCTGAATGTCTACGAATGCTATTCTCATGATGAAGACTGTTTGAATACTGACTTGCAGCGGCAACACACACTTCAATTTAGAGTCTTGACTATTTCGGTGAGAGGGAAATACTCCATTACGCAATCGTGAATTATGATACAATATACTTTGGTGTTTTCGGGAAAGCCAATGTTTGCTTCAATGTCAAGTTTTACATCGACAGTAGATGCCTTCATGCTTTCTTCTTGTTTCGAGCAATCGATAACAAACAAGGCGCGTCTCTTAAAAGAGGAATAATCCAAGAGAGGTCGCTTCTGTGTCGAATTCATATAGCTAGGATAAAATTCGGTATAGTTGAAATAGGCTTCATTATAGTCGTTTCTACTAAAGTCCAACTGCATTCTTTCATTAGGAAAATATTCACCATTTAACGATAGACGTATACTTTGAATGTCTGCATTATCGAACAGAGTGGGATCAGCTTTGCCGTCGTCACGTTTGTTGGTTTGAAAGAAAACAATAACATAACGAGGTCGTTCGACTGAGGTTGTAGTTTTAACAGCCCAAACTTCACGTTTAGCATTTCTGGTAATTGCCGGTAGTTCGTGTATCTCCCACTTTCTAAACGGGATAACTATTGGCCGATCCTTTTGAATGGCCTTCATAAGTTCCAACTTAATATCATCGTTAGGATAGATATGCTTGATTTTTAATTCAATGTCGGTAATTTTAATGTTAACGGTTGTATTGGAAGTCACACCAGCAACGGTTTTTTCCGTAATATAAACACAGTCATTATCGTTTCGAGCTCGAACTAAACGTATTGTTTGTCGTCCACACGTAATCATAGGATAGTCATTGAAAATGTTGAAAATATGTTTGAGAGGAATTTGTAGGTTGAATGATTTGTCTGTGGTATTTAGAAGAGGGTCTTTGGGATAATTCCAGCCTGCTATAGCCATATGATTAGAATCTTCTTGATTGTAGCAAGTCATGGCACGTACCGCGCTCACGATTCCAGGATCTCGAACCGTTTCCATTTCTCTTGCACTTTCACTGTATGTACACGAATCGAAAAGGAAAGCACCAACATTATTAGCCAGTTTTACGTCACCGGCTCCTTGTACATCGAGTGTCCCTTTAATGCACAACAAAGTTTCGTTCATGGCAAAAAACGAATCAACTTGATTGATGCTAAATTCTACAATATCACTGCAACTGAATGATTTGATGAACGGTGCATATGTTCTATATTCAGCTTTGCGGATTGACTCGTCAAATTGCGGCTTACGGTAAATATCAAACATTGGTGGCATATCGTTCATACGAGAACGTTTTCCATACATGGTCGTCATTGTTGTTGTTGTTGTTTCTCTTTCAACAAAAAGCCTAAAGACTGCAAGAACAATTTGTTGGCAAATGTAAGCTGCTGCTGCTTTGAAGGTTGCCGCGTAACTAATGACTTTGAATGTGCGTCGGAACGTCTTTTATGATTAATTATCAATCCCATCTGTTGCTCCTCGCTCTAAGCTCCAACACCAAGGTACTCTTTTCACCACGAAAGTTTATGGGTCGTTCGTCTTGGTCTACAGCCAACACAGTAACGTTGGTTATTTCACGTTGTGGTATAACAGGTAAATAAAGTAGATTATGTGGAGTTTCGTCAATGGCGTACCCAGGATCTACTTTTATGACCAATTCGTAAATAGTATGAGCAGGTCTGTTTGCGTCGAAGGCTCCAGTGGTAATGTTACATTCGAAACGTATGCTAGATACTTTTATAATTTTGACGGGTAGATCTGAAGAGTGCCATCGTTTGGGTTCGAGTATTTTTGCAGAAAATCCTAATATGTTACCCAGACTGTTGGGTTGTTCAAACGAAATTCTATATTTACTGAAAATCATACATTGTAACGTATTATTATTAGGTTTTAGTGCAAATATTGATTCTGGTCTCACTGAATTGCTGCCACCTAACTTGTCCAGTATAAACAATTCAATGTCAGCAATTTCGTAGCATCCTGTGGGAAAATCAAAACTTTGCAGCTTGTTATTGTCGTCATAGTAGTAAAACTTGCAATTATCAATGTTTGGTATGCTGTGGTATGAGTGAAAGGAACGTAACGCTATTTCATAATCTTTATCCGGATGGAGTACAATAGGGGTAGGCGGTTGGAAGGTAAATACATGATTTGTGCTATTCACTCTCAACAACTGCGACATGATGAATGATGCAAGTCGAGGGTTGGAAGGTGTTTTAAATAATAAGAATAATCTACAATTAAGATTTATTTAATACACGTTGACATAGAAAACAAGATGCTTGGGAACTTGCAGGACCATCGCAATGCGTTGTCCAATCAGGGCGGTTGTAGTGAACGAAGCACGGCAGACGAATTTGTAGCTCAAAATTTTCTTTATAATCATTAGGAAGTTTATGCCAAATATCTAACAATTCAGATGGACCAACACACTGTATCAAATATCGAATGGGGACTTGTTTCAGTTCTTCAACAGTAAAACTTCTAAGAGGTTTTCGGTGATACATTAATAATTCGATAGCCTTATCTCCCATTGTTCGATGAATGTTGAAGTAGAAATTTCAAACACAAATGTCCACAATTGATCTGATCGTAGTTTTGGTACTGATTATTGTTATAAAAAATTTCAACTTTTTTTCCACCCAGATACTTTACAAGTTCTTTGGGCGGTTTCAAATTACCAAATGAATCGAAATACTCAACGACATTGTTTTTCTTTATATATGCTACCCAATGTGTTCCGTTATTTTTGGACGAGTCCAAGTTAACCACTGCACACTCTTGTTGTCGAGGAGGGGATTTAGGTAGAGAGTCTCGCATGAAAACACCTCGAAAATGTTTAATTTTATATAATTTTGCATAACGTGCAATATCATTGTCGTACAGTGGACGATTGGGTAGCTTTATCGACAGTTTTTTGACTTTTTTAAATACAATCCAAATCCTTTACCTCCCCCATACTTTTTCAGATATAAACCATTTCCGACATGTTCCATAGCCTTATTATGACGTATATCTTCTTCCAATTTCTTTCGAGCATTATTGGCATCAATGACGGTCTTTGCAACTCCTGCAGCTCCACCCGATAACGCTCCAAGTGCTGAGAGTCCAGCAAACAGAGGTATAAGTGGTAGAAAACCTCCAGATTTCACTACAGGTATTACGCGAGGAACATCAATTTTCTTTGATCCTCCAAACTGTCGAATAAGTGATTTGGCTGCTCGTAAAGCAAACAAGGCACTTTCTTTCAAAGATGCTCCTCTCTTCATGGATTTGCCTACCTTTAGCACGACATCTCTATGGAAGGAACGACGTTTTCCCATTCCCATTCCCAACTTTCGTTTAGCCTTCATGCCGCCCGTAACAAGTAATGCAGCACTCCTTTCACCAAAAGATGCGTCTTTTGATTTGACTCGATCCCAAGCTTTATCTTCCAACTCTTTATCTGCTTTGTGGCGTTCTTCAAGAGTTTTATTTTGTGAATAAGCGATATCGTGTTGTTTACAGGCGTCGTCTAAAGGATTAATACCGACGTCACCACGTATAAGTCGTTTTTGTAACTTTGTTCCTGCTGTAAAAGGAGAGAGAAGTCTTCAACAGTTAACAAATTATTTTCATCATAATCATCACTTACGTCCACAATAATTGTAGGTGGGTAAATGAAGTTCGAATGGTAGTTTATTGATTAAAGAATTCAAAAGACCTTCTCCCTCAAACACCAACATTAAGACTGATCTGCGACGATGTAATGCCATCCATATATATAAATAGATATAGATATTGAAAATACTTTAATAGCATCCATCACAAGATGAAGATCATTCAACAAGAACAGACGCTATCCATTGAAAATCTGGACTTTACATCTAAACCAACTGTTGGTAAACATGGAAAACTACTACCAAACTCATTTAGAGCTATAATATGTGGACCAAGTGGGTGTGGAAAGACGAATATAATGTTGGCACTTCTGTTCAATCCTAATGGTGCAAGATTCAAAAATATTTATGTTTATTCAAAGTCACTATTTCAACCAAAATATCAACTGCTGCAAGATGTTATAGCTCAAGTCAAAGGCGTTGGGTATTTTCCATTCAAAGACAATGAGGACATTATTAGCCCGGAAGAAGCTCGACCAAACTCCGTGTTTATATTCGATGATGTAGCGTGTGATGGACAACAGAAAATTCGACAATATTACTCCATGTGTAGACATAAGGACATAGATGCGGTCTATCTTTGCCAGACATATTCGAAAATTCCCAAACAGCTAATACGAGATAATTGTAATTTGATTGTACTATTCAAGCAAGACGAAATTAATTTCAAACATATATTTGACGAACATGTTTCTCCAGACATGACTTTCGAAAAATTCAAAAAAATGTGTTCTCAATGTTGGTTGTCAGACAACTATGGAACTTTAGCAATAGTAAAAGATTTTGCTCTGAATAATGGTAGATATCGCCAAGGATTTGATAAATACATAAAGATTTAAGCTAAGTCTTCAGTTCACATCAATATGTCAGACGATAAAGTAGCTGTTGCCTTGCGTAAGAAAAAGGTGGCTGAACTAGCCAAATCAATTCGCAAAAAATATTTAGCTTTGAAATTGGGTAAATCAGAGCACGATGAGTCTCTTATTAAACTCTTCAAACCAATATCTATGCCATTGAAGGAAATTGTAGAGTCTTCAAAGACATTGCAGAAAACCATTTCAAATTTGAATCCAATTAAAAAAGAGGAGAAGGAAGTAAAGAAAGAAGAAACACTAGATGATGATGATGTGTTTGTACCACCATCTTTTCTCGAATCGGAATCTGTAGCTGAAACAGATGAAGCAGGGGATATTATACGTCCCGAATCTCCAGAGGAGATGCGTCCTAACGTTTCAAATGAAGCTTTTCAAGAATATATGGATCAATACCCTCCGATCAGTTTAAAATACATTGAGGATTATTTTCAAAAAGATGATAAAATTGACAAAAATTACGGTCCTATCTATGATGATATGTTTGGGTGGATGCTGGGTAAACGTCGAATTGCCTTTGATAAAACAAACGGTAATATAAACGTGCTACAGGATGGTAACAAAGAGGCTGGATACTTACCTGGAACTCAAGGATTGTATGAGCTTTTATTTTACAACGATCCCCATTATAAAGAGGAAGATCTAAAACATTACAAAATTCTATTAAACAATACACAAGTTCATCTTGATACTCTCAATCGTCTTAAAGGTTCAAGTACTGACAAATACAAATATATAATTAAACCATTATTTAAAATACCGCGATCAGACTCAACACCGAGTAGTTCACAAAATACGTCTTCAATTCAACGATCTGGCTCCATGTCAACAAGAACTCGCCTAAAATCAATTCCAATTAATAGAGGAAAAGGACTTGGCTTAACGTACAACGAAAAACCTATGGAATATATTTATTGGGATGATCCAAATGAATTGGTTGAACGTTTGAAATTATTGATTGCTTCAAAAGAGGCAGGTAATACGTCCAACGATAACGAAATAGTTGCCATCATAAATGAACTAAAGGAAGCAAATATAATAGAATAACCAAAAATAAAGCCTATTCATTTCAATCATGCCTCTCGATAAGTTCGGACACCGCCGTCGTCATGCTAATGAACGGATTACACCGTATATGTCGAAAGTATCATATCCACACACTTCGGACGGTAATATTGATGCTGAAAATGTGAGAATCTGTAATGTTAGGGCGCCGACTACAAATAGCGATGCTGTCAATAAACTTTATGTCGATGAGCAAATGCAAGTGTATCACAATGAACTTGGAGTACTTCAAAACAAAATCAACGACATTAATTCATTTATTTCGAGAAATCCGCCAGTCGCAGCTCGAGATATGGCAACTAAAAAGTACGTCGATGATGTGATTGTTGTGACCAAAGATAATATGAGACGAGAATTCAAATATTTTGTTCAAGGTTTTGAGAAAATATTTTTAAAACAAATACAACAACAATTCCAAGGAAAAATCAATGAGCATGAAGTATCCATAAACGAATTACGAACAAATTACTTGAAGAAAGATATCAAATAGTATTGAAAAGATATCATCAGTTGAGAACGTGTATGTGCTTACGAAGCATGTCATCCAAAATTCAGCTTGTAAACGAACTCCACAAACCGATACGTAAAAATTATCCGCGCAGACGTACAATTGTCAAAGGTATAGATGATTTATGGCAAATGGATTTGGCTGAAATGCGACCTTACGCACATCAAAATAAAAACCATAAAATGATACTAGTCGTTATCGATTGCTTCTCAAAGTTTTTGTGGACACGTCCGCTAAAGACAAAGACCGGTGAAGAGCTAACTCGTGCATTCTCAGACATTCTCGCTCACACAAGACGAACTCCCAAAAATCTTCAATCAGACCAAGGAACGGAATTTTACAACAACAAGTTTCAACAATTAATGAAAAAACATGCAATTAATCACTATAGTGTATTTAGTACGAAAAAGGCTTCTATGGCCGAACGAGTAATACGAACATTGAAATCAAAACTATATAAGCATTTCAGTTTAAATGGTACCTATAAATGGATAGACATTCTACCTGAAATTACAAAAAATTACAATAACACAAAGCACTCAACCACAAAGTATAAACCTTCCCAAGTCAATAAATCCAATGAAAAAGCTATTTTAAACAACACCTATAAACATTTAAAGATTGCAGGACCGCGAAAATTCAAAGTTGGTGATATTGTTCGCATAAGCAAGTCGAAACATGTCTTTGAAAAAGGATACACACCCAATTGGACAACTGAACTATTCAAAATCGTTAAAATCAAAATTACCAATCCCATCACGTATTTGCTTGAAGACATGTATGGTATACCAATCAGTGGAGGGTTTTACGAGGAAGAGCTGCAGAAAACGTCAAATCCAGACATTTACTTGGTGGAAAAGGTGCTTAGAAGAAAAGGCAACAAGATGTATGTTAAATGGTTGGGTTTAGACAAAAAACATAACAGTTGGATAGAAAATACAGATGTTGTTGTGTAACTACTTTCAATTTGATCGTCGCATGTGAATACAAGGTTTTGTAGCGGGGGGACATTATTAACCTTAAAGAGATAGGTGAGTGGGTATAAATTGGAGTGAGCTGCAAGCTATATTGTTAGTTGTCAATATGAATTCTCAAGATAGTGGTTATAGTAGTAGTGCTTCAGAAAGTTATACTTATGACGCTGAACTAGATCATATTTTAGAAAAGTATGAAATTGCTTCCAAAATGGAAAAACACTACTTACTGTATACAGAGTATTCTACAGATACGAGTTTTCGAATTGGATGTGGTCTAAGTCCAGCACGAACGTTTGGTAGTGTAATCACTCTCGCAAACGCTGATACAAAAATCTCCTTCAGCACTTACGAATGGGACACGTTTATCAATATTTTAAATAATAATTCATTTATAAGTGCACCACTTCCAGAATTATACGAAGAATATAAACCAGAGACGATACGTTGTGGAGACTATTGCACTATTCGGCAACTAATATTTGATGATGTTAAATGGTTGGAAGTGACTAAACACGACATCAGTTTCCTTCTACGAATACAAGATGTTCTTCAAATCATACAACTTGATAATTGCCTCATTTCCCATCGTCTCGCTCATTTAGAATCTCTAAATTTTTGTGAATACTATAGAAATGTGATGGAAATTATCAGGAATTTCGTTCAAAATAATGGACATTTGAGTAAATTTGAACTATTGTACACCATTTGTGATTGTAGTAATAGTATAATGTCAGTGGCCCTTAGAGAATTTATATATTTCTATAAACCTAAAGTTGTGAACGATTTAGATAATGTAATAAATTGATTGATTGAAATTATTTTGTTTTATTTCCACTTCTGCTGTCACTTGAGCTGATTGAAGAAGAATTTACTGAATAAAATATTTATTATGTTTTGATAATAAAACACGTTTGAAATTGCTACATATATATATATTGTTTCATATAATTTTTACAAAATTTCTTAACTACTCTGTTATATTTTATAAATAATTATGATATATCATCATTTCTGTCAATCTCATAATCGTCAATAAATCTGCTAAACCTCTCACTAGCAGATGGAGGTGAATTTAATTATCATTATCATTGTCATCATCATCATCATCGGTAATAGGATGTTGTACAAAACTCTTCCATTTAAAATAACTATATTTTCTAATAATATTGAGAGTTAAATTTTTAGGTAATGTTGAATTGCTCAAAAAGTCTTTAACTGATTTAATTCTTAGACAAATAGTTTCAATGCACATCTCCTCCAAACTCATGATAGATATTTCTAAAACAAAAACTTACTACTACTACCACTACTACTACTACTGACTACTCTTATAACCCCAGGGAAGTGTGTCAAATGACTTTGAAATTAACTGTCGTTTATCGTCGTATGGACTTAAAGCAATTTTCGTTTGTTCTATACTAAATACATTGTGAGCATATGAACGAATAGTTTGTTGAGTTATGACTTTTGTATTGAATTCATTTAAGCATGTAACATAATCTTCAAAAGTAATAATATTTTTCACTATATTATTTTTAATACCCTTAGATTTTTTTGAAATACCTAAATTATTCATTTTAATAGCTATTTGGTTTAAGGACATGCCTTTCTTTTTTAATTTTTTTCTAAAATTAAATTTTTCCTCTTCACTGACTTGCATTTTATAGGTATACATTTTGGAACGAAGACCGGCAAAATGAGTAATAATTTTACCATTTGCCTCATCTTTCATTAATCCAGGTATTTTTTTGTTTACCAACGGAATATTATAAATATTATTTTGGTTATAATCTGAAGTATCAAATTTGTGAATATTTTTCTTGATAATATCTTCGTAAACGTCTAGGTCACTTATTTCATAGATAAAACTATCTGTGTCTGTATACAATAATTTACATTTTTCTGCACCTACTGTTGCTATCATGAAATCATAGTGAAAATCATACATACAAATTTTTGAAAGATCTAAAATAACCATACCAATGTACAGTGGTTTATTAAATAATAATTCGATTTTTTTCAACTCAATTGCCATCAAGTTTTCATCAAAAATTGTTCTATTGTGAAATCGTGGACTAGCAATCAAATTTTTCGCCCCATAACGTCCCTCCCACTTAGAGCAAAGGTTAACGTGCCTATGTAATCTTATGTTTTCCATAGTTTTTCCAAACACTGCGTTATTAGCAAGTTTAAATTGATTTTTTTCAAAGTTGCTTGTAGCACTTGCCCTTAATCGACTGTTTAATTCAATGTAAGGCCTCAACCATTCTGATTGATTGAATTCCAACACTTTATGTATTTTTGTAATAATTAAACCATGTGCCAAGGCTTGTTTTAAATTTCTATAATGTAATATATATTCTTTTTTATCATACAAATCAGCTATTAACTTTGGTAGTTTTGAAGCTGGAGGAATGCGATGGTTAGCACAAAAAGGAAAATCTCTATGTAGAGTATGTAAACTTTTTGGATACTCCAAATCCACTTGTAATATGTATCCAATCGGAGAATTGTCAGGAATTGTTGTTACATCAACGTTTGAACTTGACCATTTAAATCCTCCAAATGGTAATGGTTCGCACATTGCGTAACCATACAAGTTATTTACATCCAAATAAACAATTGATTTGGTGGGTTGTGATGGATCATATCTGTCACCCATATATTTATTGTTTGCCTCCGAAAATCGACTACAGCATACTGAAATTCCACCTCTAATCGCTTTTTCTATAAACATAACCATATCAACGTCCTTTAAAATTTCCAATTTACATTTAGTATATTTTAACATAGCATCCCATGTGTATCCTGGCATTGTATAATACCATGCTGGATCTAAACCATATGTTTTCAATGCTGTTTCTCTGAAATTATCCATAACATCTGCTAGTAGCAGAATATCTGTCTTCATATACAAACTACTGTATTCTCCAAGGTGATTTATGTTGAAAGCGGTCCAAACATTTTGTGCATGAATGTAATCAGTCTCACACAATTCCGCATCATTTAATTTATTATAAAATTTTTCAATGGGTGGCAGTTTTTTCTCCTTCAATTTCTCAACATTATCCACATAATCATAGGGAAATACTCCTTTCCTAGTTAGAAGTTGAAATTTATCATGATCTAAATTTTTAAACTCATGTTTTAAATTTTGAAAATTGTCTAAGTTTAAAGTAGAAACAAGTTCATCGAGACTACAACCCATAAATCTAAAAGAATCTATAAACCTAAATTTAATTCTACTGTCATTATCATTTAGTGTGAAAGATATATACTTCTCTTTATTTAGCGGAAGAACAGATACATGTCCACGCTTAGCAATGTCTTTTATGAGAAAATGCGCATCGTAGCCTGACAGATTATGAAATAAAATTGGAACAACAAACAATTTTTTAAATGAAAGATTACAAGTTTGGTGAGCGTAACCTCTAAATAGTCCTGTAAAATGATTATGGTCTCTAACAATAATGTCTCTTTGACTAAATTTTTTCTCACAAATGTGACAACTTTGTATATTTACATTTTCTATCGTGTCTACTACAACTGGTATTATATTAACTATTTTGCTCTCAACAAATTGTGCAATCTTTTTAATTTCATTTGAAAACCAATCCATACAATCTTCCCCTTCATGATTATTGTAAAAAGAAAAAGTGTTGTTATAAGTACATTTCATATAATATCCTGCACAAAATGCTTTATGATGTTGGTATTTATTCGTTGTTTTTGATAATTTTGTTTTACACGGTTCCAAAATAGCTTCAATATCAGCGTAGATAAGAAAAGGTATTTTTTGTTTATAGACATAATTTCTAAATTCAACAACGTTATATTTTGGGAATGAAATTTTACAGTGGTTTTTATTTTCACACAACAAATAATGCTCTCTCAACTTTTCCTCATTATAAAAATAATTTAGACAACGATCACACAAGCTAATTGTAGCTCTATGCTTAGTGATTTGAGATCGAATAAGTCGTGAAAGATTTTTAATCAAACAATAATGAAATTTTAACTCAATATTTTCTTCTTGATCATCATTATCATCCTGTTCTAATTCTGTGAAATCATTCAACTTTGGAAAATACTTATTTTGAATTAATAACAAATTAACATGTTTCTCTAATTTTCGTTTGGTAAGTTTAGCAGGTACAACTTCATAATATGAACTTTGTTGTGTACAATTTAATTCTAGAGCATAGACGTTCACAGAAATATTATTTAATTCCTCAAATTTGTTAATTTGATTCAATTTCATAGGTAATTCTAAGCCTTTAGTATTTAACACAAGACTATAATGTGGATATGATGATGTAAGTCTATAATTACCCGTTGGTGGGTATAAAAAGCTAACAATACTCCAAAAAAAGCATGCGTTGTCTCTATTTTGAATGTTGATACATGCTTTTTTATTTTCAATTTGTGGTGGTATTTTGATATAGGAGGTTCCATTACCTATTTTATATTCGTTTATAGCTACCTCCAACAATAGAATTTTTTGTAGCGCCCAACCGCTCGATTCTTCCTGAAATTCTGACAGTTTATTTAAAATATAATCTGTTACATGTTCTTGAAACCAAATAGCTAAATCCGTTGTTTGATCTAAAACTGCATTAGGTGTGACAAAATACTTTTGATCAATCACTTCTTGATCATCTAACATTTTAACAAAATCTGCCCATAGTGTAGTATTAATTTTTACAATTAACTTCTTTTTAATAATTCTGGGAACCTTCATTTTAAACAGATCGAAAGCATCTGATAAAAATTCTTTTATTTCTTTATGTTTCACATTTATAATCACTGCAGTTTGAACTCTACTATTGAAACAAGATGTTATATTTTCCCAGTAAACTTTTCGATTTTGTTTTACGCCAACACGATTTTTTTCTACTTTTATTAAACATTTTAATCGTTTCAATTGACCAATTTTTGTTAATATTTTACTTTTTTGGCCAACCTTTAAGTGATATTTTTTCAATGCTATGTTACATTTTTTAATATGTTCATTGATTAATTTTATTGATTTGTTTTCAGCAGAGTTCGCTCTAATTAACTTAATTGATTCATCAATTTTAGACAATGTACTTCGGTATTTGTCCATAATTTTATATCATAATTATTTATAATAATATAACTCACCAACTAAATTTCAATAATTTCGAATGATGCTGCCGGATTCGGTTTACCAATTTCCACTGTCCCTCTATATACAAAAGCGTATTTTCCCCCTTCAAAATACTTTATAAATGGTTTGTACGTCTTTGTCACCCTCTGCGGAAGGAATATTATTTCTTTTTCCAGCTCCAACAACACAGTTTCCCCAAATTTGCTATTCACCAATTTCGCCGAAATAATTTTCTTACGTTCATCTAATATTAAGTCGTTTATTTTTGTTATGGGTTTCGGATCTTTTTCTAGAAGAGAAGAAGAATTTATCGCTTTTAAATCCATTACACTAAAAATAATAATTATATAATTAATTCACCAATCATTCTAAGTAAAATAAATGAAAATGTTATTCTTACCTGTTGATAACTGGAAGCTGCTGTTGCGTTCAAAAAATAGACACGGAGAATGAATTTCAAATTAGAATTCTGGTCTTAAATACTAAATGAATCTAATATTTTTTTCAAATTTTAAGGCGTTACCTTTAAGAGAGTATAATTACCTTGAACAAAATGCATCGGCATATATCTAAATATTGCATTTTTATAGAATAATAATTAATAAATGCACACATACTTTCCACTATCGCGTGAAACTCTCGCTTCGAGGGCCTCAGGCTGAACATGTAGGTCATTGCATTGAATTAAATTATCTTTTCAATTTATACAGGGTAGCCATACCAAAATATGGGGATTTATTATATACTGAGTGTTGAATAACCTAGAAGGAACATTGTTACACTACTAACAGTATATAAATGCATCCTCAATCTTTTTAACACGGTCACATCTAACTTTCCAATCATTTGCAGAAAATGTGTCAAAAAATTCATTACAGAATTCTTTAACCTTTGTAAAATTGAAGGTAACATTTCGTTTGGCCACATATTCTTTAAGTGCCGCCCAAACACTTTCGATCGGACTTAAGTCCGGGTGATAAGGGGGTAGCCTTTAAACTTGCAATCCATGTCGAATAAACAATTCATCAAGTTTATAAGTTTTATATTGCGGTTTGTACATTTTTGCAACGTTATAAAGATCCGGTTTCAACATTTGTTCACTGACATATGTTTCTTTCACAAAGCCAGTTTTTTAATTATTTAGTCCAAGCAGTCGTAGGTAGTTTTTCATTTAGAACATTGTGATATGGGGAGTTATCAATTACCACAACAGCGTTTTTTGGTAGGTTTGGAATAACTTTTTCTTGTACCCTTTTCTCATAATTTTCGTACGCCATTTCATTATGATAATCTCCTGTTTTTGACTGGGAGTTCCACATAATACTAGCATTAGGTACAAAATCATTTTCACTTCCTGCATGCACAATGATGAGCCTATTATTACCTTTTGAAACGGGTTTTCTTAATCCTTCATTACTCTTGTCGCTCCATCCTTTAAGGTGCGTGTGACATGAATGAATGTATGTTTCATCCATATAAATGATAGGTTTGTTCTGTTATCTGCACGTTTTTATGTTTCTTAAATATAGTAGGCGTAAATGTCTGATTTCGTGACGTTCCATTAACAAACGTCTATTGTTTTTCATGTTGGTCCAACGAAAACCCAAAGAATGTGTTTGTTTCCGCAGAGATTCGCGACTTCCTGCGAAGCCATAACTATCTGCAAAGGTTTGGTGTACATTTCTTAACGTGGGTACTTTTTTCTCGGATATGTGATAATTTATTATGCACCTTCTAAGCACAGTTTTGGACGTTCTTTTTTGTAGTAGGCACATCAGTGTCAGCATTACTTCCTGCCAGAGCTTCTTCTTTAATACGGGAAAGCGTTTTTTGGCTGACTTTCGTAGCAGCAGAACTCGTTCAATGACCTGGCAATAAAATAAGTCGATATACATGTTGTACTAAAAGTTTTACTCATGTGTATTCTTATACAAATAAAATTTTATCTTATATCATGAACAGAATTATTTCTATAATACATCTTCACATCTGGTAATTTATCCCAAAAATCGAACGTTATACCTATATATTGATCCTATACGATATAAAAATAAACAATTGACAAATCCTTGATGAATAAACGTTGGTGTACTTTACTTATTAATATTTTTAATATATAATTTATTCAATTTTACATTTAAGACCATTTAATATAATAATTTTTGTAGCTAGAACAACGCTAAACCATTTTATAATTTGTTTCAAGGTTAAACTCAAATAATAAATAAAAATACATACTACATAAAATAACCAACTGTATGACACTAAACATTACTAAAAACATGTTCAAAGAGACTTCATTGTGACACTATAAACAATGTTTATACGCGAATTATAAAAAATACTATTATGAAACTCGTATCATAAATAGATATATTTGTAGATATCTAGAATGCGAAATTATACTTTTGCGTTAAAGTTATTTTGCCGAGCTGCAGCGAGGTAAAATATCCCATCGAGAACGCAAAAGCATTCGAGATGCAAACAATATTTTTTGAAAACTGCATTAAATTTATAGCCGTCAAATTAGACATGTGCTTCCCGAAAAAACGTCCAAAGCTGGAAAGTGTTTTAATACCTTTAGAGGGTCCCAAATAAGAGTCCTGTGAGTTTGCGACGGATTCTAGCTTCTGCTTAAGTTTTTAGAGTAAAAAAACCGCGGAATTTTTGCACGTTTAAATTTTTGGCGTATAATTCCTAAACGACGCATAATACAGAATGTTGTATTCTAAGCGCTTGTTTAAAGAACCTTAAATTCCGCGTTGAATGGTGTTTTGTTTGTTAAATTTGGTCTACCGGTTTAGCCGCAATCGATTTCTGAAGTTGGGCCATTTTTAAAAACTTCGTCAAAAGTTGATTCTTTGTTTAGTTTTCGTCTTACAACTCCTAACCGATACATCCTACAGAAATATTTACTCCAAGCTTGTTTAAAGAAAGTTTAATTGTGCGTCGAATAATGTTTAGTTCAGCAAGATCGGTCCACTCGTTTAGCCGCAATCGCGTTTTTAATTCGGGCCATATTTAACCAACTTGGCTAAAAAGTCTATTCTTTGTTTATTTTTCGGTTTACAACTCCAAAACGACGAATACTACAAAAAGTTGTTTCCTAGTAGCTTGTGTAACCGTTTGTGGGACACCTTTGTGCTACTTCATATTTTGCTATATTATACCTTTTATTCAGGCGATTTATTCCTTTTATTGGGTCCGCACAGAGACACTCCAAAATTATGTTATGGGTTTCAAAACATAAGAAGGCATTATAGTGAATAATGTTTTATTGAAGGTAACAAAAGGTGTATACTTGAAAATGATAACGGTATTAGTTGTGTACATGAAAGATCATAATATGAAAGATGTACAAGGTAATCATGTTGGTGATATATTTCGCCGTTTGGGAAAAGACGGTCGCTCTTCGCCGATCACGTAAACTAGGTCCTCATCCTTGGAATCTTAAGAATGGGGATTCATTTCTTGTTTTCATCAATCTCCTCGTCATACTGGGTGGCATCAAGTTACTAACCTCCTTGTCTTCAGGGATGGAATTGAGGCATGCGCGCCCTTTGAAGGTTATGCAGATGGTGATGCATTTTATCCCTGCCTTCCTACAGGAGCATGATGCTGTTCACCCTTTTTTACATGCGCCCAATATGGAGTTGAGAAGTTCTTGGGGCCGGTGGATCAGTCGTTGTACTGCTGGACCTGTAAATAAGTTCTGAAGGAGTGCTGTCGCGCAGCCGCTTCTGTAGGTGGTAAGGACGCCAATTCTTTTTCGAAAGTGACCTCTGGAATAGGCCAAACCTCACTTAATCGAGGCACTTACTACGACTACGACAAAGCAGCAGCGTTGTCGGAGCTCTCTGCATTTCTTAGCAGTTATTGTGAGGGCTGTGTAGATTGCATCGAAATGTGAGGGAGGTGCTCTAATGAACGGGAGGCACAGTATACATGAGGTCTTGTAAGGCTCATTTGATGTAATGGTCTCCATGAAACCGTTCCACCCTGGAAGGTCGATATCATTCCACTTCCCAAGCTACCAGATCAAATCTGCTGACTTTGGCAGTATTTCTCTCTCCATGTTGTCAGTCATGATCTTCACAACCAGGGTGGCTAAACCACTAAACTAAACACTATCCAACGCGGAATTAAATTTTCTTTAAACAAGCTTAGAGTATATATTTCTGTAGGATGCATCATTTAGGAGATTTAAGACAAAAATTAAACAAAGAATCAACTTTTTGACCAAGTTTGTAAAAATGGCCCAACTTCAGAAATCAATTCCGGCAAAACCAGTAGACCAAATTTAACAAACTAAACACCTTTCGACGCGGAATTTAATGTTCTTTAAACAAGCTAGGAGTAACTCTTTCTATATTATGCGTCGATTAGGAGTTATACGCGAAAAATTTAAAGGTGTGCGAAAATTTCGCGGTTTTTTGACTTTCAAAACTTAAATAGAAGTCACAATCCGTCGCAAACCCCCACAAGACTCTTATTTGGAACCCTCTTAAGGTATTAAAACACTTTCCAGCTTTGGACGATTTTTCGGAAAGCACGGATTTTTTTTAATCTACACTGTTATGTAATATGAAAATTAATAAATTGGTAATTGACATTTTATGTTTGAGCCAAGACGATCTAGGTGACTAGCGTCTAGACGCTTCTGTCTAGGTGTATTGTTTGCGTGATTATTATTGTAACGGTAGCGACGTAATAAACAATAAAAAATAGGTTGTTCCAAAAACTACGATCAGTTGGATACGATCCCAAGAAGACGAAAATTAAAAAAAAATCGAAAGCTTTTTAAAGGAAGTACCAGAGAAAAGAATTTTGAGCAATTTTTCAGATCATTTTAATAATAGGCGTTTGTGGAGCATGTAGAAGAGATGAGTTTTTAAAAATAACGATCGATGATATAGATATTATTATTATAAGGATTCCCGATTCCAAAACTCATATTCAGAGAACTTTCGTGATTTCGAGTCCAAACTATATTAAGATATACCGTAAATAATGTGCTTTACTAGTAGTAACTGCCGATTACCACTAGTCGAAGATTTTTTGTGAAGTGCATTAGAGAAAAAAGTGTTACCCAAGTGGTTGGCGTTAACAAAATAAGGAATGTGCCGAAAAAAATAGCAACTTATCTCAAACTGCCTCACCCAGTAACTTATGCAGGAGACTGCTTCAGGCTTTTTTCCGCAACCCTGTTAACCGACTCAGGAGCCGTTATTACAATCATCAAGCAACATGGCGGATGGCGCTCTAGTACGGTAGCCGAGACATATATAGAAGATTCTATACGAAGTGAACTTTCAATAGCAAATAAAATGATACCATCTTCAGCAGAGCCTACGGAATTGGCCAATAATACAACGTATGGAGTAAACGAAAACAATTTCGACAGCAGCCTCATTGAACATCCAAAAATAGAAGCTACTATAACTAAAAGCACTGGATTTGATAAATTTTTCTTACAGTAAAATCGGCACTTTCAATTTAAATGTAGTACAAGACAAATTATTATAATGTTCATGTTTATAATATAATAGTTTCAATAATAGTTAATTATTATTATGTACTTGTATTCAATTAAATTCACAAATAAGTTCCTAACATATGACAAACTGTTCAACATTTACGTTCTAGAACGCCAAAGTATTTTTTGTTCTAGAACATAAAAGTATTTCTCAGCTGACAAAAAAGAGCCACTTCACTAATTGACATTTTAACGAAGATGTCAACATTTCATATAGTTTTCGAAAAAGAATCATTGTGGCACACGCAATATTCATGGCTAGTACCATAATGATCGTTATTATGATCCTTATAACACAAATATCTATTTTGTAACTGTTGACTTTTCATGACAGCATATTCCTGTATAGGATTAAAATGAATGATAAACAATTTTACTATACAAGCGTACTTTCTCACTGACCTCATCCGATCATTACTTTCGAGCAAACCACCTACAAACTACATCACGATTCCTTTATTCCATTAAACTAAAAAAAATCGTTTGGTACTGTGCCCATAAAAATAAACTACAATGAACGTCAAACACCTGACATACATACCGCCTATCGGCACAAATAATATCAGTAAAATTGCTGTCGTTATTCACAAATTAATGTGTTGTAGGTGAGGTATTTTGAAACCTTACAGATCTTTCACTCTAAAATCGGATAAAAATATTAGTTTATTGGACTCCCACAAGGCGAACAATTCATTTTGGAATCGACAAAACGTGATGGTTCAAATTGATATTCAAATGTTTTTTTCCCTATTTTCTATTGTATTCCGGAATGCCATTAATAAGAGGTATTTCATTAATTGTATCTCTACATGATACACTAGTGACTTATTCGTTTGGTGCAACTAGAATATGAAGTACAATATAAAATAACCAGTTCCAGTTTGATCGAGTATATCGTTTACATTTCTAGAATTGTATACATGTTTGCCGATGTTGATATTTATGCAAAAGTAGAGGGTGTGAGCAATGGAGCTAGTGAATAGACTAGTGTTAAAGCGGACTTTTAAGGGCAAAAATATTAATAGCAAGAAAGGACAAGTGACTTCGCCAAACAGGACTCATTGAAGTTTCTGCATTATCTCGAGATTTTAACATTGAATTAATCTATTGGAAACAGAGCCTTTGAGTAAGAAAAAGTGTTTTATTTTACACCTACAATTAAACCCGAAATTTCGAGAGTTGTGCTAAATAAAATACAGAAAGTGAATAAGTAGACATTAAACCTTTGTAATAAGTGATTAATAGAAAATTGCAGATATCAGGTGAATATTAACTTATATTGAACATAAATATACCGATTGATTATTGAATATACAAAAGTAATTACTGATAAGACCAAAAAAAGAAACTGATCTGCGAACAAATAATTAACACTGTAGCCAAACTGTAGAAAAATTCTAAGCATACACAAAACATACGGCACAAAGAAAGGTCGATCCTCCGAGGTGTAGAACCAGGTGACGATCTTAAGGCTCACCGCATATTGAACCCAGCACACGCACAGCCCACGGACAACCACGTGTGTGTTATTCTGTAAACAATGGTTTAAAATAGGGTACCGCATATTGAGCCCAGCCCATGCAGAGCACACGCCCAACCCATGTTCGCTTGGGTCGGTTTGAGTGTGTCGCACAGTTTTCGTGGGTCGTGTGTACAGCTTGATTTATTAAAAATGGAGAAGTTAATAGAATTAGTCCGAAGTTTCCCAGTTCTTAATGACACCAGTCATGAAGATTATATAAGATCTAAATTTAAAGATGAGTTGTAGGTACAGATTGCCAAATGGAGATAAATTATTAGGTTTATATCGTATATTGTAAGTAGGTTTGTATAAATAAGTATTTATAATGTGGACCATTTAAGAGGTATCTTATGTTACGTATAAAACTTCTTTGTTTCAAGGTAAAATATTATATAAGGTGTCCCATTTCAATCCGACCGGCGAAATAAAATAGGGATTTTACATTTTCGGAAAACAATTATAGAGATTATAGGCAAATATTCGATGCCACCAATACTTTTAACCTTAAGTAGAAGGTTTAAGGTCAATTTTTTTCCTTCTGACTCATAATCCATGTCAATAAGTGTACGTTGATCGTTCGCAATCATTGTGGAACTGGGTCTGGGTTGGGTATAGCGTGGTTTCAATATGCGGTAGATACGAGAAACGTGGACGTGGGTTGCGCGTGTGTTGTGTGTGCTAGGTTCAATATGCGGCAGGCCTTATCGCTGTGCAAGATGGAAAAAATAGAAGAAGTGTTTCACTGCATTGAGAATAAATTAAAAGATTTGGATGAAAAATTAGAAAATATTTCCTCAGAAGCAAAATTAAATAGAGAAGAGAATATACAATTGAAAGAAAAAGTAGAAAAATAAGAAAAGAGAATTGAATCATTGGAAAGAGAGATAAGGAAGAAAAAATTAATAATAAAAAGCGTACCAGATGAGGAAAATGAAGCTGAAAAAGTAATACAAAATAAAGTTTCTACGATATTGAGAAAAATAGAAACAAACATTGACTTACAGAAAGATGCCGAAGAGATAAGAATAATTGGATACAATAAAGGGAAACGGCCAATACTTATAAGTATTAAAGCAAACTAAAAACTTAAAAGGATTAGATATATGGATTGAGGAGGATTATACAAAGGAGATTCAAGAAGAAAGAAGGAATTTAATACCCAAACTTAAAGAAGCAAGAGCTAAAGGATTAAAGGCTATATTAAAATACATTAAATTAATAGTGAATGATGAAATATATGAATCGAAAAGTAATGAATAAATTGAGAATGAAGAAATGGAAGAAAACAAATACCATAAAAACAAAAGATCCGCAAGCAGTAGATCTCCAAAAGATGACCCTACAACAGAATAGATACGAAAAATGACATAATCGTGGAATACAAAAAACTAAAGAAAGAAAATCAACAAGGAAGCACCGGAAACCACATAAGCTATGAAAATGGAAAAAACGAGACTCGAATCAAGAAAAAAATAACAAATAAAAATATAAATAATACTGAAAAAGAAATGAGTAAAAAAGAAATACGGAAACTTGCAACCTGGAATACACGAGGAATAAATGGAAAGGAAAACAAACTAATGTACGAATTCAACAAGCCAAACATCGATATTTTAGCATTGACAGAAACAAAGAAAAAAAACACGGGGAAAACTGTACTAGAAGAGGTGTTTTCAGGAGTAGAGAAAGAAAAAAGAGCAGCAGCATGAGTGGCTTGTATCATACATGGAAGATTTGCAAAAGGATTGAAAAAGTGGGAAAAACATTAAGAAAGAATACTCACAATAGAAATAAATATCGATGGTGTAATAACAACAATCATAATAGCATATGGGCTTAATGATGACGAGAAAGCGGTAGAAAGAGATAAATTTTGGAAAATGATGAATGAAGTAATCGAGACAGCCAAAGGAAATATATATGTGGCGGGAGACTTAAATGGAAGAGTATGCAAAAATCAAATAAATTGTGGAGAAATTGGAAAACATAGAGAATACAAAATAAATAATAATGGATCCAGAATAATAAAATATTGTAAAATAAATAATCTTATAGTCGCTAATACATTCTTTCAACATAAAAACACCCACAAATATACGAGACAAGGGAAAAACAACACAGAGAAATATATTATCGATTACGTTCTTGTAGAAAAAGATAATAGGAATTTAGTAGAAGATGTAAGAGTAATGCGAGGACCGGAAATAAATACTGACCACTTCATGGTGGTAGCAAAAATTAAAAGGAAAAACAAATGTAAGAGAAGTATTAAAGAATATAAAGAAAAACAAATATACCAAACAATGAAGAGAGAAGATGAGGTGGCTAAAAAATACACAGAACTCACAGAAAGAAAGATTACAAATGAAAATGCAATAAACAAAAACGTAGAAAAAACATGGAAATACTTTAAAAGCAACATTGTAGAATTTGCAAAACACGTTTGCGGAATATTCAGGTCTAATAAAACCAAAAGGCAAACGTCATGGTGAAATCAAGAAATTAGTCAGGAAATTAAATTTAAAAAACAAAAATGGAATACATATTTAGAGAACAGAACGGAACATAATTACCATGAATATAAGAAACAAAGGCAAATAGTTAAAAATGTACTAAAAGAAGAAAAACAGAAGAGCTGGGAGCTTTTTGGTAGAAAATTGGAAGAAAACAGCAAAGACAATCAAAAACTGTTCAACAGAATGATAAAAAAAATGAGAGGTAATAAAATATTAAGCGCATCGACAGCTAAAGACCAAAAAGGAGAAATATTAACACATGACATTGAAATAATGGACAGATGGAAGAAATATTTTAAAAAACTATTAGATACCGCTACTGATGAAGAATCAATAGAAAACACGGAGACTGCAAATAAGGATCAAAGAACGAGCGATGCTATTACGTTGAAAGACATCACAGAAGCGATACAGACATTAAAAAATGGAAAAGCTGCAGGTCACGATAAAATAACTACAGAAATGATAAAAAATTTAGGTGAAAAAGGAACAGAATTACTTCTAGATGTTTGTAATAAATCATGGTCTGAAGAAAAAATACTAGAAGATTGGCAGACAGGAATACTTTTACCAATACATAAAACAGGAGATGTTAGAGAGTGCAGCAATTACAGGGGGGTAATGTTGCTGAGGTCAGCCCTGAAGGTGTATGAAAAAATTATTGATAAGAAATTTAAGACGCATATAGAACCAACACTGGATGAAGCACAAAGTGGGTTCCGGGTGGGAAGAAGTGTTAACGACCACATATTCACAATTAAGCAAATCATAGAAAAACACAAAATAGCAAAACAAAGGCATACTTAGCATTTATAGACAAGGAGAAAGCTTTTGACAGAGTTTGTAGAAAAAAAATATGGGACATACTAGAAGCAAGAAAAGTTGATAAAAAACTAATAGGAGTAATGAAAAGTATTTACAGAAAAAATATAAACTATATAATCAAAAATAACCTAGCATCTGAAACATTTGAGACAAAACAGAGATTAAGGCAGGGTGGACCAACTTTATTCAATATTTTCATGGACCACATATTAAAGTAAACCAAAACAGACACTCAGGGGCTTACTGTAGGTATGAAGCAACTTAGACCAGTTAAGATACATGAATGTGCATTTGCTGACGATCTAGTTATAATGGCCAATACAGAGAAAGGTCTCCAAAAAAACATTGCCTTATGGAATAAGACTCTAAAATTGAATGGAATGAAATAAATGCAAATAAAACGAAAGTAATGATAGCAAAAAACAAGAAAGGTTGAGTATAAGAATTAACGAGAGTATAATCGAACAAGTTACTTACTTTAAATATTTATGAACAACAATTGACAGCACTGATAACCGGGAAAGTAATATAATGGAAAGAACAGAAAAAGCAATAAAAACTTACCCCATGCTGAAACCTGGATTTATTAATAAGAAGGAAATCACAAAAAGAACCAAAATGACAGTATTCCAAACAGTTTTTAGACTGATACTTATTTATGACAGTGAAACGTGGGTACTGGACCTAAACATGAAGAGCACAATACCAGCTATAGAAATAAAATACCCGAGATCTGTGAAAGGAATAAGAAAACGAGACAGAATAAAGAATGTAGATATAAGAGAGGAGCTAGAAATAAAATACATGCTAGATTATATCGAAGAAAGACAACTGAACTGGTGGGGACATCTACAGCGAATGAAGGATACTAGACTAATTAAAAATGTATGGGAAGCAAAGGTGATTGTTAAGAGAGACAGAGGTAGACCAAAAGAATCCTGGGATAACAACATAGCCAAAATATTAAAAGAAAGAGGGAAAACAATCATAGAGACAAAACAGTTAGCAAAAAATAGAAAAGAATGGAAAACTTTTGTTGATGAAATTGGAAATTTTAAGAAATTCCCTCCACTGAAAGGTAGACGAAAATCCGATTATATATAATTATATATATATATATATATATATATATATATTTGTAATTAATGTTAATTAATTTAATTTAATGCACCAGCGTTGGGATGCCATTTATTATATATTTATAATTACGTTTAATTTTATTTAATTTATTCATTAATGTTTATGCTTATTAATTTAATTGTTTATGGGCGCCAGAATTGGTTCGCTTATCGCTAATTTCAATTCAAAATACTATATAAGTTAAAAAATATTGTAGATTTGTTTTATCTTGTCGTTACTATATCTCAGGAATGGGATTCAGCACTTGACGCTTGTCAGCAACAGGAAACTATAGGTAAGATATCAAAGAAAAATGCCAGACGAACATATATAAACGATTTTAATTAAATATAGATAGTGAAATAATGAAATTTTTATCAATTAATGAATTAGTAATACATATTAGATTCAATGGAATACTGTTAGCGAAAGTCTTCGCATAAACGATTTTCATTAGTTATAAATATTATTTACCTCAAACGCAGCAAGTAAATTTCGCTCAATTATCATTATTCTATGTGTTTTGAATGTACATTCATAACGCTTCAATCCCAACTCTCGCTATTGCTAATACGATCGTCGTGTGGTGTGTTATTCTGTGGTGGATATAATTCAGTTTACAAAATGAAGAAAATATGTGACGTGTTTGGGATATATTAATATGATTTATTGTATGAATTTTGGTAAGTACTTGTTTAATATGAGTTCAGTGTTTCGTGTCCGATATATTAGTGGAGATTGAATGTTTAAGACTAGTATTTAACTAATAAATTGATACCAAAAATAATATAACCTAACATATAAATATATCTGTGAATGTTTTTATAGAAGTTCAATATATACACGAGGAATAGTGTTCATAGTTGGTTCTTCTTCCCCCTGAATGTGATGCAGTTGGAGAAAACGATCGCCTATGATCGAATAAGCGAAACTCAGAATGTGGAAATGATGAGATGTGAATTATTTCACCAGTAGAAATATCTTATCAAAAGCAAGATATATGGATAGTCATCGAAATTATATTAATAAGGTAATTGTTCAATCTTACCAAATCTAGACGATATCACAATTTTTTCACTTATTTATTAATATACGAATGATAATTTTAGTTAGTTTACTTTTCAAGATTCTGATAAACACTTTAGTTAACGTTTCTTTATGATTTTGTTTAAATTATATCAGTTTTTTTAAAAATTTGGAGAAGAAAAATTTAATATATCCTCCATCTATTTTATTCACACGGCGTCTCCCAAGCTCCGAATCAACAACATTCCAATGTTTTTCCTTTTGTTTTTCATTGTTCATTTGTTGATAAATGAACATTGTTTTTATTAAATCAAAATATCTATTTCTGCGCTATTGTAGATAAATTCACTGTGTTTCTATGCACTTCTATAGTCACTCCGAATCACTCTACCCGAACAATTAACAGAACGTTGGTTTCCGCGTTGATATTTTGATTTTGACGTTTCATACAAATAATTGAAAAGTTTATGCAATATACAGGGTTTCTGAAAGTGTTTACAAAATATAAAATTATAATAGTTGAATTTTGTTTCAAAATTCATGTGATCCAATATACAGTGATCAATATAATTATGTACAAAATTATGTTTGACGTAATTTACTTGTCGTTGTTATATTTTCTGTACTTTGAAATATACTTTAAAGAAAAAATAGTTACTAAATTAATTAGTAATCTCTTAAATCATTTTATCAATTGTATACTTATTCGTAAATATTTCTTAACATGTCCAAAATTATATCTTTATAGATTATTTCCTTTTATTGAATATTTACTACTACTACTAAGATTCACATTATCTGAATGATGCTAATGATTTAATTTAACCTGGTAGATATGTTTCACTTTATATATATATATATATATATATATATATATATATATATATATATATAGCAAAATGGTATTCTTGACGGTAGATAAATCAAAAATCTCTCAATATCTTAGGGATTCCGTCGTAAGTAGGGCTGAATGAAACTCTTATTTACTACCCAACGTTTCGAAAAATTTTATTTTCTTTTTCAAGGCTGAAATATGGACATGTTGGTACATTTAATTTATTAACAATTTTTTATACTTACGTGTAAAGTGAGTTAATAAATATTAAAATAGTTCATACTCGGAACAACAAAAAAAAATATATTTTATGTATAGATACTTTTTAAGTACTAATTCAAAAGGATCTTTTTGATTTGAAGGTACATTATATGTCACAGTTTGAGTGACAGTTTTTTGGTTGAGACATAACCTAGTTGATGTGTTCAACTTTATGACTTAAGAGACAGTCTTCATTATTAGTAGCATGACTTGTCACTTAATCATGATCCTATGAACAAAGGAAGTCCTATATATCATATATTCTCCCTTGTCAACGAGCGAAAGTTGTAAGGTATAATACTCTCACTAATTACCCCACTCAATCTCACGATAACAAGAGTGAATGTAGTGTATACACAACAACTCCGTTATAACTCATTAGTTATATAGATGTTTATATTTATAAGTTAGAAATATCTACAATTTGATTGTTCTTATGTTGTTGGTTAAATGAAAGAAGATACGCATAAGTGTGATTAACATGGTTGCTTTATCTCTTTTTATTCAGTGACTTTTCATCTAAGGCAGTCTCAAACATTTCTAGGCAGGATCTTTTGTGATAGTGGGATTCCGAATGTATAACCATGATGTTATTAAAATTTGGATGATGCCCAGTTTCTATGCTATGTTCAGCCAAAGCGCATGATTGTTTATTAAGTTTTATGTCACTTTTATGTTGGGTCACCCTGTCTTTTAATACTCTAGATGTCTGTCCATAATACACTTTGTCACAATTGTTACAAGAGATCTTATATACTACATTAGATTTTTTCAATACCTCATCCTTATATTTTGTTTTCGTTAAAATATTATTAATTGTGAATCTATACTTATAAGTTAGTTTGATTTGATTTTCATGCTTAAAAACGTTTAAAATATTCGTTGAGATATCCTGTATATATGGAATCGCTATATATTTTTTAGGTTCAGTTTCTTGGTTATTCTCATTATCATTATTTGTGATTCTTTCTTCTTGTACTCTGGTGTTGAAAATTAATTTTTTTAATAGTTGAGGTGGATAAGAGTTATTTATGAAAATTTCATACAATTTTTTTAAGTTTTTTTGTTGTAATGTTGGATGGCAGATTTTTTGAATTCTATTTTTCATAGTCAGTACTAAATTGATCATATTTTGAACATTTTTAATGCATACAATGAATTCATACAATTTACTATTGAACATGAGGCAGAAAATAGCATTCCTTTTTTAGACACCAGATTGATAAGAAATGAAAATAATATAATACAGTTAGACTGGTATAAAAAACCAATGAGTTCTGAGAGGTACATCAATTATTTTTCAAACCACACAGAAAAGATTAAGATCAATTTAGTACTGACTATGAAAAATAGAATTCAAAAAATCTGCCATCCAACATTACAACAAAAAAACTTAAAAAAATTGTATGAAATTTTCATAAATAACTCTTATCCACCTCAACTATTAAAAAAATTAATTTTCAACACCAGAGTACAAGAAGGAAGAATCACAAATAATGATAATGAGAATAACCAAGAAACTGAACCTAAAAAATATATAGCGATTCCATATATACAGGATATCTCAACGAATATTTTAAACGTTTTTAAGCATGAAAATCAAATCAAACTAACTTATAAGTATAGATTCACAATTAATAATATTTTAACGAAAACAAAATATAAGGATGAGGTATTGAAAAAATCTAATGTAGTATATAAGATCTCTTGTAACAATTGTGATCTCTTGTAACAATTGTGACAAAGTGTATTATGGACAGACATCTAGAGTATTAGAAGACAGGGTGACCCAACATAAAAGTGACATAAAACTTAATAAACAATCATGCGCTTTGGCTGAACATAGCATAGAAACTGGGTATCATCCAAATTTTAATAACATCATGGTTATACATTCGGAATCCCACTATCCCAAAAGATCCTGCCTAGAAATGTTTGAGACTGCCTTAGATGAAAAGTCACTGAATAAAAAGAGAGAAAGCAACCATGTTAATCACACTTATGTGTATCTTCTTTCATTTAACCAACAACATAAGAACAATCAAATTGTAGATATTTCTAACTTATAAATATAAACAGAGTGGCAACGGTGTGTGGAAATAATAAAGTGTTTATAAAATTCGCCTGCATTTATTTCGATATATCGGAAAGTGCAGCGAAAATTAATTAACTAGAATTTGAATTGTGTAAACAAAAGGTAAAGTACATAGTGCTACAAAAAAAACAAAGAAAAACGTTAGATTTTGTAAAAACAATTAAATAAATAGGTTAGAATTAAGTTACTGAAATAAAAAGCAATTGATTTAAGGCGAGTTCAAAACGATATAATTCGCGACGTTGTCAAATTTAAAAAATAAAGGACAAAATAAAGAAAGCAACTAGATATATATAATAAGTGGTTGGATAGATTAAGTATCTCCGAAGAGTTGATCTGGGTACCTTCGTCTTACGCTACCACGAAAATAATATAATCAAATAGTAGTTGAATACAAAATATAAACAAAATGGATAGTGATGATTATTCTACAGAAGATTCAAAGAAAAGAAAAATGGATGGATTATTTGAAGTTAGCAAGAGGACTAACAGAACCCCACCTAAAAGTAAAAAAGATGAAAAGTTAGATGAAATCTTAGCGTTAATGAAGGAAATGTCTGCAGATCAAAAGGTTATGAAATGGGAACAACAACTAATTAAAAACGAGATCAAAGAAACTAAAGATCAACAGGCTCTGTTTAACGAGGAAATATTAGAGTTGAAAGTTGAAAACGAAGTATTGAGAAAAGAAAACCAAGCAATTAAAAAAGAAAATGCAGAAATGAAAACAGAAATGGAAGAGATGAAAAAAACAATGGAAATTATAGATAAAGAAAGAAGAAAAAATAATGTGATGATAAATGGATTGAAACTTGATACTAATGAGCCGTCGAAATTGGTGGAAGATGTCAGAAACTTTTTGAGTCAACAACTAAAAATAAATATCGAGCCTAAAGCAGTTAACAAGATAGGGGAGAAAATGTGTATAGTGGAATGTCAAAAAGAAGCTGATAAAGAAAAAATTATGGCAAATAAAGCTAAATTAAAGGAGAGGAAAGAAGAAAGAGTTTTTATAAATAATGATATGACCAAGAAGGAAAGAGAAAAACAAAAAGAGATAAGGATGTTTGCAAAATTAGAAAATCATAAGGGAAAAGAAGTAAAAATGGGATACAATAAAGTAACAGTAAATGGGCAAGAATGGAGATGGGATAAAGAAACAAATGAAAATACTGGAAAAAATACATCCAAAAAACTAAATAAAGAACCTGATATTCATGGTAACAGAGAAAAAGACACGGTAACGGAATTTGATCAAAATAAAGTAAAATTAGCACCGGAAATGTGGAGAATTGGAACATGGAATGTTAGAAGTATTTTAGGAAAAGAAAAAGAATTAGAAGAAGAGTTTGAAAATACAAACTTGAGAATACTAGCTATAACAGAGACAAAGAAAAAAGGACAAGGGATAGTGAATATGGATAATGGTCATATACTCATATATAGTGGCATTGAAAATGAGAAAAGAGCGGCAGCAGGAGTTGCATGCATAATACATAAAAACTTAGAAGAACAAATTACTGGATGGGCGGGATGGTCGGAAAGATTACTGGTGATAGAAATGAAAAATAAAAATATGGACACAAAAACTATAATAATTGTATATGGACCAAATGAAGACGATACAGTAGGAAATAAAGATAGGTTTTGGGAAGATCTAACTATGGCTACAGAAAATGCAAAAGGGAAAATAATTATACTTGGAGATTTGAATAGCAGAGTGGGAACAAAAGATGACATTTACAGTACAGTGATAGGAAAACATGGTGAAGCATTTAGGAATAATAATGGAGAACGGCTGTTGGATTTTTGCATATTACACAATTTTATTGTAACTAATACATTTTTCCAACATAAAGACATACATAAATATACACGTGTGATGGAAAGCAGAAATGAAAGGTCCATAATAGATTACATATTAGTGGAAAAGAGAAATAGAAAGGAAGTATTGGATACCAAAGTTAGAAGAGGACCAGAAATGGGAAGTGACCACTATTTACTTGTAACAAAAATAAGAGAACAAGTAGAAATTACAAATCATAATAGGCAAAAAGTAGAAAAAAGAATAGAATATGAATCGGTCAGATCATACAAACTTCAAAACAAAGATATGGCAGAGAAATACAAAACGGCATTATCAGGAAAGTTCTTAAATAATTGTGATATAATGAAAAATGGAAATTTAGAAGAAATGTGGGATTATTTCAAAAAAACCGTTTTGGAAACCGCTAAAGAAATATGTGGTTGTAGCAAGAAAACTAATAAGAAAAAACAAACAGCTTGGTGGACGGATGAAATTAAAATAAAAGTAAAATTAAAAAAAGAAGCGTGGAAAATATATATAAATAACAGAACAACGAAAAACTATGAAGTGTACAAAGAGAAGAGGAAAAAGGTGAAAGAGATGGTAACAGTAGCTAAAAGAAATCAGTGCAAAGAATTTGGCGAAAAAATGGAAAGCAATAGTAAATCAAATTAAAAACTGTTTTACAAAACATTGAAGTTATTAAGAAAGGAAAAACCACAAGAAAAAACATGGATAAAAAATAAAAAAGGAGATATACTAAGAAATGAAAACGAAGTAATTGATAGATGGAAAGAGTATTTTGAGGAATTACTAGGAGCAGACAACAGAATTCAGGACATTAACAAAAAAAAGGATGCAATAATAGAAAATAAAGACATTGTAACTCTAAAAGAATTACAGGAAATAATACATGAATTGAAAAATGGAAAATCTCCAGGAATTGATAAATTAACAGCAGAAATGTTCAAAAATTTAGGGGAAACAGGAACAAAAATATTATTGACAATATACAACAGGGCGTGGAGTGAAGAACAGATTCCAGAAGATTGGAAGACAGCCTTAATAGTTCCAATATATAAAAAGGGGGATAGACAAGACTGCAATAATTATAGAGGAATAAATCTACTTGGTACTGCTATGAAAGTCTACGAGAAGATTATAGACAGTAAGATAAGACCAGGGATAGAAAATACTCTCGAAGAATCGCAAAGTGGATTTAGAAGAGGGCGAAGCATCCAAGACCACATATTCACAGTGAAACAGATAATTGAGAAGTTCTCACAACAAGAAAAAGAGGTATATATGGGATTTATAGACATGGAAAAAGCTTTTGACAAAGTACCAAGGGAGAAGTTATGGAAAGTACTAGAAGGAAGGGGAGTAAATTACAAAATAATAGATATAATCAAAAACATTTACAAAAATAATAGAAATTGTGTAATATACAGGAATAAAACATCAGAACCATTTTCAACACAAGAAGGATTAAGGCAAGGAGGGGGACTAAGTCCATTATTATTTACAATTTTTATTGATGAAATAATTAAAAAATCGTCAACTAAAATGGCAAAACTACACATTGGATACAAACATTTAGGAAGAGTGGATATATCAGAAGCAGCTTTTGCAGATGATTTAATAATTATGGCAGGGAAAGAGAAGGATTTACAAAAGAATATGGAAATATGGAGCACGGTATCGGATGAATTTGGAATGACAGTGAATCAAAGTAAAACCAAAGTTATGGTTATAGGACCGAAACAAAAACATCTAAATATACAGTTAGAGGGAATACAAATTGAGCAAGTTAGAAGATATAAATACTTGGGAGTAGAAATAGAAGAAAATGGGACGCAGGAAGTCGAAATTAACAATAGAGTACAAAAAACGATGAAACTTTATCACACGATGAACTCGACATTCATAAATAAAAAGGAAATTTCCAAGAAAACGAAGTTAAATGTATTTAAAACAATTTACCGGCCAATATTAACATTCGGATGTGAATCTTGGGTATTAACAAAGAGACAAAAGAGTCGAATACAAGCAGTTGAGATGAAGTATCTTAGGCGAGTTAAAGGAGTCACAAAGAAAGACAAACTAAGAAGTACGGAAATAAGAGAAGACCTTGAAATAGAATCAACACTTAAATTTATTGAAAAGAGACAATTAAGCTGGTGGGGACATTTACAAAGAATGAACGATACAAGACCAGTTAAAAAAGTATGGCAATCAAAAATACAAAAAAGAACGAAAAAGGGAAGACCAAAACAAACATGGGATGGTGTTATGGTAGGCATAATGCAAGAAAAAGGAAAAACATGGACAGAGGCAAAAACAATGGCAAGAGATAAACAACAATGGGCTAAATTTGTACACGAATAAAATTCTATCTGGACCAAAGCATCAATGAAAAAATGAATATATGTCTTAAGTATAATGCGATGTAATTGAAATAATTGTAAAAGTATACCCTACACCATATACTATGGTAATTGGGTTTCTGATAATATATATATATATATATATATATATATATATATATATATATATATATATATATATATATATATATATAAATATAAACATCTATATAACTAATGAGTTATAACGGAGTTGTTGTGTATATACTACATTCACTCTTGTTATCGTGAGATTGAGTGGGGTAATTAGTGAGAGTATTATACCTTACAACTTTCGCTCGTTGACAAGGGAGAATATATGATATATAGGACTTCCTTTGTTCATAGGATCATGATTAAGTGACAAGTCATGCTACTAATAATGAAGACTGTCTCTTAAGTCATAAAGTTGAACACATCAACTAGGTTATGTCTCAACCAAAAAACTGTCACTCAAACTGTGACATATAATGTACCTTCAAATCAAAAAGATCCTTTTGAATTAGTACTTAAAAAGTATCTATACATAAAATATATTTTTTTTTTGTTGTTCCGAGTATGAACTATTTTAATATTTATTAACTCACTTTACACGTAAGTATAAAAAATTGTTAATAAATGAAATGTACCAACATGTCCATATTTCAGCCTTGAAAAAGAAAATAAATTTTTTCGAAACGTTGGGTAGTAAATAAGAGTTTCATTCAGCCCTACTTACGACGGAATCCCTAAGATATTGAGAGATTTATATATATATATATATATATATATATATATATATATATATATATATATATATAATAAGTAACGAATAGATTAGTGGGTATTGCACGCAAATAGAAGAAGGAGCTACTGAAAAAGTGGTAATGGCAGACATGCTTGTTTCTGGCCCATTAGCCGTCATCGGTACGGTACAACCAAGAAAAGATGTGAAACATGGGAGCAAAGGTGTTGAATGAAACATGAGAAAATACAATACCCACTAATCTATTCGTTGCTTATTGTTCATATGTCACGCACTATTCGTACATCATATATATATATATATATATATATATATATATATATATATATATATATATATATATATATATATTAATCCATTACCATTTGGTAGTGAGCTTATCGTCTTGTAGAGCGTTAGAGATATCATGGAAGAAGCCTTCAATGTCTACTGAATACTTTCATAAAATCCACATGTTAATGTGACAGCGAGAATTGATTGCTACATATCTCCAATAAGGCATAGATTTAAGTCGTCACCTGAATAAGTGTAATACTACATAGAGACATTGTTTTTATACCCAGTTGAAAGTTTTGCCATTTGAGGATTATATCATGAAAACCATTGCATTCAAATAGCAAATTTCACAATTTTTAGAAAATTACACATAGAGCTAAGAAACGAACCTGTTTTCTTCTTATGCCTATAACAATGTGTGACTGCAAACACGAGCAACGGATCAATGTGAAATTTCCTGTAAAATAAAAAAACTACGACTGAGTACTAAAGTTGTTGAAAGAGGCATTTTCTTATTATATCGTATTTACTAGCAGAGGTCCAACATGCGGGAGTGATCATTACCTACTATGCACAAAAATTATGTTTTCTGGAAGAAACGCGTTTCCAAGAACAGAACATGAGACGGACAATACCTCAGAATTCCAAGAACGAAGATACAATTTGAAAAGTTTAGAAAATGAAAGCGTTAAAATATTATACCAGAGTAGACTCAATGAGAAACTGAGAAATCAAGTGTTTAGAAATGTTGACCAATACTACGAAAATATAAAGAACAGTATCCATGAAGCAGCCTTTGAAAGTCTAGGACTCTATGAGCAAAACAAGAAAAAAGCACCATATTGGTGGGATGAAGAGATTGAGGAAGACATAAAAGATAAGAAGAGAAAACATCACAAATATCTAAGCTCACAGAAAACAGAAGACAAAGTAGAGTACAAAGCAGCCCAAGCAATAGTTAGGAAAAAAATATGTCAGAAACGAAACCTGGGAAAGATTCTGCCAAAGAATCAATACGCATTGAGGAAGAAGTTGGAGAATAATAAAAAATGTACGGAGCAATAAAAGAAAAGAAATAATATCGTCCATCAAACCACAAGATTGGGAAGAGCATTTTAAACTGTTATTAACCGAAAATCGTGAAGAATTTAGAGACCAAACGATCAAGCCCATAATACTCAAAATATTAATATACAAGGATCCCCAGTAAGATTAAAAATGGAAGAAATAAAGAAAGTATGTAAAGAATTAAAAAATGGAAAGGCGCCAGGACCAGGGGACATTCCAGGAGAACTCCTAAAATACGGCACAAAGAAGCTCTATGAGCAGCTCACGGTGTTATTCCAAAAATGTGTTAGTCTAGCCGAAACCCCAGAAGAATGGAAAATCTCATATATGACAAGTATACATAAGAAGCGAGAGAAAGCCAAATGTGACAACTATCGAGGTATAGCGGTCACAAGCTCGGTAAGTAGAGTGTATGGAAAAGTTCTAAAAAATCGAATAGAACAAGAATACAAGGACAAGGAAGCAGAAAAGCAGGCAGGCTTCCGAGCAGGTAGATCTACAATAGACCATATATTCACCCTTACTAAAGTAATAGAGAAAAAGATAGCTAGAAACCAAAAAGTGCATCTACTTTTTGTAGATATCAAAAAAAGTTTACGATAATGTTCCGATAGTAAAGCTTTGGCAAACTTTAGAAAATACCAATATCAATTATGAAATAATTGAAGCAATTAAAAGTATGTATAACAAACCAATAACGAAGATCAAAGTAGAAAGACAAGTAACATCCGGATTCACTGTATCAAAGGGACTAAAGCAAGCGTGCTGTCTATCACCAACGCGCTTCAAAATATATCTCGAAGGAGCTCTGAAAAACTGGAAAAAAAAAAGTTGAAGATATGGGTATACCGCTATTTGACTTTACCTTGTATACATTATGCAGATGACCAGATACGGATTGCTCAAGATTATGATGATTTAAATTATATGACCCGAAAACTTATCGAGGAATACAAAAAATGGGGTTTAGAAATAAATATACAAAAAACAGAGTATATGGCAACACAAGGACGACAACAAGAACTCATATTAGAGGACGGAAATATAATTAAAACAACTAGCGAGTATTAATATTTGGAGTGAACATTTCACAGAACGAAACACTCGATGCTGCAATTAAAGAGAGAAACTGCTTAGTAAGAAGTGCAGTTGCCTTACTAAACAGCATACTGTGGGATTAAAACATTACGAAAGAAAACAAAAAACGAATCTATAATACTATTGTAAAAAGTATAATTATCTATGGTTCCGAAGTATGGCCCCTAAAAACCACAACAGAAAAAACCCTACGAGCAACCGAAATGGATTTTTGGCGACGAGCAGCCGGAAAGTCCAGAAGAGGACGAATAACCAACGAACAAATAAGAGAAATTATGGGCATAACACACAACATTACCGAGGATATCGGAAACAAACAATTAGTGTGGTTCGGACATGTACAACGAATGGACGAACAGAGAATCCCCAAACAGGTTCTAAATTGGCAACGTAGAGGAAAAAGAAAACCAGGCAGACCAAAGAAAAGCTGGAGGAGGGGGTATAGACAAAGAAATAAGAGAGAGGGAGCTTGAATACGATCTATGGAACGATAGAGACAGATGGAGACTGGAAATAGGAAGACGTCGGAGAACGTTTTAAACCGATACATATATTTATTAGCAATCAAAACCAAAGATACATAGGCAAATTTTTTGACTCTGGAGCATGTGGGTTCTCCTATTGGTATGGCGAGGTCTTCTCCAGCGATGCGATCTCTTTAATCATTTTTCAGATCTGCTGGCCAGTTTCCTTGGAGACGTCTATCGGCTTGGTGTTCTAGTAGGTGATTAAGTAAGGGGTGGCTATATGATGCATTGTGCTTCGTTCCATAATTACGTTCTGTACAAACGGGATTTTTATATCTTCATGGTGTGAGATTTGAGACGTACCCTCCATTGTATAATGGTTGTGTTTGATTGCCTGCACATCCCCAGAGATGGATGCCATACATCCAAATAAGCCTTCTGACAGCTTTGTAGATTAGTAATTTGTTTAACAGAAACAGTTTCCACCTTCTACTAATCAACCAGTGAAGATCCATCCAATTTATTTCTTTTTTCTAAGTATATGCTCTCTCCAGTTGAGCCTTGAGTCAAGGTGCATTCCTAGGTATTTGGTGCTAGTAGATTGTGGAAGTTGTTCGTTATTAAGTGAATCCGGAGGACGCTTTCAACTCGTTCGTTTTGATTCTACACTTGTGCAACCACGCCTGGATATCATTTAGAAGTGTATGGAGGATGGTAGACGCTGTAGCTGGATCTTCATGGGCTTCTAAGATGACGGTACTATCCGCAAACGTACCGGTGATGGTGTCATTATTGGTTAGTAAATCTGCTGTATATACTCGTAATACATATAGTAGCGGTCCAAGTAGGCTTCCCTGCGGGACACCATATTTTATTGGGAAATTGTTGGAAAGGGTTTCGTTCACTCTTGTTTGGAATTTTCTGTCCCTCAACAATTTCAGGTAGGTGTTGGGAAGATACTTCTCAATTTTGGAAACCAATCCTACGCGCCAAACCTTTGGTGAGAATTCTCTATCACATGCGCGTGTTTTCTAAAAGTATAAACGGGTTTCTGAAGGCCGAGACAGCTTCGAAGATGACCAATGTTTTAACTTCGCAAATAGTGACCAAATTCAATCAAATTCGTCGTATGATCATTCGGATGATTGCGGAAATCGTAAGCGCCGATAAAGAAACATTTTACTTGACGATTTGAATATAAAATAAACGGTTTCAAAGATTAAAACTAACTTTTCCACATCTGTGAGTTGCCCTGATTCATATGCTATCATAAAATTGTCACTTGTATACACTTCGGGGGATGTATCGTGTTAACAAACCGAAATTTCTCCAAAAGTAACCGAAAATGCAGTATATCTGGATTTATAGGACCCGCTGTACTCGCTATAATCAGCTGAAAATCAATAAGGTACATCTGTGAGACACCTTGAAAAATATCCTATTATAAAATTGGCCACTTGTATACACTCCGGAGGCTGTCTCGTACTAAACCCGAAATTTCTCCAAAAAGGACAAAAATGTAACACTTCAAGTACCACAGCACCCGTTGTACTAGCTCTGGTGAGCTAAAAATCAATAAGGTTCGTCTATAAGACGCCCTGAACAGTATTCAATAATCAAATTGGTCACTTGTCTACACGCTGGAGGCTGTATCGTGCTAACAAACTGAAAATTCTCCAAAAATAAGAAAAATTTGGTACCTCAAGTACCATAGCACTTGTTGTACTGGATTTAGTGAGCTGAATCTCAATAGGGTTCATTTTGAGACATCCTGAATAATATCCAATCATAAAATTGGTCTCTTGTATATACTCCGGAGGCTGTAACGTGCTAACAAACTGAAATTTCTCCAAAAATGTCGTACTTAAAGTACTATAGCACCTGTTGTACTGGCTGTGGTGAGCTTAAAATCGGTAGGGTTCATGTGTGAGATGTTCTCAATAATATTCAATCATAAAATTGGTGACTATTTGCACTCCGGCGGCTGTATCGTGCTAACAAACTGAAACTTCTCAAAAAATTACAAAAATGTCGTACTCCAAGTACCATAGCATCCGTTGTACTGGCTGAAAATCAATAGGGTTCATCTGTGAGATGTCCTGAACAGTATTCAATCATAAAATTGGTGGCTGTATCGTGCTAACAAGACATGTAACGAAAAGTGGTCGACGACAACGACGACGACGACATACACACAGGATTTTTTTCTAAAAACCATTTTTTCGTGTTGTTCTTGATGAAAAACGTAAAAATAACTAAATTTTTTTTTTTAATTTCAAATTTTTTGTGGGTAAACCAATACTTTTCTCGCATATTAGATAGGTTCGGCGGAAAAGTAAAAAGTCTATGCGAGGTTGGTACCTGATCAAAAGCTCGTCCACCAGCAGATATGCTCAGTGTCCGAAGAACAATTCTGCCTTGAAAGGAACCCGGTTCGAGTTGATGGATGAGACAAAGCGAAAATCGACGGAGCTCCTAAGTGTTCTTGCAAAAGAAGACTTCTAGCATTAGATTGACTAATGGAACGGTGTGTTGCGAGGGGAGGGGAGTACATTGAAGGGGAGCATTCAATTATTATTTTTGAAATAAAACTCATAAGTAGTCTCGTTATTTAATCACCAGACTTCGTACGATGACATGAAAGAATTTCGAGATGTAACTTTGTGCCGGCTTAGCTTCGAAAATCGAAGGTGTATAACAAAGTTTCGTTGCTAAGCACACACTTTTGTTATAAACTTTCGATTTTCGAAGCAAAGCTGTCATACTACTCCAAGAAATTGGCTACAAATTCATAGTTTTTCTAATTTGTATACTCGGGAGCAGGAGTGGATTCTTTGGGCACAGATTCAACACTAGTTCCTATTTCAACACCTATTCCTGTTCCAAAATCTGTTCCTGTTTTCAGCTCTATTAATCAATCTGTGTCCAAATATATTCCTGCTTCCGGATATAGAACACGATCATGCAGAAGACTTAAATTTATAAAAACAATGATTTTGTAGCTAAATTATCTACCAATCTCTTCCATTGTATCATTTATTATTTAGAATACGTCAACAGAGTTCATAAAAGTAGTATTCTGAAATAAAGTTAATTTATACTTAATAAGAAATATTGTAGTCAATTATTCTTATAACTTTAGATTTGCACGATCGTCAGATATTATTAAAACATACATTTATCTCGGACAAAGTCATTTCAATTAGAAATATGCGGATATGATTTACGTTTATGGTTTTTGTGATGGTGACATACCTTATCGCAAAGATATTATAAAAAACGCTCATATAATCACAACAGGATAACATCGTGGTGTCGATTAAAAAAACAATTTATATCTGGTTTGCAAGAAGTAGAAAGATTAGACATTAAGTCATAAAATTGGACTATTAATTATCTTTAGTACACAGATCATTAAAAAACAAAAATGTACCTACATGAACAATCTTGATTGTTGTTGAAACAAAAAGATTTTTATGAACGATCATGTTTGGGTAGAGTAATACTAATTTAATAGATTATGATTTACGTCACAAATTATTTTGTCGGTTTATATAGCTAGAGAAAATTTTAATATCGCCGGTATGTTTTTCAGCATGATGGCGTTTTCCGTATAATTTATTCAGAAATTAAATCGGTCTGCACAATTTATATAAGACTTGGAAAGTGAGTTAAGTACACATTTTTGACACGATATTGGTGCCACTATTGTGACATTAGTATTATGCAAAAACATTCAACTAAAGAATAGACTACCTAATATCCAAATAGCTGCGATCAAACATAAGGTGAACAATTCATCGATATTCCCACATTGTCCTAAATAACAATAGTTTATCTATAACATTTGTGTGAAATCTGCAAAAATAGAGAATATGATAAGGTGAAGTATTTAAACATATATATATACTTACCTATGCAGTAATTTTTATCTTGAAATGTAAATAATCCATTTGTGTTTATTTACACTGACAAAACAATCACAAAAGTTCCTAATTAGTGGATATTTAAGAGTTAGTTAAATTGTTCACAGCGCAAGAAGGCATGTTAATTCTGAATTCGCCTTCCATTGAATGCATATATTATTATAATATATTGTTACGAAACAGCACACTGATATAGTCCCTGAATCTGACTCTGTCTAAGCCATGTATGAAAGTTGAAATGATAGTGGATGCGCAGGGGTTTCTTAGAATTGTTTACTATTGTGACTATCTTATCTAGACATTGTTTTTGTGACCAGTCTTATCTAGAAAATTCCAGAAAGCCAATTGTTTTTGTATAAGCCGCAATCTAGAATTATCTAGTAAAAAGGCACTAATATATAAGGAACCGACCTGAGAAAGTTCAGTTTAGCTGATAAAGTGATCTCGTGAAAGAAATAGCGAGTAAAGTGTTGATATAAATTAAAAATTAAGGTTGTGTGTATATAAAATAAGTGTTAGTAAGTAGTTTAGTGTTTAAATAAATTCGTAAGTAGTCATACCGTGTGTTTAAAATTTATCCCACCTGTTTACTGTTTAAATAAATAAGAAAAACATTACATTGGTGTCAGGTGTGGGATAATATAAATAAATTGCTACGTGAAAGTGGCCAAGAGACTATGTGATCTGAAAGTGACGGAATTAAGAGCAGAATTGGAAACGTCCGATAAGAAAAGTGAATTAGTAGAAAGACTTAAAGTGACACTGGAAAATGACGGCTTTGATCCAGAAACAGTTTTATTTAATGACGAGGCTTCCACCTTAATCTCGTCTATTTCTGCTAATATTTCTGCTAACATGGACGAAAAGATTTTAACAATGAAGAACGATATTTCTACTATGAAAAATGATATTTCTGCAGATATCTTATCATTGAAAAATGTCATTGCTGCTGAAGTCGAGAATAAAATTTCGTCTCTAAAATTAGACATGGAGAATAAAATGACAACGATGGAGAGTTAGATGGACGAGAAAATCAAGGAGTTAGAGACAAAGATTGTCGATTAAGGAACACAAGACACTTCAGCAGAAGAAAAGAAGATCGATATCTGCAAGCCAGAAAAACAACCCAAGACAAATGATATTGGCAGTTGTACTCGAGTCAAGGCCTCAACGTTCGATGGAAAAATGTCGTGGACCAACTATGTAAAACAGTTTGAAGCAGCCACTAGAGTGAATAATTGGTCCGACAAGGAGAAACCAGTGAACTTAACTATCGCGCTTCGGGGAGATGCCTTAGATGTACGTCAGACGATACTTCTGGAAGAAACGGATGATTTCGAGCAGCCGAAGAAGAGGTTGGACATGCGATATGGTCACGAACATCTAGAACATTTGTACCAATCCCAGCTGAAGAACCGAAGGCAAAAACGTAACGAAGTACTTCAAGAATATGAAGTGGATATTGCCCGACTAGTTCGATTTACTTATCCATTATCAGCAGAGAACATGATAGAATGTCTGAGCATACAGATCTTTATTGATGGCTTGCGTGACCCCGATATGCAGAGGACGCTTCGCTTAGCCCATCCCAAAACATTAGTGGAAGCATTGACAGCTGCTCTTGAATATGAATCAGCAACGAAGGCTTCGGGTTACAACAAAGTTAGGACCATCCAAGAAGAAGGCGACGAGGACAAGTTTGACCAGATCGTCAGCTTGATCAAAAGTATGATGGACAAGAAGCCGAGAAAGATCAGATGCAGGAATTGTGGCGAGCTAGGGCATGTACGCAGTTCATGTAAGAGCCCCAGGACTCCTGAAAACCAAGAACCCCAGTCACAGGAAAACTAGAACAAGTCGGCAGCACCGACCCATGATCGTTCCAAAGACCCTCTCATACTAATAGCTTCTCTCAGATGTCGCAACGACAGTGTATATGTGGATGGCGAAGTAAATGGCAAGAAATATGCTCTGCTGGTTGACACTGGAGCAACTAGTACCATTATACGACCAGAGATAATAAACCCCAAAAAGAAGCTTCTACCAACGAGACTGCGACTGCGGACCGCCACAGGCGAGAGTGCCAACGTTCACGGGGACACATAAATCCAATTGGGAATTGGCGCAGAAAAGTTCACGCATACGGTAATCGTAGCTGACATTGAAGAAGACGTGATTCTGGGAATGGACGTGTGATAAACGTGAATGATCACCCAGTTAACATCAAGAAGGAAACCAGGATTGGATCCTGCGTACCAGTGACGTCTATAGTTCGTCAAACAACGACCACTGTCAATTCTAATGCCAGATTCGAACAGATGTTATCAGTAGCTGGTCAATCTTTAGATCGAGCTTGCAGTATCGAGACTTATTCGTACCAAAAGGAGGAAAGACCAGCAGAACATCAGCCGTCAAACACAAAAACGATACTGATAATGCTAAGCCAATTAGGCAATCAGCTCGAAGACTTCCACGAGCGAAGAGCGAGGAAGCTGAAAGAATAATTCGAGAGATGGCAGAAGAAAAAGTAATATAACCATCTACTAGTCCATGGGTGTTTCCAATAGTGCTCTTCAAGAAAAAAGGATGGAACTACGAGATTCTGCGTGGATTATCGCCAGCTTAACAATATGACGAAGAAAGACAGCTATCATCTGCCTCGAATTGACGATACGCTAGATACTTTGGCCGGCAGAAAACTGTTTTCCACCTTGGACCTGAAGTCTGGTTATTGGCAAGTGGAAATGGACCCAGAAGACAACGAGAAGACTGCTTTTACTACCGGATCTGGATTATGGCAATTCAACGTCATGCCATTCGGGCTCTGTAATGCGCCTGCGACATTTGAAAGACTCATGAAAAATGTCTTGAGAGGGTTGTCTTGGAAGACATGCCTGGTCTATTTGGACGACATCGTAGTACTGGGGAAGACATTTGACGAACACCTGAAGAATTTGGAAGACGTATTCAAACGACTCCAAGCTGCCCAGCTCATGTTAAACCCGAAGAAATATCAGCTATTCCAAAACCGTGTCAACTACCTAGGTCATATAGTGAGCAATGAAGGAGTGACGGTGGATCCACAGAAAATTGCTTCCATTCAGCAATGGCCGCGACCAACAGACAAACATCAAATTAGGAGTTTCCTTGGACTTTGCACATATTATAGAAGATTCATCAGGAAGTTTGGAGATATTGCCAAGCCTCTAACTCGACTTACAGAAGAGGCAAGAGCTTTCCAATGGGACGAAGATTGTCAAACGGCTTTTAATACCTTGAAGAAGCATTTAACCACGGCGCCGATAATAGTATACCCTTTACCAGAGGGAGACTTTATTCTTGACACTGACGCAAGCAACGTAGAAATTGGTGGAGTGCTCTCACAGATCCAAGAAGGGCAAGAAAGAGTGCTGGGATATTTCAGTAAAGTCCTCTCCAAACCAGAACAAAACTACTGCGTCACAAGAAGAGAACTTTAACTTTATCTCTATGGTAGGAAGTTTCTAATCCGGTCTGATCATGCAGCACTCAAGTGGTTGATGCAGTTCAAAAATCCCGAAGGCCAGATCGCTAGATGGATTGACCGACTTCGAGAGTATGATTTCAACATCGAACATCGAGCTGGTGTGACTCACCGAAATGCCGACTCCATGTCCAGGCGGCCGTGCCCAACAGAGTCTCCCACTACAACAAGACGGAATCTAGGGAAGCTGCAGTTTCAAGAACTACTGTAGTCAACGAGGAATGGTCACCCACCAGGATCAGAGAAGATCAAGAGTATGATCCTCGCCTGAAGATGATCCGGCAATGGAAGGAAGAAAATCGGCGACCTACCTGGCAAGAAGTGTCAAGACTTTCACCGAAACTCGAGGCGTATTAGACTCAGTGGGACTATCTTGTCCTGGAAGAAGGGCTGTTGAAAAGAGTCCTTGAAAACAATTATGGTTCCGAGATGAGGAGACAGCTAGTTATCCCTAGAACGAGACTAGCTGATGTACTGAAGAAGTTACACGACAGTCCATCGGGAGGTCATCTGAGAGTGAAGAAAATCCTTCAGCGAGTCCGTGAAAGGTTTTATTGGATGAACAGCTCCGAGTATGTGAAGGAGTGGTGTAAGAAATGTACGACTTGTGCTACGAGTAATGGACCACATCGCATGAGAAAGGGTCCTATCAAACAGTATAATGTTGGAAGCCCTTTCGAAAGGATTGCTTTAGACAACGCTGGACCATTTCCGACGACAGAAAATGGTAGCAAATACATACTGGTTGTAATGGATTATTTCACAAAATGGGTGGAAATTTACACTATCCCGAATCAAGAGGCCACAACTGTCGCGGATGTATTGGTGAAAGAATTTATCAGCCGATATGGAGTACCCTTGGAAATCCACAGCGACCAGGGAAGAAATACATCCTGGTTGTAATGGATTATTTCACAAAGTGGGTGGAAATTTACACTATCCCGAATCAAGAGGCTACAACTGTCGCGGATGTATTGGTGAAAGAATTTATCAGCCGATATGGAGTACCCTTGGAAATCCACAGCGACCAGGGAAGAAATTTCGAAAGCCATCTATTCCAGATTTGCGACAAGCTGGGAATGAAGAAGATCAGGACAACAGCATTACATCCACAGTCACATGGAATAGTCGAGAGAATGAACAGGACTATTGGAAAATACCTGTCCAAAGTAGTTTCCAGCCATCAGAGAGATTGGGACCACTATCTTTCCCTATTTGCATTGGCTTATCGATCTGCCGTCAATGAGTGCACGGGTGAAACACCTGCGAAAATCCTGTTTGGACGTGAAATGAGGCTTCCTTGTGACCTGGAATTTGGCTGTCGGCCTGGAGAAGATCTAGCAGGAGAAGACTACGTGATCCAATTGAGAAGAAGGCTGGACGATATTCATGAATTAGTTCGAACAAATCTTCAAGTTGCCAGCGACAGAATGAAAAGTCGGTACGACACGCAGGCCACAGAAGGCGGTTTTAAAGAAGGGGACAAAGTATGGTTACACAACCCGACGAGGAGAAAAGGATTTTCTTCAAAATTACAAAAATCCTGGGAAGGTCCATACTTAATCAAGAAAAGGATCAATGATGTTATATATCGCATAAGCAAGATCCCCAACGGAAAACCAAAAGTAGTTCACCAAAACCGACTAGCGCCATTCGAAGGAGACCATGACCTAGAGAAAGGAGTAAACACCATATTCGAGATGTGTCTGACCCTACCTTCGATGAATTTATGGGCGTGTATGGAGGTACCGGGAAAGATAAATATGGAGTCACTTCAAAACAACGACAAGATTTGTTCACTCTCCCGGAAGATTATTCACTGGCATACAACATCCCCGCCCGCCTCAAGAACGCACGAGGATTGGCATTCGTCTTTCGAAAGAAGTTCGGGCAATTAGATAAACTTGAAGACCAGATTCCAGCCCCTGGCAAGTCACTGAAACTGAAAAATAATTCGCGGTACATCTTTAACGTTGTAACTAAAAATGAATTTCAAGATCGATCTACCTTCCGCGATGTGTGGGAAACACTTCGAAACCTCCGAGACCATGTGTTAGAATCCAGCGTGAAGAAACTGGCTATGCCTAAGATAGCGGGTAACCAGTTGGATTGGCGAGTTATCAGGAACATGGTAGAGATTATCTTTCGAGATACCGGTGTCCAGATATTAATTTGCAGCTACAACCCCCGTTATCAATATCCGATGAAGATGGTGCCCTGCTATTTCCATAAGATCGGGAAGTGTAGAAATGGGGCCAGTTGCCGATTCAAACATCCAGTCTCGGATACACAAAAGTTCGAGGAGGAACTGCCATTTAAGGAGGGGGTAATGTTACGAAACAGCACACTGGTATAGTCCCTGAATCCGACTCTGTCTAAGCCATGTATGAAAGTTAAAATTATGGCGGATGCACAGGGATTTCTTAGAATTGTTTACGATAGTGACTATCTTATCTATACATTGTTTTTGTGACCAGTCTTATCTAGAAAGTGCCAGAAAGCCAATTGTTTTTGTATAAGCCGCAATCTAGAATTATCTAGTGAAAAAGGCACTAATATATAAGGAACCGACCCGAGAAAGTTCAGTTTAGTTGATAAAGTGATCTCGTGAATTAAATAGCGAACAGTAAAGTGTTGATATAAATTAATAATTAAGGTTGTGTATATATAAATTAAATTTAAGTGAATAGTTAAGTGTACATAAATTAAGTGTTAGTAAGTAGTTTAGTGTTTAAATAAATTCGTAAGTAGGCATACCGTGTGTTTAAAATTTATCCCACTCGTTTACTGTTTAAATAAATAAGAAAAACATTACAAATTGCTAGTAAAAAATAAATCGAATTTATAGATTTATCCCGAAAAAATTATCGTCAACCTGACAATCCTGCAAAACCCATGTTGCCGACAGTTGTGCTGGTTGGGCCATCTCTTTTCTTCTTTTCCCCGCCCTTATTCCCACTCTGCGCGTCACGGGTTATAGCACTCGTCTCGTAATAGTCCGTAGTTCATAGTGCGTAACGTTCTTTCCTTTTATCGCTTTCGTCGTTAGTTTCTTGTTTCTTTTTTTCTCCATTACTTTTCTTTTTCATATTTATTATCGTCATCTTTCCGCTCTTTATTATTTGATTCGTTCATAGGTTTGCTGTCTGTTTTCTCATCTTTACCTTCGCCCTCAATTTTGTCTTTCTTATTTCTTTTCTTCCTTTTTTTCTGGTTGTTTGTAGAGAGAATGCTGAATAAAAAATATCTGCTCAACATTTCGTTAAATAGTTCTGTAAATAAAGACACTTCGAAAAAATATTTGTGTTCCTTTCAATTTTGACAGATACTTCGCTTACCGAGACTATTTCTGTCAATTTTGATATAACAGAGATATTGTCCTTAGATCTTATCACAATTCGTTCTTCTGGAAGCCATAGTCGATAACCTCAAACACAATATTCCACTAGTAATATTTTTTCTGCTCTTTTGTCTAGTTTGTTTTGCTTTGGCAATACTGTGTACCATGCTCGACTTCCAAATATTTTTCTTTTGCCCAAGTCATTTTTTCCATGAAAAATATTTGCAGGTGTTTTACCTTTAGATAGACTTTTGGTAGTTAATCGATTCAGTTCATACACTGAACACCTGAGTGCTTCGCACCATAATTATTTTGAGTCTATTAGTTTTGTACTTATTTTATTTAGCAGTGTTTTGTTCATTCTCTCGTTTTGGCCATTTTCGTGTGGAGTGTAAGGGATTGTGTATTCTAAAATTATTCCTCTTTTCAGACAATATGATTTGGAATTGTTTGAAATATATTCTCCACCATTGTCGAGTCTCATAGCTTTTACTTTGACATCATTTTGTCTTTCAATTTCTTGTACATACTCAATTAGATTCTGATCGGCCTCGTCTTTTGTTTTTAAAACGTTTTAACAACAAAATGTGAGTAGTCATCAATTATTGTTTAAAAATATTTCGACCAATCAAAAGCTACTGGATTCAATGGTCCACAGACATCACAGTGTATTAAATCAACAATATTTTTGATTTTTCTCTCAGATTCTGTGAATGGTAATCTGGCACCCTTGCCTTCGATACATGTTGAACACACTTTGTCCAAATTTGGTAAGCTGTGTTAAAACTTCTCTACTGGGATGGCCTAGTCTTCTATGCCACATATCACTTGCTATTGTACCATATTCACTCTTATTTCCAAGTGTTTCCTCGTTGACAACTTTGTCAGCTGTTAAAATATACAATCCTTATGAGTATTCAAAATTCAGAAGGAAATTTTCTCCTTTTATCTCCATTTTATGTTTCTTCATGAGTATCTTGCATCCCTTTACTGTCATTTTTTATGCAGAAAGTAGATTATGCTGCATAGTAAGTGCTATTAAGGCTTCAACAGACACCTTTTGTCCTTGGCGTTCAAACTTCAAGGTTCCTTTCTTATTAATTTTCAAATTTTCACCACTTTCTACCTGGATTGTTACATATTCCGGTAGAGATATTATTTCGGTCATGTTTTTCTCAATATCTTCTTTCACAAAGCGGTTACTCGCTCCTAAATCAAGGACAAAGTATAACTTGTCTTTGACATCGCATAAATTTACTGCGTACAACTGTATCTCAGTTTCATTTTGTTTCTTATCAGCGTTATTTGCATGTTGCTGATTATGTAGATTGTATCCTCTACTTCTCGTACCTCGATATCCTGGTCTTCCTCTATCTCGACCTCTAGTATTTTTAGAACATTTCTCAGTAAAATGATCTGTACTGTCACACTTTTGATAATCCTGTGGCAGTAACTTTAGTTCTTCAGCTAGTAATCTAGCTTTTGCAAAATCAATGGTCAACTTATCAACTGTTTCTAGAGCTGTTACGATTGTGCCCTATTTAGGTGGTAATGTCAAAAACAAATGGCATACTCTATCACTCTCATCCAAACAGTCCCATATTCTTTCAGCTCTCGGATGACTGAGTCAAACTTCACAAAATTGTCTTCTAATTGTTCCCCAGATTCTGACTTTAGATTTATGAGCCTTCTCAAAGTTGATAATTTGGTAAAAGAACTCGACCTGACAAACACAGCTTTTAGAGCTTTAACTTGTTGTTTTGCACTTTTGCAGTCTTTGACAATATCCAAATGTTTATCAGACAGTCCCTGAACTATAATTGATTGGGCTTTGTGTATTTCTTATGACAGTCCTTATTTTCTGCTTCTGTTACCGTTTCACTCAGGTCTGTTTCCAAAATTTCCTCGCATAGTTCTCGTCTCAGAATTGTTTGAAGTCTGAACACCAAATTAATGAAATTATTTGCCTCCAAAATTGGAACAGGAAAGCTTGACAGTCCCGACATTTTGTTTTAATTTTTCGTGATGACAATAAAAACGGTTTCTTGTCACTGATTTCAGCTCTTTTTTCCTCTCACTGGATCTCTACAGTGGTCACGAATCTGGGCCCATAACCTTTTAGATAGTTTGTAATAACGACAACTTTTATAATAGTTTTTTGAAACTATTTTATTATAGAAACAGTAACAACTCAATACATGAAGCATGACACATTCTTCTTCACTAGATCACCCTCGTCATTTGTCATATATTTCTTTCAGTCGCGTTCCGATATATGACCTTCAAGATAAATAATTTCGGATCCTACCGCATGGTTACAACTAAATACAGTTATGATACAGTAAACAGAGAGGGCGTAAATAATAGCAAACATTGAATACTGAATATTTTTTATTAACTTTGGATTTATAATCTTCAGTTTTCAATATAACAATGTCAGATTTTGTAATTGTGAGGTTATAATTTTCTACTTTCATTATAATTTAATTAAAACTGAAATATCATTTTTTGTTTCACGTTTAACCTTTGGCAGTTCAATATTTTTGAAAAAATTGGCAATTTGTAATTTCTCGTAAAGAAATTAGATGTTAAAGCTACTTCTGATTCTCTAGCTAATATTTGTTTAATATTATTCGTAAATTTTAGTGCTATGCTGTACTTTAGTGTCTGAAAAGTTTTCAAATCGTGGTGCAAAATGTGATGGTATGTAAGCAGGTATTTACAGTTTCATGATGTTTAGAGTATCGAATTTTATATTGTCTGTATTCAAGTTTTTTAGTTTTTGTTCTTGTTTCTGAAATTTCTTGTGCATCATTGTGTTGACACTTTCTCTGATATTGTCATCTAAAAAGTGAAATTCTAGTAGATGTAGTTGGAACGTGAGTTTAGAATGTAGGTACAACTTTTATGTAGGTGTCTAAGGAGTCTCTTATTTTAAACCATTTTCTACTTTCCTCTTTAAATCTGACTAGTTGAGCATATTTTATCGGTTTTTGGCCCACACCCTGTGTATTAATTTTATGCCAATTTTTTTTAACAAGTCTTATCTAGCTTTTTATCATATTTAAAAATTTACGATGTACTAATGAGTTACGTACAGTAAAATTTCTAATTGGAAAACAATTGTAGCCAACTTGTTGAACTGATGAAGGACAAGTCATTAAAAGTACCTACTCATTCAAGGTTCTACATTTTTATTTCAATTCTGTTAAAACAATTGTCGCGGAGCTCCATTTTTTTAAATGAAAGATACTGCATATGTTTTCGGATTTTGCACATGACTTTAGGCGCAATTTCTATCTAAATTTAAGTTAATTTTAATTAAATAGATTGGGCTTTTTTGTAGTAATAGTAGGGGAGCCCATGATGCTAAATATGGATTTACCCGAGCGTCTTAGAAACCCATTAGATTTGGTAGATTAGATGATAGGAAGAATAAATGATCCTATAACGTTTCCGCTTTCAGCGGTGGGGGAAGCTTCTACAGTTGTAAAAAAACAATGCCATGAAAATCCTCAAACGTGTCAAATATTGATATTTTTCATACTCCAACATGTCTCTGATATGAAATATATAATAATGTGCCGATTTGCGTGGTGGGGGTAGGCTATGCAGGAGAAAACAAAAAATTACTCGAGCGCGTCATATGCTCCCATTTCTTAGACTGACGCAAGCTCAGAGCGAATTCCTAAAAATGTAAAAAAAATGTCGCATATTTTGAGAGGTATTGGTAATTTGACAACTTAATTTTTTTTTGAAATTGACCAATAAAATACGAAAAATTACCAATATATTTAGAAATATTATTTATGTTAAACTTCATATAAAAAAATTATCATTTGATAATTAGATATAATGATTTAAATAATTAAATTGACTGTCTCGACCCTTACTTCGTGGAATATGCTCATATTAGTGTTTTTAAATGAAACTCAAGGTCTCTAGTTAATTCCACAATATAATATAAGTTATTGAAAATTCTAAAAAATTGTCAATATTGTCAATTTTTTAGAATTTTCAATAACTTATATTATATTGTGGAATTAACTAGAGACCTCGAGTTTCATTTAAAAACACTAATTTAAATAATTATTTTTAATCTGCGTCTTCATCTAAAGAATTGTACTAATCCAAATGTAGAAATTCCATTGGTTCTGGTGGAAATTCATTATTATCATACGTAGTGCGAGATTTTCATTGATGCGGCTTACTGTGACAGTACTCCAATACCGTTTTACATTTTACATGTTTCAAATGTGAATTTCACTGTTTTTGAAGATATATCACAAAAAACACAATTCATAACATTATCACTCATATTATCATATACACTGTGTTATTTATAAAATGCGACATAAGGTTTCCTGTACAAAACTGTCAAACGCGAGCTGACTTCTTTACCAAATAGCGTTCGTGAAAAATAATAACAAATTTGAAAAGGTCGTTAAAAAATAAATTCAAATGCACTTTTACTTCTCTTAAATTCGGTCTGGTTTACTAAGAAATGCATAATTATGTTTTTAAAAGTCGTACGCCATTTTTATAAAAGCTTTGCACCGGTGCTGATGTGACCGAGTTGGTACTTGGTACTCAAAATTTAAAGTTGAACGTAAAGGGTCGCGGTTCGTTCCCGCAGTGTGTCCGAAATAGTTTTTTAATAATTTTTGTCCAAAAAGAAATTTTAAGTAGAGATATTTAAAATAAGAGAATTTTTTTAGATTACAAATTTATTTATTTAATTGAATGCTCAAATTGTTTTCCGTTTGCTGCTAAACAGTGTCCCAAACGATCATAAAAGTTCCGCCGTACATTATTAATAACAGTTCTACCAATTTTCCAACATTCATTAATAATAATATTTTTCAATTCATCTTCTGTCTCCGGTTCATATTCTGCTACCTTATTTTTTAGGAAACCCCATAAAAAGAAATCGTGGGGTGCTAAATCTGAAGATCTTGCCGGCCAATTTATTGTACCCCCTCGACCTATCCACGTATTTGGGAAAACAGTATCAAGGTATTCCCGTACTTCCCTACTGGAATGAGCCGGGCAACCATCATGTTGATACCATACTGAAACATTTCTAGGTGCGGCATTTGCAATTTGGGGTCCTATTTCATTTTGGAGAAGATTCAAATATTCTTCGCCATTGGAGTTATTACTTAGGAAGAAAGGATCAATTATTTTATCACAAAATATGCCGGCCCATACGTTTACTTGTTTCTTGTATTTGGTATGAGACACATTTATTTTACATGGATTCACTGTATCCCAATACCTTTGATTTTGTTTGTTAGTTTTTCTCTTTAAAACAAAACAAGACTCGCCGGTAAAAAATTCCTATTTCGGATGGCTTTGTCTATCATAATTTCGCAGAAAAATTGTCTATTAAAATAGTCTTGCTCAAAAAGTTCTTGCATATCATGAAGTTTGTAAGCTTTGAAGCCGTTTTTTCTTAAAACACTGTGCACTTTAAAAATAGCAATATTTAAATCTCGTGCCACGCGTCTAATGGTGGTCCCAGGGTTTTCGACAAAAGCCAACAAAATGGACCGGTCAATCTCCATTAATGTTGTTCGATTTCTTCGTCGGTGTTCCGGTTTTAGGTACAACGTTGTTTGAAATTGGTTAATAACTTGATATATCCTGTGATGCGGTACATCAGTCTGACCATTGGACATATTAAATAAAAATTGTTTAATATCGCGACTACTGTGACCGCCGTAATACATACGAATAATTTGCACAGTTACATCACGAGTAAGCATTTTACAACGAGAAGAAAAATAAATATAACTAACTGATAAGAATTAAAAACTACCAAAAATATAAACAATAAAATAAATTAAATAATGGGAAAACACGAGCAATTTTAAATGAAATTACAACTATTATAATGAATTAAAAACTATTAAAAAATGAATCTAAACTTAAATAACAAATGAACTTACAAAAATATTGACAAACGAAACAAAAAATTACTCACAAGTACACTAAAATAACAAATTTAATCGCTTCAAAAATACTTATTCGCTCCAAAGATTACAAATTGTCAAGAATGAAAATGACATTGTTTGGAAGGCTACCTACTAGATTTTGCTTTTTAAAATATACTAAATTGTTTGAACTTTTCTTTAAATATATAAATTTTTGAAACAAATAACTTTGCTTTATTTTAAAATTAATGTTTTTTAGATAAAAATTGTAAATAAAGAACTAAAAACAAAAAACTTCGTCACAGCGTGGGATCGAACCGTCATCCTCCACATTCAACTTTCAAATTTCGCGTATCAAATACCAACTCGGCCATGTCGGTCCCTGTTGTTTGTATTCGAAAGTGATATAAAAATGGCGTATGACTTTTAAAACATAATTATGCATTAAAGAAAATTAAAAGTGCACTTGAATTTATTTTTTAACACTGTTATTATTTTTCACGAACGCTATTTGGTAAAAAAGTTAGCTCGCGTTTGATAGTTTTGTACAGGAAACCCTATATCGCATTTTATAAATAACACGGTGTATATGAAAATCACCAAACTTTATTTACAAAACCAACTTTTCATCACAAACAAACTGGAGCGTCGTACATACAACATAAAAATGTGGCTTCTGAACAGCTATAATGGTTTCATAGCGTCAAAAAGCAGTGTAGGGAAGGTGCCGAGAGAGTCACAGATAGGGGTACAGTAAAAGGGGCAGAGAGGCGCGGAGTAGGGAACACATACTTTACCCTAGCTGCAAGTTCTGATCTTGATTAACGATTTTTAATACTTTCGTCCTGCAGAAATCGTCAGATTATATTTTTTTGTTATTCTGGAATTAGGTACTTCAAAATTAAAATAAAAACAAGCGCACTCGAGTAAGTCAAGACATCGTTTTTTTTATAATTTTGTTGCCCTCTCATCCCCTTAGGTTTCGCTCAAATCGTCAGATTAGCAGAACTGACACTTAATAGCTAGTAATTAACCTCCCGTATCTTAATCTGATGCGATGGAGTATGATGATCGATTTTTTTACTAATCTGACGGGTTCCCCTGAGCGTACCCCCCTATATTAACGGCATGAGGTACTTATGAATATGTGAGGTATCCTACCTTATATTAATCTGCCGCGCTCGAGTAAATCCCAAAATCCCCTACTATAAGACATACCAACCAAAAATTCAAAGCCCGGCGAGCGAGAAAATATCGATGTGGAGACTAGTGCAGCGTTGTCTTAGCAATGTAATATGACTTTATAACCAAACCTAACGATTGATCGCATTTTCTATGGATTTACGAATGACTTGGTTCGTCTATTCTTTAGTTGAATGTTTTTGATTTTACTGCTATTTGACTTGACTTCAGGAAATTTAAAAAAGCCTACTAATTAACAACAAAAAGTAAACCCAATTGTTTTTTACTTTTGTATAGCCTTCATTATTAAAAGATTTTTGCTTTTATATCGTTAATTTATGGGGCGGCAAACTTATAGGCCCAGCAGAGCGATTTGTTTGGAAAGGTCTACAAGAGCCGCCCACCCCTGTGACGTTACGCTTAGGTAGTCTATTTCGGATTTCCGGTTTTCAAACATACGGTAATAATAAGTTATAGTATTTAGAATGTTTTCGATTTAAAGTAATTATCTGTAACGTATAATGCATTATCATGAATCTGTCAAACGTTTCTATAAACTTCCTAGTATAATTTACTCGTCATAGCAACTACTTCGAGAATGAGGTTTATATAACCAACATGCGTCCAGAGAAGACGTAATATATTTTTTTATTTCTTAATCATTACTATTATATAGTTTTTACGGAAGAAAAATTTATAATGAGCGATATATATTTTTAAGCAAATAAAGCATTATAAAAATTCACAATGACTTACCTCGTCGGTATCTTCCTCTTGGCTGTGTTCGCTGGTTTCGTCAATTTGTCCATTACCAACAATAGGCTCGGGCTCTGGTTCGATTATCTGAAAATTTATTTATGTGGTTACACCTTCATCTCCTAATAATATACCTGTACATTTATTGATAAGATACCAGAAACTTTAAATTTGATTCATTATTTTGTTAACTCGTTTCAAATTATGACAGCTCTGGTTCGATTATCTGAAAATTTATGTAAGTGGTTACTCCTTCATCTGCTATTAATATGCCTGTACATTTATTGATATGATACCAGAAAATTTACATTTTGATTCATTATTATGTTAACTCGTTTCAAATTATGACAGCTCTGATTCGATTATCTGAAAATTTATTTATGTGGTTACACCTTTATCTGCTATTAATATACCTGTAATTTTATTGAAAAGATACAAGAAACTTTACGTTTGATTCATTACTTTGTTAACTCGTTTCAAATTATGACAAAGTTGATTTTTTCGATAGTAAAATTTGTTCTATAATTGATAAACGAATTTTACAAATAGAGGGTAGATAATAACTAAAGTGATTCGATATTATTATTTACCTGCGGAGCTTCTGTTGTCTGTCGAACATGTGGATTGATAGCTTCCGACATAAGTGCACTGTTGTCGTTCGATTGCTGCTCGCTTTCTTCTAAGGAATTCTGTCCTTTGCCGAATAATTTGTGAGCTTTTGCTTTTAGCTCTTTCGGATGTGGTGTATTGTGACGGACAAATGGAGTCTAAACAGAAAGATTCAAAAACGTTGTTTATGCATTCGAAATATTTTCGATGTGAAAGACAGTACGGTTGATATAGATGTTTTGTTGCACGTTAAATTTTATATTAAATATATAAAACATCGTTGACTGGCTAAACAAACAGTTAGAAAATGGATTTAGTAGAATTTTTCTTATATTAACCCTTGTTGATATGGACTCTGTCAGACTCCACACTTTATATTTCAGCGTTTAACTGCCACTTCATTATTGGCTGAGCTGCCATGTCTAGTACCTTCCTAGATTTCAGTCTATCTCTAACACCCGATTTGGCCGAGTCACGCCGTTTTTAAACGGTTTTATTTAGCTCACCCCGTTTGTTTTATTTATTATTTATTCTTGGGTCAAATTTAGTAATTCAAATTTCACCCTCTTCCTGTCAACCGATTAATCTGAAATTTTGTATACACTTTGGATTTTGGTGACAATACAATTATGTTTATTCATTATCATTATAAATTCAAGATGGCCGCCGCTACAAAATGGCGGATAATTTATGTTTTATTAATCCCATCAATATGGGTATCAAATGAAAGGGCTCAACAAGCAGAATACAATATACTATAAAAAATTGGAATCCAAGATGACCGCCGCTACAAAATGGCGGATAACGTAGGTTTTATCAATCCCATCAACATGGGTATCAAATGAAAGGGATCAACAAGCAGAATACAATATACTATAAAAAATTTAAATCCAAGATGGCGGCCGCTACAAAATGGCGGATAACGTAGGTTTTATCAATCCCATCAATATGGGTATCAAATGAAAGGTCTCAACAAGTAGAATACAATTTACTATGCAAAATTGAAATTTAAGATGGCCGCCGCTACCAAATGGCTGATAACAATTTTTTATCAAGCCCACCAATATGGGTATCAACAAATAAAAGGGCTTGACACGAAGAATACAGTGCACTATACAACCTCAATATTTAAGATGGGCGCAGCCACTAAATGGCGTATAATAATAAGATTTAAATTTAGAAATTGAATCTGTAATTTAGGTATCTGATTAATCCAGCCTGAATCCACCACCCAAGTCAAGATTTTGTATCGTGTTGAGGACTGTGTGGCGTTTGGCCTAAATTTCGTCGAACTCAGATGTATGCAACAGATGTACCTTCCGTCCGAATTGATTTCGCAAGAGACGGAGTATATCTTATACACCCGAAAGCCATACAGTTTCCAGCTAAGTACAATTACGGGACGGCTGAAAGAAGAATGTTGCCTTTAATACTATCATGGGCTTCTACAATACATAAAATGCAGGGCAGCACTGTGGATCACGCAGTCGTATACTTAGGTGCGAAACTGTTTGAAGAAGGTCAAGCCTACGTGGCTCTTAGTAGAGTAAGATCTTTGCAGGGACTACGTATAGAGGAGTTGGACTGCAACAAACTAACGGGCAAGAAACCTTGCAATAATGAAGCACTAAATGAATTAAACAGAATGCGAAATAAAAACTAAAAACCAAAAAATAAAAATAGGTAAAAAACTTTTTAAGTTAAACGGTTTTATGTTAAACATACATTGCAATGTTTAAGATAAATGTACTAAAAACCAAAAAATAATAAAATAGATACAGTCGTGGGAATTATAAACATATGCATAGACTAGACTAAAATAAAACCGTGGGGCACGTCAATTGTCTACAATCGTTGATTAAAATGTTTGTTTTGTAATGTTACTTATAAGCGTATACTGTTCTTCTATCGCACATTAAGTCGATAATCGTTGATTAAAATTTTTGTTTTGTAATGTTACTTATAAGCGTATACTGTTCTTCTATCGCACATTAAGTCGATAATTTGTAGACAATTGACGTGCCCCACGGTTTTATTTTAGTCTAGTCTATGCATATGTTTATAATTCCCACGACTGTATCTATTTTATTATTTTTTGGTTTTTAGTACATTTATCTTAAACATTGCAATGTATGTTTAACATAAAACCGTTTAACTTAAAAAGTTTTTTTACCTATTTTTATTTAACTTTGACTTACGAACTTTCCGGAGTCTGTCACGGCCGGTTCTCAAACATTTGTTGATGATTTCAATAAAGAATGGGAAATTATGCAATAAGTGGTATAATGTGTGAAGCTTCACTAACACTCCGGTTTCAATTTTAGCTTCATTTAATTACAAGCTTATAAAAGACCTAACACACTTCACTCCAAAATATACAGTAAGTAACTCTTTAGATTTGATTAACAAATTAAATAATTTAAATTTACCTGAAGAAAGCTCGATGATTTCCTTTGATGTAAGTAAATTTTTCACTTCAGTTCCGAATGCAGAAACCTTACCACTTGTAAGTGAGGCCTTAAACCTTGCCCAAGTTGATGCCATTTCCATAAATCACATTTTGACCTTGTTAAACTTTTGCCTTTCACAGGACTTTTTGGTTTTTAGTGATAAGTTATATAAACAACCAGATGGACTTGCCATGGGTAGTTGTTTATCACCTCTTTTAGCAGATATTTTTATGAATAATTTAGAAAACAAATTCATTATCACTGCAAATAATCCAGAAATTTTACATTGGTTTAGATATGTTGATGACTGTTTGGTATTTGTGGATGGTGACATTGGGATTGTCAACAATCTTCTAACAAAAATAAACCAAGTCCACCCAAGTATCAACTTCACACTTGAATTAGAATCAAATAATAAATTAAATTTCTTAGACTTTACAATCCATAAAACTAGCAATCTTTTAAAGTTTAGCATATTTAGAAAACCCACACAAACCGATCACGTCATACCTAGCATATCTAATCATCCTCATCAACACAAAATTGCAGCCTTCAACTGTTACATTCATAGACTTTTGAATGTGCCCCTTTCTGCAGTTGATTATCAGAATGAATTGAATATCATTAAACAAATAGCTTCAAATAATAATTATAACCCGAATATTATTAATAGTTTGATCCAAAAAATTAAAAACAAAAAAGAGCTTAATGCAGCCTACCCCAAAGTAGATTCAATAGCACAATTTGTTTCACTTCATTTTTTAAATGACAATGTTTCTAATAAAAAAGCAACATAGATAACATTAAAATTTATTTTAAAACCAACTACAGCCTCAACAGATACTTGGTCAACACAAAAGATAAAATTGAAAAACTTTCAAAGGGTGGCATATACAGGTTGAATTGTGATGATTGTGATGCGGCCTACATTGGAAGAACTTGCAGACCTTTGAGGGTCCGTATAACCGAGCATTTAAATCCCAACAAAATTTCAGCTTTTGGTCAACATTTAAGATTCAACAACCACAATTTCAGTCCAAATAGGAATTCAAGAATTTTACATGAGGTGACTTCTAAAAATTACAATAGATTAGAATTTCTTGAAGATTTACATATTAACAGGGAATTACTGAATAATGATTTTTGTCTCAACACTCAAGTTAATTTAAACAGAGCGTACATTCATTCCCCTTCATAGACGTTTAAAATAGTAAGATAAATTTGACTAATTTGTCTATTATCATTTTTCATAACACAGATCACTATTTTTATATGTCATGTTCTATGCCAAACTTCATTGTCAGCTTTTGACACAATGTCAATTTTCATTTCTTTATTTAGTTATATAGTGGACTAAGTTTCAGCAGACATGTGTCTCGCTTTTTGAAACTGTTATCCAGGTTAATCCTGGTATAAGTATATTTTTAAAATGTTGTTCTTATGATGTCCCTTTTTTAAATATTTACATGGTCCTCTGGACACATCGTATTTTTATGGTTTGGTTCTTGTATACCTGACGAGTGAGTAATTTTTTCAATTCTTTCAATTTTCAACGTTCTCATTATCATAATTTCTGAAATTCAATTCAATATTACTTACTTACAGGTACGCTCTGATGATATTATTTGTCGAAAGCGCTTTGCTATAATTTTATAAATTAAAATTCTGCACGAAATACTTACCTTTTCTTCATCCAATAACTTAATTCACTAATGATCAAAACCTTCTTTCCTTTTTTAATTTTATGTATATACTTTGTTTAGAATAATTGAAATTAGCTATCAATTTTTTTTATTCTTTTATGGATGGTAAATAAAATACAAATAACAATGTTATATGTTTAATAAAAATTTTGATTTGATTTGATTTCTCTTTGATCTAATAATTATAAAAATATAAATATTGTAATGCCACTGATATACAAATCATGCGCCATCAATACATATACTAACCGGAAATTTTGCCAGCGTCTGCGCATATGGTTATACGCGCGATAAACTGCTCAGCTGACTTAAGGTTTCACGTGATATTTATCACTTGTGTTCAACGATACATGTAAGTTATTTACAAAGGTTATATATATACACCAGAACCGAATATAATTGAGAAAATCAGAAATGGAAACTAGTAACCGATTGACTTGTTTGGAATTATTTTATCTGAATAATATATGTTTGCGACGAATCACAAAAAAACACGATATTACTGTGTCTGCCACTTACCTAGATTATTTGGCCACCCGGTACAGTAGCGAGCAGAAAAATCAGTGTTAATATAGCATGTCCATTATTTGGTAATTATGTTTGAGCGCTTATTCTTAAAACCACGATTTTATCAGAACGAGAATATTTGCAATTGAACTGCGCCACCAAACCCCCCCCCCCTCCAGGGTACGCGCCCCCTAGGTTGGAAACCGCTGATGTACTTTATTATGAGAAAAAGACGTCGACAATGGAGAATATGTAGAGATTGGCATGCATAATACAAACATTGTCTATTAGACAGATTTCCACTACTGCTTGGATGTATATTTTCTTCTAATAAAGGAAATTAGCAAGCAAGTCACGTTTAAACAGTAAAGAGCAATTTGCGTTCTACGTGAAAACGTCCGATATTTTGCAACAGTAAACTGGAAAATCTCGAAAATATTAGCGGAAAACTAAACAAGGAGCGCTTCATGTACTCCGTCAGACTAAATCTCATCGATTCCGAAATCGTTTTTCGACAGAATAATGATAACAAGAAGTAGTTTAATTTGCGCGAGAGTTTTTTAAACATGAAAATAATATAACGCGGGTTTTGCTGGTTTCCTCAACTTGCTATTTTATGATTAATTGTATTTCCATCTACGTTAATCGAAAAAACACTCAGTATAGTCAGCACGTGCAAGTCCATGATTTACGATATTTCTATAAATGGTTTTATAAGGTATTCTACCACCAGGTATATTTTTGAGAAAGAGCAACGAAATAATGCCTGATTCGTAAACTAAATATGTTCCACTTTATATTAGACACGTTCAGCGTACAGTCTTAATAAAGGTTGGTATTTATTGTACTATTAAAATATGACCTGTATAAAAGTTTACTAGTAAAAGGTCTGATGTAAGATGTTTAACTATTGTAACACACTTTAAAAAGGTTTGATAACTGACACGATAACACAGTTTCAGAAGAATTTTATATATAGACGTTTATCTGTAGTTTAACGAACATTGAAAAAAAACGCATACCAGAAGTGATTCAAGGATAAATAGATATTTTTTGAGAAAAAAAATCACCTTACTTTCTTCTCTGATCACTTTGCGTATGAAAGTATAGCTGTCAACTGAATGATTATGTCATAAACTACCTCCATTATTTTTCAAGTGTTTCCTGTTTTAGACTATTTGTTGGAAAATAGCAGAGGTCATCATAATTCCTAAATCTGGAAAATCCATTAATGAGGTTTCATCACACAGACCAATATAATTACTGCCCATTTTGAAATAAATGGTTTTAAAGATTAAAACTAACTTTTCAGCATCTGTATACATTTCGGAGGCAGTATCGTACTAACTAACCGAAAATGGCCAAAAATGTAGTATATATGGAGTTATAGGACCCGTTGTACTTGCTCTAGTGATCTGAAAGTCAATCGGGTTCATCTGAGAGGCACCCTGAAAAATATCCAATTATAAAATTGGTCACTTGTAGATTTTCCCACGGGCGTAGACAGGGGGAGGATTTGGGGGTTCAAACCCCTTCCCACCTTGATTCGATTAATCGATACTAATTTTTAAAAATATCTAAAAGGTTTGTTTAATAAAATTTGTAAAGCATAAATTGTTTTTTATTTTAGGATACGAGAATATGGAGAAAACCAAAAGAAAATGTGATCATCTTAAAGGTATGGACTACTGGAAAAAGTGGTGTGGTCAAGCGGCTTCCCCTAAAGAAGAGAATTTGGGACCAACAACTAGTTTGCATACCGGCAATAAGATTGTGATGACAAGTGAGCCTTCGTCCTCAGTTGCAGTATCGAATGTCCAGACCGAGTCGGTGGTACCGCCGGCGCCCTGTTTCATGCCTTCGTCTACCGAGCCTACATTTAGCCTAGAACCGACCAGCAGCAGCACCAGCTCACCTGTTACGTTATCTTTTCATTCTGTATCTAAATTGGATGTTGGTTTTGCCCTAATCAGGACAAAATCGATGATGAATATTTAAAGGTCCAAATTTTAAAAGAACCTTGGACTCCACCTAACGATTAAGTGTCCCATTTCTACTAAACGCAATTTGCGCTTCCAAATGAAATGGATGGAAATATTCCCCTGGTGGTCATATTCTGAATATAAAACTGAAGCATACTGTAGAATTTGCGTCGTAATGAGACGTTCGCTTGATGAAGGTAAAGGGGGCCATCCACGGGTCGGCCAGCTTGTAACCGAGCCTTTTTGCAAGTGAAAAAATGCACTAGAAATATTTCTGAGCATTTAGCCACTTCTCAGAAGAATGCCCTTTACACAAGCCCTCAGATCCAAAATGAAATAATAGACATTTGTGGTGAAATTATTCAACATAAGATAATCGGTGAAGTAAAGGAAGCTAAATTTTTTGCTATTCTCGCTGATGAGACGACTGACATTGCGCGTATGGAGCAAGTCGCGCTGAGCTTGCGATATGTTGATTCAAAAGATGTTAAACATCACAAAGTTAAGGAGATGTTCCTCGAGTACGTTCCAACTATTGACGTGACAGGACCCAGCCTTGCAAAACTCATAATTACAGCTCTGACAAAGCATGAACTTGAATGTTCTCATATGGTTGGTCAAGATTACGATGGGGCTGCAGCTATGAGTGGGTATTTGCACGGTGCCCAGGCGTATATATGTCAAAAATGTGCTCTTGCTCTTTATGTACATTGTAGTGCACACTCTCTCAACCTTGCTATTGCTGACTCATGTTCCCAAGCAGATGTGCGAAATTGCGTTGGGACCGTGCAGTCTGTTGGTTCCTACTTCAGACATACTGCTCAACGCACAGCCGTATTGAAAGGTAAAATTTGGGAGCAGTTTCCGGCTGATCATCAAAAAAGCCTGCTTGCAATGTGCGAAACACGATGGGTTCACAAGCACGAAGCCGTTATGAGATTCAAGAAAATGTATTCAGCTATTGTGAATGCTCTCGATGAACTCCAATTCAGCCATAATAAAGAAACGTCTCAACACGCCGTCCAAATGCTTAATACACTTCGATCTTCGAATTTTGTTATGGGCCTAGCGATTCTTCAGAAAGTCATGAGCTATACATTGTCTCTATCAAAACAACTGCAAGCAATTAACACCGACCTCATAACAGCATTTAGCCGTGTGGATAATATTATTAATACTTTGCAACTTTTGAGAAATAAAGTTGACGAAGAGTACCTTCATCTCTCGAAGAAAATGGTGGTATATTGTAAATGCAACGGATCGTCAGAAGGCAGTTGAATCGCTCTAATATTCCTGCGTCGGATATGTGCACGTATTACAAATTAAATTTATTCATACCATTTCTGGAACATACAATTCCACAATTAATTGAGAGGTTTACGAAACACCGTAAAGTAGTATCGGCACTATCTGGTGTGTTACCTTCAAATTTTGCGGCCAGTTCTGTACTCTGTAGTGCTGCCCGAAAAAAGTACATCTATCGTAAAAGCAGAATTTGAAGTGTGGAAAGCGGCTATGACTATAACCTCCCCTATTCCAAAATCTGCTTTGGAATGTTTAGATAAGTGCGATCAAAAACTATACCCAAGACTAACTACTATAGAAATTGATGCGAATGAACTAGTGGATATACTTAAAATTAAAAACAGAAGATTAGTTCTATATTGCAATCAAATGAACCTGCTGTTTTTTTACAACTTTCATGTTTTTTTTCATTTATATATTACGCTTTTTTTCATACACTTTTAGTCGTTTTATTTTCTTGAACCCTCCCCCCCAAAACTAAAACCTGGCTACGCCCATGGACACTCCGGAGGCTATATCGCGCTAACGACCCGAAATTTCTCCAAAAATAACCAAACTAAAAATCAATAAGGTTCATCAATAAGACGCCCTGAACAATATCCTATCATAAAATTATCACTTGTATACACTCCGGAGGCTGTATCGTGCTAATAAACTGAAAATTCTCCAAAAATTACAAAAATGCAGTACTTCAAGTACCTTAGCACTCGTTGTACTGGCGCTAGTCAGCTGAAAAGAATATACGTTCAGCGGTATTCCTAGATATAACTCTGGCATTCGATAAAATATACCATCAAGGGCTCGAATATAAGCTTAAACAACTTCTACTTGAACAATACAGCTTGATGTTAAAATCTTATATTAGTGAAAGACTGTTTAGTACTAGATGCGAAGATTAACATTAAGAAATAAGACCAATAAAGACTGATTTACCACAAATCAGCTTTCTGGATACACTGTTGTATAATCTATAGACTTTTGATATACTAATAACAGAACAAACTACAGTAGCAATATTTGCAGATAACCCATGTGCACTGGTAGTTGGTAAAACTTAATAAAAGGCTAATGAAAAAAACTAAAAAGCATTAAATCAATCAATCAAGTGAATAGATGAGCAAAGAAAGTTCTGGAACGCAAGTGGCCAAACGACATTTGAGAGGTAACCTACCCTCATAAACGTTACGTCATGCTCAACCGTACCTAGTAACCACCCGAAAAATGGCTCAACCGACCTCCTGGAAGTAAAGATGCAAGGGCATTAACATGTAACTTTGTTATTAATGGTTGTATTGAAGTGAGGCAAACGACATTATGAAGAAGCGGGGGTATGAAGTATAGACAAGGGGTAAAATTTCGTGCGAGCCATAACGGCATTAGCATCTTACTTTGTTTTAATGGCCGGATTGAAGTGAGACAAACTATATTATGACAGAAAGGCTATGGGGTATAGATAAGGGGCAAAATCCTGCGAGGCCGTATGTGCATTAGCATTATTATTATTAGGAGGCTTGCGGAGGCAAATGCCATTATGACAGAAAGGCAGGTACGTGAACATAAGGGCATTGAGTAGTCAATGAAAGCCAATATGACGGAAAGGCAGTACCTGGCCATAGGGGCGTTAGCACTGTCGTGACGTAGACAGTCAGTATACCGGGTACTGTCATAAAGAAGTTCAACGGCACTGGCAGTGGGGGATACGGGGTATCGCCATTCTGTTTCATGTTTTAACGGCATTAGTATGTAACTAAGCTGTGATAGGGATAACCTAACATTTTTTATAACGTCAAAAAAATTCATAAAGATTACGATTGAGCGCCGACGCGCATTGTTCGTTTCGAACTCGAAGCCCCAAAATTGTTTCAAATTTTCTTTAGCTATTTCAAAGGACACTTAATTAGGAACCTATTAACGAAGAATTGTGATGTAAGTATTTTTTATAACGTAAAACATTCATAAAGATTACGATTGAGCGCCGACGCGCATTGTTCGTTTTGAACTCGAAGCCCCAAAATTGTTTCAAATTTTCTTTAGCTATTTCAAAGGACACTTAATTAGGAACCTATTAACGAAGAATTGTGATGTAAGTATTTTTTATAACGTAAAAAAAATCATAAAGATTACGATTGTGCGCTGATGCCCATCGTCGTTTTGAACCCGAAGCCCCAAAACGTTTTCAAATTTTCTTCAACTATTTTAAAGGACACTTAATTAGGAACCTATTAACGAACAATCGTATTCTTCATGAATTTCTTTTGACGTTATAAAAAATACTTACATCACAATTTTTTGTTGATACGTTCCTAATTAAGTGTCATTTGAATAGTTGAAGAAAATTTGCAAAAATTTTGGGGCTTTGAGTTCAAAACGAACAATGCGCTTAGGCGCTCAATCCTAATCTTTATGAATTCTTTTTAACGTTATAAAAAATACTTACATCACAATTTTTCGTTGATAGGTTCCTAATTAAGTGTCCTTTGAAATAGTTAAAGAAAATTTGCAAAAATTTTGGGGCTTCGAGTTCAAAACGAATGATGCGCATCGGCGCACAATCCTAATCTTTATGAATTTTTTTGACGTTATAAAAAATACTTACATCACAATTTTTCATTAATAGGTTCCTAATTAAGTGTCCTTTGAAATAGTTAAAGAAAATTTGTAAAAATGTTAGGGCTTCGAGTTCAAAGCGAACGATGGACGTCAGCGCACAATCGTAATCTTTATAAAAAAATTTGACGTGATCAAAATGTCGTGGATTGATCACTATGAACAATTGCTGACAGAAGATAAAGATGAATACCTTGCAACCTCACCAGCAGAATTATTAATTGAGGGTGAAACAATCAACGTCACAGGAAACACAATTAGAGAAACAGTAAAACAACTCAAAAATGGACGTGCTGCGGGCCCAGAGGGCATTACCGCAGAGTTGATTAAGAACGGGTCAGATAAACTTTTCGATATACTTACCTGGTGTATAAACCAGTATCTAAACGGCAATCCAGTGCCGGAAGAATGGAAGGTGGCCCATATAACTTCAATCCATAAAAAAGGAACAAACTAGACTGCTCGAACTATAGAGGCATATCAGTGATAAGTACTCTTAGTCGGTTTTATGGAAGAGTTCTGCGAGACCTAATTGAACTTGAATATAGAGAACAGGAAGAAGAAGAGCAATCAGGCTTTCGAACGGGAAGATCTTGTACAGATAACGTCTTTTGCTTGAAACAAATTATTGAAAAAAGATCAAATAATAATATGGAAACTCACCTTTTGTTCGTGGATCTGCGGAAGGCGTATGATACAGTTCCCGTAAAAATGCTTTGGAAGACGCTACAAGAAACCAACATCAGTCACACCGTTATAAAAGCACTTAAGAATCTTTATGATGGACCAACATCAAGAATCAAAATTGGTAATAATATATCAAAGACATTTCCGGTAAATAAAGGTCTGCGCCAAGGATGTTGTATCTCGCCCACACTTTTTAAAATCTATATAGGAAGAGCGTTAAATCAATGGAAGAAAAAATGCAGCGGAATGGGAAAGTGTTTATACACTCTACAGTTTGTCGAAGACCAGGTCATCATAGCGAATGACAAATAAGATCTTGAATATATGACGAGAAAACTAAATGAAGAGTATAGGAAATGGGGTCTGGAAATGAATACTCAGAAAACAAAATTCCTTCCAATAGGAGCTGAACCAGGAAATATCAAACTAGAAACGGAAGAAATAGAACCATGTAGCGAATACACATACTCAGGAGTTGAATTTGATACAACAGGAAAAGACGACAGAAAAATCAAAAAACGAATAGCACAAGCCAGACGAACAAAAGGCTGCTTAAATGGGATATGGTGAAGTTCTGATATTGGAAAACAACGGAAATACAGTATCTAAAAAAGTAGAGTTTATTTTGTAAAAAAATATTCGTGGATGGTTAAAAAAAATCCGTGGATAACTTCACATGGGTAAAATATGTTCTACTCGTATTATGAACATACAGTATTAGCGATATATATTCAAACTGAAGACTTTCATCCTCGACACGAGCTTTACATCAATAAGTTTGGATTATCTTATTATATTATAGCAAATAAGAAAAAGTGAAATTGGGATATGCTATTTTTTGAATATTAAGTATATTTCACGTTATACTTTCATGTAATTTATAATTGCTTAGGTGAAGAACAGGATTAAGTTATACATGCAGAAGAGATGATTGATGAGCAAATAGTAATTCATGGACGTAAGTTTGTTTTTTCTATTTTTTATTTGGTATTGAAGAGGTTAAAATTTTAGCTAATCATGAAGAGGAAGATTCGAATGGTATGGTGTGGACTTGTATTAAACCTCGTCCCTGTAGAAGACGAAGGCATAATTTGCTGGCAGATAGATTCAAATTGCGATAACAGGTCGGTAGCTAAACGAGGGCTACCAAAGAGGACTGGAAAGTAACCAATGATATTTTCAGACCCCATCTTAACAGATGGGATGTAAATTCATTTGACCCTTACACAACTTCAGGACCAGATGGCATATTTCCCAAGCTCCTGAAAGAGGGAATAGACATCATAATGGGTACTTTAGTTCTGATATTACGCAATATCCATGCTTTAAGGTATATACTAATTGCATGGAGAGAGTCAAAGGAGAGTCCCTAACCAGGGAATGAAACGTACACCCAGACAAAATCCATGGAAAATGTAATACAAATGCATTTGCAAGAAGGAGTGCTTAAGAGCATCACTCTATATAGACTACAATGGGCCTATCAAGCAGGGACATCAGGAGAGGCAGCCCTACATAATTTGGTGTCGGGTCTAGAAAGGAGTCTGAATCAAAAATAAATAGCCCTTGCAGTATTTTTAGACATCGAAGGTGCTTTTGATAACACATCGATGTCATCAATAATCAAATCCCTGAAAAAAGAGCATAGGAGAATATCGGCACAAATGCATGATATAACGTACACCGTTAAGACAAACTAAAGGGTGTCCTCAAGGTGGAGTACTCTTACCACTATTGTGGATGATTTGATTTGCAGGCTAAATGATCAAGACATATGGACGCAGGGCTTCGAGGACAACCTAGTGATTGTCACCAATGGGAAATTTCCGGAGATAGTCGCGAATGTCTTACAAGAAGCATTACGAATTGTGGAAGACTGCCTTAAAGAGGATCTTTCAGTTAACCCAAAGAAAACCAAATACCAATAGAACAGCTCTTTTGTAGATAATTGTACAACTGTTCAGGGAAAAACCAGAAATATAGAAAGATGTAAAATATCTGGGAGTGACACTTGATGCTAAATTTAATTGGAGGACACACTTGGAAAAAACTACTACCAGTGCAACCAGGCTCTTCTGGCAATGCAGAAGAATTATGGGGAAAATTTGGGGAATACGACGTGAAGCGGTACAGTGACTTTACACAACAGTGATTAGGCCAACGATCACCTATGGAACAATAGTTTGGTGGAGGAGGACAGAAGTGTCCTCAGTAGAGAATAAATTCACTACAATCCAAAGATAAGCTCTCCTCGGGATTACCGGGACAATGAACAGCACGGGGACGGTATCATAGAAAGTTCTTATTGACTTACCTCCCCTGGAACTCTTTGTTAGGGCAGAGCAATGATGGCGATCCTCATATTGAAATCGGGAGGCATGTGGACCACGAACAATGTTCGTAAGGACATACTGTAATAAGCACAAATATGGAAGGGAATTTAGGAACACCATATATAAAAAATTTAAATAAAATATAATTTTAATCAAAATACGATACAAAAGTCTAAAAAAGCGACCTAGTTTTCTGTTAATGTAGGCAGTGAAAACTAAATAAGCAAGTATGAAAAATTATCCCCAAGGTTGTCACGCATAAATGTCGAACACCAAAACACCGTTGTTTATGAACGCCATAACATACAAACGAATTATGCAATTATTATAAAGAAATTTAGAACAGCAATTAAAGATAACCTTCAACCATCAAAACACATAGAAGCAAGGACGAGTAGGTGACGCATCGAAAAACAGCAACGTTTGCTGAGATGGCAAAACCAACTCGTCCCAAAAAATCTCGACAGGACAGGACAGTTCGGCACAGCGACGGTACGGTACAGTACAGTGCGGTTTTTCTCCAGTGTTGGTCGAGATACGACAGTGCGCGTTCAGTACGGAGTGCTGGAATCAGAGATAAGCGATCAGAGCTCATCTCCTGTCGACCGATTGGAAAAAAAATCCCAACGCCGATTTTTTTTTGTGTGTGTGGTGAGACGTTCGACCCAGTTTCTCCAAACCAAAGTTTTTGAATTTGAAGACCTTTTTTTTCATTTTTTTTTCGGAGTTGAAGGAAAACCATATTATTTTTTTTGTCAGTTCCGCCATATAGTGCTATACTGAACTTGAGCCGTATATTACTTTAACGAGAAATATATTTATATTTATATTACCGTAGTCATACATTATAAAGTTTTTTCTCATTTTGGTTATTATACAATTGTATACGTTTACGAAGGGTACACTCATTTGACTTGAGATATAGATAGATATATTACCGTAGTCATACACTATAAAGTTTTTTTTTATGTTAGTTGTAATACAGTTTTGTACAGGGACATTTACGAGGGGGTACACCCATTAACCCCGAGCTACACAGATTACTTCAATCATACATTGTAAAATATTGTCGTTATAGTTATTATACAAGGGGCACGTCACTTAAAATTAAGAGTACACATTATATTACTTTCAATTTGTTTCATGTATGTTGTTTCCAAGAATAGGGTTCAGGCATAGTATACCGAAATTAGGGGAGAGTTCTACTCAATACTTGTATGTACCTCTGGTATACAGGAAGCGCCAACGACCTTATATTTGTCGATTTAATCGTGTTCCCTTCAAGAAAACTAAGATACCACTAGTAAATAAAAATTTGTTCGGATATCGAAGGTCGCCCGTGTCAGCAGAACAGGTCCGGTTACGAATTCATTTTTCTGCAGTGTAGACGAAATTACTAATAGGTAACTTCATATTAAGGAAGCCAATACAGTAACGATTAGCTAGGTCACGGTCTCGTGTTTATATTCTAGTAAGGAGGCCATTCCATATGGTTGTTTAAAGTAAAAAAACCCGGACGCTTTTCGCTGATCCGATACTAACTGAGATCGATAAGCCAATGCGAATAGGGAAAGGTACTGGCCCAATCTCTCTGGTGGCTGGAAACTACTTTGGACAGGTATTATCCAATAGTCCTGTTCATTCTCTCGACCATTCCATCTGAATGTGGATGTAATGCAGGACAACAGCATTACATCTTCTTCATTCCCAGATTGTCGCAAATCTCCTGGAATAGATGGCTTTCGAAATTTCTTCCCTGGTCATCGTGAGCTTCCACTGGCACTCCATATCAGCTGATAAATTCTTTCACCAATACATCTGCGACAGTTGTGGCCTCTTGGTTCGGGATAGCGTAAATTTCCACCCACTTTGTGAAATAATCCATTACAACCAGTATGTATTTGTCACCATTTTCTGTCGTCGGAAATGGTCCAGCGATATCTAAAGCAATCCTTTCGAAAGGGCTTCCAACATTGTACTGTTTCATGGGTGCCTTTCTCTTGCGATGTGGTCCATTACTCGTAGCACAAGTCGTACATTTCTTACACCAGTCCTTCACATCGTCGGAGCTGTTCATCCAATAAAACCTTTCACGGACTCGCTGAAGGGTTTTCTTCACTCCCAGATGACCTCCCGATGGACTGTCGTGTAACTTCTTTAGTACCTCAGCTACTCTTGTTCTCGGGATAACTAGCTGTCTCCTCATCTCGGTACCATCATCGTTTTCAAGGACTCTTTTCAACAGCCCTTCTTCCAGGACAAGGGAGTCCCACTGAGCCCAATACGCCTTGAGTTTCGGTGAAAATCTTGACACTTCTTGCCAGGTAGGTCGCCGATTTTCTTCCTTCCACTGCCGAATCTTTTTTAGGCAAGCATCATTCTCCTGATCTTCTCTAATCCTGTTGGGTGACCATTCTTCATTGACTACTGTAGTTCTTGAAACTGCAACTTCCTTAGATTTCGACTTGTTGCATTGTGAATAGTCTACAGGGCACGACCGTCTAGGCAAAGAGTTAGCTTTTCGGTGATTCACATCAGCTGGATGTTCACCCCTGTCTGATTTCCCCTGTGACTGGAGTTCTAGGGTTACAGGAGTCTTGGGGCGCTTAGACGAACTGCGTACGTGCTCTAGCTCGCCACGCTTCCGGCATTTAATCTTCTTCGGCTGCTTGTCTACCATACCTTTCAAAAAGTTGACGATATGGTCAAGTCTGTCACCTTCTTCCTGTATGGTCCTACCTTTGTTGTATCCCGAAGCTATCGTGGCTGCTTCATATTCAAGAGCAGCTGTCAATGCGTCGACTAATGTTTTGGGATGGGCTAAACGAAGCGTCCTCTGCATATCGGGGTCACGTAAGCCATCAATAAAAGCCTGGATACCCAGACATTGCAACATGTTTTCTGGTGCTGATGGATAAGCAAATGGAACTAGTCGGGCAATATCTAGTTCATACTCTTGAAGGGTTTCGTCACGTTTCCGCCTTCGGTTCTTCAGCTGGAATCTGTACAAATATTCCAAATGTTCGTGACCATATCGCATGTCCAACCTCTTCTTCAGCTGCTCCAAATCATCCGTTTCTTCCAGAGGTATCGTCTGAAGTACATCTAAGGCGTCTCTAGCGGCTGCTTCAAATTGTTTCACATAATTGGTCCACGACATTTTTCCATCGAACGTTGGGGCCTTGACTCGGGTAAAACTGCCAATGTCTTCTAACTTAGGGTGTGTTTCTGTCTTGCAAGGTTTCGTTTGCTCGGTCTTCTTTTCTTCCGCTGGCGTGTCTTGAGTTCTTATATCTGTCCTTGATTTTCTCATCCATCGTTGTCATCTTATTCTCAATCTTCTCGTCCATCGTTGTAATCTTATTCTCAATCTTCTCGTTCATCGTTGATATTTTATTCTCGATTTTCTGGTCCATCGTTGAAATCTTATTCTCGATTTCAAATTTTAGAGACGAAATTTCATTTTCAACGTCAGCGGCAATGTCGTTTTTCGGCAGATATATCGTTCTTCAAAGCAAAAATCTTGTCGTCAATATTAGCAGAAATGTCGGTCTTCATAGCAGAAATATCGGTTTTCACATTCGTTGAAATTTTCTCTTCCATGGCAGAAATATTAGCAGAAATGTCGTTATTCATAGCAGAAATCTTTTTGTCCATGTTAGCAGAAATTGACGAGATTAAGGTGGAAGCCTCGTCATTAAATAAAACTGTTTCTGGATCAAAGCCGTCATTTTCCAGTGCCACTTTCCAGTCTTTCTACTAATTCACTTTTCTTACCATACGTTTCTAACTCCCGATCATCCAATTCTGCTCTTAATTCCGCCACTTTCAGATCACATAGTCTCTTGGCCATTTTTACGTAGCAATTTATTTATATTAACCCACCCCTGACACCAATGTAATGTTTTTCTAATTTATTTAAACAGTAAACGGGTGGGATGAACTTTAAACACACGGTATGGCTATTTACGAATTTAGTTAAACACTAAACTACTCACTAACACTTAATTTATATCAACACTTTACTGTTCGCTTATTTACTGTTTATCTCACGATATCAAATTATAAACTGAACTAACTCTTCCTGGTCGGTCCCTTATATATTAGTGCCTTTTTCACTAGATAATTCTAGATTGCGGCTTACACAAAAACAATTGGCTTTCTGGCATTTTATAGATAAGACTGGTCACAAAAATAATGTCTAGATAAGATAGTCACAATCGTAAACAATTCTAAGAAGACCCTGCGCGTCCGCTATAATTTTAACTTTCATATCTGGCTTAGGCAGAGTCGGATTCAGGGACTATACCAGTCTGCTGTTTCGTACCAATATGTATACTGTATTGTTTATAATGCTTTGTAAAGCAGAAATAAATAAACAGTAGTTTTTAGAAATATATAGGTATACAATGAGAATTTTCTTTAAATTTATCAAAAAGTTGCCAGTGTCAGACGTCGCTACGAATCCACAGAGGTCCACCTGTATCGTTAAAACGGTTTACGTATGGCCCGCTGGCCTATACAGAATTAAATGTAGGCTCGGTACACAGTAGTCCGTAGTGTCATCAACGTTTTCTCCAGCAGTCCCAGCGTTTAACGTGTTAAATAATTAGAAAATAAATGAAATGCTAATAGTGGCACTACAATAATCTTATTGTACCGTACAGAAATATTTGGAGAACGTTGGTTTACCAATAAATTTTAGGAGATTTAGCGGCCTCACTATGTTTTTATGGGATGCACAGATTTCGTTTTGTTTTAGAACGGAAGGTCTATCAAAAGAAGTTATAGGGCGTATTATTTCAGAGATCCGGTTTGGAAAACTACCCTGTATACTTTTTTAAGTGTATGCCGAAATTAATAAATTTGGTGAAAAATGACGTCTTATTTATTTTCCATACTTTTTATGCCAATATTAGGCCAAACTTGTTTTTTTTTCCTTAATACTTGAGCTGCTTAACACGTGGAATTCTAAACGAGCCGATTCAATTATTTCAACAGGTTCTAAAACAAGATACGACACCATATGGTAAACAATTTTCTCCTAAATGGAGCGTATATATCATCGGTGATAATAATTTTCAACGTTGAGTAGGTATTACAGTATGACTAATATATAAACAAACAATACCACATTCCGCTGTTCGAGATAACGGTGTTACACATGACAAAAAAAAAATAAAAACACCGGGCAATAATAATACACATCTCAAGTTAAAATATTGATATTTCCTTCATGGAAACATAAACAAACTGCGTTATTTATTGTCATTTCTGAAAAATTGTGTACCGAAGCATTTGGAAATAGGAAATATAACTCATTATTGTTTGTACTGATTTAAATGCGCAACTTAAGATTAATTATTATTAACACAAAAGGAGATTCTAGAATCCTTTCAAAATCAAGAGTTACCAGCGTAAACAAATGCACGTACACTGTATGCAAGGTCCGTCGGTGGAAGCTTAAACGAGCGTTATTTGGGAGATGACAATAACAAAAAGCTAATAGGAAAAGTTTAAATGTAAACAAACACAATCTGTGTATCAAGTAAACGATAACGGCAATGAGGGGTGCGAGAGCCAGGTAGTAGGTAGTCAGTTGTCGACAAGACATGCAAGAAAAGGCGCAATAGGTTTGTTCCAGCAGTATGTATTGAACATGAGCTCAGTGAAGTTGTCACCCCCCAATCGAAATTTCCAACAAAAACATATATAGTCGTAATGCACTCCTAATGCACCAATATGCTCCTTGAATGATTTTCTTTGCATCACATTTCCCGAGAGACTACAGCTATTTGTTTATGGGGGATACCAAATACACGCTAGCCAAACCCTCACCCCCCCCCCATCGGAATTTTCAAATGTTGTACTTTGCACAGTCAAGCGCTTGTAATGCACCATAATGCTCCACCGAAATAATACTTTGCACCCCTCTCCTTACTTAGTTAAACCTCAATATATAGAGTGAAGTTGGCCCCCACCCCAATGATAATTTTCAAAAAAAAACAAATAGCATCGGAATCTACTTCTAATGCACTCATTTGCACTACCAAGAAAAAGAAAATCCCCCCGCCCCTTACTTAGTTAAACCTCAATATACAGAGTGAAGTTGACCCCTCCCCCAATAATAATTTTCAAAAAAAACAAGTGCCGAAACCACTTCTAATGCACTCATATTCACCACTAACAAAAACGAAATCTCCCCTACCCCTAGTTAGTTAAACTTCATTATTTAAAGTGAAGTTGCCCCTCCCCAAAGATAAATTCCTAAAAAAATTTAGGGTACTGGAGTCCACTTCTAATGCACGCTTATGCACCACCAACAAAAACAAAATATTTGCACTGTCTTGATGAAGTACTATAAAATGACAGAAGTCACAATTTCGACTAACAACGCCTACGTATAACTTGCAAACAATGCTGGTGGGTTTATTCAATTGAACTCTCTACAAAATATCCATGTTAAATCGTTTGCTGGTGAGGATCTCATGTTGTATGTTCGTGTATATTGTTCTCGCAGTTTTCAATGACGCCGTATCTGAAGTTGCCAATGAGAGGAATAAACAAACTACTAGCTATATAAAAGTAGTTACAGCCTTTTTATTGAAATACATTCTCCAAAAATGAGTAACATTTTGAAAAAATATGTGATTATTTTACCGAAACATATAACTATGGCAATTAAACCAATTGACGATCTACTTATGATACAGAATGTACATAGGAATACAGTGGTTGATTACAAGGGATAAAACCTCTTAATATTGAAATTGCTAATAACCATTCTTTAATTAGTAAATTGGAATCAAATTTGTCGAAATTGAAAAGGTCAATAATCTCAGAAACAAGTGAATTTCATTTTCAGAATTTTTCAAGTAAACAACTTGTTCCACAGAGTTAAAATCAAAAGTCAATCAGTTGATATATAATCAATTCAAAGTATTATTAAAATTTAATTCTAGTTGGTTGAGAAATATTTCTAACACCATAATACCTAATGACTTATCACAAGTTCAGTGTGGAACCTGTCATTTTAAAAGATATTTCAATTAAATCAATTTTATCAGACGTTAACTACCTCACCTCCACCATTACAGATCCGAAAGTGAGAAACATCACTGTAGCTAGGGCTACCAACATAATTACGAATTACTTACATAAACCTTATTCCAATTCATTATTTCACAACCTTTTAAGTAAATCTAAAACATTCTTAAAACCAAACCCATATCTGATTTTAACACAATGTGATAAGGGTAAGCGACTGTAGATTACACCCTGAGCGGTGTGCGTTGGCTCATCATGTTAATTCTCTAGATTATCGTATGGATTTTGAAGCTGTGAAGGTGTTGGCGAGTGAGTCAAACAAAACAAAAAGATCATTCTTGGAAATGGCATTTATTTCGTAGTCTAACGTGATTAATAAAAAAACAGACAGATCACTTAAGCGAGATTTATACCTTTTTGTTGTCATTTTTGTTGACATTCATGCATCCTTCTGGATCCATTGTTCCATCCAGAAGGATGCTTTTTTGAACTTAATCGTTTTTCTTTTTGATAGTACTTATTTTTCTTTTAATAATAATCTTTATAAACAAACTTTTGGTACTCCTATGGGAGCCTCTATTTCTCCTATCTTAGCAGCATATGTCATGGACGATTTGCTGGATACTGTCTTACCAGTACTTTATTTTATTCCTTTGTTCATTAAGAAATATGTGGACGATATTATCGTGGCACTTCCAAGAGAGGGCCTAGATGAGATTCTTGAGACTTTTAACAGTTACGATACTTATATACAGTTCACATTAGAAAAAGAAGGCAACGAAAATTCCGTACCTTTCTTAGACACTAAGTTCATTCGTAAAAATAATACGATTATTATCGATTGGTACAGGAAACCTTGCAGTTCTGGTAGATATTTAAATTACCATTCTTATCACAAACATTCTATGAAGGTGAACTTGGTGAAACAAATGAAACAGAGTCCTTAGAATTTCAAATAGTGTCTTCCACAATAAAAATCTAAACATTTTATTCAACCTTTTCTTGGATAACTCTTATCCAAGAACTTTACTTATTGTTCAGCACATCTAATACCATGGAACTACTGGCTGATGATAGCCATCCTAACTTGGCCCAAATGGATGTTGGCGCTGTTACGACCCCTGCTCTTCCCATTCTCGCTTCCTTTCCATACATTAAAGGCATTACTCCGAGACTTGCCAGATTGTTCCGGGCATATGGTAATTTCAAAATTGCTAACAAGACAGCTCTAACAATTAGATCAATTTTTACTAGAGTTAAAGATAAATGTCCGTTAACTTCTCTTACTAATGTTGTGTACAGCGTTCCATGTGGGGACTGTGATAAGCAATATATTGGTCAGACTTTAAGATCACTTTCTAGCCGTATTGTTTCACATAAGAGTGATTGTAGATTACATCCAGAACGTTGCGCTTTAGCAAATCATGTTCATTCTCTTGACCATCGTATGAATTTTGAAGCTGTAAAGGTGTCGGCGACAGAGTCTAACAAAATTAAGAGATCATTTTTGGAAATGGTTTTTATTTCACAATTTAACAATGTCATTAACAAGAAAACTGACACAGACCATTTAATTGAGATTTATTCCTTTTTGTTGACCTTGGATTACAACTCTAACCTTCCTTCCACTAATGACAATCACGTTTCCCCCCATTGACACTACCCTTTTTGAAGATAGTTAGCATATTTCCACCTCTTCTGGTGGGTGCATTGGTGTTGGTAGATGGACCCACTATCACTTTATTATTATACATATATATATATATATATATATATATATATATATATATATATTACATATTTATTATTTTACTTTAATAATTACTATATTACAATATTAATATTATTATTTTTACATTCGCTAATTGCTTTTGTTTGTCTTTTTGGCTGGTGTAAGTTACTAATGTCTTCCACAGTGTAAGTTTTGTTGTTATACAAACCTCTTACTTATGAAATATTTTTTCCTCTTCTTCTTCCTTATGAATGCAATAGTCAACCCCTCTGCATCTTCTTTCCCATCTTTAACGTTAACTTTCACATAGGAGGCTATTCTCGAATGGGTACTTGATGTCATATTTATCTACTTAACTATTTGTTGGCATCATTGACTGTCAACTAATCCCTCCAATTTATAAGGAAAACGATATCATTTCCTGGCCGGCTTTTGACAAAAAAAGCACTCGTGTTCGTTTGTCTGCAAAATGGTGTTAGATATTGGCTTTTTTAGTCATCTCAATGTGATTGTGCTATTTTAAACCTTTGTTAGTTAACTGTTTCATGTTTTAAATATCCGTAGTTTAATTTTATACAACATAATGGAATCTAACCTCAACTCGGAGGTAAGTTCACACCTGTTGTGGTTTCTTTCCTATTCGTATCTTGTTTGTTAACTACAGTATCTTAATGCTGTTTGTCCATTTCAATATTCCTGATGATGAGGACAGCCATCCTCGAAAGCTTGAAAAGTTTCCGTTAAGAGTACACTTTTTCCGTTTCTCTTGCTGCATACCTCAATATTCACCAGTTCTACATATAGATATCTAGATGTAGAAATATATAACCTGTAGTAAATACTTTAAGTGTAATAACATATTTTTTCAAAATGTTACTTATTTTTGCAGAATGTATTTCAATAAAAAGGTTATAACTACTTTTATACAGCTAGTAGTTTGTTTATTCCTCTCATTGGCCACTTCAGGTACGGCGTCATTGAAAACTGTGAAAACAATATACACGAACATACAACATGAGATCCTCCCCAGCAAACAATTTAAAATGGATATTTTGTAGAGAGTTCAATTGAATAAACTCTAAGCACCAGCATTGTTTGCAAGATATACGTAGGCAGTGCAAAGGGGCACCTTACGCGCATATTAGGTTTACAACATGTTTCCTGCTAGCATATGAAAACTACTCACTCACGACCGATGAACACATACTTTCTACCCTCTCCATAACTTTCCGGGCCCATTTTCACTAAGCTTTGCCATAATTTTGGCAATTTTCCAATTTTTTTTGGCTTAGGAGAAGGCATATACTTTTTATATTTGGAGGAAGGGAAGATTTTGTTCTTGTTGGTGGTGCATAAGCGTGCATTAGAAGTGGACTAATGAGGTTGAACTAACTAGGGGAGATTTTCTTTTTGTTGGTGGTGCATATGAGTGCATTAGAAGTGGATTCCGATGCCACTTATTTTTTTTTGAAAATTATCATTGGGGGGGGGGGGCAACTTCACTTTATATATTGAGGTTTAACTAAGTAAAGGGAGAGATTTTCATTTTCAAGGTGGTGCATATGAGTGCATTAGAAGTGGATTCCGATGCTACTTGTTTTTTTTTGAAAACTATCATTGGGGCGGGGCAACTTCACTCCATATATTGAGGTTTAACTAAGTAAGGGGAAGGGTGCAAAGTATTATTTCGGTGGAGCATTATGGTGCATTACAAGCGTTTGACGGTGCAAAGTACGAAATTTTAAAATTCCGATTGGGGGGGCATGTATTTGCCCCCCCTCACCCTTCCCCCCCAACAAAGAAGATCATTCATGGAGCATATTGGTGCATTACGACCATATATGTTTTTGTTGAAAATTTCGATTGGGGGGGGGGGCGGCAACTGCACTGAGCTTAAATTTTGTACCGGTGTAAAATGGTAAGGTCGTAAATTTTCCTTTTTTAAAATTCGCAAAACTGAAAATTGGCATACTCCAGTCATTGCTGCTAAACGTCCAGTGCTTAGTTCCCGATTATTAGCAACTCGCACTGAAATATCATTCTTCTGATCGGTTGTCCCATGCCACTGTTACGTCTAAATAGTCCAGTTTCTCCTAATCGACGGAAAATATTGCTGATTGGGCTGATCTCTGTTTGGGTACATTTGGTGATATCTGCGAGCAGCAGCAACACAGGAATTATTTTCGTTTCATAAACACGAAGCATGTCTCTTATTTCAAGATTAGTAAAATTGTTTCTAATAGAGTTGGTCGACATGGTTTATGTAGTGTCGTTTTTAATTTTATTTTATGTGTAAATGTTTGTAATTTGTTGTTTGTTTACAATTTTAATACGTTTCTGGACCGATTGGCGAAAGCTCTGATGATGACGTAATGTCGAAAGCGTTAAAACAAGAGTGTGTACACTCCATATTTTGATTTTTAGATTCCTAATAGAAGTTTCAAATAAAACTGGAATTTTATTAAGTAACTTCGGATATCCAACAGCCTGTTGCCACTATCCAAGCCGCCTTCTCCTTAATTTCAGCATAAAATGCCTCATTATAAATCCGCTTAGAGCGTAGCACATTTTTCCACAATCGTTGCTTTGGAAAAGGAAAACGGAAACATCCATCACACAAAGTGTCCTCTTTTCCCTTAAGCCAGTACCACTGTTGACTTTGGGTGCGTCTTAATCAAGCTAATTACCCATATTGATTGAGACCATTTTTATACCGATTACAAGAAGACACTAATTGAAAGGCTGAGTTTGTTTATAATCCTTTAATAAGTACTTAGTTGAATATATGAAAGTTTTATTTATTTTACAGGCAATTTCGAGACAAGGGTTTTCCTAAAGAGATTTACTTTATCCATAAGGGAACTACTACAAAGATGAAACTCATGCTAATTAAATTTTAATTCAATATTATCTACTAAGAATTTTCCTCGCTTGATTATTGTTTCCATTAACCCAAGAAGGTAACGGTTATACATGTAACAAGGTTATCTAGGGATGGGTTTCTTAGCTTGGGAGTGCGTACTTGAGTTTGAGAACTAGGCCATCTGTGAGTGACAAATTAGCAACAGAATATGTCGCCAAGCTCGTCTCTGTAACTATTTCTAGTCTCGAGATAGCGTAGAACAGCTGCACTATGTTAATAGCGCAGTGGCAGTTGAGGGTTTGGCAATAAGGACTGTTTCCGGGATTTTGGAACTACACCGTCTTCAAGCAACAAATTAGCAACAAAATATGTCGCCATTCCCTCGTCGATAACGATTTCCAGTCGCTAGATAGTCTGATGTGGCTACGGTAAAGAACTATGGTGGGTGGGGTGGGTAGGGTTGTATGTAGCAACAAAATATGTCGTCAAGCTCGTCAAGGTAGCTATTGCCAGTCCCGAGATAGAATAGAGCGGCTGCAATAACTTAATAGCGCAGTGGAATTGAAGGGTTTCGGATATAGGGGTTGTTTCCGGGATGTTCGAGCTACGCCGACTTAAAACAAGGCTGCACCAACTTAGTATACGTGTTGGATACGATGGTACGGCAATTAAAGCAGAATTAACGGCAATTATCTCTCTCTCTCTCTCTCTCTCTCTCTCTTTCTCTCTCTCTCTCTCTCTCTCTCTCTCTTATCCGTTTACTCTCGAAACAGTATGGTGACATCATGTCTCAATTTCTGTGATCGTAGTTCTCCATCCTACTCTGTCTTGAGCTTCAAGAGCAGCTTCTTGCAGACCGTGACCAAAGATTCCTTTCCTTTGGCTTGATCCACCCTACGCGCCGGCGACCTTCCTCTTGATCGTTTGTCATTGATTTTGCCCACCACAATAAGTTTTTCCAGCCTATTCGTTCTTCTTGAGATGTGTCCAAAATACCTTGTGGTGATTTTTAATTTCTTAAGAATTGACACGTACACGTCTGTGTACGGGATTCTCAGCATTCTTCTGTAAGCCCACATTTCAAAAGCATCTATTCTTCTTCGATTGGCCATTCCAAGTCCAGGTGGCCATAGAAAAGATCAAGTAGTTTAATAGTTTCAGTTTGTTGCGTGGAGATATTGCAGAATCTTTCCATATTCGAGTTAGTCTTATCGTTGAGTTACGTGTTATGGCCAGTCTGCGTTTGTTTTCTTTGTCATAACCGCCTTTGTTTGTAATGTGATCCTATGTAATTAACTTTTTCAATTACTTCAAAGCCATCGATCTGTCTAACATTGGTAGGGTTGCGGTCTATTATCATAATTTGCGTCTTCTCTTTGTTCAACGCAATATTATGTTCTCTGCTGATCCTGTCCAACTTTCTCATTATATACTCTTCGTATATATTGAAGAGTATCGGTGACACAATACAGCCCTATCTTACCTCGAATTTTGGACAAAAAGGATTAGATAGCGTGTTGTTGATTTTCACCTTCCCACAGCTGTTGTCAAACTACATCGATCCAATTACATTCAATACTTTGTCGATGAAATTGCTCGTAAACGCGGTATTACAGTTTTACAACTGCCACTGTATCATTGGGAGCCTATAGAACTTATTTGGGATAGACAGAGTTGCGTGGCACATTTAAAATTGCAGACGTGGACAAACCCTACAAATTACGTTCGAAAAAAGGAAAACCGCAAGTGTGAATTATATTTTCTAGTGGGTACGGTTATTGAACCAGTCTTTATTCTTGTTGGGACCGATAATAGTAGCAACGATAGTGACAGTTCCCTATCAACAGAAGCGAAATAAATCGTTAATGAGGTACTTTGAATCATTACTTTACCATAAAAATTTTGTATTCGTCAAATATCAAGCATGGCAGTTATGTATAAAAACAGAACACAATCAATATTTTAAATTATAATTATATTAGAATATTATAAATAATTCAGAGCCCTCCGCCAGTGGAGGGTCAATTCGAATGGTTTTAGATATGTACCGATAAGGTTCAGTTTTAGTTTGTCAGACTATAGCGGGATAGCTGCGGTAATAATTTTTGTTGGGGAACTTACGATACGTCATCCTAAGTATACGGATTAATTCATAATATACTTGATCCAAATCCAAATTTTTTTACAATATTTGGTAACAATACTGAAATTAATTACCTAATAACTTACCTTAGTAAAGAGTTCTTTATAATTGTATGAACAAAAAATATTGTTTAGTATTCTCTTTTATAAATACTTACGCTTATTATATAAACATTTTCTAAAAAAACTTACTGTTGGAAATGTAAACCATAGAGAGCCACCACCAAGATGCTTGCAACTGACAACAAAATAAAGAAAAAGGTAATTAAACTATTTTAGAAAATCTACAAGTCAACGTAAATTTTCTAAAACGGTTTCGTTCGGGACTTTCTAAAATGGTTGTAACGGAAAAATTAAACATCCATGCATTACGAACATAATTTATTACAAAAATGCATACAAAACAAAAAACATTAATCATTCAGTTATGGTCAACTTTTTGGGAACATTTTACAACTACAATAGTAACGATAAGAATACGGCCTTCTCAAACTGCATTTCAAATAGAAATAAATGAAGGATTTTTATGCATTGAAAATTATGTTGCTGTCTGTATAGGATGGCAGAACAAAAACATAACAGCTGAATAATAATTTTGGACTAATTTGAAAATATTTAGGTATTTTTTGTAAAGAAAATTCATATTCTAAACATTGTTTTTGCAACCATATAGCCTTCAAAAATTGTATCCTTTTGACCAAAATTTTATTTTTAATGATTCCTACTTTTTCGTTTAGATGGTTTATTAACTTTCGGACATTCATTATGCTGATTCGGGATATTGATTTTTTGGAATGTCAGGCTTTTTTTATTTTCTACAGGTACACATATTCCGTCTAACCTCTCTGTTTTTTACTCATTCAAGGTATTTGGTTTATATAGCAGTTTTGAAATCTTATGGGTATTTCAAATGACTATTCTAGACTCTCATTCCGGAATCCGATTCCGGTAGCGCTATGCCATTCTACATCAAATAAAAGCTCTCCTTACTTGCGATTCCAAAGAATGAGACTCGGCAACCGTCTTGAAGTCCATAGCTCGATTTATGAGTAACACTAAGGGTTCTTTCACACTTCTAAAATCGGATACCATAGTGTGTCTATCGATGGGGCGCCCAAGAGGAAACATTTTCAGTTTTAGCGAAAAATGTTATTAATGATAAATTTTATGTAAAACCCTATGAATTTTTGTACTTAGTTTGGCAATATAATAATAATCGAGTGAGTGACTTTTGCGGTGTTCTCCTAGGTAACTTACAACTTTGGTGAAGAATTTTAAAATTGTCATTCTTCTTCAGCAATACTCTCTTCAACAAATAATAGGTTCGTTCCAATCTCGGGAAGAACAGGACGCCGCAAGTGCATATAGTTAATGCTGTTCCAAAGTGATCGTGACCGTAATATTACGGTTCTATTTGCGTTCCAACCAATTTGTGATCGTTCTAGAACCGCCACGGAACGGTAATTTCGATACTCGGTTGAAAGAAAGAACTGTGAGGACTCACATGCGCTGTTAGTACTTTGCCAGTTATTTTCGCTGAAATGAATGACGGTTATAGTTTAACGTGTTTGTGTTATAGTTTAACGTGTTTGTTTCAACTCAACTTTTGTTCTGACAGGGTTATTTTTCAATACCATAAACTCGTTCATTACTATAATGTACAATCATTTTTTAAAAACGAATTAGTTTCATTTTTATCTAACTAGATTTTTATATTTTAAGTTAACAAATTAAGCAAAAAATAATGCATAATACCACTAACAAAGTCCAATACAAAAATATGTTTTAAAAAGTGAGTTTACAGTGTTAGACAAACAAAACAATCCCTGAACGATAATAATGTTACGAACTCGCACACCAAAGTAGATGTTCTCCGAAGATCTTTTAAGGATTGAGCCGGCATTCGAGAAATAACCCGAAAGGCGATTGTTTTGCGTATGCAGCAATCTAGAATTATCTAGAAAAAAAGTCCACTTACATATAAAGGACCGACCAGCGGGAGCAGATTAGTTTATAAAGTGATCTCGTGATATAAACAGCGAACAAGTAAATAGTCTAAGTAGTGAAGTGTTTATATAAATGAATGTAAGTGAATATACTGTGTATTTAATATAAATTAGTGAATAGTGTAGTGAATAAATAAATTAAGTAAGTGAACCTACCGTGTGTATGGATTTATCCCACCCGTCAGATAAAACTGTTTTAAATAAATAAGAAAAACATAACAATAAAGTAGGCCTAAAACCGTTCCAACTTACATCAGCTCCGGGACGGTGCGAAGTTTGCGCCTGCATATAAAATGATTTCTAACAATTCCAAATCGGTTCCAGAACGGTATTTTATCGTAGGTTGGAACGAACCTAATATAATCTTATAAAGTGCTAAGACATTGGAGCTGTTTCGTACAAGTACACAATTCATTTATTTAGTGAAAAATACAATGATGTACCAGTTACAAGGAATGGATTAATAAATAAATTCGATTACAGAATCTGTTGAAGACAGAACAAATTGAATAATACAGAAAAATGCGGAAAAAGTAACTGTAAATAAAAAAACAAGTATTCCACATAGCCTCCACCAACTTCAAACCATATTTCCACTCTATTTTTAAATTCTTTATAAGGGTTTCTGAAGTGATTTCATTTACGGCATTATTGTTTCTGTCAGATCTTCAATATTATGGTTTAATTTTTTTTCGTAAACTTTCTCCTCTAGGTAGCCTCATAAAAAAATACAGAATGGCTACATCGGGTGATCGAGACGAAAAAATATTGATCCATACCGTCCTATCCATCGTTTAGGAACAATTTCATCTAGCCATCCTCTTATCAACAAAGTCGCATAAGACGAACAGCCATCATGCTGAAAATACATTTTAGGCCTTTATTATGTTATCTAATTGTCCAACAATTCCAAATATACTTCCTGATTTTTACGTCTCCTCCAGAAAATAAGGTCCGATTGTTCAATCTGGTAAAACAGCACACCAAACATTTACATTTATAGCAAATTGACTATTACGATGAATTCTGCATTGAGGATTTTCACTAGTCCCATACCGTCAGTTTTGGGATGAAACAGTTCCATTTGCCGTGAAAGTTGATCATCAGAAAATAAAATATTGTAGTGAAAAAAGAGGTCATTCATAAGCTTTTCACCAAATGTTACACAAAAATCAAGCCTCGTGTTATAATCACAATCTTGTAAAGTGTTAATAAATTTCGGGTAGAATGGGTGAATTTTGTTTAGCTTGAATTGAAGACTTCTCACTAGACGGATAAATTGAAACCATCAACATTGGGGCAATTAGGAAGTTGCATATATCTTAAATATTGTTACGTACTCGCACACCGAAGCAGATACTAAGTACGGTCCTGTAACCTTATGTTAACGGAGTTTAAAAAATGGCGAGCGCGCCGAATTCTGAGAAGGTCTATTGGGATTTATTGTGACAGTTTTTTATAGACATGTTCTCGGAAGGTCTATTAAGGATTGAGCCGGCAATCGAGAAATATCGCGAAAGGCATTTGTTTTGTGTAAGCCGCAGTCCAGGATTCTCTAGTAAAGAAGGTACTAGTATATAAAAAAAGGACCGATCAGCGGACCAGTTAGTTGATAATTTGACATCGTGAGATAAACAAGTAAATAAGTGGATATAAAGAGTTTATATAAATTAATAATTAAGTTTGTGTGCATATAAATTAAATTTAAGTGATTAGTTAAGTACATATAAATTAAGTGTTAGTGAGTTAGTGTTTAAATAAATTAGTAAGTAGCCATATCGTGTGTTTAAAATTTATCCCACCCGTTTATTGTTTAAATAAATAACAAAAACATTACATTGGTGTCAGAAGTGGGATAATATAAATAAATAGCTACATCAAAATGGCCAAGAGACTGAGTGATCTGAAAGTGGCGGAATTAAGAGCGGAATTGGAAGATCGCGAGTTGAAAACGTATGGTAAGAAAAGTGAATTAGTAGGAAGACTAAAAGTGGCACTGGAAAACGACGGCTTTGATCCAGAAACAGTTTTATTTAATAACGACGCTTCCACCTTAATCTCGTCAATTTCTGCTAATATGGACGAGAAGATTTCTGCCATGGAAGAGAACATGGACGAGAAGATTTCTGCTATGAAAAACGACATTTCTGCTAACATGGACGAAAAGATTTCTGCTATGAAGAACGAAATTTCTGCTAACATGGACGAGAAGATTTCGGCTATAAAGAACGATATTTCTACTTTGAAGAACGATATAACTGCCGATATCTTATTAATGAAAAACGACATTGCCGCTGACGTTGGAAATGAAATTTCGTCTCTAAAATCTGAAATCGAGAATTAGATAGACGAGAAAATCAAGGAGTTAGAGGAAAAGATTGCCGATTCAAGAACGCGAGGCACGCCAGAGGAAGAAAAGAAGACCGAGCAAACGAAACCTTGCAAGCCAGAAACACTACCTAAGTTTGAAGACATTGTAAGTTTTACCCGAGTAAAGGCCCCAACGTTCGATGGAAAAATGTCGTGGACCAATTACGTAAAACAGTTTGAAGTAGCCGCTAGAGTGAATAATTGGTCGGACAAGGAGAAAGCAGGGAACTTAACTATCGCGCTTCGGGGAGATGCCTTAGATGTACTTCAGACGATACCTCTGGAAGAAACGGACGATTTCGAGCAGCTGAAGAAGAGGTTGGACATGCGATACGGTCACGAACATCTAGAACATTTGTACCAGTCCCAGCTGAAGAACCGAAGGCAGAAACGTGACGAAGCCCTCCAAGAGTATGAAGTGGATATTGCCCGACTCGTTCGATTTGCTTATCCGTCAGCACCAGAGAACATGATGGAATGTCTGGGCATCCAGGCCTTTATTGATGGCCTACGTGACCCCGATATGCAGAGGACGCTTCGTTTAGCCCATCCCAAAACATTAGTTGACGCATTGACAGCTGCTCTTGAATATGAAGCAGCAACGAAGGCTTCAGGATATAACAAAATTAGGACCATCCAAGAAGAAGGTGACGAAGACAGATTTGACCAGTTCGTCAGTTTAATAAAAAGTATGATGGACAAGAAGCCGAGAAAGATCAGATGCTGGAATTGTGGCGAGCTAGGGCATGTACGTAGTTCGTGTAAGCGCCCCAAGACTCCTGCAAACCAAGAACCCCAGTCACAGGAAAACTAGAACGGGTCGGCTACGAGGGGGCAGCACCGACCCATGATCGTTCCAAAGACCCTCTCATACTGATAGCTTCTCTCAGATGTCGCAACGACAGTGTATATGTGGATGGCGAAGTAAATGGCAAGAAATATGCTCTGCTGGTTGACACTGGGGCAACTAGAACCATTATACGACCAGAAATAATAAACTCCAAGAAGAAGCTTTTACCAACGAGACTGAGACTGCGGACCGCCACAGGTGAGAGTGCCAACGTTCACGGTGAGACACAAATCCAATTGGGAATTGGCGCAGAAAGGTTCACGCATACAGTAATCGTAGCTGACATCGAAGAAGACGTGATTCTGGGAATGGACGTAATGAATGTACATGGTTTCCAATTAGACTTCAGAAACAGAACCATTAAAGTGGGTTCCGAGGAGGTATTCCTGCATCCATATGAAGGCAGCGCGGTGTTGGCAGCTGTACAGGAAGATACCGTTCAACCTGCACGAAGCGAAACCATGATAGTAGCACGACTACAGGGAATAATGGAGGAAGGTACACCGGTTATGATGGAGCCAAGGAACCACGACGAAGAAGTTGGCAAAGGAGTACCAATTGGAAAAGGATTGGTCACGTCGGCGAAAGAGATTCCAGTACGTGTGATAAACGTGAACGATTACCCAATTACCATCAAGAAGGAAACCAAGATTGGATCCTGCGTACCAGTGACGTCTATAGTTCGTCAAACAACGACCACTGACAATTCTAATGTCAGATTCGAACAAATGTTATCAGTAGCTGGTCAATCTTTGGATCGAGCTGAAAAAAAGAGAATGAGAGAATTTCTCTTGCAGTATCGAGACTTATTCGTACCAAAAGAAGGAAAGACTGGCAGAACATCAGCCGTCAAACACAAAATCGATACTGGTAATGCTAAGCCAATTAGACAATCAGCTCGAAGACTTCCACGAGCGAAGAGAGAGGAAGCTGAAAGAATAACTCGAGAGATGGCAGAAGAAAAAGTAATAGAACTATCTACTAGTCCATGGGTATCTCCAATAGTGCTCGTCAAGAAAAAGCATGGAACTACGAGAATCTGCGTGGATTATCGTCAGCTTAACAACGTGACAAAGAAAGACAGCTATCCTCTGCCTCGAATTGACGATACGCTAGACACTTTGGCCGGCAGCAAACTGTTTTCCACCTTGGACCTGAAGTCTGGTTATTGGCAAGTGGAAATGGCCCCAGAAGACAAAGAGAAGACTGCTTTTACCACCGGATCTGGATTATGGCAATTCAACGTCATGCCATTCGGGCTCTGTAATGCGCCTGCGACATTTGAAAGACTTATGGAAAATGTCTTGAGAGGGTTGTTTTGGAAGACATGCCTGGTCTATTTGGACGACATCGTAGTACTGGGGAAGACATTTGACGAACATCTGAAGAATATTCGTATTCATACGACTCCAAGCTGCCCAGCTCATGTTAAACCCGAAGAAATGTCAGCTGTTCCAAAACCGAGTCAACTATCTAGGTCATATAGTGAGCAATGAAGTAGTGGCGGTGGATCCAGAGAAAATTGATTTCATTCAGCAATGGCCGCAACCAACCGGCAAACATCAAATTAGGAGTTTCCTTGGACTTTGCACGTATTATAGAAGATTTATCAGGAAGTTTGGAGATATTGCCAAGCCACTAACGCGACTTACAGAAGAAGCAAGAGCTTTCCAATGGGACGCAGACTGTCAAACGGCTTTTGAAACTTTGAAGAGGCATTTAACCTCGGCGCCGATATTAGGATATCCATTACCAGAGGGAGACTTTATTCTTGACACTGACGCAAGCAACGTAGGAATTAGTGGAGTGCTCTCACAGATCCTAGGAGGGCAAGAAAGAGTGCCGGGATATTTCAGTAATGTCCTCTCCAAACCAGAACGAAACTACTGCATCCCAAGAAGAGAACTTTTGGCGGTAGTGAAGTCCGTGGAACACTTTTACCAGTATCTCTATGGTAGGAAGTTTTTAATCCGGACTGATCACGCAGCACTCAAGTGGTTGACGCAGTTCAAGAATCCCGAGGGCCAGATTGCTAGATGGATTGAACGACTTCAAGAGTTACGATTTCAACATCGAACATCGAGCTGGTGTGAGTCACCGAAATGCCGACTCCTTATCCAGACGGCCGTGCCCAACAGACTGCTCCCACTGCAACAAGGTGGAATCTAGGGAAGCTGCAATTTCAAGAACTACTGTAGTCAACGAGGAGAATGATCCTCACCTGAAGATGATCCGGCAATGGAAGAAAGAAAATCGGCGACCTACCTGGCAGAAGGCGGTTTTAAAGAAGGGGACAAAGTATGGTTACACAGCCCGACGAGGAGAAAAGGATTTTCTCCAAAATTACAAAAATCCTGGGAAGGTCCATACTTAATCAAGAAAAGGATCAATGATTTTATATATCGCATAAGCAAGATCCCCAACGGAAAACCAAAAGTAGTTCACCAAAACCGACTAGCGCCATTCGAAGGAGACCATGACCTGGAGGAAGGAGTAAACCTTATTCAAGATGTGTTTGACCCTACCTTCGATGAATTTATGGGCGCGTATGGAGGTACCGGGAAAGCTAGATATGGAGTCACTTCGGAACAACAACAAGATTTGTTCACTCTCCCGGAAGATTATTCACTGGCATACAACATCCCCGCCCGTATCAAGAGCGCACGAGGGTTGACAACCGTTTTTCGAAAGAAGTTCGGGCAATTAGAGAAACTTGAAGATCATATTCCAGCCCCTGGCAAGACATTGAAACTGAAACATGATTCGCGGTTCGTATTCTACGTGGTAACTAAAAATGAATTTCAAGATTGATCTGCCTACCGCGATCTGTGGGAAGCACACCTACGAGACCATGTGTTAGAATCCAGCGTGAAGAAACTGGCTATGCCTAAGATAGAGAGTAACCAGTTGGATTGGCGAGTCATCAGGAACATGGTAGAGGTTATCTTCCAAGATACCGGTGTCCAGATATTAATTTGCAGCTACAACCCCCGTTATCAGTACCCGATGAAGACGGTGCCCTGTTATTTCCATAAGATTGAAAAGTGTAGAAATGGAGTCAGTTGCCGATTCAAACATCCAGTCTCGGCTACACAAAAGTTCCAGGAGGAACTTTCATTTAAGGAGGGGGTAATGTTACGTACTCGCACACCGAAGCAGATACTAAGTACGGTCCTGTAACCTTATGTTAACGGAGTTAAAAAAATGGCGAGCGCGCCGAATTCTGAGAAGGTCTATTGGGATTTATTGTGACAGTTTTTTTATAGACATGTTCTCGGAAGGTCTTTTAAGGATTGAGCGGGCAATCGAGAAATATCGCGAAAGACATTTGTTTTGTGTAAGCCGCAGTCCAGAATTCTCTAATAAAGAAGGCACTAGTATATAAAAAAAGGACCGATCAGCGGACCAGTTAGTTGATAAAGTGATCTTGACAAATAAACAGTAAATAAGTGAATATAAAAGTGTTGATATAAATTAATAATTAAGTTTGTGTGCATATAAATTACATTTAAGTGATTAGTTAAGTACATATAAATTAAGTGTTAGTGAGTTAGTGTTTAAATAAGCCCGAAGTGATTAGTTAAGTACATATAAATTAAGTGTTAGTGAGTTAGTGTTTAAATAAGCCCGAAGTGACTTCTTCTTACAGTGCCATATCCGTGATCGGACGTAGGCGACCTCTCACTTCTACCTGTGTTGTGCTCTCCAGTTACCACAGATAGAAGGGACCTACAGTTTAACGACGGATCCGAACGTCTCTATGTTGAGAGGCTGTACTAGGCAGAATACTGTCGGTGGTTTGCCATTGCCTTCCGACAGGTGGCTCTCCGAATTTTTAATTATGATGTTAACTAGGCCCGGGTTTGATCCTAGGACCTCTCGGTTAGCAGACAGAGCACCATTCCACTAGCCTACGGAGACCCGAAGTGACACTTTGCCCAAAATAGACTCATTTATGTCAATGAACTTTATTAGAGCAAATCTGGACTTTGTTAGTGCTGGAATTAAGGGAATAAAAGTTGCCAGGTAGGTCCTCAAACTATTAAGGTGCAGAGAATAAAAAAACGTTTTTTCTCATATTGCCCGAACGACGCGACATATCCAGTTGAAATTTAGTACTATTATTGCTGACCTGGGGTGCAAGGTTGTTTTTTTATTAAAATCGGGTCAGGAGGAGGGGGTGAAAAGGGGGTTGAAATTATATTTTTATGCTTTTCGCCTTGATTTATTCACATTTATCGAGGTATATTTCAGTCAATATTTTTCAGGTATGCAAATAAATTTCATTAATCCCCTATGTAGGGGTGAATCGGTTAAATCGAGTGATATATCGTTTCCTATATTTTCGGGGATGACGAAGTCAAATATTATGTCATTTTTCCGAAAATCTCGATAAAAATCCCCTTCCCTCAGTTAAGGGTATTTCGAAAATATGGAATATTTAATTAGTGAAAGTGACCAATGTGGAAGTACGATTCTATTGGCAGCGGTATTTTTGTACCTAATATATTTTCAGTAACGTTCTATATGAAACAAAATTTTGACTCACATACTTTTTGTGGGCTATATCTTTAACAAAATAGTGATATTATCAGTCCCATACGCAATCGATTTTGGTATTAGGTAGATATTGTTTGCCAAGTGTCAATTACTTGTAACGAAATTTGTTTGTGAATGATTTTATTCTTACTACTTGTAGATCTGCCAAAGAAAATTATAGTGACAATGCGGTAGGATACGTACAAGTAAGAATAGTGAAAGACAGAAATACACCCGAACATAATATGACCAAAAAACCTTACACCATAGTCTATTAAGATATGATGAAACTGAGTAAACCGTAATTTTTGTATAATGTGCCAATATAAACATCCCCAAAAGACTACACACCTACAGCACTTATGCAAGCAAGCGTCTAACCGAAAACTACCAAGAGCGTCCGTTATTTTAAAATCGATTTGAATTTTGTAAACACTGTTTTAATCAGTAAATTACGATCTATTTAAATAGTAAATAACAAAAACAGTGCAAGAGAGAGAGAGAGAGATATGCGTCGAGTTAAAAGGGAACTTTTGAAATGATTATCTGAAATATTGAAAATTTAAACAACAGTTTGTTATTGTTTGAATATTGTATTAAAAAAGAATAAACGATAAAAACATTTTTTATTGGTTTCTGAATAAAATATTATTCGTAAAATAAGTTGTATCATGATGTATTCTTGATATAAAATATTTCTCATAATCATATTGAAAATGTGCATTGGTAAATTGGCCCTTGTATTAGTTAGGTATAAATCTAACAGATTTCAAAAGTGTTTGTTGAATATATTTGTTGTTTTATTTAAAAATCTAAAATATTTTTCTGCTTCCATTGAAATCGTCTCTTTGGACTTCATAATATGATCACAGTTTTCACAAAAAAATATTTTGCCAACTTCTTTGATAACATTTGCCGTATATGATAGAATATCCTTTGTATAATCTGTGAAATTCCAAGGTTCATTATTAAGGAAATTCAGATCATCAACTTTTCAATTTTTAAAGAAAAGTTCATTAGTATCTTTCATCAATATTGCATTCAGGAGTGCTGGCACAATATAAGATAGGGACATGTGTTATATTTTAGGTATTTCCAATATTCGGCGCCCTTATTTCAGAGCGCCAAATAAACTCTTGAAAGCAGATTCAAACTTTATCAGTGAGGTTATTGTTAAAACCCCATATGCTTCTTATTTTCCTGAAAAACAGTTCAATATTGTCTTGAGAAAGTCTGAATGTATAGATTAATTTTTTTTTCGATGACACATTCATTAAACAATGCGGTAAGGCTTCTGATGCAGATGATAAAATCCAAAAAAACAGTTTTAACAGAGGTATTAACTAAATATCGACCTTTATGTTTCAAGTTTTTTATATGTCCTATTTCGTTCATATATTTAAAGTACAATTCTTTATTAATAGTTGATATAGGTCTTTTGTATTGGTACGACGCAAATCGGTTTCTTCCATTAAAAATGTCAAAAAGATCAAAATGCTAATAAAAAGTTTGCGGTTGTGTTTACATCTTTAAATTCTGACAATTTCATGTCATTACCAACAAACTTCAGAGCCTCATAAATGCTTTTATCAACATTTGAGTAGCCAATCCAACACGCACCATTTCATAAGAAATATGCCTACATTTTTCATGAATAATTTTACGATGAAACAATACTGTATTTTATATCAACAATAACAGAACTGATATTTTCATTCTCAATTTAATGAATTTGTTCTGGTTCTCCCATTCAACTAATACTATATCACGCCAATGGGACTAAAATTATAGGTCATGTAAGTGCTCACCGATGAAATGATATATTTTTAAACGTAATCTCATTCGATTTGTAAACAAAACAAGTTCGGACCACAGTTTAAATAACACTTTAATATTATCACACTTAAAAACCAACCAAAAGTTTGTCTATAATTAATAATTGTAAATTTAATTTAACTTTGCACTCTCACAAGAATGTAAATAGAAGAAATTCCTCAGTTGCCAGATTGCCACAGACAGTGATACATAACTTTCCAAACAGAATTTTTTAATTCTATTTCTCGATTGAAAATATTGATTTACACAGTAAGAAAATTAAAACTCGGAATTTATTGAAGATAATAACTTTTTAAATAGTTTTTTCGAAGAATATTGGAAACATAGGTCCCGAATCCAATAAGTTGATTTTTGGGTACATTTTGTACCACCAGCTTGGCAATATAGCAAAGCGGGCTAATGATCCGTCTCCCATAGTCTTTAGCTAGAATATTTTTTGTAAGTGGATCATGCTAGAACCAACTTCTGCTGCTCTTTTTCGTAAAGCCAACATGGCCTTTTGGAAAATTTGAATTTTATTTAATTTTATAGGGTTTCCGAACAAGCAACATTTTTTATCAAGAATAACATTTTTCGCTAAAATTGAAAATAAAAAGTTTTTTCTCTTGACACCCCCATTAGTATAGTCGAGGTAGGGTTTAGGGTGGAACTAATTCCCACAAAGACGAGGTTTGATTTTTTGAGCTCATTCCTCATATCATTTCAACATACTAAAAGTCTAGAAAAATGTGAGTGTGCGAAATGCGTATTTTGGCCGCCATCTTGAATTCATGAAAAATCGTGTGTGGTATCAAATAATGGGAAATTTTATGCTGAAAAAGAACAGATTATGGATTAAAAAGAATAAAAATGAATAACAAAATAGTATGTGAAAAACTAAGTCTATACGGTATGTATAAATATGTAAATTCCTTTTTATTTCAGGTGACTTTCCCAAGTTGTGACAAATTCTAAGAAACGTAACATGGCAGATATAAACTGTATCTTGTGCTCTGAAAGAGAAGTCCGTTAAGTTATCTGCCAAAGGTATACAAGGAATTATAAGTGCAAGTAAAATTCGAAAAGACAATATCCATGAGATATTTGAACCATTTCCTTATGACCAACATTTTTATTCACAGAACAATGTTTATTTTGTTGTCACTTTGTTACTGACCGTGAGAAACGGGATAAATCTGGGGTTATACAGGTCCGTACAGTAATGTTTCAAAAATCAGTTATGAAGGAGTGTAACTCCTGAAATGATTTATGGTCAGCCAAGGTTCAATCCCGTTTGCTATTAGTTAATGACTTGCCAGCAGCAGGTGCCATTTACCACCAGGCATGCAGCGTAAATTTTCGAAAAGGTGACCCGATCCCAAAAAAGTACCAAGATAATTTCAAAGACGGATTACGTTACAAACCTCATGGTCGTCCTATGGAGAATGAAAAGATAGATGCTTTTTTGGAAGTATGTAAGTGGTTTAAAGAAAATGATGAGCCGGTTGGTGTCCAGCAGCTGGTTACTAAAATGAAAGACCTTCTACCGGTTGGTAGTGAACCATATAGTGATTGCCACATGCTGCAAAAGTGTAAAGAACATTTCTTTGTGAACATAATCGTTTCCTCGAAATATGGATTGCCTAATATGATAAATATGGGTGAAACAGTGGTTGATATTATTTTGGATTATCAGAAGCAGAGAAATATCATTTGATTGAAGCAGCAGCAAAACTGACAGGCTTTGGTGCAAGCTTCAAGACCAAGATCACTTATAAGTCCAATCCTCCTTGGTGTTGATGTCCAGCTTCATCGCGATTTTGCTTCTCGGTTACTTGTAGACGAGCTTTACAGACTTACAATCTCAATAATAGATAAGACACCAAATGTTCCAGTTCCACAAGGTCATTTCTGTCAGTGGATAGCTGATAATGTGGACCACAACACTTTCCATGGAATGGGAATTATCATGTGCAAATCCGGACCACCTGGTACAAAGTCTAATTCGTTGTCAGAGAGAAAAATTCCTTGTTGCAAAATCCGGCTTAATGCTGCTGATATCTTTGTAGAAGTAAAAATAGAAATTAGATTCTTTCAGTCTCTTAAATCCAACATGAACAAAATTATATTTGAAGAACTGATTTTAAACGACATGAAACATAATCTATTAGATCTTTTGTAGAACACCAGTAAGTTGTTGAAGACACCGCGTCCTGGATGGAATGGATACATGCAAAATATCGTTATCAGTGATTAGCACACAGTGGTAGTATCCACAACAATTTTACCTATGATTGATATGAATCCAACAACTTACAGCTGTGTTTATACCACACTGAAGTTTATACCCTTACCGGTTGTAACATTTGATCAGTGTCTGTGGATTAAGGCTATGGAAGTTGTTTGCAGTAAATTCGAAAAATTCCCAAACATTTTAATTCATCTGGGTGGCTTCCATACACTGATGTCCTATTTAGGTACAATTGGTGAACTTTTATGTCGATCTGGAATCGAAAAGAACTTGAAGACCATTTACGCAGAAAACACAGTCTCACATATGATTACAGGTAAAGCTTATTCAAGAGCTGTCAGAGAACACATACTGCTTTCATCTATACTTACATCAATGTTGCTTCAGGATATCCTCGACAGTAACTTACAACTTCCGGCAGAGCTGTCAAGTGAGGGACAGGTTGAACCAATGGATACAGGTGAAATACATTTAAGTTTACAGATTCTCAGGGAATTTTACGATGAGCTTTATAGTAGAGAGATTACAGTCTCAGAAGTAAGTTTCTCTTCCGAACTACTACAGGTGTCTTCTAAATTGCTAGAAAACAAGAACTCTTTGAAGGTCCAAAGTAGAACAGCCAAAATGTGGATCATGTATTGAGATACGGTTGACATTGGCAAGGCATTTATTTGGGCTGAACGAACAGGAAACTTAGAAATGCATTTGCAATCTATAAAGCACATGCTGCCTTTCTTTGCGGCTGCGGGCACAACAACTATGCAAAATGTGTTAAGGTGTATCTACAGCAAATGAGGCAAGTGGAAAAAAATCATCAAGATGTTTATAGTTTGTTAAGTGCTGGTCATTTCACTCTTCGTAGACACACTCAATTATGGGCTGGAATATGGACAGATATGTTTATTGAACAAACGTTAATGCGATCAACAAAAAATTGAAGTGGGTTAACACGCCGAAGGAGCATGGGTGAAAGTCAACAAGCTACATGGATATTGAGCCACCCTGCATGTTGTGGAGTTATTGCTGCTATGAGCGATCTCACTGCCGTCTCCCGTGTTAGCAGTGAACAACATATTGAAATGTCCCATGCTAGGACATCTAGAGATATGAAAGACTTCCTTACATTATTTCCATTTCTGCAAGATCACAATCCATTTGATTCAGAATGCGTTCAGCTACGTAATATTTTCAGTGGGATAGTAGACAGTCAACACAAGGCAACTGCAGATGATGCTAAGTTTATTGGACTTCAAATCCAATCCAAACTGACTGGAAAAGCTTTCAACTCTGTTACCATGGTTAAAAAGGATCAAGCTGTCACAATGAAGATTTTAAGAAAAGGTATTGTCATTGACGGAGTTGTTCAACATATTGACACAAGACTCCTCGCTCAGAGAATGCTGGTATGTTTGTCTGTAAATCCTGATCTGCAAAAATTAAAGGAGAACTTTAATTATGAACTATCTATACTTCCTCCATCGCAATTTGATCCAGACACTCAGTTATTCAGAAAATGCGACAAATCATCATTGGCAAGAACTTTGGACGACTTACAATCAAGTTTAAATTACATGTTACCTGCGGACACATGTTATGTTCTTGACGGTGGTGCACTACTACACAAATTGCCATGGCCAAGAACTGGGAAGTTTTCAGATGTGTTAGAACTATATAGTAGTCATATAGCTAACTAATATAAAGTTGTGGCAGTTGTATTTGATGGCTATACCACCTCCAGTATTAAAACTGTTGAGCATCAGATACGCACAAAAAAATGATCGGTAACAGTGAAATTTACCGAGAGCTCTCCACTTCTTATCGGCAAAGCACCTTTTCTTGCTAATAATGAAAATAAACAGTGCTTTATTACCATGCTAGGAAAACACTTAAAAGCTAATGGCCACACTGTGATTCATGCTACAGATGATGCTGACACACTGATTGTAACAACAGCACTGACCTTAGTAGAAGAAAAGCACGTATCAGTTGTTGCTGATTACACCGACATTCTGGTACTTTTAATTTACCGTAACACACGAAATATTTGCATCTATGTTCAGTGATAGAAAACGTGATATTAAATCGATTTGGGAAAAGTAAATCGGCAGCTTATCGACATTTTTGGAAATGTGAACAATTTAGCATTTTCGCTACTTTGTTTGGATCAGAAAATGCAAACAGAAAGGAACTTACAGACATTCGCACCAAAGCATTGGTATCGTTGTACGGTGGAAATCCAAACACAGAGACCTTAAATCTACTACGATATAATCTCTACTTGAAAAAAATCACAACTGCCAAAAGTGAATTTAATATTGCAAGATTGCCACCAACTGAAGATGCTGCTGTTCAGCACCTTCTTCGCGTACATTTACAATGCCTTGATTGGAAAACCATGAACACCAATATTGCCAGCCCCTAAGAGTGGGGTTGGAAAAAAGTAGGAGACCAACTACAGCCCATAATATGCGAAATGAATCCTGCACTAGAATTATTACTAAACACAATCCGCTGCACCTGCAAAACGCATACAAACGAGCCGTGTGGTAGTGGTAGATGTACTTGTCGACAGTATGGTGTGGAATGTACTGAGATATGCTGCAACTGTTCTGGTCGCGATTGTACAAATAGTACCTCGAAAGAACGTGTTGAAAATAATGAAGAAGACTATTAGACTTAATTTTTGCATTTTTTATACAGCGTTTCGATTATTAAAATAAAAATTTTCTGGATAAGCTTCCTATTTTTCGCCCACCACTTTGTTAGTATTTTTTATCTTTTTTGCTCATTATCATAATCTTTTTCAGCATAAAATTTCCCATTATTTGATACCACACACCTTTTTTCATGAATAAAAAAAATTCAAAATGGCGGCCAAAAAACGCATTTCGCATACTCACATTTTTCTAGACTTTTAGTATGTTGAAAGGATATGAGTAATGAGTTCAAAAAACCAAACCCCGTCTTTGTGGGAATTAGTTCTACCCTTGGCCAATTTTTTGTGTAAATCTACTATACTACATCCGTGGACACACTGTAGAATGCGATTCAAGAAGCGTAATGTGAAATAACCCTTATACTGAGATTTAATTTCCATTTCTTGGTTATTTTATTTTTCTCCGATTATCCTACAAATTGAATAGATTTCTCTTATTTTTTGAATTGAAGGTAATATTATTATTTTGTTTTCTCCTATATTCTTCTTAAAATGTTCAATTTCAATAATTTTAATCTGATATCCTAGATTGTGTCCCATGTTTGTCAATACAAAGTTCGATCAAATGTGAAAGTTTTACTGCTTTTTTTTATTACAACGGTGTGCTGCATCATGAGTTCTTTCCAGAAGGTCGTATAGTCAATAAGGAATAAAAACTTGAAGTTATGTGCCGTTATTCGGAGAAAACGCCCGGATTGATGGCAAAACGGTGGCTTTTGCACAGTGAATTACTTATAATATGGCGGCCCAGCAGTATAAAGTAGAATAATAGATGCATAGGTAAAGGAGCCAGCTAGACTAGCTGCGTAGTTCATGTGTTGCCTTCAAGATAAAAATTAAATTGTAATCAGCAATTGTATGTAATGTTTATAATACAAAGATATCAAAACAAAATGTATTTTTGGTATAATTCTGGCCCTACTCTGAAATTTCCTAAACTTTCTGGCCCCCATATGAAGAAAGTTTGCTTACTACTGGCTTTTGCATCACTATAATGCACCAGCTCACACATCTTTGTTTATTCGTGGTTTTTTGGAAAAAACCGTATTAACCGGACAGCAAAACTAAAAACGGACATTTTTGAACACACTGAGTAGCAGCTGTTATGTTTTTGACAACGACCAAAAATATGGGCAAACTAGAAATGTGATTAATATCTGTGGTTGATGTCGCATTTTTGGAGGAACTCGAAAGAATATGTTTCTATATACAGTGTAAACCAATACGTATTTGACTACACTCTTTCTAATTTCGTTTAAATTGTTTGGTCCATAAGTCATTGGTATTTATTCGTAAAAACAGGTCTAGCTGATACGATCCGAGACGTGATTCGTTAATTTAACATCGGTTTCATGAACAATAATATAATTTTAGTTTTATAGATGAAATAGGGTGGGACATCGGTATTGATAATAGTGGACTTCATCTGCCTTATACCGCATTTAAAGTTTTATTTGTACTTGATATTGCTCACAGAACTAAATGAACATCAGCTTGCTGAGTCTGTCTCACTGTAGTACTATCTGACCGTTTCATCAATAATTATTTTTTATAAATGAACTCAGTTTCGTTTTATCTACATGATTTGGGATAATAATTTCTAATTTGGGACAAAGATATCAACGAAACATAGTTTTCTCACTTGATTTTAGAATTTTCTGTGTTCTTAAAAATGGAGAAATTCGAAAATATTTACCATCTAATGTCAGTTTGAAAAGAGAAGACCGTATCTTATAGTAAACATTTTTTTTAATTATTCTAAGTAATCTATATAAAATTAGGTACATAGGAAGATTAACCTTTTCTAACTACGTATACCAACTCAATCACTGTTTTCTATAATCATTTTGAACAAAAAAAATCTAGCGCAATACATCAATTGCATAAAAATAAGTTAAGGTATTTATACAGGTCGTTCAAATCTGAAAATTTCACAGAAACACTTTGCATCGCAAAGATCAACTTACGTAGAAAAGGTTTAACGTTGAAAGTTATTTCTCGGGATTTCAAGACTGCAAATATTTTATCTACAAGGAAAGTCAGTACAATATACTAAAATCCATAATCAGAATGTTAGATTCGTGTTTGAAAAATAGTTTCCATTTGTTTGTTGTTGCTTATCCATTTTTTATGTTTATTAAAAGTGCTTTTATTGAATTTTTTATAGAAATGGGAAGTCGGATGAATTCCAAAAGATTCTTCATTTGTTTATTTATATAAGATATGAACTGCAAAATTATTTGAAGAGTGGCTCCAAAAACAAACTTATTTCAAGCACCACACCGTATTGGAATGAATGCAAGATTTGAGAAGTTTTCATTATTACGATTAGTTTTTTTCCGAAGATTTGCATAAAAAATTATCATTATATCTAAATTTTGGACTTGAAAATGGACAAAAAAAGGTGAAAATAACAGAAAAATTATTTAATTCACGAAATACGTATAACACACGACAAATAAAATATTGTAACACCAGGAACAAGCATCTTATCTTTATTATTATTATTAAATATGTTACTTTCTATATGACAAATCAGTACTATTATTTATGTTAAATAATATTCTATTAAAGCTAGAGGCTACAAAAAAATTATACAGGGTGTCCAGGTTGTTTGTTCCACCTTATAACTTGGTTATTTCAAATAATATACCCCATAAAGTATATATTTTCGTAAATTCCATTAAATACCGCTGTCAAAAAAAATACACACATGTGTCAAAATACCAATGGTCAAATTTTTTTTTAATAGAACGTTATATTTTTGATAGAACAATTTTTTTTAATACGTGTATGCACAAATATCTGATTTTTTGTGACAAGACTTTTTTTAAATAATTTAAGATGCTGTGAATAATATTAGTTCTTTTCGTGCTATAAAAAACTACCTTTAGGGTACTATCATTGATGAATTAAAGTCTCGTTTTTTAAGCAAATTAGCTGAAAAACTTTTACTGGTGAGCGGTATTAAACATTCCTTCAGGAAGAGCTCCTTGATCTGTTCGAAGACGTTCCACTGGAGATTAAAAACACTATGATTCTGCAGCAAGATGGAACCCCTCCAAATAATGCCAGAGTCGTAACAAACTTTCTAAATGAAAGGTACTTATGATGGGTTGGTATTCGCAGAGCAGGAATAGTGTGGCCTGGGAGATCGCCAGATCTCATCTCCTTAGATTTCTTTTTATGGCCGTTTTTAAAAGAACAAGTTTACACGACTTCTCTTGTCAACATAGAAGATCTGAAGAACAGAATTAGAGAAGATTAGAGCCGTCGTTTCTCCCCTTTAGTACTTAGAAAAGTATGCATTTGAGAATAGCTGTAACGAGCACAAATGTGTTTAGAAACAGATGGCGCTGACTTCAGGCATTTAATAGAATAACTTAAGTTATTTTCTGCAGCGTCTCCACGAATTACAAACACGTTCAAAATTTGACATGTGCAATAACAATAATAGCGAGAACCTGGAATCACTTGATGAAATACTAACTAAATACTAACTAACTAGGCCTCTGTATTAGTTGGTAAAGCAAAACCAATCAGGCACAAATTATCTGTTCCATGGTGGAGCTCAGACTGTCCGATAGCCATAAGAGACTCAAAAAGTGTTTTATACAGATATGAAAGACACAAAACCGAGGAAAATCTTCTAAATTTTAAACGATTGAAAGCGAAAGCAAAATGGACTGTTAAAAAGCAAAAATAGAGTCCTGGAAGGACCACTATCAACAGTTCAACCCCACTGACTAATCTCTGGATTAAAATCAAAAGGATGGACGGATCAAACATAAATCCTGAGATTCCGTACATAACATATAATGGTTTTACTTCTTCCTCATCTCGTGAGATCTCAAATACGATGGCACTATACTATGAAGATAAGATCAAAGATTCAATTTACTCTGAAAAATTTGGTGCCATAAAATCGGAGGAAGTGAGCAGACGCCTTGAAATTAATGATGAATCTGATGATCCAATTAATAACCCAATAACCTTAGAAGAAAGGGAATACACTCTAACATATATTAAAAATTCATCCTCTGACCCTGATTCCTGGATCTTTTTTGAAAAACTTTCAATGAGTGGCAAATATATTTTACTTGGAATTCTTAGTTTTTATTAGTGGTCTTTTTCCTACTCTCCGAATGGAAGCAATTGTGAACCCAGTCATAAAAGCCTCAAAACCTAAATATGAACCCCAGTTATATCGTCCCAATCGACTTCTATGGTTCCTGAAACCGCATAATAAGATTTCTCCAAATCAAAGTGGAACATGGAAGTTTTAAAAATAGACAAGTAACAGTAGCCGCTATATTTGATATAGATTAAGGTTGCGATACTATTTGGAAATACAATATTTTAAACCAACCTCTCCTGGGGAGTCGATAGAAGAATTTTAAAATTAATCCAAAATTTTTTATAGGACAGAACTTTAAGAGTAAAAGCAGACGGAGCTATATCCAAGAAATATTGTCAAAACAACGGAATCCCTCAAGGATCCGTAATTAACGTCACATTATTCTTTGCAGCAATTGATGACATTTTTGAAAAGGTTGCGTTACCAGTACATGCAATGCTGTGTGCAAACGGCATAACAAAGCCGGAATGTTTTTCGGAATTCAGAACGTCCGGAGTTAAATAAAATTTTAATATGCTGCCCATACATTCTGATTTTTTCAGATCGATCTATTGATTTAAAATTATACTTGAATGATGAGTGTGAGTTCTTCAAGTGAAAAAATACTTTTTAATTGAAAAAATATATTGTTTGGTTCAAAAACATGTCCGCTGGAGCGAAGAAAAGTATTTTTGTGATATTGTTTCAATTCTACAATTCGTATAACTGCCTATTGATGTTTCCAAATTTCAGCAGTATGTGATTTCATTATACACTACAAAAGATGGAAATACAGTAGAATGTTTCATTTGGTATTATCTATATAAGTTTTTTCTAGGTTTTTAGAAAGCTTTACTAAATCTCCCGCAGTTATTTTGTTATACTATTTTCAAACATTCATTTTTTTCTCTGTACCTGACCCGTAACCTATACAAGTACAACCCAATCTAACTACCTGTATAGAATAAAATTTGAAGTAGTTAGTATTCGGCAACTAGCAAGTAACGTCTGTTCGTCTAATTAAGATGGCTTCAAGTTCGAGTTTTTCTCCAGTTTCTATTCAACGAGTTAGCAAAAGTGCATATTCTTTGCGGGAAAAAACATTAATCCTCAACGTTCATGATGCTCTTGTGCACCAAAACCTCACAAGTTTTGTTCGCGACATAGTTACGAACTGTGTTTAAAAAATTTGTAATCGATGAGATGGCAAAAAGCAGAGGTAATATTGTACATCTATTATCCCCTTACCATTGTGAGCTGAACCCAATAGAGCTTATATGGGCACAAGTCAAAGGTTATGTTGCCAGGAACAACCAAACTTTTAAACTTCAAGAAATACAGCAACTTTTGATGGATTCATTGGCGAATGTGAATGCCGAAACCTGGCAAACCACCATAAAACATGTTATAGCTGACGAAGGGAAAATGTGGGATCTTGACGACTTAATCGACGAAACTACAGAGATCGAACCGTTAATTATTAACTTAGGACAAGACGATTCTTCAGATTTTTCTAATGAAGAATTTAGTTAAAAATCCCGTATATATTATAGTTAAAGTAATGTTCACCTGCAATTATTTGTTATAATGTTTTTATTTTTTACAAGAATATGTGTGTATATAAATCTTGCACAATTACTTTGTATTTTCATTATAATATGAATTATAATAAACGTTAAGCAAAAACAATAAATAATCCTGTTCTACGGCTATGGGCCGTTTGATACATCCGTATGCTTTCATTTGCATTTTATTACCTATTGTTATTTGACCGGGTGGCCTGGTCACAATTTCTTTCCCCTTAGTCTAGATACATTGTAAAACATAAATAAGAGAGTGTTTGAGTCACCCGACCTCCGTTTTCCGTTTATGATAGGCGATTTGTGCTATCAACTACTTTGAAACGAAGTATAGTAGATTTTGAATTTTTAATTAAGAAGTTTCATTTAGTTTAACTTTGGCGGCATTTAATGCAGTTTGATGTGCGATTTACGAAAATATATATTTTATGGGACAAATCATTTGATATAATGAAGTATAAGGATGCTAACCTGCGACACCCTGTATATTATTTTTATTGTGACTTTCCCTGCATATTGATAAATGCGATAGATCTGTAAAAAATTAGTACCACAAGAAATGCAATGCTACCACAACCTAGAAACATCAAGGGGTTCAACATGCAAAACGATTTAAATATTCAAATGCGCGAATTCGTAAAAACATTACAGAGTGACCGTAGTTATTTTTTTTTTAATTAATTGAACACTTAAATTATCATTCGGTCACTCTGAAAGTTTTTCTATCATGCAATTTGAGCAATCAAACGTAGAAATTAGCTTACATTTCCAACGAGAAGCTTTTTATATATATAATTATAGTTAGTATTTAATACTAAAAAAGCTACATAACTTTTGGCTTATTTGTAAAATTCGACTAGCTCTGAACATTTGGAAAATAAAAATGGAAGCGTAAAAAACATTTTTTTACAATGTTCACTAATCAACTCATCACAACCAATCCATAGGTCCAATCGAAAATTGGTTTCAAACGGGATTAAAAATTGTTAATGTGCAAACATTTCTCAAATATAAATGAAATTGCTAGCGGCTGGAATATTTGATTTCAATTCCATATTACTCGTTTAAAAAAAAGTTAACTGGTTTTATACCATTTATATAATTGCCATGAAATTTTACTAATTTGTTTAAGGTACCTAATTAAAAAAAAGTTATCAGTTGAAAAAAAGTAAAGAAAGCTCAGTTCGAGCAAACAATATATCGTGGTTGTCCAAATACACGCCTTACAATAAAATATCGGAGCATTCTGTAAGAATGTTGATGGGGGTCCAAAAACATCAATATGGTGTCGTAAACAGGAATTCCAAATTTCAAGAAGCTCTACAGATTATACTCTCTGAAGATCTGCATCTCCGACTTACAAAGCTCGATTGATGCAAGAACTAAAGCACCTAATGATTATGGACAGTGGAGAAAGTTCGTTGAATGGAACGTTGAATATCAACATGTGGAAGCTGATTTTTCAAACAAAATAATGATCAACGACGAAGCACAATTGACGCTTTTCTTAGTAGTCAAAATCATTTAGGAGTTTTAGAAACCACGTATGATTATCAATGTGTCACTGTTTGGTGCGTATCATTGCACCACATTTAAAAAAAAATGAAGCATGAGAATTAGGATTGATATAACAAATTGTTATTTTTGCTTGTAGGACGGCAATGACTTATCTGAATTAAAACTTTGTATATACAGTTTTGAAGAAAATTTTATAAGTTTTAAATTTTTTATCTAGTATTTTCCATAGAAACTAAAAATAAAGAAGATATTCCTGAAAAGGTTAAAAAAATGTACAATTGGAGTGGTTTTTGGAGGGTTGCCACCCTCGCAGGGACGGGGACTTTTAGGAAGTTAAATAGCACCCCAAGACCTAGTGCTCCAGCAATTTTTAGCTTTAAGGGATTTTGTTCTTGGTCAAACTTATAAGTACTGGACTAAAAAAAAATGTAGGAAAATACTAGAAAACACCAGAACGAAGATAAAGAAGACGAACACGCAGAATTTGGAGAGATAATAGCAGAGATTTGAAAGAGGATAAATATTAGGTAGACGAAAATGGAAGTTAAAAAAAGAAGAGGTTGCAAAAAATAAACAAATCGTAGTATTAGAACATTGTTCAACAGCCTGTGTTTTTATTACAAATTATTACATATATAGTAATTCTTAAATTTTTTCCAAAAACAAATTTACAAATCCAAAGATATGTACTTCAATTTTCTATGACCAAGGACGAGTAAAAAAATATCCTGACCATTTTTATACCAAAACATGGCAACCGTTGGTCTAGAGGACACTTTAATAAAATATGGTCAAAATATAACGCACATTTGTTAACAGACTAATTATTTAAAGTTTTTAGATGTTGAAACCCATTTACGAATGACCTGTGTCTTGTTCGTTTATAAAACCTATACAAGGCACAATATTAAGGACGTTAATTTTGTATAAATCCTATATAAGGAACGTATACGAATATTTTTTCTACTATGTTAAATAAGATTATTGAATTATTTTCTGCTTTACAAACTACTTTGTAGTATTTAAGAGATACTTTTCTCTTATAAAATGGTTGTACTAAAAAATACTAACAATATTTTAAAAATACTATAAAACGCAGTCTTTATCAGTTAAGGTGACATATGCACCGTAAACGTTGTATGAAAATATTTATTCAGAAATCTGTAAAATCCATTGTGTGATTTATGGAATTTTTAAGGCAATCATTTTCGTAAATGTACGAATGAAATATTATTATTTTATGCATTACCACAAATGAATTCATTTACTAAATTCAATTAGAAATATTAGTAAACATATATGCGTATTTGCACAAGAATGTAAATAAAAACCTGCATTATTAAAAACAATTAATAAAAATATCTTTTTTGGTACCAACTGTGACTGATATACTAGTAGGTGAATTATATTTTTATCATTACCACTAAAATTTGTATAAGGCATTGTGTTTACGCATTAAAAGTATAATCTAATATCAAAAACATGTAAGTATGTGGATATCCTATGTAAAAATATATCTATAGACCAGGAAATGAAGTGAAAATACCTGTAATAGACCGGGAACCGAGGGCCTTTTTGCCAAATCATTAATAACCTAACCTAACCTAACCAAATCATTAATAACAAGTTAATTCTTTCAGAGTAGCTTCATTTTACTGAGACGCCCAACTTTTTCCTCTGCGAAAATTGCTAAAAACGTAGCTAACAGAGTGCGCATGTGTAAAACATGTCGACTTGGTAATTACGTAAAAGTCATTAATAACAATTAATGTTTTAGCTAAATGTTGAGATAACTCTATAAATAGTTTGAAATATTTGTCCGACAAAATAAATGGTTTGGTCTAGGGCAGGGGTGTCAAAGATACTGCCCGCGGGCCGCGACCTGCCCTCAAGACAAACGAATCCGGCCCGAATTGCTAGGGCCAACTAATCACAGTCTCCTGCTGTGATTGGTTGAAAATATGTCAACAATAGTTAGAAATTAATGTTATTATGTTTTAAAAGCTTGTAATTTTATACTTATATCTTATAAATATTACAATTATTGATATAATTGAACATCCTCCACGGGATGCGTTGATTGTACTTGTTGTGGGTAATTTATTTGCGCGCGCGTAGCGTCTGCTGCAATGTCTTCTAATTAACGACCAATTAATCATAGCGACGAATGGTGGCTTGATTGCGCTTTTCTGGTGGATATGACGGAGTATTTCAATAACTTGAACGTTAAGCTTCAAGGCAAAAACATGAGTGCCACGCAAATGTACTCAAATATACAGGCCTTTGAGATAAAATTAAAGGTTGGAGTCCCAATTGCGAGATCAAGTACTTCACCACTTTCCTAGTATTCGGGCATGTGGTACACACAATTCAGAGAAACTAACAGAGTTTGCTACTTTTCTACTTGACCTTATAACGGAGTTTGAAGTTCGTTTCGCAGATTTTCCCGAACTGAGCTCCTGTTTAATTTCCTCTGTTTAATAATCCATTCATCTTTGAAGTTGCCAAGGTGCCAACAAATATGCAAATGGAACTAATAGACTTGAAATGGGACACTGTTTTAAAAGACAAGTTCAACGAAGCTGATATTTTGACATTCTACTCAAAATATTTCAAAAGTCATGACAACTATCCCAACATGAAGAAACACGTTGCTTGTATTTTATGTATGTTTGGAAGTTCATATATATGTAAACAGATGGTTTCAACAAGACAAACATCGTTCGAGACTGACAGATGAACATCTTCAAGCTATTCTTAAAATTAGTACATCTGATTTTACACCAAACATCGACGACATAATAAAGCTGAAACGATGTCAAGTATCTGGGTCATCGAAGTAGTTACTATGTCAAACTTTTATTTATTATATAGATAAAACTATTTTTTATTTTATGTTATTTGATATATTTCGTTAAATAAAGGTTTCTGTATTAATATAAAAATAAACTTTTTTTAAGCCGGCCCCTCAAGCATACCTCGAAAAAAAAGTGGCACTCAAGCAAATTGAGTTTGACACCCCTGGTCTAGGGTGTCCCCATATCAAACATGTAGCAATTACTGAGTGAGAAAAAATGATTAATAACCGACTGATTTTTTTAATGCAGCTTGGTAAATATTAGTATAAATAAATGGTCACACTGTCCTACAAATAAGGTTTTCCCAGTCCTACACTCTAAAGTTGTCGATCTTACGATAATACTTTTTTCATTGAAACAGTAGGACACAAAGAACAAATGACGGTTTAGCATATTCTCTACCTAAATCGATCAGTGTCCTTCAAAAAATAGGGAGTTATGGCCAGTCATACCAAAAAATATGTAGCAACTGTAAAAATTTATTATAATCTTATACCTTATAATAAATCTCCTTTCTTGAATTAGATTTAAATATAAAAAATCCGGTACAGTTGTCTACTTTGTAGTCACGCTGAGAAAAACCCTATGGCGTGCATTTGAATAGATTTATTTTTTGAACAATTGATAATTTAATTACAATTTTATATGTAAATATAAAGTATTGTACCCGTTTGCTATCGCCGGGGGTAAAAATGTATGACGTGCAAGAATCTTTATAATGTATGAAATTAATATATCTTCTCATCATTTGTTTTTCCACGGCTGCAGTTGCTACATATTTTTTGTCGTACTGGCGATAACTATCTATTTTTTTGTAGGACATTGATCGATTTAGGGAGAGAATATGCTAATCCGTCATTTGGTTTTTGTGTCCTATAGTTATTAATGAAAAAAGTATTACCGTATTTGCGTTACTACCAAATAGACATATTTTACACCTGCGCACTCTGTTTTCGTAATTTTCGCAGAGGTAAAAATTGGGTGTCCCCCGGTAAAATGAAGCTGCTCTCAAAGAATTAGCTTGTTATTAATGATTTGGAACAAGGCCCTCGGCTCCCGGTCTATAAATTATTTGGCAAAGTTTGGAGTTTAGTGATTTTCATCCGCCCAATCCAAAAGTAATACGTGTGTTCGCCGGTGCTCAATTGTATAAACATTTGTATTTTTAGTTTTAGTCAAAAAATTAAATACATTTTCAGCTTTTCATAACCTGTTTCATTCTATAGCCGAATCTATGTGAAATCTTACACTAAGTTCCACAATATAATGATATAAGAGATAAGAATTCGATTACTAAGAGTCACAAAAACATCCCTAACGTTAAAAACTAAAAATACGATTGAAAGTATTGTAGAGACTAAAACGACTCACAGATATTGCAATTTGTTGTACAATCTTGAACGTTTGAACGACACAACCATTGCAACGTGTGTGGTGTTATCGTTCAATCAATCGTACAACGCGGTCGACTTGTATGAAAATTTAGCATGTTTAAAAATCTGTCGTACAACTCGGTTGTATATACAAGTTTGAATGTGTGTATCTATTTGGTGACTTGTCGATACGATTTTATTTCAAAAATAATATTGTGTAGTGAGATTGTCCACTACAATGAAGAACAATTGGTGATATGCATAAAGTTGAGTGGACTCTCAGAAGTAGCGACTCCATATTGTAATGAGTTACTACTCCTCTTAGTGAGCGCATACTCTGTTTTGGTTTGTTTTTCGTGGTCTCCTCGAATTCGCATATTATAATATGTTTATTTTCAAATTTCAAATATTACAATAAATTTTTTTCATAATGATAACAATAGAATATTGATTAGGATTGTAAACATTGACCCATTAGAACCCGTAGGTTGCGCATGGCCTATTACTTCTTGTCTAATAAATCAATATATAGTTACATCATAATCATGAAACAAGATTACAAGTATACTGTGCATAGACAATTGAAATTGAAAAGATTTTTTTAATTTTTTTTACTTTGTGAAACAACCAGTGGAATAGTGGAATATAAATATCACGATTTGCTTTCGATGAATTGTATAACAATATCTATCTCCAAATTCAGAAGATGCTCTTTGAATTAATGTTTTATCATTTAAACTGAATTTATGTGCAGTATATAATAATTCTTGTACGTTTCGTCTAGAAAATTGAAAAATCTGTTTGCAAAGTAAATAAAACAGCATTGACCTACTATTTTTTCGATGTAGCAACCTGTACAAATAAATTTGTTTTATTTCTTGTAAGATACTCATGTGATAATTCTTGAAGAGATGTTCTGTTTATATAAATGAAGATGACAACACTGTGTAAGTACAACTTTCTCAGATTGAGGACTCCTGCGTCCACGAATATTTTTTTAGAGGAGTAAACATATTCCATTCTGTAAGTTATTTTCAAATTTTTTTTCTAAAGAATATCCAATTCTTTGAGATGGGTGTATAATGCATTGATATTGATTCTTTTTATCAATATTATCGTTATGTTCTTTATGTTCTCTGTGTAATTTATTTCTTCTGTTGATTGAAGTGATAAGCCCCTTTGTTATCCATTTTTTACGTTTTATATATCTTCGTTTTATTTTAATTTCTCTGGTATTTTGTTTTATTAAGTTTTGCAAAGTGTTCATTAATGATTTTGCTAATTTATTAACATCATTCATTTATAAAAATTTTCCCAATCGTAATTATGCAAGTCTCTCTTTAGATTACTATAGTTGATAAATTTTTGTATGTAGTGTTAGCGGGATAATTAAGATTATTGCTTTATGATCTGTAATTGAGCTATCGAAGACGCCAGAGATTGATTTACTCAGAATTTCATCATATTTTACATTGATAAAAATATGATCTATGCAAGTTGCTGAGCCCCGATCAACGCGCGTATTCAAATTTATCATTGATATGAAGTTGTACTCGCTCAGTGTGTCTAAGTATTCCGAAATTATTTCATTATCATTATTCAGATTAATATTTAAGTCTCCAGCAGAGATATTGGCACATTTTAACAATTTTCTAGGTATTCTTTCAAGTTTGTTACAAATGCTTTAGTGTCTATTGATGAAGGTAAAGATGTAATAATTTTTTTTCAAATAAATGACACTACCGTCATTCCTATTTATCTCGTTCTGATTGTAAAACATGTTGTAATTGTCTATTTGATAGAATTTCTCATATTCTATTCTGAACGTTTCTGTCACAATGATGCAATCGAAGTCATTTCTCAATTGGTTCATTAGTATTTCCAGTTGATCGAAAACATTTTGTATGCTTCTAATATTCTGGTGTAATAAGCTAAAGTATTTTGTCCCACCCTGAATTATAATTTCGTTCAACCTCTCAGTATTCCTTATTTCACAAGTTTCCAACGGTTTATGTTGACAATCTCTTATATATATATATATATATATATATATATATATATATATATATATATATATATATATATATATATATATATATATATATATATATATATATATTGATCCATTTTCTGAATTTAAAATTTAGTTTGACATGTATAAATGTAAAATGGAATGTAACAAAACCAATCCAAAATATATATACACACATATATCCCCATCATTCAGTCAGTTTAAATTTTTATGTCGGTTGTGTATGTTTAATAAGTTGATTAAAAGATGCCGAGCTGTTCTGGAGAGGTTTCTGAAAGTCAAATCGTATTTCTGAAGATATATACACTATATCCTTAAAGCGGTTGAAAAAAATACAAGAAAATTTAGAAGCTAAATTAGGAGTAAAATATAATGAAGAGCTGCTTTGGAAGAAGATTCAAGATATAAAAACCAGACTAAAAGCGAATACAGACAGACAGAAATCAACCTGGAAATAAATCAATAAAATTGAAAGGATGGGAGCACGAGCTGTTTAATTTCTTGCTAGGAGAATCAAATCCTACTATTGCTCGAAGATATTTTATTTCGTAGTATGGGAAATCGTTGTTTTAGTTGCACGAAGTATCTCTCCATTATAACTCTCTCTGTAAACTACCTTTGTTCAGGGATATCTGCATAAAAGGAGTCATGAGCCACGGAGCTATGCTATACCCAGAGTACCCCAACAAAACAGCACTAGCCTGGTTCCATTGCATGACGTTGTATACATTCGAATTTTTCCATATCCTAGAATCGTGTACAGATTTTGGTCAAGAAGCGTCCACACTTGTGAACTGTTCATTTGAATTGCACGTTGCCTGCACATTTATACTAGCAACATTTTTTGTATTAACATATTCGTCTCCGTGAATAGACGGTTTCAGTATAGGAACATGAGTACAATATGAGTATATAATAACTGAAGTAAAATTGAACTTATCTTGCCACTTATTTTTCGCATTTTGTAGATCTTCATGTGAGGATGGAAATTTGATTTAAACATTTGATTTCTGCACAATATGTGTTATGACGTTGGTAACGTTTCGGGATACCGTCGAATGATGGGCACCAATATCTACTGCTACGCCAATTTGGAATCCTGTATCACCAACATGACGTAAAAAACCCTTATCCTTTCGTCATTACTGAAAGAGGGGCCCCTATATTCTTCAGTATATCGAAGAAAATGCATAGTTATCCACTGAACATTAACTCGGTTAAACCGATATAAGGCACGATCCTCTACTTCTCGATTCCCTACGAACCTTAAACACGTGGGTAGGCTGATAAATTGGCATAAATTCAGCCATCACGTACATATATCTAATTCTTATGGAAGTGAGTCTGCTACTAAGGAGCCTCGCATTTTTGGAAGTAGATACTCAGTGGACGGAGAGAACACTCACATTTGTGCATATAAAAATAAAAGTCGGTACTTAAGGAGCGAGTACATCCTCACGGAAAGAGTAGCTTATACCTCCAGTTTTATGCATATCAAATGGAATAGCTTCTTTAAAAATGTGAGTAAAAAGTAGCCACTCAACTTAATGCATATCACCGAATAAACAGTTTTGGATATAGTTTATCCAGATTTATAGAGAGCAATCTTGTTTGTGGAATGTTACATCTAAAGAGTACTCGAATAGACATAAAAGTAAGGCAAATTACGATATTTAATTGACAATAAACGATTTTAAGGATTAAAACCAACTTTTCCACATCTATGAGACGCCCCGAACAATATCCTATCATGAAATTGTCACTTGTATACATTTCGGAGGCTGTATCGTGCTAACAAACTGAAATTTCTCAAAAATTGATAAAACATGTAGTATATTTAGATTAATAGGACCCGTTGTACTCGCTCTGGTGAGCTGAAAATCAATATGGTTCAACTGTAAGACGCCCTGAACAATATCCAATCATAAAATTGGTCATTTGTATACACTTCGGAAGCTGTATCGTGCTAACAAACTGAAATTTCTCCAAAAATGTTGTACTCCAAGTACCATAGAACCCGTTGTACTGGCTCTAGTGAGCTGAAAATCAATAGGGTTCATATGTGAGATGTCCTGAAGAATATTCAATCATAAAATTGTTGAGTTGTTACACATGTTACGAAAAGTGGTCGACGACAAAGACGACATACACCCGGGATGTTTTTCTACATATTTAAATCTTATAGTGACCACAACTGATACAACTAATGGCCACAACTGGAAATATCGATATTTTTATCTATAAACTCTGCTTATCCGTTTTTAGCTTTAAAATAGTGCATCTTTTATCTCTTTTTGCTATCAAAAATATCCAAAGATTTCGTCCATAAGCTCAAACGATTGATTGTGAATATGTTGGAAAAATAATAGGTTACAGTTGTAAATTTTTTGAAAGTGCCTACAATAGTTGCATTTTCCCTAAAGTGTTTAATTCTAATAAAATAGGAATTGTTTGCCAAAGTTCCCATAGATTTAAAAAATAGTTTATAATAATAGAAGTTGAGAATATATCTCCTACACATCGACATTATTAAAATGCAACGATAGTGATAATGATACCTGTCCAACCGGAACATGTGTAAAGACTTTGATGTAATTTTGTCTAATTTTCATTTCATTAGTATCAAAATAAACAAAATACCTTATACAATATTTTTAAATGGATTTAGTAAATTATTTGATATATTTTGAATATTCTGGTGGCAATCAAATATAAAACATCGATTCAAGAATGACACTAACCGTTCGTTAAAGCTATTTTACCAGCTTTCTAACCTTCAATATCACAGAATGTTACTTGATTATGTATAAAAAAATTTCAGCACCATTTCTTTTTATACAAAAATGTATTTGATTAAAGTTGTATCAACACAATTAAGAAAAAAAATATATTTAGATTGATGAATTCGGCGACATTTCACTTAGTTATCATTAGGTTTAAAAAATATTCCACGTACTCCGTTCTTATTCTATGATTCGTTAGTAAATCACTTGTCTAACTTATCTAAGCCCCTGAACTCTTTTTATAACATGTCCTGTTTTCAATAAAAGTCGCAACGACATTTAAATATTCTAGACACTTTTTTCTGATCTAGTTTATCCAAATATTGTTTCACACAGTTCCTAGACAATTTTTAAACTGTTCCTCGGTTTCTACTCTTTTTTTTCGTTTGCTACAAAATATTCTTAAATCCTTTATTACTAAGAAGAATTTTGCAAATAATTGATTTAGCGTAGTTAAACTTAAAGTAATTGTGGTACTAATTGTTGGAGCACACATTTTTAGTGAATATATGAGATGGGGAGCGAACGGTATCCACTCAGTGGAAATTTGACCGCCTGCGCACATTACTACGGTAAGCTGGTAGTAAATCCAACAACATTCACTTCTAAAAGGAAACAGACCAAAAATAAAGTGCTTTTAATACTCATCTTGAAACCGTTTCAAGTTCTCGACCTTCCGATCCAAGACGATCTGAAGAATCGAAGTCTAGGACGATAAAAGCTTCAACTAGTAATCCAAAACCTGATATGACCAATTAGACGTACATACTCGTTACTTCTACTATGTTTTGAAACAGAGTAAAATGTTTAAAAATGGACATAAAGTCGTTAACATGGATAAGGAACATAAGTTCATACACAAACTAACCAATGCACTCCCTAGCAGTAGTATAGTCCAAAACTATACCATGACAAAGATGAAATTTGCCATGTTGTATAATGGTTCACTCATACTTTTTGGTATAATTTAAACCCAATGAAAGAACTAAGCAAAATTCACCTTACTAAGTTAATCAGTCATTAGAATATTCTGTTCTACTATTATACAACTGATCCAACTCTCTTAAGGTATTTAACATGTAATAACTGTTACTCCGACTCAAATTTCCCGTCCTAGCCGTGCAACACCATCTCACCGCACTGTCCTTACAACTAGTAATAACCCCCACCATATACCGCAACGTAGTATGAAGTGTAGTGCTCACCTCTCTGTTGTCTTTTTCTTGAGGATCGGTGAATTTAACGGAATGCGTTCTACTGGCTTCGTGTTCCCGCCAATCGTCGTCGTCTTCGTCTTCCGTAACAGCGCCATCTGTACGGGACAATGTACTACCATTAGAAAGGCCTGGCGTAAGATCGTGATGATGGTGGTGGTAAAAGCGACCATCAGAAGCTATGCGGGTGCACACAGAAGAGACAGAGAAAGAAAAAAAACATGGTGCTTTACACATAAATAGACAAGACAACAAAACATAAAAAAAGAAGAAAGTTAAATAATATAAGGTGCAAAATTAAGCATTGTGTTAGAAAAAGTAAACATACGTTAATTAGACGTTTATATTTTCCGATTAAACGACCACAAGCGACGATAAGCGCAAAGAGAGCCGCTTTTATTTGTCGGGTTTACCTGTATCCACGCGTTTTTTTTCGCGCAATTAATTTTTTAACGGAAAATTCTTCACTGAAAATATGATACATAGAGTTGGCAACGAATTTTGGAAAGGTCCTTTTGGCAAATTGAAATTGCTACAACATATAATTTCATCAATTGGCGAACGCAGGCCCGCGTAATTGAAAATCCCTCAAATGAATCACTCTGTATGTTATGCCGTTATCAATTCTTTCTACACCTGGTGACAGTGTTGAAACCAAAAATATATGAAAAGGCTTTAAACTTTCTACGCTATGTTCATGTTATTTTATAACGTCAAAGCTTCTTTTTGTTTGTCCTAAAAGTATCACCCTGTATGTATGTGTGTTGATCGAGTTAAGATTGACCGATACCTAAAAGATCTATGCTCTCTCTCTCTCTACTCTCCCCATCACTCTTTGAAACTAGTAGTTCTTTTATTTCTGATCTTTTGATACATTTTAGGACATCCGACGGCTTCGGTTCGGGTAAATCTTCCTACTCTATACAGTGTGCTCCCAGGTGTCGATCCCTGAGATTATGTAGTGCCTTGCATTAAGCAAGTATGTGGATGGATGCTTCCTCCTCTATCCCACAGAATATGCAGTCGAGTTTTTTTAGGTGTTCATTTAGGCGAAAAGGTCCTGTTAAAAACTTACTCTGGTTAGTGCATTCTTTCGATCTCTTCTGGTCAGTTTCCCAGTAGTTCTTCGCTTGTCTTTGTCCTACTATATGTTCCTATGTTGTCCCCGTAGTCTAATCTTTTCCTTGTTTACTTTTTTCTATTTCTTCCAATATTGTAACAGTGCTGATTCCACAAAAAGGTTCCGGTCCCAAGAAAGGTGTTGTGACCCTTTATTTGTTAGTTCATCAGCTATCCCATTTCCTTCTACTCCAATATGCCCTGGTATCCACAACAGGGTAATTATGTTATTCCTGTTTACTTCATTGAGTATGCCTAAGCATTCCCATCCATTTTAGAACTGATTACAGAAGAGCTCAGCACTTTAATAGCTGCTAATGATTATTATTGTCTGCTTTCTACATTTCTTATTGGTAATGAAATAGGCACATTTCTGAATAGCATACATTTCTGCTTTGGTTTTTTCCCACGCTTTCAGAGTATTTTGTTTCAGGCCCATACACTCCTATCCCAATTCCTTCCTCTGTTTTTGAACCGTATGTTTACCATTCAATGGTATTCTTACCCTGTTTAGTAATGGTGTTTGGATCCCACTCCTTTTTATTACTATATTCTGTATTTAATTTCTTTGAGAAACTATGCATTTTCCTCATTTTATGATGTGGCATGTTCCAGGATTTCTGTTCTCTAACTAGCGAGGGCGAGGTTTTTTTCCGCAGAATTTCCTCTCTACTTAATCTGTGTCTCGTTCTCTCTGCTACACTTTCCATCACTATATGCAGTGGCGTTAGGTTCAGAATAACTTCCAAAGCCTTTTAATTTTAGAGAGGTTGTCTCTCGTTGTCCGAAAGTTGGTTCTACTACTCCAAATAAGAACTCCGTACGTGATGAAAGGTCTCATAATGGCGGTGTACAGGGTGTCCCACATAAGATCCTCTATCCCCTTATCTCGAAAGATATTCTATTTAGGAAAAAAAGATAAATAATACAAAGTGTTATTGTTTTTAAGAGAACTTTTATATTATATACCTTTCACGCATACAGGTCAGTTTTCCATGGTCAGAAATCAACTCTTAAAAGTTAAATAACATCCTTTATACCCTTTATATTATTTGGGATATGGATTTATTTAATTTTTTGCTAGAAACGTATTTATTTAAAGTAGTAGGAATAAATATAAGTATATCATATTTGGCGAATCAGCCATTTTAATGTTACAGACAATACCACAATATACTCGTATAACTGCCATTTTAACGTTAAAAACAATACCACAATATATCTCTAGTTGTTTCCTTTGGCTACAAATTATACGGGTTGATGTCAGAAATTGATCCGATCGGAATATACAGGGTGGGGCAGTATGAATGAACTATTCTCTGGCGTCTTAACGGCAAATAAAATTAGACGTAGAATTAAGTAGATTACTGAGGAATATAATTTAAAACTATTTTGGAATATACAGGGTGCTCCAAAAAAGCGTGCCGTATCAAAGTTAGGTTCCTTTAAATGGAACACCCTGTATTTTATCACATTTTTCAATTGTACTATTAAAAATAATGTAAGTTTATTAACATTTCCCTATACCTATCTAGTTCAGTTTCCAGGATAAATCGATTGTACATAATTTGTAGACCCTCCGAAGAAATAAAATAACTTCAAAATAAAAACGAATAACCGTATTTGCTTCACACTATCTCACTAAAAGCTTTTAACATTCTGTTTCGAATATTTACTGGTATGCTATAATATACAGGGTGTTTTTAATATGACAGTATAACACTAACCATTTAATACATAAATTTCTGGCTTAATTTAAATGGAACACCCTGTATCTGTTGGGTCTGTTAAACGTGTGAATTTATTATCTTTCAGTTGGTATTAGGGTTGCCTATATCTAACTCTCGATAGTTTTCGAGAAATTTTAAATTAGTTTTTTAATATTCAATTATTTGCTGACATCTGGTTACCTATGACATGATGATACTCGGATGGAAAGTTTTTAAAAATTTAAAATTTGTTATTTTGACAGTAAGTGCTTTGTTGTATGATTTATTATTGATAAATTAAAGGTTTCTTAAATTAGAATTTTATTAAGGGTACACAATCATTAACTTTGCATTAAAAAATTTAAAGAAAGTATTCAAAATCATGCCTATCATGTTAGATACAAGCTTGAACTCTTTAAAAAAATTATTGTTCATTTTTTTTAATATTTCTGGTGTTATTCTTTAAATAGCTCGCATTATCCTATTCTTCATGTCCTCTGAAGTGGGTGGCTGTGTACTGTATTTGGTATTTAATATTATTCACTTATCTGGCATCTAGTTATCTATGAAATGTCATTCAAATAGATATTATTTTAATACCATTCCATCTGTCATATAAATTTATAAATTTGTATAGTGTGTATTTGTGTATTGTATTGGTATAGTGTTGATGTATTATTATGTTTTAATAATTGACAGTTATTAATCCCTGGTTAAATATGAAAAAGTACTCTAACGAAGAAAGAATAGATATGATCCTAATTATTGGTGAGTGTCAGCAGAACTGTTTGTTAGTAAGTAGATTATACGCTCAAAAGTATCCAAATAAAGATCATCTTAACAGAAATGTTTTTAATAGACTACTGCAAGTATTCAAAACTACTGGAAGCGTGCAATATACAAAAAATTCTAGACGAAAATCTGCAATTACAGACGATTCAGAATTTGAAGTAATGGGAGCGCTTGTTGAGAATCCACATACTAGTCAAAGACGTATTAGTGAGCAAGTAGGTATAATGAAGAGAAGTGTCGCTAGGATAATTAAAAAACACAAATTTCATCCCTACCATATTCAAATGCACCAGCAACTATTTGATAGGGACTTTGAAAATCGTATTGAGTTTTGTTTATGGGTTATTGACAAAGTGGTAGGGTCTGAAGAATTTTTTGATTTTGTTCTGTTTACGTATGAAGCTACGTTTCATAAAAACGGTTTAGTAAAAATACATAATTTTCATTACTATAACGACGAAAATCCGCATTACTTCCGAAGTGTTATCATCAACATCGTTGGTCATTAAATGTATGGGCAGGAATCGTTGGAACCCACATAATAGGGCCTTATTTTTTAATGGAACGCTAACTGGAAGAAAATTTCGTAAATTTTTACGTAACAAACTACCCGAACTTTTAGATGACGTTCCACTAGCTACAAGACAAAAAATGTGGCTGCTGTTAGATTGTGCGTCTGTTCATTACAGTGTAATTGTCCGGCGTTACCTAAACAATATTTTTCCACAAAAATGGATTAGACGAAGGGGTCCTTATCTTTGGCCGGCAAGATCCCCATGCTTGACGCCCTTAGACTATTTTCTTTGGGGTTACATACAAAGTATTGTCTACAGTACAGAGCCAACCACTCCTAAGAACATGAAGGATATGATAAGGAGAACGTTTCAAACAGTAACAACAGAAATGTTAAAGAAAATGAACAATAACTTTTTAAAAAGAATTGAAATTTGTATCCAACAAAATGGGCGTCACTTTGAACACCTTCTTTAAATTCTTTGTAGTTATTTTTTTATAATTTTGAAGCTTATTGTATATCTGTATGCCCAATAATAGTGTACTTGCCCTTAATAAAATTCTAATTTAAGAAACCTTTAATTTATCAATGATAAATCCTACAACAAAGCACTTACTGTCAAAATAACAAATTTAAAATTTTTAAAAACTTTCCATCGGGTTATCATCATGTCATAGGTAACTAGATGTCAGCAAATAATTGAATATTGAAAAACTAATTTAAAATTTCTCGAAAACTATCAGAGTTAGATATACGCAACCCTAATACCAACTGAAAGGTAATAAATTCCCACGTTTAACAGACCCAACAGATACAGGGTGTTCCATTTAAATTAAGCCAGAAATTTATGTATTAAATGGTTAGTGTTATACTGTCATATTAAAAACACCCTGTAAATTATAGCATACCAGTAAATATTGGAAACAGAATGTTAAAAGCTTTTAGTGAGATAGTGTGAAGCAAATACGGTTATTCGTTTTTATTTTGAAGTTATTGTATTTTTTCGGAGGGTCTACAAATTATGTAAAATCGATTTATCCTGGAAACTGAACTAGATAGGTATAGGGAAATGTTAATGAACTTACATTATTTTTAATAGTACAATCTTAAAATGTGATAAAATACAGGGTGTTCCATTTAAAGGAACCTAACTTTGATACGGCACGCTTTTTTGGAGCCCCCTGTATATTCCAAAATATTTTTAAATTATAGTCCTAAGTAATCTACTTGATTCAACGTGTAATTCTGCTAATTTTATTTGCCGTTAAGACGCCAGAGAATACTTCATTCATAGTGCCCCACCCTGTACAAGATTACCTATAAGTCGATAATTTTAAATGGAACACCCTGTATATCACTATCGATTGTTAAAAAAAATTAAGGTAACTTTGTATAAAATAGCCTATATCCATCTCTAGGCGTTTAGAAAATATTCGCTATTAAACATTTTTTATGCAATAAATAATACCTTTCCTTTAAATTTAATGAGGAAATACCTTACAAATATTTTTTGATGGGTTGACTAATAGATTTTCAGCAAAATATTGTAGTTTATAATTTTAACATGTTGTAGTTTCTGAGAAAACAATTATTCACTACAAATCGTAAAATTAAACCAAATCGAAACTGCCATGCATAATAAATAGAGAGCTTTGGAAACCAGCTGAAACAAGAATTGTAAAATAATAATTTTGAAAATTGAATAGATGAGGGTTTTACTTGATGAAGATCCATACTGAACGATGGAATAAAACAATTTAATTTGTTTATAACTTCATACATAATGAATATTTAAATAAATTAGATTGTTTTATTTCATCGTTTAATAATTTTGGTTTTGTTGTACGTTAATTATATCTTTAGCGTTTACTATCTTATAGTGTCGAAGAAAGGTTAAATTTATATATCCAAAATAACAAAAGCATTGTATTGTATATTATTATTTTTAATATGTTACAGTTCACAGATCTACAGTTCACAGATCTCTTCCACTCATATTCAACAAACTTTATTTTTCATTTAAGTATTTGTAGATATTTAATATTTATTGGGCAGATATCGTTTGGGGCTCACTTGTATGTTGTCAATAAAGTGAAGAAATAGTAATAGATGCGTCATGGAAACATAAAAGAGTTATTCATCACCTTAACACATATTGATATTTAAACTATTAAAATATATTTTAGTAAGTTGATTAAATTATATTGAAGAACTTTTTTTACCTTAAACGGTATGGCTATGTTTACATTGGTACTATCACTCTGGCCTACTTATCAGAAATGCCTTATGTTCGTGAAATATCCAGTCAACCTTCCTGACCTTGATTTTATTTGTCCAGAGAGTCAAGTCCTCTTCTTCGCTCATAAGCGATTGGAACAAGTTTTGTTGGAGATACCTCGATATTGGTTTTGATTATGAACTCGAAAACCACATGGTGCTACTGTAGGTATTTATTACTTTGTTTTACGGCTCTGCGGTTTCGTGAAATATCACACGAATCGGTGATAATCTGGTGCAAGATTTCATGACAGTTCATGGATGTGAGCACTGATTCGCCAAACCCCACATGAGGTCACCCACCATCTAAGGTAAGTCTTGATCTAGTATCTATCTCCCCCCTCAGGAATGTTCCAATCGCTCTTACAAATCGTGATTTCTTTCCAGACCTTCTTTTTCCCATGTCATATTCTGTAACTGGCTTGCTGATATTGGCGTAATTGGCTGTCCCACTACCACCAAAATCAAGTAAGATTAGCTCAATTAATTTAATCGTTAAGAACTACAGTTTGAGGGACCTTCAGTCTTGTCGTACCTGATGTATAAGGATCCGGATGCCTTAGTTAAATTTAATTTCAGTCATAAGATTTACGTTTATACGATTAATGGAATACCTGTGATCCCGGAAGTATACTTCGGCGGAATATATACTTTTAATAACTTTATAAATTCAACCACTTCCATTTTATCAGTTTTTATTGTTTGGCAATTGGTATTATACGGTAAATTATTAAATATAGTTCCTCCTATATCGATTAATTAATTATCTTTTGTAACTTGGAACTATTAGTATAGACAAGTATAATTAGAGTTGGTCTTGACCCACCCACTCTCCGTAGTCGAGTATCCCGGAGCACAAATTTACCGATACAGCATTAAAACCACTTCTTCTTGCAACCCTCTTTGGACAACATAGAGGGGCAGTTAACAACTAATAGCCCAAAAAGTGGTTTCCTTATCTCTGGTTTTAATACATATTCTGTGAGCTTGAATTTGGAAATAATATATTGATTTTTAGGTAGTCAGTTAGAAAATAAATTATAAGCTTGAAGTTGTGTGATATTTCAAATTAAATAACATTCACAAGTTACCAGTGGCGACGAGGATTTTGTTAAAGAACTACGGCTAATAACAAAATATAGTTGTTAGTTGCAGTGATAAAATCAAAAATACGGTACGTCAATTGAAATAACGTCGAGATTTTTGGGAACTTTAGTGGAATTTGACAACAAAGTTTTCGATTTTTCGGTGTTTAAGGAAAGACTGAATTAATTTTTCATATCAAATGGTAGCCTGAAAAAAAGAAAGCGATATTATTAAACACGTTATCGGAGAGTTGTTACGTTTTAATACGGAACTAGTGTGTACCAAGATTGTCGGTAGATAAAACTTTCGAGCAGCTGGTGACTTTACTAAGTGATCATTGTGTACCGGTAAAATCAAGGTTTGTCGAAAGGTTGAAGTTTTATACGGCTCGAAGAGAAGGTGAAGAAAATATTTCTGATTGGTCAGCCCGAGTTAAAAAGTTAGAATCAAATTGAGAGTTCGGAAATGAACTGGAAATAGTTATGTAAGACATTTTTGTCATTGTTATAAATCAGCGGTTCTCAACCTTTTTTCGCCTGCGTACCCCTTACGAAATTATTGAGATACATTGTACCCCTGAACCATATTTTAGTAGTATCAGCCCAGAGACAATTGTAAAAAGTGGGATTTAGGGTTACAATAAATAAAATTAAAACAATATGAGCAATATCATGAATTTTGTAGTTACATGTAAGGGTTAAGGATACAATTTTGATAAAAATTACCTAAAATCTAAAAGTTTCTTTGATTCATCCTACTGACAAAAAAGACAGAACAATATAAAAAATGTATGTGATCCCTGCCCTTGCTTCACTGCGCACAGCTGTTTGAAGTTGGGTTCGAAAGATGAAAAGGCTCTTTCCATAAATACTGTGAATGGAAAATGTAACAACACCTTTATTGCCAGATCAGACAGACGTTTATATTCATTGCTTACGTCCAACCAAAAGTTGACGAGAGGTTTAGTCTTGAAAGGTAACTTCAACGTACTATCAGTAGAGATCTCTATCAGACTTTCTTTTTCTGCAATTTTCAATCCAGCAGATTGAAAATTCTCTTCAGAAAAAAGGTTTTGAACCCACTTAATTCCTTCATCAAGCTTCGGAAAGTATTTCGCGAATAAAGATTTCAATTCCTTCAAGTGTTCTGAAATTGCCAGTTTGGCAGTACTAGAGAGTTGTAACTCGTTCTCTTTCAAAAAGTCGTGCAACGTTTCAAACACTTCTGTCTGGCCATCAAGGATGCAAGACCTCCAAAAATCAATCTTTTTCGTTATAGATTCTATTTTTTCTGCTACTCTAAAAATTGTTATTGAGCTTATTTGGCGACTCAGATTTAGCTTGCTGACTTGGTTAAAAATGTCACTCAGGTATGTCAAAGATTGCAGCCACTCGCTATCATGTAATCTGGATGATAGATGGAACGGATGATCCTGAAAGAACAGCTGTAATTCAAACATTAACTCAAACAATCTTTGGAGTACTTTACCATGGGAGAGCCATCTGACTTCTGTGTGATAAAGCAAGTTAATGTGGACGCTATCCATTTCCTCGCACAAAGATTTGAACAGCCTCGAGTTTAAGGCTTGTGATTTGATGAAGTTGACGATTTTAACGGCTTCGTCAAGCAGAGTTTTCAATTCAACAGGTAGGTTTTTGCATGCAAGAGTTTGTCTGTCAATGCAGCAGTGCGTCCAGTGAACAAGAGGCGCCACTTCTTTAACACGGGCCTGAAGTCCAATAAAACATCGTGACATTTTGCACCATCGGTAGACATGCCGCATTAATAGCATTGAATATGACGTTTCCTTTCGTTGTTTCCGGCAGTTATGACACATTAAAATATTTTCTTCAACATTATTTGCATATATATATCGTGCAATTACAAGCAGCACAGCACATTTCGATACATCTGTACTTTCATCAACTTCAATAGGTATAGTGTCTATTTTCTTCGCACTTTCGTCACCAAGCACGCAATTGACGGCATCCTTAATGCACGGAAAAATTAAATTTTCTGCAATGGTGTGGTCTTTGCCAGATTTAGCAATGCGGTAACTTGTTTTATATGACGCTTCAAGCGCATTTTCTTTGTCTTTGTTAGCTGTCGCAAAATAAGATACATTTTTTTGTTTTGAAAGCCGCTCAAAAAAATTACGATCTTTATTTTCATAGTTGGCATGTTTTGTTTGTAAATGTCGTTTTAGAAGTGAAGGCTTCATGCTACTATTTGCTAACAGCTCGCCGCATACTTTCCGTATCCGTACTTTAAATACTCATCCAAGTATTTCCTCTTTTAGTGACAGTGTCAGTGCCTTCACATTTTCTTTTATGTAAGCTTCGCTCAGTATTATCACTAACCTGTGAGGGCATTTTATTGTCCGTTGATGTACTCGGTACTTCACTGTAGTTGGTCTTGTTCTGCAAAGAAGTTATTCCTTTACCACCAGTTTTCAACCACTTATCCGTGACGCGTTTTATAGTATTTTAACAAACAACTATTTTAACAACTACAGATAAACACAAAAGCACTGTGTTTACATCTGCACCCTGCCCATGCCTCAAGATGACTGACGGCGACAGTACAGTAGCCTGGGCGAGTCTAATATTAAAAAACGGAGGGGTGTATCTGCCTGCATCTACTTCCTCGCTTCATACACAGTGGACTCTACCACGAGCTTCGTTGCTACAGTAAACGGATGTAGCAGGTTATTATTTAGCTACAAGTGTTTTCCTACCCATATCCGCCTTTACATATTTTCGTTCCGCGAACCCCCTACGGACCCGTTGCGAGCCCCAGGAGATATGATAACTGTAAATAGTATGATGAAATTAGCATTACCAAAGGAGTCTGCTTTAATGGAACATTCCAGTAGGCAGCTATCAGCTGCAGTTAATATCAAACAAAAAGACGAGTTGAATTTTCACCAACAAAAGAGTCCAGCAAACTGGTAGGCCTGGTGCTATTGATCGGCCCTCTTCTTCGGGAATGGGAAACGATAAAGGTAAAAGAAGAAATGTCTCGGTAAGTGGATCATTTTTAATCAAAATCAGAGGAAATGTGTTGTGTGCGGTAAAAGCAATCACCTGGCTGGTGATTGTGCTTTCAAAGGTTGTACTTGTTACAAATGAGCATAAAGGGTCATTTAGCTACTCAATGTAAAAAAGTAATAACAATTTTTTGGCTGACAATGATAATGATATATATGGTTTTAGCGATTGTGATTATGGTAATGACTCTGAGACATTTTAAATGTAAGGAATACCGACTAAATTGAACGTAAATATTCAACACAAAATATTAAACAAACTTTTATTAAACTAACCGTCGAGAGTATCTCTTATGAATTTCGAAGCGGACATTTGAAGGGTTTAAATTTGGAAAAAAATGATTTATCTCTTAGATATTACATAGGCATGACAATTGAACCCTTAGGATTTTTAAATCTCCAGATAGGTTTAGGTATCAGTAAATTAAAGAATTCAAATATGTTACATAATATAGTAGGAAAATATGTAAGTTTTCCGACTCAGTTACAGCGTTGCTCGAAACCGATCACGAAATTTTTGAACCTAAAACTGGTTGTTTTAATAAGTTAAAAATTGAGCTAAAAATTAAAGAGGGCACTATTCCTAAATTTTGCAAACCAAGACCAGTTCCTTTTGCATTAAAACCAAAAATAGAATCCGAAATTGATAGATCAGTAGCAAATGTCGTTTTAATTCCTACTCAATTTTCAGAATGGGCTACCCCCTTTGTCCCTAATTTAAAACCAAATGGTTACCTGAGGTTGTGTGGAGATTTCAAAATTAATTTAAATCCGCACTTAATAACACAACACTTTCCTCCACCTTGTATCGATTATTTATTTTCGCCACTTCAAATTGGGAAAAAGTCTTCAAAAAGTGATTTATCGGAAGTATATCAACAAGTTTTATTAACAGAGGAATCTCAAAAACTGGTTACGATTATCACTCATAAAGGTATGTTTTCATACACACGGTTACCCTAAGGTAAAAAAAACAGCTCCCTCTGTTTTTCAGAATATTATGGAACAACTGTTTTTGATACCAGTGGTTTTAGATGACATCCTTATTACAGGGAAGAATGATCAGGAGCACTTGGATAGATCGGGAGAAGTTTTTCAAATCTTGAAAGAATGTGGTCTTCAAATAAAAAAAGAAAAATGTTTTTTATTTCAAAACTCAGTTAAATATTTAGGGCATGTAATTGATAAGGACATACATCTACATATGTCCGATGAGAGAATTTCTGCAATTAAAAATGTCGAAACGCCTAGGTAAACCACCGAACTTAAATTATATTTAGAGATGATTAATTTTTATTGTCGGCCCATATCAAATATTTCAGATATTTTAAAACATTTGTATAATTTACTAAAAAGCTGTTAAATGGTATTTGGGAAAAGGTTTCAGAAATAGTTTTGAAGACATTAAAAAGGTATTATCGCCCTCAGCAGTTTTGTCACATTTTGACCCGTAACAAAAGATAAAATTAATGGTAGATGCTTCTAGTTTTGCTCTAGGTGCTACCCTTAGCCATGTTTTTGATGACTGGTCTGAGTGACCCATTGCATTTGCTTCCCGTGTTTTGAATTCTGCAGAACAGAATTATTCACAGATTGAAAAGGAAGCGCCTGCAATTATATTTGGAGTTAAAAAGTTCTTTCAATATATTTATGGTAGGAAATTTTTATTGTATTCAGACCACAAGCCACTTTTATCAATTTTTGGGGATAGAAGGGGTTTACCTATTCTTGCAGCAAATCGTTGGCAAAGATGGGCCTATATACTATCTGCTTTTGGTTATGAAATTAGATTTGTACCTTCCTCAAAAAACATAGCAGCTTGTTTAACAAGATTACCAGAGAAAACTAATTTTTTAGATGTTCAAGACAGTATTCTTAATTTAAGTATTAACCCCGAAGTTTCATTTTTGAACTATATTCAAGAATCGGGAATTCCGATTGATTTAAAAAAAATTAAAAATGAAACTAATAGCGCCCCACTATTAATGAATATCATGTTTTACGTAAAAAATTGATGGCCAGCTAAATGTCCATCGGCAGAAATAAAGCCTTATTTTTAGATAAAACTGAAATACCCACTGAAAGAAATTGTTTATTATGGGGATACCGTTTGATTATTCCTCAAAAACTTCATAGTAACATTTTAAATGAATTGGACAGCACGCATATGGGGGTAGTTAAAATGAAGGCATTGGTTCGTTAATATTTGGTGGTGGCCCACTTTAAATAGTGTAGGCAAATTAGATAAAAAAATTCCGAGCATCCCGAAAAATCGTCCAAAGCTGGAAAGTGTTTTAATACCGTTAGAGGGTCCTAAATAAGAGTCCTGTGAGTTTGCGACGGATTCTGGCTTCTGATTCCGCACATTTTTCAATTTTTCGCTTATAACTCCTAAACTACGCATAATACAGAAAGTTGTAATCTTATCTTGTTTAAAGAACATTAAATTCTGCGTCGAAAGGTCTTTAGTTTGTTAAATTTGGACTACCGGTTTAGCCGCAATTTATTTCTGAAGTTGGGCAATTTTACAAAGTTTGTCAAAAAGTTGATTCTTTGTTTAGTTTTCGTCTTTAATCTTCTAAATACCTAAACTATACAACGTACTCCTAAGCTTTTATAAAGAAAATTTAATTTCGCCTCGGATAGTGTTTAGTTTAGTGGTTTAGCCACCCTGGCTGTGAATACCATGACTGACAACGTGGAGAGAGAAGTATTGCCAAAGTCAGCAGATTTGATCTGGATGTTAGGGAAGTGGAATGATATCTTCATAACACTTCGTATTCCCAGCCACTCAACTAGAAACAAGTATACCTTTATCACACATCAGCATTCACCAATTACTTTCTACATTCTACTGCTCACAGAATAACCAATACTTACAATAAATTGTCTAGTATTGTTGAAATGGATATTTTTTACCACAGCGCAGATTTGATTAAAAAACTACTGAAAGACTATTTCTTGCAAATTTAATTTTGTGCGGTGGTCAATTCATATATGTTTTATTACCTTTACTCATGTTATCTCTTTTTTTTTGTATACTTATATTTACTTTTATTTGATGTAGTTATCTGATTATATTTATATTTTCTTTTTTACCTAATTTGTAAACCCCCAGGGAAGCCCCACAGAATCAAGGACCAACAATTGTACATATAATAACTGTATATAGAATTAGTTTTAATTTGTAAAGATTTTATTGAACAGGTAACATACGTGTTACTATTAAATAAATACATCTAACCGTCAAGCCCTTTTTATGTTCTACCCCCTGACTACCCACGGCAATTACAAATTGACGCCCGAGCAGAAGAATTATAAATTGGCGCTCGAGCAAAACGATTACAACATCAAATGAGCCTTACAAGACCTCATGTATTTTGTGCCTCCCGATCATCAGAGCCACTCCCTCAGATTTCGATACAATCTACACAGTCCTCACAACAGCTGCTAAGAAATGCAGAGAGCTCCGACAACGCTGCTATTTTGTTGTAGTCGTAGTAAGTCCCTCAATCAAGTGAGGTTTGACCAATTCGAAAAATAATTTTACCTTGGCGTCTTTGCCTCCTACAGAAGCGGCTGCGCGACAGCACTCCTTCAGAGATTACTTACAGGTCCAGCTGTGGAGGAGTAATGTTCTTGATGCAGAGAGATGGGGATGGAAAATAACCACCAATGAGTTAACTACCATCACAACGACTGAACCACCGCCTCCACAAGAAATTCTCAACTCCATATCGTGTACATATAAAAAAGGGTGCACAGCATGATGCTCTTGTAGGAAGGCAGGGATAAAATGCACCACCATCTGCATAACCTGCAAATGGCACGAATACCTCAATTCCATCCTTGAAGACAAGGAGGTTATTATACTGGATGCTACCCAGTGTGACCAGGAGATTGATGCCATCAAAGGAGAACAAGAAATGAATCCCCATTCTCAAAATTTCGAGGATGAGGACCTAGTTTACGGGATCGGCGAAGAGCGACCGTCTTTTCCCAAACGGCGAAAGACATCGTCAACATGAGTACCTTGTACATCTTTCATATTATGATATTTCATGTACACAACTAATACCGTTATCATTTTCAAGTATACACCTTTTGTTACCTTCAATAAAACATTATTCATTGTAATGCCTTCTTATATTTTGAAACCCATAACATCATTTTGGGGTGTCCAGGTGCGGACCCAATAAAAGGATTAGATCGCCTGAATAAAAGGAATAATATAGCAAAATATGAAGTAGGACAGATGTGTCCCACCCTCCCACAATCGGTTACACTAGCTACGAGTAAAACTTTTTGTAGCATGCGTCGTTTTAGAGTTGTAAGCCGAAAAATAAACAAAGAAAAAAACTTTTTAGCCAATTTGGTAAAATATGACACAAATTACAAACGCGATTGTGGCTAAACGAGTGGACCGGTCTTGTTCAACTAAAAACTATTCGACCCCGAATTAAATTTTCTTCAAACAAGCTTAGAGTAAATTTTTCTGTAAAGTGCAACGTTTAGGAGTTGTAAGACGAAAACTAAACAAAGAATCAACTTTTGACGAAGTTTTTAAAAATGGCTCAACTTCAAAAATCGATTGCAGCTAAACCGGTACACCACATTTAACAAACCAAACACCATTCAACGCGTAATTTAAGGTTCGTAAAATTGAAAAATGTGCGAAAACTCTGCGGTTTTTTACTCTCAAAACTTAAGCAAAAGACAAAAACCGTCGCAAACTCACAGGACTCTCTAAAGGTACTAAAATACTTTCCAGCTTAGGACGATTTTTCGGGAAGCATATGTCTAATTTATCTGGGCTAAAGTGCGGAAATTGAATATTTAGCGAGGAGTTGTAGGACATGCATTGTATTTGGCTCAAATCCAAGAAGCATTTTTTTGGGGGTATGGGATTCGCCTAAGGTAGCCTGGACAAGGTTGCATGCTGATTTTTTTGATCCTGTACATGGAATTTTTTTTTAATTATTCAGGATGCCACATCTAAGTGGTAGAAGCCTTTGGGGTAAGAAATTTGTCTACAACTAAAATAATTGAATTGGATGTTTTTAGTAGATTTGGGTTACCAAGAGAATCTACCGATAACGCTCGAACTTTCACTTCAGAAGAATATCGAATATTTTTAAATCAAAGTGGTATAAAACATGAAACAGGGGCTCCTTATTGTTACGAAACAGCACCCTGGTATAGTCCCTAAAACCGACTCTGTCTAAGCCAGGTATAAAAGTTAAAATTATGGCGGATACGCAGTTATAAAAAACTGCTTACGACTTCACGACTATCTTATGTAAAAAATTATTTGTGACTGTGTAAGCCGCAGCCCAGAATTTACTAGTAAAAACGGCTTTAATATATAAGGGACTGATCAGGAAGAGTTGGTTTAGTTTATAATTTGACATAGTGAGTTAAACAGTAAATAAGTGAATATAAAGTGTTTATATAAATTACTTTGAGTGAATATACAGTTAATATAAATTAATAATTAAGTGATTAGTTAAGTACATATAAATTAAGTGTTAGTGTTTAAATAAATTAGTAAGTAGCCGTACCGAATGTTTAAAATTTATCCCACCCGTAATAAAAACGTTTATTATTTAAATAAATAACAAAAACATTACATTATCATCCTCCTGCAAACGGACAAGCGGAAAGTGCTGTTAAAATTTATAAAAAGCCATTTTAAAAGCTAAATATGAAAATCCTAAATTAGAAATATATCTTATACTACAGAGGTTCTTATTTTATTTTCGTAATACACACAGGCGAACCACTTTTTGGTAGGAATTGAAGAACAAAATTTAATTTACCCTCGGCGGAGGAGATCGTAAAAAAATCTAGAACGACAAAAACAAAATTATTCGTCACGTGGAAGAAATATTATTTTTAAATTGAATCATAAGGCCTGGATAAGGGATTTTAGATTAAATTCTAGTTCTCCTTGGTGTTTTGGAGTAATTACAGATGTGTTGGGTCGGAGAACTTACATGGTTAAGACAGATAGCGGTATGATTTGGAAAAGACACACTGATCAATTGAAATTAAAACATAAAACTTTAAATACAAATTCAGAAACTGTTTCAATCATACCTCGATCACAATTAGATAATAATGTTTCACTTGATATCAATGAGGTGCAAAACAGTGAAAATCATGTTGATGAGGGGGAAATGCTTCCGGGTAATAGTGAAGAAAATGAAAATCTCGGTATAACTACAGAAAATAATATTGGTACGCAGGTATCAGTTAGAGTACTTCACCACTATTACTAGGAAAACATAAAAGGTTTTAACAAATTAATTCATAGGTTTGATTAGCTCGAAATTGTGGGGTTGTTCTATTCGGACCGGTAGAGTGGGTCATGAAGGAGCCAAAAATAAAAGAAATAGATGCTTTCTAGGGTTCTTTATATTCCTCACACTGAACAGCTTAGTTACCCAACTCATCTAGTTGCTTATTTACAGATAATATGGCCCCATGTACTACCACACGGTGTATATAGTGCTATAGATATAAGGTGATTCTAAATGATATTTATGTTGAGAGCAAAACTAATGAACTAAATTATTTATAACTCTAATAACTAATTGACCAGACAATATTTCTTGTACCGGAGCAAGACCCAGCCACAATACGCAGATTTAAGAAAAGAAAAAAAATGGAAAGCTCTTACTTCCTACTCCGGGTGGAGCGACTCTACCTTTACAGCCGGCTGTACAATGTACGGTGGCATAATTCGGGACAGTATTAGATGCTACCGAAACTAATGTAGTGGACAGGTTACTGGTGAATAGTTGGCAGCTAATTATTTAACTAGTCATTCCAGTATTGGCCTAAAGTTGCGAATGAGTATTTATGATTAGATGAGCATCTACGGAAATCAAGGTATCTTACCGAATATGGGCAGCGGCCGTGTAAAGAAAGGTACGTAAATCCACAGAATGTGTGCATCAACTGATGTCAATCGTACTCTCTCTTTGATGTTACATTCTTTGTACTAGAGCTCTTTAGATCCGAAATAAAATTCGATTTTAATTAAACCACGTGGTCTAAATTCGGTCCAGAAAAAAAAACACAGAAGGAAGATAGATAGACAACCTGAGAATTTCCTTAGCTAGGCAATTTTTGATGACATTCAATACCATAGTATCACAGAACTAGAGTAAAATTTATATTTTGTATTCAAGAAGAATTTTAGTTCAAGGTCAATCGACATTAAACAATGACTACAGGTTATTTCAATAGATAATTAACTGATCTTTATTATAATTTATAATCAATTGTAAGTATTATTTTATTAATTCCCTATTCAGTCAAAAAAAATATAATGAACCCGTAACAATATTAGTGTGGCGAACAGTGAGGAATCCGGAAGGAAAATTGCAAAGCCACAACTAGTACTGATTAGCGTCAGCTGTTGTGGTCAAAATAAAAACTATGTATCTACACGTGAAAGCTATAATGGTCTTTGGGCACAAAGTATTGTTGTTGGCCCTAAACAAAATTTGCCACGAGAAATCGAAATGCCATATACTGAATTCCTAAAAGGATGTGCGTAATATTGCATTCTATGAAAATTTGGCCCAAAAAAGCACTGAAGATGACGACACGGAAACCGCAGATGTTTCAGAAGATGACAACAGCAGTGGATGCGAGCTTTGAATTTAATATATTGTTTTTGTAACGTTAAGTAAAAAAAATTTAATAAATATTTTCTGTCAAAAACAACATGAGTCTAATAATTTTGTATTTTTTCTGACTTTTTATTTTTTTTGATAATTTCAGCATTAGAAGTCACTATGTAAAACAAATTTACACATGTCTAGAAAATTTGATGAAGGTGCTTATTTCCAGTAAGAAGCCCGAAAGAAATTTGTAATTTCTGCAAAACAAATTTTTTTGACTTGTGACGTTTTTGCAAAAAAACCCTCATTTGTTGCGCGGAAGAAGCGATATTAACTACCTCAAAAATATTCAATAGAAAAAACACTCACTATTGGTCTCAAGAAAACAAAAACAACGTTAAAACTATATAACATCAATGTCGCCGTAATGTTCATTTACAGGAATGAAATAATAGGCCCTCTATTTCTGGATAACCATTTAACCTTGAACTACTTAACAATATCAGACCGTTACTAGAGAGCAATGGTAACATATGGATGGAGCACCTTGCCATAAGACCATTCAAGTGAGAAATTATTTATTTAAAAGAGAAACAGAAGTCGTTGGACCAAATGGAAATATTCGAGTCCAGATTTGACCTCCTGGATTATTTATTCTCCGTGGAGAATATTAGAGGATAAAGTCTATAAAAATAAATCCTTAGATGTTGATGATCTCAGGAATCAAATAAGAGAAGAAATTCAAAATACCAATGAAGGTGCTGCAGTAAGAGACGCCCTAAGAAAACTAGAAGTCATCTACACAACTTCTATTGCTCAGAATGTTCATGTAGCACATTTACTTTAAGTTTCCATTTTGTACTAGGTATAGTTTATTGGTTCTTTCGTTATATGAATTTGTTTTTAAATATTAATTAATTTGGGATCCAATGTTTACTATTAACTTAATATCTTGCTACTTCCTTAATAGTTCACAAAACTTATCCTATTGTTAAATGTTAAAAGATTTCTTTATTTGTTAGAATTTGTAATTGAAATAAAGACTTATTTTACTGATCATTGGGGATCATTGATTACATGCAATATTTTACGATTTGTAGTGAATTGTTTTCCCAGAAAATACAGACATGTTAGTTAAAATTATAAACTACAGTATACTTTGGAAAATCTACTAGTTAGACCGTTAAAAAATATTTGTAACGTATTTCCTCATTAAATTTAAGCGAAAGGTATTTTTTATTACACAAAAAAATTTAATAGCAAATATTTTCTAAATGGTTAGAGATGGGTATAGGCTATTTTATACAAAGATATCTAAATTTTTTGGGAACAATCGAAATCGGCAATGATATAGAGGGTGTTCCACTTAAAAGTATCGACTTATAGGTGATCTTATATATTGGATCAATTTCTGACATAACCCTGTATAATTTGTAGCCAAAAGAAACAACTATAGTTATATATTGTGGTATTGTCTTTAACATTAAAATCGCAGATTTTCCAAATATGATTTACTTATATTTTTTTATACGACCTTAAATAAATGCATTTCTAGCAAAAAAATAAATAAAACGGCTATTAAATCCTAAACCATGAGATATAGATATATTGAAAGTGACTCTTTTTTTTTATGAAATATGCAAAAATTTTAAGAGTTGATTCCTGACCATGGTAAACTGAGCACCCTGTATACGTGAGAGGTAATATAAAAGTTCCCTTTAAAACAATAACAGTTTGTATTTAACTTTTTTCCTAAATAGAAAATCTTTCGTAATAAGGGGATAGAGGATCTTATGTGGGACACCCTACAGTGTATCCTACTTTGAGCACTTTTGGGGAGTATCTCCCTTATCTTTGAAGATAGAGGATTGTGGCTTTCGGGACAGTTTGCTACATTTTTATGAAATTAAAAATCGCGTAAGCAGAATTTGACAGCCCTTTTAGTTTTTGAGATACAGGGTGGAATTGAAAAGTATTACTTTTCATGCACCCCTCTATCTCAGTTATATTTAAACTTATCGAAGAAGTTAAAACTTGTTATGATAAACTGATAGAATTTTTTTCGTAGAATCTAGTGACGTAGTTAGTTTTGTCCCAACACCTTTCGTTTTTTAGTTATGAAGCAAATATATGTTTTTTTTAAATAGAACACGTATATTATTATCTATATTCATTAAAAGCTAAATGCCAAAAACTTCACGCGTTCTTGCCAGTTTCTGATTATTAGTGAAATATTTCTGCTGTTTTGGTATTTTTAATTCACAATATATAATATTTAATTATATATAGATATATAAATAAATTTTGCAGAAAAAACCAAATAAGACATTGGTTCACAATGAAAATATACAATTTAAAAACTAATAAAAAAATTATTAAACTTAAAGGTGGATTTTTGCTTCATCTTGTTCATAGAAGAGAACATATACTTCTCCACTGACTACAGATTTCCACGATATTAATAGCACCCTTGAATCGTTATATTCGTGCCACTGTCCCGTGTAGGGATGTCGGCAATATGCTGTGTAGTGATCATTGTAAGTGGTTCCACTGTGATTTGATATAGCGTAGAGGTTGTACATACAAGGTGCCACATTATCAGCCGCGTAATGGCTCATATCAATCCCTTCTATTGGAAAATCTATTGCAATATCTCTTATGTATGCGTCTTTCTTTAGATATTCTAATAGCCACCTTGTGTTTGATAGGCATTGGATGATACTATTCATGAAACATGTGTTGCCAATATTTTTGAAGCCTTTGAGACCCAAAGATTTTAGTGGAATACCCTTTATGGTTCTGATTGTAGAGATATTGTTAAGAGCTCTTTCGCAACTACTATCATTGTCCGAATAATCTCGGATTCTATTATTGTCTTTCTCATTTGATAGGCGTGATAAGGAATTTGAATTGATGTTGTTCGCTATTGAATTGGATGGAGATACTGCTGTTTTGGAAAGTTTGGTTGATGTCGATAGATCATTGGTTTGGTTCAATTTGTTAATATATTCCTTGTTATCTACATCATTTTTAGATGTGTCCTTTTGTTCTTGTTGAGTTTCATCCCCTTTCTGAAAATCTTTATAGAGAATGAAATGTATGAAGAGAAGTTGTTAACTCTAGGATTATTTTAAGAAAGGGAATTGATGTTTATTGTTTCCTCAGTTACTACGACCCTATCGACTTCTGACCCATTATTTTTTTTACGTCTTCATTCTCTTCCAATTTTGAATGTGACTGCAAAATATCGGGGTTATTTTGACACTTGTTGGAGGCAATGTCATTTTTTTTGGTCACCGAAACATTAGGGCTTTTCGGAAACGGTAATCTTAGATCAGATAGATCACTTATCAGCTGATTGTGGATTCTAATCCAGAACGAGATTTTTATCAGAGTTTCCGAACGACGCGTTCTGTTTTGTGTGGAAATGTCAAATTTAATACTTAACAAAAACTTTTTATATTTATTACTTTAGTTTCGTGGGTTGATTTTTCATGTACTTCTCTCCATACTCATCTTGTAAAGCTTTCATTTGTTTTCACTCATCGTTGACACTAAATTCTAATACCAACATGCTATTTTTTATATCGAAAAGCCAAAAATTATAAAAACCGCAAGTCTGAGCAATTTGCAAACTACGTGGCTTAAAACACTTAATAACTTTTTATTAAAAAAAAAACAAAAAGAAAATTTCAATACCAATAAGCTATTTTTTATATTGAAAAGTCAAAAAGTACAAAAACCGCAACTAGGCTTAAAGAATTAACCCATTTATGCCTAACGGGTCGAAAACGACCCACTGCCTTTTATATATGCACCTGTTCATATCGCTGTGTTGAGTGTGTTGCCTATAGTGGCATTCGCATGTTAAAACTGCATATTCTGTTGTAGTGTCAGTGAAAAAGCACGTTCGACAGTGAGTTGTTCGTTTTTGTAACAAATCAAAGTGTAATATTTCTTTGGGTGACATGGCTGAAAGTTATTACTGGTAAGTATTTCAGTTTTTTAAAGAATATAATCAATTGATGATATATTGTTGTTTATTCTTCAAAGTTCATGGTACGTTCCCATTTATGAGGGCAGGCTTGGACACTTCGACTAAAATTGAAGTATAATTTGGTTGGGTCGCTAACGACCCGTTGGGCAGATATGTGATATATTTTTTTTATATTCAGGAAAACACCACTAACAACAGCCGAGCTGTTAGATGAAATAGAAAGACTTGACGATCCTAATATTCCTGATGCTATATATATTACTCCGCCGGATGATAACGATTTTGATAGTGGTGAGGATTCTGGGGACGAGGACTGCAATGATCCGAACAGGCTAAATCCCAGGCAGCATCAAGCAGAAGCAGAAAGCAACAGGCTAGAAGAAGACAATAGCGACAATGAGGAGGAAACTCAAATACAAGAGAAAAGTGGCCCATCTAGGAAAAATAAGTTTCCAAAAAAGCGTAACTGGTCAAAGGGTGATTTGGATAAGACAACGTCTCAATCATCTACTGCAAAATTTCCTATGGTTGATATATTACCTGTACTTACGCTAAGCGATAAAAGTGAACCTTCAGAATTTTTAGAACTATTTCTAAATGCAGATGTACTCGAAGATCTTGTAAAATATACTGTTTTGTATGCAAATAGCAAAAACTGTCGATTAGAACTAGGCAACGATGAACTACTCGTTTTCATAGCAATATTATACTTGAGCGGTTATGTTCCAGTTCCACGTCGAATAATGTTTTGGGAAGGGCGAGACGACACTCGAAATTTTCTGGTGTATAACTCCATGCGTAGAAATAGATTTGAGGAAATATTCAGATTCCTACATGCAGCAAACAACAATAACTTGGCAGAAAATGATAAAATGGCTAAGTTACGTCCTCTGATAGAAAAAATGAATGAAAATTTTGTAAAATATGTACCTTGCAACTCGGAATTGTCAATCGACGAGTCTATGATCCCGTACTTTGGCCGAAACGGGTGTAAGCAATCCATAAGAGGAAAGCCAATTCGTTTTGGCTACAAAGCATGGGTTCTTGCTCTATCGTCTGGGTACTGTGTGAATTTTGATATATACCAAAGGAGGAGAATGAACACAGGAGAGAAGAAGATGGGCCTTGGAGAGTCTGTGGTTACAACGTTTGCCAACTTGCTCCAAAATCAATTTCCCGATAATAAATTTTCTCTGTACTTTGACAATTTTTTTACAAGTGCTTCACTTGTAAGTAAACTCGGGAAAATGGGTTTTGGTGCAACTGGTACCGTTCGAGAAAATCGAACAGATAAATGTTCTCTTGAAAATTCGGCTTTAATGAAAAAGAAAGATCGAGGGGTCTACGATAGTGCAGTTGACAAAGATGAAAACATTGTTTGTGTAAGATGGAAAGACAACAGTGTTGTTACTTTGTTGTCAAATGAATATGGTTTATGCCCAATCCAAAAAGCAATAAGATATTCATCAACAAATAAAAAAAAGTAGATATACAGCAACCATACGTCGTGCAATATTATAATAGATATATGGGAGGGGTAGATCAGATGGATAATAATATTGCAAATTATCGTATAGGTCTGCGAGGAAAAAAATGGTATATTCCTATTTTATTTTGGATGTTCGACATATGTATGAGTAATTCCTGGGTTTTGTCACGCAAATTTGGTTTGAAGTTGGACAATTTGGAATTTCGCAGAAGAGCTGTAATCGCTATATTACAAAAATATGGAAAACCTCCTTTGGCCACAGGTCCAACATTCCATTCTGTAAGTCCAGCGGCACGTCGACAGGGTCAGCATCTGGTTGTGATCAGCCAAACAAGGCGAAGATGTGCTTTTTGTAAAAATAAAACAACCAAGGCCTGCAATCAATGTAAAGTTGCCCTTCATGATAAATGTTTTCTAGATTATCATAAATAATGAAATTTTCAAGTTTCTGTTGTAAAATATAGAGTTCAATAACAGTTAGCTTTTATTTTCATATATTACCATAACTCAACATCCAGAAAATGCACTCTAAATGTAAATTATCAAACAAACAAAAAAGTACAATTATTTGCCCAAGTGGGTCGAAAATGACCCACATCATATTTCAAAAACTGACCTTTACATTTTTATTTTTAGTATCAACCCATCATAAAAATGTCATTTTTCACAACATGTACAAGTTTCAAAAGGAAAATGCAAAAAAAAATTCTGGGCATAAATGGGTTAATAACATTTTAGCTTGAAGAAAACAAAAACAAACGAAACAATCCGTCAGCTGATGGCATTTACCCACCGATGTACTAGGGTAGAAAGGATCCAAACATATGATTATGATCCGCTCAGTTCGTTCAGTTTCCGAACGTGAGTGAACGTGATCCGGATTACTTTCCGAACGTTCAGATCATGAACGGGTTAACCCGATCATAGTTTCCGAAAAGCCTTATTATTACTAGATTTTTTAACTCAGGTTGATATTGCTTTTGTACTTGTGGTTTCACTCCATTGGACACATCAGATATTTTGGATCTAACCTCAGTTGTCTTATTGGCGAGGTTAGTACAATTTTTTACTGTTCTGGAGAGTTTGTCATTAAAATTGTTACTCAAATCGGCTACTGATGCGTGATTTCCGTTATCATCTTCATCAGACAAATTGTCTGTATTAGTATTGTTAGAGTATGCCACACTGTTAGTATAAATACCTTCTATTTGGTCGTTTACCTTTTTATTTGATGTCTTTAACTCTATTCGGGCAAACCAGTTTTATATTTTGTTTTGGTCAAAGATAATTTATTGCGCATAGGAATCTCATCATTCTCTAGCATATTCATCTTCTTCAGTATTCCTATGAATGGGACATCATCTGGCTGGTGGTTATCTATATTTTTTAGTACACTGAGGCCCAAAAACTTCTTGGGGGCATAATTTATAAAATTGTCAACGCATGTATTATCAGAAGACACACATTCTGAAGAAGAGAATGAAGATGTTAAATAAGAATTTCGGAAAAAGGAAAGATCACATGTTATAGGGTCGGTAATGTGAGAAAGTTTGAAAGTGGTAGAATAATTAGTTTTCTTATGATTAGGTTTCATAAAAAGTTCTTCTAGAGGCTTAGAACGGGGAAACGTACGGAGAAAAGATGAAGCGTTTCCTCTTTGAATTGCAATACTTATTTGTTGTATAAAGAACAAAGTTGCTCTTGAATCATTGGTTTCTACTGATATTTTTTACCGATTTCTTTAATGAATTTTAAAGCTTCATGACCGAAAACACCAGATGTTTCAATTGCTACAGGAATAAAAATGTAAATGTTCTCCAAAGTTTTGTATTTATTGATTTTAAAAGATTCGCCTTGTAAAGCTGCAGCGCCTGCGGAAGTAGATGTGGATCGGACATGGGACGGAGCCCAAGTGTCAATGCAAGTGAAATCCCATAATGGTCTGCCGCGTTGCCATGGAATGAGGGTCATACCATCTGGACGTTCACCGTCGTCGCGGCAAGTACCTAACGGTTCCATAGAACAGGGAATCTTTGCAAGATGACAGGCCTCGTTTGATTAGGTCATTTAATGCAGAATGACGTGAAAAACGGCCGGCACTTAATTTGCAGCTTAAGTCGTGTTTACCATATTCATCAACATCAGCTCCGCAATGACAGCGATGTTTTACACAAATTTGACAACCTAAATGGAGACCAATAGAAATACGGAAACTTTCGTCATCCAAAAGCGTACCTAATGGGGCCGACGGCATACCGTTCAACCATGCTCCTGATTCCTTTGAAAATGCTGCATTCAAACGAGCCTTGTCTGGTATATTGATAGCTTTCTGAAGCAGATTTTCTTTTTCAATGTTCAATAAAGGCATATCCCAGGATTTTTGAAAGGATTTATATTCATCGGGTACAACTTTGTTAGACTTTAATGACCAAATATTTTCTGCCTCCAATAATGAAGGGTAACCGATTGAGCGAATTCCTGAACCACCATATGAAACAGGAAGTGAAGCTTGTTTCCAAGAAAGATCCTCTAATTTAATGTTAATTAATGACTCTAATGAATGACAAATGGTATTGTCAAAATTGATTAAGATATCATTATGTAACCAGGTCGGACTACATCTTAAGATATATGTTAATTTTGGAATTAATAGGCAATTCTTGAGAAGGTAATAAGCAATATGTGTCGGTAACCAGGATAAACGAGATGACATTTTTTTGAGAAAAAGGTTAGTTTTTCATTGAAAGCTGATAGAAAGGATTCGTTTAATAAATGAGCACCTAATAGAAATAAATTTTGTCTGTTGGTAATTGTTATACCTGGTGCTAAAGAATTAAATTTATCAATGGTTAGCTTATTTGATGATTCTAAGAAAAATAACTCTCATTTGTTAAAATTGAGTTTAAGACCAATATCCTTGGAATTGCTTATATTATTGACAAGAGGAGTTAGTATTACCACCTTGGAATTGCTTATATTATTGACAAGAGGAGTTAGTATTACCACCTAAAGAACCATCATCAAGGTACCAAGCATTGAATTCTGTGTCAATGTTGCTTATAAGTTTGTGTATCGATATGCAAAAAAAGAGGGGTGTCAAAGGGTCCCCTTGTTGGACGCCTCTTTCCGAATAAATGATGTTTTCGCCAAATAAAAGATACGAAGGGAATCGATAACATTGATTGATGAAAGGAAAAATTTCAGGTAGAATATCTGCTAGAAGTTGTAGAACTTGTTTTAAAAGAGTTTACTGCGTTACTGACAAATTCTTCTGTTATAAGAATAGGAATAGTTTCCGAACTCAGAGTAGGGAACGTACTATTAAGTTTCTCTAAAGGATGTTTCGATTTTAAATCTGTTAAAGTGGGTGCACTGACATCAGCAAAACTGTCATCTGAAGCTAATATTTTGATTGCGCATGTCAAGTCGCCGTCAGAAACTTTATTAATGACATTTTTAATTTTACTATTTTTTGATAAATTTACGTTTTTCCGAACTGAGAAATTTGTGTTTTGCTGATCAGAGAAATTTAAATGATGATCTATATTTTCAAAAGTTTTTAAATTATTCTTGATTATGGTAGAGAGAGATACTTTTTTATTAGAATTTTTAGAAGGAAGACTTAAAACATTGTATGTAAAAAGCAATAGATTTTCCCAGGTAGGAATAGAATTTTGATTTACGCATTTATCAATCAGATTAGAGAGCGGTTTTCGAAAAGTATAATATGATGGTTTTGCACAATCTAATGAAAATCCTCAAGAAGCTTCGGAATTATATTTACAAAGGTAACATATTTTGAGCGCTATGTTTACGATGATTTCTTAGGGGTTGTTTATTTGTTCATATTAGATATCCAGAAAGAAGGCAACTTTTCCCAGACTTATTCTCCCACCTTAAACCAAATTTAGTAGAATCCATATTCTATCCAGTCCCGTCCTAATGCATAGTACCAAATAAGATAGAGGAAAAGAAATAAACGTATTGGGTTGTGTAGAAGCGACGCCATATTCTTGCAAGCAAATAGAGGAAGCAACTGGTGTATCCAAGTGTGATGATGCTCAGAGAATTTTCAGGAATTATAAGTATCATCCCTATAAATTCCAAATAGTTCCAACATTTACATCCTACCGATGCCGAGCGCTATTTTGCCAGTGGTATTTATAACACATCCGTACAGATGAATCATTTGGAAGGTCCGATGAATGTTATTTTTCAAGTGCGGGAATTTTTAATCGCTTAAATCCATTGGTACGCCGATAATCGACATTTAATTTTTGAGAGGGCATAACAGGGACGTTTCGGAGTTGGGGCCTCATGTTTTATTTTTGGAAAACGCATAGTCTACAGATTTTATGAAGGACGCCTCACAGCACGTCGGTACCGATAAATCATTGAGGAAGTTCTTCCAGAACTGATTGAAAATGTGCTATTGGTCCTTTATAATTCCGTTTATTTTCAACAAGGTGGTGCCCCCAGTCACGACTATGCCCTTTTGAGGCCCGCCGCATATTTAACCCAGCACACGCACAGCCCACGGACAACACACGCGTGTGCTATTCTGTAAACATTAGTTTAAAGTAGAGTACCGCAAATTGATCCTAACCCACGCCGATCACACGCCCAACCCACATTCGCACAGTTTTCGTTGGGCGAGTGTACAGCTAAGTTTATTAAAAATGGAGAAATTAATAGAGTTAGTTCGACGTTTTCCAGTTCTTTATAACATCAGTCATGAAGATTATATGAGAACCAAATTCTTCACTGGAAATAGGATCTTGCGCATTGCACTCTTTACCAGTGATGTCATCTTTGATTAGTTCATGCACTTCGTTAAATTGTCTTCTATTTAATCTAAACGATGATTCAAAAATATATTCCGGCACTTAATAAACAAAACTCTCCGTGAGCCTTTTTTTGCTTTTCTTTCTTTTTAAATTTAATAAACTTAATAAAATAAATGTTTCTTCCTCGAGTTGGGTATGGCGTGGTTTCAATAGGCGAGAGAAACGTGGACGAGGGTCGTGCGTGTGCTGGGTCCAATATGCCGTGGGCTTTAGGCGATAACTTTCCTCAAAGATGTATTGGTACCTACGGACCTGTAAGATGACCTCGATCTCCGCATCTTTCAATTTTGGATTTTTATGGGGTTTCTGTAGCAGAGCTTTCTGCAGCAATTAATTTAAGTTTCCAAAATTTGCAAAGAAGTTTTATTATTCTTTTTAACGCTATTAGAAGGATACCGAAAATGTGCCAATTTTGCATACAGGAAAATGGCCATTATTTCCAAAACCACCTATTAAACCTCTGCTTTTTCAAAATTCTGCTTTTCTTTGTTTTTTTCCTACCTTGAGTTTTAAGTAAAAGGTGTTTGCTGTTACTTGTTTTGAGTACGTTTCAATTATTTAGTTAAATTAAGTTTAAAATGTTGTAATACATAATTAAGGATTGAGAATTGAAAAAATATTTTTTGAATTGAGTTTGAAAGTATAATAAGTATAATAATCACTCAGAAAGATTTTAGCCATATCCTACTACCTATTAATTAATTACGACACACAAGAAAATCTTAAATTCTAAGGTTGTTTTTAAAACTAATTGAATACAACTATATATTTTTGGAAAGCCCAATATTTCCATTCGTAGGACCTGCAAAATCTGAATGCAGTCGAGTCCATGGAGCCCGTGTCCATTCCTAAGGGTGTACCGGCGACTTTTTTGGCATGTTTCGTGACTTGATACTCAGCACACTGGTTAACTAAATCTTCAATCCGTTTGTTCATGCTACGCCACCAGGCATATACAGATACATTTTAGCCATATCCTCCTACCTATCAATTGCGACACAAAAGAAAATTATAGAAAATTTTAAATTCTGAGCTTGTTTTTAAAAATAATTGCATACAATTATATATTTTTGGAAAGTCCACTTCATGTCTAATGAATATAGTAAATAATATACAGGGTGTTCCATTTAAAAAAACATCATATGTTTGCTTCAAAATTAAAAAACAAAAGGTAAGTACGAAAAATAGAACAAGTTTTAACTTTTTCGATAAATTTAAAGAAAGATGAGATACAAGGGGTGCCTGAAAAGTGATACTTTTCAAGTCCATACTGTATCTCAAAAAACAAAAGGGCTATCAAAATTCTGCTTACGCCATTTTTAATTTTATAAAAAAATGGCAAACTATCGCGAAAACCGCAATCCTCTATCTTTAAAGATAAGGGAGATACCCCGCAAATGTGCCCAAAATGGGATAGAGTGTACTTCCACCTCAGAATACGTGGGTTGCAGCCCCAATTTTTTCCTGCAAGGTTTCTGCACACCATTAGAGCCATTATTGCTTTTTATGTGTTTGATCTTTTTTGTGATTATTCCAATGTTATGCCTATATACTTGTCCTCTTGTCTTGTAAGAGGAGTTTTGGTGGGGTTAAAGTTGAGTCCCACCTGCCTATACAAGCTATTCGTTTAGTTGAGGCATCTTTGTACTACAACCGTCAGACTCCACATTAACGGAGATGTTACTCCCCCCTGTGGATATTCTCTGGTTGTACTGATGAAGATGCTATTTTCTCCTATCTTTGCCTCTGCTACTCTAGTGGTGAGATGTTCTGACATTCACCTGAATATCGTACTATCTACACCTCTATTATTAAGCGCTCTTTTGATAGCTTCGTGTGGAGTATTACCGTGTATACAATATCTAATATGTATTTTCATTATGAGAGATAATTTAACATATTTTTTATATGTAGCAATAAATAATAGATTAGTCACATGTTTAACGTATGTTGTCTTTTCTCTAACACAATTGTTTCGGTCAATCAGTTCCAACAAAAATTATGTAAACTGCATGTGTAGTTAAAAACTGTGTGATTGTGATTTTTATAATAAAGAAGATTTTTAATACCCAGCAGAAAGATCTGAAACTACCTTTCTTAAGCTGGCAGGACCAACTGGGCAGGATGAATTCAAACCTATTGCATTTTTTAATACTAATTTGTATCATCGATCCAAATTTTGTACCATGCGCCATGGCTCTGCTAGCTTAATACTAAGCTAGCAGGACATTAAATTTTTTTTTAAAATAAAACAAATGTAGCAATAAATGAGACTGAATTTGAGCTAATTTGTACCATAAAAAAAATTTATATATTTAACCAAACTGCTTGAAACAATCTCTAATTGAATTTAGATGTGTTATGCTCAAGCGTATAATGTCTATTTACGGTACAAATTATGTTGCTTCTTAAGTAAAAATAACGAGCGTAACACATTTGAATTCAATTAGAGATTAGTTCAAGCAGTTTGGTTGTATATATCAAGTTTTTTTGATGGCACTAATGCAGTCTTCTTTATTGCTATTTTTGTTTATTATTTTTTATTTTGTTAATGTGGTCCTGCTAGCTTAGTATTAAGCTAGCAGCGCCACATTTTTCTCTAAAGTGGCGTATGGCACACCATTTGGATCGATATCGATGGTACAAATTAGTACAAAATAAGCACTAAATAATCCAAGAGGTCTTAATTCATTCTACCCAACTGGTCATCCCAGCTTAAGGGAGGCGTTGAAAATGTATACAGTAAGTCTAAATTTTGAACGATATTGCGTGAATTTCGGTTTCAGATATTTCTGCGGCTTTATACAGAATTAAACAATTTTTAACAACAATAATACGAGACATCACAATAAAATAATAGGACCACACAACATATAAAAGCGGTTTGCAGGAAAGCGTGAATTTCATAATAATATAGAAAAAAATATATTTTATTTTTAACATTAACCAGCGAATATTTAAAAGCTTAGGAAGTGTGTCAATAATTACACTTTGGAAAAATATCGAATATTTGAGGATATTCAAATTAACTTATGAATATAATTTTGTTTCAAATAGGTATAAAACGTTCCATGGTAAATGGTATTGGCTAAACGATTATAATAAAACCATTTAGACCCTTAAGTTGTAAAACCCGAGAATGTCCATCATAAATGTAAAAGGACTGGATTGTATTATAATAATTTGTAGGTACAATATTTATACATACAGGGTGATCAGTTAAGGGTGGTTACCGGCCATATCTAGGAAACCGTTTGTCCTAAAATTTGCGGAAATAATTCTTATAACAAAATTGGGCCTAAAAAACTGTTTAAAAATATTTTCGCTAGGTGCGCAATCCATCACTTAAAAAATATAATTCAATTTTTTACAAAATATTCTCCAATTAAGGTTGATGAAAGTTATTTGCTTTAGATACTTCCGTCCATATTCAACAACTTTTGTCTAAGTCATTTTTCTATATCACTATTCTCAAGTGGGGGGGAAGTGTAATTTTGTTGACATCAAAAGGACTGTAACTTTCATATGCCCGAACCGATTTTCACAAACGTAGACTCCTTGAAAAGAGCATTAAAAGCATATTTCAGAAACAAAAAACAATATCACATTTAACCTTTCAATTGGAAAATACAGGGCGTTATGTGACACCTAGCTCTATTTATAATTTTTTCTGAGAATGCAATGCTATAACTATAACCAGCTTACAAAAAGACAAATAACATGACTTATTAACCTGTCAAAACTGCCAACTGATATCTCTTGTCATTCGAAATGTATCGGCATTTTTTGAAAAATTTTGAGAAGTGTTGGCTCACCCTGTAAGTTGTTAGATTGTTAGAGAAATTATGTTGCTAAAATTGTTTTGAGAATAAAATAACATCATTATGCCTTAAACGAAATGCTATTACTTTTTTATTTTGTTTGGTAGGCATTTAGTAGCGAAAAATAAATCTGAATACCGGAGGTTAATAACATTTTTCATTTTAAAGTAAATATCAAAAATAGTACATTGTTTACCGGGTAGGAAAAGCTTAACATTCCTGGACGACTGTGAAGATTGCTAAGTCGAGGCGCAAGCCGAGACTTAGCAACACAGAGTCCAGGAATGTGGCTTTTCCTACGAGGTAAACATACTATTTTTCCGCAAATCGTTTAAAATTCGACAGATATTGATTGATTTTAAAAAAAACGCGATAATTTTATTCCCAAATAAATGGTGCTTTGAAATTCCTAATAAAATTACTTGGGTTACTATGGAAACGTATTGATGTTGAATTGTCAAACTTGACGCTTATAAATTTAATTGCTGGTGTTCTCGAAAGTAAAATGATAAGTGATGATGAAATTTCCATTCCTGGGACTCCTCCAGAGCTGGTTGAGGCAGTGAATACTGCTTCATTAGAATTATTGCCAAAGAAATCAAGAGAAAAGTACGAAAATGCATACAGACGTTTTATGGATTATCGCATGAGTAAAAATACGAGTTCTTTCTCAGAAAATGTTGTAATGGCATACTTCCTAGACCTTTGTTTAAAGATAAAATCTTCAACATTATGGGCCAATTATTCAATGCTGAAGTCAACCTTTGCACTTAAACACAATGTAGATATATCTACATAGTCAAAACTTCGTTCTTTATTGAAACGGCAAGCTCAAGGTTATAAGGCAAAGAAATCTAAGATTTTAACGAAGGAAGAAATTGAAAAATTTATCCAGGAAGCTCCAGATAAAGAAAATTTAATGATTAAGGTAATTTACAAGGTTTTAATTTCTATTTAGATTATACCTTTATTTATTTTTTAGGTGGCTGTAATATTTGGTATTTCTGGGGCCTGTAGAATGGATGAGTTAGTCCGAATGACTGTACACGATATAGAAGACTTAGAATCTAAGCTTTTAATCAGCATACCTGATTCGAAAACCAACAAACCAAGATCATTTGTAATTAATCAGATCTACTTGAATGTTTATCGAAAGTATGTTTCGTTAAGACCAGAAAATATGAACAGTGACCGATTTTTCTTTAAATATCAAAGCGGAAAGGGTTGTAGACAAGTGGTAGGAATTCATCAATTTAGAAAAATGCCCAAAATAGTTGCTACTTATTTGAACTTGGTAAATCCGACAGAATATACTGGTCACTGCTTTCGTCGGTCTTCTGCAACAATATTGGTTGACTCTGGTGCCGACATAACTAGTTTAAAGAGGCATGGCGGATGGAAGTCATCAAACGTTGCTGAAGGATATATCGAAGAATCGCTTAACAATAAGGTTGAGGTGGCAAATAAAATTTTCACAGTACAAAATATTCAACAAAATGACCCCCTACCACCCTGCATGTTGTCCAAAATGTTTCTCATAGTTCTAAGAGTGTTCCTCCAATGTTCAATAATTGTACTAACTGTCAAATTACTGTAAATATAACAAATTGATCTTAGAAATGTATTCAGCAATGACTTGATGTTTTCAAAATATAAATTAATTCCTTATAAGCAATGTGTTTTCAATCATTTATGTAGAACACTAACAACTGTACGGAAATACCATTTCCTTGCAGTAAGGAAATGACATTTCCTTACAGTAAGGAAGTCCTGACTTTTTCTACAAGAAATTTTGACAGGAATGTCAAAATTTCCTAGCGATTTGCGGAAATAGTATATTGTATACCTAGGCGGTAAAGCGGTATTTTTCAGGCCGAAAGAAGATATGGATAGGCGAGGTGCAGCCGAGCCTGGCCACTTCTTGAGGCCTGAAAAGGCACTTTACTGCCGTGGTTTACACATCATTTTTTATCCTACACAATAATTGTTGGTAATATTTTTTGTACAAAAATTTTAGTTCATAATATAAAATTCAATATTTTTTACAGGGATAGTGAAAATTGCATTTCGTAGACTACAGTTAACAAAAGAGATACCTTGCTTGTGTAAATTTGATAAACGAACTTGCTCAAAAAAGGAAGTAAATAGTTGAAGTTGTTGCTCCTGTGTCTATTATATTTTCAACTAAAGGAATCATTTCAGCAGTTTTAGTAGATGTAGATTCATTAGGTGTGTTAGTCATAGTAGAAGATGCGGCCTTATCGTTAGTGTTGAACAGTTTTCTAGTGACATTTATTTTATTATTTAAACAATCTTCAACGTTGCCTGTCGCTACACTGGTTAACTGACAAGTTAACTTCAAACAAACATCAAATATGACAACTCATGATTGAATGAATTTGTAGACGTTGACAACTGATAACAATAATTTATTTTTATACTGACGTTTAGTGGCATTGTTTATTTTACGCAATTTCCTTTTATTTCTTCAGACTACTGCTTAATGTTAATGAAATCGGTTATGCTATTTTAATTGGGATATCAATCAAATTGGCAATTTTTATTTGATTTACGTCAATTGGGTAGCCACCTAGCGTGAAAATATAAAATTTATTTTCTCGGCTAGCCGTGGAAAAGGCAACTTTCTCGTCTCCGCAAAGCCGGTAAAATTCAACTTTCTTACAGTGTAGGATAAAAAAGCACTTTCTGAGGATCAGGCTCTACTTCTTAAATACAAAAGTCACTGTGAATGAAATGAAGAGATACCAGTTTGCGGTTTTGAGAGGTCAAAAAGTCATCTTATTTGTAAGTTGGTTATAGTTACAGCATTTGAAATTTTCAGAAAAATTATAAATAGAGCGATGTGTCACATAACGCCCTGCATTTGGCAATTGAAAGGTTAATTGTGATATTGTTTTTTCTTTATGAAATATGCCTTTAATGTTTTTTGCAAAGAGTCTACGTTTGTGAAAATCGGTTCAGGCATTTGAAAGTTACATTGAGGTCAACAAAAGTACACTTCCCCACCACTTAAGAATAGGTGATACAGAAAAATTACTTCGACCGAAGTTGTATAGACAGAAGTATCTAAAGCAAATATTTTTTAACAACTTTAATTGGGGAATATTTTGTGAAAAATCCAATTATATTTTTCAAGTGATGGAATGCGTCACCTAGCGCAAATTTACAAAGTTAAAAATATTTTAAAACAGTTTTTTACTGCCGATTTTATTATATTTTTCTCCCCAAATTCTAGTACACGCAGTTTCCGAAATACGGCCGGTAGCCACCCTTAGCTGATCACCCAATATAAGAAGCCCGATGAAGAAAAAATTAAAAATGCTGGAGCAGGTAATTTTGTCTCACAGAAAAGGATTGTAGAGGATTACGGCTTCTTTATAGAAAACATATGTTTGTGATACAGTTGCAGAAGAATTGGGACATAATGTTTTACGACTACTTCCCTACTACTGCGTATTCAATCCCAACGTGGCACCAACTTAAATCGAGCGTGCGCGGAAAAAATCCGGCTCTGAGGACTGAGGGGAGAAATCCGGTATGAGCCCGGAAGATAAGAGTTATCTTCTCGGGAACTACGGAGAGTACCCCGGAGTAAAGAAAAAAACGGGCGAAGGAGGCACCCCACCAGACTTGTGATGTCTGTTCGTAGTGGCCTTAAATTTACCCAGATAAACCGGCAACATTGCCAGGCTGCTACGGGAGTAGTCGTGCAGCGGATGGTTAGACTGCAGACAGGCATATGTCTCATACAAGAGCCATGGCTGTACAGAGGTCATTTGCGAGGTCTGAGTACACCCAGGCGTAGTCTTTTCTATGCTGTGGGTGAGCCTAACCCGAGAGTTATGCATTTCGACACATAATAGTGTACATGCAATACTGGTAAGGGAACTCTGTTTCAGAGATCTAATAGCGGTGAGGGTGGATTTCTCGGGTGGGAACAGTTCGGGGCGTAGTATAGTTTACAGCGGCACTAAATTTTTTAATTTGTGCAAAGGTTTACCGTCGGAATATTTACTTTTAAAACCCCGTGTGCATAGGCCCTTAGTCATATCTAAAGCCAAACAGTATCTCGGAAAATATTTATTCCAATACCGCTGTCAAATATTGCTTTTCCCATTTTTAAGTTATTACAAAATGAAGATAATATTCCAGGGTTCGTCTTTAACGGTATCTTTCTCCTTTCGGAGATTGGCTATCATCCTGGGCAATGTATTTTTTATCACTGCAGCTCTGATTAATTGAAATTTATTTTCTTCTAGTTTATTTCCAAAGCTACTCCGGATTATCTAGCTCATGGATCTCCCAGATCCATCTCTAGTTCATACCATTCGTCATCGACATTTACGGAATGTTTGATAAGCTAGCACTTAGGGTAATTATTACAGGGGAACAAAAATTGTTATAGGCGAATTTTTTTGTCTGACTTAGTATCAGCCTCGGTATAAATTTTGACTAATTGTCGATCTATAATAATATTTCCTTCGTGTCAGATTTGATAGTTTTAAATTGTTTTTAACTTTTTATTATCTTTTTTCATCGAGATATTGGACTTAGAGAATGTAATAATAATCAAAAATAAAAATTACACGTTTTAAAAAAATTACAACTCACCTATTGTCGGTTGATATTCTTGTTGAGGTAGCAAGAAGCAAGTCAAAACAGTTTTCCCTGTATCTGGATCGGTATCAGTTTGGAAGGTCAATAAAGGCTGCGCTTGATTATCACTCAACCAAACGGCTTTAAGGCTTAACTGTAGAAGCGTATATGGCAAATAAGGCAGCCTGTTACCCGACACGTCTAAGACGTGAAGTCTTCTACAGTTTCCTAAAGAATCTGGCAACATTGTAAGTCTATTATCTCTTAAGCTTAGCACGCCTAATTCGCAAAGATTACCTACGTCTTCCGGTATTGCCGTCAGGCTATTCCTATCTACATTTAAATTTGTTAGTTTGATTAATTTTCCGACTTCTACTGGTAATTCGCTCAAGAAATTCTCAGTCAATATCAATTCTTGTAAGTTATGGCAGAAACCGACGTTTGAATTGAGACTAGTCAATCTGTTTTGGTCTACCTTTAGGATGGTAAGTTTTTCTAATTTTCCTATACCATCAGGTAGGGTTTCCAATACATTTTGAGATAAATGTAAGTCGGTTAGGCTCTCTAGACCTGCGATATCTTCGGGAAGATATTCTAGGCGGTTCTCCGAAAGATCGAGACATGTTAAATTACTAAGTTGTCCTATTTCTGAGGGGAGGCTTTGTAATTGGTTATGATCTAACCAAAGTTCTTGAAGTGCCGGAAGTTTTCCTATATGTGATGGCTGAAAAAGAAAATTCTAGATGTTTCGGAAAGTTTGAAAATAAAAAAAAGCAGAATTACACAGGTATGCAAGCAAAATATTTGGATATAGAATTAGTATTGAATTTAATTGCTAAGCTTATCGAGCATTGGTAGCACATTGATATGTTTGGAAGGGTATTATATTCAAAGACGGAAACAAAAGATATTCATTTTTTCGTTTTACACTTGCAACCACGAATCTACAACAAATCGATCGCATATTCTGGCTCTATTAAACAAATAATTGGTAAAGTAGGTTTTCTGAAATGATTTATGGCTTATTAGATCCTTCTGCATACTCGAATCGCATGGATCAATACATTATTTGCATACCTGTGTAACATTTAATAGTTTACATACCAATTCCTCTATCTCATTATCTCCTAAATCGAGTCTTTCGAGATTCGTCAACTTAGACAACGACGCCGGTAATTCTTTAAGTAGATTTTCTCGGAGTTCCAGTGACGTAAGTGAGGTAAGTTGTCCAAAATCGTGGGGGAGAGAAGTGAGCGACATGTCGTTGAGACCCAATACGGTGAGCGACTTGAGTTGACAGAATGCGGGTGGAAGACGGGGTATGGGATTCGAACTGAAATCTGCGACTCTAAGGGCTCGAAGTTGGCCGATGCTTTCGGGTATATCGGGTATATCTGAAACAAATAAAATAAAATTCATTAGATATTTAACAAAAACAGTACCTGAAGTGCCACATTTTTGGTCCTTTTTGGAGAAATTACGGGTTGTTAGCACGATACAGCCTCCAAAGTGTATTACAAGTGACAATTCAATGATAGAATATTGTTCAGGGCATCTCACAGATGCGGAAAAGTTAGTTTTAATCTTTAAAACCGTTTATGTTTATTTGACATCAGACTTTAACATTGAAACAAATTATAAAATGGTCTAGCGTTGTTCTACCTAGCAAATTATTATAGTAAATGGTCTTGAGGGTAAATTTCAATAAAGTATATATTAAAAATATTAATAAACAAAGTATGCTAACGTTTATTCAGCAATTATTTGTCAATTGTTTATTTTCATATTGTATATGATCAATATATAGGTATACATAACGTTCGATTTTGGGGATAAATTACCAGATGTGAAGATGTATTATAGAAATAATTCTGTTCGTGCTATAATATAAATAGATCGCAAGCATATACGATGAAGAAGCTCTTTTTTAAACAAATAATCATCCTCTTTTTGCTTAAATGAAAGTTTGTTTACAATTTACACAATTATTCGGTTATAATATGTCAAAAGTCAGAAGTGCTGAATAAAACCATCTGTGAACTGACCAATTAGGAATCTACAGAATTGTCAACTTACATTCAAACCACTCCTCTTAGTTTAAAAACAGGGATTATGTAATTATATTTTATTTAAAAAATTAAATAATTGCGAATTATAAAAAAAATTGTGTAAAACTTGTGTCACACTGACTCTATACTACTCGTGATTTCCGCAACTCACCGCTTTGCGATTCGTTGCGCAAACTTCACTCGTACTACAAAACGAGTCATTGTGACACTTGTACCTAGTGGGCAACACTTTCGCCGTTTCGCAACAGCTCGACCGATATTACTAACACCGATACACTTCAATACACCTACAAGCTCAATCCTCACGTCTAGAAACGATAAGAAGCTTCAGCGGTGGATAACCGAGTTAATACACTATATCCTGGAGCGTGTTGATTGTGATTAACACCCGGCTTGTCGTCGACCCCTTGGAGCGTGTTGAGCCCAAGGTTAGTCATAAGCAAACCCCGTCTTTCGGTCGGAACTTTAGAGCGCGTTGAGCCTATAACGGAAACCAACCGTTATAACTGAAATCCTGGAACGTGTTGAGCGCAGGACAGAAGCCTTCTCGTCTAGTTGAAATCCCGTGTTTAGCCCGAGACGGAAGCGAATTCCCACCTCGCCGTGATCACGCTGTGTGTTGAACGCGGGATCTGGTACCGAATACACCTCGTTTATTTTAGGCAACCTGAACGAGGGGTAAAACGAGTATCCCAGGTCGACAAAATTGAGTAAGTTTACTGATTCATCAATAAATATTTGCCGTAAAACCAAAGGGACGATGTACGACCGATCCAGACTATTTACTACGAGAAGCCGTATAATAAGAGGAGGTCTGTAGACAACCCGACCAGGCGACCACCCTCAGGGAAGCGTCGCAGAATCAAGGACCAACAATTGTACATATAATAACTGTATATAGAATTAGATTTAAGTTGTTAAGATTTTATATTAATTTTCAGTTTAACAGGTAACATACGTGTTACTATTAAATAAACACATCTAACTATCAAGCCCTTGTTATGTTCTACCCACGGCAATTACAAATCGACGCCCGATCAGAAGAATTAGACCTAGGTGGTTGCAATTCTTTATTGCGATTATTTTCAGAAAAAGTAATGGTTTCGTTTTCTGGACGCGAAGCCGAGAAATTCTGGCTTTCGGGACATCCGATGCCCTGCACAGCAGGAGAGTCAGATTCTATAATATCTAATATTATATTATCTAATTCATCCTAAGCGTTGTCTTTTCCGCCTCCAGAACCAGTTCTGCGAGCGTTGTCTTTCTTTAACTGAAATACATCGTTAATTAAAGTATGTTGTAAACAGAAATGGCTCATACATTGGTAATATTGAAACAAAATTTCAACTAAATAGAAAGACTAATAGAAAACATAAATTTTTATAGTCTAAGGGAGTATAGTGGGCATCGGGGTTTTGGTGATGGTCATGATCTGAAACTGTAGGCTTCGTGATCACGCCTACCTGTTGAGGCGTCTTGTAGTTAACTGTGGGCCTACTCGCTTAAATAGCCTAGTTTTGAAATGTAAAAGGAAAAAGCATGGAGTGTTATATCAATAGTTTTTCAATATAAGGTGTAATTTTTTTTAACTTACCATGGTTCGAATTTTCCATACACCGAACAATTTGTCACGGACAAATGTCTCGGTTTTCCGTAACAAATCCAGTTGATTTGGCAACTTCTAAAACTTTCTGCTAGCCTTCTTCTTTAATTTTATGGAAAACAATTGCAGAAAAAGCTCCGAAAAGTACATCTTTTTGTTCCGTAATCATCTCTAGCATAGCTAGCTTTTTTGAAATACTTTCTTTGCGCTTACTAACACTCATCATTACTTAAACATTAACACAAACTATACCTAGCATATTTTTGATAGTTTTGACTGAAAACAAAGTTTGAGGTAACTGTCACACTGCAACTCTGCGAAAAATTACAGCAATTTGAAGAGTTGTTGAAAATATTGGTAGAACAGATGGATTGAAATTCTTCTTCTTTAATTTTTGTTAGGAGTGAAAGTTCGGACTTGCGGCAGATGCGCAGTTAGCTTTTTGATTATTTTATGTTTCTGTGGTTTTTGCTTTTGTTTTTCTTAGATTTTATACAAACATATGTATTGCAAAGCATCAACTTGACACCTAACACAGAACTAGAAGTAGGTATTACATATTTGTAATGTAATAAGAAACAAGAACTGGATTTACTTGAAGAGTTGGAAATTAGAAGACACTTAATATACCCACAATATGAAGTCGTCAATGAACAGATAAATCTAGGGAGTTCTCCACTTTTAAACTGTCTTCTTAAGTAATAATTGTAAAGATCAGCAGATATAGTTTTCCTGGTTGTCTATATCATTGCACATTTATACTGATCTTAATTGGGAAAAAGGATATCCAGGATATCCCCATAGGGCTAATAATATCTAAGCTATAATATTTGTAATATCATATTTTTTGCTTTTTTCTATTCATATATATTAAGTCAATCACAAGGTAGGTCTAGCCAAAAGTAATTATGAAACATCAGGTAGGCATCCATCACATGAAATGTAACTTCTGTCATTCTGACGAAGATAGCCCGAAGAAGCGGTCGATTATTTCAAAAAGCATGTTTTAGAACTTCTATATTTTTACTGGACAAAGTAGGTTTAAGGGAGATTTAATCCGTTATAGATCTTAACGGCGATTATTTTGAAAAGCAATAAAAATATTTTTCGATAAAATTCTTCTTTCTATAACAATATGAAACAAGCATTGTTGGCCATTATAGTTTTAGTTTACTTTTGGTCTATGAATAATAAGATAGAATAGTAAATTTGGGTTCCCTATCGATCCAGTTCCAGATTTACCGACTCAACTAAAATTATATTTGACCTGTATAATAATTGAGAGTTGTAGAACTGATTACGTAATTATAAACAACAGTGCAGTTTATGTGTTTTTCTAGTAAACTTCATGTTACCGTTATATTGGTGTTTACAAGTAATTAATTAAACTCAGATCATTGTTTATAGTTTCTACTTCGGCCAACTAATTGAATTTTGTTTAACGGTTAATGAATGTTACATAATGAAATGATGTTTTCTGCGAAATCAAAAACTATGCTTAAAGAAAAATAATTGCATTTGTCGATTTTTTAGACATTTAACAACCTAATTAAATTATCATAAAATTCGATAAAGAAGCCCATAACAAAGTATACTAAAATAGGAAAATGACCAACACATTAATTAAATTAATGGATATACGAGGTGTGGTTATTAAATAACGAGACTGGCGGTGCCACAAAATAAGTACACGACAGTTGTTCGGTGCAGGATGCAGTGCAGAGCTTTTCATTTCAGTTAACAAATGTCACAAAAAACTTGGAAAATTCTTACTGAAACTTACAATTTATCCAAAAAAAGTGTATGGCAAGCCTAGCAATGGAAAAGCAATGCAGCGCGATATTTCAGAAGTCTAATCGACAAATTGAAATTCGTGAATAATAGAGTTAAATCTTCTAAAAATATGTGATAGCTCATTAGATTCAGAATTTTGCCTAGAAAAATCATTGAATAGTACACAAAACTAAAAAAGTTATGAACAAATTAATATGACAATTTAATTTATATATAAAAAAATCCCATGTGTCACAGTTCAATTGTCACTTTGACAGCGGCAAAAGTTACCTGCAACTCCAGCGGCAAATGCACTAGCGGTTTTTTCACTTACTCATTTTTTAATCAATTATCGCGGTATCAGTAGCCAAAATAAATAGTTTAACATTTTTGTCAACAACTTATCAAATTATTAAACATTAACAATGAGTCGATTCGGTAAGTCTACGAACAATGAAATTAGTCAAATTGTTAATACATATGTGCCTACTAATACGGTAATCAATCTGGCGACAATTTTTCCACTTTTTGCGATGCTAAAGGATATAATTTTGAGACAGATACCTCCATCAAGAAATTGAATCTAATATTGCAAGATTGTGCTTTTAATATGCGAAAATGTGACGAAGAGTACAAAGAAGCGGTAGTTAAATCAATTTGGAACACCACCGCTAAAATGCTTCAAAGTAAATATTATAAAGAATTCAATATTGTATTCAACCCCTTCACTAGTTTTCTTTGGCTATAAAGTTTATTACTAACTCTAGGAAAAATTCTTTTCTGATTAGAGAGCATTTTAATTACGTTCGAAGGCAGTAGATAAAATGGAAACGACAAAAATAATAAGAGTGTCAACGGAGAAGCACCAGACCGAATACTTTGCACTCGAATCGTTTTAAATGAGAATTCGCTGAACCAAATTAGCGCAGAATTACATTGTTAGCATCACAATGTAGAAATGGAATACGAAATTTTAAAAGTTCTAAATGTTTCAATGTCATTGAAAAACATTAAATCATCATAAAATTTCTTAGAGAGTAATCGTAATTTTATGATCAATAAACCAAAAATTCGAAAAAACTTCTACTACCTGTCGAATTTGTACATTATCATGCATGAATCCACAAAAAACAAATCAGGGATCGCACAACTTAAATCACATGATTATCTCTACTGATTGTTGTATAATCTATAATTACCCCACGAAATATGTTTTCCAACAGATATTGAATTGGATTTTGCTCAGCCTTCTATTACATACTCTGGCTCAAAGTTGATATGGAAGTGCCGAAAAAAACTATTTGGATTTGAGCAAAAACATGCAACATAAAAAACTTTGCATTCCTTGAAAATACCTCACATCGTCAGAATCTATTTATTCGTTATTTTTAAAAGTTACTATATATACTTTCAATTACGTCAAACATCTTTCAAATATCGTTCATTGTAACCATATTTCGTCAGTCGTTGATTGATTAATTTCAAATACACTAACTTAGATAACTGATTTTTCATTTGTATTTAACTCCGGAAAATGTAAACACGCCAAATTGATAGAAACTCATCCATTTCCTACCTACTTATTTTTAAAACACACGATAAATATTGTACCAAAACTAATAATATAGTTGTATAACCAGCTAATATGATAAATTATCGATTCCACGTCCATATCCATCCTACCAGTGGTTTTCATGCGATGTAGGTCAAGAAATAAAACACATGCCAAGATCTGGCTCATTTCAACTTGACTGGAAATAAATAAAAAATTATTGATCTATTTTCGAAACAACCCATGACATTCTAATATCGGTGTTTATTAGCTAATTAGTAGATAGTTGTGTCGATGAAAGAGAATTCGTCGTGAATACTGAAGTCAATTCCTGAAATGCATTGAAAATGTCTTGATACATTAATTATACGATGTTTTAAGTCTATTATTGAATTTCACTCACCGCGAAGGTAATGAAACGGTGTTCTATTATGAAGGGACCATAATTTGTGAGTTTGCTGGATCGGGATATATATTTTTCAAAGTTAGCAAGACACAAATTATTTTGAAGTTGTGTAAAATAATTATCGCCATTAAAATTGTTGTCAATATGATCTCCACCAATCCCTGCTTAAACATTAATATTTTCAACATATTGCGTATGTTCTCATCATCCAGTGAGGAGTTTTCCTTGAATTACTACATTAACACGTTGTTGTGCCCAATGTTGGACACTACCCAATGTTTTCTCGATATTTTTGCTCGTTCAATAAGAATTTTCATGCCTAAGGGATGATCGTCCAGGCTGAACCCCTTCTCAATCCGACTTGCTCCTTTGATTGATATCCATCAAATTTACTCTTTAACATGTTCATTTATATTTTTGTAAAGACTTTATAAATAACATAAGGATACGTGCACAACGGAGCTGTGATACTAGATACTCGAAGATATGGGAGAGGTATTTTAACAGCGCTTAGAGAATATAATAATGTATTTAAATGGGTACGTGCATAACGGAGCTGAGGGTAAAGCGATGATGTCCGAAGTTACACGCGCTTATAATTCACGGAATAGATGATACCATTCATTCTTCTGCAAGTTGCAAATCGGATAGAGGTGAAAATGAATTTAGAAAAATTGATTGTGGACATTTTAGTTTACTCCTAGAAAATCTACTTCACATTTACCATACACTTCATCGAGTTATAATTCACTAGCGCCAGCTGAGGAACATGAATAGGGGAGAGTGCCCTACAGTGGGCACTTTTAAATTTCTGCGAATCTATATCCTGATGCGTGCTGCCACCAACCTTGTTAGGTGCGAATTAGCATCAGCCACGTTGCACTGTGTCGATGCGTCTGTCAGTCGCGTGCAGTTCGAGCAGTGAGAAGGTGTGAGTTTAGCGACGCAAAAAGTTACGTTTTCATCTAAATTGTGAGTAAAATTGTACATTATCATTTATATTTTATTCCAAATAGCATACATAGCATTAATGGTGTATCTAGTGGCCACATATTTCTCCTACTTTCATCTGCTGAAAATCGTATAGAATATCATAGCTACCATTTTTCTAAAAGGATCTCTGAAGCAACGTCACTAGCTCGAGCCATGGGATTCAATAAGCCTGTAATTGAGAAATTCTTCAAAAATTTGAGTGATATTTATTTATTTCGTAAACTTGGCCCTGATCAGATCTACAATGTAGATGAAACGGCTTTAACTACGGTGCAGCGTACAAATGAGGTTGTTGCTACTTTAGGTCAAAATCAAGTCGGCCAGATTACTTCGGCAGAGCGAGGAACTCTAGTCACCATGATAGGAGCAATAAACGCAATTGGAAACTCAGTTCTCCCTTTGTTGGTATTTCCAAGGAAATTTTTCAAACAGCATTCGTTAGTTGAAGCCCCACCTGGAAGTGTAGGAGCAGCAAATCTTTCAGGATAGAGCTCGAAAGACATTTTTTTACAGTGGTTAAACCACTTTATCAAACATGCAGGTCCTACTGAAAATCGACCAGTCCTGCTCATCATGGATTAGCATGACTAACATATTAGTTTGGAAGTAATAGAGACCGCTAACTCCAATAATGTGATCTTGCTTACATTGCCACCCCACACAAGCCATAAGCTCCAGCCATTGGATGTTTGTGTTTTCGGCCCACTTAAAAAATACTACAATAAGGAGTGTGGAGTCTGGATTGCCAATCATCCGGGAAAACGAATTGATATCTATAACATTGCCGAGATTTTGGGCCAAAGTTATGGCCAGGCCTTTTGCACACAAAATATAGTTTCCGCCTTCAAAAGTACTGGTATATATCAGCTTAATAAGAATTGTTTCAAGGAACATGAATTTCTGCCAGCATCAGTGACCGATATACCACTTTAGCTCCAGCCTGCACCCATCCATATACCATTTGAACCTCAGCCATCTCCTTCACAATCAACCAACGAAACAAGTCCGGTTGCCTCTACTTCTGAAACAGTTCCAACGTTTGTTCAAGGTGATGAGATCTCAACCGAAGAGGATCCGATTATCAATAAAGGTGATGAAGAGGGTGCTCTATACTTTTCACCCGAATTGGTGAGAGCTTTCCCGAAAGCAGAAAGACAAATCCAATCTAAGCATGGACGGAAGAAGAGGACAACCGAAATTTTAAAAAGTACCCCCAATATTCAGAACTTGATGAAAAGCTGAAGTCCAAGGTTACGAAAAAACTTCCATTAGCAGAAATTGCTTCCCCTAGCTCATCAGAAAATGAAGATCAGAGTGAGCAGAATATTTCATTTGCCTCGTCCACACTTACTGAGAATTTCGATGAAGAAGAGGATGACGATATACCTTTGGAAGTGAGCAGTTTTGTTCTTGTGATGTTTGCTACCAAAAAAACGATAAAATATTTTGTTGGACAAATGAAAGAGGTGCTGCCTGATGAATAATATAATGTGTCGTTTTTAAGAAAATACAGGGAAAAGAAATTCGTTTTTCCAAATGTTGATGATGTTTCTGTGATACAAAGGGCAGACATCGTTCTGCATCTACCTGAACCGAGATATACTGGAGGGACATTTAGAACAGATAGATGCTTTTCCTTCGATATTGATCTGGACCCTTATAACATCAACTAAATCTACCAAACTGAAGACTGAAGATTTTATTTTTATACTTTTTTATTATTTATCTTCTTTATGCATGAATATTTTATTATTTTGAAAAATAGTGGTCACTGTTAGACGTATTGGCGCTATCATCCTACAGTGACCACATTTTTGAAAAAAAGTAAGTTGCTTTGAAATAGGTTTTTTTTAATTTTTTGCAAAGTTAGCTATGGCAATTTGTAGCCAAATAATGAAAGTTTTGTGTAGTTTAATTATTTTTTCAAAATTTCTAATGGGAAAAAAGTTATGTCCAACAAAGTAAAAAGGTGGCCACTGTAGGGCATTCTCCCCTACTCTTCAGATATTGAGGAAAATAATGCAACAAATCTCCCTGATGATGAAGTTAATGGTAAGGTGGAGCAGACTGATTATCCTCCTACTAAAGAGAAAAAGAGAAATCCGATAGAAGGATAGCCAATGGACGAAGGTAGATATTTTTTTGAAAGCATTTTGCCTCATGTTCAAAAAATGGAGCCACTTAAAACTTCAGTTTAGAAGTGAAGTACACGACACAACAAAGTTCAGCTGCTAGTTCTGTTGCTTCCGCAAATAGAAAGGAATTCTTCCAAAATAATACATTCGACTATAGCGAGTGGTAACATAATGAATTTAAATATATGTACTTACCCTTTTTTGTAAAATATAAAATTACTCTCCTAAGTGTTATTACTATTTTTTCTTCTACACTAATAAGGTTCCTGTGGCAGTTTTTGTTGATAAACATGTGTAAAGACAATTCAGCTTCATGTAAAGCAAATGTTGCTGTTGATATATTGTAGTGAGGCCAGAAAATATATGGCCAACTTCGTTTTTGTCAAGTCAGTTGTCATTGTAAGAATGTTATAAGATTTTATTTTACGTTTTTCTAATAAACAGAAGTTAATGTTGTTCTCTTAACGGGAAGTTGTTTCATTTGTTCATGCCTGCTCACAGGTTATGGGCCCAATATTGGACATAGTGGTATTGGCAGAATAAAGGGAAGAAACAATAGTTAAAAGTGAAAATACAACTTTGAGGTTAGACGTTTAACGGTACTGGGTTTCCCAATTGGAAATTTCGTGTAAAATTACTACTCGAACAATATGAAGTATTGGATGTGCTAGAAAAAGATCCGCCGGCAGCAACCGATAATCCACAGGTAATTGCAGAATTTAAGAAGAAAGATGTTAAAGCCAGAAATGTTATTGTTCAATGTTTATCAGATAACATTCTCGAAATGATAAAAGGCCAAGTTTCTCCCAAAGAAGTTATGAAAAAGTTGAAAAGTACATTCCTAAAAAGGGGCATTGCAAACTTAGTTCATTTGCAAAGTAAATTAAGAAACTTAAAATACACAGAAAAAGATTCTAGGCAATCTTTTATTATTGAGTTTGAAAAGACTATATTAGACATTAAAAACAGTGGAGGGAATATTGAAGAAACATAAGCTATTAATCAACTTCTGTCAGCCTTACCACAATCCTACAATCATGTTGTGACAGCCATAGATATTTTATATTGCCAATCAAGTGCAAATATCTAATTGGACGTTGTCAAAAATAAATTGTTAATGGAAGAACAAAGACAGCAAATAAATCAAAATGACTATAGAGAAGTGGAAGGTCCTCGGGCATTTATGGGATCCAGAAGAAGCTTAAATAGAGGAAGGGGAAACTTCAGAGGAAATTATTCAGGGTGCAGAAACAGCAATGAAAATAATGTACGAGGAAATGTACATACAAACCTGAATAGTAGTAGTGATTTTCGATTTAAATGTTATAATTGTGGAAAAAGGGGACATACGAAATTTGAATGTAAATACAGAAGAAATAGTAACCCTCCAGGAAACCCACAAAACAATTCACGCAACCAACAGTGTAATTTAACAGAAGAAAACGAAATAGCCTTCCTGTCTACTGGAGATAATGCAGAGAACAAAGCATGGTCAAGTAAAACATCAACCATAAAGTTTATTGTTGATAGTGGAGCCACGATCCACCTAATAAATGAGAAAACTGGCCAGTTTTTGACGGAAGTAAAAGAAGTAAGTCACAAAATACAAGTAGCAAAGCAAGGCGAAGTCGTCAAAGCTAAAAAGGAAGGCCCATTATATTTAGAAACTGATGATGGAAAAAATATTAAACTGGAAAAAGTTTTGTTACGTAACAATTTAACAAATAATTTATTAACAGCGTAGAAAATACAACAAAAAGGTTTTCACATAGTGTTCAAAGACAGTGAAGTACACATCAAGAAAGAAAATAATAGTATAATCAAATAAATACTTACTGGAAATTTGCATACTTTACATTTTAATATTAAAGAAGCAATGTTAAATGTTTTAGAAAATAATCCAGATTTATGGCATCGAAGAATAGGACATTCATCAAAATATCCGTCCCCTACTGTCTGTGAAGTGTGTTTAAAAGGGAAACAAACCCAAGCCCCATACAAAGTAATAGAAGAAGAAAGAAAATCCAATAATGGTAAGCGGTACTTTGTAACTTTCATGGACCATTATTCACATTTTGCATATTGCTATTTTATAAGCCGTAAAAGTGAAGTTTTTGAAAAATTTAGAAACTATGTTGCCATGACTGAAAATAAATTTAATTCTAAAATTCAGCACCACAGATGTGATAATGGAAGAGAGTATATTTCTCACGAATTTAAAAATTTCTGTTCACAGAAGGGTAATCATGTAGAATACACTGTTAAATATAACCACAGCACAATGGTATAGCTGAAAGACTAAATAGGACAATAATGGAAAAGGCCAGATGTTTGATTTTTTATGCTGGATTAACAAAAGAATTTTGGGAGGATGCTGTCGAAGCAGCTATTTACTTGTTAAATAGAACTGAAACGTCTGTAATTAAAAATCATAAAACACCTGCAGAAATCTGGTATGGTCAAAAGCCCAACTTTGGGAAAAATAAAAGTCTTTGGATGCGATGCACACCTTCATATACCAAAAGAAGAAAGACACAACAAATTAGATGAAAGAAGCAAGAAAATGTTATTAATTCAATATACAAACAATGGATAGTCTGTGGGATACACAGATATTGTCTTTGATGAAAACCCAAAAAAATAATCAATATGTATAGGATGAAGAAGAAAATGGTGAAATAGAGAACTCAAATGAGACAGAATCCATACAAAAACCAAATACACCAGATGAAAAACTATACAGGGAAAATAACGAGAAACAAACTGAATTAGAAACTCCAAAAATCAGAAAAAGTACGAGAAAGAAGGTCTTACCTACGAAACTAAAAGATTATGATTTAAATGATGAAGAAGAGCTAATGCTAGGTTTATCAATGCAAGATTTATCAACAGAAACACCAAATTCATATGAAGAAGCCATATGTGAGAACACAGCATAGAAAGAAGCTATAGACAATGAACTGAATTCATTAAACAAAAATCCCAATGGCACAGGACCAATTGGACATGCTTATTTCATTAACATTTTTGCATAAAACCCAAAATAAAAAATTAGATACAAAAGTAATAGAATGATTTGAGATGTACAAAAAACCAAAGTAACATTTTAAAGTACGATTTAGAGAAAAATGTTAAATATAAAAGTTGTTGAACGTGTTAAGGTCTATGAAAAAGCTCAATAACTTCTTTGCGTCAAATGAAAAACAAAGGAAATACGATTTTTTTTTCAATTTTGACAGACCGCTATTTTGTTTTTACTTGGCCGATTTGGCTCATTAACGAACTCGTCCAAGATTTTGGCCTAACCGATTTTTATACCGAGTTTGGTTTTGTTCTGTCAAAAAAAACGCCCTCTATCGTGCTTAAAAATTCCGTTATAACACATACATACATGTATATATATATATATATATATATATATATATATATATATATATATATATATATATATATATATACAGTGTTGGGAACATTACGAGGGAACATAGGTTTTACCTTCAATGTGTTAGAAAGAGACAAAATACATATAAATTCAGTGCATCGTTCTTTTTCGCTAACAGGATATCATAAAGTGGAAAACGTCCAATACAAGAAGTTAAAAATACAGATGTGTAATGTGAACAGTTTATTATTTGAGAAATAATAAGATTGTATGTACTATACTGATAGCTTAATGCAATGAACAATAAAAAATCAACACTACTTTCGTTTATCCCTTCATGATTAATTTACAAAGAAATAATTCAGTAGTAATAAAATTCACTATATTAGTTCGGTTAGTATTGGAATAAATAACCTAAATAACCGTAACATGCGAAATAAAATTTGTATTAATAATAATATGTGTTTCCAAATATCTCAATTCTCATTTTTCGCTAACAGGATCTCATAAGTGGAAAACCCACAACGCCGACCTCTTACTATTTGTAGCTTCTGACAGTATTGCCAATTTTCATTGAATATTTATTGTAAAATGCATTGTTCTAACACGAGAACAAGTTATAAGAAGATTTTAATTATGATAATTCAAGAGGTTGTAACAGATCAAGATATAATTAATTCCATCTATTCGTTAAATATTTTATTGTAATGCTGGAAATTGTTCTAGTTTTCAGTTTGAAAGCGGTTAAAACCTTTACTTTTTTTCAGATTTGGCAACGTGAAATTGGTCTCCAAACATCTGCTGTGTTTCGAATGTTAGTAAAAAAAAATTGGTATCTTTATCGTTTGTTATCGTTTGTATGCAAATGAGAACGAATTCTCTGTGTAAACACACACAGTGCAAATTAAAAAAAAACGGAAATAAAACTAAAATCGAATTCTAATGCCTACAATTTTTAAATAAAAGTAATATTATATGTAATAAATTAAAAAATAAAACTTAATTATTCAATGAGCGTAAATCAAATGTTCGAATAAATCCCCGTTTTGCGCTAAGCAGTAGCCGAGACGGTTATAAAATTCTTGACGAACACGTATGAGCATTTCAGGTGTTATTTGCATACAAATTTGTAAAACTTGTTCCCTTAGTTCATTTAGAGAAGAGGCTCTGTTTTCTTGAAACCCAAAAATTCTCGATTTTATATAACCCCAGAAAAAAAAATCGTTGGGAGCCAGATCTGGAGATCTCGCAGGCCATCTTATGTTACCATTCGTGGAGATTATCCGATTGGGAAATTGTGTATTTAGAAAGTTTATTGCTAGTCGATAATTATGTGATGCACAACCGTCATGTTGGTACCAGATAGCATTGAAGTTGACACCTAATTGTATAAGGGCGGGAGTAATTTGATTTTCCAGCATGTCCAAATATTTCTGTCCGGTTAAATTGCCGTCAATAAAAAATGGTCTAATTAAATGGTGACCTAATATTCCAGCCCAAACATTTAACTTTTGGGGATGTTGAGTCCTATTATTATAATGTTTGTGTAAATTTGTCCTTGACCAATATCGAATAACGGATGAATTATGTGCACCGTGTATGGGAAAAGTCGATTCATCTGTGAACAAAATATTTTTCGAAAAGATTGCGTCCAATTGTATTCTTTCCATAATTATTTCACAAAATTCCATTCTACGAAATTGATCGTCTGGAAAAATTTCATGGCTCTTTTTCAGTTTGAAACTACGATAACCATTTTTTTTAATACAGTCCGAATCGTTTTCGGATCAACATCAAAATCCTTTGCTATATGAGTGGACGATTGTAGGGGATTATTTTCCACACTGCAAAAGATCGTTACTCATTCGCAAACAAACGTTTAGTGAAGTACCCAGATTGTACAGTTGAACATCTTCAAGAGGCGCACGCGCGATTCGTATTCGTCTGGTGTAATAATCTACGCTGGCTTTTAATTCTTTGTCTCATGATTGTCCTTCTCCAACACACTGGTAACTCCATGTGACCATGATAATTTCTTTTTGGACGTGAGAGGATATCGTTTTACGTTGAAATTAAATGTGACTGATTTCTCTCACAAATAAAAAGGAATTTTTGAAAGGCACTCTACAATCTAACGCGTGGATTGAAAATGAAGAGAGGGGGCAGATAAAAGTAGAATTTGAGCTGTAAGCGAAATCGTTTTATCAGGAGCGTAGGAAACAGAGGCGGTTTACATTAAGATCTTTAAAACTATTCCTTATGATGTTAATGAAAATTATTATGCTTACATTCATTAATTGTACCCTCAATATCGACGAATGTAATTTTTTTAGCTATTTTCCAGTGATTTTTTAGTGGTACTTATTTCAAATACCTATTAGGTAGATTTTAATTTATTGTTCAAATTATATTAGCATGTACTACCCGAACTGATATAGTGAATTAGTTTCTTACTACTGAATTATTTCTTTGTAAATTCATCATGAAGGTTTTTAAATGAAACTCACGGTCTCTAGTTAATTCCATAATATAATAAAAGTTATTGAAAATTCTAAAAAATTGACAATTGTTTCGATAAATCAATTGTATGCCAGGCACCGCCTTCGGAAAGACTACCGCCTAGTGAGTTGTAGGGTCACGGATGATCCTAACCAATGGAAATTAACAAGAATAACATTGTCGACGATTGAAGCAGCATTGCCAAATCGAAATCATTATCTGATGGAAGATTATTTTAAGGTGACAGAAAATAATTTTTACAATAATAAAAAAGTTATTGGCAATTTTAAAACTTTTCTAACTATACTCGATTCTCTAATTTATTCATTTTATAATTTTTCGAAAACTAGAACAATTTCCAGCATAACAATAAAATATTTAACGAATAGATGGAATTAATTATATCTTGATCTGTTACAACCTCTTGAATTGTCATAATTAAAATCTTCTTATAGCTTGTTCTCGTGTTAGAACAATGCATTTTACAATTAATATAAATATACAATGAAAATTGGCAATACTGTCAGAAGCTACAAATAGTAAGAGGCCGGCAATGTGGGTTTTCCACTTATGAGATCCTGTTAGCGAAAAATGAGAATTGAGATATTTGGAAACACATATATTATTAATACAAATTTTATTTCGCATGTTACGGTTATTTAGGTTATTTATTCCAATACTAATCGAACTAATATAGTGAATTTTATTACTACTGAATTATTTCTTTGTAAATTAATCATGAAGGGATAAACGAAAGTAGTGTTGATTTTTTTATTGTTCATTGCATTAAGCTATCAGTATAGTACATACAATCTTATTATTTCTCAAATAATAAACTAAACTGTTCACATTACACATCTGTATTTTTAACTTCTTGTATTGGACGTTTTCCATTTTATGATATCCTGTTAGCTAAAAAGAATGATGCACTGAATTTATATGTATTTTGTCTCTTTCTAACACATTGAAGGTAAAACCTATGTTCCCTCGTAATGTTCCCAACACTGTATATATATATATATATATATATATATATATATATATATATATATATATATATATAACCTTTGGAACGGTGGGTGATTTTGGCATCTAGGAACACCGAAACGAAAAACTGCATTAAAATTTTTCCGAAGTCGCGTCATGCTACTCTCTACAATAGCCCTATTTCATTCTGAAATAAGCCTAAAAAACCAAACGCGGACTTTAGTGCCAAAAATAAGTGCACCCAGTAATGAAAAGATTATTGACTCAAAATGGATTTTTCGTGAAAAAGTGAAAGTGAAACCGGTAGTGTTCAAGTGAAGATAGCAAGATTGGTAGCCAGAGGCTATCGATTATCAAATCTCGAAGAAGTTTTCGCTCCTTTTGCCCGAATGGTAACAATGCTAATCCTATTAGCACTAAGTATTCAAGAGAACATGGAAATACATCAGCTAGATGTTGAAAGTGCTTTTCTAAATGGTAATTTGAAACAACCAGTGTTTATGCATATACCTCAAGGACTTAATGTAAGTAATAATTTTGTTTGTAAATTGGAAAAGGCATTATATGGTTTAAGACAATCCCCCAAATGCTGGTACGAAAAATTTAATAATTAGATGTTGGAAGTTGGTTTTAAAAGATCAAAAAGTACCCTTGTCTTTATTATAAAAATACAGTTTATCTTCTTGTTTATGTAGATGACCTAATTATAGTCTCATAATCCTCTAAAGACATAAAAGATATAAAGACAAATCTTAATCAAATGTTTGAAATGTGGGATATGTCAAACAATAAGTATATTATTTTAAATCCGGAAAGTATTATAATTCATAAAAAAGATTTAATTTGAAATGATTGATTGTAAATCATCAAAAATACCTATACAACCTAAAATTTGTATAGAGGTAAGTGAAAGCAAAAATGATGATTTGAATTTGGAAAAGTTACCCTATAGGCAATTGGTAGGCTCATTGATGTACCTGATGTTGGCTAGTAGACCTGACATAAGTTTTGCTATCACTTATTTCAGTAAATTTCAAAATTGTTATGAGTATCAGCACTGGAAGGAACTTAAAAATGTTTTAAAATATTTGAAAAATACATTAAATTTCGGTTTAGTGATTACAAAATTAGAAATGAATGAAAACGTTTCAAATGGCATTTTGAAAGCTTTTGTTGATTCTGATTTTGCTAACGATTCAAGTGACCGAAAAAGTATTTCAGGTTATGTTGTAAAACTGTTTGATAATGTTGTATGTTGGAAAAGTAAGAAACAGAGTACAGTGTCTCTCTATAGCGCAGAAGCTGAGTATATTGCTCTTTCAAACTGTTTAACAGAAGTAATTTTTATAAGTCAACTTTTAAATGATATTTTGGACTCTAATGCTTATCCAGCAACTATTTATGAAGATAATTAGTCCTGTATTAAAATAGCATCTACGCTGGAAACAAAGAGATCAAAACATATAGATGTGAAATAAAACTTTATTCGTGATTGCATAAACAATGGAAAAGTAACATTAAAGTATTTGTCAACAAAACAACAGATTGCTGACATATTCACGAAGGCTTTGCAATCAGTGCAATTTGCATATTTGAGAAATAAGTAAAAACTTTTTTTGAAGTAGATATTTAGATGTTAATTAAAGGTCATTGCGTTTTACATAAATGCAGAATTGGGAGAGAATGTTAATAAATATGTGTATAGGCAATTCAACTTCATGTAAAGCAAATGTTGCTGTTGATATATTGTAGTGAGGCCAGAAAATATATGGCCAACTTCGTTTTTGTCAAGTCAGTTGTCATTGTAAGAGTGTTATGATTTTATTTTACGTTTTTGTAATAAACAGAAGTTGAAGTTGTTCTTTTAACGGGAAGTTGTTTCATTTGTTCATGCCTGCTCATAGTTTTTCCATCTTTTTTCAAGTTTTTATCCTATTTTTTCCAAAATATAGTCAAAAGTAAAAGATTGCATTCGTAAATGTTCGAAAAAACTTTCGGGATAATTTTTCAACTCTTTATATAAATGATGAAACTCGCCTAACTTATGTCTTTGTTTATTTAAAGTACGAGTATCTAGAATCATAGCTCCGTTATGAACGTACTCTAAGTAGAGTTATGAGGCGGTATTTTTTTAAGTCTGATTTGTCGCCTATTTTATGTAGAAGCAGTGTTATAGATTCGTTCCAGTTGACGGGATTTATTTTCAATTGTATTTGATTTAACAGGATCTGGAAAGTATTAATAACTATCGTCCCACCATATTTCTACTGTTATTTAGTCTTTTCTTGGGACTTGTTTTTCATTTCTCGTAGAGATTTCTTATTTACTTATCTCTGGTTGTAGCTCCGAGTTGACGTTTTTTTTATATTTCTTTACTAAAGCAACCATAACGGCGTACTACCATATCTGATAGTTAATTGTATATTGTACAAAATGATGAATTACGATCAAAGTTTTCTCATGGTTAACTCAATATAAAAGTTAACTTCTCCACACCATATAATTGTCTGTAAATTATCTTCAAGCACTATCTATTATAGTTCACATATTCTAATCTGATCAGTAATAAGTACCTTAACTAGATGACAATTAAACGTTTCTGTGGGTAATTTATTACAATTTTTTAGTACTGAAAGGAAACCGTTGATGAACAGTATTATAGAAGGAATGATGATAATATGTGCAATCTCTATTAAGATTTGTTGTAATCGTGTTTGAGAACCATTTTATAGAATATTTGATGATATTAAGAAATGTTTCAACTCTTATAAAATAATATTTTTAAAACTAAAATCCAAATTTGGAAAATTATTTACTTCAAACAATCGTATTGAATTATTGTTGATAGTAATATGGGATTGTTTTAGAAATTTGAACACATCATTTTAATTAGCAATCAGATTACAAGATTCTACACGAAAAATGTTTTTTATAAATAATTTTGCTTATTCCTAAATTTCTTTCAAGTTTTGCACAATATGCCTTATTTTATATCGGTTTTATGTAGAATTCTAAAGGCGAACCATAAATAGTCTAGAGTCCACTGTCCTTGGTTTTTCGAAAATAGCGTTGTCATCAATTTTACTTTACAAATTTGTAACAATCGAAATGTAAAAATCAAAATGTAAGAAGTCGTCGTCATGGATAAAGCCCCATAACATAGCCGGCGTTTAGAACCATTACCTACGCAACCAGGAAGAAAACTAAAAATTCAACAATGATTGAATAATAAAAACATCCTTTACGATTTAGACAAATTAATGATGGAATTACAAAACATGCACACAAATATAAAAAATTCGCAGTGGATGAAACGACATTAAGTGAAGGAATTACAGTATTAATATTACCTCATTACCACTGCGAATAACCCTATAGACCCGCGTGCTCATTAAATTTTCGAACACCTGCTACGGCTTGATCAATATTTCGACTTTCTGAGCATTCCCCTTCGATACCGGAGAATAATGTTTTCGGTATCGGAGGGTAATGGACTATTAAAGAGAACCTGACCAAAATGAGCGACGAGGAGCAGAAGGCGCCTAGGTTTGAAGCCAGTCGATACATGGACAACTATTATGGGCTGATACATACCAATGAGGAGTCTTTAAACATAACGAGGGACTATCTGGCAAGTAAAAATATCTGGAAGCTCATCAAGAGTGATGAACTTCCAAAACAGCAACGAGTCCTAGCCCTACGTTCAGAAACTAAAAAAAGATGATCTGAAAGCGGGGCCTAGGATTGAAGATTGATCGTTGGATGATCCTCTGTACCAAATCATCCGATAGGGACTGCATGTGAGTCTCCGGATTGATGAGGAGTCAATGAAATACCTAGTCCGGGCCCAATGGAGATCGTACTACTTATTCCAACGAGGCAGCTTTAAGACCCTGTGTTCGAATTTGGTTTTAATTACCAAATTCTCCCGTGATTTTATTTCAATTTCCCCTGTATACTACAATTCGAATATTATGCTCAAAACATATAACTAAATATATCCTTATTTTCAACATTTAATATTTCTTTACATCACCAAAAAAGTCATTTAAATTTACTAACACCTAAGAAAAACAGATAAATATCGTTTTCTGAAATTCCACTGAATATATCAAAGTCCCGACATCTTATCTCTTCATAAAAACGCTCGTCCAAACCTTGTTATCTGTATCTACGAAACCGTTTCAAGCCCAAAAAAAACATATCTCCAACTGGCAATTTCACTTGTGTTGAACGTTACATTTTAAAATACTCGTATCCCATTGGTTAGACCCGAACAAGTGGATCATTCCTCGACCCTACGTTCGCCGACGTATAAATACGCCATATACCCTACATTCGCTCTCTTTCGTCATTGAACGTGGTACACAAAGGTACTCAGTTTAGAAGAGCACCCGGCGTTTTCATACCGGGAACAAACATGTGTCCTTAAGCTTTAGTCATCTCATAAATCGTCATAGTATGTGCAAAATACTTTCATTCATCGCGTAAATAACAAGTGAAGTCTTAATTGTCGACGCAAAATTAAATAAAATTATAAGTTCATGACAATATAAAACATAATGTGATATCAGTGTTTAATTTCATTCTACGGTTCAGCATTACATCAGTGAAAAACAACCGTAGTGGTCCTTCGATTAACCAGATAACCTACATTCCCTCTAATTAGCCCAAGTAAAAAGGGTTAATTTAGAACATGGTCATTCGAGCCAGAATGATTGAATCAGCGAAGAGAAGGTAGTCCAGATTACAACAGCTATCAGACATAGAGGCCAGCAGACTTGCCTGGGTGAATATCCGAGATTTGGAGCTGAAATCTAGTTGCCGGTACAGCAGAAAACAGTCATTAGATAAGGTATTTATCAATAATAAAAGATTTTGTGTATATTTGCTTATCAACCAACGTAAAAATTTGTAAACATAGAATATAGTGTGATACGAAATTCAGTAATCTCTTCTTCTTCTTATTTTAAATAGACCTATTGGTCTGTTGCTTGCTGAAGCCGTCTCTGGATGGTTTTTTGCGAGGTGGACTGCCAGCTTTCCTGCCACCTTTTTGGGGGTCTTCCTGGTGGGCGATTTCCGTGTGGCTTGCTTCAGTAATCTAACAATGCAAAAACATTTATCACATTTTACAACTTAATATTAATTTGGATTTATAATAACATTGATTAATATTAACCTAAATTTAAATATTATTTCTAAGTTAATGTCCTTTTGCCATTGCTGTCCTTTAGGGATCACTACATCATCCCCTCTTGGAAGAGAAAAATTATCATTTTAATTTTTCGATATTACTTATACCTGTAACTGTTTTTAAGAATGTTTTTGTTTTGTCTTTGTTTACTAAACACTACTTGTTCGTTTATCAACACACTTCACTTATTTACAAATGTTTCCGTTCTTTGTATATAAACATACGATTCTTATGAACTATTTGTTGTTTATTGTCTGGAGATGTAATCTCGCAATTTGCCCCTTTTATTCCTGTTATTTTAAACGGACCTATATAATGTGGATCAAATTTATTTTTCCCTTCATTTTTTAAAATAATCAACTCCCCTATTTTAAAATCTACGGGTGAAGAATCATTTTCACTATTATTAACTCTACTTAATTTATTATTTATTAAAAACTGTCTGACCCTTTCATTAGCGTATTGTAATTTGTACTTTAGTTCTTTATCATATCTCTCAAAATTGTAACACGGTTAAATTTTTACGTCTAAAAATTCTGTCAAATTGGGTTTTCTCCCGTATAATAACTCAAAAGGAGTATATCCGTGATACGTGTTTGGCGTTGTATTATAACAATATGCGAACATTCTTACAAACTCACACCAGTTATCCCTAGAATCTTTGATAAAGTTTCTTATATATTCGTTAAATGTCCTATGTAATCCTTCACAACTGCCTATTGCTTCATGATGGTACGCTGCTGAAAAATTATGTTTTATATTTATTAGTTCCGCTAAATTCTTCATTATTTCGTTCTTATATTCCGTCCCTTGATCTGTTCTTAACTCCTTCATTAATCCGTAATTTGGTATAAAATTGTCGAATATTGCTTTTGCTATTGTATGTGCTTCTTTATTCTGAACCGGTATCATAACTGCGTATTTAGTTAATTCGCATAATATTGTAATGCAATAACGATTTCCGTTGTTACTTTCTACAAACGGACCTATTGTGTCTATGTAAATAATATCAAACGGTTTTATAGATGTATCTGTGACGACAAATTTTTCTTTGTGATTAGGCTTTGCTTTATTCACTTGACATTTATGACAATTCTTTACATACTTTCTTACGTCTTTGTCCATGTTTTTCCACTTGAAATTCGCTCTTAGTTTCTTTAATAATCTATTATTTCCTACATGTCCCCCAAACATTGGATCATTGTGGTATCATTCTAATATCTTTTGGATCTCTTCATTCTGCTGTACCGTTTTTGGTACTTCGCATATACATACTTGAATACTTTTTAACCTTTGATTTCCTACTTCTATAAATTCTTCTACTGTGCACTTTTTAAATATATCATCATTTGTATATATTTTCATTATTTTTACTTCATTTCTTACCGCAATCTCTTCAAGCTTTTCCAACGTTCGTCCTAGGTCGAAGTTGTGTAAACCGGTATTTAAGGCTTCACTAAATTTCAATTTATTTTTGATCCGGATGCTCATCCTAACTGAGATACGGTTATTTTCAAAGTGTAAAATTGGTAATTTATGTGCCTCAAGGTTATTTAAAACTTTTATTACTGCAGGTTTTTGTATTCTTACTTCCTTTGTTTCTACTTTATTCCTTTGATCCTTTCCTGTTTGTACGTTTTCTTTTTGCGTTTGTGCTCTTGTGATTGCCAAGACATGTGAATTATTTATGTATAAATCCTTAAGTTCTTCTACGGATATACTCGATATACTGTGCGCGTAATTCGCTATACCTTTTACATACTGTATTTCAAAATCGTATTCTTCCAAATCGATTCTTATTCTCGTTAGTTTCGACGTCGGGTCTTTCATTGCAAATAAATGCGCTAGTGGCTTATGATCTGTTTTTACTATGAAATGTGGTGAACCATATAAATAACACTTAAAATGATTGATTCCCCAATGAATTACTAATAACTCTTTTATGATGGTGGGCTTGTTAAGCTCGCTTTTCTTGAAGCTGCGTGATGCGAATGCGATGGGTAGGTCAATCCCTTCGTAATTTTGACTTAAAATTGCTGAACATGCGCTATTCGAAGCGTCTGTAGTTAATATGAATTGTCTATTAAAATCTGGATATTTTAAAATTGGTGGATTGATTAATGCATTTTTTAAGACCTGAAATGAGTTTTCGCACTCTTGTGACCACTCGAATTTTACATTTTTCCTCGCTAACTTATTTAAAGGAATACATATTTCTGCAAAATTTTGAATGAACCTTCGATAGTAATTGCAAAATGCAACAAATCTTTTGACTTCGTTGGCATTTTTTGGCACTGGGTAATGCTGAATGACTGAGTATTTTGCTTTATCTGGTGAAACACCATCCCTTGATAAATTGTGACCTAAATATGTGACTTCTCGTCTGAAGAATTGGCATTTTTGTGGATTTAATTTTAAATTAAATTTACGACATGCGTCAAATACTTTTTTAAGGTTGGCTAAGTGATGATTCTCTGAAATTCCTATTACAACTATATCGTCCATATAAAGAAATGCTTTTTCCGGCGTGAGGCTTGAGAATGCTATTGACATCATTCGTGAAAAACTATTAGGGCTTATGTTTAACCCAAAAGGTAGTCTTGTGAATTGAAATGAGCCTTTTTCGGTACTGAACGAAGTGTATTTCCTAGAAGATTGTTCTAAAGGTATTTGATGAAAACCTGACATAAGATCTAAAACTGAAAACCATTTTGCTCTCCCCAATTGATCTAAAATTGCATCTATCCGCGGTAAAGGAAATTTATCTGTGACTATTTTCTTATTTAGCTGTCTAAAATCTATGCAAAGTCTCCACGCCTTATCCCGATTCGTCGACTTCTTTGGTACTAATAATACTGGACTATTATAGTCTGATACTGAGGGTTCAATTATTCCCTGTGTTATAAGTTTTTCTACTTGACTATTTAACTCTGTTGATTGTGAATGTGGTGTGCGATAATTTTTTATGTATATCGGTGTATCATCCTTTACTGATATCCTTTGTTCGTAAAAGTTGTTGTGTGTTAGTATATCATTCTTCAAAGCGAATATATCCTCGTAATTTTCACACAGTTTCGTTAAATCGTTTCTTACATATTCTGGTACTTCTAAGTTTAATGCTTTCCTTAATTCTTTCATTCTGTTACTATTATCAGTCTTAATTGTATATATATCGAATAAATCTAAATCTAAAGTTTCAATACTCTTAGTTTTTACTGAAATACTTTCATAATTTGTATTTAAAATTCTAACGTACTGGTTTTTCCCTGATATTATGGATCTGGCTATAAATACTCCTGGTGCTATTTCCTGTTGCTCTACTACTGTATCTTTTCTCAAATTCTTGAAGTTCTCTATTAGCCTGTATACCTCATATCTAGGTGGTATTGCTAAAGTATCGTATTCTGGACTACCAAAAATTTGTATAGTTTCTGAATTGTTAGACTTGCAATTTATATGTAATTCTGATTGTGAATAATCTAATACACAATTATTTTTTGTCATGAAGTCTCTTCTTATCAGTCCATTTGTTGGTATTGGAAAATTTTCTTCCACTACGTGAAAACAGTGACTTAAAGTTATGTTATTGATATAGAGGTTTATGTATATTTGACCCAAAGTTTTTGCTGAGCCTTCAGGTATCCCCTTAATGTTTATTTTACTCCTAATTTCAATCAAATGATGTGGAAAATTTTTAGAAATTTTTATTAGAGAAATGTCTGCTCCTGTATCTAATATAAAATTGTAGATATTATCAGATAAGCTTGTCTGAATTTCTATAAAGTTAGAAAGTGATAAATCTAAATAATATGCTGAATACGTTCCTGAAATCTTGCTTTCGTCTCTTGATTTTTTTTTCAAAACCCCAATTGTTTCTGATTCTCTCTTGCTTCTTCGTTTTCTATTTCACATATTCTTACGTTATTTTTAGCTTGATTATTGTAATTTCCATTATTATTGTATTTCCTATATTTATTAAAATTTTCGTATTTGCCATAGTTGTTCCCTTGATTGTACTGTCGAAATGTTCCTTTTGAATGATTACCGTTATAAAATCCTCTGTTGTTTCCTCTCCGGTGATTATTCCTAAAGTCAAACTTTGATTTCCTGAAGAAATTCCTGTTATCTTTCATATGTAAGACTTCTTGTTGTCCTACTACACCTTCTACTGAAACCAATTTTGATAGTACCTCTTGTGTAGTTTCAAAACTTCCCGCTGCAATTATTGTTTTGGATGCATCCGTTGCGGCATTCATAGTTACTGCCTTAATTGTTGCTTCCTTCGTATATTTTTCAGCTAGCCGTTCAGGCATCCCTTCCGATATGTATGCTGCCTGTAATCTTTCCGCCAGTTTCTCTATTTCTGTTACATACTGTGTCACATCCTTTCCATTTTGCCTTACTTTACCAAACTTCGCTAAGAGAAGGCTTGGATTGTCTCCTCTTATCCCCGTTTTAAGTTTACTCTTGATGTCTGCAATGGAGTTTTCCGTTGTGATTAAGCTTCTAGCTTTTCCTGTTAGTCTCGTTTTTATTAGTAGAATAGCATTTTCCTCATTACCAGTCGCGTTTATTTGTAATAAATCTAATGAGTCTAAAAATGACTGTAATTTGCTTGCTTCGCCGTTGAACTCGTTCGGTAAAACTTTGCTCGCAAAATTAAAAAAATCGTTCATACTTGTCGCCATGTTCACTTGTTTGCTTATTGCTTGTAATACAACAGTATTAATTTCCTCAAATATAGAGGTAGGTATGTTGATAATACAATTTAACGCTTGAAATGCCCTTTCAGCTTTATCCCTAATCCTACTTGAATAATTTTTACAAGTCTCCTGTTGTACTGAACTTAAATTTTTCCAATTTTTGGCTATTAACTTAGCAAAATTATTATAGAGACTTAATATGCTACTGATTACTTCTATATGTATATCAGGATTTTTAGGAGTTTCTTTCTTCAAAACCCTTTTTCCCTGTTTATTAACTTCTTCCACAATTAATCGTAACTTATCTTCAAAATCTTGCCACGTTATTGACATTTAAAAAAAAATCGTTCATAAGAATAGAATGCATATGTACTTACAATTATTTTTACCCGGTGAGAGTTCCTGTTGCCTGCTTTACTGCATTGCTTCGGTTGATATCCCTTTTCAACGCTCTTCGGTGCGTTTTCCATAATGACCACACAAATTTTAAGATGAAAGCTATAGTTATAATGTATAATAATACCATGATGTGCATCGCAACATTATCTTGCTGTACCATGAAAGTGTTGTTGACAATTCCTGTTTCTTCTGCCTCTTGTTTGGTTGACGAATCTCCCATTGTTTCTTTTCTCCAAGGTCCCAAATTTAAATAGAAAACCATATAGTTTTACCCTTATACCATCAATTGTACCATAAAAATTTTTTGTTCGCAGAATGATAATTTACCTTTTACTTGCGGGACAATTTACCATAATCATTTGTTACCATAATACCATTAATTATTACATTACCATTTACCATTTTACTATCAATTTTTTCATTACCATTACCATGTGTTCGCATGATCGCCATGTAGCGGCGCTATCTATTTTACCATAACCATTATACCATTACCATTTAGTTCGCAGGATCGCCATGTAGTGGCGATAACCATTATACAATTAATTGTACCATTTCCATTATACAATTACCATTGCCATTTCCATTTATTTCCATTTTACCAATCATTACCATTTAGTTTGCAGGATCGCCATATGGTGGTTACTTAGTAAGGGTCCCTCGTATACTCGACGCTTACCATAAAGGCATTATATCTTGGAGGAAACCACTTACCTAGCAACCTGTATGCGGGAATAAAATAAACAACATCGCTTCTGTAAATATCACTGGGATGACGTTTAATACATTAAAAATACACAAATATAAAACCAATCGTCTTATTCAAAGTATTAATAACAACTCTCCTATCCTGGTTCGTTAACTCTTAATTTATAGGATATATAGATATGATTTTCTACATGCCTGACCTCCGTCTATAAGTTGTACACGTTTGTATATAAACACGAACGTGCTTCCACTGATAACTGACATTGACGGTGGCCGATCAATGCTCCCTAAATACTATAATTAATATTAACCTAAATTTAAATATTATTTCTAATTTAATGTCCTTTTGCCATTGCTGTCCTTTAGGGATCACTACAAGGTCACCTTCACACAAAAAGCTTGCGGAAAATTGAAAACAAGGAACTTTCAATCAGATTATTGAAACTGAGCAAGAGACATTTGAAGGCAGTTACCGATTTGGTTACGGAATACTGTATCCTAAGGAAACATATATACAAAACGGGAAAAGTTAGTGAACCTATCTGCATGAAATGTAAGCATTTTGCCAAGGAAATAATACAACCATCAGAACTACTCAAAATCCCCCCACGTAAGCTACTAGTCTATATCGAGGAGACGAAGTAGAAGTGGAAGTAGATAATATCGGGTAATAGTACAATGACTTAGGTCAAGCACCCGGGCTGTTGAGCACAATCCAAACCAAAGGAATGAATGGAATAAACCCTATCTAATTAATCGGGGCGCAAGTAGAAGAATATGTGACACGAGTGAACAGAACATATGAAATGGCGGATGTGCAACGTTACCTGCAATAACCATTAAGTAAGATTTTCCTCATTTGTATATTTTGGGACACACTGTATGAAAAAACTTTTAAAAACGACAAGACCTTACTTTGTCAGCCATAGGCCTGCAAAAATGTAAAGGGAAGTTTTTAGTTTGTAAAAGTAATTAACAATTTATTTTGGTTAATTTTTAACTCCATCATAAATTAATAGGCGCGCCTCTTGTTTCTACGTGATAACCGATATTGAACTCTCAATAATTTATTGTTTGACTATAGAAATTTTTGAAGAAGAAACGATAAGTATTAGGTATCTAGATATGGGAAACAATTTATGTTCTATCTTATTGATTTCTTATTAAAATGATCATCCCTGCGTAACGACTTCCTTTGTTGTGATGAAAGTTGCGTATATTAAAGTGGACAAAATATTTTTTAAGGATGTAGCTGGAAGTAATTTTGTTTTTGTTTTTATATTGTCGACATTTTGAGGATATATAAAATGTTATCCTATAATAATATTACATCAACATTTGGGAATTTTTCTTAATAGAAACTTATATAAATTTAGATTGAGTGGAATTTTGAAATTCTCAAAAGAAACGTTTTGTCATATTCTCACATAACGATACAAATAATTCTCGGATAGCTAAATTTAAAATTCATTCATACCCGTTAAGCCAGTAATCCCTATTTATACTTTTTTATTCAATACAAAATTCTAGAATTATTTATGATACTCTGTTTTCGGAGTAAGACATAACATAGATTTTCCAGCTGCCAAAAAAACTGCACCGACATAATGTGCCGAAATGTTTTATAAACTAGTATTTTACTGACACATTAATTTTTCATTTAAACTAAAATCCGGAAAAAGGAAATTCAATATAAATATATTAATAAACAACCATAAAATGAGTAACTAATTTTATTACTTTTTTAAATCAAACTGTTTCTAAATAATTCCACAATATAATGAATAAATGGTAAAAATTCTAAAAAATTGACAATTGTTTCGATATTACTATCATCTTCAGAATGACGGAAGTTACATTTCATTTTATGCCTACCCGATGTTTAATAATTATTTTTGGCTATACCAAGAAGTGATCTACATTGTGATTGACTTAATATTGTTCCGAAACAGCACACTGCTATAGTCCCTGAATCCGACTCTGTCTAAGCCATGTATGAAAGTTAAAAGTATGGCGGATGCGCAGGGATCTCTTAGAATTGTTTACGATTGTGACTATCTTATCTAGACATTGTCTTTGTGACCAGTCTTATCTAGAAAATGCCAGAGCCAATTGTTTTTGTGTAAGCCGCAACCTAGAATTGTCTAATAAAAAAGACACTCATATATAAAGGACCGACCATGGAGAGTTAGTTTAGTTTAAAAAGTGATCTCTACAAATAAACAAGAATACACCGAAATAGCGAACAGTAAAGTGTTGATATAAATTGATAATTAAGTTTGTGTGCATATAAAAAGTTTGTGTGCATATAAATTAAATTTAAGTGAATATTTAAGTGTATAATAAATTAAGTATTAGTGAGTAGTTTAGGGTTTAAATAAATTCGTAAGTAGAAATACCGCATGTTTAAAGTTTATCCCACCCATAATAAAAACGTTTTAATAAATAAGAAAAACATTACAATATATATTAAATATTAAAGCTTAGATACTATTAGCCCTACGGGGATATCCTGAATGTCTTTTTTTCATTTAAGATCAGTATAAGATAGATAGATAGATATATAGATACATTTTATTGTGCATAAGTTATATATTTTCACAAGGGTTCGGTACATATATTACATTTATTCCAATGATCCATACGGAATTTTCAGTAATTATTTACAGTTATTTGAGTCGGTTAGAACATATATATATATATATATATATATATATATATATATATATATATATATATATATATAAAACCAAAAACCAAAAGTTGGCAGTTAGTCACGGCTGACTAGTTAAAAAATAAAACTTCAAAGAGTGGTCTTTGTTAAAAAACCCTCAAAATCGTGGGGATAGCAGCCAAAAAAACTTTACAGGTTAGAGATAAAGTGAATCAAATAGTACATTACCTAAGCTTTCGAAGAGCATTGTCTTCATTCTCAAAGGCTATAATAAACCAGAAAGAAAAAATCGGTTAACTTAATAAAGAAAACAACTTCTGAAATCATTACGACTTACTTGTAGTGTTGATTTAAAATTAAACTCACATTTCACAAATTGCAGGAAAACCTTCATCCACTAAAGATTAAAATATCGACTAACTATAGGAGAGAAATTATATTTAGTCGACATTTTAATCTTTAGTGGATGAAGGTTTTCCTGCAATTTGTGAAATGTGAGTTTAATTTTAAATCAACACTACAAGTAAGTCGTAATGATTTCAGAAGTTGTTTTCTTTATTAAGTTAACCGATTTTTTCTTTCTGGTTTATTATAGCCTTTGAGAATGAAGACAATGCTCTTCGAAAACTTAAGTAATGTACTATTTGATTCACTTTATCTCTAACCTGTAAAGTTTTTTTGGCTGCTATCCCCACGATTTTGAGGGTTTTTTAACAAAGACCACTCTTTGAAGTTTTATATATATATATATATATATATATATATATATATATATATATATATATAATATATATATATATATATTTCTAATTGTTATTATTATATTGTATATACATATTATAGTATTATTATTTATTCTCCGCATGCGAAAGCTCTGAAGTTTAAGATACTAATAACACTATGGGCCAGCATAGAGGACTCAGAGAGATTCTCATTAATGGCATTCAAATAATGTACCAGATCATCAACATTATCCACACTATTAAAAAATCTATTTTGTCTCAGGGGGCTGTAAATGGGACATTTGAGGGGAATATGTTCCAACGACTCTGGTGTATGCATATTACAAACAGAACAGATTTCTCCACAATCAATTATATAGATGTTTCTAAAGGAAGATTTCAGTATCTTTTTACTGGAAGTTCTGATTTGTGTGACAATTATCGTTATGTATATAAATGCGGGTATTCGCAAATAATTTCTCCCGGTTTCCCCAATTAATAGTTGCGAGTATATCAGAGAATAACTAGACGTAACCTTCCTATACATATCAATTTCGTAAAGTCGTTTTTGAAAATTTTTTAGAATAACCACATCTAATTTACCTGAATATGTATTTAAATAGTTTATCCATAAATGTTCACACTCTGCAAGGGTAAACCATTCTTTAACTTGAGTGACCCAATTATATTTAGCGTTCTCCGTAGCTAAATGATCATCCCTGCGTAACGACTTCCTTTGTTGTGATGAAAGTTGCGTATATTAAAGTGGACAAAATATTTTTTAAGGATGTAGCTGGAAGTAATTTTGTTTTTGTTTTTATATTGTCGACATTTTGAGGATATATAAAATGTTATCCTATAATAATATTACATCAACATTTGGGAATTTTTCTTAATAGAAACTTATATAAATTTAGATTGAGTGGAATTTTGAAATTCTCAAAAGAAACGTTTTGTCATATTCTCACATAACGATACAAATAATTCTCGGATAGCTAAATTTAAAATTCATTCATACCCGTTAAGCCAGTAATCCCTATTTATACTTTTTTATTCAATACAAAATTCTAGAATTATTTATGATACTCTGTTTTCGGAGTAAGACATAACATAGATTTTCCAGCTGCCAAAAAAACTGCACCGACATAATGTGCCGAAATGTTTTATAAACTAGTATTTTACTGACACATTAATTTTTCATTTAAACTAAAATCCGGAAAAAGGAAATTCAATATAAATATATTAATAAACAACCATAAAATGAGTAACTAATTTTATTACTTTTTTAAATCAAACTGTTTCTAAATAATTCCACAATATAATGAATAAATGGTAAAAATTCTAAAAAATTGACAATTGTTTCGATATTACTATCATCTTCAGAATGACGGAAGTTACATTTCATTTTATGCCTACCCGATGTTTAATAATTATTTTTGGCTATACCAAGAAGTGATCTACATTGTGATTGACTTAATATTGTTCCGAAACAGCACACTGCTATAGTCCCTGAATCCGACTCTGTCTAAGCCATGTATGAAAGTTAAAAGTATGGCGGATGCGCAGGGATCTCTTAGAATTGTTTACGATTGTGACTATCTTATCTAGACATTGTCTTTGTGACCAGTCTTATCTAGAAAATGCCAGAGCCAATTGTTTTTGTGTAAGCCGCAACCTAGAATTGTCTAATAAAAAAGACACTCATATATAAAGGACCGACCATGGAGAGTTAGTTTAGTTTAAAAAGTGATCTCTACAAATAAACAAGAATACACCGAAATAGCGAACAGTAAAGTGTTGATATAAATTGATAATTAAGTTTGTGTGCATATAAAAAGTTTGTGTGCATATAAATTAAATTTAAGTGAATATTTAAGTGTATAATAAATTAAGTATTAGTGAGTAGTTTAGGGTTTAAATAAATTCGTAAGTAGAAATACCGCATGTTTAAAGTTTATCCCACCCATAATAAAAACGTTTTAATAAATAAGAAAAACATTACAATATATATTAAATATTAAAGCTTAGATACTATTAGCCCTACGGGGATATCCTGAATGTCTTTTTTTCATTTAAGATCAGTATAAGATAGATAGATAGATATATAGATACATTTTATTGTGCATAAGTTATATATTTTCACAAGGGTTCGGTACATATATTACATTTATTCCAATGATCCATACGGAATTTTCAGTAATTATTTACAGTTATTTGAGTCGGTTAGAACATATATATATATATATATATATATATATATATATATATATATAAAACCAAAAACCAAAAGTTGGCAGTTAGTCACGGCTGACTAGTTAAAAAATAAAACTTCAAAGAGTGGTCTTTGTTAAAAAACCCTCAAAATCGTGGGGATAGCAGCCAAAAAAACTTTACAGGTTAGAGATAAAGTGAATCAAATAGTACATTACCTAAGCTTTCGAAGAGCATTGTCTTCATTCTCAAAGGCTATAATAAACCAGAAAGAAAAAATCGGTTAACTTAATAAAGAAAACAACTTCTGAAATCATTACGACTTACTTGTAGTGTTGATTTAAAATTAAACTCACATTTCACAAATTGCAGGAAAACCTTCATCCACTAAAGATTAAAATATCGACTAACTATAGGAGAGAAATTATATTTAGTCGACATTTTAATCTTTAGTGGATGAAGGTTTTCCTGCAATTTGTGAAATGTGAGTTTAATTTTAAATCAACACTACAAGTAAGTCGTAATGATTTCAGAAGTTGTTTTCTTTATTAAGTTAACCGATTTTTTCTTTCTGGTTTATTATAGCCTTTGAGAATGAAGACAATGCTCTTCGAAAACTTAAGTAATGTACTATTTGATTCACTTTATCTCTAACCTGTAAAGTTTTTTTGGCTGCTATCCCCACGATTTTGAGGGTTTTTTAACAAAGACCACTCTTTGAAGTTTTATATATATATATATATATATATATATATATATATATATAAATATATATATATATATATATATATTTCTAATTGTTATTATTATATTGTATATACATATTATAGTATTATTATTTATTCTCCGCATGCGAAAGCTCTGAAGTTTAAGATACTAATAACACTATGGGCCAGCATAGAGGACTCAGAGAGATTCTCATTAATGGCATTCAAATAATGTACCAGATCATCAACATTATCCACACTATTAAAAAATCTATTTTGTCTCAGGGGGCTGTAAATGGGACATTTGAGGGGAATATGTTCCAACGACTCTGGTGTATGCATATTACAAACAGAACAGATTTCTCCACAATCAATTATATAGATGTTTCTAAAGGAAGATTTCAGTATCTTTTTACTGGAAGTTCTGATTTGTGTGACAATTATCGTTATGTATATAAATGCGGGTATTCGCAAATAATTTCTCCCGGTTTCCCCAATTAATAGTTGCGAGTATATCAGAGAATAACTAGACGTAACCTTCCTATACATATCAATTTCGTAAAGTCGTTTTTGAAAATTTTTTAGAATAACCACATCTAATTTACCTGAATATGTATTTAAATAGTTTATCCATAAATGTTCACACTCTGCAAGGGTAAACCATTCTTTAACTTGAGTGACCCAATTATATTTAGCGTTCTCCGTAGCTAATTGTAAAAGTTGCATATAACAGATTTTAGACATTCTAGAATTATCCATTATTTTAAGTTTATTTAACCAACTTAAAGCATGTTTAAAAATAATCAGTGATAAATGGGGCGAATATGTCTCGAGGCGTACAATGTAATGTAGTAGTATAGCGTAGTCCCCATATTCCAATTCGAAAAGAAAGACAAGATAAAATGATAGAATTATACAATTTGGTTCTGGAATCCCATTTATTAATTTTTGATTGGCACATAATATCAATAACTGCTCCAATGGCACGACAAGCTTTAATTTTAGTATTATTAGCCATGGTACAGAACATAGCTGTAGAAGAGAAATCGACACCTAGATACGTAAATTGTTTTACTGCGAGAGAGAAAAGCAGTGGACTTAGCGGTTCACCTTGGATAACTTCCTCAGCGATAGCATATTTTCTACTATATAGGTTTTGGTATCTAATTAAAAATGTGGCGTTGTTTTAGTATTCTAATATACTTAGTACTAACCCCAAACTTAAATAGTTTTAACCAAAGAAAGGTATGATCGATGCTGTCAAATGCTCTCCGAAAGTCTACAAAAACAGCATATACTTTCCTGCGGGGGAGCCTAAGAGTTATTTGTAAAACAGAAGTCAAAATAAAAATATTATCCGAGCATCCCCTATTCTTTCGAAAGCCAAATTATGTTTCGGGAAGAATGAGATTATTTTCACGCCAATTAGACAAGCGATTTAATAGAATTAACGAAAACACCTTGGCACAATAATTAATTAGAGATATACCACGATAGTTATTAGGATCCTCTAAGGGTCCTTTTTTGTGGAGCATTGTGAGAATTGTTTCATACCAACCGGAATGAATAATTTCCGAATCCAAAATTCTATTATATAAATGATAAATATATAAACGCCAGTTCTGTGGTAAATGCTTTAAAAACTCGTAAGTAGTACCATCCTTACCTGGTGATTTGCCATATTTGCACAAAATCAAAGATTGATCAAGTTCTAGAAGTGTTAGGGGGGTATCTAGAAATTCGTCTCCGACCTCAAAAAAACATACTTCATACTGAACATTAATTGAAGATATGCTATCGTAAAAAGATTCCCATTCCCCGATTGATACAGGACAACTTCTACCTTTACGTCTAAATAACCTTAAGGTTTTCCAGAACTTCTAGAAATTTTGAAATTAGACACAGTGAACACTTACGAGCATACATATAAAAACAAACAGAGAAATCCCACTACGCAAAACATCTACCTGACAGCAAACATTCATTGACACCTAACACAGAACTAGAAGAAACTTAAGATATCCACAATATGAAGTCGACAATGTGTAACGAGTTATTTTTTTAAGCATTTCCGATGGTATTTTAATTTTAATAAGTGGATATAACTCGTTACTTACTTTCCAACTTTGATTTCTGGTACCGTTTCAGTCACGTAACATTAATTTAAGGATTTATTTCATTAGTAACTCAAAAGCCATGAAATATGTAAAGTTTAGTAAATTCCGCTTTTCACAAATTTAAATTATCGAGGACGCCCGGTATATAAACTATTTTAATTAAAACCGAAGCCGTCCAGTATAGCAGAAATATTTCTTGTTGTAATTAAATCGATTCAAGTTAATTCCCTCACCACCGTTATCGCCAAATTCGAAAACCTAGCGTTTTAAAAGGTAGAATCGAGATATAATTTGGCAGTAAGTAGATATAAAATTGATAGTTGTGAAGTGTCCGACCGTCCATTATTTTCTGAGTAAGTGGAAATTTATTTTGAAAACCGAATAACATATTTCACCGGGGTTTTGAAGTTTTATATTCAATTTCCATAAACAATTTAGTAGTCCGGCTATTTAAGAATATAATCCCGTATTTTGATAGAGCCGGTAAGCCGGTATTTTTTTTTGAATCGATAAAAACAAAACTTATTTAGTTTTTATCACCGCGTTCTGTATATTGTTTCTTTGGAATTAAGTACATTACATTGAAGTAACATTCTGATTTTAATTTTGCGATTTAGATTGTTATACCTATTGTCCTGTTTCAAATTACCCAAATACATATTAGATTTTTATTTGCTTTTCTCCTCGATAATTGGATTCTATTTCGACTGTGATCTTTTGTTTTTTTTATTCAGGAATTAACCTCTCTTTTATACAGTTTTAACTGACCGGAAATTTGAAAAACTAAAGACCGACTGTGAAACGGATCAGAGGCTGTTGCCACCAGCCGTTTCCCTTTCGGAACGCGCATAATTTTCTTTAAATTACTTAGATTTATTTTAGTTCCAAATTATTTATAGTTTTAACTGACCGGAAGTTTGAAAAATTGAAAACCGACTGTGAAACGGATCAGAGGCTGTTGCCATCAGCCGTTTCTCGGAACGCGCATAATTTTCTCTAGATTACGTAGTTTTATTTTAATTCAGAACTCTATATATAGTTTTAACTGACCGGAATTTTGATAAACTAAATACCGACTGTGAAACGGATCAGAGGCTGTTGCTACCAGCCCTTTCCCTTTCGGAACGCGCATAATTTTCTCTAGATTATTTAGATTTATTTTAGTTCAGAATTATATATAGTTTTAACTGACCGGAAATTTGAAAAACTAGAAACCGACTGTGAAACGGATCAGAGGCTGTTGCCCCCAGCCGTTTCCCTTTCGGAACGAGCATAATTTTCTCTAAATTACTTAGATTTATATTAGTTCAGAATTATATATAGTTTTAATTGACCGGCAATTTGGAAAAGTTAAAACTGAGTGTGGGGCGGATCAGAGGCTGTTGCCACCAGCTGTTCCACTCTCAGCCGGTAATAATTTCGTTTCATATTTATCTATTCTAAGACACAGTTTTATTTTGCTTGTATTTGGGTAACCGCTCTGACCAATATTTTAGAATAATTTTAACCGATAATTTGAAAATTTAAAGTGTAAATTCTCCTATAATAATAAGATTCTCAACCAAGTATGAGGCTGTTGCCACTGATTGATTGATAATCTAGTTTACATTTTTTAGTTTTTTTAAACTGGTGTGGTCACATTTTCCCACCTATCCCGATTGACCACCCGTACCGCGAAGATAGTTTTATCTCGCTGACTACCTTGATAGGTAATTATTGTTTTACTGCTGCTTACCGCATAATTACAAAACTGCTTATACCGCTTCCGCTGTTATTAACAATTGCATTTGCTTGCTTACACCTGGTTTATTTTGTCATTGCTCACATTCCTTAATACCGGCAAATTTCGCATGGAGCATAACATAAGGCTTAAACACATTTGTTTAATGTATATATTTAACTGATTCGGTACCGCTTGAAAATAATCAGAAATTGTTGAATGTTATTTTGTTTGTATATATTTTAAATAGGACTCGTAATATACAAATAAATACGATCAGTGTTTTCTTCATATCCCGTAGCGTCACCGTCTGAGGTTTATAGGTTTTGTAGATGTGTTAAATTCAACGAAACCCCTGGAATTTTCCGTAACCTCCATCTGAAGCTATCTGGAACTCTTGACGCGAAGGGTCAAGGGGCCGTGGAATAAACCACGTAAAATAATCTGGTGCCCGAGCATTTGTTTCAAAACTTTGCATCGAGGGTGTCCAAAGTGACGCGTCAGTTGATAAGAACCTGTGTGAGAGGTGAAGGAGGACGAAGCGAGGCAGGAAAGCGCGTCACAAATGAACAGATAAATATAGGGAGTTCTCCACTTTTAAACTGTCTTCTTAAGTAATAATTGTCAAGATCAGCAGATATACTTTTCCTGGTTTCCCATATCATTGCACAGTTATACTGATCTTAAATGGGAAAAAGATATCCAGGATATCCCTATAGGATTAATAATATATATCTAAGCTTTAATATTTGTAATGTAATTTCTTCTCTTTTATATTCATATATATTAAGTCAATCACAAGGTCACTTCTTCGTCTAGCCAAAAATAATTATTAAATCAGGTAGGCATTACATGAAATGTAACTTCTGTCATTCTGATGATGATAGTGATACCGAACCAGTTGTCAATTTTTTTGAATTTTTACCATTTTTTCATTATATTGTGGAATTCTTTAGAAACAGTTATTCATTTAAAAGCGTAATTTGAGTAGATTCCACAGAGTAACTAATTTTATGATCATTACTAAATTTGTTGTTAAGGAAATGCGAAATAGAACGATGTTCCATACCTCTAAAATCGAAGCAATCTTGGTTTTATTCCGATATAAACTACTTTCATTCACATGAATAAAGAAATATTGTTTATAAAATATAATAAAATTTTATAATATCCAAACAATTGTCATTTTTTAAAATTATCATGTTTTCATTATATTGTCGAATTATTTAGGAATAGTTAGTTGCATTTATAACGGTAACATTTTTTAATATAGTCAAATAGCTCATTGCATCTGAGCTGTTTGTGCGGCATTGCGTAGCGGCGCGGCGTTGAGGGATTTCGTAGTGAATCTCAGATTAACAAATAGATGTTTGTTTTGATTTTTTCTTGCCCCAAACATCGAGTCACATTCTAAGCTCACTTGCGGACACTTCTACTGCTTTGCCATATTCACAAAGTATCTTTGGTTGCAGGAAAAATGAAAGTAGAAGTTTAACTGAAAATGAGTTAAAAAGTGATGCAAATAAAAGACTTGAGTCGCTATTTTTAAAATTAATTAATAATACTTGAATTTATTGAATAAAGGCATATTATTATATAAATGTTTAACAAGTATTTATTATAACCTTAGATACTTTTATGGTTATAACTAAAAGTGGCAACATTGCTCAAAATTTCAGTACCTGTTTATGTGTCAAGGGTAATATATTTAGTAATTTTGTCCTTGTTTAATTACCATATAAAGAGAGATGCAAATATCGTCAAAGTGTGCTCGACGATAATTTCGAACACGCCGTAGTATTGTAGTAAATAATGTCAAACGTGGTTTGTTCATACGAGCTCCATTACGACTAGAGAGTAAACAATTAGTTTTTTCGTTTTGATGAGTTTTTCAAAGACTTTTAGTGACAAAATAAACTTTTAAGTTAATTATTTTAATGTTTTTGGATGATCATGGTTCGTCGGTCCCAAGTTTGTCAGAAAAGCAGCCGAAATTACCAACGCCATGTACCTACAATACCATACCCACTTTTTGTAATTCATTCATTATTTCACTACTGGCGTTTAGGATTGTTTGCCGCAAAAATAAATGTGTTTATGAATAAATAGCCCTCTCTATCGTATATTATTAGTGAACCTACTTTTCTACTTATTATATCTCAAACAAGCGACACATCAGCTGGTCGGGCGGGCCAAGGAGAATATTGATACCGGCTTCTTGTAATCTATATAATGTAACAGCTGGCCACATGGAGAGAAGCCTATGTTTTTCAAAAATATTGTCAGGGCTTAAAGGTATTTCAATTCTTATTTCCACAATTATATTTTATAATTTTCGCATTTTAATTATAAGAAGTATGGCATAAAACAACTTAGTGACTAAGCAGCATATCGAATAAAACAATGAATTAAAAAAATTATGTTTTAATCACGTAACCCACGTTACACATGACGTCTACTTCGAACGGTGTTTTAGCATTACCAGCGCCCTGGGCGATATTACTACAGCGCCTCCTAACTGCAATTCAATTCCATACGAAAAAAGGGGATGATTATAATGAAATAACCATTTATTAAAAAAAATAACCAAGTTTGTCAATCTAGATTAAGATATTGTCGATCGCAGATAGATTTTTATCAGCTTAAGCTTAGAAAAACTTCTCTCCACACTAGCAACCTTCACAAGTATAGTCAATAATATTCGCAATGATATCCATACATTTGGATACAGTTATTGTAAGTTACGATCTTTGATGAAATTTAAAATACAAGCAGGGGTAACCCACATTCTGATTAGACAAAATACATTTCAGGCTTACGAGTTTATCACACAACATCTATATCTGATTTAGAATCTACAGTTAATTTCCATTGGAGATCACCACAGAGTTTGACAAGGGCGGCTTTTTCTGGAATCTGTTTTATATTGTACAAAAAAGACCAAGATGCTGAGTACTCATTTAACTGATCAAATATCTCATTAACTATAATTAATGTAGTGTCTAAGAGAGACTTATAGGCTCGTCGCGGGCAGTTTCGCCAGCTTGGCGCTTAACAAATCGAATTCTTGTTGTGGCTCTAACTCTAGATACAGGTTCTATTTCTAGTCCTTCAGCCTTCCTTCGCACTTAAAATGGCGCTATTAAAGCCTGTATTTCTATATTCTACCAAGAAAGTGCAGCATTTTTTCAACATTTCTGTGCATTTCCTGAGATCTATATCTGTTGATTGTAGAGATTTACTATCGAGATTAATTTGAAAAGGTATGTCATAAAAATCAATGAAACTATGAAGCTGATATATACTAACTTTTCGGCTAGAGTAGTAGCCTCGAGGACTCGAACATCAGTTTCCTTAGTTTCAATTGCCAAAATAATTAAAGCGTCATGGATGGCCCCAATCTGATAACGGATTGCTTTAACACTGCTTATTTTTGCTTCCCAACGTGTATCACTGAGCTTTTTATAGTATATAATCCGAAGCGATCAGTTGGAGTTTTCCATCGATGAACAGCTGAAAACAATGTGAACAACCTCTGAAGTACCCTAAACAAAGTGACTGATTTGACGGATAACTTAGCGACATCGCATAGTACGAGATTGCAGTTATGACAGCCACAAGGTACATAAACAGCTAATGGATTTATGTCCAGAATCCCCCTTTGAACCCCAATATTTTTCCCTTTCACATTCGCCCCGTTGTCATAACCCTGACCCCTACAGTCGTTCAATTCCAGTCCGTGTTTATTTAAAACATCAATAATAACTTCAGTCGACTCATTTACAGGTATAAATTCTATGAAATGCTCTTTTACTGATATTTTACGGTCATCTGTTGATAAATCAACAAATCGTATTGTCAGTGAAAGTAGTTCTAGATGACTAATGTCCGGAGTACAGTCAGCTATAATAGAATAATATTTTGATATCTTTGCGCGTGATATGATTTTTCTAACTTTACTTTTTCACCCATCAGATCTATTAATTCATCATTTTGAATGTATTTTCCGCAGTAGTGGTCTGAAACATCACCTTTCATAGCTGCTAATCGCAAGTGCTCCTGCATAACTGGATCAAATTTGGCTAGTAGTTATACTAAGCCCAATAACTTTCCGTTATTTGGCGTATATAGTTTGTCAGAAGTACCTCTGAACGCCATATTGTTTTGAGCTCAATAAAGTGTAATATGCATCAATCTAGACAAAACATTATTCCATCTTGTTGTTTTTATTTCTAATCAAATGTTGGTCTTGGTAATCTATTGGTTTTCCTGTTCTGTTTTTAATCGTAGTTCAGTTTCAATTCATGAAAGGTACAACTTCTTATGTGAAGTGCTATTCTCATGATTTTTTAACATTGCAGACAATTGTTTCCAGTTGTTATATCTTTCAGATACTGAACTCGACGTTGAGCTACTATCAAATAGCCGGCAATTAAAACAATAAAGTCGATCCTTAGAAACGGAGTATATTAACCAACGCGCTGACTTTTTTCATTGTTTGCTAGTTTTTTTTATGAAATGAGAACTAGAGAAATGTCCTGTATCATTCTTCGGATAATTATGAATGTGAGTTTGCTCTGGGCCAAAAATTATTATTAGATCAATTATTTTGCTATTTCGAATGAGTGGTCAAGTGGCTGGGTCCGTTATATTCAGGACAACAGTATTAAAGTCATCTAGAATTTGTATTTGTTGTACATCCCAATGGAACCATGTTGAACAGCATCTGTAATTGTAGCACATCTTGTTTTTTCACTTCGGGAAACTTCGCCCACAATCTCTTCAGCAGCTATATGATCTGACTTGTTAGACACAGGTTCCACTACCGATGCATTCGTTTAAATTCCAGATATAGATGCCACATTCAGGTCTTAGGTCTTGATTTTCTGTTGTGATATATTTATCAATAATCATAAACTTTTAGGTTTTTTGAAATTCCTTTTCTTTTTCGGCTTTCCGTTTTCTATATTTTGACCCAGATGGTTTTCTTTTGATAAGATCAACGTGTTCAGACATTTTGTACTTACCAGTTAACTAGTAATGAATAAAATCTGCAACACATTAAATCACTGTAAGTGGAAACATTTCTAAAAATAAATGTATTACAGTAAAACTTCATTATAACGCTATTGAGCGAGGACGACCAAAAGCGAATTATATTTGGGATAGCGTTATACATAGGAAGGAAGATAAAAAAATCGAGGTAACATTGATGGGGGTTGGACAGTTCGACGTCGCCGTTTCGGCCCCAGGACAATTCGGCGCCAAATATTCTTAATATTTTTAAAGGCCATCTACAAAAACATAACACCGGGAAAAATTACCCTAGAATTAAAAGTACTATCATTGAATTTTCATTTTGTTATAATTTTTTTTCATGGCTGCATCACAAATCACATTGCAAGTAGCATTCAAGAATTGCCATTTTGGAAGTTTAGAAAAGTGGAAATTCACTTAAGTAGTATGGTTAGTAATTTCCATACGAGTCAAGTAAAATTACTTTTCTTACGATGTGCGTATACTATTTTTTCGAATTTTGTAAGTAATTAATTATTTTGCATATCATATTAAAATCTAACAAGAATAGTTACTGAAGAAAGTCTACAAAAACGTAGTAATATGAGTTCTCGGTAACTTAGCAATCTAAACACATGTTTTTTGTGATTGACGACTATTGATAGCATTCAAATAAAATCATATTTGAAGAGTGAATTTCACAAGAATTATGGAAATGGCTAATGAAAACGACTGAATGCGGCCCGCGAAGCTTCTTCTAGTTTGACTCCAGTTAAACCCAAGAAAGATACAAGAGACGTATATTAAGTTGCTGCAGCCTTTTTAGAGGGCACGATCCGGACTGGTCCCATAATTTGTTTGCTAATGCCGTTCCCCGAGAAACGCGTTGCCCCGTACCTTAATATTAAGCTGCGGCAGCCACCCGCATTATCTCTGGAACGGTAATAGTTACGGATACGAGCCTGGCGGCGTATTTTGTTGCTATTTTCTTGCTTTAAGATGGTATGATGCCATCATCCCGAAACTCACCCCTAGATGCCCAAACCTAACCTAACCTAACCATAATCTTGCGAGCACCAAATTTTTTAACGTTCGTCTAACGCATTTTAGAGCGCGGCGCTCTCTCTTTCACGTATAAACTATTCAATTCCACGTGATGCAGGTAGCACTAAAGTCTGTCATTGTATTTTTTCGAAAGTATGATGCTTAAGGAACATTTTAGTACCATAATCTTGCGAGCACCAAATTTTTTAACGATCGTCTAACGCATTTTAGAGCGCGGCGCTCTCTCTTTCACGTATAAACTTGGGGGTGGGTCGCGAGATCGGGGAGTGGTGCCACATTTTGGCAACAAAATAGCAATAAAATACGCCGCCAGGCTCGTGTCGATAGCCCTCTCCGTTCGCGAGATAGCACACGTGGCTGCCGCAGCTTAATAGTACGTGAGAGGGGGTTAAAGCAACAAAATAGCAACAAAATACGCCGCCAGGCTCGTATCCGTAACTATTACCGTTCCAGAGATAATGCGGGTGGCTGCTTAATATTAAGGTACGGGGCAACGCGTTTCTCGGGGAACGGCATTAGCAACAAAATCGGGAATAGCGCAACAAATTAGCAACAAATTATGGGACCAGTCCGGATCGTGCCCTCTAAAAATGGCTGCCGCAACTTAATATACGTATACAAGAGAGCATATAATATGTTCTGCGAGTGGAGAAATAAATGAGAAATTTGCTGCTGACATACTTTTACGAAAAGGTAAGCTATTTTATATGGTTTGTGTGGTATATAGGTATAGTTCACGTAAGAGATATAGTGCGAACTTTAAAGTTTCGGCTTATCCTTTGATTTGAATACTGTCATAGTCAAGTCAATATTATAATTTTAAATGCTTATTAGACGATATATTCATTTAATATTATAACTTCAACTAACAATCATTAAAATGTATTTAATAGTTTTATAATTATTAAATACATCTTAAACATAACACCAGACAATTAACACTACCTTTTATCTCGTTTTATTAACCAGAATTAGTAATATAATTTGCAAATACTATATTATTTTCCCCATATTTTACTGAACTATAAGTATATTTTGAGATAGCAATTTTTGCGAACACGCACATGTCGACCAGCGATAAGCATTTATTTAGTTGGTAGGCTAGCATCAAGATAGAGTGTAGTATGTAAGTGGTATTGGTAAAAATAAACAAAATATTAATAGGGACCGAGAAAGTTGACGCTTATGCCATCTGCCGTGAAAAAATACAAAGTGATGTAAACACTATTAGTTTTGTATAATCAGCGTTTTAAAATGTTCATTTTTTAAAACTGATATTAAATGTTTGTGATGTCTCCATCAAAAGTATCTTTCTGTATTGATGGCTGATCAAATATGCCGTATAAAAATACTACGCAGTTGAAGTTTTATAGTTTCCCCGAAAGTTCATTGAACACTGTGTGGATAACTTTAAAACGTAAAAAATGGATAAATGCAGTAAAAACTCATATGTAAGTAAAATGTTCTAATTAAAAAATTTATTAACTATTATTTTGTGTATAATCAGTATGGTACTACAATTGTCAGTTAGGTATTTGAAAAGTTCTAAATTTTTTTTACATAAATAAAAAACTATTATCGAGAGTAAAATGTTTTCTGTACGATTTCATTGACTATATAAAATAAAAAGCTTGTTATGTATTTGCTGACTTCAATATTATATAATAAGTTTAAATAATTAAATACTATTAAGAAAAAGAAAGTAAACATTTGTACAGAACGAATCACTTCAAGTTTTTAAATTACATTTCAAAAAACATCGGAAGGATTGGGAATCAAATAAAAATACTAGAATTTGCAATGCTCATTTTGTCAATAATCAAAAATCAGATAATATCCTACACACCAACAATTTTTCCAGACAAAGAAAATAAAAAGATCTATTCATTTTTTGCATTTTGTAGGTTGTTTATTACACTGTTTACATCACAATGTTTTTCTTATTTAACACCAGGGCGCTCTACTTTCAACAGAAGTGCTGCCTCTATAGTTCGGTCTCGATCCCTATACTTTTCAGAGTCTAGCTCCGCTACATAAGTTGGGATATACCATTACATTTCAGCACTATATGTTTTGCGCGTACTATACTAATTTTGTTATTTGTTTTAGGCAAAAGCCCAGTTTATGGTCTACGTACTCTATGATCAAAAGCACAATACTTATCATTGAAAATACTGATATTTTAAAATATATAAAGTTAATCGCTCTTTTGAAACATCAAAACGACAAATATGAGCTTAAAAAATCAAAAGTTTTGACAATGGTAAACGTCACAAGTTTTTGAATGAAGCTCCAGACGACACATTAACGAAAGTGGTAATAATTTTTGGGCTGAATGGCGCATGTCGACGTGCAGAACTGTGGAGTTTAACAACTGAAGATATAGAGGATTTAGGAATAATGCTGATAGTAACGTTACATCATACCAAAACGAAGAAAAATAGTGTATTTACCGTAGGATCAGATGGCAATTTAGTACAAATACTTACTGTTAATACCCAAAACAGTAAGGCAAATCGAGTTTTCCTGTTTTATCGTAATGAATGAAATTAAAATAGTCACTAACTGAAATGAGATTAGTTGTCTAATAATTTCCACGAATAACTATCAACTCAGACATGGTTTTTCCTTCTCAAAAAATTAAAATACTAGATATTTTACTATTTCTTTGCAGGGCCGAATTCATGTACAAAATTATAAAGTTGTCAAACACAATAATCACAGCCATGCCCCTAATGCAGCCAAGGTTCAAATTAATCGTTTCCGTACAAAATTTAAGCGACGTGCTGAGAACACCACTGAACCTACTGCCCAAGTTATCAACAATTGGGTCGAAGGATTGTCCGAGGCATCTCAGGAAATCTGTTCTTGTATCGACTCTCTCAGGAAACTAGGAAACTCGTAAGAAGACGACGAAATGCAATTCATGCCCCTCCACCCTTACCTGCAACTTTAACCGCATTAGAGATTCCACAGCAGTATACAGTAATAGCCTTGGCGTATAGAACGAAGGAACAATTTTTTACTTGGAGACAGTGAACAAGAAGAAGAGAGGATACTAATTATCGGAAAACAGCAGAACATCGAGTACTTGAAGAGGACGCCTGTGTGGTTTGCCTACGATACTTTCAAACCTGCGCCAAATATATATCATCCTGGGAGAAGTTTATGGTGGTGTAGTGCCATTATTATACACTCTACTACCAAACAAACGAAAAGCCACATACATAAAACTATTCAAAATGATCATTCACTTAGATCCAGACAATACACCAGAGCGCATTGTGTGTGACTATGAAATTGCTGCATTTTCAGCAATAGAAGAAAGCTTTCCAGGTGTCCAGATATTAGGCTTTTTTTTTCACTTGTCTCGGAACCTACAAAGACAAGTGTCACACTTGAGATTACGCAGCTGGTATAACAACGATGCCGACTTTGCTCATGAAGTGAGAATGATTTTAAGTTTGGCTTTGTACCACTGAATCATATCGAAGATGACACTGACTGCCTATCAGAACACATTAGAGGAGATATACAGCTGTTATTAAAGTGGTTTGATGATAATTACCTTGGAAGACATAATAGAAGAGGCAACGGAAGAAGAGCCCCACTTTTTGCGTAGAACATTTGGAGTGTTTATGATAGGTAGTTGAACGGTCTGGATAGGACAAAGAACTATGCTGAGGCAGCTAACCATATGGAAGCTCATAGGTGGTCTTAAAAAGGTTCAACCTGGAACAGACCTATACATACATCAGTTAATAGCAGGAACACACCACAACAAAAATTAAAAAAAGTACAGTGATGCGGATGACCGGATACTACAGATTGTTCTAAATTTTAATAATAGATGTTAGATTATTTAAAGGGATTCGCTTATAGCTTTGATATTGCGAGCTGAAATAAATGGTGTACAATTTTTAAAATTTTATTTGTTACCAAGGCGATCCACGATTTTATTTATTCATTATTCAAATTTTAAAGACAATGAGGAATTAGGAATTTTTGGCACCGGGGCGCCGAAATGTCCTGGAGCAGAAACAACGACGCCGAAATGGCCGCTCCGGATCGGCGGTGCCGAACTGTCCTAGACCCACATTGATATGGCAACAGAATATTTGTGAAATGTTTTATTTAAAAGCTTGTGTTTCACGATAGTGCTTAGATTTGGACGAAAAAATCACTATCATCCACCCGTTCCCGTGGGAATGAGATTTTTTCCCGCATTAAAAAGTGGGTAATCTATGTATTTCGTCGGGATCTATATTATCTCCGTATCAAAATTTCATCGATACCGAGATTACCCGCGCCAAGCGTATAAACATCCAAACCCATGTTATAGAGATACAGTTGAATTATTGGATCTTTACCCGTGCGTCATTAATATCTGATAACATAACCGACATAATTATTAAGTGCCATCTCTTTCTATTAATAGTGAAGAACAGAACAAAATATTTTGACATTTGTCGGTTATGTTGTCAGATATTAATGACGCACGGGTAAAGATCCAATAATTCAACTGTAGCAGAGCGAGAAAAAGATAATAGTAGAGTGTGTAGTATAGATAGTTAAAATAAAATTGTACTTACCTAATAAAATGATCCGTCAAAATGTTAAAAAACAAATACCTATTTTTACACTTTACTCTATTTATATTTCCACTTTCTTTTCTACTGTCAATCGGTAGTCGGAACCAAGAGTGTCGAACATCGCAACGTAGCGTGAAACATTTGATTACTGCGTTTGTTTGTTTTAAAAATAATTGAAATAACTGTTTTAAATGCGTCCACTTATGTAAAGAATGAGAATGAGCTGAATGTGTTCCGCTTCGTCAAAAATAACGCCAAGTCTTTCTAAATAAAATGTTAAAAAGAGATAGATAATGTGTTTCTCTATAGCCGGGGATTCCCGGTACAATAAACTGCACGCAGTGCTCCGATCGAACGGATTGAACACTGCGTTCCATCCTAGTGTTTCCATCGTAACAAGTGTTTCTCTAAATTTAGAAAATTTACGAGTAACTAGGCTTCGCTCAACTATCGAGGGGATATAAAGGAGTGCCTGTTGGGCCATTTTTTATCCGGCGACCAACCGCGCCCTACCCTAACGCCGCTACTGACTTTGAATTTAATCTGTACACGTTTATTTTCCATTTTCTTCGTATTCTTTTGATGTTCATATAAAAGAGATTTATTTAAATGTTCGGCTTAAGAAAACGTGCGTTAATGTCAAAACTGCGCTTAAAATTAAAAATATATATTTTCCTTTACTAATAAATTCACGTATTTTATGACCGAAAAATACGTCTACAGAGTTGTATTCCTTTTTTTTGACTTCGCACGATATGGATTTCATGGTGATCTCCAGAATTTACTTTGTAAACTACTTTTAGATATTTAGATTAGTTTTATGTTAGGGTTAATATGAGCAAGGAATAGTGTTTGTTGCCAGACATCCCGTATGTCCCGAGACGTTCTGTATTTCAGACATAATTTTAAACGTCCCGATCTGTCCCGTACTTTGAGCATTTTCGATTAATTATTTTAAATATTCAAGTTTTTGTTATTATTATTATTGGACAAAGGAAGGGTTGAAACAGTGAATTTAATTGAATATGTATTTAATATTTTAATGTACTCAATTCTTATGAGTAGATAGGGTTGCGTAATTTTGTGAATTATCATCAGTATTTCACCTCACAGACGTCCGTTACGGGACATTTGTAGGCCTCCCGCAATGATTTCTAAAACAAGCAATTCCAAACAGTCACTACTGATAGAAAACCTTTTCGTTTTTCATTTGTTCCGGATAAAAAATGAAATCCGGTTTTTTCTAATTCAGCAATTGTACACTACACCTCTTGTTGAGACCAATAAACATTTCACACTGAGAGAACCGTTAGAAAGCGTTCTAGTACACCTTCCTCTACAACACCTAAGCCGACTACTTCTTCAGCATGCGGCCCGTCCCGTGTTTCCAGGCAGAAGGAAAAAAGTACATGTTTATTAAATTTAGAAGGGCCAACAATCGGTCTTAGAACCTCAATTGCTGACGAAAGCTACGTTCCCGAAAAGAAAATCTCAGGAAAGCGGCTATCTTCATCTAGCTCAGATGGCACCAGCCAAGAACAGTTTAGTTTGCCAGAAATGGAGCCCCTACAGATTCAAAGCATACTTCCTGTAAAAGATCTGCCTATAAATGAAGAAATTGAGGGTGTACTTGGCACTAATTTATCTACCGATTTCCTAATGATATGGACTAAGAACACAGAAAGATTCCTTTATTGTTTGTATCGTTTTTCAATAAATATGATTTAATACACATTTTGGGGTTCCTATGCGTAAAAAATAAGTGGCTACATTGGTAGGCACTAAACAATAAGTGTTTTTGGTTTAGGAAAACGGTTAATGGCATATATATGAAAGCCACCTTAAAAAAATGTTCTAACAAAAAATGTCTATAGAGCTATTTGTATAACAAGGGAGGAAAGTGCTACTTTTCCTCCCGAGGATGAAGTTTAATCATTCGAGGAAGGAAAAGGCACTTTACAGTAACACCCATGTTATACATATGATTTTTCCGCCTCCCTCAGATAACAAGACATTTTCGATAATTTATTTAAGAAACTAACAAAGAAAATTAATAAATACTACTTCTTTTACGAAACTTGGCTGGGCATCGAGGACGGACTTCTAAAATGCTTGGCTAGACATCAGGGGTGTACGTTCTTATTTGTACTTCAAATCCCTTGGGATTTTAACTGTTCCTTTATATTCCCTGGATCTAACATAGTTTCTAACATGTGAGACTAAAGTGACCACTTTAGTCTCAAAATTGCAAAAATTATTTCATTGATAACGTACTATGACGTCACTTTTACTTTTCCTCCCTAGGGAGGAAAAGTACGACTTTGCTCCCTACAATGAGACCAGGAAATGTATACTTTGGATAGAGGTAGGCGGAAATAGTTATTTTCATTACAAGCTGCGAAAGCTTACTTTTAGGCGCGAGGTGTATTTAAATAGCCGAGGCGAAGCAACGCGTAGCCGAGGCTATTTGAATACCTCCGAGCACCTAAAAGGGCTTTGCAGCGTGTAATGTATTAAACTTTTCATTCTTCCCCCGATTTTATATTAAAACACACAATTTAAAGATGCAAAAAATTCTCTGTAGACTGCAATAAAATGGGTAGAAGGCGTGGGTTAACGTTACTTTGGTAACATTCGTGTCAACAAAAACTAATATTTTCACAGTTGTCAAATAATTATTCTTCCATAAGTCTACATCTTTTAAGTTTAATATTTGGCTTAAATCTAATTAAAAATGAATTCCATTGAAGTTGCAGCAATTATTGCGTGCAGAAGTTTGTTACCGGAAAAATCTAAAGACCGTTACAATCAAGCCTATGAAAATTTCATCAAATGGTGTACAACGAAAGATGTACCCACAATAACTGAAGATGTATTATTGGTATTTTTCTTAGAAAAATCAAAGACATTGTCCCCTGCTACATTATGGTCAGAATACTCAAATTTGAAATTGACTATTTGATTAAATAAGAACCAGGATATTTCGAAATTTGGCCGCTTGAAGGCATTCATAAAAAGGAAAAATGATGGATATCAACCTCGAAAACCTCAGGTATTTACAAAAGGTGATATATCAAAGTTTTTGTTAGAAGCTCCTGATGAAATATATTTAATGAAAAAAGTTGTAGCGATTTTTGGAATAGCTGGGGCATGCCGAACTGACGAGTTATATTATTTAAAAGTGAAGGACGTGGAGTATAAAAATTATGTTATTTTAGTGCAGATTCTTACTACAAAAAATAATGTGCAAAGAAGATTAGGTAACATTTGTTAATCGTTATATGCAGCTCCGACCAAAAAAGGCGCAAGGTGAACGCTTTTTTTATCGTTATGAGCGAGGCAGATGTGTAAATCAGGTGGTTGGAAAGCATACAATTTCAAAAATTCCGTACGAGGTGGCTAAATTTCTTAAAATTACAAACCCAAATTAGTACACCGGCCACACGCTTCGAAGAACGTCCTCTACATTACTAGCAAATGCCCCAGGTGTGGAGGTCGTCAGTGGTAGCGGAAGGATATATAGCAGATTCAGTGACTCATAAAATAGAAGTTGCTAATAAAATCATGCCCACAAAATCTATATCTATTCAGGAAAGCAAACATTCAGAAGAATTTAATGATCATGTTGCGCAAATCGACAGGCAAGAAATCATTCTCACAAAATCGATATCTATTCAAGAAAGCCAAAATTCAGAAATATAATTTAATGATAATGTTGCGCAAATCAACTAGCAAGTCAAAATTTCCAGTGATGTTGCTTTCAAACAAGATTTCAATCAAGATTTGCCGTTAAATCTTTCAGGAACATACAATAATTGTAATTTTACATTTAATTTCCAATCTAAATAAATATTTGACAAGTAATTTGACATTTTATTTGTTCGTTGCACAGGGCACGAAAGTTTTTCATACTTAGCTACCGATGACCTATACTCGATAGTCGAAATTCTGTAAAGTGACTCATCGCTCTTACTGTCCATAAAATCAGTTGCAGAAGCGAACTTCATGAGCGCATCATTTTTGAAGGGTTCTTAATAGTCCTAAATAAAAAATAAATAGAAAATGTTCTTGTACGCTCTGGCGTTTAAATTTGAGAGAACAGAAATACGAAATTATTATGGTAGGTATCATTATGTATATACAGGGTGTTACCAAGAATAATACACATTTTTAAGGATGAGCTATAATAAGATGTATATAAAAAAGTCGATAGTCGAAATTGTGTAAAGTGACGTCATCGGTTATCTACCGATTTAAAGTGAACTCCATGAGCGTATCATAGTTTAAGGGTGCGAATACTGAAATATCTGGAATTTCAATTTTTAACATTTGAAATAATAACTTATCACAAGTTGTTCATAAGTAAGTTAAAACAAAATAAAAAAATGTTTAAAAGTCAATTCCAACTTACTACTACTAAAACTAAAAAAAAGTTGTTTGTCAAGACCAAAATAAATTACCAATAAGTATAGGTATGTTGCGAGGTCACTTGTAAAATGTCTGACTAACTGGAAGCGGTATCACTCCCTGACGACTCCTCAGAATCATCGCTTTCTCCTCCTATATCGATAATGAGTGGTTCCGTCATTACTTCTACACGTATGTCTAAATCCCAAAACTTTATTTCTTCTTTTAATACGTGTTGAATACATTTACGCCAACTCTCAGCAGTAACGGTATGCAGCGCCTCGTCAAACAGTTTCTCAACGTCAGCCATTTTGAATGTACTGTTTTTTCTCGCAACATAATTTTTCACTTGGGCCCAAACCAGCTCGATGGGGTTTAACTCACAGTGGTAGGGAGGAAGTCTAACAACTGAGACGTTGAAATCTTTCGCCATTTCATCGACAACGTACTTAATATAACTGCTTTTATGTTTCCGTACGAGAGATAATAATTCAACTTTTAGCATTGCCTCGTTGTGCGGAATGCTTTTACTCTCTAACCAATCAATTATAACCCTCTTGCGGCTAGCTGAAGTAGGTATTTGCTCCAGTCGACGAGAGTGGTATGAAGCATTATCCATAACTATCACTGAACCAGGAGTTACCTTTGTTAAAATTGATCTAAACCATGTTTCAAACCGGTTACCATCCATCTCTTCATGGTAATCGACAGTTTTTTTGGACTGAAAACTTAGTAATCCACCTTCTACAAATCCTTCCTCGCTGCCAATGTGAGTGATAATCAGTCGACGTCCTTTCCCAGAGGGAGCTTTTAAACCGGAAGAGAAACCCTCCATAAAGGCTTGTCGATTGCTTCGTATATTCATGTCTTGCCACACTTTTGACACAGTGTGGCCTTCATTTAACCATGTTTCGTCAAGATAATATATGTGCCGTCCTTCGTTACGAAACTGTCGTATCTGTTTTAAATAATTTCTCCTCCATTCCACAATGTCATTTTGTTCAATTAAGGCACTGTTTCTACTTCTTGTTTGGTAACGAAAATTCATTAATTTTAAAGTTCGTCTCAAAACTTTATCACTGATGTTTGGTAAAGTATCATCAGCTTCTATTACCTTGCTCAATTTAGCTACCGAGGGGATTTCATTCCTAAAATAAAAAGAATGTATTTCCCTACGTATAGCATTCCGTGTTTGGTCGTCCAAAACAATTTTCTTTCGTCCCCTACTTTCCGGTTTACAGTTTTCACCTCGTTCTCTTGTCAAAGATCCGTCCCGCGATTTCTTTAGAATATTGTATATAGTACTCTCAGAAACTTTAGTTAAATAACTGCACTTAATCACAGCGTCACTAACACCCAACTGTTTGTCCATGGCACGCAGTCCTTCGTACACATTTAATATGAGGACTTTTTCTTCCCGAATTAAATTGTTACGACGCCGTTTTTTATCGCCAACACCGCTATACTCCGCCATTATTGTCACTAAATATACCGATATAAATATTACAATAAATACCAATAATAACCGATTTATCACACAAAACCACAACACAAATACTGATGTTACGCTCATGAAGAGAATAAACACCTCACATAACTGTTTACTATCACTGTCTCATTCGCGTAGCTCGATCTATCTATCTCGTTCTCAAAGCCGGAACATTGAAGCGACTCTCCAACATTGTCAAATCGGCGAGTTTTTCACAACAAACTTTGCGTTCAAGAAATATACATAAACACTTTATTTCACATTTCAAGTAAACTAATTATTATTAGTCTGCTTGAAATTTGAAATAAATATATTAAATTGGTATGGACTTAATTACATTGCATCTTTTGTACCTGAAATATTGACACAATGGATTTGAAGTGTATTTATAAAATACAGCATTTCTCTCTAGAATACATATGGCAACTGCGCTTTAACCAAAGTGTTGATTAGATAGCTCTGACTCACTTTACACAATTTCGACTATCGAGTATAGAACTTTTAACCAATATGAGTGAGATACTCCAAAAGTAAATATCTGGTTCGCTATTTCTCAAAACGAAATTTATGGGCCTTACTTCTTTATTGAAAAAACAGTTATTGGTCCAGTATAGAAAGAGATAAATACATATAAATTCAGTGTATTATTCTTTTTCACTAACAGGGTATCATAAAGTGAGTGGAGGTAGGAACCGCTCTCGAGAGCGTCAGTGTTACAAATTCTGTTTACATTCAAACCAGATAACAGAAACAGTGTTGCCAATTTTCATTGTATATTTATATTTATTGTAAAATGCATTGTTCTAACATGAGAACAGGTTATAAAAGCTTTTAATTATGATAATTCAAGAGGTTGTAACAGTTCAAGATATAATTAATCCCATGTATTCGTTGAACATTTTATTGTAATGCTGGAAATTGTTCTAGTTTTCAGCTTGAAAGCGGTTAAAGCCTTTAATTTTTTCAGATTTGGCAACGTGAAAGATGTGGAAAACGTTCAATAGCTCTTATGACTAGTAGGCATTTACTTCCAGTTTTCAATAAACAAGTTCTTGTTGCAGTTGGGAGTAAAAAAGTTTTCTAGCATATCTGTATACAGTGTTAGGAAAATTCTGAGGGCACATATCTTTTATCGTCAATGTGTTAGAGACAAATACATATAAATTTAGTGTATTATTCTTTTTCGCTAACAGGGTACTATAAAGTGAGTGGAGGTAGGAACCGCTCTCGAGAGCGTCAGTGTTACAAATTCTGTTTACATTCTAACCAGATAACAGAAACAGTGTTGCCAATTTTCATTGTATATTTATATTTATTGTAAAATGCATTGTTCTAACATGAGAACAGGTTATAAGAAGCTTTTAATTATGATAATTCAAGAGGTTGTAACAGTTCAAGATATAATTAATCCCATGTATTCGTTTGCAACATTTTATTGTAATGCTGGAAATTGTTCTAGTTTTCAGATTGAAAGCGGTTAAAGCCTTTAATTTTTTCAGATTTGGCAACGTGAAAGATGTGGAAAACGTTCAATAGCTCTTATGACTAGTAGGCATTTACTTCCAGTTTTCAATAAACAAGTTCTTGTTGCAGTTGGGAGTAAAAAAGTTTTCTAGCATATCTGTATACAGTGTTAGGAAAATTCTGAGGGCACATATCTTTTATCGTCAATGTGTTAGAGACAAATACATATAAATTAAGTGTATTATTCTTTTTCGCTAACAGGGTACCATAAAGTGAGTGGAGGTAGGAACCGCTCTCGAGAGCGTCAATGTTACAAATTCTGTTTACATTCGAACCAGATAACAGAAACAGTGTTGCCAATTTTCATTGTATATTTATATTAATTGTAAAATGCATTGTTCTAACATGAGAACAGGTTATAAGTAGCTTTTAATTATGATAATTCAAGAGGTTTTAACAGATCAAGATATAATTAATCCCATCTATTCGTTGAACATTTTATTGTAATGCTGGAAATTGTTCTAGTTTTCAGTTTGAAAGCGGCTAAAACCTTTACTTTGTTTCAGATTTGGCAACGTGAAATTTGTCCGAACATCTGGGGTTTAAATGTATTATTAAAAAAATTTTTAGTATATTTTTCGTTTGTTTGCAAATAAGAAACGAATTCTCTGTGTAAACACACACAGTACAAATTAAAAAAACGCTATGATAATAAACTGAACATCAAATTCTAATGAAAGTACCTACTATTTTTAAATTAAAGTAATATTCTGATAGGTAATAAATTGAAAAATAAAACTTCTTAATTCTTCAATGAACTTAAATCAAATGTTCGAATAAACCCCCGTTTTGAGCTAAACAGTACCGAGCCGGTTATAAAATTCTTGACGAACATGTATGAGCATTTGAGGAGTTATTTCCATAAAAACTTGTAAAATTTGTTCCATAAGTTCATTCAGAGAAGTGGCTCTGTTTTCTTGGAATCCATAAATTCTCGATTTCACATAATCCCAGATAAAGAAATCGTTGGGTGCCAGATCTGGAGATCTAGTAGGCCATCTAATGTTACCATTCGTGGAGATTATCCGATTGGGAAATTGTGTATTAAAAAAATGTATTGCTAGTCGATAATTATGTGATGAACAACCGTCATGTTGGTACCAAATATCATTTTGAAGTTGACACCTAATTGTAGTATAAGGGCAGGAGTAATTTGATTATCCAGCATGTCCAAATATTTTTGTCCGGTTAAATTGACGTCAATAAAAAATGTTCCAATTAAATGTTCACCTAATATTCCAGCCCAAACATTTAACTTTTGGGGATATTGAGTTCTACTATTACAGTGTTAGTGTAGATTTGTCCTGAACCAATATCGAATAACGGATGAATTATGTGCACCGTGTATGGGGAAAGTCGATTCATCTGTGAACAAAATATTTTTCGAAAAGTTTGCGTCCAATTGTATTTTTTCCATAACTACTTCACAAAATTCCATTCTACGAAATTGATCGTCTGGAAAATTATGGATAACCATTTTTTTTAATACAGTCCGAATCGTTTTCGGATCAACATCAAAATCCTTTGCTAAATGACTGGACGATTGTAGAGGATTATTTTCCACACTTGCACAAATTAAAATATCTCTTTCTTCTTTTTCGGGTTGGGTTTGACGATTTTGTGTACGCGGTCCATGTTTTGTAGGATTGACACATCCATGCTCTTCAACGTTTTTTATAACCGTTCTCACTTGTTTCTTGCTAATTGGTTGGGCATTTTCGAATGCCACAATAAAACAAATTTTCTGCTATTTCTCGATTTTAATTACCCTGATGGTACCATTTTACAATTTGCACTTTATGGAGTATCTGCATACTCATTTTACAAGATTTACAAAAGATCGTTACTCATTCGCAAACAAACGTTTAGTGAAGTACCCAGACCCAGATGTACTATGTACAATTAAACATCATCAATAGGCGCACGCGCGATTTGTATTCGTCTGGCACAGCAATCTACGCTAACCTTTGATTGTCTATCTCACTATTGTCTTTCTCTAACACACTGGTAATGCCATGTGACCGTTATATTTTCCCGTTGACCATGAGAAAATTATCGTTTTACGTTGAAATTTAAAGGATAATGATTTCTCTCACAAACAAAAAGGAATATTATAAGGGCAATTACACTTCCAACGTATACATTGAAAATGAAGAGAGGGGATGGATAAAAATAGTAGCATAACTGCTGTAGACGAAATCGTTTTATCAGGAGCGTAGGAAATACAGGCGGTTTATGATTGAGTTACTTTTGCAACTAGAATGCAGTTATAATACAAATATTAGCATACGACTTATTTCGCATTTTATGATACCCTGTTAAAGAAAATTGTGATACACTGAATAATACTTGTTTTATTACAACATATTGTCGCTTTTGGATTTTGTATTGTTGCCATAAAATATTCCTCATGATGTTAATGAAAATTATTATGCTTATATTCATTAATTGTACTCTCAATATCGACGAATGTAATTTTTTTAGCTTTTCGCCGTTGATTGATATAAGTTATCAATCAACGCTATCCTCCAGTGATTTTTTAGTGGCATATTATATCATCCAGTATAATTCCATGAATTATTGATGCGTATTGCCATTAGTTGAGAATGTTGTTTGATAAAACGGATCTTTGAATAACATTAATATGTAAATTTCCAAAACTCTGGTAGTTGGAGGAGCATTTTTTTTAATAATATAAATACACTTATTTCAAATACTTACTAGATAGGTTTTAATTTATTGTTCAAATCATGTTAGCGTATACTAACCGAACTAATATAGTGAATTAGATTATTACTACTGAATTATTTTTTTTGTAAATTAATCTGTTTATGAGTGGATAAACGAAAGTAATGTTGATTTTTTTTTATAGTTCAATGTATTAAGCTATCAGTTTAGTACAATCTTATTATTTCTCAAGTAATAAACTAAACCGTCTACATTACACATCTGTATTTCTAACCTTAACTTCTTTCATTGCGATCTTTTACATTATAAGTTGTTGTTTATAAAACATTTTGCTGTGGTAAACTGACTAGTAATAGCCTGAATGCATTTCTAACTTGTTTATTGAAAACTGGAAGTAAATACCTACTAGTCATAAGAGCTATTGAACGTTTTCCACATCTTCCACGTTGCCAAATCTGAAAAAAGTAAAGGCTTTGACCGCTTTCAAGCTGAAAACTAGAACAATTTCCAGCATTACAATAAAATGTTCAACGAATACATGGGATTAATTATATCTTGACCTGTTACAACCTCTTGAATTATCATAATTAAAAGCTTCTTATAACCTGTTCTCATGTTAGAACAATGCATTTTACAATAAATATAAATATACAATGAAAATTGGCAACACTGTTTCTGTTATCTGGTTCGAATGTAAACAGAATTTGTAACACTGACGCTCTCGAGAGCGGTTCCTACCTCCACTCACTTTATGGTACCCTGTTAAATTTATATGTATTTGTCTCTAACACATTGACGATAAAAGATATGTGCCCTCAGAATTTTCCTAACACTGTATACAGATATGCTAGAAAACTTTTTTACTCCCAACTGCAACAAGAAGGTATGATGGAGGAGGTTTATTTTCAGCAGGATGGTACACCATGTCATTTTTCTTTAGTAGCATGGGTATCTGTGAGTAAAGCGTTTGGGGACAAATGGATAGGAAGAGGTGGGACGATCGAATGGGCGCCGCTGAACTCTCTGTACCTGATATTTTTATGGGGTTATGTTAAGCCCTATTCCTCAAAACATAAATAACATCAAAAATGTTATTGATGGAATTCCACAAGAAATGCTACAAAATTCTTATTTGAACATACAGGTTAGGTTTAAAAAGTGCATAGACCAGGACCACATTCAACAATTTCTATAATATTTAGTTGCCGTATTTGTTCCTTAGTTAATGCTATAATGTTTAAATTAGCAATAAAAACTTAAAGCTTTTTGTAACTTCTACTTATTTCAGGGTATAAATAACACCTAAAATTAAAAATGGAGAAAATACGTATATAACAAAATTGAAAGTAATTACAGCACGCACAAAGATTCGCGTATCATCTTTATTTACAAAAATTAAATTACAAATGTTGACATTTCCAAAAAGTTGCAGAACTCAGCTTTCGAATTGTGTGAACATATACAGGGTATTCTATTTAAATAAGTCAATTAAATTGTAATTGAAAATACGCAATTTTTTTCTCGTCCTGTATAACTGGGAAATTCTTTTAATTTGATTTAGAGAACACTTTTCAAAATTTGAAACTCATTGGTGAAAACCGCACTTTTCTATCTTATTTCGTTTAGTCAATAATCATGTTTTAAATGTGTCAGTTTCAACTGGGACCCTGTTTATAATTACTCCTCTACAAACCATTCAAGTGCATTTTCTATAGTTATTGCTTGTCTTACCAAAAAAGCAGGAATCAATACATAAATAACAAACATTGTGTAGTGATATACATAAAAATACTTGTTACTGTAGTATCTACAAAATATAAGGTATTTTCCTGACGGGTCCGCACAATACAATATACGTCGACATGAAGAGATGAGCTTTTTCCGGCCTTTCAGAATACGGAAATAAGATCGGTATAGGAAATACGCCGGTTAATCCCCATACACTAAACATACTCTAAATTCCTCTTGTAGTCTGTAAAAGAGCTTCCGGGAATGACAATAGAAATGATTGGCGTAATTCAGAGGCCAGTCTATCAACATCGATTAAATGTTTTCTTTAGTTGGGGTATAAAGCTCTAGAGGGTGCTGTTTTAAGAATATAGAGAATAAAATAAGAGGCAAAATTTTTTTTACAAAAAAATATAGATTGTTATTTCATTATACAGTACTGCTCTCCATTATCGAAGTTGCCATACCAAATGAGCACGAGCAAAGTTTAATCGCATAGTTTTATATCTAGTTAAAACAGGTTTAGTACCCGTCTTCTTGGTTTTAAATGTGCGTCCCGTAACCTGTTTCTATCAGTCTGGTCAGAAATGGTTACCTGATGAGCCATCCCAAGTGTACTTTGAAGGTCTTTTGCTGTCGCTATTCGTTTTCGCAAAGAAGAAACTACTAAATATCGATCCTGAATTTGTGTAGTTTTTCGTTTTCGACCTTGTCCGGTTCGTCTTCTATATCGTCCAGTCTCTCTATAGCAATCATACAAACGTTTGATGACTGACGGACTGCGATTAAAATTTCTTGCTATTTGTCGAATTTATACACAATTTTCAATTAAAGCTATGGCACGAGCGACTTCTATCTCGCTAAGATCACTCATTTTGATAGATAATGAATTCAATAACTACAAACTGTCATGCCGTTGCCTGGTGAAGTTCTCTAAGCCTACCGCGACATAAAACCTAAATGTGAATATTTTCATAATCACTTTATTTTTTGCACTTGCTGTGGAATATTAAACTTATCTCGAATAAATGAGCATCACGTTTATTTTCTAACAAATCACTAATGCAAATCAATTATGAAAATATAATTTTCATTTGTTAATAACAGCAAGCCACAAAGTTACAGGGTTATCCAAAAGTGTTCCTTTAATGGAGTTGATAGCACGGATCGGGGGTTCGGACCATAAAATAATTGTAAACCATAGGCGCGACGGAACTACACAGAAAAAAAGAAAGTATTGAATCAAACAAAATATATTTCAGTCAAACAAATTTGTTGTTTCAATATGGCGAAATAAACCTATCATTTAAAAGAAAACGCTAGTTTATTTGGATTCTAAGACCAATACTTGTTTCATACAAGAAAATATTAGATGATGGCAATTGTTATATTTCGTCCATTCAAATCTTCGGGTTTATTTGATGCAAGAATAATTTCAATTTCATCTGAGCAAATAAACAATTTTGTATATTCAAGAATATTAGATACTCAAATGAAACAAATATTTACTTGAATTTTAGAATACATATTGTTTGGTTAAATACCAGACTGTTGAAATAAAAAAATATTATTGATTTTGTTCAAATATTCATTTAATTTCAAAATCCGTAGCATTGAATTAAAAATATTTGAAACAAATGTATAATTAGGAATTGATTTAAAATTATACTTGACTTTAAAATTATACTTGAATGATGAGTGTGAGTTACTCAAATGAAAAAATATTTTTTTTAATTGAAAAATATATTGTTTGGTTCAAAAACATGCCCGCTGGAATGAAGAAAAATATTTTTGTGATTTTGTTTCAATTCTACAATTCGTATAACTAAAATATCTCAGCAAATATCTTCACATGCTACAGCCTATTTATGTTCCCAAATTTCAGTAGTTTGTGATTTCATTATACATGACAAAAGATGGAAATACAGTAGAATGTTTCATTTAGTATTATCATATAAGTTTTTTCCAGGTATATAGAAAGCTTTACAAAATCTCCCGCAGTTATTTTGTTATACTATACTCAAACATTCCTTTTTTTCTGTGTACCTGCCCCGTAACGTATACAGGTATAACCAAATTTCCTGTTACTATTTAAATCTAACTACCTGTATAGAATAAAATTTGAAGTAGTTAGTATTCGGTAACTAGGAAGTAACGTCTGTTCGTCTAATTAAGGTGGCTTCAAGTTCAAGTTTTTCTCCAATTTCTATTCAACGAGTTAGCAAAAGTGCATATTCTTTGCGGGAAAAAACATTAATCCTGAACGTTCATGATGCTCTTGAGCACCAAAACCCCACAAGTTCTGTTCGCGAAATAATTACGACCTGTGCCAATGTGATAGGGGTAGGAGAATCAACTATTTATAGATTTTTACGTCAGAAAAAATGCCGCAACCTCGGTGAACCTATTCCTCACCCGGGGAAGAAACCATTAGAAATTGACGACGATGTCAAAAACAGTGTACGTAGAATAGTGCATGATATGTATTTCGCAAAAGAAATACCAACATTGGACAAGATTGTGCAAGCCGCCCAGAATGACGAAAACCTGCCACAGCTATCAATGGAGAATTCTTTATGGAACTTTCGGTGGGAAAAACAGAACAGAAAATCTTTTCTTCATGATAGGCCGGATATTGTCTGCTGGAGACGAGATACTTGAGGTCAATCCGACAATATTGCAACGGATGTAAGAGTATTTTGTATTTGGATGAAACCTGGCTAAATTAAGGACACGCCGTATCGAAAGTCTGGCAAGATAAAAATATACTGAATTCCCGACAAGCTGTCATGGAGGGTTGGTCAACAGGATTAAGAATTCCGTCCCCCATATAGGCAGTGAAAAGATTTTTGGATCAAGGATTATTGGAATTTCCATCTAATTCAACCAAAGACTACCGCAAAGAAATGACGGCTGACGTTTTTCAGGAATATTTCCAATAAATGATCGAATACATTCCCCAGAATTCAGTTATTGTAATGGATAACGCCAGCTATTATTCTCGATTAGTAGAGAAGCTTCCCACAAGTTCGTGGAAAAAAGCGGCGATAATTGAGTGGTTGCAGTGTAAAGCCTTAAATTTCGATGATACAATGGTGAAAAAAGAACTTTTGCAAGTTGTTAGACAGCGTAAGGCAGAGTTTAAAAAATTTGTAATCGATGAGATGGCAAAAAGTAGAGGTATTATTGTACATCGCTCACCCCCCTTACCATTGTGAGCTGAACCCAATAGAGCTTATATGGGCCCAAGTCAAAGGTTATGTTGACAGGAACAACAAAACTTTTAAACTTCAAGAAGTACGGTACCTTTTGATCGATTCATTGGCGAATATGACTGCCGAAAACTGGCAAAGCGCCATAAAACATCTTATATCTGAGGAGGGGAAAATGTGGGATCTTGACGACTTAATCGACGAAACTACAGAGATAGAACCGATAATTATTAACTTAGGTCAAGACGATTCTTCAGATTTTTCTGATGAAGAATTTAGTTAATAATGCTGTATATATTATAGTTAAAGTATTGTTCACCTGCAATTATTTGTTATAATTTTTTTTATTTTTTACACGAATATGTGTGTATATAAATCTTGCACAATTACTTTCCATTTTCATTATAATATGAATTATAATAAACGTTAAGCAAAAATCATAAATAACCCTGTTCTACGGCTATGGACCGTTTGGTTACCTACGTATGCTTTCATTTGCATTTTATTATCTATTGTTATTTGACCGATTACCGGGTGGCCTGGTCACAATTTCTTTTTTCTTAGACATGATACATTGTAAAACATAAATAAGAGACAAACATTTTTGAGAGACCCGACCTTGGTTTTCCGTTTATTACAGGCGATCTGTGCTATCAACTACTTTGAAACAAAGTATACCAAAATTAAACGCCCAAACAAGCTCTCGGGTTTAAACATTCTTGCTTGAATGAAATGCTACTTAGAACACTTATACAATAAATAACTATTTTGTGATACTCTTACTACAATTTACATTATTTGTGATTGAAATATTTTCGCGTTTATGATCAAGTACGCCACTGTAGGAAGTAAAAAATTAATTGAAAGCTAGTTCACTCTTCCTTTTCTCCTGAATTCTAACGTGATGGTATTTTTATTGTCAGTTTACTTCCTCTCTTGCTATTATTAATAGAATATGTCGGTTATTTTCGTTCTATTCTTTCAAGTATGGATGCCTAACTGTATATTGATAAAGCCAGGCTATTTCTTTTTGAAATAAGACTTTATATCATGTACTCTTTTTAACGGCAAAGAACTGGGAATTTGTGCTAACGGAACTATTTATATAATTATTAAATGAATCAGTAATATCCTGTCACGTAAGAACTTTTAACAACCAGTGTATTAAGTGTTTCAAGTGTGATGCATAATTTATTCATTCACATTTTGTTGAAGACAAGCCTGCATTTTTGAATGTAGTTCATTTTAGCAAACATTTAAAGGATTTAGAGTTAAAAAATGGTGAATTTAATTTGGGGGGCACAGAATAATTAACATTTAACATTTAACATTTAACTTCTTGCTTTAATTTAGAATGATATACATTGTGTATGAACTTTGGTAAAAAAATGATACTATTGACAAGGAACCTGAAGATGAAGTTCTTAAAGAACAGTCATTTTGGAAAATGGTTCTTCGAAGATTATTCAATATCATACTTACCATAGAAAAGAATTCTTTGGCTTTCAGAACACATCGAGCGAACTTAAGTGAGGAAGGGCACCTTGGAAAGTTCCTGTCTGTTGTACAACTTGCCAGATATGATCAAATATTGCAGCAAGTTTTGGATATGTCCAAAGGTATTTTTCTTTATTTGCTAAATTTTGTTTCCATTTCATTTATTCTTTTATTTTATTCGATTAACTGTGTAAAATTATATATTTAACATTCATTTTCAATCAAAATCATGTTTTCTTGTTTCTAGAATCCACAAGATATCTGAGACCAACAATTCAAAATGAAATTATTGAATGCTTGAGAAAGATACTTGAAAATCATCTGCTAAAATAAATTAGAGCATAGCCGTTTTTCGCCATCATATTAGATACGACACAGGATATATCGAAGGTAGAAGAGCTAAGCATTGTTGTGAGGTATGCTGTAATAACTAGATCGGAAAATGGACAGCTAGTTGATATAGAAGTGAGGGAAGGGTTTCTGGGCATTTATGCAGCACTTCATTGACCGATTCCCAGTACTTTTTTTGACACAGAAACCTTAATAGTTTTTGATATAAACCTGTTTAATTTTTTTTGAACTATTTTTTAATACATTTTCGATACAATAAATGAACTATAGTGTAATCTTCCAAATTCATTTATGAACCATTTCAATATCCGATCCTTTTTACTGGATAGTGAAAATGCCCAAAAACTATTCACCATCAAGTTAACGGACGACCTTACAAACGACACCACTTTCAGCAGTTTACGATTTAGATAAAAATTCTCCTGATATGTCCATTGAAACAGATTGGAAAGTCCACTAGTCTCAATAGTGCTTTAGGTATAAGTATTCTTCCGTGTCAGCTACGTCTGTCCAACAGCAAATTTTTTTTCTAAAGTTGGCCAGATAACTAATAATCACAGTAATAAATTGTGACAGCATATTTTTTTTAAATAGTAACATTCGATGTTTTGAATTTTAGAAAATGAAATGAAAAATTTAATAATTTGATTCTGTATTTAGCTACTTACTTACCCACTAAAAACTGAATGAATTTTAAAATAAAGACATTTTAGAAATTAGTAATTTGCAACGCATTAGTAATTGATTAGTTACTAACAGAATTTGTTCATGAATTATGAATAATTTGGTATTTATAGTTATCAATTTTCGATGACAGCGATGGTTACTTTCTTAATGCTACTAATGTTTCATTCATTCATTCGCGAATAATTTTATTGCTTCTACTAATTCATTCATATTCATCTATTCATGAATACTTTTCTGACTATCGAATAATTCGAATAATCAGCAACCATCGAATTATTCGATAGTTTTTATTCGATGGTTCCCATCACTACTGGATACACCAATGAACGAATATACTGTCAGGCTTATGCTAAACAGAAGTAGCCATGAGTGATATTGCATACATGTTTTAGTTTCAAGGCTGTGTGTTCGTTATAACATACATCGACTTTTATTAATTTTATTTTTACCTAACGTATCGTATGCTAAGCATTTTTTTGTCCATTAACAATAGGTGTGCATCCGTGCGTTATCTAAAAACGTCAGTTTCTGTACGTGATGAAAGATGGTTCAAAGGAATAAAACAAAATCAATGAACTCAAATAGAAATGAGTAAATACACAATGTTGAAATTATTTAAATGTATAAACATGATTTGTTATAAATGAAAATTTTTTGCTTAAGTTTGAAATTCCATTGATCTAAATAATAATTTTTTGCATTCATGTTTTATTGAGATTCAAATATCTATGACTCATAACGAAGCACGAGTTTTGAGTCTGTGTTCTATATGTCTGATTTTGTTACCCGTAACTTATAAGACAATACTTTAATATAATAAAATTTACTTTTAAAGGATATATCTAGTTTTTTTTTCATTTTAATTGTATATAAAAGAAAAAAAATAATTTATGTATTTAGCACCTTTATTTTGATTCCGTATAGAGGTCCTACTAAATATATTGGATTAATCGTTTGTCATAAATATGATTTGAATAAAAATACCCTAGTCCTATATGCACTGTCTTGTACATCAACCCCACTTGTTTGTCTTGTTAACTTCTCGGTTTATTCTTGTGCTCCACTCAATGTGGCTTCTGGTTTACCGGTCTTAATAAATTTAATATCCTTCCGGTTCTTTTTTAATTACCTGCTACATATGGACTTGGATCACATTTCGCGAGATAACCAATGGCGTGGTGATAGATATTCTGCTAAATTCCAGTATATTCTAATTGCCAAAATATTTGAATTAGTCTAAACAATGTAATTTAACCAAATCAATTGGTATGTAGGATAAGAGACCGAGGTTTTGGTTGCCATAATTTTTAAAATAATGGGAATGCAACTAACCCAAAAAAATTAAACAACATTTTTGCTTTAATCCGAGCTTTAATCTAGATATTAGTTTTTGATATTACTTTTTAAATGAAACTAACTGTTTCTAAATTATTCCACAATATAATGATAAAAAGTTATAAATTCTAAAAAATTGATAATTGTTTAGATATCAAATATATCATCGTCAGAATGATAGAAGTTACATCTGATGCCTACCTGATGTTTAGTAGTTAGTTTTGGCTAGATCAAGAAGTGACCTAATATATCTGAATATAAAAAAGAAGAGGATTTTACAAATATCAAAGCTTAGATACTATTAGCGGATATCCTGAATGTCTTTTTCTCATTTAAGATCAGTATAACTGTGCAATGACATAGGAAACCAGGGAAACTATATCTGCTGATTTTTACAATTATTACTTAAGAAGACAGTTTAAAAGTGGAGAACTCCTTAGATTTATCTGTTCATTGACGACTTCATATTTTGGGTTTTTTAACCCTCCGTGCCACGGGTGTTGTCTACCAGTACATGTCAAAACAAAAATACGCAAAATTCTTATATATTTTTTAAATTCTCATATTTACAGTACCATTCAGACCAGATCCAGATCCCCTCTCAGACAAAAGGGGAAATTGCAAATATTGCAAGAGGCGCAAAACACGTTCTTTTTTCCAAAATTTGTAAAAGTTGGTTTTGTATGGAGCACATTAGGGCTTGCTGTCAGGAATGCCTTGTAAAGTTGAATGCCAAAGTTTCATATCCTCCCATTTGTATAGAATTTTTTGATTATTATTATTTGAACATTTTTATATAAAAATTTTATTACTTGTGTTCTGTATTTTTTAATTTGTGTAAATTTTGGAATGAACAAAAAAATGTGACGAAATTGTACGTTTTTAGTCAATTAACAATTATGTGGAAAAACATGTTTTTATGCATTTTTATATAAATTTATCTAATATTCGTAATGACTATATTTATATGAACTTACTTATAAAAAAAGCGATAAAAATGATTTAAATTTAAATTTGTTCCTCACAGACCCCACCCGTCTGCATGTGTCACGATCGTCCACCCGTAGAACGGAGGGTTAAGTCTCTTCTAATTTATAATTCCTCAAAGAAATCTAATTATTGTTTCTTGTCACAAATATGTAGTATTTCTAGTTCTGTGTTAGGTATTAATGAATGTTTGATGTAAAGTAAATGTTTTGCGTAATAAGATTTCTCTGGTTGTTTTAATATTTATATATGCTTGTAAGTGTTCACTGTGTGTAATTTCAAAATTTCTAAGGGTTTGACCCAAATAGACAGCATTACATTCTGGACAATTAAGTTTATATATACCAGACTTCTTTAATGCGGATATTTTTGTTTTCAATTTTACCAATTTTTGGTCCAGTAAATGAAGACAAAAAAATGGTGTGACCTCCGAATTTTTTCGTTCTGAACCGATTTTTATGCAAATTTAGAATTAAGCTTATTGTACACTCTAGATTCTAGATCAAACCTAATATACTCCTGATGTATGCTTTTTATTTTTTAATGGGTGTTAAAAAATTAGAAAAATACAAAAAATTATTGTATGTTGATTAAAATCATATGTAAATAGGTAGAATAAATATTATTTTAGATTATATACTGTAATTTACATAATTTGTAATACATTTCAACCCTTAAGACAAAATTACCAAAAAAATTGTTTTTTTCATGTTAGAGGTAAGCAGTTGAAATAGTTGTTCATAAATATTTCAGTTTTCATGTACAAAATCCAAAACCATTTTTTTTGTAACAGAACTGGCTAGAGTCATGGATGGATCTCTGTCTTCGCGCCCTTCATATATTTTGAACCGAACGCAGTATCTATCAGGTCTATTCAAGCACCAAAATTTATAACCAAATCTAATTGGTTCTCCCCTGATGAATTGTTTCATATGGCGATGTTGTAACGAAGTTACATTTTCAAAGACCGGGCAAAAGCACAATCTCCCGTATAATATTAAATAAAGCGTTCGAGCACTGTATTTCTCCGTCCGTATAATAACATCGGTACAATGTAATATAATTTCTCTAACCTGCACCGACAGTCGGCGACACTTCTTCGCAACGTATCCCCAACAAGCCATATCGTATAGCAGAACGATTCTCAGAGGCGGCAGTCTATCCGTAGACTCGATATCTTGCCCGCATACGCAGGTGAGAATTAAATCTAAGAGACATCATTGTGCTCACAAACCCGTTCTCTTTCAGAAAGCCGATACCGATCAACCGTACCGTCAACCGAGGTGAGTGTTATTTCCTTTTATACCTTAGGGTATATGGTTCTCGCCCGTACAATCCGATCAGGGGAAGTAAAGGGAGACCGTGTCCGCTACTAGAAAGTTGAGTACTCACATCCTTGTAGCGGCCGTGCTTGGGCCTTCAGCCATCCGATCAAGGGAAACCGTGTCCGCTACTAAAAAGTTGAGAAGTCACATCCTAGTAGTGGCCATCGCGACTCCGAGATTTCAATACCGCGGAAACCGAGAGCCGTATACCCCCCCCCCCCATTTTGCTTCTGCTTGCATAGCTTTGCTTTACTTACCGTAGTAGTTTACCGTAGGAGACCATTTGAACCGGTAGTACTATTGCTTTTGCCCCGCCAATCCGAATTAGAGGACATTCAGTTTAGTTGATTAACTTTTCCGCTCTTTGTGTAATAAAGACTCTTTGTAAATAAGTAACTTTTGGTTTCTCTTCTCTCCAACTACCACTAAACCTCCGCAAATAGGTAAGAACGTTAAGCAGCTAATACCCAGGTTACGAACCCGGGGAGGCAAGTAAAATCTGCCCGACGGGCCGCAACACTCTTGTCACCACCATAAGTGACCCCTGGAGTATTTTAATTCTTCACTAACGCTGCCCGGAGCGAGTGGAGCATACCACTTTAATAAACTGGCGCCCGATGCAACCCGTCACCTGTAGTTAAGGCGCCAATCCGATAAGTAACGACGCAAGAGCGTTACAATGTCCATAATATGGATCTATAGCTTCGTCAAGTGACCAAACTAATGGCAAAGGTTGAGCGAAGTTTTCAAATGCCGATGACATGTGGTCCAATAATGGTATCACTTTAATCTGTAGTTTTATTGTCACTGAAATTAAGATTCCTTTTTTTTTATTTCGACAGAAAGTCGCATCAACCGTAGTAGGTTATTAGCGACGGTACAATAGATAATAACATAATTACACTGAATTATACATATTAATTAATTTTAAAAATATTATTAGTTTATCATAATTATTATCCTGAAATAAGGCTTGAAATGTGTTGGGTAGTTTACAAATGTTTCTTTCATTATAGTATTTAGGACATTCTGTGAGGATATGTTTCACTGTTACATCTACATTACAGAGATCACATACTGGATGTTCTTCACGTTTTATTAGGTAAGTGTGAGTTAGTCTAGTATGCCCCAACCGTAGACGTGAAATAATCACTTGGTGTTGTCTGTTGTTAGAAAATGGAAACCACTTTTTATATAGAGGTTTAATTTCACGAAGTTTTGAGTCACTTTCAGTCCACTGAGATTGCCACAAAGCGATCACTTTTATATTTAATACGCACTTTAGATCCGAACTAACCACCTTTGAAATCGATACCGCACTTTCATTTGTGATGGAATTACGAGCACATCTGTCCGCTTCTTCATTTCCACTAATACCAATATGGGATGGGATCCATATAAAGATGACATCATTGTTTCGTTCTCTGGCAACGTAGAGTTCTTTCTTAATGAGATGAACCAAAGGATGTTTAGAATAAATCGTTTGTATCGAGTGTAAGGAAGTCTGTAAGGACAAGGAATGAGTTGTGGTGGCTGCTTTCGTTGATATGTGTTAAAGCTTGATATATAGCGAATAGTTCTGCCGAGAGGATATTTGTGTAGGATGGAAGTTTATATAGGAGTTTCTGCGAATCAGTTACTACAGCTGCTCCTACGCCTATGGTCGATTTCGAGGCATCTGTATATATCTTTTGGTAATTTGGATACTTTCCCAAAGTGCTTGGCTTTTATAACAGTTGGGTTTGTATTTTGTTTACCATATTTAGTTAAGCTTTTGTCGCAATTTGGTATCTTTACCATCCAGGGTTCTATGTTATAATAAGTGGCAATTGGGTAAACTTTTGGTAGACAGAAGTCAATTTCTTGAAAGTATGTTCTAATTCTCTTGTAAAACGGTTTTGGTGTCCTCGATTTCCCAGTAAAAAATCCTTCTAATTTATTTGAGTGTGTGTACTGATAAGTTGGATTTGACATATTGGCAAGAATAGTAACTGCATAATTGCTGCTAAGAAATTTTCGCCTTAGGCTTAAGGCTGGTTCTCCTAATTCCCACTGTAGACTTTTTACCGGTGTAGTTCTAAAAGCTCCAAGTATAATCCGGAAAGCGGAATTTTGGATTATTTCGAGTTGGTCGGTGTCAGTTTTGTTTGCTGTATCATATGCTATAGAGCCATAGTCCAATATTGATCTGATGAGAGATTTATACAGTAACAATAAAGTTGGTCCATCAGCACCCCATTTCTGGTTAGCTACCACTTTTAGAATGTTTAATCTCTTTTGGCATTCTAAGGCTAGATTGTTGATGTGTATTTTCCAATTTAATTTGCTGTCTAAGTGCATACCTAAAAATTTTACAGAAGGTAGGATCTTTAGATTTTCGCCATGTAGTATCAAGTTAGGTTGAAATAGATCATTTGTTTTGCTAAATAACATGCAGTGAGTTTTGGAGGTTGAAAAACGAACTCCTGTTTGCGAACACCAAATTTCTAGGTTTGTAAGAAAATCTTGGAGAAAATTATTCATTGTGGTCATATTTGTACCTTTTAAGAAAACAACTAGATCGTCAGCGTATATTCTTGCTCTAAGGGGTGCTTTTATATTCTCCACGATGCTATTCAAGGCAACAATAAATAATGTTGGGCTTATTACGGAGCCTTGCGGTGTCCCATTCTCTTGTAATTTATTTTTAGATATCTGTGTATTTGTTCTGACAACAAAAGTTCTTTTTTGGAGGAAGTTTTTGATAAAAGCTAAGCAGTGGCCTTGTATGTTCCATTCACTCAACGTTCTCAATATATGATATCGCCAGACCGTGTCGAATGCCCGGTTAATATCGAAAAATATGGCCATGCACGTCTGGTTCAATGCGAAACCCTCATGAATAAAGCTTTCTAATTCAACAATGTTATCTAAAGTTGATCTATGTTTTCTGAAGCCACTTTGTTCCGGGATCAGAAGGTTTCTGCTTTCAAGTGTCCATAAAAGTCGTTTGTTAATTATTTTCTCGAGTAGCTTGCACATTGAACAAGTTAGTGAGATAGGTCTATTAGATGCAGCGATTGTTTTAGGTTTTCTAGGCTTTAGTATTGGTATGACAATAGCTTCACCCCATTTTTCTGGAAAGAGGTGTTTAGTCCAGATTTTATTGTATAGGTGCAACAAGTAGTCTTTGGAATTTTGAGGTAAGTGCTTCAAGAATACTACAGGAATGTCATCTGGTCCTCCGCATGTATCTTTTAAGTCTTCTAGTGCTTCATTTAATTCATTTTCAGTTATATTATGATTTAATGGATCGAGTATGTCAAAAATTTCAATATCATTTGCATCCTGTGAGACTTTTTTGGTAATAAAGGCGTTATCATAATTATTGTTGTTGGAGTGACTAGCATATGTATCAGAGAGTATATCTGCAATATGTTTGTCGTCTGTAACCGTTATTCCATTGAGATCTAGAGATGTTATTTTTTGAATGGAGCTTTTACCAGAAATCTTCTTGATTTTTTTCCATACATCTGATATTGGAGTGGATCTATTAATTGAAGATACAAATTGTCTCCATGATTCCTTTTTTGTAGTTTTTATTATGTGTCTAGAAATTGCTCTTAGTCGTTTGAATTCAACGAGGTTTTCTGTGGTTTTGTGTCTTTTGTAAACGTTGAAGGCATGCTTACTAGTTTTTATGGCGACTTCGCATGTTTTACTCCACCATGGAACTGGAATTCTACCTGTAACAAGCTTTGTTCTACCAATACTAGATTCTGCGGCAGATATGATAATATTTTCAAGATTTCTTAAATCCTTATCAATATTCTCGGTCGTAGTAGGGTTTTCTATTTTCTTTTGAATATTTTCAGAAAAGGCATCCCAGTTTGCATTCTTTAATCTCCAAATGTAAGATGGTGAAGTAGTTTTAGTTTCGAAATTGGTATTTCGTATAATAATCGGGTAATGATCACTATCATATAAGTAAGGATCTACTTCCCAAGATACCGATAACGAGACCGTAGGATCACAAAAGGATAGATCTATTGCGGATGATTCTCCTGTTGCAGAACTGAAGCGAGTTTTAGTACCATCATTTAATATATTAAAATTAAAATGGTCAATAACATTCGCAATTGTTCGACCTCGATTATCATTAGAATCGGAGCCCCAAAATATATGGTGACCGTTAAAATCACCTAAAATTAATCTTGGTGTTGGTATTTGATTAATAACATCACAAATATCTTGCATGTCCAATGGACCTGCCGGTAGGTAGATAATACATATGTGTAATTGGATGCGAGCTCCTAATTTTTGCGGCAACGACTTCCAGGTTGGAATTAATCGGAATAATTTCTGCTTCTAATGTGTTCGATACATAAATCGCAACTCCGCCACTGGCATGTTGACGATTAGTTCTGTTCCTAAAGAAGCACTGATAACTTTTTAGTGAATAATAATGATATAGTTTAAAATGTGTCTCTTGAAGGCATAAAATGTCAGGAAGGTGTTCTGATAAGATTTTTTGTAGCATAGGTAGACGCTCGTAGTATCCATTCAGGTTCCACTGAATTATTGATTTAAATAGATTGGATTGAAAATAAATAATAATAAATAAATGAAAGTGGAGTTCTATTCATGAGAGGACGAGTCACTTTCTGTAGCAATCGATTCATAATTGATTTCGTCTCCTAGGTGTCTTTATATTTTTTGTTTAAGTTTAGTAATATGGCTTTTAATTCGTCTATCTGTAAGAAGAGGGTAAATTTTATTTAACATGATCACTAGAGATCCATAGTCAGTTGTGTAGTCCTTAACTACTTCCAGGACATTATGAGAGCCAAGAGTATTTTCAAATAGGTCTACAAGTTGGTCGTAGTTTAATGGCAGTCCTTCAGAATTGTTTGTTATAAATGCTTTGGCTGGTTGAAGTAAAATTTTTACAGGAATTGCTGGTACCACTGCTGAGGTTGTCTTAACTTTTTTTATTGTTTTTTTAAGATGATTAGGTTTTTGGAACATTGATTCTGAGCTTGTTTCTTCTATAGTGGGGCTCTCAGATGCGGGTCTTTTTGGAGTATTGGTTGCTGATGGAATTGTTGATCGCTCCAATGGTGGAGGGTTTTATTATATCGATAATAGGAGTAGGTGTGCAGTTTGTGGCGTTATTGGTTGATAATGTAGTAAGTGCAGGAGTTGTATCAGTCTGTTGTTGAGTTAAATTAGCTGAGATAGAAACTGAGCAGTGTGCTGCAAGATGTCCTGTCTGGCGACATTTGAAACAAGTCATTCCGTCTTGTGCTACAAATACTCTGTATGATGTATTATCATGATTGATCAATATAGAATCGGGAATTTGGATATTGTGAGGCGTAACGAAAATTTGTCTTCTAAAGCTAAGAATATGACTAAATTCCGGAAGAGCTGTACTGATTCTTAGTACTGACATAGGTGAAATTGGATTTAGACCTATATTTTGTAATTCATTTATTAAAAGTTCATTCGGTATGGTAGGACATACATTCGATAATACAAGTCTTTCTGCTGATGTAACAAGTTTTCTGGCCTTAAGTATTTCACCATTTACCGTTATTTCTCCAATATCATCGAGGAATTTATTGACTATATTTTTGTCGGCTAAATATACGCAGATTCTGTTATTAGTTATTTTAGAGATATGTGTGATATGTTTTGGTTGTATAACAGTTCCCAAAGGAATTAAATAGTCTTGAATAGGAATTCCTTCTAATGCGTTAAAAATAATACCTTGTTCTTTATTAGGATTTCTTCGCAACGTTAGAATAGGATTTTGTTTGGTTGGATAGGATTTGAGAAGAGGAATATAATGGTATGTTATTGATCATTGTGTTGTTGGTATTGGAATGTGTTGATAGTTGATCAGTTTCAGAGCTCCTGTAGTTAAAAGTGGTCTGCGTGGGAATTAACAGTGGCATATTAGAATATGTTTAATTAATTATACTAGGTCGTATTGGGCAGGTTTGACCCTGTCCATCCCAAGACCTAGGTACGGAAAAAACCGTGACTTGATATTTACTTTGTATTTTAAGTTTATACTAATGGTAAATTTCTTATTTTCTTCGAGAAAAATCTTTAATTTTGGGTACTTACAGGTGAACAATAGGAAGTAACTAATTAAAAACACTATGGCAATAAAGCGAAATTTAACTACACTAATTAAGATTCCTGAATAGTCTAAAAAATTGTCTCTGGACATTGCGTTCGATACAGCAGCGTTTTGAACATCGGCTTTCGTTTCCCAATACATTCGTGTGTTTGGTAAAGTATTGTACGCAGACAATAGCAAAATAGTAATAACTTTATAAATTTCTTCAGGGGTTACAGAAAACGATTCATCTCCATATTTATATTTGGCATACTTTTCGCTTTCACTACACATATGTTTAATAAAGTTGGTAGGCCAAAATAATTTGAATAAATCTAGAGGCCTTGCATCTGTCTGCCTGATCTCTTCAATTATTGTGGGAAAATGATTCATTTTATTCTCGATTTTCAAGTGAGCCTGATCAGAGTTTTCTTCTTCTAGTCGAATGTTCTCCCATTTGCGTTTTTTTTCTTGCCTGATTTCTTCATTTTCTCCTTATTACATGAAGCTATTCCTCCAAAAATATATTCCTCTCTTGGGCCTTTCTCATTTTCTTTTTCTTGAGGAGTGAATCGTTTTCAAATATTTCCATACTTTCAGGGGTTAATTCTTTTGATATATTGAGTCGTTTCTTTCATTATTTCAATAAAAGCTTTTTGGGCTAGAATATCTTTTCCCAGCAGACGTATATTGTTACAATAAGATCGTCATCGGCAATATCGTCAATGTCGGGTTCTTTATCTACGACCGGAGGTAAAAGAGCTTCTTGAAGATGTTCAATATCGGAATTTTCTAACTGTTCTATCAATTCCTCAGTTGTAAGCGGTCTTCTGTAATAAAAAAATAGATATTACATCGGTAAGAATAAGGGGTGGCGCTAAAGACAACTATCCAACAAAGCTGCCCAAAAGTCAACCTCACCTGCACGAGTGATGACAATGTCATCCGGTACACCCTGCTAGAAAACGAACGAGGCTCTGACGACCGAACATTGGCGGTATAACCACACATCGCAGAAATACAGGAATAAATCCATGTACAACGTGGAGGAAGGCAACGGGATACCACCTCCACTATTTTTATCCCAAGAGAATCACATGAAATGAAACGAATACATTTAACCCAAAATGTTCCGGAGGTTTAAATCGTTCCCCAATCGGATCTCCGGGGGGAACTGTGTTAAATGAGCATAGAAATGAGAGATTACGTTTAAGAAGCGAACTCAAGATCGGTACTTGGAATATGAGAAGCTTATACGAAGCTGGGAAACTGGTCAACCTGATAAAAGAAATGAAAAGATTAGAAATCGACGTTCTAGGCATTGCAGAAACATGGTGACCTGATGCCGGAATATGCCCCGTCTCCGGCGGAGTTATGTACTACTCTGGAAACAATGAATCAAACCATAGGAAGGGAGTAGGAATAATAGTGACTGAAAAAATATCCAGATCTGTAATGAATTTCGTCCCCCAATCAGACAAGATCGCACTACTTAAAATTCATGCCAACCAGTCAACATCAACTTTATTCAGGTGTACGCACCCACAGCGGATTCATCTGAAGAAGATATCGAGGCGTTCTACGAGGGACTAAAACAGGTTAAAAATCATGAGATTAACCTCATAATGGGAGATTTTAACTCTAAAATTGGAGAGAAAATAGTGGTCTCTTATGGATTAGGAACCCGAAATGACCGGGGTGAACGCCTTTGCCAATTTTGCCAGGAGGAAAGCCTGAAAATAACAAACACTTGGTTCAGGCTGCCACCTAGGCGATTGTACACATGGAGAGCTCCAGCCGATCGCCCAGACAACATCGTACGTAATCAGATAGATTTCATACTAATTAATAAGCGTTTCAGAACATCAGTAAAAAGAGTATGTACATATCCTGGTGCCGACGTTCCCTCGGACCATATTCTCTTGGTAGTAGTAATCAAAACTAAGATCACGAACATCAAAACCCTTATAGAACAGAGAAAGATAGACTACGATAGAATTAGAAGCGGGGATATTAAGAACAAAATTGTGATGGAAATTAATGAAAGAATAATGACTTCCGTAGAACGGAAGTTGGAGGAGGATGCAAGTATAGATGACGTATGGGGAGGAGTGGAACAGGCCATGACAAAGGTCGCAGAAAATGAGCTAGGTTATGAGCAGAAAACACAAAAACACAATTGGATGACAGCAGAAATCATGGCACTTTTCGAAGAAAGAAGAAGATGTAAAAATCAAGGAAATTCTGAGAGCTATAAACATATCCAAAAAATTATTAGAGCAAAATAAGAACAGCATAGAATGATTGGTTGAAGAAACAATGCGAGGAAATAGAACAACTACAAAAAGTACACGATGAATTTAACCTACACAGAAAGATAAGAGGCGTCCGGAGTTTACAGGAAAAGACACTTCTCTAATATAGAAAACGATTATGGAGAGATGGCGCAGGATGATCAGCAGCGAAAAATTATTTGGGAGAAATATATTAGCAGCCTTTTCAACGATAACAGACCTGATATAGAAGCCACAGAGGGCGAAGATCTGTCTGGACACCCTATCACCAAAAGTGAAATCATAAGAGCAATATGATAATAAATACGTCAAAGGACAGAAAGGCAGTTGGTTCGTACGGCATACCTGTCGAACTACTGAAAATATTAGACGATAAAGGCATTTCCGTCCTGCACAAAATATTTAACAAAATATATAACACGGAGGAGTTCTCTGCCAAATGGGTTACATCATGTTTCATCCCCTTGCCAAAAAAGAACAATGCAATAAAGTGCTAGGATCATAGGCTGATCAGTCTGATGAGCCATACGTTAAAGATATTCCTCAAGATTATTCACTACAGAATTTCTATAAAGTGCGAAAGAGATGTCGGATCCACACAGTTTGGATTTAGAAGGGGACTAGGTACGAGAGAGGCTATAGTTGCAAGTATTAGTCCAGAACTGCAATGATCAGAGGAAAGAAGTGATGCTATGCTTCATTGACTACGAGAAAGCGTTCGACAAGGTTCAACACCACAAACTTATCCAAATTCTGAGGAGGATAGATATAGACCAGAAGGATATCCGCTGCATAGAAAGCCTTTATTGGAACCAAACAGCCGAAGTCAAGGTTGGCAATGAACACACAGAACCGATAAAGATCCATAGAGGGGTCAGAGAGGGATGCGTTCTCTCTCCATTCCTCTTCAATCTATACTCTGAAAACATCTTCCAGGAGGCACTCGAGGAACACAGCCTGGGTATTAGGGTGAACGGGGTGTGGGTCAACAACATATGATACGCAGACGACACAGTCCTAATTGCTGACAATATTAAAGACTTGCAGGACCTTCTTGATGCCTTGGGCGATAGTATCAAAAGCTTGGGCCTCAATATCAGCACCAAGAAGACAAAATTCATGATAGTTCTCGCAAGTCTAACAGATGCCCCATTGAAAGAGTATATAAATTTAAATATTTAGGCACGTGACTATGTGAAAGCTGGACGTCCGAAACGGTTATTAAATGCTGAATCGAAATTGCACGAATTCGACCTCGACTTAAGAATCAGATTTGTAAACTGTTACGTGTGGTCGGTGTTACTGTTCGGTATGGAGGGCTGGACGCTAAAATTAAACACCATGAATAGACTTGAAGCCTTCGAAATGTGGACCTACAGGCGAATACTGAAAGTCCCAAGGACGGGCAGGAAAACGAATGAGGGGGTCCTAAGAACGATTAAAAGAGAACGCGAATTGCCGGAAACCATCAAGCGCAGAAAAGCAGCATATCTAGGCCACATAATACGGAATGAAAGATACCAATTCCTACAATTAGTAATCGAGGGAAAGATTGAGGGGAGGAGAGGAGTCGGCAGGAAGAAGATATCATGGCTCCGAAATGTGAGACAATGGACAGGGCTGAGAAGAGTAGGAGACCTATTCAGCACCATCAGAAATAAAGAAGAGTGGGTACATGTGATCGCATACATCCATTAATAGATAAGCAGTGGAAGAAGAATAAGACACAATTTATAACAAGAATAATAATATGTATAACTGACAACATTGAGGTTCACGTGCTACTTCCCATAAACGCCTACAGTTTGAATCTTCATACGTCAATCATTAACCTAACTTCATATTTTGTTTTGGATACTTATTGAGAAAACTTGGAAATAACATTATTTCTGAATAATTTTTTATGTAATTTCTTATATTTATGCAGATAAAATGAAATTTCCGGAATTTTTATGTTATATACTCCCCTAATCTCATATTTTGTTAATTCTTTAGGAACGCACACTTTATTTACGGACGTATAACTTCAACTGATTTTATATATTCAGAAGCGTTGTTGCCAACTTGTGTCCACCATGAAATAATGACTACAGAAAAACATGAATTACATTAAAAAAACGTATGAATTTTTAGACGGCAGGATCTTATGGGTTAAAAGAAATTGTATTTGTTGCTAAAGATATAGCATAATGTGATCGTTTTGTAATTTTGTATTTCTTTAGTTTGTTTAAGAAATATTAGTTGTAATGCCACTATTAGTTTCATTTAAAAATTAACGTGAGTAGCTTCCACACAGTACGGGTCGAAACAGTAAATTTCATTAGTTTTTAACGTAATCTGACCACTCAGTGCTGTGGCTACACAGCACTGACTCTGCTTTACAGCAACTTATCACGCACAAAAGCTAAAACGGGTTAGTTATTTTGAGCCTTCATATTTGGGGTTGATTGATTGGAAGCTTGAGCACTTCAAGGTTGGGATGTTTGTCGAGCCTCTTTTCATGTCTCCTGGCGACTTTCTTAATTTCAGTATACCAAGGAGCACCTACAATATTCCTTAATATTCGGTGGGTTTTGGAACGTTTCTATGGATCTATGATTGCAAACCCTTAGTCTATACCAATTTGAATATCAGTAATATATTCTGAATGGACCTATTAACAAATACATCAAGATTGACTGCTCCTCACTCGCGCCATGTCACGTTTCGACACCGCCCTCTTTTAAATATTTTTGCACTAGACGACAGATGATACTCTTATACCGAAAATTTCGTCTTTTTCCTCTCCCCGCAATTCTATTTTTTTTTTAATTAATTAATAAGTATATTATCTACAGGCAATGGCATATCCCATGTCCCTGAAATAGGTATGAATTACGTGGTTCTTTAAATTTGGTTATATCCACTTAAATTTTAAAATTGCAGACATACCAAATAATGAAGAAATTACAGAGAGTCAGAGAAAGAGTCCCCAAATCAAAGTAAGATTCCTAAGAATCAACCAGTTGAACACTCGGTTGAAGAGTCACTTAAAAGACCATCAAAGAAAGAAAAACGTCAAGTACTGGGGTGCAAGAAAGTAATTGTAACGATGAAAGTGAAAAAATAATAATCCTGAAAGAAATTGCATAAAATGTCAAAAAAATGAGGGTAATAGAGGAAAAAATACTAAACCTGCGTCAATTCAATCTTCGAGTCATGTATCCTGATTATGATTTTATGTTGGACTTGGATTCATACTCTTAAATTGCCCTTGTCAGTAAGTTTTATGTTAGGAAATTGCATTTTATGTTTTAGACCATGCAGAGTTTATACAAAGAATAATTTTTTTTCTAAAAGCAATAGTTTTTTATATGGTGCTAATTTAACGGGATACACTGAATAATCAGTTTATTAAAAAATATCTATATTTTTAGATATTTGTTGAATTGTGATGTTATGTTTAGTACAATACTTTAGATAGGAATTTTGCTTGGACCAGGTTCCCGAGTTACCTATACTTTAATCAGTGTTATTGGAAAAAATCGTATACAGTGCAAGTTCTTTAAAACCCGACAGACCAATTTTTTTATTCGAAGTGATAGTACTCTGTCACTTCCTAAGTAGTTAAATTATTTTCTACTACTTTGTCTTGAGGAGTACTACTCTATCAGTTCGAATAAAAAGTTGTCCTACGTAAGGTTTTAAAAAACTTGCATTGTCGTTATGTTTAGTAAAATAACATAACAAAAATAATTCACTAAAACAATTTCAATTTTCTTTCTATTAAAGAGTTAATTTGAATTTATAGTACAATATCGTATTAAAATGGAAATTGTAAATTTTCTGGAATTGTTATTTTAATAATTGATTTTTCTTATTTTGATTCTTATAAATGGTACCACGTAAGAGCCATAACACAAGAAACTTAAGAAAATTGTTCTTCAATTATTGTATTAAAATATACAATAAGTCTTGCTCAATTGAAGAGATTATTTATAATTCGATTCCAAACTATATTATTAACCCTATTTAATAAATGAGCATCGTCCATGCCAATATCATCTTCATCGACAAAAATTGTTGTCATTTTCCGATAAAATTAGATATTCATCAATTTGTATATTCTGAAAGAAGGAGATTGGAACTTAAGGGAACTGTGGATGGAAATAACAGCGAACTCATAATATGGGAAAATGCCGAAGGTGAAGAAGGTATAATCCGTTTTATAATAATGTTGTGGAGCATGACACAAGCATATACAATTGTTGGCACAAATGCAGGATCGTATTGCACACCTTTGAGCATTCCATTGGTTCTTTCAATGCAGTTCTGAAATTATGAATGTCGATGGGTGTATCTTCCCTGCGGTGTATTTGGTGCGGCTCCAACCACAGGTGTCAGTAAATACGGGAAAAGTGGGTAACTATGGGAGATGTTCTGGTGTTTCGATTACCACGATTCACAAATGATAAGTCCTGGAATAATTCATTAGCAGCTTCACTGTTTACTCAATACATCTGCCGGAACACTTCCACTGGTAACTCAAAGGGGTTACTTCGGTCTCTTAAAACATCAAAGGTAGTCCTTCATGCCTGTCTAAAAATATTGCATTTGTATATAGTTTAAATTATTTTTCAACCCTTATATGAATTTATCTTGTATTAAATTCATCCTAAACAATACGTAACAGTTGAATCATCTTAAATAAAATGTGATCTTTGTAGAAGGAACAACTTAATCAACGACTTGCTAACCCGATAACGATTGCTGGAGAGCTGACGTTTGACAACGACATAATATCAGCTATATTGTCGTTATCTAACAGCAGTGTGAGTATATAAAATCGTTCAGTAACGATCATCGTCCATGAACGACATTGTTACTGATTAGAGAATAGGCCTCTAAAATTTGGTGCATTACCGATGCAAAATTTAGCAGGTAAAGTTAGAGTATTTACATTTGTTTTAGAATGAAGGATGTAACGATTACTAGTATTACAATCTAATAAACTATATTAACAACTTATTGAAACAAAGCATCTCTTCGTTGAATGATTGGTCCTGACGGTATTCAAAATTTGGTCTTGAAGCAGTGTAGATATTCCTTAATGCTGCCTTTGTGTCAGCTATTTAATTTATACACAATTTAGCAGGTAAGGTTAGAGTAGTTACATTTGTTTTAGAATGAAAGATGTAACAATTACTAGTATTACAATCTAATAAACTATATTAACAACTTATTGAAACAAAGCATCTCTTCGTTGAATGATTGATCCTGATGGTATTCCAAATTTGGTCTCGAAACAAGGTAGTATATCCTTAATGCTGCCTTTGTATCAGCTATTTCAGTTATCTTTATCTTCAGGTATGTTTCCTGATAGTTAGAAGGAAAGTTTTGTTTCTCCGATATTTAAATCAGGTTCAAGAAGTGATATTAAAAATTATCGCAGTGTATCTAAACAATCTTCAATCCCAAAAGTTTTTGATAGTTTGATGTATAACTGTTTGAATTGGCAGTGTAAAGAGATTATAATTGATGAGCAGCACGGCTTTAGAGGAGGCCTTATACCAAAAATTGGGCCAAGTCTTATAAATGTTTTTCTTGCCAAATGATTTTTTAGATCAGCTTAAAATTAGTTGGAAAATAACTATGTATATATAAAAATTTTATTTGAATAAATTTCAGTCAATAAATTGAGAATTATTTGGAAGAATGTTTCTTTGTAAGTATCAATTGAAAATAGAAAAAGGTGGATAATTTTAATATACGACATGGTATTTTACGTGATTTCAAAAGTTTTTGTGATTTAAACTTGATTAGGTACTTTAATTGTTAATTAAATGGAAATTTTATTCTTTCTAGAGTAACTTGAGACGTGTACATGGCGCAAAGTTTTACTGACATCCATAGATGACAGTTTTGGTAGTATATTTTTATACTTTCTATTCAACGGGTTTCTTTTAACATATTCCTTCCATTTAAGCGTGATGTCCAGATGTAAACCACGGTATTTTGTTGTTTTTTTATTAGGAACAATACTGTTATTTACGAACAAAGTGAATAAGTTTTCTTGATGTTCTGAAACAGTTTTCTTCAAAACATCGATTTAGTTTGGTATTTTCAACAAAATTTGTTTATAAATTCCTTTAAAAAGTTCTAAAATCGTCTCAGCATTACTATAGTTCTCGATTTATTTATTTTGATCGACTTTTTTTTCGATCTTGCTACTACCAGTTAAACTTGAAATGTTTCACATTCTTCATCATCATCATCATTATCGTATGTAAAAAGTTGCTTTTATCCGTATATATTTAGATTCCAACACGCAATTCCTTTATTAATATTGAGAAGATAAATATGTTTAATCAATCTCAAATGTGTTAGTACTTTTTTTGTTTGGAAAAGTTATTTTTGTGACGTGCCATCTTTATATAAGATGGATTATTATGTATCCTATCCGATACGCCCCCTTTGAATTTTAAAACTACCGTTGCTGTAAGACATAATTCATCTGCTAAGCAAATATTTGTTTATTCGTTTTTGAAGGTCGTATTTAAAATTCGATCGGATTGCTGGTGGGCGTATTGATGATTTTTTTGGAGGTAAAACCGATTAAACAATATAAATACAACGATCTCCAAGTGTTTTATTAACGAATTGGTTTCGCTATTTTTCGGATTCATATTTTCGTACCACTTACTGTTACTTAGAAATTTAGTTATTTGTGTTGAATGGAGTTAAATCTCTTATTCGATATGTCTGGAATTTTTCAAGGTAATTATTTTACGCTTGTGATAATTTCCAATGGAGTAGTTTTGCATTATAATATCCATATCATCTCATTTCCTTTATATTTTTAAATTATGATCATATTTTGTATAAAATAAGAGTAAGTATAATAAAAATATACAAAAACAGAGGTTGGTTTTAGTTTATTTTAATGTAAATTATTTATTGAATAATAAACTGCTCCCATAAGTTATTTTTTATTTTGACTTTAAACTATTAAACAATAAAATAAATAGAATTAATTTTTAAAATTACTGACAGTCTATATTATTCAACAACTTGACGTAACCAGAGAGACGTCATAGTCAAGTAAGTTCGCGTACCACTATTTCGGCTTGTGTTCAGGTAATTTCCAATATTCCTCCTCACGAACCGAATACTAATAAATTCCTAAACTCTCCCTTAACTTTATAAATCGCGGACCTGGAAGACCTATTGGTAAATATGTCCGCTTCCATTTTCACTACCTAATTGTGATAACTCCGTTTTCCGCACACTACACACTGTCTGATTGATAAAATGCATCTTAGTGTCAATGTGTTTCGATTTTGCACTACCTATGGGATTTACACTTAACCGCTAGGCGGCTTGATTATCGTTGAACAATACAATTTTAGATGTATCACTTCCTTTGCCGCTTCAGTTAGAGATACATATTTGGCTTCAGCCATTGATAGAGCTGTGGAACGTAACTTCTTGTATTTCGAAATAATGCAACTATTCGCATATTTAAAAACATATATCCTGTATTGGATTTTCTGTCCACAGGACACGCAACCCAATCTGCATATGGTAAACCACGTAAAGGTTTTTTTAGATCGATACCTACTGTTTTTGTAGCTTGAAGGTATCTTAATTCACGTTTAGCACATTTAAAGTGTTCTACACTAAAACAATTGTTAAATTGGCTTATATGACTTACAGCAAGAGTGTAAAACGTCTAGGCTAACTTGGGCCAAATAAACTAGGTATAACTTATGGGCTTATTGTGTACAAAAATGTTAGCAGTAACAGCGCTGTGAATTTTCAAGGTCGAGAGATGTTATCAAAATGTTATTCTGTACGCTTTTAATGTAACTTACATCGATTTATAATAATATTTTCGCTGTTAAAATAACGCCGACCAAAACATTCGACGTTAGGAGTGTTTTGACACTGTTTGTGATAAGTTGAATTGTATATTTTCAAGAAATAAATCAAAATGAACAATATCATCCCAATTTTGGCATACGGTTTACGTGAGGCAGATTGCCGACGGTAAGTGTGTATTAGCAATATTTAAACAAAAAAATAAGCCAAATTTTAATGTTATAATTTGAAATATGTTTTTAGGAATTATATGCCTATAGAAAGGAAAATATTACGTGATTCACAAAATCCGTTTGATATACCGGAAGACCTCTTCATTACCTATTACATGCTAAACAAAGAAATTGTTACGGAATTAATTTAATTTAATTAATCCAGAAAATGCAAACGCCTTACCATTTGGATTAAAGGTATTTTACCTCTATTGATATATTAAAATATAAACAATCAATAAGGTTTTTATTTAAGCTGTTCACTGACTAGAGTTTCTTTGCAAATGGATCTTACCAAATACCGACAGGCAACTCATCTTGGACCAATATCAGTCAAAGTTCGGTTAGCAGATGTGCAACTGAAATAAGTGAATTGATGGTACAACATTACATACCCGAAATTATAAAATTTCCATCTACTTTGGAAATGAAAAGTAATGTGAAGATTCGTAAAAATGGTTATTTGTAGCTATAAAGTTTGTGGTGTAACTTCCAACGAATTTTCGTAATATATATTTTATTTTATAGATTCAACAACAAGTGGGGTTTTGCCAGGGATTATTGGCGCAATAGATAGCACCCATGTGGAAATTGTTGCACCACCAACTACTGATTTACAGAATCCTCCTTTTGTATTTATTAATAGAAAAGGAAAGCTTTCTATAAAGGTAATGCTTGTAAGTATTTCAATAATCATAAAAGTTGTTTTTTACTTGATAATTTGTAATATTTCAGATTCAGAATGTAGAATCTTAGCAGTAAATGGTTCCCGGGATCGGTTCACGATTCAGCTATATGGTCAATGTCTATCACCCGGAGTTATTTATTGAATGAATATTCCAATGGCCATAGGCATTCATTTTTAATTGGTAGGTATACATGAAGTAGATTTCCTTGTTACATTAAAAAAAATGTTTTTCTCCGATTGGCAGCAAATATTAATTTTGCTGACACATATCAATCAGCAAAGTATTACTTTTCCTGCCTAGGCAGCAAAGTGATTATACTCAATTGGAATAAAACATTTGACGTAAACATTTATTAGCAATTATTACATAACACTTTTAACAAGAATTTAAAAACATATGTTTTAAATATGCCCGCAACTTCAAGTATCTTCCTATATCTACGCCATTTTTAACATTCATAGTTGCCTTTAACATGGAATATACAGACCAAAGGGTCTTCATTGTTTGAGATAATCCAGCAAAATAAGCAAGTAATACATTCTCCGAAAAAGTCTTCGCATTTTTCTCCATGCAATAATCCATAAATCGTTTATAATTTCCTTCATATTTCATCCGAGACTTCTCCGGCAACAAATTCAACTCTATATATTTGCCACCTCCCTTATTTCTGGAGGAGTAAGTACTTCCAGGTCACTATCACTGTCCATTATATAATAATTTAAATATACCGATATTTTTTCGCACAACTGTCAGAAATTTCATGAATTGTCAAACTATAATTATTATGGACATTTCCATAGCAACCAACCATTCCAACAACTGCGATTTCTATCAAATTTTATATTAATTGAACACTACAGGAAAAATAAAGAGATTGTGGGAATTGTAATAATTTGCAAATACAATATCCTCCTATATCATTATGAACAATCGGAGATAAAATTATATGTTCAACTCGGCAGCAAAGTAGATTGACTGCCTTAGCTGAATTCCTAGCCTCGCTACGCTCGGCTATGAATTCAGCCTCGGCAGTCAATTTACTACTTTGCTGCCTAGTTAAACAAATAACTATTATGTGATAGTGGCTATCCTTTAGAACCATGGCTTTTAACTGCCTACATGAATCCGAATGAAGGGACTCCAGAAGCAGAATTTAATTCTCGATTTAAAAGTACAAGGAATATTATTGAGAGAACTAATGGTATTTTGAAGGCGAGATTCCGATGTCTTTCAAAAGAAAGAATACTTCATTATAAACCTGAAAAATCCGGAAAGATCATTAACTCTTGTTGTGTTTTGCACAACATTGCGATAAATCACAGACTGCCCCTTGATGATTTTATCCTCAATGAAAATCAAGAGGAACAATAATTTGAAGACAATGTTGGTAAGGATTTTAGTTCTAACTTTTTAATTGAGCAGTTTATGAAATCTATTTTGGTTTATTGCGGGAAATGTACAATACAATGATTTATTGGAAGCTGGCCGAGCAGCTAGGGCATATTATATAAAAGTTTTATTGTAATTTTTAAATAAATTTTTATTAAAAAATAATAGATATTGTTTTAATAACAAAATAAAAAATAAACGGTTTTAAAGATTAAAACTAACTTTTCCGCGTCTGTGGCCTTTAACAATATTCTATCATAAAATTGTTACTTGTATACACTTCGGGGGATGTATCGTGCTAACAAACCGAAATTTATCCAAAAAAACCAAAAATGTAGTATATCTGAATTCATAGGACCCGCTGTACTCGCTCTAGTCAACTGAAAATCAATAGGGTACATCTGTGAGACACCTTGAATAATATTGAATCATAAAATTGATCAATCGTATACCCTCTGGAGGCTGTATCGTGCTAACAAACTGAAAATTCTCCTAAAATGACAAAAATTTGGTACTTCAAGTACCATAGCACCCGTTGTACTGGCTTTAGTGAGCTGAATATCAATAGGGTTCATCTTTGAGACGCTCTGAATAATATCCAATCATAAATTTGGTCACTTGTATATACTCCGGAGGCTGTATCGTGCTAACAAACTGAAACTTCTCCAAAAATGACAAAAATATCGTACTTAAAGTACTGTAGTACCTGTTGTATTGGCTCTGGTGAGTTGAAAATCAATAGGGTTCATCTGTGACATGTCCTTAACAATATTCAATCATAAAATTGGTGACTTATTGCACTCCGGAGGCTGTATCGTGCTAACAAGACATGTAAGAAAAAGTGGCCGACGACAACGACGACATACACACAGGATTTTTTATCTAAAAACCATTTTTTTCGTATTGTTGTAAAAATAACTCAAATTTTTTTTCAAAATTCCAACTTTTTTGGGGTAAACCAATACTTTTCTCGCATATTAGATAGGTTGGGCGGAAAAGTAATAAATACGAGTAATATTGCTTGAAAAACAAAATTAATAATACTGTTATAACCACATAAATAATATTCTTTGGATATAACTTAAAAAACAAAATAAGAAAAAAACCTACAAGGTTGACATGCACACAAAAAATTATCAATCATTCATGTTGAAGTTCGAGTGTTCAAACTTATATTTTTGAATGTAAAGATTTAGTTTCTTGTTTCTATCTTTCAATTTGTAATTTTTCAGTCTCTATGACTTTATAAGTTTCTGCCTATGTTTGTTTTTATCTTCTTTTTTCTTTACATTTTTGTTTTTAACATTAAAGTTTTCTATATCGCCAATCTGATACAGTGTGCTATTATTTTCATTTAATACTTCTACTACTCTGTAACATTTGTTTCCAAGTCTGTTGGCTCTATTTGGTCCACAATATTTTAACGTTGGCTGCAATGAAATTACAATAGCTGACTTCATAATAAACCGAAAAAGTGTGACGTCAGAACATGGCCGCTGACAGTTACTGAGGGAAAACAAATCAATTCTTTAACCTATGTCTTGTCCTGACCGTTGTGATATTTTAAAACTTAATTCGTTTGCTCATTTGCAAAGTGACACTGCAGTGACTATCAAGTAATTATGCCTTACCGCTTCGACATATCCACTGTTTAAACTGTCTTCACATTTCAATAACACTTTAATTTCGTTAAAAAACAGCTAGGCAATACTCGACAAATTAACAATAGCCATGTTTAAGCACATTACAAATGTAAAATGAACGTAAACAAATATTTATTTTCCCTCAGTAACAGTCAGTGCCCATATTTATGACGTCATAGCTTTTTTGGTCTATATGTGTAGAGAATGATAGTTTCATGGATAAACAATTGTTATGTTTCGCGGTCGCCCTGTAAGTTGCAAAATATATTATAGGTTAGCTGTCACTTGCTTGACAGCACTGAAATCAGTATTTCATATAAATATTTTTAAATAATTGCTGTAATTGTATCGAAAACAGTTTAAGGATTCTCCCTTATCCCATCTTTACAAAATTTATTGTATGTCTCGGTCTTCGAGTTCCACGAAATCATTAGAAATATCCATTTACAAATCAATGTGACAGTTTTAATTAAAACTAGGCTAGAATCGGTAACAACATAGATAAATACTTATAATACGAGGAAGAATGGAATCTCCTGTACTAAGTCCGAAGCCACAAAGTTTTGTCGAGTGCTGCGCCATCTATTGTGGTGGAAGGTTACTATTCACCAACAGGTAAAAAATAAAGGAAGAAACCTGCACGATTAGTCACAGTTTACTAGCTACTATAGATGGGAAGCTAAGCAAATACTGAAGGTTTTTTAAATTATGCCTATATTGGTTTTTCTTAAATAAACAGTCACACAAAGTTTAAACACTTTTTGAAACAACCTGTTTATTAAAAGACGAATGTCGACAAATAGTTTCAAAAATTTAATATAAAATTTTGTTTATAAAATAGTACAGGTGATTTTCTTTGTTTTCTTCTCAAACTTAAGATGAGAATAATTTATTGATAATAGCATGTGCTAACAAATATTACACATATGATACAATATAATGAATTCCCGTGTTTTTCAAACACTAATTTTTTTCCGATATACATTGTGTATTTTGTAGTGTATTTGTCATCCAAGGGGCACCTTCCTGTTTTTCCTTTTACATTTTTTTGTATATGTACAGTTGTCTATATATTTTTAAAGTTTTTCAATGAAAGTATTTGTTGCATAGTTAGGATCTGGATTCAAGTATAAGAAATCCCAAGATTTTTGTCTGATTGTATTTTTAAGTTTTGTTTCATCTATGTATTTCACTATTCCTCGTTCCTTGGGGCATTTGGTCTTTTCCAGTACTATCTGTAGTATCGTTGAGAAATGATCTGTAATGTCGGTTTGCGATACTAGGGACAGTATTTGATCGAGTACGTTGAATTTAGGTTTTAAAAATATGCGTCGAATGTCGAATTACTGGAATTTTTTCATATAACGTTTTCACATTATTTTCAAACGATGTTACTTGCAATTCTTTGTGTTTTCAAGAGAGTGCCAACGCTTTCAATTAAAGTGTTGATTTTTAAATTTAATTGAGATATTTCATCTATCATCAACCTTTTAAATTCTAAAATAAATTTAAAATATGATTAAATATGAAAATTAATTAAAATTATTTAGTTTAGTCACCTTAATCATCAAGTGTATCTATTTGTGGTGATGATTTATCTCTTTTGTGAAGTGTTCATCTGATTCCACTGCCACAAGGTTTTGACTCTAAAATTAATACTAAAAGTCAAATTTAATATGCAAACTTTAGGTTATTATACATTATGATTTAACTTAAGAAACAAATTACCTCTAGGAACAGCAAATCTCGCCATATCATTTGATTCTTTATTCTGAAGGGAAATTCCTTCAGCTTCAGACCTCATAGTTTCGGCAATAGATTTCACTTGAATCTCTGGAGAAGTACTACCCGATGTATAATTCCCCGAGTTTTTATACAATACTGAAAAATATATTATTTGCACAAAACATTCTTATTAATTTCTGTAAATACTTACAATTTGTTTGTGGTGTAGGTTTAAAAACAGGATCAATGTTACGATTTAATGAGGGATTCTCGTCTGAATCAAAACTAGAGTGATGGGACATATACCTTGTATTTTTTTCCGTATCCTTGATCCCCGTCCTTTGTAAATATCGGAACTAGACGAAAGGTCTGTTGTAATTAAAGCCTTTTTGGCTTTTCTTCGTGCTACAGTATAGTCATCTACAAGTTAAAAAATTATTTCTCTTTAAAAAATGACAGATACAATAAAACTCTGTCAAGTCTCTAATATACTGATCCATTTGTTATTGTTTTACTCCTGACATTTTGATGTCGTTAGTAACCTTCCAAGCGAATAGATGGCGTTAAAAATGCAGTTTAGCAGTGGCTATAAAAGATCGCAGGGCATGGGTAACAATTAATTAAAAAGAGAAAAAATCAATTCGTAGTTAATCAGCTTCAGTCGGTTGTTATTCATAACCTGACAAGTTTATTTCTTATAGCTCCTAATAGCTTAACTGTAGAATAATGGTAGATATTCTTCGAATATAAATTATCCAATAATGGAAAGACGTATCCAGGGTTTATTTGATAAATATATATTATTAATAACTTTATTCAGACTTGGAAAGACCGGGCCTTAAGCTAATAAAGTATATACCTTTGTAGCGAGGTATTTATCATCGGGCGCATTGTTTGCAAAACTTCTTCTCCAGTTAATGTTTTTGATTTTTTCGCTCGATATCCCTCAGATTGTCTTTTTAAAAATGCTCGTAACCTGGCATATTTTGACAAATCTTCTTAATGTTTTGTGTTAATAATGGTTCTTAGCATTGAGTATATTTTCCAGAGAGTAGATGGTTTATTTGACTTTCCTAATTCTGCAAAGTATACAAGAAATACATACTCTCAAAATGATTGGGTTTTTTTTAATCTACGCCATTGGATAAACAGGTCATATTGTTGAAAATAAATATGTTTAGATTTTTCAGGCAACATATTGTAATGTTTTTATAATTTATTTAAACAATAAACGGGTGGGATAAATTTTAAACACACGGTATGGCTACTTACTAATTTATTTAAACACTAACTCACTAACACTTAAATTTAATTTATATGCACACAAACTTGATTCTGTTCGGTGTATTTTTGTTTATTTCTCGAGATCACTTTATCATCTAACTAAACTCCGCTGATCGGTCCTTTATTTATATTAGTTCCTTTTTTACTAGAAAATTCCGGACTGCGGCTTACTCAAAAACAAATGGTTTTCTGGCATTTTCTAGATAAGATAGTCACAAACGCAAACAGTTATGTAAAAAAACCTGCGTATCCGCCATAATTTTAACTTTTATACCTGGCTTAGACAGAGTCGGATTTAGGGTCTATACCAGTGTGCTGTTTCGTAACAATATTGCTTGCTGTCGCGTCTGCTAACTCCCTAATTTCTGGAGGAGTTGGGGCAAAACTACCACTGCTGTCAGTATCAGACACTAAAAAGGAATGAAGCCATGTAATAGCTATTATTTAAATAAAATTATATAAATTTACTTACTTACTTTTTATGAAGTAAACTGAATTTGAATTTAAAATTTAAAAAATTAGAGAATTTTGACAGTTGACAATTGTTGCTAATAGATAGTGTGTTTTCTTTTTTTACTAAAAAGTGTCATAAAGCACACTTATTCTGCACTTCCAGCTCTAACAATTAATATTACACGACCATATTAGTCATTTTACGTTGAGTTTATAGGATTTTTATGTATTTTGGTATTTCTGAACTACTTCTACACTGCGTAGTTCAGCAGGTGTACAAAACAGTACACGCCTATTTTCTATAAACCGTCACATTTAGAGGGCGCCACAAGAATTCATCCCATACCAAGGGCGAGAATGATTATTCTTGCATTAGTGCTAGAATGAAGCTATTCCATAATCAAAAACTACGTCGCAATATATAAATTCTACAATAGTAGTAGAAAAAAGTAAGTTTTAATTTTTAAAACCGTTTATTTTAAGAAGCTATTCCCAAAATGATTAGTAACTGTTTTTAATAAATAATTGAGAACTTATGTTTTCTCTCAATTTCCAATGATCAATAGTACGTTTTACAAGATTGTAAGTAATTATAATCATCATTTTGATATGTTTATTAAAAAAAAAGTCCCAATCTTGCGAGATCTTACAATACCAAGACTAATGATTTTACTGCATTCCCTAGGAAGGACACCAGAAGTCAGTATTAGTTAACTGTGCGTAAACGAAAGCATAACTGATGCTGGAACTGATCAGTGTGATAAAAAAATTTTGTTCGTTTTTTACGTTGGTTTTTAGGTTTGATAAAGTAATTGTCAACATTCCAAAGGTCACTTGGAATAATCATGATTTTTTATTAGTTTTGAACACCTCAGGCGCTTTCTAAGGGGCGAATTTTGTTGATCGACATTTTGGATGAGATAATAAATTTTAGGAAGAAATCAGTTTAGAGAATTAGAAGGTTTCTTATACACCAGCATTAGAAGATAAAGAGAAATACAGAAATCATCTTATAGGGGTTCTCTTGTATTTGTCACACCATTTGAAATAATTTCGACAGTCTTATACCAAAAGAGCTTTGGCACGCAAACTCCCTCTGTTCCCATTCAAGTTTTCTTTGATTCAAAAACCAGTGAATTTTCTTTTTTGTACATTCTTCTGATCGTCTTGATTATACTCTTTAAGTCAACTGTAGTAATCTGAGTAAAAACCATTTCTTTCACAATATACTGTTACGAAACAGCACACTGGTATAGTCCCTAAATCCGACTCTGCCTAAGCCATGTATGAAATTTAAAATTATGGCGGATGCGCAGGGATTTCCTAGAACTGTTTACGATTGTGACCATCTTATCTAGACATTGTTTTTGTGACCAGTCTTATCTAGAAAATTAGAGAGAGTCGATTGTTTTGTGTAAGCCGTAATCTAGAATTATCTAGTGAAAAGGGCACTAATATATAAGGGACCGACCAGGAAGAGTTAGTTCAGTTTATAATTTGACATCGTGAGATAAACAGTTTAGTTTAGTTGATAAAGTGATCGCGACAAATAAACAAGAATACACCGAAATAGCGAACAGTGAAGTGTTGATATAAATTAATAATTAAGTTTGTGTGCATATAAATTAAGTGGTAGTGAGTAGTTTAGCGTTTAAACAAATTAAGTAAGTGAACTCACCGAGTGTTTAAAATTTATCCCACCCGTTTACTGTTTTAAATAAATTATAAAAACATTGCATTGGTGTCAGAGGTGGGATAATATAAATAAATTGCTACGTAAAAATGGCCAAGAGACTATGTGATCTGAAAGTGGCGGAATTAAGAGCAGAATTGGAAGATCGGAAGTTGGAAACGTATGGTAAGAAAAGTGAATTAGTAGAAAGACTTAAAGTGGCACTGGAAAATGACGGCTTTGATCCAGAAACAGTTTTATTTGATGACGAGGCTTCCACCTTAATCTCGTCAATTTCTGCTAACATGGACGAGAAGATTTCTGCCATGGGAGAGAACATGGACGAGAAGATGCCTGCTATGAAGAACGACATTTCTGCCAACATGGACGAGAAAATTTCTGCCATGGAAGAGAAAATTCCAACAAATGTGAAAAACGATATTTCTGCTATGAAGACCGACATTTCTGCTAATATTGACGACAAGATTTTTGCTTTAAAGAACCATATTTCTGCCGATATCTTATTAATGAAAAACGACATTGCCGCTGACGTTGAAAATGAAATTTCGTCTCTAAAATTTGAAATCGAGAATAAGATTTCAACGATGGACGAGAAAATCGAGAATAAAATGTGAACGATGGACGAGAAGATTGAGAATAAGATGACAAGGAGAAGCCGAGAAAGATAAGATGCTGTAATTGTGGCGAGCATGCACGCAGTTCGTGTAAGCGTCCTACGACTCCTGCAAACCAAGAACCTCTTAAATACAAAGCAGCCGCGAAGAGCTCGCGGTACAACAAAGGTAGGACCATGCAGGAAGAAGATGACGATGACAAACTTGACCAGATCGTCAACTTGTTGAAAGGTATGGCAGACAAGAAGCCGAAGAAGATCAAATGCCGGAAATGTGGCGAGCTAGAGCACGTACGCAGTCCGTCTAAGCACCCCAAGACTCCTGTAACCCAAGAACTCCAGTCACAGAGGAAATCAGACAGGGGTGAACATACAGCTGATGTGAATCACCGAAAAGCCAGCTCTTTGCCTAGACGGTCATGCCCTGTAGACTATTCACAATGCAACAAGTCGAAATCTAAGGAAGTTGCAGTTTCAAGATTTACAGTAGTCAATGAAGAATGGTCACCCACCAGGATCAGAGAAGATCAGGAGAATGATCCTTGCCTAAAGAAGATTCATCAGTGAAAGGAAGAAAATCGGCAACCTACATGGCAAGAAGTGTCAAGATTTTCACCGAATCTCAAGGCGTATTGGGCTCAGTGGGACTCCCTTGTCCTGGAAGAAGGGCTGTTGAAAAGAGTCCTTGAAAACGATGATGGTTCCGAGATGAGGAGACAGCTAGTTATCCCGAGAACAAGATCTAGCAGGCGAAGACTACGTGATCCAATTGAGAAGAAGGCTGGACGATATTCATGAATTAGTTCGAATAAATCTTCAAGTTGCCAGCGACAGAATGAAAAGTCGGTACGACACGCAGGCCACAGAAGGCGGTTTTAAAGAAGGGGACAAAGTATGGTTACACAACCCGACTAGGAGAAAAGGATTTTCTCCAAAATTACAAAAATCCTGGGAAGGTCCATACTTAATCAAGAAAAGGATCAATGATGTTATATATCGCATAAGTAAGATTACCAACGGAAAACCAAAAGTAGTTACCAAAACCGACTAGCGTCATTCGAAGGAGACCATGACCTAGAGAAAGGAGTAAACCATATTCGAGATGTGTCTGACCCTACCTTCGATGAATTTATGGGCGCGTATGGAGGTACCGGGAAAGATAGATATGGAGTCACTTCAGAACAACGGCAAGATTTTTTCACTCTCCCGGAAGATTATTCACTGGCATACAACATCACCGCCCGTATCAAGAACGCACCAGGGTTGGTAACCGTCTTTCGAAAGAAGTTCGGGCAATTATAAAAACTTGAAGACCAGATTCCAGCCCCTGGCAAGACACTGAAACTAAAACATAATTCGCGGTACGTCTTCTACGTGGTAACTAAAAATGAATTTCAAGATCGATCTACCTACCGCGATGTGTGGGAAGCACTTCGAAACCAACGAGACCATGTGTTGGAATCCTGCGTGAAGAAACTGGCTATGCCTAATATAGCGAGTAACCAGTTGGATTGGCGAGTCATCAGGAACATGGTAGAGTTTATCTTCCAAGATACCGGTGTCCAGATATTAATTTGCAGCTACAACCCCCGTTATCAGTATCCGATGAAGACGGTTCCCTGTTATTTCCATAAGATCGGAAAGTGTAGAAATGGGGCCAGTTGCCGATTCAAACATCCAGTCTCGGCTACACAAAAGTTCCAGAAGGAACTTCCATTTAAAGAGGGGGTAATGTTACGAAACAGCACACTGGTATAGTCCCTAAATCAAACTCTGTCTAAGCCATGTATGAAAGTTAAAATTATGGCGGATGCGTAGGGGATTCTTAGAATTGTTTACGATTGTGATTATCTTATCAAGACATTGTTTTTGTGACCAGTCTTATCTAGAAAATGTCAGAGCCAATTGTTTTTGTGCAAGCCGCAATCTAGAATTATCTAGTAAAAAAATGCACTCATATATAAAGGACCGACCATGGAAAGTTAGCTTTAGTTGATAAAGTGATATCGACGAATAAACAAGAATACACCGAAATGAAAATGCCGGAAAGCCAATTGTTTTTGTGTAAGCCGCAATCTAGAATTATCTAGTGAACAAGGCACTAATATATAAGGGACCGACCAGGAAGAGTTAGTTCAGTTTATAATTTGACATCGTGAGATAAACAGTTTAGTTTAGTTGATAAAGTGATCGCGACAAATAAACAAGAATACACCGAAATAGCGAACACTAAAGTGTTGATATAAATTAATAATTAAGTTTGTGTACATATAAATTAAGTGTTAGTGAGTAGTTTAGTGTTTAAATAAATTAAGTAAGTGAACCCACCGAGTGTTTAAAGTTTATCCCACCAGTTTACTGTTTTAAATAAATTAGAAAAACATTACAATACTTTAAGTCATTTTCCCTTGAATCCCTGTTCCTATCTTTTTCCTCTCGGCGATTCCACAGCCAATCATATTTGCGATAAAGCTCCAAACCTTTGAAACTTATTATTTTGAACCCCTTAATGCTCATGTTTTTATTAAATCACAAAAAATGCACGTGGAAGCTTCAGAAACAATATTTTTTCTACGCTTCAAGCTGGTTTTGATACGACAATTATTTCCAATTTGTTGAACGATCAAATGTGATTGAATGAGACTTGTTTATCCACTAATAAGTTGATCAAATACGTGCAAACAAACGGCTATTTCGATTCAACTTTTGTTGATCAACTTAAATCGATCAAGAGAATTCGGCCCTGTATTTCCTTATCGACAAGAGTGTTTTCGTTTTAAAATATCTCAGATTACTTTTTTAGAAACACCCTGTGTACGAAAAAGATTTAAAAAGTCGTACATTTACAATTATTTTAAAACGGAATATTATGGAGGATTAAGTTCACGGCAACGACTAATTCAATTATTCTAAGATTACTGCAAACAGTGAAAATAGGACAAATACCCTAGATCTATCATGCCAGACATCGCGAAACCATAAATCTGTCAGGAAACATAATCACAGTTATAACTTAATATTAATTTTTGATATTCTTGGCAGTAAACTTAAAATATACAAGGACTTTCTAAGATCGTGCGAGTCAATTTAGGTGTTTAAATTAACGTCTCAACAACATAAAAACTGTTTAATTTTAATAAATGCCTATCTTACATTATTTCTATTGTTTTATTCCCTGCTTTTTTGATCACTTGTTTCAACGATTCCACATTTATGCGACGTGATTGTTTCACTCCAAGTTTCACTCTGTATATTGGAAAGCTAACACTACGTGGTAGACGAAAATTTAGCCGGAAGATAAATCAACACTAACAATTTTTCACCATATGACGCACATTTCGATAACTATGCTGAATGGTTATATTTTCAGTTTGGACTAGAGACTCCGAAGAAGAGGACCATGCGCCGTTCTGAAGAGACCCAAGGACGTCGAAATCGGTCAAAGGAATATGCCCTTATCCTTGCAATTGCTAATCATTAGGGATGACTGTATGGACAAACAGATCGATCGACGTCACGCTCTTCGAAGGGTATGTACAACAATTGTTGGAACCAGAAGAGAGTCTCTTCGCTGGAAATAGGATTTTATCACGGAAAGAGGTTCTGACGAGAAAATTTTTACATTTAATGACCTATAATATTCTTACGAAACAGCACACTGGTATAGTCCCTAAATCCGACTCTGTCTAAGTCAGGTATGAAAGTTAAAATTATGGCGGACGCGCAGGGATTGTTTAAGATTGTGACTATCTTATCTAAACATTGTTTTTGTGACCAGTTTTATCTAGAAAATGCCAGAAAGTCAATTGTTTTTGAGTAAGCCGTAATCTAGAATTATCTAGTGAAAAAGAAATTAATATATAAGCGACCGACCAGGAAGAGTTAGGGGAGTTGATAATTTGACAACGTGAGATAAACAAGTAAATAAGTGAATATAAATTAGTGAACAGTTTATATAAATTAGTTTACGTAAATATACTGTGTATATAATTAGTGAATAATGTAGTGTTTAAAGTTTATCCCACCCGTTTACTGTTTAAATAAATAATAAAAACATTACATTGGTGTCAGGTGTGGGGTAATATAAATAAATTGCTACGTAAAAATGGCCAAGAGACTATGTGACCTCAAAGTGGCGGAACTAAGAGTAGAATTGGAAGATCGTAAATTGGAAACGTCCGGTAAGAAAAGTGAATAAGTAGAAAGACTTAAAGTGGCACTGGAAAATTACGGCATTGATCCAGAAACCGTTTTATTTACTGACGAGGCTTCCACCTTAATCTCGTCTATTTCTGCTAACATGGACGAGAAGATTTCTGCCATGGAAGAGAACATGGACGAGAAGATTTCTGCTATGAAGAACGATATTTCTGGCATGGAAGAGAAGATTTCTACGAATGTGGAAAGCGATATTTCGGCTATAAAGAACGATATTTCTGCTATGAAGAACGACATTTCTGTTAATATGGACGAGAAAATTTCTACTTTGTAGAACCATATATCTGCCGATATCTTATTAATGAAAAACTACATTACCGTTGACGTTGAAAATGAAATTTCGTCTCTAAAATCTGAAATCGAGAATAAGATTACAACGATAGACGAGAAAATTAAGGAGTTAGAGGAAAAGATTGCCGATTCAAGAACGCGAGGCACGCCAGAGGAAGAAAAGAAGACCGAGCAAACGAAACCTTCCAAGCCGGAAACACTACCGAGGTTTGAAGACATTGGCAGTTTCACTCGAGTCAAGGCCCCCAACGTTCGATGGAAAAATGTCGTGGACCAATTATGTGAAGCAGATTGAAGCAGCCGCTAGAGTGATGAATTGGTCCGATAAGGAGAAGGCAGTGAAATTAAACATCGCGCTTCGCGAAGATGCCTTAGATGTACTTCAGACGATACCTCTTGAAGAAGCGGATGACTTCGAGCTGCTGAAGAAGAGGTTGGACATGCGATACGGTCACGAACATCTAGAACATTTCTACCAAACCCTGAAGAACCGAAGGCAGAAACGTGACGAAACCCTTCAAGTGTATGAAATGGATATTGCCCGACTAGTTCGATTTGCTTATCCATCAGCACCAGAGAACATGATGGAATGTTTAGGCATCCAGGCCTTTATTGGCGGCTTATGTGACCACGATATGGAGAAGACGCTTCGATTAGCCCATCCCAAAACGTTATTTGACGCAATGACAGCTGCTCTTGAATATGAAGCAGCAACGAAGGCTTCGGGTTACAACAAAGGTAGGACCATGCAGGAAAAAGGTGACGATGACAGACTTGACCAGATCGTCAACCTGTTGAAAGGTATGGTAGACGTGAAGCCGAAGAAGATCAGGTGCTGTAATTGCACACAATAAGCGTCCTACGTCTCCTGCAAACCAAGAACTCCAGTCACAGGGGAAATCAGACAGGGGTGAATATCCAGCTGATGTGAATCACCGAAAAGCCAACTCTTTGCCTAGACGGTTATGCCCTGTAGACTATTCACAATGCAACAAGTCGAAATCTAAGGAAGTTGCAGTTTCAAGAATTACAGTAGTCAACGAGGAATGGTCAGCCACCAGGATCAGAGAAGATCAGAAGAATGATCCTCACCTGAAGATGATCCGGCAATGGAAGGAAGAAAATCGGCGACCTACCTGGCAAGAAGTGTCAAGATTGTCACCGAAACTCGAGGCGTATTGGACTCAGTGGGACTCCCTTGTCCTGGAAGAAGGGCTGTTGAAAAGAGTCCTTGAAAACGATGATGGTTCCGAGATGAGGAGACAGCTGGTTATCCCTAGAACAAGGGTAGCTGAGGTACTGAAGAAGTTACACGACAGTTTATCGGGAGGTCATCTGGGAGTGAAGAAAACCCTCCAGCGAATCCGTGAGAGGTTTTATTGGATGAACAGATCCGATGATATGAAGGACTGGTGTAAGAAATGTACGACTTGTGCTACGAGTAATGGACCACATCGCAAGAGAAAGGCACCTATGAAACAGTATAATGTTGGAAGCCCATTCGAAAGGATTGCTTTAGATATCGCTGGACCATTTCCGACGACCGAAAATGGTGGCAAATACATACTGGTTGCATGGATTATTTCACAAACTGGGTGGAAATTTACGTTATCCCGAACCAAGAAGCCATAACTGTCGCGGATGTATTGGTAAAAGAATTTATCAGCCGATATGGAGTGCCCTTTGAAGTCCACAGCGGCCAGGGAAGAAATTTCGAAAGCCATCTATTCCAGGAGTTTTGCGACAAGCTGGGAATGAAGAAAAACAGGACAGCAGCATTACATCCACAGTCAAATCGAATGGTCGAGAGAATGAACAGGATTATTTGAAAATACCTGTCCAAAGTAGTTTCCAGCCATCAGAGAGATAGGGACCAGTATCTTTCCCTATTCGCATTGGCTTATCGATCTGCCGTTAATGAGTACACGGGTGAAACACCGGCGAAAATCCTGTTTGGACGTGAAATGAGGCTTCCTCGTGACCTGGAATTTGGCTGTCGGCCTGGAGAAGATCTAGCAGGCGAAGACTACGTGATCCAATTGAGAAGAAGGCTGGACAATATTCATGAATTAGTTCGAACAAATCTTCAAGTTGCCAGCGACAGAATGAAAAGTCGGTACGACACGCAGGCCACAGAAGGCGGTTTTAAAGAAGGGGACAAAGTATGGTTACACAACCCGACGAGGAGAAAACGGTTTTCTCCAAAATTACAAAAATCCTGGGAAGGTCCATACTTAATCAAGAAAAAGATCAATGATGTTATATATCGCATAAGCAAGATCCCCAACGGAAAACCAAAAGTAGTTCACCAAAACCGACTAGCGCCATTCGAAGGAGACCATGACCTAGAGGAAGGAGTAAATCTTATTCGAGATGTGTCTGACCCTACCTTCGATGAATTTATGGGCGCGTATGGAAGTACCGGGAAAGCTAGATATGAAGTCACTTCGGAACAACAACAAGATTTGTTCACTCTCCCGGAAGATTATTCACTGGCATACAACATCCCCGCCCGTATCAAAAACGCAAGAGGGTTGGCAATCGTCTTTCCAAAGAAGTTCGGGCAATTAGAAAAACTTGAAGACCAGATTCCAGCCCCTGGCGAGACACTGAAACTGAAACATAATTCGCGGTACGTCTTCTACGTGGTAACTAAAAATGAATTTCAAGATCAATCTACCTACCGCGATGTGTGGAAAGCACTTCGAAACCTACGAAACCATGTGTTGGAATCCAGCGTGAAGAAACTGGCTATGCCTAAGATAGCGAGTAACCAGTTGGATTGGCGAATCATTAGGAACATGGTAGAGATTATCTTTCAAGATACCGATGTCCAGATATTAATTTGCAGCTACAACCCCCTTTATCAGTATCCGATGAAGACGGTGCCCTGCTATTTCCATAAGATCGGAAAGTGTAGAAATGGGGCCAGTTGCCGATTCAAACATCCAGTCTCGGCTACACAAAAGTTCCAGGAGGAACTTCCATTTAAGGAGGGGGTAATGTTACGAAACAGCACACTGGTATAGTCCCTAAATCCGACTCTGTCTAAGCCAGGTATGAAAGTTAAAATTATAGCGGACGTGCAGGGATTGTTTACGATTGTGACTATCTTAAACATTGTTTTCGTGACCAGTTTTATCTAGAAAATGCCAGAAAGCCAATTGTTTTTGAATAAGCCGCAATCTAGAATTATCTAGTGAAAAAAGCATTAATATATAAGCGACCGACCAGGACGAGTTAGGGTAGTTGATAATTTGACATCGTGAGATAAACAAGTAAATAAGTGAATATAAATTAGTGAACAGTTTATATAAATTCGTTTGAGTGAATATACTGGTATATAATTAGTGAATAGTGTAGTGTTTAAATAAACTAGTAAGTAGCCATACCGTGTGTTTACAGTTTATCCTACCCGTTTACTGTTCAAATAAATAATAAAAACATTATGTAGTTTTTAGATTGCCGTTAGGAGACCAATGTCGAAATCAACTTTACGCTGAATTTGATGGAAATGTTACCGAGGAAATATCGATGTATTACAAACTGATATTGGCAAGATTAGTTACGTAATAAATTAAATTAAAGTAACATGTCAATAAACCATTTGTCACAATTCACAGGAACGAAACAGAGAAATATTTATTCCCAGATAGTTGTGACTGATATTTATTATTGGGTAACACGAGACTTTATACGATGTTATCGTCAATTTGATATACTTATTGTTGGATCATTATTAAACAAATTCTGTCCATATTTTTTTCACGTGATTGTATATTTCAAATTTTATACTCCTACCCGAGATAAATACAAATAAATTTCTTATAACATTGAATTGAAAAACGTAGGTATTTCAATAAAATTATAAAAAATAAAAATGTTAAGTAATTAAAATTACAAAGGTACACAAAATAGTATATTACGTAACTAGAGTTGTAAGTAACCCATTACGCACGAAATGAAAAAGTTTATGCACGAAGCCGCGCAGCGGCGAGTGCATAAATTTCATGAGTGCTTAATGGGCTTACAACTCGTGTAACGTACCATACTTTTTCTACGCCCATTCATTTTCTTCCATTAAATAAAAAACATCGCAATCATTTAAACTTTATTATAATAGTTATTAATAACAATTGAACAATTATTGTAAATCGATTGTGCCTTATTATTTAATGGTGATGAACGGTTATCTATAATTGTTATGGCCCTATTCTGTAAGTCCAACTACAGAATGCTAACTCAGGGGAGAGATGGAGTTCGAAATACTAGTTTTACTTTATGCAAGAAAAATTAACAAATAACGTATGTTCAAAGATGATTTATGTTAGTAGTAAGCTAGGGGCGCCATGACGAAAAATCGTCAAAGGAATGGGACAATAAAATAGGTCAAATGCGGATACGGTATAAATTTAATAACAGTTGCGAAATAAATAAATTGCGTAATAAATAATCTTCGGCATTTACGAATTAAAATTTAAATCTGACTAGATCACTCATTAATAAGTTTGTAGATAAACTCTTGTATTACATAGATGGTACCATTAAATATTGTAGACACAATATCACCCCAGAATAAAGACTATCTGAGGGTAATTAAATAGAAATGATTGCCGAAATAATAAAGAAATTTCCCAACCCACAGCTGTAGATTGTTCACAATTAAGATAATATAAAAAAATACAATTAGACATTTAGGTATTAAGCGAATGAAACACTTTTCAACATCTTTAATTCAACGGTGGTCTACTCACGATTCTCCTAGGGGATGAAATTATTTAAACTCGAACCCTCTCGGGCTCCAGAAAGCACGCCAATCGGGTTGCTTACGGCAGCTCTGATTATGCACCCATATAAGTGTTAATGTGTTATGCCTTAGTGTGATGGGGTGAAGCGCCCTATCCCAAAAGTTGCGCAACCAGTAGCATTGTTATCACCAAATTCAACGGTGTACAGCAGGATCTCGGTCGGTCTGGTTTTCATCGAACCACTTCGAACTATGATGGTGATAGCACATAAAACAAGCAGTTGCCGACTCGTTTTTTATAGGGCTTATTGCACAATGTCTATCTAACTTTGTTACAAAGTGCGTGGTAACGTCTTTACCAGATTTGCCTGTAATACAAATTACGTTCTTTTATAAATATGCTAATTTTATTATAATAACTTTAGTGTACCTTAGATTTTATTAGGCACTATCCACAAGAACACCGAACAGTAAAGGTGGCTTCCGAGCTCTCTTTGGCTTCCGTGCTCTCTTATACAAAGTCCCCTCGTTCTACTGACTGATCTTTTTAGACTGATCTAGTCATGCGCACGACGAGACCGTGAAGATTTAAATTATTAACTTCGATATTTATTCTTAAAAATAAGAAATTAGCATGCCATGTGTCTACTGTTACTCAGCGACATTTGTACCTAACTCACAAGTAGCCAAAATTGCCATTTATGACTGAATCACCGGGAATAAGACCCTTCAATTTCCGGAGTGATTTTGGTTGCCTATACGTAGGAACCATTCGCCGCAAATTAATTTGAGTTTATAAACGACATTGCCAATTTCAGCAAATTCTGTATACCGGCTGTCACAGTGAACCGTTACATTGTATTATATTTTGTTCAAGAAATTGACAATATAAATGACATGACATTTATTTTCATAGCATGCTACTTAAGAAAACGTGTCCTATTTTTAAAGAAATGGCATAATGTGCTGCATACATTTAGGGGCATCACTCTTTCAATCCTAAATATATCTCGCTAATGCCTAAAAGTTTTTATGTTTTTTAATGACTAAATTTGTGTAAATAGACCAAATAAAGTCTTACGTAAATAAAAATTTGATTGTAATTTAATTAAACCAAGAAGTTTAAGTTTCCTTCTCAAAACGCACGTGTATGTTATGAGATCTCATTACATGCATGTTATTGTTAAATGTCATTTACAAGGAATGTTGACAGTGCGATTTTTGACGTTTACAGACATGGGCGTAGAAAAAAGTTTTTTTACTGTAACATAAAGCTGAATAGCAGTAATCACCCATCATATCCGGATCCCATCGCACTTGGTACCGAATTTCCATTGCTCTGATATCTTGGTGGAACCTTCCACCCTGCTCGTCGTTAGCAGCTCCCAAATTCTCAGGAAAAAATGATAAATGGGAATGGAGAAAATGAATTTTTAATGACATTCGGTAGCCAAGCGATTTATAAGAATCCAAAAGTTCTTAACTAGCTGTTCGTAGTTTGCATCCATATTGTTGCTCAAAAATCCCTTCACGACACTTACGAATGAGTTCCAAGCTCTAAGTTCTTTCGCGGTAAGCTTTTCCATAAAATTAATACCGTCCAGCTAGTTTCTAATTTGTGGTCCAATAAAAATGCCCTCCTTTAACTTAACTGGGGAAAGACTTGTCCTAGGTATTTAAATTATTCACCTTTTTTACTCATAGCCTTCACAAAGTTATTCATTAGTCCAAGTTTAATGTGAAGCGGAGGCAAAAGGACATATTTTGGGCACATACTTAATATTTTAAGATCCCGGTTGAAATTCGGACCTTTCCAGCCAAATCTGTTTCACATAGTGTTCCTTCACTGCACGACTGTCCCACAGACTTAGAAAACAGTAATATTTCGTAAAACCTCCCCGAAGTCCCACTAAAATTGCGATAACTTTTAAATCACCACATATCTGCCACTTGTAGCGGTTGTAGTTTGCATATTTTCGTAGGTTTCTTTTATTGCCACTGAATGGGCAACTGGTATAGATGGTTTTAAATTTCCATTATGTAATAACACATGTTTTAAACTATATTTCGATGAGTCTATGAACAAGCGCCATTCACAAGGATAATGCTTTATATCGAGTTCTTGCATTAAACCATCGATAACATTACAGGCACATAAGGAATTTTCCATATTGTAAAATGTGGAAAACGCGGCATTTCTTTTTCTAAATGTTGTAATTTTCGTTTCTATGGCAAGTAAGTTCCACTCCTTGAGACGGGAACCAAGAAATTCTGGCTGTTTATTTGACAACCCCAAATCACGTACTAAATTATTTAAATCTTTTGGAAGAATCAAATGTGGCTCGCATGTACGGTCGATACCCTGTTCCTCGAAGTTTCCTGAAGGACCGTTATTATCTCCATTATTTTCCAAAATAATATCTTGCCAATCCAAAGGTGCCGTCGGTAATGGAAAGTCTGCATTGTGAGGAACAGGTCTTATGGCAGATTGCAAATTTGGATATTCGATCTTATGCTTTTCTTTTTTGGAATAACCTCCTGTCTTTGTCATACAAAAATGGCAATCATCAAAATGGTTGGTGGGTTCTCGTCATACTATTGGAACTGCAAAAGATATACTTCTTCTCTTCCCGTTTCATCCACTGAACCAATGACACGCTACAGCTGACACAGCACACATGGGGGAGCCCACTGTTTGTCTTGATCTCCGATTACGAGACACCAAAATACATGAAATAAGCCTTCACCATAAATTCTCCGCAAATATAACAAAACTTGTCAGGAGAAATTTTGCAGCTGCGGCGCGTATGAATAGCTTTTTTTGTCGCCAAAAAATTTTTCTTAACTACACAGAACCGTTCACTCTAAAACTCAAATGTAAACTAAATAAGAGAATAAGTAACCCAATCTATGAAACCTTTCTGTATAGGCCACTTTAATAACCCCTCATAAAATTTACTGCCTGCTAACAACAAAGGATCTTAAGAACATATTGAAAAGTGATGCGCATTAAGGCTTTATGAATATTTTTTCTATTATTTGGAAGGTATTAGCATTATAAAAATAATTGTTTGAACTTTGTTACAAAAATCGTGTCGGCCGTGTATCAAGACCTGAATAAGAGTCGTTTGCACAACAAAAACGTATGAGACGAGCTCCTTAACTCTGCACAATCGACTCGTTTGGTCAAAGTTTCCATAACTTGTTATTTTCTTCTCCTTCTTCATGCGTTAGGACTTAGGACCTGTGTTTTCTTCAAGGTTTCAGTAGAAATAGTTGGGAAATATAATAGAATATATAGAAGGTCGAAACCGGTCAGTGTACTATGCCCTTCACCTTTCGGTTGCGAATCACCACAGATGTCTGTATCGACAAAAGGGTCGATCGATATCACGTTATTTGAAGGGGTTGTAATTCAATGTTCTGCGTGGTATTAGCCAGGAAAATAGTTGTTTTTCTTTTCGAAGAACGGTCAGGAAAATATATCAAAATTTTTGAAATTTTGACTAAAACGGAGGTGCAGTAGAAAACCAAAATTTATTTTTCATATAGACACACCTCGTATTTTATGAAATTTTAGTTAATTTTATTTCATACGACTTATACGGTCAAATAATATCTGAAGTGGTGGTTCGCAATTGAAAGTGAAGATGGCGCCAGCTGACTACTTCTCGCAAGTGTGTAACCACACGGGCCATATAGAGGTTGTCGGAGGACGAAATCTTCAGTTCAGATTAGAGACTCTGAACTAGAAGGCATTACGGCACTGTTGAAGAGACCCACGAAGGTCGAAACCGGTCAGTGTACTATGCACTTCTCCTTTCGGTTGCGAATCACCGCAAATGTCTGTATCGTGGTAACTAGTGATGGGGAATTCGAATTCTAAGAATCGGAAAGTATTCGATTCTTAACAGTACTCGTTGTATTCGATTATTTTATCCAAGTATTCGAATTCTCTGATCTCGACATGGCTGATCGCATAAACTCGAAAATAACTGTCAGCAGATTCCGACTGAGGACTCGGACGGATTGCTCGGCTCGGACGAATTGAGAACATATCGCATGCGCATGCATTTAGTTGTAAGGTAGGTTCGAGGGAATCATGGGATTCACATTTACAAAATACATGCGGTCGGATATATAATATACTCGTATATCCAACACTGATTTATACGGTAAATTACAGGGTGCTGTTTTAGATTTTTTTGAGATAGCGGTTTTTAAAAAGAAAAAAGATGAGGCCGGGTTGCATTAAGTCTGTTGTGTGGCAATACTTTAAAAATGAGAAGGAGAACAAAGTAGTGCGATGTTCACTGTGTAACAAAGAATTAAAATATTTTGGAAATACTACAAATATGAAAAAACATCTGATGATAATACATCCTATACAATTTGCTGAAAGTACTAATCTCCCAGACTAAGAAAAAAGTGTCGATGAAAATAACGCACCAATTCAAACTGCAGGTGTTTCAACTTCTAAGGAATTGGTAAATTTGAGAACCAAAAGGACACTAGAAGTAGAAGAGCAGAGACAAGATAAGTTACTTATAGGACCACCTGTTAAGCGTCCTCGCCAACTAAAGTTATTTGGTGCTATTAAAAATGAAATTTCCAATGCACAGAAAACGGAAATAGACAGCAAGTTAATAAAACTGATTGTAACATATTATCAACCATTATCTATTGTGGAAAATGAAGGATTCCGGGAATATACACAAAATCTTAACAGTCAGTATAAAATACCCAGCAGAAAAGTCTTATCACAGACTATGATACCTAATTTAAATAAAGAATCGGTCTCATATTTGCGAAGTATGTTCGATACAGTTAATTATGCATCTATTACAACTGACATTTGGACATCCGATGGTGCTAGGGCATATATTTCTGTAACAGCTCATTTTATATTTAATCATCAATTGCATTCATATAATATCGCCACCAGGGAAATATTGGGAAGCCATACAGGCGAAAATATTAACACAGTTCTTAGGACAATTTTAGATGAATGGAATTTATTTGAAAAAGTGGTTACTGTTGTATCAGATAATGCAGCTAATATGAAAAACGCAATAAATGAACATTTGAAAAAACATCTTCAACAGTGTGTAGATTAAATTTATGTGTTTTTGACGCCATATCTTCAAGCGAAATATTATTCCTTCTGTTAAAAAAGTGCAAAGCTTTGGTGACGTATTTCAAACATAGTGTTCTAGCGACAGAAACATTAAAAAACACTCAAATACAGATGAATATTCCTATATTGAAAGTGAAACAGGATGTTTCCACACGGTGGAATTCCAGTTTAATTATGATGGAAAGACTCTTACAAATTAAAGACAGCCTTCTAATTTGTGTGGCCAAATTGCCAAAGGCTCCTGAATGTCTAGATGCTTCCGAATGGATAATTCTAAAAGATTGTACTTCGGTTTTAAAACCACCCGAGGTTTTAACAACAATATTCTCGGGTGAGCAATACCCTACTTCATCCATCATTATTCCATTAGTAAGGGGCTTCCAACATTCGCTTCGGAGCATGGAAACTAAAACTCCATGTGGCGAACTACTGAAAACGAAGTTTTTTCTCGTCGGCTTGGTTGTTTAGAAGAAAAGAATATAGTCGCTAAAGCCAGTTTTTTGGACCCTAGATTTAAAAAAGTTGGTTTCGGATAGGAGGATAATGCTAACAATGCTCAAAAATCGATAACAGACGAATTAACTTATTTAATTAATTTAAAACATGCAGCTCAACAGGATCTCAATGAAATTTCATCTACGAGTACGTCAACAACAGTTCCTTCGACATCAACTACTGATATTAGAAAAGTAGATGACATATGGGCATTCTTTGATAAGTGTTAAAAGTTAAGTCACATACTACTCCCAGCACAACATCGATACTGTCAATTAAACAGTATTTGGAACTTGGAACTTTCGCATATAAAAAGACTCAGCAATCCCTTAGACTTTTGGAAAAAACACAATCCAATGTTTCCAGAACTCTATGAATTGGCAACCAAATATTTATCCATTCCAGCTACATCTGTACCTTCTGAGAGAGTAGTTTCCAAAGCCGGACAACTAACAAATGTTAGGCGAAACCGTTTATCTCCAAAAAATTTGGAGATGATTATATTTTTAAACAATTTCTGTAAATAGGCCTATATTTTTTAAAGAATTTATTTTTGTTTTTTTATTAGAATCTTTATAATTTTTACAATCTATTTAATATTTTTTTAATTTTCGTTTTTATTTTTTAAAGAATTTATTTTTGTTCTTTTATTAGAATCTTTATTATTTTTACATTTATCGAAACGTGTACACTATCCTGTTAAATATTTTCTTTAAAAACATTTTAAGAGAAATCCTGAACTTTCATTTCAAATTAAAATACACGACCAATTTTGTTTGTTTTGATTTCTTTAAAATATTTATATTACAGTCAAGTGTTCTATAATCTCTTACCTGACGAAGAAACCAAAATCTTAAATTGCTACCTTAGAGGAAACATAGATTAATTAATAACCACCTAAGAACAGTAAGAACAGTGAAAACAAAACGAGTTCGCTCAGGCATTGGTATCCGTTGATGCGTTTGTGTATCGGTATTCGTGTTCGTTCGTATTCGTCCTCATCCATATACAATCTTTGTTCTCGAGAACTCCGTACTCGGATAAGAATTCGATTCCTAAAATGATTCGAATACCATGTATCCCATTCTTAAAAGTATCCGATTCTGCCCATCACTAATGCTAACAAATAGAAATTTTGCCAAAAATAACCAAAAACGTAGTATATCTGGATTTATAGGACCGTTTTAGTGAGCTGAAAATCAATAGGGTTCATCCAATTATAAAATTGGTCACTTGTATACACTCCGGAGGCTGTATCGTGTTAACAACCCGAAATTTCTCCAAAAATTATAAAAAATGTGGCACTTGTACCATAGCACCCGTTGTACCAGCTCCAGTGACCTGGAAATCAATAGGGTTCATCTGTGAGATGTCCTGAACAATAACAATCATAAAATTGGTCACTTGTATACACTCCGGATGCTGTACCGTGCTGACAAACGGAAATTTCAACAAAAATGACAAAAAAATTGTACTTCAAGTACCATAGTACCCGGTGTACTGGCTCTGGTGAGCTGGACATTAATAGACTTCATCTATGAGATGTCCTGAACAATATTCAATAATAAAATTGGTGACTTGTTGCACTCCGGAGGTTGTATCCTGCTAACAAACTGAAATTTTTCCGAAAATGACAGAAATGTCGTACTTCAAGTACCATAGCACTCGTTATACTGGGTCTGGTAAGCAGAAAATCAATAGAGTTCATCTGTGAAAAGCACTGAAAAATATTCAATCATAAAATTGGCGACTTGTTGCACTCCGGAGGTTGTATCGTGCTAACAAGACATGTAACGAAAAGTGGCCGACGATATACAAACAGGTTTTTTCTTCTTCTAAAAAACGAAAAAATAACTCAAAAAAATCTAAAATTCCAACTTTTATTGGGGTAAACCAATACTTTTCTCGCATATTAGATAGGTTGGGTGGAAAAGTAATAGTTCTTAAACTACCTCCATATTATCCCTATAGATATGGTTAAAATTACAAAAGCACTGTGTTTATACAACTTTCCATAACTTTATATATAAATGCGAGTATTTTCATGTAATACTGAAAAAAAATAATTAGAATATTATAAGCAATAATAATTACACATGTTTGTCTGTTCATAAGAATAAAACTTGGCATAAAAAAAGATATCTTTCAACAACAAAAAATATCATCAAAAGTGTCCCAACCTCACATACAAATAAAAAAAAACAACAAAAAGAGTGTCTGCAGCTTATTAGGAGAAAAAGTATTTTTGTATGCTTTTGTTGGGGATTCGCTTACTGGGTGTAGAAGACTATAAAAAAGGAATAAAAATGGTTCCTAAAAGAACTCAAACTGGAATTACGACCGCAGCGACTTTAAAAGTAAAGGATTCGTGTGGATGAAATGCACCGAAAAGTATTTGATGTCATTGAGCCCCCGACTTCGACCGAGATTCCATTGTGATGGTAATGATATCATTAAGGGAGCATTGTGCTTTTCATATCTAGGTTCAGATTACACATCCATTTGTCTAGAGATGGAGATAACAACATATTTTTTAAATTAGTGTTTTTAAATTAAACTCACGGTCTCTAGTTAATTCCACAATATAATAAGTTATTGAAAATTCTAAAAAATTGACAATTGTTTCGATAAATCAATATCATCGTCAGAATGACAGAAGTTACATTTCATTTTATGCAGATGATGTAGTTTTAGTGGCGAATACAAAGAACAAAATGCAAAAACTAGTGAATATTTGGACTAAAGAAGTAGAGAACATGAATATGGAGGTGAACATAAATAAAACAAAAGTGACGATAATAGATGAAAAACAACCAGGTAATCAAAATAATAGAGATATTAAATGCAAAAACCAAACTCTAGAAAGAGTAACAACATTTGAATATTTAGAAAGTATAGTAACAGAAGATGGAAATATAGATGCAGAAATAACAAACAGAGTAAATAAATCAACAAAAATATAATACTATCTAAATAAAACAATTCTTGACATAAAGATATAGACTTAGAAGTAAAGATGAAAATTCATAATATGATAACATAACAGTTCCTACAATAATACAATAATGTACGCAAGTGAAAATTGGACTGTGCGAAAAAAGGACGAAACTAAAATAAATGCCATAGAAATGAAGCATCTAAGAAGCATTGCAGGGAAAACTAAATGAGATAGGATTAGAAATGACGTCATTAGAAAGACAACTAAACAGGAACCGATAACTGGTAAAATAAAAAAGAGACAACTTAGCTGGTATGGTAAGAATGGAACCAAATAGGTTAACTAGGAAAATAATGGAGATTGGAAAACCGATCAAAAAACAAAGGGGTAGGCAGAAGGAAATGGTTAGACCAAATACAAGAGATAGGTTTAGAAGGAGGAAAGACCATAGCAGAAATGAAAAATCTAGCAACAGACAGAAAGGCATGGAATAAATGGGTACAGGCCACGGAATCCACGTCCGACGCCTGAAAGGGCAAAAGGATTTAGAAAAGAAGAAGAAGAATAATAGTTCTTCTTGCTATAGCTGATTCGAATAGACCATTTAATAGTTTTCTCAGCGCACGCGTGTCCGTCATGTTTAAAAGGCGGCAATATGAAAATTTCGGGCACTTTTTATAAACATGGTCAAGCAGCAAGCATTGTCGCCCCTGTTACCAGTAAAATTAAATGAAAAGTTGATTGATTGTGCATAATTAGTACATCCTACGGTAGAAGCCCATAATTGTGTTTAATTACGGCGATGGTTGAAGTGTCGTGGATGTCCTTAAGTGGGAAATAATAAAGCAGAATTCGTTGAGAGGTTAGGACGAAATTTCAATGAGAGTAACCCTGAATTTTTATATCAGAGAATTCAAACCATTAAAGTTATTATTGAAAATGAGCTTACATCATTTATTTCTTTATATTTTTGATTCAGCGAGGTACTTGTGATTTTTATCTGAACGCAAATTTATGATTCGATTTTAAAGTATTACCTGTTATGTTAAACTAAATGTATTTTAATTACATTATTACAAGATTTGTTTTTTACACAACAAAGGGATCTTGATATTCTGCTGTTGGACACATTCCTTCTTCCAAATGAAGTGAACAAACGTATGTGTCTTTATTAATATTATTAATCCCTTGAAATCGACCATCGCCTCGTCTACATCGTTTAACCCCCAAATCACATTTAGCACACATTTTTAGATGTTTCTTTAATACGGTTTTGACAATATTCCAAACACGGCTTTAAGAAACTAACAAAATAATATAAACTCTCAAAAAAGGATTTACTTCGCGTATCACTCCATAACGACAATGTTTTTGGTACCTTTATTTACCGATAACATTTTTTATTGCAAATAATATAATTGTTTAATTTTTTAGTTACAAATGTGTATTAATTAAGATTTCATTACTTATAGCAAATTAGTGATTATAATTACTGTTTCTTCAGAAAATTACATTGAAAACATGATATGCACTGTTTATTTATTTGTAAATTGCCCGCAAAACATGGCGGAAGTTGGGCCATGCGCACAAAATTATTTCAACTATTAAAAAGTCGATTGTGAATTGATCTACTTTAATTTTGGAACCAATGGACGCGTGTCAGGGGGAGGTGTGTTTTAAAATTCGGATTTTGCCTCCCGATTACGAAACGAGTGTTTGCAGTTGCCCGGTCCGTCAAATATTAATGGTACATTACTCCCGTACGTCAGGGTAGCTGACGAAGCTTTCGCAATGACCGAAACATTGTTAAAACCATTTTCACAAAAACAATTAACAAAAGAAAGAAGAATTTTAAACTATTGACTGTCTCGAGCTCGACGAATAATTGAGAATGTATTTGGGATCTTAGTTAATAAATTTCGGGTTCTACAAACAAAAATATATTTAGATCTTCCCATAACAAAAAACAGTAGTATTTGCTTGTTGCACAATTATTTAAGGAAATTATCATCCTAAACGTATATTCCACCTGAATGCCTGGATAGAGACAATATGGAAACTGGCCAGACAATTGCAGGACTTCAAGGTAATGTAGTAATCGGTGTTCAGTGGTCAAGAAAACGAAACAAAATAAAGTAGCCGTACAATATCGAGAGGACTTTTTTGCAGTATTTCAACTCAGTTGGAGGAGTATCATGACAAGAAAGTTTTATGTAAGTACATCAAGGCAATAAAAATATTCTGTTATTTGAAACATTTTTTACTCATCTCATTCACACTTTCTTCAAGATGCTTCTTGATGTGTTTGGAATGTTAAATAATTGTAATACCACAGTTTCGGAGCATACCCATCACTGACACCTACACCCGATACTTGGAACTTTCAATTTTTTATGCTCTTTTCGAAAAGTACTTCGTAAATTATAAAAAAAAATTGTTGCGACCTTTCTATCCGCCACTAGGTCAAACTCCTTTACTTTATTTACTAACAGATCATATGCATAATTTCTTTTAGTTTTATTGTCATAACCTTGTTTCACCTGCCAGAACATTTCATTTGCCCGAAACATTTCAATAAATTCTAACATCGACGCCATTTGGTTCAAACAAATAAAAATAACAACTTCAGACCCAGAAGACACCACGTGCAACCAAAAACTGAACGACACATCGGAGTGCGAAAACACACACTCGGAACGATGAATATACCACACATAAGTATATCGTAACGTTTTGAACCGATCAGTCGAAATTGACTGTAAAACTGATGGGGGGCCTTTAAGAAGTCGATCCACTAAATATTATTTGAATATATTTCGAATCCAAAATAAAATATTGTTTTGGAGGTATTTCGTAATAGTATTTTACGTAATTAGTAGGATATGGACATTTTTAACGCACGCATGTGAAGTTTGCACGACGACGCCGTAGGTAGAGTCGTGTATTCACATAAGTGCGTTATAATTTCTATCCCACGTGTTACGTACAAAATTTTATCTACAACTGTTTATTAGTAGGTATTATTAAAAGTACTTATATCATAAAATTTTATTTAAAAAAATACTTCAATCCAACGTATTGTTCATAATATTTATTGCAAACATAAGGTACCGTAGATCATATTTTGTAACCATAGCAACAAAGTCAAACAAAGCTGTGGAAATAAAATAAATTAGTTATGTCATTAAATTGTCAAAGTTGAATGAACAAAAATCTTTAAAAATGAGCTCAAGCGAAGACAATCTCTCTTCGGATATTGAAAATACAGCTTCCAGTGTTATTTCAAATCTTGTGGCAGAGAAGTCACGAGAAAAATACCAGCTGACTTATGATCGTTACGAGAAATGATGTCGAGGAAAGAAGGTTGGAAACATGAGTAGTGAAAAAGCATTATTAGTATATTTTAACGAGCTAAGCAAGGTACAGAAGCCTTCATCCCTTTGGTGTTACTATTCCATGTTACGAACAGAATTTTCAGTTAAGCAGAATGTCGACATCAAGAAATACTTACATTTGATAGCATTCCTAAAACGAAAATCAGAAGGGTACAAACCTAAAAAGTCAAAGGTATTTACAAAGGAGGAAATAACCAGATTTTTAACAAATGCGAACGATGAGAGATATTTGTGCATGAAGGTAGGTAAGACTCTTGTGTAGATTATAAAAAGGTGTATTCATATAATATTCACTTTAAGGTTATATTGATCTTTGGTTTGGCTGGTGCATGTCGGCGGGACGAGCTAACAAATATGTTGTTTGAAAATATGAAAGATCAAGGAGTTTTCTATAAAATTACTATACCAAATACCAAAACAAAGGTGTCTCGCGAATTTTTTATAACATCTGTCGGCGTGAATCTAGTTGAAGTCGTCAGAAATTACGTTACGAAATTACGTTGCATTGAGACCTAAAAATTGTGAACATAAGCGATTTTTTGTTGGATACCGGACTGGAAAATGCACAAAACAACCAATTGGTATAAATACTATTGGTAATGTGCCAATTTCTTGAATTGTCTAATCCAAGAGAATATACTGTGGACATTGCTTTCGAAGATCTTCAACCACACTTTTAGCTGATTCTGGGGCAGATATTTTGAATATAAAAAGGCATGGTTGCTGGAATAGTAATTCTGTCGCTGAAGGCTATATCGAAATGTCTGCTGAAAATAAAAAACGAACAACAATGAAAATTTTGGGACAAATTGAAAACATTCCTTCGATATCAGGAAATATTCAAAATCAAAATATAAGCAATTATTCTAGTGAAGCGTTGGATATGTCAGTGTCTGGAATTAATTTATACAATTGTAAGGAGTGCACTGTAAATATATACAATAAGTAAGTATAAAATAAATATTTAATTCTGGTATTAATATTTTCTTGATTCTTATTATCGCACTAGTGCGGTAATGTATTCAAAAACGCACTAGTGCGGTAATGTATTCAAAAACGCACTAGTGCGGTAATATACGTCATTATGACATTGAAAATAGCTTGGTCAAGTCAGCAGAGCTAAAATAGCAAACACGAATAAGAACTAATAGAAATTTAAGTGCTCTTTACGTGCTAATTACAGCCTTTAAATAAAAATTTCGTGCTCTTTTTAGTTTCTCTAATAATTGTTGTTTAAATGTTGCCCGCTAGCTTAACAAAAGTTAGCAGAGCACTATCAATAATTGGTAAGTAATTAAAAAAACTTTTGCATACAAATTAAGTGCTCTTTAAGTGCTAATTATTGCCTTTAATTAAAAATTTCTTGCTCTTTTAGTTTTTCTAATAATTGTTGTTTAAATGTTGCCCGCTAGCTTGAACGAAAGTTAGCAGAGCACTATCAATAATTGGTAAGTAATTAAAAAAACTTTTGCATACAAATTAAGTGCTCTTTAATTGCTAATTATTGCCTTTAATTAAAAATTTCTTGCTCTTTTAGTTTTTATAATAATTATTGTTTAAATGTTGCCCGCTAGCTTGAACGAAAGTTAGCAGAGCACTATCAATAATTGGTAAGTAATTAAAAAAACTTTTGCATACAAATTAAGTGCTCTTTAAGTGCTAATTATTGCCTTTAATTAAAAATTTCTTGCTCTTTTAGTTTTTCTAATAATTATTGTTTAAATGTTGCCCGCTAGCTTGAACGAAAGTTAGCAGAGCACTATCAATAATTGGTAAGTAATTGAAAAAACTGTTGCACAAAAATTAAGTGCTCTTTAAGTGCTAATTATATCTTTCAAACATAAATTTTGTGCTGTTTTAGTTTTTCTATAAACATATATCTGCTAACTTGAATTTTGGATCGTTTATTCATTAATATTTTAATATTTTTGTAACATTGAAAATGTTTTTGCACGGTCGCAACTTTTAAACTAGTGGAGCTACTAACATAACATAAAAGTCAACACGATAATGAAAAAGGAGATAAATTAAAAAAAAGTAATTTCATTTTTCGAGAAAATATGTGAATCAAGGCCGAAAATTCAGTTAAAAGTGTGATACTATTATTATTAAACAAATCGGTAAAAAAAACATTCAGTATTCAGAATATTTCGGAAAAATAATATTTTTTATTGAATTTTGGCACGCGAGAGAATAAAAAATTGATGGATAAATAAACCACCAGGAAATCAAGTCTAACAAGAAATAGACGTTATGTAAAAAGTGACTGGAAGTTATAAATACAGTTAAATAGAACAGGATATCTTTTTAATGTACTTTCTTTCAACATAATCAGTGGAACGTAATATATGACAGTTTTTTGTTTTTTTTTTATCTTCAGTTTATATATACTTAACTTTTACCAAAAGTTTTCAAATAAATGTTTAACAAATAAAATAATTCTTTATTTCAAAACATACAACTTGTTTCTATCAAAATATCTTTGGAACTAAGGTTATTTGACATTTTTTAATACGAAGGAATTAACAAGACATTTTAAAAAAACACCTTATACGGACACGTGTACCAACTCTTAAATTTACCAGAACATATTTTGTCTTTGGTACAACATTTTACCCCTGTACCTTTGGAAATGATGTTATTGGATATTTTTTAATACGAAGAAATTTACAAGACATTTTTAAAAAACACCATATACGACCACGTGTACGCAACTCTTAAATTTACCAGATCATATTTTGTCTTTGGTAACACATTATACCCATGTACCTTTGGAACTAATGTTCTTTGTCATTTTTTAATACGGAGAAATTACCAAGACATTAAAAAACACTATATACGACCACGTGTACGCAACTCTTCAATTTACCAGAACATATTTTGTCCTTGGTACCGCATCGACACGAAAAACACATTTCAATTTTTTTATAAATGGAAAAAACATTTAACTTTTACAAAAAACAAATAAATATTGTTTACAACATTTTATTATTTATTGCTGATAATGTTTTAAGTTTACAACATCACGAGCCCATGACGGGATTTTTTGAACAAACTCGTGAAAAGACGCATCGTTTGTAAACATTTTTCAATATTTTCATTTACACCATTTTATTATTTATTGCTACATGAGTTTTTAATTTAAAACAACGCAAGCACTTAAAGAGCACTTAATTTGTGTGCAACAGTTTTTTCAATTACTTACCAATTATTAATAGTGCTCTGCTAACTTTCGAACAAGCTAGCGGGCAACATTTAAACAACAATTATTAGAAAAACTAAAAGAGCAAGACATTTTTAATTAAAGGCAATAATTAGCACTTAAAGAGCACTTAATTTGTATGCAAAAGTTTTTTTAATTACTTACCAATTATTGATAATGCTCTGCTAACTTTCGTTCAAGCTAGCGGGCAACATTTAAACAACAATTATTAGAAAAACTGAAAGAGCAAGAAATTTTTAATTAAAGGCTGTAATTAGCACGTAAGGAGCACTTAAATTTCTATTAGTTCTTATTCGTGTTTGCTATTTTAGCTCTGCTGACTTGACAAAGCTACTGAAAATAGTGTCAAATCGTACCTGTTACATGACAGTTGTAGATAAATAACTATTATGCAACGAGCATAATGTAACAACCCGAAGCAAGTTTCGAATATACGAGTAAGTATATCAATATCAAAAGGACTCTACGACTGTTCTTTTTTATTAATAATTATGTTTTTTATTGTACAATTATTAAACTGTTCTGCACGAACATCCTCTCCGCCAAACAAATACGTTATTTCGATAAGCCCTACCTATTTAACTCTTAGTCCGACCTTTAAATTGTCGTATCACGTAACAGAGTCCAGAGAGTGCCAACAACATGCTTTAAGCAGGTGTAAGAATGTACCTGTGCGATATTTATTTTTCTATAGCATAATGGGGTGCAACGTTGCCAAGTCTACGTTTTCTCTTAGTCTAGGGAAATTGTACACAATCTGGAAACACCGCATGGGGGGGTGATCATCATCTACGAAGTCTCAATTCCCTATGGCTTCAAAGAAAGGAGATGCCTATTAAACCCCATGTAATTCCCGATTTCATCGTATCCCATAGTCGGCGGAGAGATATATATTTATTGAATGTCACCTGTGTTTTCGATAGTCTTGATTCCCGATGGTTCTAGAAAATATCAGATGTTGGAAACGGGTATATAAGCAGCCAACCGCTTGTCGGAGGAAGCCCTGCAGAGGAAAGTAATCCTATATCAGGGTAATCTAAACAAATTAAAAATTCTTCAACTCTTTAAATAAAAATACCTATCTAACAACATCTCCTTTCAAACTTCTCTATCTGTCGGAGGATCAGTATTACAGTATTCAGCAGTGGATATACTCGTATAAGCGAAGCGATGCCGTTGCGAACCTCCGTGAACCTTCCGAATCTGTTATATATGTGGTGAGGCGACACTGAAAGCTCAACGAAAGCCCACTTGTAAGAAAAGCCTACGAGTTATATTTAGGGTTCAAAGTTAGCGATAAAGACAAAACTTGGGTTACAAAAAAATGTTGCCGCACTTTCTCAAGCAGGATGGCTTCGAGGCATTCACACATCTATGAAGTTTGGAATGCCAATGATTTGGCGGGAGCCTAAGAACCATGTTGATGATTGTTACTTTTGTATAACAAAAATTCTGGGATTTTCTAGTAAAAGCAAGCATACAATAGTGTATCTTTATATCCCCCCCCCAATAGACCTGAACCTCATGACGCTCTAGCATACCTGTTCCTAAGCCTCTAGAGAATTATGATGACACAGAGGAGACAGAAGCCGGTCCAGGATTTCAAGAGGAAGTCGTTTTCGGCTGTAGTAGCAGCAAACAGCCACATTTTATATCTCGGGAAGAGCTCAATGATGTAGTTCGTGACTTAGATCTTCCCAAAACAAAGGCACAGCTGCTTGGATCTCGTTAGTTACAAAAAGATGTGAAAGTTTCGGGAAAGGCACTCTATGCTGGCCATATTTTTTAATCAAAGGAAAATGACTTAGTTTACCGTCATGACATTCCAGGTTTAATGAATGAACTTGGCATTTCCTATATACCTACCGAGTGGCGACTATTTATTGACTCTTCGAACACAAGTCTAAAGGCAGTTTTGTTGTTCAATGGAAACGAACGGTTGGTCATGCTGTAAACATGACATAAATATACCAAAACATGTACATAGTACTCCAATGCATTACATACGAAGATCATAAGTGGAATATCTGAGCCGATCTCAAAGTTGTTGCACAGCTTACACGACTACAGAGTGGCTTCACAAAATATTGTTGTATTTTATGCGAATGGGATAGCAAAGCCAGAAACCAACATTATTTAGTTAAAGATTGGCCGTGCCGTGAAAACATTGTGCCCGGCCAGAAACGTCCTTAATGAGCCATTAGTAGATCTGTAAAAAGTTTATTTATCTTCTCTTCACATAAAACTAGTGCTTGTAAAAATTTTTGTTAAAGCCCTAGATAGAGAAGGAAATGTGTTCCTTTATTTGAGCCGGAAATACCCGTGTATAAATTAAGCAAAGCTCAAAGAAGGAATCTTCGTTGGACCTCAAATATAGGAATTATTTAAGGATCAAAATTTTACAACTACACTTTTGAGAGAAGGAAAAAAAGGGCAAAAGGTGCCTTCAAAAATATATGTAGCAATTTTCTAGGTAACAATAAGTCGGATAACTACAAAGATCTAGTTGAGGTACTTATCCTATCTTATAAAGCCTTGGGTTGCAATACGTCCCAAGCAGCATTTTCTTCATTCCTATTTAGAATTCTTCCCTGAAAAGTTGGGTGCAGTTTCAGACAAGCACGGCGAGAGCATTCACTAGCAAATTGCAATTGAGATAACAATTTTTACAAATAATAGGGTATAACCTGCTCATTGCAATGTTATCTTTTCGAAATTGCTTTGATATGTGAGGGTTACTGTTACTGTTGCCATGAACTGTGTACCCATAGTAGTAGAAAGTGGTGCTAAAACAAGTGATAGCTTTTCCATTAAGCCTATCAAAGAAGGCCATAATTTTCCAGGCGGAAATGTCGGCAATCCATTACTGCGTGGAAGAAGTCAAAAGCCGGAAAAGAACATTTTGTTCAATCGCTATCTTCACAGACGGCCAAGCAGCACTAAAGTCATTAGATTCTGTAGAGGTCAACTCTAAGCTGGTATGGGAATTGTGTGTGTGTGTGTGTGCTCTAAACATGCTGGGTGATTAATTAAAGTATAGGTACTGCACATATAATAGCATAATTAAAGTATGGGAGTAGAAAAAGGTATTTTTTATAAAGTAAATACTGCCCCACGGTTCTTAATTTAACGCCGCAAGTATCTCCCATCTCTAAAAAAAATACTGCAAGGCCGAACCACTTTCTTGTCGCCAACAACGATATCTGTATGTATAATCACATTCGAATAGGAATTTTGTGCTTGCAAATATTTTATGAAACTATAGCACATAATATACAGTGTTAGGAAAATTATGAGGGCACATATGTTTTATTATCAATGTGTTAGAAAGAGACAAAATGCATATACCGTCCTTTTTTAAAATTTCACTTTTGAAATGTTTCAACTTTAAAAAAATTGAAATTTCCCCCCTGTATATTTATTTTGTTAATTGCTTTTGCATATTCTGAGAGCCCATAAATAGCCCAAAATTCAGGCGTAGCTGTTGGTTCGATTGCCACGTTCTTTTCGTATATAGGGAGCCTCCCTCATAATTTTAAGATTTAATTCCTGCTAAATAAAGAGACCCATCTTTCAAGTCAACCATATTTTCGTTTACATCACTATGGCAAGACCGATTGCGTAATGTCTTTAGGCAAGTACACAAAAAATGGGAATTTAATATTAAAAATCGACGTGTTTATTTATTTTGTTTAAAAATGTTTTTGAATACTCTGAGAGTCCATAAATAGCCCAAAATTCAGGCGGTACTGTTTGTTCAATTGCGGCACTCGTTCTGTGTGTGGGGGGGCTAACTTGATGTCAAGCAACTTTAAAATCGATTTTCTCCGAAACGGTTGCTTTTTTCTTAAATCTGTTTGCGCTTTCTGAGAGCCCAAAAAAAGCCCAAAATTCAGAGGTATTTGTTGCTAGACCCTCTCCCCCCATTTTAAGCTGAAATTCCCGGTAAACGGTTGGAGCCCAAAAATTTTAATTAGAGCAACTAATTATCCCATAAATAGCACATAATTCTTGTACTATCTTTTTTCAAAATTTCGCTGGGGGGGGGGGCTATCTTGACATACATAAGTAATGAAGTCGTGTAGGTAACTTTCTGGATTATTTATAAAAATCCAAACAATTTCTTGAAAGTACGGAAACGTTCTGGGTATTTCTGGAAAATTTGAAATTCTCAAAAGTTTGGCGACTAAAAAAAGAATACCAGGTGTTATTAACGTCTCTCAAAATAGATTGACTACATATTAAAAAATTAACAACTAGCATTACCGCTTAGCCTGAAAATATATACGCCAAAACAAGAGTTTGGCCATTGTCTTACGTTCGAATATTCTATATAACGATATGAAATAAATAGACAATGAACCTTGAGCAACACAAATAAAAATATTATTTTGGTCAGCCATAAAATGATTGTGAGAAAACAATTTATCATATATGAATTATGTAAGAAGGATGGCACTGTATTTACTTTCAAAAAACGTATCTACATTAAAGCAATGATATTAATGCATTATGTATGTGAGTTTTATTTGCAATTGTCGCAGGTGTGTTCATAAACGTTGTCCTATTAAAGTTTACCGCTATATCAGCTACAAAACTAAGGGCCTATACACACGGCGCTATAGATGACCAAAAAACAGATAGTATCGATTCAAACGCGCGTACAAAGCGATACAAACGCGCGTTCAAAGCTCGTCTGTATCGCGTTTGTTTATGAATTGTCAGAAAAAGAGGTCTGAGGGAGGGGCACGGCTCACTTCACCATGCCACCTTTTCATGTTTTAAAAGTTATATTAAAATGACCACTCAATCTTTTTCGCTTGTGAATGGGTCTATCCTATGCCACCGTAAGTAGTGTTGTCGTAACAGACTCCATTTTAAGACTGTTGATTAATCTGGTGAAAATGCAGAGACTTGTGTATAACAATATAAACGTGAGACTGCAGCGCGTCTGTATCGCCGTATCAACGCGTTTGTATCGATACAAATGAGCGTTTCAGTCTAAATTTCGTTTAAAGCCCCTCGTCGTTGAGTTAAAAATATGCCGTGTGGATAGGTCCTAAAGTTTTAAAATAAAATAGACATGTAAATATATGCATACGCAAGAAGTTAATTTGAAAAAGTTTCAAGATAAATCTGGAATTAGCCACGATACTCGTAAACTAACAAAGAATCCATTCCTAAACGACTAATCCTAATGTTCTCATATTATCTTCTGGCGGAATGGCATATATTTAATGAGATTTGTACCATCGCGGTAATTAGAATATTTTAGCGTATCTCCAAAAGGAAAAAGTACATTAACATCACAACATACACAACAGATAATATCGCGATAGCAAATCGTGAGAACTAAGACGAGTCAATTAAAACTGTGAATGTATTGACAACAATAAGCGAGTATCTTCCGCTTGGGAAAATCTACCGCCGAACAATGTTGTAAATGTGTTAAATTTCGTTACATAAATAAAATCTTTTACTTGGAGACTTGGACTAGCTGATACTTGAAGTGCTGTAGAAACAATCAAATATTAAAATGTAAAAAACTGCAGTAAATCAAAAGATAATGTGAATATATTAGAGTGTGAGATTTGTTTTTAGGATTAATTCCTTATCTCAGCGGTTCCCATCCTTTTTTTGTATGTATCCCTTGAAAATATTTTGTACCTCCTAGGTTAGAATCTTTAAACAGTTCTAGTTTCTACTGGCGTAAGAAAAACCTCCCACCTCTTTTACAATCGCTTGAAGACCAATAAAACAGCCTGACATAGATTTTGCTTCATCAGTATAGAATTCACAACATTTTAATAATAATAATAATAGCCTTTATTGCCCAACAGATTTATACAAATCCCTTTACAGAGCAAAAACAATGGTTATATAATAAAAGAAGAAACATCCTTAAATTAAATTAAGAAAAGAAGAATAAAAAAAAATTAAAATTAAAAAACACATTTCACATGTTGTATAACGTTCAGTAGCACAAGCTTTAATAACTTTAAAATTATTTATAAAAATGTCGCATGTGTTGCACAATAAATTAAAATTATTACACAACATTAATTGGTGAATGAAGTAAAACATTTGTTCGAGACCAATCACAATAAAAAGGTAAATATTGTCTATTGTAGAACTGTGGTACATTAAAATTAATTTTATATATCAAGTCTGAACAATCAATTAAATTGTGCAAACACTTATATAAACAGGACAATAATTAACAAATTCTACGAAATTCAAGACTTTCAAAATTAAAAATATCTAATAAAATCTGATAATCAGAGCCTCTCTGTGGATAAATGCCACTAACCTTTAAAAGTAAATATTTTAGAAACCTTTTCTGAACCGACTCAACTTTGCTGATATGAACATTGTAATAGGGATCCCATACAACACAGCAATATTCTAACTTAGAGCGTATGTACGAAAAATATAACATTTTTAAAGTACAAATATCCTTAAATCCACGGCAGTTCCCAACCACAAATCTCGATGCTTCGGCAACCTTAGAGTTAATATGTTCAGTGAAACTAAATTTAGAATCGAATATCACTTCTAGATCTTTTACAGAAGTAATACGAGATAACAAATTCCCGTTAATGTTATCGTAGAAGTGAATTGGGTTTAGTTTTTTATTGTAGGTCACTACTTGGCATTTTGATATATTTAATGTCAGTTTATTCTGTAACCACCATTCGGATACTATATCCAAATTGGATTGAAGTGTTTAGGAACTGTCTATGGATGTTATGGGTAGACATTTTTTAAATCATCTGCCTACATGAGTCTACCCGAATCTAAGTGTACCTCCAGGTCATTAATAAATAAAAGAAACAACAATGGTCCAAGGGTTGAGCCTTGCAGTACACCTGACTCAGTAAGATATTTATTTGAAGAGTGACCATTATAAAAAACAAATTGAAACCTGTTATGAAGGTAAGATTGACAGAACTTCAACAAAGCGGAAGAGAAACCAAACCGATTCAGCTTTTCGATTAAAATCCCATGATCCATTCTGTTAAAAGCCTTTGAAAAATCAGTGTAAATTACGTCTATTTGTTTACCGGCATCCATTATTTCTGATATTTCTTGGGCTATAAGAAGTAAGTTAGTTTCAGTTGACCTTTTGTTGAGGAACCCATGTTGTGCAGGTGAATTAGGGCTACGAATGGTTGGATATAAACGATTGTAAACCACCATTTCAAAAAATTTTGAAAAATTGGACAGAATGGATATTGGGCGATAATTATTAATTAGAGACTTGTCACCTGATTTAAAAACTGGAACAACCCTAGCTTATTTCCATTGATCAGGGAAAGTGGAAGATTCTAAAGCCAAATTGAATAATATTTCCAATGGACAAGCCAATAAAGAAATGCAGTCCTTTACGAAAAATGACGGAATATCATCTGATCCAGATGTCATCTTATTTTTCAATTTTTTAGCAACTTCAACAATTTCACTCTCTGTAATATCCCTGATGTTGATGATATCCCCATAATACTGCGACTCATATAAGTCAACTAAATCAGCTCGTGGTACTGATGATGGCACAAACACATTTTCAAAAAACTGACTAAATTTATCCACTATATCCTGTGGTATTGAGTACGTTTCATTATCTAAAGACATAATGCCAGGTATGCGTGATGTTCTATTTTTCGCATTGATGTAGGACCAAAACTGTCTTGAGTCGGCAGCAATATTATTCTGAACGTTACTATAGTATTGATAAGCACGTCTCACTTGCTGTTTAGTTTGTGAACGAAGCTCCTTAAACTGTTGCAGAAAACGCTCATTACGTGTTCTCCTAAGCTTTTTGAGATATTTTTCTTTCTTTTTTATGTTGCTAATAATAGAACTGTTAAACCAAGGAGGATAATTACGTTTAAAGTTTTTAAAGGTAGGGACAAAACAGTCAAACACTGAATATAAAGTATTGTAAAAACGAGATACTGCTTGATTTATATTGTTAAAGTCTAATAAAAACTCCCAGTTAATATTTATTAACGAATCATACAAATGTGTATAATTAGCTCGTCTAAAGTCCCAGGAAGTGTCATGTTCCTTACAGTACCCATTAATAGCGCCAAAAATGTCGGCTCCTGTTGTTGTTTCAGGCAGATCTGAATACAACAAAAGGGTTCTTCTATTTCATTTTTGTAAAGATACCTCTCAATTACAAGCAGCACAGCACAACAATGAAACTTTTCAGTCGAGCATGAAGAAAAATAGTATACACTACAGGGGCCGCCAGTTTGAGAGCCATATACTGCACTGGCTCTCAGTGCAGGAATCTCAAACTTTTTTCATTAAACGGTAAGTGAAGATTACTTTTTTGACAAGCCCACAACCACGCCGTTGCCCTTGATCTGACAACCGATGTCGAGATGAAAAAGCATCAAACCGAGAGACAAACATTTTGTGCTTATATTTTGTAAGTTCATTGTAAAATAAAGTTTTCTCAAATTACATGTGCTCAATATATTCATTATACAACAGTTACTAATACTGAAATACCTGTTTGTACCTGCCAAACCAATAGCTATGACAATAAAAACTCAACAAGCTAAAAATCGCACACTCTACAAGCTCCATACTTTCGATTGGTATATAAAATTTATTCATTAAACAAATGAGTACAAATGTATAATTAATTATAGCAGGAGCAGGAATTTTTTTTAGCCAACCCATTCGCGATATATTTTTAAACCAAATTTGATATAAAATAATTTTCATTAAACAGATGGGTGAATGGACTTTTCTATTTGGATCCTGTACTGACTGCCACAGTGCAACAAAAAATTAAGTAAATTTAGTAGTTTTTGTTTAAAAAATTAAAAATTCGGATAGTTTAGGGTAAAACAAAACATTGTAGATTATGTTCAGTAAAATTGGCATGTCTCATATTAGGTAATCCGATTTTTTTTTCAAGTCTGCGGTCAATACTTCAAAAATATTAAAGTAGTGAGTTTGTTTATATAGAATTCATAAACAAATGGTGGAAGAAATTTTAAAACTCATTGACGTTTTGAAACCTTTTACTTTTCGTTACTAATTAAGAAAGTAAATTTCATCCTTAATTGCGAAAAATAAAGAATAATTGTAAGGCTAAACTACTTGAACTACCTCTTTATTATCATTAAATTTGATGTACTACATAATTATGAAGATTTGTAAATTTATTCAATTTTAACACTCGAATAAAAAATAAATGGTTTTAAAGACTAAAACTAACTTTTCCGCATCTGTGAGATGCCCTGAATAATATTCTATCATAAAATTGTCACTTGTACATTTCGGGGGACGTATCGTGCTAACAAACCGAAATTTCTCCAAAAGTAACCAAAAATGCAGTATATCTGAATTTATAGGACGCGCTGTGCTCGCTATAGTTAGCTGAAAATCAATAGGGTACATCTACGAGACACCTTGAATGAGAGACCTTGAAAAATATCCAATGATAAAATTTGCCACTTGTATACACTCCGGAGGCTGTATCGTACTAACAACCCGAAATTTCTCCAAAAAGGACAAAAATGTGGCACTTCAGGTACCATAGCATCCTTTGTACTAGCTCTGGTGAGCTAAAAATCAATAAGGTCCATCTATACGACACCCTGAACAATATTCAATCATAAAATGGGTCACTTGTATACACGTTGGAGGCTGTATCGTGCTAACAAACTGAAAATTCTCCAAAAATGACAAAAATTTGGTACCTCAAATACCATAGCACTCGTTGTACTGGCTTTAATGAGCTGAATATCAATAGAGTTCATCTTTGAGACGCCTTTTATAATATCCAATCATAAAATTGGTCCATTGTATATACTGCGGAGGCTGTATCGTGCTAACAAACTGAAATTTCTCCAAAAATGACAAAAATGTCGTACTTAACGTACTATAGCACCTGTTGTACTGGCTGTGGTGAGCTGAAAATCAATAGGGTTCGTCTGTGAGATGTTCTGAATTATATACAATCATAAAATTGGTGACTTTTTGCACTCCGGAGGCTGTACCGTGCTAACAAACTGAAAATTCTCCAAAAATGACAAAAATTTGGTACCTCAAATACCATAGCACTCGTTGTACTGGCTTTAATGAGCTGAATATCAATAGAGTTCATCTTTGAGACGCCCTTTATAATATCCAATCATAAAATTGGTCCCTTGTATATACTGCGGAGGCTGTATCGTGCTAACAAACTGAAATTTCTCCAAAAATGACAAAAATGTCGTACTTAACGTACTATAGCACCTGTTGTACTGGCTGTGGTGAGCTGAAAATAAATAGGGTTCGTCTGTGAGATGTTCTGAATTATATACAATCATAAAATTGGTGACTTTTTACACTCCGGAGGCTGTATCGTGCTAACAAACTGAAAATTCTCAAAAAATGACAAAAATGTCGTACTTCAAGTACCATAGCACCCGTTGTACTGGCTATTGTGAGCTCAAAATCAATAGGGTTCATCTGTGAGATGTTGTGAATAATATGCAATCATAAAATTTGTGAGTTTTTGCACTCCGGAGGCTGTATCGTGTTAACAAACTGAAATTTCTCAAAAAATTACAAAAATGTCGTACTCTTCAAGTACCATAGCATCCGTTGTACTGGCTATTATGAGCTGAAAATCAATAGGGTTCATCTGTGAGATGTCCTGAGCAATATTCAATCATAAAATTGGTGACTTGTTGCACTCCGGAGGCTGTATCGTGCTAACAAGACGTAACGAAAAGTGGCCGACGACAACGACGACGACATACACACAGGATTTTTTTTCTAAAAACGGTTTTTTCATGTTGTTATTGATGAAAAACGTAAAAATAACTCAAATTTTTTTTTCATAATTCCAACTTTTTTGTTGGTAAACCAATACTTTTCTCGCATATTAGATTGGTTGAGCGGAAAAGTAATAGTTATTTATGTTACATGTGTGTAAAGTAACCCTTTTTTGACGAATGTGAATATTAGGCTAGTGCGACAATCACATGAGTTAAAAAAGGTACTTTACACACGTATTGCATACATTACTTTATATAGCAGCAGCTTGTTGTTGGTTGATAGTTTGTATTTTCGGCCTATTATCCAGTATATTTGTTTGAATTTGATGTCTAGCTGTATTCGTTTTGTTTGTATATGTTTCTGCCTGGTTAATCTTCGATCTAGGTGCAGGCCTAGATATCTCACATCACTTTTGACTGGTATTTGGACTCCGTCAATCGTCACTGGTGGGCAGTTGTTGTGGCAGGTAGTGAACGTCACCTGGACCGATTTGATTGGTTCGATTTTAATTCTCCATTTTTTATGCCAGATGTTTAATTGGTTCAGATGAGTTTGCATATTTATTGAAGAGGTAATAGGATGACTAAAGAGAGAATGGCGACATCATCCGCAAAGGCAGCTATCGTTACAGGTCATTACTGTACAGGAATTGTCCTAAAACGTTTCTTTGGGGCACTCCAGATTTTATCTCGTAGTTGTGTGATATTGAATCATTGTGTTTAACTGAGAAGTTTCTTTCAGCTAGGTAGGTCTTTAAAAGTAGGTAAAAGTTGTTGAGAGTATTTTATATCTTGTAGAGTAGACCCGTATGCCATACTTTATCGAAGGCCTGAGAGACGTCAAATGCAATACTCTTTTCTTTCTAGGGTTTGGCCGATGGTGTTCACTATTCTGTGTGGTTTATGGGTGGTAGATATGTTCTCTCGGAATCCAAACTGGTAGTTGAGTAACATGTTTGTTAGATCATATTAGTTTTGGGTTCTCTTGAGCAGTAGTCTTTCGAATATTTTCCTAAGGATGGGTAATAGGTTAATTGGTCTGTATGAGTGTTCCCTGCGGGGGTTGCCTTCTTTGTAGATCATTAGTATGTGGGCGCAATTCCATATAACAGAAAAGTAGCACACACTCAGCAAGCGATTGTAGATTGTTGTAAGGAAGATAATGGCTTTCCTGTGCATTTTCTTGAGAACTTGTGCAGTCATCAGGTCACAGCCTGGTGCTTTTCTGTTGTTAAGTTTCCCTATTTCCATTTTGACTTCCACTGGGTTAATGGGTTTGATGGTTGGTGACATTTGGCACGGTCAACGTTGTTGGCGTGACCAGGTGCTGCTACTGGTGGCTCGAAACCATGCGAAAGGTGGTCAGCAAAATTGTCAGCTTTTTCTTGATTTGAGCGTGCCCATCCATTGTTGGAGGTTCGGATAGGAGACACTGGCGGTGTGGGTCTTTAGAACTTTTTTGTTGCTTTACATAAGCTGTAGTCATCTACAGATAGGCTTTGGGAAAAATACTAGAACGATAAGTTTTGTCCATCTCTGAGTGTTTTAGAGAGTTCACGTGATTGCCTTCTGTATTGGTGAAGATCATTGTTATTACGTGATCTTTGCCACTTTGCTCTGGCTCTTCTTTTCTCAGTTATGAGCTGTCAAATATGCAGTGGGATGCTGATACATTTGATGGATTGTATTTCATCCCGAGGAGTGACATACCATGCAGTTTGCTGTATTGTGTTAGTGAAGTATTGCATGGCTTCGTCTATTTCGTTTGGGTTTTTTAAAACTAAGATTTGGATTTATATTGTTTGTGATGTGCGCTTCGAAGAGGTCCCACTTGGTCCGTGCTGAGGTCAGTTTGGGGTGAGCGTTTTTATTTAGAGTTGTAGAGCATACATTTGCAATGTATGTGGTTCGATGTTAGTTCATAGTGAGATTCTACTGTACAGTTTTGCATGGTTATACCGTTCGCAATGTACAATTCAAGGAGATCTGGTTGTTTTGTGGAGTTGGTTGGCCAGTATGTGGGTTCTCCGTTGGAGAGGTGGTTGTAGTTTCTATCATTCATAGCGATGAGGAGGTTAAGGCCTTTAGTAGTGACGAGTCTTGATCCCCAGTGTGTGTGTGTGTGTTTCGCATTCTAGTCCCCTCCAGCAATAAACTTGTTTCCAAGGGTGTCAAAGAATTGTTTGTACTTATATGTAGTGATAATGTGACGTGGTGGGGGATATACAGATGTGATGTTGAGATTACGTTTGTTACTAATTATTTGGACTGTAGTGGCTTGGATAGCGTTTCTTTCATATTAATCTAAATCGTGATGGTCAATTGAATTTCTGATTATGACTGCTGTTCCGCCATGGTCTGTTCCATCTGGTTGGGTGGTGTGGTATGTTGAGTAATATGAAATTGAGAAGTTTGTTTGCTCGGTAAAGTGAGTCTCTGATACTAGTAGTATATCAATTTTGTAGATGTCTAGGAAAGTTATAACTTCTTGCTTATGGATAGCAAGACCGTTGGCGTTTCCGGTTGCAATTCTCATGATTCTAGTAGCAATTAATTCTTCAATTTGTTTGTGACATTCAAAAGTAGATATAGAATCATGCTATTTTGATTCATCAACTGAAAAAACATGTTTTTGAACTATTCTAGGAATGTTGACAGTTGTTCACCTAGCTGTGCTGTTGTTTGGTCCTGCGTGTTTCTGATGCTATTTTGTGCAATTTGTGGATAGGTTGGGTTATGATTTCTTGAGTTATCTGTGTCTGTCTTTGTTGGAGCTTCTTGGACAACAGGTTGGTTTGGATTGCCTACTTGTGGCTTGTTCTTGTTGGGGGGTTTATTTCTTGGACTTCTTTTTCTGAACTAAGTCTATGTAAACGCAGCACCTTTTGTAGTTTGCCGGATGATCACCATTCCTAAGGCACACCTTGCTGGAGTGTTTTGTGGTTTCTGGCATATTTTCGTGTCATGCTTTCCTCCACACTTCACGCATTTGTATGGTTTAGAGCAGAAGGACTTCGAGTGTCTATATTCTTGACATCGCATGCACTGTAATATATCGCAATTTTTCCTTCGAGGTTCTATTGAGATTTTCATATTGTATATGTATTTTTCTTCGTAGATTGCTTTATTATTTAGCTAAGGTTCTACGTCAACAAAGAACATGGAAAGTGGATATTTTGTTATTACGTGCCTAATGTTCATTATATTGCACACGTTATGTCCTGCTTTTGTGAGTTCCGCCTTTATTTCATCAATAGATACAGAATGGTGTAGGTTATGAATAACTATTCTGTATGTTCTACCTTCTTTGGGCTGGTATGTGTGGTGTATTATTTCCTCATTCCTTAAGTGCCTGACTAAAGTTTGACACTTTCATTGGCTAGTGCTTTGGTGTAGAACATGTCTGCTTTTATGATTTTGGTCAAATTTTCAGTCATGGTCTTGAAATTTTTCACACCATAGATGAATATTGGTGGTGGTTTTTGAAGGGCAGTCTCGTTTTGTTGTTAAGTTTGATTGGTCCTTCCTGAGTTTTCTCTGTATTGGTGTCTACAAATTAAATGAAGAAATGTCCCAGACACGGAACTAAATGTCCAGTTTCTACCTATGTTTCGTGGAACTGCTAGCCAATCATAGCCAACTAGAAATTTTTAATTTACAATTTTTGTTTTGTTATTATTTAAATTTATATTCACTAATATGCAAGTATTTATACGGAATTCAAATAAGTTTTAATGTATGATTAAACAAAAAAAAATTAAAGATTTAATATCAATCAGTATGTATTTTGATAAGAACTGCCAATACATTCAAATTAGAACTTATTTCTTTACGTACTAGTGCGTGAAATAAAGTTTTACGAAGTCTGAAACGTGAGACAAGATAGCACTTTAAGGTAGTAGAAAAAATTGTTTATAAATATTAATATCACAATTAGAACAATTAGCGATATTGTCCCTAACTGACAACATAGTCATACTTGCTCCTCGACTTTATATAACTCAGATTGAGCCGTTTCCCCAATGTCGCTCGGTGCGCCGTTCTCTGAATCGGACATTGCAGTAAATAATATTATTCTACTTTAAAAAAATTAAATGTATTTACGAGAAGAAAAACGATTATTTTCCACTTCTTTTGAGTCATGACACTAAACAATGCTTGCTTCCATAGCCACGAAGTAACAAATTCATTCCGAATTCATTAGACGATTTAAAAAGAATCTACGAGGGCCGCTCGTAGAGACGTTTTCAGTGCTTATAATTCGAATTCAAATAGTAGGGGACACCGGGGTTGGCGTTACAAACGCTTATGCACGCGCTGTATAGATGTCAGATGCGTCAATAGAACAAGCATTAGTCGTTGTGTATTTAGTCAGAGGGTGTGCAATTATACTTATTAAAAAAGATACGCGTTCTTCGCGCCATCTATATGTGTCATGAAGAACAAGCCAACTTCGGTTGCTTTAGGCTGAATAGACCTAGAAGCTGAGCCCTTCATATTGGGGAAGAATTTCCGTCGCGTTCGTTGTTCGTTAATCTCTTTGACATCCACAGACAAATAATTGAGGCATTCAAATTTTGCTATTTATAATTGATTGCATGTTGTTTGGTTATTAATTTATTTTATTTTATTGATTTAATTCAAAATGCCAGCCCCTCGAGAGCGTGTTTGTTCCCAATTGCTTTAACCAAGATCAAAATGCTCAAAGGTAGGTTATAAGTCTCATTATAATTAAAATGAGTAATTTATATTAATATTTTACAGATATTTTATTCCCGCGGACGAGCATATAAAAAATATTTGGTTGAAACGAATCAATAATCCCAGTTTATTTAACCAGCTAAGAAGCATTTTAAGGGGGAAAGTAGTTTGTGGTAATCATTTTAGGATGTATGTAAAAAAGGGAGAAAACTAAAAAAATTTGCACTTCCTGTTTTAAATTTACCTGGTAAGCATTTTATTGTAATACTATCACATTTAAACTACTATGTATATTGTTTTTGTAGATTTCATTGCTGGGGATAATTTAGAAGAAAGTTGCGTTTCCTTTCCACTTAAACCACAAAACGTGCTTGCAACTCCTCCAAAAATAAAAAGTATGACATTCATTATAAAATCTGTTAGATGTATCTAATACTATTTTTTGTAGAATTATACTCTAAACTAAATTTGAACTAAGTTGTTGCGCCTTTCCCCATTCTTAGAAATTATAAATCAATCGAATTTAAATTTTCCGCCATATCACACAATTTGAATTTACCACCATTTAAAAGCTGGAATCGACGACAGAACCCTTCTTTTAGTTTTTGGTGACAAATAAAGATGGCAGCACATCTGCCGAGGCATTTTTTGTCAGTGAGTTGTCCGCCTTACCTCTATCATTTGTCTGTGTATTTAGTATGAGTCTAACTTCGAACGTGGTCATATCACGTGTGTTTGGTCGATTTTGGTATTTTAGAGGTGTCTTAGTAAATGTTACTGTTTTCAAATATTGTTTAATAAAGTGACTTTAGTTTTAGTTATTACTGATGTTGTGGTGTCAAAATAATAATTCAGGTATGCTCTTTCTTGTGTGAATAAAGTTATTAGTCTATCTATAAAAATGTGGGCAGTACTCAGGGGTTGGTTGTGACAGTAATAACGATGTAACTTGTCACAACCTGTCCCCTATATTTGATTGCTAAGTATAAAAGTAACCTAATCAGTCTTATCAATTTATTTTGGAATTAATAATGAGGACATATAAACGGAAAGTCAATCGAGGAAAAACACCCTTGCACGTTTTTGAACGGGCATCCCATGAAGTGTTAGAAAACAAGAAGTCTCTTCGGGTAGTGGCCGCCGATTTCAAAATTAACTACATGACGTTACAGAGACGTAAAAAATTTAAAAAAGAAGTAATGATGGTAATTTTTTCGTTGTAAATTTAGGGGTCTCTATATTGAAAATATTTAATTTCTAGGTTTGGTACAACCATTGTGTGTAGGGTATAAACGAAATCGCCAAGTTTTATAAGATCAAATGGAAAATGAATTAACAGAATACCTGATTTATCAATCCAAATTATACTTTGGATTATCCACAAAAGAAGTTGGTAGGTTAGCTTACGAGTTTGCTGTGAAAAATAATATAGCTGTCCTTAACAACTGGATTAGAGATGAAATGGCCTCTGCTGACTGGCTTACTAGTTTTCTCAAGCGACATAACAGGTTATCCCTTAGGACTCCTGAAGCAACTAGTCACAGTCGCGCTACTAGTTTCAATAAGACAAACGTGAATGCTTTCTTTTATCTTTTACAAAAGGTGGTGGATCGTTACAATTTTGAACCTGAGGATATGTACAATGTAGATGAAATGGACATAACTACTGTGCAGCGGCCAGACAGAATTGTTGCTAAAAAAGGCATAAAACAAGTGGGTTCTGTAATTTCCACTGAGAGAGGTACCCTGGTAACATTTTTTTTGCTGTTATTACCAGCGGAAATTCAATTCCCCGATGTTCTTTTTTCCAAGAAAAAACTACAGGGACTATTTTGTTAATAACGTTCCCACAGGATGTATTGGATCCGCTAATCCATCAGGCTTAGACATTTTCTTATTGTATTTAAAACACTTCGCCAAGCATGCTAGGGCATCTCCAGAGAAAGCGGTTCTCTTGATATCAGATAATCATGAGTCTCATTTCTCATTACAAGGCATTACTTTTTGTAAAGAAAACGGAGTAGTCGTAATTTCTCTTTTACCACACTGCCCGCATAAACTCCAACCGTTAGATCGATGAGTCTATGGGCCCCTTAAAAAATACATCAATAGTGCTTGCGACTCATGGATGCGCAATCATCCAGGGAAAACCATGACAATTTATGACATACCCCCTATTGCGAAAGACGCTCTTCCTCTGGCATCAACACCACAAAACATTCAAGCTAGGTTTGCAACTGCTGGAATTTTTCCTTTCAATAAAAATATATTTTCCGACGATGAATAGAATATACAGTAAATTAGACGAACATACTGGTCAAAATCAATTTGGTTTTAAGAATGGCTTCGGAACAAGAGAAGCACTTTTTTCAATACAAGTACTAATTGAAAGATGTAGAGATGTCGATTCTGATGTGTACTTGTGTTTTATTGATTTTCAGAAGGCTTTTGACCTGGTAAACATGATAAACTAATGAACATCTCAAGGTCATGTAACATAGACGATAAAGATTTAAGGATTATTTCAAACCTCTATCAGGAACAAAAGGCCAAAATTAGAATAAAAAAGAAAACATCTGGAAAAATTAATATCGAGAAGGGAGTAAGACAGGGATGTGTTCTGTCACCCATACTATTTAACGTTTACTCGGAGGAGATGGCATTATTATAAATGGACAATGCATCAACAACCTGCGATATGCTGATGACACGGTGCTGAAGCACTACAACGTCTAATGGAACGGATAACGGCAGCCAGCGAAGAATTTGGAATGAAACTAAATACACAGAAAACAAAAACGATGATCATCAGCAAACACCAGAAGAGAACGGTGAAGATTAAGGTTAACGGAGAAGATCTAGAAAAAGTAACAAGAATAACCTTGGAAGCAATCTTGATGAAACTTGGGACCACTCACTAGACATAAGAACACGTCTAGAAAAAGCACGTACAGTATTTTACAAAATGCAAAAAGTCCTATGTAGTCGCCAGCTGAATCTTTCATTGAGAGCTCGAATACTTAAGTGCTATGTTTTCTCTATTTTACTCTACGGTGTTGAAGCCTGGACAATGACAGAGGCAACACAAAAAAGAATCCAAGGATTTGATCTCTGGTGTTACCGAAAAATGCTCAGCATATCCTACATGAGTCATACGACAAACGCGGAAGTCTTGCAGATAATGAACAAGGAAAAAGAGCTCATGCTCCTCATAAAGAAACGAAAAACACAATATTTTGGCCACATCATGAGAAATCAAAAATACGAACTGCTCCAACTTATAATCGAAGGCAAAATCAATAACAAAAGGGGACCAGGAAGAAGACGCAACTCATGGCTTAAAAACCTACGACAATGGACAAATATGACATCCATAGAACTGTTCAGGACAGCTGCAAATAAGATCATATGGGCAAATGTAATAGCCAACGTCCTTAAGGATAAGGCACCATAAGAAGAAGAAGAGACGATGAATTTCTTCCTGCAGCCGTTACAGATCGTCCAAAATCAGAAAATAAGTTGAAAGTAGACTTAATTACCACAGAAACGCAGAGCACAAGTCATCCCGACTACATTGAAATTCATGTTACCCTTAACAACACACCACCTAAAGCAGATTCACCTCCAGTATCACGCACAGCTGTAGAACCTGAAAATTTACTTCGGGTATCAAAACCTATTTTTCTCCAGAATATTTAAGACCAACAGCAACGGCTGGTCCACGTGTAGCTAAACGGAAAGGGAGAAAACCTGGCCGATCAGCTATTGGGATAGAATTAGAAAATGCCCAGAAGATGAAAACAGCAAGAGAACGAAAAAAAAGCTAAACAATCCAGTACCAAGAGAAATATCTGTAAAGGCAAATCTAAAGTTAAAACTGTTTATCCTAGTAGTAGTTCTGACGACGACAACGAAAAGTTTTGTTTAGTTTGTGGTGAACCATACTCCAATTCTCGCCCAAAAGAAAAATGGCTGCAGAGCACCACCTGCTCCAAATGGGCTCATGAGGAATGTACAGATAAAAATCCATATTTATCTGCATTCACTGCAATTATGTCGATGATGTGTAGAGGGGTAGGGTTTGTCACAACTAACCCCATGAGTATCACAACCAACCCCAAGTTAGGGCAAATTGTGACATTTGGCATGATCTTTTTTTATTATTAATAACTACGTTTGTATTGCGTTTAATTTGGTCGTTTTTGTATTTTGTTATAGATAAAAGTTTAAATAAAGTACTTAAGTTCAAACAAAATTTATAGCCTTATTATGCAGGTCCATAAAAAAATATATGTAAAAATTGTCACAACCAACCCCGGTGTCCACTACCCCAATTAATCAAAATTAGAAAAAATATTGTGTGAAACTCGTAGGGAATACGTTTGTTACGAAAAATTGTGCTTGCCCAACTGGTTGCACAAATAACTATTATTCAATTTAATAAATGTCTTTATTTAATACAAAAACGGTTATATTATAATAAATATTTGGAAAAAAAATATTTTTTGTTGTCTTCAAGGTTAGACGGGGATCCGGTAAAATTTTGTTAAGTAACAATCGCCTAGCTTATTGAAAAATGCATTTTAAGATTTATTTCCAATGGGAATAAATTCTTTTAAGTATTCAGCATACACCATAGTTATTTTTTTAAATTAGTATTTAACCCTAGAATGGCACACCTATTTTGATGTTACACATAATGCACACTAGCGCTTTAAGAACCCCTACGAGAAATTACGTTTTTTAACATGTTTTTATGAATTTTTATATTTTCACTAGACTTATCTAATATAATTAAATAAAAGAAAATCGTATTAATATATTTTTTATTGCATCCAATAAAATATAAAATTCTGTATAAATAAAACGTAACTCTTAAAATTGCAGAACTAATAGAGTTCTAGAAAATCCACAAACATAAAAACATTAATCAAAATTCATTAAAGTAAATATATCAATTCTATGACAAACTTTAATAATAATATAAGAACCAATATCTTTTCTTATTGAGGAAGTCAAAGTTTACTATTAAGTCAAGTTTGCTCTGTGTTCCAAACAAAAGGGTTTGTGACACATACTGCAAAACATATTAATATTGCCCCCGGGTCAGACACCATACACAACATTCTACACAAAAATATTCCAAAAAAAGCCATAGCCGTATATCCCTGCTAAATAATATAGGTGATAGACAAAATAATTTTATTTAGATTGAGACAATACATCGAAAAACATAACATTATACCCCCCGAACAATACGGATTCAGAAGCGGCCATAGCACAATAGCACAAATAATACGTGTAATTAATTACATAAGGTGTTTTTAAATGAAACTCAAGGTCTCTAGTTAATTCCACAATATAATACAAGTTATTGAAAATTCTAAAAAATTGACAATTGTTTCGATAAATCAATATCATCGTCAGAATGACAGAAGTTACATTTCATTTTATGCCTACCTGATGTTTAGTAGTTATATTTGGCTAGACCAAGAAGTAACCTAACTTGTGATTGGCTTAATATATGTTTATAGAAAAAGAAGAAGATGTGATATTACAAATATTGAAGCTTAGATATTATTAGCCCTATGGTGATATCCTGGATATCATTTTTCCAATTAAGATCAGTATAACTGTGCAATGATATAGAAAACCAGGAAAACTATATCTGCTGATCTTTACAATTATCACTTAAGAAGACAGTTTATTAGTGGAGAATTCCCTAGATTTAACTGTTCATTGACAACTTCATATTGTGGGTTTCTTAAATGTCTTCTAATTTCCAGTTCTTCAAGGAAATCCAGTTCTTGTTTCTTTTCACAAATATGCAGCACTTCTAGTTCTGTGTTAGGTGTCAATGAATGATTGGTGTCAAGTAGATGTTTTGCGTAGTGGGATTTATCTGGTTGTTTTAATCTGTAAGCTCGTAAGTGCTCACTGTATCGTATTTCAAAATTCCTAAGGGTCTGACCCAAATAGACAGCATTACATTCTGGACATTTGAGTTTATATATACCTGACTTCTTTAATAGTGGTATTTTTGTTTTTACATTTAACAATTTTGTACTAACGTTACTTTCTGTTTTGAAAGAAATTGTTGCATTCGTTGCTGAAGATATTATCTTTGAAATATTATTAGAAATATTTCCTGCATATGTGATGGTTTTATAAGTTTTCATTTCATCAGCTTGCTTAGGATATATTAGTTGTAATGCCACTTTTTTCTCTTTTTTACTAATTAGTTTATTTATCATATCTAATGGATAACCGTTAGATGTTGCTATTTGTCTAATTGTATTAATCTCTCTATCAAAATTACATTTGTTCATAGGAACTGAAAAAGCTCTATGTATCATTGAATTATATGCTGCTAGTCTGTGTGAGACAGGATGGTTAGAATTGAATGGAATTGTCACATCAGTCTGTGTTGGTTTTCGGTAAATTGAATAATCAAGTACATTATTAACTCTTTGAATTTTTAAATCAAGAAAATTGATTGAGCTATTTTCTTCAATTTCTAATGTAAATTTAATTTTCGGGTGTAAATTATTGATGTGGTTGAAAAACACATCTAATTGTCGCTCACTGCCCATAAAACAAGCTAATATGTCATCCACATATCTATACCAAAATAAAATATTTTTCGAAATATTACTTTCAAAGATCTTTCTTTCTAAATTGTCCATAAAAATGTTTGCTAATATAGGTGATATAGGGCTTCCCATTGGTAAACCTTCATTTTGAATATATATCTTATTGTCAAAAGTGAAATAATTCTGATTAATGCATACCTACATCAAATAAATTAAGTATATCTGATATTATTCCTGGATTAATATTTTTATCTTCTAGTAATTTTCTTACAAGTATTAGAAATTCTTTAGGAGGAATTTTAGTAAACATATTAGTTACATCGAACGATATGAGTTTATAGTTATCATGCAAGTGGATTGATTTCAACTTTTTGATTAGTTCTATTGAATTTCTAATTGAGTACTGAGATTCATATCCGTAAGTATTGAGTATATTGTTGAGCTTTTTTGCCAATATATTATTAGGAGCATTAACATAAGAGACTACAGGTCTAATTGGTTTCGTTATTTTATGTAATTTAACTGTTCCATATAATTGTGGACAATGAGGATTCTTATGTATGATAGACCTCTTTTCGTAATCATTTAAAAGATAATTTGAATTATTAACAATATCCCTTACATTATTAGAAAACTTCTTTGTTGGGTCTGCTTTAAGAACTTTTACATCGCTGGATTCTATAAAGTTATATACTTTGGAATTGTAATTTTCAGTCGTCAAAATGACAGTAGCATTCCCCTTATCGGATTTTGTAACTGTTAGGTTATTGTTCTCTATATTCTCTTTTATTGCGTTTAAAACTGAAATGTCATTTTTTGTTTGACGTTTAACTTTTGAAGGTTCAATATTTTTGATTAAATTGGCAATTTTTAATTTCTTATAAAGAAAATTATTTGAATCAGATTTTAAAGCTATTTCTGACTCTGTAGCTAAAATTTGTTTAATATTATTCGTAAATTTAGGTGGTATGCTGTACTTTAAACCTTTATTTAAAAATTCTATTTCACTATTTGTAAAATTAGTGTCTGAAAGGTTTTAAACGCAATAAAAGAGAAGATAGAGAACAATAACCTAACAGTTACAAAATCCGATAAGGGGAATGCTACTGTCATTTTGACGACTGAAAATTACAATTCCAAAGTATATAACTTTATAGAATCCAGCGATGTAAAAGTTCCTAAAGCAGACCCAACAAAGAAGTTTTCTAATAATGTAAGGGATATTGTTAATAATTCAAATTATCTTTTAAATGATTACGAAAAGAGGTCTATCATACATAAGAATCCTCATTGTCCACAATTATATGGAACAGTTAAATTACATAAAATAACGAAACCAATTAGACCTGTAGTCTCTTATGTTAATGCTCCTAATAATATATTGGCAAAAAAGCTCAACAATATACTCAATACTTACGGATATGAATCTCAGTACTCAATTAGAAATTCAATAGAACTAATCAAAAAGTTGAAATCAATCCACTTGCAAGATAACTATAAACTCATATCGTTCGATGTAACTAATATGTTTACTAAAATTCCTCCTAAAGAATGTCTAATACTTGTAAGAAAATTACTAGAAGATAAAAATATTAATCCAGGAATAATATCAGATATACTTAATTTATTTGATGTATGCATTAATCAGAATTATTTCACTTTTGACAATAAGATATATATTCAAAATGAAGGTTTACCAATGGGAAACCCTATATCACCTATATTAGCAAACATTTTTATGGACAATTTAGAAAGAAAGATCTTTGAAAGTAATATTTCGAAAAATATTTTATTTTGGTATAGATATGTGGATGACATATTAGCTTGTTTTATGGGCAGTGAGCGACAATTAGATGTGTTTTTCAACCACATCAATAATTTACACCCGAAAATTAAATTTACATTAGAAATTGAAGAAAATAGCTCAATCAATTTTCTTGATTTAAAAATTCAAAGAGTTAATAATGTACTTGATTATTCAATTTACCGAAAACCAACACAGACTGATGTGACAATTCCATTCAATTCTAACCATCCTGTCTCACACAGACTAGCAGCATATAATTCAATGATACATAGAGCTTTTTCAGTTCCTATGAACAAATGTAATTTTGATAGAGAGATTAATACAATTAGACAAATAGCAACATCTAACGGTTATCCATTAGATATGATAAATAAACTAATTAGTAAAAAAGAGAAAAAAGTGGCATTACAACTAATATATCCTAAGCAAGCTGATGAAATTAAAACTTATAAAACCATCACATATGCAGGAAATATTTCTAATAATATTTCAAAGATAATATCTTCAGCAACGAATGCAATAATTTCTTTTAAAACAGAAAGTAACGTTAGTACAAAATTGTTAAATGTAAAAACAAAAATACCACTATTAAAGAAGTCAGGTATATATAAACTCAAATGTCCAGAATGTAATGCTGTCTATTTGGGTCAGACCCTTAGGAATTTTGAAATACGATACAGTGAGCACTTACGAGCTTACAGATTAAAACAACCAGATAAATCCCACTACGCAAAACATCTACTTGACACCAATCATTCATTGACACCTAACACAGAACTAGAAGTGCTGCATATTTGTGAAAAGAAACAAGAACTGGATTTCCTTGAAGAACTGGAAATTAAAAGACATTTAAGAAACCCACAATATGAAGTTGTCAATGAACAGTTAAATCTAGGGAATTCTTCACTAATAAACTGTCTTCTTAAGTGATAATTGTAAAGATCAGCAGATATAGTTTTCCTGGTTTTCTATATCATTGCACAGTTATACTGATCTTAATTGGAAAAATGATATCCAGGATATCACCATAGGGCTAATAATATCTAAGCTTCAATATTTGTAATATCACATCTTCTTCTTTTTCTATAAACATATATTAAGCCAATCACAAGTTAGGTTACTTCTTGGTCTAGCCAAAAATATAACTACTAAACATCAGGTAGGCATAAAATGAAATGTAACTTCTGTCATTCTGACGATGATATTGATTTATCGAAACAATTGTCAATTTTTTAGAATTTTCAATAACTTGTATTATATTGTGGAATTAACTAGAGACCTTGAGTTTCATTTAAAAACACTAATATGAGCATATTCCACGAAGTAAGGGTCGAGACAGTCAATTTAATTACATAAGGGATAGTTTTCAAATGAAAAACAAAGCCATCATTGTTACATTAGACATACAGAAGGCCTTTGACTCCGTATGGCTCGAGGGTTTAATAAACAAACTGATTAATCTCGAAATTCCTAATTATTTAATCAAAATAATAAACTCATATTTAACAAATAGGAAATTCTACTCCAAAATTGATAATTACTCAACCGGACCGTACTCCATGCAAGCTGGAGTTCCTCAAGGCTCTGTATTATCACCTTTGTTATACTCCCTATTCATCCACGATTTCCCAACATCCCCATAATTGTTAACCGCAAAGTACGCCGATGACACTTGTTTTGTAGCCACAGCATAGAATCCAGACCACGCATTGGAAACCGTACAAACACATATAAACAGAAAAATCTTACCATACTTACACCAACACAAATTAGCTATCAACGCATCCAAAACAGAGTATTTATTACTCGGGAGAATAGCTAAAAAAACACATCATTGCAATCTCAGCTTAGCGTAGATGGACATCATATAAATCGCAGTACTACTCTAAAATATTTAGGGTATGCGGTTCAAGGAAACACAAATGCCAATGCACACATTATGCAACAGGTACGCAAAGCTAATATTGCAATGAGCAAACTATACCCACTCATTTGCACACATAGTAACTTAACAACTAACATATAAATACATCGTAAGACCAATACAGACATACGCAGCTCACGTCTACTATAGCGGTACAAAACACAATTTCCACTCCCTGCAGATGGTTCAAAATAAGTGTCTACGGATGGCAATCAAACACAACTGCTAGCCCAGATTACCCAAAAATACGAGTACTTGGTTACATGACAAAGCAGTGTCTGCTATCAAAGACTTCATAACTAAAATATCGTTAAAGTTTTATAATAATTGTCTGCCAGAAGATCTTCGTAAAAATCTCATAGACGCTATCGAGCATGAGACATCCGAGATAGTGTGTGTAGGTTTCTGCATGGCACGTTAATTACATAACAAGGTTGATTAACTCCAAACCTATAATATCAACACAACAAACAAATAAATTAACATAAAATCAACGTTAGTCATGTTGCCGTCCAGAAAACTAAAAGCCCCATATCATTTTTGAAACCATGTCTTTTTGCTACTTTTCAGGGAAAACCTAGGCGAAATATTCTAGGAGTCACATACATTCAAGGTATAAAGTTATTGTAAACAGCGAAAAATGATGGATAATGCCGACGAGCAAGGAGCCATGAACATCAAACATGAAGCACACAACAAGATGAGAAATGGCCTGGACATCGGCACTCATATTTTGTATGTATTTTCTCAAATTGTTGTACAGGGTTTTAATAGTATGAATAAAGAATATTTTTAATAATAATAACATATTAGTGTTTCTGTCTTGTTTCTATCTACGTCGAACCTTTCATTGTTGACTTCAGTTGTACGTTCTTCGTTGATGATCTGCAAAATATTTTGGCGGATTGATCTTCTAAAACCATTTCTGCGTTTTCTCTTGTCTTCTACATTTGCAAGGGCCTAACAGTATCATAGCATTAATTCCGCTTCCATCCAGCATACCAAAGTATAGGTACAGGCATAGGCCATCTGTTTGTTTTTCTGGCAGTACTGTAGGAATGGCACAGCTGATCGAAAGTGTCTACCATCTTTGGTTGCATTATAAGTTTCAATTATATGTGGCTTTGTAGTTTCCTTATTAACTGAGTTGTCTTGATGTAGCACAGAAAGTGAAACCACATTTTTCTTTTTCATTGTGTTAAATGACTCAAGAGTTTTCTTATTATCGAAAGCAAACAACGATGGTCCCACTTCCTGTTTGAACAAAAAACTTAGTGGAATCTCTCTCTTATTTTTTCGTAGGGTACCTGTCATTATGATGATATTCCTTCAACAGTAAGTCTGCTAAATGTATTGAACTAAACCAGTTATCCATGGTAATGTTGTGATTTGTATGTTTGTTCTGTCAATTTTCTTATGTAATATGTGGCACATTTCCATCTGACATGTATGTCTGAGAATTGTTTAGTCCAGTGTAATCACACAAAAATTCTCGGTGATATATTTATGTATATATGTGTTCACATCGCACTAACAACTCTCAGACATAAATGTCAGATGTAAACGTTCTTAAATTGTAGGCGTTATCACTAATACAAATTTTTCGAAAAGTTTCAAAAATTTTCAATAAAATTGTTATATATTTTGCCTCTGGTCAATATTGTTTTGAATTTTTTTATGACCTAAAAAATCACATAACAATACTGTAAATAACTACATCCTACTGCGGAATTTTTGAGGCGTAACGTTACGAAATATTTAATAACGTTATTTTCAGTTTTTTCTAACAGTAAATGCCTCTACAAAATAAAACAATTCCGTATCAACCAGATCAATAAATTCATCTGTAAACTTCTGCATAATTTATTATTTGCATCATCCTGTTGTGTAAATAAAAATGTCACCATATAGGAATGTGATACGCCCACAATATTTACCAAACACTAATTGTGGGGATATCCGTCTGATGTTTCTATACTCATAAAATATATTCATCTAATAAATTCATTCATTATACGAGTTATTAGAAAATTACCATTCCGTTTTTAGAAAAAGTAGAATAAGGTTTATTTTATATGATTTCAAGTGTATACGATAGGGTCACAGAGGGATTAACCTATTTTAAGGCACTAGAAAATTTCTCATGACTGAAGTGTTATTTTTTTTATCAGAACTTTCTAATAAAATAAGAAATAGGTATATAATACTTAAAAATTAATAAAAATAATCAGCTTTTCTAAATTCTACGTGATCAATTAAGAAAATGAAATTTATTTATTTAATATCAAAACGCCTTTGCTCATGGAATCATACATGGGCATTAACCCGGCTTGAGGAGCAGCAGAGTTCTTTTCTGGGCTCACTCAAGTAAGTCCTAGCAAGCGCGTCCAAGTCGCGAGGGTGAGCCTAGCTTTCAACTGGTGGCTAAGTTCTGCTAGGGACCCAGTATTGCGGGGTATAACGCAGTCCCCTGTCCGGGGTTACGGACGAAGACCACAACGGCAGCCAAGGCGTAAGTAACACGGCGACGATGGCGGAAGTGGCAACCTAGTCTTAGGGGCGTAGTATAAGACAAAATGGTAAGAGGCAGCAGTCGCGTCCAAGTCGCGGGGGTGCGCCCAGCTTTCAGCTGGTCGCTAAGTTCTGCTAGGGTCCCAATATTGCGGGGTATAACGCAGTCCCCTGTCCGGGGTTACGGACGAAGACCACAACGGCAGCCAAAGCGTAAGTAACACGGCGACGATGGCGGAAGTGGCAACCTAGTCTTAGGGGCGTAGTATAAGACAAAATGGTAAGAGGCAGCAGTCGCGTCCAAGTCGCGGGGGTGCGCCCAGCTTTCAGCTGGTCGCTAAGTTCTGCTAGGGTCCCAATATTGCGGGGTATAACGCAGTCCCCTGTCCGGGGTTACGGACGAAGACCACAACGGCAGCCAAAGCGTAAGTAACACGGCGACGATGGCGGAAGTGGCAACCTAGTCTTAGGGGCGTAGTATAAGACAAAATGGTAAGAGGCAGCAGTCGCGTCCAAATCGCGGGGGTGGGCCCAGCTTTCAGCTGGTGGCTAAGTTCTGCTAGGGTCCCAATATTGCGGGGTATAACGCAGTCCCCTGTCCGGGGTTACGGACGAAGACCACAACGGCAGCCAAGGCATAAGAAACACGGCGACGATGGCGGAAGTGGCAACCTAGTCTTAGGGGCGTAGTATAAGACAAAATGGTAAGAGGCAGCAGTCGCGTCCAAATCGCGGGGGTGGGCCCAGCTTTCAGCTGGTGGCTAAGTTCTGCTAGGGTCCCAATATTGCGGGGTATAACGCAGTCCCCTGTCCGGGGTTACGGTCGAAGACCACAACGGCAGCCAAGGCATAAGAAACACGGCGACGATGGCGGAAGTGGCAACCTAGTCTTAGGGGCGTAGTATAAGACAAAATGGTAAGAGGCAGCAGTCGCGTCCAAATCGCGGGGGTGGGCCCAGCTTTCAGCTGGTGGCTAAGTTCTGCGGGGTATAACGCAGTCCCCTGTCCGGGGTTACGGTCGAAGACCACAACGGCAGCCAAAGCGTAAGTAACACGGCGACGATGGCGGAAGTGGCAACCTAGTCTTAGGGGCGTAGTATAAGACAAAATGGTAAGAGGCAGCAGTCGCGTCCAAATCGCGGGGGTGGGCCCAGCTTTCAGCTGGTGGCTAAGTTCTGCTAGGGTCCCAATATTGCGGGGTATAACGCAGTCCCCTGTCCGGGGTTACGGTCGAAGACCACAACGACAGCCAAGGCATAAGAAACACGGCGACGATGGCGGAAGTGGCAACCTAGTCTTAGGGGCGTAGTATAAGACAAAATGGTAAGAGGCAGCAGTCGCGTCCAAATCGCGGGGGTGGGCCCAGCTTTCAGCTGGTGGCTAAGTTCTGCTAGGGTCCCAATATTGCGGGGTATAACGCAGTCCCCTGTCCGGGGTTACGGTCGAAGACCACAACGGCAGCCAAGGCATAAGAAACACGGCGACGATGGCGGAAGTGGCAACCTAGTCTTAGGGGCGTAGTATAAGACAAAATGGTAAGAGGCAGCAGTCGCGTCCAAATCGCGGGGGTGGGCCCAGCTTTCAGCTGGTGGCTAAGTTCTGCTAGGGTCCCAATATTGCGGGGTATAACGCAGTCCCCTGTCCGGGGTTACGGTCGAAGACCACAACGGCAGCCAAGGCATAAGAAACACGGCGACGATGGCGGAAGTGGCAACCTAGTCTTAGGGGCGTAGTATAAGAGAAAATGGTAAGAGGCAGCAGTCGCGTCCAAATCGCGGGGGTGGGCCCAGCTTTCAGCTGGTGGCTAAGTTCTGCTAGGGTCCCAATATTGCGGGGTATAACGCAGTCCCCTGTCCGGGGTTACGGTCGAAGACCACAACGGCAGCCAAGGCATAAGAAACACGGCGACGATGGCGGAAGTGGCAACCTAGTCTTAGGGGCGTAGTATAAGACAAAATGGTAAGAGGCAGCAGTCGCGTCCAAATCGCGGGGGTGGGCCCAGCTTTCAGCTGGTGGCTAAGTTCTGCGGGGTATAACGCAGTCCCCTGTCCGGGGTTACGGTCGAAGACCACAACGGCAGCCAAAGCATAAGTAACACGGCGACGATGGCGGAAGTGGCAACCTAGTCTTAGGGGCGTAGTATAAGACAACATGGTAAGAGGCAGCAGTCGCGTCCAAATCGCGGGGGTGGGCCCAGCTTTCAGCTGGTGGCTAAGTTCTGCTAGGGTCCCAATATTGCGGGGTATACCGCAGTCCCCTGTCCGGGGTTACGGACGAAGACCACAACGGCAGCCAAAGCGTAAGTAACACGGCGACGATGGCGGAAGTGGCAACCTAGTCTTAGGGGCGTAGTATGAGACAAAATGGTAAGAGGCAGCAGTCGCGTCCAAGTCGCGGGGGTGGGCCCAGCTTTTAGCTGGTGGCTAAGTTCTGCTAGGGACCCAATATTGCGGGGTATAACGCAGTCCCCTCTCCGGGGTTACGGACGAAGACCACAACGGCAGCCAAAGCGTAAGTAACACGGCGACGATGGCGGAAGTGACAACCTAGTCTTAGGGGCGTAGTATAAGACAAAATGGTAAGAGGCAGCTGTCTTATCAAAATCAGTCCTTGGCGTGTGAACAATGACTTCGAAGCGGTGAGGCACTAAAAAGCAGAGGGAGGAGCTAAGGAATAGCAGAAAGGCCTCTGTACTGCCGTTGCAGAAAAGGAACGGAACTCCAAATGGCAGAGACACAAAAGAAAGAAATGTATAGACTAAACGCAGACGTACTGGGTCTTAGCGAAGTAAGATTGCCTGGATCAGGTACATAAAAAACAAACAATGGACGCATATATTACTCTGGGGGAACGGACAGAAATCACCAATATGGTGTTGCTGTGATCCTAACGGACAAAGTGTCACATTCAGTCACAGACTTTTTACCTTTGAATGACAGAAGCATGATGATAAAACTAAAAACAACTCACAGAATTATGAACATCATTCAAACTTATGCCCCCACGAACGACAGACCCGACGATGAAATAGAACAGTTTTACAGCAAATTAGAGGAAATATTGCGCATCGCCAAAAAAGGCGAAATAACAATAGTACTTGGCGACTTAAATGCTAAAATAAGCGAGGGAGCGGATGGCGATCACGTGGGAGCTTATGACCTTGGCGTAAGAAACGAGAGGGGTGACAGACTAGTTCAGTTCTGCAATGAACAGAACCTCATGATAACTAATACTTTTTTCAAACTGCACCCTAGGCGACTATATACATGGACCTCCCCTAGACACACAAAAGAAAATATAATCAGAAACCAGATAGATTACATTATGATCGCACCATATTTTAAAAAATATGCTAAATCTGTAAAAACGTATCCCAGTGCAGATATCGGCAGCGACCATAACCCGGTGGTAATGAATTTCAAAATGCAGCGCTTTCAAAAAGTACAAAAAACACAGACACGCAAAAAAATAGACATTGACAAACTTAAAAACCAAGACATAAAACGTGTTATAAGGGAAGGATAAAATGAAAAAAATTGGAAGGTCAGTGCCAACAGAGGTAGAAACGGTTTGGGGCAACGTAAAAACTGCTATAATAGAAACTCAAGAACAAGAAATTGGTTACGTGACATATAATAAGAAGCAGGAATGGATGACTTCTGAAATATTAGATCTAATGTCAGAAAGGAGGACACAAAAACAAAATCCAGTGGAATACAAAAAACTCGATAAGGCAGTTAAGAACAAATGCAAAGAAGCAAAAGAAAAGTGGCTATCAGAGATATACTCTGAAATCGAAAACCTCCAAAGCAAACACGACTCTTTCAACTTACACAAGAAAGTCAAAGAAATGACAAATCGAAACAAAAAAACACAAAGGGACAATAGCAACGAAATAATAACAGAAACTGAAGCCAAACTTCAATGACAATAGACCAGAACTGTCACCAACAACCGACGATCGAATAAATGAATTGGGACCCGACATAACGAAAGAGGAAGTCATACATGCTATAAAAACCCAAAAAAACAGAAAAGCAACTGGCCCAGATAAGACACACGCAGAAGTACTGAAACGTATAGCAGATGAAGAAGGAGCCGGACTGAACATATTAACTTCACTACTTAATGCTGTTTATAGAGCAAGTACTATATCCTCAGACTGGCTCAGGTCAACATTTATAACACTTCCAAAGAAAAACAACGCATCAAAATGTGACGAATATCGAATGATCAGCTTAATGTCTCATGTTCTTAAGGTATTTTTAAGAATAATTCATACGCGCATCTACCAAAAATGCGAAACTCAGGTAGATGGCTGTCAGTTTGGATTTCGGAATGGTGTGGGTACACGGGGAGCACTGTTCTCTCTAAACGTCTTAACTCAAAGATGCAGAGCTATGAACGTGAATGTATTTTCATGTTTCATTGATTACAAAAAAGCGCTTGATTGCGTTAAGCATGACAAACTATTGGAAATTCTTGAAGCGACGGAAATAGATAAAGAAGAGATCATAATCATTTCACAGTTGTACTGGCACCAAACAGCAGACGTTAAAATTGAGCAATCAACATCAGAGGATATTGCAATAAAGAGGGGAGTAAGGAAAGGTTGTATCCTGTCACCACTTCTGTTTAATTTGTATTCTGAGACTATATTTAGAGAAGCTCTGCAAGGGGTCCAAAATCAATGGAGTCGTTGTTAACAATCTGAGGTACGCCGACGACTGTGTTGTGCTGGTAGATAATCTGGCCGATTTACAAGACTTAATTAACCGTATAGTAAGCCATAGTGAACGGCATGGACTACTCATGAATGTGTGTAAAACTAAGCTTCTTGTTTTTTTCAAAGACAAATATAATTGTCAAATTGTCCATTAACGATATACAGGTAGAACAAGTAAATTCATTCAGATACCTGGGGACTATCATTAATAATCAGTGCGACCCCAAGATCGAAATAAAACCACGAATTGAGCAGGTCAGAAAAACATTTATTAATATTTAATATGAAGCAATTTTTCACGAGACGCGAACTGAGCCTAGAACTTCGAATGCGCATGATCAGATGCTATATATTTTCAACCTTGTTATATGGCAGTGAAGGGTGGACTCTCGATGCGTCTAAAGAGAAAAAGTTGGACGCGTTTGAGATGTACCTATACCGTCGTATGTTAAGAAAATCGTGGGTGCAGAAAATCACCAACACGGATGAAAAAATCAAAAGAACTGATGCAGATTGTTAGGGAGAGATAGACGAGATATATAGGCCACATAATGAGAGGCGAAAGGTATGAACTCTTGAGACTGATCATTGAAGTAAAAATACAAGGAAAAAGATCAGTGGGAAGAAGACAGCACTCCTGGCTGAAATACTTAAGAAGAGATGGTTTGGATGTACCTCAATTGACATCTTCAGATACGCTACATCCAGAATAATGATTGCCAATTGGATCACCAACCTTCGACGGGAGACGGCGGATTAAGAAGAAGAATCTCAAAACACAGTTTTGAAAAAAAATTATTATGAAATTAATTTGAAAATCCCTTTGTCTAACGCATTTTGTTCTATGTACTGAACAGCAAAATAATTTTGTTCAACGTAATAAGTTTCCTAAACCGATTTTATTATCTTCCACCACATGAATTCGATATAGGCAAAGTTAAATATATATACGTAATAGGAGTGGAAATGTCGATAAAATTTTTGTAGTCTTTAGAAATAGACGGACGGCAACGTTAAATTTTGGCTTTTACAAGGTATTAGAAATTGTAACAGTTCCTCATCCAATTCTTTTGTATCAATATCTTCACCATTTTTCTGGTAATGTGGTATCTTCAGAACCAATACATTGTCATTTGGGTTTGTACGAAATATTTTAAAAAAATTTCATTAATTTCTTTGTAAAGGCGGGTCCAGATCAAGCGCGCCGATCCGCGCCGCGCTAAACGTTTGCGAACAAAATTCGTGTATGTTCGGAGAATTGTCTAGATAGACCAAATGCGCGCACGTTTGGCTATGTTCGGAAAGGTTCCAAGTTTAGTGCGTTTGTTTCATTCGTAGATATCAAACATGACCGATTATCAAAAAATTAAAGTAGCGAGTGCTGCATTTATTGTAATAAGTGGCATATTAAAAAAAAAGAAGAACAATCGCCGATGGTGGATGACAAGAATTTTTAAAAATAGAAAGCATTACAGTGGCAGTGACTTATTGTGTGATTTGTCAATTGAAAACACGGGGCAATTCAAAAATTTTTGTCGCATGTCCTCTGAAGACTTTCAAAGATTAATTGAGTTATTGGGCCCTAAAATACAAAAAAAGGACACCAATTTCAGAGAGTGTATACCTGTTAAAGAAAGATTAGCGATAACCCTACGTTTTTTGGCAACCGGAGACTCATTTACTAGTTTATCATATTTGTTTAAAGTCTCAAAGCAAAGTATTTCTACAATAGTTCCTGAAGTTTGCAACGCTATAGTTGAGGCATTTAAAGACCACATACAGGTAAGTTAACTATATATTTAACCTTATTTTAGTTAGTTTATATAAATATATATATATAATTTCTCAATATAATTTACAAATCAGCAAAGGTATGAACATACTGTTGCAATGGACTCATTGACTGTGAATATGGGGAGCTATTTTCAAAAGTTGTTGAAGACGACGATGGATTACCAAATGAAGTTGACGGCGAAGGAAGTGGAGGATTAATAACAATTTGTTGTTGCTGTTGTTGTGGTGTGCGTGCAGCAGTATTTCTATAATAATCAAATTCGATTTGGAACAGTACATTATTTATGTGATGCATAGCTGTAGCTCGCGTCATGTCATCAAATTTTCGAAGTCTGCTTGCAATATGTTCACCGAAAGTTGAACATTCATCTTTTTCGGCGGTTGAGGCCTTTTGAAGGACATCAAAGGCGTAGGCAATTCGCGGATCCTCTGCAGGCTTCTTTTTTTTAGCCGTTGCCTTCTTTGGTGAAGCAAACAGTTTGCGTTTCTCTCTTGTTTCATTTTGGGATTGTAGTTGGGAATCTGCAGGTTCTTGGTTTTGTGTAGGGTTCGGCTCTTCTGTCGCTTCATTTGTGGTTAATTCTGAATTAACTTCGTTCCCTTCTTCCCCATCACTGTTGTCGTCCTCTTCTTCTACAGAGGTCTATAAAAATAAATTAATTTTATAATTTCTTTAATTACAGATGCCAAGTAGTTCAGAAGATTGGGCGAAGCACGCGAAAATGTGTGAAGACGTCTGGAATTTTCCGCACTGTGTAGGAGCCATAGACGGAAAACATGTAATGATTCAAGCTCCTATTAATACAAGAAGCGAATATTTCAATTACAAATCCTTTTTTAGTATTGTATTATTTGCACTGGTGGATGCAGAGTACAATTTTATGTTTGCTGATGTAGGGTGTCAGGGACGGATATCGGACGGAGGGGTATTTAAAAACAGTGTATTGTGGCAGAAAATTACTAAGAACGAACTACATTTTCCTGAACCGGAAGCTCTTCCTGGTCGCCAAAAACTTTGTCCTTACGTAATTCTGGGCGACGAGGCATTTGCCTTACATCAAAATATCATGAAACCCTACGCAGGGGTGCACCCAAAGGGTTCAATGGAACGGATTTTTAATTACCGACTTTCAAGAGCTTGTAGGGTTGTAGAAAATGCATTTGGGATTCTTTCTGTTGTCTTTCGAGTATTGCGGAAGCCAATGTTGTTAGAACCTCCCAACACAACTCTTATTACACTGTCAACCATCTACTTACATAATTATCTACGGAAAAGTAAAGCCTCTCGCCAAACATACACACCTCCGGGAACATTTGATCATGAAGAAGATGGTAAATTAATACCAGGAAGTTGGAGACACGAAATAGACGATGGACCTTCCTTTATGTCTTTAAAGAAAGTCCCAAGGAAATGTTCAACAGATGCCCAAGCCATACGCAAAGAAATAGCAGACTATTTCATGAACAATGGTCGCGTACCATGGCAAAATGATTATGCGTAAGGGCATTATTACTTATTGATGCATTTGAGCGAAAGCTGCGTAACACACTATTTTATAACTATTATGATTATACTCACATTTTCAGTGTTGATATGTCCCACAGGTTTATTCTTGTCCAATAAAAAAAAGAACCTTTCATATGCAAACCAGCTGCTCACATAAATCTCCCTCCGACCTGAAAATGGCACCATTATTACTTCATATGTATAATAATGTACTACATGTAACAATAAAGTGAATATTATAATACATATTAATAATAAAATTTAGTCAATACATACCTTTGCCCGTGCCTGTTGTTTTTTTTATTTTTCCCCTTTCGCGGCGAAATGACGATAGCAGGGAATTCATTTTTGCTTTTGCTGCATCCACATTGCACTTTAATTTGGCGGCTATTTTTTCCCAAGCATCTTGTTTTTTATTGCGCATATGATAATTCTTATCACGGGGATCCCACAACTCTGGACACTCGTGATATAAATCAATAAAGTATAAAATTCTTTCATGGTCCCATTCTGTATTATTAACGTCTTCCATTTTAAATAAGTTTTTACAGGTAGACAGTTGTTTAAATAAGGCAATGGACTTTATTACAACTGCATTCGCTCTTGACAAACACACCAAGTAAACTAAAAATTCGTCCAAATCAAACGCGCGCGAACAAGCAAATTTCTTTGATGTACCGACAACAAGTGGATAATGTTTGCGAACGCTTGTTCGTGCACGTTATTGCGCGTTTGTGCGCGGTAACCCGTCCAAATTGAACGCGCCTGCAACGTTCGCAAACGTTTGGCGCGGCGCGGCGCGGATCGGCGCGCTTGATCTGGACCCGCCTTAACAATTGCTGCATAGATTCTTTTCGTTTTTGAGAACTTTGGAATAATTTTTTATTTCTGACATATCGAATGCCTAATTTCTTAAATTATTAACGTAATTAAACAAATTGTGTAAAATATTAGCCACAAATGAGATTGGCGTAGTAGGATCTTGTATACAGTTGAATTATTAGATCTTTACCCGTGCGTCATTAATATCTGATAACATAACCGACAAATGTCAAATTATTTTGTTTTGTTCTTCACTATTAACAAAAAGAGACGCCACTTAATAATTATGTTGGTTATGTTATCAGATATTAATGACGCACGGGTAAAGATCCAATAATTCAACTACATACTGCTTGCATTTATTCTGGAAAGAATTTTATGCCAAATAAGTATTATTAAAATGTATATTATTAATTTTATTGACTATTTCTCGGGATTCCAGTTTTACAGAACATTTCTGAGATTCATCTAGAACAGTTGTTCCCAAACTTATTTCGCCTATCGCCCCCTTTTCAGAAAAAATATTACTCAGCGCCCCCTGGAAATTAATTTTTTTTTAAATTTTAATAGCAGTTCAACAGAATGATATACACCCATCGGCAAAAAAACTCGGCCACCTAAAATTTTGCTGAAGTTCGTTGTCCAAGAACTTTCGTAATTTTTCATCGATTTCAATTTCTACGCTAAATTGTAGATACATTCTTTGGTATTAAAACGAACTCCAGAACATTTTTCCAAAAATGTTGATAGCTTATTTATACACGGTGAAAAAAAACATGTATTTGTAGTCCAATTTCTTAACATCCTGTGGAACAGTTCGGGAAATTTGTAGAGTTTACAGTCAGTTAATTACAAAGACCATCCTTTTCGCTATCTTTCAGTTTTAATTTCACCTTGATCTTTTGAGTTCTTTTGAAGATACAAAGACCATCCTTTTCGCTATCTTTCAGTTTTTATTTCACCTTGATATTTTGATTTCTTTTGAAGATACACGTATTCAAATAGCCTGGATATGGTTTCCTCTAAACCGAATACTCACATGAACTTTTTTCATACCATGGGTCAGTTTAAATATCATCATTATCCAACACGAGTTAAAGTATTCACAACATTTTACACATTCGATGTAATCAGAAAGATCTTGAAAAATAAATTATTAAAGCAAACAGATATGTAAATCACTTAGGAACCTTTTGTTAATTTTTAAAGAGATATGATAAAAAGCTAAATATATCGAGAATGATAAAATATTCATACAGGATTTTAAAAAATTAGCCAAAAATTAAGTATAAAATACAAAAATGTAAAAATATACTCCGTGTTCCAATTAAAATAACAAATTGAATATCAACTTCATCTTCTTATATATATATATATATATATATATATATATATATATATATCTTCTTATATAACAATATAACGGTGGGAAACCCCAAAAGAACCAAGGAGGAAGCAATGAAAGTTCTTAGTTAGCTTCTTAAGTAAATGCCTTTATTCCAAGTTCAAGCTTTCGTTTGCGATTACAAACTTCATCAGGATTAAACTAAAAAATATATGGAGAACACTCCATTACAAATACGTATGAGTTAATTATTATTACACTCACCAGAATCAGCATTAAAGCTCTAAAAATCTAGCGAACACATGGCTAAAAGAGGTGTATGGAGACATAACTTCACATTTGGAAGTAATAAAAACTGACTTTAAAAACTAATATGAAAATGGTAAAATATGTATCTGAACATGTTTAAAATCAAAAATACACGTAAAATATTGTCAACATTATTAAAATCTACTAAAACAAAGAGGATGGATAAAGATTAACATTAAACTGTTTCTCTGCAGCTACTACTAATCAGGAAATGGAGAGAGCAGAACTACACATGTCAAAAATTGATTGATGTCATTTTTTTTATAAATTTGGAGTAGTTCTGGTGTAATTATGCCAACTCCCAGTAATTTCTTCTAAACTTTATACAATTTAAATTGAATTCAATGGTTAACTATTTCTGGCCAACCTATTTTTCTTAGTAAGTTGTTGTTGCAATAAGTATGTATACATTAAACTTAAGCCATCTACGTCTTTTTTGTGGTTGAGAGTATTTCTGCATTCACTAATGTAACACATCTCTAATATCTTTCGTTGAAATAGATTATTTTCTGAGTCAAGGATAATAGCATTTTCGTACTGTACTCTTCTATATATATATATATATATATATATATATATATATATATATATATATATATATATTATTTTCCGTTCTTTGTGTTCTTCCATGTTTCATTCAACATCGTTGCTCCCAAGTTTCACATCCATACTTAGTTATACCGTACTGATGAAGGCTAATGAGCTAGAAACATGCATGTTTACGGCTACCAATCCTCTTCAGTAACCTCTTTATATTTGCGTGCTTTCCCATGATAACACTTGTTGTTTGCTCTTTGTTTTTGTTAAATTCACGCATGATCCATTTTTGATCTTATATATATATATATATATATATATATATATATATATAACAAGATGTACGAATAGTGCGTGACATATGAACAATAGGCAACGAATAGGTTAGTGGGTATTGCACGCAAATAGAAGAAGGGGCTACTGAAGAGAGTGGTAACCGCAGACATGCATGTTTCTGGTCCATTAGCCGTCATCGGGACGGTACAACCAAGGAAAGATGTGAAACATCGGAGCAAAAGTGTTGAATGAAACATGAGAAAATATAACAGAATTCAGCAGGATAGTCAAACACAACATTTGTGTCAGTAATATTAGAAGATCTCGAATATTCGAGACAACATAGACACGGAGGTGCATATAACACTCCCGTCTGAAACTTCCGACCCAGATCAATGAAATAATAACAAGATGTACGAATAGTGCGTGACATATGAACAATAGGCAACGAATAGGTTAGTGGGTATTGCACGCAAATAGAAGAAGGGGCTACTGAAGAGAGTGGTAACCGCAGACATGCATGTTTCTGGCTCATTAGCCGTCATCGGGACGGTACAACCAAGGAAAGATGTGAAACATGGGAGCAAAGGTGTTGAATGAAACATGAGAAAATATAACAGAATTCAGCAGGATAGTCAAACACAACATTTGTGTCAGTAATATTAGAAGATCTCGAATATTCGAGACAACAACCAACATAGACACGGAGGTGCATATAACACTCCCGTCTGAAACTTCCGACCCAGATCAATGAAGTAATAACAAGATGTACGAATAGTGCGTGACATATGAACAATAGGCAACGAATAGGTTAGTGGGTATTGCACGCAAATAGAAGAAGGGGCTACTGAAGAGAGTGGTAACCACAGACATGCATGTTTCTGGCTCATTAGCCGTCATCGGGACGGTACAACCAAGGAAATATGTGAAACATGGGAGCAAAGGTGTTGAATGAAACATGAGAATATATATATATATATATATATATATATATATATATATATATATATATATATTTGGTTTTTCCCTTCCTCCATCTTTCCTACATGTCACATTATATATACTCTCACCATACGTTTTACTTTTCTAGAACTTCTTCTTTCTCGTTCTTTATATTCCTTGAATATACATGAGATTACCTGATATTTCTGGAATTTCTTATCTCACAATTCGTTCCTTGTTGACAGTTATATGTTACAGGGACCAACAAGTTAATCTAACGCAGGCAGTTATAGATGTCAACAGAACATTTCATACTTCATTGTCTTTCACTAGAGGCGTAGTAAATTTTATTTGGCTAAGGCCTTAACAATATTTAAATATTTATAGTGTCCCAAATATAGTCTTTGTAAAAAATTGTCCCAAGTCCTAGTCTTTGTCAAAAATTGTCCCAAGTCTAGTCCTTGTCAAAAATTCTCAACAAATTTTAGATGATCTACACAACAATACAGGTAACATACCAACAGCAGACATACCACCTTTTACTCCTAAGGAAATCAAGGATAACACATCAGTCCTCAATAACAGAAAATCACCTTGAATAGATCAGACAACTTCTAAAATACTTAAAGGGCTACTAAAAAAGGAGTAGTTATGTTAACATATTGGGAATTCAAAATAACTAATACTCCCTCTGGTGTCCATTTTGGATTCTAGACATTACGTACTTTGCCGATTTAGGAAAACATTAAAGGTTATTTGTGTTTTGGCCATTGTTTCCATAAAAATTATATTCATTGTAATTCTGAAGTGTTTGGTGATTCTCTTGACTAATATATATTATATAGTGAATAATGAGTAGTTTAAATAATTATTGTTGTTTCCCGCATATTTAGACAAAGGGACAAAAACTGATGGTTTACCAGTAGCAAATTATTTTGTGAAAGAACTGACAATATCTGTAAACCACAGCAATAGAAATGTCACGATTGACAATTGGTTCACTTCGGTGGGACTTGCCAATTAACTTTTAGAAGAGCCGTATAAACTGATGATGTAAGGAACAATAAGAGTGATATATCTCCAACATTATTAGAAACGAAAGGCAGGGATACAAAAACTTCAATGTTTTGTTTTGATCAAAGTAAAACTATGGTGTCTCTTACATGCCAAGAAAAAATAAATGTGTTTTATTGCTATCAGGCTTACATTGCTTACATGCCAAGAAAATGGTAAACCAATGATAATTGTAAATTATAATCAAACCAAAGCAGGGGCTGGACACTTGACACTGATATCAATTCATGTTATATTTTGCTACAGTACATGTAAAAGGGGCGGAAAACTTTACAGAGTGAAGAATCATCTAGCAAAGCCATGGACAGAGCACATAATAAGCATTCCAAGTTTGCGTAAAAATCTTCGCCAAAATATATACCAAATACTCAAGGTAGATGCGGTGGATAAAAATGCAATTCTTCACGTGGAAAAACGTACAATTTGTTTCGACTGCCCAAGTAAACTAAGGCGTTGGACCACCACCTATAGCGTGCACTGTAAAAACGCAATGAGCGGAATGCAACGAGGAAATTACTGTACTGTCAAAATCACTCCATTATAATACTTCCCTTATATGTATACATATATTATACATAATATGAAGTAAAAATGTATATAAAGCTATTATTGTGCCCATATGCAGCTATGGCATAGAATTGTGGGAATCCGCCAGAAGTCCAGCATTGCCATCATACAAAGAGCCCAGTCAAAAATTCACAGAGCAATGACTGATCCTCCGTGGTATGTCACAAACTAGATGCTCCATCAAGATCTTCATGTGTCAACAATTCACAATTCAAGAAAAAAGTCATACACATTATACCAAGTTAGAATATCATAACAACTTACTCCTCCAAGCACTTGTACAGGAAAACATTCCCAAAAGACTGAAAAGAAAATGGCCAATAAACCTAAAATGAGATGTGCGAGGTATTCCCAGTAGATAAATCTCATCAGGGCAGAAAAGGAACTATCAACTATGCCAACATCATAGCTTATAGTATGTAGTTTTTGATTACTGTTTTTCAATAAAATAAAGGACTGGTCTTTGCAAAAAAATTGTCCCAAATCTAGTCTTTGTCAAAAATTGTCCCAAGTCTGCTGTGTACTCTGCAAAATATTTCTCCATAAACAAAATAAAAATATTGTAATTCATATCAGTCCACAGACCTCTTGGTGAGGTAAAAATAGGTGACGCAAGTACATCCCTTACAAAAAATGTGATACCAAATCATACGATGTATAGGATGACACAAGTACTATATCTACTTTTGAAAATAAAGGTATGCTATGGCTACACATTCCACTTTATTCTTTAATAATTTCATAGTTTCAAATAATTGATGTACTTGCGTTAAGCCCTGTTTAAATAATGTTAGTGTTTGTTTGCATCCCTCCTACTTTCATTTTAATACATTTTGTTTTTCAACCGGTCTTCTTGTAGTACAGATAAAAAAAGCTTTTGTTTGCTTTGTAGTACTGACAACCGAATTATACTATCGCAACGCATTACAAAGAAAATGCCAGTTGTCAGAACTACAAAGCAAACAAAAAGCTTTTTTTATCCGTACTACAATAAGACTGGTTGAAAATCAAAATGCATTAAAATGAAACTGGGAAGAATACAAACAAACACTAACATTATTTAAACAGGGCTGAACACAAGTACACCAATTATTTGAAACTTTCAAATTAATAAGGAATAAAGTTTGAATATGTAGTCATAGCATACCTTTATTTTAAAAAGATTAAAAGTAGATATAGTACTTGTGTCATCCTATACATTGTATGATTTGATATTACATCTTTTGTAAGGGGTGTACTTGCGTCAATTTTTACATCATCAAGAGGTTTTTGGACTGATATCAGTACTTTTTGTACAGCTTTTAAATTCTATTCTCATATACTAAAGAAAAGTAATATGGATTTTTTCAATAATTTCTTAGAGGTATGCAGTATTTCGTAAAATTTTTTTGATCTGTGGTCAAAAAATGTGTAAGTTGGAAACAACAAAAAAATGAAATGGTGGACCACTTGTTTTAGCTATAACTCCACAAGGGTGGACCAAATACCTCAAATATTATATACCATTGGAAAGGTCTTGATTTGAGCTCTCTATATGTGATTGAAAACCGTATAAATTGGAAAAACTTGAATAAACCAAAAGGTTTGACCATTTATAATGGCTATAACTCCACAAGGCTACACCGAAAATCTCAAATATTACATATTAGTAGAAAGGTCTTGAATAGAGCTACAAAAAATAAACGGTTTTAAAGATTAAAACTAACTTATCCGCATTTGTGGCCCTGAACAATATTCTATCATAAAATTGTCACTTGTATACACTTCGGGGGATGTATCGTGTTAACAAACTGAAATTTCTCCAAAAGTAACCAAAAATGCAGAATATCTGGATTTATAGGACCCCGCTGTACTCGCTATAGTCAGCTGAAAATCAATAGGGTACATCTGCGAGACACCTTGAATGAGTCACCTTGAAAAATAAAGGGTTTTAAAGATTAAAACTAACTTTTCCGCATCTGTGGCCCTGAACAATATTCTAACATAAAATTGTTACTTGTATACACTTCGGGGGATGTATCATGCTAACAAACGGAAAATTCTCCAAAAATAACCAAAAATGTAGTATATCTGGATTTATAGGACCCGCTGTACTCGCTCTAGTCAACTGAAAATCAATAGGGTACATCTGTGAGACGCCTTGAACAATATTCAATCATAAAATTGATCAATCGTATACTCTTTGGCGGCTGTATCGTGCTAACAAACTGAAAATTCACTTACAATGACAAAAATTTGGTACTTCAAGTACCATAGTACCCGTTGTACTGGCTTTAGTGAGCTGAATATCAATAGGGTTCATCTTTGAGATGCTCTGAATAATATCCAATCCTAAAATTGGTCATTTGTATATACTCCGGAGGCTCTATCATGCTGACAAACTGAAACTTCTCCAAAAATGACAAAAATATCGTACTTAAAGTACTGTAGCACCTATTGTATTGGCTCTGGTGAGATGAAAATCAATAGGGTTTATCTGTGAGATGTCCTGAATAATATTCAATCATAAAATTGGTGACTTGTTGAACTCCGGAGGCTGTATCGTGTTAACAATCTGAAATTTCTCAAAAAATGATAAAAATATTTTTGGAGAAATTTCAGTTTGTTAGCACGATACAGCCTCCGGAGTATACACAAGGGACCAATTTTATGATTGGGTATTATACAGGGCGTTTCAAAGATGAACCCTATTGATATTCAGCTCATTGAAGCCAGTAGAACCAGTGCTATGGTACTTGAGGTACCAAATTTTTGTAATTTTTGGAGAATTTTCAGTTTGTTAGCACGATACAGCCTCCAACGTGTATACAAGTGATCCATTTTATGATTGAATATTGTTCAGGGCGTCTTATTGATGGACCTTATTGATTTTTAGCTCACCAGAGCGAGTACAACGGGTGCTATGGTACCTGAAGTGCCACATTTTTTGTCTTTTTTGGAGAAATTTCGGGTTGTTAGTATGATACAGCCTCCGGAGTGTATACAAGTGGCCAATTTTATAATTGGATATTTTTCAAGGTTTCCCATTCAAGGCTCATTTTCAGGTGACTATAGCGAGTACAGCGGGTCCTATAAATCCAGATATACTGCATTTTTGGTTACTTTTGGAGAAACTTCGGTTTGTTAGCACGATACGTCCCCCGAAGTGTACAAGTGACAATTTTATGATAAAATATTATTCAGGGCATCTCACAGATGCGGAAAAGTTAGTTTTAGTGTTTAAAACCGTTTATTTTTAGTTGGAAAATTCAAAATATTTGGTTAGTAAGTCAAAAATTTGTTTCATAATTGGTAGTATGGATTTTTACACATATAATTTGGAACTATTGATATGAATCCACCTCTATTTCCATTTTTAATTCATTTTGGTTGAAGAGACACCCAGAAAATGAAAGATCTGAATGTGTGTTACACATACTCCTTATGGCCTATGCGATCCCATCTAACTTAGAGAATGGTGACAAATAAGACATCACTTTGTAAACAAACTGTCACTAATGAATCCAAAAATTTGTTTTACTTATATTGTTTCATTTACCAATATAGGCACATTAATAAATTTTAAATATCACAGTTTAATAGTAATATCAGTTTCTTGTACATGCCGAAAAACCATTGTAATATAGATAAATTGTCCTATATTTATAACATAAATTTTTATACCTCATATTTCATTTAATCATGTTGATGATACATGTGACAACATTGTAAGAAGATACCTAAGAGTGTCATCATTATAGAGATTCTAGATGCAATAACCGAAACAGGTTCTCTACAAGCTTACATTAATACAAGTTTATATTTCGTCAACTTACCATTTCTGGAAACGTCCAATTCGACGAGGTGTTCGAAATTTTGAACATCTGACGGCAAATTGTTAATTTCATTATCACTTAGACCGAGTTTACGGAGTCTTGTTAGTCGAAAAAAGTTCTGAAACAATTATTTTAGTGTAAATAAAAATATATTTGACAAAAAAACAATTTTAAAACATTCAAAACATAAATAATAATAGAAAAGACACTGTTAATTTATATACTTGTAACAAATTTGAATATCACGAACAGGGTTGGGCAAAATCTGATTTTTATCAAAAAAAATCAAAAACCATTGATTTTTTCAAAAAAATCACGATTAATTTTTGATTTTGTAAATGTGAATATAAAATTTGAACATTTTGATTCCTTGAAATTATTGTTAATTATTTTAATGTATAAGTCTAAAAATTATAATACAATTTGCGACTCAAAAACTTGTGATAACGCATTTGTCGCGCTTCTTACAAGATAATTCTTGTCGCGATTTGTGTTCCTTCTGTCCTATACACTCACTATACAGTGCCGAGTACTGCCGAGTGAGGCACGAACGCGTTTGTTGTGCTTTTTGCAAGAATATTCCTTCTCAACCTATAAATTGACGTTGCCCAACAATTTCACGCATTTCGCTAGTTAGGTTAGTTAAGTGAAGTGAAAACATATAAAGTAAAATGATTGGAAGAAAAGAGGATCCAGTTCTATATTAAGACAACAATTCCAAATAAATTGGGGTGTAGGGCTATTTGTAGAAAGTGCAAGAAAGGTATTCATGGGTTAGTCCAAAGACTTAAAGCATACCACGATGTTTGTAATTATCTAGAGAGGAATACAGGTAATTAAATTATTAATTTAAGTAATTTTATTTATATTTAATAAAGATTTTTATTATTAACCCGGGAATGATCGCGTGGTTAGATTTTGCCTAACATTTTTTGTTTTTTTGTTGATTCTCCAAGCACCTGATATTTTATTTTTGAGATAATTTAGTGAAAGTTTTCAGACATAAATATTAATTTTAAGTTAAGTAACAGTGTAATTTTTAATTATATATTCTGAGATATTTTGAAATATTTTTTAAATATATATTTATTATATTATAAGTAGATACATTTTTGATAAATAACAGAATACAACAGGGTAACAAATGTTTCTATGCATTAAAAGACACATGTAAATCAAAGATATTGTTTACAAACACAAAAATTAAAATATACAAGACAGTAATTAGACCAGTCGTACTTTACGCCCCAGAAAATTTTTTGATAGATATTATTTTTAACAAAGATAATATAAGTTTTAAGTATTCAGTTATAGATATTTTAGGATATAGATTTTAGGCATATAGGATTGTTTTTAAATGTTAGGTGAAATCTAACACGTGGCCTTTAATGTAACTTTTTTAACGCGACCTTTCCCAGGTTAATTAAAGATTATCTTTACTCTTCTATACTTACTTAATTTTTAATTTTTTTCAACTTAAAAAAATAAATTCGCTTTTACATCTCTATTGAACATTTTCACTTTATTTTAAAATCAGTAATTCAATACTATATCAATATATCATCAATTAATCAATTCCAATTTTCAACTATGTTTTTTCTCTTTCCAGAGAGTCGAATGTCACTTGACAGTTTTGCTAGCACATCATCTGCTTCAAGTTGTAGTTAACTCATGACGGATAGTTCATATGTTAGAAAAACTCCGCCGAAAGTACCAACAAGTGCAACAACTTTTGAGTCCAGTCCAAAAAAAGAAAGCAATTGAAACTCAGCCTACCATGAGTGGTTTTGTAATGCGGACTTCAACTGCAAAAAACATAAAATTGACAAACAAATAGCAGAGGCTATTTTTGCTACTAATTCGAGCTTCAGATGTATTGAGAATTTAGAGGTGAAAAGGCCATTCAGTTATTAAGGCCTGGTTATACACCGCCCTCTAGAAAAACGGTAGCAACAAGTCTTTTGGACGAAATCTATGAAGAGGAAAAAGAAAAATGTTTCTCCTCCCTGTCAGGACAGTCCGTAAATATGTCAATTGATGGGTGGTCAAACGTGCACAACGAACCAGTGATATGTGCAACGATAACCACTGAAGATGGACAAGCCCTCCTACACAAAACTATGGACACATCAGGAAATCCACATACTTCAGAATATTTAACTCAAATAGTTTGTGACCTGATTTCTTCATGTGAATTAAAATACAAGTGTACTGTAAAATCTTTTGTGACAGACAATGCCGCAAATATGACACTTATGAGAAAAACATTAGAAGAAAAAACGAACGCAAAAGTTATAACTTATGGCTGCTCTGCACATATTTTTAATTTACTGTGCAAGGACTTTCAAGTTAAATACATTAAAGAACATGTGGTCCAAATTGTTAAGTATTTTCGAAATAACCATTTGGCTAGAGCTAAACTCAGTCAAGCAGGAGGCAGTGCTTTAGTCCTTCCAAGCGATGTGTGATAGAATAGCCTTAGCGACTGCTTAGAGATGGACATCATATTAAAAATCTGCGAAGAAAATAAAAAGGAGATTGATTCCACTATTTATCAAAAAGTTTCAAATATTGGGATTAGACATGCAGCAGCGCAAGATTATTTTAACATTTTAAAACCTATATCAGTTGCTCTTGATACTGTGCAGAGGAAAAATGCTACTATCGCAGATGTTGTAGAGCAGTGGAAACATTTACAATATATCTTTGATGAATCTGTGGAATTACCATTACAAAAAACACAACAATTTAATAATTGATATAAGCAAGCACTAACGCCATATCATTTTATAGTGTATATGTTGAATCCACAAAAAACAAAATACCAGTTAACACCAGAAGAAAAGAATATAGCTTTAGAAACAATTAACGAGTTATATGAAAACACTGGACTGTTACCTTTAGTAATAAAGTTAAATGCCCGCAGTGCTCCATTGAAGCAAGTTATGTTTTCGGACAAAGTAATAAAAAATGTAAATGGACTACAATGGTGGTTATCACAAAATGATGAGCCGGAAATCTTGAAACAGTTGCCAATAATAAAACAGTTCCTGTGTGCAACTGCTTCTACAGCTTCAGTAGATTTAGTTCTTTTGTCTTGTACACTCGGATATTAGAAACAGATTAGGCACAGAAAAAGGAGGAAAACTCATGTTTTTGTTTAAATTGTATAACGAAAATGAATAGACTGAATATATACAGTAATAAAATTTAGGTGTTACGTTTAGTGTAAGAATTTGGAATGATGTACTTCTTTTTTGTTGTTTTTGCTAAAAGCAGATACTTCTTTCGATTTTTGAGAAAACTTTTATATTATGTTGTTATCTGGTTCTGAATAAAAAAGAAAAAAATTGATTTTAAATCAGGATTTTAATTTTGAAAATCAAGCGATTTAAATCATAATTTTAATCACTTGAGTTTAATCAGCCCAACTCTGATCACGAATTTTTTTAGAACTTATTCTATTCATATCCCTCAAACTTACTTTGCAGAGATATGCAATACATAATACAAAGAAGTCAAACAAAACACTCTGTATGATAGCTGATGTACCCTGATATGTGTCAAACTTAACTACCCAGACCTACAAAGCTCCTTTGTACAAGACATACACAAAGAACAAACCAAAAAAGCTATATTCTTACAGCAATCCCTAACGCTATCTCTTATTTAAGCTTTAAATCGATAGGAGACTCAAATGGAACATGCCAGCAATTGAAAAGATCGTATCACTAGAGAACACCTCGCCAAGCCAATAGAAGTTCTCCTGCTTTTAGCACATCAATTATTTATAAGATAGACAGACAGACAGAGAAAAAAAATTAAACCTGACAGACTAGCTTACATATGCAAGAACAACAATCCTTATACTAGAAGACAACCAGAAAGACCAAAGAAAAGATGGGCAGACAACTTGCTATCAACTAAAACAGCAACAAAGACAGAGTAAGAGGCAGACAAACAGGAGAAAACCTATTTGAGTGAAGAAGAAGAAATTCTTAAAGAAATATTTGTTTTAATTATTAATAAATGTGATATAATAAAAAATAACCTATAAACTTCTTGCTTTTGATTTCTTTTATTTTTATAAGCTGCTTGGAGCTCTATTTTTATTTAAATCCTGAAATCCCCTGCTGAAAAATATTACTTTTAGATCCAGATAATAAAAGTCAAAGACTAATTAAGCTAACAACTCGACTGTATGTGTTGACCTTTATGAATAATGCATTATCATAAGATATACTAGAAATATTTAAAGCCACAGTTTTTCATTTTCTTTTAAGGTGTTATGAAAAACTATAATTAAAATTAGATATCCAAAAGATTTTCCATGTTTGGTATTTTTTTACAGTTTACGACGTGATGAATGTTTCTATTATTATGGATCATTAATTTTTAACTAAAAATCTGGATTCATTAAGACATAGTTTTGTTTCCTACAATTCAAATGTGAATGAAATGAGAGATTGTTAATGGGGTTACATTGTTAGGCAACCTTAAGATCTATTGTCTCCCCTTATCAGAGCTGTTCTCGCCACCATCTACAGCTCCCCTTCCAGTTCCAGAGTTCAAGTGAACTCAAGTATCTAGGATGGCTTCAAGGAGGTTAGATCTTTGCTCCTACAAGTTTCTTATCCCATTCAAATGTGACAAAAATATAAATTTTATTATGAAATGTTTTATTAAACCTTCTCGTAACTCTATTGTAATAAGTAGTAGAAGAGGATTGCTGGTATAAAATTTATTTAACAATGTTAATGAACTAAGATTCATTACATACATGTCAGGGTTTATAGCGTTTTATGCCTCCTGGTTCCTAGTTTCCATTGTTGTCTGTTTCCTTGCGTCCATACTGTATTTGGTCTTTTGGTGGGTATACAATTCAACATCCTCTGCATAGGTCCATATCAATGTATATTGTCTGTTGGGGCTGATTATTAAACCTTGCTTGCCCCTTGCCCTGATTTGAGTACTTTTAGTAGAAACTCTTGCTGCAGTTTCAATTCTTCGTAAGCTTGTTCGCTGATAGGTTATACAAATAAAAATCTAATAATTTTCTGTGAATTTTTATATATATTTGTCAAAGTGACACCAACAAAAAAAACTTCGATCTCTATATTCAGACGATACAAAAAGCTTGCTCTGACAGCGGACAGATACCAACTGCCAGAGACAAATACTACTAAATAAAATTAACTGTCTTGTTGACAGCGACAAAAGCTGAATCCACTCTCCGCGACAGATGTCCGCGACAGATATCCGCGACAGATGTTCTTCACAACATACCGGCCCCCATTTCTTCTTCAAGTCTATTTGGGGAGAAATCCATCTTCAGTCCGATTGGACACACCATAGCCACGGGTCTCTTCATTATAATTTCTTTTCCTTTCCACTTCCTAATTGTAACATCTACAACTCGGACTTGACCGTCTTTTCCCGGAAACACGTTAGAGATGAAACCTTTTCTCCAGCAATTCCTTGGAAGCTGCTTATCCACAATGAGGACAATGTCACCCATTTTTAATGGCTCGACTGGCTTATGCCATTTCTCTCGTAGCAATAAAGTGGGTAGATATTCTTCTGTCCATCTAGTCCAGAAGAGGTTAAGTACAGCTTGGGATTTCTTCCATTGCTCCCGAAGTATACCTGTACATTCTCCTTCCCATGGTAGGTTTGGTCCAACATCCGAAAATCCCCTTAAGAAGTCATTTGGCGTGAGACTTGTAGGATCCTTGGGGTCGCTTGAGACGTAGGTTAGTGGACGAGAATTTACTATATTCTCGGCTCCTTTGATGATGGTTAGCAGAGTTTGATCTCTCGGACACTTTTCCTTTAATGTAGACTTCAATATTTTCTTCACGGATCGGACTAACCTTTCCCAGACACCAGACATATGGGGTGCTCCTGGAGGTTGGAAGTGCCACTCCATCATCTCGAATTTTCCAGTTGATTTAATTTCTTCCCAGTTCAATTTACCCCATTGCTTCTTCAATTCTGAATTGGTCCCAACGAAATTCTTGCCGTTATCACTATAAATGTGGGTGGGTCTTCCCCGGCAATCTATAAAGCGTGACAAAACTAACAGCATCTCATCCGTGCTCAGTCCAAACGCGACTTCCAAATGAATTGCCCGAGTAACCATGCAGGTGAATAGGGCTATCCAACGCTTTTCCCGATGTCGTCCAACTGTGACCTCAATGGGACCAAAGAAATCAACTCCAGTAAAGGTAAAGGGTGGACGACCCGCAGCTAATCGAAAGTGAGGTAATTCACTCATCTCAGGAATTATTGGTTTGACATTTCGAAATTGGCAAAGAAGACACGAAGAGATGGCTCGACGAACTGCCGTATGACCATTCATGATCCAGAATGATTTTCGCAGGTTGTTAAGGGTTGTCGACTGTCCTTGATGACCATTCTTCTCGTGTTCATTCAAAATTAACAACATAACCACACGATCATGAGATGGCAAAATCACTGGGTTAAAACCGGGAATCCTTCCATTCACTCTCATAAGTCCATCCGTGTCCAAAAAAGGCTGAAGTTTGTAAAGAGGACTATTTTTCATCTTCATATTCATCGCCAGTGCAGAGTTTTCCTTAGTGAAGCAATTCTGCTGAACTTGACGTAGAATCAGTCTTTCTCCTTGTTCCAAATCCATAGGTTTAAGACTAGAAGTCACACATTCGTGGCAGGTTACATGACCCGAAACGTTATCCTTTCTACATTGTTCTTTTCTCCAAGGTGTATCAATTCCCGTCTCCTTCGGTTTGATTCGGCTTATCCAGAATTTAACTGTTGCAGTGACTCCAGCTGCTACGCGTTTCATTCGGTGATAGGATGAAAATTTTTCGGATTTGATCAACACCTTACTCCACGAACTCGATCCACATATTTCCGTAGCAGAGTCGAGTTCTGGATCTGTCGGCAACGAAGAACATGTGAAGAGTTGACTCTTTACTTCCTCATTTCCTTCCAATGAGTCTATCAAAGTCTCGACCGGCCAAGCTGAGGGATCCTTAAGGAGAAAAAACGGTCCACATAACCAAAGAGAGTTCTTAGTCAGCTCAATTTCTGTCTTCAGTCTTGTCCCTTCATCGGCTACATTGAGTGCTGTTGGAATCCACTTCCATTCTGAGGGTGAATTATTTTCCTGCACTTCTCCAATCCGATTGGCTACCCACTCACGATAACGAAGGCTCAAAGAACGAATCCATTTCAACACTGTCTGCGAGTCACTCCAAAAAATCCGCGAATTAAACTTAACGCGTAGCTCCTTACAAATTGTTGTAGCTATGCGAGTACCAAGTACTGCTGCCAATAGTTCCAGTCGGGGAATAGTTAGTTTCTTCTGTGGTGCTACTCTTACTTTTGAAGCCATGAAAGAAGTAGTGATGGCTCCACCAAGAACAGCTCGGAGATAACAAACTGCGCTATATGCTTCCTCGCTAGCGTCTACGAAAACATGGAGTTGGAGATCTTCAGCGAGATGAATTCCGTACACGTAGAGTCTTGGAACTTTCACATTCACGATGCTCTTGAGGTTGGCAATCCATTTCTTCCATTCTTCAAAGACAGAATCAGGTATTAGGTCATCCCATCCCACACCAGACTTCCAGGTGTATTGTAATAAAATCATTCCTTTAATCTTGAAATTCCCAAGAAAGCCGATAGGATCATAGACCGACATAACAAGGCTGCATACTTCTCTCTTTGTGGGATGTCTGCCTTCAATTATTTCTTGGTCAACCTTGTGGAAGTTGAGTTTAAAACTAAACTCGTCGTCTGCCGGATTCCACCACAACCCGAGAACTCGTTCTCCGGAGAAGTTAGACTTTTCCCCTTCCATCAGCTTCATCGACGAAAGAGATCCGGACGCTCTGAATTCTTCGGGAATGCTTTCAATAACATGTTGGCTATTGCTGGTCCACTTCCTGATACACATTCCACCAGCAGCAAGGATAGTAGTGATGTCCCTTCGTAACATAATAGTTTCTTCTTCCGTTCTGGCACCAGTACAACAATCATCGACGTAGAAATCCTGTTGAGTAGATCGAGAAGCTTCGGGGTACTCGTCCTGGAAACGAGCGGCATTTTTATTTTTTACAAATATAGCGGATGATGGCGATGAAGTCGCTCCAAATATCATGACTTGCATCTCATACGTCTCAAATTTTCCCTTCTCGTTTTTCCACAGGAAACGTTGACTGGCTCTGTCTCTCTTCCTAATTTTAACACGATGAAACATATCCTCTATATCTCCCATGATCGCGATGTTATGGAGTCGAAAGTTCCACAAAACACTTAACAAGGATTGATTTAAATCAGGACCTGTCAAAAGGAAGTCGTTCAGACAGTAACCATTCGTCTTAGCAGCAGCGTCGAAAACCATCCTTATTTTTCCTGGCTTGTTGACGTTGCTGATAGTAAAATGAGGAATGTACCATGTCCTATCCGTGACCACTTCCGCTTCGGCTGAAGAAAGCTTCTTGATAAATCCCTTAGTTTCGTACTCTTTGATTTTTGCGTGATAGATCTTGGCATATTCCGGGTCACGTTTCATTTTCTTCTCCACAGATGAAAGTCGACTGATTGCATAAGATTTACTTTCCGGCATACAAAAATTGTCTTCTTTCCAGAGTAGTCCACATTCCCATCGGTTCCCGTTGAGCCTCGTAGTCTCTTCCAGTATGTTCAAAGCACGCTGATCTTCAACTGATCCTTTATTAGGACGTGGGACGACTCCGAAAGCTTCAAGACTAAACTGCTCCTTCAGCAGTTGGTCGAGACGACAGGTATTGTATTCGGTTAAGGTATTCATTGCAGAAATATTCGCCTCCGTGAGCGATGATAGTCGATCACCGGCTAGGACCCATCCTAACTTGGTCCTCTTGGCTATTGGCTCGTGCGGATGCCTTTCTAAGATTTCACGATGCGCAGTGAGGTATGGATGATCCTCACCAATGATGAGTTGAGGAATGACTTTTTCCATATTTTTCAGCTTTGCACGTCGAAGGAAAGGCCAGTTTTTCTTTACTTCCATTGCATTTATGGTGTATGGGGAAAGTCCAAGTCCATCCATCGTCACAGCATTATTTATAATGTACTTTTCGGCTTTCTGAAAAGTTCCATGGACTGTAATCTGAACTCGACGGGCTACCTCAATAAATTTTTTCCCCCTTACTCCCTTATATGTGTGCTTAAAAGTTTCTCCTTCCAGGCCAAGTTGATCAGCCAAGCTCTTTTCAATCGCTGTGATATCCGCTCCAGAATCCAATAGAGCATAGGTATGGACGGACTTATTTGGACCTTTTACGATGATAGGAACTATTGAAAGCGGTTTGGAAGAATCTGTCTTCATCGCAGATATTGTATTTATTTCTCCAGTCCCTGAAGGGATATCTACTTCCTGCGAATTGAGATGCGATTTCTTCTGACTTAAGTGGATCAGGGGGTGGTGATATCTGGAACATCCTTCATGAGAACATTCTTCCTTGAGAGGGCAATCTTTCATTCGATGCTTTCCAATCAAACAAGAAAAGCATAACTTCTGTTCTTTGACAAATTTCCACCGATCCTCGACATTTTTCTTCCCAAATGCCCAGCATTTTGTTATATTGGTGTGATTAGATTTCTTACAGAAAGGACATTTGGACTTAGCTTCCTCCGATCGTGTGACGCGGAGATTTCCGGTTCCCCGTTTAGAATGCTGATTTCTCGGCCGTTCCTTTTCTTCTAGGGAATCCATTCCTTTTGGTTTCACCATCTGGACTGCCATCCTCTTTTGTATGGAAATCCAGTCACTGAAGGTCTCCATATTCTTCGTTCTTCCGCTGGATTCGACAAACATGATCCATTCTCTTTTCATCACATTTGGCAACTTCTCAACCAACTTGTTTAGCAAGTAGATGTTATGTAAGTAGTCGTACTGCTGATGACCTACGATACTCGAGATAAGACACTGTACCGCACGGGCGTATTCAACAATGGTTTCAGGCTTCTGCAGATCTGGATTCTTTGCGTTCTCAGCTTGACGTATCAGACTTTCAATGATAAGCTCCGGCCTTCCATATTCAAGTTCCAGCACTTCTATGATCTGTGGAACGTTGGCAGGACAGGAAAACAAATATTTTACTGACTCATATGCTTCACTCTTCACCGCCTGACGTAACCTATTGAGGTTTACCCCATCATCGGCGTTCCTGGTTCTGTTGTACTGCGACCTAAAATTCATCCAATCTTCTGGTTTTCCCCCAAAGAATGGTAAGTTCGAGTCAATTACACTACTTGATTGGGACTGGAAGTTCTTACTTCCTATTTCAGCTGCGGCTATGAAGGCTCTTTCCAAGGCTGATGCAAGTTGATCGACTCCAATCTGTTGGGAACTTGACTGGATTTGTGACTGAGGTAGATGACCATGAGAAGTTGAAGCATTTCCAGTTTTTGGGAAGACTATTGTTGGTCCATTAGATGACGAAGGTTCAAAACGATGAGGCTGGAACTGAGGATTTGGCACACTCCCTTGTTGAATCAGCTCGCTCATCTGCTTTCGATCAACAGAAGTTGAAACATATTGACCTCCGCTACTGGCAAAGACTTGTTTTGGAAAATCGCGATGATCTGTACTTTGAAAGGTGACTTTGTGAATATGACTGCGTTGAAGATGGGAACCTGACGGTTCCGTAGGATGTTGAAATCCTTCCGGCTGGTTTCTTCTTTCTTCATAGGGACAATCACGTTGTAACATCCCACCGCTGTCACCACTCTAATAATATGCGATTAGATAGATAGATATCCCACCGTGTTACCACTCTAATAATATGCGATTATGTATCACTTTAATCCGTATTATTTACTGATGTCACCACTCTAATAAATGGGTATTTTCTTTTTCGTTCTTATGGTGAAGCCGTGATAAACTCAGCCGATGTTGCTGATATCCCAGGCTGTCACCAATCTAATAAACACCACTATGTAGCTACCAAAGATAATAATCGCTGTCACCAGTGTAATAACTTGTATTGTATCGAATCGGTATTATCCTATAGTTCCTAGTAGTATCCTATATCTGGGGTAATGTATATAGTAGTTCTCTGTTACCAGTGTAGTAACTCTATCTATCGTCCCTTTTTTCTCTATCTGTACAGCTGCTGTCACCAGTGCCTGATGGCACAAAAAAAAAATTATAGAACCCGGGATTCTCCCTGCGGAATTTCCTCGAGGAAGGGGGGTTGTTCCGGGCTCGAGCGGTCGAAGACGTCGTGGGGCCCCTTGGGCTTATACAGTGTGCCAAGCCCGAGTTCGTAGTGCAGGGTTAGCTGGTCCGACCTATTTGACGGGTATGGGGTGGTGAGGATTGAGATAATTGAAAGGTTAGAGCATATGATAACAATATATTACAAAAAAAACAAAACTGTGTCAAATAACCTCCGAAAGTAAACTAGTATTAGCGGTACCTGAACTATGACCTCTATTTCTAGTATAAACGTCTACCAAACTCTATGATCTAGGATTTAACTAAAATTCTCAAGTGTACAATATAAAATATCTCTGAAATGGTTTTAACTTATGGATCTCCAGTGCAACGGAGAATATCAATATGTTTGACTAAAATCCCTAGTGTAACGTAAATAACTCTAAAAAAGATTACATATAGTGGAAAAGATCTCTAATGTCGAATTAGGTATAGTATCGAGCCAAATGTAGTTATATCTACGTAGTTTGATTAACTAATTAGATGATAAAGAGATAATATGCACAAAAAAAATCTGAATATAACTAGATAAAATGCCCTATACTCTTGGGCCTTAGCGGTAGATGAAGGGCGCTGATGTATAAGAACACTCGATATGACTGAACACCTTGTAGAGTCCCTTAACTTTCTTGGGTTACCCGATTTAGTCAAAGAAAAAAAAAATATAATAACACAAACCAATATTCAATATAATAAATGAATTTGAACTTTTAAAAAACTTACGTTTTGAAAATCCCACAGGTCACATAAATATTCACACTATTACTTTTTGAGGGTGAGGGTCCGTCAAGACTCAGACTTGCCTCACCAGGGGAGAGATAATACCTATCTCACCGACTGACTGACGGACTGACTGTCCCTTTTCCTAATATTTTTTCCATATTTATTTCCGTGATTCACCTTCAATGAAGGTTAATTATTCATATTTGTTTTATTTCGTGGTTTACCAAACTGACCTGTACGTGATATCTAATATTGTGTTAACCTTTGTTTTGTTTGTATATTTTCCTTTGGTTGAGGTCGATAATTAATAACTATTTTGAATTAAAAAACGAAATTCTATAGTGTTAGCCTTGTTTTGTTTAAATGTTTTAATTTATTTGAGGTCGGTAAATTTGATAACGATTTTGAATTAAAAGAAATTATCTATATAGGGTGTTTTTAGAACTTGTGTCATATCTCGTGTTTATTACAGTATAATTGGAACGAAGTGAACTTGACTGTTGGGTTGTTGATTGAGATTCCCGTTTTCATACTCAGCTGCATTACTCTCATCTTCAAATTCATCCTGCCTTTCATTCATGGTTGGTAGATGGATGCGATGATTTTGTGTAACTTCATTGATCGAGTTCTCATTCTCCTTATCTTGACTTTTAACCCATTCTCTCACGCTTTCAAATGATGGATTCTCATCTCCCGAATAACTTGCTTCGGAATCTACCTTCTCTGAGTCTGCGATATGCTTACTCAATATTGCATTAACTTTACTGCTAGAAGTTGACTCGTCGTACTCGACTTCTCCCATTAGTATTGCTATTTCTTCTCTCAGAGCTGTTACGTTATCCTCTAGCTCTTGCTCCAGAACTTCTTCGTCTTCGGACTTGTCTTTTTTTTGTTGAAGACGTTGCATCTTGTGTAATTTTGTTTCCAACTTTGCTTCTGCCGTTCGCAGTTTTTTCTTTGTAAGGGCTTCATTTTCTTTCAGCGTCTGTAGGGCCTTGTCCCTTTCGGCTTCCAACTCACAGCGTCGGATGGAAAATGTCTTACTGATTACTGAGGCTTTATTCGAAGTTTTGCGTAAGGTAACTGGATGAGGCATATTCTCGATCATGAATCTTGCTGGAGGAATTCCCTTGTTCTTCCTTAGACTTTGACGAACAGTTGGTGGATAACTTGAACTATCGGTTTTTTGGTCCTGGCATGACCTCACTGTACAGCTGGTGTTCTGTCCATTCAACAGTCCTTTCGATGGAGAATTGAAGCTGGCTGCTTCCGTATCTTCTCTTAGTTGGAACGGGCTGTTGGAACTGGCGGCTTTACGTTGACTTAGAGACATCCTTTTCCGAATTCTCTAACTTAGACTTTGACACAAATAACTGCAGGGAGTTCTTCCCTGGTTTCGGCACCACTATGTTGGGGCTGATTATTAAACCTTGCTTGCCCCTTGCCCTGATTTGAGTACTTTTAGTAGAAACTCTTGCTGCAGTTTCAATTCTTCGTAAGCTTGTTCGCTGATAGGTTATACAAATAAAAATCTAATAATTTTCTGTGAATTTTTATATATATTTGTCAAAGTGACACCAACAAAAAAAACTTCGATCTCTATATTCAGACGATACAAAAAGCTTGCTCTGACAGCGGACAGATACCAACTGCCAGAGACAAATACTACTAAATAAAATTAACTGTCTTGTTGACAGCGACAAAAGCTGAATCCACTCTCCGCGACAGATGTCCGCGACAGATATCCGCGACAGATGTTCTTCACAACATTGTCTATTATAGTTGTTTTTGCACCCATGATGTCCCTTATTTGTTCTTTTCTAATCATTTGCATTCTTGTGGCACCCGAATATCTTCTCCATAAATCCATTTCCTACTAGAAGACGGTCTTATTGGGATTTATTTAATTGTCAGGTTTTGCACCCGTACAATACCACTCTCTTCAAAGAAATGTTATAAATATCTTCTATGTTGTTTAGATATTTCTTTCGATCATAGTACTGAATTTAATGCACCAATAATTTTCTTTCCTTTACTTATACATTATTAGATTTCTTTATCTGTTCTCCCATTGTTGCTTATTAGGGTTCCAAGGTTTTCAAGACCAGCTCGTCATTTTTTGCACCTCTTTGTCCACCATTGAGTCATTAATAATAGTATTTTTTTATTGGGAGCTGGAATGAGTGGTAAAAAGAGTTGAATGCTACGTCTAAAGCAGCCTTTTACAAGAAATAGAAACATCTTGTCTATCACAGTGAATACACAACCATATAGAGAAGTTAGCAAACAACAAAGTTGTGAAAGATGTAATGATTGGCTAATCAACAATTATTGAACATCCCAAGAGGAAGGAAATGTTAGGGGGATTAGGTGCATCGACATCTTGGTCATTTAGCACCCATAAGAGTTTTTATTGTGGATATGCATTGTGTGGAATTACTTTAACTTTTATGTTTTATGTTGAAGTGAGTAATAACAATAATTCACCTCAACAACAATAATGAGAGGCATAAAATAAAATGTGCATTATTTGTGGAAACAACAACAAAAGAAAATAGTAACACAAACTACAGAAATTGGAACATTCTACAATGAAATGAAACATAGTAAACACTAATGTGTGCGAAGATCTCCATTGATAATATTGAAAATGAACTAGGAGAGTTATTAACAAATCCTAAGGACATCGCAAACGAATTCAATACCTCATTCAATTGCACTGGGAAAAGACTTGCTCAAAATATAAACCCAGATCCTAACTACAAAATCAATAGACCCTCCCTTCCAAACTCAATTACACTCCTACCCACAAACACACTTGAAGTAAACAGCATTATTCAAGAGTTGAAAAACCACAAAGCCGTGGGATCAGACGAAATCAAAACGGAAATGCTCAAAGTTATTGCGTCATTAATAACTGAACCATTAACTTACATCTTCAACAAATGCATTGAAACTGGTATCTGGCCTAGAGCATTCAAACGTTCAGTTATCATTCCAATATATAAAAAAGGTAACAAAAAACTAACAGAAAATTATAGACCCAATTCATTAATCACCCACTTATCAAAAATATTTGAGAAACTTCTAAAAAACAGACTACAAAATTTTATAAACAAATATAACATACTTTCCGAAAGACAATATGGTTTTCGAGAAAAAACGTCCACTCAAGATGCTATTCTGACCTTTACTAAAAAAATATATAACTCGTTAAACAACAACAAACCCTGTCTATGTGTTTTCATTGATTTATCAAAAGCATTTGATACTGTTAGCCACGAGTTGCTCTTTCAGTCGCTGGAGGGCATCGGTATCAGAAATACTTGCTTAGATTTATTCAAAAGTTATGTTACGAATAGGTATCAGACAGTCCGAATAAACGGTGTCGATAGTAAATCGTTAGTCGTACAATGTGGAGTGCCTCAAGGTACGGTCCTCGGACCTTTACTTTTCAACATCTACATGAATGGATTGTTTTCTGTGAAAAGCAGAGGTAACATTCGCAGACGATACCGCGATTTTCTACGAGGCGGATACCTGGACAGAAGTGAAAGAAATATTAGAAACAGACTTTATTATCATTAAAAAATGGCTTGCAAGTAGGTTGCTAACTATAAACTTTCAAAAAACCAACTTCCTACATTTCAGTTGTAATAAAACAAATCTTCCTCACTTCACTCAGCTCAACATCCTCGATGGTAAAAACAATCTTACAATTACAGCCGAAAGTAACAGTCATAATAGACTGGCACATGAAATGGGACATACACATCAACTACGTAGCCAAAAAACTACAATGTATCCTTTATAAATTAAGATACATGAAAAAAATCCTTCCTGTTCATCATTTGCTCACACTATATCATGCACTCGTTGAAAGTCACTTTCGATACGGTTTATTAGCATGTGGAGGTGCACTAAAATCCCACATCCGACCCCTTGAAGTTCTACAACGACGATTCCTGAAAATTATTCTAAGTAAAAACTCAAGATATCCAAGTGATCTACTATTTCAAGAATCAGAGGTACTCGACCTTAAACAACTCTATTACTACAATGTCAACATGAAGTACCATATAACAAAACACTCGTCAAACTTACCAAAACTACCTATAACACTAGACAAAGAAATAACCATGTAATACCACAAATAACAAAATCACTGCTGAGAACTAGTTTTTCTTACAACGCTCCAAAAATGTTCAATACTTTACCTGAAACAATTCGCGCTATACCCAACTCATTCCAATTCAAAAAACAGCTGAAAATGTTCATGAAGAGATCTAAAGTTCGAGTCTTTTGCGAACGATTATTTTAAGCAATCAATATTGACCAAGAAAATTCCTTGTTATATTTAGTTATATTTATTACATATACATTTTTTATCTCTATCCCATTTCTGTATGTGTTAAATATGAATACGCCTCAAGAAATATTGTTATTTTATTACATTTTTACATTTTAAATATATTTTATCATTCACACTTTTACCCATATCAAAATTGTTGTTGTAACCGACTAACATTCCAACTTATTTGTCCTAAAATGGTAAATAAATATTATTTTTATAACATTTTATTTTGTGATACTTAGTACTGTAGTTCGTTCATGTTGTTTGTAGTTTATAACATTATTGTATTGACTTCACTCCAATGGATTATATGTATAGTTCTACTGTATTTAGGCCTAATTATAATTTAAAATTCCTTGTGTCGTTGATTCAGTTTTATACATATAATTTATAGTGTTTTTATTTATATTGAATTCAAATAGTTTATAACTAGTATTGTTGTATGTGACCATTGTATATGATTAAATTGTATTTTTTGCGAAACAAGTGTAATAACACTTATCGCCAACCTACTTTATTCATTTCATGTAATGTTCTTGTAAAACCATATTTTTGAATAAAGTTATTATTATAATGTGCGTGGTGGAAGTTTGATACAGGCGCATCCAGGACTAAAAATGCTAAAAGAAAACCCTCCCAAAATGAATAACCCGCTTAATGAGGTGCTTCACTTTTAAATTCCACTTCTAGGAGATAAACTACACATTTTTTCTTGTACATATTCACCCAAATGCACCCATCGAACAAACGCTTTTCAACAAAGCCTCCCTATACAAATATGCTGTGATTGTAGGAGACCTAAATGTGAATTGGAATAAAAGCAGACAAATAAAAGATTTTATCAATAATGCACCCTTAGAAATGGCGTTTACTCCTCCACCCTTTAGAATGGCCAATAACCCAGACTCTACACCAGACCGTATAATATACACGAAAAACATCAAAAATAATATAGTAACAGTAGAAACCCATCCAGATTTAGGAACAGAACATGATGCAATAGAAATAACCATCAATCTACAAAGACCAATCATAGAGCAAGAAATAATAAAAAAGAACATCAAGAAGTGTGATATAGACAAACTTAACAAAAAGTTGGAGGAGTACATTGATTGTATGGGGGACAATCTGATTGATAGAGGAAAAATTGAACAATTCAACACCACAATAACATCACTCACAATAGAAAACAGCCCAGTCCTGAAAATAAAACACTACTTACATCCACGAACTACCACCATACATTATCAAAATGATAAAAAACAAAAGAAAATGCATCGGGATTACATGAGAGATCCCAATGTTGAGGCAAAAACACAACTAAACAATTACAACAAAAATGTACAAGCCCTAATTAGACAATACAAAACAACTCAAATGGGCTAGAGAGTGTAGTGAAATAAACGCCTAGCAAAGGTAAAGATTACTGGCAACAAATTAGAAAACTAACAAACTACATCACAGCCAAATGAAGAAAACAACATTGTGTATGCCACCGATGAAGAAAAAGCAGAGGTATTTGCATATTACTACAAGGAAACGTTCAGAGAAAACCATGAACCCCAATACGACCAACAAATACAGTGCAGACAACAGTAATATAGAAGATGTGTATTTTGAAATATTAAGCAAAGGAAAGAGTACTACTCCAGGACATGACCACATTACTAAAGATCTATTACGAAAACTGAGTGAAAAGATACACAGATATCTCATCAAAATATACGAGTACTGTTTGAAGCATCACTACTTTCCTAGTGAGTGGAAGCAGGGAACCTTTATCACCATTCCTCAACTTAATACAAACCATCATAGAGCAAAAAACTACCATCCAATCACTCTTCTTTCAGTTTTGGGAAAGCAACTCGAAAACATCATGAAATAACTGTTACAAAATGAAATCGGACACAAAATTCCTGATTACCAACTCGGCTTTAAACTTCCACCATTCACCCAGTAACCATTTTAACATCCAACATTCAAGCTAACCAACTAATGGGAAACCACTCTCCAGCTCGATTTCTTGATATAATCAAGGCATTTGATAGTATTTGGCACAAAGGACTACTCTACAAACTAATGGCACTAGAATGCCCTCGGTATTTGATCCTGCTCCTGAGAACAGAACTCTGCAAGTTAAAATCAACAAGCAATACTCGGTAACATTCCACAACGAACAAGGAGTTCCACAAGGCTCGCCATTGTCTCCTCTTCTATATAATGTTTACTGTCACGACATATACAACTACAGTCATCAACAAGACTACTTCAATAACAATTGTTACATTTTGCAGACTAGTCACAACAGAACCCTCTCGAAAACCGTTGAAAATTTACAAGTATTGTTAGACAGGACCCTGATCTGGTGCAACAAATGGAGGCAGAAAGTTAATCCAGACAAGTCACAATATATATTTAACTACATTAATTCACCAAACCTCGCACCAAACTCACCTAAAATAAATATAGACATAGACATTCACTGCGTAAAGTATGTGAGGTATCTGGGGGTGGGCATAGACCACAAATTGAACTTCAAACAACATAAAGAGGAAATGTAACAGTACGAGCAAACACTTTCGTTTAACAGTCAAGAATTCAGGGATAAGTAAGAAAACAGCTGCACAGATATATATATATATATATATATATATATATATATATATATATATATATATATATATATATATATATATATATGTCGCGTCAACGCCTGCGAACACCTATCAATTTGGTGCCACAGGTCGGATCGGGATGCGGTTTTCTGCATTCTCTTCCAAAACGATTATCTCGGAATGTGTCTGGGTAGATTTTCCCCGGAGATCGAAAATTGCATCGCTGCAGGCCAAATTGCGCGCGAAAATGCATTATCTGGGAGGCCTTTTGGAGGATTTTCAAATCTGATAAATAAGGGTCAGAACTCGCCCGGATCGGGTACTCGGGGGTTTCCGAGGCCGCTGATCACGAATATAATGTTCAAATCGACCCGAACACCTGGTGCACCAGAACCTGACCCTAAACGTCATCTCCGGGAGTTTTCCTGACACAATCAGAGAAGGTCAATCAAGAATCATTCTGGGGGGTTTTTTGGCCCGCTGAATCCAAATCTGGCATCGGCGAGCACCCCACTGGCACCTGGTGCACCGAAACCCGGGCTAGAACGTCGTCTCCGTGAGTTTTCTTGAGAAGACTGCCAAAACCTACCCGAAAATCATAAGAGGGCAGTTCTGTGGGGCGGTGGTCCCGAATTTCGCGCCGAAAACAACTCCCCGAACACCTGGTGCACCAGAACCTGACCCTAAACGTCATCTCCGGGAGTTTTCCTGACACAATCAGAGAAGGTCAATCAAGAATCACTCTGGGGGGTTTTTTGGCCCGCTGAATCCAAATCTGGCATCGGCGAGCACCCCACTGGCACCTGGTGCACCGAAACCCGGGCTAGAACGTCGTCTCCGAGAGTTTTCTTGAGAAGACTGCCAAAACCTACCCGAAAATCATAAGAGGGCAGTTCTGTGGGGCGGTGGTCCCGAATTTCACGCCGAAAACAACTCCCCGAATACCTGGTGCACCAGAACCTGACCCTAAACGTCATCTCCGGGAGTTTTCCTGACACAATCAAAGAAGGTCAATCAAGAATCATTCTGGGGGGTTTTTTGGCCCGCTGAACCCAAATCTGGCATCGGCGAGCACCCCACTGGCACCTGGTGCACCGAAAACCGGGCTAGAACGTCATCTCCGAGAGTTTTCTTGAGAAGACTGCCAAAACCTACCCGAAAATCATAAGAGGGCAGTTCTGTGAGGCGGTGGTCCCGAATTTCACGCCGAAAACAACTCCCCGAATACCTGGTGCACCAGAACCTGACCCTAAACGTCATCTCCGAGAGTTGTACAGACACGACCCCAACAAACTCACCAAAAACCGTTTCACAATTTGACACATTTATTAATGTGTAACTCTGGCGTAGGGCCCTCGAAAGAGTTGTTCCAGTGCTGCAGGAACAACAAGAATAATTTCCCCCCCCCCTCCCCCCAAGATCTCCGAAGCATGTCGAGCACACGTTGGAGCATTCATGTTGCCACGAGATATATTTAATATTAATAACAAATAGTTCTGTGAGTGATATTTTTTGTGCATATCAGTGACGGACATTTTTCGTGCATATCTGTGAATGCTTATTTATTTATCATCTATATCTCACTCAACGATAATTCGTAGCTGTGCATATCTCTTGATTAGAGAGGTAATCTATCAGTGGTAGTCTCATCATAGAAACATATCGATAATCAGGGTGAGTTCTCCATAACTTTTACAATTTACTGGAAATTTGGTTTAATAAATTGGATATAACTTAACTTTTACAACCTGTAATGATTCCAGAATAAATATTTGGATCATTTGAGTCATTTGGACATCCTGGAACAAGAGTATTTGACTTCACAATAACATACAGGTAGCAGCGGACAAATTCTATCCATTTGTCATAAAATTACCAGCTGAAAACTTGTAAATCCGTAAAACTCAATTGTGGAATACTAAAGCTATGAGAGTGTGTGTGTGTGTGTGTGTGTGAGAGAGAGAGAGAGCAGCTGCTTGTTCTCCCACCAATTGGTGTATGTGTATATAAATTTTTTGTCAGTGAAGTACGTTTAAATTTCTTACAATCTTCAAATTTACTATTTTTGCTTTTCTAGGATCATGGATAATGCTGAATCGTGCGTTATTTGCGACCACGTGGAAGGTTGGGTGAATTATTCCCCAGACAAATCGATCACCAAAGTGCAGGTCAGAGGGATCGCTAACATGGTCCACTTTTCACGTACAATACGGGAAGATGGTTTGCATAATGTTATTGAACATCTTGATTCCATTTACGTGCATGAAAAGTGTCCTGCCAGATATATTACGGCTGTGAATCCATTCTCAGAGCCCGAAGCCAAGAAATCAAGAGTAGCCGACAATTCAGATGATGTTCAACCTGTTGAGGACCAGGCTGACTTTGATGTTTCGAAGCGTTGTGTTATATGCACCAAAAACCTTGACCGTAACGGTCCATACTCAAAATGTTCTGGCGAGGGTGCAAAACAAAAGATCATCAACTATCTCGAGACAGAACAGTCAAATTTGCAATTATCCACGCGAGATGAAATTTTAGAGAAGCTCTTGGACCCCAATTATTCAAGTGAACAGGATGGGGCTATCAAATATCATCGAGCTTGTTATTTCAAACTACGTCCTCCCCGCAATTCTAAAGTGGATGGTAGGCATGAAAAAATTCAAGAGTCTATGAAACAGATATTCGATCACACAGATGCAAATCCAGAGTTGGAGTTCAACACTCATGATTTTCGTAAGATGTTGCAAGAAAAAGATATGCTCGTACCAACAGAAAATACTATTTGGCGCCATACAAGAGGTCACTATAAACAAGAATTAGTTTATGAAAGTAAGAAGGGGTCAGGGAGATTCTGCTGCTCAAAAAACAGGCGTTTAATGTTCTGAAGCGAAACAGTGACCAGCGGGATAATAATGAGAGTACAGATTTTGACCTTCTTGCTAAAGCAGCGAAAATTCTTGTAGAATCCCAGCGCGGCAGGGGCCGAGAAGGTTGATTTGGACGTGAAAATTCCGAACCACCGCCCCACAGAACTGCCCTCTTATGATTTTCGGGTGTGTTTTGGCAGTCATCTCAAGAAAACTTTCGGAGATGACGTTCTAGCCTGGGTTTCGGTGCACCAGGTGCCAGTGAGGTGCTCGCCGATGCCAGATTTGGATTCAGCGGGCCAAAAAAACCCCCAGAATGATTCTTGATTGACCTTCTTTGATTGTGTCAGGAAAACTCCCGGAGATGACGTTTAGGGTCAGGTTCTGGTGCACCTGGTGTTCGGAGGTCAATTTGAACATTATATACGTGATCAGCGGCCTCGAAAACCCCCGAGTACCCGATCCGGGCGAGTTCTGGCCCTTATTTATCAGATTTGAAAATCCTCCAAAAGGCCTCCCAGATAATGCATTTTTCGCGCGCAATTTGGCCTGCAGCGATGCAATTTTCGATCTCCGGGGAAAATCTACCCAGACACATTCCGACATAATCGTTTTGGAAGAGAATGCAGAAAACCGCATCCCGATCCGACCTGTGGCACCAAATTGATAGATTGGTATCCATTTCCGCGACCGTTGACGCGACTAATAGTTCAATATGCCGACCTATCCTAGAATACTATTACCCAATATATCTTACTGCGAATACTCCTACCATTAAGACACTTCAAACTGCAGAAACCACTACCTTGAGAACCATAACAAAGATAAGACACCCCAAAAATCCTCTGCACTACCCACCCAATAACCTACTGTATGAAACAACAGGAATTGTCCCCATAAATCAACACATACACAACCTCTCTGAAAAGTTTGCGCATAACGAACACAACCTAGAGATACTAAGCCAGTTCTGTACGAACAGGAATCAAGAAAGAAGGCCACACAGAACATACCCACTCAATACCATATGGGAGCACATTCAAAATTTCAATATTTAAAGAATAACCACATACCAAATTTTTTTTTCCTCTGTACATATATTTTTAATTCAATACTATTATCTAATAATTATACAAACCACCACGTAATATATTGTAACAAGCTGAAGGACCTTGGTCGATGGCCTATTGGGTGACCCAATAAAGTACACTAATTATTATTATTATTTTTTGTATACATTAAGGTATCTAAATTGGTGGGTAATTTGACTCCAACTGTTACAAGTTCCTTCATGAACTCTTGGTTTTGACTTTCAAACAGCTGACATTCCCATATCACATGATTTAATGAACCTATTTCTCCACATTCGCAATTCTGAGAGTTCTCTAATCCTATCTTGTTTTGCCATTTTGTTGACCTTTTGATTATATTGCAGCCCATTATGGCCTTTAATCCATACAAATGTAGTGTTTTTATTACTGTCAAAATATGATTGGATTTCTTCTAATATATTGACAATAATTGAGGATGTGAAAGCTACGAGCTACATATTTTTAAGAGTATCTACATGCTTTTACTATCTGTCAGTATCACCTATTCCACTTTTTGATGTTTTCTTATATATTTGATTGCCTCTAAAATTGCTATGAGTTCAGATATATAGGCTGATGTTTTATTTGAAAGTTTAAATAATCTGGAGACATTTTCATTTACTTCATAAAAAGCACATCCGGTGTTTTCTTCCATTTTGGATCCTTCTATGTAAATAAATTCGAAATTAGGCCATCATTTTGTTATTGAAAATAAAAGTTTGTTGATTTGGCACTTAGGTAGTATATCATGTTGATATATGTTTGACTGAAATTCCTGAAGGCAGTGGAAACTTGTGTTAGCCTTTTCTTTCACCAATATCATTTATTCATATTTTGGTTTAGTTTATGAACTTCTTCTATCCTATTTTGTGACATCATTCTCAATATGAGTTTTTCTGTAAGATATTCTATTCTTAAAACTAATGGAGGTTCTGCTGCCTAAACTTCTAGTATTGAAATGGGAGTACTTAGCAACATATCGTGTACAGACATAATCTAATACTGAACTAATTAGTGTTCTATAAAATATTAGAGATATATTTATTATATTTATAGCATTTTCGCTTCTTTTATTAGATGATTGTTATGATCTAACAAAGACAATTTACTGTTGAAAATTATTCCAAGATATTTTATTGATGATATGACAAATAGTAGATGTACCGGATCGAGTATTTGGCCGGTCCGACCTAAACCGGGATCCCGGCCGGTAGCCGGACCGGACCGCCGGAATACCGGCCGGATAGGGATTTACAAGGAAATATTTCAAATCCCTGCTGCTTAACGATATTTTACAGGTTCTATCTATCTAAAGCATAAAACTCTATATTATTTTCTTTTTTTTGTATACACAGGTCCTTAATTTATTCCGTTCCGCGTTATGAATTATAAATAAATAAATAAATCAAATGTAATTGCGTTGTGTAGTGCCATCTATTATTCTATTAAAGCACACTGGCTTCCAATAAATAGGTCAAAGGCTGTAGAGACGCAGAAATAAACAGTGAGGGGTGTTTTATACACAAACTGCAATTAATAATCAATGACAGTATAAATTCTCAAACAACCATATCAGATATGATTAGTTGTGCCCGCCGAATTGTAACTCATTTCAATCACTCTTCTTTAGCATGCAGCAAATTAAGTGAAATACAACAAGAGTTGAATATGGACCAGAAGAAAATTATCCATGATGTACAAACGCGGTGGAGCTCCACTTTCTACATGTTAGAGAGGTTACTTGATTTGAAGCGTTGTGTAACTATTTATCACACCGAAAATAGCGCTATAAAGTCTATAAACAATTTAACCAATAATCAGTGGGACCTGTTGCAATCTGTCTTTGAATTACTAAAACCTTTTGAAGAGATAACGAAAGTGATGAGCAGCACGGACTCAGTTATTTCAGAAGTTAATTTCAACAATCGCTGTATTGAAGCGCTACCTTTTGTCCGATAAAATAGTTAAGAGTTATATGGCGTTGGAACTATGAAAGGAAGTCTCATTACAGGAATGAACCAAAGGTTCTCCGATCTGGAGTCCAAGGACTGCTTTACCATATCGATTATTTTAGATCCCAGATATAAAGTGTACGTTTTTCGAGTCAGACTATAGTTGAAGATATAAAAAACAAAATTGTGAGAAAAATCACAGAAATTAATAAGAGTAACACCGATTAATCCGAATCTGAAATACATGATGATGAAGCTAACATGGTTATTAGCGAATACGAGGATAAAGAACCAATAGCCGCTATACAAAAGAGAGCGAGGATAACATATGAAAAAAACTATACTTCAACAAGTTCATCTTTTACGCTGTGGAAGTGATACAATAACTTTGTTCCACCTGCATCCTCTATTAGTGATTCGAAAGGCAATATACTCTATCAACTTGAAGTATACTATGAAATGCCCGTTATTGATAGAAAGTCAGACCCATTTGAGTGGTGGAGCAAACGCGGTGGAACATTTCCTGGTCTAATTAATTTAGTAAAGCAGTTTTTATTAAGTGTTTATTCAGAGAGACTATTTTCAGAAATTGGTAACATATATGTTGATAATAGGTGTAGGCTAAGTTCTGAAAATAAAGAAAAGCTCTTATTTATTCATCACAATCTAAATAAAATATGTTCCGGCTGGATCGCAACCACGATTCGGTCTGAACGGCAATTCCGGCCTCTGGGCCGGATCGGCCAGATTTAGTGGTAACGCTGGAATTCCGGTACATACCTACTGAGAAGCACAGTATTTGCAGCACTACACGTCATGAGGATAGGCAGATAGTCCGATCCATGTGGGTCTTCTATTACTTTCCATTCAAGTAATTGGTTGATACCTTGTGAGCATATAGTAAGATCTATTGCGCTTTTTCTCAGTCCTGGTCTTGTTAGTAATGTTGGTTCTCCTGTATTCAAAATGACTAAATTTGCTTCAATAATTGCTTGTAGTACGTTTCTTCCTGTTAAGTCTTCGGCTTCAGATCCCCAGAATAGATGATGTGCGTTAAAGTCCCCACCAATTAAGCACAATTTTGGAATCACATTGAAAATATCTAAATATTTTATAAGTTAACCTGGATAATGGTATAGATAAAGTTTCTTTATATGACCCAATTTCACACATGCACACTTAATTTGAATATTTTGGAATGTAGGTAATGGAATCTCATCATATAAAATATAATTTTTTATCATAATTCCTTCCCGTCTGTTCTATCTTCCCTAAGAAAATTGAAACCTGGAAAATTATAATACACATTTGGTTTGAACCAAGTTTCGGACAGTAAGGATATAATAATTTTGTTTTGGAAAAGAATATATTCTAGATTATTTTTATTTGCTACTGCTGATTTACAATTCAACTGCATGATTTTAGAACTAATTTTTATTATCTAAGTTTAGAAATGAAATTGACAAGAGCCGATCTTTTACAGCTTTAGTGAACTCTATTGGATTTATTTAGCTATGAGTTTTATGATATTGTTATGTTCTTCTAACACCGGGATAGGTGGTGAAGATCTCATACGTTTTGTTGGTGTTTTCAGAATCGTACATTTTCTAGGAGTATTAGTGCTAAGGCATGTTCTATTTTGATTACTGGAGTTAGGTATATATGATAAGGGTTACTAGCTGTTTGGTGTGAATTTGTCAGTTTAAGCATATGTACTTTTTTTGAACAAGAGCATTAGCTTCTTTATATGTGATGTTTTTTTCTGACATTAAATTTCTAATAAATTTTTGCCTTTTAAAGTCAGGACATTTATCATTGTCAACAGCGAAATGATTGCCTCCACATTGAATGCATTCCTGTGTGATGCTCATCCCCACAATGTCTACACTGTATTTTCCCCCTACATTGAGTACTTACATGTCCGTATCTCATACATTTTAAATATTGCGATACTTTTGGTTACTTGGCTAAGTATCATCTAACCCTTAAAGGTGACTACAATAGTTGATGTAGGAGTAATCTCTCCATTTTTCTTGACGTCTAATGTATTTCCGTACCTAGGTTTAATCATATTTCTTAATTCTTCATTAGTTAAATCTAAATCTATATGTTTAATAACACCTTTTTTCTGTGTGTAAAATACTGGAATATATTGACAATATTATTTTGTATGTAAGTTCAGGTTATGGGATTATGGTTAATAAAACAATGAAAATCTATTATTTTTTCAGCCTACGTTTCGACCTTTATTGGGTCATCTTCAGGGCGTCAAAATTGATTTTCTTCTTGTAAAAATTCTCTATCATATCAAGCCTTCCAAAAACTATTTTTTATCAAAAAAGGAAATAACATTTCAGTTTACTTCTGTAAACTTCAAAAAAGACGTCGAAAATTTAAACACATCCTATATTTCATTAATAAATAGAACCAAAGATTTGTCGTTGAAAAACAATTAAACTGGTTTTTGAACTCGTTCCTTACCTGGTATCTATAAAATTCATTTTACATTCAGTTCCCACCGTATCCAAACATGAACACACACAATAAACTGAAATGTTATTTCCTTTTTTGATAAAAAATAGTTTTTGGAAGGCTTGATATGATAGAGAATTTTTACAAGAAGAAAATCAATTTTGACGCCCTGAAGATGACCCAATAAAGGTCGAAACGTAGGCTGAAAAAATAATAGATTTTCATTGTTTTATTGACCATAATCCCATAACCTGAACTTACACACATTGATTTGGTCAAAGAAACTATTTCACAAATTATTTTGTATCTCTGGTAATGTATCTAAAATTAATTGTGGATTACCAATTTTATGAAGTTTGCCAATTTTGTCTTATTTATTTTGAATAAAAACATAATAAGGACCCTGATCAAATTTAGAAAACATATATTTTATTTACATTCAATTGGTTTTGTGCAGTACTTATATTAATTTCCATAATTATATTGTCTGATAGTTTTACTTTTTTTGTCATTTCATTATCTACCTCATTTTCCCTATTTCATTTTACCTCTGATTCCGTCTCCTTGCTAATTTCCACATATTTAATATTATTTTTTCCTCTATCAGGTGGAACTTTTTCCGTAGTTGTCATGGCTTATCTTCTACCTACAAAAGTTTAAACACTCGATATGCCCTGCTTCCATATACAGGTCTACCCTGTGTGAATACCTTTACTGAACTGCGATTATATCTATGGAAAGGTATGCGAAATGTTCAACTATGCCTCGTAGTCCGTGTTGGAACAATCACAATAATATTCAATTCCAGGAGCTGTTTTTTCAAATTGCAAATTTAATATAGTTTCTAGTATTCTAGTGGAGGATGATCAGAATATGATGAAATTAGTACATCAACATCTCCACAAATCATTAATTCCATAGGTGACAAGATAAAGGAGAACTCCTCTACTGTAGACCACATTGAAAAATATTGTGGAGGGCACAAATGCTTGAATCAATAATCTTCAACTTCCCATGTAGCAGATGGAAGGTTGTAATCACCAAAAAGGTAGACTTTGGAAATCGTTCACTCAAGTACACGAGTTGGTCAGAATTAACCTGGTAAATGTTAACTGGAGTCTGGGGAGGAATATACGGGGTGTTTAATTGGGAAAGGGCCTAACTTTACCTGTAGATGGGGATCACTTTGGTGCTTCCAAAAACCTATATTTAATGTGTCTTCTGCACTTTATAACTGAGAAACAGAGTGTTTTATAAATTTATCCTATTTCTTTCGAACATCATAACTTCCGAGTTACCCTGTATATTATTTTGAAATTTGGTACACATAATAACCATTACCTAGAAACTCCATCATAAGCATCTCCAAAAAGATAATTGTTCAAGGTTGTAAAATCTTGAAATTTATTTGTTAAGATACCTTTAAAATATGTGAGACATTTGTATGCCTCCCTTTTTTTATTGTATATATTTAAGGCGTAAATTCATTTTAGTTAATAGCTTTGTAGAAATATGTTGCAGAATTGATAAGATCTTTCTATTGTAGTAAATTCAAAGGATATTTTAATTTTATTTTCAAAATACTTTGTAAATATCACGTTTTCCAACAATAATTGTAAATTCTTTTGTATGGGCATATGAATGACACCTTTTTGAAAGTCGACATTGTCCTATAGTTAAGAAGTGAGAAAAAATCACGTTTCACCCTATTATATATTGTATTGTAAAAACCCTAAATTTAGTGTCAATTCTGCATGAATTTTATGGTAGAGGTTCGGAAGACATGAAAGACATATTTGAATTACCTTTCTAAGTAAGAAGTTTACAATTGCTATTGTAGTATTCCATAGAAACTTAACTTATTATTGGCGGCACCCATAGTTGATTCTTGTCTGGGAGCCCGACAAGTCAAGTGATGCTGGCCAATAGGAAATATTTATTTTCGGTTGGTCAACCCAATCCACGTGTAAACACGCCCCTCGCAGATTTCTACTTAACACGTCTCACAACGTGAAGAAATCAGTTACTTCTCACTCATCGAATCGAGCGCAACGCTCAACAGCAAAGTTACTTCTCACTCATCGAATCGAGCGTAACGCTCAACAGCAAAGTTACTTCTCACTCATCGAATCGACCGCAACGCTCAACAGCAAAGTTAGTTTTTAACTCATCGAATCGAGCGCTACGCTCAACAGTTTTTCACACTCATCGAATCGAGCGCAATGCTCAGCAACGAAGTTAGTTTTTAACTCATCGAAACGAGCGCAAGGCTCAACAACAAAGTTAGTTTTTCACTCGTCAGTTCTACACTTCTAGACGCGAGTTTTACATTCATCGACGCGAGTTTTCCAAACTCATCGAATCGAGCTCAACGCTCAATAACAAAGTTAGTTTAAAATTCATCAAATCGAAACATAAAGTGTCTTCCGATTTGAAACCACAGAAATTCAGCGTTCACAACTCAACTTTGTACCATTTTATAAATTTGTACATAATAAATTATTAATTTCGACATTAACTTTGTCAAATTAAGATTATTTATTTAGTTGAATGTCCACGCCAGTTGACGAAGTTCAACTAGAAATATAATCAAAAACAATAATGCACGTCCGGCTTAACAAAAAATTTCAAAACTCGTCTTTCTTAAAAACAACACCCTGTATATATATATATATATATATATATATATATATATATTTTTGAAGTATTTTTCTAGGGAAAGGTTTAGATTAAAACTCTTGTAAGTTAACTTGACGTTTCGCCTTAAATATAAGGCTTTTTCAAAAGTTTTTATTATAAATTCAAAATATAAAATACATAATTTGTAAAACAGTGACAATACTAAATTGACATTAAAGGTGACAAATAGAATAATCGTAGTTATGAATTTTCAACGGAGTACGTACCTTGACAACTATCTTTAATGCAATGTGTCTTACTTTATTTCTAATATTTTAATTTAGAGAGTGTTTGAAAATGTTAATGGATAAATATTAATTATATTATTGGTTTATTTTATTTTTATAGTTATGAGGATATATGTAAAAGGTTATGATAAATTTTGCTTAATTTTTCTATGTCTTTCTTATCATTCAGTGCTTCAGGTTCATTTTTTATTGCAATCATTTCTTTAATTTTGAGTTTAGTGATGTTTTGGTCTTTGTAAATAATTTTTGTGTTTTGAAAATCAAATTCATGTTTTTCATTTGTTTCATGTTTATGAAGTGCAGTTGAAGCATTTTTTGTGTATTTATGACCATTTAATCGATTGTCTAAGTATTGGGTGGTCATTCCGACATATTTTTTGGACAATTAAGACAAGAAATAGAGTATATTAAATTAGATTGTTTTTTAATTGGGTTTCTGCTTTTTAAAGTTGTGAAGGCAGTTGATGTACGGTAGTGTGACTTATGACATACTTGAATATTTTGTTTTTTAAGTATATATTTTAATTTTTCTGATAATTCATTTGTATAAGGTAATGCTACATATTTTTGTGGGGTATTTATCTTTGTTTTAAATTTCGAGGCATTGTAATATTTTAATGTTCGTTGTTTTTGAATGTTTCTAATAAAGTTTTGAGGATAACCATTTTCTATGAGTATTTCTTCCATTTTCTTTAAAATTTCTGGACGATAATCAGAAGAAGTTAGTTTTATGGCTCGATCTATTAATCCAATGACTACGCTTCTCCTTTGATTTTTAGAGTGATATGAATTAAAATTTAAATATCTACCTGACCATGTATATTTGTTGTAAAGTTTCGTTTTGATATTGTTATTATTATTGTTTCTAATTAGAGATAAATGATTGCATCAATTTTTTAGATTTAACACTAATTAGAAACAATAATAATAACAATATCAAAACGAAACTTTACAACAAACATACATGGTCAGGTAGATATTTAAATTTTAATTCATATCACTCTAAAAATCAAAGGAGAAGCGTAGTCATTGGATTAATAGATCGAGCCATAAAACTAACTTCTTCTGATTATCGTCCAGAAATTTTAAAGAAAATGGAAGAAATACTCATAGAAAATGGTTATCCTCAAAACTTTATTAGAAACATTCAAAAACAACGAACATTAAAATATTACAATGCCTCGAAATTTAAAACTAAGATAAATACCCCACAAAAATATGTAGCATTACCTTATACAAATGAATTATCAGAAAAATTAAAATATATACTTAAAAAACAAAATATTCAAGTATGTCATAAGTCACACTACCGTACATCAACTGCCTTCACACCTTTAAAAAGCAGAAACCCAATTAAAAAACAATCTAATTTAATATACTCTATTTCTTGTCTTAATTGTCCAAAAAAATATGTCGGAATGACCACCCAATACTTAGACAATCGATTAAATGGTCATAAATACACAAAAAATGCTTCAACTGTACTTCATAAACATGAAACAAATGAGAAACATGAATTTGATTTTCAAAACAAAAAAATTATTTACAAAGACCAAAACATCACTAAACTCAAAATTAAAGAAATTATTGCAATAAAAAATGAACCTGAAGCATTGAATGATAAGAAAGACATAGAAAAATTAAGCAAAATTTATCATAACCTTTTACATATATCCTCATAACTATAAAAAATAAAATAAACCAATAAATTAATTAATATTTATCCATTAACATTTTCAAACACTCTCTAAATTAAAATATTAGAAATAAAGTAAGACACATTGCATTAAAGATAGTTGTCAAGGTACGTACTCCTTTGAAAATTCATAACTACGTTTATTCTATTTGTCACCTTTAATGTCAATTTAGTATTGTCACTGTTTTACAAATTATGTATTTTATATTTTGAATTTATAATAAAAACTTTTGAAAAAGCCTTATATTTAAGGCGAAACGTCAAGTTAACTTACAAGAGTTTTAATCTGAACCTTTCCCAAGAAAAATACTTCAAAAAAATAATATAATAATGGTTCAAGAACATTCCTCCAATATATATATATATATATATATATATATATATATATATATATATATATATTTAAAATTGCTGTTTATAATTGGATAGAGTATAAAAAATCTAATCTACTTATTTCCCTTTTATTTTTCCACAGACAATTTTACTACCAAAAATTTTGACACAGTTATAATTTATGCACGTTTTGGGGGTTAACAATGGTATCGGAGAGGTTTTTTTTTATTTTTTAGCTTGAAACGACATCTATTTAATGCATCTAGAGAAGCATCCTAGAAATTCAATTGAGTTTATATGTTTACGAGTACAGACCACTAAAAAATGTGATTACAGGGCCGTACTTAGGACATACTCATTCAATATGTTTCGAATATTTCGAACACCCTGTATAAGGATATGTATCTGGAAACTATGCACTTCTACATTTAGAATAACAAGAGTAAAATACGAGAAATAAATTTATCCTCCAAAATCGGAGAGATTTTTATTAATTTTATTTTGACATGAAAAGAAAACAAGAAATTCCAACAACATTGTCCAAACGAAGCAAGTCTAACCTACAAAAATTGCTCAAAATGACCTCCATTCTGCTCTATGCACTTTCCTGCCCTTTTTGTAATATTGCGAATGGACCTTCTGATCACATCTGGATTATTTCTGATTTCTCCGCAGGCATTCTCTATTCTTCGAAGAAGTTCTTCTCTGCTATTGATGTCGGTAGCATATACTTTTGATTTTAGATATCCCCAAATATGGTAATCCACAGGATTGAAGTCAGGTGACCTTGAAGGCCAGTTATTGGGACCACCTCTGCCTATCCATGAATTAGGAAAATTTTCATTTAAAAATTTCTTACTATGAGTAAGTACTGTCATGCTGATAATACATTCATGCTACATTTACGTCTGCATCATCTAATAGCACTGGCAAAATATTCTGCAGAAAATCCGAATAGTCAGTCTATGTGGAAAGATGTGTGGTCCTATTAATTTATTATCAATGACACCGCACCAAACGTTAATAGAAAATTTGCGTTACGAATAGGCCGCTCTTGTAGCAAATGGATTTTCTTCTGCCCAAATGTGCGAGTTCCGTAAATTATAAACGCCGTCACTTGTAAATTGAGCTTCATCCGTGAATAGACATCTATTCAAAATTCTTGCATTTCGAATGATCCAATTGCTAAAATTCGTTCGTGGAATTTCGTCCCCGCTTGAAGTCGCTGTACTTGTATATGAAATGGATAAAGATTATGGTTTTTTAGTCGCCGCCAAACAGTAACATGAGGTACATTTGTAGCATGTCCAATTCTTCTTGTACTAATCTCCGGATTATTATTAACAATATTCAAAATAAACTCATGGTAAAAATTATCAAATATTTTTTGTAATCTTTATTATTTCACAGTTTAAATAATCGCCGTAAACGTACATGCACTGGATATTAGTTATCTAGTAGGCTGATTACTCATTTGATTTAACATATTTTTACGTTTAATTGACATTAATGGCGCATATTATTGTCTCTTGTGCATTTTATCAAAAACAATTAATTACATTTTTTATGAATTACAGTGAATTAGGCTTGGAATTATGTTACTGTAGTGTAATTAACTAAGTAATAGAAAATAGTGTTTGTGTTTGTTGCTATTGAAAACATAAGTATGCCACCAGTAAGACACTGCAATGAAGTTGAAGCGGTGCAAATTGTAACTCTATATAACAAAGGATATAAACAAAAGGATATGGCACTATGTCTCAGGAGAGGTCAATCTACAGTATCGAGTATTTTAAAAAGGTATGAAGAGACTGGAAATTTCGTACGTAGACCTGGTCAAGGGCGCAAGAGGTATACAACAACATTTGATGTTCCATTTTTGATACTTAATTCTACACGAAATCGCACATTGATATCGACGCATCTCGAAAATGTATGACAAATTAATGTAAGTTCAAAAATAGTTAGGCAAAGATTAAAAGAAGCAGGTTTAGAGCCAAGACGGCCCGCCAAAGTTCCACGTCTTCTCCAAAATCACAATGCCCGGCGATTAGAATTTGCAATAAAATATATTCAGTGGGATATCGAGAATTGGAAAAATGTTCTCTTTACAGATAAGACTAGAATTCAGTTATGAAAGCCAGATGGCGAAACCACGTCTACAGAAGAGTTGGAGAACGATATGCTGCCTGCAATCTCATAGAGACAGTTAGTTTTGGCGGTGGCGGTATAACTCTGGGATGGTATTTCTTGGGAGGGACGCACCGAACTCGTGGAAGTGATTGGACAAATGACAAGTGACTTGTACATTGAAAACATCCTGCAAGATCACGTTTTGCCTTATGTTGGCTATATTGGATATGAAGGATTCATATGAATGCACGATAATGCTCAACCGCATGCAGCTGACATAGTGACTAATTACCTAGATGCAGTCCAAATTTAAAGATTAGATTGGCCACCATACAGCCCCGACTTAAATCCAATAAAATCCAGTAAAAGTTCAACTTAACGTTCTTCAAATCGTTCCGTAAAATATTTAATTTTATCCCAGAAGAAATAGTTTTTAAATTTTGATTTTTATGTAGTACAAGTGGTTAAATGCAGGCTGCAGCGTGGTATAATTATTTCCAACATAAAGTGTGTGATTTTAGTTAAAAGTGCATATAAAATACTTTTTCTCATACAAACATTTCAGTGTGCTACAACTTTTTGTTAGAGAGGAATAAAAAAAAATTCCCATTAGTGAATAACAGATAAGACAAGTCCAAATTTTTAAACCAGTTTCAGACTATATAAAGGGAACTTACAGTAAAATGAAATATGGAATGCTCAATATGTAATTTTATAAAACAACCAACAAAAGATATAAAAGTACCCTGCTTTTCTTGTGACTCATACAAAAATTACACCTGCTTTGAATGTAGTGAATTAACTACAACAGAACTTAGATGTATGAATTTACAGAAAAGAAATTTCAAATATTATTGTAAAAGGTGCAGTAAATTTGAGCTTCTAAATGTTTTACAAAACCATTAATGATAAAAATAGAATTATAGAAGATCAAGAACTAATAGTCAAATTGCTGAAAGAAAAAATTGAAAATCTAGAGAAAAACAACCAAAAATCTTATGCTAATGCATTGCAACAGAATAAAGAAACTGCAGGGACAAACATTATAAAACCCAATATTCCGGCTATTATTGTAAAACCAAAAAAAACCACAATCGTTTGACAAAACAAAAATGGACTTAAATAAAATAAATCCTGGGGAAATTAAAGTTGGTATCAATAATACCAAAAATTAACAAATCCGGTAATATGATAATTAAATGCCAGGAAAAAAATGAAGTCGAGATCCTTAAACATACACTAATCAATAAATTAAAAAATAATTACAACGTTGAATTAAGTCAAATAAGGTTACCGAAAATAAAAATAGTAAAAGTTACACAAGATTTCACTCACGAAGGAATTAAAAACTATTTACAAGAGCAAAACAATATTGATGGAGACATAACAGTGAACTATGTTAGACAAAATAGAGATAAGACCAAAACGATAATATGTGAATGTACACCCAACACATTTCATCAAGTTTTAAATATGAAAAAGGTATGCCTGGGATGGGAGAGATATATGGTTTATGAATATTTGGAGGTGCCAAAGTGTTTCAAGTGTGAGGAGTACTTCCATAAAAATGATAAATGTTTAAACAAAATTGTGTGCCCTATATGTTCTGCGGAGTATTTAAAAAGAGACTGCCCTAAACAACATAAGCATTGTAAAAATTGTGAAGTTTCAAATGCAAAGTTTAATACCAGTTATTCTACCGAACATGAAAGCAGAAGCCGTGATTGTCCAATGTTAAACTTTCACCTTCAAATGTTAAGGAGTAAGATTACCTATACCAATGAGTGATTCTTCCTTTTTTTGTATACACAATATGTTTAGTTTATTGTAGGTTCCGCCTTACTGTACTTTGTTAAGCTAATGGATATCGCTGAATTAGATATTCTAAATGAAATGGAATTTGAAGAAGCCGAAGCTTTGAATAATATAAACCACAGATATGACTTACAACTATATACTGAGCATTGTTCAGACTCAGTTCCTAGAAAGTCCGTACTCAAAATTTTACATATTAATATTTGTAGTGCACAAAAAAACTTTGAATCTTTCTTAACTTTTCTTGAAACTTTTCAACTGAAAGACTTGGATATAATAATTTTTCGTGAAACAAGAAATATCATTAACATAAATAATTATACAATCCCAGGTTTCCAGACATTTTCTAATAACAGTAAGAATAATCAGAATTATGGAATACTTGTTTTTATTAGAGATCATATTAACTTCAATATAGAGAATATCATTCTGCCACAAAGTAATGTCACCATTACTAATATAACCTTTAAAGTATACAATGTGGATTATTCAGTTTTGACATGTTATAGGGCTCCCTCTATTAACGATAACTTATTTCTGTCCGATCTGGAATCCTTTCTATTTAATTTGAATAAGAAAAATATAGATATTTTTTTGGGTGACACAAATTTTAATATACTCAATCCAACTAAACCCACTACAAATAGCTATATATCTATGATGTCATTTTTTGGTTTTGAATCTTACATTAACTCATATACCAGAGTGACTCCAGAAAGCAGAACTTGTATTGATCACATGTTTATAAGAAAAAACATAGAAATGAATAAGCTTGTTCATGATTCATTCGTTATAGATACTGATGTGACTGATCACTTCCCAATATATTTAAATATTAGTTTTGCTCAAAACATTATTACTTCAAAGAAAAGCATAGAAGAGAAAACAGTTAGGACGCTTGACGAAATTAAATTCGAAAGCAAATTAAGTACAATAAAATGGAATAATGTGATTTTTGAAACCGATCCAGATCTGGCTTATCAAAAATTTATAGATACTTTTACAAACACATATAAATAATGTCACAATACAAATACATTATTTATTCCAGTACATAAAAAACTTAAGCCGTGGATCACTAATGGCATCATTCAATCCGTAAAACATAGAGACAAATTGAACAGGTTAGTAGTTAATATAGTCCGTTTTTAAAAGGCATGGAGTAATAAAAGCTCATTAGGTATGCAAAACCGATACAGGGTGTATAATAAAATATCTCCGAAGTTTATCTAATTTTGTACTAAAATTTCTCATTTGTTACGAATTTCAGGTAGACACCCCCTAACTCTGTATTCGGTTGGGTCGCCTATTGTATTGAAAGGGTCGCACTATTGTATTTGAATGAACAAATAAACAATTTAATCCTCAGAGGCGTGCAATCAGAACAAAACAAACTTGGTATATGAATATGAAGGTACTATGAAATTATAATTATGAAAACTATTCAAAAGAGTTCACAATATCGATTCAATAAAAACACATTTTTTTGTGTTCCTATGAATAAACAATAAACATAAAATGTTATATAAAAAATAACAAATTTTTTTGCAGTAGGTATCAACTTTACTACTAATATACCGTTTACAATAGGAGAGGAAAAAAGAAAAATGCAGGAATAAGGTACGAATTAATGTAATATTTATAAAAAAAAAGTCTAACAAATAATAGTAATAACTAACACAAAAACTAGTCTATATATCAGAATCAGACGATTCTATTGAGATTCCATTATTAACATTGATTATAAATGGTTCAATCATGTGTTCACTTATATGATCCATTTCCCACATATTTAGTTCTTCTTGTATCACGTGTTCAACACATTTTTTTCAGTTTTCTTTGGTTACGTTACCTAACGCATCTTCGAATAAAACTTTTACGTCACTCATTTTGAATGTCGTATTCTTTCTTGAAACTTCCCCTTTCACTTGGGCCCATATTAATTCTATGGGATTGAGTTGACAGTGATAAGGAGGAAGCCCCAGCACCGTTATACCACGCGCTGATGCCATTTGATCTACAATGTATCTACTATATTTGTGTTTATGTGAATTGGCCATTTGCAAGAGCTCATTTTTCAGCGGGTTATCTGGGCATTCAATATTTTTCGAGGTTAGCCAATGGTGGATATCTTGTTTATGCCATGCAGTTGAAGGTAATTTCTCCACTAACCTGGAGTGATAACTTGCGTTATCCATAACAATGACTGAACCCGTTGGAATTAGATCTAACATTTGTGAGAAATATTCTTCGAAAACGTCTGCATCCATATCTTCATGATAATCTCCGGTTTGCTTCGACTCAAAACACAACAATCCACCTTTAACAAAACCTTCGACACTTCCGATATGAGTAATGATGAGTCGACGTCCTTTTCCTGCTGGTGGATTGAGGCCTGTTGACCACCCTTCAAGAGCTGCCTGCCTCCGACTTTTGACATTCGTGTCTTGCCAAAACAATGAAACAGTATGACCTTCATTTAACCAAGTCTCATCCAAATAATAAATTCGTTTTTGATCTAGTCTTGCTTTCCGAATATTGCGCAAATATACACCTCCTCCAAATGACAATGTCGTCTCTATCAATCAACATTGCGTTCCGATAATTTTTTTATATTCAAATCAAAGTTCCTTCAAAATTTTCCATAATGTACTTCGAGACATTTTCAGAAAATCTGAATCTTCTTGAACCGAAGCCATAATTTTGGAGAGTTGGGATCTCTTTTCTAAAGAAAAAAGCATGCACCTTACGCCTTATTCCATTCTTCAAGTCATCATCCATCTCAAGTTTGGGTCGGCCTGGGGACTTTGCTGGGGCTGTGATGTTTTTTTCTCCTTCATTAAATTATAAATTGTTGTTTTTGAAACACCCATCATTGCTGCAGTAATCTCCAGTTTCATCAACACTTCCTGTCAAATTCATAAATTTTCTTCTAATTTCTTCATTCTTCAACGAGGAATAGCAATTTAATATCAGATTTTTTTCGTTCAGCGACAATGGGCCAACTTTAGGTCGCTTAGATGGTGATAAATCCTCCATATCTGATCGAATTTGGTTGGAACACTATATAGTTGGAAGGTGTAGTTAGGTGTTTGTCTCGTGTGATGAGAAGAGAACTTGTATAGATGAACAAAAATAAACACCAGTTAACAATAACGGTAAAAAATAATAACAAATAACAGTAATAATGGGGAAATCAATCAACACAGCAGTTTCTCCAGAACAGATGAACTGTAAATTGAAAATATTCAACCTTTCCGCTACTTTTATAGTTGAAAAGTTCTAGTAAGTACATTGTATTATGGGGGCATTTTCTTAGAACTGAAAAGACTATATTTCACAATAAAAAAAACCATTTTTGAGCTACCTGTTTGTCAAGTTTCTTCAATTACCTGCTAATTGGGTGAAATAATCGGCAAATGGGGTAGGTTTGGATATATATATGTATTTGTATAAAATTATTATTAACATTTATTTTATTATTTATTGTATGTAGGATTATAACTACCTGGAGCTTAGTGGAGGGACTCGTCTATGCCCTTTTATACATAATAATAAATTTTCTGGAAAATTGATGTCAGTGATATAATCCACAGTATATTATTGATAATTTGAAATTCCATTTTAAATAATATTACAAAACGGTTATTTTCGGAAATGAGATAATTTTAGAAGCCTTAACTTTTTTTAAATGACTAAATGTGGTACGCCTATGGTTCTGGCCAAAATGAGTGATTATTACTCCATGCCTTTTAAAAACGGAGTATAATAAAAATGATAATGATTTACTTCGGAAATACAGAAATTATAGAAACAATCTTAACAAGATTATGCAAATTACAAAACATGACTATCATAAAAAACTAATCAATGATAATGCTAATGATATGAAGAAAATCTATAAAATAATATCTGATGCAACAAATGAAAATAAAAATAAAACTAATAATGATGTCAATATACTCAATCAAAATAACAAGCCATTCAATAGTCAATCATAAGGAAATGGCTAATTTTTGCAACAACTACTTTATTAACATAGGACTGAATATGGCCAAAAAAATAAAACAACTGACTTCAGGCATCATTATGAATTATCCAAATCTAATAAATCCCATGGCTTTAAAGCCTGTCACTAACACAGAAATTATTATGGATATTAATAGTTTAAAGAATAATAGTGTTGCAGGTATAGATGGTATTCCATCAAGGATAATAAAGAAATATCACAAATACCTGTTAGACCCTTTAGTTCATATTATAAATAACATTTTTTCAACCCCTAAGGTCCCAATGTCTTTCAAAATATCTACTGTTACACCTATTTTCAAAAAAGGTAGCAAAACTGATATTGCCAATTATCGACCCATAAGTGTGTGTGCAAAATTTTTTGAAAAAAGTATAAAAAGTCGATTATTTGATTATCTAACCTTCAATAATATATTAAATAACAATCAGTTTGGTTTCATGAAAGGGGTCAGTACAGCTGATGCTATGTAGGAACTAATCAATAATGTAAAAAATGGACTTGACCATAATGAAAAAGTCATTGCAGTTTTTCTGGACATTGCAAGGGCGTTCGACACAGTACCTCATCGGCAGCTCATTGATGTCCTTGAGCACTCTGGTATCAGAGGTGTTGTGCTGGATGTTTTTGAAAATTACCTGGGGCAAAGAAATCAAATGGTGAAAATCAGAAAAGAGTATAGTGACCCTTTGAACATTAAAATTGGAATACCACAGAGTACAGTCCTTGGTCCATTACTTTTTATTATATAAATTAACTCCCTACTGAAATTGGAAATAAGTGGCGTCTCCATTTCGTATGCAGATGATACAGTCTTACTGTTTAAAGCAAGGAACTGGCAAACTGTTGCAGATACAGTTATTGGGGGTTTCAGAAAGGTCAAATATTGGCTTGAGTGTGGCAAATTAACTTTAAACACTGATAAAACATTCTACTTAGCATTTTTACTGAATGATTCAAACAGACCAAATTTTAATTGTATCAAAATGAATGACTCTGATATTATTTGGGAAACTAACACCATAAAATACCTGGGCATTAAAATTGACAAAAATTTGAAGTGGACCGAACATATTCAAGATTTAACAAATAAAATTAGGCGTTTGATACATAAATTTTATATAATTCGCAGAATTTTACCTCAAAAACTGCTTCTGCAAGTTTATAAGTCTTTAGTGGAGTCACTCTTGAGATATGGTAACATTGTTTGGGGAGGGCTATATAACAATGCACTAAAACAATTAAATGTCATACAGAATTATATTCTGCGTATAATCTTCTTTAAAGATAGGCTCTATTCAACCAGTCTATTATAATGAAAATATCTTGAATGTTCGATGTTTATATTACGTAAGTAACTGTATATTTTATTTTAAATTAAAAACAAAAAATTTCTTAAATCATCAATACCAACAAGACATAATACAAGTGATATGATCTTCTTACCATTCAGAAGATATGATGCTAACCAAAGGTTTGCTACCGTTTTGGCACCAAAATTTTTCAATTCTTTACCAAACACAATAAAAACAACAACCAAATATAAGACATGTGTCAGTCTGTGTAAGAAATACATATATGAAAATAGAGAGTACCTAGATGGACTGTTGTAGTATATGGTAGTGAATGATCTTTTTTCTTTTTTTTTTTAATTCGGATATTATTTATCGTAAGGCAATTTAATGGTTATATTTCGTCTGAAATGTATTTATTTCAACAGCACATACAAGTGTTAAGTCACTTAGGTGCATTATACACAACTGGTGTTATAGTGTGAATTGCACAGCTTTGTACTTTTTATACCATTTATAAGTATTATTACTATTATTATTGGAAATTAAGTATATTGTATTTTCTATAGCACAATAAATAAAAAAAAAAATAGAACATAAAAAATGGGGATATGTTAATCGCTGCATACGACGAATAATTCCTGTTCCGAGTTCTAGACCAGCTTCGGATTACTGCACAAGAAGAGTGGAATGCAATTGCTCAACAATTTATCCACAACCTCCTTAGCAGCATGCCGAGAAGAATGGAAGCAGTAATAAGAGCTCGAGGGGGGAATACTCGTTACTAACTGTGCTCTAATTTTAATCAAAGACTTGTAATTGTCCTCCAATTAGTATTTAAATATGATGTAAAATATCCTTAATTTTCATAACATTTACCTTTAATTTTTTTTCATGACTTTCTTCTGATTAAAACTTAAGATTGTTCACTGAAATATTTTAAAATAAACATTTTCTCCTAAATGATAGTATTTAAATGACTTGATTCATCAGAATTTATTTTTTCAAAAAGAAATTATGAGAAATTAAAAATATTCGATAATTTTGTCCATGAGTGTATTTTGTTCCATATTTAGATGCCTTCTTTCCTGATGTTCATTTAATGTAACCCTTGGGAAGTGTTCTCCTAAGTACTTAAAAACGCGTATAAATGTTTTACGGTTTGGTAACCTTCGGTAAGGGAACCTTCTTCCATATTCAGTTTATGCAGCTGTACCATTACAAAATCCATAAATAAATAAAATTATCTGCATATTCTCGGTTAGGGAGTTCAAAACATCAAAAACTGTTTGGCAGAAACTGGATACAAATGACACACACTTCAATGATGTGTCTATTCCATAGCCTACCTGAAGTATTATCTAGTTTATACATAAATTTATTTCTCGTATTTTACTCTTGTTATTCTAAATGTAGAAGTGCATAGTTTCCAGATACATATCCTTATAATGGGTGTTCAAAATATTCGAAACATATTGAATGAGTATGTCCTAAGTAGGATGCTTCTCTAGATGCATTAAATAGATTACATTTCAAGCTAAAAAATATAAAAAAAACCTCTCCGATACCATTGTTAACCCCCAAAACATGCATAAATTATAACTTTGATGGTAAATTTTTGGTAGTAAAATTGTCTGCGGAAAAATAAAAAGGAAATAAGTAGATTCGATTGTTTATACTGTTTCTAATTATGAAGAGCAATTTTTAAAAAAAAATTAGGAAAATTTAGGAGACGAGTTTTGAAATTTTTTGATAAGCCGGACCTGCATTATCTTTTTGGAGATGCTTTTGATGGAGTTTCTAGGTAATGGTTATTACTTGTACCAAATTTCAAAATAATATACAGGGTAACTCGGAAGTTATGGGGTTCGAAAGAAATAGGATAAATTTATAAAACACTCTGTATCTCGGTTATAAAGTGCAGAAGACACATTAAATATAGGTTTTTGAAAGCACCAAAGTGATCCCCATCTACAGTTAAAGTTAGGACCTTTCCCAATGAAACACCCTGTATAGAGCTCCCAGAATAAATTTATTATGTAACTGGACAAAGAGCTGTTGAACTGATGAGCCTGACTGGATTAAAACCGACAGAAATTTCTTTAAAATTGCCCAAGGAGTCACTAGATTGAAAAGTGCGATCGGGTCTGTAGATATTGTAGTTAGATAGTCCAAGTTCAGTCCATATCACTAATATTATCATTGAGCTAAGTTTCAGTTAGAACAGTGTTAGTCATCATATAAACTAGCACAGGGTGAAACTTATTTTTTATTGATATTGCAGCAGCTATGCTTGCCTCCTCATACTAGAGGGTTATGCATAATATGCTTGTATTTGATACTTAATTACAAATAATAATACAGCAATTACTTATGAAGTGTTGCATTATGTTTTTTTTTATTATTTCTAATCCATGAAAAAACTAATAAATATATTTTTTTTTCTTCTTCTTTATTTAACGTGTTCGGCTACAATGGCCACTCACACAGGTACAGTTAATTAATAATAGGAGTACATATTAATGTTAATATATAAATATATAGTACATTGAGTTAAATTTTGTGGTGAAGTTGTACATTTTTTAGGAACTGCAGTACTGTAATTGCTTCGTTGGGGTTACTCAATAATTCTTCTATGTTGGAATTAAGGTGGAGCTGCTGTCTTTCTATTAGGTATTGTTGACATTCAGTGAGAATGTGTTTGATTGTGATGCTACATTGACATTTTTGATAAAATGGAGGGTTGCTACGGGACATCAGGTGACCGTGGGTAAGTCTGGTGTGTCCAATTCGTAGTCTTCTCATCACTGCTAAGTTTTGTCTCGAAAGTTTAGAAGGTTCGGTGAGATATGGGTGATTTATTGAAGGCTGGATATTGTGTAGGCTTGAATTGATGGAATCCCAGTGTTGTTGCCACAGGCTTTTGAATTTGTGTTTGATGAATTGCTTAAGATCTTTTGCCGTTTGTATAGTGTTATCGGTGTTGATAGGTGTTGTGGTGTTTTTAGCTAGCTGATCGGCCAGTTCATTGCCCTCAATACCAATATGGGATGGTATCCATAAGATGGTAACTGTTATGTTTTGGGAAGTGATTGATTGGTAGGTGTCGTGTATATTTTGTACAAGAGAATGTTCGGTGAAAATATGTTTGATGGAGTTAATTGATGCAAGAGAATCAGTGCATATACAAACGTTCTTGTGAGGAAAGGATATGTGGTTGAATGCTTGTAGGATACTGAATAATTCTCCGGTGTGTATACTACAGAATGAGGATATAGTGGATGAATATATAGGGGATTCGGAAGTTGTAACAGCACAACCCACTCCTGTCTCATTTTTTGATGCATCAGTGTACAATATCAAGTCGTGTTGATTTCTGTTTATTATCTCTAGAAATGATTTTTTAATTAAAGCATTGGGGGTTTCGTTTTTTTTGAATTTGGTAAGGGATGTGTTGATTTGTGGAATGTTTTTTGTCCAAGGGGGGATTAAAGAGAGAGGTATTGGAGTTGTTTGTGAGAAATCGACTTTAAAAGGCATTGATTCTATAATCAACGGTATAGTTTTTATTGTAGGAGTTGGTGACATATTGGATATGTTGTGATTGGTTGGTATTAATAGGTTATATACGGGGTTAGATGGATCGGAAGATACAGAAACTGCGTAATTTAGTAGTAGTTGCTGGCGCCTTATCCACAAAGGAAGTTCATTCGCTTCACAATAAAGGCTTTTTGACGGACTGGAGCGGAACGCTCCAAGACATAGGCGGAGGGCTGTATTTTGCACAGAATTCAGAAGATTTATTTGTGATTTGGACGCAGAAGTGTATATGAGGCAGCCGTAATCAAGCTTCGGTCGAATTAGTGATCTGTACACTTTTAGGAGAGAGTTTTCATCAGCACCCCAGTGATAATTAGAGAGCGTTTTAATGAGATTTAGTCTTCTACAACCTTCCTTTTTTATTTCGAGGATGTGTTGTTTCCATGAGGGACGGGTATCGAATACCACACCCAGGATTTTGCAATGATTGACTACTGGGAGAGGGATGTTGTTGATTGAAATGTTGGGTACGGGGGGTAATGAATGTTTACTAAATCTGATGATTTTGTATTTTGTCGGGGACAATCTTAATCCCAGTTGGCTTGTTTTGTTTTGTAGAGTATTTACTGCAGTTTGAATGAGGGAAGAAGTAGTGATCATTGATTGCCCGTGACAATAAATCACTAGGTCGTCGGCGTACATTGCATGTTTGATGGGAGCAGTGAAGTAGGAGCAGAGGTCATTTGTAACAAGGTTAAATAAGGTGGGGCTTAGCACAGAGCCTTGAGGTACTCCATCTGTTTGGGTGTACGTTGTTGAAAGAATACCGTTAAGACTTACTCTAAAGAACCTAAGAGATAGAAAGATTTCAATGAATTTAAACATGTTTCCATTGATATTGTAAAGCATTAATTTATTGAGTATTGTCTGCCTATTTATGTTGGCGAATGCACTTTCTATATCAAATGAGGCGAGTATGATTTCTTGTTTTTTATTTAACGCTGTAGCAATGTGTGTATGAAGCATAACCAAATTATCTCGAGTTGATCGATTTCGTAGGAATCCAGATTGTTCTTTCGATATAATCTTGTATTTATCTAGGTACCAAACAAGTCGCTTGTTAATCATTTTTTCCATAATTTTACACATAGTGCATGTTAGTGAGATGGGTCTATAGGACTTAGGTGAGGTAGGTGCTTGGTCAGGTTTTTTAATAGGTATTATAATGGATAATCGCCATTGGGATGGAAATTTTTTGGAGGACCAGATTAGGTTGAATAGTTCCAGAAGTTTTAGTTGTCCTAAGGTATCGAGATTTTGGAGAAAAATGTAGGGCAGGTCATCAGGCCCAGCTGCATTTTTTTTGCAGGATTTTAATGCAGTAGTAAGTTCTTGTGGAGAGAAGGGTATATTGAGGGAATCTACGTCAAGTTTGATTAGAGAAGGGCCTGGTGACATAGTTTTTGCAGGGGTCGGGGAAATTTTACTACGGAATTTAGCTTCGTAATGTTTGGCCATAATTTCAGCTATTTCTTGGTTATTATTTATTATATTTCCATTATATATGAGATTTGGTATTTTACTATTGGTATTTTTCCCTTGAATACACTTAATTTTTTTCCAAACCTGATTTGGAGGAGTGCTTTCATTTATGGATGAAATGTAGCTTTTCCAGGAGGATTTTTTACTCTGCTTTATAATATATTTTGTTTTTGCTCTGGCTCTCTTGAGCTTAATCAAATTCTCGGGTGTTCTGTTCTGTCGATACAGTTTTAGTGTCAATTTTTGCTGTTCTACCGCACTTTTACAGGAAGGATTCCACCAGGGAACAGTTTTGTGTCTGTAGGAATGTTTAGTTTTACCTATGTGGGTCTCAGCAGCTGATATAATGCATGTTGTGAAGAGCAGTATGTTATTATCCATATTTTCAGATAGAATAAGGGAGGATAATGTAGTTTCTGTTTGAGACATATAGCTGTCCCAATTAGCGCTGTTTAGTTGCCAATATGTTCTTGTTGAAATTTGTTGGTTAGGAGGTTCATCGGAAGAAATGACTATAGGAAAATGATTGCTGTCATACAGATCATCTTCAACGTGCCAAGTTAGTAAAGGGGCCGACTTAGGGTCACAGAGGCTTAGGTCGATAGCAGAGAAAGACCCAGAAGAAATATTGAGGTGAGTATTGGATCCTGTGTTTAGTAGGCATGAGCTAGAGCAATTTGTTACATTCTCGATGGTTCTTCCTCTGCCAGATGTTGAATTAGATCCCCATAGGTTATTATGAGCATTAAAGTCGCCTACTAGTATGTATGGATGAGGGAGTTGGAAGATGAGGTTTACTAATTCCACTTCTGTAAGCGAATAGTTAGGTGGAATATATATGCTACAGACAGTTAGTTTATTTGGGCACCAAATAGTTACTGCTATAGCTTCAAGATCGGTGGTAAGAGGCAAAAGTGATGAGAATAGTTCGTTAGAGGTGAATATAGATGTACCACCACTAGCTCTATTGCAGTTTTCGCGTATGTAGTGATAGCCTTCAAAATTTTTTAATTGTGGGAGTTTAGAGACTTTTGAGTTTGTTTCTTGGAGGCAAAGTATTTGGATGTTTTGCTCGGATATAAGTTGTTGGATTCTTTCCAGACGTGGAAAGAAACCGTCACAATTCCATTGTATTATCTTGAAGGTTAATGATATTTAAAAATAGAAAAAGAATGCTTTGCGAGAAATTGTGTGTACTTATGTTGATTGTTGGTCGTGTTGGTACTGATGTATATTTAGCTCATCATCAGTTGGATTTTCAGATGTACAGCTGCTTTTATCATCGGATGTATCTTCAGCATTAAGTTGATGTTTTATTTTGTTTTGAATTCTCGAGATTCGATTTTTAAGGGATCGTTCTTTGGTTTTGGAGCGTAGGAGAGATAAATCGTTTAGAAGTCCTTGAATATTTGGAGTAAAGGAAAGAGCTTCGTTGAATGGGTCTGAGCTGCCAAATGAATTTTCTAAGAAGGCAGTCAGTTGGGTTTGAGTGAGAGTGAGATCAGTCGGTTTATTTTTAAAGAGTTCGTGTACTGCAGTATTGACACTGGCTGACAGTTTGGAATCTTCTTTGGGAGATGTTTTAGGTTTTTTTATAGTAGGCTTAGGTGTATTTTGGGATAATGTAAATGATGGTGGAGGCATTTGGTTTTCTGTGGGGGTTGAAGAGGGGGAAAGTTGGGGAGGAGTTTCCGTGTAGCTGGCCGAGGATAGAACTCTTTTTTGACCATGAGTTGAACAGTCGAGATTGGGGAGTTGTCCTGGGTCTGTTGATTTTGTATTAGTTTGATCAACAATGGGAGTTGAAATTTCAGATACGATTACGGGGGAAGACATTGGGAGTGAATCGTTTGTATGCAGTGATGGATTTTGGATAGGATTACTGGGAGGATTAAGACAAGCCTCGGCAGTATGGCCGGGTTGTTTGCACAGAAAACATTCCAGTTTGTCAGTGGAGATGAAAATTCTATAAGGAGTATTATCATGTGTTATTAAGAGAGACGTTTGCAAGGAAAAATTGTCTGAATCTGGTAAAACAAAAGTCATTCTTCGGAAACTCATAATGTGTGCATAGTTGTCATCTGGTACACCACATTTCAAAAATGAGACAGGGGAGGCTAATTGAAGGCCTATGTTTTCGAGTGATTTTTCAATGATAGAATGTGGTATAGTAGGGGATACGTTAGATATCAGTATTCGTTTGGCTGGTGTAATAAGTCTACGTATAGGGATAATAGTTGATTTCACAGATATGCTATCGTGTGTTTTGAGTAATTTATCGACAATAGATGTGGAACTTAAATAAATTCACACACGGTTGTTCGATATTTTAGAAGCAAAGGTAACATTTTTTGGATTGATGATTTCACCAATAGATTTTATGTATTCAAAAAGAGCTGTATCGGGGATAGTATGTATAACAATTGCCTGTTCTCTTTTAGGAAAAGTTGGCGGGGGGGGGGGTTTGGTTTGAGCTGCGGCTACGTAAGATTTTGTAATAGTGGGGGTATTTAGTGTTATAGATGAGGATGGTTGAGGTTGTGTTTCAGTTTGATCCATTTTTGTAAGAGGTCCTGGATACCAAAACCTCTACAGAGTAATAGGACAAGAGTCCTAGATGGACTCTTGGGAATGAAAGGAAATAACAGTTACCTGTGTTAATGGTCCGCCACTGGTGAAAACTAGGTTCTTCAGTTGATGAAATTAACTGTTTATAAATGTATTTTTGTAAGTTCATTCACAAAAGATGTAGAATCTCACATTATATAGTCATTAACTTTTTCACAACACCGTAAAAAGGAATAAAAACTCGTAACTGGTAAATGTATTGTTTAGACGACCGATAATCGATGTTTACTCGTAGGCTGCCTAAATATGAATGAATAAATATTTGAGTTAACCACATTACCCAAATAGAATATATACAGGTGCTTTTCGATTTCTCAAATACTGTAAACAATAATTATAATGAAAAACTGAAAATATTGTTTAACTTTAATCTGCTAGTTCTTTTTTATAATTGAGTCTTATTTTCTATGTATATTTTGATTCCATGTCGTAATTAAATAGTTTTTAGTAGAAAAAAGAAATGGACTATCTTGATAAAACCTGTAACTTGTGATATACATTTGTTTAAAATGTCTACTTACTTTCTGAATGTAGGTTAAAATTTAACGGAAAATGATTAGTATATAGAAACATAATTTCCAAAAATACTTACCTTCATGATATCTTTTTGTGATTAGTAAGAATATAAATATTACAACATAATAATAAAGAATAAATACTGTCGATTCAATATTTGTTTCTAATATTTCCTTGTAAAAACTATAATAAACAAAAACACAGGTTTCATTAGTTGAAACTTGAAACATATAGAAAAGATGAGTACAATCAGTAATAATTATTTTAAAATATTAATTTATTATATATTTTTTCACTTATTTATATTTAAAATGAATATTAGAAAATCATTATTTTTGTGTGCGAATATAAACATAAAACAAAAAGATTTTGTCAAGAAGTGGGTTCAATTACCTTTGGGAGAACTTGTATTCTATTCGCGTCTAAAAGTAATTCTTCTAGACTTCTAGAATATCTCAGAATTTCCTCCGGAACATTTATTAAAGAACAATGTCTCTTATCAACAGTTTCCACTTGCCTATTACAGCCTTTAAAAATAGGTATACACCGAAACATGTCTACATTAACTTAACGCACATTATTTTGAAACTAACACTCACAAAAAAAATCACTCTAGATTTCATGTATGTACATTTTTTGATAAAACACGATTTTTTTGTTACATTTACCGAAACATCGCTGAACACTTCTCACAACACAGCAATCATACAAGCATGAAGCACCACTCCCGCACTGATAAATGAAAAAACCCTAACTTGTCCCATAACCAGTAAAATAATACCCCTGTAACATTACCAACCTAACCCTGTATCTTTAAAATTCCAATTCCTGACATAACATTTTCTAAATAATATTTTTTAATTTTGTGGAGTTTTAGATATTACAAATAATTATTGAAACTTTAAAGTTCAGAAATAATGGAAATTACAACGTTAGGGGCAGAGATACAGTATTGTCCAATATTCGAAGCTGTTGGTAAACCTGAACAAGCTGTGACTCATGCCGGACGATGTTGACAGCAATTTGAAACGTTGCCGATGCCTACAAAACTTTTCAATAGTTGCGATATTGATAAATTGTTTTATGATAATTCATGCAAAGCCGATTATTATTAAAAATATATCCCGGGCATATCCTAAATAATAATGGAATGCATGAATTATGCAAAAATTATCAAATTCGTTACATTTAATTCAAAAAATTTGAAGAGACTTTATTTTAATTGTACAATGAAAGCAAGCTTATACAACTATGATTAATCTGAATCAACGTCCTATAATGTATTAGTGTGTATCTTCTACAAATACTTTAGGATAATTGTTCACGAGATACAAAGAAATTGACTTGATCTTATAGAACGTATAACACTTAAAATAAGATGTCACCAATTTAGTGGTTTTTGTAACCCAGCACTTAAACTTAGTACATAGTTTTCTTTCAGTGTACAATATGCCTCCAAGTTACCAAAGGCATCTTGGAGCTCGCAAATATAAAGACTATACAGAGGAAAAGTTGAAAATAACTGCTGAAGTTGGGATGATTGGCCTATCTTTGCGACAGGCTGTTGAACAGAGCATGGGATTTCAAAATGTGCTTTTGCAGCAGCAGGAAAACTAAAAATGTGGGAAGGCATTGTATGTTTGATTGAAACAGAGCAAAACCTGCTGGTAGAATGTATAACTCTGACTGGAGAATGGGGATTCCCATTAACCGCGCGCCTAGGACGTAAGATTGATCGTAAAAGGGTTTCTTGATCGAAGTGGACGAACAGAAACAAAATTCAAAAACAACAAGCCTGGAGTAGAACCATGCATGATAGTGAACTATTATGAGACTAATATGACTGATGACCCGGGAAGACAAAAAGTGGTAGTTAGGAGGGGCTCACTTCACCCTGAACGCATTATTGATTTTTCCAAGGCAAGCACGTCTGTCATATTTTCAGAGATTGCAAACTGAACACTTCTTCCGCCATATATTACGTATAAAGCCACACATTTGTATGGCACATGGACTAAAAATGGTCAGAAGAGAGCTATTTAGAACCGTTCAAAAAGTGAATGGTTGGCATTAGAAATATTTGAAGACTGGTTCAGGAAACTAGCTGTGTCTTACTTTAAGCAATTTGAGAAAGATACAGTTAAATTTTCGATCAGAGACAATCTAGCAAACCACATTTCTTCTAACATCATTAGTTTGTGTAAGCAAAACAACATTAAGTTTGTGCTACTACCCCCTATAGCACTCATTACACTGAGTCACTAGATGTGGCCTTCTTTAGGCCACTAAAAATAAAGTGCGTGAGACTTTAAATGAATGGAAGTTGAAAAATCGTGGTTCAGTACCAAAGGATAAGTTCCCCGTATTTTGAAGAAATGCATTGATAAATTGGGCGATAAAAACGCTAAGAAAAACTTGATGAGTGGTTTTAAAGCATCATGCATCACATCTGTGGATAGGGAATACATTTTGAAAATAATTCCTGATAGTCATAGCAAATATTAGCAAAATTTAGGTTGAATCCTTTTAGGCTTACTTCCAAGAAAGCAGACAGAAAGAAATACAACCAACTCGACAAAAGAAACATGAGCGTTACTGCTGGACGAGGAATTGGAAGGTTTGGAGGAAGACTCCTGCAATAATGATCCATAAGAAAGTAAAAAGGCCCAGAAGAAAAGGTTCAGAATCAAGTAATGGGGATAACGAAGAATTTTCACTGCAGGATTCAGATTCAGAGCTTGTTTTAGAGGAATCTATTGATGACAACTTTGAAGAAGAGCTCAATACTGCGGAAATTCCTAGGATTCCAAGAGAAAAACTAGTCAATATGGAAGATCTTAAAGCAGAAATTCATGTTATTGTAGAACTTGTTTTTGATGAAAATACAAAGAAAGTGACGAAGAAGCAGTTGAATGCTGAAGTAATTGAAACAAAACCAGAGAATAATGAAAGTGAGAGTGAAATTATTTCGAAAAAGTCTCAAGACCCGAGGGAATATATACATATTTTCAGTTGTTGAAGATTTGATGGATATGTGACAGATTTTCAAATTTTGGCTATTGTGGAACCTATTACAGTTCACCGTAGACGTTATACGTTTCAGTTCGATTTGCAGTGAAATGAAAAACTCAAACGGAGCAAAGTAGTGTGTTTTTGATTATATTTCTAGTTGAACTTCGTCAACTGGCGTGGACATTCAACTAAATAAATAATCTTAATTTGACAAAGTTAATGTCGAAATTAATAATTTATTATGTACAAATTTACAAAATGTTACAAAGTTGAGTTGCGAACGCTGAATTTCTGTGGTTTCAGATCGGAAGATACTTTATGTTTCGATTTGATGAATTTTAAACCAACTTTGTTATTGAGCGTTGAGCTCGATTCGATGAGTGTGTAAAACTCGCGTCGATGAATGTAAAACTCGCGTCTAGAAGTGTAGAACTGACGAGTGAAAAACTAACTTTGTTGTTGAGCCTTGCGCTCGTTTCGATGAGTTAAAAACTAACTTTGTTGTTGAGCCTTGCGCTCGTTTCGATGAGTTAAAAACTAACTTCGTTGCTGAGCATTGCACTCGATTCGATGAGTGGAAAAAACTGATTTCTTCACGTTGTGAGACGTGTTAAGTAGAAATCTGCGAGGGGCGTGTTTACACGTGGATTGGGTTGGCCAACCGAAAATAAATATTTCCTATTGGCCAGCATCACTTGACTTGTCGGGTTCGCAGACAAGAATCAACTATGGGTGCCGCCAATAGTAAGTTAAGTTTCTATGGAATACTACAATAGCAATTGTAACCTTCTTACTTAGAAAGGTAATTCAAAAATGTCTTTCATGTCTTCCGAACCTCTACCATAAAATTCATGCAGAATTGACACTAAATTTAGGGTTTTTACAATACAATATAATAGGGTGAAACGTGATTTTTTCTCACTTCTTAACTATAGGACAATGTCGACTTTCAAAAAAGGTGTCATTCATATGCCCATACAAAAGAATTTACAATTATTGCTGGAAAACGTGATATTTACAAAGTATTCTGAAAATAAAATTAAAATATCCTTTGAATTTACTACAATAGAAAGATCTTATCAATTCTGCAACATATTTCTACAAAGCTATTAACTAAAATGAATTTACGCCTTAAATATATACAATAAAAAAAGGACACATACAAATATCTCATATATTCTAAAGGTATCATAAACGAATAAATTTCAAGATTTTACAATCTTGAACATACTCCTCCCGTTGAGAGAATACGATCAATTATAAAGTCTATGAATGTTCATCTTCAGCATTAGTCGGTAGAATCGGAAGTAACGCTACCTTCTTCACATTTCGGACAACTGAAGATTTCGCGGTTTTCACTCAAACAGTACGTACCACACCGTCACTACCGGGATAGCACTTCATGAAACTTCCCAGGGCCCATTGTGAGGGTGGAATGTTGTCTTCTCGTAGTAAGGCCACATCCCCTTCGCGGATTTCAGGACCGGCCTTTTCCCATTTGGTGCGAACCGTCAATTCGTTCAGGTACTCCTTACTCCATCGCGTCCAGAAATGCTGCTTTACCTTCTGGATGTGCTGCCAGTGTGACAGACGGTTACTAGGAGTCGTGGAATAATCACGACTTCGCAAGTTGGTCAGTGAGTCCCCTAGTAAAAAATGGCCAGGAGTAAGGGCGATAGGATCGGTAGGGTCAGAGGAAATACTAGTTAATGGTCTGGAATTTAATATAGCTTCGATTTTGATAATTAATGTGTTAAATTGCTCATTCGTAAATAGCATATCACGTCCGACAACTCGGTATAAATGTTTTTTAAAGCTTTTCACTGCCGCTTCCCATAAGCCCCCAACGTGTGGTGCTAGAGGAGGACTAAAATGCCACTGAATACCCTTGTCGCTCAAGTATCCTTGAATTCGATCTTGTGCTTCGCGTGTATGGACGTCTTCAATTAATTCCCTTAGCATCCGATCAGCTCCAACGAAATTCGTGCCGTTATCACTGTAAATGTCGTGACATAAGCCGCGGCGGGAAACGAAACGTCTCAACGCTGCCAAGAATCCTACAGAAGTGAGGTCTGTAACTACTTCCAAGTGTACAGCCTTTGAAGCTAGACAAACAAATACAGCAACGTAAGCCTTTACAGATGCTTGGTTACGGTATTTCTTCTCCTTTAAGAGAAATGGTCCACAATAATCAATCCCAACTTGATTAAATGGGTTCGAGATATTGATACGAGCTTTCGGCAATTTACCCATAATGTAATTGGTAGGTGGAGGATTAGCCTTGAAGCAGGCACAACATTGTTTAATATTTTTATACACTTGACTACGTCCGCCAATAATCCAAAATTTACGACGAATTGAGTATAAAGTTTGCGGAACTCCAGCATGCAAATGCTTTTTACGAAAATATACTATAACTAAATTGGTCACGTGGTTATTTTTAGGTAATATAATCGGATGTTTAGCGTCGAATGGTAAGTTAGACAATATTAAGCGACCGCCTACCCTCATTATCCCTTCTTTGTCCAGAAAAGGATTTAAGATGAGCAAGCTAGAATCAATGGATTTATGATAGTCGGCTGAGAGTAAAATCTTTATGTCATTAGAAAAGGTTTACTTCTGCACGCAACGGATTATTCTCGTTTCTACTTGGCTTACTTCCTCAACTGTTAAGGGTTTGGTGGATGGTGTTCGTCTTACGAAACGAAAACAGTAGGCCAACGAACGGGTCATTCTTTCTAGAGTAGAAAATCTGTTTAATGTCACAAAGGGTCGGGCAGCTGTAATCAAGCATACTCGTTTGCGTTGCTCAGGTAGTTCAGGTATTTCTTCTTCTTTCGGTAAATCGAGATTCGGCCACGCCAACATAGATTGGCCTAACCATGATGGACCATCTCGCCACAATGTCGCAGAGGAAAAATCTGCAGGTAATACTCCTCTAGATACGAGATCGGCCGGGTTATCGTGTGTGGATACATGTCGCCATTGCTTCACTTGCGTCATTCTTTGTATGTCAGCTACACGATGTGACACAAAGGTTTTCAACTGTTGAGGACAAGTTTGAAGCCAGCGTAATACGATTGTAGAATCGGACCAGTAGAAAATTTCAACTTCTTCTCGGAGGGCCGCATTTACAGTTTCCATTAAGTTAGACAAGAGGTGTGCCCCGCATAGCTCTAATCTCGGTATTGTTATCGTCTTAATAAGAGCAACACGGGACTTAGCACATAGTAACTGCACTTTTATGTTTCCTAAGCGATCGATAGTACGTAAATAAACGCATGCACCGTATGCTCTTTCACTAGCGTCGGAAAATCCATGCAAATGAACTTCTTTAACATCGGAGGTAATCACGGTACGTGGAAATGACAACAAATTAGCTGACGATAATTGTTGGCAATATATTTGCCATTCACTGTGTAATTCGATAGGCAACGATTCGTCCCAATCAAGCTTATAATTCCACAAGCTTTGTAAAATGATTTTAAATGATTTTCGCTAGTATAATAACTGGTGCTAATAACCCTGAAGGGTCGAATATTTTTGCAACTTCGGATAATATAATCCTTTTAGTAATCCTAATTGTCTGAATAGGATTAACGGTATACATGATCGTGTCGTTTTGCGAATCCCAGTGAATGCCTAATGTTTTCAAGGTAGTGTCACCCAGTTGCAATCTCGGGTTTACATCTTCGACAGGTATATTTTCCAACACCGAAGGATCGTTGGATGCCCATTGTCTCATTGTTAGACCGGCGGCGGAAAGGATTCCATTCATTTCTTTTATCATGATTTTTGCTTGCTCTTGACTCTTAGCGCCACTGAGAAAATCATCCACATAAAATTCGGTTAATAACAATGGGGCGGCTACGGGAAACCTTTCACTCTCATCTTCACTTAATTGATGCAGACTTCGGATGGCTAAGTACGACGCGCAAGTGATACCGAACGTGACGGTATTTAATTCGAAAATTTGCAGCCTTTTCTGTTGATTCCTCCAAATGATACGTTGAAATTTACGATCTTCGCTTCTCACTAGGAATTGTCGATACATCTGTTTTAAGTCGCCTGTAATCACGATAGGGTGTTCACGAAACCGAATCAATGTTGTGAATAAATCCGGTTGAATATTGGGGCCGGTGTACAGGACGTCATTTAATGATACGCCCGTGAAAGTCTTTAGTGAATCATCATATACCACACGTACTTTAGTAGTCAGACTCGTGTCCTTAATAACGGCGTGATGAGGTAAATAATAACCATCTGATGTCGACGGACTGTCCACAACAGGGGACATGTGACGTTGGTTTAAATAATCATCTAAAACCTCTTCATATAACAATTTGAGGGCAGGCGTTTGGTTTAACTTACGTTCAATACTATCAAATCTTTTTCTTGCGAAATAGTAAGATTTACCTAGGTTATGTGCCTGCGGGTTGAAGGGTAGGGCAACTACATAGCGCCCACTCGATTCTCTAGTTACGTGCTTTCGGTAATGCTGTTCACATTTTTCTTCTTCTTCGGAGAATTTTTTGATTCTAGGACATTCTTCTATCTCCCAAAATTTCTGAAGATCGAAGTCTATAGGAGTAGTAGTAACATAACAATTTGATTTTGCTGGCACATTGGAAGGGGCAGCTCCGCCTATTATCCAACCGAGCATTGTTTTTTGAAGGTATAATTCTTGTTGATTAGGAGCGGTAACTTGATTTGTCCTACAGACAATAACGAAAGAGTGGCGCCAGCTCCTAACAGTATATCGACTGGTGCAGGTCGATGGAAATGTGGGTCTGCTAATTTTAGATTAGCGGGTATCTTTATCAACTCACGCTGGATCGGTTGATCTGGTATAACGTGAGAGATAGCTGGTACTATTAAAAATGTTAACGTCTTGTTATACGCGTTTATCCGTGATTTGATGGTAGCCGTTGTTAATTCGGTGCAGTACGTGGTCATAGCATTTAAAGCTCCTACGGGTACATTACATGTTGTTTTCTTCAATCTTAAGATATCAGCAAGCCGATGAGTGATGAAATTGGTGGTGGAGCAGGATCAAGCAAGCCTCGGCATTGAATAGGTCTTTCATCCTTGTCTAGAATATCAAGCACTGAGGTGACCATTATGTCGTTAGACAGCGCATTTACCACGAGTGATACCTGTCTCTGTTCTGATACTTCGTTGTGTTGAGAAGGCTCAGATGTACTCCGTTCAACTGGTATGTGCAACAAGGTATGATGCAGTTTGTTGCACTTTTTACACGAGGCCTGTGTTTTGCATGCTTTAACTCCATGCCCTTTCCCAAGGCAATTAAAACACAAACGATCATCTGATATAAATTTTCGTCGGTTTTCAACGGATAATCCACGGAACTTTTCACAAACGTACAATGTATGAGAACTATTGCATGCAGGAAAGATAATCAATCTTTGCTGATGCGATGTATTACCATGGTTATTTGTGTGTGTGACAAGGGCTTGCGAACGGGTTTCTCTGCGTTGGTTATCTTTTTCATATCTTGGTGCTTTGTTGTGAGGTACTTCGTGTTGAGACGGATCTGCACAATTAGCTCTTCTTCTCAAAAATTTTAGTAATGTTTTAAACGATGGGAACTGATCATCTTGCAAAGTTAATTCCCAATGCCAAGCCGTATTCGAGCTGACCTTGGGTAAAATCAAATCGACTAGTGGGATGTCCCATGAGTCAACTGGAGCCTTCAGGTTCTCCAACGCTCTCGTGTGTTGATAGAACACGTCAACGAGCTCGTTTATTGCAACGGCAGTGTCTTTGTTTAATCGAGGAAACTCTCTCAAAATTGCCATATGACGACGTGCCATACGACGTGGATTTTCAAATTTGTCCTTTAAAATTGAAATAGCAACACTATAATTACAGTTGGTGATTTCAAGTGACTCAATTGCTCTGGCTGCCTTTCCGGTTAATGATGATTTCAGATAATTTAGCTTTTCAACGTCTTGAATCTCTTTATCGCCCACCACGGCTGAGAATAGGCTAAAGAATTCGGACCACTTTTCAGGAGTTCCATCGAAAGGTTTGAGAGTTATAGGAGGCAAATTGACTGCTGATTTGATGTTACCAATGTGTATGGTATCTACTGGATGTATGCCATTGGACGATGGTGTTATTTTATCGAGAAGATCTAAAGCACGCGCTTTTTCCAACCTGAAGCTGTCGCTATAGGAGCTACGATGATCCATTTCCTCTTGGTCTAACTCCTCTATGCTATCTTGGATTGCGTCAAATTTTTCATATGCTTTAGTTGCGTTATCTAACGTCGTTTGAATCAAATTTTTACTGACTCTCGTAGGCTCATCGTTTGCTTGGTCGATGAATTTTCTTAATGTCGTAATAGTTGTTTGTATATAACCGCGCTGCCGTTTTAGTTTAGTAAGTTCAGCCATTTCAAATTTAGTTTATGCGTGAGTATGGTAAGGAATTTCAACAATGTTTATATGATACTAATATGGAAACAGGACGGATAATTGGCACATTTAAATAGATAACTGACCAACTTACCTTGATTATCCTGGCTGCTGTTGTGATGAATCCTTGGAACTGCGATTTGAACTGCTAATTGAACTGCCACACTTTCACTACGATTTGAACTGCTATACTTGCACTATGATTTGAACTGCTATACTTGCACTATGATTTGAACTGCTTACTTGGTACTGGCACTTTACAATGTTATATAACAATACTTGTTATATCCGGTTTACGAAGGACCAATGTTTTTGATTATATTTCTAGTTGAACTTCGTCAACTGGCGTGGACATTCAACTAAATAAATAATCTTAATTTGACAAAGTTAATGTCGAAATTAATAATTTATTATGTACAAATTTACAAAATGTTACAAAGTTGAGTTGTGAACGCTGAATTTCTGTGGTTTCAGATCGGAAGACACTTTATGTTTCGATTTGATGAATTTTAAACTAACTTTGTTATTGAGCGTTGAGCTCGATTCGATGAGTGTGTAAAACTCGCGTCTAGAAGTGTAGAACTGACGAGTGAAAAACTAACTTTGTTGTTGAGCCTTGCGCTCGTTTCGATGAGTTAAAAACTAACTTTGTTGTTGAGCCTTGCGCTCGTTTCGATGAGTTAAAAACTAACTTCGTTGCTGAGCATTGCGCTCGATTCGATGAGTGTGAAAAAACTGATTTCTTCACGTTGTGAGACGTGTTAAGTAGAAATCTGCGAGGGGCGTGTTTACACGTGGATTGGGTTGGCCAACCGAAAATAAATATTTCCTATTGGCCAGCATCACTTGACTTGTCGGGTTCCCAGACAAGAATCAGCTATGGGTGCCGCCAATAGTAAGTTAAGTTTCTATGGAATACTACAATAGCAATTGTAACCTTCTTACTTAGAAAGGTAATTCAAAAATGCCTTTCATGTCTTCCGAACCTCTACCATAAAATTCATGCAGAATTGACACTAAATTTAGGGGTTTTACAATATAATAGGGTGAAACGTGCTTTTTTCTCACTTCTTAACTATAGGACAATGTCGACTTTCAAAAAAGGTGTCATTCATATGCCCATACAAAAGAATTTACAATTATTGTTGGAAAACGTGATATTTACAAAGTATTCTGAAAATAAAATTAAAATATCCTTTGAATTTACTACAATAGAAAGATCTTATCAATTCTGCAACATATTTCTACAAAGCTATTAACTAAAATGAATTTACGTCTTAAATATATACAATAAAAAAAGGACACATATATTCTAAAAGTATCATAAACGAATAAATTTCAAGATTTTACAATCTTGAACATAGTGTATAAATGACCATTTTGTATTTTTTTACTACAAATACTATGTTTTAAAATAAATGTACTTTTTTTCGTAATACATATGGATTTTGTTATTCAGCAAAGTGCTTAACTTAAGCCCAACGTGAGTTTCATGTGTCTGGCTCAAGTTACCCCATATTATGGGGTAACTTATGCCACTATATTTTTTTACTATTTCCCTTTTGGTTTCAATGCATGTTTTGATACGTAAACTTAAAGTATGAGTACCTAGACCCAAATTTAACATTACATTTCTTATCTTTAAATTTATTAGTCTTGGTCAGCTGTTTGAATTTTGAAAGTAGCCTAAGTAACCCCGGATGACGGTAGTAAGTGGATTAGAAAATATATTTTGGAAAAAGGAAAATATCTTTTACTTCACAATCCCAAGTTATATATTAACCGCTATACTTACATTTAATTTAGAATAGTGTTGATTCATTCTTCAGCCATCATTAACTATTGCTTACCAGTTTTTCAGAGCCTTCTGAATTTTAAGCATAATTATACAATCAAAAACATTCAAAATAGAAAGGAAATACCAGACTTTTCAAAGTTTCTAAATGAAACTGGCAACGGTGTAAATCTTCAATAATCCATGTAAAGTGTTTATATGGGCGGAGGCACGGTCGTCCTTCGAAATACTGTTGCACCTGTCTACATAGAAATTAATCCTTGATCAAGTGCATTTACTCACAATTTTTTTTAAAATTTATCCCTCCACTCAGTGACGTGTTGTGAAATGACTTTATACGTCATTAAGTAAGAACTTACAAGAGTTGTAACTTGTAAACAAAACATAATGGCTAATATTTAGTCGAAGAAAAAATGTCACAGGCTAGTAATGATTATATGCTTTCCTCTGAAGATATGCCTGAAGCTGAATCCTCTGGTACCTTGGAACATGTTAATAAGAAAAAATTTTCTTCGGGGTCTTTATCGGGGGATGTTACACGTCCCAAAATAGTAACAGTGAAACATCCAGAATCTAATAAACTGAAACCTACGGCCAAAAAGAATAAACAACCGATTCAAGCAGATTTAGACGTATCGAAGGAATTTATAAGATGTAGAGAGGAGGGTTTGAAACGTTTGGATTTAAGTAAATCTAATATAACTTTACTACCGCCTACTGTCCGTGATTTACATCACTTATCTGAACTGTACCTCTATGGTAATAAAATAGTATGTTTGCCAAATGAAATGGGCTGCTTAACAAGTCTACAAACGTTAGCTTTAAGTGAGAATTCTTTAACTTCCTTACCAGATTCTCTTGAAAATCTGAGATCGCTGAAAGTATTAGATTTAAGACATAATAAGCTTAATGATATACCTGATGTTGTATACAAATTAACTTCCCTTACTACTCTATTCTTAAGATTTAACAGAATAAGATATGTAGGTGACGAAATTCGAAATTTAACATCATTAACAATGTTGAGTCTACGAGAAAATAAAATAAGAGAATTGCCCCCAGGTATTGGTTGTTTAGTACATTTGCTAACATTCGATGTTTCTCATAATCACTTGGAACATCTGCCTGTGGAAATTGGTGAATGTGTGGATTTATCAACATTAGATTTGCAACATAATGAACTCCTAGATATACCTGACACTATTGGAGAATTACATCAATTGACAAGGCTAGGTTTAAGGTAACACAATTCATACAACCCTAATTAATTCGATTATATGATCTCTTCTTATTAAATAGGTACAACAGGTTAACTCAAATCCCTCCATCTTTGAGCAATTGTAAACATATGGATGAATTTAATGTTGAAGGAAATGCCATCTCGCAATTGCCCGAAGGACTGTTATCAAGTTTAAGCGAACTTACTAGCATCACACTGTCGAGAAACAATTTTTCAGCCTATCCATCAGGAGGTAATCGTTTACAATACATTTTTTATACTGTTTTATCAATTTTATGCATATCCTTAGGTCCATCCCAATTTGTAAATGTCGATTCTGTTAACTTGGAACACAACCAAATTGACAAAATTCCCTATGGGATATTTTCGAGAGCTAAACATTTGACGAAATTGAATATGAAAGAGAATCAATTGACTTCTTTGCCGCTTGATGTTGGAACATGGACAAATATGGTTGAATTGAATTTAGGAACGAATCAATTGAGTAAATTGCCTGATGATATACAATGTCTGCAGAGTTTAGAGGTAAGAAACAAAATTTTCATTGTACATAGGCACCAATTTTCAATTATTTTTAAATCTTTTTCTTATTGTAATCAAAATTTTTGTATTAATAACTACAATATTGCTTTTTGGAATGCCAATGAGCAGGCTTAACATACTGATGAAACCAAACCAAAATTAACTGTTTTAAGGATTAAAACAAACCTTTTCACACAACGGAGGCTGTATGGTGCTAAAATATCGAAATTTCTCCAAAAATGTGGTATATCTGGATTTATAGGATCTGTTCTACTGGCTCTGGTGGGCTGAAAATCAATAGGATTTATATATGAGACGCCCTGAATAATATCCAATCATCAAATTGATCACTTATTTACACTCTGAAAGCTGTATTGTGATAACAGTAAAATTTCTTCAAAAATTACCAAAATTGTGATATATCTCGATTTATTCAACCCATTGTATTGGCTCTGGTGAGCTGAAAATCAGTAGGATTCATCTGTGAGGAATCCTAAACAATATCCAATCATAAAATTGATCACTTGTATACACTCCAGAGGCTGTATTGTGCTAACAAACTGAAATCTCTTCAAAAACTACAAAAATGTCATACTTTAAGCACCTGTTGTACTGGTTCTGGTAAGCTGAAAATCAATAGGGTTTATCTGTAAGACGCCCTGAACAATATCCATCATAAAATTGGTCACTTGTATATATTCTGGAGTGCTATCAAACCTTTCTCCAAAATTTTGGTACCTCTGGTACCATAACACCCGTTGTATTGGTTCTGGTAGGCTAAAATTCAATAGGGTTCATCTGTGAGATGTTCTGAATAATACTCAATCATAAAATTGGTCACTTGTTGCACTCCAGAGGCTGTATCGTGCTTACAAAACATGTTACAAAAAGAGGCCAACGACGATGACATACACACAGGATTTTTTTCTATAAAGCCATTTTTGTGTTTTTCTCAAAAAAATCAAAAACTCCCAACTTTTTTTGCAGTAAATCAATACTTTTCTCGTATCGTAGATAGGGTTGGCGGAAAAGTAATATTTATATTCTAATCATGGCCAGACTGGGTTCTCCAAAAAGGCGCCGAGTTATCCTAGGGCGTAAAATCACAACAATTGGGGAGTAATAAAACATACACATAAACAAAAATGATACAAAATGAATCTCTACAAAATCATTTTATTAGTAATTTAACACTTACAGAAATAAATGAGCAAGAGTTAGGAGAGACACAATTGGCATCACTTGAAGGTGTGAGATGAAAAATTAAACCAAGTAAACATAAATATCAATTTTCACCAGAAATCAAAGAATTGCACCATCACTTGTGTTGAATGAACAGGCTGAGAAAAGAGATAGAAAGCGAAAATTACACTGAAAGTTGTAAAAGGCTGAAAAGGGAATGCAAAAAAATCCAAATATTATTTGAAAGGAATAAATTGTGTTAGAATTCAGAATAGCAGTAACATGATGAAGGAATCGTGGAATATAATAAACAAAAACAACGGAAAAACCAAAAATTAATTAAGTAATTCACTTATAAGTGAAGAGGGAAAAAATTTAACGCTTAAAGAAAAAACTAATTTCATCAACGACTATTTTATAAAAATAAGTCAAAATCATACTTCCCCAAATTATAATATGAAAATTGATTCATCTTACAGAAGTTTTTTTCTTTTTCCAACAACTGAGAAAATTGTTTCAATCATATATATGTAAACCAGCAGAAGGTATTGATGAAATTATTGGTAAAATTCTAAGATCGGTTGCTGCATACATTGCCAAGCCACTAACCTACCTTATAAAAGAATCTTTTACATCAGGGTTGTTTCCTGATATAAAGGAATTCAAATATATCCCTATTTATAAACATAAAGGGCCAGTAAGGGATATTGAAAACTATCACCTGATTTGTATACCAAGTCAAATCACTAAAATACTTTAGCCAGCTTACTCTTCATGGCTGATTGAATACCTTGAGCATTTCAGTATGTTATCAGCTGTTCAAAATGGATTCAGGAAAAAAATCCACAATCATCACCATTGAAGTCTGCTTGGAATTCATTTATAAAGCACTTAATAACAAAGAAAACATTGTGGGATTAATCTATGATCTCACCCGAGCATTTGACATGGTGGATCATGATCTCTTACTGCGAAAAATGTTTGGAATGGGAATACTTGCAAAACTTTCTGATTGGCGTTCCACCAAGTGAATTTTAGTTTCACATCTCGTCAAGTAATCAATCAGAACTGACCTATGCATTACATGCACGTCGTAGATGTCCCTATCGCAAATCAGTTGTACCACTGATCACACCCGAAATACCCATTGTCCTGGCCTTTTTTGACGTGGACTGAATTTTTTCCATTACAAGGTCTCTACAGGACCGCATGTATAAAAAATGTAGACAAAAAATTTACAGAAGGTATTTTTAATTTTTGTTAAAAATGCAATTTCTTTTTGTTGTATACACATTATTAAAACAATTTTTGAAATAAAACGTATCTGGTCCATATGTAAAATTTGCCAGTTTCGTGTAACCTTTTTTTCATACAAAAATATTTCTTCTAAATTATTATTCTCAATTTAGAGCTAAAAATCGACTTGACATATTTTTTAAAAGGAATTGTAAATATTTTATTATTACTGTTAATACTTTGTCATTTGCAGGTACTTGTTCTATCGAACAATCTCTTACGCAGAGTCCCTCCAAGTATCGGCAACTTACGGAAACTCCGTGTCTTAGATTTAGAAGAAAACCGCTTAGAACAACTTCCACAAGAAGTAGGGTATCTCAAAGATCTCCAAAGGCTTATCGTCCAATCGAATCAGTTAACTTGCTTACCCAGAGCAATTGGTCACCTTACCAATCTCGTATTTCTAAGTGCAGGTGAGAATAATCTAGCTTATCTTCCAGAGGAGATTGGTACCCTCGAAAATTTGGAATCATTATATATTAATGACAACCCAACGTTACACAATCTGCCCTTTGAATTGGCTCTCTGTTCGAACTTAGGAATAATGAGTATAGAGAATTGTCCCCTGTCCCAAATTCCAGGAGAAATAGTAGCTGGAGGACCTTCTTTGGTGATACAGTATTTGAAAATGCAAGGCCCGTATAGGGCTATGTGATGATGCAATTAGTTTTGCTTTAATTTTCTCCTTTGTCGAGAAGATTCTTTGTGATTTAAGACGACTGTAACGAAAATAAGACCCGGCGAGAGATTTATGTAACATATTTTCAGCGAATTTGAAGAATATTTAAGAGATCATATTTTGTAAGGGATATGTTGTTATCAAACAAACTAACTTTTAATTTTGATTCATAATATACCTCCATGGTCTTTTATTTTTATTTGTATGCTAATTGAGGTCGTGTTACTAAAATTTTATTATTATAATGAAAGTTATGATAAAAAAATTGAAGCAGGTATAACAACAAGTAGGTATAAAGGATAATAATATGGGCACTTCTCAAGAAATTCCAACATTTTTTTCTGTCAATTTTGTAGTACCTTGTTATTATATTTTACTAATATAGTGGATCCCTCATTTTAACCAAATTACAAGAATGAAACCTACTTTTGTACATGTCATTTAATAAAATTCAATTGCAACAATAAACTGTAAACTCAAAATTAACAAAACTATTTTACTTCCACAAAATCTTTCAAAATATCTTACAGACATTTTAGAACCTGCTTTCAACATCCCTATAATAACCTATTCAGTCTTGAAGTTAATAATGTATATTTATGTCTACATTATTTATCATCAGTCAAGTTTTTTCTTGTTTGTAAATATTCTGATACTGGTCTGCTATTGTGGCAATTTGTTGAATAATTGAAGTTCTAACTGTTGTACTAGTTCTCAAATTGATACCTTGACCTCTCTTTCAAAATAAGTTCGTATAACTACTGATGAAATGTCAGTATTCAGTTAGGATGTGGAAGTGTTACAGTTATTTCAGGAGTGAATAATTAATTCTTTGTAATTGATTGTATTTTTAGAATTTCTTTCTTCTTATTGACATCTGTTTTACTTATTTGAACTACTACTTCTTATGCCTATATTACACCAAGTTTAATACTAGTATTTTGCTAAACCTTAACAGAAAGATCTTCAAAATTTCTCACCAAACGTTTAATTGAATTGACATCTCCCAGTTACAAATTTTGTTAAGTTGCGATATGCAATGCTTTATTTCCGTTAATCTCATAACCATCAGTTGAAAATTGGCATGGATCATGTATTGGCAAGTATTTAGGTCTTTTATGACCACCTACGTAATCCAGAAAGGCTGGAATCTAAAAAATTGTCATTGGAAGTGTGCAAGCTAGTCTGGTCCTGCTGTTTGTTTACATTGCTGAGTGAACCTGCCAAGTGACAGTAGACCAGGGTAGAATCCTTTAAAAATAATTAAAACTGAAAAAAAATAATTGTAGGATGAAACCCATTTGAAAATGAGGAGAATATTATAAAAATGAAAGCAAAAATAATTTACGGGCGATCTGAGGTCGGGAAGGGGATGGGGGTGAGTTTTTAATGGTAAAGAATGGTTTATCTCGATTTCCAGCAAAACTACAAGTCCTATGGAAAAATGTCAAATGGCAAAGTTGTAGGTAATAAAAAGGTCTACAACTTTCACACTTTATTCACATAACCTCAAAATTTAAGTAAAAAATTCAAGAAACAAAGTTTTTGGATTTTTATTTTTATCTTTTACAAAAAAATTTTTTGTGAAAACATACCTTTTCATGTCCCAAATACACTGTAATTTACTTGATTTGAAATATTCATTTTTTCACCTTATTTTGAATTAATATCGAAAAAGCACCCTAATTTTGAATCGAAAATTCACCCGTCAAAATATCAGCTTCTTTCAAAAAGTTGGTATGCTTTCTGTTCGTTGAAATCTCTACTTTCCGATATATACATATATATTACTATAGTGAATCTTCTCAGAAGATGCAAAAAATCGAAAAAAACTCGATTTCGAATTTTTTTTAAATCATTATACACAATTTTGAGCTGTTTATAAAAATGTGCGCTTTAATTACTCGAATAACGTACGATTACATGCATTGATAAACAAAAAAAACTGCAAATCGAAATATACTACTATAATTAACAAACAAATAAGTTAATATTTTAAGACATCTACAATATTTTGAGAAAGTTGTAGAATCTCCTTTAAATGATATGCCTAAATGCCTATTTATCACTATTTCAAGATAACTTATATACCTGAGTGACCTACCAACAATTTTAGCCCATCAAAAGGTATTTCATAGAGAAGTGGGGAAGGGGCTAGGGGGGGTTTGGACCTTACTACATACCTGCTATTACGTAAATATCGTAAATTCATTATTAGACAATAAAGATTTGTCAAATTTGGCCAATATTTTTTATAAAAAAGATACAATTGAAGAATATATCGAAAAAAAAATGGATTACAATAATCAAGTCTATTTATAAATGTAAAAATGATAAAATAACACTGAATTAATTAAGATTTCAAAAATATAGATTGGCAAAAATTAAATCATCTTTCATATTGGCAAACCTCCCATCCACATGAGGAGCAGCAGAACAACATTGTTACAGGGCATATTATCAGCTTCAAACTTGGTTGGGTAACAAACTGACAGCAACATATTGGGGATGGAAGCAACATCAACGTGGCATTATGCCCAAATTTACAAAAAAGGAATTAACTCCGGAAATATTGCTCAAAGCTATTTGCTGCAGCTGGGAAACCGGATGTAACGGTTTAAAATGCGGCTGCCGAAAACATGGTGTAAAATGCACAAATTTATGCGCCAATGGTTCTGAAAAATGCTCCAATATGAAAGAAAAAACCTACGAGGAAGTTGATGATTAAGATGAAATTATGGATGAAGAACTAACGCAGACTGGAAATAATATTGGAGACGATGAAAGTGATGGTCATGAAGATTTCGAAGATCTACTAGAATCGGAAAGGTATGTCGAATCTAACGATGAAGAAATGCCATCAAAGGGACAAAACCAATCGAGAAGTGATTAAAATTCAAGATAAGGTATTTATGAATAACAAGATTAATGTATTTAAAAATATTGTAATGAATAACGTAATCAGAATAATGTATCTAAATTCAATTGTACGATTTACATTTATTTTTATATATTATGAGATTTTCTATGACATTAATGTGATTAGAATTTAATAAATCAAATTATTAATTGAAAAAAATTGCAGCAGTCACATTTTTTAGATGAAATTGTATATAGTGATTAAAAAAAATTTCGAATTCCAGTTTTTTTTCGATTTTTTGCATTTTCTGAGAAGATTTACTATAGCAATATATATTTTTTACACCATCGGAAAGTAGAGATTTCAACGAACAGAAAGCACACCAAATTTTTAAAAAAAGCTGATATTTTGACGGGTGAATTTTCGATTCAAAATTAGGGTGCTTTTTCGATATTAATTCAAAATAAGGTGAAAAAATGAATATTTCAAATTAAAAAAATTACAGTGTATTTGGGACATGAAAAGGTAAGGTTTCACCAAATTTAGTGAAAAAAAGTGTTTTTTTGTAAAAGATAAAGATAAAATTCCAAAAACAAAAATGTTGAGGTTATGGGAATAAAGTGTGAATACAAAAGTTGTAGACCTTTTTATTACCTACAACTTTGCCACTTGACATTTTTCCATAGGACTTGTAGTTTTGCCGGAAATCAAGATAAACTGTTTTTTACCCTTACCGACCTCAGATCGCCCGTAAATTATTTTTCCTTTCATTTTTATAACATTCTCCTCCTTTTCCAATAGGTTTCATCCTACTATTATTTTTTTTTTGGTTTCAATAATTATCGGCCCTTGTCTATAGGTAACGCATTTACAGCATCTTGAAATTTCTATAGAATGTTATTTGACAGTTTCGCTCGGCAATGTAAACAAACTGCAGGACAGGACTGGCCCGGATGCTTCTCACGACAGAACGTTTACTTTATGTTCAACTACATTCGGAAATTGCTTTATATTGTTTGTTTTGTAAGATTTATGTTTCACTTATCCCTTTGACTTAATGAAATCTCTTCACAGGACGCATCCTGAGATTTTCTTTTTTTTCCTAGAAAAGCGTCATGTTTATGTGCTTTCTCTAATTTCATTTTTTGTGCAGCTTTATGTAGTGCAATTGTTACAAAGTGACGTTTTAAAGATTACTGACATTTTTTGGTTCCAATTTCAGTGCATACAAACTAGATTAAATGTATCATTTAATTTTCATGTAATATTTTGAAACATTTTGTGAAAATAAAGAAATAATTAAGTAGGAGTTTGTAATGCGTATTGCCCAGGTAAGCCCAAAGGAGACAGAGTTCAATTAAATTAACTGATTTATTGCTATAAAAAGCATTATTTACAATGATAAAAATAAACTAAAATACAATATTCTCTCTCTCTCTCTCTATATATATATATATATATATATATATATATATATATATATATATATATATATTACTCTGGTGCGTAATTATTTTGGAAATCACGCTTCGAAGGTCCGTACTCTTCCGTTGATCGATGCGTACTGACGGTCTGAAAATAGGTAGGTGTAACTGTAACAGTGTGTACTTCAACTCCGGCGACGGGTACGGGATTCTCTGCGTCCTATGAAATGTTCAGACAGCCAAGGGTATGAGCAACCGACAGATCAATACTCTTTCGGTTTTAGTCTCAAGATGTGAGAGTATCGTTTGTAGTTAGTCAATACCCAACTTAACGACTATCTCGGCTTGTAGGGACTGTAGTTATTATGGCGCGTCAATACCACACCAGAATTATACTAACAGTCAGAGTGATCGTTTACAACCAGTCGATACCCGGCTCAACGTGCAACCCTACGAAGATACTGTAGAGTTTTCGGTCTGTCAATACCACACCGAAATTCTTCTAACAGTTTGAACAATCGTTCTCGTTTCCGTCAATACCAGAAACCAACGGCCGTTCAAGTGAATGATGTATAAAAGTCGGATCAATACTCCGACTTAGTACAACATTCGACGGTGAAAAGTGTAAAGCGTTCAAGATTAAAGTCAGTACCTTCAACCTACGCTTCGCACTGGAGGCGGCTGAACTTGGAGGAGCAGGAGTCCGTAATCCAAGTCGCCCTATCGTCTGTGGCTTTGCATTTTTATATACATCGTAGAGGTGATGGTGGAAGTCTCCTTCCCTTCTACTGTCGATTCTTCGTGCGCATCTTGGCGTGGGGGACTTTGCTGTTCTGGTGGGGTACCGCGTCATCACGGTGCTAACTGGTTCCTTGAATCGATATTTATAGTAATGAAATTTATATCATTACAAGTTTGTAATTGCATACTAAAACATAGTTTTCCATTCCGACCAACTTTTCATAATTAAAGTTTTTGATAATGTCACAAATAAAGATACTTTACTTTTGTATCAAATTCATACTTTTTGACAAAACTCGTATACGAATGAGAAAATTTGACATCTGATATTTGCGTTTCACGTTATGGGCCATGTAAAACTTTTTATAAAAAATAACTTTTCCGTAACATTGTTGTGTACCTACACGCGAAAGTACTGGTTTTCCGGGCCAACAAAAGAAATAGCTACTTCTGGAGGACCAGAAAACCACTTTCGCGGCGTGGAGCACACCGTTTTTTATCCTACACATAAAATGATTAGATTATAAAATGACAAAAAGAAAGGTGGAAAATATTTTGACTGTACAGGTTAATGTTATGAGATGAACGACTAATAGAAAATGTCAGATGAGTTGTTGAAAATAACATTTAGGCTGTACCTTTTAATATTATGCAATAAACACCAATCCATATAATGTTTATATTTTCCCTTTGACTTTTCAGTTAGCAAATTCAGTGTATCCTGTCTCGTTTTTTGCGTAATCTCTTCCGGTGTTGAATAAACGCCGTTTGATTAATCATATTATGTAGCATGCTGTTCTCCATCTTAGTTATATTGGCATAAAAAATCCTAAAGCCACCATTTATAATAGGGTGCCATCTAGTGTCATATTTGTGCAGTGCATTTTGCGTGCCTAGCCATTCTTTGCCATATTCCTCACCTAGCCGTCCAAATACCTACTTTCCCGTCCCGATAGATCCCTAAAAATAGGGTTTTCGAGTAGTGTAGGTTAAAAAAATATTTTTACAATTCTTCTAGGCCAAGCATTGACGTTTCTAGATAATGTCACTTGATACTTCCCTCATAAATGTAAACAAACAGCAGGGCGCAATCTTTTAACGACAATTTTTTACATTTCGATCTTTCTGAGTAACGTAGGAAAAACTTGCCAGTGTATGATTCATGCAAATTTTCAACTGATGATCATAAAATTAATGGAAATAAGGCGTTGCTTAGCTGCGACTTGAAATTCTTAACGTTTTCAGTTATATTGTATTTACTTTCTGTATTGTTCTGTTTATGTTTCTTCTGTAATACCAAGACACTTCAATTGATATTATTTTGTTTTGTTAATTTCTATTTATATTTTTATGTTCAATTTTCATTTGCAAGATTAACTACTACATTTCCATTCCCTAATTGTAGTATAAACAAATACACACACAATTTACAAATTGGCTGATAAATATCATATAAATATTTTTTTAAATCTCTCGCCGAGTTTTCTTAAAATCCTTGATTTTTTTTGCAATGATTTTTATATATTAAACAATTTTTCTTATAAAGAAGATTACTGGTTTCAAAAATACTCAAATTTTAGAACAAATATTTTATTACTGTACCTGTTTATTCAATTAACAACTTTAATTGATTTTAATAATTATTTCAGTCCAAAATATTTTTGTGACATAAAATGTTCTTTAAAAAACGAATGTACATACCAGTAGTCCTCTTTAAGAGACAGCAGTATTGTTATTTAAAAAGTGTTCTTCTAAATAGAGACATCTTGCAGGACTTGTATAAAATATTATTGTTATATCTCATTTGTTTAAATATTTATTAAAAGCGCCGTTTTTGTTGTTGAAACAAAATCCTAAGAAAATTTAAAAAAATTATCTATGTCAAAGTGTAATGAATACTCTTGAAAGCTCCAGAAATATTATCTCACTTATTATTATTATTATTATTATTCCCCAAGTTCACAGATGAAATGACATTTCTTGCTTATACTTTCTGAATAATTCTGTTGGTTATATAAATATTAATCACGTGACTCAACAGGTTATTAGTTTTCTTTTTTCGATATTATTCCAACTTTGGACATTTATCTCTATTCTGTGCTCTATTGTTTTCAGATCATCTCTCTTCATCTGGGAGCACCTTTTTTTCATTTTCCCACCGCCTCTGTATCCCATAAATATAAAGTTGTACGAGGTTAATACACATTAAACATAATTTTGTAGATACTTTTCATATTATTTAATTTTTAAAACATACTTTAGCCAAAATGCTCAACCATTCAAAGCAAATACAATGTCGTAAATTGTTTGGTGTGACAATTATAACAAGGCTGTGCCATTATGAATCGAACAAAAAATCTTCAAGATGTTTCTATAAATCTATTTAATATTTTTTTAACTATATAGTATATTTATCGATTGCTTAGGTTGACAGACATATAGCTATATAAAGTATAATTTCAAATAGTTACGGACAAAAAATATTAGATGTAGATGTGAAATCAATTTGAACTATGTGTCTGCTTAATTTTTTCAACCCAAATTTTATCATTACTATAAATTGAATGAGGAACTAACGCGCACAAAAACATTATCTTCCTCAAATTTTTATTTATGAACAGCCGGTATCAGTAAACATTTGTTTTATTGTATTGAATTCAAATATTACAATCTAATTTTTGGAACTTCAGCAAAGCTATGGATCTGGTTAACAGAAGGATATAAATAATTAAGCTCTTTTTTAGACTATGTCAGGTAAAAATTGCAATTTAAAAACATACTGATGTTTATGTTAATTGTAAATTGATTAGGTTCTTTTTGGAATTTTAACTTTTTAAATACAGATACAGATATGGTCATTGTTACCGTATATTACATATTGTCTCAGTTGAGAAAATATATTAATGTTAGCTTTCACTGGGGAGAACTTAGCATTTCTTTTAGTGTAGGCTTCATATTATTCTCTGCTTGACGTCGTTGTAGGAAACGGAACAGTTGCAGGCATGGCAGCTTGGGTTATTTTCATTTTCATTAAGTGGCCATGAGTCAATCTTGTGTGGTCAATTCGCAGTTTTTGAACAATCCTTGCATCATATTTTGAAAACTTAGTCAGTAGTAGCCCGCGAAGGTGGGATTGAGTTTCATGGAGAGCTCCAAGGGATTTGCGGGTCAAGTCCTTGAATAAGGATTTCAGGTCTTCGTTTAGTTGGATTGTAGTTGAAGTGGTAATGAGGGAGGCAGCTTCTTTTGCATGTTGGTCAGCAGTTTCATTGCCATCAAGGCTGGTGTGTGATGGAAGCCAAATAACTTTTGTATCTCGAGCATAAAGATATTGATGTAAGTTAAGTACGTTTTGAACTAGTGGATGGTCAGTAAATTTAGATTTAAATACAGTAAATATTTTGTTTTTATTCGTGCCAAATATCGACTTTTGAGTAAAAAAGAGTTTTGATAAAGTAAGTTTGGAACATACATATAATCATGATGATATTTGCTTATTTAAAATTGAAAAGGAAATTATAACACTAATCATTTTATCAATGTAACTTTTGATTGTAACCTTTCATAGAGATTGGAATTTCTACTTGCAACTCTACCAATTTGCAAACAACAGATGTTCAAACCATATTTTTATCTGTGAAGAATTTCTACTTTATTCAGAACTACATGATAACAGCCTTTTTGGGTGTCTGTCAACTTTAGTGTATTAAATATCTCGACCCTTTCTTCTCCTATCAAATTAAGCAATATAGCAACTTTCACCTTATCTGGCTTGCTGTTCTTATCACTTGCTGTCATATATATATTTACAGATTTTGCTTGATTTTCTTAAAATCTTTATTATAAATGGCGAGAGAGGTGTTGCATACAGGTAGATACTTGTTCACATGGGGGTTAAATGAGATGGTAATGCTAAGGTTAAAGATAAGTCTACATCGTTTCATAAGCTGAGGAAAATGGTTTATAGTTGAGCGAGGAAAGTAAGAAATAAGGATTGTCATCTAAGGAAGAGAGGTGGTTCATCGGCATCACAGTATCGCATATTTTGGTTTTATCCGTGCCAAATATCCACTTTCGAGTAAAAAATAGTTATGTACAGTAGAAAACCGAAATTTATTTTTCATATAGACACACCCCTCGTATTTTATGAAATTTTAATAAATATATATATATATATATATATATATATATATATATATATATATATATATGCACATATATATATATATATATACACAAATTGAAAAATATCTTTTTGGGGATTGCAGCAAAAGAGGAAAAATACACTCTATTTCTCCAAGCTTTCGTAAATCTTTATTTACATCATCAGGGAACTACAATAAGGAAAAAAAAACATAAATTATAAAAAGTGTTCTTACAAACATTTCTACAACTTACATTGATCTAGATTGCATCATAGATCTTCAATACAAGAAAAGTGTACAACAGCAAGTCATTAGAGAAATAGGTCCAGTCGGCAATACATTTGCCTACTACTGGTTCAAATTTAAAACATTATTAAAAAGTAAAAAGTTAAAACATTGAAAATCGAGAATCCACACACCCACGCGGACTTGTGAGAATAATGGCGGAAACTGAAAATGTCAGGTTAAGTACAACATTCATCATTACTAAATGAATGAAAAGATTCGATCTTTGCAATGACGCGAGACTCTGAAACAATCGAATTGAAACTTTCAAGAGAATACCAGGGTGGTACCAAAATTATGGAACTGTTGTGAAATATCACTCCAATGAAATTCTCATTAACGAGAATTAATATGTGATTATTGATGTTATTTATTATTATTATTAATATTATTATGGATCTTTTAATAAAGGGGGAACACCTACCATGATGACACAAGTAGGAAACTAGTGAGAATTATTAATATTATAATTATTATTATTATTATTGTTATTAATATGAAGACAATTGTGCTTATCAAGCGTTAGGAGGAGGGAGTAGAGATTACTCAAATTCTGAATGTCAGTCTTCTTATTCATACAACCTTCTTCTTGGAAGATGAAAGCCATTTCCAAAAACAATCTTTTGTTATAACTTCTCTCACGAGAAAGGATTTTAACTCCTTCAAAATCAATGACATGATCCAACGAGGAGACATGATTAGCCAGAGAACATCTTTCAGGATGTAACCTTATATCATTTTATGGAGGGATACACGGCTAGAAATTTTTTGGGAGGTTTGACCAATATATGAGAGGCCACAACTGTTACAACACAGCTTATAAACAACATTACTACAATCCACGACAGGTATCTTGTCTTTCAAAGGACTATAAATTGACTTAACAATCAAGGAACTCCTGCAGGCAAACCTAACATTCTGTAAGTATTGTGAAAAAATCCTAGCAAGTCTGGGCGTAATTTCCTTTATATAAGGCAAAGAAACCGTTAAAACGGAAGGAATCGTTCTAGAGGCCGAGAGAGGGTCCAACTCAGCTGCACCTGCTGCGCCAATTGATTGTATTGAAGTATGTGATAAAACAGAAGACGTGTTGAAGATGATCTTTCTTAGTAACTGCTTCGGATAGGAATTGTCAAGGAACAAATTGAAGAGAATATCACGATTCTTATTTCTAAACACAGGGTCAGAGATGTTCATAACTCTAGCTGTCATTTGTTTAACCAAGTTAACCTTTATGCTAAATTTATGGTAAGAATTGTAGTTGAGATATCTCCCAGAGCTACTTTGTTTAGTATACCAATCAATTATATTCACATTATCAGGAGACCTAGTCCATAAAGTATCTAAAAAGGGGACAGCCATGTTAGAGTTTTCTGTTTCGAGAGTAAACTGAATGTAAGGATCATAGCTATTAAAGGTGAAAAGGAGATCTGGGTGGAGTCCACAGGGCAAGCCAGGATTATATCATCTACATATTTCTTGATGAAAGGTACATTGAAAGGAAGTACCGGAAGATCATCCATTACATAGCACGCTAATATCGGAGAAATACTAGCTCCCATAGGAGTACCAAAAGTCTGTTTGTAAAATTTATTATTAAAAGAAAAGCAGGTAGAACTGAACAGGAATTCAATCAACTCAATGAACATGTCATCATAAATATTACACACCGCACTAATGGATGGCCAGTGTTTGTGAACTGAACGTATAACTGCTTGTAAATAAACATTGCTAAAAAGTGAAACCACATCCAGACTGACCAAAACATAGTTTTGTGGAAGAGTTCTTCTGTTAAATAACTCAAAAACCTTTTCAGCTATATATATATATATATATATATATATATATATATATATAAAATGAATTAAAATTTCATAAAATACGAGAGTGTTCCGGGACTTGATGCAAAAAATTCGGGAGTGGGTAGATGACGTGAAAATAGTGATGTGACATAAAAAAGTTTTCTCATACGACCCCTCGTTTCTGAGTTATAGGCCTTTAAAGTTGCAAAAACAGAACTTATATTTAAGTATATTTTCTAAATTATACATTGGAACATTATGAATTTTTAATGGACGATTACGTATGTCCATGTAGTGTGTTTGACCGAATAAATAACTCTACACTACTATCTGAAGGCCAAGGGCGGCTCTTGCCCAATGGTTAACAATCCGTAACTTTTACAGGGACAACCTGTACAATCTAAAGATAGCAAAAATGAATTTTTCAATCGATTTTTTAACAAAAAAGTACTCTTTGTTTAACTCGATAAAATGTATGGTTTAAGAGATGTGTAGATTTTTAGATCGTTGAACATGCCAAGGAAACCGTTCGCCATAAAGAGAAATTCTGAAGAAATGTATCATTAATTGTAATTATTTATTGAAAATGAGGTATTAAAACACAATCAAACATTTCTAATTGAACTGCATACTGTCGAACATCGTGTTACTAACATAAGGAAAAAATTAAAATGTAGAAAAATTTAGTTGGTTAGTCTACAACTTATCAAATGAAAACAAAAAAAAATTTATAATAAATCTTCGAAGTGGGTACCTTGCACTTCTACACACTTCCGGAGTCTATGGAGGATATTTCTTTGAACTTGAAAGGGCATTCCAAGATTGTGCCTGATAGCGTCACAATGAAATTTTATTCTATGGAACATTTCATTCCTTGTATTTACCGGTGTTGCATATACCAAGCTTTTAAGATATCCCCAAAAAAAATCCATTGTATTTAACTCAGGGGAACGTGGTGGCCATACAAATGGAACTCCCCGACCAATCCACCTATTAGAAAAAATGTTATTAAGATGATTTCTTACATCATTTAGGAAGTGGTATATGAAAGATATTATATTTCCAGATTTTGCTTGAAATTTCTAAAATCTGAAGCCAGTGACTCAAGATTTATGTCACATTTAATATTTCTTTTCTCACAGATTTTGTGGTCGGATTAAATTAAACACTTGACAACGCCGCAATCGTTCTGATAACGAATGCGGCCCTGGTTCCTAAATTTTTTAATGTGTTATCTCTGTCTCCAGCTGAAAGCATTTGTTTCTGCTGCATTATGTTGTTCCACTGGGTAGGTTAAAAGCCAAATTATTAGTTTGTCTCTCGGGTAAAAGGGCAACTAAAGTCGTACAGCTTTGAAACCATAGATATGAAAATAAAAAAGATATAACTGTTTACATTATTCTTTAAGCAAACATAATTTCACATTCTAAGCAAAAATCGAGTGGGGGAGCAGGATAAAGTAGTATTCTAACTATTGTGGCCAAATTTAGTTGGTGTTTAGTTTATTTGGTGTTTGCTGCAGATGCCTATTAAAAATAATCAATATTTCAGATGTTTAAAATAATATTTCAAATTAATCAGGGTTTATTTAATTATTATTTGAATTAATTTGACTTTTTACATATTAATACAGCTAATAAACGGAATATTGGTCGTACTATTATAATAAATTCTGCAAGTCCAAGATTCGAAAGAAAACTAGGCAACTGTATTTTATATTTGATAAGTCTATTTCTATTCAGGGAAGCCGTTGCGTAGAAGTAGTTGTACCCGTCGTAACATTTTTTGTCTAGAGACGACGTCGTAACAGAGAATATACCTAATCTGTGACGTTACTTTCCTAGCGATTATCCTCTCTTCGCTTCTCGTCTTACGTCGTTCCCCACTTACTCTACAAATTTAAGGTTGTCTTCATAACAAATCGAATTTATGAATGACTGGTTGGGGATGTGTTTGAAACACTTCTCATTTTTACCAATTGCTCGCAGTATTGTATCATGTTGTAATATTATTTGCCGTGCCGCGACTGACACATTTTTCCCGGCACGAAGGAAAAGTGCATCAAAAGGATTTCACTTTAAACTCATCTGTATTTAGTTCAGGCCTTTACCATAGACCAAGCTACGAGATTAAATATTCATATTGAGTTATAAATCCAGTATTCATTTCGGAATGTGTCTTACATGAATGGTTGTACAGTCAAACGAAAAAACCTCTCAAATTCAACAACAGGTATAGCTTATAGATGCAGTGGTTCACCATTGTTGACACCTTTGATCTCTATGATACAATTTTGCCGCTGCGCAACATGAAATTGCTTCACACACGCATGGAAAATGAGCCAACTGGTACAATTGCAATAGCCGTAAACTTGTTCAGTACTAGGCGTTTAGCGATGGTGATCGTAATATTACAACGGTCGTTAAATGTTGCGTAAGTTTACAACTGCACGGCACTTTTAACGTTAGAATTTCTGGTTTTACCTAATGTAACATAACCCCATTTTTAAACAGCCTTTATAGTTAACTTATAGCTTTTGCAGCACCTAGTGAATGAATTATGACTGGATAAGCAAGTTTTAGAATTATTTTAGAATGAGTATTGAAGCGCACGACAATTTATTACACAAAATTGGTTCTTCTATTCAAAAAGTAGATGACTTTAGAGACACTATTGCTCCAGGACAACGGCTTGCTTTGACATTGCGATTTTTGGCGAGTCTCGATAGGGATCGAGACGGAACTATAGAGGCAGCACTTATGCCGAAAGTAGTGCGCCGTGGTGTTAAATAAGAAAAACATTGTGATGTAAACAGTATAATAAACAACCTACAAGATACAAAAAATGAATAGATCTTTTTATTTTCTTTGCCAGGAAAAATTGTTGGTATGTAAGATGGGTGTAGGGGATTATCTGATTTTTGATTATTGACAAAATGAGCACTGCAAATTCTAGTATTTTTATTTGGTTCCCAATCCTCCCGATGTTTTCTGAAAGGTAATTAAAAAACTTGAAGTGATTCGTTTTGTACAAATGTTTACTTTCTTCCCCTTAATAGTATTTAATTATTTGAACTTATTATATAATATTAAAGTCAGCAAACACATAACTAGTTTTTTTATTTTATATAATCAATGAAATCGTACAGAAAACAACATTTTATTCTCTCGATAATAATGTAGTTAATTAGATGGTCTTAGTGTATCCGCCGTCACCACTCTAGTAAATGTCTCCAGTGTAATGATTTTATTGTTTGAAAACCACCGCCTCCAGTGTTATAATTGTCGGCGCTGTCCCGTGTAACTTATTTATCGTAGATCCTATTTTTATTCAATTATTGCCGGGGAAAGGTGTTTGGTTCCTGTAGTATCTCTCCGGCTTCCTTTCCCTCTGATCGTAGTGACCGGATGGGCCCTTCTGTATATTCCTATCCTAGAACAAAATCGTTGCAGCGTGCTGTCACCAGTGCCTCGCGGCACAAAAAAGAATTGTAGAACCAGGAATTCTCCCTGCGGGATTACCTCGAGGGAGGGGTTGTTCCAGGCTCGAGCGATCAAGGACGTCGTGGGGCCCCTTGGGCTTATACAGGGTGCCAAGCCCGAGTTCGTAGTGCAGGTCCGTCCTATTTGACGGGTACGGGGGTGGTGAGGATTGAGGTTATGGAAATAAATTGACAGGTTAAAATACGTACAAACATATATTACAAATAAAAAAGGAAAATTATTAAAACCATATACGAACGCTGTTCAATATAATAAAATATTACACGTGGCTTTCTCCTGGCTTCTAGGATAGCCTACGTGACATACCCTACATAAATAAGAGATTAACAACTGATATATATTTACAAAAAAAGGAAGGGAAATTCTTTACCACCTATTTCCAGCGCTAATTACGCTTCTCGCAGAGAGAGAGAAGAAATAAAACTATATAAATACCCTCTATATCAAATAAAATTCAGAAAAGTAATTTATGAAGATAGGATTAACTATGATCCCTAGTAAAATATAAATATTTCTACGCTATTATCAAAACTCTGAGATAGGATTAACTATGATCCTTAGTAAAATATAAATATCTCTGCGCTATTATCAAAACTCTAAAATAGGATTAACTATGACCCTTAGTAAAATATAAATATCTGCGCTATTATCAAAATAGTCAAATATATATATATATATATATATATATATATATATATATATATATATATATATATATTTATATAGGGAAATGGTCCCTGAATACAGGCTAAATAAGATACATATACAAATTAGGCCCTACCAGTAAATGAGGGGCGCTGATATATAGGAAACACTAGATATGACCGGAAAAATACTATGGGGTCCCTTCCCTATCTTGGGACGCCCGGTTAAGTCAAAGAAAAAATATAATATCACAGTTCAAATACACAATATAATAAAATAATTGTACGTTAAAAACTTACGTTTTGGAATATCACCAGTCACACAAACTGCACACTATTACTGTTTGGAGGGTGAGGGCCCGTAAATACTTAGACTTGCCTCACCGGGGGAGAGATACTTTCTCTCTTTTGATTCCCAATTTTTCGTTATTTATTTCCCAATTTCACCTTGTGTGAAGGTTCGTTTGCAATATCATTGTTTTTGTTTATAGTAAACAAACCTGACCTAATCGTAATCTAATATGTTTTGTTAACCTTGTATTAACACCGTTTAGTTTGTGTTATTTTCTTTAGCTGAGGTCGACAATTAATAAATTATTTTGAATTTGTCTATATAGGGCAATTTATGGCATATCTTGTGTTTATTACAATAATCTTTTATTTATGTAAAAAGAAAGTTTAGAACTTTTCTAATAGCTGCCAATTGTAGTATCATACTGATTATACACAAAATAATAGTTAACAAAATGTTTTAATTAGAACATTTTAGTTACATATGGGTTTTTACTGCATTTATTCATTTTTGACGTTTCAAGGTTATCCACGCAGTGTTCATTGAATTTTCGGAGAAACTATAAAATTTCAACTGCGTAGTATTTTTATACGGCATCTTTGAACAGCCATGAATACTGAAAGATACTTTTGATGACATCACAAACATTTAATATCAGTTTTAAAAAACGCTGATTATACAAAACTACTAATAGTGTTTACATCACATTGTTTGTGTTTTTTCACGGCAGATGGCATAAACGTCATCTTTCTCGGTCCCTATTCTATAGCTTCCCTAAGTTATGCATGTTATATTCACAAATTCACGTTAAACTTTTTAAAAACAATTTTTATTGAGTTACACAGTTTTATGTTATATAAAAAAGAAGTAATATGTTGAAATTATAATTGTAACTAACTATTTTACATAAAGTCAAAGAATTTATAGAATTTGTTAAATCAACGTCAGCGTTTATTTTCATGGAGAATTCGATGTAGCGTCGCTCCCATGAAAGTGCAGAAATCATTATTTTTCTGTAACATAATATTTGTGTTACTTAATGTGTTTATTTTATAAAAACGCAACGTAGCATCGTTCTCATGAAAATACGGAAATCGTAATCTGATGTTTGACATTGCGTAACATTACTTAAACATAAGCGTTTTTCCTATATAACATGCATATCGCATAGGGGAAAGTACAGGAAGTTTAATTATTACTGAAACCTGTGAATACTTATGGAAAAAATTATGAAATTAACAGAAATCTGTTGAAATTGACTGTCTCGACCCTTACTTCGTGGAATATGCTCATATTAGTGTTTTTAAATGAAACTCAAGGTCTCTAATTAATTCCACAATATAATACAAGTTATTGAAAATTCTAAAAAATTGACAATTGTTTCGATAAATCAATATCATCGTCAGAATGACAGAAGTTACATTTCATTTTATGCCTACCTGATGTTTAGTAGTTATATTTGGCTAGACCAAGAAGTAACCTAACTTGTGATTGGCTTAATATATGTTTATAGAAAAAAGAAGAAGATGTGATATTACAAAAAGTTGAAAGCAACCCACTTACAAGATAACTATAAACTCATATCGTTCGATGTAACTAACATGTTTACTAAAATTCCTCCTAAAGAATGTCTAATACTCGTAAGAAAATTACTAGAAGATAAAAATATTAATCCAGGAATAATATCAGATATACTTAATTTATTTGATGTATGCATTAATCAGAATTATTTCACTTTTGACAATAAGATATATATTCAAAATGAAGGTTTACCAATGGGAAGCCCTATATCACCTATTTTAGCAAACATTTTTATGGACAATTTAGAAAGAAAGATCTTTGAAAGTAATATTTCGAAAAATATTTTATTTTGGTATAGATATGTAGATGACATATTAGCTTGTTTTATGGGTAGTGAACGACAATTAGATGTATTTTTCAACCACATCAATAATTTACACCCGAAAATTAAATTTACATTAGAAATTGAAGAAAATACTTCAATCAATTTTCTTGATTTAAAAATTCAAAGAGTTAATAATGTACTTGATTATTCAATTTACCGAAAACCAACACAAACTGATGTAACAATTCCATTCAATTCTAACCACCCTGTGTCACACAGACTAGCAGCATATAATTCAATGATACATAGAGCTTTTTCAGTTCCTATGAACAAATGTAATTTTGATAGAGAGATTAATACAATTAGGCAAATAGCAACATCTAATGGTTATCCATTAGATATGATAAATAAGCTAATTAGTAAAAAAGAGGAAAAAGTGGCATTACAACTAATATATCCTAAACAAGCTGATGAAATTAAAACTTATAAAACCATCACATATGCAGGAAATATTTCAAAGATAATATCTTCAGCAACGAATACAACAATTTCTTTTAAAACAGAAAGTAACGTTAGTACAAAATTGTTAAATGTAAAAACAAAAATACCACTATTAAAGAAGTCAGGTATGTATAAACTCAAATGTCCAGAATGTAATGCTGTCTATTTGGGTCAGACCCTTAGGAATTTTGAAATACGATACAGTGAGCACTTACGAGCATACAGATTAAAACAACCAGATAAATCCCACTACGCAAAACATCTACTTGACACCAATCATTCATTGACACCTAACACAAAACTAGAAGTACTGCATATTTGTGAAAAGAAACAAGAACTGGATTTCCTTGAAGAACTGGAAATTAGAAGACATTTAAGAAACCCACAATATGAAGTTGTCAATGAACAGTTAAATCTAGTGAATTCTCCACTAATAAACTGTCTTCTTAGGTGATAATTGTAAAGATCATCAGATATAGTTTTCCTGGTTTTCTATATCATTGCACAGTTATACTGATCTTAATTGGAAAAATGATATCCAGGATATCACCATAGGGCTAATAATATCTAAGCTTCAATATTTGTAATATCACATCTTCTTCTTTTTTCTATAAACATATATTAAGCCAATCACAAGTTAGGTTACTTCTTGGTCTAGCCAAATATAACTACTAAACATCAGGTAGGCATAAAATGAAATGTAACTTCTGTCATTCTGACGATGATATTGATTTATCGAAACAATTGTCAATTTTTTAGAATTTTCAATAACTTGTATTAAATTGTGGAATTAACTAGAGACCTTGAGTTTCATTTAAAAAAACAGAAATCAGTTGGTTACATGTTACAGAAGAAATGAAGGATAAATGGAACTTTCCACACTGTATAGGGGCGTCGGATGGAAAACATGTCGTTATTCTGGTTTCTGTTTCATTTTTAATGAATTGGGCAAATTGATAAGCATTTCCTATTTTTTTAGGATAATCTAAACTGTTGGTCAACCTACTTTAACTATAACGGTTCCCACAGTGTATTAATGGGCTTTACTGATGCTAGTTATAAATTCATAATAGTGGATATAGGAGCAACATGAGGATGAAGTGATGGTGGTATTTTTAAGACATCACAAATGGGTACAGGTTTTGAAAATACCGAATTCAATTTACCAATCAAAGAGTTGACATGTGACACATCACCTTTACCATATGTGCTTGTTGCGGGTGAAGCTTTTCAGTTGTCAAGCTATCTAATGCATCCATATCCTGGTAGACAAGGCTTTGATATACAAAGAAAAGTTTTGAATTATGGCTTAAGTCGATGTCGTCGCCCTATTGAAAACGCATTTGGGATTCTAACTGGAAAATTTCGCATTTTGAAAAAACTCTAAACTGGTGGAATTAGTATTATCATTAAGTATGTCTCCATAATTATATTATTATCCAAGAACAAGGTGTTGCTCTCCACCAGTGTCTATATATAAGTCCTACAGCAGTAGACAGAGAAAATGCTGATGGCACAGTAATTGAGAGCGAATGGAGACATGATGGAGTAATATTGGGTATACATGATATAAATGTTATTCATACAGGTAGCAACAGAGCGACACAAACATTATTGCAAATTCGAGAGTATTTAACACACTACTTCAGATGAGAGCTCAGTTGAGTGTCCAGACACCGATATAAAAACATGTTACCTTGTTTATTCACAAATATGGACACATATTAAAGTAACTTATTCTTTAAATTTTTGTGCAAATATAAGTTACATTACTTTCATTTGCAATTGCATATTTGTTTTCAATTTTAAGTGGTCTACTAAACTCTAACAATAATGATCGGTTGCATCCAGTTTCATTGTTCCAGACATAATAACTTACTCCAACTGAATGATGATATTTATTTTTTTGCCTTTTTGGTCTCTGTTGGTGTTGAATTAATACATGCTGAGGCAATTCTTGAGTTCAGTTCTTCATGGAAGATCGCATCATGGTTCTCTTTTTGCGTTTTTATTTTTGACTGGGTCCCTACATGAGCGAGGGTATGACCAATAGAATTTAATAATTCAAAATATTTTCATTTAGGTGTCTTCTTTTTGGCACCTATTCCAGAAGGACCTGATGAATAAAAATAACTGTTACATATTTAACTACCTGCCTCTAAAATAATATCTAATGTAATCTATAAAATAATAATATACTCTAATAAATGGTGTTACTATTTACTTCTCCCAGAGTGTACTATTACTTTTGTGTGAGGCGTAGCGATCCTCTCAGAGGCCAAGCTAGAACGGTCGGGCTATACCTGTATATCTTGCTTAAAAACTAAGATCAAAATACTTTGCAAACAAACCTTTCTTGCAGTATTTACTTAGTAGTGCTATGTATTATGTCTCTTACATTTTAAAACTTGTTAGGCAAATATTTGAGAGGGATAGCTTCACTTATTTCTTGATATACTTCTTCCCATTTCTTCCGTCATCGTTTTGCTCCTCTGTTTCAAATCATAATAGCTTTGTTGATACTGTCGTAAGCAAAGCACAAACATCTTGCACAATCTCCTCGCTGGTTGCAGTACTACCATCGTAACGTCGGTTTAGGTGTATATACATAGATGCTTCCATACTTTTCACCCATTATAACAAATACCTGGGCAAATAACGTCGGTGCAACGCTAAAAGTGCCATCAACATACCACCTAGATGCTGTTTTTAAAATGTCAATTCCTCGGCGTCTCCCAAATATTAATAAGCGTGGTAATTCTGGGTAATTGTCTGCTAGTAAAAAACGTTCAGAAGTGTTGCCACCGTCTGTGGAGTACTCTTTATATTCTTGAGGAATTTATAGGTCTTCCAAAGAATTAGGTGAAACGGAGGCATGATTGATTACCTTCCGTGCTCTTTTTATTTGCATCTTTAAACTTCGATCAGATGGACAAATTCCGGTTGCAGAAATAAGTGTTTGTTGACAGTTATTTATGATCACAGTAGCAGCTTCTTGGCTTTCAACTGTTCTTTTTTTAAGGGATGTAACCATTTTGGACACCAAAATTTATAAAATAAAGATAAATTAAATTATCTATTTAAGACTTCATGATAAATCACTTATTTAAAAATGAAAGGATTTTACCAGTAAGTAATAAATTACAACATATATTTACCTCTACTTTGGCGGCTGAAGCATCATGTACGTGATGTCCAACTTTTTTAATTATTTCATTATTTAATAATAAGTGCACTCTCGCTTTACATCGTATATCTCTTCGTCGGCAACGAAAATATTGTTTTTCAGAATTTGCACTCAAAGAATCAAAAATATACATACAAAATTCGGCCACTTCTTTTAGTCTCCATGACTGGCACTGCACTAAACTTGATGCAAAAGGTACCTAACTAATAATTTTAGGAAAAATTTGCAAGTTTTGATGCACTTAATGGGTGGTGGTCGTAAAATTTTTCAAAAGCAGGTACTGGATGACTTATTAGGCGCGACTTAACATTATATGACCTCTAATACTATTTATTGGATATCCCCATTTGTTTATCGGTTAATCCGACAACCCTTCAAAGTACAATGCAACTTTAATCTGATTTTGGGTTTGCAATTCGTTCTACCTAGTAAGATTACTGGGAAAAAAACATTAACATTGTTATACAAGCTAAATTATACCTATTTATCCACCTTAACTCTGCTTGATGGTTTTATTTCTGTTGTCTTAATTTGTGGGCACAATATCTGTGGAAGAGATAACTAAAGGAACCCACCGGCGAATCGTGAGGTCAGCGAATCGTGCTACCGGCTAAACATTCCCGGCGAAACGTACCGTTTCCGTCGTGAGATCGTGGTTCAAATTTAAACATTTCATTAGCGTTACACCTTACGATAAGGTTGTTCTTATTAAAAAGGAAACATATGGTTTATATTTCTGTTATAATTAATGGTCATCATGTTACGTTCTTTTAGAGTACTGAAAGATACGCAAAATAATGGAATCCGTTAGCTAAATTAAGTTATTTTTAAACGGTTTTATTTAGTTTGCCCTGTTTCTGGATGTTTTTTGGGAAAAATTTAGTTACTAAAATTTAACCCTACCTCTTGTTGTCAGATTGATTAGAAATTTGGTACACACCTTTGATTCCAATGACAATGCAGTTTCATATCTTTAGTATTACATTTTATTATTATTATTATTTTTTTATTATAAATTAGTTGCATCCACCAAAAGGTTATTAGCAATGGAACAATATCGGTACTACACAGTAATTACAATTTAAATAAACGGTTTTAAAGATTAAAACTAACTTTTCCGTATCTGTGGCCCTGAACAATATTCTATCATAAAATTGTTACTTGTATACACTTCGGGGGATGTATCGTGCTAACAAACCGAAATTTCTCCAAAAATAACAAAAAATTTAGTATACCTGGATTTATAGGACCCGCTGTACTCGTTCTAGTCAACTGAAAATCAATAGGGTACCTCTGTGAGACACCTTGAACAATATTCAATCATAAAATTGATCAATCGTATACTCTCTGAAGGGTGTGTCATGCTAATAAACTGAAAATTCTCCAAAAATGACAAAAATTTGGTACTCCAAGTACTATAGCACCCGTTGTACTGGCTTTAGTGAGGTGAATATCAATAGGGTTCATCTTTGAGACGCTCTGAATAATATCCAATCATAAAATTGGTCACTTGTATATACTCCGGAGGCTGTATCGTGCTAACAAACTGAAACTTCTACAATAATGACAAAAATATCGTACTTAAAGTACTGTAACACCACTTGTATTGACTCTGGTGAGCTGAAAATCAATAGAGTTCATCAATGAGATGTTCTGAATAATGTTCAATCAAAAAATTGGTGACTTGTTGAATTCCGGAAGCTGTATCGTGCTAACAAACTGACATTTCTCAAAAAATGACAAAATTTCGTACTTCAAGTACCATAGCACCCGTTGTACTGGCTCTGGTGAACTGAAAATCAATAGGGTTCATCTGTGAGATGTCCTTAACAATATTGAATCATAAAATTGCCGACTTATTGCACTCCGGAGGCTGTATCGTGCCAACAAGACATGTAAGGAAAACTGGACGACGACGACATACACACAGGATTTTTTTTCTAAAAACCATTTTTTCGTGTTGTTGATGGAAAACGTAAAAATAACTCAAAAAAATTTCAAAATTCCAACTTTTTTTGGGGTAAACCAATACTTTTCTCGCATATAGAAAGGTTGGGCGGAAAAGTAAAATTAAGCAGGTACAAATATTGAACGAAATACCAACAATATTGAACTAAATGCAATTTAAGACATCAACATCCATAAGGAAGTTTATTAGCTTGTCTGTTGGACAATGTTCACCAAGTAACTCTTTCAGACTAATAGGGATATCTTGTGTTTTGCGTTGCAGATGATATTTGCTGCAATCTATTAATACATGTTTCACACATAATATTTCATGACATGTATCACATTTAAGACGCTCTGTTTTAGTCAATAAAAATGAATTAGTTAGCCTAGTGTGTCCCAAGCGTAATTGTAAAAAAGTTACCTGCGTTGCCACATACCGAACACTTAGCTTTTATACAAACCTTTCAAGTTACTGCTGGCACATTTTAGAACAGTACCCGAGTTATAACTAATTCACTGCAAGACGCGCACATTCACCATCGTTACATATAATGCTAATGTGGGATGGTATCCAGATGAGCTGAATGTGTCTTCTTGAATTTTTTTAAGTTCGCATTTGATTAACTTTTTAAAGGGATGATTTCGATATAAATGCTGGATTGACTAAACAGAATTTAAAGAATCCGTGAGTATCAAACAATTGCTAAGTTTTGAGCTGTTTATATGCTTAAGGGCTCATATAGTATGTACAATTCTGCAGAAGATATACTGCATTGTAATTTAAACAGAAACTAATTTTTGCGAGTAACAACTCTGTCGTTGGATTTAGAAGCGTCTGTATAAATGTGAGAATAACCTTCGAAACAGGGACCAGAAATTTATTTTTGATTATAGGGTTACTTGTCTTAATTTTTTATAGCCCAGCAGTTGAGTATTGCAATGTAAAGGTTTTAGTGTCCAATGAGGAGGGTAGGATACTGCATTAGAAAGTGTATCAGGAATATTCAGATTAAGGCTTTTCAGTGTAAGTCATAATCGTTCGTAGTATGATTTTATGTTGGTTTCGTCTAGCTTTTGATCTCAAAAGGTTTGAAGATGAATAGGTCTTATGGTATCTTGTGCAATGGCTGCTGCATATGTAAGAGTCAACTGCATCCGACGATATTGAAGAGATGTTTCTCCAGATTCAACATATTATTATTATTGTAGAATGCCATTTCCATTTAAGGATAGGAATAAGTAACAATAATTGGAAGACTACAGTCGAAATTAATATAAAATATAGTATTTTACATAAAAACTATGTTTGCTGAAACCGGCTTATTGTAAAAAAAATTATTTTCTAGTCTAGTACTCTCATATCATGTGATTGAATCTAAAACTTTTAGATGATTAGAAAAAATGACTTTTTGTGGAGATCAACATGATACTAGAGAGGGAATTGTCGAAATTTAAAACATTACACTGAAAATTAAATAAACTTTTCCCTTCCGAACAATCACACTAAGAAAAAAATCATTTTTATATAGTTTGACTCAAAGTTTACAAACGACTTAATCAAGTTAATTGATCCATTAAAATGAATTATTTTCTATGAAAAGTTTATTTAAAGTTTTCAGATAAACTGTAGAACATTTTCGAATATATTGATACATAGGAATTGTATTCTCTTAATTTTTGATTAAAAAGGTTCATCATTTGTTGGTGATGATGATTTGAAAATAAACATTGTGTGTATTTTTAAAATAGAGTTTCTAAACAAAATTCAATATTTATTTGAACTGTATAAACTTTCAAAAATATTTGGAAAATAGCCAATTAACTTTATATGTCGAACAACACAGTCTAGTTACTCAAAATAGTATTGTAGGTATACTTTAATCAAATTTCGTTGATAAACTATTCCATGAAAGTTATTGAACCAATCAGCCAATGTCTCAGCTATGTAACTTTAAGAGATATTATGTAATAATATCCCTTCAGCAAAATAGGAAAAAAACGAAAAACAAGTAGAATACTTCAAATACTTTGGAAACCCATTTTAGGCAGAGCGACAATAAGATTTAGAAGTAAATGAAACAACTAAATCGATAATGAAAATATACAGAAGTATAGAGAATTCATAAGCAAAACCTGACAAACAAAAAGTATTTAAATCGGTATCAAGACCTGTTTTAACGTTTGGAACCGAATGTTAGTTGCTAACAGGTAAACAAAACAAGTAAGAGAAGCACCACAACATATATGTAGACTTATAAACAGTAATTTCAGTTTAATTAATGACCCTGTATATAAAAACTGTTCACCATTGGGGAGGTTTGAACCATGCTAATTTCAAATCCTTTTGTACCTAAGCTCTAGCACTTACTGTTCATCCACTGAAGCTTAGAATGGATGGGCCCCAGAAAACAGAATATTACGATTCTAGAATCATTATGTGAAAGGAAGTCAAGGAAGTGTCGAGCCATGGGATAAGACGCTACCGGAATCGGATACCAGGATGCGATTCTAGAATCATAATGTTGAAGAACACTAAAAGTAAATTAGAAGCTACTAAATAAGAAGAAAATAACTACAAAAATCACATCTAGACACCATTTTCAAAGGTACATATTTTATCTAGGATATCAGAAAATGGGTTATATGAAAATTATCAACTTGAATTTGAAAATCGGAAAATGTCACCCCACTTGACCGGTAGTATACCGTATTGAAGATTGTCCCATTGATTTTTAATTGGGAGTTTTGGCTCACAACTTATAAAACCAGATTATTCAGTGAACAGTATCACCAAGGTCCTTTGTTGATTTGAAATTCTTCATACTTATTCCCTTCTCATATAACTTCAGTTTTTGTTTTATCTAATGTCGACATTATTAATCTTATTTTTCCTGTTTATTTTGTCATATGCCTACTGAGAATTTATAAACAAGAAATAAAGTGTTATCTTGTACTCGTAACACGTGGTTTGCAATTTTCTTAGGGAGAAAATCAAAATTTTATCACAGGTATCCAATTCTAATTCTCCTATAGTTTTCACATCACCAGGCATATTAGTCATTCATAGTCTTTCTCCCATATTATATGAATTAATTCATACATCTGTTATTATGTTTTTCACTTTTATTTTAATGTCTTATTCTACCAGATCGATTTTTACCATCACTATTGATAAACAAATTAGTTAAATATAAAAACTTTAATTTTTTAATTTAGACAAGAGCGATTATTCATTAAAAATGTATCACAATGAAATTATTTTCGTTATAAACCTGTTATGTGTGTAAATTACACAAAGAAAAAATATTGGTTATTTTTACTGACACATTTTACATTTTGAAATTACAAATATAGGTACATTTTATAGTATAAAATTATTCCAAAATATACTAGCTATGAATTAACATTTAAAAGTGAGTTTGTAACTTTCAAAATGTAAGATATTCTTTAAGTGCTGCCAAAACAAAAGTAAAATAATTTCTTTTGAGTCATTTGAAATTCTAAATTTAATTTATACATGAAATCGAAATGTTGTTGAAGTAGTCCGATGTGCAATATTTGTTTTTGGTTTGTCTTACAGTTGTACAAAATCAAAATAAATCATTCAATTCATTATTGTTGTAACCAAATAATTAAAATGCAAACAGAAACTACATTCGAGAGATACGCAGCTTATATTAAAGTACTGATTGGTAATTAAGGGATGAAATCCAAATGTAGTTAGAAATATGTACAAACCAAAAGCAACTATTATTTATGTTAGATAAAATTGTTAACTGTATGAAAAAAATATTTTAGAATGAAATCTCTTGACAATTGTTATTAAAAAAGTTGAAAATTTATTTTAATTTTTTATACATTTGACAATTCCATACAAAAATGCTGTTTATTGTGGTTGTCATTGTTGCATGAGAAACATACCTGTTAGTTTGCAAAAATGCTAATAAAAAATATTTTATGTGACTCTTGAAGTTATTCGTACTAAATACATAATCCCTATCCTCTGTTACTGTTAGATAGATAGATTTCACAGAGGTGGCTTGTGGCATATTCCATTGCGACCTTTTCAGATCTATTGTGGTCCTTTAAATCTAGATTCTTCGTATGAAGTCTTTCAGCTTAGATATTGAATCTTTCATGTAGTTCCTTGTCAGTGGCTTTCCTATGCGTAGTATGAAGAACCACACGTTTGTTAAACTGTTGCAGTGAGATTGAATGTGCTCCTCAGTTTCTTCGTCTGATTGACAGAATCTACTCCTCTGTCAACCCCATCAATTTTAGATTCATATTGGAGCTGTCTTTACTTATCAGGTCCACTACTGTGAACTGTAAAGGGTTTCATTTTATATTTGTTCAACTTCAATCCAGAGTCCTTTTTCAACCCAAACAGATCGTCACTTAAACCTTAACACCATATATGTAATAAATAAAATATACTGCTAACTACCTATATCTCCAATAAGCGAAATGCGTTCCATTAAGAGTGAGAGGTCCGACTACACTCTGTGTGGCCATGTTAGTTATGCGCAAGTGCTGTATTTGCCGCCTGTAATATTTTTAAAGATATTTGAGTCAACAATAACTTCGTGTCTGATTTTTGATTTTACCAAATAAAGTGCAATTATGTAATTACATTTTTTTCACTTCTAACATAAATCTTTATTTATATTTAAAGGGAAACAATGTATATATGAATATATAAATACATTTTGCAGAAAAAACCAAATAAGACATTGGTTCCCAATGATAATATACAATTTAAAAACTAATAAAAAAAGTTGTCATTGATACTTACGTTTCTCAAGTTGTTGTTACCATGGGAACTTTAAAAAACGCGCGTGTTTCAAAGTTCGATTGAAACACGCTGACGCGTGCTTTAAAAAGGTAATATGAGGCATCAATAAAAAAAAGGAATAGAAATGAAGTAGATAAACATGAAATATATAGTGAGCACATAACCAATTAGAGTTATTATTTTTATAAATCATTTCTTCGATATCTACACACTAATATAGCCATACATATTGACAAATTAAATGACGATGGAGTACCCCATGGGATGATTTGTTTTCAAACGGAATTTATATATGTTTATATACCTGTAGACCTATGAAAATTTAAATTAGGACATAAAAAGCACCGTTGTGGAAACATAGTTTTTAATAAAAATCTAAACAAAAGAAACATGTAAAACTCACAACACAATGATAAAACAAATAACAAATTCACTAAACATCCAAACCACATCCTAATATTACTATGCTGTGTCCAAACAAACAACCATAGAGACAATAAAATATATTATTTGTCTATGCTAACAATCTTTGCCACCCCTCTGAAGGTCAAAAAGCGTGAAAGCGGGAATGATACAGCCAATGATATTAAACAATGCAACGTCTCGTGACTCGCATGCGCGTATTGATCTTAGCCACCGACGGTGCAGACATATATATGTCGGCACTCTGATGATCGCCACGCTTGCCGTACCGCTAGGCGCAGTATATTTTATGTATATGTATATGCTTAACACCATGTATGTCAAGAATAGTAAATTTTCGGGACAGTAAAAAAACTGCATAATTTTACATAGGCACCATTACAGTATCATTTTATTTTTTGTATATAGTTTTTTACGAATCCGTTTGTACCTAAGCTCTAGGGTCAATGTGGAATATAAATTCATCGACAAAATTATCGAATATTTTATGTAATCATGTAATAATCTAGGGTCAATGTGGAATATAAATTCATGGACAAAATTATCGAATATTTTATGTAATCATTATTATTTCAAAATACATAAATTTAAATAATCGCCGTAAATTTACGTGCGCTGATATTAGTTATCTAGTAGGCTGATTACTCACTTGATTTAACATATGTTCTAAGTAACCCTTTTCCCGTGGGCTATTAGATGGAATGCAGTTTCTATGTTGTTATAAGATGTACTCGAAGGACCAATATGGGTGTTGTTCACTGATGTAATGTATGAAATTAAACACTTATGTCACTCTCGGTTTTATATTTCCATGAATTTAAAATTTTATCTATTTTTGCGTCGACAATTAAGACTTCCCTTGTACACACGCGATAACTGAGAGTATTTTGCACATACTATGATGATTTATTAAATGAATAAAGATTAAGCACACATGTTTGTTCCCGGGATAAAAACGCCGGGTGCTCTTACAAATTGAGTACCTTTGTGTACCACGTTACATGATGGAAAAGAGAGGCAAAATGTAAGGTATATGGCGTATTTATACGTCGGTTGACATAGGATCGAGGAAGGAGCAAAATATTAGGGTCTAGCCAATGAGATAAAAGAATTTTAAAACGTAACGTTCATATACAACAAGTGAAGTTGGCAGTTAGGGAGATGTTTTTTTTGGGGTTTGAAATGTTTCGTAGATACAGATAACAGAGTTTGGAAGAGCGTTTTTATGAAGCGATAAGATGTCGGGTACTTTGATATATTCAGTGGAATTTCAGAAAACGATATTTATCTGTATTTCTTATGTGTTAGTAAATATAAAATGACTTTTTTGTTGATATAAAGAAATATTAAATGTTGAGAAGAAGGATATATTTAGTTATATGTTTTGAGCATAATATTCGAATTGTAGTATACAGGGGACGTTGAATAAAATCACGGGAGAATTTGGTAATTAAAAAACAAATTCGAACAACATATGTTGACGTTTAATTGACATTAATGGCGCATATTATTGTCTCTTGTGCATTTTATCAAAAACAATTAATTACATATTTTATGAATTATATTGAATTAAGCCTGGAATTATGTTACTGTAGTGTAATTAACTAAGTAATAGAAAATAGTGTTTGTTGTTATTGAAAACATCAGTATGCCACCAGTTAGACACTGCAATGAAGTTGAAGCGGTGCAAATTGTAACTCTATATAACGAAGGATATCGCACGACTTCTCAGGAGAGGTCAATCTACAGTATCGAATATTTTAGAGTTATGAAGACTGGAAATTCCGTACGTAGACCTAGTCAAGGGCGCAAGAGATGTACAATAGCAATTGATGATCCATTTTTGATACTTAATTCTACACGAAATCGCACATTGACATCGACGCATCTCAAAAATGACTTACTAAATGTAAGACTAATTAATGTAAGTTCAAAAACAGTTAGGCGAAGATTAAAAGAAGCAAGTTTAAAGCCAAGACGGCCCGCCAAAGTTCCACGTCTTCTCCAAAATCACAAAGCCCGACGATTAGAACTTGCTAGAAGACATATTCAGTGGGATATCGAGAATTGGAAAAACGTTCCCTTTATGAGACTAGAATTCAGTTATGGAAGCTAGATGGACGAAACAGAAGAGTTGGAGAACGATATGCTGCCTGCAATCTCACAGAGACCGTTAGTTTTCGCGGTGGTGGTATAATGCTCTGGGGCGGTATTTATTGGGAGGGATGCACCGAACTCGTGGAAGTAATTGGACGAATGACAAGTGACGTTTGTATATTGAAAACATCCTGCTAGATCATGTTTTGCCTTATGTCGGCTATATTGGATGAAGGATTTATATTAATGCACGATAATGCTCGACCGCATGCAGCTGACATAGTGATTAATTACCTTGATGCGGTCCAAATTCAAAGATTAGATTGGCCACTATATAGCCTCGACTTAAATCCAATAGAACATACATGGGACTATCTTAAACGCCGCATACGAGGAAGAAATCATGTTCCAAGTACAATAGACCAACTTCGGATTGCTGCACAAGAAGAGTGGAATGCAATTCCTCAACAAATTATCCAGAACCTTGAAACGTTCACTTAGCAGTTAACATTTCTAATAGAGTTTTAAATAAATAATTCAGCGATGCATGTTAAATTTATTGGTGGAATAGACCACACGTCCTTCCTTGCCAATGTTTTAAACAACTATTTAAATGTTGGTGGAATAAACTGTATAGATATCTCACAGAAAAAAATCCTGAATAGAAATTCGGAATGCGGCACGATACGAGAGATTGTAATAGAGAATGGTAGTCGCAGAAATCCTGATAAAAGTTTTAAATATTCTGTATGGTTATTAAAAAAACTTGTTCTAAGAACAAATTCGCAGGGATTACTGGTAGGTTTTATTTTTTTTTGTGTAATATTTTCTTAAATTGATAAAGGTTTTTGTCCAGGACAAATCATTAAACTAGATTGTATATCTGTAAAAAAATGATAAGTACAGTTTCATATATGTCACTGGACAGATATCTAAATATCGTGTTAATTAAAAAAAAGGTCTATCTGTAACACACTTGGTGTTCTTGTAGCGATACCGCCTGGAATAATTTAACTATTCCGGTAAATTTAACTAAAATCACCCGACGGAAGAACTAAGGTGAAGATTTGTCGGCAATTTGTATTGACGCACAAGAAATGGTGTTTCCATAAGAGCCAATTCATGATCTAGATACTCAACTATGTATTATACTGAGAATTATTTAACCTAGGAAGATTTTATGGAGAATCGACTTCGACTTGCTACTTCAAGATAAGTAAAATTATATTGTATGGCTTCACCATTCATATTTGTACAGCTTGTCTTAGTTTTTATTTATACTTTCTTTTTCTTCTCACATACACACTTTTACTAACCTATTATTGTCAAACTATGTAACACGTTTAAATATTTTTTCATTCATTATATTCATACATATTAGTAGTCTGTTGTTTTATTTATTATACAGAAAGACCTGTGAAATAGCCTTCAGTACATTTTTTTTTGCATAAGTATTGTCTAAAAACTAGCAGAGCACAGCAGGTAAGAGTTGACTGATTAAGGAGGTTGATTTTTTTCTAATTTTGTTTAGGAACAAAGTTAGTGGCGCCCTTACTATTGATGTAACTTTACTGTTTTTTAGTTTCTCTCTCTCTCTTTCTCTTTCTTTTTCACATTTTTTTTCTTTAATTAAACTTCTTTCAGATAACAGAGCCCTGAGAACTGGCTCCGTTATCTCCAATCTCTTTGTCAGTTTGGAAAGAACCTACTCTCTTTTAATACTTTCAATTATTTAAATAATTTTTACCCTGAGAGTAAGAGGTTTTTGTTTCATTGGCGCTCCAACGTGTATTAACTCTTACATGTTGTTATCTGCTATTTCTTTTTGGTAAAAAATTTTAATACTTGAAAATTTTTTTTCCCTGCTATTAGGGGGGAAATATCTTTGATATAATGTTCACTGTTTAACTTTTAATTATATTTTATGCTTTCTGCTTTTATAAAACAGGTCCTGTGTAATAAATATATACATCTTTTTCGTTGTTTGAAATATTATATGATATATGTTATATTATATTTATAACTGGTGTGAAGCTTAACGATTCATATATTACCCAGTTTTTATATCAATTCATTTGTTACCTTTCAGTGACCTTCAAATTGTAAATTAATGTTGTTGAGTATTTGTTTCAAAATTTTTTTTTCTATCATTAGAGTATAAAATTTTAACTTAACTTTAATTACCAAGAGAACTGTATTGAATTTAATTACAAAAATGTCTTTGCCTTATAAATTGAAGGTCGAATATTTATTATCTCATGAGTTGGAACACGAATTGGCATATAGAAATGTTGAAGTATTACCGACAGTAGTGGAGCGTAGAAAATTGTTGAGGGGTATTTTAGCTCAAGAAGCATCCGGTCGCAGTTCTATTTTATATGAGAATAGTCAATTGAATTTTGATAGTGAAGTAAACGGTATAGAGTTAACTTTATCTGATTTGAGCAGAAAAATTTCAGAATTTGTAGGATCAGATAGGGACAATGAATATCTCAGATTAACATGTAGATTAGCTCATGCAAATAATCGGGTGTCTCGTTTGTCATGTAATAATGATGAGGAAGAATTAAAGAAAAAACAGTTTGCTACTCAGATTTTGTTGTTAGAGGGTGAACTTGATGGTAGATTACCGGGCACTATTCAGGCTCAATCAACTCCTGTGGGTCAGAACCAAAGCTTTACTTTCTCTAAGCCAGTACCTATATATAAATGGGGAATACATTTCTCAGGAATTGCAGAAAATGAATCTTTGGCAGGATTTTTAGAACGTGTAGAGTGTTTAAAGATTTCTCGAGGGGTAACAGATAACGAATTATTTTCTAGCGCTGCAGATCTCTTCACTGATCAGGCATTTTATTGGTATTTAAATAATAGAAGTCAATTTCAAAATTGGTCAGAGTTAGTTTCTAAATTAAAGTCAGATTTTCTCCCATATAATTATCAGGAAGATTTATTGGATGAAATTAAAAATAGAAAACAAAATATTAATGAAAAAGTTACGTTATATATAAATTCTATGTGTAGTCTATTTAATCGATTAGAAATAAAACAGGATGAATCATCAAAAATTAGAATCATTAAGAGAAATTTGCTTTCTAACTATGTTCAACCGCTAGCTTTATTAGATATTACCAGTATCGAAGAGTTAACCGATAAATGTAAAAAGTTGGAAGAATCTTTTACCTACTCACAGAATTCTCAGAATTCAAGTATTAGTTCGAGCAAACCTAAAATATATCTAGAACCACAGTTAAATAATACTTTTGCCTCATCTTATCGGTCTAGGAATCATAGTAATTCTAGGCATCTATCTACAGTGTCTACAGTAAGTTCACATAAAGTTTGCTGGAATTGTGGTGAACAGAATCATTTTTATCCGCAATGTAAATACGCTTTAAAAGTATTCTGTTATGGATGTGGAAATCCTGGATTTATAAAATCTAAATGTCCAAATTGTTCAAAAAACGAACCAAGCGGTCAGGTCAATGCTTTGGTGACACCTACCGCTCCTCAAAATCCTTCAGGATCCACACATCCAAAGCAAAAAAATTCAAAAAAACAATCAAAGTCAAGAACAGTTTCCGAAATAACGCCTTCAACCAGCAACCAATAAGTGAAATTTATTCCTTACCTAATCTATCTAAAAATTCAAATAAAAATAACTTATCTTATTTCAATAAAAATGATTGGTTAGCTTGGTTAAATATAGTAAGATCGTTTTACAAACCAAGCAAAGTAAATAAATTTCAGAATTCTATAAATACTCAATTATCTAGTAATTACTTTTTAGACTTGTTATATCGAAAAGATAATGATAACAGGCCTTATGTGGATATTATTATTTTTGGGAAGACATTCTCTTGTTTGATTGATACAGGAAGTAATCTGAGTGTTTTGGGTTCTCTAGGTCTTGAGTTTCTTAAGAATTTATCTATACCTATTTCTATTACCGAACAGTTTCAAGTTTCGACTGCTGATGGTACATACCATGATGTTGGTGGTTTTGTAGAAACTTATGTCACAGTGGATAAGTTATCTCGGATTTTCAAATTATATCTTTTACCTTCAGTTACTCAAACAGTTATCTTAGGAATGGATTTTTTAAAGACATTCAATATTAAAATAGATTTTTCTAAATTTACTATGAATTTAAATGCCTTATCTTTAAATGTCATCAATACTGTTAAGGACGTCACAACTTTAACAAATGATGAAAAAATTAAACTTGATGTTGTTATCGAAAAATTTAAAAGCATTAGCCCTAAGGATAAAATTGGTAGGACACATATCTTAGAGCATTTTATCGACACAGGAAATTCTCCTCCATTTAAAATAAAACAGTATCCATTGCCTCAAGCTATGGAAGTTCATGTGAATAATGAGATAGATACATTATTAAAATTAGGGGTTATTGAACCAAGTACATCTCCTTATTGTTCTCCTATCTGTTTAACTCATAAACCTGATGGTAGTATAAGGTTACTTCTTGATGCTAGATTTTTAAACAAGCAAACTAAAGCAGATTCGTATATGATTCCAAATATCGAGGTAATTCTTAGTCAACTAAGGGATACGCGATATATTTCTAGTATCGATTTAAAACATGCTTTCTATCAAATACCTTTAGAAAAGTCGTCTCGTCCAAAAACAGCTTTCGCAATACGTTCTAGAGGACTATTTCAATTTACAAGTACACCATTTGGTTTAATCTCAAGTCCAGCTACCATGTCACGATTAATGGATATGGTAATAGGTCCATCTTTAGAACCATATTGTTTTTATTATCTTGATGATATAATTGTTTGTACATCACAGTTTGATAAACATGTTGAAATTTTGTCTAAAGTTTATGAGAAATTAAAAGAGGCTAATTTAACGGTAAATATTGATAAATGTCATTTTTGTCGTCCTTCTCTTCGCTATTTAGGTTATACCTTGGATGAAAACGGGTTAAGTATTGACGGTGAAAAAACTAAAGCTATTACTAACTATCCTGTACCGAGGACAACTACAGAGGTGCGTAGATTTTTAGGTGTTGTTTCATATTATCGTCGTTTTTTAAATAATTTTTCTACTTTATCTGCTCCCATTTCTGATCTTTTATCTAATAGAAAAAAAAATCAACCAATAAGTTGGACACCAGAAGCTCAAAAAGCTTTCGATGATATAAAAACTGTCTTAACTACCGCTCCTGTACTTTGTAGTCCTGATTTTGACAAATCATTTTATCTAATGTGTGATGCAAGTGATGTAGGTATTGGAAGTGTGCTTTTTCAGTTAGAAGATGGGTTGGAACATCCAGTAGCTTATTATAGTAAAAAATTGAGTAAATGTCAAAAGAAATACACAACTACTGAAAAAGAGGCCCTTGCAGTCCTATTATCTATTGATCATTTTCGTTATTATCTTCTGGGACGACATTTTACTGTCATCACCGATCACTCTTCTCTTGTTTGGTTAAATAACATGAAGAAACCATCACCACGATTAGCTAGGTGGATTCTACAACTTTCACAATACAATTTTTCGATAGTCCATCGTAGAGCAACGGGTACCGTACCTGCAGATTTTCTATCAAGGGTGCCGGAAATAAATGTATTAGATTTATCTTTACTAAAACCTGATAATTGGTATAAAATTATGATAAATAAGGTTCAATCCGATCCGGATAGTTATCCTAATTTCAAGGTGGAAAATAATATTCTATATAAGCATGTCTTTAACAAGTATGCCAATATTTGCAATTTAACTGACTGGAAAATTGTAGTTCCAACGGAAAACAGACTTGAATTGTTATCTAAATTTCATGATGATCCTACTGCAGCTCATTTCGGTGTTTTTAAAACATTAGAAAGAATTTCTGAGTTATATTATTGGCCCAAAATGAGACAGAGTGTACAAAAATATGTGAGCCGCTGTAAAGTTTGTGCTGCCTGTAAGCCCACAAATTTGCCACAAGCTGGACTCATGGGTAAATATCGTAACATAGGGTTTCCTTTCCAGTTAATTTCCTGTGATTTAATAGGCCCATATCCTAGATCTCGCCAGGGAAATACGTGTGCATTGGTCATTGTTGATTTCTTCTCTAAATTTGTTTTAATTCAACCCTTAAAACAAGCTACCTCTTCTGCGATTGTGAAATTTATTGAAAATAATGTTTTTCTAATTTTTGGAGTTCCTCAAATAGTAGCTGTAGACAATGGTAAACAGTTCACTAGTCAGTTGTTTAAAAGTTTGATGTCAAAGTACAATGTCCAAAGTATTTGGTACACTGCAAATTACACTCCTCAAGCCAATCATACTGAGCGTGTTAATAAATCTATTGTCACTGCAATACGTTCATATTGTTTTTCTGATCATAGAACTTGGGATGTAGAATTACAGAAAATAGCTCAGGCAATTCGTTTGTCTAAACATGAAGTCACAGAATTTCCACCATCTTTTCTTGTGTTTGCTAGAAACGTACCTGTATCAGGGTCATTCTTCGGGAATATTGCAGAAAATGCAAATAATCAGCCTGCAATTGCTGATAAAATACACCGTTTACAGGATACTCAAGAAATGCCAAAAATTTTCGAAGATGTTAGAAAAAAATTACACAAGGCTTACATAAAATCGAGTAACCGTTATAATCTTCGTAAGCGCGATATTAAATTTCATGTAGGTGATCATGTTTGGAAAAAGAATTATCAGAAATCTGATAAAGCTCAATTTATTTCTGCAAAATTTATGCCTAAATATATACATTGTACTGTTAACCGTGTTATATCTCCCTTGATTTATGAACTTAAAGATAGTAATGGCAAAAATATAGGACGATGGCATATTAAAGATCTAAAAGAATATAACTTATCTACTGATGAATCAAGTGACTCTACCGATGATGAAAATAAACCTGACTCAGTATCTTCGGATAGTGAATGAACATTTGTTAGATGAACACATTTTTACCTTATCTGCAAAAGTAATTTTACTGTAGATTTTTCTGTGTTGTGCAGAGAGTTATAAATAATCTCTTGGCTAAATTAATTTGTTGGTAGCCTAGGTTTATCTTGTAGATTATATTTTTGAAATTAGAAAGTATTAAGCAATTAATATTATTTTTGTTTACTGAATTAGAGTTATGTGATGTTGGAACGGTAATTAGTATCACTAAAATTTGAATGTTCCATATTATATTTCTAATTTGTAGACTTATCTTTTCAGTTGAAATGTGTAGTTACACATACTGAAAAATATTATCTTATCTTACCGTTTTCAGTTGAATTGTGTCAAATGACACAAATTGAAATAATTTATCTTACCTTGGGTTTTTGTGTGTTAGAGAGAATGACACACAGAGATTTATCTTTATCTTTACCTTATTTTATCTCTTGTCGAAAATTTATCTTTACCTTATCTTATCTTGTGTCGCAGCAGACATAAATCGTGCGTCTTCTGTACATTTAAATATTGTCCCACCAGACATCTATTGTATAGTATCCTAGCTTGCTATAATAGTTATAGCAAATTTGACTCTTACCTCTTTTGGCACAGCAACACAGAAATGATCTATCTATGTTACTTATTAGTTGGTTTAATTTTATCTTAAAATTTGTATCTTTATCTTTTCTAGTTAGATTCCAAATGAATCCAGTTCATTATAAGGAATTTAATTTTCAGTGTTCTTAAACGCTTATCTCTATCTAACAAATAGTTATTTTCACTATTCAAAAATATCTATAATTATCTTGATATATCCTACCGTAGAAATTAAAATTTCTATCTGTCAAGAAAACATATTTTCTTTATCTTATAGTAAGGGAATTTGAGAGGATAGAACAAATAAGTTTGGAGTTTATTGCCTCACCATTAGATAATGACATGTTGTTAAATATGTTAGTGCTGGAATAATCGTCCATTCCTTTGTGACAGTATTTGTATTTCCTCTAATTTACTTTCTCTCTGTTTGCTATTTAGGATTCTTATGAATTCTTATTATTATCTACATAGAAACATCAAAATATCTTTTTGATATTTCTTTACCTGACTATGACTCATATACACTAGATTATAATATTAATCTAGGCATTAAAAACACAATATCTTTACTTTAATGATTCACAATATCGAAAAATAGATACGAATAAGTTTGGAGTTGGTTACCTCACCATTAGATAATGACATGTTGTTGTTAAATATGTTAGTGCAGGAATCATCGTCCATTCCCTTGTGACAGTATTTGTATTTTCTTTAAAGTTTACTTCTTCCCTCTTGTGAATATTGCGAAGTGTTTTTGATGTTCCTTTACCTGATTGTGATGTCTATATTCTCAATGAGAATAGTAAGTTTTTTATTTTTTTCTTTCTTTTCATTAGTTATAGGATACGACAATTAGTTATGAGTTTTATCGACCTATTTATCTGAGCCATATTATGTTATTCTTTTCTCTTCCTATTATCATTTTATTTTAACTTTTATTTTTGATTTAAAGAATTTATCTGGGGTAGTATTCTTGTGAGTTTATTCTCACCAGTGTTGCTTGCAGTTCGGTCTACGGATAACGAGGGGCAACCCTGAAATATCACTCCTGGGCAAATGTCTTTTCCTATATTCCTTACCTTCAGAACAAATATGCACTCAGTGAATAAGGTTCGTGACAAATACCTAACTTGTCTTTCATATAATGGGTGGTTAATGTTGGACCATCTTAATAAATTTCCAACTTTTAATCTTTTTCTATATCTTTTTATGTTTCTTCCCGACTTTGTCTTTTTGGTATCATTTAATAACCCTTCAGGTTATTATTTTAGCGTTAATGATATGCTAGAATATCATTGAGTGTGCAGTACTCTGAACTGGACGTTGTGTAGTGTCTTCGTTCGAGCTACATTGCGGTGTGGGGTGTTTGAAGTTGTTATGGGGCAATGTGGAAGCAGTTGAATCGGAATACGAGGCTCTCTTTGCTGCTAAGTTTGCGCAATTTCGGTCTTGTGTGATCACTTACAACTTGGCACACCTTCTGTTTCTATATTGAGCCTTGGGGATTCTCAGCATCTGACCTGACGGTGGATATCGGATGCAGACAGTGCAGAACATGTATGAGGGTGTGTTTTTTTATCTTTCATTTCTTTTTGTCTAAAATTTTCTTTTGTTATGCTGTATTTTAAGGGTTTGAGTAAGTTCAGTTACTAAACGGGTAGACTGTTCCCTTGTATCAGTACTTAAGTCCCTGAAAATGCATATCTGGGTTTTTGGTTTTCCTAATGTAAATTTTTTTCGTATTCGATTTAGGGTTCTATGTTGATAAGTAAGAGCAGTTAATAATTGGGTAGACTGTCCCTTTGAATAAGTGCTTAATAACACAGAAGCTTAAAGTTTATGTTAGTCTCAATACGGGGATGAACTTTATTGGGGGTGTATAAATATGTACAAAATATGTATGTATATATATATATATATATATATATATATATATATATATATATATATTAATATTGACTTCATCAATGTTTTTTTTAAAAATAGTAAGGACTTTCCTTTTTACTCATATGTGATTCTCATATTTTAAAGTTTCTATTTTAAATTTTCTTCCCTCGTTTTTTTTGGTCTCAATAGTTTAATTATATAACAAAAAATTTTTTTTTGAAAATTTTTTTTCTTGGCTGTTAGGGGTATGAAACGTTCACTTAGCAGTTAACATTTCTAATAGAGTTTTAAATAAATAATTCAGCGATGCATGTTAAATTTATTGGTGGAATAGACCACACGTCCTTCCTTGCCAATGTTTTAAACAACTATTTAAATGTTGGTGGAATAAACTGTATAGATATCTCACAGAAAAAAATCCTGAATAGAAATTCGGAATGCGGCACGATACGAGAGATTGTAATAGAGAATGGTAGTCGCAGAAATCCTGATAAAAGTTTTAAATATTCTGTATGGTTATTAAAAAAACTTGTTCTAAGAACAAATTCGCAGGGATTACTGGTAGGTTTTATTTTTTTTTGTGTAATATTTTCTTAAATTGATAAAGGTTTTTGTCCAGGACAAATCATTAAACTAGATTGTATATCTGTAAAAAAATGATAAGTACAGTTTCATATATGTCACTGGACAGATATCTAAATATCGTGTTAATTAAAAAAAAGGTCTATCTGTAACACACTTGGTGTTCTTGTAGCGATACCGCCTGGAATAATTTAACTATTCCGGTAAATTTAACTAAAATCACCCGACGGAAGAACTAAGGTGAAGATTTGTCGGCAATTTGTATTGACGCACAAGAAATGGTGTTTCCATAAGAGCCAATTCATGATCTAGATACTCAACTATGTATTATACTGAGAATTATTTAACCTAGGAAGATTTTATGGAGAATCGACTTCGACTTGCTACTTCAAGATAAGTAAAATTATATTGTATGGCTTCACCATTCATATTTGTACAGCTTGTCTTAGTTTTTATTTATACTTTCTTTTTCTTCTCACATACACACTTTTACTAACCTATTATTGTCAAACTATGTAACACGTTTAAATATTTTTTCATTCATTATATTCATACATATTAGTAGTCTGTTGTTTTATTTATTATACAGAAAGACCTGTGAAATAGCCTTCAGTACATTTTTTTTTGCATAAGTATTGTCTAAAAACTAGCAGAGCACAGCAGGTAAGAGTTGACTGATTAAGGAGGTTGATTTTTTTCTAATTTTGTTTAGGAACAAAGTTAGTGGCGCCCTTACTATTGATGTAACTTTACTGTTTTTTAGTTTCTCTCTCTCTCTTTCTCTTTCTTTTTCACATTTTTTTTCTTTAATTAAACTTCTTTCAGATAACAGAGCCCTGAGAACTGGCTCCGTTATCTCCAATCTCTTTGTCAGTTTGGAAAGAACCTACTCTCTTTTAATACTTTCAATTATTTAAATAATTTTTACCCTGAGAGTAAGAGGTTTTTGTTTCAACCTCCTTAGCAGCATGCCGAGATGAATGGAAGCAGTAATTAGAGCTCGAGGGGGGAATACTCGTTACTAACTGTGCTCTAATTTTAATCAAAAGACTTGTAATTGTCCTCCAATTAGTATTTAAATATGATGTAAATATCCTTAATTTTCATAACGTTTAGCATTAATTTTTTTTCACGATTTTCTTCTGATTAAAACTTAAGATTGTTCACTGAAATATTTTAGAATAAACAGTTTCTCGTAAATGATAGTATTTAATTGACTTGATTCATCAGAATTTATTTTTTCAACAAGAAATTATGAAAAATTAAAAATATTCCATAATTTTGTCCATGAGTGTATATGCGCCACCTTAGTTAAAAATGTATTTAAAGCTTTTGTATAACGAAATATAAAGTGCAGATTACCAAATCACATGAAATTGTTTTTTTTATCAAGTTCGAGGTGCTCTATGGTAAAAACATTTTTAATTATTATTAAACTTTTGTATTGCTATGTTTTGTTAAAATGAATGTAATAATTGATCATTTTTAATTTTAAAGCCGAAGGTTTAGATAGCATGATTTTAAATCATATTTTACAAGTCGAAGCGCTTTTGGTTAATAGAGCTTTTAGCCTCAATGTCCTAAATGATACCTAGTGCTTAACATTAATTATTTTCCTTTAAAAAGGAATAAAGTCACATAAATAAATGTGACAAAATATAAACGTTACTTGTTTTGAGACACAAACTTAAGCTACATTTTTTGGTAGTCAAGTTTTTGTTTTGTATCATTTCCTTCCATATTTTGATAACGATATACGTAATCCGTTAAAGAGATACGTGAACGCAGGAATCCGTATCGATACGTTCAACGTATCACTTAAACTTCTCCGTATCCTCCTATCCTCTGTACGCAGTCGCAGATCGATACGGATAGGTATACGAATACGAGTTGAAAACTGGCCGTGCTTTTAGTGTATATTTTGAAAGTAAACAAACCGGTTAACCAAAAGTTTGACATATAAAAGCTATAAACTTCGAATATACGGACAATAAAGTGTAGTATGACCTTGCCTAAATTAAATAATTACCCCGAATTAGTGTTTTAAATGAAACTTACTGTTTCTAGCTAATTCCACAATATAATGAAAAAATGTTGAAAATTCTAAAAAATTGACAATTGTTTCGATATTAAATATCATCGTCAGAATGACAGAAGTTACATTTCATTTGATGCCTACCTGATGTTTAATAGTTATTTTTGACTAGACCAAGAAAGTGACCTACCTTGTGATTGACTTACTCACAAAATCACCCAGACTTACTATATGTTAATAGAAAAAAGAAGAAGATATGATATTACAAATATTAAAGCTTAGATATTATTAGCCCTATGGGGATATCCTGGATATCATTTTTCCCAATTAAGATCAGTATAACTGTGCAATGATATAGAAAACTATATCTGCTGATCTTTACAATTATCACTTAAGAAGACAGTTTAAAAGAGGAGAACTCCCTATATTTATCTGTTCATTGACGACTTTATATTGTGGGTTTCTTAAGTGTCTTCTAATTTCCAATTCTTCAAGGAAATCCAGTTCTTGTTTCTTATCACAAATATGTAGTACTTCTAGTTCTGTGTTAGGCGTCAAGTAGATGTTTTGCTTAGTGGAATTCATCTGGTTATTTTAATCTGTATGCTCGTAAGTGTTCACTGTATCGGATTTCAAAATTTCTAAGGGTCTGACCCAAATAAACAGCATTACAGTGAACACTTACGAGTAAACAGATTCAAACAACCAGATAAATCCCACTATGCCCAACAGCTACTTGACACCAATCATTCATCGACACCTAACACAGAACTAGAAGTACTACATATTTGTGATAAGAAACAAGAACTGATGGAATTGCTTGAATAATTGGAATTTTTTTTAAATATGTTTGTGATGTGATTTAAAGAATAAAAAAAACATACCTGCACTAATTCATTAAAGAAAAAGGTAAGTAATAACTACGTCATTACTAGTTTTCTTTATATAGTTATAAGTTACTATATTATATTTTGTTCTATTTCTATTTCTTAACAAGCTTTTATTTAACTTGCAATATTCGTCCACGTCTAAAACTTAGTAAGTTGCCCTCTACAAATCTAACAAGTTAAACTTTACCCACTTCTTGGTATCCAATTGAGCTGAAATTTGACAAAGCTATGTAAGCACTTCATTGCTGAAGAACTTAAGAGAGAGAGCAGCTGTATCCAAAGCAAGGATCGCCATGATGATAGCCAACCTTCTAAGAGGAGACGGCACCTAAAGAATGTAAGTTTGTTGACAATGCAATAACATGAGCTGATTGATGGAGCAGGAAGGTGTCCATAGGATCTTCGCTCTTGAGACCGTAATCGTATCGGGCGTGGGCTCTTTAAATTCGTCAAGTAGCGATTGACTATTATAGCTATGCCCAAAAAAGTGCAGTCGGTGAAAAAGTTTGTCTAGAAAATTATTTATATTTATGTATATTATTACTATATATAGTAAAAAAGTATTATATTATAATAATCCGATCGTATTGTCAGTGTACTAACCCAAGCTTTACAATAATTAATATGTTAGTGCTTAAGCAAAGAAATAAGTAAGTACATTAAATATTCCTATAATTTTTGTTTATAGGTTACACTTACAATCTACAACATGTCAGGTAAGAGAAATAGATATCGGGAGGAAATGGGAATCAGGATCAGCAAAAAGAAAAGCTGAAAGAGCCGTATATCAAACCAGGTTTTAAGATCAGGTATGATGAAGTTCCTTAACCAAACTGAATCCGGTCGTATAAAATCATCTCAATCGGTTACTTCGACTTCTAAAATGCCGGGAAGTACTTCCCTGAATACTAATATCGTTAAAGAGCGACAGTCAGAAAAAGAGCAGGGATCAAACTCTACAAGTGATTCGGAATCAGACGCTGATATTACTGATCATGAAGAACAAAAATTGAGTTAGGTTCTCCCACAGTTAACAACGACGCCAAGGACCAAGTTAGGCAAACATTGGTAGTTTCGGATCCGGGAATGTGGAAGTTTCCTATAACGGACTCTCAGCGGCATGACATAGTGCAAAGCGGCCTGTCACTGCAGCTCCATAACAGTGATGAATATTAGACGAAAGATGCCGATCAAAGACACATTTTCAATGTTCATTTTATAAGAAAATTAAATAATGGCGAGACTTCAAAACTCAAAATAAAGTTTTCTGCATTCCATGCCGACTATTGGCCCCTCACAAACACAGATGCTACAGGGAAAAGGATGTTGTGATTGGATACATTTAGGTAGTATTTTACATAGGCATGAAAATACCATGGAAGATATTACCATTATGTTCCAATGTATAACATTAGAAAAAGTATTAAGCCACGAAAAAACCAACGATAAAAAAACGAAAGGCTGATACATGCATTTCAATAACATTGGATTGACTTGTTTGAGAGATTAATTGATATAATTAATTTCTTAGCCTCTCATAATCTGGCATTTTGAGGTCACAGAGAATATCTTAAGTTAGACAACGACACTAAAAATTCTGGTAACTTCATTGATTTATTTAAAGTAATATACTACTTTACGGGAGCACATGAAACACGTTAATGATAAACAACTTACACACCATTATCTAAGCCACGATTTTCAAAATGAATTGATCACATTAATGTCAAAAACAGTTACCGAAGAAATGATTTGTAGGGCAAATGTGGCAAAATATTACTCTTTTTTGCTTGACTGCACTAGAGACTGTAGTAAAGCTGGACAAATGTCAGTTATCTTAAGGTTTTGTAATACATCAACCGGCACAATAGAAGAAAACTTTATCGGATTTCTTGCTGTCCCTGAGACAACTGGAGATTATTTAACTAATGCAATACTGGGAGATCTAAAAAAAATGGTTTATATATTCAAAAATGTCGGGCCCACGGATACGACATCGGTGAAAATATGGTTGGCGTAAATAGTGGAGTTAAAACTCGGTTATTAAATATTAATCTAATCTAATTTTTTACACCTTGCAGTTATTACAGCTGGAAACTGTTGTTGGTAGACGCAGCCTAGCTCTTCTGTGGCAGCAAAAACATTTATTTTGTTTTATCCAGAAAATGTACGTGCAGTTCCAGTAAGCACTGGGAATCAATCAAGAGCAAATTAAAGATAACTATCAAGCCTTTATGGGACACAAGGTAGGAAAGCAGAATTGAGATAGTGAAGGCCACATTACTGCAATTCGATGATCTAGAATGTATTGAAAGCTTAAAAAATCAAACAGAACAATCAGAGATACTTAGTGATTGTGATGAGGTTTTAAACGAAATGCTCAGTTTAGAATGTATCACATCATTACATGTATGGTATGAGATATTATCGCATGTGAATATTATAAGCAAATTATGGAAGTCTACACAAGTTAATTTACGAATTTCCCTTGAACATTTGCGTTTGGATCAAAGAATATCGGCAAACTCCATTTGAAAAATATGTGTCTGACTCTCATCAATTTATTGAGAAAAGCAGGTATGTTCTGCCAGAAGACTTTAGAAATAAAAGGGTAGTCAAAAAGAAAAGGATGTTTAAATAAGAAGGCAGAGATCAGCCTATACAATCTCCCAAAAATATGAGTCAGGTTTTTTAACACAATGGTTGATTCTGTATTAATCAATATGGATTCGAGATTTATGTCATTAAATGAACATTTTAAAAATTTTGGTTTTCTCTATGATCGTAGAAAATTAAAAAAATATACTAAAAGAACAAATATTAAACATCTGTTAAAATTTACATACAGACCTGCGAGTGAGTGAAAGTAGTGACTTCCAACCCTGGGAACTGTGTGAAGACTTACAAACAAAGATCCTAAATGTACCAGACTTTATTAAAGATGTGAAAGATCTGCTTCAATACATAATAGAAAATAACTTAAAGAAATTTACTCAAATATGTACATTGTGGAGTATCGTATTTTGCTAACGATACCAGTAAGTACAGCCTCCGCTGAAAGGAGCTTTTCAAATTTAAACTTATTGAACATTATTTGAGAAGTACATTGGGTACAGAAACAATTTTCAGCTTTGGCAATTTTATCCATTGAAGCAGACATAGCATATAAGCTTAATTACCGTACAATCATTAAAGAGTTTAATAAGGCCAAAAGCAAGAAATTTTTCTGTTTCTATAATGTTTAGAAAATAGTTTAGATTGCTTTTTTTATTATAATAAAGTAGTGAAATGCAAATTTTCAACTGTTTTTTAATTTATTGCTTCTTGCGCCACCAGAGGACCTCGCTAAATATACCTTGTCAACATAAAATTTTGGTCTTGCGCCACTGACTGATCTTAATGAAAAAATATATCCAGGATATCCCCATAGGGCTAATAATAACCAAGCTTTATTATTTGTAATATCATATACTCTTCTTTTTTGTATTCATATATATTAAGTCCAGGGCCGCCCAGAGCCTCAGGGATAAAGTATCATCGTGCCTCTCCCCACAGTATTTCAAAAGAAAATCGGACAAATACAAATAAGGCCCCGGGGATTTTGCCACATCTGCCCCCCCCCTATGGTCGGCCCTGATTAAGTCAATCACAAGGTAGGTCACTTCTTGGTTTAGCCAAAAATAATTATTAAACATGAAATGTAACTTCTGTCATTCTGATGATGGAATATCAAAACAATTTTCAAATCTTTACCATTTTTTCATTATATTGTGGAATTATCTAGAAACAGTTAGTTTCATTTAAAAACGTAATATGTGTAGATTCCATAGAGTAAGGGTTGAAACAGTAAATTTCGTAATGCATAAAATGTTTTACTTTTAAATAATTTATTCCAGAAGAAATCTCCATACTTTTTGAGTATTTATGTTGTAATAAATATAATAATCTATTCAGAGGAGGTCTCCTACTGATAATTCAACAGAAGGATGTGTTTATTAATATCTCTGATAAAATTCAAAATTAATCCAGTGAAAGCAAGTTTTTAAAAATCTGCCTCAAGACTCGATTTTTCAGAAATATTCATCATGGGAAAATTAAAGTCTATAATAGTTAAGACTGACCAAGTATACCAAATGATCTCAAAAAACTGTCTGACCATTATTTATATCTCCAACACAAGTATACACAAATATGTTGTGAAACATTTTGAAGACTTTCGATAAAAATGTTTTGACAATCAACCAACAATGCTATAAATGTAAACAGACCATATTCTTTATTCACCAGTAATATTAAAATGCTCAATTAGCAGTCAAAGTTGTATTTAATATAACCTTGACCCAAACTGATTAGCCACAGAAACCCTTTTTGACTGAGTTTAGTTTATATTATTTATTATACTCATGGGCGGTTCTAATTAGGGTGCAGGGGGCAGTGGACACGGGCCTCAGAGTTCAGCAGTAAAAAAAAATTAATTGATTCTTCGACGCCCCCGAGCGCACATAATTCATAATTGTACCGTATTTTAACCACTCACTGATTGGTTAATGATTTTCATATTATAGTGTAATGAAAATTTTGGTCAGTTCTTTTAGGAGACATTTGTAATTCTATATGTTTCAACAGAGAACATTGCCTTGGCTTATTCACAATAAATGATGTTGCATTTTTTATTTTCTCACAAAGGATTTACGAAATTTCCATCATAGATCCCGAAACATATATCTGAGTCAATTTTTATTATTGTTTACTTAACACTGCTGTTACAAAATTAGAGGTACTTTTAAGTTACGTATTGCATCCATTTAGAAAACAAATGATCAACGGTTCAGCAAATTCGGATATAGATGGGGGGTATATCTCCAATGAAATTTTACTACTAATGTTCATCGGTGACTAGACTACAGGATTGGAAATATTGAATTATTTATTTTCAAACAATTTGAGATAAACACATAGTGGCACAATGAGAAAGATTTTTATAAATTAAAATTAATTACAAATTACTTAAGGTCATCATTGTCATAGAAAACTTATATATATATATATATATATATATATATATATATATATATAGTACATTAGTATAGGATATAATAAAATGTTTAGTATACTCATATTATATTTAAATTAAATATAAGTAAATCAATAAAAAGAATTCTCCTCTATAAAGCCTTGATCTCCATTATTATATTTTTTGTCGAATGATAATAAATAACTAAAAATTGAATTTAGATTCTGAATATCAGTTCTTTTATTTAAACAATTATTCTTTTGAGCAATGAATGTCATTCCCAGGAAAATCCTTTTAGAGTAATTGTCTTCTTTACACAAAATTTTGAAGTTTTTAAAATCAATTATATGTTTTGTTGAGAAAACGTGTTCTGCTAATGCTGAACGTTCTGGGTATAATCTTGAATCACTCTTATGTAGAGCTAAGCGCTTAGTAATCTTTTGAGAAGTCTGACCCACATATACAGATTCGCATGTAGAGCATGTTAATCTATATACAACATTAGAACGTTCAGTATAAGGATCAATTTCTTTCAATTTACTAAAAACACAATTAATTGTCAAAACATTTTTATTTGCAAGTTTTATGTTAGTTACTTCCTGTAAAATTTTGGAAATTCTAGGTATAAGATCTCTAAAATATGGTAAAGATGCAAAAAAGGTATTGGTTGAATTTGTATTCGTTATATTTTCTACGTTATCAGTTGATAAATTAGGATTAACTAAACAGAGTTTTCTTTCTCACATTGCCGCATTCCCCAATAAAAAAGTTACCCTAACTAGTTTCGGCAACGAACTACTTTCGTCTATATATATAGGTTTATTATTATGAAAATAATTCAAACAAATTGAAAAATCTTATTAATAAAATTTAAAACTTTCTGAAAATACAAATTAAGTTAGTAATTAGTAAATATTTTCATACTTCTTGGCAAAGGTATCAGATAACTTTTGTATTAGAGTGGTTATGGTGTGAGTCTCCATTATGGATAGTGATGCCCGAGTTTCTTTTATATTTTCTATAATTTGATTCAAGTGTCTACAATCTTCTGCCAAGTTATGGACCCCTTCAAACTCTCTACTACAATGAACAATTTTTGCACAAGCACTAGTGAGTTTTTTTAATGATTCAATTAACTTATCATATTCATCTTGTGTGTTGATTGACTGCACACTTTCGAAAGTTAATTCTTTTGTTCTCTCTAGTAATTCCACTCTGATATGTTCAAGCTTTTTTTGTGTTTGATAGCTATGGTACATCTGCTGGATGTTGTTGATGTTTTCTTCAAACGATTTAATCATCTTGACTATGTATTCTTTCATATTTAGTTGTTCTGTATCACTTTTAATCTGTTTTAAATCATCTTCTCTCTTATTAAAATGTTCTTGTTGTAATAGAATTTGACCTTTTAATATATCTTCTTGCTTTTTAATACTTTCGTGAGTTATTTGGTATTTCATCAAAGACTGCAAATAATCGTTATATGTTAAATCACATTTTAATTCAATTATTTGTGATTTTGATGTTCCAGATAAAATAGAGGGTTTAAAAAATGTAGTTTCACTAGGCGCACCGGAATTGCTCACTGTTTCATTCAAACAAATTCTATTTACTGTGGAATTGAACCGTTTTTTATGACTCATTATTATTATTTGTAATTTCAAAGTTTTCAAAGATAACAACAAACTTCTCACTTTAACATTAGTTCTTCTTTTTTGCCATTTTCTTCTTTTTTTAGCATGCGCTTAGTAATAATGGACATTTAATCATTGAATAAAACCTTTTTAATAGAGGTACGTTTCACGTGACGCAGAAGCTCAAAAAAACTAGCGTCAAAAGCAGTCACGTGATATATGCAACGCTCAAATTTATGGCGTCCATGGAAAAGGTATTCTAGCGTCAAAATTGGAACGTCTTGCAAATAAAATGCATATACAACCTAAATTTAATAGAGTACGCGCTACGTAAATGTAAAAGTATCCTGTTAATTATATTGATTAATGGCGATTTCGGTCCGCTTTGGTTGGTAGGGACTTTGGTTAACCGATTGGTGAGTCCTACGTCACCCGTATGACGTACAGTACCAACAGTACTTTTCATCACATGACAAGCGCAAGCGCAGCCGCCATTTGGAAAGAGCGGGAGTTTAAAAGTTTCGTACACTTTTGTACAATAATAGCTGGGAATACAATATTATCTCCACAAACAAATCCATCATAAATACAAATTATTGATGGTGCGGTACTTGTTGAGAAACCAGTTGAAGCGTATAATTGTAAACGGCTAAAATGTGGTTAAAGTGTTATGGGCGGTCTCAAAAAGGCAAAATAAGATGCTAGTTGAGAGGTTAGCTGTTAGGACCAGTAGAAACACTCCAAAAATTAACACCTGGGTTGATGAGTATTAATAATATAAAAAAAAATCCCAATGGCACAGGACCAATTGGACAGGCTTATTTCAGTAACATTTTTGCATAAAACCGAAAATAAAAAATTAGATACAAAAGTAATGATATTTACAAAAAACCAAAGTAACATTTTGGCATCAAGTCAAAAATAAAAAAAAATTATGGTAAATTTGTGAATTTTCTTAAATAAATATTTTAATGTACGATTTAGAGAGAAATGTTGAATACAAAAGTTGTAGAACGTGTTAAAGTCTATGAAAAAGCTCAGTAGCTTTTTTGCGTCAAATGAAAAACAAACGAAACACGATTTTTTTTCAACTTTGACAGGCCGCCATTCTGTTTTTACTTAGCCGGTTTGGTCCATTAACAAACTCGTCCAATATTTTGGCCTAACCGATTTTTGTAGCGAGTTTGGTTTCGATCCGTCAAAAAATACGCCCTCTATCGTGCTTACAAATTCCGTTATAACACATACATATTGTTATATTTGTGTGTATAAGAGGAATATTTTTTATATTATTGTATTAGTATTTTGATTTATTAAATTTTAGTGTAGCTAGCTCATTAAAAGAAAAAGAAAAATTTTATGTTTTTATTTATGCGGTGAGAATGAGATACTCTATCTACTTTTTGCGTTCCAGTTATTTTTACACTTTATCTCCAATATTTTATCTATTATTCATTCAAACAATTTTTAATATTTTTCTTATATTATTTGGTGCGCCTATGGTTAAAATTTCTCAGTAGAATAGTCGATTCCAGATCTCACAGTAATAACAGATGTCAATTCGTATCCGTTGAAATGATATTTAAAAAAATTATGATTTCAAGAATATTTAAAATTAATTAGTTTGTATTGGTCAGGAAATATGTATTATAAATTCGAACAAAGAAACAAAGTGTTGAAATGTCTTATGCTAATATAAAGATTGAGAAATCGAAATTTATAAACGTTAAATAGAAATGCGTAAGTACTAAATTGGAACAAAGAAACAAAGTGATGAATTATAAACGTTAAATAGAAATGCGTAAGTACTAATGTTTTTGTAATTACTTTTATCAGATCTGTTTTATATCTTTAACATAAATGTTGGTACCAACAAAGACAAAAAAAAACTAACCTGGTTCTCACAACCCCACTAATACTCCTTCTTGAAATGCTGTCTTCCAAAACCACACCATACAGAACTGCCGGTGACTCCAATAATTGTTATTTTATATAATATATTTTTATATGTAGTGTTACGAAACAGCACACTGGTATAGTCCCTAAAATCGACCCTGTCTAAGCCAGGTATAATAGTTAAAATTATGGCGGATACGCAGTTATAAAAAAAACTGTTTACGATTGAGACTATCTTATCTAGAACTGGTTTTTGTGACCAGAGTTATCTAGAAAAGGCCAGAAAAATTATTGGTGTGTATAAGCCGCAGCCCGGAATTCTCTGGTACAAAAGGCACTAGTATATAAGGGGACTGATCAGGAAGAGTTAGTTACTTGATAATTAGACATTGTGAGATAAACAAATAAATTAGTGAATATAAATTAGTGAACTGTTTATATAAATTAGTCTAAGTGTATATATACTGTATATATAAATTAAGTGTTAGTGATTAGTGAGTTAGCGTTTAAATAAATTAGTAAGTAGCCATACCGAGTGTTTAAAATATATCCCACCCGTTTATTGTTCAAATAAATAACAAAAACATTACATTGGTGTCAGAAGTGGGATAATATAAATAAATTGCTACGTAAAAATGGCCAAGAGACTATGGGACCTCAAAGTGGCGGAACTAACAGCAGAATTGGAAGATCGTGAGTTGGAAACGTCCGGTAAGAAAAGTGAATTAGTAGAAAGACTTAAATTGGCACTGGAAAATGACGGCTTTGATCCAGAAACAGTTTTATTTAAAGACGCGGCTTCCACCTTAATTTCGTCAATTTCTGCTAATATTTCTGCTAACATGGACGAGAAGATTTCTGCCATGGAAGAGAACATGGACGGGAAGATTTCTGCTATGAAGAACGATATTTCTGCCATGGAAGAGAAGATTTCAATGAATGTGAAAAACGATATTTCTGCATTGAAGAACGATATATCTGCCGATATCTTATTAATGAAAAACGTCATTGCCGCTGACTTTGAAAATGAAATTTCGTCTCTAAAATCTGAGATTGAGAATAAGATGACAACGATGGACGAGAAAATCAAGGAGTTAGAAAAAAAGATGGCAGATATAAGGACTCAAGACACGCCAACGGAGGAAAAGAAGACCGAGCAAACGAAACCTTGCAAGCCAGAAACACTACCTAAGTTAGAAGACATTGGTAGTTTTACCCGAGTCAAGGCCCCAACGTTCGATGGAAAAATGTCGTGGACCAATTATGTGAAACAATTTGAAGCAGCCGCTAGAGTGAATAATTAGTCCGATAGAGAGAAGGCAGTGAACTTAACCATCGCGCTTCGCGGAGATGCCTTAGATGTACTCCAAACGATACCTTTGGAAGAAACGGATGACTTCGAGCAGCTGAAGAAGAGGTTGGACATGCGATATGGTCATGAACATCTAGAACATTTGTACCAATCTCAGCTGAAGAACCGAAGGCAGAAACGGGATGAATCCCTTTAAGAATATGAAGTGGACATTGCCCGACTAGTTCGATTTGCTTATCCGTCAGCACCAGAGAACATGATGGATTGTCTGGTCATCCAGGCCTTTATTGATGGCTTACGTGACCCCGATATGCAGAGGACGCTTCGTTTAGCCCATCCGAAAACATTAGTCGACGCATTGACAGCTGCCCTTGAATATGAAGCAGCAACGAAGGCTTCAGGATATAACAAAATCAGGACCATCCAAGAAGAAGGTGACGAAGACAGATTTGACCAGTTTGTCAGTTTAATAAAAAATATGATGGACAAGAAGCCGAGAAAGATCAGATGCTGGAATTGTGGCGAGCTAGGGCATGTACGTAGTTCATGTAAGCGCCCCAAGACTCCTGCAAACCAAGAATCCCAGTCACAGGAAAACTAGAACGGGTCGGCTACGAGGGGGCAGCACCGACTCATGATCGTTCCAAAGACCCTCTCATACTGATAGCTTCTCTCAGATGTCGCAACGACAGTGTATATGTGGATGGCGAAGTAAATGGCAAGACATACGCTCTGCTGGTTGACACTGGAGCAACTAGAACCATTATACGACCAGAACTAATAAACTCCAAGAATAGGCTTTTACCAACGAGACTGCGACTGCGGACCGCCACAGGTGAGAGTGCCAACGTTTACGGTGAGACACAAATCCAATTGGGAATTGGCGCAGAAAAGTTCACGCATACGGTAATCGTAGCTGACATTGAAGAAGACGTGATTCTGGGAATGGACGTAATGAATGTACATGGTTTCCAATTAGACTTCAGAAACAGAACCATTAAAGTGGGTTCCGAGGAGGTATTCCTGCATCCATATGAAGGCAGCGCGGTGTTGGCAGCTGTACAGGAAGATACCGTTCTACCTGCACGAAGCGAAACCATGATAGAAGCACGGCTACAGGGAGTCATGGAGGAAGGTACACCGGTTATGATGGAGCCAAGGAACAACGACGAAGAAGTTGGCAAAGGAGTACTAATTGGAAAAGGATTGGTCACGTGCGGCGAAAGAGATCCCAGTACGTGTAATAAACGTGAACGATTACCCAATTACCATCAGAAGGAAACCAAGATTGGATCCTGCGTACCAGTGACGTCTATAGTTCGTCAAACAACGACCACTGACAATTCCAAAGCCAGATTCGAACAAATGTTATCAGTAGCTGGTCAATCTTTGGATCGAGCTGAAAAAAAGAGAATGAGAGAATTTCTCTTGCAGTATCGAGACTTATTCGTACCAAAAGGAGGAAAGACTGGCAGAACATCAGCCGTCAAACACAAAATCGATACTGGTAATGCTAAGCCAATTAGACAATCAGCTCGAAGACTTCAGCGAGCAAAGAGAGAGGAAGCTGAAAGAATAATTCGAGAGATGGCAGAAGAAAAAGTAATAGAACCATCTACTAGTCCATGGGTGTCTCCAGTAGTGCTCGTGAAGAAAAAGGATGGAACTACGAGATTCTGCGTGGATTATTGTCAGCTTAACAACGTGACGAAGAATGACAGCTATCCTCTGCCTCGAATTGACGATACGCTAGGCACTTTGGCCGACAGCAAACTGTTTTCCACCTTGGACCTGAAGTCTGGTTATTGGCAAGTGGAAATGGACCCAAAAGATAAAGAGAAGACTGCTTTTACCACCGGATCTGGATTATGGCAAGTCAACGTCATGCCATTCGGGCTCTGTAATGCGCCTGCGACATTTGAAAGATTTATGGAAAATGTCTTGAGAGGGTTGTCTTGGAAGACATCGTAGTACTGGGGAAGACATTTGACGAGCATCTGAAGAATTTGGAAGACGTATTCAAACGACTCCAAGCTGCCCAGCTCATGTTAAACCCGAAGAAATGTCAGCTATTCCAAAACCGAGTCAATTATCTAGGTCATATAGTGAGCAATGAAGGAGTGGCGGTGGATCCAGAGGAAATTGATTTCATTCAGCAATGGCCGCAACCAACCGACAAACATCAAATTAGGAGTTTCCTTGGACTTTGCACGTATTATAGAAGATTTATCAGGAAGTTTGGAGATATTGCCAAGCCTCTAACGCGACTCACAGAAGAAGCAAGAGCTTTCTAAGGGGACAAAGTATGGCTACACAACCCGGCGAGGAGAAAAGGATTTCTCCAAAACTACAAAAATCCTGGGAAGGTCCATACTTAATCAAGAAAAGGATCAATGATTTTATATATCGCATAAGCAAGATCCCCAACGGAAAACCAAAAGTAGTTCACCAAAACCGACTAGCGCCGTTCGAAGGAGACCATGACATAGAGGAAGGAGTAAATCTTATTCCAGATGTGTCTGACCCCACCTTCGATGAATGTATGGGCTCGTATGGAGGTACCGGGAAAGCTAGATATAGAGTCACTTCGGAACAACAACAAGATTTGTTCACTCTCCCGGAAGAATATTCACTGGCATACAACATCCCCGCCTGTACCAAGAACGCACGAGGGCTGGCAACTGTATTTCGAAAGAAGTTCGGTCAATTAGAAAAACTTGAAGACCAGCTTCCAGCTCCTGGCAAGACACTGAAACTGAAACATAATTCGCGGCACGTCTTCTACGTGGTAACTAAAAATGAATTCCAAGATCGATCTACCTACCGCGATGTGTGGGAAGCACTTCGAAACCTCCGAGACCATGTGCTGGAATCCAACGTGAAGAAACTGGCTATGCCTAAGATAGCGAGTAACCAGTTGGATTGGCGAATCATCAGGAACATGGTAGAGATTATATTTCAAGATACCGGTGTCCAGATATTAATTTGCAGCTACAACCCCCGTTATCGCTATCCGATGAAGACGGTGCCCTGCCATTTCCATAAGATCGGAAAGTGTAGAAATGGGGCCAGTTGCCGATTCAAACATCCAGTCTCGGCTACACAAAAGTTCCAGGAGGAACTTCCATTTAAGGAGGGGGTAATGTTACGAAACAGCACACTGGTATAGTCCCTAAAACCTACCCTGTCTAAGCCAGGTATAATAGTTAAAATTATGGCGGCTACGCAGTTATAAAAAAAACTGTTTACGATTGAGACTATCTTATCTAGAACTGGTTTTTGTGACCAGAGTTATCTAGAAAAGGCCAGAAAAATTATTTGTGTGTATAAGCCGCAGCCCGGAGTTCTCTGGCACAAAAGGAACTAGTATATAAGGGGACTGATCAGGAAGAGTTAGTTAGTTGATAATTAGACATCGTGAGATAAGCAAATAAATTAGTGAATATAAATTAGTGAACTGTTTATATAAATTAGTCTAAGTGAATATACTGTATATATAAATTAAGTGTTAGTGATTAGTGAGTTAGCGTTTAAATAAATTAGTAAGTAGCCATACCGAGTGTTTAAAATTTATCCCACCCGTTTATTGTTCAAATAAATAACAAAAACATTACAGTAGCTTCTTTATAGTATTCCTTCTTATATATTTTTATTTGCCGCTTCTACTGTTCATTCAGGACTCTTTTATACAATTTTAATAGTTTTTTTATCTAAAATTTCTTATCATTTCTACCATATGTCATACCTCGTTCATTTTCAAAAAAATCCACTTTTCTTCATTAACAACCTCTCATTGTTTTTTGTTGCTATGCCCTAATCATACGTGTGCTGATTCTAATTCTTAAGTGTTAATTTTTTTTTAAATTGTGTTTGTGTCCTTTTAAAATGTTCTTTCTACCAAATTATTATTATTCTTTTACATAAACTATCCTCTATTCCTATTTTCTAGTTCCTAAATAATAGCTTTATTTACTCAACAACAAAATTCATATTTTTCCTGACACAATAAATATAAAGTTCTGTGGCTTCTGCTTCTTTTTCGATTTGTTGCATTATTCATTTCCATAGACTTTTTTGACATCTATGTCACTGTGATTCTGTAACCAAACAATTCTCTCCTACGTAACAGTTCCTAAACTTTTGACATTATATATAGAATTCTCAACTTAATGTCACATCAAAACACTAGTAAGGTCATCTTGTACATTTACCAAGTATTTGTATATTTCATCGTACATTTTTTTTAATTCTATTAAGTTTGTAATGGCTGAACTACACATAACCCAAAAATGAAAAGACACTATCATTCGGACACGAAATTAAGTGATTAAATGGTATCAAATCAATTTCTCCATCCAACATTAAGATTGCAGTTGATCTGAAATATATCGATAAGCCAAATAATATTACGGACGGTATAAATTTTATTCCAAACGTAAATCCGATAGTTCTGTCACAGCATCAATGTATTCAAGAAAATAGATTCAAGGTGCTCATTTTAAACCAGTATAATATATACATACATATATATATATATATATATATATATATATATATATATTATATGTATGTATGTATAACAATAAAGAGATTCTTGGGTAATTCACGCAAAAAGAAAAAGGGCTACTGAAACAGAGTGGTAACCGCGGACATGCATGTTTCTAGCTCATTTGCATTCTTCAGCACGGTATAACCAAATAAGGATGTGAAATTTGGGAGCAAATATGTTAATCGAAACATGGGAAAACAAAACAACGGATTTCAGCAGGGAAACCAAACGCTCATTTGTGCCTTCAATTGGAAGATCCCGAGTTTTCAGGACAACCAACCAACATCGACACGGAGGCGCATATAGCCCCCCCGCCTGAACCTTCTGACCCATAGTAAATAACAAAGAAGATCTAAGAATATCGCGTGATATGTTAACAACAACAATAAATATATTCTTGGGTAATTCACGCTAAAAGAAAAAGGGCTACTGAAACAGAGTGGTAACCGAGGACATGCATGTTTCTAGCTCATTTGCCTTCTTCAGCACGGTATAACCAAATAAGGATGTGAAATTTGGGAGCAAAGATGTTAATCGAAACATTGAAAATACACAAAACAACGGATTTCATCAGGGAATCCAAACGCTCATTTGTGCCTTCAATTGGAAGGACAACCAACATCGACACGGAGGCGCATAGCCCCCCCCCGCCTAAACCTTCCAACCCATAGTAAATTTCACATCCTTATTTGGTTATACCGTGCTGAAGAAGGCAAATGAGCTAGAAACATGCATGTCCGCGGTTACCACTCTGTTTCAGTAGCCCTTTTTCTTTTTGCGTGAATTACCCAAGAATCTCTTTATTGTTGTTGTTAACATATCACGCGATATTCCTAGATCTTCTTTGTTATTTGCTATGGGTCGGAAGGTTCAGGCGGGGGGGCTATATGCGCCACCGTGTCGATGTTGGTTGTTGTCCTGAAAACTCTAGATCTTCCAATTGAAGACACAAATGAGCGTTTGGTTTCCCTGCTGAAATCCGTTATTTTGTGTTTTCCCATGTTTCGATTAACATCTTTGCTCCCAAATTTCACATAATTATTTGGTTATACCGTGCTGAAGAAGGCAAATGAGCTAGAAACATGCATGTCCGCGGTTACCACTCTGTTTCAGTAGCCCTTTTTCTTTTTGCGTGAATTACCCAAGAATCTCTTTATTGTTGTTGTTAACATATCACGCGATATTCCTAGATCTTATATATATATATATACGAGTATATATATATATATATATATATATATATATATATATATATCTGTACCCCAGAGCCGAACTATGTTAAGTCCATTTTTGCTAAAAATGAGTTAAATATGGTAAGTCCCTAAGATATATTGTATATTTCGTTTGCAATTTCCAACATTCATTTACAGGCTTTAACGACGAAGTTGGACCTATTTTGAAACCAAACCAAAGTCTTCTCGTAGTGAAATTATGTTAAGTGATTTTGATATAGTTTACCTTCCAGAGAGTATACGCCGCTGAACTAGGTTAAGTCCACATAACCTAATTTTCAGAGTTTATTCCGATCAGTATAGCGGTATATGTCCTCCGGCGTGTTGCAAAAGTTCTCCTCTAAGATTATTTTATAATCAGCGAACCGTTTTGAGTTGAAATGTCGTCTAGAGCTGCGAAAATTATGGATATGCTTCCCAAAGAAGTTCCTGATCAGGATGGAAATAATGAAGGATATGGTGCTCAGAATTCTGGTAAATTTAATGAAATGAAATTATATATTTTTAAGCACCACCTCATCTTCAAAATTTGAACTCGATCAATTACCTACTTTTAATTTTTTTAAGTTATGGACTTAACATATTCTGGACCTAGCTTACTCAGGACTTGACATTTTTTTCTAAATAAACCATGAAACCTTGAAACACGATATACATCACATTACATTACAATACTAACTATTTGTTTTTTAATTTGAAGTCAACCAGTGGATGATTCAGAAGCTGGAGGCAGCGAAAACATATCAGAAGATATGCTTGATTATTCTTTCCAGAAAGTGCAACATGAAAGAATATAGCATGCCAAGAGAAAACTACTAGGTATTTAAAAAATGAATAATGTAGAATTGTTTATAACGAATGAATATTTCATTTCAAGAGATTCCACCGATTCAGTTGTACTGCCACACTTAGGTATACTTTCTACAAAGGCTGGTATATCTGGTGTTACAAAAAATACTGAGATTGACTGTGGTGAACGTGAACTACAAACTGATTCTGCGTTTGGAAAAATAAAAAATTCATCAATACCAACTGATCGAACTAACAATCATCAAGAAAATATACTAATCATGTTAACGAATGCAGGAGAAAACAGAAGCCCTCCGGAACATGTTTCAGCCGAAACAAGTTTGGAAGATGCATCGAATGACTTGACAGATAAAAGTTTAAGTGACTTTGAGAGCGACGATAGTGTGGCAGATCCCAATTTCCAGAAAAATGCAGATAAACACGATGAAGACAGTGAACAAGACATATGGAAAATCAAGGCTAGAAGAAGAAAATCCAACCCAGAAACGTGGATGAAAAATATAAAGAAAAGAAAAAGACATTCAGGACTGGAGCACACTACTGAGAAATCTAAAAAAGTCATAAAACAAAAAACTCTCAAATCACCATGTCTGGAAACCTGTAAACTTAAGTGTATTGAAAAAATCCCAGAAGAGGCAAGAGTGAAAATACACAGGCAATATTGGACACAACAGAAGTCAATTGATATGAAAAGGCAAATTGTAGCCTCGCATGTTCAACAAATTCCTGTAGTAAGAAGAAGAGAAAGGAACAACAAACGTGAAGGAAAAAGGCAACGTACTAATCGATACTTCTTCGAACATAATGTAAATCAAGTTATAGTTTGCAAAAAGTTTTTCTTGAATACATTAACTATATCGGAACAAACAGTTGATACAGCAATATTGAAGAAGAGAGAAGGCGGTCTTTTATCACCAGACAAAATGGGTAGACATGAGCAAGCTAATAAAATTTCAGATGAAATTCGTGATAATGTTCGACAGCACATATCTAGTTTTCCAGCCTATGAAAGCCATTATTCGCGTGAGAGATCAAGAAAAAATATTTGGGAAATCACCTAAATATTTCTAGAATGTGGAAACTTTACATAGAGTATTGCCATGAACATAACATTACCGAGAAGAATATTTCTAAGGAATGGTTATATTCTGATACATTCAACCATGAATTTAATTTTTCTTTTAATAATCCAGATAATGACACGTGCGATGAATGCGATAAATTCAAGATAAAAATGCAAGAAGCTACTGACCAAGATGAGAGAACAACAATCCAAGAACAATATGACAGTCATCTTGAAGACGCAAGTAATCGATATAAAATGAAGAAAGCAGACAAACAACATTCGAAAGAGAACGTTACGGAAAAAGCTGTAATGATGGATTTACAAAAATGCCTTCCAATTCCCGATCTTCATAACTCTCCAAGTTTTTATAGTTTGAAACTTTGGACGTACAACTTAGTTGTACATGATGCAACTGATGATAAAGCCTATTGTATGATGTGGGATGAAAGCATTTCCGGTCGTGGAGGTAACGTAGTCGCATCTTGTTTATTCAAATGGTCAAAAATTTGTAATATACCTGATACTGTTACCGAATTAATTATTTGGTCCGACAATTGCCCGTCGCAGAACAGGAATGTTCAAATGTTGATGTCATACTTCTTCATTCTGAAACATTACCAGAATCTTAGGAAAATAAGTCACAAGTTTCTGGCCAGAGGCCACACGCACCTAGAGGCTGATGGTGATCATTCAATCATTGAGCGAGAAAGAAAAAAGGTCTCTCAACTCAGAATCATCACACCATGGGACTGGCAACAGGTCGTCAGGTTATGTGGCACAAAAAAAGCCTCCAATGTGACTGCAATGGAGATAGATGACTTTTGACTCTCAAAAGTCTTTGTGAAGGCAACAGTTCTCCCTTTATCTTAAGAAAAAATGCGGATTCAGGAGAGAGCTTCTTGATATTTCAATGCGTTCATCTTCAAGTAAGACAAGAAAATCCAGGAGTACTCTTTTACAAATATAAATTCACTGATGAATTCTCCACATTCACAATGACGAGGAACACTAGGAACGCATCTTCCGTACCCGAGATTCTTACCAAAATTCTAAAGGAACTGAAAAATATCCCTACTAAAAAATATGAACACCTCCAAAAACTATATTACCATGGATACCGAAGGTTTTCCACGATTATTATCGTAATTTGCCACACGGTGGAGAAGAATCAGAATAAGCATTTTCCTTAATTTCGATAATTTTTTACCATGTTTGTATTGAGTATATATTTCATTTTGGTTCTTAACGTTGTTTGCTTTTCATTTATTCTCAACTCCACTGGACTTGATATATTTCAAGTCTGGCATTGACATTTTTTCCATGAGGTGAACAATGTTGTCACCTTAAAAAAATTAGTACATTTTTCAAGAACCCTATCATCAGACAGTTCAGAAGGACATATAGACAACTCAAGATTTCGAAATTCACATATATGCGACCCAATTTGTTCAAGTTACTGCAAAAACTTTGTGAAAAATACTTTCAAACGCGATTTTCTCAAAACGTAGTTTTGTGACTTAACATAGTTCAGCTCTGGGGTACAGATATATATATATATATATATATATATATATATATATATATATATATATATATATATATATAACCTTTGGAACGGGGGTGATTTTGGCATCTCGGAACACCAAAACGAAAAACTGTATTGAAATTTTTCCGAAGTCGCGTCATGCTACTCTGTACAATAGCCCTATTCCATTCTGAAATAAGCCTAAAATTCTGATTTAAACATAAGATTCCGCGTGTATATTAAGTACATCTATATATTGCAAGTAAGGTTTAGGGAAATTCAAAAAATAATATATATTATGAATTGGTTTCAAATAATTTATAACATGTATCCCATGTATCACTCTCACTTAAACACTCCATAACAACACCGTTTTATTTTTCCTTTTCATACAGATAATAAAGTCGACATGAAAAATTTATTTTTTAATTAAGACACTCATTATTTTAATTTTCTCTTAATTTGTTTTTCAATAAGTATTATTTGTTTAATGTTTGTTGATTTTAACTATTTGTACACGAGTAATTTAACATGCTTATTTACAAAACAGTACGAAAAAGATGGCTGAACTGCACGCATGCGCACAAAAATAATTGTGATGAAAAGGTCTATTAGAGGAGAAATCGTTTGGTTCTTAATACGCGGTATTAGTGGTGACGTCATAATCTTAGGTTATGTCAATTTTGTATCCAAACAAACATAACTAGCCATTTAGATACCATTGGTGTGATTTTGGACCAGAGATTATTCCCTTATATTTTGAATATAACTGCTGATTTAGGCATTTAATTATACACTAAAACTTTTACAAAGAGATATATTCGATTCCAGCTAAAATAGGTATGTTAACAATATAATTTTAATAAAGGAGTTATCTATCCTAAATATGCTATTATAAACTTATGGAATCAAATTGTTTTAATTCTTTTTCTATCTGTATTATCTAATTTTAGGTTTCTTCACATAAAGAATAATGGTACTGTGCTGGCCACCAGGCTGTAAGCATTATAATGTCAGAGAGAACTGTAAGTTTTATAGATTTCCAAAGGATCCAAAAGTTATAAGCAAATGGATGAAGCTGATAAGGTACCTACATAATGATAAATATAACATTTTATTTTGTGTGTTGTTTATACAATATTTGTAGAACAATAGAACCAGATCCCGGAGCTTTTTGTGTAGCTGTCATTTTATGGATGGAGAAAAGAAAATTAGCCAACTATTTTTTTGTACATGATCAATCTTTGCAAACAAGGTAGAAGCAAACTTGTACGTGTTGATTGTATATTTGATTTTGTATTGTATATATCGATCTCCCTATAACATATACATTATTATTTGTCATTACAGATCTTTCGCTTCACATTTTTTATAAGTTGCTTTGTATGATTTTTTAAACGGTTGCTATTTTACATTGAAATTCCTCACTGTACCTTACTTTCCTCTTTCTATTAACTTGTAATACAAGTAAATATTTCTCTGTGTAATAAAAAAAATCGGAAACGTTTTTGTTTATATTATTTGTTTTTATATAAAAGTGAATATGTTTACACATGTAGTTGAAAAAAGAGCCTACAGGTCAAAAAAAATTTCAAAGCATCCAACAGAAACTTTCAACCTCATACAAATATGATTTGATTGAGGCAAAGTTGTGACATGATGTTCTGAGTTTTCAGACTAAATGGCATATTTTCAATCATGCAATGTTTCCGCAATATAATTTTCTTAGCACGAAACAAACAAATTTATAATTATGAAAACATTTTATTATGTTAATATAAACTGTACAAATTTGTAAAGGTAGAATGTTATTAAAACATATAAATTTTTCTTCTATTCTTGATGTCGAGCAATTCCCACAATAATGTCACTTGGTATCCATAATATTAAGTAGCACATGTCCTCTCATGCAATATGTATTGCACCTTGTATCTGGTGATAATAGTTATATTTCTCAATTATCACTAATATATTTTCATCAAAATGAATTATGTAATTCCTGTCTTTTGAGAGCGGTTTTAATTTTTTCGTCATTTGGATACTTGAAAGGACACTTCACTTTAATTAAGCATTTTTCACTAACAAACCCATATTATCATTAAAAAAGGATTCAAGAGAATGTTGAAATTGGTTTTGATGACACTAGAACAAACAGTCACTATGATTTATCTTATATTTTCACATTAATCAATAGTCCAGTAAACATAACCTCAAACATAGCTTTTAAAATGAAAAATACGGATTGCAGGATTACTTACATTATCAAAACTATTATTTTTTATATTGAGTAGACACGATTACTTACTTTTTAACAATTTATTCCTTTCAAAAACACGTATGAAACGATTAAATAATCAAAAATCTATACTCAAATGGAAATTCTTATGGCAACAAGTTTTGTTTGGATACAGCTTCAAATTGTGACGTCACAGTAATCTCGCGTATTGAATAAATTGACGTTTACCTTATCTTTGTATTGCGATCGGAAACGTTGTTTATTGAATTTTCTTATATTTTCTTGGAGTTTTGAGTTAAATATATATAGCAAAAAGCCCAAAAAGTAAAAACGTTGTACTTACCAGTCCTTAACAATTGGCAATTCTCCCTATTCGCCCAAAATGAGAGATTTTTGCCATTTATAGTAAAATCAACAGATTCCATTATTACTAGACAAAAAAAAATAGACAAAACTGGAATTTTTTTAGAATATTGGCCAAAAGTATAATTCGTTGTAATGTATTTACAAATAAAAAAAGAAAGACAAAAAATACTTTAGACAAGGATAGAAAGCTACCAATTTCAGTAACCGTGTTGCAGATCTCGCGGTATGCGATTTGACAGACCAAAAAGGGTACCAAAGTTAGCTTGACATAAACGTTTTTCGAAACGAAATCGATTGGTATGTATTTGACAGAGCAAAGTGGGGTACCATCCGGGTCGAAATCGCGTTAACAAGTGTTGGAAAATATGTTGCCGAATATGATCAGAAATATACTGAATGGTATAATCGGTATATACATTATTTAGCACAAGTGAAAAGGATTAAATATAAATTACAGGTTGCAATTCTTCATTCATTTTACTCAATATTTATATACTCTTTGTTAATAACACTGAGCAGACTCAATGAATAAACCATAGAGAAAATAATATTTATTTATTAGATTTGTCTATGGAATAAACTAAGGCTGAATCTGTGACCACCGGTTTGAGCATCAAAATCTGAGCTTCGAGCGTCACGTGAAATTGTATCTTTAAAAGACTATAAAATATAAAATCAAAATTATTTAAAATGCAGTAAGTAAGATCGTCGTTTGCGCCTGTACTATAATATACACATTGCCTTACTTATTAAGAATATTTGGGAGAATAATGACTAATAAAAAAATCATTTTTCATATATTCAAAATATTCTATTAAAAAATAAATAAATTATTTAAGAATGCAATAAAAAACAATATTAAGGAAAATGCATCACATTTTCTTAAACAACATATATATGCATTAAAAGCTATCAATGATATAATGTAAATTAGAATCGATTCGAGGAAATTCAAGAAAACCTTACAATCGGTTTTGAAAAAATTTCACAGATGATTTAATGATCTAATGTAAAGTTTACCTTTATCGGTAAAATAATAGGTATTTGAATTTGTGGGGTATTTAGAGTTTTCTATTTTGGAACTAGTGGCATGAAATAGCTTAAAACTCAGTTACTTAGGTAGTTAAATTTTTTTTAATATTACCTACTTATATTAAGACTTGATGTGATCTGATAGTCATAAACTACATGTTTTTGTTGGGACCGATTTAACAATTACGAAAATATATCTTTTACATTATTTAACAGTGTCTTCAAAGCACCTATTACACTCCAAATTGTAAGAAGAATAACCAACAAATTTATTGTTATTAATTCACCTTCGGAAACGTAACTTGTGAAGCTTGATTTGTCTATTGCTAAAATGAGGGAGGCAATTCCAATAGCGTAACAAGACAAACCTAAACATAAGTGAGACGTTTTTAAAATTACTGGTCGCACACAATTCTTCAATTTCGGCGAATAAACAGTTATTGCTCTTGTTAATGCCAGAACAAAACATAAGATCCATGAAACCAAACCTGAAACATTAGAATTTTAATCATATTAGATTGAATCGGACAAAAAAGAGTTTTTAGGTTATAGTCCTAATCCATAAGATATTTGAGACCTCCTTTGAACATTTTATATTCAAGGCAGACCTCTCATTTGAGTACTTATTTTCTAAAGATTGGTTGTAGATGATTTACTTATCAGAAGGTTACACAGATCCAACAAGATCACTTGTTGGAATAGAAAATACGTACTGTAGACACTTATCAACCGTGCGGGTTACCCGCATGAATTTACACAAGAAGAATCTTTGTGTTTTACCCATAGATATATAATACAAGTGTATTATATATCTATGGTTTTACCCTAGCGTAGCTTTATATGTAAGCAAGGGTTTCACATGCCTCTTGTAATGTTATATTTGTTTCGCTCACCTGTTATAGCGTGGTTAGTTTGGAAATGCTCATCTTTGGCATTAATTTGAAAGGCTATGCCGATAGTAACTAAAATAAAGCTGATAACTAATAATACCCCATGTATCCAATATTTTCTACCTCGATTTATTTGAAAAGACCATGTATTTGTTTCGTTAAATAAAATGATCCCTTCTGCCATCAAAGGTATGTACTGAGAACAAAAAAGAAAATAAGAATATGAATTTATACAAACATGTCATTCCCAACAATAATATCTTCGACACCAATTAAGTTATGTATTTAAAACTACAATTTATTATATGATCAATTAGTAGGCAACTCATTATACACCTAGGATTAAGTATTATATGTTGCCTATATATAAAATCACAATGAAATGATAATTTCTGGCTTATATATTTATTTTTAATTGAAAATAATATCAACTAATAAACTTTCAGTTGCAGAAATATTTCATTACCTAAATTGCATCAAACATAATAATCTTATAAATAAAAATAGAATATGTGCTACGGATTTTGTTAATAACAAAATACGAAATTCTAAAAGAAACCTATATATACTTACAGCTCCAGTACTGAACGAATAATGCATAATTCTCGTGGTATTTAGATCATTATATTTTATCATAACATAAGAAATATAAACAAAAACAATGAGAACTAGTTGGTGGAAAACGGTATTACTGATCAAACCGAGCCTCTTGCTAATTTTCAATTTAGTTTCTGCCGTCATTTTTTACTTTGAAAATGCGTTTTAAGAAAAACTGAGTAGCATCTTACTTTTATAAAGCAATTAGGTATTTTTACTAATATAGTATATCTATATCCGATATTTGATAACTAAATATCTTTTTACGATTGTGCTTACATATTTTATTGCTATACCGTACCATAAGTTGGAATTATTGTCCTGTTTAAACGTTTAAATTATTGCGATCCAGCAAATTCTGAAAAAAAACATTTGTTAATAATATATTTTCATTAATATTCTAGGTTCTTGGCACTACAATATTCTCCTATACACAGCGAATTATATATAAAACTTCAAACTTGGGTTTTTAAAAACAATTTTACAACTCTATTTAGAACTTTATTATACAACGGTTGAACAAAGAATGAAATTTTAGATAATAATACAAAGTTTCCTGTTTTACAAAGTCATCGTTTTATTTATATGGTGTCAGCTCTTTCTTCGTACGTAATTCCCCCCCTCAAAGACGAGAACATAACGGAGTGGTGTTCGAGTTTTGTTTTTTCTGTTGGATTTTCTTCTCTTAGGGTTTCTTCTTTGCTTTGGACTTCTTCCCTTATTTGTTTTCTGCTGCATCGCTGGAGCGATGTCTTGATTTTCTTCTGAAAGATCCATCCCAGTATTATTAAGATGACAATAAAGGAGGACAAGCCGCCGAAAATTCGAGGGTAGTGGTTAGATGTTGAAATTCTTAATGGTATAAGTTGTTTTGACATTTTGCTGATTTTGTGGATTTCTTCCAAATTGATTTTTTCTCTTTTGGGTGCTTCGTACTCTGGTATAATTTCTAATTTTTCCCAGTTTAGCTTTGGGAGAAATAATGGTTTTCCTTGTTGAATTCTGCCGTCGTTGATAAATTTTTTTGTGTTGACTTCTATTTGACATGATTCTGGTATTTTATTCGTGTATGATTTTTTACTTCTATATATTGATCTGTGTGGCATTTGGAGAAAAATTTTTCTGTTTGCATTGGTATAATGATTACTTCGTCTTGTGTTATTTGTTCAACGAGGGATCTTGTAACGTTAACTTTATTTTCTTGCAGCTTTTCACCGTCTGGTTTTCTATGAGCTGTAGAGTGCAGTAATCTTCAGGGAAATGGTCTTCCATGCAAAAATATGTATCCTCTAGTAGTGGACAGTTTTCTCCTTTGAATTGATGTTACGAGTTGGTTTGTGCCAAATAGGGATACTTTAGAGGGAATATTTGGTTGTTTTCAATGATAGGAAAGAGGTGATAAAACTTAAAAATTTAAGCTTTGATAATTGGTATATGTATTGCAAAAATTAATTTTTTATGTTCAAATGTGACTTGTCTGCCTAAAAATTGGTAGTATGTTAATATGTTCTTAATTTCATAATTTGGTTGTCTGGGTAAATTTTTCTTAAGTATTCTAAAGTGTTTAGTAACTCTTGACTAGAAATAATAGAAGGATGAAGTGTGTTGAGTTTTGCAAAAGCTATGGAATCTTCTAAATTATCTAAAAACGTGAAATAATTCCTTGAAAGGTTAAATACTCATGTGATTCAGTGATTGATGTTTGTACACTCATTTGAAATTTTCCTAGAGAATTTGCAAAATTTTCTTGATTTTTTGATAATCTGCGAATTGTTGTGTTGTAATTTTTTATTAGATTGTTTGAAAGTGAACGTTGCAAATTTATTTCCGTAACCATGTTCTGTTGGTTTGTTTCAAGAATTTTTTAAAGATACTTCTTTTATTACGAATATGAATATGAGTTTGTAAGTTATCAAGTTCCGTTCTTGTAATTTTTATGAGAAATTCTGTCCTTAATAACATATCTTGAGATAAGGCATGGTATGAGATTTCATTAGTTGCGTTTTTTGTAACTAAATTATTTTTTATAATGAAGAAATGTTTCTCAATGTTAAACAATTGCTTAATAATAGGTTCTAAATTTAAATAATGTATAAATGTATGTTTACTATGAATAAGACGTGCGTCTCCTAATTGTATTGGTAATAAAGGGTTATTTTTAGTCGTCGACTCTATATCTCTTATAGTACTACTTGTGTATATCACTGGTATTGCCAGAAGTATCAGGTATGTTGTTTTCATCTGTTCCATTTTCCTGAAACAGTTGTTTTTCGTTAGTTTTTGGTTCTCTGCTTCTCTGCTTTATGATAAATATATTTTTATCTGATATTAATTTAATTTTTGTTTGAGCTAGTACTTTACGTTTTTCGAATTTTGGAAGTTTTTTATTTCTGGTTTTTGTACGAATGTAAGCTACTTTTTCGTTTTTATAGTCAAGGGCATCTGTGCACTCTTCGTTTCTGTTACTAATAATTTTTTCTTTTGTTAGTTTCTTTTATATTTTCGTAAAGTCGTTTGGCCGCTCGTTTGTACGTAATCTGAAATTATTACAGACATGATCATTAAGGTCAAAAGGGTTGGTCTCGTTTATGTGTCCTTTTATTACTTCGAATGGTGTATGTTTAGTAACACTATGGATTGAGTTGTTATATCCGAGTATAGCCCGTTTTAATAATTGGTCTGAGATGAGATTTCCATTTTGTTCCCTTAAACAACGCACATGTTCGATTTGGGTAGAATGAAATCTTTCGACAGGACTGTTTGAATTACTGTTTCTAGCAGTAGTATAGTGAAGTTCTATTCTGTAAAGTTCGCAAAAATTTTCAAGATCTTTATTTTTAAATTCTGTACCCGAATCAGCTGTTATTTTTGTGGGTAGACCGTGGTGGGTAATATAATTAAATATGCATTCTACTATAGATATTCCGTTTACAGCTGGTAGAGAATAAGCTTGGCCATATCGAGAAAAGGTATCTATTATAGTTAAATAAGTGTTTCCTGAAATTTGAAAACAGTCAATATGAATGTGTTGAAAAGGACGTGAACAAGTTGGTGTAAGATTGAATTTTACTATAGGTGGATTTCGATCGTATTTATTTTTCTGAGAAATTTCGCACTTATTTATATAATTTTCGACATTTTTGGCCAGTAAAATCGTTTAGTAAGTGCTTCTTTCGTTTCATTTATACCACGGTGGCAAGTTTTTGTTACGTGGTAAAATTCGAGTTTTTCTTTTTGAGCGTCTCTAGTCTGAATATCTTCTAATACGGTATTTGGAAGGCAGATTTTTTAAAATATGATTGCACAGTAGCCGTGAAAGTTGTAGGTAGCTCAGGGTGTTGGAAAAAATAGCATATTTTTTGTTTGGGGCGATATATTCTTTTACGAAATTTATTATATCAATTTGCGAAATTTTTGATGGTAGTGTAACATATAATCTAATATTGTCAAAAAATTTTTTAATTTTAGTTTGGGTAAATTCTATATCTCCCATTGTTATGAATATTTGATTTTTGTACGTGTTTAATATTCTTTCAGTAATTGGTATGGAAAAAATAGGATTTTCTGCAGATGTATGTTTAGTTTCAATGTCAGAATCGGAGTCAGAATCTTGAGATTTATCTGGTTCTATTTGTATATCTGAAATAACGTTGATTTTTTGATTTTGGCTTTTAGTCGGCTGGCTCTACAATGTCTAGTATATCTTCCATTTGAATCTGATGAAAACCGGCCAAAAGGTCTATAGTTGAAAAATAATTTGATCTTCCAAGTTTATCGAGGATTGAATTGATATTTGGTATCGGATATCGATCAGGAATTTTTTTTCGTTCAGTTTACGATAATCGATAACTAATCGATATTTTTGTTGCCCCGATTGATCTTCTTTCTTGTTCACTATACACAATGGCGATGACCATGGTGAAGTTGAGGATCGAATTATGCCTTTATCTAACATTTCATTTATTTGTTTATTTTTTTCTTGTTTGTGTATGTAGGGGTATCTATATGACTTAGAATGTATAGGGATTTCGTCCGTTGTTTTAATTTCGTGTTTTGTCCGCGCCGTGAAGGATAATTTATCACCTGGTTTGAAAAAATATCTGAGAATTTTCGACATAGTTTTATTATTTCAGTTTTTTCCTCCGAATTCATGTGATTGGTTCTAATTAAATCCGATATATCTATTTTTTGTTTTAATTTTTTATCGTATTTATCATTTAAGTTAAGGAAAGAATTAATATTGAATACATCATAACTGGATGTTTCGAATGATTCTACTTGAAAAGGTTCTATAATATTTATTGAAACAGTTTTATCAGTTTTGTTTTGAATTTATATAAGGGCAAATCCGTTTTCGGCATTAGTCAAAATTTGAAGTATATACAGTGGTCCTAAATTACCATCATGTATCAATATTTCCCCGTTGAAAATAGAAACAGGTAATTTTTTTAGAATTTTGTGCTGTGCTTCTATCGAGAATGATAAATTAAAATTATTTTCCTTTTGTCTGTATCTGATAGGGATTTCTGTATTTGAACCTATTAATTTATTGTTAATTAAATCTATATTAAAATTCATGTTTTTTAAATCATTTAATCCAATTATACCGTCGAAATACTCATGAAAATCAAATAAGAGAAAAGAGATATTGTAGTTTGGATTCTGAAATTCTGGAAATGTGTTGATTGGTATATGATGTATTGACTACCTAACGATGTTTTAATTTGTGCATTGATTTGACTAACAGAATTTGGATAAATTTTTTCTATAATATTAGGTTTAATAATAGAACGTGAGCTACCGGTATCTTCAAGTAATTTTAAATTAGGATTATGAATTTGAATGTACGGTAAGGCGTTATCTGAAGATATATTAATTTCTACTAAGGATTTTCTTGTTGTAGGCCTGTTTATATAAAATTTTCATTTTGATTTTCATCATAGTTAACATTTTCAAAATAAGATGTTTGATTTACGTCTAGATCAGGATTATTGTCGTCACTATTAAAAGTATCGTAATTTTGGTAAAAATATTGTTCATTTGTGTATGGATCTGATTAATTGTGTTCGTTTGTAAATAGTTCTTCACAAGTAAAATTTGGGTTTTGTCCATTATTTCTGAATGGATGATTTTGATTATAATTGTGCCATCTTTGTCTTTTTGATAACATGGATAGGTTTCTAGGGGTTGCTGACATGGGAGTTGGTTTAGGAAGTTGATTCGTGGATTTTTGATTTGGTCTAAAAACGTTTTGTGGGGGTCCAAATACTTGTCTGGGGGTATTGTCTGGGAGGCAGTTGTCTAGGTTGAATATTAATAGGTTGGTTAGGGAATTGGTTAGTTGGTTTGTTATTGTCGAATACGTTATTATTCATAACATTTGGCTGCGATGAATAATGGGGTTGTTGGTAAGTGGGTTGCATTTGATTATGATGATATAATCTTGGTTGTGAGTACGATTGTCGATTATTATTGTTATTAAATTTAGAAGTCGTTATTCTATTATTGCCGTTCAGATTACCGTATAGTTTTTCGAAATTTTCGAACTCGTTTACATAGGTCATTGCGTCTTCCAGGGAAGCTGGATTTTTAAGATGTAAATTATTCTTCAAGGTACCACTACAACCAGCGATAAAGGTGCTAAGTGCAGTTTTATCGTGATGGTTTATATGGCAAATTATTTCTGCATTATTAAGGTTAGGATTATTACTAATTTTTTGTGCAATACTACTTCTTAACAATTGAAATCTGCTACCAAAGTTTATCAGTTGTTCGTTCCTAAATGGTCTCATCCTTGTTAGTTCCTGTACTAAACAATCAATATTTCTACGATCCGCAAAACATTGTATAAGGGCCTCTTTTAATGTAGGCCAATCTATTACCTCGCACGATTACCTACTAATATGTCAGCTTTATCTATAAGTTTTTCTGGATTTGATTGAAAAATATGTTTAGATAATTGTGCATCATTAAATTGTCTATAATCAATAATAAGGTCTTCGGATCTTATCAAAAATTTATTTAATGTATTACTATTGCCGTCATAAGGTTTAATGTTATCAATTCTAGATTTTAAAAGATCCCAGTTCATTTCTGGCATGTTTCGTGTAATATTTGAATTTCGATTTATTATTGTTAAATTATTTGTAACTTGATTATCTATATTATTTTCGTTATTTATTTCTATATTTATAATTCCGTTAATTATTTCATCTATGTCATTTATTAAATAACTAAAATTAATTAAAAGCTAATGTCTGCGATAGACTATTGTTCGATATGAACAGAACTTAACTATCTTTGCCAAAATCCTTATAAATATGGGTTTGGAAAGGTAAAAGAGGAAAAGGCACTTACAGAATGTTCGTCAACTCGATCGCTCTGCTCTGCTGTTCCTTTTTTCGAGATTCCCTGCTCTCGTTGCCACTAAGTCCAAAAGTTTTGAGTTCGGTTATACGAACCTAAGGTGTATAAACTCCAAGGACCCGAATTTCACTCCCGACACAATGCGAAAATGTTTTTTTTACTTATTCGAAACCCGCTCGTATCCTACTGACTGCGCCAATTATATATTAAATCTTCGAACCTGGGTTTTTAAAAACAATTTTACAACTATATTTAGAACTTTATTATACAACGTTTGAACAAAGAATGAAATTTTAGATAATACAAAGTTTTTATAATATTCCCGTTTTACAAAGAGTCATCGTTTTACTTATATGGCGTCAGCTCTTTCTTATTATGTAATTTACTTCCAAAAGCTTTACTGGTAATCACTAGAATCCATGAATCTATTAAATCCTCTTTTTGTTATGTTCATACGGGCAAACTATCTATGATTTTTATATGTCTTCATGTCATACTCTGATTAAGAAATTCCTATCTGCACGTAGTATTCCTCCGTACATTCCATCAACAATATAATTGCCACTAACCCTCTGATATAAGATACGAATCAGCTCCATTCACCTCTAAAATGTTGCAGTCGCCATAATATAGATTCCTCCACACACAAGAATTCCTTGTAAAAGAAAAACACCGAATGCCTTTCTGAAGAAGCCGCCTTAACGCTTTCTACTAAGCAGGAATCTACAATTAATACTTCGCGGTAAGCACCTAAAAATACCCGTCCAATAATATTTTTATGCAGAATTATATTGGAAATTAATCTTTTCGTTTGTAGTAATCCATAAAAACAAGCTTTTCTTCTCTTAATAAAGAATAAATGACCGAACGCCTTGATCGAAGTTACTTAGGCCCGTATTCCTAAACGCCCAGTAAGAGTAATTGGTCCCATAAAACCGCTATTGGTTGAATAAAATCGTTTTCCGCATTCAGATAGGACCCGGTAAACCTATGGGTTCAATAGCGCTATAGGTTCCATAAATACGACCGAATCATGTGTTTTCGTATTCCCAAACATTCAATAGGCGTTATTGGTTCCATAAATCGGTTATAGATCGAAAAATCTCCCAATAGTGACGCTATAGGACCATTAGCGGTAATGTTGGAGTAGATGAAGTTACAGTTTTGATGTTTTTGTACGGTACTGTGCTGAAATCGATCAAATTAATTGATTATGAAAGGTAAGTAAATTGATAAATAACCATAAAATATGTATTACAGATGGTTATAATGTACTATTTGATCTTGATCGCTCCTTATTGTAATCATAATCTGTATGTGCATAAATACTAAAATTTCTGTGTTTGCAAATACAATAGTAGAAATATCTGGTATATTTGAGTCGTTATTTCTTTAATAAACTATGTATATAAATTCTTCATTTTGTAGCAATAAACTAAATGATCATTTTAATTTATAAAAATATTTACTAAGGAAAAATATATTAGATAAATTTTTTTCCTAAATACATATTTTCTCATTCAAAATCATGAAATCCTCAAATCCTCCCTATTTATTTTTAAATAATATATATAATTCCCTAGATTCGTTTCTATAGAATTACACCTTCCCTATGGCAAAACCAGTAATTTATGTGTTTGAACATATTTACCATGAAAGAATAGGATTTTTACCACATCATGGTTAATAAAGGATATTGTTTTCCATACATATATTTACCATAGTACAAATGGTTTCAACTAAGAGTCATGATCGGGTACCACAACACGTGGCTTATTTATATTAACTTTAAATCCATACACTAATCGAGCAATGTGCTATGGTGCCTAATGAAAGTTTTTAGTTGAAATTATTATACCATGCCTGAGTGAAAAACAAAATATTTCATGTGACCATGATGTTTTAAAATCATCAATGGATATTTATTTACAGTTTCAACTTAAATGAAATTGACTGTCTCGACCCTTACTTCGTGGAATATGCTCATATTAGTGTTTTTAAATGAAACTCAAGGTCTCTAGTTAATTCCACAATTTAATACAAGTTATTGAAAATTCTAAAAAATTGACAATTGTTTCGATAAATCAATATCATTGATATTGATTTATCGAAACAATTGTCAATTTTTTAGAATTTTCAATAACTTGTATTATATTGTGGAATTAACTAGAGACCTTGAGTTTCATTTAAAAACACTAGTTTCAACTTAACTAATATTTTTTTCTTACAGATGGATTATCTTTCACCAAGATTTGCTACCCGCTTATTAGAGGGTTCGTCATCTTCTGAAGATGAGGTTGAACCTAAGACAAGAGAGTACAAGCGGCCAGTTTATTTCTACTATTGCACTACGGTTTTATGCAACAGGGTGTTTTCAATTGGTAACTGGAGACTTCTTTAGTGCGCCCCAGCCAACAGTGTCAAGGATAGTGAAAAAGGCGCCTCTTGCTATTGGACAATTACAGAGACATTTTATTACCACTCCTGAAGACCTTAATGTAGCAGCAGAAGATTTTTTCAACATTAAAGGTTTTCCTCGTGTCATAGGTGCAATAGATTGTACAGATGTCAAAAGAACCTCACCTGGTGGTGAAAATGGAGAAATGTTTAGGAATCGAAAAGGATGTTTTGGTATTAATGTCCAAATGGTTTGCGATGCAAAATTATACATCTCGCATGTTGTTGCAAAATTGCCAGGCTCAACACATGATTCCACCATTTTTAATGACTGTTATCTACGTGTACAGTTAGAAAATGAAGAATTTGGACAGAAATATATTCTCGGGGATAGTGTATATGCTTGTAAAAGGTAACAATGTAATAAATAAGAATATAAAAAATATTACCTACCTAGAATTATACATATTTCTTTTGAAGATATGCTATATTTGTATATAAAAAGATAAATTTAATTCAGTCAATAGTCTTCTGTCCGATTTAATAGTGTGATGTACGAGTATATCAACCCGCAATTAGCTACTTATGTCCATATATACTGAAAAAGCTGGACCAACTGAACTAAGTTTCTCTCACAATCAGACTTATCTTTTCAATAAGTAAAGTACATGTTATTTCATTTCTTAGGTATTTGTTTATTCCGTTGTTAAACCCAACAACACCAGCAGAACAGAAATACAACAAGGCACATTGCTCTACCAGAAATACAATAGAAAGGTGTTTCGGCATTTTAAAAAGAAGATTTCCTTGTCTACCTGTAGGGATGTCCATCAATATGAAAACAGTATTAACTGTTATTACTGTCACTGCTGTTCTCCACAATATCTGCCTAGGTGAAAGTGATTTGTTAGAAGACGAAAAAGAAGAAGTTGAATAAGATCCAAATGATGGTGTCATAGAAAATACTCCAGATAGGAATAATGTTGATACTGCAGTGAGAACTTCTTTAATAAACACTGTATTTAGCGAATAAAGTATTCTATGAAATTTAATGCACTCTAGTTTTATTCTTTATTAAAAATCTTTTTTCCCAAGATATTTGCTATTTGATTTCAATGAAGAACTTTATTTTATTGATAATTCCTGGGGAACTTTTTAAGGATGAATTGAACAGACCCTTAATTGGTAAAAATGTATTAGTTGTGATATTTTATTAAGTTAAATTTCTTATTTTCCATTTAACTTTTTACTCCTATTATTTACCTCCATCGTCTGTACTTATTATAATACAGAATTTCAGGCAGCATTACAAATGTATAGCCCGTACACAAACATATTAATCTTATGGAAAGGTGTTGCAAACTCAATGTGAATGGGCTATGGTACAATATAAAAAAATCTGGAGTGGTCTCCACTTAACCTTTTCATATGCAGATTCTTTATCGATTAAATCGTTATTACTTTGAAATACTTTTACTCAGGAGTGTGCCCATGGGGGGATTATTGGGGAAATTTTTTATGGACGTCTTTGCTAAGAGAAAGTTGTGGGAAATTGCATTCGAAACAACTTTTATTTATAAATTCTTTTCATAAAACTATACGTTTACAACTGCACACCTATGAAATTAAAGTTAGTACTTTAATATTCCTTTGCATTAATATAATGTAAGTGCGAATTGAACAATATAACTTATCGTCAGCTACCCTTTTTTGCTTTCCGCTTCATTTCATCATATAATGCTTGGAGTTACCCCGCATTTCTAACTCCCGTCTTCTGCAATGAATTACGAGTATACGTGTTTACCACGACGTCACACGTGGCTTTTTTTAGCTTTCACCGAGGTACCATCGATTTTTTTATTTTCTATGACACTCTCGTGTCTTTTCACAATGGCATATAACTCAGTCCATTCGTCTTCCGTGTATATACGGGAACGCTTCCTCTTATTTTTTTCTTCCATTGCACACTTAAATGAACAAACTGAACCAGGGAACAATCGAATGGAAATGAACAAAATGAATTATTAGCTTGTGGTTATTGTATATCGTTAAAAATGCATGCTCAATGGTTAAATTCCATTGTTACACATCGAAGATACTAAAATTTCCCTAGATTTTATGAAGCCCATAGATATTGATTATATAAATCGACCAATAGTTATCGACTCCATAAATAAGCGATGGGAATACCATTTACAGTTATGGAACCAATAAATTTTATCGAACCAATAGTTATAGACCGATGCTTTAGGAATACGGGCATAAGTAGGTCATAATCAAGAAGAAAAACAAGTAAGAAGCGCCGTCGACTAGCTCCGTCAAGCTGCCCCCCCCCCGGTTAGATTTTTGTTACCAAAATGCTAGCACACATAAAGGGCACCTAGCACAACTTAGCACAACAATTTTTATAGCTAGCACACCAACTGCTCACAATAAAAATGCTTTTGAATTCGGGTGGGGCCAGGTTAACGCTAGCCCCCCCCCCCCGGTTGGAATTTTGTCGCCAAAATGCTAGCACAGATAAAGGACACCTAGCACACCATTTTTTATAGCTAGCACACCAACAGCTTACAATAAAAATGCTCTTGAATTCGGGTGGGGCCAGGTTAACGCTGCCCCCCCCCCCCGGCTGGAATTTTTTCGCCAAAATGCTAGCACAGATAAAGGACACCTAGCACAACCTAGCACACCATTTTTTATAGCTAGCACACCAATAGCTTACAATAAAAATGCTTTGGAATTCGGGTAGGGCCAGGTTAACACTAGCCCACTCCGGTTGGAATTTTTTCGCCAAAATGCTAGCACAAAGAAAAGACACCTAGCACGACCTAGCACAAAATTTTTAATGTCTAGTACATCAACAATGCTTTTGAATTCAGGGGGTGGGGGGCGTCTGCAAAATAATGCTATGGTTACACGAACGAATGAAAATGTTGGATGTATTTGTCCCTAAACATCATTTTCCTATAAAAAATGGCCCCTAAACAGATGTTGCCAGATTGTGCGTGATATCTAAATTTTCCCATCTAGCAGGGTATTTGATTAATTAATAACTAACTATTATTTAATTAATAATTATCTATTTATTTTCATTTAATGCTAAAAAACGAAAGAATACAAAAAATCTTCACTTTTAAAAATAATTTTGTTAAAATAATAGTAATTTTAATAAAACAAAATAATTAAATTCAACCATTTAGTCACGGAATCAGATACAATTCGTGCACGAATAAGTTGCAAATTACGTCACACTATAAAAAAGGCAACGACAAACGTTTGCGTACAGACATGTTGGATAAATAAATGTCCAAAAAAGCGAAGCCGTGTTGGATATGTACTTTGGACAAAGTTGTGCAATCTGGGAATGGATGGCTGAGATCCCTAAAAATGTTCCAATATATTGAGAATACATGTTTTAGACTGATCCTGGTCCACTGTAGTCCTTATTTAAAAGAAACACTCAAACTTTATATTTAAATTTGCCAGAATATTTATTGCCGAAGTTGATGGTTAATTAACCATTGTAATGATAACATAAATTTTGCATTTTACTATATCAGATTTTTTTTAAATTCCCAAGTTAACTTAGAACGTGCAGCTTTTAATTCTTAGAGCTGGTTAATCAGAGCTTCGAATATTTCTGTGGCATATCATAAGACACCAACACTACTATGTATTTTTCAAAGTTTTTAGTATGTAACTGGCAATGTATGTTTGTTCGGTTGCAATCTTGCAACTCAGTTTTGAAGCAGATATCTTCAACCGATTGATTTGAAATTCTGTATATACGTCTAGCTTGCATGCCAATCCATGATAAGGTATGTGACGTCATTCTAAATTCAACATGGCGGATCACCAACGTTGGCGGACTAAAGAAAGTGGACTAATTTTTTTGCTTTCTTACAATATGGGTATTAAATGGAAGGCAGCAAAATTGATGACATAGGTATTCTTATTTTTCTAAAAACTAGGTGTAATCCATCTGAAGTTCTCATTGGACTTTTAAAAGGGTCGTTAAACCAAGTCTATCGTTAAAATTTGAATCATTTTTATAATGCCGTTTTTATGGGTCTTAAGAGTAAATAAAATTCTTGTAGGTACATCCAAACTGGCCGAATCAGATGTTTGGGATAAGAAAGGGTTTCCCCGAAGGGCTGATGGTTGTAATAATATGTATTCTTTCTAATAATATTACAAGTAACATGGACTATATAAGTAAAAGTAATGATCTAACTATTTTCATGAGTGTGATTCGATAGAATATTTCTCGATTAGACGACATAAAACTGTATTAATGCGAAATTTATATTATTTAAACAACATTACATGGTATTTAATTACCCTTTTTGGTTCATTTTCCTTCACTTATTTTTGGATTGAACTTGAAGAATCGTTTTCAAACCGTGACATTTTTATGATATTTTAAATTAAAATTATGATAATAACAACAATTGTTACTTAGGCGTTACTTACATACGGACTTAAAAGGGAAATTATCGGCACTGCCGGAGAGTTATCTCCGAAAAGATCCTGCTTCATTTGGAATTTTTACCATATGAGTGGAATATTCCGAAAATTTTTCGTAACTACAGTAAGAAACAATTGAACCAGCCGTTTTACATATATATTCAACATATTCATTTATCCATTTATTTATTCATCGAGTAAGTATAGCGTTATTTCACTGACCTCCGTCCCACTCCCCAGAATTAAAAGTGTAGTTGCTGTGCTAGCTATAAAAAATGGCGTGCTAGATTGTGATAGGTGTCCTTCGTTTGTGGTAGCATTTTGGCGAAAAAATTCCGACCGGAGGTAGCTAGCGTTAAGCTGGCCCCACCCGAATTCCAAAGCATTTTTATTGTAAGCTGTTGGTGTGCTAGCTATAAAAAATGGTGTGCTAGGTTGTGCTAGGTGTCCTTTATCTGAGCTAGCATTTTGGCGAAAAAATTCCAACGGGGGGGGGGGCTAGCGTTAACCTGGCCCCACCCGAATTCAAAAGCATTTTTATTGTAAACTGTTGGTGTGCTAGCTACAAAAAATGGTGTGCTAGGTTGTGCTAGGTGTCCTTTATCTGTGCTAGCATTTTGGCGACAAAATTCCAACCGGGGGGGGGGGGGGGGGCTAGCGTTAACCTGGCCCCACCCGAATTCAAAAGCATTTTTATTGTGAGCAGTTGGTGTGCTAGCTATAAAAATTGTTGTGCTAGGTTGTGCTAGGTGCCCTTTAAGTGTGCTAGCATTTTGGTAGAAAAAATCTAGCCGGGGGGGGGGGCAGCTTGACGGACCTCCGTCGACTCCTGTTTAGAAGTATAAAATGAACGTTTGAAGCACTTTGCAAAACCTTTGGTGACTTTAGTAGCCCAATTAACAGTAGGTCAACCTGATTTTGGTGTATTGTTAGGAAAAAGATGGTACTTCGTTGTAAGAAGAATCTAATTCATTTGTTTATGATAAGTATTGAATATATCGTAACATTATGGTCTCGTTTCGTCAATTGGTCTGAAAACTCAAGCTCCCCTCCTGTTTTTTATTGAAATATGTTTTTCACGTTTCGGTCTTTATCAAGATATTTTTGATAAATACTTTCCTACTTTAATGAAATAAAGGAAGAAATGTATTAAGTTATTTTTTCAATAGAATGGAATTATAACCTAATCTATTTTATTAATTTATTTGTTGACGAAATTATAACTGAAAAATTGTGAAATAACCGAGAAATTGAAAATTTTATGGATTTATTGCTACCTGGACTTTAGATACTGGTAATAGTGAATATAAAGAAATAAATGTAAAAAATAAAATGTGATTAATGAATTTGTATCGTTAAAAGTGGATATTTAAATTTGGTATAGTGAAATCGCAATCGCTGAGGAGTAATAAAACTGTCGGAACAGGTCATTCGGATTACTGAAATATTTATTACGAATATTATTGAATGCCTATATTATTTTGGTGTATTCGGTTGTAATTTTTATTATGAACATATAAACGACTTGCATATTATTATTGCTGAAACAATTTTCAAGAACTATTGCGAGTCCTAATGACCTCAGGCAGAAGGGGTGGGATTATAATTCCAGGGATAATTCCTATACGTGACTATGGAATTTGTGTATTTTTGTTGACTATCAGCAATTATTCATTTAGTGAATTTAGAAAGAACTTGCTCGCTTGATAACTTTTATAAAGTAATAATTGTGATTATTAGTTTCGTTTAATAGTGACAATGGCTGAAAATTTGCAGTATGGATTCGGGTTTACCTACACCTGTAAAGCGCACGAAAAAGTCGGCATGGTCAGTGAACGAGAAAGTATTAATAAAAAATGTTTATAATTACTTAGGAACTGAAAATCATTCAGGTTCAGTTGATGACATTGTTGTAAAGACAAGTAATATGACAGGCGTAAGCAAATCAACAATATACAAAATTAGAAGTGAAGCGAAACGTGGAGTTATTAAATCCGCAAAGAAAAATGCAGGTGGTAAAAAGAAAGTTGAATTCACAGAAGAATTTAAAAACGCAATAAGAAAAAAATTGCATGAATTTTATTTTAGGAATGAAATCTCAACACTAGCTAAAATTTCGGATGAAATGAATAAAGATCCATATTTCCATAAAATGGGCCGAACGAAACTACGGGAAACGCTACAGGAATTAAAATTTTAATGGGCAAAACAGAAAAGCGATTCTAATTGATACTGACGAAATTATTTGTGAACAATTTTTAAATTACGTGCAGAAGGCAAACCAATATTTTACTTGGATGAAACCTGGGTGAATGAAGACTACACTGTCAGTAAAATGTGGCAGGATACCAACATTCAATCTTCACGACAGGATTTTTTTGTCCGGTATGGGACAACGTCTAATCATAACTCATATTGGCAGTGATAATGGGTTTTTACATGGTACCTCTTTAATATCCCAATCTAAAAAAAACTGGAGACTACCATGAAGATATGAACGCCGATGGTTTTGGCGAATATTTTGAGCAGATGATTGACCTAATACCAAAAGGTTCAGTTATAGTATTAGATAACGCTAGTAACCATTCTCGTCACATTGAGTAGGTGCCAAACACATCATGGAGAAAACAAAAGATTATTGAATGGCTAACAGACAAAAATATTAATTTTCCTCAAAAATCAGTAAAACCAGAACTTCTACAAATTGTAAAATTGAATAAGTCTCCTGCTCGATATGCAGTGGACGAACTAGCAAAAAAACGTGGTATTGACGTAGCGCGACTTCCCCCATAGGTTGACATAATACTACATTCAAACTAAAAGATGTGCAAGCATTATTAGATAGGTCCCTATTATAAGTTACTACAGAAAATTGTCAAAAATAAATTCATCATGTATTAAAAGAGGAAGAAAACATGTGGAATCTGGACAAAATCTTAGATGCAGACATTACTGTAATAACATTAATAATTTCAATAAATACTGACTCCTCAAGTGACGATTGTGATTCCGGCAGTGATTTAGAGACATTTGTATTTACTAATCTAGACTAAGATGAAGGAAGAACTATTTTAAACAATTTACAAGTGGTATGTTCATATTAATGTGGTAAGCAAATTACAATTAGTACCTATCATAACATTGTATTATTTGGAATTCGAGCCATAATTTAACGGTCAACATTATAAACCACACTTATTTAATAGGATATCTACGTATTTTCATAATTTAAAACTTAAGCATTCACGAGTCAGAAGTCATTAGGGTCGGATCGTTAAGTCGTCAATATCATAGCAAATTAAAAACGTGTTTTTTGTCATAATTAAAATGTTATAATAAAACTTGTGAAAGTGCCGTTTTCCTGCAAAATTGGTAAATATTCTCGAAATTTACTTATTTGTGTTGGAAATAAATAGGCCAGTCACTGAGTTACAGACTGTCTTCTGAGCTGAGATTTACTTATCTATTTCTTTTTATTTCTATTTCTAACTATTGTTTGTGTTTTTGGTATCCAGGATCACATCAATATGTCTAACCTCCCCTTACAACCACTGCTCTCAAATACCACCACTTCTTCAACCCCCTTTAAACAATCTATCTCGATAAACACAAATACCCCTTCAGTACCCATAACTTATGCCGCGGCTACTTCAGCAAGACTACCTCCTCCCCCGGTACCATCTCGAGATCAAGCCATCATTATGCCTTCTATCCCCAACACTGTACTATTCGATTATATCAAAGCAATAGGTAACATTGTCTCTCCCAAAAACGTACATTTAACTTACAGAATCTTTCATGGCCGCATATGTATCTATTTATCATCTACCACTCAAGTCGACGATCTTCTAAAATCGAATCAAAACATTTTAGTTAATTCCAATGTCATTCCTATTTGTCGGCTTATTTCCCCCACCAAAAGAATCCTTATTTCCAATGTCAGTCTTTCCATTCCATATTCAGTTATTGAAAACGCCCTGTATGACTAAGGATTAACACTTACCTCCCCTATTTCATACGTCAAATGTGGCTCGCCTGATGACGAATACGCACATGTCCTGAGCTTCCGCCGTGTAACTTACGTTCTGCCC